>OY970778.1:10000000-12748701 GCA_963853795.1 Xestia rhomboidea
AATGGTCTGGTTAAATCTTCAACAGTGATGATTATAGTAATAATAATAATGTCGAGTAGAAGGGTACAGACTCAATGAAGAGCTTAACTGCATTGTAGAGTATGTGTGGGCTTAACCGTCTGCAAATGTGCATATTGGAAATAAATATGGCTTCGCAAAACGGTCGGCAACCCTTTTCCATCACAAAATGGAATTCTGTTTTGGTTACGTCTTTGCTAATCAGCATTATTATTCAGGTCTGGTTGGTATTGATTGATTTGGAAGTTCCACTAATACAAAATCGAAGAAGGCAGAGGTTTTTTGCAAGAAGGCACTTTTTAGCGTACCGTAGCGTCCATAAAGCTCTATCAAAATGACACAGATGTCATTTTGATAGAGCTTTATGGACGAAAATTATTTTTAAATAATATCAAGTTTCCAAAGGGCTCTTACGTTAAAAATATTAAACTGCGCGCCATAATCTTAGCATTGTTCGCTGGAGGCCTTATAAAGGTAGGTACTATCCAAGTCTCCAGGTGTCCCCACTGTGTCATTAAAGTTGCCACATTGGTTGTGACAATAGTTCTGTTGTCTTTGACAATTCGCCCCGCTCATTCTCGATTGGTTGAAGGAACAAGTTAACACAATAGAATTGTGTCCTTTCATTTTAGTGCGACGTTAATTTTTGCGGCCCTTTCTAATTCGTGCTGGATTTTAGGTTGGGTTTCCGGTATAATATCCTCTGTTTGAAGTTTCATTGTGTAGTAGATGATTAAGGGCACATTCAATGATTAAAGAGATCTATTTGGTTTGCAGTCAGCTGAGTGTATAGAATAGTGGGGTAACCCAAAGAACCGATCATGACTTAATTTATAAAGGGTGTAAAAATACTCTTAACGAAGGCGAAAGGCACTTGTTCTCCCCGTCATTGCGATCGTTTTTTTTTGTTCTAGACCATACCTGGGAACCTTCTAGTTACGGAGATATTGGGGGTAAAAGTTCTAACTTTTTGACAAGTTTTTTTTTTAAAATACATGTTTTTAATTTAAGAACTTTACTTTAAACACCTCCACGATCACCATAGTATTAAATCCATCCGCCAGCACAATGTTTTGAGTGCGTTACATTGAGTTTTACCGTAAAACGTGTTTTTTCACCCCAATTAACGGCTTCGTGAAGAGTCTGTTTACACCCTGTATGTAAGTCCAAACTGGCCATCTCAGTCTCAAAAAAGAAAATGTGGAAAGCCGCGAGTTCTAGAACCGAAAATTGTCATCTACCGACCCACATTGGGCCCGTGTGGTAGTTTCCGGCACCCTCCCTCTGAAAAAGAAAGTCTCTGACCCAGCAATGAGAATATAACAGGCTGATTAAAAGTAAATAAGTAACTCAATAAAGTTTTCTCGATAAAACGAACTTCCAATTTATATGCCAGTAATATTGCCAAATTAATCAAGTTAGTATTCGATCCGCATCGTTGGCGTAAAGTGTCAATATTCCACGCTATTACCCCGATCAATTATAACAGGATTAAGTCCCCCGGCCGCCAGGATTGCGGTAACAGGATAGCGCGGGGGGCGAAGCCCTGCTAGCCTACCTACGCGTTGCATGCGACGCGACGTGCCCTATGTTTATAACTGCATATTGTATTTCAGCTCAATATGATTCTGTTTACACCTGCTGTTGGTTGAGGGTCTTCCGGTTGTCGAGTTTATTAGTAATTGAGTCTTTCCATATGGAATTAGGGGCTTATTATGGTAATATTTCGTTTCATGAAAGCTTACAATGCCCAGGTTTTTTGAGGAAACCATTGTGTGACTTTTAGTAGATAGAAATACTTAGTTACCAACCAAAAGCAGCATCTGGCCTTTGACGTCACTGGTGTAGGTAATGCTGTGCCTCATCTTTGTATAATTTCTTACAAAACTTATTGGACAAAAAATACTAACACTTTGTCCGCCACGTTGTTTGTTGTTTATTATCAGCCAAGATCAGGACACCTACTAGACAGTCATGACATTTATAGACTAACCAGAAATTACTAGAACGTTCGCGATTTGTTGTCGCGATTGCAAGGACGACTGATGACATTCGCCAACAAGCGCTGCATCATCGGAAGTTTCTGGTGTTTGATGTCGGACGGGGGCGGCAGTCACGCACGACAGAACGACTCGACTGGGAACAATGGTGGCACACCCTCGCGGAAGTCGCCGCCATTACATGCTCGGCTACTCGCGGCTGCCCGTCTGCGCCTGCGGTCACCCGCAATCTTTGCTGATAACTATTGCATTCTTTGCATCGATTGCTTTGTGATATTGCGCCAGGTGCGGATTTGATTAGACGGTCTAGCTTTGCTATTCTGCATACTGTTGGCATTTGTATCAATCATCTTTCCTTACTTCACATGCAAATTTGGAAGGTCATTACAACAACAAGCTGTCCCAGTCACTAAAATGATTCTAACATTACAGATCCCTCCGCTCCGTGGAGCCACTCCTCAACCGTATAGGTAACCTTTGCTATGTATACTGTTTTTTGTATTCTTTCGGAAGGTATTAGTGGTCTTGTTGATTTGTAGTGTGCCAGATGTGCTTCAGTCATATTTTGGGATCTTACATCAATATGAAGAGCTTCATGACAATTCGTTATGGCACTTGTTCTATAGTTTGATAATCGATAAGCATTGAGCATCGTGCATTGGACAACAATGACTAATGGGCTTATGTCGGAGTTTACGTGTATTCCTTGCCTTGAAGCCATTGACCGATTATGTCACACAGCAGTTTGTCAAGTCAATGAAACCGAGGGTATATTAAGTTGGCGTTTAGTCTCGAGGTGCAAACTGTACTTTTCACTTTTAGTGCGAGAAAAATAGTCAATTTAGTACAAAAACATTAATTATTCCTCCAGTCCATAGAACTTTCGTAAGTTTTTAGGTAAATCTTCCGCGTTTTTGGCGGCAAAAGATTATCTATTATGTCTTTTGCTCTTTGCTCGACGTCAAACTTTTCACTGTCACTGGACATTCATAATAAATTTATATAAAACCGAACAAATTTACACTCGACAAAAATTCAGAAATTTTCGCGGTCAGTTTTTTCTTCTAAACCAGTCACAGATTAAGAATTTAAAACGCATGGCGCCACCTTCCTTGCGGAAAAACCATGGAACTAAAACTCTCAACATTTTCGCAATGAAGATGGTCCACACTCCACAGATAATGGTAGTGTGAAACTGGCTGTTTGAGTTCTATGTCACATGAAGGAAATTAAAAAACGAATTACTTTTTACTCCCTAGGGAGTAAAGTGGTCACTTTACTCCCGCTTCGTAGGGCTATATTGGCGTACTTTTAGAGCATGAGAAGTGAAAACGTAATAATCTTCCCGTTGCGGTTTTATTTCACTCATCATTAGCTTGAATCATGCTTCCCAAAATTTGGTACTTTAGATGCGCATGATTGACTTTATTTGTCATGTTTTGATTCATGACCTGATTCATGATATAATCATAAAACCGAAACGCTTGTGACGCTTGTCTGACTAAGAAGCAGTAATAACAAAACCAACCTCTTGTCTTGCATAACACTCTGAAATAGTCCATCAAAGTCCGTCTGGCAGTAAACTACAAAGTAATTACTCGACACAAATCCAGTCTCAGCGATTTACTAGATAACGTCAGAATAAATAAGGATGAGGGGATCGCACTCACATAAATTAGAAAATTGTGTTTTAGTAACTACCCAGGTGGTCGACTACGACTACGACTGAGTTGCTGACTAATATGGCGTCGCGTCAGCCTGTCCTGTGTCTGCGCAAACGGTTTGACAGTTTACGGTCAATACCATGATACTTGAACGCAATTTCTGGGACATCTTTACGTGTTCTCCCGCATCGATATTGACATGTTAGGCGCTGAAATGCTCGTTGGAACTGTGTTATAGGTCTTGTATTATTCATGAGGTGTCGGATAGAGGCGTTGAATTGAACAAATGTGTGCCGATTTTCATTATTCTAAACGCACTTAGTTGTATTCAAACGGTTCCATGTTTAAATGCTATCTGAAGACTTTATTTGGGAATTTCCTGATCATCACGAAATGTTTCGGAATATTTGCTCTCAGATCTGAAACATATTCGGCAGGAGGACTAACAACATTTAAAAGATAGGCCATATATCCATTCCCTCATCCATCCAGAAAAGCACACAACAATAAAATTGAAAGCCGAACTCTTCCGGGGAATGTTCTTTTGATTGTTTGTTATTTGCGGCCCTACACCACAATATCTGTTAATTGAAGGGTTCGATACAATGGTTATAAAACAGAGATAGTGTCAATTAGTGGCCGTCCCTTAGCCGCTTTTGTCTATTTTGGTCCACCGCGGGGAACAAATTGATGTGCAGCTATCAAATTAAGGAAAACTTTATGGTTTACAAATTGTTTCTAAAGTTGTTGACGGCGTTTATGAGGAAAGAATGCGTTTTTATGAAGCGTGGAGCTTTCGAGCTTAGTGTATTTTATTTACAAAGATGTTTGCTTTTTATATCAAAAGTTGGAGTTGGAATTTTCATGTTGGATTTAAGATGGCGTAGGTAGACTCGTGCGTGCTGTGATAGGTTATTTTATGACGAAGAAGCATTTAGCTTTTGGCTTTAGGCTTCAATCTGCCTAAACTCCTTTTAAGTCAAGAACTTGCTATGGGGTAATTTAGTAATTTCTGCAGCGCTTTTAAGCAGTTGGTTTAATTTCGGGCTTACAAGGAGTTATTACATACTTAGGTAGCTCTAGATGAAAAAACTTCAATCAACCCAATTACTGTAAATGGTTTTTATATCTTCTTTTTAATTTATCAATAGGAAACTTAATCTAGTTTGATACATTTACTAAGTTTGTAGTCTATTACGGTTAATACAATTGTTATCTATCAGCAGTTAATTGGCCGATTGTGGGATGTTTACAATTGAACGGGGCTTGATTAGCAATGCCTCCCTTTCGTTGGCTATTCATTAATACAAATCGAGATTATACAATTAGAAAGTTAGTTTAATTATAACCAAAGCGGCTACCTGTTAACGTGTAGGTCGGTGGGCTTTAGTTACATTTTCTCAATTACCTTTTGTGTCAAAGATGTCTAATTCAATTTCGATATAGGTACTACTACTAATGGTTTTGGTTGCGAATATTTTAGGAAATTATTTATTATAGACATAGATACTGCTAGTTATTACATTCTATTTTTTTAGTTCAACTGTCTTGTAGTAGTGAGGAAGTTTAAAGAAGTTAGTTTAACTTCTAAAAATGTGATATCTATATTTAGTCGAGAATATATTGTTATTCTTGATTTTCTTTTTTTAAATGTCGTTTCCCAGTAATCATTTTTGCGTTAAGTTACATAGTTTGATGTACAGAATGCTCGGTTGACGGTTTCGTGAAGGGTCCGTTTAGACCTTGTATTTCTACTGTTTTTTTTTTTTGATAGCCTGTTTGAGTGTCCCAAAGTGGGCAAAGGCCTACCCTTTCTCCTTTCAAACATCTCTATCCTGTGTGTTAATTTACACAGTTATTACTTATTTTAAAGTAACTCCTTAAAATGTTATGGTTTGATATAAAAGTAGATCTTTCATAACTTTCAAGTGGCTATGCTTGTAAGAAGATAAATTGCGGTATTGTGAGACCGGGACACTTCGCATGTCGATATAATTGGACATAGGACACGACTTTATGCTCGTATTATTGTTTTTTTTTATCTATAAGATCACATAGTTATTGTGGATTATGTTTTTTTTTTGTTTATGTGAAATAATTGACAGCTTGTTTAGTTGAGAGTTAACGGTCAGGAAACTCTTTATTTGTTGAGGTTTCTATTGTCAACTACTTACAAAACAAATACCATGGGGCGCCATCGTTATGTTTGCTGAATTGAAAACATTTTGCCAGAGGCTCAATTCATAATTTGTTTAAATTCCTATACGTTGGTTATCGATTGCTGATCTGTGTATAAAATAATCTGAACCCATTGGAGAATAGAAGAAGAGAGAACCCATCTAAAACCTTAATCACAGGTGATCACCTTCCTGCCTTTTCCCAACTATGTTGGGGTCGGCTTCCTGTCTTACCAGATTCAGCTGAATACCAGTATTTTACATGGAACGACTATCTGACCTCTACAACTCAGTTGGTACTGGATAGTACGATACGACCCCTTGCTAAGACTGGTTGTCAGACTTTCAGGCCACTGACTACCTGTAACAACTGTCAAAGATCTATAAATGACAACCAGGACCATCGGCTTAAGTCATTATGTAATGGGTGATCAACCATCCACAGACTAGCCTAGGCAAGCGCGGCTTCACCTGAAGATTGACACGAGCTTAATTTCTCCTGAAAGTAAAATGACATTTCATTTCAACCACCTGCGTTTACCTACAAAGAAAACACATTCTCAGAAAACAATCACTCCGCTTTCAACGTATGGTCATTTAAAAATAGTCTGTAGTTTGGCCGGTGGTTACGCGAAATGATTTAGTTTCCCTGGCTAATGAGGCGTAATGCGGCCCGGTTCCGTCTCGCTACCGTGGACGGCGCCCGGGGCCGTGCAGCCGGACCGGGAGAGGCGGGCTTAGGGTTACTACACGTTCGGATTTATTCGGCTTTTCGGGCCCTGCGTTCGAAGTTTATCTCGCCTCGCAGTTTTTTTGGACTTCTCAACTTTAGTATTTTTTCTTAGGACATAAAATAAGTTAAATGAATACCGGAAAAAATAAGGAAAAAGTACAATGTTCGTGCTTTTTGTTTTGTCAAGTTTATAAGTTTTTAAACTGACATGGTCGCTAACAGTATCATAAACACTAGAAACGGGATATTTACTGTTTGTTTTGAGTAGGTACCCGATATTTCGGCGCTGATGCATTGCAAGCACCATGATCACGGATAAACTAAAGTTATTGCGGGTGGGTGTTTATGAGCAGACAAATCGCGGCGGTCTACCCTGTTTCTTGATCAGTAAACATGGTAAATATCCCGTGTCTAGTGTTAATGATATTGTCAGGGTTCATTTTAAATATTGGTAACCCTAGACGGGCCGGA
The DNA here is from genome assembly GCA_963853795.1 of Xestia rhomboidea. Taxonomy (NCBI): domain Eukaryota; kingdom Metazoa; phylum Arthropoda; class Insecta; order Lepidoptera; family Noctuidae; genus Xestia; species Xestia rhomboidea. Next base: position 10,007,064 of record OY970778.1, read on the forward strand.
CAGTGATCCGGCTATGATTGTCGGCTCTTCAATTTAATGTGCTTCAATTGCTGTGTATTGTGAACTTGGAATGCAAAGCATTAAGTGATTTTAGGTTGTTTTATTGAAATTACACTGTTCTGTCTTAGATCGCTTGTATAAACGGCAGCACATCAAGCTTCTACTATCTGTCAAGTTTATTTAAGGGGACTACAGGAGCTAAACGCGAGTTTTATAATGCAATAATGCATATGATTCACTGCTATAAACAAAACCAGAATAATATATGATATTCTTCAGGATATATAAGCTAGTATGATAGTGTTTTGAAAACATAATACAACTAATTTTACTCGATACAAAAAAATCACGAACTTATCTCTAAAAATTTCTTTGAACGAGTATAAACCAATACCATACTCAAATACATGCGATTATTCTGATTTTTTGGCAAATAATTCTACAAGCAACATATTAGCATGATAGCGTTTAATTTTTTTAGTCCAATCAATAGATTTTTTGTAAATCGCATAAAAACCCTCATTTCGCACTATTCGGCCCGCAGTGACTTGACGTAACAACCACTTTGTAGTGCAAGCTGATTAGAACATTATTCTAACAGTATTTCAAACGAAGTTTGAACCACCACAAATAGAGTTGCTAATTTAGCTCCTGTAGTCGCCTTAAGCGTCAGATTCACGGTTGATTGGGAAAACTTGACAGTTTCGGGTAGCTTGATGTGCAACTGGCGTCTGTACCTCAACCTTGGGAGGCTATCGATAAATGATGGCTATTCATTTTACCGGTAGAACCTAGTCGTAGAAATAACATCACGCCTGTAATACCCGAAGGGTTTGGGCAGATTCAAACGTCCTACATTTACATGTACACCTACATTTCGCCAGTTAAGTTTAAGTCCCATGTTTTAGGGGCTAGCTTATTGCCAGCAATCGGTCATAAATCCAGCATCGTGCTGAGAAATTCCTGATGGAAAAACCTAACAGCACTTTGCCCTTTATGAACCCAGGACGAACAAAACGAGATAGAACATTGAGTATCCTGTTGATTATGAAGATGTAACCTATAGCAGCCGTCCTATGGGTTAGATCTTCATATCTTATTCCTTTACACGTTGCGGGCTCATGTTGCTAGGGACCCCGTACCAAATTATACGGCAGTAGGTACTATCGTGAACACTCCCGCCTGATCACCACTAAGCTAATTTTTGCTTGCACTCCCAAAATAGAAACGCTCTCTTGCCCCGCCCCGTTGACTTTGTATAGAAATAATGAATGAACTACAATACCGATCGGCCGAGCGCACTGACGACGCACGCCAAACGAGAGTTATTGTTATTTTGCGCGCCAAATTGACGCTTTCCTAATAGACCTAAACTTTAAGGGGCGTGACTCGGCGCCTCCATAATTATGATTTAAGTGAAAAGACCACGACCGTACCTCTTGTTCTAAACATGTATAAGGTTTGCATAGGCTAACTGTATATACCTGTCCTTCCCTACCCCACCCTACTAACCTATCAGTGGCGAAGGTTCCTTACAACTCAATTCCAACCAAATTCCCTTTCAAAAGGGGCACAGTCAGTATTCTATAGACAAATAATATAATCACATTTAAGATAATGTACTCCGACTTACCTCTTACAAAAATGGACCCTTTGCTACTGTAACCTATACCTGCCATAACTTCCCTGTCCCTAACCACCCTGTACTTGTAGGTCTGACAACGGATTGAGTGCCGACATAAGTTACGACCTCAATTCTGCGGCGATCCCGAGCCTGGATTATAACGAGCGCGGGTGAGTTTTTTAATCGATAATTATGTACTTAGATAAAAAAAATGCGATTTGTCAAAGGCGCGGAAAGCAGTTGCACGAGGGACGCGCGGAACTGAATAAATTGGGTGAAGAGAAGAGAGGCTCTCTTCTCTTCACCCACACACACAGTGGCCTATGCCTAGTAGTGGGTGATACCGGGCTGAACTGGTGATGAAGATTATAACTTTGGACCTAACCTCCGTCCCCACATCTGCGCACATGAGCACACGCAAACCAAACATGTCCAAAAGTGCAGTCCATTCTTACTATGTTCCTAAGATGCACATGAACCGCACTGTTTGTGCACGAGGTGTGGAAATGCAGTAAGGGAATAAGTAGTCGTTACCAAAAACGCTTATCACTATTTTCGTGTAAAAAGCGGTGATTCTCAGCATTATTTGAATTAAACTTTTTTTTTGATCATGAGTATTTGGACTTAGCATTAACAACCGCCATTAACACAAATTAAAGAATTGGAAATGGATAATTTACGGTCAAGAATGTCGGTAAGTACATTTCACAATTTCTTTTGACATTCTTTTTTCATTAAAATGTTTAATTTTCCTATTCCGTATTCATAATACTTCACATTGAATTGCAACCAGTTTTTAATTCACAGCATTAAAAAGCTCACGAAATAAAATGGATAGTTAAATTCTTAACATTTTCCGACGTTTTGAGAACTTTTCAAGCGTTCATTTTATTACCGAGTCGAGCGGTTGAAATACACAAAGTTTTTAAAACCGCGGAGCTATTCGTAGCATTACTTTTATTTCCAAGTGTTTGATTTTAAAGTTTTTCTTAATTTGATTTTCACAATTTTTTCTATGAATATTTTTAAAAATGTTATGTGGTTTGGAATGTTTGGATCTTTGTGTGCTGTCCCTTTCTTTTTTATTTATATTTGGGAAATTATTGAAATGTAAGAATTTTCGAAAACGTGGATTCTTTTTCCAAAGTCAAGTGACCTAAGCACAATACAGAATTCTTTAAGACTTAAAGAATATCAGAATTATCTTAGTTATTTTTAACTGTTAGGTACACCAAATAAAAATTAACATACAAATAAAAGAAGAAAGCCCAATAAAGTGCCCAATTATAACCGTAAGTAACGATAGCTGTAAAACAACACATTTGTGTATGTTTTAGTACCTAAATAAGTACATGCTGTCACGTTCCATTTCCTATATGGGATGCACTATGAATACCAACCCGAAAATTGCCGAAGTTAGCCGAAGTCACGCGTAGTCGTAACATGTAGGTTTTAATAGCGGCCATAACTATTGACAGGCCCGCTGCGCAAGTCTTGTACGTCATAGTGACCCATTTTCTCCGGTTCATCCGCAAATAGGTCGCGAATAATTAGCTCATATTAATATTCTGTTTAAATGAATTGTCTGTGACACGACGCTCTTGTGAAACCGTTCTACGTAACTATGTAGAGTTCCAAATAATATAGATAGATTTCGAGTGGCCTCTGTGGACCTAACTCCTTAATTTAATGCAAGACTTACAAAATCTTACTACCTTTATGTAAATACATCTCAAAAAAGAGATTTTACTTTTTAATGGGTGCGGAATTCGGTGTGAAAAATTATGATCATTGTCTAATATTGTTAGGGACGCAGTGGTCTTTTGGGTACAAGTTCTGAGGCTTTTAAATGGTTTGCTAGATTGAAAAATATGATTGAATTGTTTCTTGTTAACTTATTGATCAGGGAATACCACAAATAAGTACAAATTAAATTAATTTCATTAAAATTATACCATATCTACTTATGTTAAAAACGATTCTCATAAAACGCATGAATTGTTTTTAAGTGGAACAATTTTAAAGCTACTGAAGGTTGTACCGCTTGTTGCTGGAACTTATTATATACGACAACTACATAATCATGATAAGACCTTTTTACTTCAATTCGCAATTTTATCAGATCAATAAAACCTCATATCAGATAGTTACAGAGAAGTCGAGTTCCAGTAGCTTTACTGTATTTTTATTGTTTTAGTTGTAAAACAGGGAGATTTTATGGATTTGTTTTACTGTAAGAAGCCGTGTGTATAATTTAGCATGATCATAACAATATAAGGTGTCAGATTCATTAGTAGGCGCTGTAAGTCGTTAAATAAAATGGTAAGTAAAATTTCTCTTTGGATAATCAACTTTATTTTATATTATTTACAGTTGATGATAAACAATTAGATACGGAATATCGATATCCTATAGTTTTGAAGTTAATACCTTTTAATTTATGTAGTAGCAAATTATTATTTGATAGGTTTTCCATGAATTGGATAAATGCGCGCCAATTCCCCGTTGATGCAACTCTAGGCCATATAAACTGGATTTTATTTACGTGTTTTACCTAAGATGTTTTTTAAGGCTGATTACAAAAAGTTAAGAGCAGTTGAACTGCCTTTTTTCAAATTTTGCTAGCTTGTGTTCTTTAAATTAGATGTGGAAAAGCGTTAAGTTTTCCGATTTTGGTTATGCCAACTACTAGTAAATGATTAAATCGTATGAATAAGAGGCCTTAGGAGTAGAATTAACCTGAGTTTCATATTCATCCATGAAAAAGGGGTGATGTGACTCAACGTATGTACTATCGAGGACACTCCCGCCTGATCACCACTAAGCCAATTTTTGCTTGCACTTACAACATAGAAACGCTCTCTAGACCCGCCCCGTTGACTTTGTATAGAAATAATGAATGAAAAGATACCGATCGGCCGGCCGCACTGACGAAGCACGCCAAACGATAGTTATTGTTATTTTGCGCGCCAAAGTTGACGCTTTTCTAATAGGCCTAAACTTTAAGGGGGCGTGGCTCGGCGCCTCCGCAAGATTTAAACGAAAAAAATTTTAACTGATCAGGCGGAACAGACCACGACTGTACGTACCTATTGCATAAACTTACATGCCTTTCATTGAATTTTTCCAAAACATCTATGACTAAAGAATCGTATCATCGCATGTGAGGCCCATCTGTCTCAGTAAACATAAAAATTATGTATCTAGTTTATAAGGTTACAAGTTACGTTTACGTGGTGACATTGTTCAGGCTCGCACTTGGGATGACACGCAAGTCCCGTCGGGGGCTGGTACGAGTCTACCTCATCCCATGCGATCGATACAACAAATAATGTTCGCGTGATGGATGTTCCTCGCCGAATTCTATTGTTGCTCATACAATTTTGGAAGAATGGAAGAATGTAGACTATGCGACGGCCCTCTGAATTAGAGGCCTACTTTAAATTTGGGGCAGGTGTCATGATGACCTGGACGGAAGGTTCTGGCTTCGTAAGTAGGCTAGTGAGACATGTGGAATGGATTCGTGGAGGCTTCTTTTCATTAGGTACTTAAGTGGGGCGTTAATATTTTTTGTTGTAAGTAGGTTTTGCAGGTTTTTATTTCGTGTTGTGGTTGGAAGCGCGACGGCGCGAGGTCTTGGGTTCGATTCCCAGGTCGGACAAATTGTTATTGGGTTTTTCCACCAGGAATTTCTCAGTAGCAGCCACGGATTCTGGATTTGTGCTCGGTTGATGGCAATAAGCTCGCCCCTACTATATGGAACTTAAACATAACTGGTAAAATGTGGGTGTGCTATTAGGTAATCCTCTGCCAAACCCCTCGAGAATGACTGGTGTGATGTTATGTTATTTTACTTAAAGTAGCTCTTCCAAGTAAGTTTTGACATTATCGTGGTAAAACTGCAGATGTTGTTAATTTCTTACTCCGAAGATTTAGGTCAAATCTTTTGACGAATTTGCTCTTTACGTTTATTAGTAAATTGACCGCTCTATCTCATTTCAAACTCTTTAGTTATTGTCTATGTCTATCACGACTTCCCATAATCTTTTACGACTTGGGCGGGGACCATCTCTGATACATTAGATGTGTCTCAAATCTGCCATATCGGAACAACGTGGGTGATATTGATATAATGGTTCATGTAGAAGTAATTAAGCGTAACATTACCTTTAATTAGACTCTAATGTTAATAACATTCTCCGACAATTAGCAACGGAAGCAATAAAGGGTGGTGTAAATGTTTCAAATTGTCGCTTAGCGTTTGTTCACGTTAAAAAGCGGACGCGGTGGCAGGGCGTAGACCAATAACAAAACCAATCAAGCTATATAAACCAGTTTATGCGAATCTCTCATTGTACGGGAAATCTATACAAAGCGAGGCCATGTTATACATATTATTATGGAAATGTGTCGCCGTGTGTACAGTCAGTACCCAGCGTTAACGACCCTCCTTTTCCTATTATTCTTAGTAAGAGTAAGCAAGTAATGCTTGGACTGAAAGTCTGTACTTGAATTCCAGAAAAAATATTAAACTTCCTGGACAATACAAGAAACTGCTTTGATGCTCAAGACTTCGATTTGAAACTGCTATTACCTACAATTTTAATTTTTATTCTATTCATCTGCCCGAGTAATGTTTCTGCTCTTGTTAGAATTATTTGGGCGCATGATAGTTATCTTCTTCTTTAATGACGCAGCACTTCTTTTACCAAATTTCACTTTTTCATCTTTGTTCAAATATTGTTTAAAATCAATTATAATATTGTCCGAGAATTCGGAATACAAGCAGAAAATCACCAACACAGACCGCTCCCGCCACCGCGCCCGCTTCCGCGCATGTCCGTGAACAAGCATTTACTTAAACACAGCACGGCATAAGTGCTGCTTACACATAATTGAATAATTCCCTGCTCCTTCCTGTTGCGATTAAAAAGTCTTTAATTGTGGAGAGTAAAAGTCAATTAGATATGAACCGATATTGATTATTGAGGAACTCGGAATTTGCGGATGTTTGTCTCAGCAACGGATGCGTTTACCGTACCTCCAAGTGTTAGTTAGGATTCTTTCTCGTACGGTCATTTTCAGTAACTTACTAACCGGTTTCGGTAGGTTGCTATCTCTGTCTGTTTGACATTTTGCTTACTGGACGGTTAGAAACAAAACGTCACAGAAAAGCTTTCTTTGATTTTTCCATGAATCAAGTGACAAGTATTAGGTGACACGAGGACATTCTTTGTTTATAGAAACACCGATAGCTACGGAAGATGGCACATTAACCAACAGTTATTCGTAAGTAATTAACTGTTGGGTAACACTTTCGGAAAACAGCTTTTCTACCTTTATGTGTCAACTTTCCGAAGGTGCATGTGGGTGAAAATGTTTTTAATATCTAACTTCATCATCATTTGTCTAGCCTTTCCAACTATGGTAGGGTGAGCTTCCAGTCTCACTCGGATGCAGCTGAATACCAGTATTTTACATGACTGCGTATTTGACCTCCAGAACCCAGTTAGTACTAGGTAATACGATTAAGATTGGTTGTCAGACTTTCAGATCTTTGACTACCTGTAACGACTGTCAAAGATCTACAAATGACAGCCGAGACCAACTGCTTAACGTGATTTCCGAGGCACGGAGGAAACTCGGTATGTACTGGGTGATCACCCATCCACGGACCAACCTAGGCAAGCGCAGCTTAACCCGAGTAGCTGATATTATTTAGCCTGAGCTCCTCACTTATACTGACTAACTTATTATCTCTGTTAGAAGAATCGTCCCTGTTACTTTTGTAATCCTGGAAATGAAGTCCAATAGCTGAACCCATACAAATATAAATTCCCTGGATAGAGTTCTCATAGCGAGCCACCTGGCGACAGTCGTGCTATTGCTATACGATACGACAACTGAAAGGTGCAATAGGTCTGTTGATGGAAAATAAACCATTAGCCCTACAGCTTCTCACATAAACAAAATGACACAAGCCACAGACTATAATATTAGATACAGCCAAGTCTTTTCCATAAATATCCGCCTTACGGTCGGCGCTATCTTAATAGCTCGAAGTAATTTGTGTGGTAACGCATATTTAGCGCTACCTGGCTCGCTGGGTGCCCGGTCCACAGGTGGCGAGATTGCCACTAAGATATGGCCCCCAGTAAAACTTTTGTGGTGCACATTTATTCTTATTTTGGTCTTCGATCGTGACTGGTCCTTGCACGTGCCGTTCAAAACAAACCGTGGCCTCTAGTCTAGGAAAACGACCTTTGGAATTGATGTCTACATCGACTTCTAACTTATACATTGCGCACTCTCCACCAGCCAGTTCTTCAATACTTAGAACTTTCCCAGTAATGTATTGTCGTAGTTATGTGCGATTGGTTCCTGAGTGTGTACCGCTTGCCTCGAAGGGATGATTTACAAACTGTTTAGTGTTGTCCAGCGCACTTGTTTCGCGCGGAGCGCGTGACGTCACGATTGCTTCGAGACGAATAGCTCATTCGGTTAAGGCATATACCTTATGTAAGGCTTTTGCCTAAATACAGCGTAATGGCGGCTGGCGCTGATTAGCTAAGAGATACAAGGAATATTACTTAATGTACCGCCTCAGACCTTTTTAAGACACCGTCTAAAAAGAGCTGAGATTTTTCCACCCATTTTCTTGGCAGTCTTGTTTTTGTTAATGTTATGTCGAGATTTTGAGTAATCAAAACTAATTGAGTATCGAATTTTTCCGTCTCGTAAAATCCCAATTTGCATTTTCCCTATTAGTTTTCCGACTAACGAAGTAGATTTTTCCATGTATTGAGGAATGGCCTTTTTTAAAAGTACGTTTGGTTTAATCAGTGTCAAAGCATCACCATCATTATCTGCCACGATACCCACCGTATCAAACAACATAAAATAATTAGTCTGTAATTTTGCCACCCCTGGGTGTCTGGGATTCGCAGCTCCTCTCGGCTCTCTGTGAAGGGAAATCTAATTACGGCTGTAAAAATAAAATAAAATATGTAGGTGCGGATGAAATCCTCTGTCTGTGTAATCCCACAAACAGCTGACAGAGTAGCGAAGGACATACAACTAATGAGGGATGCCTTTATGTCGCAGGTGGGAATATAATCTGAGTTACATCCTTATTTCAACGGGAATTCATAGAGACGTGAAAAGTGCTCAAACTGGTTCCCTTTGACATGCTATATCGCTGATGACATTGTAGCTTGTAATGGGTTAAGAGGTGAGGCACACTTGCGATTTATTTGTTCCTAAAAAACTTGGAAATGTTTTACTTAATACCCATTCGAGGAGGTACAGTCAATTGGTTTATGCTTTTGCACGAGCCCTGGAAATCTCTTTGTATTTCTTTCTTCTTATAATCGTGTCAATGACAATTCAAATTGAGTCAGCTCATTTGGTGACGAGTCTGGTACTTTCAGTAGCGTCCATCAGCTCCTGCGAACAGGACAAGCAGGACACGATATCGAGTATCCCATAGTTTGTATTTCCTATTCACAATAAATGTTCATCTACAATTATATTACTTGTGCAGAACAAACTATTTTTCTTTCTATTTGTATGAAAAGTATGAAAGCCGTGTTCTTCAACAGCTAAGTCAGCGATTTTTTTCTGAACTTTTAAAATGAAGACTACTTTTACTTTGATACAATGATAACTTTATTTCGATAGCAGTTATTCCATCTCCTTAACCGATTCATTTGGTCACAAGATTGACATTATTACCAATACATTTGTCATGACTTCCATTTGATGCTTTATTCTGAAGTTTTGACATCGATAGCTTTGGGCCGCTCAATTTAGTTCGGAACCACATTAGACTAATATTACAGCTACTCGTATATTTTATAGCTTTCTGGATATAATATCCGGTGTTTTAGAAATGTCAGGGTTTTGGGCTGTCGGGGATTTGACCTTTTGGAAGAAGCCGCGTCACTTCAAGTAGTTTCGATTTACATAGGTACTTACTCAATAAATGTCTCGAAAAATAGGTTACAGTTGAAAGTTTCTAATACCTCCTTGACCCCTGTACAATTAAATGCATGCATCAGCACAATGCTTTGAGTGCACATAAAGTCCTCCCGTAATAAACCATTAAGTATGTTTCACCCCAAAAAAAAGTCGGTTCCGAGCAAGATTTTTTGGGTAGAGTTACTTAGTTTCATGTATGCTTGGTTGAGGGCTTTGTAAAGGCTCCGTTTACACCCTATACCTTGATAGCGCGTGTTGGATTGTTCATGTTCATGTGGAGTTGTGGACAGTTGTCTCCTGATTATAGTCCCACATTGTAAATCAGCATGCAGTGAAAGCAGTTGGCTATCCTTCTTATTAGTGTCAACTTAGTTGTTTCCCGCGGCTTTTGTCGTGAACAAGTTTTATGTTTCTTCAGTATTTTAGACTGCGAATTGTTTGTCAATCACCCAGTCAGTCACTGTTTTATGCGTTCAGATTTGTTATCGCGAAAACCTTCCATTAAACAGACAATTGATATTTTGTCAACAATTAAGGATCTCTTTTTACGAAGCAGATAAAGAGATACACTGGCTTGCAAAACTAAGTACTACACTTTTAATTTTTTTCTAAACAATAGAAGTTAGAGATTTAAAATAAAAAAGTTTTAATTTTAATTTTTAAAAGAAGGTTACCGACTATGAAGTTTTTATGTACAAAATTAAAATCTTTTTCGAGTCCTTTTTGTGTCGAAAGTATATCTTGTGTACTTAAAAAGTTATTGCAATTTTAAAAGTGAGATACTTAGTTTTGCAGGCCAATGTATATTCTTGATTAACGACTTTATAATTTCGTCGATAAATGGCAAGTGTGCGGCCCAACGGGAGAGCGTAATTAAGATCAAAGTAAGTAGTTGTGTACAAAGGACAGATATACAGCCGTTTCTAATTGCAAATGTTATTACCCGCGATAAGATGGCTGAGCAGATAGCTACAAGTTTGTATTCGCGTGAATTTCACCGTTAATTGCTACTTTTGTATAAAGTATGTTATTTTATCATGATTTTTAATTCGTTGCTAAGTGATTGTCACTTGTGTGTCTATGCGGTGTTATTTATAGCTACATAGTGTTTTTGATTGTTTAATCAAATAAGGAGGGTAACCTTAAATAATGATAGAATGAATGTATTAAACATTAAAAAAAAAACATTGTTTTGAAAGAGTTTTGTGTATCATCTTTTCATTAAATCCAGTTAGTTTTACGAGCAAACAGGTCGTCATAGTGACCCGAAAGTCTGACAAACAGTCTTACCAAGGGGTATCATATTACCCATTACTAACTGGGTTGTGGAGGTCAGATAGGCAGTTGCTCCATGTAAAATACTGGAATTCAGCTGCATCCGGTAAGATTGGAAGCCGACCCCAAAACGACGAGCAAAACCGTTATCGAAGCCAAAATTTGCTGACCACGACCATCGTTCCGCCATTTCTAATTACTTTCAAAGTAAGTACAAGTGGACATGAAAACTGTCTAATGACATTGCCGTTACACGTAGATATCAATTCATAATTTATTAGCTGCGTTTGCGCACTATCTGCCGCGGATGGGATGGCTTGTAAGTTTATGATGAATGAAACTAATTGCGCTAAAGATAATAAATTAGTCAATAGGGTTAGACAAATTATTATCTTAGTTAAGAAGATTTAAGACTTATTTTTTGATGCGGGAGAATGAAAAGACAATTTTATGAGTGGGTGCACACTGGGTACTTAGTTATAATTCTTATTGATGTTTTTTAGCTTTTCTCTAGTTTTTATTGAACTGTTCGGTACCCTATTATTTTAAGGTGTCTTATCGATCAGTTGTGTAGAGTATATTTTCTAAAAATATGATTGTTACTGGTGTTACGTTGACGTAGAGTCATGAGCATAAATGACTTACAATTTTCAATACTTAATGCGATTTTCTGTCAAAGTATCCTATAGAAATTGTCTGGTGTTACGAACAGTGTTTTCTATACAATACTAATATGAAATAGATTTTTTTTAAAAATTTTGTTTAAGTTAAAAAGCATTTGAACTCGTAACTATATTTGATACTTCAACCTATTGTGAAATTATCTACAATTTTTCTCTCTTTATGAGACCAAGCAGAAGCAAGTAAAAATTGGAAGATATGGAAAAAATATACATAAACTCCCGCCTTTTCCCCATGGGGTAGGCAGCTACGTAACCCTTATTTATACTCCTTTTGCCTCGACCATCACGTTCACACATCTGGTCAAAATAAATAAAGCTAAATGGTCAGCCCTGTTGCCTGCGCAGGAGCACTAAGTTATGAGGGAGCGTGTGACGCTGATGTATTTACGATGCGCGCGCGCCTTTCCCGTGAGATTACAGGCGCGGAGGCACCCCCCATCGGTTCAACTCCTAATTTTATAGGAAGGATGAGTACTTAGTGGGTAATGATCTACTACGGTGAGTGACCGATCTCAATATTGGTTTAAATAGTTACAATAAGAATAACTCGAGTAGTTTTTGCTCATTTGTAAAAACTAAAATTGAGCCTATACTATCCTACTATCCAAGTTTATAGACATAACACGCCTGTAATCCCCGAAGGGTAGGCAGAAGTGTACATAATAGTACACCCACATTTCGCCAGTAATGGGGTACATGGGGGCGAGCTTATTGCCAACAACCGGGCACAAATCCAGACTCCGTGGCTGCTACTGGGTGATTCCTGACGGAAAAACCCAATAACACTTTGCCCGACCTGGGAATCGAACCCAGGACCTCATGCTCAGCAGTCCCGCTTGCGACCACTCGACCAACGAGACAGTCAACGAGGAAGTTTATTGATTATTAAGTAACCACAAATCACCAAAGTTACTCTTAGCGGTGATCAATGCTTTTAGCGGTGATCACTTTTAACCCGACTGCTCATTTCATGTCAGCATGCCTAGCCAAGTTACACACGATTCGTATCGATTCTCTTTCTACAATCGTAAACGTTAAGACACGTGGTGAAAAAAAGCGAATAGAAACTTCGTAGACAAGTTTACATCGGTCAAGATGATAGAATGAAATGTATTCGTTTCTACAATCGTAATCGCTACATCCCATATAAATCGTAGCCAACTTACAGTTTTGACTGAACTTTAATGTTTCTATTCGTTTGTTTTGACCACGTGACTTAACGTTGAAATGATGTCATTCCCATACATTTGGTTAGTTTTCTATTAGCGTTAACGATTGTAGATTGTCAACTTGGCTATGCCTACTGATTTATTAATAAACTCTGTCTATCTGATAATAATTCCTGACACAAGTAGGTCAGTAATTGTATTATCAAACGCCTTATCCATAAACAATTCGACCTAATGCCCCACCATACATGTCAATGCCATAGAGCACCGTAGAATTAATGGGGATATGCAGTTACTTACCGCGAATAGTATCGGGAACAACCAAATATAATAACCACAGAGAATACTAAGTTATACGCGAAGGGAATTTATATACCTTTTCCTTTACATATCAATTCGGAGGTAATGGATTACAAGAAGTATTATCGTTTTGTGGTCACCGGTGTTTATGGACCACCCTGTAGACGGTTATTGTTGGAAAGACGTGACAAATTCATAATTTGTAGTTCATTTAAATATGATCAAAATATTGCCACAGCTTTCGCCTCATGTTTACGCTTCTACCGCGGGAGACGCCCCGGGCGCCGGGGACTGTAGGCGCGGGCCTGTGGACGGTGAGCTATGGGTTAGCTCGCCGTCCGTCCGTCTCATGACGACAGGCCGTGTCGACGGCGCGTTCGTGTTCCACGCGCGCCTCAAAGAGAGTCAGCAAAAAAGAAGGGGTCCGCAAGGGCCGATGCCTGCCAGGGCTGCGGTACTATATACTATATACAAAGGGCGATGAAGGAACATGGATGGGTTTTAGTCAGTAAAAGTCTGACACTCCCTCCTGCTCCGCCCAGAGTGGGAGGAGTCATTTGATGATTTCCCATCAGAAAAAAGAAAAACGCTTCTGCTTTACGGTATTTAGATCTTTTCTCTAAATATTGCAATTGAACAGCATTGCATTTTAAATGACAAACAATTACACAGATTAAACATTGTACAAGGAAAACAAAAAAATAACTGAATCAGTCATGAGCATGATAACTCGTATTCTTTTTTTTAAACTTACGTTCTTTTCGTGTTTAAAAAAATGGAACTGTATTGGAAACTACAGACATAACACTGCATATGTTTAATGAATATCATTATTGTCATAATCATCGTCTGCCTAGAGTGCCACGCCTTTTCTCAACAATGTTGCGATGGCTTCTAGTTAAAATAATCAATTTACCTAATCGATAATTTTTCTACGACAGCAGTGACTCTTTTGCCAGTCATCCGCTCTTATTCTTCAACCGGTTGTATATCAGTTTCTATTTTCATCTTAACAGCATAATGACCAATCATCACAAGTACTCACTAACTCCACAAAATTATATCATTTGTAACTTATGATCGGCAAGTGGACAACCGACAATGGTCTCCTGACCCGAGTCGCGGTCAATTCAATTTGCGACAGACGGCAGACCGACAAGCAATCAATCGCAAATCGCAATGAATTACTTTCTTTGTTCTCTTTGATTCGTCTTAATTTAATAATTCGTAACGCGCTCGAAAGTTCGTACAGTTTGTCGGAGAGTTGGGGAAAATTTTGATTTTAATTTTGTTGTTTTGTTTTTGCTGCACCGTGCTAAAAATTAGGTTTGGGTTGATTAGCGGGTCAGTCATTGTTGAGTCATTGAAGTTAGAAGTCTAGAATAAACAACAGCTTTAATGACGATATCGTGGCTACATTTATTCCTTTTCTTTGAATTTTCTTGAATATAATCCATTGTGACTGAAAGTAACATTGCCGCCCATGTAGTACCTATCGTTTATCGCTTAATAACCTACTAATAATGTACCTACCGTAAAACGGGGCTATTTGGGATGACCCAGAATTTCGAACAAAAATATCGATAATTATCGGTTGGTGTATGGTAGAAGTTATTTTACAATGTCTAGAAACACTTTGATTGGCTGCTACTGAAAAAATCCTGATGGAAATACCCAATAACGTTTTGGATTTTAAGGGACCAAATAGCCCCCAAAAACCCAAATAGCCCCGTTTTACTGTAATGACTTCCTTCCAGTGTTCCAAACTGTCCCATAAAGGATTCACAGCTGGCAAACATAAATACAAATCAACCATCCGATGACTAATTACAACGCCATTCAAACTAAATAGGTGTAATACCTCTTTTGACACAAACCATAGACTATAGTGGCCAGTATTCATGTCACAGACGAAATCAAACAGTGTGCCCGTGGCCCTTCGGCATGCATCGAATAATGAGTAGTTGTCATTCTATAATGACGTGTGTTACAAATTGCAGGGCTATTCACGAAAGTAAAACAGGAAATGTTCGAAGGGAAATAAAAATGTATGCGTGCGTGTGTAATTGGTCTTAGTTACGAAATAGCGTTGGCATGCGGTGACTGTGTAGTCATGGCCTTTTTTGGTCGATTTGCTTTTGATATGTAAGACTTGGGATTTTCTTATTAGGGAGTTGAAATATTGCTCTTTTTATGGTTTGGTGTGTACGGGTTAGTTTGCTTATTACTTTGTTTGTAACATGCCTGCTTATTTTGTTTGGCATTTGAACGGTGATTTTTTGGGATTTCTTTGTCACATTTTTAAGTTTATTTACAGTTTGTAACCTCTTGTACGTAAAGTTGTCCAAACCGCGCCAGTATCTCGTGGCTAACTTGACAAGTAATCATATGTTATTAGAGCGGTATTTACTCGTATTAGCATACCTTCCAGTTCTGCTGATCCCCCAAGGGAGCATGTAATAAGCTTATTTACTGTGGCCGGTCTATAGTTTTCTGGTAAACTGAAGTATAGCTTGCAGCGTTCCTGTATGAACCCTATGATCACTTAATTACAGAATACGTTTATTGAAAGAATTATTTGAGAGAACCCTGTACTATTTTTGTTTTCTGTCCATTTTAGAAACATCACAAGGTAGTTCCGCCCTTAAGATGGTTCCCAGGCATTTTCAATCTTCCTACTACACGGAATATGTCTTCAAAAGATTTATCTAAAACCTATTACATTACGGTTTAAGTGAAGGCTTACAAAACATTTACTTGGCTCATGTCTTGTATCGCAGTATTTTGTGTAATCTTCCTTGTTGGACAGCAGCATATGCGCAGGCGCACAGCGGGCACCTAAGAAGCCGATTTCTGGGAACAAGGCACTCTCCGCACAGTAGATGCATGCACTACTTTAAATATACCGGCTGTACAGGTGGACACTAGGGATTTGGGTAAACAGTAAAAAGACTAAAAAAAATAATATTATTGCGTATTTTTTAAGTTGTCTAAAAAAAGAGCGTCATTAAATTGTGTCACTTACCAATTACACGGACAAACAAGTTGTCATTGTTTTTATTTCCTATAACCTAGCTTAGGTATGTTTAAAATTAAGTCCGAAGTCGAAAGAAGAGTGAAACGAAGTTCAAAAGTTGTGGATCGATGATTAAAAAGAATAGAGATTGTGGTGAAGATTGCGTACATAGAAATAAAGTTATCATAAAACTCATCACGTAAAATCAAGAAAAAAGTTAACAGTAGTTCACTCAAAAAACCATAGCTACACAAGAGATGTAATCCAGTGGTAATGGTATAACGTCCACGCTAGCTTCCGTGTGCGGTGGTCAGCGGATGCATTCGCGGAACAATGCGCCCGCGCAGCGAGATCGATGACCCCGCGGCCAGCGCTGATTATCACCGAGAAGTTAATTAATGAAATGCTAGGAAGATTTTTCCTAGAGTACAACTTAGGTCAGTAAACATCTTTGCAATATTATTATTTAGATAATGGTGCTGCGCGTAAAAGGGAAATGGCAGAAACCGGTCAAATACAGAAAATTTCATGAGTTCTCTATTTCACCATCTACCTATAACACCGCTTTCAATAAAATTAATTAGTTGGTTCAAAAATACGTCACGGAATAATTGACAATTATATGCTAAATTCAGTGCGGTAAGAACATTCGCTCATATATTAGTTATCACTCTCACGTTATCACTCCATTTATTTACTACTCCGAACTTTTGCCCTGTAGACACAATCGAACATTGTTATCCACTGAAACAAGCCATTTAAACTAAAGAAAGCGAAAACTAAAACACAATTTCTAAATTAACGTGTCTTCAAGTTTCCTCACAAGGAAAGTCAAAGAAAACCTCATCTAAAAGGTCTTGTATATCTTGTCAATGAGTTCTTTGATGGAGGGAAAAGTTTGTCTAGGGTTGCCAGATCAAGTTTTTGAATTTTCCCCATTTTTTTTTCCTGAAATGGTGGTTCCCCCAATTTTTAAAAAGGTAACAAATGGGGAGACTAAAACACTATTTATTCCCAAAATAGACGGGACTGCGTGGGCTGTTGGGTCTTTTGATTTCCTAAGTTTTCCAGTAGGGAAACTTTCACCAAAAAAAAGTTATTCTTAAAATTCCTTCTTCTTCAACATTTTCTCAACAACATTTTTTCCCAAAAAAGTGACAAGAATCCCCATTCTACCAACGAGTTTGAGAGAGTTTGTCTAGCTTCGTCTTGTGTGGTCGTTGCATTTAACTTAACCACTTAGGAGTAGGTACCGACGAGCCGTAGTTCTACTAGTTCGAAGATGCGATCCCGCGATAAAGCATTTAATGGAGTTTCATGATGTTTTATGCGATTTAATTTCCTCCTGGCGGCATATAGCTTGTAAGACAGTTTTGTATACTTGTCTCCTGTCCGTTTTTCAAGAGATTAATGTAAGGAAAATTGCATGTGATAGTCTTTAATTTTAATTGGTACCTATAACTTTACCTATAACTAACCTATAGCTTTCTTATTCAGATTTATTACTGTAGGTACTTTTAATTCTTCTTCTGTTTCAGTCTTGTCTCAGGTTTTTGATTGACTGTTCTAAAAACAGTGATTTGGTTTTCATTGGGACTGAAAATTTTAGTTAAACCGGCAGCAGTTTATTGAGAATAGCATTCAGTGCAGTTAATTAAATCGCTTGATTTAAGATTTGACAAGATGAGAGCTGTCTGAAGTAACGATTTCAGTTCACCAAACGCGGTGGCCCCCGACGGGTTCAGAATTATGTACTATGCCCCTTTCGTATCAGACAGGATTTTTTTAACATATTGTATATCATGGAGTAGCAAAAACTGCGATAAAGTTTCAAGTCAAGCCTAAATGACGTCAAATAAACGCGTGTAGGTATTTTAATTGCTCCATTATTAGGGCGTAATAATAACAGCCACTGTTATGATTTGAATAAAAGCCACTTCCTATGAAACACAAAAGACACATGCCATACACAGAGTTACATATACATTATTTTTATAGTCGTTTACAACGGCTACTTCGCGTGTTTGTTAGTATTTAAGTCTTTTTGAGTGCAAGTAGCAGCTCGATGATCAATCAGAACTACACAATCGGTTTCGACACACGGAGGAATGTTAAGTCTATCGAAACCGTGAGTTATCGCCTTAATATCGAGAAGAATAGTCCGTGATACGCTCCACTTACCTGCAGTTCAGATCTGTGTTGTAAAGGTGCGTGTATATCTGATCCGATTTTATCGAACGATGTGAATGATATCGAGATTTGATTTAATGTGTTGGTGTTATCTGGCAAGGAAATGGGGTGCCCTACCCTCTTTCAAGGAGGCTGTACTCTCGACCGAGAGCTCTCTCTATGTTTCTCTCGTGGTATCTCGCAAAAATGGGATTGAATAACCAATTTCTTGCGCATTTATGGTTATGATGATGACCTTATATTATAATGTATACAGGGTGTAAACCACCTCATCACGAAGCCGAGCATTCTATATTCTATATCAACCAAGCATTCTATACAACAAAATAAGTAACTTTACGCAAAAATTATTGCGGGCGCTACTTTTTTTTTCGGGGTGAAAATTCATGTTTTCAATTCAATGTAACGCACTCAAAACAATGTGCTGATGGATGGATTGAATAGTACAGGGGTCGTGGAGGTGTTTAAAGTAATCTTACATTAAATACTTGTATTTAAAAAAAGTTGTCAAAAGTTGGAACTTTGACCCTCAATATCTTCGTAACTAGAAGGTATGGTGTGAAACAAAAAAATGCAATGACAAGGAGAACAAGTAACTTTCGGCGTCGTTAAGAGTTGTTTTACACCCTTTATAATTGTCAGTTCTTGCTCTTTTAGCCCTTTCGAACTAAAGGTTCATGAAAATGTTCATGCTCAGTAGTAATGGTATTTATGATCTGATAAAGTTTTCGAACTTTATTGGCTTGTCATAAGCTATGCTGTCGATAAAAAATCTAGCAAATCTGTGGACACCTTTACATGTTAATACTCGTAAATGTCGATAACTCACAAAGATACGCTTCATTTAAATATCTTTTAATAATTTTGAAGGCCTTGAAGAAAAAAAGAGTATAAATCTGTCTTGGTAACAGTAATATAACACTTCAGATTTTCAATAAAGCAATTTATTTAGCAATTACTTGTACACTTTCTAATTTATAATAACTTTCAGCAAAGATTATACCTATGCGGAAAATTACATTTAATTAGAAGTTTATGAAGGAGACAACGCAACTGAACTGTAACGTTGCTTTCATGATTGAAAAAGAAATTAAAGCAGTTTATGAGAACAGACGACATTTCATACAATGATATTATCTAGTGATGTTCTACTTGGGGAAACAAAAATAGAAAATATACCTAAGTAAAACTAATATCTCATTTGATTATAATGTTTGCGTAGGGCAACACTATACGGATTTTATGGTTTATAAACGCAGGTTTTTTTTCCAAAATGTTTTTGATTTTTAAATAATTTTTTCTTATTGGTAGCTTACCGTATCATCATCATCATCATTTCTCCCGAAAGATGTCCACTGCTGGACATAGGCCTCCCCCAAATAATAATAATAATTTAAAATTAAATAATCAAATTCAAAGAGAGCAAAGAAGAAAACTTATACATGGTCCTGTACGAGGCCAAAAGGCTCCATCTCAGCATGATGCTATAACATCTAAAAATGTCATCTAATTGGTTTATTAGGTAACGTTCCCGCCTCTACGAACAATCATGAAAACCGTCACAGTTCATTAGGTTGGCGCCAAAACTTTCAGCGTTTAAATATTTATGAACGCCTTGTCCGATGCAATACTATAAAATAGAAGATGGCCGGTAAGCGTATTAACTGCGAATAGCTACCGGTCACAAATCATAATAATCTATGTATCTTCAAGCCGCTCGGGGGGTAGCCAAAGGCTAATGTCCTTGCGTAACGAACTCAACAGATTTATTACACCACAGGTTCATGCTCTCTCTTTTCTTTCTCCAACAAGTGAAAGAGATAGCACGATGTATTAAAGCATGTACTGCAAATCATACCGTGATTTAACTCATAGTATTCAGAATTATTTTCAAGCTGTAAATTATTGTGAGGGTCTTATGAGAACGAATTGGGTTTTTGGCTAAGCGCTGCGTTGAATGTGCTGGCGATTGTCGAAATGGAGAAACTAGGAATTGTTTTTGATTTGTGTGCCTCTGATCTTTGCTGAACTTTCTTCCATTTATATACTATCACACATTAAGCAGTTTGTTGCTAGGAATTGTTGGTTCCGATTTCTAAAAATGGAGGAGGTTATTATTGTATCCTATCAGAATCATTTTTTTCATGTTTGTTCAACGATTTCTCCGTGATACGGGTTCGATTCAAGTTTTGTGTCAACTAAAAATAGTACTCAAAAAATGTATTTTGCAAAAAAAAAAGATTTCCATAAAATGGTTTTTTCTGCAAAAAAAGCTTTCCAAAAACCTTGTCAACATTACAACAGGTTATGTGTAATTGTGTATTTCTTTCGCAGAATCATAATATGAATCACGTCAAAATTTTTAAATTTTTGGTCCATTTTAAGAATTAATTTTTTACGAGATTCATATTATGATTCTGCTAAAGCGGCCGTTTAAGACCCCCTGTGCAATAGACCACGAGACTGATGATCCAAAAGAGCACAGCAAACAAACATTATGAATTGATGACAGTTCTCATTACTTTCATGTCCAACTTATCATAGTCATGAAGATGACAAAAGTAAACAATACACCTATCAGTTCGTTGACAAGCAGCATTCAAATCGTTACAATAGATTTCTAACTCCAGTAGCCCAAATGTAGTGCGGTCACAAGTCAGTCAATCAGATCATCAGATCATATCGATATCCCCTCAGTATTGTTGATTGTATGTAGTCAGTTCAACAATACCTATTCATCGACTGTAACAGGCTTTATTTGTCCTCCTGACTTCGTATCAGACATGACAACTTTAATCGTTGTAAAATACGACGGCGTATCTCACTAGGTCATCAGGTCTCTGAAGAAATTCGGAGAAAATAATCTGGGTAGCTTTTTAAACGAAAGTTTTTATGTTCTTTACTTAGGATGGAAATGATACCCGTAAATAGTTAGCCTGTTTCAGAGGCGTAATAGTGTTGATTTTTATCTAATAGATCGAATCCTGAATTGGAAAAATATCTTGATGCAATTCGTGATCTTCTACTTTTATTTATTTGAATAAATAAAGAATTCAGTAAATAATCTATTTTAATTTACTCGGTACCGTTTATCGATTAACACGCTGTCTTCGTTATTCTTTCTCTTCACAGAAAATGCAAAATACCGTAAGAAATAAAAATAAAATTTCATCATTTACATAGCACAGTCCAATCGAATAAACTAATTCATGCAACGCAAGAAGTATGGTCCAATTAGCAATGTTAATTTTAACTTTTAATGTTTTTATCGGAGCTAGTCGGGTAAGATGAAACGTATGCATGATTCTGATTCAAATGATTTTCTTTTGATGCGTTCATCTCGGTCAAGTGAGCCCGTATCTATGCGGTTTCACGGCGCACTGATTAATAGCATACGCATGCACGTATCGGAACAAATGTGCATTGAAATGTTGCGTGTACGCATGCTAGGGTGACCGCACTTTACTGCTTCGTTTGATACAGTTTTACGACTGTGGTAGGCCGTGATTAGAGGATTAGAACATAAATTCGTACAGTCGTTAGTCTAATTATGGGCATAGGCTAACTGATACGGTATTTCATATCTGAATAATTGTTGTCGGTAGTATTATGTTCACTGTCGAGATGTATTAAATCATTAATATCAAGCTTGATAGACGTCCTGTCTCTCAGCGCTTTGCTCCATTACAGAAGTTCAAGTTATTGGCCGATTAGCCAATTAACCCATAAAAACGAAACCGTACGTATAATTTAACGTAGTTTTGACAAACCGTTGCGTTATTTATGTCCGCTCTATATTTTTGTTTCTGGGCGTTTCCCGGAACGTCTCATTTTTAGCGTGGGATTTATGGTAACCCTACACCTTATAGAAGTTCGAATAAATCATCGTACATTTTTAAGAGTTTGTGATTGTGCGTTTTTCAAACAAGCATCTACTTATAGATGTTACAGATGCGATGCTGCAACGTGATGGCAGACGTGAATAAATTATGCCATTTCGATTGCGAAAGTATATTAACAGTTATCGCAGTAAATTAATTATATTAGCATTACAAAACAAATGAATTTATGAGCTTTTAAATTAAGTACAAAGAGATAGCTGATTTTGTAATTTTCAATTGATTTTTGTTGCAAATGTATTAACGGAATAGTATCTGAAATTAAACCAACCCAGAGTTTATTTTTAACACACCCAGTATCTAAGAAGGTACCACGAAAAGGGTTGCATCATTTCGCGCTCACATAGATGCGCGTGCGACGCTCGCAAATCCATGCGCTGGACGTTTAATTTTAGGGCGTCTCGTTCCCGGAGCCACTAGGAAGTGCACCGGCCTATTTCAGTCCGGCCCTTTGTTGCTCCGTTTATTTCTGTTTACGTCGCGTTTCGTAACTTTACGACCGACTCTCGGATGCGCAAGCGCACGCTCTGTTGCAACAGTTATTAACGGCTGCCCGGAGCGAACCCAATAAGAAATGCTATTCTGTATTGTGGCGATGTAATCGGCAATCGCTCTCTCGTCAACACACGTCTATTCGATGTTAAATCGATACGATTAATCGTTTTATAACGATGTTTATTATTGTGAATAATGTTATCGATTAATTGAAATTTATTGTCCCCACGTTAGCGACTTCATTTCTTTAGTCGCGGTGCATTTGTCTTTATTATCGGTAGGGCTGTCAGGTGCTTCTGTGCTTAAAAGTTCTTATTTTGTTTTAGTGATGAGCCAATGTTATAAGCTTAATTAATTAATTAATTTTGTAGCGGTACTACAAAAGTACTACTACATTGGACAAAAAGTACTACGCCATCTATGACATGAATGATGAACTAACAAGCGAAACACGTCAAAGTCCTACATCGCGCAAGCAAAGTTATCCGCGACATAAGACAATATACGAGAACCCGACAACACAGTCGGGCAGTGGCCCACCAGACATAACACCCGTCTGGTCGGAGGATCCTCCCTTTTCTATGAGGGATGAAGAGCTTTACACCCTGTTCTTCTTACCCCCAAAATATTAATAGTACTTAGTAATAGAGAACGTTACCTAAAGATAAAGTTTTGTTCAACAACCATACTCTGCAATCGAAAAATCTTACGAATTCCCCTTCGATATTCTTATCTAACTTTAAATTGAGTACCTACTGAGCAAGATAAACTATTTTTCAATTTGGAAATTGTAATAAGCATAGTATAAAATAGATGGATAGACTGTGAAATCACTAATACTTACCTGAGTAAAAATATGAATAAAGCAAAAGATACCCACTTTATTCTACTACAATAATCTGTATGAACCCTTCGCCGACATCCCTACAACCCGCTAATGTGCGTACATCAATAAGATAAAACCATATTCGCCGTACACGGGCGCGAATAATTGACCTCTAGCCCATTCCCACATTGACGCAGCGTCGTGTTCGACGCGCTTTTAGCGCTGCAAAGGCGTTAGAAAGCGCTTATCGTCAGCCAACTGCTTACCTCTTAAATGAACTGTCGTGATTTTTATCGATAAAGTCTACCGGTTGATTAATTGTTGGCACGACTTGCCCCCGCGCAGCTGACAATGAACTGGGATTTAAATAGTTGTGAGAAACAATTCGTTGGTATTGTATACTTGCAGGGTTGAGTTATCTATACAAATAAATACAATTTAATTGGTTTGTAATTTCAAAATATGTAACAGCTTTTTACTGGATGCACATAAAAGTATATCCAGTATATACAACATTAAAAAAAAAAAAATGTGTCCGACTGTTTGTCCCTTCGAACCTCCGAAACAGGTGGATCGATTTTGACGGGACTTTTACTGACAAATAGCCGATGTTATAAGGTGGGTGTTATAACTAAAGAGAAAAACGATTAGGCATTATGCAGAAAAAAAAATAATGCCCATGGAATTATTAACAAAATCCGATTTAAATATGTAAGTAATATTTATATAATAATTTCAAGTGACCGACGATTGCGGGCAACAACTAGTTTTCTATAAAATGCTTCACTAAGGACTAATTTCACCGAATGAAATCAGTTCTAAGCCTCATTCATTCGTTTTGTAGATTATTTAATGATGGAGGAAATTGTACTGTACTCAACAACGTTGAGTAAAGTGTTTCATGTATCAAGGAGTTCCACTTGGTTGCTCGTCTTTGATGTCTGTGGAAGATTTTATGTGCGTTTGTACTTGCCAGGTTACACGTAAGGAAATATTTTTCAACGCGTTTCATTTCAATATATTTTCTTTAGTCAGTAAGTCTAGGTGTGCAATCGATTAGGAAAACGGGATATAAATTTTGTTACGAAGAAAAATAAAATTAAAAAGAGTAATTCATTCTTAAACAGTACAGAGAAATGTGGACTACGTTTCATTGGTGTGTAGGGAGGCCCAGATTCTTGATTTAAACTTCACTCTACGGTAATTAAATATATCTACTTCGGGTACGGACTTATTAAATGAGTTAAGGTTTTCACAAATTTTAACGAGTGGTGGGTTCAGTAGTAGATAGGTTTAACTATCAAGAATGTTTCGTAGCAACCAGGGAGTTGGGAATCGTGCCCGGTTGATGGCAATGAGCTCGCCCCCTATTACGTGGGACTTAAAACATAACTGACGAAATGTGGGTGTACTATTAGGTACACCTAGGATTACCAGGGCCTAAAATCGGAAATCCGGTCTTGGAGGATGAAAAATCCTGATTTTCGACAAAAAAAGTGTTTTTTTTTAACGAAATTTTTATTCAAAGTTAATAAAAAAAAAACAATAAATCATGTTCAGTAATCAAAAGTTAAACGTAAAAGTGTTAATTATGTTTTTATTACTACAAATAGCTTTTAAAATTTGGTTTTGACCGCAAAAATTTGATTGAAGAATTGCTCACAACTATAATCTTTCCAGTTATACTAAGTACAATGGCTCTAATGTACTCCTCTGATAGTCTGTATCTTTCGTCCGGCATGAGTCGAAAAATCCGGTCTGGCACAAAATCCGGGCGAAGTCCGGTATTGGCATTAAAAATCCGGTCAAGACTGGATTTATCCGGTCAGATGGTAACCCTAGGTACACCTCTGCCTAACCCTTCGGGGATGACAGGCGTGATGTTCCGTGATGTACTTATAGTGGCTACACCCACATTTCGATATTTATAAACTCTTAATTGAATCATTCAATACCCTCTCAGGCTCCAACTATTGAAATTAGAGCTTTATTGTCTAAATGAAGCTCTCAAAACCACTTTATCTCTCTCTCTTGTACTTATTTCGATGTACTCTATGTAGCCGTCATCGCGGATTTGATTACCTTTCCATTATCATGCAATCGGTATGAAATGAAAGGCGGCGCCGGAACGTTGGTACTGTTGGTTGGTACTGACCGCTTTGGAAGGCAATTCTCTGGTAATATGATGCGACTCTCCGGTCAAGTTTAATCGCTCCAATTCGCGGTATAGTTCAGGATCTAGGCTTAGGTACTTCAACATATTTGATGTTAGTGTAGTGGTTGTATGTGTGTGTGTAGGTTGCTTATCTGTTTGTCTCGCACAGGACTAAACATAATAATTAAATCAACAATAAACCAAAATTATATCTTTGTTTTATATCGTTTAGAACAAATTCGCTCCAGCTGTTTGTACGCTTAGATCTTTTAAACGGATAAAATAGATAATAGATATTTGAACGTGCAACGGATTTTAATGCAGTTTTCAGCAATAGATAGAGTGATTCAAGAGGAAGGTTTATGTTTATGTTGCACCCGTCCGAAGCCGGAGCGGGTCGCTGTATATTATTATATTAAAAGTAGTGTACAAATTAAAAATAGGACATTAGAATAACTTGGTCCTGTACGAGGTCAAACGGATATCTCAGCATGGTGCTGTAACATTAAAAAAAATTGGGTGCAGGCCATGAAATGTGTGATACTACAGCTAATTTGCAGCAATTTTGACCCAACAAGTTCGGTTCGAAACTGGGTGGTTTGTGAAGGTATCTCCCCTCCTCAGCTCTTTAGTAAACAAACTCAGTTCTATGAAAAACAGATATTCCGTTTTCGCTTGTTGTCACTCCATTAGCGAATCCGAAAGAGAAGGACCATTAAATACCCTTGTGCTATCCTAACAATAATGACTAACTAGGTACTGTAGCCATTTCAAAAACGAGAAGAAATTAGGTACTTAAGCACGCTGTATTAGCAACGCTCGCCCTAACTTAGCAATAATAGTAACATAACGAAGCGTTACGTTTCATACTGAAACCATTTTACTTAGAAAACCTCTTACGCGTACAGCCGGTGCTAACGGCGAGATCACTTAGATCTACAGTTAAAACAGAAATAGCAATCTTCGCGGGCGCTGGATGAAATCTATTCTGTATTAGTGTGCGGTCACAGTGATGAGGCGGTAGCGGGAAAACTGATGGACGATGACCGTACATGGTGTGGTCTATTGTGTTCTTTCTTTATCGTGTGGTTAGTTGTCAGAGTTTTTATGCCTCCCATGGGCCTCTGACTTAACTATAGTTTTATTGTGAAACCACACAATGTGATTATTTTTATCTGTAATTTTAGGGTATCTGTTGTGCTGATTACCTCGTTTTAAAACACATTAAAACATTGTTAGTTGCGGGATTTGCTTAACTTTTAAGAGTGTCTATTGCTAAATTAATTGATCGTAAATATCGTCGTTAACAATCAATGATAATTACTTCTATCACAATAACGCAATGCAATGTAATTTCATCATTGCTGCCCTTTTATTTAGGTTTTTGTCGAAACAAGGTTTTCTCATTTAAGGTAAGTGTTGAAAACGACCATTTTATCCAAGACTAGCTTATGCCCGCGGCCTCGCCCGCGTGAAGTTCGGGCTTATACGTCAACTGGTGAGTGAGAAAATCGCGAGTGCGCGCGAGTTGGCACCTTCCATTTTTTTTCCGTCAACTCGCTCGTACATAATAAAGTACAGTCGAATAAAAAATATTTATTAAGTATATTTATTTTAAAGACTTTAAAATATCTTATACATTTAAATTGGGTACATTTTATAAGAAGGTTTTGTAGCTGACTGTAAGTACATCTGACGTATTTAACGTCAGATGTTCATGGTCAAGCGAGTTGACGACAAAAACAAATTAAAACCAGAATGTGCCAACTCGCGCGCACTCGCGAGTTTCACAGTCGCCAGTTGACGAATAAGCCGAAGTTCGACAATCGTCTCACGGCATCATACTACCGGGATAACAAGTTCTAAATCTATGTGTTAATCCAGGTTATAATATACTACTATGTGCAAAATGTAATCCAAATCCGTTCAGTAATTTTTGCGTGAAAGAGTAACAAACATCCATTCATCCTCACAACCTTCGCATTTATAGTATTTGTAGGAGTAGGATTTTCCTTTACCTACTGCGGTATATAAGTATTTTGAATTTTATTTTTTTGTCTGTTCCAGTTCTAAAACTTATCCTCTCCTTCCGTTACCATAGTCACCGCCTTACCGGCAGACTTCTTGCCGCTGAATAACTGAAGGCGTTTGATTGATGCGCTACAATGGCATTCCTATGACGTAACTGTGCAGCCTCCGTTAGCTTGTAGTACTACTCGCGATGCAGGGAAATTGGATGCACAGGAGGAATGTGGAAATTAAGAAATAGATAGAAATCGATTTCTGGGAAAAAAAACAACATTTAGATAACTAGGTTCTGGCTGCGATTTCGCCCACGTACACATTTTTTTCCAACTCATCACCATCATCAGCCTATTAATGTTCCCACTGCTGGGACACAGGCCACCTCTCTATGAGAGGGAATGGGGTATATATAATCCACCACGCGGGCCCAGTGCGGATTGGTAGATGTCACATGTCTTCGAATCTTTTGGTTCTAGGACATGCCGGTTTCCTCACGATGTTTTCCTTAACCGTTATGAGAGCAGTGGTGATGAAATAATTTTTTTTTTTTCAATACACTTCCTTGAAAACTGGTTCTTATCACACTACGATTAGGTTCAACATGCAATGTATTTCACACGCGTGCGATTTTTTCCACTTTCCAACACGTGTGCGGGAATGAAAATTGCCACAGATAACTATACCTACACTTAGTCCAAATTGGTTCAATGCCTATAGTCGGAGGTGAATGTTTTTTTTATTTTGGCAAAGCAATAATGCGTCTTTACGCCATAAATATTTGTTGAATATTCAAATTGTGTTTATAAAATAGAATATCATAGATAAACGTGATTATTTAGAACTAAACTTACTTTTATGAACAAATTAACATTTATTTGTGTTCTAAATACAAAAATATATAAAAAAAACATTTTTTTTATATTATGCTGTTTAGCGGCTTCATACCTTTGCTTCTCCTTCAACCTGGCGATAGCAAAGCGCGGAAAAAAGAAAATTAAAATCATAGTTTCCTAATAATTCATGACAAAAATATTTTTCGTTCTTTTATTTAATTTCTTGAAAAGTGTATTGAAAAACGTCGTTTAATACACGTGGCCATTTGTTATTGCAGTTCTCGGCTCAAAAACACCCTCGCTGGCTCGGGAGTTAATTCCGCCTCGAATACAACAACAAACTTTCTCCACTTGTATCAAAATGTACCATTTCCGTTTTAACATAAAACATATTTTAAATACGGCATATCAGTAAAATAATTAATGAAATCGGACCAGGAGTTTCAGAGATTGTCTCCTGTATGTAAAAACTTAGAAAGTTTACCTCTTTATATTATTAGGGTGGTGGTGCTAAGGGAAGCCTTTGAACAAGACTTGAAGCAGCACGTATTATTTCAACGGATTTTGCTTTTAAAATAATAAGCCATCTGCATGCTTTTAAAATACACATTAAAAGGCCATTAAAAAGAAGACAGCTTTCAAAATGTAAAGCGATATACTCACACCGATAAGAATACAAATTACTGATTTATATTTCATAGAATCGTATGACCCAACCTATTGCCAAAACATCATTAATTATTGCGAGTCACGATTTAAACTAAGGAAAACGACTTATGAAGAAGAATGAAATGCAATATGCAATACAGAAAATGTTTAGCCCAAGTCTGTAGCTTGTCTTCTAGGCAACTCGTAAAAGACATTGAGAATAAGGGTCCTCCTAACTTTGTTGTAAATACGGTAAGGTTATCTATTCGATTGTAATCGACGGATTTATTCCGAGATCGGATACCTTTGAAATTATTATCTGAACAGGGAAAATGGATGCCTGAATAGTGTTTATGTAATTGTTCATCGTTATAAACGAGTGTTTAATTTAGATTATTTATTTTCTTTTTCCGTACCTACATGACATTACGCCTGCAATCTCCGATGGGCTAGGCAGGGGTGGCAATGGGTACACCATTGTAATATAACTTTATAACATATTGAATTTTAATTCACGTAGCATAACCATTAATCATAAGTAGTGATCAGTGGATTATGGTGTTTAGTTTAAGTACATAAGTGTTGTATAACATGTTTTTGTAATGCTGTTTTTTATCCCTAAATAAATTAGTACACCACCCAAATTTTGCCAGTTATGTTTAAATCCCTTGAAATAGGGGGCGAGCCTATTGCCATCAAAAGGCACAAATCCCTTGAAACAGCCCTATTGCCATCAACCGGGCACAAATCCTGACTCCGTAGCTGCTACTGAGAAATTTCTTATGGAAAAACCCAATAATAATAATTGATTTGCCCAACCCAGGAATCGTACCCAGGACCTCATGCCCCACAGTCGCGATTGCGACTACTAGGCCAACGAGGCAGTCCGTCAAGTTTTTCCGTAACTTTTCGTACTAATATTATATAACTTATGCAGAAATAACTCTTCCTGTCTGTTAGTTTACGGATTGAGATGAAATTTGGTACACAAGATGACCTGCTTAAGCTTAAGACATAGGGGATATGACTTTGGTATTTATACCTATGGTACGTTCCCGTGGGATTATTTACGACCTCTAAGTGGGCGAAGCCGTGAGCTAAAGCTTGTTTTACATATGCGTAACTTATCCCCGCAGCTTCGCCCGCGGTAATTGTCCCACGCGATCGTACTACTGGGATAAAAGTATATCCTATGTGTTCCTGCGTCACATTGGACCACACCCGTCGTGGATTTTATTATCTGTGCCGTTGTGGCACTAATCTATATATTTTGTATAATCTGTGCAAGCGCACTCTGGCAACACTCTCTCACCGACGCCCTTGGACGTGCGCACAACGGCTATCTGTTACCACCTATAATATCAGAAATACAGCCCCTTTTTCATAATTATCAGCAAGTAGTTTTTATTCCATCTTCTATTGAAGATGGAGTAAAACTACTCCATCTACTAGAGTAAAGCTCCAGTTGTGCTGCTGGTTGTCTTGACTATTGTCAAAACCACCAGCAGCACAACTGGAGCTCGATACTTAACACGATGTGTTAATCCAGGTTATAAACTATCTGTGTGCCAAATTTCATCCAAATCCGGTCAGTAGTTTTTGCGTAAAATATTTACAAACATCCAGACATCCTCACAACCTTTCGCATTTATAATATTAAGTAGGATATAATTGTTATAATTAATGGTTGCCAGTATTTTACAGCAATAACGTTTGACTTACCCAGTACTAAAAGACTTAAATATATGTATTAACTTAACGACCGTTAGGGTCGAAATCAAGTAAAGGTTAACGAATGCTTGCAGCCTCTATCCTGATCTGAGACAGTCAAATAGTTCCTAGATAAAAAGAGTTAACTAATCACCAATAAAACCTTTTACTGAAAAAGCAATATAGCTATATTACTGTGAGACACGTTTTCTCGCGCCAGAATCTGCGCAAGAGTCGGAACAACTAAGTAAGTGGCCACAAAGAAGGTTTTTTATGCGGCCACGCGACTAGAGTCGTGCTTCAAGACCGTGATAGATGCTGATGGCGGCCATTACCTAGTGATACCGAGACGCATGGTCACCTCTAAACGATCTATGCTTCAGGAAGGGCTAGTCTTAATGGTTAGCTGTGCTGTGACTGTTTTACGATGCTGATGGCTCGATGGAGCTGGGAGCTATCGGAGTGATTGCACTATGATAGGCCGGCACTAATTTTAGATTGATCTGTTTACTTAGGAAACACTTTAAGTTATCATTTGTCTGGAGCCGCCTTTTAACTGTGCTTCTTAATTGATTGGTTGTTTTACTTCTTCATCTTTGAAAAGATATATCAACTTTTTTGTCTAGTAAGAAAGTGACCTGGGTTGTGTAAGTTCTGAAAGCTTTTACCTTATTGTTACCGTAAAGTTGTATTCATAAATGCAGTCTCCAAAGCTGTTCGAACATGGTTCGTGCAAGCTTATTGTAAGCAAATAAATTCCGAACAATTTTTCATCGATTACAATCGAATCGATGGTGGGCAATCGCTTCTTATCGATGTTATCTAATCGCGTAAACATTGTGACGTGCCGCGTGTCGGGGCTCTGCGCTTGCGCACGAACTCCCATTGTGTCGCGTTTCACGCCTGCGCCTGCGCCGCCATTCGAAAGTACGGCCCTTGCCGAGAATGCGATTAAAAAAAAGTATTCGGTACACTGATTGAGTTTAAGAAATATTTTTTCGATTACATCGCTACCAATGAGACGAAAGTTAAAAATAAAAATAGTAAATTTAAACTTTATTGTCTTCTAATATTTAGTAAGTTTCAATTCTCTCGGCTCATTTGTGACGGTTGGTTGTTTTTGGATCGAGCTAAGATTAAATAAGCCTGTTATGAACGCCTGCGGCGCAACTCTAAATAATAGAATTATCGAATTTAAAATAGTGCGCTCTTTTGCTTTTATTGAGTTAAAAGTTGGCGGATTTAGCTGCAGTCACAATTGACTTAAACTATTACAGTGGCATGACAGGGTCGCTGATATTTATTACAGAAATTTCAGCATAATATTGTTACGTTTTATTGGTAACTTCTTCCATTTCTAATTGAGATTTTCTCAGCTTGGTTTTTATTTTCACTTGGTTGGTGGTAACACTAGTCTTTAAGTTTTTTTGGACATGATTTTTTTGCTCTTGTTTGAATATTTTGGATCGCCACATTTTCTTCTATACGGTATTTGGTATTACCAGCCGTTATATTGCGTTCATTTCCGTTCTAGCCATATTATAATCTTTCACGTCATATAGGAATTTCTCAGAAGCAGTCACGGAATCTGGGTTTGTGCAGTGTTGATGGCAATAGGCTCGCCTTCTATTACATGGAACTTAAACACTACTGGCGAAATGTGGGAGTACTATTAGGTACAGTGAGAGATTTATTTGGGGAGTACAGATTTATTTGAGCAAAGAAAATAAAATTTAAAAGAAACGACGAACGAGACGACAACGTCACTTCGTCAACGTCACTTAGATTATCAAAAAATATTAGACACGTGTTTTTTCTTTTGTAACGTAAACCAAAATTGACGAAGATACGACGCTTTTAAAATTCTCAATACGTCACACCATGGTATAATTTTTAGCTAGTTCTAACGTCACGAGCCCCCACTCCCGAGTTTTAATGCGTTTTATCTTTGTCAATATTCATTGATTTACAAAAACAAAAAATACGTGTCCATTAATTTCCAATACTCTAACAGACGGACTAAATAGATTTGCAATTTTTTGATACTGTCGTCATGCCTACTATAAAATTCTACTCGTATCGATTTTTATTCTAAAAAATTTCAACCATTTAAGCAAAGGTGAGTCAGCTAATTGCTTGATATAACTCACTGTACGCCTTTACCTTACCTATCGGGGATAACAGGCGTGCGTACGTAAAGAGTATTGTCGTTGGTACAGATTAAGAATGGCCGATGTTCTCGTTGAATAACGATTGAAACTTTAAAATCAGACCCATACCATGGGATTCAAAACAAATAGCATAAAATTACCACTTTGTATTGAGGACCCTAATGGCTCAGCGGTACAGAGGCTGCCTTACGTTGTAAGGGTTCCGGGTTCGAATCCCGGTTGGAGCAAATGTTTGTGTGATGAGCATGGACATTTGTTTCCGAGTAATGGATGTTTATATGTATAATAAGTATGTATTTACAAACAAAAAGTATCTATGTAGTATATCAACTATCTGGTGTCCACGACACAAGCCTCGTTGCTTAGTGTGGCACTAGATGGCGCTGTGTGTAATGTCCAGCGATATTTATATTATGTACATATACTGGTATACAAATCGAGACTGTACTCGTTACTCCTCATGTTACTACGCGGCTCTTTGATTAATGTATCGTTGCACCGCGCACCGCAGCCGTCTTATTGACAGGCGGTCCTACTGCGAGCATTGTTAGAAATGCTCACACGCTCCCAATATGTGTGGGGTTTGGTAACACGGAGTGCGGGAAGCGGGAGCGGGAGCGGGTGAAGTAAAATGACCTGTAATTGTCAATTTGAGATTTTTGAGGTGTAGGTAGTAAGTATTGTGGAACACTGTGGAGGTGTGCCCCGCTTGGGTGAGCACCGCCGTGTCCTCGAGGTGGCGATCGGCGGCGGCGACCTCTCGCTTCCGGCCCTGGTTCGTGCCATGGTCCGGAGCGAGACGGAATGGAACGCCGTCACCTCCTTCTGCGAAGCAGTCATGCTAGCGAAGGAGGTGGCGGAACGTGAGAGGTAGAGATCCTCATGTCCCGGCTGCCGCGGGAGACGCCTCGGGCGTCGGGGGCCACGTGGTGGCTTCCGGCCACCGTAGGCGCGGGCCTGTGGACGGGGAGCTATGGGCTAGCTCGCCGTCCTTCCGTCTCATGACGACAGGCCGTGTTGACGGCGCGTTCGTGTTCCACGCGCGCCTCATTGCACGTTGAGTCCTTCACTCAAACATGACGCAGTTGCAGTTTGGAGTCATCTAAAGAGAGTCAGCAATAGGGAAGGGGTCCGCAAGGGCCGAAGCCTGCCGGGGCTGCGGGACTATTCGAAAGAGATACCGTGGCCCACGAACACAAAGGGCGATGAAGGAACATGGATGGGTTTTAGTCAGTAAAAGTCTGACACTCCCTCCTGCTCCGCCCAGAGCGGGAGGAGTCATTATTTGATGATTTCCCATCCGCTCCAAAGGCTTTTCGGGGAGGGCAAATTTTTATTGGGTTTTTTTTTCACTTTAAGATCTGAAAGATTGCCTCGTTGGTCTAGTGGTTGTAAATGCGACTGCAGTAATGAGGTCCTGGGTTCGATTCCCGTATCGGCCAAACAGTTATTGGGTCTTTCCATCAGAAATTTCTCAGTAGTTGCCACGGAGTCCGGATTGTGCTCAGTTGATGGTGGCTTGCCCCCTTTACATAACTAGTGAAATGTGGATGTACCGCCTCAGGCCTCCTAAGATTTAGAGCTATGCAGATGACCAAATGTAAAAGTAAAAATAAAAATGGTGTTGTATCATTAATGATAAACAGCTCTGTCGAGTTTTGCGGATAAAATAAGCCAAGAATTAAAAAAACAAAGGCCAGTTAGAAAGTGCAACTTGATTGGCATTCGATTTCATATTGCAGATAATACTACCGCGGTGAGATATGAAGAGGATAATACTTATTAGGCTATTATTAGTTGTAATTCAGCAAAACATAATTAACTTGTCTTCGTTATTGCCAAAACGTGAATGTAAAAAAGACGAATACGTGGAGTGAACTCTCGAAATATAAACGGAAGTATCCTTATCGAAATCTTTTGTGATGTAAGTTAAGGTGGATGCTCCAGGGTAGCCCGCGAAATTTAAATTTTCTTACTTTTTTTTGCAATTTGCAGGTCAGTGTCAGGTTGTATGTTGATTAAAATACGATTCGCGGCTGTAACACGTATGTAGTTGCAGAATTATAATCATCAAAATAATCAATACAACCCTCCAAGCGCATAAAGGTGCAGGAATGACTTTGACCTTGAAAAATTAATGCAAATTGCAAAAAACGTAAGAAAATTTGAATTTCGCGGGCTACCCTGGAGCATCCACCTTAAAGTTTAAATTTCTAAAATAATGAGTTGGTAATGAGTAGTTGGTATGTCCCGCTGTACTCGTTCTCGACGCTAAATAATAACATAACAACCGCTCGGGTCGATCTTCAGGTTAAGCCGCGTTTGTCTAGGTTAGTCTGTGGATAGGAGACCACCCAGTACATACCGAGTTTCCTCCGTGCTTCGGAAAGCACGTTAAGCCGCTGGTCCCGCTTGTCATTTGTAGATCTTCGACAGTCGTTACAAGCAGTCAGTATTTCCCTAAAGTCTGCCAACATTTCGTACCAAGAGGTTTCGTATTACCCGGTACTAACAGGGTTGTGGAGGTCAGATAGGCAGTCGCTCCATGTAAAATACCACGTGGTATTCAGCTGTACCTGGTCAGACAGGCAGCCGGCCCCAGCATAGTTGGGAAAAGGCTAGGCAGATGATGATATCCCGCTGTTCTTCAGCAGTATTAACGATCCCTCGTGCAATCTAATGTTCGCAATTCGTAATTCGTCAATCATGATCCCGCAGCAAATGATCTGCCGGTTGTGAACTCATTTGCTTTTGCGCACATTTGTCATTCCCCTTATTAGTTTTCTTACCTGAACTTAGAAACGTCCAATTTTTAGCTATCAATTATAATGATAAAGTTATGTTGTTTTTCTTATCTTTTTCGGTCATCTAGATTTTATTAACGACTCCTCTTCGTAAAAGTATGGTTGTAATAAGTAGTTGTAGTTTTATACAATGTGTATCGCCCATGGCGGTCGGTATAATAGTCTTTATGTGCAATAGATATCGTGTGTCTGAAAAAACATGAATTAATTTCTGTTTCGTATGATCTATGAAGTGATATTTTTAGCGCAGGGAGGTGTTAATGTTCCACTTTTAAACCAATCTCATGATGGATGGAGAATATTGTTTAAAGCTACATTTGCACTCTCCGATAGAGTTATTATTTTCTCTTAAGCGTACCGGGTGGTCTTAAGATTTTAAACTTAATAATGGAAAGATTTTTCTCTAAGATTTCGGGTGTAGTCCAGAGACTTGACTGACTATTTGTAAAGTGGCTTAATATTTGTGAATGTTTGAAGTAGAATATGATACCACATCGTAACCTTTTTGGCCACCTTACTCAACGGGACTCTTAAATAAAGCAGCTGGAGATTTATTACAATAGACGAGACGACAAAAAAACACTAATTAGTCCGTCAGTTAGATTATCAAAAAATATTTGACCCGTGTTTTTTTTCTTTTGTTACGTAAACCAAAATTGAAAAAGATATGACGCTTTTAAAATTCTCAATACGTCACGCCTAGGTATAAGTTTTAGCTAGTTCTGACGTCACGAGCCTCCAATCCCGAGTTTTGATGCGTTTTATCTTTTGACAATATTCATTGATTTATAAAAACAAAAAATACGTGTCCATTAATTTCCAATACTCTAACTGACGGACTAAATAGATTTGCAATTTTTTGATACTGTCGTCATGCTTATTGTGTTTTATTTATTATCCTAACATTTAACGTTTATGTACACACTTAATACAGAAGCCAATTTTAATTTTACTAGCCACACCTGATTAAAAAATTACAATAACTTTATGAAAACCAAGAATTCCACTCTAAATCTAAATGACAAACATAAATCAGTCAAGGAAATGAACTAAAGGGATGTGATGGTGGTTCAGGTTCCGGCCAAGTTCCATATTAATTATCCGTTAATTACAGGAAGCGAGGGAAATTGCTCTCAGAGTGTACCTAATGTTCATACATCTGGACATGAAGTTATACTTGCCTTTACTTATGCGCTTCCACTTCGCATTACAGAGCATTAAAAAACCAATATCCGACTTTCTGTGTTTACGAGAATATTATGAATGAAATGAAAACTGCAAATTAACTTTAGAATGTTTTCTGAAGAAATGATTGATTACTTACTCGTATGTATTGAGAGTGTGGTTGGTGGATGGGTGAGCACCGATTAGGTACATAGCAAGTTTCCTCCGTTGGTCCCGGCTGTCATTTGTACATCTTTGACAGTCGTTACAGTCTGACAACCAGTCTTACCAAAGGGTATCGTATTACCCAGTACTAACTGGGTTGTGGAGGTCAGATAGGCAGTCGTTCCATGAAATACTGGTATTCAGCTGTTTCCGGTAAGACTGGAAGCCGTTTCTTATTTTATGTATGCGAGATACCAAGAAGAATTTATGGAAGAAGAAGTCTCTCTTTTGACAGTTTTTGAATGGCAAATCTGTCAAAAACACAGTCAAGAGACCGCTGCTGATCCTTTTGTAAATTACCGGAGTTGGTGTCCAAAAATGTCTTAATAAATAGGTAACCGTAAATGTTCGATAAGTTCTATATTGTAAATTGCGCATTGAAATCTGAGACATGTAAAATAGTGCTAGGACCATATAGCTATTCAAAAGTACAAACAAACTTCTGTAATAAGGAATGCCTTACAGTAGCGGTGTACTCCTGACGTCAGAACTTTCAGCTGAATTGTTGACGTGCGAACAATTGTGAAGAAACTAGAATGGCAGCGCTGTTCAGGTATGTGTTAGGTATTGCAGAGATCACAGACGTTCTGCCACTTTTACAGCCTTATGCCGTAGGTAATAAGGTTGAAAAGTGGTCGACCATCGGTGAGCGCGGGGTAGTACGACATATAGCACTGGGTAATAATATGATTCTGGAGCGAAGTGTGGTAGATTTTCTATTCTTATCCGTTTATCGTTTAAGTAAATATGGAGAATGGAGAATAACATCGAGAAGTAAGCATCAATATGACTATAACAAACTTTTTCCGAACTATATTTGGGATTCAGTTATTATTCATGTTTCTTATAACTTAAAGGGGCTGCCTCAATTTTGTGCTGTAGAACAATTGTATGACAAAAATAAAACTTTTTATTTTATTTATTTATTTTTTATTCATTGGAGGGATTTCTCAAGTAGCTCACATTTAATTTACATACATTTTTGCAGTGACGAAATTCCCGTGCATTTTCATCAGCGAAGTTTGGCTATCTAGTCTCAATTTCCTAGATGTGATAGAATCAAAATTAAAGCATTTATTACAAGTTGGCCAGTTACAGGCAATTTTGAACTGTCGAAACAAAGACAACACTGAAATGTGAATACAGTCCCAGTTACAAGGCATAAAAACTGTGAAAGTACTCTAGTTGCCCATTCCCTAGCGTGGATCTCTATGGAGAAGAACGGGCAAGAAACTCCATAGACTCATTCTATTTTAGGTTGGTATAATAAATATCTTAAAGTACCACTGTTGTGAATGTCACAGCATTTCCCAGCAGTTGAGAAAATGTATTGAATCGTTTGTTATCCCACTTACGCGAAAGGTCTCTGGTTCGCTATAAAATGAAACTGTTCTCTCCGAGGTGGATGTAGTGGATGGCCGCGCGAGGCTTGTTGCTCTCGTTAGTCCTCCGCCAATGAATCTCGCGCGACGTTGAGTATCTTGCTTACATTGTTTCCTTATTAACATTTACGAGGCGTATTTACTGCCATTGGCTGGGATTACAAGTTAGGTAGTTTGGTAGCTGCTGAATGATGGGCTACCAATTTGGGATCCCTGAATACCTATACGTGATTTTGTTGCGTTTTATAAATTATCGAAGAATAAATAATAACATCGGTTTTCACAAGATAATGCTAGTAGCAAGCATTTAATTTTAGGATCATTCGCACGTTTCAGAACATAACCTAACATCTCGCCTATAATTCCGGAAGGGTTAGGCAGAGGTTTACCTAATAGTATACCTACATTTCGCCAGTTATGTTTAAGTCCCATGTAATAGGACCACCCGCACAAAACCAGACTCCGTGGTTGCTACGGAAATGCTAAGATTTTCGTGATGAAAAAACCCAATAACACTAACCGACACGGGAATCAAACCCAGGACCTCTTTCTCAGCAGTAGCGCTTGCGACCACTCGACCACGAGGCAGAACTTTCAGAAGTCAGTTGAAAATCCGATGAAATCCTGTCTCTTGTTGTTAGCCATTCAGTACCACCCACTTCGTGATCGTTTTGCACACAATGTTCATGTATGATTTCTGCCATATCCACATTTATCTTGAAAAAATCGACGATTTTTCAGGGATCCGTACCTCAAAACGAAAAAACAGAACCCCTTATAGGATCACTTCGTTGTCCGTCCGTCCGTCTGTCTATTGAGTTAAAATTAAAATCATATATTTAGGTTTACAGTCCCTTGAAGCTGTAAAAAAATCAAACTTCTACGTTAAATTAAAAAAGATACGGCCGTTTATGCCGTAATAAAAGTATAATATTTCGACAATCTCAAGGGAATCGAAATTTATACATATACTTCCCGTTGACCTAGAATCATGAAATTTGGCTAGAAGCATTGTCTTACGGCACATGTGAAGGGAAAAAGCTGAAAACCGAAAATATGTAGTTTAATAACAAAACACCTACCTATATGGTACCCTCGGTGCGCGAGTCCAACTCCCACTTAGTCGGTTTTTCTCCAAGGATGACCTGCTCAAGCGGCGATCGGCGGCGGTGACCTCTCGCTTCCTCGCTCCTCTCGGTCCAGAGCGAGACGGAATGGGACACCGTCACCTCCTTCTGCGAAGCAGTCATGCTAGCGTCCGTTCGTTCGTTCGTGGGACGTGAGAGAACCTCACGTCCCGGCCGCCGCGAGAGACGCCCCGGGCGTCGAGGCCACATGGTGGCCCTCGGCCACCGTAGGCACGGGCCTGTGGACGGAGAGCTATGGGTTAGCTCGCCGTCCGTCCGTCTCATGACGACATGCCGTGTTCACGGCGCGTTCGTGTTCCACGCGCCCCTCAAAGAGGGTCAGCAAAACGGAAAGGGGCCCGCAAGGGCCGATGCCTGCCGGGGCTGCGGGACTGTTCAAAAGAGATACCGTGGCCCCGGAACACAAATGGCGATGAAGGAACATGGATGGGTTTTAGTCAGTAAAAGTCTGACACTCCCTCCTGCTCCGCCCAGAGCGGGAGGAGTCATTTTATGATTTTCCATCCGAAAAAAAAAGGATGACTTACTCTCCTCCACCTTCACCCACGCAAATCATTAATGTCCACAATAATAAAATAATTTGACTGGCTTCTATTGTGTTTATGACAATGGCGAGTATAATTTTAAGCACTATCATTCCTCAGCAGAATGGCAGAATATGGCAAAGGTGCGGGGTTACATTATGAGAATTCATGAGCCTTGACTGGCATCTTTAGTTGCATAGTCATTTGTACTAGCTTATGTAAAGGACGTATGGATTTTTAAGGAATAAAGTGACAATAATTTAAGGTGGATGTTACAGGGTAGCCCGCGAAATTCAATTTTCTTACTTTTTAGATTTTGCAGGTCAGTGTCAGGTTATATATGTTGATTAAAATATGATTTGCGGCTGTAACACGTATGTAGTTACAGAATTATAATCATCAGAATCATCAATACAACCCTCCAAGCGCATAAAGGTGCAGGAATGAGTTTTTCAAGATCAAAGAAAAATTGAATTTCGCGGGCTACCCTGGAGCATCCATATGCACCTTAAAGCCTTTTGCGTTGTTGTTGCATGTGTTCTGTGTGCCTACATTTCCCTTAGTTGTTTCCACTACCTCGTTGGTTGAGTGGTCGCAAGCGCGACTGCTGAGCATCTAAGCATGAGGTCCTGGGTTCGATTCCCGGGTCGGCAAATTATTATTGGGTTTTTCCATCAGGAATTTCTCAGTAGCAGCAACGGAGTCTGGATTTGTGCCCCGTTGATGGTAATAGGCTCGCCCCCTATTACATGGGACTTAAAAACGTAACTGGTGAAATGTGGATGCCTAGCCCTTCGGGGATTACAGGCGTGATGGTTGTTATTTTATTTTATTTTTTTCGGAAAACTTACAGCTAGGCAAACACAATAGTTTAGTTTATAAAATCAATATGGCCAATTACAAGTTCTCACAGATAGTGAAATATTGATCTATTGATTTTTTTTTTGGATTGTATGATCTGTTAAATAAATGATTATTATTATTATTATGTTTCCAATGAACATTTTGCAAAAATTTGGCGGTTTTACATACAGTTCCCAACGAATCCTAAGGGAAAAAACAATTCTCTTCTCAATAATCCAAAGTTTATCATGCTCTAAGTACTATGTGACAAGAAATATGTCACGGGATAACATTTAATGCCACAGACAAACATGCCACTTAATATATCATAAACAACATTGTGTGACAAAAGCCGCGACACATGTCGTACTACACCGGCACTTGAGTTTAACTACTTGATGCACATAACTTTAGCAAGCGCTAAAGTACTAGTTGCCGGTCGTCTAGATATCAAGCAATAAAACCACGGAAAACAACAATTATAACTAAATTAACACCATGGATCCAGTTCCCTTAACCGGATTATGTCTATAAAGCTTAGAAGCCATGTCGAATTGTGTGTGTTCGTGTCTAATTGTATAAGATGGATGCTTTAAACACTAACTTTTTATTCCTTTTAGTACTTTCCAAGTAAAAGTCTCAACTTTCACGGTTTAGGTGATAAAATACTGTAAATGT
The DNA here is from genome assembly GCA_963853795.1 of Xestia rhomboidea. Taxonomy (NCBI): domain Eukaryota; kingdom Metazoa; phylum Arthropoda; class Insecta; order Lepidoptera; family Noctuidae; genus Xestia; species Xestia rhomboidea. The sequence continues at coordinate 10,048,831 of OY970778.1, forward strand.
TTTAAAAGATATTTGTTAGCAGTGCGCTTCATTTTGGTTTGTCCAGTAAACTAATGGTGTGGATACTATTAATCATCAGGGCTTCGATGATTGCTTTTTGTCTTATCAGAATTTTCAATCGAATTTCCTTTGGAGGCAATTTTGCATGTATTGTGCGGATGAATTAAACCCTGTTGTCAGTTAAATAATATTTGGTAAGTATACTTACGTTAAATTGTCGATTCATATGCGTAATTGAATGAACTATATTACTAGCTGATGCCTGCGGCTTCGCCCGCATGGAGTTCGATTATTGTCAAGTGTGGGATAAAAAATATCATATGTATTAATTCAGGGTATAAACTATCTGTGTGCCAAATTTTATCCAAATCCGTTCAGTCATTCTTGCGTAAAGGAGTGACAAACACCCATCCTCACAAACTTTCATTTATAATAGTAGTACTACTAGTAGTAGTACTTATGATTTATAATAGTAGTAAGATAGTAAGATTACCGAAGCGATAAGCTATTGTAGGCTGAGGATGACCGAAGCGATCACTATCAATGATTACTATGGTGATACAATTCATCACACATTACATTAGCTCCTAGACGATGCTGATAATTGATCTTCTGTTAATGGTTCCTACAATGGATAGCGTGAGAGAATACTGTCCATATGTCCATCACCAAGCTTCACCATTCATTAATTTAGAAAGTCCAAAATCAATAGGAACCAAGCCCTCCCTGCGAACAACAACATTGTAAAAATCAAGAAGAACGATCACCTAGATATGAATCTGTAATATCACTGAGCGCATTATTTTGAGAAATGTTTTCACTTAGTACATTTAGATAACAATCAATACAAGAATCCTCTTAATGGTTTTCGAAAACTCGATTAATATAAACCGCGACGATTTGCACGTTTAAGTAAGAAACGATGTAATAGCTACGCCACCAGTTTATTAGGATTTTATGGTCGTTCATTAAACGTTTTGCCTTTGAATTGGCTACGCCTCGTTTAGGAACACATTCAAGTTTCGAGGTTTATTTCCGTGATAATCTGTGTACAAATGTAAAAGTCTCGAATTGGCTACACCGGCTGTTTGTTTTGCACATTCATGGAGGAGTTCTGCAATTAAAAGCCTTACTAGATATTAATGCATAACGTCATTAATTGATCTGTTTTATTGGCTTGTTGTCATTTGTGGTTCACTTGTACTTTCTGTTTCTACTTAGATCATGTTAAATTCATTAGCTCCTGTCATATCGTTTAGCGATGGTTCTTATACAGCCTTTATGTGTTAATCTCTAATGTTCCTTATAAAATTGAATTTCCGCATCATGTTGATTGATACGGAAACGGTGTGCAATACATTCACTTCTAACATTAGCTATACAAATTTAACTCTTCGGATAGAAGGCTTGACCTGCATCTGATCTGATATCAAAAGTTCGAATGATGTTCCGAAAATTACAATAACATTCGCCGTTTTGTTCATTACATAATGAATAACTTTTGAATTTCGAATGTAACTAACAATGCCTCGTTTGCTAATGTAGGTTACATTATAAAGGGCAAAAGGGCCAGATGACAACCGCTGGGATTTGATAAGAAATGAAAATTAAACTAATCTATCTAAAAGTAGACATCAGAAAGTCAGTTGTAAATGTAAAGGTTACTTCGCTCGCGATATTCTGTTTACTTTATCTGTTCCGAGAAAATGAAGTACTCCGGTTTAAGATAGCCATTGAAGTTATGTTACGTGAATTCGAGTTGGGTAATTATTTGATCGTTTTAATTACGAATCTGTGGTCGAATCAGTCTAATTAGTTTTCCGTATTCCGGTGTTCGATGGTGATCTCGCTTCGTGTTTTGCTCTGATTTCCTTGTTATCAACATATTTTTATGACTTTTGCTGTTTTGCTTTAATTTAGTATTTTTTGTTTGTTTAACTTGCAACATTTAGATCTTTTTGCAAAACAGATTTGTACGCTTTCTATTATCATCATCATCATCATTCTCTGGCCTTCTCCCAATTTATTTGGGGTCGATGTAGCATGTCTTCTTCTTCCATACTTCTCTGTTACTCGTCATCTCAGCAGTCACCTCCTTTCTAGCCATATCATCCTTCACACAGTCCATCCATCGCTTCTTTGGTCTTTCTCTACTCTTATAGCCATCTACATTCATACGTTTTCCATTGTCTCCTCTTTTATAATGAATATGAGTCTACAGGCCTGTTTACGCCACAGTGTTTGCTGGACATCTAAAAGTAGATTTCTATGTTGATATTTTATGACACCTACTTATCTACATTGTAAAAGTAAAGACGCACCTAACGGGACATTATACAGACCGCTTATATTACTCTCTCTTCAGAGCACACAATATGGGAAAATTCGCTTGTCAAACGGATTATGGCCCATTTATATTGTCGTCGTAAGTCCGTCTTATCTCGGATGTCTTATGGACAATAAGATAGTCTTTCAGATGCACAATCTTACATAATTAGCAATTTGATTTTCGCCAAATCGATGCCGTGAGAGAAAATTCCCAGAGAGCTCATAAACGTCCATTATTTATAATATAAATCAGATAATCTGTCTGATTGTTCGACATTTCGGAGTTCGCACGGACGGCGCAACCTCCATTATGGCTCCAAAGAGGCTTACGTAACTCTCGGGCACTACGATTTTTTCCTACGTCAGAGATGGTAAAAAAAAATAATGCATAGGCATCAGCCATGCTTCCATGTAGCCGTTCACTTTGAATGGTATCTCATTGCGGATCGAACGAATAGAAAATTATATAAATTGCTTCTCGTAGTACGCGGCCCCTCGCGCCGTTATGGCCACTTCGTGAACAATTACTGCTGCTCAGAAGAAATATATGCTTTTTGTTATGACTGACGAGTCACTTTTATGCATATTGCAGCACGATTACACGTGTACTGTTAAGGGCTTGTTTGTCGAGTATTTGAAAACAAACCCTTGCGGAAAAACTGATGTTTTGCCGTACGTGTTTATTAGCAACCTCTTTTGAAACGCTTATGCTTTCTTTATTAGTTATGCAAGGCAAATTTTATCTTACGTTTCTCTGAAACCAAGTTTTTTCGGGACCTTGTAATCAACTACCTAAAAAATTACAGTTAGTTGTAAATTTATTTTCCTTTGGATCAGATTTAATCGATGCAAATGTGGGGGGGGGGGCTACAGCAGGGTTTGATACTTGAACCTCTTGTGGAATTAAAAATAAACGAAATAACGAGTAATTGGGTAAAGACGAAATATTCAACCTAGCCTAGACAAAGTGACAATCTTTCAGCGATAGCGATGAAGAGGAAAAGTCAATAATGACAAACATATTGACATAAGATACCGAAACGCCTTTCCTGTAAAAAGCTGATGTGGAAATCCAAAACGCATCGAAAGCAACCGCCACCGGTTTTGGCCCTCTGAAGTGTACCAATCCTTCAAATCATCATAACGTTACGCCTGTTATCCCCGAAGGGTTAGGCAGAGGTGTACTTAATAGTACAACCACATTTCGCCAGTTACGTATTTAAGTCCCATGTAATAGGGGCGAGCCAATTGTTACCAACCAGGCACAAATCTATACTCCGTGACTGATACTGAGAAATTCCTGATAGAAAAACCCAATAACACTTTTGCCTGATCCGGAAATCGAACCCAGAACCTCATTGCACTTGTGACCACTAGACCAACGAGACAGTTTTTCAGATCTGAAGTGAAAACAGCACCGTCCTTGTAATCAGGGGCCCTACTCTCTAACGCTTCGTCCGTATATTCGGATCTATCCGTCTCTCTCGCGCACGTCTGCAGATGAGTGCGAGTGAGAGACGGATAGATCCGAATATACGGACGAAGCGTTAGGGAGTAGGGCCTCGTAACCACATCAACAATCAATCATTTGTTTTCGTTCCTGACGCTAATTACTCAGTTAGCTCAGGTGCCGTTTCTATTTATGTTGTCTTCTATGACACTGCTTGTTTAATAATAGATGAAATAGCGTTATTAGCATCAAAAGCTTCCGCAGATTGCGTGTTCGTGTTAAATTCTCATTAGAGCCTTGTGCGTGATTGGAATAAATCCTTCCACTTGTTGACTGGGCTGCTATTGCTGCGTCTTGGAGTTTGTCTTCGAAGATCGAAATCTTTTATTGAACATCAAAAGTATTGTTTATGTACCAACCTATCTAAATAAGTAAAATCTGTTTTGTAACTGCATTTTCTAATTACATGCCGTGGCAGCCTTTAATTAAGTCTGCACTATAAAATGTAAAAATAGTATTAGTACTATACTACTACTTGTATTTTTGGTGTATGCTTTGTTGGTTGTCCTTAAATAAATAAATATTTCGTCATCTGGTTTGTATTGTTTTTAGATGCAACAGATTTCTTCCTTTCCATTTGTTTTCCATACCACACGACTCGCGTTCAGCCATACAAGATGCTATTGAAATTGCTGAAAATCTGAATCATTTTGCTCAGAATGAATGAACAACTTTGAAGGTTTTGAGTTATTGCAATTACATTTTGAACAAAGATAGTTCAGGACCTGGTGAAAAGTGGCTACCCAGAGTGTCTTGTGGAGGGTTCTAGATAATTTGTGACTAAGTAACTAGGCTAGGAGCAGCCAACTCTTAAAACCAAGTCTGTTATCATTTCTTCTCTGCTCTAAAATTATCCGACTTAACAACAGATGCGTAAAATTGAATGTATCAACGCGTTTAAGAATAGGGCCTCCTAGCCGAGGGCAGCCGTGCACGCACATTAATCAGCAGCTCAATGGGCATGTTACAGACAATTAATGCTCGATAAGTCATCGCTTGCTGGCCAGGCTACGATAATTTACCCCTAGCTTTTACTAGTTACTACTAGGCATTCGATTTCGCCGCGGTTTCACATGTGCCTTGTTCGAAAGCGTGGTATAATAAGACCCATATAAACGGGAGTGGAGATAATGTTTTGTAAAGGATGTTTTCCACTAAACGGTTCGCATCGCATCGAATCGGAAAGGATACGAATGGATGCGGCGACAGCCGATCGCGTCCGGCAGGTTGTCGATGTATACGATCGGCTCCGTACCATCTCTCGCGAACGTATCCGGATTTCTGTGCCTATAGTCAAATAGCGCAGTTCGCTATTCCTACCGTGACGGATACGACGACAGGCGAACGGAGCCGATCGCGCATCGCAGCATACTTTCCGACGCCCGCGGTCAAGCTGCTGTGCGCGGCTTGGTAATATAGACTTTAATTACTGTGTACACGATTTAATATCGTTTAAAGATTGTAACATGCGTTCCGATCCGATGCGATGCGAGCCGTTTGGTGGAAATCATCCTTAAATGGTCTTAACTAGATCTAGTTAGCTTAACTGTTGTTTATAGACAAGGTGTAATTTTATAAATGTTACGTGTCGAGGTGTTGGTGGTGCTGCACTTATCCTACCTCTGCGTTTAAGCTAAATCCAGAGCACTAAGTAATTCTGAGTTTAGGTGTGAGAGGAGTGGTTTTCTGCTTCAAAGTTTATATTCATTGGTAGATTAATTTAAGTTAGCAGTCAAATACATGTGCAAATAGAAAAAAATAATAATCAAAACAATCACCATTCTCCTGCCTATAACTCAATGAATTTGTGGTCGGCGCTGCATACCACAGACCTGTGATTATGGAGTTTGCCCCTAGATACGGTCCTTCTGACCCCACACAACCCCTCCCCACCAAAGTGATTACGGACTGGGGGAAAGTAAGCGAATTGCTGAAATCCACCGAGTCCCCTCACTTGGATCAAATACCCGACATCATCGAGACTGTAGCCGACACGGAGGCTGCGATCGGCTCGGTCACTGGGCACGTGCAGTCAGTCCTGAACGAATGTTCAAGGGAGGTTCCGGCGGAGGATCTCCTTCGCTGGAAACTCCCGGATGATGTGCGTGAACTGGTGACCGAGAGGAACACGGCTATCCGGGCTTACAGAGCTTTCCCCTGCTCCAGTAACAAAGTTTTTATGCGTCGCTTACAACGCAAAGTAAGTAGTTGCGTCAAAAAACTGCGTGAAGATAGCTGGGACAAGATGCTCGATGATCTTGAACCGACCCATCAGGCCTTTTGGAACCTGCAGAGGAAACTACGCTCCTCTGAGGTCACCTCCATGCCCCCCCTCATTCGACCCGATCAAAGCGTTGCATTTGACGACGACGACAAGGCTGAATGCCTGGCCGACAGTCTAGAGACTCAATGCTCCCCCAGTACCCAGCCAGTAGACCAAGCTCACCTCGCTGAGGTGGATGCTGAAGTTGAACGCCGGACCTCATTACCCCCCGTTGAAGACCCGGATAACCCCCTGCCTCCTGTCACCCCAGAGGAGGTGGAGGACATCATAAAGGGCCTTAAACCTAGAAAAGCCCCTGGCTCTGACGGAATCACCACTAAGGTATTCAAACTTTTCTCCCCCGCACTCATAGTGTTATTGACCGCTATCTTCAATAGCGCCATGAAAAATAACTTTTTCCCACAGTCGTGGAAACAAGCTACCGTCATCGGTATTCCCAAACCGGGCAAGCCTAAGTCTTCCCCGAGTAGTTACCGTCCTATTAGTCTCCTCAATGTCATGGGCAAAATCTACGAGAGGCTTATTTATAAGCGTCTCAAAGACTACGCCGAAGCAAAGAGTTTAATCCCGAAAGAGCAGTTCGGATTTAGATCCCAACACTCATGTGTCCAGCAAGTGCACCGAATAGTAGAGCACATTAGCGCCCACTACCAGCGAGGCCTAATGACTGGTGCCTTGTTCTTCGACATTGCAAAGGCGTTCGACAAGGTTTGGCACAACGAGCTGATATACAAGTTGTATCGGCTCGGTGTGCCAGATCGGTAAGTACTCATTCTTCGAGACTTCTTGTCGAATCGCACCTTTCAATACCGCATCGAGGGTGCACTCTCCGCTCCTCATCCGATCCGCGCCGATGTCCCTCAGGGCTCGGTGCTATCCCCGTTAGTTTTCACGCTATTCACTAGCGACATCCCCAAGAGTGATACAGCCCAGTTAGCCCTTTTTGCTGACGACACGGCCATCTATTACTCTGGTAGGAACCCCAATAGTATCGCCCTTACCCTTCAAAACTCCGCAGACGCCTTAGGCGACTGGTTCCGGAGATGGAGAATAGAAGTAAATCCCGATAAGAGCCAGGCGGTTCTCTTTTGCAGACCCCGCAAACCCCTCCCTCCCACCCCTATCCCGATCACCATGTTTGACAAGCCGTTCCCTTGGGAGAAGCAAGCCAAATACTTGGGGGTCATCCTCGACCATCGCCTTTACTTCCGTGAGCACATAAAGACGGTACGTTCGCGTGCCGCTTTCGCTCTCAGTAGGCTCCACTATGTGCTGAATGCGCGCAGCAAATTGTCACTTAAGTGCAAATTGCGTATTTAAACCGCGTGCATTCGGCCTATCATGACATACGCGTGCCCAGTGTTCGCGCATACAAAACCCTACCTAATCCATAGGATGCAGACCCTTCAAAACCGGTTTCTCCGAAGGGCCACGGGCTCACCGTGGTACCTAAGGAATGAACAACTACATGTAGACCTTAAAATCCCAACCATTCAACAGTTTATGAAACGTCTTACTGAGAGTTTCCTTGATAAGGCCATGAAGCACCACAACCCCCTGATCTCCTCAGCCGCCCACTACGTCCCCTCCAAAATTTCCAAGGTACGCCGCCCTAGGCATACCCTCCTCATCCCCGATGACCCCATCACCCTCATTCAAGAGAGCTGTAGGGAAACCAGTACCATTCGAAAGAACAAACACAGATACAAACCGCGAATACGGCCCCGCCGCCGAGGCCCTCCGCGATCCCGTAACATCACCGACGAGCCAGCCCGCGCCGCTGAGCATGTAGCTTTAAATTCCCCATTAAATAATAATACGACCCAGCCTGATCATTGCTGCCCTCCCCTCAATGACACACTAAGCCGAGGCCCGAACCCCACAGGGGGTGCCCTTAGTGATGTTCATTTAACTGAAATCCTTAGTTTGTAAGCCCTGGCTGGGGGCCTTAAAGTAATTTTTGGCCACCACAGGATAGTTCGGTTAAGCAGTAAGGCAACCTTAGCGAGTTGCAACTGCGAGTGGTCATACCTAAACAAAAAAAAAAAAAAAAACGTCGCTGCTGCATGTCTTTTTCCATACTTCTCTATTACTCGCACAAATTTCGTGCCTGTACAAATTTTCGCGAAAGTCCAATCAATACTGAAGCCAGAGAAGAAAATGAAAACCATGAAAACAAACAACATGGATGAATGTTCGTTTTATTTGTGCTCACGTCGAAATGAAAGGGTGTGATCATGTGAGAGAGGATTGTGCAGACACGCTTGCAGGCGCGCAAATATGGAGATGAGAGCTCGCGAAATGTAGGTGTGAAATTTTCGATAAATTTGATCTGGTGGTCATGCATTTGTGATGATTTTGAATGCAAATACTGCAACATTGGAAATTGAATTGTGTATAATTGTTGTATATAATAATTGTTGTATATTTTGAGGACACTTGTTAAATTAACAAGTGTGTGACTGTGCAATGAAGTCAGAAAATATGATTTCTTGGCAAAATACCATCAGCCTCATCATAACATAAATTACTATTCTAACCTAAACTGCACCATACAATAGGTAAATAATCCAAATGTTCGAAATTTGAATTTAAGTAAAAAAGTAAATTCTCGAATATCTAAGCACCTTTCTAAGTCCATCTCATTAATTCGAAAATCGAGCACTGCGCTCGTACTTTGCATCGAATCGCAACCGATTATGAATCGAGATCGAATCGCATTAATTACACCGAGTGGAACGTCGATACTTCGATAGTTAATAAAGAGCCAGGATTATATTGCAAATAAACGATCTGAACAAACACTTTGACAGCACAATTCGATTCGAAGCGACAGGTGAAATGTATTGAATTAAACTCTTACATTCATTCGATGATATTGAATTATAAATGTTGAATATTGTTTATTTTTATGATGAGCTTGTGAGTTTAATTTTATACATGGTACCTACACAAAGTTAACATATGTATAGACTTGCTGAATATAAAATAATGACATCACGCCCGTTATCCCTGAAGGGTTAGGCAGAGGCGTACCTAATTGTACACCCACATTTCGCCAGTTATGTTTTAGTCCCATGTACTAGGAGGCGAGCCTATTGCCATCAACCGGGTACTCCAGACTCCGTGGCTGCAACTAAGAAATTCTTCAGTACTCCGTGTACTGAAATCATAGGAAAAGAGACTAAGTAACTACTAAAATAGTTATTAGCTATTTCAATTGTTAGTACCAACTATTAAAATTGTCATGGTCATTGTTCACTATGTACAGTAAATATACTATGTGTACCTTTTTTTTTTTTCTGTTGGGAAATCATCAAATGGCTCCTCCCGCTCTGGGCGGAGCAGGAGGGAGTGTCAGACTTTTACTGACTAAAACCCATCCATGTTTCTTCATCGCCCTTTGTGTTCCGGGGCCACGATATCTCTTTCGAATAGTCCCGCAGCCCCGGCAGATACTATGTGTACCTACGAGTACATTTTGCTTGTTCTATCTACCTGCTCTATGCTAAACCCGTAGGTTTTATTTCATCATTTACTGAAATAATGATTATAATCGACTGATGAAACACGACACAAACAGTTTTGCTATTGTAACACAATATCATTATCATAACCTAATTAGTTTTTTAAAAACCATTCAACTAAAACAACAACATTATTCAAGTTGAGCCCAAAGACAATCAACGAGATCAGTTTCCAGTTCCGGTTTCCAATGACGTCACTCGTTTCCGATTCCATCGGCAAAATAATCCGATTACTTACGAGTTCATAATAATGTACCTCGAAGACTATTCAGCGGCTTTATTTAGATTAATTCAGTTTGATTAATGAAGAGTGCGGAGAAAGTACGCCTCGCCCGTCTCCTTTGTTTTATAGGTACCATGATTTGGGATTAGATTTACTGGCATTCAGTTTCACCTCTTTGCTCGATAATACTGGCTTACATAACCGCACTGTACTCGAATTTGTCTATGCTTTTTTTTTGTTGTCGATGTTATGAGATTGGATAGCTGTTGAAATATTAACCGTAGATAGGTTTTATGTAATGTAAATTCGGAATTAACTGAAATGTTATTTGTCCATTAAAAAGTGTTGTGTAAGTTGACGGATAGATAGTATAACAGTATCGTTTATGTCGGAGTCATAAAGTGTCGAAAATTACAGTCAATTTCTCATCAATCTAGCAACATGACTCTTTAGATTCGAATGAGGTCGTCTAGCCAAACTTTTTAAACAGACAAAGGCGTTTCGCTCAGTCTAGAATTAGGATTAAAAGGCTATTTTGTCGTGAATGACACGAATTGTTAAAAAAATATGTAATTTATACTTGGAAAGTAGCAACGATTTGCAGTATGTCGGTCACCGTACCGCGCGTTACCGCCGCTTTTGAAAAGTATCTTTTATAAAAGCCATGACTGTGATTCCCATCACTATAGTGGGTTCTGTATTTACAAATAGAATTCTATTTCTAGTCATCTATCATGAACATGTTATTGTGCGCTAAAAGAGAAATTATCCTACTTAGTATCCAATTATAAATTATATTTTTGTATCCTGTTGTACTTAATCGGTATTTCAAAAGTTACATCATGTTCTGTTTAAATCATTGCCTTTGTTCTATTTGACAGCCCAAAATTTTCTATTGTCACACAATATACCTGATATTCACTTTCTACGGTACTCCTAAAAGCTCTATAACACGTGGTCGTGTAAATGCACAACAGATCACAATAGAACGCGTCTGCTCCCGCGTCACTGCGGTCATTAGTGACAGACGCGACGCCCAATTTCGTCATTATGTTTTAAATCCAGCCGTTATCATTAGCTGTCATTTTGGGTCATTTCACGAACCGTTAGATATGGCGTCTGTGGTAGGTGCGCGGTGCGGCGAAAACGGGTGCACTATTGTTTGTTGATCAGCGTTTGTGAGGAATTTTAATGGTATCAAGTAGCGAGCGTATAGGTTGATAATTTTACGTTCGCGTTAGTAAAAGTAATGAGGGTGTTTTTCTTTGATCCATGATAAATAATCAGTCTGTAGCAGAAAAAAAGGTGGTGGTGGTACTAATTGAATCTATTTCCCAATTTGACATAGAAATAGTTTCCCAAATTATGAGCGTGGAAAAATTTGTACACTTGTTTCATGCCAAAATATACAAAAAAGAACGCATCCTTATCGGTAAAACGCACCATACATATACGCTGTAAACGTCACTTTTCCCGCCAATTTTTCTGTCATTGTCATGGCGGTGTAATGGCGCGGGCGGTCGCTCGCCCTCAATTGCGATATTTGGATGAATCCAAGCAATTAGAGTAAAACGCTGCTAAACAGTAATTTGAACGAATTTCCCGTGTTTATCGCGCCATGTAACTTTCTTTTTGTTGCGACGGTCAAGAGGTTAAATAGACTGTAAATACTGGAGCCAATTTGTTTCTTTTTTCCAGAGACAATGGAAATTATTTTCCTTTTTAACTTATTTTTAAATACAGTGTAACAATGGACTATAGGTTGCAGTATTCTGGGATTTAACGTTGGTTTTTCCGGCTGTAATCTAGTATCATCTATTCTAATTTTATTATAATTTTCCGTGAACTCTGCCATGCAGGTAACTAAATCAGTTGAAATGATTGTAGTCTTATCATTATAATTAAAAACAATCATTATGGTGTATTACAATTATGTATTAAGCCATGCATATAATTATGTAGGTATCAACAAAGCAAATTCCTGGAAAATATATAATTTCGTATTGGGTTTTTGCTATTTTTGGTTATGAACTCATACTGGATAAAATGTTTTAGCTAAAATAAAATTGTTCTTGTTTTGTGCATATGAATTTATTACCTTGTTGTGCATGGATTTATTAACTGTATCAGATTATTTAGGTATAATTATTATTGAATGAAACAGGTGCAGTTATCTTAAACACACACAAATGGCACCAAGAAGGGTGTCCACCAAGTTTACAAGAAACGAAAACGTTTGAATACTTTGAATTGAATGCATGAGTAAAGATTTTCGCGTCACTTTCCTAAACTAATAAGCAGAACTAAACGTTGACTCATCATGCCATTACAACAGCTTGTTACAACTTACCAGCTAATTGACAAGCCATTATTGGCCGTATCACCATTGTATCAGGGGCGATAACTGTTTGTTCGTGTTTGTTTTAATTGAACTAATTGTGTTCGCGACCGTACAAGAGATAGCATTGAAACGTTGAAAGGCGACAGATAGAATGCTAATACTGTGATTGAAAGCGAATAAGCACATTGATGTGGTGTTCCGATTATACTAAAAGATGGCGATGATGACTTGTATTTGCCTTTGTGTGAAATGTAATAAGGTTATTACACACTTCTATGTATTAGGAAAATGCTTAACTCGGTTATACGAAAATTAATGGAATGTAAGGAAAACGCAAATTAATGAAATGTTTTTCTTTGTGTAGAATGGTTTGTTTATCTAATATGCCTTTTTGTAGTTTTTTCAACCGGCTTCCACAAGGAGGACGGTATCATCTATTTTTTTTTGGTTTAAAAATCTGAATTAAACAAACAAAAGTCAACGACTTCAGAAGGTAAACTTTTTCACTTTTTTGTATTTTTGAAGTCGTTTATTTACATAATTTGTTCGTTCATTTGGTATTTGGTTTGGTTTTCCGTTTGATAAGGTATTGAAATTAATTGAGATGGACGTTGAGAGCTTTGATTTGACATATTGATTGACATATTGAACATTTTAATCGATTAGAAATTGGGCCATGTCGACGTCTTGTGTGGTATAAATTACCGATAAGCTTTCAAAGATTCGTTGGCATGTTTTCAAGCTACATAATCTCACGCATTTTCCCAATGGGGGTAGGCAGAAACGAAGGCCACCTGTTGCGATCAACTTTAACTTACCTTTCGCCTCGTCCACATTCATACATCTCATACATGCAACGGGTTGCGAGGTAGGACTTTGTTCATAACATAGGTACTAAATTACCTAAAAATAAATCGGAATATGGAATACATATACATCAATATATTGCTAATCGTTAAACCAGGCAAATAAACAAAAATTCAATCATTTTCAAACTCAAACTCAAACTCAAACTCAAATCATTTATTTCAATTAGACCATTACGGCACTTTTGTATGTCGAAAATACAAAAAAGCAAAGCTACAGTCACAGTCACAAGGCATAATAACTTGAGAAAGTACTGTAGTTGCCCATTCCATAACGTTTTCCGCTTACCATATCAGTTGGTAGCAATTTAATTACGTATGTTACATAATAAGTAACTCTAATTTTATTATCAAAATTAATAGTTTAATACTAACTTTATAACTAAGTACATACTTATCTGCCGTTATAATTATCTCCTAATAGGCATGACGACAGTATCAAAAAAATGCAAATCCATTTAGTCCGTCATTTAGAATATTGGAAATTAATGGACACATATTTTTTGTTTTTGTAAATCAATGAATTTTGACAAAAGATAAAACGCATCAAAACTCGGGAGTGGGGGCTCGTGACGTCAGAACTAGCTAAAAATTATACCTAGGCGTGATGTATTGAGAATTTTAAAAGCGTCATAACTTCGTCAATTTTGGTTTACGTAACAAAAGAAAAAACACGGGTCAAATATTTTTTGACAATCTAACTGACGGACTAATTAGATTTTTTTGTCGTCTAGCCTATATGCAGGTACAGATGGCAAAGCACATAGGGTACAGATAGATAAACCGTCTCATCTTGAGAATCAGGCATTTTACTCAAGGCGACTGCACAGAAGACTGTGCCGGCGCCAGTCCCAGCAGCGAGTGGGCCAGTGCCGGCGGCACGTCAGCCGCCGCCGCCGACACCGCCCCCCCAGCAGCCCCCTATACCTGCCGCGGCTGAAGCCGGATGGCAGGTGGTCGGGGAGAAGAAAAAGGGGCGGAAGGCGGCCAAAAAGGCCCGAAATCAGGAGGACGGACTTCCGGCGGGATCTCATGGCGACATGGAGAGAGCGACTATCGCAACCCCGTGCAGGGCACGCCACAATAGTGGCGATAAGTCCCCTCTTTGAGGAGTGGCTGGAGAGACGCCACGGCGTCCTCACCTTCCGCCTGACGCAGGTTCTTACCGGACACGGCTGTTTCGGTAAGTTCCTGCACCGAATCGGGCGGGAGGAGACGCCCGGGTGTCACCATTGTGAGGAACGACCGGAGGACACGGTAGAGCACACGGTGGAGGTGTGCCGCTTGGGCGGAGCACCGCCGTGTCCTCGTAACGGCGATTGGCGGCGGCGACCTCTCGCTCCCGGCCTTGGTTCAATCCATGGTCCGGAGCGAGACGGAATGGGACGCCGTCACCTCCTTCTGCGAAGCAGTCATGCTAGCGAAGGAGGTGGCGGAACAGGACAGGGAGAGATCCTCACGTCCCGGCCGCCGCGGGAGGCGCCCCGGGCGTCGGGGGCCACGTGGTGGCTTCCGGCCACCGTAGGCGCGGGCCTGTGGACGGGGAGCTATGGGCTAGCTCGCCGTCCGTACGTCTCATGACGACAGGCCGTGTCGACGGCACGTTCGTGTTCCACGCGCGCCTCAAAGAGAGTCAGCAATAAGAAAGGGGACCCCTTTCTTATTGCTGACTCTCTTTGAGGCGCGCAAGGACCGAAGCCTGCCGGGGCTGCGGGACTATTCGAAAGAGATACCGTGGCCCCGGAACACAAAGGGCGAGGAAGGAACATGGATGGGTTTTAGTCAGTAAAAGTCTGACACTCCCTCCTGCTCCGCCCAGAGCGGGAGAAGTCATTTGATGATATCCCATCCTAAAAAAAAAAAAAAAGCATTTTACTCTGAAAACTATTTCCAGTACTAACCATCGCAACAATAATAAGTTTTGCCAGCAAAGAGTAAAGTTGCTCAAGTACACTATCTTTTTGGTTGACTGTACGGCTGACTGTAAGCTTTCAATAGTTCATGAGGTCGGATTTGATTCTAGAACTTTCGATCGGCGTTCTATCATCCCGAGCATCGGAATATTGAACAAGGGTCTCGTTTACAACATAGTTTGCTTCTTTTGTAGTCATGGCTGGTATACGTCAGATGATATTGCTGATAGTGTCGCTGAATGTGCGAAATCTGGCTTGGTCGGCTGCCAAAACATAAGATAGATTTTGTTTGTGATAGTACTATACTACTTCTGATCGTAGATTAATCATAGTGCCTATTTAAGTTTTATAAAAAAAAAACTTTAATACTTAGAGCATTTTTTTAAATTAAAACTTTATAGCAGTGATAGTCTAGTAGTTAGACCGTCGGACTGCCAAGTCTCAATACTTTATTGCATTCCACATGTAGGCACTTAGGTGGTAAAAGCTTATAATTAGATCACATGGACCCTGTCGGGAACAGCAAAATAAGTGAGTTAGGAGAGAGGAAGCTTTTATAAATTCTCAACATAGTAATAGGTAAGTAAGTCATAAGTCTCGAGTTCGAACCCAATGCACGCACCGCTGATTTTCCGGATTCATGTGCGTATTGTATAATTATCACTAGCTTTGGTGAAGGAAATCATCGCGAGGAAACCAGCATGCCTGAGAGATATTTCCTGACGGCATGTAAAGCCCATTCAGAGGCCCATGGGTTTCATAAAAACTCTGACACCTGGTAAGGCATTAACCACACGATAAAGAAGAAAGAAGAATAAGATAAAAACTTTAAAAGTGTTTTAAGACCGACTTGGACGTTTTTCGGGTTTATTCATCGAAACTGATCTGGCGAAGAGGAGATAGCAGCCTTGAAAAGCTAGTCATTGTCGGAAATACCGAAGGCAAGAGAGCGCGAGGCCGGTCGCCAACACGATGGCCCGACCAAGTAAAAGAGGCTATGTTCTCAAGCAAATTTCAGCAGGTGGTGATGGCAACTTTGGACCGGAGTAGATGGAGGCAGATTGTCCGTTTAAAGGGTTCCAGTGACCACGATCCTCAGTAATGAGGGACCGATTGAAGAAGAAGATCTAGGCTTATAACGCCTCTCGTCTCTCAAAAGTTGACAAGGGCTTGGCATAGTCCTTTGCCTTCCACAGATGGGTGGTATCCATAAGGTTTTCCTCACAAAAGATCACTGGGACCATAATAAACCCATTGAATCTAGGACAAAGTTTATCAGTTAATTTTTACAAGTAAATACAACCACGGCGTACATTCGCGCACACAACGCTAACGGCATCAATATGCCGCATACATCTAGATATAATTCGCGTGTGGCCGGTCCATTCGTTGTGTCTGTATTCCCGAAGCGCTATCTCCTTCGGTCGCTACGCCCGCGGTACAATCGAGCACTCAAGTGGTCAACTTGGAAAACACAGCTGTTAACATTTTTTATTGTACTTTATACATATCACGCTTGAAAATCCCTGAAGGGTTAGGAGGTAGAATAGAATAGAATAGAATACTCTTTATTCTGTACACCATAAAAATAACAGATACAAATGGTAAAACATTTTACAAGGGGTGACACAATGGGCGGTCTTATCGCTAAAAGCGATCTTTTAAAGACAACCTTTGGATGGATTTAAGGGGGAAGGAGAGACAATACTGCAGGTAGCCTGTGGTGTACCATTTACATATATACAATAAATATACATATCAAGAAACAAGTGCGAAGAACTAAAATTAAAATACTTAGTAAAAATTAAGCTTATGGATTTTTTATCATGCTTTTAAAAATTGGCAGAGATTGAGCACGCCTTATAGACACTGGCAAGGCATTCCATAACCAAACTGCTTGAACTGTAAAAGATTTGTCATAGAAACTGGTGGAATGCATCGGTATCTCTAGTCAAGTTTTCCAATGACCTCAGATGGTGTACCTAAATAGCACACCCACATTTCGCCAGCTATATTTCAGTCTCATGAAGAAGAATAAGAATAAAATCCATACTCCGTGGCTGCTATCAAGAAATTCCTTACGGAAAAACCCAATAACACTTTTGCTCGACCTTGGAATCGAACCCAGGACGCCATGCTCGTCGTAGTCGCGCCCACGGTCACTAGACCATCAAGACAGTCTGACATTTTTATTGATTTATTAAAAAATACTCGTTGAGCAAATCAGAGGAGCCAATTGTTGTTCCAGTTCAGTAAGAAAAAGTCTTTTTGTATGTCTTGTGCAATTGGACAATACAGTGGTTGCAAAAAGTGTGAATCATAACTTCATGAGTAATATGCAAGCAATTGGTTAGGAGACAATAATCTCTTTTTCTGATGTGACACACGTGTCTTTAAGAGTTTGCAATATTCTCGTATCAAGAGCTTCGCTTATCTCGACAGGCAAGAAAACGTGCGCGCGCCATCTGTTTGTTTCTTTCTTTGTTTTCTAAACATAAAGAGAGTGAAATTTTGTCTGCATAATGAAAAAGGATTCATTTCTGTTTTAACGAGACCGTAAGTAGATACTCGTAGTATGGATAAATCCATCCCTTCTTCAGTAGCTATAAAAATATGTATATTGCTTTGAAACACTTAGGACCTAATGTACCAAGAGATTTTTGTTATCTGTTCAGTAAATAGTTATTCTCTTTGAACTGGACAATACTCGGTACCAAAAATAGACATTACCACCATGAACCATCAACCTCCTCGTGCCTGAACAAACGCAATGCGTAGAATTGTTACTGCAGTAAGAAAGGTTCATCAACTGTGATTTTTTAATGAACTTCTAAACATTCTGTGTTCGTGTACCCCTAAGCGAACACTTTCCGTTGTTATTGGGGTCTCTTGTTGGCTCGATTATTGTTGTTAATTTGTATCGCCTCTGTTTATCACTGTTTTGTATTTAGAACGCGCGCTCGCCCCACCTGACTGTGTCTCTCTCTTAAGGCCTGGGTACACAGTATAAACCGCTGACCTGGCGGGAGACAGGAGTCACATTGTACTTTCAGGACAGTAGATCGCTGCCACTTTGTTCTCACAAGTCAGTAACTAACAGAACCCATAAATGATAATATTTATCCGTGTTGCTAGGCAACGGGGCTAATCCCAGTTCTAAACGTGCCTTTGTGCCTATTGGCCTTGTTTCGTTCTGCCTCCTGCTGATATGGAAATTATGGTTTACTTACTCCTCCGCTATACTTTTCTGATTAATTTCGTTGCGGGATCCAAGACAGTTAAATTGTTTCTCTGGGACTACGTCGAGCTTCATTATCTTGACGCTTTCTGGTGGTTACCACTGTCAATTCTGGTTTCAGGAGTTGCAGTGGTTTGGAAATAGAGTGGCGGGCATGTCCTAAAAGTCAGCAACTGCTCTGCCCTGCCCTAGTATGAGCTGAAACGCTGTTCAGCTAGTAGACATACCTGACACCTTGTACTCACAGAGTAGTAGTTGCCATGCTCTGCCTTGCGACTACGCAGGGGCACGGTGGCAATAGATCGACTTGTCTGAGCCGGTAACATCAACATGTTGGCAAGTAGCTACGGCTGGGAGATTATAATAGAGCTGTTGTCTTGCAGTAAACTTGGGCACGAGTTTCTGATTGATTTGCAAACGATAGCAACTCGTACATATGGAGCCACGGTGCGAGCAAGCTGTACACGTACAGCATAGTCTGACTGAGCCACCAAGCTTGTAAACTCGTATGGTGTAACCAAGCCTTTATACTTAGATAACTTTCGACATGAATGTGCTATGTTCCAAGTTTACTTGTACTCGTAATTGTTTGGTACCTGTGTGGATTATGTTAAAATTTCTATGGTTGAACTGGGAATGTACGAAGTTGTGGTTGAGATTTGCGTTTTCTAATGTGGTTTAGAGAAATGCGTGAACTTTGGCTTTCGAAGACATCCATCTAGCTAAATGCGTAGGTAGGCTCTGTAATGGCTGCTACTATTATTATAGAGTGACTAAGCTGTTGTGCCTTCATCCTCGTGAGATTATTATAAAAATCGGATTTTGTTAAAATTTTTAAAATTTTTAAGAGTTTTAATTTTTTTGCACGGATCCCTAATCCTTTTTCTAAAATAAAAAAATAGATATATCGCTGGACATTAACACACAGCGCCATCTAGTGCCACACTAAGCAACGAGGCTTGTGTTGTGGACACCAGATAGTTGATATACTTCATATTTACTTTTTGTTTGTAAATACATACTTATTATACATATAAACATCCATGACTCGGAAAACAAATGTCAAACATTTGCTCCAACCGGGATTCGAACCGGGGACCCTAAGAACGTAAGGCAGCCTCACTACCGCTGCGCCATTCGGGTAAAATAGATTTTATATTTTATTAACAGACAGATAAAAATTTACCGTATACTTTCATATGCATTCAATAAAAATCTGCTATTTTGAAATTACAATTTATTTGTATCATTAGTGAGATAACCAATACCATTGAATATCGAATGCAGCTCCCGAATTCACAAGTAACAGTGTCGTATTATCGAGGGGACTCCATGCCTGTGTGATTGCTAATTTGCTGGATTGGAGCGACACGTAGAACCCTCTACGTACGTAGTTAGTGGCTTCGAGCATAGGCTTTGATTTGGTCCTGTAGCTTTGTTTGTGTCTGTCTGCTCACGATTGCCGCCAGAGTACCAATTGAAGACAACTGTGTTTCAAAAGTTGTAGATCTTTTTGTTACCTACAACTTTGCCATTTAACTTTTTTCCATAGGACTTGTAGTTTTGCCGGAAATCGAGATAAACCGTTTTTTACCCTTAAAAACTCACTTCCCGAACTCAGATCGCCCCGTAAATTAATTTTCAATACACTTGCTCGAAAACTGGTTCATAACGCACTACGATTTGGTTCAACATGCAATGTATTTCTTTTTCTCAATACTTAAACTTAGTCCAAATTGGTTCAATGTATAAAGTCGAAGGTGAATGTTTTTTTTAATTTTGGCAAAGCAATAATGCGTCTTTACGGCGTAAATATTTTTGGTATATTCAAATTGTGTTAATAAATAGAATATCATAGATAAACATTATTAATTAAAACTAATATTTACTTTTATAAACAAATTCACATTTATTTGTGTTCCAAATTCAAAAATATAATAAAAAACTATTTTTTATATTAGGCTGTATAACGGCTTCATACCTTTGCTTCTCCTTCAACCTAGTGAAAGCAACGCGCGGAAAAAAAGAAAATTAAAATCATAGTTTCTTATTTTTCAGATTTTTCGTTCTTTTATTTTATTTCTTCAAATGTGTATTGAAAAACGTCGTTTGATACACGTGGACATTTGTTATTGCAGTTCTCGGCTCAAAAACATCCTCGCCTACGGCTCGGGAGTTAATTCCGCCTCGGATGCAATAACAAACTTTCTCCACTTGTATCAAAATGTACTATTTCCTTTCATTTTTGTTTTATCTCTTCCTTTTCCAATGGGTTTCATCATACTATTACTTTTTTCACTTTTTACCATTTTCAAAGGCTTCAAGCCCTGGTCTATGTGTGAGACTACAAAATAGCATATGAGCTATTCTCAGACCTACCAAATATGTATAACAAAAAATTTCATATAAATCGGTCAAGCCATTTCGGAGGAGTTCGATAACAAACACTGTGACATGAGATTTCAATGTAGATTTCTGTAAGCCAGCAATGTAGATCATCCAATTAATTACCTACATAGGCATTAAAGTTAGGAGTACTACCTTTTTCGTGTTACCGTCAATATTTTAAGATAACGCTAAGGTATAGATGTTTTACGCTCCATTAAAAAGCGGCTAATGGTTAAGAAAATAATAACGGCAATAAATTGTTAAGATGATAATTATCAACACAATTACAAGGGCGTATCGCTGATACAGCGGCGCGTGCGCTCCTACCTCTTCGGCTTTCTTCGGCGCTAGTCGGCGCCGAACTTAGATTTATGGATCACTTTTTGTTATCCGCGGGTTTTGCTTCGGGCTATTTGTATTTTATGAGTACTTTTATTTTTTTATTGGGTACAGCGAAAAGGTTGACATTTATATCGTGCAAAGATAACCTGTCGTAGCAATTCGTGTTGACTTTCGGCTAATATTCACAAATCAGAACAAAACCGTCTAGGCAAATAGTACTTTTAAATTACTGCTTATGCCCGCGGCTTCGTCCGCGTGGTGTTCGGTAATTGTCCCATGAGATCAACAGTATCCTATGTATTAATCCAGGTTGCAGGTTGCATCTGTGTGCCAAATTTCATCCAAATCCGGACTGTAGTTTTTGCGTGAAAGAGTAACAAACGTCCATCTGCATCTTCACAAAGTTTCGCATTTATAATTTTAGTAGGATATAGCTTTCTATCTAACATCGATCCTAATAAAATTAGATCACGCACCAAGTTATCTTTACGCAACATCGATGCGATAATTTAGGTACTACACGTCATTATCATTATGTATCTCGTTAGAAAACCAGTTACTTACACATATTTATAGAATTAGATGGTATCGATTCAAATTGGTGGCGTTATTGTAAGGTTCGCGCTCAATACGACCGGCCTGTGTAATTACATGAGGGCCAACAGACGCTGGCCTGAAATTACAGACTTACGATGCGTACGTTGATTTCTAAACGGTTCTTAAGGGTAAGTCTCTCTCCATCTTTTAAAAAAGGGGTCATTTTGAGATCTAGACAGTCGGTTTTGTAATAATTACATGATTCTCCTGTCCTTATCCCAATTTATTTGGGGTCGGCGCAGCATGTCTTCTTCTTTCATACGTCTCTATATTACTCGTCTTATCAGCAGTCACCTTCTTTCATAGCCATTTCATCCTTCACACAGTCCATCCATCGTTTTTTGGTCTTCCTCTTCTCTTAAAGCCATCTACATTCATACTCAACAATTTTCTCACTACATTTTCCTCCATTTTCTCTCAATATTCTAGAAAGTATTTTAAAATGGAAATAATATTGTCGCGAACGGCAAGCCACTGACATGTCAATAAAGGCTGGCTCCAGTAGCTATATATATATATTTAGCAAAGTTTAATACCTGTCAATGTGTGACAAAAATTCAAGTTACTTTTGCCGCAATATAGCGTTGCTGCTTCAAAAATATCAAACCTCTAGAACTAACGATAGAGGAAAACATCGTGAAGAAACCGGCATGTCCTAGAACCAAAATTCGAAGACATGTAACATTTACCAACCCGAACTGGGCTCGCGTGGTGGATTATACTTTCTACATCGTTCTCACATATATGTATAATCTCAACATGAATGATGTAACCAAGATTTTGTAACAATATTTTGATTTAAAAGAGTGTCCATGGAGTTTCTTGCCCGTTCTTCTCCATAGAGATCTACGTTAGGGAATGGGCAACTACAGTACTTTCTCAAGTTATTATGCCTTGTGACTGTGACTGTAGCTTTGCTTTTTTGTATTTTCGACATTCAAAAGTGCCGTAATGGTCTAATTGAAATAAATGATTTGAGTTTGAGTTTATAGCCGTAGATTGAAGCCTCTGTCCCAGCAGTGGGAACATTAATGGGCAGATTATGCTATTATGCTATGCTAGAGCTAAACACAAAATTATCTAAAGACTGGAAACGTCTAAATGAGCCTTTATGCTGCTACAAGGTCAGTACTAGCTCATAAAACTTATAAAACTAAGCTTTTATAGAGAAATTGGCAGTTAACTGTTAATGCTGTAAATTGCCGACGTTCTGATGCTCAATGAGTTTATGATTAGTGATTTAATTTAAGTAGGTGGTTATTAATATGAAACTGCATCCTAGAGTGTGAGAAACCAACGACTGCTGTTGTAAATAAAACTAGAACATTTATTTCAAAAATATGTTCACCAGTCAAATTGTAATATTCTAGAAGCTGACTTGGGTGGATTAAATCGAATATTTTGGAGTTATTTGTTGGACTAGTTAACATAATTTATTTGTAGATCTTTTCATATACGGTTCCATATAGTTTCAGGACGAAATATTGTTTGAGCTTGTTCAAAAGTGTGAGTACAACTTATGTTCCTTTTATTTGATAAATGCTCAAAGATTTTTATTCTATTCGCGTCCAAACATTGTATTTTACGGAACAATCAAAGCTTTATTCATAATTACAAGCCGAACTACGTAATTATTATCCAAGCTGCGCTTGTGTGCGCTTTTGTGCAGATGAAAGCGAAACATTTATGTTTCTTATATATAATTTCTATAAACGCATTGTCGTTTCAAAGATTAGTCTGTGTTCTATGCTAATCCTGCAGGTGTTAGCATTCATCGATTGTGTTCGCCAAATAGAGGTTTAATTTTATGAAATAGATTGTAATGTTGTATTCTGTTTTGATTTACATGGTTTTTGTTAGGGTTCCGTAGTCCTGACAAGGAACCCTTATAGTTGCGTCATGTCCACCTGTCCGTCCGAGGTTTTGCTAAGAGACCGTTAGTACTAGAAAGCTGTAATTTTGTAGAGGTGTGTATGTCAATAACGCCGACAAAGAGGTAACATAAAATTTTGGAAAATATTTTTTTAAGGGTAGCAGCTCCCCTACATGTGAAGTGGGGATGATTTTTTTTTGTCGTCTACCCCATCGTGTGGGATATCGTTGAATAGGTTTTTAAAATGACTTAGGGGTTGCTAAACCTACTTTTTGATTTAATGCTCCATTTACGAAATATTGAACTTCAAAGCGCAAATTTTTGTTCCAGTAGTCCCTACCCCTCTCTAAAAGCTAAACTGCTGGCTTGAAAAATCTGAAAAAATATCCGCACTTGGCCGGTTTTTGTTTTTTAGTGTGCTTGTTGTTATGAAAAGCTTCTGGGGCAAATGAAAGTGGGTAGACATAATAAAAGCATGATAAAATAGGTGGTCCAAGTTTCCGTTGAACAAGTATATAGTGATCTTGAATTCAAGATATTTAAAATAGCATTGTTTGATTTGTTTTGCCATTTCACAAGCTTTAGAGTGCATCAATTAAAAAAATCTAGACCGTGCAATTTGCATTATGTCGGAAAAACTTTCCACTGAGTCATAAAAAACCTTGAAACAACGAAACAATTTCTCTATAATTGCTCATAATAAAATTAATGAAACTAAATCCGCAATAAATTGCAACAGAAAAAGAAAACAGCCAGTCGTTTCTCTGCAGTTTTTACAGAAGTCCGTGTAACAACGAGATATTTACAAGGAGCAGCCACCGTGAGTATTGCCGGGTCGTTACCACCGGTTTTTACTCCTACCAATCGTTAGCGGTTACGCGGTCCGCCGAGGAAAATAACTATTCGTAAGGAAAAGATGTGAATTTCACCAGAATAGAGAGGCAAATTGAATATGTACTTTCGTTGTCGGCGAATTGTGCGGGCATAGTGTAAAGGTTAACCAGTAAACCAACTAGGCCTCTTTGGGAAATCAAATGCGAGTGTAAAAGTGTTTTCAGATTAACGTATTTTCGTCGCATTTAAGCTCGTTTTAGGAAGCGCTTGTACGCGCGAGTTTTGCCACACACGCAGCTCGTAAGAGCGGTCACGCGCTTATAAGCTCACGTAAGCGCTAGCCACGAGAGACACCTCCCCGCGTGCCTCCTCACTCCGCGCAAATACGCCGGAATAAGTGGGTACAACCGCGTGTATGCGCGTTCTGCTTTTTGAGGCACAAATTGTTGCGCGCGTGTAAGCGCGTAAGCCGACACACGAGCGACAAAATACACTAGTCTGGATCCACTCTTAGGGATGTTAAAATAAACTTTTGGTATGACTGCACTGCACATATGATACTGCACTGCTGGTCTCGATGCATGCTTAGAATCGGGTGTGTGAGCGGATTCCGTTTGTTCCTAGTTGAAATACTGCATGTTAATTGTAATATGCGTACTGTGGTGCGGGTAATATAAGGTTCCGATGGAAAGTTATTGTCTGAGATATGCTATCAATGCTGATGAGATCTACGGTCAATTTTGATGGGATTTGTGTACATGATTGATGTTGAATGGAATTGTATGCTTTTGTTGGGCGAATCTTGTTGTTGAGTTTGACGTTGATTTCGAATATCATTGATATTTAGACGTCATAAGCCATACTAAAGTTTCTTTGAAATAGAAAAGTTGAGCAATAGTAACTCATTGACCAATACGTAGCTAATAAAGACTGGTTCTTTGGTCAAGTGCTCAAAAGCGTGACTGCAGAGCATGAAGTCTTGGATTCAATCCCCAGGCCGGGCAAAGTATTAAAATTTATTTAAATTTGAAATTTATAAATTTGGAAGTCTGGAGTTGTGCCCGGTTAATGGCAATATGATCGAGCCCTGTTACATGGGACTTAAACATAACTAAACGAAATGCGGGTGTACTTTTAGGTACACATCTGCCTAATCCCTTGGGGATTACAGGCGTGATGTTATTAAAATATTTTTTTTCCCTGTTCTGTTTTCTCTCTTATCTTGCTGTCAGTTTTCGCCTAAGTAAATACTAACCAGGGGTAATTGCATGGAGTAGGAAAGTACGTGAGTACGTACTAAATCAAAATCATGCACCGAATAGTATATCGTGTGTATTTAACTTGTTCCACTGAATGATTTAGAAAATAATAATCATCCTTTATGTGTTTCACTTTCTATATAGTTTATGATTTACATTTAATACAGCTTTTTGTTGGCATGCCGTATCGTTTTCATTGCGAATTCGTTATGATACAAATAATAATGACTTTCCATGCCATTCAATTTCATTTCTATTTAATTTCACGACTTTGCTTTTTGCTGCTAGCTAAACTATAGTTATTTAAAAGCTTGAGATGGCTTTGGGATTTTTTGTTACTTACATCGCTTTTTTTCATAACGACTGTTATCGCCGAAGGGTTAGGCAGAGGTGTACCTAATACATCCACATTTCGCCAGTTATGTTTAAGTCCATGTAATAGGGGGCGAGCCTATTGCCATTAACCGGGCACACATCCAGACTTCGTGGTCGTGCGTGTCGTCCAGAACTCCAGACGCATTAAAAAAAACTGATTGAAATTACATTAGGTCAAATGACATTATGTCGTTTCAATCAGTTTTTTTAAGACCATAAGGTCTTCACAACAGAACGTTTAAAGTAAAGTTTAAGGTAGTCGACAGTCCTGTCACAAAGTTCATAAGGGGTGTAAAAAACCTCTTAACGAAGCCGAAAGGCACTTGTTCTCCCCGTCATTGCGATATTTTTTTTGTTCTACACCATACCTGGGGACCTTCTAGTTACGGAGATATTGGGGGTCAAAGTTACAACTTTGTGACAAGATTTTTTTTAAATACAAGTTTTTAATATAAGATTTTTACTTTAAACACCTTCTCGACCCCCGTACTATTCAATCCATTCATCAGCACAATGTTTTGAGTGCGTTACATTGAGTTCTACAACAAAACATAATTTTTCACCCCAAAAAAAAAAAGTCGTTTCCCAGCAATAATTTTTGCGTAAAGTTACTTAGTTTGATGTACAGAATGATTGGTTGACGGCTTCGCGATGAGGTTGTTTACACTCTGAATACCGAGGTAATTGTCCATTTTATCCAGCTTCTGATATATCGCATTTCAAAATCTGAAATTCCAATCGAATTCGTGAAATATTTTTAATGACAGCTGTTCGACATAAATAAAAACAGATTAATAAATTCAGCGGTATTAAAACACTGCTCTTCCGTGTTCTAAATACCGTCGGCTTTCCTACGACAGTGTGAGTTATAGTGTCACCTTACTGATTACTCTCTTAACTGACAGTAAAACCTCTTTTACGAGCGAATCAATTAAACATTTATTGACCGTATAAATGCCGCGGTAAAGTTTAATAGGTTAACCCGTTCGTGATGTTGGCACCGACACATAGACACATAGACACACATGCACCTACATGAAACATACTGTAGAATAGGCCTACTGAAGCGCTGAAAAAGATACAATTCCTATTTTTTGTGTTTTGCCATGGAAACCTATTTTTCAATCATTATTATCCACAGCCCGACTTCATAAGTGGAAATTATTTTTTTCCAATTCATCCGCTATTCTTTCCTGATTAATTTCGTTGCGGGATGCATTACAGTTAAATGGTTTATCTGGGACTTCGTCGGGCTTCATTATCTCGGCGCTTTTCTGGTGGTCACCACTGTTGATTCTGGCTTTCAGGAGTTACAGTGGTTTGGGAATAGAATGGCGGGTTTGTATAAAAAAAAGATAATAAAAATAAGTGAGACGTCACGGGACGCCTGGCAGATGTGAAACATTGAAATTATTTTGTACAAGTAATATGCTTTAAAAAAGTCAATATAAAAAACAAGCACATAAAAATAAAATAAAATAAAATGAAAACAAAATGACTCGATTCACAAAAATAAAATCCTTAATATGCTGGGATCGAACTCGAACAAAGAGACGAGATCGTAACCCAGCGCTGTGCCCCGAGACCAGCTGGCTTTTTGTAAACCGTGGCGAATATGTAGATCTTATGCTGCTTCAACAGGTCGGTAATGTTCGGGATTGTTCGAGCCGGGTTGACAACTTGACAGTTGGCGACGCGTCGCCACGCCATTTTTTGGTTTTACCCGCGCCTATGGATGTTTCACATCAAAAAGATGGACTATCTATTTTTCAATCATCATCAACATCATCCACAGCCCGACTTCATACTGCTGGGTACCCTTTCTTTATGCCAATCTCCAGATTCCTGTCTGCCTCATCCAGGATTTACTTGCGATGGCCACAATGACAATTTTTGCCCATAGCAGCCCGGAATCTGTACTTAAAATGTCCTGTACCTATAAAATGGGTAAATGACAATCGGGCGATTGATGTTAAAGGTGAAGACGTGACCCATATTACAGTGTTATTTATACGTACATATTTGGCTATGGGACTTTAAGCATAATCATCATTCTCCTGCATGCCCCCATCCCAATTTATTTGGGGTCGACACAGCATGTCATACTTCTCTATTACTCGTCATCTCAGCAGTCACCTCCTTTCTAGCCATATCATCCTTCACACAGTCCATCCATCATTTCTTTGATCTTCCTCTACTCGAACTATAAGCGTAATATTTTATTAAAATAGTACCTTTCGCTCGATCAACGCTGGAATAGCCATTTGGCTATTTGGCTATTGCCTTAGACAAAAGATAGTATTTTTGATTAGTCGCCAGTCGCCACCAATCGATTGGTTATGATTGAATTTAGTACTTCCTATTTTAGCTTTAAACAATCGCTTAGGAAAGTGTGTCGCTGATTTGTTTGTGAAATGAAACAAATACTTTTTAAACGTTTTGGTAAAATAATTTTATGCCGTAGATCCGTTTACCTCGGAAATAAAACTACAAGCAATAGGCCATAGTTATTCACGTAGAAAATTAAGTATCGGGATTCTTTAGTTCTATGGTGGATTATTCGCAGGTCATCCATGGTCAAAAGGTAGCATGATACGCATTATTAGCCAATACTAATCCCAATTGCTGGGCCACAGCAAGGTTGGTACTTACCTTGGTAGTTTTACCCCAAAACTTAGGAGGAATTGTGTGAGTTGGGGTTAATTTAGAGGCTCTATATATTTTAAATTCACGTATTAAATGCTTTATACATGAAGCGTTTTACAAAATATAAAGTGTACTTACTTTTTAGAGGAATTTCTAAGTTACTATGGAAAATCGCACAATACTTAAACTTTAGGGGTAATTTTTTTTGGGAGTTGGTAACTCTGGGCCACGGGCCTCCTCCCTGCTGACAGGGAGTGGGCCGTCTTCCACCACGCACATCCAGTGCAGATTGGTGATAGATTTATGTCACATGTCTTCGAATGTGTAGTTCTAAGACAAGCCGGATCCCTCAAATAGTTAACTCTACGAAAATTGCAGTTTCTTTTACCATGTATTTTTTCATGTATTGTCCGTGTCGACGACTCACCCAACCCGATTTTTTATTCTCCGCCGAGTGAACTGTCAAAATGAATTCCAAGTTCAAACGGTCGCGGTGTTGCCGCTTTCAGACATGTTTGTTACGAACATCTGAGTGCGTTTTCACTTTCACATTTCATTTGATATTCTTTATACTAGTATTTTCCTGCTCTAAATGTCAAACATACCTATACAGTGAAAAGAGCTTCCAAAACCATTAGTTTCTGGTCATCCAGGGTAAGATCCTTTTAGGATATCATAGTAAGCAGTTTAAAATCGAAGTAAATAATATTCTGTAATTACATACAACGATAATGATATTCTGAAAATTTAATTCGCCATAATCTTGCAAGGTTGTTTATATTATTTTCCAAACAACTTGCCTCTGACTAATCTTTTTCACTTTTTTTTTACATTTTTCTTAACAATTTTCGAACCATAAAAGATAACAATGAGTTAGTCAAGGAAAGCTTTTTTTTGAAAATTGAAATTTTAATTTTGCTCGAAGTCTAAAGAACGGATTACAGCAGGTTCATTGAAAAGCCTAAAAACTTTATAAAAAGAACCAAACTCCTTTATACGCTCCAACCGTTTCTTTATAAAACTCGTAACTAACTTCATTATAAGAAAGTCGGGTGTAATAATCAAAGCGTAAACTATGCCTCGTTTGAACAGACTTACGCCGTCAATGAGACAGGACACTTGAATGGGGCACGGCGTACTTTTTAATAGCTTCGACTATTAAACTGTCTTCGTCATCTACTGGAGCCGACGACAGGTCTGCTGGTTCTCACCTTCTCGCTGTTACCGTGTTTGGTAGGGTTGCCACTTCACCAGTTGGTTGATTCAGGACAAATTGAAGTAGGTACACTTTTGGCGAGTCTGTTTGTAGGTTTTAATTAGTAGTTTTGCGGTATGAAGTATCCCGGGATAAACTGCACAGTTTAACTATATAACCTAGTTACTTTAAGCCGCTTGAACAGACAAAACATAAAAAAATCATTAGTTTTCATATGTATGAGTTTTGCAGCAAATCATTTCGGCTACTTTAGATAAATACGTACTCCATCATCCGTAGTCCCCACCACGTTGCTTGTGGTTATGCGGATCTGTGGCAGTAGTTGATGAAATGAATTCCTCATAGCCATGGATACCTTTTTTCATAGTTATGTTACCCGTGGCAGCAGCAACTCAACAAAAACCATATGTATTGTAACGGCAATAAATATCATTGTGATTTTAACAGACTGATCAGTGGCAACAAATCAATAGTCAATAGCAACCAACTGGAAAAACATCACTGTGGTTTTGACTGTGATGCAAAATTAAAAGTAACATTGAAATGAATAACGGCTCTGCTTAGTTGCTACACAAGAAATAAATACTTACTTACAGAATTATCCATCGTACCAAAAAAATCTCGGTCATCCTAACCCATACAGTTTATTTTACAAAGAGGACGCTCAGTATTGTTGATAGAATCAGAGTGAGAGTCCTATTCAAATATCGCCATTGTTTCTCTCGTATTTAAAAATGGAACGTCCTTTCAACTTGACTTGACGTTGTCATGGGAACGAAACGTCAGCTGTCAACCTGACAGAATGAATTTCATCATAAAAATAAGTAAAAAAGTAACTTTCTCATAAATGAAAAAGTTTGTAGTGTACCTAAGCTAAATCAACGTCAGAGGTAAAAGTATCAGAGTTTTTTACCTGTTGAAAACGCACTTGTCTCTGTGATGAATATAATGAATTGTAGGTACGTCTCGAATGGCTAAACATTAACACAAATTAGAGTTTAACGTTAAAGTTAATGAAGAAACATTTTTTTTCTTTGTATCTGAGCACTCTCTTGGTTAAACAGTAATTTGTTTTTGTTAGCTAACGTCTTGAAAAGAAATAATTAATATGAGTCGAGTTATTTCTATGTATTTTTATTATATTTAACTTACGTTGGCCTTTGACATGGACTTAATTACTTTAACCAACTTGTGTGTATTTAAAGAAATATGTTTTAGGTCGAACCATCCATTGAGAATGCAAAAAAGTACCTAATTTTAGTGCCACAATCGTATATTACAGATACGAAAATGCTTATTTAGACTTCATTTGAATTCCCCAGTTGGCATTTAGACTAACGACCGCGAGTATATCATGCTGTCCTCTCTATTAACGTACAATCTTCTACTTTATTAGTCCATATCCGCCCACCGAGTGTAATAGGCTCCTCATATTTGGACCACGGCTCGCCATAAAACACAGTGCCGACTAGACCGCGTGGTTTCCTTTTACGACTGTTACTTTAAGGTTACGATACACGTGCTTTGAAATAATTTAGTATGTTTAAAAACAAAAAAGAGAATGTGAGAAGGTATTATTCTACCTTTAAGTACATGTTGCGTACCAAATGTACGAATGTACGCCATGTATTGTTTTCTTGATTTTATTCGATAATTCACACGTGAAAGCATTCATTGTGAATTTTATCGATAAATCGATCTTCAATTTTGTCTTGGGGGTGAGATAACTAAATGCTGTTTTCCCACGCCCATTTTCACCCGCTTTTCCATCATAGTTTCATAAGCCCATAGGATCGTTTTAAAGTAGTCTCCGTTTTATATCCATTGCAGTTTTTTACAGTTATCTTGTAACCACTTTTTTACTTCATAAAAGCTTACTACCAGTACTAGCCTAATGGACACCTGTCATCGGCAGTTGTCGGCTTTCGTCGGCGGGTCGTGCGCACGCGTCTCCGATAAGCCGGCGCACGCGGCGCGCCCGGTGCGTACACCGTACCGTCGCGTGGGAAACGCATAATGCCTTCTAATGGCACTTTGTACGCGTAAAGATTGAATCGTTTTGATTAAGTAGCTGTTGGGGAAAAGTGTACCAGGGTTAGGCATGTAGGTGGAATGTATTGGGTAGGTATTACTCCCGGTTGTGGTTTGTTTTATGCTTTTTTTGGGTATAAAGGCAGCTTTGAACTAGAAGAATCAGCTCCGACGACTTATAGTTTCGCGTATGCGTCTATGTCGTCATACAAGTTAGATTGTAAGTAAGAAAACATTCTTATATTAAAAGTTATTTCCAGTATTTTATGGCATACCTAATAAGGAAAGATCATGGAGAATCAACAGTCTAGCGAAAAAAAAAACGCTATTTGAGGCTAACATTAAATCTCGCCTGTATTTCTTAACGACGGGTTAAGTCAAGGTGGTGCCATCCACACATTTCGCCATGCAGTTGTGTTTTAAATTCTAAAAAGGAGCGAGCCTATTGCCATCAACCGAACCCAAATTCAGACTTCGAATTAGTATTTTTAAACGTCTGATGGAAAAACTCAATTACACTGTACCCGACTTTGCCTTTTATAATATTAACATGTAAAACTATAAATAAAACAAATGTAACGATTACCTTACCGGGCACACAAACTTTATTTACCTTGCGCCGGCGCATGCTGAGCGTCGTATAACATTGTTTATCCTTCACGTAAGGTTTTTTCCTAAATATAGACATGTTGGAAGCGTTCACATTATCTACACAAACCCAGGAAGATTTAGGTAAACATGAAGTTCTGTGAAAGCAGCGCAAGCGCACGATGAAAGGGAGATGTGTTTGTAAACGATGCTGCAACTGAAGAGTGCGACTTCCGAACTTTGAAACGAAACATTTTCTTCTAATAAGTCTGCTTTGAGGATGGCCAGATGTTTTGGTTTCCGCGTCGGTCGTCCTATATTCTTTTTGTATTACGCAGTGACATTACATAATATTTTTTTTTGAGCTTAGATTTTTTCTACATAACTTCACGCCTGTAATTCCCGAAGGTAAAGGCATATGTGTACCTAATATAGTACACCCACATTCACCAGTTTTGTTTAGTGTTCATGTAAATGTAATGGGGCAAACCTATTTCTATCATCCGGGCACATAATATATTCTTCCGTGATTTTCAATTATCCCTTGATCTATCAACGAAGTAGACACATTAGTTAAACAATGGTGTCTCGAACAAATCGATCCTTTGACAGATCATGATTTATTCTGAGCTCCCAATAATTCAGCTCAGAATAATTTAGTTTAGTTATAAACCATGGACAACATGATGGATGCCCCGTGTTGCATGCATACATTTTCATATTTATTACGAATAAACTCAAAGGATTTGTATGAAGAATATTTTTAAACTCTAGAAAAATCTAAAAACTAACATAGCTACGTTGAAATACTTTATTGGAGTGGGATGGGATCTGTTTGTCTACCGTCTCGCCTGATAGCAAGCAACGACGTAATTGAAGATAGAGCACGCTTGTCTACCCAGACCTAAAACATTATTTTTTTACTTATGCCTCAAGATCGCCTGGGGTCTTTAGAAAACGGACGCAGTAAATCTATTTTATTTTCCCTGAGGAGAAAGCTTAAGGCGACTACAGGAGCTAAATTAGCAACTCTATTTGTGGTTCAAGCTTCGTTTGAAATACTGTTAGAATAAAGTTCTAATCAGCTTGCACTACAAAGTGGTTGTTCCGTCAGTCACTGCGAGCCGAATAGTGCGAAATAATTGTTTTTTTGCGATTTACATAAAATCTATCGATTGGACAAAAAAAATAAAACACTATCATGCTAATAATGTTGCTTGTAGAATTATTTGCCTAAAAATCGGAATTATCGCATGTCATTATTTGTGTGTGTGTGTTTTACTCGATTAACAAAAAAGTTAATCGAGTAAAATTTGTTGTATCATGTTTTCAAAACACTGTCATACTAGTTAGCATATATCCTGAAGAATATCATATATTTTTCTGGTTTTGTTTATTGCAGTGAATCATATGCTTTTTTGCATTATAAAACTCGCGTTTAGAGCCTGTAGTCCCCTTAACATTTTATATTGTTGTGTCTTCCTACAGCTAGGACATAAATTGTCTATGCCATAGTTATTTTTGTAAGCCAGTAATTAGTTACATCACTATTTTATATATTCTTTATATTATATTGGAAGAGCTTGTGGCTAAATATTAACAGCTGCTCGGATCGATGTTAAGGTTAAGCCACGCTTGCCTAGGTTGTTCCGTGGATGGGTGACCGCTCATTACATACCTACCGAATTTCCTCCGTGCCTCGTTAAGGTAAAGTATAAAGTTACGCCATTGGTTCCGGCTATCATTTGTAGATTTTTGACAGTCGTCACAGGTAGTCAGTAGCCGGAAAGTCTGACAACCAGTCTTACCAACAAGTATCGTATACCCCAGTATTAACTGGATTGTGGAGCTCAGATAGACAGTCGCTCCATGTAAATACTGGTATTCAGCTGCATCTGGTTAGACTGGAAGTCGACCCCAATATAGTTGGGAACAGGCTAGGCAGATTTAATTTAATCACCAACTCTGTTTTAAATCGTCTAGTTTTCAGCAATTTTGACCTGTAGGTACTTCTCACCCTCTGACCTATACCTAGTTCCAAATGTGGCTGTATTTCATGGCATTAAGTTTGACACTATACATGAATATTTCAGAGTAACATTTACATAGCCATAATTTACTGAAACGTAATATCGTGGGTACTAACACCCCGTTCCACGACCTCTGGCAATTCGACTTGCGACGCAATTTGCGCCAACAGTCACGTGCGACACGTGCGTGAGTCTCTTGTTTTCTTCGCTTCAAGTGTTGAGCGAGTGAGTAAGTACAGTGGTGTAAACCAATCGGAGAGTAGGTAGCGTGTTTATAGCAGTGAGAGTCTAATGGGTGATTAGGTGTGATCGTCGGACTGACAAGGCATAGGTCTCGAGTTCGAACCCAAAGGCACCGCTGATTTTCAGGATTCATGTGCAGCGTATTGTATAATTATCACTTGCTTCGGTGTAGGAAAACGTCGTGAGGAAACCAAACCAGCAGGTACGTATCCAGGAGGGGGGGGGGGAGTTGAGATTTACCCCCCCCCTCCCCGAAATCTGACTAAAATAAACGGGATCATAAACTACGGTGCCTACTTTAAGTTATTAACAGCGATTTTTTAAATAGTTCACATGGTTGTTTCAATGTTTGTCCCCCCCCCGAACCAAAATTTAAGTCTAAGAGATATTTCATGTAAAGCCAAGTCAAAAGCCCATGGGCGGGACAAAAACTCTGACACCAGGTTAGGCACTAACCACACAATAAAGAAGTGTGTTAACAGTCTCTCTCTAGGTGCTCGCCACTGAACTGGTAGTCGCTACTTGCCACTGTCCTAGACCAATGTAAATTGGGCTTTACACGCGCGTCGCTTGAACGCGTAGGTCGTGGCCAAGCAGCTACGGCATGTAGCGTAGCGCGTAGCACTTTCATTTAACCGGGTGAAGTCCGTATTTCATATAATACAGCCATAATAATAATTATTTGAGTTAGTCACTAAACTTTCTCTTGTTTGTGTATTAATAACGGTTTACAGACGTCTTGTCTGACTCATCATCGTCTAGCTTAAAGTATTGATTCTAGGCAAATAGGATTTAATGATTTTTTATCAAAATATTGATGAATATAGTAAATTCCTAGTATCATTGTGTTTGCGCCATTGAAAATTATATTTGACTCTTTTAAGTTATCCTTTTATTTAACAATGGTCAACGTTAGTATAATACTAACGTTAGCCATTGTTTAATAAAAAAGGAAGGGGTCCGCAAGGGCCGATGCCTGCCGGGGCTGCAGGACTGTTCGAAAGTGATACCGTGGCCCCGGAAAACAAAGGGCGATGAAGGAACATGGATGGGTTTTAGTTAGTAAAAGTCTGACACTCCCTTCTGCTCCGCCCAGAGCGGGAGGAGTCATTTGATGATTTCCCATCCGAAAAAAAAAGCCATTGTTAAATAAGAAATTTGATTTGAGCTCTCATCTCCTATTTTTTTTTATTTTACTATCCACCTTCATCATAGTCATCTTTTTTACATAATCAAGTCATTTTCTTGACGAACAAGAGAGCCTCCTTTACGGAAAACGTAGCTTGTTGAGTACATAATGACTGCGTGCCTGACGGTCCGCGTCGGTCTGGTGGTGGTTACTGCTGAGAATGTGGTCTTGGGTTCGATTACCAGGCACGGAAAGGTGTTATTGGGTTATTCCATCAGGAATTTCTTAGTAGCAGCCCGGTTGATGGCAATAGACTTGCCGTCCATTATATTGGACTAAAACATAAATGTCAAAACGCGGGTGACTGTACATTACATACATCTCTATCTTTCCCCTTCAGGGATTACAGGCACCCGGGGCTGCGGGACTATTCGAAAGAGATACCGTGGCCCCGGAACACAAAGGGCGATGAAGGAACATGGATGGGTTTTAGTCAGTAAAAGTCTGACACTCCCTCCTGTTCCGCCCAGAGCGGAAGGAGTCATTTGATGATTACCTAATATGCACTATGTCTGATAAGATTATTCATTCCAATCGGGAATTTAGGACTTTATGAATTCAATTATTATTCAACAAAACATCATGCCAGTAATCCTTTTTTTTTTTCGGATGGGAAATCATCAATCAATCAATCAAGTCTTTATTAGTAAACACAGGTTACAACAGTGTGCAGGATGGTACAATACATATTAAAGTTTCTCTATGTTTTGCCATTTGGCGTACAAATACATATTTAAAGAAGGCTTTTGCCAAGTAAGTAAATTAATCTATAGGTACTATTATTATAAAGAAGTAAAAGTTTAATTAGAAGAATCAATATCAATTTTAATAAAAATAATAATGCATGTGCATGTGCATAATGCATTTTATTAAAATTGATATTGATTCTTCTAATTAAACTTTTACTTCTTTATAATAATAGTACCTATAGATTAATTTACTTACTTGGCAAAAGCCTTCTTTAAATATGTATTTGTACGCCAAATGGCAAAACATAGAGAAACTTTAATATGTATTGTACCATCCTGCACACTGTTGTAACCTGTGTTTACTAATAAAGACTTGATTGATTGATTGATGATTTCCCATCCGAAAAAAAAAAAGGATTACTGGCATGATGTTTTGTTGAATAATAATTGAATTCATAAAGTCCTAAATTCCCGATTGGAATGAATAATCTTATCAGACATAGTGGCATTAAGCGGGTGTAGTGGGTTTGGACCCATTGTAACTTACGTATCCCACATATAACTTTTCAGCAACCACATTATACAATAGTCGAAAATGTAATTTAATAACGTGCGTCACAAACGGTAACGTTGTGACGTCAAATGCTAATCTGTAAATTATTCTGTCCATAAAGGTTTTACACAAAAGTACAGCTATAGTTCTCTATGGTCAGACTTCTGAAAACTAGATAGGGTCAGTGCTTAATGAGTAGGCCTTGACGTAGCCTTAGCTACGGAAAACCACTCTTTCTGTATCGTAGATGACTAACGAATTAGTAAGAAAATATAGCTTCCAATAGTAATTCTTTCAGTTTAAGGCGACTACAGGATCTAAATTAGCAACTCTAATTGTGGTGGTTCAAACTTCGTTTGAAATACTGTTAGAATAAAGTTCTAATCAGCTTGCACTACAAAGTGGTTGTTATGTCAGTCACTGCGGGCCGAATAGTGCGAAATGAGTGGTTTTTTGCGATTTACATAAAATCATAAAATCATCACTATCATGCTAATATGTTGCTTGTAGAATTATTTGCCAAAAAATCAGAATGATCGCATGTATTTTAGTATGGTTTTTACTCGTTAATAGTTATTTGTGCAACAAGAGAGCAAAGTGGGTTTTTGCTGCGAGTGTTGATTTTGAATCCCGAGTAAGCGAAGGATTCTATAGTTGAATCACGAGCGTAGCGAGTGATTCTAGGTTAGAATCCTGAGCGTAGCGAGGGATTCAAAGACACGTGATGCAAATAACTTTGGTCTCGTGTAACACATACAACTTTTCACCTCAGCAGCGAGAACATATACCTAAAGGTAAATAAAAACAACATGGTAAAAATTAAACCAACACACCACATCACAAACACATACATCCAGACGATGATTTGTGTATTTTATAGGATACAATAAACAGGAAAAGATATTGAGATTTGTAAATAATAATGTTATTTGGATTTGTGCCCTACTGACATTCTTTTCAAAAATGCAATAAGTTTGGGACAGGTTTCAATTTGCACGTCATCTTTTGTTTTTATTGTGGCTTTCAACATTGAGTAAATACTCCACATTGTAGATGGTTGCCAAGTTTGTGATAATTCTATGAAGTACGATAACAGTACAGTCTCCGAAAAAGTGTTTACACCCTTTGTAAGTCTCCATTGCTTACAAATATCATAAGTTTTTAGATATTTTTCGCGAGAATTTTCAGGCAGGAAACTTAATTCTGCATTTTTACATTATGCTTCAATTCTTCGGGTGTATTAATAGCAGACTTCGTCACTGGACTCACTCATATTTATTTATTATTATTACTTTATTATCCAAATTTTATTGTACTTTGTAGCTAGCGTACATTGACCGACCTAATCATTGCTAACGTAACAGAGAATAAAACTATAAAAATTTGAATCCCACCATTTTTTTTATGCGTTCTGAAACTACACTCGCGATATTCTGTCTCAATATTAAAGATTATTAAAACTATAAGTAAATAAATAAGTAGATACATGATAAACTTCGTATTTTTTTCAACATTCTTTATCTTGATTTAATTAAAAAAATATAATTCGATTATTCGAAATATAACAATTTTTCACTTAAAACCTTAACTCGTGATTGGCAATACAACGGTTATCGATTTACAATATCGGTATCCGAACGTTTTATTGTTTGTTTCTTTTGTGGGCCTACTAGATATGGAATTTGAAAATCGAATTTCGAATCGACTTGTTTCTATCTCTCGCTTTTTTCGTATCGAAGTGAAAGTGACAGAACAAAGTGAATTTGAAATCTTTCGAATTTTGTGAGTAGACCTGCACAGTTCTCGATAGTTAAAAAAAAATATTAAAAAGTTACTTTGTCTCACGCTCGCAGCAAAATCGAATTTTGCTCACTGTTTGTAAACAGCAAAACCTGCTTGTTTGAGGTGCTGAGGTGAAAAAGATTTTTTTAGAGATAAGTTCTTGATTTTTTTTTATCGAGTAAAATTAGTTGTAATATGTTTTCAAAACACCATCATACTAGCATATATCCTGAAGAATATCACATATTTTTCTGGTTCTGTTTATTACAGTGAATGATATGCTGTTTTGCATTATAAAACTCGCGTTTAGCTCCTGTAGTCACCTTAAATATAAGTTTCTGGGGCTAAAGTGGAGTCGGGCTGCCATTAAATTGAAGTAGTCATTTCCTCGCATGTTTGTCGTGTCCTAAATCTATGTATCGAATTTCGCCGACGAAGATGTCTTTTTTTTGTTTACAGCCATTTGTAATATTATAGGCTGTTTCAAGTCAGGTATCGGATTACTGTCCGTCATCATATCTCCTGTCGACAATGACAATGACGACGTATTTTGCACAACTTTCTAATACAACAGCTGTTTCATATCATTCATCATCTACTTTTATCGTAGACAAAACCTGTTCCTAACCTCATCTGTTGTCACCGATCATCTGGTTCAGCCGCCATATGTCACGGGGATCGGGACGAAAAAAAAAAAACAAAAACAAGGTGCGGAAGTGGCGGCTCGCGCATGCGCGCTGCACGGTTCATTTTCACGCGCGGGCGGAGGGTGGCAGCATCGACTTAAGCAAGGGAACAAGCCCGCGCGCACCAGTCAGCTGACGAACCTCGTCGCGAACGCACGTCTCTCCACGCTCCTACCGCGCCGGTTTCAGTGTCCGCACTCTCGTGTGATAAAAATCCCTCGTGTTTTAAACAACAATGGCAACCTACGCTCAGTTCAAACATGTCGAGCTCTACAAAATCGGGCACGGAAAGAACAGGTAAGAGTTTTCTTTCAGTACCCGCAAGGATGCTGCAGCTGAATTTTCAGCTTCATCTTTGTTCTAAAGGTCAGGGGTTGAATTTTGGGGTTGAAATGTTTTAGTAGTGCGTTCAAATTATTATTTTAACTTCGAAAAATACTCATCATGTCGTAATATTAGACAAATATTTTACGTCTACGTGTATTGGTAAATCATTTTATATGCACTTCCTTCCTGAAGCGCAGTAGCTTGTATTTAAATATTGACTGGATTAGAATCAAATACCATTTGTTCTGAAAATAATATCAAACACTGAAAAATAATAAACCAAAGAAATCGTGCAACGTAAAAAAATATTACCGTAAAAATCAACCCTCGCCCTGCGCTTTGTCTCTAATTTATTAACATTTAACTATTATCATATTATCATTACTACCGTGAACTTTGATAAATTAATGCAACCACCATCATCAAATTAATTTATTCAGTTGTTAGTGTTAAAATTAAATTATTTTTATCTTTCCCCGACATCGGAAAATGTGATTTTCACGCAGTGCGTTGAACCCTGCACGCTGGTGTAATGCGGAGGTCGCCTAAAGACCGATCACATTAAGCTTTACTTTATTTCTGTTGTAAGCTGAGGTTTTTGATCCATATTTTAGAAACTTGACGATTATCCCGAACTTTTAGTAAATAGTTTCAGGAATTTTCTTGCAATAGATACTGTGTGAATTTTCCGTGACAGGATAATTCTACATAAATTAATCAACATTCGAGAGAGACGTCTTACAAATTCAGAAATTAATGCAATTCTAGATAAGTTATAATTTTGATAGTGAGAAAAATGCGTAGAAAATTCGTAATACCTAAAGTAGTATCAATTTAAGAATGGAAACTCATTTTGAAGATAAAAAGAAATATGCTCACAAAATCCATGGATTTTCTGTTTGTTATAATTATCTGTAGCAAGATGTGCTCGCAGTTTATTACTCGTTTTCAATAACAGTAGTTAAACTACCGTTCTGACTTCAATATCTCGAATTGCGGATATTTTTTTGTTCAGAATAATTCGCACATTTAGCCGAATGTTTTAAATGACGGAATCACAACAGTTACGCTGATATTAAAGTGTGTAAATGTGAACATGCGAAGTGGCAGTAGGAGGTGAAACACGCAGCTTTTACACTGCGTGCCTAATCTTTCCACCTAGATTTTTGTAAATGGCAACCCTCTGGTTGGGCGTAAATCCAACGTTGGTAAAATGGGTCATGCGGGAATTGAGCTTGCATGCAAGGGGTTAACATTGGGGTAAATTATTATTCGCAGCAGGTTTTCGTGTTATTTGAGTGTTTTATTTATACTTGATCCTATATTAATGCTATTTAGGTAAGTCCAGCTAGTGTTACAATTTGACTTCTGCGGGTTGCGGGGTTTAATCACAGGTTCGATCACGTAATTTACTTTTAAGCATTATCCACCAGTAAATTAAAGTTTATTTAGACTAGCTACTCAACTAAAAAACCGGCGGTTTTTTTTTAAATATAAACCGACAGCACAGTTCAATATGAAATGACAATTTCAAGATCTAAGACATGTCAATCTGAAAAATAAGCTCGTTTTCAGTCAAATTTCAATTTCTTATTCGGTTCAAGCTCCAAATCTTTCAATTATAAAATAACAACACTCTCGAGACAACTTTACCTTGTGGAAGCTTCACGTAAAAGGTTTCGAAAGAAGTGTAAATGAAAATCATTTGCATGCGTTTACAGTAATTATATTACACCTAATGGGCCTGCTAATTAATTTATGAGTCTTGTAACTTGCTCCGTTGTTTATTTATTTTATCGTCGTATTGTTGCGGCATGCAACATTGCCAAGAACTACACTCTCGGAATGTTAGTGCATCCATACAAAATTGACAGTCTTAAAACTCAAAAGTTATCGCTTTATGCAAAC
Source organism: Xestia rhomboidea (assembly GCA_963853795.1). Lineage (NCBI taxonomy): Eukaryota > Metazoa > Arthropoda > Insecta > Lepidoptera > Noctuidae > Xestia > Xestia rhomboidea. Next base: position 10,090,617 of record OY970778.1, read on the forward strand.
TCGTGACAGCAACTAGCCAAACACCAAAAATTAATCAAATTGCTTTCAACACCTATGGAATAATATCACTAGCATAGATAGTAAAGATAGTGATATCATTCTAGTACGAGCCCTATTCTTCTCGACCAATTAATGTAAACGCGCCTCCACAGAGCAGACTCTCATCCCTGCATGCAGCTGTTCCATGCCAGTTATCAGTGAACCAGTTATAGTGCTTATTGATTATCGTTCTTAATTTAAACGCGCCTCTCATGCGCTCCCGATCGATCCTCAGCCCTTGAGCATGATTTATGGTCTAGAGATTTAATGCAAGCATAAAATCTGAACTTTCTTTCTTGGTTATGGTATGATATAAATCGGATGATTGAGTGTATGTCGAACTAAAGTAGCAGATGAGAAAAATGGTAATTAATGAAATCATATAGTGTATATTATCTTGAATATTAAATAAATAAGTTTTGGTGACGATTTTTAGCCTGTTAAATGAGTGCAGTAACAGAAAACAATGCTGAAAAATCAGATGTACATTTGAAAGGATTTGAGGCATTTTCAGTAAGAACAAAATCTCTTAAAAGTCCAAAATCTACATCAATAAAATCCCATTACATGAAAGCCAGCTGTAACGCCAAAATTAAAGCTGTCAGGGGTTTCCAAATACAGTAATATGGTGTGATGTAGGCGAAGGCTACGGTGGCCGGCGTCGCGTGCCGGCGGCCGTCATTAACATATCCATAGGAAGTGTGTGATTACTCGCGACGGACAGACAAACGCACAGGCCGACTGGACACGGAGTGAGAAGGGACAGAAGGCTTAATAAAAAAAAAAAGCGTGGCTTCCTCGTGAATTGGCGGGAGAAGAAGCACACCATCGAGAGAAGTAAAAGGGATGGGGGGGCCTTTGCCCTGGAGTGAGACAACATGGGCTTATAAAACGGTGGTCTAGATCTAGACCTAGACTCCTAGTTGAAAAGGTTTGAACTGCAACCTTTTTTTTTTCGGATAGGAAATCATCAAATTACTCCTCCCGCTCCGCCTTTTACTGACTAAAACCCATCCATGTTCCTTCTTCGTCCTTTGTGTTTCGGGGCCACGGTATCTCTTTCGAACAGTCAGTCAGTGTAGATATATTACAGGCAACAGTTTTAGTTGTGTTGACTTACGGGGCGTATCAAATGGCTGATTTTTCCAACGGCAGATATCCAAGGAATAATTTGGATTATTGTCAATTTTTCTTCAACAAATACTGCTAGATGTTGATTTTATTCAATATTGATAGTGTATATCTCTGTCGTTGGAAAAATCTGTTGGTTAAGTCTTTTTAGACGGTCTCCCTTTGTTAGTAGTAAAATTAAATAATGGTTTGACATGAAGCAGATCATTTATATTCCGTAGTGATCGTTTACAATACTATTAAGTCATACTGAAGACAACGAATACTCTCGATCCACTGTCTTCCTGCGAAGTTTTTAAAGCTGTACTTATTTATTTCATGTCCCTTCGCTTGGTATTCGCGATGGTATCATTTGGCCTTCTGTTAGTCATGCTTTTTCAGTTCCTTTGCCAGAATTTGCTATATTGTATAAGGCCGAGGGTGGCCGGGGGCTGTTCCGACCTTGGCTCAGCCCATAAATATTATTATAGGATTAACCTCATTTGAATTTACGTCTGATGAAGTACGACGAATTATAGGCTGTGGTAAAGGTTTAGAGAGTTTTATGGGGTCATGGAATCTATTTGTAGAATCGTATGTTCATCCATCTTTTATTAAAGGTATGATGGACGATCAATAATTTGTTAGTACAATATAAACTAAAAATATATATCATACAAGGATATCTATTTTAAGCGAAACCTGGTAAGTACCAAATTTAATAATACCCATTCAATTACCAATAAAATTCCAGATTTATTATTAAACAAACCATAATAAGGAAGGATAAAATTACAAAATAACCGCACACCATGGCGGTAATAATGTTTGTCTATGGCTCATATTTATCCTCAACGAGTTTGCTAACTCTATGGTTAGCCCGTAAAAAGTGTCGAGGTACTAGGCATTCATAAATTACAAGAGGTAGGTAAAACGTCGGTAGTCCATGCTAATGGCTAAGCGACACATATTTATTGAAGTGAGTATCGGTATGTGTCGTTAATCAAACCAAGAAGGGTGGAATGCACATGTGGATGTAGTTAGCGTTTCCATGCTCACTAGACGAAGTATTTTAAGACTTGGGGTGAGTGTGAGGAAGTATTTACTGTTGGGTTATTTTGTTACAAATAGAAAAGATGTCTTTGAAAATGCCTTTAAAATGAAAGGCATTTTTTCTTTTATCTTTTCCTCAATATCTAATATTTACGGAGCTTTTTGTTGAAGCTTCGATACTTTTTCCAGCTTAGACCTTGCCATTCGTTCTTGTAGATTGTAGATACTGGGGTGACTTCTAAGTGATTACGGCAATACATCCTCAGGCTCGTCAGGTCCTCAGGGGCTTACCAAGGTATTTGTTCTATAGTACGCATTTAAATCTATCCCGACCGCGAGTACTAAGTAGCAAAGATGCATAACAATTACCCGAGTCTATTTATTATATTATGGAGTTCCAGTAATTACGGTGCATTTCCGAGCAAAACCGTATTTCAACTCCTACGTAGTCATTTAAACATTATACTATAACTATAAACATAGATCTGATGCGTTCTGCTGATAACTGAGCTAAATTTTTTTTTATATTCAACTCGCGATGGCAACGTTTAAACAGCGATATAATCACGGCAAAAACTCGATTGAGATGTGCGACCGCATTAAAACGATAATCGATGTATCGATAAAAAGTTGCAACATCGATTCTGCGACAGCACTCGACATGTGTCAAGTTGGCTCGCTACGATCCGTGTTGGTAAACTAATGATATTTTAATAAGGGCAAGGCTTGCTTGCTGGCCAGTTACAAACATACGATTTGAAATTCGGTTTAATATTGGCCAGTTACAAACATACGATTTGAAATTCGGTTTAATATTTTAAAATGTTTTGTTTTTCTGTGAGCACGCTTAAAATTAACATTATGGGGCAGCGCAGACGACAGACTTTGTGTGCGACATTCAAAAACTCTGCGACGAATTTTGCGTGATTGATGTGTTTGACTACTTTTTTGTCCACTATAAGGCGAACAGTAGGATCCATTTCATTAGTAGATCCTTAAAGTGGACAAAAAAGTAGTCAAACACATAAATCACTCAAAATTTGTCGCAGAGTTTTTGTCTGTCGCAGACTTGTACACACATAAAGTCTGTCATCTGCGCTGCCCTTATAACACATAACATCACGCCTGGAATCCGCGAAGGGTTAGGTAGAGGTGAACCTAGTAAATGTAGGTACACCCGCATTTTCCGGCTTTTTTTTATGTCCCATGTAATAGGGGGCGAGCTGATGGCCATCAACCAGGCACAAACCCAGACTTCGTGGCTGCTACTGAAATTTTCCTGACGGGAAAACCCAATAACACTTTTCCCGACCTGGGAATCGAACCCAGGACCTCATGCTCATCAGTCACAGTAAAATCAACAATTGATTTTTAATGATCCTATTTTAACAATCATCCTGCCTTAGGCTTTAAAACAATACGCTGGTTTATCCTATAGGTAAGCACTGAGGGGAAAATAGAATACCTATCTATAAATATATTTCCCCCTATGTACTCAATATTAGGTACACAGTTTTGCGCATGGTACCGTTGCGTGCATTCGCCATATTTATTTTTGATAGTTCATGTAAATTCGCTCAGCATTCGTAACATCACGATTTCACGACATGATTTTATTATATAATACTCGGTTTGCAGCATAATGGAAATGTCATAATGATATACGACCTTGTCTGCGAATGTCAAACTTTGCAAAAAGATTGACGAATCAGGGGAATAGGAAAATTTGGAAATGTAGAGAGAAAAAAAAACGCAAGTTTATTAAAGAACATATTTTCGTAAAGAACCTCATCTAAAGTTTGTAAAAGCTCATTAATGTTTTATGGATATTAAACTGGAACCGAAGACTTGTCAGCATGTTTGCTGGTTTGCTGAAAATGCGCAAGCCGCATTGCGCTTGTTTGTCATCATCAGCATATTGCTATTTTTCGAATCGCTATTGCTATTTTTATTGCTATTTTTCAAATCGAGTTGTGAATCCCCGTCTAGTCTAGCTTTTGATACCTAGCACCTAGCATGTGTATCTTTAAGGCGACTACAGGAGTTAAATTAGCAACTCTAATTGTGGTGGTTCAAACTTCGTTTGAAATACTGTTAGAATAAAGTTCTAATCAGCTTGCAGTAGAAAGTGGTTGTTACGTCAGTCATTGCGGGCCGAATAGTACGAAATGAGTGGTTTTTTTTGCGATTTACAAAAAATCTATTGATTGGACAAAAAAATAAAAGACTGTCATGCTATAAAGTGTCTTGTAGAATTATTTACCAAAAATCAGAATGATCGCATGTATTTGAGTATGGTCTTAACTCGTTAGAAGAAATTTTTAGAGATAAGTTCGTGATTTTTTTTATCGAGTAAAATTAGTTGTATTATGTTTTCAAAACACTATGATACTAGCATATATCCTGAAGAATATCAAATATTTTTCTGGTTTTGTTTATTGCAGTGAATCATATGCTTTTTTGCATTATAAAACTCGCGTTTTGCTCCTGTAGTCCCCTTAAATACATGTTGATAAAACCCACTCTATATTACTAACCTGTCTTCTCAACATAAAATGTCCCTGTTCCATGTACCAAGTATCTACTCTCGTTCTAAAGTCTAGACACAGTAAAAACTACAATTATTTTACTACCTAGTGTGTTAATACAATTTTCTCTCACGGCTTAAATAGAAAACGTAGCTATAAAATGCGGCAGCGTTTTGACATGTTAATCTTGTGTATTTATTGATTTAAATTAAAAAGGATACAGTTTAAGTATATACTCTCGTTCTAAAACTTTAAGTAAACACTAGTAGGTATTATTTTACTACCCAGTTTGTTAATACAATTTTCTGGAAAACGTAGCAATAAAATGCGGCTGCGTTTTCTTGTGTATTTATTGATTTACTTTAATGAAAGAGGTATAAATTATCAGATTTGTGTAAATTACGTTCGGTAGTTGACAGATTTATGTAAATTATTGTCGGTAGTGAGTGTGGAGTGATGTATATGCTCATAAAACGTTATGGTTTCTATTATGTTATGATATAATCAACAAAGACATCTGAGCTACGGACCTACGGTACATATTTCAACACATTATAACCGTGAGACCGCTAGAAGGTCGTAAATGACATTAAGGCGTCCAGTTGAACGTTAGAAACAGAAACTGGCCATCAATCACCAGCATGGGCCACAAAGCCTTATAACTTTTCTTCATAAAGTGTAAGCTTGCTCTAAGTTGTTCGACCATTACGTTTAAGGAAATTATTTACGCTGGCATCCATCGCTTAGTGAAATGTATTTTCGTAATTTATCATTTCTATGTTACTTATACAACAAACATGGGCAGTTAGGTGACAGAAAATGAATATTTTAAATATTTATGTCATTTTACTGCCAATAAGATAATACTTTTATTGATTTTAGAACAAGTATGTAAACTTGCGTATCTACTTAAGGTGCTAGAAGATATAACGATATTTATATAGAAGTTAAACAGCTAGTTTTACTTCTTTATTTTATTTTATTATCTTGCATTTCCAGACTTGTAAGGATGGAAACGTTTTATGCTCGTTTATGTAAATAAACATAGACCTTTTATTTTATGTTTTAACATTTACTGTAGTAACGTCTTGCAGAATTATCAGCAATAGAGATCAGTCCTAGGCATATTGCAATGTCTGGATGGACGCTTGCTTGGTATCGTTTTCATTCTAGCTATGTATTGTAAACATCTTGATTTATTACAATGAGTTCAAATTCCGTGGTTTTTCAGTGTTTTAGTGAAATCCTTATTGAAATTAGGGATTTTCTGGTGCAAAACCTCAAAGAAATTTATAACTTCTTCGCCACCCATCCCTCTATATCCTACTATATAATATTATAATGCGAATGTTTGTGAGGATGGATGGATGGATGTTTGTTACGCTTTTACGCAAAAACTACTGGACGGATTTGGATGAAATTTATAGACACACAGACAGTTTATAACCTGGATACAAGTAGTAAACTGTAGTTAAAAGTATCCAGTGTGTTACACAGGATAATTTTTATCCCGATAGTATGATCCCGTGGGACAATTATTATCGAATTTCACGCGGGCGAAGCCGCAGGTATAAGCTAGTTTATACTAATATTATAAAGCTAAAGAGTTTGTTTGTTTGTTTGAACTCGCTAATCTCGGGAACTCCTGGTTGGAATTGAAAAAATATTTTTGTGTTGGATAGTCCATTTATTGAGGAATGTTATAGGCCATAATAATATATCATCACGCTACGACCAATAGGAGCGGAGTATAAATGAAAAGTGTTGCAAAAACGGGGAAAATGTGTTCATTTTGTGAGCTTTTTCTCTCTTATGTGACGCAGACGAAGTTGCGTGGGTCCGCTAGTCTTTTATAATTGCAGTATTTTGCATAAAAGGTTCCCACCATATCAGTTGTACTATTTAGCGGTCTCATTCAACTCACAAATACTATAAACGACTACCATTAACTAACTCGTAAAGCTAATCGTTAAACTTAGTCGGTAGCCATGTTAAAACATTATCGCTCTTCCTTAATTTGTCTCGTCAGATTAACCTTGGTAAGGATCAATATTTCATAGATTTGGACAATGGTATTTTTTGTTTTTGTAAATCAATGAATATTGACAAAAGATAAAACGCATCAAAACTCGGGAGTGGGGGTTCGTGACGACAGAAATAGCTAAAAATCCTAGGCGTGACGTATTGAGAATTTTAAAAGCGTCACATCTTCGTCAATTTTGGTTTACGTAACAAAAGAAAAAACACGGGTCTAATACTTATTTTTTGATAATCTAACTGGCGGACTAATTAGATTTTTTTGTCGTCTCGCCTATTGTAATTAATTGGGTTTTTCCATTGGAACTTCTTAGTAGCAGCCACGGAGTCTGGATTTGGGCCTGGTTGATGGCAATAGGCTTGCCCCGTTGACATGGGACTTCAACATAACTGACGAAATGTGGGTGTACTATTAGGCACACCTCTGGGACTACAGGCGTGATGTTATGTTATGTTTTCTTATTTAGAAAAGCCTTCTTCAACATCTCATACCAGTTTGCTGATTAAGCAATTAGCAATGATTTATTGTAATTATTTAACATTTAATTAGCGTGTAATTACTTATTCGTAATGTAATAAACGGCTGTGGTGAGCGTTAAAAATTATGTGCATTAGACTTTTAAATTATGTGTCGGAGTTGCTTAGTACGAACGTACGATACGATCATACAAGTGATTGATGAGCTCCCTTATTCGACGTAATTGTTTAATTATAAGAAGAAACGAAATCTAATTTTAACTATCGCTAACTACTTCACAGAAAATTTATCAAAAATCATTGTTAGAAGTTATGGGTGTCGTAACTCAGCCGTGATTATTTAAGTATAACCTTTTATCGCAAAAAAAAAGCGCCTCGATTTCATTTCCGCCTTCAAATAAAAAATGGCTGACACAACAGCAAAAAAATTGTCTTTAGCACGTTCGCACCCAAAAAGTTGTGATGATATAGTTTGATTACAAGTAATGACAAAATAAAAGACGCTCGGTGAAGCACCACGCGGCGCAGGCGCTGCGATCGCGATGACGGGCCAAGCGCATCGCGCGATCCGTTATGCGCTCGCTTCGCTTTTTTTATCGCCTCGCGATTATCGCCGGCCCGTTACACCGCCGCACGCGCACAATTTGTGCATTCACTCGCTGGAAATCGCTGGAATCCATCCAAGATTAATTACTGTCTTCCATTGTGATTATGAACTTGTAATTACACGGGCGACGCTATCATTCTTTCCACACCGTGTTTACCGTGTCGTATGCAAATGTTATTAATTATTTAATGGTTTTTCATTAATGGAATGTGCATTATGATGGAACAGTTTTTGTTTGAATTCTTGACTTGATCAACGTAGCGTTGCACGACGTTGATGAGTTTAGCATAACTTGTATTTTCTGAATTGTCAAGATCTGTTTCTACAACGATTAGAAGTAGGTAATGGTAAATAGTAAATACAATTATTTGAAGCTTCGATATTTAACGTTCAGTAAAATCATTGCGAGAACGGATGTTGGTTTTAACTTACAAGAGGCTATATTTATAAAGTAGGTACCTTTTTTTTTTTTTTTTTAGGATGGGAAATCATCAAATGACTTCTCCCGCTCTGGGCGGAGCAGGAGGGAGTGTCAGACTTTTACTGACTAAAACCCATCCATGTTCCTTCATCGCCTTTTGTGTTCCGGGGCCACGGTATCTCTTTCGAATAGTCCCGCAGCCCCGGCAGGCTTCGGCCCTTGCGGACCCCTTCCCTATTGCTGACTCTATTTGAGGCGCGCGTGGAACACGAACGCGCCGTCGACACGGCCTGTCGTCATGAGACGGACAGACGGCGAGCTAGCCCATAGCTCCCCGTCCACAGGCCCGCGCCTACAGTCCCCGGCGCCCGGGGCGTCTCCCGCGGCGGCCGGGACGTGTGGATATCTCCCTCTCACGTTCCGCCACCTCCTTCGCTAGCATAAGGAGGTGACGGCGTCCCATTCCGTCTCGCTCCGGACCATGGCGCGAACCAGGGCCGGAAGCGAGAGGTCGCCGCCGCCGATCGCCGCCTAAAGTAGGTACCTTAGTATTAATTTCGTAGAAAGCTGACATTTACAGCTGGGTTCCGGTGTTCATTCACAATAGTTGGAAAAACTGCAAATACAGTACCAACTTACCTTCTTCCACAACCCGACTTAACCCATTGCTAGGTATAGGCCTCTCTTTGTTAACTGCCAACTAAAACAACAACTACTACCACTACAACAACTATACTACTAACTATTTGGCCAACTTAAACTTACAAAGAATGAATGATGATAAAAACTTTCACAGGTGCATCCTTAGCATCTGAAGCCTTTCAACTAAGTACATAAAAATTTAGTAGGTACTCAAGCTTTATTTCAACCGTATTTTTAATGTATCTTTTAACGATGAGCTCTTGAAAATTACAAAAAAAACCGTAAACATTGACTAAAGAAACTAATAGGTGCTTATTTGACTTTTGTTATGTTAGTAGCGAGTCCATAACAGGAGGTTCATAACACACCGCTTTTGATTTTACTTAATGTTATTCGGATAACGTATTCCTTCATGCATTTCAAATGTTTTTATCTCATTTCCCATTAAATAAATTGCAATTTAGTGAAATGCCCATGGATTCCTGCTTTCTAATAGCAAAAAGATGAACACGGAACTGGATAGGTCTGAACCGGCTGTAATGAGGAACTTTTGATTGATATTACGTGGAACTGCGAACTGTTGGGCTGTTTAGTGCTAGGTGCTGGTCATTAGGAACCTCTCCGAGGAATGGATGGTAATCATTTGTTTGTTTGTCATCGTTAATCAATAACTTTGTTGCGAGGTGTGAAATATGTGAGTATCTTGTAATGTTAGGAGTTGTCAATGCTGTTTTCGATTAAGATTTTAATTATGCGTTGTTATTAATTGTAGTTGCTTATGATATGGCAAGAAAGGTGGTGTCTGATGAGATGACGATAAAGAAATATGGAAAAATAAGACGTGCTGCGCCGAATTGAATGAATTGGGATAAGGGCAAGAAAATGATAAATGATGATGGTTTGTAGTTGCTTATCGCTGTCATGTTTTGCGTACGTTTTTAACTCCAGCAGAGCCATTTTCTAGAAACTTCTTTCTCAAATGATTAAGAAACTGATAGCATTACTTGAAAAGATTAATACCAAAACTCCACAATAGCAAAAGCATTGAAAGCTTCTATGTTTCGACCACTATCTGGTCGGCATTCCGTTGCCTCTTTGTTCAAAGCATTCAAACTATCCGCCTCGATATTAACGTCAATTAACACAACTACAGATACACTACAAAAGCAGATTCGATGCTGCGATAGTCGCACAGTTCCAACATTCTTGAAAACTTTGAAACATTGATAGGCGAAGTCAATAAGGCGAAAGTTGTGATACCAGTTGTTGGTTGGTTTTCAGTTTAATGAGCCATTGTGGGTAAAATGTTACAAATCGCTGGACATGAGACGGAACGTCGATCGGTAGGGTGTTTAGCGAGATAGTGATTCTATCAGTTTGTATTGTTGGTTTGTTTTACTTGGTTTAGGTACTTTACTGGCGGTTTGGTATTGGTGGAATAGGCTAGTTTCCACTATAAATAAATTGCAAATCTATTTAGTCCGTCAGTTATAGTAATGAAAAATAATGGACACGTATTTTTTTGTTTTTGTAAATCAATGAATATTGACAGATATAAAATGTATCAAAACTCGGGAGTCCGCTCGTGACGTCACAACGCACTAAAAATTATACCACGGCGTGACGTATTGAGAATTTTAAAAGCATCGTATCTTCGTCAAATTTGGTTTATGTGACAAAAGAAAAAATACGTGTCTAATTTTTTTTGGAAATCTATCTGACGGGCTAATTAGATTTTATTAGTCATCTTGTTGTTGGCGAGTGGGTTCACAGGTTGGATTCTCAGTTAGCACTAGGTTATTCGGTATTTCTATAAAAAAATCTTGATTCGGAGTGGATATTTGTATCTTCTTCTTCTTTCGTGTCGATGGTACGACTGGTTTACTTGGTCCAAGAGCGTCTGATCAGTCCTCTAAAGTGCAGGTGTGGGGACACTTTGGACACTCCAGCACGTGGGACATCGTCGAAATTTGTAACTTGCAATGCAATAGACTTTATCATATTGTTTGGGGCCTAGTGTTATTACCCTAAGTTATACAGGGACGAGTTGTTAATCGTTTTAACCCTTGTTGATCAAGGGGCATCTTGTCACCCGTTACAATCTTGTACATGCTTAATAATTTATAGGCCATGGTGTCTTATATATTCTTCCTGCAAGTGTCGTCAGGCGGCTAAGCGTCTGTATACAGGATCTGGTAGCCAGTAATTTGCAAACACGTCTTGAAATCATCTAGTTTACAAAGATGTGTTACAAGTTTTGTTACCTACATTGTAGGCTGGTCCTTGCGTGATTTGTATCTTGGCATCTTAGCCCTTTGGCTTTAGATAATCTGAAAGGCAACTTGTAATTATGTTAAGTTTGCTAGAGAGTACATAATCAGTAGCATTATAATGTTTTGGAAAGTTTTATTTTAAAATAAGCTTTCAGAAACATCCTGTACAACATAACTATACAAGTTGTTGTTCACATATTTCAGAGGAAAATAAATCAGTTTTCACGTTCAACCTCGTTTTGTTTTAAAAATGTGCACAGTAATAATTACACAGTGAATAAATTGTTAAGCATAGGACAAAAGGAAAAAAAGTGTTTTATAATAACGCTACAAATAAACGACCAGAGCTGATGACTGCGAATTGTAAAAGCGTGAAATGGCCGCCATTTTATTTTACACAAAGCATTTCAATTTGTTGCTTATTTACTTTCAATTTATAATAGTTGTGTGCAATTATCTTGTGTGATTTAGATGTTATCTTATGCTCATTGTTGGCACTGCTGACTTTGTTGATAGAGACGTAATAATCGATGTAGCAAAATATTAAAATAATCACTTTTAAAACTTACGTTTTTCGCGTCAAGTTATATTAAAGAAATTGAGAGTCATTTGATTGATATATCTTTTGTTTGATATAACAGTCATTTGATTGATATATCTTTCTTTTTTCCATGTTCTTTGCGATTAGTAATCTCATTTGCTTATCCAAATCTGGTCTGATTATCTTTTGGAAATTTTTCTTCAAACATGCATGACCCGATGCAATCCATCTCCATTATAAAAGTAATTACGTTACATAAATTATTATATTACACATAAATAACAATTATATAAAAAAAAACGCCACGGTTGATAGAAAGTGTGGTATTTACATTAATCATAAAATGTTCTACACCAACACGAATGACAGCCGATACACTTTTATCGGGCAGCCAATCAGTGCTCTTCTGAGATTTATGTAGGACAATAAAGATGTAAAGATATAAAATATCAAAGGGCTCAGTTGTTGCAGTGGGCCGATGATTTAATGCCCGACGTAGATATAAAGTGCAGTTCACACTGGTGCGGATTATCGCGGGTTTAGGGTTTATGGTGCAGTCGGACCGCGTTTCACGGGTTATTGACTTTGTCAGATGACTAATGTGGATATTGAAAAGAATCTAATGAATGTCTGGTGGTGTATCAAGGAGGTTTTGTAAACCAATATGGTTGACTGGCTCGTTGGTCTGGTGGTCGCAAGCGCGACTTCTGAGCATGAGGTACTGGGCTCGATTCTCAGGGCGGATAAACTGTTTATTTTATTCGGTAAACTTGTAGTTAAGGTGGATGCTCCAGGGTAGCCCGCGAAAGGTCATAGCCATTCCTGCACCTTTATGCGCTTGGAGGGTTGTATTGATGATTATAATTCTATAACTGCATCCAGCCGCAAATCATATTTTAATGAACATACAACCTGACACTGACTTGCAAATTGCAAAAACCGTAAGAAAATTTGAATTTCGCAGGCTACCCTGGAGCATCCACCTTAATATAAACAATATGAATGCCATTTACAAGTTTCCACTGATAAACACTTGAAACAAAAAAAAATATATGTACAAAATACTATGACATAAATTAGGAAACAAATTAGCACGATCGATTAATACAAACTAAAAATCGTTTAAACGGATCAATTACTTTTCCGTAAAAAGCTTTTCACCAACAAAAGCTTAAGCAGCCTAGAAACACTAGCTGGTATTGAAAATGTCCAAATCATGTTCACTGTTAAAACTTCTGCTCGCATGGATTAAACACGAATTTTGCGAAACGGCCGAATTTTGCAAATTCCGTTAACGGTCTTTTCCATCAGGAATTTCCTATTAGCAGCCACGCGAGCCTGGATTTGTGCCCGGTTGATGGCAACATTACATAAAGGGTTTAAACACCTCTTAACGAAGCCGACCACGACCCCCGTACTATTCAATCGATCCATCAGCACAATGTTTTGAATGCGGTACATTGAGTTCTACCACAAAACATGATTATTTCGACCCAAAAAAAAAGTCGTTTCCCAGCAATAATTTTTGTAAAGTTACTTATAAGTTTGATGTACAGAATGCTTGGCTGGCGGCTTCGTGATGAGGTGGTTTACATCCTGTATAGGCTCGCCCCCCACTACATGGGTCTAACGTAACTGGCGAAATGTGGATGTAGGTACTATTAAGGATTAAGTACACCTCTGCCTAATTCCTCAGGGATTACAGGCGTGTTGTTATATTAAGTTATGGTTGAAATACAATTCAATACGTTTTAAGAGCCACTTAGTCGTACTTTTATACGCCAATAACACTGGCCTGCAAAAATAAGTACTTACTACAACTTTTAAAATTTCAATTTTTTCTAAACTATAGAAGTTAGAGATTTAAAATAATTAAACGTTTTACGCCAATTTTTATCAGCTTTCTTTGGAACTATAGACAAAATTAAACTATTTTTCGAGTCCTTTTTGTTTCGAAAGTATATCTTGTGTACCTAAAAAGTTATTGCAATTTTAAAAGTGTGATACTTATTTTTGCAGGCCAGTATATTATGCTTAATTACCTATAGGCTTATTCCAACTTGTAGTGCATATACTTACGTAGCAATAATATAACACTGCTAGTGTAAATAAATTACACAGTCTCTAAATTAAGTCTAGCCAATGCAGAATTTTGAGTTAGCGATTTCTAAAAAGGAAATTTTTGCTTCTATTTGATTAGCTAAAGCAAACATTGAAATTCTCCGAATAAAATTAAACGAGAGCGAATAAACATAATAAGACCTAATTTAAGGGAAAAAGCAAGACTCTTGTTTGTATTATACATTCCCTCGTTCGGTCAACAACTCATTTGCCATTGACTAGTCGAATAGTGAGCAAAACAAACATTCTACCAGTTGAAGTTGTCGACAAACTTGCTCACGCGCCGCGCGCCGCCGCGGGCCGCTGCGAAAGTGTCAACAATCAACATTATTAACATTTTAGAATATTTCCCAAAAAAAATGTCGGAGATTAGGAAAGTGGTACCTTGTAAATGGGACTGGCTAAACGCCGTCACACACGACACCTAGAATGTGTTTCTTTTTTAAATGTAGATAATTAAGTGGTCATGTAGATATCTCCGTCATTTGTCTGCAGTAGCTTTAAGCTTAAATTGAGATATTACATCCGTATTGCTTGAATCTCTCTTAACGTAAACATGTACACATTTTTTCAAGTGTCTTATGGCAAGCTGTATTGAACTACAATTTTAGATGTAATGGGACTTATACATAACTGGCGAAATGTAAACTCTTAAGTACCTATAGTTCTGCCGAGCCCTTCGGGGATTACAGGCGTAATATTATGTTATGTATAATGATACTATTAAACATTTTTATAGTAGTAAAAGCTGCCGTGTGTGACGAGCTTTAACGGGATGGCGATGGCGGTAGAATCGTGAGTGAAGCGTGTGCATGCGCATGCGCATGCTACGTCTAAATTTACAGGTGCAAGATGATCTACATCCAGATAGGGTTTATTACCGCAGAGAGTTATGTGCACATCTGTCACGTACATCAATAACAGTTAGTACGACATAATGTAGAAGTTCCACTTACTAACACATTAAAATGAACTTGCACTGGAATTGACAGGGTCCATAAATGTTTAATGATAATAAAGTTGACCCCAAGTCCCCAAAATAGTTGGGAAAAGGCTAGGCAGTTGATGATGATTACAAAGTGTAGCGAAAATACGCAATTCCTAACGAATGGTCGTCGTGCGTTAATCTATGTTTAGGAAAATAGACGGGAATTGCTTATCAAGGTGGCTATCAACTTGTACATCAACATCACAACTTTCATTATTTGACAGTCGTACGAAAAGAGGTTAGGCACTAACCACACGATAAAGGAAGAAGAAGTCGTATAAAACGTGCCAATCTGCTCTATGGTCAATGAGAGTATACCTACAGTCCGCGCGCGAGCTCCGAGGAATCGGTGTCATACTTAAATCATCGGTGGTTTTATTTCAAGTACATAATACCCTCATAGAATTATTTCATAATTTAGTCCGCGCGGAGTACTAAATTAAGAAATCATTATATGAGGGTACTAAGTACTTGAAATGAAACCACCGTTGATATAAGTAAGCCACCGATTCCTCGGAACTCGCGCCTACATCGATGAAACCTTTAATTTGTGTCGCGTCCAAAACGCATTTGATGCACTTACTAAAGTTAGGTCATTTGTTGGTGAACACGGTCAAATGAGACGTATTTTTTCTGCGAGTCGAGGTAAAGTAGTGTGAAATGAAAGTTAGATAAACACCGGTTTGACACGAAACTTAGATTTACTAGATATACTGGGCTTTAGCTACTGACGTGCGATGTCACAGATAGTTACGACTTTAAACTGCGGTTAGTTTCCTTGTTGACATTACTTTAACTTGGAAGTTTTAAGTGAATTATTAACGGTTATTTAGCTTTCCATTGAAGCTTAAAATAAATTTACACAGGTCATTTTAGTTTTGGTAATCGTTAAGCTCTCTAAACCATTTCTCTAACACGGAAATTACTTAACATCACTCTTGTAATCACTGAAGGGTTAAGCAGAAGTGTACCTAATATGTAGTTCACCAATATTTCACCAGTTATGTTTAAGTCCCATGTACTAGGGGGCGAGCCTTTTGCCATCAATCGGGCGCAAATCCAGACTTCGTGGCCGCTACTGAGAACTTCCTAATGGAAAAACCCAATAACACTTTGCCCGATTCAGGAATCGAACCCAAGACCTCATGCGACCCAACAAATGCAAGCCAACGAGGGTTTTTGCGTTTTTTTCGGAAATATCAACAAAAAGCAATAATAAATCAAGCTGCAAACAATGACTGCTACTTACATTAAAAATAAAAGAAGATATTAAGAAGATAGTTCAAAAGATAAATATTTAGAACTAAAAGCTTTTTGGAACAATGAAAAATGAGATCTAAATGATTTAAGATCTTCGATATGAAAGCCAGACCGCGGCCGCCTACCTACTTTCATAATATTTTGAAAGAGCGGACACTTAAGGGTCATTATCTTTCTGTTACAGTTACTTGTGACACAAATGTACTTTTTTTTCGTCTAAACAAAGCAGCCATTTTAATACTTAGTCACTAGAATTACTCACGGTTCTTCGAAGCCAAACAATATCATGGTTTTAAGGAAGTCTCTTGACAATTGTTAAATTGCCGGCGATTAAACAATTTAGTTTTGAACTGACTGGTTTTGTACAAATGTTGTAACGATGTTATTTTGATTGGTGTAATTATTAGATCGTAGCAATGAGTCAAGATTTATAGGAGTATTTCACAATTATTAGAACTGTTGTGTGGTTATTGTATACTTCCTTGTTTGGATGACAGTTTTATTTTGGACTAAATCTTTATTTATAGCAGCCTTACTCAAAGTGTGCTCTGCGGAACCCTAGGGCTCCGTGAAGCCTTTGTAGGGGCTCCACGAAAATAGTGGTCATAATTTAAAAATATACCAAAGAAAAATTAGGTTGCAGAGAAATTTAAGTTACAATACCGACAGTCACTAAAATTATAATATTTTTTTAAGCAAGTCAATTGTAAAACAGCGAAATCTAGACTAGCTTTGAATATTTTATTATAATTATTACAAAATGGGCCTGCTCTTGACCTCGATCACACCTGATGAAAAGCGAAAAAAAAATCAGTTGTAGTAATCCATTGTCAAGTCCACTTCTTGATTCAGATTACTAATAAAGAATAAGTACACATAACATCACACATCTTTTTTTTATTAATTTAGGCAACAAACGTACATATTTTAGGGCTCCGTCAAATATTTAGGTTTCCAAAAGGGTTCCATTGCAAAAAAAGTTTGAGAACCGCTGATTTATAGGTAGTACAAGGTCAGTATTTTTACAAACATGGAGGGGTTCACTTGAGGAGTTTTACTAGTCAACTTATACATTATGCTTCTCGACTGCCTCGCTGGTAGAATTGTCGCAAGCTCGACTGCTAAGCATGAGGGAATGGATACCCGGGTCGGGCAAAATGCAATTGGGGTTTTTTATCAGGAATTTCTCAATAGCAACCTGGGAGTCCGGATTCACGCCCGGTTGATGGCAATATGCTCGCCCCTTATTACATGGGACTTAAACATAACTAGCGAAATATGGGTGTAGGTACTATTAGGTAAGTACACCTCTGCCCAACCTTACAGGGATTACAGGTGTGATGTTATGTATAGCTGGCGTTAATGTGGTGATAGCATCTGCAAACTTTACGAATAATTGCAAAAAACTAATTAACTCCTATAAATTATGAAGAACAGCTTTCTCTACGTCTAGCACATCTCTCATTGCTACAATTTCTCGCGTCCATGTCTCGCTAATATTAAGCGATTAGTTATTAATTATATGAAATTACTTGTGTATTAGCTACACGAACACACATGTTCTGTAACCCACACTTATCTTACATTCAATAGCTTCTTAGCCACGGTCCATAGCTCCTGTAACGGATATGACAACGTGCGTGCCAACTATTCTAAATTCTTCATTGCGCTGTGGGCTCTATTTTACTTTGAAATAGATACGAAAGTTGCTTGTGACTTTTTGTGTTACTGAAATAACTTGTGTGATTGGCTGTATTCGTTGATTCATTGTCCCCGACCTTCAATTGTTTAAGGATGTGCCGCCTCTTTGCCTCTTTCGGGCATTGTTCGCAAATATGTCGGAAACAATTTAAAAAGTTATCATCATTAATTTTACGGATCATCGGATAGTCAGTGGCCGTTGAAAAATACAATGCTTTTGGGTTTCAATCGATGTACCGAATGCTTTGGTTTTGTGAGTGAATCATACAGAAGATGTGACTCGTTTAAAATGCCTGCATGCAGCGAGCGTGTACCAGTAAAGTGTGATCATATTTCAGGATGCATGTGATTCTGACCATCAAACAACTTTCTTCATGGGACCACCATCGAAATGGTGAAAAAAAATCAGCTGTTTAATGCAAAACTTCGATGCCTACCCCCATCTAAATGTATGGGTGGGGTTGATTTGATTTCTTTCTTTCTTTGGTGGAGTTGATTTCTTTTCGCGATTTCGATTCGCGGTCTCATGGAGAAAGTCATGGTTCAATTTGATGGTCCGAATCATACCCTGAAATATGGCCACTCTTTTCTGAGACACGCTGTATAGTAGGATACAGGTTTTGATTCATCTATTTTTCCAACTTCACATAAAACTTCGTCTACTTTTAGATTACCATGCCGCATGCAACGACCCTTCCAAATTCGAATCCATAAAATATAGTTTGTTTTTATAAGCTCTTCCATAAATAGCAGCATTATTTTTTAGTGTAGGAATCTCTGCATCCTTCTTTTATTTTGGATATTTTCTTTGAAATGTTGTCTATTTTTCAGTCTTCTGTCGGATAAGTTGCCTCTGTTGAGAATCCTGAATGAAACTCGGAACTGCGGAAAATATGGTGTCCTGTCAGACTGTGGATAGAATTTAACTTCTTAGCATGTTGCACGAGTATTAAACTATCCTAGTTTCAAGTCAGTCTTCCCCTTACTTTATTTATTAATTAAAATATTAGCAATTAATTTTAAACCAGCAAATAAAAGTTCGCTTTAAAAGAATCAAAGAATCAACAATAGTATCCTACAAGCTCGGCGGCACTTAAAAAGTTAGTAAACTGATAATTTCGTATAATTTTGCTAACAAAACGGCGCCGAACACAAATTGTATAATGTGTGAAGTAATTTGTAGAGGCCACTTCGCATCGCGTGCTTTGCTTACTGAATAGACGATAAAAGCTTCAGTAAATAAGTATTGGTTAGCTATTAATAGAACGTGCTTCGATTTTTTATGTCAAAAGGAAATTGTAGTCTAAAATAGTTTATTTATGATAGTGAATGTCAAAGCTCTCTTTTTTAAAGAGAAGTAGAGCTTTTATCAATCGATTCTGAATAAATAAACTTGTCAATTATTTGCTAAATAAGCACTTGAAAATGAAAATGAAAAAACAAATACTTAAGGTTTTATTTAGAAACGTTCGTTCAAATACACGTATCTAATATTTGCTGTAGATTCCCGCTCAAAACTCGACGTGCAACTCATATCGAATACCTAATACCAATAGACATAGCAAGTATGAAGTCTCATATTTGCATAACGCCATCGCACACTATTTGAACAAGCGCAAAAATTGCCGTTTTGAAGGCCATCGTTCACCGACTCTGAGTACTCGATTACTTAAAACCATTGTATAGATTCTATGGTACAGCATTGATTGTCATCATCATCATTCCCTTATCCCAATTAATTTAGAGTTTAGTCATATTAGGCCATGTTATTATGTGAGTGACATTTCCAAAATTGGTTGACAACTTGCGATGTGTCGATCTCTTCAGATCTACTTGACAAACTTGATCAACAGATCAAAGATTTTGAAAGCTAGGTCGAAGACGTTTAGAACTATTATTGACGATCCGTGGTCGGCCAATAAGCCCGCAAATCCACCAGAAATGCGGCGTGAAGCACCCACTAGAGTACTAGACGACTGGTTGACGCTAGCCGAAAGTTGGAGTTCTTTTGACGTGGTGTGCGACGACCATCAATACACACCGTTACAATGGGCATATTTTGCGGTAAAACTACCGTTCGTACCAAACAATAGAGTTTCCCTTTCATTGATACACGATAGCAATCCCGCAACGAAACTTGATACCATATGTAATTGACACTCGTCGAGCTAATTTCTACTAGACCAGTAGCTCGCTACTCTTGTTTGAACGCTCCTATGATGAATAGTCTTTGAGATTACACGGACATTCATTGATTGATGGAGTGCATAGATATTAGTCTGTACATTTATCTCATTTGTAATGCGGTTAGATGCGAATTTGTTTCGTGTTGAGTGGTGACTTGTAATGATATCAGTCACTCATTATGATGAAGTAGTGAGATGCTGGAAAGCTGCTTACGATTCTAATATTTACTGGTTCATGGAGAATTTTGTAATGAGTACCTAGGTACTGCTGTTGTTTTTCGTGGAGACAGGATCATCATGCTCCTGTCCCAAGTAACTTGGAGTCGGCGCAATACGTTTTTTTTATCATTATTTTCTGTTTGTTATTTACCGACTCTTTTTTCTTTCATATCATTCTTCACACAATACAACCATCTTTTCATCAGAGTGTTGTTTAGAATATCACTTAATGAATGGGTCAGCTACTAAACTTAAACTTTAATTGCCAACCCGTCTGGGAGACGGGGTCACTTGATGACAGGTCACAATACTTGACCATCCATTATGTGGCTGTCATGTCCTAGATTGATGATAAAGACATCTGTCAGTTAGCTCGACGAGTGTCAGACAGAATGAAGTTTGCAAAAATATGCATCGTAATTTACCGTTTTGAAACTTGCACTTACAAGCAGACGCGACTTTTTCACTCATTTACGATCATGTGAATTTCACTGTTTATATAGCTAAACCTTTTTTTTGCGGTCTGTGAACCGGATTCCAGCCACTCGATGAACTCTCACGACCAAACGTTCCCATACTCACAAGAGGTCAATGATAACTAGAAATATTAGTCTAGATATAAAAATGTGTGCGCGTTCGATGTGGGACTTTCTTGACGCTCTATTTGCTCGCTAGAAATGCGAATAGTTTAGGTACACTACATTGCCGGTTTCTATTTATTCCACTACTAAACACACGTTTTCCATTGCATGCGTACACTTGGAATCTTTGAAAATATGCCCAAGAAACTGGAACGGTACTTGCTCGGAAAACATTAAAATATGCGCAAATGCACTCATTAAATACGTATGTTTTAAGGTTAATATATTCGTGATAGTGCCGAGGAAGGTACTGGTTAGATCTTAATGGTAATACAATGTTAGTAATGTTATCATTTTGAGGTAAATGTTGAGTAGGGAATTTATAGTGTGGGTAGTGGAGAAAATTGTTGCTAGTAATGTGTTTACTGATTGCGGTAATATGTACTATATGATTTTGTTAGTTATCAAGCTGATCTTACGGTTGAAATTAAAGGAATTTATTCACTTAGGCGGTGCGTGATATAGAAATTGATAAGAAGAATGTTTTGATCCAAGTTCGATCGAGTTAAGTTCTGGGAACACATTGCACCAAAGTCTCGGACAAAAACGAACCTAAAAGGTCGAGACACTGCAAGAAAACATGAAAAAAGTTTTTATTAAACACGCATTTCTTGTACGAAAATTGATAGCAAAAACACTACAATAAAATATGCAATGTCACACTATTCAAAGATATACGCTTTCTCTCGAAATGGAAGCTTAGAAATAAACTTATTACACGTATTGTAAAATATTATAAATAGCCACTCTATCAAGTATATTTGCTTCGTCATCGATTGAAGTTTCATTTTTAAAATTTCTCGAATAACTTAAGAATTGTTATGGTAAAAAGATGTGTTTTTTTTATATACCTACCTAGATTGATGAAATTGGTGGTAAAAAACGTGGTATCGTATGTAAACTACAAACAATAATAACCATGCTAGTGTTTACCACCCACCATGTGTCATACAAAGATCTTTTGGCGCTTGAATGACGTTGCCAAGAGGGCGATCTTCGTAAACGTTAGTAAAATTGTTTGAGGGAATTACATTGAAAAAACTAGATGGTGATCTATGAATGTACAACTTTAGCTATACAATTTTACGTTACACTGACGACATAATCAAAATAAATGTTGGCTCTTGGTTTGGTATTAGCAGCTGATGCTTCAATGTTTACGAACGATTTGCGATCGAAATCTTTGATGTGTTCCGCAATTTGGTGCTTCGTCCTGTCGTGTTGGATCCTTGCCAAGAACGTTATCCAGTGGAGATAGGAGCCGCAATTCCTGGTTTATACATAACTTAGTAGTCTTCAACATGTATCGCACAAAAAACCTCTGGCTTTT
Source organism: Xestia rhomboidea (assembly GCA_963853795.1). Taxonomy (NCBI): domain Eukaryota; kingdom Metazoa; phylum Arthropoda; class Insecta; order Lepidoptera; family Noctuidae; genus Xestia; species Xestia rhomboidea. The sequence goes on from OY970778.1 coordinate 10,112,791, forward strand.
CTTGAAGAAAATACTTTTTACTTACTTATGGTTCTTTCATATAATATCAAGAATGATAAAAAACTTTATTGCTTAAATAAAAAGTTGCGGATAAACTTAGAGAGATACCTAATCGATTTTTTAAATCGATTGCCCAATTAAAAATCGTTCCGATTATAAATTACTTCGTATTACATATCCGACATAACGTTTGCAATTTATACACAGTTTAAACAAATAAACTTTTGAAAGCATTTAATTGTGGTAAGGCAATTTGTTTTACAAATTGGTTTCGTCATTACTGGCCATCATTTTGATAATAATCTATTTCAAATGATACTTTCTTTGACAGCAATTAAAAGCAGGTGTACAGATTTAATGAGAGAAAATCCATACGAAAATAATTTAAAAAAATATTTTCGCGCATCATATTACTACAAACTGCCAAATTTTCTCATTCGATCGATTTCGATCTTAACATCAACATTTTATGGTTTAAAATCATCTGTAGAAAGACATGGTGATTGTACATAATTATTCTACAATAAAATTGTAGAAGGAAATGATTACCGATTGATTATTTTCATTACTTGAAGTATTCCTTTGTTTTTTTAATGATTAAAGGAACAAAAATGTTCTTTGCTAGTTAGACTTTATTGACAGGAAATCAGTTAAAAGAGGCTACGTAATTGTCTATACAGCCCAGCTATTTTAAAACTTTAATGATACTCCTAATGAGGCGCTTCCGATTAATTAATACGCATTCTACGTCTAATAGAAGGTACATCCAATATTTTAAACGTAGAAGAAGATTTATGAAATCAATTAAATTCTTTATCGAGTTTCATACCTCAATCGAATAATCGACTATTCGACGTTGCATAGCGGCACATCACTCATAAGATTTAGTTATAGGTATCGAGTAAGAATGTGCGTTAACTTATAAATAGTCGAGTAAACGAACCGTGTCGGCTTGGTATGAGTGCTCGTAATTGGAGGGTATCTCACGTCTCACGTGCAGGCATGTGATAGTCGGGAAATCTCGCCCAAAGACAATTAGACCATCAAACTTTATGGATTGTAGATAATTTATAATTGTAATTCGATTAACACCCACGCATTCGAATCGTCATAAAATTTCGATTACGAATTTGTTTGTATATTTTTAATTACGAAATTGAGTCTTCGTTTTTCGATTATTCGACTACGAATGGTTTCAAAGAAACTGTGTTTAGTATTCTCTATTTAATTGCCTTTATAATATTCCGAGTTTCATCTCCTAAAACGAGCGAATCTAATTATTATCAAAAGGAAACGAGATAATAATTTGATCACAATATTGTGTTTACCATTACCTATGTAAATCTGAAATTACCTTTCTTCGAGACGATGCTAGGGTAATAATAACTCCAATTTATTTTCCTATAAAATATTTGTCGAAGATTACCTTAGAACCGTTTATAGTTTACAATTTCCTTTATAATGTAAAGTTTACAGCTAAGTAATCATGTCGTAATCGTTGTGAGCTTTGATGACACCTAGCTTGATGTGATGACGCTAAATTATTACTGTAAAATGTTTACGCGTATAACGTGGATGACAGATTATGTTCTTATTTCAAACTGTTATTGTAAATGACTAGCTCGGACGTAATGTTTCACCTTTTTTTTTCTGCAAAAAAGGTGCCATAATTATACGCATGGAAATATGGAATAGCTTTATATCTCGGTTCTGCTGTAGCGCGTTATTCCATACGTATTATTTTTCTTCTAAAATCCTATCTTGTCAAATCAAAAATCGATCAATCTTGATGTATGTTAAAGTCTATACCTACCTACTTATATCCACTTAAACCACTGTCCACCAAAGCCCTGTAATAAGACGCATGCATTCACAATTGCACATATAAAAGCTAGTGGATAATTGAGATAATTTCGATACGCCAACGTTCAGTGCGAAAGACTGCGCCGGCGCAGATGTGGGCTGTGGCCGTACGGGATCATCCGAAGACAGGCCGCGTTTATTGGCCATCATTTCGCGGACTTGCGGTTCGATTGTAGAACGGCAGTTACTGAAAGCAATAGGTAAACAGTTATGTTGTTTTGTTTTGTAGAAAAGTGACTTTAAAAGTAGCAAATATTAAGGGATTTACCTACACATATGGAAATCCTTATATGCAAAGAAATAGCTAGACACAGCAACAATTCACTCTCTTTTATGTCTCGTTAGTAACAACCCAGTTTTCTCATCTGTCGTAAAAATATTTCCCACAGAAAAAGCGTGACACAAATCCACGCATTCATTCACTTCTCATCAACACTTTGATGTCGGAAACAACAAAACAAGCAGACGTTAGGCAGGCGACATGACGCCGCGTCAACACGTTCGCTTTACACGCAACACGGCAACACCGCTGCTCTGAATACGCATGCAACAATGCCAGCCCTGCAATTTGCGTTTATGGCCCTATTCAGACGCAGTCATGAATGGGGACGCCCACCCCGCAGCGCGACTCCCCGGCCCGCGCCCGTGCACTCTCCCTACACACAATAGGGTTGAACGATGAATTTAATATAATTTTCCGCCCACCATGCAATTTTCTCAGGCCGTTATGTGCTTAGTGCATCTTAATGCGCAAGATGGCAACCTTCGTACAAACTTAATTCAATATTATTACTGAGATGTATGGGAAGTGTATTTGTTGGTTCAGTAAAGTAAGCCTTCATTTTATTAGTAGGGAAAAGGTACTGCTTGCATACAAAGGGGGTTATGAATAAACATCACAAACTATTATGCATTACGAGGATTTGCAAGCATTGAAATGATGTCGGGAAAACTTAATTTGCTTTATTTTGTAAACATTCTAGAAGGTTCAAAATTTGCAACATCATCACGCTTCAATCTGAATAGAAAAGGAACATAAACAGTCCATAATTAAAACGTATTTAAAAGCATTCTCGGGTCAATTAATCATCTAACAATGGTACCCGTCGATCGATAAAGTTTGCTTTCATAATTTTTATCACAAAAAGTCTTACTTTACCACGAGAAATGATTAACGATACTGTTACTACTCCGTTAAAAGGCCTCGCGAATCGTGCGTTCTGATATAACATTACACTTAAATTGTTCGATGATCGACTATCATCAGACACTACCGTTTTAAACGTGCCAACATCATCATAATCATCATCATTATCATTGCTATTTATTGGCTACTACTTGTCAGGCTGACGTTACGAAACATCTGTTTATTGCAAGATAAAGTGGCATTAAAATGGAAAACCTCAAATCAAAAGTAATCAGTTCCGTATATAATCTCCACAGTTATTTCTGATTCGGGTCAAAGATCCATCATTTCCTGCGTTTCAACACGAGATCTTTCCTTACCGTAATAACCAATTTGTGTTTACAAGGCGTTGTATATCCAAAACACACGGTTGGTTGCATCCATAGGCGTGAAAGGCCTAAATTACATCCATCTCGGCTTTTTGTTGCGCAGATGTCAGTCAAACGATCCCAGATATACATCAAGCGGAAGAAACTTATTATCCCTTTGTTTTCGCATTTTTAAGGCGCTTGTTTGAGGCGCTGTCAAACTTGTGCGATGTTCCAGGAAGTTAGAGACCGTAACCTTATATTATTTTATGATTTTTCAAAACCTACATTTAAGGCTTGGTTGTCTTTGTTTAGTTTTGTATTTGCATCCACGGCGCCTTTAAGTTCATCAGGCAATTCCAAAATGATGAACTTACGAACTTCTAACACTGTTTTAAGCTTTTACGGTTTATAACTAAACGTATACTGTCACTCGCGAATGAGTCAACCCGTAATCACGGCGCCACTCGCAACAACGTCAAAATATCGGGAGCTCAAAATAAACATCAATCACGGAAAATATCCCGTAAGTGACAGTATTTAAGTTTAGGAAATTCTATTTCAAAGCCCAGCTGTAATTCCTCTACCGTATTTTTATCATCTGGTATTATGAATGACAGCAAAGAAACAATTAGCATTTCTCCATAGCAAATCCATGGGTCGTAGACAACAATAATTCATGGTGTAGCTGGACCATAACCAACGGCAAATATCTTTAAATCAAATTCAGATGTTACATGATCAATGAATGTATGCCGGCCGATCTTCCGTTCTTTGTTCTTGGCTATTGCGATCGCCATTGTTTCCTCAATAAACGTTACTGAATCGATTTGATATGCGTAAGTAGGTTTCGTGAAAATCCATCGTTGTGTAATTCTTTTCATCTGGTTGGTTGGTCTTTAACGGCATTATACGTTGTATGCTAATTGAATTCTGTTTCTTTGTTAACTTTTCAATAAGGATCATTTTTATTTTAGTGTGATTCATTTCCTTTGTTTCTTGGATTCGTTGTTCTTTGACTACATAAAAAATTTAGTCATACCGCTGTGTTTTTGCATGTTTAGTTTTTCCATGATATTGTATTAATTGTTCTTAAACTAAATACGAAAATGTTTAAACATTTGCATCTATTTATTTGCTATTACTTGACTTGTTGGAGTGAAATTGACCATACCTAATACTGGTATTGTGAGTAGTTTGACCACTTTTCTCCATGATGCGCCTCTTTAGCGCCTATTTGCATAATTAACCTTATTTATCATCGACATATATTGCGTATTTAATATTCAATAGTGTTTTAAAGTGCACCTGTTACAACCTCTTCGTAGTTTTATAGTACTATTGATGTTACACGTAATGTTTTCAAATATACTCAATGTTGTTTTCTCTCTTTGCAGGTAAGCTATCTACCGAGGCGTTTTGTACCAGCGACTGTTTCAACGTATCGTAAGAGAAAATAGATCCATTTAATATTCAATATGTAGTCAGGTATTGTAGCGACAGATCTAATATTGTACGTGGTTTCTCATAATAGTGCTTCTGTTTAGAAACGACTGCTAAACTGAGCTAGCTTCACGCTTGAATCTAGGTTAGGTAGTATAACTTTTTACTAGAGCAATTTTCTGTTCTTTCATTTTGATGGAACATAAAAAGTTGCATTTACATTTTGTCATAAATTAGCTCTCATTAACTGAGGTAGGTACATGTTCCACAACGCGTTTCGATTGTCGATCAAGTACCACTAGGTCATCGATCAATCGTGAATGGAACTCGATTGAAACAACATCTGTATTGTTTATTAGATGGTTATTTACATTGTTTCTTTATTTGCATATCAACCGAGAAGAGAGTATCTCTGGGTGCATTAGTATTATCAGTCAAATCTCCTTTCTCTGCGCTTGCATGGGTGTCGTCGAATCCAAACCTGACCAATCCTTTAATAAAACCTAAGACAATATCCTTAGAGAACAGAATTAATTCTACATTTACAACTGACTATTAGTTTCTTAGTTACCGTTATAAAATAATTCTAGCTGCTGGTATGAATGGAACTGTGTTCGGTTTTACAGTGCGTACTTTATCGATGCTATTTCTAATTATGACATTAATAGAGCATCGGTTGTGTTGGAGCGTAACTCGTATTGCTAAGAATTGATGTGAACATATTCTTTAAGTTACATTAATAGCATTCGTTATTGGGTTGCCGTTTTGGACACTGACATTATTGCTCTAGATTAAATATCGAATGTAATTTGATATCTATCCGTTTTGCATTGGAGTTTATGGATGATTTCCTATGGACTTCAATGTGCTCATCCTATAGACTTTAATCTATATAGATCGTTATCTATTTGAATTGAAGTCTTATTTTACGGAAAGTCCTTTTCCAGAGTACGCTTACATGTGAACTTAACTTATAGTTTTCTTTTTAAATTATCATGTCCTTCTCCTCTTGTCCTATGTTACTTGGGGTGGGGGTTGACGTTTTTTTCGTCCATTCTGCCCTGTCAGTTGTCATTTTATCATGCACAGATTTTCCTTTCATATCAATCTATTCATGTGGTCTTCATTTTCTCTGGTCTTCCGCTCTCTCTAGCCATCTATCAACTAACTATATATTCATAACTCTTGTAGTTACATGATGCATTTCATCCATCCTCATCACATTCCAATACCAAACCATTCTCTTTTAACGTTTCTGTAACTGCAATGTTCTCTGTCTTTATCATCATTCTCCTGCCCTTATCCCAATTTATTTGGGATCGGCGCAGCAAGTCTTCTTCTTCCATACTTCTCTATTACTCGTCATCTCAGCAATCACCTCCTTTTAAGTCATATTATTCTACACACACTCCATCCATCGTTCTCTGTCTTATGTTCCCAAATAAAACCAGCACCGGGAAGAAAACTGGGTCACCGTTCCATTCGACGGATATCGATCAAACAGCTCTCGATACGAGCTCTCGTATCGAAATAATATGCATAAATAATGTGTAATGTCGCGACAGTAATCCTCTCGATTGACGAGCGATCAGATACGCAGCAATACGTGATGTATCGATTTACTATACCGCATTATTGTGTTATGTACGTCTGTCTGTTTGTTACGGACTCTTAACTGCAGTTCGGATATCGTCTGAGAATGTTGGGATTGTTGATGTTACTGTTATGACTTGATCGTATCAAATTATTTGCCATTAGACTTAGACGGAGAAAGGACGGATTTACACCACAAATCCGTTATTTGGCTTTGGCAAAAGGACCTAGAAGTGGCCTTTCACTATGAACTCTTGAATTTTCATCGATAGTTTTGGTTCTGTTGGTACAGGGGATAAGCTTGGACAATAATATGTTGTAGTAGAGTATGAATGTGAAAAAGAAAAGATGAATGGTGTGTGTGTGTTAGATGGCATGGGCAGAAAGGAAGTCTAAAAAGAACATTGGGCTGGCAAAGGTTGATATTTATGAAGTAGTGTGCAAAACCCATGTAAATTTCAATATAGACAGAAGTATGTAGTACCTACTTTGAGTCTGTCTCTTGCATCACCCACTCATGGCTTCCATTGTATCCAAAAATGCCTGTATGTATAGAAACGCTGCTAGTCTCTCATTGTTTATGCTTTTAATATATATTTGAACTGCACTGCACACATCGCTTGAGATGACTCTCACGCTTCCCAACACCTGGCTAGCATTCAAGTAGCCTATTTGAATTCGACTTTCATAATATTTAATGTTCTTCAATAAGGTGTTTTCTTATTTTTACGATAATATTTACTATGAGATAAATAGTTGCCACTTCATTGCCAGATAGGCGTTAATGTAAATACCAAGTATTTGCATCTTTTAGACGAGTTTGTGAGGGGCGGGTTTTGAAATAAATCGTGGGTGTCGCCGCGGGACGAGGTTGTATATAAATATGCATGCACATTAGGAGCATCCTGTGTGTAATTACTCGATATATAATATCAATGTTTACGACTCGATTATTTGTTTGTATAGTTGATTTTGTATGACTAACGCATTTGTAATTTGGTTTGTGCCTTTTCCAATTAGGTAGGTAACATTGGTTTATTTACGGATGTGCGATATAAAAGTCCGTTGAACAATTAATTGTGGGTTTAATTTTATTTATGCGTCCATAAAAATTGACAATCCTACGGATGCACTTTTTATTAGTGAGCTTTTCTAAAATACGATTGACTTTGAAAAAGTAATTTACTGCAAAAGATAGTGGTTTTAATTAATGTTTCTGTCAATCCGTGTTTTATTTTTTGTTTTATGTGTAAGCGGTGTTTTATCTATGTGTAAAGTCATAGGCTTTGCTGCATTTTCCTAACTACAAAATAATTGCCCTGAAAGGTTCTTTGCACTGAAATACTCTCCTTCTGTAACAAGGAAATCTTTGCACCAAAAGCCGTAACTACTAGTTCAGCCAGATTTAACTACAGCACTATATAATACATAATCCCGTCACAATAGTATATTATTACATAGACAACCGTTATGTGACAACCACCCATTCACAGGTAATGTTTTAAGAGAAAAGCTGCAGTGGTAAAATATAAATTAGTGCGCAAAGCATTATTTAGTGCAGTTTTTATGTTTATTGTATGCCTCTTAATGTTCTTTAAAAGCACTTTCTTAAGGAAATGAGTCAATTGTTTGCCTGAAGAGTTTTGTAAATGAAAACTTTTGAAAGAAAAATAAGTCATTGAGAACCACTTTATTTCCTAACTAGCCCTTCTGCCGCGAGTTCAACAACAAACAAACAAAACTTGGAATAAACATAAATTTGTTGTTCCTGGAGGCTCAAAATAGGGAAAAAAAACATCAAACAAAAACAAACACATCAATTATCACTTCGTCCGCAAAAATTGTGATAGCTCGGCCAACATGCATGATATTATAACTATATAAATATAATTTATAGCCGTCTAATGTAGCTTTCTGCCAGTGAGAATTTGTAGAATTGGATCATTCGCTCCGGAGATTGCCATAAACATATAAACTTTTACCTCTTTGTAATATTAGTATAGACAATCTGCAGCTGAAAGCCCGACCCGAACTTTCGCATTTATAAAATCGCTAATCGCTCGCTAGTCCAGCACAGATTATATTGTCCAGTCTTCTATATGCACCACAAACACGAACTTTCTATGCATTGTGCAATAGATTTCGAAATATTTGCATCCGCACTAAACGATTGCACTTTCAAACTGTTAAATAACCTATACCACCTATAGGGAATTACAAACCAGTGGATACAATAGACCGTTGTTTTCGATATGAATAGTTAAAACGGACATACACATTTCTGTCACGTCTCGATTGCATCCTTTACATTAACTAACGGGATGTTTTATAGGTTATTTTATGGTTGTCCGCATTTGACAGGATATATTTTGGTCACCCTTTCACTTATGCAGGTCAAGTTTTATGGTTCAGTGGATCTCAAACATTTGGGGTCGGTATGGTCACCTTTTACTGTTTTTTTTCTTGGAATCGTCAATATCCTGTATCGTATTAGATTGATGGTTGACATTATGTTATTATAATAATAAATATTACATTTACAATTTTTTATATTTTAAAATGTTTTTATATATTTTTTGGAAGGAATATTTAAAAACGTAAACAATTTGAAAAGAAATAAATTAAGGAAATTATATTTTTAAATGTTTTTTATAGTGTTTTATACACAAATATTTAAAAATGTTAAAAATATGTAAAATAATGAATAAAGGAAATAATAAACGATTTATTAAAAAAAAAAGAAAAGAAACAAGACAAAAAAAAGGTTTCTGCTTAGAAATTAGGAGTGAAAATTTAACTGTGCGGTTTATAAAACTCGCAACACTAGCCGCTAGCTAGTAATAGAACTAGTCTTTGGTTCTGGAACTGGCCCCATGGTTCTTCTCAGAGGCAAGAGATTAATATCAGGATGAGACCGGGTATTCAGCTATAAATATAAGTATCGTTGAATTAAGACTTCATAATGCAGTCAGTATTGACATATTACACACATACAGTATTGGCTTCAGTATTGACATGATACCCTGGTTAGATTTATCGGGAGGTAAAACATTAGCACAGATCACAAATACGAGTGAGCTTTATGCTGTGGCTAAAATCCAGAAAGAGAGAGAGAGAGAGAGACAATAATAGATGTGCGATGATCGATGATCCTTATGCGGTATTGCAGTCCTAAGGGCATTTAGAATGTCGGTGTATTTTGGGATAACTCATAGCATAACATCAAACCTGTAGTCATCGAAGGGTTGAACAGTAGTGTACCTAATAGTACCATTCACATTTTGAGAGTTGGGTAGCCCGCGAAATTAAAATTTTCTTACGTTTTTGCAATTTGCAGGCCAGTGTCAAATCATCAAACAGTAATATTCAGTTCATGTAACTGTCAAGAATGACTTTTTTATGAAATAGTCATTCTTGACAGTTACATGAACTTAGAGGGTTGTATTAATGATTTTAATGATTATAATTCTGTAACTACATACGTCTTACAGCCGCGAATCATATTTTAATCAACATACAACCTGACACTGACCTGAAAATTGCAAAAAACGTAAGAAAATTTTTATTTCGCGGGCTACCGTGGAGCTTCCACCTTAAATCCCATGATATGGGTACCTACAATATTCAGTAGTGAATAATAAATCAGGAATTTCTCAGTAGCAGCCACGGAGTCTGGATTTGTGCCCTGTTGCCAAAGGCTCACCCCCTTTTACATGGACTTAAACATAACTGGCAAAATGTGGGTGTAGTAATAGGTATACCTCTGCCTAAGCTATTCGGGGATTAGAAGCGTGACGTTATGTATAATAAATTCCAGGTGTGTGGTCCTTACATCAATAAACAGTCTAAATAGTCCGACTACGAATATAAAAAATAACTATAGAAAACAAATGAAACCTTCCATAAACAGGATACAGAACTAAACGTCTTTACTACTAGGAGAGCAGCAAACTAGATTCCTTAACACACCATAAAAAGTGAATTCCGATTATACAGCGAACTATAAATAGCAAGGTGTTAAACAAGCTTGTAGTATTTAATGCTATGCGTTTCCGTTACAGGACGAATGCAATGTGTCTGGTCAACTTAGCTCGACTTAGTTGAACCCGGTGGGTTTGGTCGCTTTGATAGGATGCAGATGCAGGATGTATTTAGGTAAATGGAAGTTTGAGTCATACCTGGATTGATTTAGGATTGACAAGACAGTGTCACCATATTTTGTTGAATCTGTACATTGTGACATAATCGGTCTGTTTCGACTTCCAGCTCGGATAATCGTGGAGGAATCGGACTTCGCTACTGATGTTGGGGCGCTTTTACGGGATATAGGATAATTATAGTTATTTAGATAAAGCAATGTCAAATTATGCAGTAATTAGGAACAAAGAAACGATTGATGGACTGTTTATAGGATGATATGGCAAGAAAGGAGGTGTCTGATGTGATGACGAGTAATAGAGAAGTATGGAAGAAGAAGACATGCTGCGCCGACCCGAAATTAATAGGGATAAGGGCAGGAGATTGATGATGATGACAGGAACAAAGAAGCCACCACAAAAGATCAATATAATAGCAGATAAGGCAGTTCTTTAAGAGTTTAGATTTTTTCGTGAAAATTACATATACCTACGTAGATCACTCAAGCAAGGACATCAAAAATCGATGCTCCTGAGCAATGTGCTCCCAACAATGCCTTTATTTTAGACAAAGTGCTTTATGCTAACCATACAAAAACCAACACATTTATTAGTCAGGAACAAAGCGTATAGTATTGACAGTGACATTAAATTAAAGCTTGATGAGTGAGTTACGAGCGCTGAAGCGCTGACAAAGCATTGGGTAACAGTGCGTTCACCCGTCTGATTGTCCGTTTGTTTGTTTGTCATCAATGCTTGGCTTTTGTTCGCGACCCTCGCTCGTTGTAGTTCATTGAATTGTTGAAATTTCGAAATAAGTATGAAATGACGAAAGCCGGCGGTGATTTTGACGTGCCATTGACTTTGGTTTTTTGTTGGTGTAAAAAGAATTAAATGAAGGTTTTATTAACACATTCTGGGCCCGGCAGTCTCGATAGAGATAACGACAAAATCGCGAACTTTCGATCGCTGATAACTAACGAATGAATTCGGTTGCAATAATGATGCTTGCGAGAAACGCAAGTCTCAACATCCAAGATGCAAGATCCCTTGTCGCCTAAAACCAAACTATGTGTAGTTAAGATTTGTAGAACAGTATGGGGGTAAACCTGTGATTGTAATTGTTGATAGCGATGTATGGAAGAAAACATGTTACGCTGCCCCAAATAACTTGAGATAAGGCAGCATGTTGATGTAGCATGTTCGGGGCACGGCACTATATAAACAAGTCGCTCAAAAAGGCGGAGTCGATTTTTAAGAAGACTTTTAATACGTCATTTGAAATGCGTTCATCATTATCATTCCAGCCGAAAGACGTCCACCACTGGACGTTTCCGTATGTCTCGTGAAATGGGTTGGAACCAGAGATTTAAATTCGATCCAAAAGATATCACAGGGCTTTCAGTCTCATATCAGTATGAGCCTCCATCCTCCACAATAATTTAATTCCATTACCCCGGTTCAGTGACAGGGGTACAGATTTTCCCGACACTGTATCAACTCAATTGCCTTTCTGTCCCAATCTTTGGCAACCCCTATAACAGCTGTATTTTTAGCACCCGTTACACCCTCTTTGTACGCAGCAGGGGTTTTGCGATCGCTATTATTTTCTGCCCAGAATGTTTCAGTACTGAAATGAATATTTTATTTTACACCATGTACGTGTACTGTTGACGTAGCCGGCTAATGTCCTGTTATCGGTCAATACGTATTAATTCAAGGTTTTGTGTTTGTGGGAAAACCGCAGGATGCATAAGTATTTTAATGATGTGTCTGTTAGGTACTTACGTTGCAATTATTATTAGTCTGTCGAGGATTTTTTGGGTAGTTTACCTTATTAATGCAATGTTTATTACCTATGTGGTTTAAATTCGGTTGCCCATTTCGTTTGATGTTCAATATCGATACTTATGAATGAATGTATGCCTTTTCATTACAAATTATCCACCGTTTCCTTAATAGCGGTATCTGTCTATCATTAGCAGTCAATATCTCAGCAAATTATCGTCCAATTAAAATGATTATGTTCGTATCGGGCCATCAAACTCCGCTTCGTGTAATGCTGTCAATTTCCTTCCAAACTGTCTCCCTAATACAAGGTTACATAGATTGCGTACGCGCCAGGTAACATGTAATTTTAACATTATCGCGTAAACGGGTAACGTCCATTCCGTATTCAATGCGGGCACCGCTTCGACTGGCCGCCCGGCGCCGCCTGACATCGATACATAAATTGAATCTCCACGTTTCGATTCGATCACTGTAATTACACCACAAGATCGTCGTGTACTTAATTCATCGACTTCCGACGATTATCCATACACCGCCGGTTGTTATTATAGGAATTGATTTTATTGAGACATAGTACGCAATCGTTGAGCGGTTTTCTAATAACCCACCGCACAATTACACTATCAATCGAAAGCCTGTAATAAAACTCGGTCATTATGACAGTTGATGCCTACTCTTTATTTAAACGATCCTCGGTTTCCTCTCTAACTATCTGTCTACTGGAGGTAATGTGCGTCTTAAGTTTAAACGGCTGTAGTAAAATAATACGGGGGAATATAAGATTTTACTACGATCTGAGTATCTAATGCTGGTTTACTTAAAGAGAAAACAATAAAAACGGGCAATATCTACACGGAAATAAGCAGTAAACTGATAAGTAGGTGTATAACAATATAATTGCATCTCATGTTGCAAAGACGTTTACGTTTTGCGACGATGCGATTGAAACAGATGTTTCTCTGTCCCAAAACAGTTCTCAAAATAAACCGTAAGGCGGCGATGGGGTAATCGCACATGTCAATCGTAGCACCCTGACATCCAATTAGGTCGGCGGAAGACGCCACAGACGCGCAATCAGACGCAGCCGTCTGCCAGCCCCGCGCCACTCCGAGACTCATCCCATTACTCTTACCGCTCGCCGCGATTGCACGCTCCAGCTCCACGATAAATAAAGCACGAGTCATCATGAGCCTCGTCCTCAACACGGCGCAATCCGCTGACAAGGAACGTGACGCTCTCAGTCAGATACTGCAATGAAAGCAGCCCGCTACGACTGCCCAGCTATCGTGATCAACCGACCGACCGCTACGCTTATTGGCAATCACGCTTCGCCATTAGTCGAGCTTCTAATAAAGATATAAATTACGAAAAGTTAATTAAAACGCTTATCGCCATCCCGGTGGCAACGCGGCCGCCATCTACGCGGCTGCTAACTTAGAAAATTGAACGATTTATGGGAGAAACGGCAAGCAAACATCTGTTAGTGCCTGATTGATTTAGTACCGGTGACAGCCTGTACAAATATTTTGGTACTTTGTTACTTTCACGTCAACGTCGTGATACAAATTGGAACTAAATCAGTTCCGAGATTTGCATAATGCTAAGTCAGTGATTGTAGCAAGTTTCTCAGAGAAACATAAATTACACCACACAAATCTCTGATATCGTCCATAGATTTTGTATTTAGAGTGGCTACGGTACGATAAAGACAATCTGCCTTAACGGTGAACATTCCCTGATATCAAGACGGATAGTAGAATAGACAGCAATCAGAGTCGGAATCAAAAAGTAGCTGCTTTCCAATTCAATTCTGCCTTTTCCCAATATGATTACCATTGCGAGAGACACGGAAATGCATTAGCACAATAACTGTCAGTTCGTCCGTTAGCGCACACAATATGACGTTGGATACGGTCTGCGGGCGTGATGCGCGCGCGCCGCAAATGGGTGCGATTCTCACGGGGACCGGCGCGCATCGCAACCGACCGGCGACCGCAGCCACGGGGGAACCAGTGCGCTGTGTGAAAAATATAAGTACGTAATTAAGAATTAATGAATGGAATTTTTAATTGAGAATCTACAAACACGGTAAACGAGCTCCAATTATGAAATAAAAAAAATGCCGTAAAGGCAAAATTATCACCTGAAATCTTGGAATTGTTGACCTATTTGGGAATACGAAGGTTTATAATAATGTTTTATGTGCAACGTGTGCCAAACGTAGTCTTGTTTTAGTAAGGCAATTAACGGACCAAAAGACTCAATTACAATCAATCATTGCATTGAAATAATAAATAATATCTATTCCAAATGAATTCTATCCTTATACGGTTGCACATATAGCCATAACTAATTGCAGAATGAAATTGATTTCAACTGCTACCGTCTCTATAGAAAGCTGAGTTATTGTCAAAGTAACAAATTGCATCGTGCGGCCATCTTGCGCAGTTTGAACGAGTGTCCATTAATTGTCAGGGAGGCATCATGCATCACTGATTCCCGTATGGCTGATGCAACCGAGGTGAAAGGACCAGGTCCTTGTGCAACGGGGAGTTAATGGCTATCTAATTATGTTTGCAGGTCTTATTGTCTGGGGTTACGAAACGGTTGCCTATTGTTTAGGGAAATTTGTGATGCAAATCTGCTTGTACTCAATTTCATCTGTTTTTTGTAAGATCGTCAAAATTGGCAGACCGGAACTCTTTGAATAGTTCTCATGTCTTTGAAGAAGGTGATAATAGAGTTTTGAATTTGTTAAACAAATAAAGTTATGTCTAACTAAATAGAAAACTCTTTAAATGCAAAAAAGCTTAAGAACAAGTTGACAAAACGGTAAAAACATAAAACAATTCAAGTAGAATTTACGTCAACAACCAAAAATAGGTTGAAAGCAAAATAAAATAAAAAGAATAACGTATGAACAAACATGATGTGTCTTAACAAGCCGCTGACATTTCTGACATTTGTGTAAGTAAATCTGTCCACGGATGCGTTTCGCTTCGGGCCACTTATAGTGTGGCCACTCTTGGATGCTTGATGGTTATACCAGCTGGCCTGTTTAAAAAAATGTCAGTGCCTGAGAAAAAAAAGAAATGTCGAGACGAGTGCAGGAATGACGTTTTGAAGTGTAGTTCTGTTTTTGAAATATTTTTTGGGTTTACCATAGACAAAACATACACACATACATTTAATCAAAAAGTTAAGTGACTTGTGAAATTACAAGCTTAGGTACTATCCATAATGAAATGAAAAACGAGAGTTTAAATAACAAAAATAAAGCTTTCTTGCCCGGGTTGTATGGCGACAATTTGCCCGCATATCGCGTATCTTGGAGTGCTATAGCGCTACTTTAACCCTTTTCTCCGGCTTACGACATCCCGATGATAAGCATAGCTGTTATTCTGTTTTTCTTTGGTTGTACATTTACATACATTATAAATGTTAAGAAATACTGATTTGGAGTTTTCAAAGCAAATTAACATTTTGGACTGTTTAGCCGTAGGAATTGCACATTATAATAATATAATTTCGTGAAAATAAAATAAAATTTTGTAGATTTGTAGGTAAGGTTTATACAATGGTAGGTTACTTGTCTTGAGAAAGATAAACTCTTGTTCCTCTGTTCACGTCATAAAGAAAGAAATATATGAGACGGACATGAACTTTCACTGTTTATGTTAAAATATAGAATATAAAATATCACGATTTGCGCATTTGTGTTCCGGTGCACAATGATCGTGTCTAGAAAGTCGTTAATGCAGTCAAAGTCACGAGTAAAAACTAGTACAATACTGTAATGTGCAATTAATTTCACAAAAAACATCTCTAATTGCGTTCCTCAAAATCTTTTTAAAAACTTTCACATGTTTTTGTCTCGGTTGAAAAATTTCGGTTTCAAGCTAAGGTTACACTGTTCCTCTATTATTTCAAAGACGTGACGTTGTGATAGGATGACGGCACGTTTTAAAGCGAATGAATTGCATAAAACAAAATGATTGAGACGTGAATTCACTTTAATGGCATCAAATTAATATTCATAAGGCTTTTTGCGTTAGTAAGTGGAAAATCACGTCAGTAAGGCCTAAATCTGTGGGCTATTGTATCGTATGGATATGTGAAAGTCAAGCAAGGGGTCGCTCAGGTTAACTGTCAGATGTTTTGGTTTTTTTTTATGTTACAGACTCGTAGCTCTTGTCAGTTTGATGTATCGACAGCTTTATAGGAATTTGTGTAGAAAGCGTCAATCTTATGAATGTTTTGCTGCACCTTAACACCGATGATAATAGCAAGTTTTCGTGAATTGATTTTTCGTGTCAGCCAGCACCGTTTCTAAACTTTTTTTTTTTTCGCTTGTATCAGAGACAACAACAGTCAGCTTATTCCTCCAGCCATTGTCTATGCCACGAAACATAAAACAGGTCATCTACATTGTAGACAAGCCAACTTCAATCGCTCCCTTCGTCTTTGTAAATTCGACACCTACACACATTACCGGCCCGTAAATGGTAATACGATGGTGTTAGCGAAAAAGCGAATGTCCATATGTGTGCAAGCGCAGGGGTCGACAACACGATCAGAAATAGACGGGAACTAGACGCGAAGATGGGAGCCACTAATTATAGTGCCGACACAGGGAATCACCCAGAGGGGATTTTACCATATCTCCGACGGTACAGAACAAATATTATTCTTACTTTTAATCTCTTCACGCTTCTAAAAGCAAAACAGTCTATTCTTCAGTAAACAGTGTTGAATGTGTTTGTTCAGTATCGATCAGACATATTGTTTACAGCGTACTAAAAGTCCTTTTTATATCTTAATTAGAATCGTGACCTGTAAAAGTCTTCAGCCACGTAGTCACCATTTTCTAATATTTAAGCGGACACTTTTTATCGTTGTCAGGGGTTAACCACGTTTACGTTACCGTTCGTGACTAGTGACGCTTTAAAAACCTCTGTGCCTGTGTAAAAATAAAATTGAAACAGCATTCGTGAAATAAAAGTGAAATTGCTTTTATTTCGGAGGCACGTTCTATGTTTCGTGTTATTGTTAATACAGTTTTGCTCACATGTCATATCATAACATAGTACTGGTAGTTGAAAGGTTAATCTTGAATGTTTGCATAATACTGTGCAGTTTTGTAATGCAATGAAACCTTCGAAGTGCGGGAAAGCGGTGCCATTTGCAATGATTTTGTGTTAACAAAGTTGCTTCAAGATTGAAGTCTTTATTTCATGGTAATTTGATGTGTTTGGTCCGACTTTTATTTCCGACGTTTAGTCAGTGCCATGTTTGGCCTTAAAATGTGTGATAATTGCACTAGACTTTAATTAAGTGATGACTGGACTGGTCATGAATTCTCTAGTCGTAGAGTTAATTGCAACCACAAACGTCTCTAGATTATAAAAGGAGTAATTGAGAAGGTTTAATTACTTTCTGCCTCTATTAATCTACACAAATAAATAAAATTGAAGTATCTGTCTGTTGTTTCATAATAACAGATATAATAAAACAGTACTTAGCTCCCTACCGTCGTTTCTGCAGGCCTCTACCCAAGGAACACAACCCTTCATCGCCCTTTGTGTCAGTAAAAGTCTGACACTCCCTCCTGCTCCGCCCAGAGCGGGAGGAGTAATTCGATGATTTCCCATCCGAAAAAAAAAAGACCTACCTAAGTTACAAACGATTCGTATCGATTCTCTTTCTACAATCGTAAACGTTAAGTCATGTGGTCAAAACAAACGAATAGAAACTTCGTAGACAAGTTTGCATCGGTCAAGATGATAGAATGAAATGTATTCATTTCTACAATCGTGATCGCTACACCCCATATAAATCGTAGCCAACTTACAGTTTTGACTGAACTTTAATGTTTCTATTCGTTTGTTTTGACCACGTGACTTAACGTTGAAATGATGTCATTCCCATACATTTAGTTAGTTTTCTATTAGCGTTAACGATTGTAGATTGTCAACTGATTTGTTTGTCAAATGATTGTAGTTTGACGACCCGAATGGCGCAGCGGTAGTGAGGCTGCCTTACGTTCTTAGGGTCCCGGGTTCGAATCCCGGTTGGAGCAAATGTTTGTGTGGTGAGCATGGACATTGTTTCCAAGTCATGGATGTTTATATGTATAATAAGTATGTATTTACAAACAAAAAGTATCTATGTAGTATTTCAACTATCTGGTGTCCACGACACAGGCCTCGTTGCTTAGTGTGGCACTAGATGGCGCTGTGTGTTAATGTCCAGCGATATTTATTATTTATAACTTGGCTAAGCCTACTGGATACAATAACCAGTGGTCCTTCGGTGTTACGTCCGTTCTCGTACTTGAGTAGTTAGGAAATCGACTAGTTTAGCAAATTATTACATCCAACTACGTCATTTTTGCTAACTAAAAGCCATTTAGCGACTGTTAAATGGCTTTTAGTTAGCTAATAATAATAGTCAATTTGCTAAGTAAGTAATCACTTTCGAGAACTTTATACAGATTATTATCGCCTGAAATATTATGCCATTTGTGTGTAGGTAATTACTAACTCTAGATCGTTCTCCCATTTCGAACTTTATTGAAGTAATAAAGATTTATATTGAAATGGTGCGAACGGGTGCGAATCATAAAATGTGTCTCGGAATTGCGGACTTGAAATAGTAATAAAGTTATAGTTTAATTTAGTTAGATTGGTTCTTGTCGGAAACTTGCAATAGTTCGCGAGAACATGTGTATAACAGATGTTGTTCAAACGGCATTTTAACCCTGCTTGATAACACACTAATATTATGAAGGCGAAAGTTGGTATGTGTGTATGTTTGTTACTGCTTCACGCACAAACGGGATAACAGATTTGGATGAAATCAAGATAGTTTATATTCTGGATTAACTAACACATTAGGCTACTTTTTATCTTGGTAGTATGATCCCGTGGACAATTATCGAACTCCACGCGGGCGAAGACGCGGACATAAGCTAGTCCGATATAATACTAGAAGCTTGTTCATTAATGTAAACACAGGTCTAATAACGAAGTCTGATATAATTTAATGATGAGGACGAAAGACTAGCCGCGTTTGTTTGAAATTTTAATTTTCTCGCTCGTTCGCGATTCCATTCAAGATATTCTTGAAACGGGCGGTCTAGCTAGTAGGTATGTTTCATTAGCCACTCTCGCTTTTAATAACGGGTTTAAATTTTTCACACGAACAAAAATAAAAAGATCTTTGTTGGTTTAACTTAATGTTTTATCTTTTCAGTCTATTTTAGCCTATCAAGATGATATTGAGACTCGCCAGTCGCTAGTTCCATTTCAATCATACCTTGTAATAGCTTTTTTCAGAATCATTACAATGTTTAATCAGTTTCTATACAAAATGTTTATTTACCTACCTATTTATTATTCACGATTAGTTTTTTACTGAATCGATTTCCGACAATTGATTTCGTGATCAATGTAAGTAGACGCTGACTGTCGTGACATAACAGCCATTTTCGTCTTATTACTTTATGGTCGAATCGTTGGACATTGTGCTTTCTACCACAAACAATAATAACGGCTTGAGTAACTTGCAAAAACTGTAAAATAGACTTTTATCTATTGGAAAAGCGAGAGTGGCTGTCGGAAAAAGTATTTACTTCTTGCTTCTAGCTTGTTTACGGGTCGACGTGTCGAGTTTTACATAATCTGTGGTTAATGGAATGACGTTTGCCGACGGTCAATGTTTAGTTTTCCTGATTGTTTGACTAAATCGAGGAGCGTTAATGCGAGGAAGGGATGCTTTTACTCGGTTGCGGAAAGTTTTGGATAGAAAGGGTCAAGGGACTTAGATGGGTTTTGGATAGGTTTACGTTTTTGAATCATGAAACCGACTGGCCATTATTATTTTTGTGCCCTCAGTAGCAAAGGTCAACAGTTCCTAAATACTCAAGTAGGCAGCTATTAAAAATAATAAGCATTCAATTTTTGCCTGTAATTTGATCACGCAATGTTTATGCCTATTTGATTAATTGACTTCGCAAAAAAAGGACACTGCACGAAAAGTAAAAAGACACGCATGTTCTTAATGACTTAAAATAAACAATAAAATTGACGATTTAAAAATAGAATGCTATAATAATATAGCATTCTATTTTTAAATCGTCAATTTACTGCGGGCTAGTGTAGTGCGCTTCTACGACATAAGTAATCGAGTTACAAGAATCCTAATCGATATGCTCTGACATTTGGAAAGGCTCGGCAGCATGAAGGGTAACTGATATCGCCCTTATCGACAAAACGCGTGTCGCCAAGCCACCGTGCCTGGCCCGCCGATCACGGACCGAGAAATGTAAAAAATCACGAAACCCTTTGCATGAAAAGTCACGAGATCACTACTGAAATGTCTTGTATAACTGAATTTATTTGTAAAACCATCGCGAACGTGACAACCTTGAAGTTTTATAGGCTGAACCTGGCTTAATTTCGTTAGGTATGTAGGTTCCGTCATTTTCATGTATGTTTTAAACTAGATAAGTTAGGAAAGCGGAATGCACTAGACTAGACGATCAAACGTTTTCCTATAGCAAACAGTAATAAAATGTACCGTCTCGTTTTTCAAACACGATTATTTACTTAGGACTATTTACTAGTATCAAAATTAATTGGTCTAATAATATAAACAAAACGTTTATCTCATTGAATAACATTAAATAGAATTAACAAGAAGCTCTGTTTGTTTTTTCTATTCTAAATTGTTGTACGTGAATTAAAGTGATTGAGCAAAACAGGTTTTTCAACAAGGTAAGTACTGCAAGTAATATCAAAACAATTTTGTTATGCTCCTGGTAATTTTAGGTTTACCGGAATTTCAAAAAGTGATCACCTGTTTATACTCTGCCTTATTTAAAAACGCATTCGTCACATTATATCACTGAAACAAAAATAACATGGAAAAGTGTTCTCAGCTGGATTCTCATTGCCAAGCCTCTAAGAAGCAAATAAGACCCACATTGGGTCTTATTTGCTTCATAAACAATAAGTTAGTACCTATTCAAAATAGGCGATGCGTGTATTTTGCGTATTATAACATCCTACACACACACACACACACGTACATTTAATACTACATAGGTACTTATAAATGGTAATTATGCGGTTTGGAGACGCTATTGTTTCCATGTTTTCCCATGTCATAATTGTTTGTATAATTTGATTGAGTTAAAAATACTTACTCATGGTATAGGTACCTCTTGTCCTTTACATTGGTTGACGTACCTCCGTTGTATGCGTAGGTAGTAGTTACACGTTTGTGAAATATGATATTTTGTCAAACTTTCAAACATCAAAGATTTGTAGGAAAATGTTTAGGTTGTAAGTTGACGAAGCTGGAAATGTGAGCCTACTTTTACAATTTGTAAAATCAATACATGAAAGTAAATGATTGAATTGATTTGACCGGGATCAGTAGCTTTATGTTCTGAGTTCTGACGCAAAATTATTGCCAGAACTTCAAAGTAAGTACCTACTAGTTATTTCAAACTGTCCCACGATGTGTGCAAAACACCATTGACAGCGACGTGTAGTCTTAAATACGTTCTTAGTTTATAGTCCGGTACCTGCCAAGTAATCCGTCAAGTCGGCCTCTCCAGTAAATACTTGAGTTTAGCAAACGGTGTCACGGCTCAGACATAGTGCAGATTGTCGCCCTTGCAAACGAACGTCACATATGAGCCCGTTACGTTCGTTCTGTAAGAGATTAGCCAGACGCAAAACGTATCTAAAAAGTGGGACATTCAGGGATTATACGCCGGCGCGCCGTGTAACTAAACGGATTATTTTTTGCCCTTTGCTACCGTACTGCACTGCGTATTCACGATTAAATTATACGTAAATTGAGCTTCAAGACTGCGCATTTCATACGCGCTAATGGACAGGATGTCAGCTAAAACGAGCGCCGGCCGTCTTTCTCCGCGCGGCGATTACATTGTTAGTATTGTTGGTTTGCAAACGGACAAGCACAAGTATAACACGGCCCCTGAGATCATCCTGGGCGGAATAGGGGGGTAATGGAATGGGACACATCCGAGCACGCGCGACCGCGCGACACATTTATGCGGAGTCGCGACACGGAACCCTTTGGTGTCGCCGCCAGTGCTACGCGTCGCTATGTCGCATGTCGCGTGTCGCGCGAATGCTTCTGCATAATATTTTTTCCGCTTGTTCAACTCCACAGCTCAACAGCTGCGTAGTTAATAAATTCATTCCAGTATAAATGATGTAAATAAAAATATAATCATCATCTGCCTAGCCTTTTTCCAAACTATGTTGGGGTCGGCTTCCAGTCTAACCGGATGCAGCTGAATACCAGTATTTTTATAAAAATATAATAATTGTACTAAATTGATTTTGTTGTGATTTCATACTTTTCTCTGATGTTCTAGGTAACTGCTTGTAAGTAGAGCCGTGCTGAATCTACAGCCGTGCTAAACGAACGAGCTGGTCACGCTCATTGGAACCACTAATTATTTCACACTTTCCCGTTAAAAATAAGAGCGTCATAATCTGTGGTTGTCTCGATGGCTTCCGTTCCGACCGATCTGCTGCATTCGTTGCCAGTTGGATGCACCCGATCCGCTTTTTGCCGATTCTGAAATGCAAAGCGATTCAATACGGCATGGCATCTCGTTTCCAAACAATGGGGCTTTGTATCGCACTCGAAGATTTCGTTCGTATTTTACAATACACGATAGAGAGATCTGTGATTTTCTTATCGCAGTCAGTATCTTGACTGTATAAGTGCGGATCAAAAACAACGCTCTGTATCGTAAAGAGCGAGGATTTTTTTTGGAATTTTCGTATTGTTTATTTGCTTTTATGTCCCCAATATCTGCATGCCTACAGCAAAAGCTGGCATTTTCCCTTGTAAGGTTAATGTGAGTGTGGAGTGTTTGCGCAAGATGTATTCTTGTGAGCTTGTTTATGTTCTCAACAAAGGGTAATGCCCCAATTCACCAACTGTTCAAACATGTGCATTTCATCATTGCCGAGATTTCCATAACGCTAACATAACAGAAATTACCATCTTGTGCTTGTCAAAGTTTCTAAATTCTGCAACAATGATCTAATTTCGTCCGTAATAACTTTAGTTCTTTGTTTATTTCGATACAAATCTTATTAACTGTCCGGTCATCGGCTTGATGCGTTTTTTTCCGTTGGTTGACAATCAGAGCGCGGCATGGTACCGTACCGTTTCTTATGTTGCTCAGTGGCTACTCGCCGATTAACCGACTCCGACCGCCCGGAACGTGCTATAATGAGTTTATTGTAATTACCCACGCGCTGTAGTTCTACGATGACTATCTGAACGGGATATTTGCGAATGTACCGATATGAGGGTGCATCGGTACCGGTAATGCGTTGCGGTATGCTAATAGGAGAAAGTTGCTTTGTTAACAGGAAAAATAAATCTGTAGACCTAGTATTTTTTAAACTGGCTATTATATTAAATTGTTTTATGTCCTCATTGTAAACTTATTGCGAATTTATAGAAACAAATCACTAAGTATTATAAAGCTAGATAATTAAGTAATAAATCACTTTCTTCATATAACTATCTGATTGAGCATAAATTACGTGCGATAATTATCAATACTTAGAAATTGCTGAGAAGCTTTTTAATTCTTTAATCGCTTCTTTATCATTCAATGCACGCGAATGTCAGGTTTTCGCCAAAAATAGTCACGATTTTGACATTTACGAGTGCTAATTTTTTAACCACACTATAATTTGCCGTTTCAAACTTTGCGCTTTATTTAATTTTGTTCTTTTCTTTCTGTTACAGGTACGTACAGAATATTGATAGCGGTATAGACGTAAGAAATCAATTCGGTACTTAGAAAGCGACACATCTGGAGTGGTATCATTATATCAACCCTCGACTTGCCGTGGGAGTGGACATGTGTATCCTAAGCTATTCCCGTAGCCCGCAGCGGCGCTTACTCTATCGTAAATTAGTTTGTGGCGTTCAATTTGCGATAACACAGTAGTAGGTCCGTTGTAGGTCGTAAATAGTGGCGGGTCTAAGGTCCGACTCATCTAGTCACGAACGGGTTAACTTATCGGTTGTCGATGCCTATAAATTATGATCATTAATCAATTGATGTGACTAATTGGCGTTTAGCGCTTTCGTGCAGTCGCTTATCGTTGGTTTTTTTTTTACGTTGAAATTGATGTTTTTTGGGTGAGACATGAATTTTAAGTGGCATTTTATCTTAGCTAGACATTCTTGTTTGAAATCAATTTGTGTTTAGTTTAAGTGGATGATTTTGTTAGACCATCAAAATAATCTCATCACCATCCATAGCCATACTAATATTATAAATGCGAAAGTAATTCTGTTTGTTTGTTACCTTTTGAACGGCTGATTGGACAGTTATGAAAAATGGCAAGGTGATAGATTAAATCTTGGGGAAGGACATAGGCTACTTTTTATCCCTGAGAAACGCATTAGGATTTCCACGCGAACAAAGTCGCTGGCAGAAGCTAGTATTTTATAATAGGCTTGTGTCCTGAAAAAATCTAACTAGTTCGTCAGTTAGATTTTCACAAAATATTGGACACGTATTTTTTCTTTTATCACGTAGACCAAAATGGACGAAGATACGACGCTTTTAAAATTCTCAATACCTACGTCACGCCGTGCTATAATTTTTTAGTGCGTTGTGACGTCACTAGTCCCGAGATCCCCGAGAGTCCCGAGATTTGATGCGTTTTTATCTTTGTCAATATTCATTGATTTACGAAAACAAAAAATACGTGTCCATTATTTTCCAATACTCTACCTGACAGACTAAAATAGATTTGCAATTTATTGATTGTGGAAACTAGCCTATTAAACAGTGAAAGCCAAACTCAACAAAGAGTTTTGGTCTAAAAATCCAAAATTCAGGTCTAAGTTGAAATGAGAACCAATTCACTTTTTCACATGTTTAAAATTGCAAACAAACGACATAATGCCATAGAGAGCCAAGCTAACCATAGCATGTTCATGTCATATCCACTGCCACCGTCAATCATGGCGTTTTGTTCGTAAAATATGACTGTGTGTCATGCGAGAGTAGGCCAACCAACATGCAAATTCATGTGATATTTTGTGATATTTCGCATGTTTGTTATACTTTTTTTGTGGGTTTAGTACTGTGATACGTCATACGTCGTGTGATCTAAAGAAATTAGGTTAGTTAAGTAAACGGTTTATTTTTGTGCTTTTGACAATAAAGCATCTAATTATGTAATTTTCCTTCGTTGTGGCGGAAAATCATGATTCTTTACACGTATAAAATCACGCCTGTAATCCCCGAAGGGCTAGTCAAAAGTGTAGTACACAGTTATTTTCATCGCGAACTAGCTTTCGTCCAAAGCTTCGCACACGTTATGGTCGGAAATTATCCCACTGGGACATTTTAAATGTAGCTACGACACTCGGAGCATAATGTATCATCCAGTTAGTGAAAAAAAAACCGGAATTGGATCAGGAGTTCCAAAGATTAGCCCTTACATACAAACTTACAAACAAATTTTACCTTTTTATAATAATAAAGTACAGATAAATGTGATGAGAAATAATTCACAACATAATAAACAAAATAATCACCACCCTGCACTATTTCCCAACATTTTATAATCACGTTACTCGAAACTTTCTACCGGCTGCGTGTCGGTCAACCAGTCATAGGTCAGCTCGTTGCGCAGGCGCATACGGTTTCATCGCGGGTACCTCTGCACTTAGCGCACAATTTGCAAGTAATCCCGCGCCAGACGCGTTCCCACGTCGGATAACTATTATCCACCTGTACTTGTACTATGTACCTGTGCCTATAATATTGCGGTTCGGTTATAATGTTGCGTACTATGTACGATTTGGTGCAGTTTGATGTAGGATGCGAATTCTGAAGATGTTTTACTAGAAAATGTAGTGCGCAAAGTAAGGGTTCTTACAGACCAGCGGCACGTTGGCTACTGCAGATAAACTGCAGCCGTCGCGACCTGTCGACGGCTGCCGTCGACGCTTGCAGTTGTGGTGTCGTCGGCTGCCGCAACGTGCCGCTCGTCCGTAAGAACCCTTAGAGGTTCTGCTTCTATAGTAGAGTTGAACTGTAATTAGCTAAGTTAGTAAGGAGCAAAATGCCACCAACTCAACCAGTAATTTTCGAGTAACGATTTTATTTACACTAAATGGTTCGAGATTCCGCACCGGCACCGCTCCAACCCAGCAATTAACTTAGCCATTCAAATTAGAGCATTCAATCGTGTGTCGTATAATGTATTTTATGATGTCTATATGAAAAAACTTACGGCGGGCAGTCAGCGCGCTTGCTGCTACCATACAACTCGACTCGCTTGCTGCGCGCCGACTCGAAACGCGGAACAACGTCGTTGCGCGTCGCAGACGGCGCCCGGTTTGCGAGCTTGCACCTCGCGGACGGCACGCGGTCAGCGAGCTTGCACCTCGCGGACGGCGCGCGGTCAGCGAACTTGCTCCTCGCGGACGGCGCGCGGTCTGCGAGCTTGCACCTCGCGGCCGGCGCGCAGACTGCGAGCTTACACCTCGCTGACGACGCGTTGTAAGCGCGCAGGAGGCTAGCCGTAGTCTAAATCTAGGCAACGCCGGGCAACAGCTGTGCTGGTCTGTGTAATGTGCCGTGACCTTTAGGTCTCCAACCAGGGGAAGTGGCGGTGCACGAAGAAACTGGTATAAATAGAAAGAAGACGAGTTTATTTTTGAAATGGGAAGAAAACTCGAAATTACGATAAAATGACTATGGTGCTTTGGGTCGCCAATAGGCGGGCACACTGCTTTTAACCTATACCAACACACTTCACATTTACAAGAAGTTCTCTACCGAACAGACCCTAAATAAACTACTTACACCTACATACTGTAATGGGATCTCCAGAAACATTGCCTCAAGCCACAGTCAAACAATTTGAAGCCGCATCACCATAGTTAGTACCAACAATTACGAATATTTCTTAGGCATAAAGTTTCAAACGGTAATTTGGTGTTGTTAACATGTTAATCACGACTAGGGCTAAAGGTGGCTGACAGACGTGCCGGCTGCCCTTCATCAACACACCTTGGATATCGTAATTTATAACTCTGTGGTTTTAGCTTAGGCTACGGTCAGACGGTCGGGAAATGGCTCGTAGCATTTTTCGTAGACGCTGCGTAGAGCTTATGTAAATCCTTATTTATGCAGCGTTCTTGTAAGTTTTCAGATCGAGCCATCGTCATTTTGTTTTATGGTGAACGCGTGAAAAACATATTTATTTATTTATTAATATAGGTTCACCAACAGCTTCCGTGTACAGCATTTACATAGGTTTTACAGTCTTGGACTTACACACTCGCCAATTACAGGTTAACCAGCATTCACAAAAATAAGTGTTAACATAAGAGAAAAAAATAAAAATATAAGCAAGTGCCTTCATATTTGATGGCACTTGAAAGTAGCTTTCCACCACTGAATTCTTTTTTGAAATCGGATGAGTAAATTCAGAGATTACCTCCTATATACTTACAAATTTTACCTTGTTTATAATATGTAATAGCATACAAGTATAGAGTTATAGACCTGTGCCAAGTTGTTTTATTTAGTTTTTCCTAGCTTTTCATAATTTCGTTAAAACAACAACTTTTGGGGTACCTACTTTGCAATCAATTTGGTTTACCAAAAGAATAATAGGGATATACTTGAAATATGTTGACAAACAGACTATATACCTGCATACCTCTCTCCACGTCGCAATTGATCTTATTTCGATAAGTCACAGTACCTATAACATCCGACGACCCAGATTCGTTTCCAATTTATTTAAATAAAATGCAGCATGACGTATTCCGTTTTACCAGATTGCATTGTTCACTTGCAAAAATGTGGATTGTTTATTCAATTGAAAATAGGAGTAAATAAATTGAGGAGTATTTGACGCCTATTGACGTCGTTGGATATATTTAGAGTTCTAGTTGTAGTATGTATATAATGTAAATATTTAATAATTCCATGCCTCACCCATATTTTAACCCTACCTAGCAATAATTGAAAATATATTAAATGAAATTTAAGTTAAACATGTTTTTTTCTTCGGAAAAATTCAAGTAATGTGCCTTTATCTGTTCAGTAGGAAACAAAAAATCTAAACTAGAAAACTGCAGTACAACAAGAAATTTTCGGCCCAATAAGGTAGATACGCTGGAGTTTTTTCTAAAGTCCCCAATTGACACTTTGATGCGCTTATATGAATATCTTTAATGTTATCAATCTGATGAAGTTAGTTGGCGAATTATTATTATGATTGGTAATTTGATGGAATTTATTATTGTTTATTTCTTAATTGCTATTATTGAATTGATCAAATTATTTATTGTTTAATTGATTTTTGATGATTATTGTTAGTTATTGTTAATCTGATGGAATTATTATCTAATGATTGCTGTTATAAACGATTATTATTTTTATTGATCTGATAGAATTAGTTAGCGACTATTGTAATTGATAGTTTGATGGAATTAATTATTGTTATTTTTTATAGTTATTATTGATTTGATTAAATTACTTATTTATTGCTGATGATAATTGTTAATTAATGTTTATGTTTATTTTTACTGATTATTGTTGTTACTTGTATGGGATTAAATAAAGCTTATTCATTCATTCATTCATTCATATGAATATCTGATTTAAACAACACAAAAGTGAAACCGAAAGTTTACAATAAAAATAAATAAAAATAGTTTGACGTATACGTAACACGGATTACTAATAAATTGAAAGGCGAATCCGCTTCCTGTTTATTTTGTCGCACTAAAAAGTAAGATTTATTAATTAGCCTAGCTAATTATAATTGTAATGAGATCGCATTGCGACATTCTTCAGGTGAGGCCAAAAAAACATGGTTAATTTATTACTTGATTTTTAATTTATTGGAAAAGGTTTGGCGCCGCTGATAACTCATTCTGCGTTCGAAGTGAAATCCAAAGTGATAAGTATATAATTGTAAAACTGGAATGGTCACAGTACTTACAAGTCCCGTTCCTGATTATACAACGTTATAATTTTCATTTCGCGATACAAATAAATGTCACCACTCATTTAGATATCTCAACGTAAGATAAGATCCCGCTGTAAACTTCTCGATCACGATTTAATCGAGTTTAAAACGACATCGCTTAGTTAAAACCACGATTTATAATCGAATGTTTGTTTTCAGTTATTCGAGTTAATTACTTCCGAAAGCTTTCGAGTTTCACGCCGTATCATTAATTTTTATTGCCGACGATTAATGTTAATGTCATCATTTTACATCGATTTTTTAAATCATATCTGTTAGACTAACATTTCGCGAAGTAATATTGTATTTCCGCCATTTTTTTTTTAAAGTGGCGTGAATTTTTGTTTATGTTTATTAGTTTTAAACGGATATGCCATATTAAAAATTACTTTATTAATTACCCAAAAGGTTTTATATGTAGGTACCTACAAGATGGCGATGATGATAAGCTTTCACATTCCATCACAAACCGCATTGCATAATAGGACGAAGCGTGATCAGTCGCAGCTCAACACATACCTACACACATTCGGGTTAATTAGTTAAGCTAATAAAGCCGTTCAATCATTCTTTGTTACTTTCGAACTAAGTACGGACATGGCTGCTCTCCACATCATAAATCTCGAACTATCTCGATCGGTATATTTCTCCAGCACCTAGAAACTAGTCGAGGATTGTCAGCGGAAGCGGTTTGATAAAATATCGCCTAATTAAGCAAGACATGTTCAAACAACGGAGCCTTTCTATTAAAATATCGTTTTGACACCGCGCGATCGCTTGTCACTTTTTACGATCCTCGGATGTCCGACCACGAGAGGCCACTTTTAATTAATTAAGTTCGTTTAGTGAAACAACAATATCAATTAGTGTCACATTCGAGTACGTAATCGATTAAAACCGTCTGACAGATGGGCGGGCGTCGTGATTATTTGACGTCCCACGCAGTCGTTAAATTCGATTCGTAAGACAATAAATGTAATTGTGTGTATTTACATTGAGGTCCGTCTCATCTAGAGGGCAGTTTACGTTGTTGTTGGCGGTTCAATTGAGTCGTCTTGCCTTTTTGGGGCATTCTGTGCGCTTGCTTGTCTCCGAACGTCTGCGCAGTTTACGGTGCGGCGGACTCGACAGATAGATTGAATTAATGAGCGCTTTTCACGTAATCGGTTATTTATCTTTGTGGGCTGCAGCCTTAAAATGTAGGCTTTGGTATTCAGTGATTCACGAGGCTTTGCTAATGGTTAAGAACTTCAAAAGATCTCTTCATTGAAGATGTCAAGAGACAGCATTCATTTAGTATTATAGGTAGGTTTACAAATCACTTACCATACGATACTAATAAATAGAGTCAAAATCAACATGCTTTTACTTAGGTACTTCTGGCAACTCTCCATTTTCACCGTCCTCTACAAAATCTACGTATTGGATCTATAAGAAACATGTTACTCTGTTGAAAGCCTGATAAAGCTGGCGTGGAGCCAATAATTCCAGCGGGGAATATTGATTGATGGCAACTATGGCAAG
The DNA here is from genome assembly GCA_963853795.1 of Xestia rhomboidea. Classification (NCBI taxonomy): domain Eukaryota; kingdom Metazoa; phylum Arthropoda; class Insecta; order Lepidoptera; family Noctuidae; genus Xestia; species Xestia rhomboidea. Next base: position 10,143,722 of record OY970778.1, read on the forward strand.
CTGACAGGGCACGGAACCACGACAGTCATCTGTTCACTCGGCTACTTCTTTTGATATGACTACATAATCGTTCGTTCTTTGGAAGGGAAATTTTCTGTATGCGGTGAGCAGATTTCAGTTATGAGGTTACCTAAATATTTGTGGGCTTATTTCATGCTAAGTGGCTAGATGGACTGCTTCGTTGGTCGAGTGGTAGCAAGCGCGACTGCTGAGCTTGGGGTCCCGAGTTCGATTCCCGGGTCGGGCTAAATGTTATTTGGGTTTTTCCTTTAAGAATTTCTCGGTAGCAGCCTAGGATTCTGGATTCGTGCCCGTTATGGCAATAGGCTCGCCCCCCTATTTAATAGGGCTTAAAACATAACTAGCAAAATGTGGGTGTAGGTACCTACTATTAGGTACACCTCTGTCTAACCCTTCGGAGACTACAGGCATGCCGTGATGATATGTTGAAGATCCAGCAGCAGCCAGCAAATTTTTAAGTGGACATGAATATTTAGATTTTCAAGCATAAAAGTGAGCAGTAAGGTTTTTTATAGACTATCGTAGATAGAATTTTGAATTCCCAGTTTTAAAATAAAGATAGCTAGTAAAGTCACGTCGTAGCCATATAAAAGTAATCAAAACTCTTTTATTTGATTCGTAAAATAAAATTGTTTCACTTTTTGATCGTGGGTGTCTAAATTATGTTTAGCAATTAAAGTTTTATGGCCAGTTGTAACTTATGAAATATTGTTACTTTCTTTTATAATAGAAGTTCCTTCATAAAAAGGTACCTTTAATATTTTGTAAGTAGGTACCAATTGAATGGAATTCCTCTTATGAATGAAAACGTGTTTTTTTTTAACTTCAGGTTTTTTAATGTTAACAAAAAATTACGAGATTTGAACGATCATTCAAATACGGAATGTAGCGAAAGTGACATGTCAATTTGCCATTCTGTTTTAATTACAAAGTTCATATAATTTAAAAAATAAAAAATAATTTCGGTCTTACAAATGTCAGATTGATAGATTACCCCTGAAGAAATTCTGAGAACTTATTTAAAAGATCCGACTTATAATAATCTCTTGAGATAATATCAACATTCTCTTGCCTGTATCCCAATTCATTTAAGGGCAGCAGCATGTCTTCTTCCTCCATCCTTCTCTATTCTCTTCTCATCAGTCACCTCCTTTCGTGCCATTTCATCCTTCATGCACACAGTCCATCCATCCTTTCTTTACTCTTTTATCCATTCATATTCATACTCAAAACTTTCCTCACGACATTTTCCAATCTCTTGAGATATCACCAACACATATAAAAAAGGGTCCTCGGTGTCACCCTACGACTTAATCATAATATACAGTACTATAGCACTTCGCCCGCGACTTTGTCCGCTAAAATTGTGATAGCTCGGCTAATTTTCATGATAAAAATATAATTTATAGCTTATGTTACTTTCTGATAATTTGGCTTTCTATTGGTGAAAAAATGGTTAAAATCGGTCCAGTAGTTTTTGAGCTTTTATTCGTTACAAACATACAAATCTTTCCTCTTTACGTATAATATTATTAGTGTAGATGTAGATAATTAATTTAATAAGTTTATATAACTGCACTAATGAATAACCCTCAACTGATGAGGTCACACTATAAGCATGGCGATACAGTTTTCTTGTTTTGTGGCCATATCTGAACCATAATCATCATCTAAACTGAGATTTTTGATGTGTGATTATGGTTTCGATATGGCCACAAAATTAAAAAAAAATATGTTCGAGGAAGTTTGAGTGTTTTAATCTTCAAACACTCAAATACAAGAAAAAATGTGATAGCTCTCTTGACCTTCACTTTTAACCGTTGCATTAACGCGACTCTGCACTCTATTGGATGTTCAAGTTAAGTGCTTTAGTTATTAAGTTCATTACCTTCTTAGTAGATAACTTGTTTGATGTCCGGATTAAGAAGCTTCCGGATGTGTTCATGATGTAAATCATAACATCACGCCTGTAATCTCCGAAAGGTTAGGTAGAGGTGTGGTGCTGTGCAACCACATTTTGCCAGTTATGTATGAGCAAGTCCCGTGTACCGAATAAGGGCGACCCCGGGGCTTTATTTGTGGTTAGAGCCTTACCTGGTGTCAGAGCTCATTGGCCTCGGACTTGGAGTACTTCTGACGTTTGACCCCCAAACTGGAACGGACCGGAGCTGCCTTCAGGCCCAGTGCCCAACCTGTGGGGGCAAACGCCTCCTGCCGGAGGCTCTTCGCGGGATCGTGAGGTCCATGGCCCTTTACGGGCCCGGCCACCGTAGGCGCGGGCCTGTGGAAGGTGAGCTATGGGCTAGCTCGCCGTCCGTCCGTCTCATGACGACAGGCCGTGTCGACGGCGCGTTCGTGTTCCACGCGCGCCTCAAAGAGTCAGCAATAGGGAAGGGGTCCGCAAGGGCCGAAGCCTGCCGGAGCTGCGGGACTATTCGAAAGAGATACCGTGGCCCCGGAACACAAAGGGCGATGAAGGAACATGGATGGGTTTTAAAAGTCTGACGCTCCCTCATGCTCCGCCCAGAGCGGGCGGAGTCGTCAGATGATTTCCCATCCGAAAAAAAAAAAAAATGGGCCTCTGACTTGACTTTACATGCCGTCGACAAATATCTCTCAGGCATGCTGGTTTGGTTTCCTCACGATGTTCTTCACAAAAGCAAGTGATTACAATACGCACATGATTCCAAAAAATCAGTAGGCTTAGCCAAGTTGACAATCTACAATCGTTAACGCTAATAGAAAACTATCCAAATGTATGGGAATGACATCTATCATCGTTAAGTCACGTGGTCAAAACAAACGAATGGAAATTTTAAAGTTTAGTCAAAACTGTAAGTTGGCTACGATTTATATGGGATGTAGGGAGGGATCACGATTGTAGAAACGAATACATTTCATTCTATCATCTTGATTGATGTAAACTTGTCTTTGTTTTTACCACGTGACTTAACGTTTACGATTGTAGAAAGAGAATAGATACGAATCGTTTGTAACTTGGCTATTAGGCCTGCAGAGGTGCGTGTCTTGTGTTCGAACTCGAGACCTGTGACTTGGCAGTCCGACGGTCACACCACTAGGCTATCACTGCTCCAACTAAGATGACAAGATCCATCAACATTAAAGGTTGTTCAACAATAACTTGTATGAATCTATCTTCACATACTTTTAACAAGTTAAGTTAAATCTGCATAATAAGCTGCTTGTTTAGTGACCAATCTTTATGTTCTAATTAATGCATCATTACGTATTCATAAATCTGCATGCACCTTCACCCAGAACAAATGTTCTAGGTAAATAATAGCTGATTGACAAAGTCGAACGAAGTTTACCTCGTGGAAAGAAACATTTTATATTCCATTTTGCGCGCACAATTACAGAGAACGGATGACAACGCAATAGTGTGGAATTGTGCAGGAAGTTTCATCTATGGTAGGATATTGGCAGGTTTTTATACCATTTCGATTTTACGTAGACTTATTTCTACGTAGGTACACGATATAGTCTAGGCTTCTTGCTCATTATAATATTTATGGAGATTTGCCTGTGTTCATTTGCATGACTAGTCGCTTATTGAAATAAATAAACAAAACGCAAAGAAAACAATGAAAAAAAAATGTCTCGAATTTATAACGTCATTCTGACTGTAACTGTCAGATGATTTACAAAAGTGGATTTTGGTTTAAATTGAGTCATGTTTAGCGGGGTCGGGGGGCTTTTGGGACCGGGACCGCGGTCCCAGATTCCCCCTAAATCTTTTTGATTGGTATTTTGGGACCACATAAAAAAAAGTACTTACAGTTATCAAAAAAGATGAAATAATATCGCTTATTTCATTTAGTAAGTTGTCATGCAAATGGTAATTAAGTAAAGTATCTAAAATGAAGAAAAAAGTCGGATTATTTCATTTGATTGACTGACAGAATATTAGCTTTGATTAATTATTTATTGGGGCACCTTACTGGTTTTAACTGTAATCCAACCTACTGTGAGCACTTGCAAATCAATGCTGATTCTATTTCAATAACAGATTGACTTCAATCTTTGGGAAAAAAAAAACTTATAAGTTTCGATACAATAGAATGACCCAGTTTTACGACGTTGATTGATTTGTTTTTCTTTTGCGTTACTTTTATTGGATACGGCTTGGGATTGAGAATTAAAATTATTACATTTATTGTTTCTGGGAACTAGGATGTTCCACTTTTGTAATGAAGATGTGATTGGATTCTGTTGGTACAGTTGCGAAGTTTTTAACAACCAACCTCTTTACGTTAAGTTCTGCTTCTTCTTTCCTAACCATGGTACGACTTATTAAAGTTAGATGATGTTATTTAGAATAGGCTAGTTTCTACCATCCATAAATTTCAAATCTATTTAGTCCGTCAGTTAGAGTATTGGAAAATAGATAAAATGCATCAAATCTCGGGAGGTAGGGCTCGTGACGTCACAGCGCACTAAAAATTATAACACGGCGCGGCGTGACATTGAGAATTTTAAAAGCGTCGTATTTTCGTCAATTTTGGTCTATGTAACAAAAGAAAAAATACGTGTCAAATATTTTTTGAAAATCTAACTGACGGACTAATTAGATTTTTTCCAGGACACAAGCCTAGATATTTTAACGGATTTCTGTTTCATTATCACCGATCTCGATTTTCATAATTTTCAAAGCTTCCAATTTTACGAGTGATTAAAGTCTTAGATATGTAGATGTCAAGGTTAACATTGAGAAGGGACCTACTAGCTAGTCTTCTTATAGTATCTACTTTGATGAAGCTCCCTTATTAAAGTTAATTTAGAACACAATTAAACATATCAATTTAAAATTACACGTGATTAAACTTATCGCATCGGTATCGGTACTTATTTTTATTATTATTATATTATTATTACTATTAAAGCTTATAAAACAACAATGTTAGAATTAAGTACCTAGCATTTGTATTCAAGATATAATTAGCCCATACTTATAATAGCCCAAAGTGATTATAACATTTATACCGCCACTCTTAATGTACGATGTTATCGTGCAACGCGCCGATAAATTATCGTACATACTACAGAACAAACATTCAATGTTACCCATTAACACGGCCTGCGAGTACCCAACACATAACAGAACACTTCGCACACACCAACATACATTACTTCCTCAGTTACATGCCTACATCGATTACACCATACAGAACAATCAATGGTCACAATACAATGTGTAGCTGTCAAATATTGTATGTTTAAAGTAAAGGTGGGGTTGTAGACGCCGAGCAGACGGCGGGGCTCGGTTCAATGACCTCTTTTCGTGCTTGAACTATATCGAGATCTAGATTTTGTATTGAATTTAATGTAAAGCTGACAAAAAGATCGTGGAACTACGAAGACTAATACAAATCGTGATGTTTTGGTAGCTATCATTCTGTTTCATTAAGTTAGACCCAGATTTAGTTTGTTTTGGGAGTAAGTGTTGCCAATTTAGTCTATTACCTCAAATTTATACGAAGCGCCACAAAAAACTCTCCTATGATCTACACTTATTTTATTAGTCAATTAAAAAGCAATCAATTCTTTTATTAATCTGCTTTCTTGTAATCTTCTTTTTAATTGTTAAATTAGTCGATTAAAATGTTATAAAATCGACTAACAGCTTAGTAATAAATCGATTAATAAGTAGTCGATTTTATCTATTTCGGGATAAGCTGTTATAAAAGCTCTTTATAATGAGGTGATAATTGTTTTTTTATAGAGACCATAAATATCCAGTATAAAAATAATAAAGTATCAGAAAGTATAAAATCGATGGTAATGACCTCTAAAAAGTCCGCACGCCCTAAAGTCTCTCTAAAGTCCTACGCCTACGCACCCTTTGGTCAGGGGTGGAAATTAGTGACGGGTCGTTGAACTTTATAAATGAAGTGGCGAATACAAGCTTATATCGGTGTAATGAGTTTTTGACCTTAGTTAGTAATGTCGTTAGGTAGGCCTTGTTCAATGTCATAGATTTTTTAGGCTATTGCTTAATTTTAAGATTTTCTTTTGATAATATATTTTTGGAATTTCCTATTATATATAGATTTAAAATGTCAAATGTATCTGTGAAGGATGCGCAGCATGTGTTAAGATATGCTACTCCGATCCCTATTAAATTGGGATAAGGGCAGGAGATTGATGATGATAAAAATGAAACAAACATTATACATTAAAATGAGGTTTGACTTAAAAGCTCTCATGCAATGGCTATATAAATTAAAAATGTAGATCAAGACATATTTCAAGCTAACACGATACTCAAAGAAACATTTATCTACAAAAATATGACGTCGCGAGAAAATTTTCAGAGCGCAGAACGCTACGGTGAAACCGTGAGTGGGCTTATTAAGAAAGAGCTTTTCAAAAGCTCGGAAATTTTTCTTTTAAAAATGTTGTGAATTTCTCTTATAAATTTCTTTTTATGTCATATTTTCTCTCAAATATGGTGAAGTAAGGATCTTGTTATTACATGCACTACTTTGTAAATGGTCTCGATTTGAACAGCATACGAGTATGTGGAGTTAATTCGATCCTGTTTTACGTAAATACGAGAATATTTTCGAAGTCTTACAGGAAAATGTTGGCACTTTCGCTCTTGTTACCGAAATTAAATTCAACGGATTGTATTTCCGGGACAAAGGAATAATAAGGCTCTGCTCTATGAATTGTTAATGCTATGTTGTATTAGTAAAGCTCTTTTGCAAAAAGGTTTAACCGGATGTAGGTATTACTTGCCAAAAACCACTGTATTACAGTGTTGCGGTTGTAAGGGTTCTTTGCAAAATTACAGACCCAAGCACTCTCCGAAAATGTAGCATGGGTCTACACTGCGTCACTTCCAATCTCACAGTCTGTCTGTTAGACCTTAATCTGTACGTAATTGAATTCATTTTCCTCATGATGTCAAAATTACTTGCAATCAGTTTAGTGTTAAACAGTCTCCCTACCTTTAACAACTTGACAAATATGACTGAATGTAACTGCAAATAGCAATTGGCAGTTCTATTACTGTCCTTATCAGTTACATTTGTGTTGAAATCACTTGAATTGCCCAGCATCCTCTGAGTGCAAGCACGGCGGAAGATCTTGGGTTTAATCTAATTTATCTAATCTCCGTGTATCTTCTAATTGCATCCTGTTGCGGTTATTCTGGTTATTTGTTTAACCTGATAACCTAGATGCATTGTTAAGCAGTTTATTGCGTGGTTTCTTTGTTTCCTCATTCGTTGTATTTTTTATAACTAAAAATACGTGTTTGGTAACAATCGTTTATTCTTCTGATTTTGACGATTTCGGTTCATTTATGTGATTAGTTTTCTTATGTCTTTCATAAGAACCGATTTCATTTTCGATGTATTTCTGAGTCCCGGTTAAGTCTTAAAGACACAGAGGTTTTGGGTTCCGTTCCGACCAACAAAAAATCAATACACACATGTATAACAAATTATAGGTGCCCTCAGTATATGTATGGGAAGAAATATGGAGTCAGTCACCTTAAAGTGTTCAGAGATTTAATAGACCCACCTACGCACTGCAATCTTCAAAGCATATCAACAAGGGGTTGATAAAAAGATAAATATCTCTATGGAAAGTCGAGGGCGTCCGCTTGTAAATACGTAAAGGCATTTACACTTTATCTAACTAAATTATCAATAACACACATCTTATATTCTAATTTCTATTATATGTAAATTATATTGTATTCGTAATCGGATTCATAGTATCTATGTTGATTTTTCTACGGCGTTTATCCTCGGTCTTACAGGTTCTAATTAAGAAAGGCATGATATCCGAAACAATGGCGTTTCAGCACGAAAAGAATGCGAGCATACGTGTAACAAAACCACGTTATTTCTGGAGCTGAAAAGTTGGAATTTAAACCCTATTTTATGGAGAGAAGGATTTGTTTCGTTAGTGGAGCGGTAAAGGCAGTTTTGTTGAATCAAGGCAGGTGCAAAATAAGAAAAATGTGCAGGAATATGTCGGAACAAAGAGTCAGGCGTCGGAGTTGTTAACACCTGGTTAGCCGCCTCGGGTATGGCTGAATACCTATGTGTGGATTACCAATTAACAAGAGCTTCTTTTGTTTCCCTACGCTTTGACCTTGGGTTATGCTAATTTGTAAAGGAATGGGCATTGAAGTGTGGCTTATCCTTAGCTTTGTTTAAAAATACCATAGAATGTGTCATGGCTATCCAGTTTCTTCCGGCCATTTAATCAGATCGTCTGTGCACCTTGTCGGTTGTCTTCTCACATTCCTCCGCCAAAAGTGGAGAGATTTGGAAGAGACCTACACTCAGTATTGGGTGGTCAAAGGTTGATGAAGAGAGAGAGAGAGAGAGAGAAACCATAAAATGACATAAATAAATATAAAATATATATAAATAAATATCGCTGGACATTACGCACAGCGCCATCTAGTGCCACACTAAGCAACGAGGCTTGTATCGTGGACACCAGTTAGTTGATATACTACATAGATACTTTTTGTTTGTAAATACATACTTTTTTTTTTTTTTTCGGATGGGAAGTCATCAAATGACTCCTCCCGCTCTGGGCGGAACAGGAAGGAGTGTCAGACTTTTACTGACTAAAACCATCCATGTTCCTTTATCGCCTTTTGTGTTCCGGGGCCACGGTATCTCTTTCGAACAGTCCCGCCCCGGCAGGTGTAAATACATACATTTAAACATCCATGACTGGGAAACAGATGTCCATGCTCATCACACAAACATTTGCTCGTACCGGGATTCGAACCCGGGACCCTAAGAACGTAAGGCAGCCTCACTATCGCTACGCCATTCGGGTCGTCGGTTTATAATCCCTAATCCCTGAATGGCTAGGCAGAGTGACCAAAATTATCGTGAAGCCATAGATTATATTCACTATAAGATACGTCCCATGAAATAATAATCAACCTTGAACCTATTATCTAACATTAAGTTATTGTAGTTTTTGTCGCAACTTCACAAGTCTAATCAAGAAATCTAGTATGTGCCTAAAATTTTCTATGACCTAAAATTCTAATCCACATGTATTATAATTAATGTATTTGGGTGGCTACCCTGTGTAGGTCACACAGATAAACATGCAAACTAAATGTAGACGACCATGTATGCCGTATATAAAGGGTGTAAAACACCTCTTAACGAAGCCGAAAGACACTTGTTCTCCTCATCATTGCGATATTTTTTTGGTTCTACACTATACCTGGGAACCTTCAGTTACGGAAATATTGGGGATCAAAGTTCCAACTTTTTGACAACTTCTTTTTTTATTACAAGTTTTTAATGTAATATTTTTACTTTAAACACTTCCACGACCCCCGTACTATTCAATCCATCCATCAGCACACAGTTTTGAGTGCGTTACATTGAGTTCAACCACAAAACATGATTTTTCACCCCAAAAAAAAGTCGTTTCCCAGAAATAATTTTGACGTGATAACGTCTTTAAAATCGTTTTAGTCGGGTGACATGTTCAGAAACTTGTGTCACACCAAAACCTCACGAGCGCGATCGCAGGTATAACGAGAGAGAGACGGACCGATCTCCCGTCTCATCTCGAGCGCTGCCAGTCATTCCGTGAAACTTGTCACGCGGAATCCTCACGAGCGGAGGCTGGCATAGCGTTCGAGTGAGTGGACCGATCTTCCGTCTCTCTCATTCTAGCGGCATACAAATTTGAAAAAATTGTTATCTTCATTAATTCCTTACTTCCCAAAAACTTATATCACCAATAAGACGTTATCACGTAAACATCTCGATCGTAAACCTACTTTACAAACAACCAATTTTTTGCATAAAGTTACTTAGTTTGATGTACAGAATGCTTGGTTGACGGGTTCGTGATGAGGTGGTTTACACCCTGTATGTGTTGGCCAGTATTGAAAATCTTGTAGAAAGTAACATGATATAGAACAATAACATTCCAAGAAAAAAAAAAGCCTAATAACGACCCATCCGAAATTATAACTGACTGAGATATATTACTGTCACGAAACTACTATTTAATGACCCATGATTACAAACTTACTTGTGCAGCCCAGAAAATGTAGCTATATACTGCATGTCAGAGTAAATTCGAACTCTTCAGCAGCAAAATTATAACTTGTACTCCACAATAGACATGTGAAATGAAACCGTAGGTGAAAGATGATAGCAAGTAGGAGTAATTTGAGCCTCGCCTCAGAGAATGTGTAATTTTATCCAATTTAGTTTTTTCTCCAGTCGAGGCGCTAAGTACTTTCCTCTAAGGCCTCTAACAATCGAAAGGTGAGATAGAAACTAGGCACAATTATAAAATGACCACACTTATTAAGTGTCATGATTTCTACGTTTCTGCGAATTATTTTCTTGATGAGAAAAAGGCTTGGCATATCGTGAAGAGCGGTAACGAGTAGCGGAGCGTATTTGTCTGCTTGTTTGCCACTGAAAATTCAATTTTGAAGTGTTCAACCGTTGCTTGATATTGCTGAAAACTCAGCCTACCGAAAATTAAACTCTACAAAGCGTTCTGAAACGCTACGAAATAAACTAGATCAAAGCCGAGAGGAAATGGAAAAATAGATCTTATCTTCATTTCAATCTGTAACATTATTGTGGAATCACGTTTCTTGCCATGAAATTTTATCTCGCACAAATATTGGTGAAATATGAGCCGAAAAGTAAAAGCTTAGCATTCATTTAGACATTACTTAAATCATAAAACACGTAGTAGTTAATAAAGAAGCGAAAGTGTCCCCTGTAATGTAATATAATACTAAGAATTGATAAATGGTTACAGATATGATCTTTCGTGTAAATAAGAGTTTACTATAAGAATCTGTGAAATATGGTCGTAAAGAAACGACTAGTAACAAATAGTAATTTGTCAATAGCAGCCACGGAGTCTGGATTCGTGCCCGGTTGATGGCAAAAGGCTCGCCTGCTATTACATGGGACTATATAACTGGCGATAATTGACGGAATATGGGTACTATAGGTATACCTCTGTCTAACCTCAAGGGGACTACAGGCGTGATGTCATGTTATGTTCTGTTAATGCTACCAACTATAATATGTGCTACGTTACAAGAATGCAAGGATAGAAACTAAGCACCCTCGAAACTTCTAAAAATAAACATTCGAAAACTGGAACTAATTAAAGAAAAAGGGACATGATGCATGCACGATGCTCATTCAATGACTGCATCCAATGCAACGCGCGTGAAGAGATTAAAGTAACTCCGCTTGAAGTGTGCGCGTCGTGAGCCACATGCACGCCTCACACTTTCAGGGAAACAAGCAAACTCACTTTACCGAGAAGAAAGCAATTAAAACCTTAAATCAATTAGGCGAAAACATTAAACATTACTGGCGAATTGGGGTCTACTATTAGGTACATCTCAGCCTGGAAACGGCGCCTCCTGTCATGTGCGTATGGTGACCACCGGGGTGATTTTAAGTGAGGTAAAATCCAACACTCTCCGCTGTTATTCGCAAAGACCGGTCGCCTTTTGAAGATCCCCCCGAAAACAAAAAAAAGGGGAACCTTTATCTAACCCTTCGGGGATTATAGGAGTTATGATGTTTAGATTAGGCGTACCAACAGGACTTTCCCTCTTTTGCTTCTTAGCGTTTGTCGAAGGCAATTTAAATTGAATCGGCCCAGAATTTGGCAACGAGCATGGCACCTTCAGTTGCGTCAGTTCCTATAACGTGCAGGCACCAGGACTTTCCTGTTAGGTGGCTTAAGGTGAACGCACACTTATCAGAGCCGAAGGGAGCGAAGGAGCCGAAAGAATCGAATTTTAGAATTACTTGTATGGAATCCTATGAAACGTCGCGCATTCATCCGCGTCGAATCGGACGAATAGATAACGTTATACGGGTGAGAAAATGTTTCTTTCGGCGCGGATAAGTGTGCGTTCCCCTTTAATATTCTAGATTTTACGCATGACTGAGGACTACAAAACATAAACTATATCTATGTTTTGTAAGGAACAAAGTCGGCGAGGTCGACCGTCGCGTAGGCGTGACGATCTTGATGTGGTTGAAGGCGAATACGGACAGGAATAGTACAAATTAATATTCTAATAGCAAGTCTGGAAGGAAACATATATAATAAAATAATAATAATACTTTATTTCACAAAAATACAGATTTAACATGTTTTTTTAAATACAGTATAAAGGAGCTTTGGTAGTAACACAATGCAATACAATGAAGAACTGAAATCTGTACACAATATGGAAAACCCTGCCTCTCAAACTAGGTAACCTGTATCTTGAGAGACAGTGATTCATATTAGGGTTTTGAGTAGCACAAGGACATATAAAGGAAAGTTCTGTTTCTTGAATTTCAGCACCAAAAGAGTGTAATGGCAATAATGGAACCTGCTTGACGTGTTATAAAAAAAATAATGCATATAAGTAGTTAAAAGAGCAGTCGAAGATATCTACTACTTTCGTCTTAAAACGAAACTGTACTCCGACAGAAAAAACAACAACAGGAAATTGAGTACTTAATGAACGTTGTTCCTATCTTCCTAGCGCATAGAACTTTGATGTCGTGGGCTGTAATGATATGACAGCTTTATTGTAACCTAGCTAGTATTTAAGTATCCAGATTGCTATAAAGTATAACAATACAGAGTCCCCCCATGCTGACAAAGTCGTGGGAGGTATAATGGGCTAGCATTGTCAGTGTCTACTACTTGGTCTCGATAATCGTCAACAACCAGTACGATATCGATTGATCTTTCTATAAAAGTAAACCTAATTGGATAATTGCTAATCGATTGTCGACGGTCGTCTGGTACCAACTGTAATTTGTCCTTTAGTGAGCCTTGATTTTAATTAAAATGAACTTGATTTCATAACTGAATAGAGACTTACGTTTTTGTTATTCGAAGTTGGTTTTTAATGACCCTGTAATGCTCTCGCTATCATCATCCATTTATAAATACTTAATGTCACTGAGCAATAAAAGAAATCATATCTAAAAATCACATTTGACAACTTAGTAGGATTAGCAGTTAATAAAATTTGACGTAGCTCTATGCTACGTCAAATTTACACTGGCGGATATAAATCCGTAGCCGCTACGACTGCGAGAGACCGAACATGACACGTGCCGCCAACTATCTCCGTATCGAGACATGTTCGCACATAGCGCACCAACATGTTCAACTGCAAGGAACTGATAAAGAGTAGCCGTAAATCCGAGTTAGCACTTGAAACAACTGTTCTTATCTACCGTTGTCACAAGCCAACATTCCCGTGAAACATGCCCTAACGCGGAAAATCAATATGAGCTAACCTAGACGGGACTGGACGTTTATCTGACCGCGTTTCGTACCACAAATCACCTATGCAAATGACTTTATTTTTTATTCAACCGCTGTCGGTTAGCGCGGCCTAAAGTGCCCGAGCGGAACACAATTGATTTTCCTTTGAAAGAAGTCAGCGTTCATAATGAACAGAAATAATATCAAGTAGGTATTACAAAGTCGTACGAGTCGATGGCGATAATTACTAATGAAAACGGTGTAAATAACAGTTGGTCATTGATGCCCATTAAATTTAAATTGTCGAGAAAGTGCACAATCGTTGCTCTCTGCAACAAAGTAATGTATTGCCTTTCATTTGAAAACGAAGAGCGGTTTCTCCTGTCGTTCCGCGTATGATAAAGTTACGCGGTCTCTCATTACCTCAGATATCATTAACTTAGTCTCATTACTCGTGGCGTTTGTAGAGCAAAACCGCGATGCAGAGGCGTAAACCCATTAACCGGCCAACTACTTTTGATATCGCACGGACCCTGCCTTCCCTCGCACTGCGCACGGGCACAGCTCCGTTTAACTAGCCTACACGTTATCACGCCATCTCACATCCATGTCAGTTATTACACGAGTACAGTAATAATTGCCAATATTCTATACTCTGGAAATTACACGATCTTATTATGTTAGAATGTGCGTCGTGTTTAACGCACCTTAGCACGTTAGCCGATGCTATTCAAGATAACTTGGTGTAACGTAGTAACGCTTGTTCAAAGAAAACGCCAAAAGCTATTAACTTGGACAAAAGGGGACCTTCGTTGTCATAATATTTCCTTTTCGTTTATGGGATTTATTATTTTCTTCCGGCGACTGTTTTCACCGTCTTTCCCCCTTTGACAGCTGTTTATTTTAGTAACAGTATATACCCTGTCAGGCGCCATGTTTCTTTTCGTTGCGTGTGGCGCAAGCGCAGCCCAGCCCCGCATCACAATTAAACAATTTACTCTCACGCACTTTCTTCCCGTGGTTAATTATAGACGTGGCGACGCTAGGTTTGTTTAAAATATTTATTATTATAAACATGTGTTTATTTTCACTATGCGTTCGACTTTGACTGTTATTTATGTGCACAGTGCGTGCGTGAATACGAAAGGCTATGCAGATTGTATTCAATAAGAATTTGTTATCATCGGATGCAGGGGCGTTGTAGATTGCCCGGGTGGTGATGACGAGTAATCTACGCAATTTAAGTCGGCGCCTGCGGGCCGCACGCGCGCTCCATACGTCGCCCCTCAGGCCAAACGCAGGCCTAACACACGAGATAACATAAAGGTGTTGCTACATAAAGATCGCATCGCAGTCGCAGCGCGTATTTTATGCAGTTTGTAGTAATAGTTAAGACTCAATGCGATCGTGGGCGTTGGCAGATGAAAGAGACTGGCGTGAATACGAACAATAGCGCTAAGATATGTGTTTCTTCAGACGCTCGTTTATAATAAGAGAGAGGTCATAATAATGTTGATAGAAATACAGCTTCTAAATTGAATGAATTTCCTCTATTGTGTGTCTACTGTCTATGAATATGTCAAGATTGTACGCCTCCGCCACTTGTCAAAGTAGACTATCGATTACATCTCTACGAATTTTCTCATGGTCTATAAAGCTATGACTTTCTGATTCACAATCGATGTTTAGCTCACTTTTTTTTTAAAGAGTTCGCACTTCTTGTCTAAATGGCCAAACAATTGCTCGTCTTTCAATACCAACCAGTGAATGCCCATCTTTACAATTCCATGTCTATAGCATGTGGTAACATTGTGTTCGCCCTATGTTTAGGCCAGAGTGTCCGGCCACTGTATGCACGGTTTACGACCAGGCATGGTGCTCATGGGCCATTATAGTCCAACTTAATGCCTCATCGGCTACTTGCTCTATAGTTATTATAATGGGAAAGCAATGTAGGGCGTGACAACACACTTGTACTTTAACAGTTGTGATAAAGAAAGCTGTGTTTTGTTTTAAGAGCTTTGCCTTGAGTGCCATTACGATTAGGAACGCCCAGTTTTATGTGTGGTGGACAACTCTTTCGTTTGTTGACTGAATAGGGAAATTTCTCTTATAACTTATATGGGTAGGCATAAACTAGTTTACCCTGAAACAAAGCTTCAACAATATCCTGTTACCGATTTTACCCCCACCATTAGTTTTTTTTTTCATACAAAGAAACTTTATTGTATCGCAAACTTTTAATATAAATTCCCCTTTTTTCCAGTTTTTAGGGTTCCTTACCTCAAAAAGAAAAAACGGAACCCTTATAGGATCACTTTGTTGTCCGGTCCGTCCGTCTGTCTGTCAAGACCCTAGGGCTTTATCTCGGGAACGCGTGAAGGTATCGAGTTGAAATTAAAACCATATACTCAAGTCTACAGTCCCTTGGAGCTGTGAATAAGTCAACGTTCTAAGTTAACGTAAAAAAAGATACGGCCGTTTATGTCGCAAAAAACGTAAGGATATATCGACACTCTCAAGGGCATCAAAATTTATAGGGTACTTCCCGTTGACCGAGAATCGTGAAATTTAGCATGAAGCTGCAATGTCTTACAGCACATGTAAAGGAAAAAATCTAAAAACCGTAATTATATACATGTAGTTTAATAACGAAATACCTACAAGTTTATACGGAACCCCTGATTTTTTACGGTTATCTGCCTTAACCACTGCAAATCAACCGAAACTAAAACATGTACTTACAAATGTGTGTGCTATTTTCAAATTCATCAAACTAAAGAGGTTTTACCAAGACCACTTCGACGAACAAACATTTTATTCAATCCTCTTGGGAGAATAGCTCCAACTGTATATAGGTCAGTTCTAACAGTTACAGAGTGGCAGCACTATCCAATCTTCATCTCAACTCAGGTACTAACTACCACTACGTAGTGGGTAGGTAGATGTATAGGTACCTCGTCATTGTTAAGTAGAGGAAGTGTGACCGGACACAGCGCCGGCGCGCTATCGATTCATTTATCTGCCGAGATTGTGCCATTTGTGTAATGTCGATTGTGGTCTGTTTAGAGAGGTACGTAATGATCAGGGGAAGTTATTGTCTTTGGTTGTTGATTGTGCCGGCTTCCGTGTTGTTTTCCACTTCGGTTTAGAGGAAATCGACTTTTAGAAACGGTATCCCACATAGCAACTGCACACTGCCCTATAATAATTATTCCAGTGTAGGTATTGCCTCTTAGAGAAAAGTAACGAACACCACCATGTTTAATAAGTCCAGATTTTTTCAAAGTTTTGTCTTTCGTCGACAGTAATTGTAATTTTAAAGTTCAAATTTCTTAAAAAAAATTAAATGCAACGTATCGGGTTCACACGCCAGTCAACATTAAGGTAAGCATACAAACCTTTCACAAAGACAACGTATAACTTAACCTGCATCAAAATAAAACTTGTCTTAATCAACAAATCCAACACGGCTACTTGATTCGTCTTTGGTGGCTTCGACTCAATGCACCGGCGATCGCATGCCCCGATAACATCCACCTCATAAAACCAAGTATTTGCTGTAGCAGCAACCCGGGTGTTATCTTACCATCTTGTTGCATTAACTACGCCGATTTGCCAGCCAAGTTAAACTGTTGTATGACAGTGCCTGTCTGGGTTTACGCGAATGCCGTGTAATTGAATATTTTCTAGACATTTGTGGTGTAAAGCTTGGTATACACTATTTTTCGTACTAATTTTGCTACGCCCATGACGCCATGCTTTGACATAGTGCTCGGTTTTCCAAAGCTGGCAAGACCGGATCGGTACGGAGACGTGCAACAATCGACCAATCGCAGGAGAGACGAGAAATTCGATGTAGATTTCAGCCAATGTGAATTATTGTTATTAAGTATTAAGATAATAAAAAATGAAATGTATAAAAACGAGTTAATATTGCATTATCAACGGCAAATCCCCCTCAAATTCAGCTTGGAGGATAGAGAAGTAAATTCCTGAAATAATTGTAATAAAAATACCTGTTATTTGAGAGTTATTATTTTCTATAATAGAATTGGTCGATTCCCGCCCATTTCCTCTCCGCTCCAAATTCTTCTCCGGAAACCAGGCACACATAAAGGTGGTGCGCGGAACAAAGGTGGTTCGCACCCTTTATGTATACCCAGCTTTATACAAAGCTCTGCCTTTGATGCAGTTTAATAAGGAGTCTGAGGTTAGGCGCTGATTATCAATTTACTTTATGGTCAATTGTTTCGCATCTTTGTTGAAGGTTAGATACGCTTTCTTTGACCTCTATTGAAATGTAAATACGTGATAGCTTCTAGGTTATTATTGTTTATGCTTCTGCATCAAATATTTCGCAGAATTTACGCTTAATGAATGGAACCAGCTGTGTAAAATGGAGTTCAGTAAAAATATCTGGGGTCCGGTTATATTTCAATAAAAAGGAAAGTAAAGGCATAAAAGGTATTAGGTAGGTACATTTCGCTGCGTAATCGTAACATCAATACGCTTTCTTTCCGCTATCAAGTTTTATGAGAATAAATATTTCTTTTTGGGGTGTTTTCCAGTATTTCACTTTAGTATTAGTAGGTAATATGCACCCAGTAGGTTATATTATATGCACCCATTAATATAATCATTATTAGGTATGCTAAACAAAAACTCAACACAATAGTTATTTGTTATACAAGAGTGCAAAGTTGCTTTTTAACCGCGTGCTCAATTTAACCGAGCAAGCGAAGGATTCTAAAATTGAGTCACGAGCGCAGCGAGTGATTCAAAAATTTGAATCCTGAGCGTTAGCGAGGGAATCAAAAGAGCACGAGGTGAAAAATCTTTGCACTCGAGTGCAACACGTAACTTTTCATCCCACCTCAGCGAGGAAATTACTAAATGCAAAAAAAAAAAACATTTACAATCACAAGATACTTTTATTTCAGTTTAGGTGTTAACTACTACATTATGGTAGGTAAGTATTACAGAATAATCTTTAAATTATAACAAATAATACTTAGGTACAATTAAGAAAAATTTAAAGTAACGTTGCTACAGTTAGTTAAGTTGAGTGTAATATTTATTTATTTATTTATTAAAACTTTATGCACAAGTAAAAACTGTACAAAGGCGGACTTAATGCCTTGGGCATTTCCAAATCAAACCAAGCAAATCCTTCTCGCGTGATTGTTGAGGGAGAAAGCTCATTTGCGCATTATTAACAGTTTCAGTCAATTCTGTTGGCGTCGAATAAACTTCTTGGTCGCCAAAACCACTTATTTTACGTTTTTCACTTGTTTTTAACCTAAGGTTTTAACAATTGACCTGACAAGAAAATGGCGCGCGCAAAGCAAATTATAAAAGTACACCAAGAAGGTTCCGAGTCTGAGTTTTTAACAAATTAAAAAAGGTTGTACCTATGATAAATTCGGCACCATGGAGGTAGAAGTAAATAGGTTTAATGATGTTTTGAATTCACAAACTTAGTGCACACGATGTTCTAAATTCAATTTACTTTATCCTCTAGAGGATAAAAACGACTTTTGCACTCAGATATCGAAGAGCAAAAATACTCTTTCCGAGATGGGGGGATGAAAAATAATTTTCCTTTAGTAATATGCAGCCTATACCAATTACCACATATATTCATTAGGTACTTACTATGTATGCCAAACAGAAACTCAACACAAAATAATATTCCTTTTTGAATACATCAAACATATACATATATGTCGAAACATTAAAATATTTATCCAGCCAGACAACCCCAACAGTTTGAATTACGATTTGATCAGGAAATGAAAGTACCTATTCCCTTCTACCGGAAGCGGCTCCCCTCGGCTAGTGGTCAGGTAGGGTCCACTTCCCTATCTAACCGCTAGCCCTTCTGTAGGGATGTCCAGCGGTTGCCGTGTCCAGTTGCATGTCAATACACGTATTAAACTTTAATGGGTCTTGTGTATCGAATTTCGATTTAGTTAAGGGATTGGCTTTGAAATTCGGGGTGAATATGATGGGGATAAAAAGTATACGGTATTGATTTTAAACATAACTAAGTGGAATTTTGAATATTATTTCATAGCTTTACTGTAGGTAATATATCCACATGTGAATGATTGCTTATTATGAGTCAATGAATTTTTTACATAATATAATTTTGTGTACTTACTAATTATTCAAAAACTAACACCCCAATTTGTTTTTCTACAGGGTGCCGAACGCGCCCAAGAGCTGCATTGCGGAGATCTTCAACTCCGACCAAACTGATGGCAGCCCAGTGAAGAATGGTGCGGCCAGGCCTCGCGCTCCACGAGACACCCCCACTCGCCCCCGCGACACCCACTCAAGGCTCTTTGGACAGGTGCGTCAAGCACAAGTAAGCATCATCTAGGTTTTTTTTTATAATTACAAAATGGGCATACTCTTGTTGAACTCGATCACGCCTGATGAAAAGTGATGGATGACGTTTTTCGAACTCCCGACGGAAATACGGGTCTTATTTGTTCATGACGGAACTAAAGTTAGATCTCAGAATCTTTTTCTACAGTTCCTCTTTGTCACTTTTGACTGAGGTGCGGGGTCACAATAGGATACTCATACAACCACCCGAGTAGATCCCGGGTAACACACCTCAAGGACAGCCTAACATTAACACACACACATATACACACACACACATCACACACACACACAAACACATACACACACACACACATTTTTTTACATCTTTTTTTTAACCTGGTTATTTTGTCTAGAATTTGGGTGCCCTGATAAAATTGATGTTAAATATGGGCGACTGAACCTAGGAAACTGTCAAATGCAACTTGCACTATATATAGTTGTCAAAAATCAAGAAACTGACGTAGATGAAACTTACTTTAGATAAAATGTCATGAAGAAAGAAATACTTCGTCCAAACCTAAGACCCCTTCTTGGGTGCCATGTTAAAAAGTAGTTATTACAACATGCAAATCCTCGGTAAACACACCACATAATCTTTTAAATTAAAACCTGATTACTTGTAACAGATGTATGATTAGTTGTAGCAATTAATGCTCCATAAAGCCTCAACACCCACGGCGAATGACGTGAAGGTCGGTGGTCTAATCACTCGGCAATTACTTTGAACGGTAAAAGTAAATCGATTCTTGAGTGGTGTCATAGACGTATTACTTCGTAAGGACGATAGCCCTCCGAAGTTGAGACGTCCCCACGACAGGTGTGTCGATATTACAATATTTATGAATGGCAGGTAGTCTGTTGGGGTTGTTTATCTTTCTGCCTGTTGAGTAAGTTTTGTGATGAACCAGTGAACCAGTTTTCGAAGAAGTGTATTGAAAACATATTTTTTCACAATGTTTCAGGCTGTAAACAACCCGATGGTGACTGACACAATCCGCAGTCACATTCAGTTCGGCGACTCCAACATGAATGGCTCCAGCCCCACGCAATCGCCTTCCAAGGGCTATGGCAACGGCAGCGCCTCGTCGACCCCTAGCCGAGGTGAGACGGACCTCGGCGGACAGTGTGAGTCGTTCTCGATGTAGGCACGAAAGAGCACGGCTAGTAACGCTCACGAAGTGACCACGGACGTAAGACTACACGCTCGGTCGTGGAATGGAAACCGTAATTAAGTTTAAAGACAAAAAAAATAAACTTCTAAATTGATACTTTTAATTGATATTCTAGTAAATTAATAACGTCTCTATGAACTTTCTGTGTAATTTTACGGTCGTTAATTGTCTTGTCCGATGTTTGTTTATGCCCATGCACATCTATTAAAAATTAATTGCATGGCAATCTGATTGAAACGATTCGGAAAATCTCTGGAAGGAATGTTCCGTGTTTGTTTTGAAATGTAAACTTTGTGATTAGCGAGTAAAATCATCCATTCCATGTACCAAAATGTGTGAGATCGTTCACAGAATTCGCAATATTGCTCTTATTGGTTTTATAAGCATTTGCGAGTCTGCGTGCGATCGTTCTGAAACCGTGCTCAATTCCAAATATTTGGCACACGTGCACGCTAGGAAGAAAACGCTTCTTAATATACATATTTAATAATATACAGATACGCTCTGACTTTCTTCTTCCATTTGATCTACTCACGAATAATGTCTACTGAAGTTTTAAGTAGTAAGACTCATTGTAATAATCATTTTAACAAGAAATAACCAACTTATAAACGGGCCGTGCCTAGCTTAGAATATCGCATGAATACACAATAATATTTTAATTTTGAATAGATACTAAAGAATTAATCGTAACAACTTATTATGTTTTGACTTGAATAACAGTTTTCATTACAATAACAATTAACGATAATACCTGTGATTGCACGAGGAACTATTACATTTATTTTTAAGCGTTACAAAGAAAAGGGTAAATAAAGTATCTAGGTTAATGTAATCATCAGAGCATTATAGCTCTGAAGTTAGGTCCCACTAGTGTGGTTAATAGCTCGAATGAAAACCGATTGTTCTGTGAACGGTAGCATCGTACGCTCCACCGAAGAGGAATCCCGTGACAGGCGATGGAGTGTTCGTGGCGCCGCAGCGCCGCCGCCACCCTGCCGCCGGCCTGCGAGGTGCTGACCCCGACTCCAACGGTCCCTACACCCAGCTCCTTCACCCACAACCCACCCACAGATACTACACCAACGAATGGCCCCCAAAACCAGCCAACTACTACGTAGAATCCACCATGAAACCCAGCCTCACCACCAGAATAACTCCTTACACTCTCCTCGGCTTGGAAACCGATGACACTGATATGTGTCATCCAGTCATCGACCCAAACTCTTTGTCACCCCAACTTGTCCTCAACCGGCATTGGCCTCCGTTCCCGGCTCAGCACTACTTGGAACCCAAGGAACACAAGATTCCGTACCACCCTCTACCTCCGTACGCATTTGTTGGCATGCATTCTGCTCTCGGTGAGAGGCCTACTCCTGATTATAAGTATGATCCGATTCCGACATTGGGCGGTCCGATCGATCCATATTTGATAGCGAATGCTAATCCTCCACCGACTCTGTTTAAATACGAGCGCGACGGGCCTATTCCTGATGTGATTCCTCTAGCGACTTCCTTAGTCCCTGGTCCGCACACCTTGACCGGCTTCCCGCCAATATTCCACAAACACGTCCCCGGATACCTTTTTGATCGCAATCGGCATGCTGAGGACCTCCTACCTAAGACGTACTTTGTAGACTATGTCCGCCGAAGAGAGATGGGTGGGTGCTCAGTTTACACTGAAGGAATGTTGCTGTTTGCGCACCAAAATTACTCTGATGGAATATATCAACCACATTCAAGACCATTTTGTCGGGAAGAGCTTGTCACTTTTCATTTGCTGTACATACAAAGAGACTGGAAACCGATACCTACGTGTTTTTAAATTGAGCACCCATTACCGTTTTATTATTTGCTCATTTTAGGGTTTAGTTTGACCGATTCTTCTTAGTAAAGCAGTATAGGCTTGTATGATGTCGAATAGCGCTTATTATCGTGTCCTGCTTGTAATGTTGTCGAGTATTCGTTGTTGTGTTGTGTATAAATTTTGTATTTGTGTAAATACGTGCCAAACTATTATTTTTCTTACATTTCGCACGAATCCTCTTTCTTCTTTCTATTAACTAATTTTTATGTAGGTTTAGATGTATTTATATCATTCGATAGGTACTCTGAGTACTGCTTTATTCTGTAATTAATTTTAATGTAGGCAGAGTGGTAGGTTAAACTGTTGATTATATTTAGCTTTTGTCAAGTGTACTATCGCTGTACTATAATTACAATAAACTATGGTCGTCAAACAAAAACTTTTCATTGTTTTGTTGGTCTTTAAACTGTAGCTAGGATTTTACACTCACGTATTTTTGCATGACGAAAATAAAAATTCTCTCAAGTAGTTTTTAACAAGACTGATTAATATTTCCATTTCATTAGTTATACTTTTTTTTCACAACATTAAAGTTCCACTGAAGTGACAATGTTGCTTTAGATGTGCGCTTACTGAATCAACGACAATTACTAATGGAACCAATTCAATTATTTCAGAAGGCAACCCGATCACCGGTGACGGCTACAAATCGATGAACGGCCAGATCAACACGGTGACGTCAATCAACGGCAACAGCCACATGATCAACAACTCCAGCCGCGTGCCGCCCGGGGGCTTCTCCTCCGGCCTGTGGTAGACGCCACCGCTACCGACCACCCACCTATACCACCACACCGCGGCCAAACACCAGCAACAGTTGCCGCCAGCTATCGGCATGCGCAAACCGATTAAACTCCAAAGCTGATGCTTCATTCGAGCGAGCATACCTCGAAAGTAAAAAAACGTTAGAGGATTTATTTTTAAACCTCAGATCGAGGCAAATACAGTGAAAACAGTGCCTCCATCTGAGGCGAACGAATGCCTCGAATCAAGCAACGGCTTTAGAGTATACATTTAACGGTACATAATGAAAAATGCATTTAGTTCACTTCCTATTATTTCGTTAATCAACTAAATTTGGGTAGTATTGGCAAATTGTAGTAACGCCATTAAATTTTATGCACTCGTAAATTGCAACGTCCATTATGAATTGAAAGGGTATATGTTGTTAATCACATCCTTAGCCTATCCCAATAACAGTTTCATCTTTTGAATAATTTAGAATAGATTATAGATATTTTTGTAATAGTAATATTCGATAGTTATTGTAAAGTTAATAGATTCGTAATGTGGAACTTGGCAATCATAATCGGTAAACTGTGGAAGCGCGCGATCATGAATATCTCATGCAGTTTCATTTATGATTTCAAAGTTGTACATTCAATTATCTTAAGAACTTGAAAATTGTACTCTTTCACACTTGTAAGAATATGTTAACCCATTGATATTGTGAATTTAGGAGTGAGGAAACGTATCAGCAATATACCAAAACGAATAGTGCCTTGATCGAGAAAAGGGAAATTCTGTAAGAATTGATGTACAGTTGGTAGGCGTAACGTACTAAGCATGAAGATTTTAGTGATTATATATCTATATTTCGCGGTATAGAAATACTAATCATGCGGCACTCCAGCTAATTGATACAAGTAAATTAACCTAACTTTAATATTCGACACTGCATAAGGGGTCTTTAATCTCATTTGTTGAATTTCATTATCTTAATATTTAAATAGAGGGATTTATAAAATGCATTTATTTAAACTTTTTATACGAGTTTATTTTATTTTTTAGTTTTATTTTCTACTCTTTTAGAAATTAATGTATTAATGACGGATTTGAATTTGTGGTCGATTATCTGTTAACATATAATCGGATGATCAAGTAGGTATGATGAAGAGATGTTTCTATGCGTAGTGGTAACATGCGGTAGACTTAGCGTAGGCATATCATCTTTGTAAAAACTTTTTAATAATATTATCTAACATGAAATCGCATAATCACTGGCCTAATTGTAATAAATGTTAATAGATAATAACCATTATTTCAAAATAAAGTTTTTTTATTAATTACTTTAATGTTTTTTTTTTTAAACGTGTAAAAATTACCCACCTGAATCTTTTTAAGTCTCAATGGGGGCTACCTACCCTACTACCCTACCTACCCTACCTACCCCACCTACCATATACACCTAAATTGCTTAGACAACAGTTAGTGATTATAATTTAATATGAACTTTATTGAATAGCAATAAAGTTAAAATTGACTCTAGAAAACGTTTGTATGGGAAATAGAAAAGGGCTGTTTTTAGGGTTTTCCCGGAAATTATTCGATTTTTTCTCGTCTTTTAAACCTTCCCTAGACCTCCACGAACATTTCAAGACTAAGATAA
Organism: Xestia rhomboidea; assembly: GCA_963853795.1. NCBI lineage: Eukaryota > Metazoa > Arthropoda > Insecta > Lepidoptera > Noctuidae > Xestia > Xestia rhomboidea. The sequence goes on from OY970778.1 coordinate 10,168,866, forward strand.
GATAAATCCGTTCAGCCGTTCTCGAGTTTTAGTGAGACTAACGAACAGCAATTCATTTTTATATATATATAGATTTTTACTAATTCTTACGATTGTGGTCTAGATTGCGCCATCCCTGATTTATTATGACATGAAAATTTTAAGTAGCAACTTAAGTATGTTCTTATTTGTTAGTATTTGGAGGTAGAATGATTTTTAAATGTTTCATGCTTGCTAATTTTAGGGAGAATATTGTAAATATGTATCCGAGTGTGAGTTTACTCATTGATTTATGGAATAAAATCAACTTTTTATGAAGTTATTGGTACTTTATAGTATGAAATAGAATTAATGACAGGACCTTACTCGACAATCGCGCCATCTGGTGAGCTCAAAAACGGTAGCCCTCATTGCAACGAGTCACGACTTTTGCACGGGATCGGGAGAGTGGGCTGAAATTAATCAGCTATGAACAGTATAAATTTACACACAATCTACGATTTTTTAATATCAACAAATCTAAAAATATTCAAATCGTTATAATTATTTATTTATTTATTTATGTACTTATTAATCAATTTATCAAATGCTCAAAATGAGTCCCTTCCTGTTGAATACAAAGTCGCACCCTTTTGATTATTTCGCTCCCTGTCGATTTTTTGATTTTGCATTTGATCAATTGAAAAATTTTGTATTCAAAATGTTAAACTTCATGGTCTTCCTTTGATTTCTGACACCATGTTATTTAGCAAAAATTAATCCTCATGATGTAGCTTTTCGATCGGTATGATAAAACTACAGGGTGATTATTTTTCTTGTGTAACGTGTTCGATTCCAGGTTCAACCATGTAATTATTTAAATATCTATGAATGCAGTTAAAATTGTTTTTTAAATTCAAATGTCTTCTTTCACTAAAATGTTCCATATACAATATTAAAGGTACTTTCCCTCCATGTGGCATATCCGTGGGACGCCCAGTATATGTAGAATATTAAGAAAGGTAGTGCTCTTTGACTTGCTTTTTGAAGAGAAATAAAGTTTTAGAGTCTCGCAAATTAGGCGGAAGAGAGTTCCACAAACGTACCTGCGTGAACAGAGGAGTAGGAATACAGTAACTTGGTAACAGTATTAAGGAAAATAGAAAAGAGAAGAGGAGAGAGAACGCCACCCTGAGGAACACCAGCAGTAAGATCACACCAATCAGAGTAGATTTCTTCTTGGCGGACACACTGAGAGCGACCCCGAAGATACGAGTCAAACCAGGCTATTGTAGAGATATGTTGAAGTCTGGACAATAAGCGCTGAACTAGTGAATTCTCTCTCTGCGACAACTCAAACGTGTTTTTATAACCTTTTATTTAACTTACCTTGTTAGTTAGTATATATGTATTGGTCAAATCTTGCAACTGAATTTCAAACCAGTTCCCCCGACCGATTGAGCTGTTTAGACACACCTTTGGTTAGTGGTGGCACAATACCTACATTTTTATGATAGACAATGCTCCTAAACCCAGAATCGTCTCCTCACGAGAGAACTCCTCAACGGTTAATAGCACGGACACAACCTTCATACACCTCCTGGGGTAGTTCCTTCTACTAGACTAGACACACCTTTGGTTAGTGGTGGCACAATACCTACATTTTTATGATAGACAATGCTCCTAAACCCAGAATCGTCTCCTCACGAGAGAACTCCTCAACGGTTAATAGCACGGACACAACCTTCATACACCTCCTGGGGTAGTTCCTTCTACTAGACTAGTTTATTTCCAATTTCACTCATTTTTTATAGTAGCGAATGTCCCACTGCTGCGCAAAGGCCTCCCCAATATACTTCCAGGTACTCTTCCTCTGCGCCACCTCGGACCAGCCTTCGTGATGCGCGTCTAGATCATAATCTATAAAAGAGGTGGTTTCTTCACTCATTTATTGTTGTATAATTGTGACTTGCGTCGGTGAAGGAAAACATCGTGAGGATGCCTGACAGATATTTCTTGATGGCATGTAAAGCCAAGTCAGAGGCCCATGGGCGGCATAAAAACTCTCCAACACCAGGTTAGGCACTACCATACGAGAAAGAAAGACGAAGATTCAAATAAATAAAGGATGTTTATTTCTCATCACAAATGTTATATTGAACAGGAATTATTTAATCTAATATACAAAGTAAACATTTGTGAGAGAGTGGTGCCCGAAATAGGGATAAATACCTGTGTTACGGGTCACCAGCCCCCCCCCAGGACTTACAGGTATACAAACTAATACTTACTTTTATATACTAGGTACAGAATAAATCAATAAAATTAAGAAAATTATAATTACTCTAGGATATACATGTGAGATAGTGTGTGTTTGTGCAGCAGCTTGGAATATCAATTTAGCTGATAGGAATCGAAAGATAATCTAGTTGCCTGATAATCTAGAAATTTCAAAAATATACAATAATAGTTTAAGTTTTAAACAAAACACTTGTATGCTAGAAAAAAACTCTTAGGTAGGTAAGTACTTACATAATTTAAAATGTCAAACAAATCACCAGAAATCATAGGCAGCAAAAGTTATCAGCTAGATTTTATTGACAATAACGGAATACTAACGCACACAGAAAACATTTCGGTGGACTCAATCAATGGTTTAAGTATGTGCACCAGCATTAATATAGGTATTAATAAAAACCGTGCTACGATGCGAGGCCACTATCTAAGCATAAGAAACCTTAAACCTTGTAAATGCAAGAAAAATAAAAAAAATGATTAAGGAAAGAAGGGGTTAATTTCAATCACCTTCAGTATACTGTACCTATACTGCACCCTGTTGTATACTGGGTCGTAAGTTATAATTACGACCCAGTACACAACAGGGTGCTGTTCACTGTTACTGACTAGGTATGCTCGCGGGGTAAAAAAGAAAGAGGGGGTTAATTTCAATCACTTTCAGTATACTGCACCCTGTTGTATACTGGGTCGTAAGTTATAATTACGACCCAGTACACAACAGGGTGCTGTTCACCGTTACTGACTAGGTATGCTCGCGAGGTAAACGCGAATATATTCAGCTTTGAAATAGCTACAAATAAAACAGAATCAGTTACAGTAACAAAGGAATATGTTACTAGTTTGGCTTATGAACCAGCCATAGATTTACTCTTTTGAGTAGAAAATAGCAGATAAATGTACTCAATTTCATTAAAACCTCTATTTAATAACAAAGTTGATCATCACCTGCGTAGCTTTTCCCAACTATGTTGGGGTCGGCTTCCAGTCTAACCGGATGCAGCTGAATACCAGTATTTTAAGTGGAGCGACTGCCTCTGACCTCCACAAAAAAGTTGATGAAAAACAAAATGTTGTCGGAAATGTATATCAATGAAATTACCGTCGATAGCTGTAAAGGGTACTGCTTACAGACTACGTCATAAGATCAAATGACACTACCCTAATCGCTTTCATAAGTACCTACCTATCTAATAAACAGTAGGTTGGACAAAAATAATAAACAAGGATGTTGCTAGGTTTTTATCCAATCTATATTACAGAACAATTTTGCTTTTGGTCGAGACTGTGGAGAACGACGGAGCCGCGTTCCTGTCGACCTCAAGCTCTCTCCGAAGTAAGAACTTAGAAAATAAATACCGTAACTTTAGAAGAAATCGTTTTAATACTTACATACAATCCACCATCAAACCATTGCAAATTTACTGGGGTGTTGTCAGTATTGTCTAGAGAGCTCGATTTAATGGTTCCGACAGAGAACTTATTATAAATCATTAAACAAAAATTGTTTATAAAAATATTTTGGAAAGGTTTTTCAAAATATTTCAGGTTTACTTACTGGGGTGTGGTCAGTAGTGTATAGAGAGCTCGATTTAATGGTTCCAAAAGAGAAGTAATTATAAATCATTAAAAAAAAATGTTTATAAAAAATATTTTGGAAAGGTTTTTCAAAATAATTCAGGTTTACTTACTGGGGTGTTGTCAGTAGTGTATAGAGAGCTCGATTTAATGGTTTCAAAAGAGAAGTTATTATAAATCATTTAAAAAAATGTTATAAAAAATATTTTGGAAAGGTTTTTCAAAATATTTCAAGTTTACTTACTGGGGTGTTGTCAGTAGTTTAATAAAGAGCTCGATTTAATGGTTCCGAGAGAGAAGTTATTATAAGTAATAAAACATAAGTTTTGACTGTTTTACTATTGACCAATAGACACAGAACATATACTGGATTGATCGCGATGAAAATATCTTTAAACGTGCAGATATACACGAGAAAAACATAAGAAAGATAGATAAATTAAGTACAAAAAAAAACTCGATAAACAGTCTGTGGACCGAATCAAAGGTTCTTATTCTACTGCAATGTAGCGATCTGTCTGCGTAAAATTCCATCTAGAAATTTCTTACCAATCCGCCCCATGGCATAGATTAGGGACCAAAACTTTTCAAGTCAACTTGCTGAGCATAACATTTTCAGAGCTGCTGCGGTGTTTCAGTATGCCATAACTATTGCTTACAAGGAGCATGCAGCTTCAGTGCTGAAGGACAACCAAAATGCAGGTAAAACAAATGAAATGTTCGTAGCGACTAATATGTTTTGGTTACCTCATCTATCAGTAGCCCTGTACAGTATTTTTTTTATTTCAGATGTAATGTCAGTTACTCGGGAGAAAGATGCGAAGGGAACGCCTGCCACAAGTATTGTCTCGGTGGTCACTGTTCCCTGAAGAGATTGCCAAGAAGCTTTTAGAAAAGACCAATCCTGTGTTTGCTTGTATTGAATACGGCAAGAGGAAGACACACAAACATTTGAATTTAGTGTATAAAGATTGTCACCGATACGATACGTGTTTACACGATTGAAATTGAAGATACCTTTAATCAAACAAAAGAAATGTAAACAATTAGAAAATGTAATAAATTATTTGACTAAAGAAGAATCTAAGATGAGAAGTTTTAATTAATAAATTACCTGAACCCTTGGAATTTTATATAGCCTAAGGGTAAAGTAACGAAGTCTTTGAAGACTATGGATAATATTGGTGACGTAGTTCATTTTTATCTTTGGTATAAGGAATTTACTATGGTTGAATATCAACTCTCCATCTATGTCTATTTTCCATTTGGCGGGAGGACTGACGTCAGTGAATTTGCTATTATGCGTCCTTTATTATTTGATTACACAAGTGTTACTGGCACATGTGTTAGTAAGTATCAACAAGCGCTCGCTGTGTTTGTTTTGTCAGTGCTGCGAATACGTAAGAAGAATACGTAAATGCAGATAAACATGTGCATCATGTAGGTAATGCTTCCAACGCAACAAAGATAATAAAAGACAAACAATAATAAAAGACAGAGTTGGGAACAACCAACTGATCTATGGACTCATTAAATGAAACTGACTAACTGAATCATTCATCGCAAAAATGATGAATGGAAATAGTTTGAAGGCTAAACTATCATTGGGTTTGATACGAGGCCATACAGTTAGCCATACAGCCAGGCCAATAAGAACTCTTATTAGTGAAAATTTACATTATTCTTGCCAGCCACAAAAAATTAAGAAATAAATTTTAAATACACCATACACCTCAGAAACCCAAACATCCGAATTTGAACGTAAAAAGAAGTTGATGCCCCAAGTGCCCAACAGTGTTCTTCCATAAGAAATCCTGATAAATAGGCACGGATAGAAATTGGTCGGAAACACTGCATCTTGTTCAAGTAACCAAACGCAGTTCCTATACAAAAAATTTCGCTATTAGGACAAAGACGATTACAGAAATATTTGTAAGTTTTCTTGTTTATTCAGATGTATCGACGGCTACTCAGGGGAACGATGCCAAGTAAACACATGCCAGGCTTATTGTTTAAACGACGGTGTCTGTTCCCTGATCAAAGAGATGTAAAGTATCTGTTTGTGAAAACTATTGTTTCCAAGGAGACATGAAAAATAAAAATTGTGAAAATCAAAATAAATGTTGTGCTAACTGCCCAAAAGTCTCCTTCCATAAAATCCTGACAAACAGCCACGGAAAGAAAGGTTTCGGAAAAGAAAACATAGAATAGATTATTATATTAGAGAAGAATAAATAGAAAAGAATATACAGAAAATAATAAATTGTTATATTTATTCTCTTCACCAGAAGAATTTGGAACGCGCCATTCTGGAGAGAATCTAGTACTTGTGCTTCTCCTTCTCTCCAGAATGGCGCGTGAAAAGCTTTGTTTTTAAATAGGTAAAAACAAAGCTTTTGACGAAAGGAAAGCAACAATAACCTACTTTGCAAAACAATACGAACTCATGCAAGACCAAGACGCCAAAAAACAATCAACCATAAACAAACAAAATAGATTCGCAACAAAAATACAGAGAGCACTTCTACGCAAGAACCGGGAAAAAAAACAATCTCTTCTTCTACGATTTAATTGAGACCCTAGTAGACTTGCACTACAACGTAACGAGAGTAACAGTTACAGGATTAATACCAGGATCATCATTCAACTATGCCAGCATCCTCAACTCAAACGCATGCTTCATGGATGAATGCAAATTAATAGACAACCACTTCGAACAATGGAAACTGTTAGCAGCAAGAACACCAATGTCAACAGACGTTAAGTTTAAAATACACTATACGCCGCAGAAATGCCAACTGCACTGAATCTCTGCAAGGGAAACCAAAATGCGTCCACTGCGGCTTAGTAGCAGCCAAAAGATGCAAATTATGAAAAACAAAAAATACTGTTCCATTCCATGAAATTCTGACAAACAGGCACGAAAAGAAAGGGTTCGGAAAAAGAAAAGGAAGCTAAAAATCTCCTTCTCTTCACCAGAAGAACCCGGAACAATTGCCCAACAATAACAAAAAATTAAGGAAGAACAGCCAATGTTCATAATACCTCCGTATGCACAGTTGTGACAGTTGCTTGATAGATATAGAGTTGGTGTATACGACAAATGGGGCTATGGAGGTCCTACATATTATAAAGGCTTTATTGGTGCTTTTCAAGGGAATTGGCTGTTAATGAAATTGCCTCCTCAATTTAATTAAACCAAGGTCAATGTAGAGGGGGTTATGAGGGCGAAAGATACGCTGTGGAAGTCTTTCTCATAAACTGTTTCCAAACAGTTTCAATGTTGAGAGACTTTCTTAGGTCTAAACAACGGTATCTGTTTCCTAAATATTTTTTTCGAAGTTTCCGATTGTGAGAACTATTGTTTCCAAGGAGACTGTATTGTGTGTTGAAGGAAAACCTAATTGCAGGGTGAGAAATTGAAATACACCCCAAAAATCCGAAACTCGTTGCTCAATGTCAAAAATGCCAGACTTGGCATTTACATAACCCCACCTAGCCAAGTACAGAGAGTGTGTTTGTGTACCTAGTAGCCAAAAGACGCAAATTATGAAAAATAAATTTGTTGTGCGAACTGCCCACGTTCCATTCCATGAAATCCTGACGAACAGGTACGGAAAGAAAAGGCTCGGAAAAAGAAAAGGAAGCTAAACATCTCCTTCTCTTCACCAGAAGAACCCGGAACAAGCGCCCGACAACAACAAACATTAATAAAATAATTTGAAATAAACCATACGCCGCAGAAATGCCAACTGCACTAAATCTCCGCAAGGAAAACCAAAATGCGTCCACTGCGGCTTAGTAATATCCAAAAGATGCAAATTATGAAAAACATCTTTTTTTTTGTGCCAAAGGCCCAAACGTTCCATTCCATGAAATCCTGATAAACAGGGAGGGAAAGAAAGGGTTCGGAAAAAGAAAAGGAAACTAAACATCTCCTTCTCTTCACCAGAAGAACCCGGAACAAGCGCCCAACAACAACAAAAAATTTAGAAAGAACAGCCAATGTTCATAATAGCTCCGTACGCACGGTTGCTGGTACCAAAGTACAAGCGAGCGAGCTCTGAGCAGTGTGACTCCGTTTAATTGAACAGCTCCTCGTAGCTGTTCGATTATACGGGAGTTTATGCGCCAAAGACGTAGGTATTGGATCAACTCAACCAATCGAAAAATTGATATACGCGAAATACGATAATATATGAGGTGTGCTGAGTGTATCAACACCTCATCATACAGATTGGTTTCGGAAATCGGAATTGTTCGCAGCGAATCGTGCGCCTGTTAGATCCAATCGGAAATATTTGTAAGTTTTCTTGGGTCTCGAATAAAGACGGTTACTCTGGAAAAAGATGCGAAGTGAACGCGTGACTTGCCTGAACAGTGGCCACTATTCACTGAATTAAGAGAATGAGCCATTCTGCCAATGTACAGCAGGTTATGAAAGTAAAAGATGCGTTGTGGGAGTCTTTCTCATAAAATGTTTCCAAACAGTTTCAATGTCGAGAATTAACTACGTATATTTACTACGTATAGTGAAGGAGTGAAGTCGACGTGTGCTTCAACTGTTGTCTGAAAAACGGCGCTTGTTCGGAATGAACACAAGCCTTTCGACAGAGACGGGATCCTGCGACACAACGTATCCTAATGCGGGATCCAGTCTTAAATAATGTACTAAACATAATAACGGAAAATATAGCAGCATAGCATTGGGTGCCCACCACATTGAAAAACTCGCTAGCACAAAGTGTCATTGCGACAAGGGGACGGCATGTCCTGAGGTGCTTGAGGAGTAGAGGGTCTCAGGACAATCCCGGAAATACGGTCAAGACCCTGACCAACATTTGACTGGAATACTTACCTCCTACAAGCACATTTCTCTGGCGAATCTCCAGTCAGCCTATAAAGGAACGAACGAGTTGGGAGTGCTGGTCACCGGCTGCAAAAGGCAAGCCAGAGATGAGAAACAATACTTCTCCTGGAAGTTCGGGTCCGTGGGGTCACTACTGCTCAAAAGCGCGCCACAAGCTGCCCTGCGGAATTTATCTCTCTTAGTTTGGCTCCTCACCCTAATGCTGTGCCGGCGAAGTAATCTCTGCCAGCACCGCCCTAGAGTTTGTTGGAGCGCACAAGCCCCACCACGTCGTCAACGTAGAGATACGGCGGTGGGGTTATTATTATTATCTCAAGCTTCATTGACAAGCTCGGCAATCTAACACAAAACAAATTATTTACTATCTAAATAAAATGAGCATAGGACTTAAGATACTTTAGTATAGTGCAAAGTTTTTATAGGATATTCTATTATTTACTTATTAAATTGTTTGATATTTTTATACCCTATCAACACTATTTTCAACTTGATTTTCACTCTCTTTCTCTTGCTTAGTTCCGTTGTTTGATCTTCTTTCTTTGCTGGGTAGATTGGCAGGAGATTCTATCTCAAATGTAACTGGACCATCATTCTGTATGCTTACTTGCATGTAGGCTGCAAACTTGCCATCTGGAATGGATGAGGCTAGTGTGAACTTATTTGTCGAATACATACCTAACCTCCTTTTTTAGGCAAATGATAAAGAGACCTAGAACTTGTCACCTTGTAAAATTGAATTGGTATTCGATGCACTTAGCGCTAGTCTAAAATGTGAACTGCAGAGCAGCAAACTGTCCACATAAACTTAGATGGCGATAGTAAGATATTTTTTTATAAGTCTGCCTGCTATTTCTAATTTTAATAGAATAATTTATTAACATGGGTTGTCCCATGTGCGATAAGACCTGAGCATGGTAAAGACACAGACAGTAAAATTTAAATCACAATAAGAAAAGGTAATGAACAAAGAAAAAATAATAATCAATTTAATTATTTTCAATCCTTGTAAAATCAAATAATTCGGTATTTTATTCTCTATTTATAAATATTTAAAAAATACTTTTACAATTGCAGGTCTGAACTTATTGTGCAACGGTTATTACGGATAAAATAGTCTATTTTATGTCTGAATAGATAATGTTACGGACATGAGGCAACTAAAAAAGAGATAAAATTATCACTCTTCAATTAAAAAAACCGTGTCACAAGGGTCTATTGATACATAGATAAGTAAGACACATACCTTTAACTTTATCTGGTTTGTAAGCATCTTTCAACATTTGTAGAAAGTTCTCATAAAATTCTTTAGATTTATCTCCGGGCATTGCATGATGAAAGTCAGGTTTGTTACCCTGCAACAAAATATCACTTTAAACATCTCATTCTGGTAATAATGGTACAATCAGTACTATAGAAGTTTCTAGTGTGGATATTATTTTTCTTGGTGGATTATCGAAGATCGCTGTAGGTAGATTGTTCAGCTTAATTATTTAAGCCACAATTATTAATTAATAAATAATTTTCATAGCTGAAACAGGCTTCCTGTTAACTTCTTCAGAATCGGACAGGAAGGTCAGGCAGTTTATGGTCAAAAACTGCAAGTTTGTTGTTACTATCGGTTGTTGATCAGTTTTATGTTGCTATCGGGTAAGAAATTTAAAATATTTCAGTTATTACCAATATGGCTGAATGCAAGTGAGAACTTACTTTCCATGTGTTGTATAGCGTAAACTGACTGACACATAATATTTCTAATTCCCTATCAGATACACTTTTCTTCCATTTCTTCTCTGATTCGTCATCAAATAATTTGATACTCAATATTTTGCGTACACTGAAACAAATAAGAATAAATATTAGATTTAATATGTTATGAATGGAGATAATATCTAGTTCTGGCACACAACTAATTTCAAACAAGTAAATTGATATATATTATCAAATTGAACTTTGACCATGGCCTATTTTATAATGGCTGATGGCTCAATAAACAAATAGACACACTATAACAAAGCCAGTGTATAAGACATGATAAAAAGTAAGTAATACTAAGAATTCATGAAAATAATTAATTTTACTTTTTTTTTTACTTTGTGACATAGCCTTTTATCAACTATGTTGGGGTCGGCTCCCAGTCTAACCGGATGCAACTGAATACCATAATGTGCTGCCTATCTGACCTAAGACTAGTTGTCAGATTTTCGGGCCACTGAGTACCTAACGCCTGTCAAAGATCTCCAATTGACAGCCAGGACCAACAGCTTAACCTGCTTCCTGAGGCATGGAGGAAACTCGTTATGTAATGGGTGGTCACTCATCCACGGACCAACCCAGGCAAGCGCGGCTTAACCTGAAGATCGACCCGAGTGGCTGCTATTATTCAGCCACAAGGCCCTGTAAAATACATAATTAAAAAAAAAATAGTACTTACATGTATTCCATATCCTTCTTGCTGTCAGTATTCGATATTCCAATAAATACACAAATACCTTGACCAATACTGCTTATAACCTCGTCGTTTACTGGAATCAAATTATACCAATAATTAATCTATATTGAATATCAAATGAATTAAAGATTCGAGTACCTATTATATTGGAATTGGAATCTAGACCGAAAGATGATCTTTTGACAAGTTCGTTAGAGCTAAAAATACACTTTTATGTCTAAAGATTTCGTTAACCTAATTTTAACTCAGCATTTCTGAGAAAGAATGTGCGAGATTATTGCGAGAACCTAAAAATTATGTTGTTACAAACTCACCCGTAACTTTAGCGTTCATAACTCTTTGTATTAGTGCTTTCATTTTGTATTGTTCTGTGCACTTATTATTTATAATTTACTATGAAATATGTTTAAAACTTCTAATTGCAACTTTCATCACGACCTATTTGTGACAAGAAATTAGAGAAAAAAGACAACAGCTGTGGCCAATTGTCATTTGTCCATCATTTGTCGTTGTCGGTGAACTCGGTGACCTAGGTCAGGCTCAGTGTTGCTAGATCGAATTTCTGAATTTAGCCATTACTTTTGTATAGAAAGAATAAATAATCGGTTCTCTTCACTCACTGATGTAACACTCGATTGGGACTCGAGAGGCGAATGGGCGAAAGCTCCTTTTTTTGACATGGCCGCTCGCAGTTCAACAAGATAAGGTCGACACAAGACTGCTCAACCGGACCTATCAGCCGAATGCTCTCGGTGAGGGAGCGCTATTATACGCAAACGCAAGTCATCTTTACAAAGGTCGTATGGCTCTCCCACTTAGGCGAGTTATTATCGGTCGTTAATACCGTATGCCGCGTATGCGAATGCTAGGGAATATGCACGTAATTTTTTCTTCATGCTCCAACCAGCCCGCGAAATTCAATTTTTCTTACGTTTTTTGCAATTTGCAGGCCAGTGCTAGGTTGTATGTTGATTAAAATATTCCTCGCGACTGTAAGACATAATATGTAGTTACAGAATTATAATCAGGAATGACTTTGACCTTGAAAAAGTCATTCTTGCACGCTTGTATTGATGATATCGAAGCTGTGTGTGGGATCGCATGCGTCCCAATTCGAAATTTTAGAACTCTTATCGGAATATTGCAGGACGGAGAAACGCAAGCTTACTACTTCTATTGCGTCGTTAGTATGGCAGCAGTGTGTAACTTCGTAGGGCCCGTCCTAATACATAATGTAGTTACCTTCTAAAAACAGATATCGCAATAACGCATCCGGTATTAGCGATCGATAATAATGCGCCTATGTGGTACACCTTTGCACTATTGTATGAAAACTATACCTACGATTTCGTCATCATTATCTTGCCCATAACATAACCCAATTCATTTGGGGTCTGCGCAGCATGTCTTCTTCCATACTTCTCTATTACTCGTCATCTCATCAGACACTTCACCTTTAGTGAAATAAAATATCGTGGATTAGGTAATATAATAAGTATACAAATTAATGTCTTATTCTACTTATCGAAACTATCGCATGGGTAATCAGAAAATATTTTTTTCAATACACTTTCTCCAAAACTGGTTCATTTCGCACTACGATTAGGTTCAACATATTTCACACCCGTGCGTTTTTTTTTTCATTTTCCAACACCGTGTGCAGGAATAAAAATGCCACAGATAACTATACCTACCTATACTTATTCCAATGCCTATAGTCGGTGGTGATTGTTTTTTTTAAATCTCGGCAAAGAGATAATGCGTCTTTACGATGATAATATTTTTTGTATTTTTAAATAGAATATCATCAGAAACCATATTGATAATTATTAATTAAACTAGTTATATGAAAAGTATAAGAACAAATTAACATATATTTGCTGTGTTCTAAACTCTTTTCGTTCTTTTATTTTATTTCTTCAAAAGTGTATTGAAAAACGTCGTTTGATACACGTGGACTATGTTTTTGCACTAATATCAAAATTTACTATTTTCGAACTTTACCGTTGATACATTTTCCGTAATATATTATTTTTATCACGTATCACTTTCACACATACCTATTATTTTAATATTTTTGAATGTTTGAACAAAAAACATTATAAAAATTGTAACCCACCGGTATCGGGAACATCGTTCAAGCTGCCGGCGCCGCGGGCGCGGCGGTCAAGCCTCTAGCTAGAGCGAACCTCCTGAACATGAGAGACGTTTCCAGAAGCACAGAGCACTGAATCAGGCTATTGATCCGGTTGTCTAACGAGAGACTCCTACGGTGAGGAGGTGTCGAGGCTCATAACAATTTAGTAAAAATATTTGGGGAAAACGCCATCTCGTATCGAATAGCTGAATATTATAGTTCAGATATTCTCTACAAGGCAGCGTTTTTCGTTTAAAAATAATAGATGGCGCAAGCTGGTCTGATTATAGCGTTTTACAGCCTTACAAATAAAAATGTGTTATATCGCAACTATTCCATTCATAAACTAAGTATAGTTATAACAGTTATAACTTAAGAATATGTCGAGAATATTTTTTTACAAATAAATCAGGTATATCTTTGTTATAACAACTCTTCCGTTATGTCAAAATGCACGATTTGGCAACAGCGCGACCAAAGAGAAACTTCTAAAAAAAAAAAACAGTTTGTCCGTAAAAACTGTATGGACCCTTTGTCAACTTGACGTTTCTCGAGCTTTTTTTTTGTTCTAATCTTTACGCGCGAACTGAGTCAATACAGTTGTAATTGAATTTGTTTACTTTTGTGGATAGAGAAATATAATTTTAAAAGTGAATATTAAAATAGCTAAGAGAGACCGATCGAACTATTAGAATAGAATAATCTTTATTTACGTCCCCAGTACCTCAAAACAGAAGATAATCCACCTCCGCGCGTGTCCATATTGAGAGATCTACCAACTAATTGGTCTGAAAACACCACCTTTAAAAATTGATATTTTAACCGTAACTGCGTCATTGCTATTTACCTAAATCAAAAGGATTTTCTCTTTTTTTTTAATATTTTAACTTTTCTTTGAACCTGCATTAGATTTAGAATGTTATTTACTGGTTCTACTTCTTCTATTGCATCTAATTCCATAATCAAAACGAACTTAAAATATTTAAATGCGCGTAAACAACACAAACCGTGGTATTTTTAAGGTTATACTAGCTTTATACAAGGGTGGAGGCGAGAATAACTTCGGAATAGCAGTTGTATGAAAAGTTATGTCAAAGCTATACCTGGTATAAGCTATTCTTTGTTTATTTGTAGACATTTTGCTTATTCTTAGTTTATTCTCGAATATAACTTTTATAACACGTTTATTTGTAAGGCTGTTAGAATTTATAAGTTCATTACTCCCAATGATGCTCAAAAATTATCTTTCAACTGTACGATCAGTTTATCGCATTATCTGTGGAAATAGCACATTGTCTTCTTGTTTATGTCATTGACCTAATGCCCGAGATCGTTTTGTAGGTTTTTCATTTGCACAGAAATGTAATGCAATGTAGAATCTACGCTACACTACAGGCTAAAAATAAGAAGCAAGTAATTTATACTCACACGTTTATGAATCAATGAGGTAAGTAGGTGTACCTATCTGCTGCAGCAAAGGTGTTGGTACACCTACCTACTTAATTATATTGTTTTTGAAGGTTTCCCCCGTGACCCGTGAACTAACAAAAACTGGCCAAGAGCGAGTCGGACTCGCGCACCGGGGGTTCCGTAAAAACTTCTTAGAGGACAAACTTAACTTTGCTGTTCGATCCCTAGGAACGGCTATTGCACCAATCGCAAATAATAAGTTCGTAATCGTAAGATCGCGTTTTTTTTGTTATTAAACTACATATTTACGGTTTTCAGATTTTTTCCTTTACATGTGCTATAAGACCTGGCTTTGTGCCAAATTTCGTGATTCTAGGTCAACGGGAACTACGTATATAAATATGAAGGGTGTCAAAAACCTCTTAACGAAGCCGAAAGGCACTTGTTCTCCCCTCTTTGTTCTACACCATACCTAGGAACCTTCTAGTTAGGGAGATATTGGGGGTCAAAGTTACAACGTTTTGACAATTTAAAAAAAAAAGAAGTACAAGTTTTTAATGTAAGATTTTTGCTATAAACACCTCCACTACCCCCGTACTATTGAATCCATCCATCAGCACAATGTTTTGAGTGCGTTACATTGAGTTCTACCGCAAAACATGATTTATCACCCCAAAAAATAAAGCCGTTTCCCAGCAATATTTTTTGCGTAAAGTTACACAAAATGCTTGGTTGACGGCTTCGTGATGAGGTTGTTTACACCCTGTATAGGTTTTCAACCCAAAACCTATAGGGTACCTACTTCTGGTTGACCTAGAAAGTAAAGGGAAAAGTCCGAAAAATAAAAAAAAATTGTGGGACTTACAAGTTTTCGTGAAAATCTAAATTTGTGTTGACTCAGGACCTCAGTACTGGTATAAATTTCAACTTGCTAGGCCCACCCGTTCCTGAGAAAATCGGTGGAGACAGACGGACATAAAAATGGACAGACAGACGGACAGAAATACGGACATACAGACGGATAGACAGACAGGTGGACAGACAGACGGACAGACAGATGGACAGCGGAGTCTTAGTAATAGGGTCCCGTTTTTACCCTTTGGAGTTTGTCTATGTCACATGAAGGAAATTAAAAAACTAATTACTTTCACTCCCTAGAGACTAAAAGGGTCACTTTAGTCCCGCTTCGTAGGGCTATATTGGCGAACTTTTAAAGCATGTGAAGTGAAAAAAATGTGATAGACTGCTTATCAATTTCATCGATTGAATGGTGACCTACTAAAGCGACAGAGACAACAGAGTTATGGCTTAACGTCTCCCATACCTATAAGTAAACTTCTAAGTTGAACTCTTGTTCAAAACCTTCTGTTTCATTTAAGTCCTGTGGTTTAGGTCAAGTCGGGTAAGCCGAGGGTAAGCCCTTTTCACAAACCTTCTGTTTCCTCTACACCATGTGATGAAGTGCGTGCGCGCAAGTCACGTGTTGACGCAACGTGCGCGTCCGAAGCCGCCCGAATACCGGGCAGTGGGCGTCACCGTCAGTCTGTCACCGCTCATAGAAACAATTTTTAGTAACATACATCCTGCTGTTTAGGAGTTTCGGATGTGGATTGTTTCTGGCGGTTAAAATGCAGTTTAGTTTGATTAGGTTTTGCTGCCTGTTTAGCTTGGAGTGCTGTGTATTAGGTAGGTATATGATGATACCGTTTAAGGGTTCCGTACCCGAAGGGTAACCAACGGGGCCCAGTTACCCTCCGCTGTCAAGAGATATCCTTGATTGAAAAAGCCCAAAAAAACACACGCCCGACTGGGGAATCGAACGTAACACTTCAAGTTCAGCAGACTTAGCGTTTGCAACCACTAGACCAACGAGGCAGGAATAATAAATTATCAAACGTAAATATAATTCGCATAAAAAAAAAAACATCAAATTTAATCAATTACTTTTATAGTGGCTTGTAAAAGTTGCCAGTCACCCAGACATGTGCCCTAAGGGCACGTGTTTAAGTTAAATCTGTTTTGTATCGTCAACGTTTTCAACACAACGTGACGATCACATTAACAGCCGTTAATTGAATAATTATTACGGTATGCAACCTTTCGGAGAACGTTTTTGAGCCAATGGGTACAACACTAGGGCCAACATGCACCGTTTATCGCTAAATTACTTAAAGCGACGCATTGTTCTAAAACCGGGCACGCGCGCCCCGGGACTGAGCGCCGACTGAGCATCTGAGCGGGGCGAGGATTGCTAGGTTATAACTAAAGGACGTAAACGACAAAATGGTTTTTGTTATTTAATTTAGTTGGAAATGATAATTTGAGAAATTCCTTCTTCAATTTTAAAGAGTACGCATTAGTACGGAGAAAGTTAAGAGGCTTAAATCGGTCCCGTTTGCCCATAAGATGTGGATCTCTTTTTAAAAAGAGGTACGTTTGATATTTCTCTCTGTTACAAAAGTTACTTTAGTCATGTATTGAAAACTAACAAAATAAGGTTTTTATCATGATTTATCAGGTCACCAACTTATATTTTCATTCGTTTAGTAATTACTGACAAAAATTGAGATCATTGACTCCAAAATTTCCAATGCGTCCTCTTAATTACACGACTGCCCAAATTAAGGAGCGTTATGTTTTCAGGGTTCATGTATGTCATGTATGTGAGTTTCTTTATTCCACTATAACTTCTAAACGCCTTAACCGATTTCGATGTACGTGGTATCGTTAGAATCCTTGTGTTACCCCGGGTAACATAGCCTATGTGAGCTAGTGAAAAATAAAAAATAATTGGATACTGCAATATGGGTATCAAACTAAAGGGCTCATCATGAGGATTTTAAAATGGCGACAATCATGAAGATATTTTAATTTAAAAAAAAATGTGTTATTTATCTATATAGACAAGTTACGCGCTGCTGACTACTTATATTTGTGAACTTTAAAGTGATGAATGTACACCAAAATAATAAAATGCGAAATTCTAATAAAAAAAAACTATCTGTATCGATTTCAATCTTGTATCTTAAAATCGTAACTATAAAGAGTAAAATAAAAAAAAAAACCCGACTGCCTAAAAAAAAATCGAATAACTTTAAATAAAAACTGAAAAGAAAAAATCAAGAACAAATAATAAATTCAAATATGGAAGATATTGACTGCAACAGTCGGTTCCCATAATCGATGTAATAATTTTAGTCTAGATTATGTAATGGGTCCCGAATTTAAAAATTTAATTATTTTTTTTTAAATTATGGTTCTGTTTGTGTGAATTGTTTAAAGGGACAGAGTGAAGATTATTTAATAGTTTAGAACTACATAACATAACATCGCCTGTTATCCCCGAAGAGTTAGGCAGAGGTGTACCTAAAATCATCCTTATTTATCTTCCCCCAAATTTATTGGGGTCGGCTTCCAGTCTAACCGAATGCAGCTGAATACCAGTATTTTACATTGAGCAACTGCCTGGGAAATACGGTTTACCTACCGTATCCCGCTTGGTTAAGACTGGTTGTCAGACTTTCGAGCCACTGACTATTCGTAACAACTGTCAAAGCTCTACAAATGACAGCCGGAACCAATGGCAATGACAAGTATTTTCCCAGGCACGAAGTATAACAGGTATGTCCCATCCACAGACCGACCGAGCGCGGCGTAACACGATCTCTTCATCCTTATTAATCCTATCATCTTCAATTTATTATCTTTTGTAAGATAATCTCCATAACATTAACGTGATTCTAGCTAGAGGGTCATAAAATAAGTATACTTGCATTTATTTTATGACCACTACCACTACCAGTCTAGCTAGAATCACCTGTAATGTCGAAAGAATAGACTATGAATAGACGTATCACGTTGACGTGCAACGTGTCACGCAACGCTCGGAAGTTCTAGAATGCAACAATGTTACACTAGGGTGACCTCAAAGCGAGGCTTTTCCGGACTCTTGTAGTCTTGTCGCTACTTACAATATTTTATATTTACAGCGGCATTGAAAACGCATACATTTTACACGTCATTGAATGCAAACACGTGGCTGAAACGCGGAAAATGTAAAAATTGATGTTGGAAAATATTTAATAGGGTTTTCCGGCTTATTACACAACATTGCTTGTTAGTGCAGTGGCTCAGCGATTGACTGCTGCGCTGTGTATCGCGGGTTTGATTCCCGCACGGAACTAATATTTGTATGACCTACAGGTAGTTCCGGGTCTGGTTGTTGGTGAATGTGAGTTTAAATTTATGTAAAAGCACCCACGATACAGGAGAAAACCGTATTATAATAATAATCTTTATTTATCGGACAACAGTGATCCATCTTGTTAGTAAGTAGGTAATACAATAACTTATTTCTAGTGTTAGTAGCTAAAATATAATAGAGAAAACAGAGTAAATAGCATTGTGAAAAGGACATCCCCAGATTAATGCTCAGTGATTGTCCTTCTCACAAAGCTTTTAATAATCGGAGAGTCGATACTCTCCGCCACAGTTTTTAGAATGCTGTCGCCACTCGCCCGCAACCTTGTTAACAGCGACGCGGTTTTCTTGCGAACGACTGCGTGGAAGCCGTCAGTTCGGTTTTGCGCAAACATAGCAGAAGCACTGCACCATCGCGGCAGTCCCAACAGCATCCTAAAAATATTATTATACTGTACGCGTAGGTCATCCAGCGTTCTTTTGGTATAGTTGACCCAAAGATTCCCCGTGTAAAAGCATTGGCAATATGCCTTAAACAGTGTTACTTTCACTAAATTACTACACTGATAGAACCTTCGGGCCAACATGTTACCTCGGACCGCCAGTGCCCTACGCTCCCTTTCAATATCAACATTGTCCTTAAGGTCGTCAGTGAGAAGATGCCCTAGATATTTGAAAGTTGTCACTCTGTTGACGTTCAAACCGTTTAGGGTAATGTCAGGTATAGTATCTGGGCATTCGCCTCCGGCCCTAAAGACAATGTATTCACACTTCTTCACGTTATACACCAGTCCGTGTGAGGCAGCATACGCCTGACAAACCCGAAGCATTTCATTTACCGCACCTGCCGTCGGCGCCAGCAACGCCATGTCATCAGCGTAGCTGATGATACTATTTATTTTTACATCATGGACGCTACACCCCACCCGCATATTGCTGAGGTCCACGATTAGGCCGTCTATATATGTGCTAAAAAGCCTCGGAGATGTCAGACCACCCTGCCTCACACCGCATTCAATGATAAAAAAAATCAATTGAGATGATAAAAAAAAAGAAAAAAAAGGGGTTTTGTATGATATTATAAATGTGTGGTGTGCTCCAAATAAAAATAATAAGTAAAAGTGAAAATTCGGGCGCCAGGAGTACACACAAAACTATGCCTAGGATAGACTTACCTGCGGGAGCTGTATTGCGGGGCAAAAAAAAATGTTATTTTTACTATAAATTCACAATCAGGATATCATCAAAGACAAAACTTGAATAAACATGAGGCGTCATATTACGGGAATAGGAAACCGTGTAACATAATTATAATAAAATATTGTTGTTATTTATCAATATAATATTAAATCATGATCTGTCAAATAACCAATTATTAAAATATTTGTATTTTTTTATGAAACGAATAAACTTAAAAACTACTGGACAGATTCGAAAAATTATTTCAGCACTGGATAGCTACATTATCAGCGAGTAACTGAAGCTATAGCTTTATTTTATCCCCGTACTCCCACGGGAACGGGAACTACGCGAAACGTGTCTTCTTAATTATCCCAGTTTTCTAGCAATTTTACGCAGTTTTTTTGCGGCAAAAAAAAAATACGTGATGTCTCTCTGATCTCTCTCCCTCGTGAGATTGGGTGAGATACGGCTCGACCCCCTCCCCCATTAAACACGTCACGTAATTAATGGACGAAACTAAAAATGCGTTTTGTACCAGGTGGAATTGAAATAAAGAGCAGGTCCATAATAAAAAAATCTAAGTAGGTACTGTGCTTTGTATTATACGTACTTAGTATGGTAAACAGATAATTGTTTCATGACGATTTGCGTTATGTCAACAAACCCATACAATTATCACAAATTGCAGTAAACGTTCCCCCTATTTTATGAAACTGTAACGCGCTATAAAAGCCTTAGTAGTGCAGTAAACTAAAGCTTCCCGGTTTGACATAATCCCTCGTCACGCTCAGGGGTAATTTTACTTACCCCAAGAATAGGCAGGAACTAACCCGCACTGATCCCGCGTGATGGATTAGAGTTGAACCTGGTTGAACCTCATCTGGCAGCACGAAATCTCAGTTTCCTATGCTCCTATCCTTGCCGTCGCTCAGAACCGTCCTTTTCTAAAAAAAAAACCGACTTAGACCGCGAAAAAAGTGAAAAATGATCTGTCGTCACGACAAAGTGGGAACGCGCTCTTATGTTGATGTTCTTTTCTGTATGTATTTCGGCTGTTCTTGATTGCGCGTATTCATAGATTCAGTACTTATGCAGTATGATAACGATTTCATGTTTGCTTACTAAATCGAGGTCGCATCAGTTTTTACTGGTTCTATGTTATAGAATTTTCTTTTTAATTTTTTATAGTACTTGCGCGACGGCTGAGCATGAGGACCTGGGTTCGATTCCCAAGTCGGGTAAAGTGTTATTGGGTTTTTCCTTCAGGATATTTTGAGTAGTAGTCATGCAGTCTGGATTTGTGCCCGGTTGATGGCAATAGGCTTCTGCCTAGCCCTTCGGGGATAACAGGCGTGATGTTATGTATACCCAACTCGGCATTGTACATAAGTAAGCTATTTTATTGCAATTTGTATGTACAATTTTTATTTTGTGTGCAATAAAGAATAAGAATGAGTAGGTACCTACCTGCCAAGATTTTATTTCAAATTGATCTCACTATCACTGTCTATTTCATGCTCTCCTCCGGTATTCAACTTATTTATATTGTAAAGTGATCTGCTTAGCCTTTTCCCAACTATGTTTGGGTCAGATTCCAGTCTAACCGGATGCAGCTGAACCCTAATGAAGCCTATCTGACCACCTCCACAACCCAGCTACTGGGTGAGGTACTTATGATATAAAGTGTAGATGCAGAACTTCATCACAAATTCAAAGTCCAAGGTGAAGCAAAGGAATGAATACTAAAAAACTTATACCTACCGAATTATCAATTTTATTACTGACTAATAAATCACTATACGCCTACGACTGATTGCTCAAATGTTCCCACGAATGCGTAGCCGCAGTGCGTTGACAACAACGTGATCAAGCGTGGCAGCCCTGCCCAAACACCAACTCCTGCGCACGTGACCAAGTTCGTTGTAACCTAGTTCTCTTATTGCACACATAGGCACTCTCTCCTACTGATAAATTAGATATAGTTAGTGTTACATTTGTGAAAGGTTTGAACTAGATATTGGTGTCGACTATGTTGTGCACAAACTAAACTTAATTTAGGCTATTGCTATCTTTTACTAAAGGCAGTGCGAGAAAACTACGGCTATACCTATGAACTAAGTTAGAGATGTCTAATTAGTTTATGCCTTGCGCTTCACCGTGTTTTTAGTCGACATGTTTTTACGTGCACCCTTCATTTGTATGGAAATATTAGTTCCAATTAAATTTGACAGCTCTAAATTACGTCCGGCTCTTTCTCGTTTTATTAGAGAGAAAAAGATAGCAATAGCCTTATTTAAGTTTAGTTTGTGCACAACAGAATCGACACCAATGACATTCAAAAAGATTTATATAAACAAGCTGTCAGAAGAACTGTCATAAAAAATGTGATGTCACGTACATGAAGCAAACGGAATTGGCAAGTTAGACACGTATGGTTAACTGGGTGCTATCGGTACTTAATGGGGTATCGGTACCCATTAGGTACCGATAGCAACCAGATAGCCAGAAGATTATGACTTTGTTCATGTATACACGCACTCCTACATCAACAGGTCGAGGTATACCGTCCAGATTTATTGGTTAGGTACTAGCTGCCCGTGTCTATGTTCGCGACCATAATCTATCTCATGACAAAAATCATTCAGATCCGTTCAGCCATTCCGGCGTGATTGAGTAACAATCCAAACTTTCGCATAATTTATAATAATAAGGTAGTGAGATTTGACATAACATTTTTCAATGAAAAGAAGAAATATTATAGAAAAAAATATCGATGGGTGCCAAGAGTTCAACAGATGAAAATATTTCATGTGAACAGAGGGCAGAGTCTGACCTTTGGACAAACAATCAGTACTCCCATTTAACTTGATATATATTGCCGTCATCCACGTTCCATTGACAGATATAAGTATGAAAGAGTCTCAATGGATTAGTCTCATCCATCATATTGATGTAGCCAAGACTGCACGTCATGCTTGCATTAAGTTCAACGCTCACTCACACAGATATTAGCTCTGCAAGGGGTCATCATCGCGTCAACTTGACCCGTTCGGGATTCATTGTATGAAACTTCAAACTGCAGCGCTGTCATATGAATCGGTATAGTGCATAAGAAAAATGTACATAAGTATTCGAAATTACAATCTAGCTAGACAAATTACTTATACTGACGATGCTCCAGGAGACCAACTCTTTTTGTTTTTTTCGGATGGGCAATCATCAAATGACTCCTCCCACCCTGGGCGGAGCAGGAGGGAGTGTCAGACTTTTACTGACTAAAACCCATCCATGTTCCTTCATCGCCCTTTTTATTCCGGGGCCATGGCATCTCTTTCGAATAGTCCCGCAGCCCCTTGTGGTTCTGTGAGAAGAACCAGTAAAAGGATTAAGTATTATGATTCTACTACAGCGGCCATTTTAGGCCCCCGGTAGTAAACGACGAGCAGATGAACATGCAATGTTTATAAGTGTGTGTAACTTTAAACGGAGGTAAAAATATATATTGATAAGTATATGACGTGTGCAGGTTTATTTTTAACGTACGCTAGTGTTTCTTGCAACGTGACTAAACGGCAGCCCTGTCGTGGCGTACGCAGCGCGTGCGCACGTGTAGTAACGATAGCCAATAACGTAACCCAATTCTCAGTGAACATAACTATGTATGTATAATTAATGTACTGCCGACAAACTGTTTGGCAGACTTTTTACATGTTATTGTACAGATTTTGATTTAATACATAAAAAAGGTAGGGAAATATGTCCGTTTTGTGTTAGTGTTAGAAAAGTTCTGATAATTTACAAGCTGTGTATTTATTGTTTGGCAAGTAGGTACTGAAGATCTAGATTACATGATTGATTTACGAATTGTGTGAATAGATAATTGATAAAGAAATCACCTTTAATCCTAAACCATTTTTTTTAGGCTTATCTGACCTTTTTTTTAATTGGACAGAATTCTGGCAATCCCATCACACGACATTCAGTGATGCTGCTTTCCGGCGACTTTTCAACTGTACAGGAGTCTGACAACCAATCTTGCCAAGGGGTACCTATCTATTCACGGGCAATCATTGGTACTCAGCTGCAAACGGTTAAACCAGAAGCCAATCCCAACATAGTTGAGAAAAGACTTTGTAGATGATGAAGCTAATGAAAATTTCCAACTTTTTCTTTGAGATGGCAACGCAGTAGCCACCCGTCACACTATTCCCAAACCACTGCAACTCGTGAAACCCAGCATCAACAGTGGAGACCACCCGAAAAAGTGACGAGGAAGTCCCAGATAGACAATTCAACTGTCTTGGATTTCGCAACGAAATCAACTGGAAAAGACTAGCGAAGGAGTATTAGAAAAAACATAATCATTCCCAACGCAGCAACGACTAGTGTGCTGTGCATAGTAAGTGTTAGTTTGAATTTGAGTCATCTTGGTGAACGAAATTATTCAGGTATACTTTGTCTGTCCAGGACTCCAAGGTGCGCCGGGCGTTTGGAATCGTAGTTCGGATCGAGGCAAACGATCAGTTACGCACTTCAAGAAGTAGAAGTTGAATTGTCATCGATTCAAAAAGAAGTGTTGGTAAGTTCTTGACATCGGTGGACCACAAAACAAGCCAGCCTTCATAACATCATTCACAGCCCGACTTCACCCACTGCTGGGTATAGGCCTCTCTTTGTTTGTGCCAAGCTCCACGCTCTTGTGCCAGTCTCATCCAGGATTTTCCCGTAATGGCAACAAAGTCGTCTGCCCATCTCGCCGCCGGACGACCAATCCTTCTCTTTCCATTCCTTGGACTGTACTCGTTCACTACTTCACATAATTTATAATAAAAGCTCCTTTCGTTAGTAACATCTATCGTTGTTACATAATACATTACATTACACATGCCTACTACATATGTAAACAGCAGTACATGAGGCAGCCCTGTAGTTACGCACCCACCAGACGCTCGCGCACGTGACGGCGAGGTCGACGCTTCCTAGCCAGCGATAAATTATACACATCGAGGCCGACCAACTCACTCGCTTGACTCGCTATTACACTGCAGTGCACGAATACATGTGGTTACTGTGCATTGAACTAGAATGCACTGGAGTTCATTGGAGAAGCTGAATAACGTATGTTTTTTGAAAGCAAGTGTATTATCGTGTCTACTGATCTGCCAGACGTCCGTCGTCTGGTGTTCAATGTCATGTACCGAATTGTTTTTGTTAATGCTTTTCAGAGTTTTGTTTAATACACATATGCAAAGTTGGTAATTTTAAAAATATGCTTTCTATAGACGGGATCAAGCGAACAGTAGTATTCTAATTGCAATAACATTCTGGCAGCTGTCAAATGGCCATTAGGTACTTATGCCATTTTGCTACAGGCATGACCTCTCTCAAAGATGAGATCACAGTTTTTTTAGAACATTTTTCTTCTGATTGCTCTTCTACAGTATTCAGAATCTCTTAGTGCCCATGGCATTAAACTTAAAACTTAAATCTAAAGGCAAACAATTTGATACTTAGATTACCTATAATCTTTTGAAAAACTAAACAGATCTCATTATACAACCTAGCTATACAAATCACAGTACCATTTTATGCTATAATTTACATATCCATTACAGAAACGAAGTAAACATGCATGGTTATTTCAAATAACCTAGATTTCATGTGACTACATCGTATTTTCATTCAAAATGATTGTTTGTTTATTCAATAAGGAGGTCAAGTCCTCTTATTCATTTCATATTCATTGTCACTCCATTCACGTGATAGAATGCAACTGATTCGTGTTAAAAACAGTTTTTACGACCCGAATGGCGCAGCGGTAGTGAGGCTGCCTTACGTTCTTAGGGTCCCGCGTTCGAATCCCGGTACGAGCAAATGTTTGTGTGATGAGCATGGACATTTGTTTCTGAGTCATGGATGTTTAAATGTATAATAAGTATGTATTTACAAACAAAAAGTATCTATGTAGTATATCAACTATCTGGTGTCCACGACACAAGCCTCGTTGCTTAGTGTGGCACTAGATGGCGCTGTGTGTAATGTCTAGCGATATTTATTTATTATTATAGTTTTATGCTATTTTGAGTTTTGATGGAATACGACACGTCTGTTACCTTCCTTCAACCAACTTACGTGCTGGCGGGAAAAGACAGAACTAAAATATATACCACCAACTTTGACATATCGATGCAACTTTTCTTGACATGCCACGCCACCCTGAACTGAACACTGAAAGTGGTCATGCTATAGCTGCATATAGTCATCATCATCTGCCTAGTTTTTTCCAGTTTAACTGGACGCAGCTAAATACCAGAATTTTACATGGAGCTACTGCTTATCTGACCTCCACAACCCAATTTGTACTAGGTAATATGATAGGTACCCCTTGGTATGACTGGTTGTCAGACTTTCGGGTCACTGACTGCTTTTGGTGCAGTACGTCTTCTTTTTCCGCACTTCTTCTCTACTAAGCTGTTACTCGTCATCTCAGCAGTCACCTCCTTTCTAGCCATATCAGCTTTCACGCAGTCCATCCGTCGTTTCTTTGGTCACATCAGAGATATTATGGATATGATATTTCGGTTCTGGATACGGATATGGATATAGGAATAAAATTATATCGGATACGGTTACGGATATGTAATTATTTCGGATTATCCGTTAGTTTCGGTTACGGATATTAGATTGCAGTAAAATATAAACACAAATAGTATGTAATAATTTGGTTTTATTTATAGGTTTTATCTAGTCTAGGTTATCATTTGGTATTATAATCAGTCATATAGGTAAGTAATTAGTAATTATTTAGAGATGTTATATAATAATTAGTAAAGTAAACCTCTTTTTCAGTGTTTCTGTATGTTCTAACGTATTTTTAATAATTGGTGTAGTTATACGAAACTATCCGAAACTTGTGAAACGGATACGGTTACGGATATGTGTTTATTTCGGATATCCGATAGTTTCGGTTACGGTTACGGAGCTCCATATCATCCCTGATCCACATTCATACTCAAAATTATTGACAAATCAATTCTGTAAATATTGACTTAGTTATTACCGTTTTGTGCATAATAGTTAGTAACTATTTGTTAAAATATTGATGAATGATTGAATATCAAAATAATAGTGCTAGAAGCATAGTAACCTGTAATACTGGCTTGACCTGTAGCTGATAAACTCTCACTTTAAAACACATTGTTATTTATTATGTTCTAACTTGATAAGCGGTGGGGTTACTAACCTAATGATGATAATAATAATTAATACGATGGACGCTGACGGGACTTAATTCGATATTTTATCGGGCACTTAGGTACGTAGTACTTTTATTTTATTTTGATTTCCTTCCATATTGTTTAATGGTGTATTTTATCTATGTGATCTTGATAAAGATACCTAAAGCATATTTACATTGTTTCTAGCCGTAATTACCAATTGGCATGACGACAGTATCAAAAAATTGCAAATCTATTTAGTCCGTCAGTTAGAGTATTGGAAATTAATCGACACGTATTTTTTGTTTTTGTAAATCCATAATTATTGACAAAAGATAAAACGCATAAAAACTCGGGAGTGGGGGCTCGTGACGTCAGAACTAGTTAAAAATTATACCTAGGCGTGACGTATTGAGAATTTTAAAAGCGTCATATCTTCGTCAATTTTGGTTTACGTAACAAAATAAAAAACACGGGTCAAATATTTTTTGATAATCTAACTGACGGACTAATTAGATTTTTTTTGTCGTCTCGCCTATTTAATCAATTATTCTACCCCTTTTACGTTTAATTAATCATATCATCATAAAATCACGCCTGTAATCCCCGAAGGTTAGGCAGAGGTGTAGCTAATAGTACACCCACATTTCGCTAGTCTAATAGGGGGGAGCCTATTGCCACCATTCGGGCACAAAAACCGATAACACTTTGCCCGAACTGGGAATCGAACCTAGGACCTCATGCTTAGCACTACACCGAGGCAGTCATACATTTAATTTTCTCGGCTTATTTTATATTCTATTAGTTTATCTCTTTATTTAAATAATTACACTACTTTTATACAAACTATAACTCTAAATAATAATAAAAATATGTACAAGCAACAACCTGTAACCGTTACAGGGCGTCAAAAAATTCGTCCACATTGCTGTCAACAGGAAAAGTGATCTATTTAAATAAAATATCACCGAGATAAAATAAAGTAAAGACGTTCAAAAACGCCTCATAAAACAATTTCAAAACGAGCTTCTAAACTCACTGACTGCTGATTTAAAACTTTGTGCTTATATGCCATCCATACAGACGCTTATAACAAACGTGACGTGACACCAAAACGGTGTGACGGCTAACATTGTTATCATAAAGTTGAGCCAAACATGTGACCGACGTATGCGCAGCGCACGTGCGCTGACATAAGGTTCTCACAGACGAGCGGCACGTTGCCAACGGCAGATAAGCTGCAGCCGTTGCCACCTGTCGACGGCTGCCGTGGACGCGCCGCCGGCTGGCAGCCGCCGAAGCATCGACGACTGCCGTCGACGGGTCGCGACGCTTGCAGTTGTGGCATGCCGCGTAAATGTGTGTCGACGGTAGCCGTCGACGCGCCGGCGGCAGCCGCCGACACCACAACTACAAGCGTCGACGGCTGCAGTTTATCTACAGTTGGCAACGTGCCGCTCGTCTGTAAGAACCCTAAATAAACTCATTGACACTGTAGTGTCGTCATCGTTACTCGTGTGAGGTGTCAATTAGAGAACGAATACATTAGTGTTTCTAAAATAATTTTGGAGAGAAACACGTTGTGTCATTCTATGTGACACGTGAACGAAAGTTGAATAAACATCAGTTGCCATAAGATAAGATCAAGGCTGCCTTTCCACTAACGTTGTTTTGTGTGGGGGTAGTGGCTGAGCGATTGACTGCTGCGCTGCGTGTCGCGGGTTCGATTTCCGTAAGGAACAAATATTTGTGACCTACATACAGGCTGTAAACAACCTCATCACGAAGCCGTCAACCAAGCATTTTGTACATCAAACTAAGTAACTTTATGCAAAAATTATTGCTGGGAAACGACTTTTCTTTTTGGGGTGAAAAATCACGTTTTGTGGTAGAACTCAATGTAACGCTCTCAAAACATTGTGCTGATGGATGGATTGTATAGAACGGGGGTCGTGGAGGTGTTTAAAGTAAAAATCTTACAATAAAAACTTGTATTAAAAAAAAAATTGTCAAAAAGTTGGAACTTTGACCCCCAAAATCTCCGTAAGGGGCAGCACAGACGACAGACTTTTTGTGTGCGACAGACAAAAAGAATGCGACAAATTTTGCGTGATTGATCTGTTTGACTACTTTTTTGTCGACTATAAGGCGATCAGTAGGATCCTTTCCATCAGTAGATCCTTATAGTAGACAAAAACGTAGTCAAACACATCAATCACGCAAAATTTGTCGCAGTCTGTCGTTTGCGCTGCCCCTAACTAGAAGGTTCCCAGGTATGGTGTAAAAAAAAAATTATCGCAATGATGGAGAGAACAAGTGCCTCTCGGCTTCGTTAAGAAGTGTTTTACACCCTTTATAACTCCGGGTCGGGCTGTTTGTGTATGTTAGTTTAGATGTTTGTAAATGCACCCACGGTACAGGAGAAATTCCTAGTGATCGCGAATCAAATTTTTTTTAATAATTCTGACCTGCAAATTGCAAAAACTTTATTAAAATTTGGATTTTGCGGGCTAGCCTAGCGCTAAAAATTTAAATTAAATAAAAATATTTAAAATAAATTTAATTAAAAAAAAAAAACTTTATTGGCATAAAAACAGGTTACAGAAAAATGTGAGACCCTGGCTCCAGAGCTAGGTTAGATTAGGTACCTGTATAACAGGAGCCAGAAATATTTATGGGATTTCACTGGCTATTAGCGAAGATTATATTTGAATAAACTGAGTATGAAAAACTAGGTCTATACCTAAAGTTAGTTTATTAGAACTTCCTCAACACTTACTCATACCTGAGTAAACATTGTTATAAAGTAGACAAGTAGTCTATCACTGTATCATTATACCTCCAAGACATAATTATTTACATTGATGCATTCTAGAAACAAGCAAATGCTTGAGATACCGATTGTTTCAAGGAAAAAGAGTTTCCAACAAACAGAACTTAAAGCACAGGCTTATCATGTACATAACGCCTATAATCCCCAAAGGGTTAGACAGAGCTGCATCTAGAAGTATGAAACTAAACACCCAAACGCCAGTTATACAGGATGTAAACCACCTCATCACGAAGCCGTCAACCAAGCATTCTGAACATCAAACTAAGTAACTTTACGCAAAAATTATTGCTGGGTAACGACTTTTTTTTGGGGTTAAAAATCTTATTTTGTGGTAAAACTCAATGTAATGCACTCAAAATATTGGGCTGATGGATGGTTTGAATAATACGGGGGTCATGGAGGTGTTAAAATTAAAAACCTTACATTAAAAACTTGTATTAAAAAAAAAAACTTGTCAAAAAGTTGGAACTTTGACCCCCAATATCTCCGTAACTAGAAGGTTCCCAGGTATGGTGTAGAACAAAAAAAATATCGCAATGACGGGGAGAACAGTGCCTTTTGGCTTCGTTAAGAGGTTTTTTGCACCCTTTATTTAAGTCCCATGTCCCAACCGAGCGCAAATTACAGCTACTGAGGAATTCCTGATATAAAATCCCAATAACACTGCCCGACCTGGGAATCGAAGCCAGGAAGTTATGCTCAGCAGTCTCTTGCGACCACTAGGCCAACGAGGCAGTCAATACAATATGTATATATATACAGTAGGTATATGAATATATTGTACAAGTAGGTTAGTGCGCAATTAACTGAAATGTTTACTGAAATACATACATACATCACTGGGGAAGTGGGGACGATTAATTGGAGCGGGTCAATGAACTTGGCTATTGCACAGATATGTATGATTGTGTATTGTCTAGACCAACGATTCCCAAAGTGGTCCAGGTGGACCCCCAGGGGCCCACGGGCGACCCGACAGAGGTCTACCTTGGAGTGAAAAAAAAATGGGGATTCACAAGTTGTAAGTCGTCCACGAAAATTTATCTGCTTTTGATACTAAAGAACAAAAATGTAGGCTTGACTTTATCTATCAATGTAGGCAGCAATTAAGCTATTCAAAAAAGTAAAATAAAAATCCAAACGTTTCGGTTATTTATGACAGGTTGTATTTCGGTGAAAATGGTAGTATTGAGTCTTTAAAAAAGCAATTCGAAATTTTCAGATTTGTTGCCAAAAAAACTTAGGAGCTACGGTCCTCATGCAATCCTAATAGATAGCGCGAACAAATATTATTGCTATTGCTTTTCATTTTGGTCCACGGGCTTGATAAAAATGCAGCAGCGGCTCCACCGAAACCAGAAAATTATGAAAGGGGCCTACCAAGAAAAAAAGTTTGGGAACGTCTGGTCTAGACTAATATGTTATCTGTACGTACGCGTAGCAAGGTTCCTTTTTCCACTTTCCGATAGTTTATAGTTTGCTGTACGTAAAGAGCTTTAATTGTGACCGATTCTGTAAAGTATGTATGTTTTTCCTTCACTTTGAAACGGCTTACAGATTTGGATGTTAAGTATCTACACAGGTAGACAGTACCTGAAGCAACACATAGACTTTTTATGTTCCTGCGCGATCAACATAATCGAATAAAACGCGAGAGATGTCGCGTTTAATTCTATTTTACTCATATTTGATGAAATATTTAATAATAATATAGACAGAGATCTACCTACCTATTAAACTTATAGCAAAAAAATGTGTTTTTTTCTAGTGCAACTCACGTGTTTTGTTATTCAGGAGAGTCCCTGAATTGAAAATGTTTAATTGTGCATATTTTGCACATTATTTTATGTACCTAAATGCTTGTACAAAAAGTTAGTTAATGATCCGTAATTTTACCTTGTTGTTTAAATAGGACTTTGACCGATAACAATGCATTATGCAACAATAATAGGTATTTTAATTAAGCGTGATGGATATTAGCAATTTATTAAAAGACAAATAAATTATAAAATGATTAATTATTCAAAAAAAAAAAAAAACATATTTCATATTCGACGAACAATTTTAGGATCACATTGTAGAAGATTTGCTTCTAATATATTCCATATCTTAACATGCCTAAGTTACCTTCTCATTAAATAACTTATCACAGGTCAATGAATTTCAACCTTGCAGTACTTACACGTGGAACTATATTTGCATATTTTTTAGATTGGGAATCGCATATCGCATGGTCTCTATTTTAATTTTATTGTACGTTTTTAGAGATCCTTACTTTACTTAAATGTTTACGTTCGTTTATTTATCGTTGAATAGGTTTTTCAAAATGACTTATGGGTTGCAAATACTATTTTTCAATTTAATGCTCTTTTTACGAGATATTAAACTTTTGTTCCAGTAGAGCCCCCCCCCCCCCCCCCCCTTTAAAAGCTAAGCTAAAGAAAACTATAGCGGTTTAGATAAATTTATTAGTTTAGCATTAAAAGTCGTTGAACTTGGGTGTTGGATAATTTTGTACCAAATACAAAATCCTTAGAATAAATCCTTTAAAGTGACTAAGGTGAAGTAGTTGCTTGTTTATAACGGGTAGATAAAGACTTGCATTGAAAAACAACATAAAAAAAATGGGATAAGGGAACCCTACACTGCGCGTGGCCCAACACGCACTTGGCCGGTATTTTATGGTTTTGCCGGCACACGTGTAGAACAAGGTCGTCAAGGCATTAGTAAAAATTGCAGCAAACATCCTAAAATATCCTAAACTACAAATAAGTTTGTGCTTTAAACATGGTATGTAAGATCCAATTTCAAACGAATCTCCATCACGTGACAAATGGTCGGTCAGATACGCAACGGCCTTCCAGGTCCTTTTAAAAACATAAGGTTGCTGCCGAATAAAATTAAAAATAAAACGTGACTTTTGAATTTTGAATTCCGACAAATCCTCGAATACGTTCGAAAAGCAAAAGCAATAGTGTCAATGTTATATGAATAATACTGGTTTTAAAACTTTAAAAATATGATTTTCAAGAATTAACGGTGAAGGAAAAAATCGTGAGGAAACGGCATGTCTTAGAACCAAAAATAGGTACCCACCTATGTGATGCCCCGTCCTAAATAGTTCTGTTCCCGGAAAAAATACAAAACTCCTTTCGTCACAAGGCCAAGGTGGTCCCCAACCATGACGAATTCGTAGAAAAGTACGAATTTTCTTAACCACTAAAGTAAAATTTTTTTGCATAGATTCGTCGATATTGTCAAAATCGCGGAAAACACAGAACTGGGGAGTGTGTCAGAAGGAAGTGGAGGCCTATACCCAGCAGTCCGCGCTGATATGATGATGAAAATCAAAGTAACAAAATGGTATTTTTCTTATTTATTTTTTTGTTCTCTATCACAATGCTGTCCTATTGGACCCAAAGGTTGACTGGTAGAGAATGCCTTGTGGCATTAAGTCCGCATATGACCACTCTTGTACATGAAGTTTAAATAAATAAAATCAAGTTGACCTATTTATG
Source organism: Xestia rhomboidea (assembly GCA_963853795.1). Taxonomy (NCBI): domain Eukaryota; kingdom Metazoa; phylum Arthropoda; class Insecta; order Lepidoptera; family Noctuidae; genus Xestia; species Xestia rhomboidea. Next base: position 10,202,513 of record OY970778.1, read on the forward strand.
ACATGTCGATTTTATATTTAATTTCTCACATAAAAGCTACGTAACTTGCCGGTCCCATAATCGCATGACAACGAGTGTGAACGAGAATCGTCTTCCAGTTTCCAGTACAATCTTATTTGTCACTTCAAATGAAAATCAAATAAATAACGAGTAATACATAACTTTACCCACGTGACGTATCTGCAATGACACTATACAGTTTGAATTTAGTGTGCGCTCGCTCATGTGAGAGGTCACGTGCGCAATTGTTTCCAGCCAGTGTTTAACTTTCACTTGGCGGCTATACGTGTTTTATGTGGTTGTCTCTGATAGTAGCTGCAATTTCCATTGTCTTTGGGTTGAATGTGAATTCTTTGCACATTAACAATGAATTTGCTTAGCAGGTATTGTTCGTGGATACTGTGGGTTATCGTCAGTAGTTTGTGGAGAGAGATTAATAAATGAATAATAAATAAAATTGTATTAAATGATCGACAATAAATATTGTTATTAATGTTGTTGGGTTCTACGGACGGAACCCTTTATGTGCAAATCCGACTCGGACTTGACCGGTTTGTTTTTTATTCTAGGACGTTCCAGTTTCATCAAAACGTTTTCCTTAAATTTGTTTAATGCTTTTTAATTTACAGACAAAGCTACATTAATGCAGTAAATTCAATCAAGACTCCGCTTAAACAGTTTCCTCTACCGTTTCCTGCTAGTTCACTCATACAGATGCCACTTCAGCATCATAATTCCTGACACGTGATATAGAATCATTCGGAATGCTAATTTAGGTCAAGTAGGTACATATCTTGCTATTATTCAATTTGAGCAGAACACGTGTTTTTCAACGTGACTCGTGAATAGTGATGATATTTGGCGTGAAAAGGCTCGGTACACTAACAAGCGTGTTTTTTTAATTGGGCGTGCAAATGAGAGGGCTTTGATGTGTTTTTTTATTGGCAACACTTTTGACAGTTGATTGGGACTTTTGTGAATGCGAATTTTAATGCATGATGGTGCATTTTTTAAAGATTTGGTCTTATATGTATATATTAGAGAATTTGTATTTATATATTTCCAAGAGTACCCGGATCCGGGTATACCCGGGTATATGATATTTTTAGTATCCAGGTACTATTTCTTGATCAAAGACTTTATTGACTTTGATCAAAGAATTCATCAAAATTCTCGGAAAGTTATTATGTACTAAGTAGCCCTAAAAATAATATTAGCTGCACTACGAATAATTAAAATAACTTTTTTAAGTCTTTTACAATTAATAAAAAATAAATAATTGTATCTAGTGGATCTACTATTAGCCTTTTCCCAAAAAAGGAAGAGGTTTTATGTTCATGGATGTTCATTGATATTACCATGAATATATGTTAATCGATGCATTTGACGTAAACTCGATTTATAACACATTTGCTCGTAAAGGGTCTCTTATTTCACCAATTTCAATATAGTAATGTATCTCATTACGTACTTGTGCTGTAAAGTAAAATCACGGTTTATACTTTTTTAAATCTTAGCAAAGAGTTTTTATGTCAGAAAAGTGGTCAACATTTTATGAATAAAATTAACTTTGGGAGATGATATATAATAAATAAACATTTAATTCTTTAATTTAATTAATTTTGACAATAAATTACAACCATTTATCTGTAAAAAAAACACAAAAATATTAATTTACGTTATTAGTAATACTGGCTGTTTTTTGTTTCTTTGCCTTCAAAAAAATTGCTGATGCGCGCGCCTCGCCAATTTGTGAAGAAGTGAAAATTATTCCGCGCGCTTTTTCTTTTTGCTGTATTGTTTTTATTTGTTTTATTTATTTCCTCGCAAATTATGTTATAAAACGTCGTATGACATACGTGCGCTTTGATAATTATAGCCTCTGATTTTTTATCGCCGGCTCGGGCAAGCAATATCGCCAGGGCTGTAATTTTCAACTTACCGCACTTATATCAAAATGTACTATTACGCGATCGAGACGTTACTCGAATTTTAATATGACACTCGCACTATGCATACTGCTGTCAGAGTTTTATGCAGCTCATGGGCCTCTGACTTGGCTTTATATGCCGTCGAGTAATATCTCTCTAAGATGTTTTTCCTTCACCGAAGCAAGTGATAATTATGCAATACGTACATGAATCCGAAAAATCAGTTGTGCGTATCCTGGGTTCAATTTTGGCACCTATGACTTGTCAGTCCGACACTCCGACGGTCACACCACTAGGCTAACACTGCTTACAATGAAAAGTTAAGACTCACGTTCGTATAAGGTGCCTCGTATTTTGGTTCTAGGAGTTTCCTTTTTATTTGTAACTGAGAAAGAAGGAAAACACCTGATTTGGATCAGGTGAGTTTCCGATATCGTACGTAAATGTTTTAGCTTGGTGGCACATAAATGTTTGGATTTCGTATTTCCACAACAACGTTCAATAGAGGCTTATCGGTAGCTGATATCAGCCCAATACAATTGGACTACCCACGTGTGCAACTACCTGAAATGTGACCATACCAGCATTGCGCGGGCGAATTGGACAGTCGCGTTCAATTCAAAACAGCCTCTGCTTTCTTGTGTAGCAATATCGCCTCGGCTGTAATTTTCAACTTACCGCACTTATATCATAATGTACTATTACCAAATCACACACAGCAATGCTGCAAACGTAATTATGAACTTCAGACGTTTTAACGTACATGTTGTTTCTGACAGTCCGTTTTCCTTCAATTTTCATCGGGCGTTATTTCCTCGCGATCGCTCTGGTGTCACAGAAAATGTAATTCAAATAATTAATTACAACAATTTTATTGAAAATGGATTCTCCGTTCAGTTTTCCCACAAAGGTATACTAAATATGTATTTTATGCAAGTAACCAAGAATTATCTTTTCAACAGATTGACTGTAATTTTATTACAATAATAATTGTAGCCTTCAAAATACACACGTAATAAGAACCCACAATAATTTCCTTTATTAGGTTTATTCATCGGTAAGTAGGTAGTTATTTCAGGAAAATGTATTTCCATTCATGTTTCAACAAATTATGTACGTAGGTTTTTGAACCAATCACTTGTTGCGTAGGGTCTAGTTATCTATTTATTTAGCATGGTTTTGAGGGTTCCGTGCCCAAAAGGTGCCCGCGTGCGCGAGACCCTGTTACTTACTATAAGACCTCGCTGTTTGTCCGTTCATCCGTTAAAGGGCTGTATCTTTTGAACCGAAATATGTACTTAGACACTTGAATTTTTTACAGAGTATACGTACTATGGCCGCTAATCCACAAATAGTAAAATAAAATAAAGCTAAATGTTAACCAGTACTGGCTCTTCAGTCAACGCTAAAAAATAATTTAGGTTAGGATAGTTTTAGCTTTGACTTGAGTACTGTATTACAGTACTGGTCTTGCAGTACTGGGCTTGCAGTACTGGGCTTGCAGTACTGTCTTCCAGCACTATCTGATAGTACTGTCTGCTTTCGGAACCGGTTGAACTCAAACTCAAACTCAAACTCAAATCATTTATTTCAATTAGACCATTACGGCACTTTTGAATGTCGAAAATACAAAAAAAAGCAAAGCTACAGTCACAGTCACAAGGCATAATAACTTGAGAAAGTACTGTAGTTGCCCATTCCCTAACGTAGATCTCTATGGAGAAGAACGGGCAAGAAACTCCATGGACACTCTTTTAAATCAAAATATTGTTACAAAATCTTGGTTACATCATTCATGTTGAGATTATACGTATATGTGAGAACGATGTAGAAAGACGTGCACATTAAGAGCGTCCAGAGTAAAATGATAAATCAAAAATTAAAAAAAATAAAATAAAAGTAATTAAAATGAACGAACCGTGGCAGCCAAGAGATGGCCAGTCCCAACTGATAGCGCCCGTTCACGAACATGACGCATGTATCGGCACCATTCAACTCGACCATATTTAAGGGAACTAAGTGACCCGACACACCCGCCACCATCAGCGAGACATTTGAGTGAGCATGACATCCTCTCATAGCCACCAAGGCATATTCAAGTCAATGAAAGATAACTAAATGTAAGTGGCGGCTGAACAGTACAAAGTACTCACACATGTGCTATGCAATTATATAATACTAAAAACTGGAATCTATACAATGCAAGTAGGTATATTTTTACAATCTTCTGCAGCTTCCACAATACATTAACATGGGAATCAATTCTTCTTCTTCTTTGCGTGTCGATAGACTCAAATAATGCCCGACCAGTACAATCAATTAGTTTGCAACTATGGTTGTGGAGCAGGACCAGCATTTAGCCAAGCATTTTTATCATCAATGTAATCCCCCAACTTATAATATGCTTGCCTACATAGTGTGCGTTTTATACAAGATTTAAATTTCGTCTCATTCAGTTGAAGAATTTGGGGAGGTATTTTATTGTAACATTTCAAACAGTACCCCATGAAAGATGAATCTACTTTAGCAAGCCTGAAACCTGGCTGAACTAGTTGGTCCCTATTTCTAGTGTTATAATGGTGTCTGTCACCTCTTTTACTGAATAAATGCAGATTTTTCCTAACGTGCATGATGTTTTCATAGATGTATTGACAAGGTACTGTCATGATATTAATTTCCTTAAACAGTTCTCTTAGAGAATCGCGTCTACGTAATTCATATATGGCTCTGATGGCTCTTTTCTGCAGAATAAATATAGACTCGATGTCTGCAGCCCGTCCCCATAGTAAAATACCGTATGACATAATACTATGAAAATAACTAAAATAGACTAGCCTCGCGGTATCAATATCAGTAAATTGACGGATTTTTCTAACAGCATATGCAGCTGAACTCAGCCGTCCTGCAAGAGATGTTAAATGAGGACCCCATTGTAACCTTGAGTCGAGCGTGATTCCCAAGAAAACCGTTTTATCGACAAATTCTAGTTTCTCTTGATTCAATATTATGTCACAATCATTACTTTTGACATTTGGTAGAGCAAATCTAATGCACTTAGTTTTTTTCCCATTTAGTACTAAATTATTAGCGGTAAACCAATTATGGACCTGCAGTAGGGCGTTATTTACGTCGTCAAGATCAGTCGCACGTCTGTTTATCCTAAATATTAAAGAAGTATCGTCAGCAAACAACACCATATGCGGATGGTTGTTAAATAAACGAGGTAGGTCATTAATATATACTAAAAAGAGGAAGGGACCCAATATCGAACCTTGTGGTACACCCATTTTAACTTTTAAACCCATTGAATTGACACCATTTATTTGTACCTGCTGCTGTCTATCATTCAAATACGATTTTACTAAACTAAGCGCAAGTTTACCTAAACCGTAATGCTCAAGTTTCAAGATCAGGGTTTCGTGATTTACGCAATCAAATGCCTTCGAAAGGTCACAGAAGATTCCTATGGCATCTTGTGCCTCTTCCCACGCAGTAAATATGTGTTTTAATAAAGTGACACCGGCGTCAGTTCTACAACGTCCTTTGGTGAAACCATACTGTTGCTCGTGCAATATTTTATTGGTGTTAAAATGGTTAAGCATTTGATTGAGCATTATCTTTTCAAACACCTTGCTGAAAACCGGCAACACGGATACGGGCCTATAGTTATTGGTGTCTTTACTATCCCCAGATTTAAAGAACCTTTATCAGTTGATATAACGAAATCAAAATTTCCAAATTTTCGGGAAACCTTATCTATCATCATTAGGTACTGACAGTGGTCCCTTCTTCTGCTGAAGTGTTGAGACAAGTTTAGCTAGCTGCACTAAAATACTGCTTAAAATGCACTTGGAGTACTCCAAGTGCATTTAAACGCCAACCACAACTAAATGATTCCTTCTTTTTCGTGTGGTTAGTGCCTAACCTAGTATCAGAGTTTTTATGCTACCCATGGGCCTCTGACTTGACTTTACATGCCGTCAAGAAATATCTCTCAAGCATGCTGGTTATCCTCATGATGTTTTCCTTTGCTAAAGTAAGTGATAATTATTATACAATACTTATATTAATCTGAAAAATCAGAGGTGCGTGCCTTGGGTTCGAACTTGTAAGAGTTCTCAGTCCAAAGGTCACACCTAGGCTTTCACTGCTATAAATGATTAATTTATATTTATCATTATTATATGTAACTGTCATAGTTTATAAAACAGTATATGAATCAGTATGAATGATACACGTGCATTCACGTTTTTTCCATTCAATTTAGACACGTTCATGTTACAACTCTTTTAAATGGAGTTTTCATATTAATTTGACGTCATTTGTAATTGTCCAGTTTACACGTAGTAAAAACCAAAAAAAAACTTTGGTTTTTCTTTTTGAAGAAGCGTTCGAAAAAGTCGGAGAGTGTACTGTGAAACTTGTGGAGTGTACAGGGTGCTACACTACCAAATTATATTCTTTTTGGTTAAACTCTTTATATTATTTTATCTTTAAATCAATAATTTTTTACTGGATTTTATCTTAAGTTATTTCGTAAGTTATTTATAGTCTGTACTTCTGAAAATCTATCCTTTTTATGGTCCCGTAGTCCTGACAAGGAACCCTTATAGTTTCGTCATGTCCGTGTCTGTCCTAGGGTTTGCTAAGAGACTGTTAGTACGGGAAAGCTGTAGTTTTGTAGAGGTATGAATATCAATTACGCCGACAAAGTGGTAAAATAAAATTTTGGAAAATATATTTTTAGGGTAGCTCCCCTACTTCTGAAGTGGGGATGAATTTTTCTTACGTCGTCTACCCCATCGTATGGGGTCTCATTGAATAGGTCTTTTAAAATGACTTAGGAGTTGCTATTACTACTTTTCGATTTAATGCCCTTTTAATAAAATAAATATTAAACTTCAAAGTGCAAATTATTGTTCCAATAGGGCGTCCCCCCTTCTAAAAGCTAAACTGCGGGATTCAAAAATCTGGAAAAATTCATGATGATAGTGCATTTCTTGAACTTTAAAGGAAAACTATAGCGGTTAAGCTAACTTTATTAGGATAATTTTGTACCAAATACAATAGAATAAATAATAAATCCCCAAAAATCCCCATCAATTTATCTCCTTAGAATAAATCCCATAAAGCAACTAAGATGGTGTCATCTCATCTCATCAGTGGTTGCTTGTTTATAACGGGTGAAGACTTGCATTGAAAAACAAAATCTAAAACATAACGGTCTACTACGGAACCCTACACTGCACGTGGCCCGACACGCACTTGGCCGGTTTTATATTCAAATATTATAGGTATTTATTTTATTAAGCTGCCAGTACTAACTAGCAGCCAGAATACAAAATGTTTTGAGTACGTCACATTGAGTTTTATCGTAAAACGTGATTTTTCACCCCAAAAAAAGTCATTTCCCAGCTATCATTTTTGTTTAGGGTTACTTAGTTTGATGTACAGAATGCTTGGTTAACGGCTTCGTGAAGAGTCTGTTTACACCCTGTATCGGTAACCATGATTGTGTGCGTCGGTGTCCCTTCAACACTGTATACTTTGCGTTGCTATTGAGAAACTGATCTGGGGCTCGAACATCAGATAATATTATTATGTGCTTTAGATATTTTCATAGTAGGTACTAAGGCCTCATTCACGAAGTCAGCAGCGGCACGGCGACGCTGTACCCGGTCTCGAAGTCAGCGGGCAGATCGCGCTGCACTAGAGCGGCGTAGTGCTGTGTTACGATAAATTTATTTCTTTATTCGCGAACGAAATGTCTAAACAGCGACGACAACATTCGTGAATGAGGCCTAAGAACACGTGTTTCGAATAAAACAAAGATTCTACTGCAGGTGTTCAGAAATGGCTGCGGGACTATTCGAAAGAGATACCGTGGCCCCGGAACACAAAGGGCGAGGAAGGAACATGGATTGGTTTTAGTCAGTAAAAGTCTGACACTCCCTCCTGCTCCGCCCAGAGCGGGAGGAGTCATTTGAGGATTTCCCATCCGAAAAAAAAAAAAAGGTGTTCAGAAATGTACTGTTTAAACCTCTACGATAATATTGTGATCCTAGCAGACGTCTGTTATTAGAAAACTTAAAATAACTTTCTATTGTTTCCAACCGTTGTTTTTTCAATTATCTCCTTAGATAGAAATATTTTCATTTTATCTAAGTAGGTATTTATTGAAACAAAGATCCACCTCATCATCACCATTTTTGCCTTTCCCAACTGTGTTAAGGTCAGGTTATAGTCTAGCTAGATGCAAGTAATTTACTAAACACCAGTAAGTATTTTACATGACCATTTTGACCACCACAAACAGAAAACATTTGATAAAACTATAGGTGTCAGAATGTTGTAATACATTATTTTTAACACCAGGGGCTGAAAAAAGTGGACATCAGTCCACGGGCCATTTTTGGCAAAAGTAGCTTAGCCTGAGCCTAATTTTTTGGCCCCTAGCTATGTCCTATAGTCATGGAAATGGACGGGCTAATAACAACAGAATTATTTCTGCAGCAGTCTCAAGTTCGAACTCAAGACACCCTAATTATCATTTGCTTCGGTGAAGGAAAACACCATGAGAAAACCAGCATACCTGAGAGATATTTCGCGTCGGCATGTAAAGCCATGTCAGAGGCTCATGGGCGGGATTAAAACTCTGACACCAGGAAAAATAAAGAAAGATTCCTAAAGCAGCAGTTTTCATATATAAAATACTTGACCTAAATACACCTAACAACACTGAAATCCAATAAAAAACGCAAACGCACGCTCAAACGTGCGACTACCTCCCTACCTGCTCAGCCGTCGATAAAGTACAGTTAAACCGTGGAACGAAGCACGTTGAGTGACTCGCCTCACGAATCACGTGGCGATCTCGTCTCGTGAGCCCTGACACAGTTCGCGGTTGCTGATACAGAGGACATCACTTGGCGTGGAAACCTCATGACGTGGGGACTCGTGATCGGTGTTGATAATAAATTTTAGATTGCACTTACTTGGTTTAGATGGAAACCGATGAAGGAATGATGAACAACTAATGTGGATGCGGCCGACGAACCAAGAAAACGTCGATTGCAATTTATTGCGATGGATTAATGAGTTTGTTTTATAAGATAATTAATAAATGGCCCAGAGGTTAAGGCCTCGCCTCCCATGTATGAGGTTATGGGTTCAAATCCGGGCAAGTACCAATGTGACTTTTTCAATTCATATGTACTTTTCTAAGTTTATCTTGGACATCACAGACATCGGTGAAGGAAAACATCGTGAGGAAACCTGGACTTATAATTAATATAAGTCTGAAATCGCCAACCCGTCTTGAGCAAGCGTGGTGATCAATGCTCGTGCCTTCTCTGTATGAGAAGAGGCCTTTGCCCAGCAGTGGGACAATAATAGGCTGGTATTATTATTATTATTGATTGTGCTCAGAAGAGTATAAATTTGTGTAAAAAACAGATAAAGGAGGCCTTTATCCAGAGATGGATGACCCCCTATTAGGTTAAGTTTGAAAAATATATAATTTTAAATTATAGGGATTCGAGCAGCGGTGGCCCAGTGGTGGCGGCCCCGACTTACGAACAGTAAGTCGTGGGTTCGAACCCAGGCAGGCGCATTACTTTGTGTAATTTATTTCTTCACCACTGCTCTCAAAAACGTTGAAGGAAAACATCGTGAGGAAACCGGCATGTCCTAGAACCAAACATTTGATGACATGTGACATCTACCAACCAGCACTGGGCCAGCGTGGTGGATTATAGCCCAATCCCTCTCATAGAGAGGAGGCCAGTGTCCCAGCAGTGGGAACATTAATAGGCTGATGATGATGATGAAATTATATGGAAATAAACCATTCTACGACACTTATTGATGTGAGGGATTACAAAGGATTTTTTGTTATGTTTGTGGGGCTTTCAAGCTTTTGTCGTGCCAGTATCATATGACACAGGGGAGCTATGATGTGGGACATTGTAGCCCTTATGTTGTTTGTATGGTATCAGGTAGGTATGCCTTGACGTTTATTCTTGTTTTCAGGGCGGGGAAACGTTCAGGTTGATTATTCAAGCTTCGTCAATGATTGCACTAGTTTACTTGTTTTTTTTTTCGTATACCCTGCAAGTTTGTTTTATAAATATGTTAAACTACCTTCCCTTAGCCGTTTATTAATAGAAATATTCTATCACGTCACATTTTTTATACTGTATTGGTCATCAGACGTTAACATTTTTTCCCTGAAAACTTAGAAAGTTTGAGTAGCTAACAAGGAGAGCATTTTCATCAACATTTAAAGACTGAAGATATCAAGGATTTTGTGATTAAATAATGTTAGAGGCTTACTGTTAGTCCATAAGTAGACGATGCCATTCTTATTTTTATGAAAATTAATATTTCAAAAACCAGGCGTGGTCGATTTTTTTATATTTTTTTCTGGATAATTCTTTCTTTATTTATATAACAACTAGTGTTACCTATATATAGGCACAGGTTTCATTACAAAACTTTTTTTTATAAAACTCTCTTTATTATAAAACTTCCGGATATTTTGACCAACATTTAATTTTTATACATTAGATAGTTTAAGAAATTCATGAAGTTGATCATCATCGCGTGTTCTTTGCATGTAGTAAAGCCGAGGGATTTTTTTTCCTGTAAAACATAATTCGGCGTGTAGATAATACACAGAAAAGTAGGTCAATTGATATATTTTTGCAGACAGTCAACGAACTCGTTAATACAATGTGACATCAGTATCTAATCGCGAAAAAGAAAGTACTTTCATACTCGTAGCATTCATGTTGGTCTTATCACGAATGACGCTTAGTAAAAGTAAACATGACTACAGAATGAAGGCCGAATATAGTAGACAGACAGATCTACAAAATAATAAAAGCATGAATGTCACTTACGGGTTATCTTCCGTAATTATTGTTTATTTTTGAGCTCCCGATAATCACGGAAGATATCCCGTAAGTGTCATTTTAAGTCTATACGTAGTTATGAACCGTGAAAGCTTAAAACAGAGCATTTTTTTTTCTGTCACCTTATGTCGTCCCAAGGCATAAGCATAGCATAGTATAATCAGCCTATAATGTTCCCACTGCTGGGACACAAGCTTCCTCCCTATATGAGAGGGAATGGACTATAATCCACCACGCGGGTTGGTATATGACACTTGTTTTAGAATGTTTGCTTCTAGGACATGCCGGTTTCTTCACCATGTTTTCCTTTACCGTTTTGAGAGCAGTGTGTAGACGCGAAAACGCAGAAATGCAAAAACGGGTTTTTCGCGCCAATACCAAAAACCAAATGTTCTAAGAACTCATATCGCAATATCACATTTTGTATTGGGACGCAGACACGCAAAATCGCGCCTGTTTGGGAATCTGCAGTGTTCGCAGAAAATAGGTCATATATAGGGACATATGACCTTACCTACCTACACGGTCAAAATGTATGGGACGGCCGATTTTTCAGAATTATCTACTGGAAACGTGGTAAGCGGTTGTGCGTCGGTGTTCTTTCCACTCTGTATATTATATGCTTGTTTACCAATACTACAGTAGGTACATTCATTTACATAAGCCAGGCTCAAATGACGCTAATCCCTCGAACAGGTCATAAGACACTGCAGCATGCGTACTATTCAGGGTTGCTAGATCGACTTTCAAAATTATCCCCATAATGATATGATTTGATTTTTTTTCCCAATTTTGATTTTAAACATAAAATAAAACAAATGGGAATAAATAATTAATATACTTTTCACAAAATATGTCAATGTCTATTTAAACTGAATCGTGGCTGATATTTGAAATTAGAAACGGATGACGTCATTACGATTAAATGAAAAATTTAAGGAGCGTTCTAATTCAGATCACATCTCTTCATTACCTTCCTTTCCTCAAAATTTCCCCAAAAGCGATGTTTTTTCCCAGAAGTGCGGAAAAAGCTCCCATCACAACCTACCAACACTGGTACTATTTCGGTGTCATGGTCTACCGGTTGGCGCACGTGGGTATACGACTGCGCCACGTGCGCCAACCGACCTACATTGGCTGAATGGCGGGTCGCCGCCCGAGACAACGGCGGGAAACCGAAATAGAACTGCACTACTTAAAATAGAGCGAAGACATAATAATGCTTACTACAGAACTGTGGTTTGTAACTAAGCAGTTTATGTCATGACTAGCTGACGTTACGCGGTTTCACCCACGTAGTTCCCGTTCCCGTGGGAGTACGGAGATAAAATATAGCCTATGTTACTCAGTAAAGACGTGGCTTTTTAAAGGTGAAATAATTTTTTAAATCGGCGCAGGAGTTTTTGAGTTAATTCATTACAAACATACACACAAAAATACAAATCTTTCCTCTTTATAATATTAGGTAGATAGGTTTAGGAATTTTTGTGTAAATTATTCCTCGTTTTCGTGTTGTTGGCAAGACAGTTTTTTATGTCTTATCATCCAAGAACATGACTACTCCCACCGCGTCTTCGGTGGCAACGCAAAAGTCACTTTGGCTGTATGGATTTGTGATAAGATGGCAGGATAGGAGGAGCACAACCAAAGCCAGATGCTGTTTCATTGAGGTAGCCTAGTCACATCTTGTCAAATTATGAAGAAAGTGCGGTGCGGCACACTTATCAGAGCTGAAGGAAGCGACAGAGCCGAAAGATTCGAACTTAAGAATTCTTATCCGCGTCGAATCGGACGAATAGATAACGTTTAACTACGTTAAGATGAGAAAATGTTTCTTTCGGCGCGGATAAGTGTGCGTTCACCTTTATTCTCCGTTCGTCCTGAAGTTTTGTCCCACATTCCAAAAAAGTCTTAGTTTGTCCCGCATCACTCTTGAAGAGGGTGCCCATAACATGTGCTGCATTGACACCAAAGGAGAAAGTGAGAGAAAATTGATCAGATTACTTTTCAAGAGGTAGAAAGCTATCTTAGCCTTTCCCCAACTAAGTTGAGGTCGGCTTCCAGTCTCAGTTCCAGATGCAGCTGATTACCAGTATTTTACACGGAGCCCACTGCCTATCTGACCTCCACAACCCAGTTGGTACTGGGTAATACGATACCCTGGTTGTCAGACTATCGGGCCACTGACTTACTGTAACGACTGTCAAAGATCTAGCCCGACTTCACCCACTGCTGGGCTTTGGCTTCTTTTTACTTGTGCCAAGCTCCACGTTATTGTTCCAGCCTCATCATAATATTCTATCTACCTATTTTAGTCAAAATCTATTTATTTATTTATTTAATTAAATAGAACGGCCGAAGCCAATTACACTATCTAAATATATAAAAGAAGAAACTGACTGACTGACTGACTCATCTATCAACGCACAGCCCAAACCGCTGGGTCTACAGCTTCCAAATTTGGCAAGTAGGTTCCTTATATGGTCTAGGGGTGCACTAAGAAAGTATTTTTTTTTTCAAAACTCACCCCCTAAGGGGGTTAAACAGGGCTCCAAAGTTTGTATGGGGAAACAAGATTAGTTAGACTATTTTAATCGAAACTTCACAGGAGTGTTCCTATTGATAAATGAGTAGAAACGGGTTTCAGGATTTTTCAGAATTCAACCCCTAAGAGGGGGAAATGGAGTGAAAAAGTCTGAAAATCAATTCTGATAGTGTGAATCAATTGTGATAGTGATTGTGATAGTGATTGTGATACTGATTGTGATAGTGATTGTGATAGTGATCGTGATAGTGATCGTGATAGTGATCGTGATAGTGATCGTGATAGTGATCGTGATAGTGATTGTGATAGTGATTGTGATAGTGATTGTGATAGTGATTGTGATAGTGATCGTGATAGTGATCGTGATAGTGATCGTGATAGTGATCGTGATAGTGATCGTGATAGTGATTGTGATAGTGATTGTGATAGTGATTGTGATAGTGATTGTGATAGTGATTGTGATAGTGATTGTGATAGTGATTGTGATAGTGATTGTGATAGTGATTGTGATAGTGATTGTGATAGTGATTGTGATAGTGATTGTGATAGTGATTGTGATAGTGATTGTGATAGTGATTGTGATAGTGATTGTGATAGTGATTGTGATAGTGATTGTGATAGTGATTGTGATAGTGATTGTGATAGTGATTGTGATAGTGATTGTGATAGTGATTGTGATAGTGATTGTGATAGTGATTGTGATAGTGATTGTGATAGTGATTGTGATAGTGATTGTGATAGTGATTGTGATAGTGATTGTGATAGTGATTGTGATAGTGATTGTGATAGTGATTGTGATAGTGATTGTGATAGTGATTGTGATAGTGATTGTGATAGTGATTGTGATAGTGATTGTGATAGTGATTGTGATAGTGATTGTGATAGTGATTGTGATAGTGATTGTGATAGTGATTGTGATAGTGATTGTGATAGTGATTGTGATAGTGATTGTGATAGTGATTGTGATAGTGATTGTGATAGTGATTGTGATAGTGATTGTGATAGTGATTGTGATAGTGATTGTGATAGTGATTGTGATAGTGATTGTGATAGTGATTGTGATAGTGATTGTGATAGTGATTGTGATAGTGATTGTGATAGTGATTGTGATAGTGATTGTGATAGTGATTGTGATAGTGATTGTGATAGTGATTGTGATAGTGATTGTGATAGTGATTGTGATAGTGATTGTGATAGTGATTGTGATAGTGATTGTGATAGTGATTGTGATAGTGATTGTGATAGTGATTGTGATAGTGATTGTGATAGTGATTGTGATAGTGATTGTGATAGTGATTGTGATAGTGATTGTGATAGTGATTGTGATAGTGATTGTGATAGTGATTGTGATAGTGATTGTGATAGTGATTGTGATAGTGATTGTGATAGTGATTGTGATAGTGATTGTGATAGTGATTGTGATAGTGATTGTGATAGTGATTGTGATAGTGATTGTGATAGTGATTGTGATAGTGATTGTGATAGTGATTGTGATAGTGATTGTGATAGTGATTGTGATAGTGATTGTGATAGTGATTGTGATAGTGATTGTGATAGTGATTGTGATAGTGATTGTGATAGTGATTGTGATAGTGATTGTGATAGTGATTGTGATAGTGATTGTGATAGTGATTGTGATAGTGATTGTGATAGTGATTGTGATAGTGATTGTGATAGTGATTGTGATAGTGATTGTGATAGTGATTGTGATAGTGATTGTGATAGTGATTGTGATAGTGATTGTGATAGTGATTGTGATAGTGATTGTGATAGTGATTGTGATAGTGATTGTGATAGTGATTGTGATAGTGATTGTGATAGTGATTGTGATAGTGATTGTGATAGTGATTGTGATAGTGATTGTGATAGTGATTGTGATAGTGATTGTGATAGTGATTGTGATAGTGATTGTGATAGTGATTGTGATAGTGATTGTGATAGTGATTGTGATAGTGATTGTGATAGTGATTGTGATAGTGATTGTGATAGTGATTGTGATAGTGATTGTGATAGTGATTGTGATAGTGATTGTGATAGTGATTGTGATAGTGATTGTGATAGTGATTGTGATAGTGATTGTGATAGTGATTGTGATAGTGATTGTGATAGTGATTGTGATAGTGATTGTGATAGTGATTGTGATAGTGATTGTGATAGTGATTGTGATAGTGATTGTGATAGTGATTGTGATAGTGATTGTGATAGTGATTGTGATAGTGATTGTGATAGTGATTGTGATAGTGATTGTGATAGTGATTGTGATAGTGATTGTGATAGTGATTGTGATAGTGATTGTGATAGTGATTGTGATAGTGATTGTGATAGTGATTGTGATAGTGATTGTGATAGTGATTGTGATAGTGATTGTGATAGTGATTGTGATAGTGATTGTGATAGTGATTGTGATAGTGATTGTGATAGTGATTGTGATAGTGATTGTGATAGTGATTGTGATAGTGATTGTGATAGTGATTGTGATAGTGATTGTGATAGTGATTGTGATAGTGATTGTGATAGTGATTGTGATAGTGATTGTGATAGTGATTGTGATAGTGATTGTGATAGTGATTGTGATAGTGATTGTGACAGTGATTGTGATAGTGATTGTGACAGTGATTGTTACGATGATAATGATTGATTAACATGTAGGATACTATTTATCCCTTTATTTTGATCCAGTGGGACAGTAACCGAACTAAACGCGGGCGAAGCCGCGGGCAACAGCTAGTTTAACATATAACATATAATTTATTTAACACAGTCATGCATTCTTCTCACAAAAATTCAAACATTCTGACAGTATCACCTTCCATTCATTCGCAAACATATCAAGATCTGTGTTTGAGTTCAGGAGAGCGTTAATAGCGGCTATATGTCCGGGGAATAGGTGACTCGGAGTGTGCAACAGTACGGCAAGTTGGAACAGCCAGTAAGCGGTGTTTCCTGCCACGACAGTAATTGTCTGGGACAAATAGCTTGCAGATGTCATTATGCAGATCAGGAACATCAATAATACCCCAAAGAATGTATTTTAAATAATACAATCATCTGATCGCGCGACCGTCTTACTTCTTGAGAATTGAAACCTAAGCAACCCAACAGGAATTTAGTGGGATACAAGAAAGGATAAAGATATATAAGAAGTGCATCCTACTTTAAAGCGTGTTTCAGACTGTTCTGAGACAGACTGAACACGCACTGTTGACGCACTGATGTAAATCGCCAGTGGAGACCGATGTGGAGGTGTGTGGAGGGTTTGTTTACAACAGTCTGGCACACGTTTAACAGTAACTTGTTTGCTTTCTATTAATTTTCATTGGTTGCATGAGAAAAACAATTACCTACGTTATTAATTAGCTTAACGAGTAACAGTCACTGGTATTTAGGTCAAGTGTTAGTAGACACACTACCCACTTAATTTGCACTAAATCTAATTGACACGAACATTGCATTGATTCAAAAGACCAACTAGTTGTAAACACTTATAACTCGAATGAATACACAGAGACATTAAAATGAATAAAACTAACTAAGTTGAGGTCGGCTTCCAGTCTAACCTGATGCAGCTGATTACCAGTATTTTACACGGAGCCCACTGCCTATCTGACCTCCACAACCCAGTTGGTACTGGGTAATACAATACCCTGGTTGTCAGACTTTCGGGCCACTGACTTACTGTAACGACTGACAAAGATCTACAAATGAGAGCCGGGACCAACGGCTTAACTTGCTTTCCGAGGCACGGAGGAAACTCGGTTTGTAATGGGTGGTCACCCATCCACAGACCATCCTAGGCAAGCGCGGCTTAACCTGAAGATTGATCCTAAGGGTTGCTATTATTCAGCCACAAGGCCCTGTAAAATACATAATTTAAAAAAAAATGGTACTTACATGTATTCCATATCCTTCTTGCTGTCAGTATTCGATATACCAATAAATACACAAATACCTTGACCGATACTGCTTATAATCTCGTCGTTTACTGGAATAAAATTGTCCGTCTGTCTGTCTGTCCGAGATTTTGCTAAGAGACCGTTAGTAAGTACTAGAAAGCTGTAATTTTGTAGAGGTGTGTATATCAATAACGCCGACAAACTTTGGAAAATATTTCTTTTTAGGGTAGCTCCCCCACATGTGAAGTGCGAGGTATCGTTGAATCGGTACTTTAAAATGACTTTGGGGTTGCTAATACTACTTTTCGATTTAATGCTCCATTTACGAGATAATAAACTTTAAAGAGCAAATTTTTGTTCCAGTAGGGCTAGGTAAAGACTTGCATTGAAAAACAAAATCTAAAATAAAAAAAAAAAAAACGTAATAAATTATCATAAGTTTTACAAAGCTAGATGGCGCTGTACCAACGGGTTCGTTCTATATTGTGATAACGGGCTACTACGGAACCCTACACAGCGCGTGGCCCGACACGCACTTGGCCGGTTTTTTCCACCCTCAATACGCCAATAAAAATTACAAAAGGCTACCAAATCTATGGGAAGCCTTTAAAAAATTGGCATTTGCGGTAACAATTTCTTTTGATCTAATATCACATGGCTTTTGTACATAAAGGGAACAGGGAAAGCCCACAGCGACCTCATTTTCTTTACTCTGAGGCACGTGGCTTGACAGAATGGAACAAAACAACCCACAATAACATGTGTGTACATAAAAACACCCAGCTGCTCTTTGTAAATCATATAACATAACAATATTTTTATAAGCAAAACGTGATTTTTATATAAGGAGTAAATATTTTACGGGCAAAATGATTTATTGTAATTTATATCGTGTTCAAGGTGCAGGCAGGAACAACTGTTGACCAAAAATCAAATTTTTCGTCTGGTTTTTTGCGTCTAAACGGGCAATATTTTCACAGCAATACTTTTGCCAGCAATACAGTTGCCAGCAATGCAGTTACCAGCAAAGAAAGAAAATGTCTTTGTGATGGACGAAAATATTATCTGCATTTGACATATTGCCGATATTATATTGTATTAAAATGTTTTTGTAACATAGGTAACATCACATAAACATAACATCACGTTTGTTATCCTGGAAGGGTTAGGTAGAGGTGTATCTAAAGTGCACCCGTATTTCGCCAGTTATGTTAAAGCCCCATGTAGACTCAGATTCTAACTCCGTGGCTCCTACCGAGAAAAACTCCTTTCTGATGGAAAAACGCAATAACACTTTGCTCGACATGGGAATCGAACCCAGGACCTCATGCTCAGCAGTTGCGCTAACGACCACTCGACCAACGATGCAGATAATAACATTATAAAGGACTAGGTAGCTTCTACCAGCGGCCTCGCCCGCGTGAAGTTTGACGATTGTCCCATGGGATCTTACTACCGAGATAAAAAGTATCCTATGTTTTAATGCATATTATAAACTATCTGTGTGCAAAATTTCATCCAAATCCGTTCAGTAGTTTTTGCGTGAAAGAGTAACAAACATCCATCCATACATACATACATACTCACAAACTTTCGCATTTATCATATTAGTAGGATAATACCTTTTTTTTTCTCGAATAGGAAATCATCAAATGACTTCTCCCGCACTGGGCGGAGCAGGAGGGAGCGTCAGACTTTTACTGACTAAAACCCATCCTTCGTCCCTTTGTGTTCCGGGGCCACAGTATCTCTTTCGAACAGTCCCGCAGCCCCGGCAGGCATCGGCCCTTGCGGAGCCCTTCCTTTTTGCTGACTCTCTTTGAGGCGCGCGTGGCACCCGAACGCGCCGTCGACACGGCCTGTCGTCATGAGACGGACGGACGGCGAGCGCCAGCTCGCCGTAGGTGAGCTGTGGGCTACCACAGCTCACCGACGCCCGGGGCGTTTCTCGCGGCGGCCGGGACGTGAGGTTCTCTCCCTCTCACGTTCCGCCACCTCCTTCGCT
This sequence comes from Xestia rhomboidea, assembly GCA_963853795.1. Classification (NCBI taxonomy): domain Eukaryota; kingdom Metazoa; phylum Arthropoda; class Insecta; order Lepidoptera; family Noctuidae; genus Xestia; species Xestia rhomboidea. The sequence goes on from OY970778.1 coordinate 10,221,802, forward strand.
GGCATGACTGCTTCGCAGAAAGAGGTGACGGCGTCCCATTCCGTCTCGCTCTGGACCATGGATTGAACCAGGGCCGGAAGCGAGAGGTCGCCGCCGCCGAAGTATGATAATACCTTATGTTTAATAAAAAGTGTCCGTCTGTCGTTAATATGAATGGCAACGTGTACACAAAGCGCCGGCGCTGTCAGCAATGCTAAATGTGTGTCTATAAGTTGTTTCGTTTACCATTTTATTATGAATCAGTATAAACACGTGGATTCATAAAAAACAAGCATTTTATATCAAACGAGGACACCTTGCTATCTTTGTTTTTACTTGGAACTTATATAAAGGTTTTTTTAAAGGTGACGCGTGTTTGTCAGAATTAGTCTCACCTTTGACTAACCCATCGGGGATTACAGGCGTAATGTTATCTTATGTTTAAGTTAACATGAAAAAAACCGAACAGACAACACTAATGTTACACTGCGTGATGTACAGTAAAACGGGGATATTTGGGTTTTTGGGGACTATTTGGTCCCATATAAACCAAAATGTTATTGGATATTTCCTTCAGGATTTTTTCAGTAGTAGCCAATCAAAGTGTTTCTAGACATTGTAAAATAACTTCTACCATCCACCAACCGACAATTATCGATATTTTTGTTCGAAATTCTGGGTCATCCCAAATAGCCCCCAAAACCCAAATAGCCCTGTTTTACGGTACCTATTAGTTTTAAGGCCACAGTCTATTTTAGCTTGCTTCATTTAACAAAACAACCAATTCCGATAACTAACATATCATACTATTACAACTGTATTACTTGATTTCACATAAACCGATTTGACCGCATCCTTGGTCTGCGTGACTGCTGAGTATGGTATGACGACTGCTGAGCATGGGGTTCTTGGTTCGATTCCCGGGTCGGGCAAAGCGTTATTGGGTTTATCCATCAGAAATTTCTCAGTAACAGCCCCGGAGTCTGGATTTGTGCCCAGTTGATGGCAATAGGCTAGCCCTCTATTACATGGGACTTAAACATTATACCTGGCGAAATGTGGGCCTACTACCACACCTCTGTCTAACGATTCGGGGATTACAGGTGTGATAGCCACAGTCTGTTTTCAGCTAGCTTCATTTTAAACCCCCGACGCAAAAACGACGGGGTGTTATAAGTTTGACGTGGCTGTGTGTGTGTGTGTGTCTGTCTGTCTGTGGCATCGTAGCTCCCTTGCTTGCTTTGTTATTATATTATAGCTAGCCTGTAATGTCCCACAGCTGGGCAAAGGCCTCTCTCCATTCCTTCCAACGGTCACGATTCTGTGCTATTTCTTTCCAATTCTCAAGGAAGACATCTAGTTCGTCCCGCCATATCCTTCGTGGTCTGCCGCGACCCCGTGTCACTGTTTCAGGGCATCATTCATGCGCTTTACGGGCCCACAGTACGTTCGGCATGCGACAGACATGTCCAGCCCAGTCCCATTTAATTTGCTTGCTTGTTTTTAACAAAATAACCAATTCAGAAAACACGTCATAGTAGATTAGAACTGGGGGTCTAAAATGGCCGCTTTTGCAGAATCCTAATATAAATTAAAATTCTTAAAATGGACTTTATATATGTTCTTATCAGTAAGGTCCATTTTAAGAATTTTAAATTTTTTACGTGATTCATTTATGATTCTGATAAAGCAGCCATTTTAGACCCCCAGCATTATTGCTTAGCCCCCAGCATATGTTGGTTATTCCTGGGCGCTTAGGTATTTCCATTGCAGACACTATTTTAAATAATAATACAGACGGGTTCAGATTCGATAGATTATACCGTAAACGTGCCGATTGAGGAGACGGCACGTTTCTTTTTAATGATTTTTACTTTATATTTTACGTCAGACTGATTTGAAACGGAAATCATTTACATAACCATGTACCTTCTAGGTTAGTGACGCATTATGAGCGTAAAATGGTCCCATTATCAGATTGCATTACAATTTATACAGTGTATCGAGAGTCTAGTTAGAATTCTAGAAGATTTTGGATGTTGACATGCGCAATATTTAATAAGCTAGCGGACGCCACGCGGTTTCACCCGCGTAGTTTCCGTTCCCGTGGGAGTACGGGGATAAAATATAGCCTATGTTACTCAGTAAAAACGTGGCTTTTTAATGGTGAAATAATTTTTAAAATCGGCGCAGTAGTTTTAGAGTTTATTCATTACAAACATACACACAAAAATACAAATCTTTCCTCTTTATAATATTAGTGTAGATAGTGTACATAGATATATCATGATATATTTATCACTACCCACTGAATTGTTGGTTTCAGTATTTAGGGTTCCGTACCCGAAGGTTAGCCAGCAAGACCCTATTACTAAGCCTCCGCTGTCCGTCCGTCCGTCCGTCTGTCTGACACCGGGCTATATCTCATGATCCGTAATAGGTAGACAATTGAAATTTTCACAGAATGTGTTTTTCTGTTACCGCTTTAACAACTAAAAAAATATTAAAACATGTCAAATACAAAAACCAGTTTACAAAAAACTTTACGTCATCAGAAAACCACAGTCCCTAGCCGTTCCCGGCGCAAAGGAGCCCATGATACTTGCAGCGCTTCCGCGCAACAACAAATAATAAAAATAAATTAAAAATAAAGGGGGCTCCCCTACTACGATAGCACAGAACCCTTCTTGCGCGAGTCCGACTTGGCCACGCACTTGGCCGGGCTTTTCGTGTTGTGCTCTGTGTGGGTTTATTCGATCGAGAAATTATCTTTATTGGAAAGGAATATCTATTTCGAAACACACCTAATTAGTGAGAATATCGAAGCAACGTGACCGGGTATTTGGCAGCAAACAATAGAACAAATACGTAATAATGTCTTCTAAGTATTTATTAAGTACGAAGAAAGATGTTTTCTTTGACGTCAACAGGGTGGGCGAATTCTCTTAATAATAGTGATATACATATTTTTCTGCTAATTGCGTCTCAATATTGAGAAAAACAACACGTGTTCTGCCATGTCCTACCGTTACAACAACGTGAACAACTATGTTTAATTTTGCTTTCACAAGTTTTTTTTTATACTTGTTTTTAATGTTATAACTTTACTTAAGTACCTTCACGACCCCTGTTCTATTCAATGAATCCATCAGCACAATGTTTTGAGTGTCAAAAAAAGTCGTTTCCAGCAATAATTTTCGTAGAGTTACTTAGTTTGACGTACAGAATGCTTAGTTGACGGATTCGTGATGGATCCGTTTACACTTATGGAATTGAATTTTCTAACCGGAATTCGGAAATCATCTGAGTAATGGAAACAAAGTACTTAAGTACCTATTCTCGATAAAAAAAAAAGAAATAATTTCCCAATAAAAAAACTCACCCAAAAACAACACAGCCCTAATTTTATTCACACTCAGAAAAACCACGTGGCCAGACACCCTACTAAATATAATCTGTTTACATTCAAAAGACCTAGATATTCCGCAAGTAGTATTATTTATGCTGCACAAACAAGAATGGGTCCATTTATTTCACACGTTTTGCGGGAGTTTCCGCGCTCCACGTGCTGTAAGTCAGGTTTTGTGCGCTGTCGTACCACGTGGGCCTAAGAATAGACGGTCTAGGGTGACGTAAGTATTAAATGTGATCGGTTTTTAGGGTTCCGTAAATCCGTACCTCAAAAGGAAAAAACGGAACCCTAATAAGATCACTTTCTTGTCTATCTGTCACCACCGATTTTCTCAGGAACGGGTAGACCTAGCAAGTTGCAATTTATACCATATACTGAGGTCTATAGTCCCTATTAGGTGTATAAAAATCAAGGTCCTGAGTCAAAACAATAAAAAGATATGGGCAAATTTTGATTTTCTCGAAAACTTGTAAGTACCAAAATGTACCTTAATTTTCAACTTTTTTTATTTTTCGGATTTTTCCCTTTACTTGTGCTGTAAGACCTGGCTTTGAACCAAAATTGACAATTCTAGGTCAACCGGAAGTACCCTATAGGTTTTGGGTCGAAAACCGATATAGTAGTTCCCGTTGACCTAGAATTACGAAATTTGGCAAAAAGCAAGGTCTTGCAGCACATGTAAAGGGAAAAGTCTGAAAACCATAAATATGTAGTTTAATAACAAAAAAAAAACGATTTTACTATTACAAACCTATTTTTAACGTGACGGGAAAATTCCGTGAAACTTTTTGCAGCAGTATTAAAATACGGCTTGTTCTGTTTTTAGGATTTTTGTGAGGGAATTAAATACTGTTGTGTAGTAGAAAAGAGTTTCAATGCAATGGACTTATTTTATTATAATTAAATTTTATTTCTTATTAATTATACTTTGTTCCTCTAACTAAAGTCTATAATAATAATATTAATAATACCAGCCTATTACTGTCCCACTGCTGGGCAAAGGCCTCTTCCCATACAGAGAAGGCACGAGCATTGATCACCACGCTTGCTCAAGACGGGTTGGTGATTTCAGACTTATATTAATTATAAGTCCAGGTTTCCTCACGATGTTTTCCTTCACCGATGTCTGTGATGTCCAAGATAAACTTAGAAAAGTACATATGAATTGAAAAAGTCACATTGGTGGTGGTCACTTGCCCGGATTTGAAGTCTATAATTGAATTTAAATAAAACTGAATGTTTGAGACGAATGCAGTGACTGATGAAACTTGAAATTGTCCGGCGATGAAGGATACTGTTAAGTATCGCCTTAAATTTTGCACGTGTTTGGTGTTGTTGTTATCCAAAATTATAACTCACGATATATTTTTAACATTAATAAATTCAAATCACTTAATCATTTGAGATTTAATACTACTTAATAAATCTAAAAAAATACCGCATTTTAATACATTCACAAAAACATAATACTTATAGACAAGATATTAATAGTTAATTAATTACCTAATAATTTATTTTGACGCTTATAAACATACACACATAGATATAAATGTTATTGTTGCGTGTAAGTGTACCTATATAAGTAGGTGGTATATGTAATATATGACACATTGACGAATGTTGGTAGGTAGACCCACGTGAGACGTGGTCGGACATGTGCACTTCCGAATCGCCTTCGGAACGTGACCTAGGAGCGCCCGCCAAGCGTCGTGCGTCGCATCTTAAATGTTAGGTAACCGAACTTGAATGTTATTTATATATTTTCAAAACACTTCCTAGAAAACTGGCTCTTATCGCACTACGATTACGTTTAACATGCACTAAACTATATTTCACACTCGTGGATTTTTATTTATATAACACAACTTGTGCTGAAATAAAAAAAACCACAGATAATATATCTATACTTAGATATACTTACTAAGTCCAAATTGGTTCAATTCCTATAGTCGGCAGTGATTGATTTTTTTTTATCTCGGCAAAGAGATATGATATGCGTCTTTACGGAGTAAATATTTATTTAATATTAAAATTGTGTCTATAAATAGAATATCATAAATAAACAAGATTATTTAAGAAAATATTCACATTAATTTAAGAACAACTAACATTTATTTGTGTTCTAAAATAAACAACATTTGAATTTTGTTTTTTTCTTAATAGGCTGTTTAACGGCTTCATATTTTTGCTTCTCCATCAACCTAGCGAAAACAAAGCCCGGAAAAAAAGCAAATTAAATCATAGTTTCATAATATGTAATTAAAAAAGTTCTCGGCTCCGTAACAACCTCGCCTGCGGCTCGTCGGGTGTGAATTCCGCCTCGTCAGCAATAACAAAGTTTACCCACTAATACCAAAATGTTTTGTGGAATTTGTTAATAAATGTGTAACATTAGATATGTATTTTTATTTAATAAAGATCTCTGGATAAACTAATAACACACTTTTTCATAGCTTTTCGAAAAGACAAAATTATATTTTACTTGAAAGGTTTACTTTTCAAGCAACCATTTTAGTATGTCGTATTTTTACATTCTGATGATAGAAAATTTACTACAGGTGTCAATTCTTAGTTAACATCCAACAATTAACTCCACATTTATGAGCAATAAATGTATCTTCGGTAAATAAAATACTAGAAAAATTAATTTATACACTTTTTAATTACCGGTATGTCTGTGTGTACCTAATATAAGTTACTTAGTTATAAACTATATTTAATTGCTGTAACCTTCGTTTATTAACATTTGCACGTGGCAAGTTACGAAAACAGATTATTGAAATTATACAAAAGGATTTATTTATTAGTTGAATGGGAAATGGAAAAATTCACCTGAATTTGGAAAATCAGACATCTTTTCAAAAAAACTCCTAAGTGTTTATGATCAAATTATCTGGCAGGAGTAGATACTAATTGATGGCCAAGAAGGTACTCTTTTTAATGAGTCTGGGGTTAAAAAAGTTATCAATTTTTCCGAAAGAAGACATGACGTAATGACGACGTGTGCCCCGCCTGGGTGGAGCACCGCAGTGTCCTCGAAGCTGCGATCGGCGGCGGCGACCTCTCGCGCTCCCGGCCCTGGTCACGGCGCCGTCACCTCCTTCTGCGAAGCAGTCATGCTAGCGAAGAAGGTGGCGGAACGTGAGAGGGAGAGAACCTCACGTCCCAGCCGCTGCGGGAGACGCACTGGGCGTCAGGGACCACGTGGTGGCCCCCGGCCACCGTAGGCGCGGGCCTGTGGACGGTGAGCTATGGGCTAGCTCGCTGTCCGTCCGTCTCATGACGACAGGCCGTGTCGACGGCGCGTTCGTGTTCCACGCGCGCCTCAGAGAGTCAGCAAAAGGGACCGACCCCGGCCGGGGCCGATGCCTGCCGGGGTTGCGGGACTATTCGAAAGAGATACCGTGGCCCTGGAACACAAAGGGCGATGAAGGAACATGGATGGGTTTTAGTCAGTAAAAGTCTGACACTCTTTCCTGCTCCGTCCAGAGCGGGAGGAGTCATTTGATGATTTCCCAAACGAAAAAAAAAAAAAAACGTAATGACGACAGTGATTGCCAAATCCATTGCCTTTAGATCGTCTGAGAATGACGTGATGACAGTTTAAATTTTACGTATAAAAAATATTCATCATCGACCCATCGTATCACTCGCTACTCTCTTTACATCAACTGCCATTCTAACTATGTTGGGGTTGCTTCCAGTCTAAACGGATGCAGCTGAATACCAGTATTGACATTGGATTACATGTATTGCCTATCTCCACAACCCGTTCAGTACTGGGTACAGCAATACCTCTTGGTAACACTGGTTGTCAGACTTTCGGGCCACTGACAACCTGTTACGATTGCGTTAGATTTACAAATGACAGCCGGGACCAGCGGCTTAACGTGCTTTCCTAAGCACGGTGGAATCTGGGTATGTTATGGATGGTACTCCACCCACGGACCGAACCGAACTTAAAAAGCCTGAGTGCCTCCAGAGCTTCTTGCCATTGAACACCAAAATCTCCCTCGCGCAAACTCTCATACAACCCATTATAGACTACGCCGATGCCTGTTATTTGGATGCCACCGAGGAGCTTTTAAATAAACTTGAGCGCTTGCAAAACATCTGTATTCGTTTCGTTTTTAATCTTAAGGAAGGAACAGGAACTCTCGGATATTGTGTCAGCTATTTAACATCCTTCACAACCCTAAAACGCCATCCTATCTGCGAGAAAGGTTTTCCTACTCTCGTCCCTCTGATGCACCTTGCAGGACGCATCTTAGGAACCTCCTCAAATCCCCTCCCCACTCTACCGACTTCTACTCCTACTCCTTCACTGTCCACGCCGTACGGTTGTGGAATTCACTTCCGCCTGACATTAGGGACTGCCAAACTGTTGCAGTTTTCAAGAGAAGAGTGAAAGAACTTTATCTATCCATTTCGTCATAATTGCATAAGTATATTATATATTATTGTATTGTATTTATAGTATTGTTATATGTTTTTGTTTGTATTTATGAGTAGGTATCTATGTATGTATTGTATGTTATATTTAAATAGTTATCTGTTTTATGGTTTTATGTATTCCATTTTCTTTTTCTTTTTTACACACTTTGTCTACATCTCTTTTTAGTTTCTCCTTTCGCAGGTATGCTGGAAGAGATTTCTTTAGAAATAAGCATCACCTTTGTACTATTTTCTGTTCCTTTCTACTTTGTTTATATTTAGTGTGTACATAAATTGTTAAATAAATAAATAATAAATTAAAAAAAAAATATTAAAAAAAGATAAGGTAATGTTTACAGTTTTTCTTAAATCTATGTCAAGTTCACCCATGCTTTGAGCCTGAACTAGGTAATCCTGTGTTTCAGGCGATTTGAGGTAACATTAATTGATTAAATAATCATATTATGTCATATTAATAATATTGGTAACAATGTAAAAGGTATATAAAATGTTTACTATTTTAACTTAGCAAACTAATTTAAAAAATAACAATATTGTGGACAGTATTTACTTTAGCACAAGTAATAACTTCTCTGTATCTTCATAGGACATAGTTTGAAGAGCTTCCTTAAGGATTTTCTTGCAGTTATTGTGATTTAAGGAGTAGATGCTTCCTTTTTCATTAAGCCTGTTGTGTGTGTATAGCCTGTTTTATTGTATTGCTAAGGTCTAGAAATGTTCCCCAAACATCCATAATCCACCATAGATTGTTCAATGAAACAGACCATAATTGTAACACTTCTATAATTAGCTCACTAATCACCTGCTTTGCTAATGTCTATAGATTGTGCAAAACAGTCACGTTGTCGAACATTACGTGTCGGCCATGTTGTTATCAAATATTTTTACTCTGTAACGCTATTGCATCAGAACCTATATGGTACCTAGGTACTGGAGAACGTGTTGAAACAGCTGATCCAGTTTCAGCACAATCGTTTGTGCTATTTCTATAGGTAGTTGTTAGTTCTATGAAATGGGGATTGAAATTGAAAATATGTTCGATGTTCATTGGAATTGTTTGTTTATTCTCAGATATTTCAATGTACTTTTTTGTTTTTTTGATATTTTAATTTGAATTACTTATGTGTAATAAGATATTTTAATTAAATTTTGAATACACATTTTGCCAGATTTGATAGGTAATAGGAGGCAGGTACCTAATACTTTTTTTTTTTAATATCACAGTCATCACTGCCAACCCAATCCTGGATTCAAAATTATACATTATTATACTTGTGCCTTTTTTATAAAATTGCACATAATATTTACCATAAATATGGTGTTTTACATAAATCTGCTGTCTCTATTCTACAATAGTACATTTTGATACAAGTGGAGAAAGTTTGTTATTGCATTCGAGGCGGAATTAACTCCCGAGCCGTAGGCGAGAGTGTTTTTGAGCTGAGAACTGCAATAACAAATGTCCACGTGTATCAAACGACGTTTTTCAATACACTTCTGAAGAAATAAAATAAAATAACGAAAAATATTTTTGTCATAAATTAATAAGAAACTATGATTTTAATTTTCTTTTTTTCCGCGCTTTGCTTTCGCCAGGTTGAAGGAGAAACAAAGGAATGAAGCCGCTAAACAGCCTAATATAAAAAATAGTTTTTTTTTTTTTTATATTTTTGAATTTAGAACACAAATAAATGTTAATTTGTTTATAAAAGTTTAAAATAATCATGTTTATCTATGATATTCTATTTATAAACACAATTTGAATATTTAAAAAATCTTTAGGCGGTAAAGACTCATTATTGCTTTACCAAAATTAAAAAAAAACATTCACCTCCGACTTAATACATTGAACCAATTTTAACTAAGTATAGGCAGTATAGGTATAGTTATCTGTGGCAATTTTCATGCCCGCACACGTGTTGGAAAATGAAAAAAATCGCACGCGTGTGTCATGAATTATTAGAAAATTATGATTTTCTTTTCTTTTTTTCCGCGCTTTGCTTTCGCCAGGTTGAAGGAGAAGCAAAGGTATGAAGCTGTTATACAGCCTAATATAAAAATTGTTTTTTTTTTTGTATTTTTGAATTTAGAACACAAATAAATGTTAATTTGTTTAAAAAAGTAAATATTAGTTTTAAATAATCATGTTTATCTATGATATTCTATTTATAAACACAATTTGAATATTCAAAAAACATTTACGCCGTACAGACGCATTATTACTTTGCCGAAATAAAAAAAACATTCAATTCCGACTATAGGCATTGAACCAATTTAGACTAAGGTTATCTGTGGCAATTTTCATTCCCGCACACGTGTTGGAAAATGAAAAAAATCGCACGTGTGTGAAATACATTGCATGTTGAACCTAATTAAGAAGAAGAACCGTTAAGAACCAGTTTTCGAGGAAGTGTATTGAAAATTATATTTTAATATATTTGATAATATATTTTTCTAGGTATACTCATACCCAACCGTTGCGTAAACGTGAGAAATCTACCACAATACTGTTTGTTGTTGTGAAAAACAGTGGGTATTGTGTAAGTTACGAATACAATGGTTTTTCATAGATTTTCACGTGAGCTTGATAGCAAATAATATCCTGAAATAAAAGGGTTTAGACATCCGTTAGTATACCGATACTGATACTGTTAGCCTGCGTCATCCCACTGCTGGGCAAAGGCCTCTCCCCATGACTTCCAGTTGTTTCTATCCAAAGCTAATGTGGACCACTGGTCGTTGGTTTTATCCAGCTAGTCACCCCATTTTCTACGAGGTCTGCCGCGACGCCGTCTGGCTGTGTCATCAGGGCTCCAAAAGCTGGCTATTTCAGCCCACAGCTCATTGGGCATGCGACTAACGTGGCCAGTCCAGTCCCACTTCAGCTTAGCGGCTTTTTCAAAAGTCCCCATATAATTTTTAATTTATGTTATTATTTGTGGCTAGAGCGCAAACAGAAATACACATTCTCTGAAAATTTAAACTGTTCACCTATTACGGATCATGAGATACAGCCCGTTGACAGACAGACGGACGGACGGGCAGCGGAGGCTTGGTAATAGGGTCCCGTTGGTTACCCTTTGGGTACGGGACCCTAATAGCAAATGATTCACAATATTAAGTTCATTGTGCAAGCCGTGCTATGAAACAAAACGTGCAGCTTGCTAGCAAATCTTGATTATTTAGCAGACGCATGTTTTCGCACGCACAAAAGTAGAAAGCAAAACAACTGAAATAAAAAATAGTAGGTCGTATGCTAGGGTTGCCAGGGCGCCGGTCTCGACAGAGATAACGAAAAAATCGCTAACTTTCGATCGCCAATTACTAACGAATAAATTCAGTTAAACTAATGATGCTTGCGACTCTTGCGAGAAACGCATCTTGGATGTAAAGACTTGCTTTACTCGCAAGCATCGTTATTGCAACTGTTTTTTTCGTTGTTATTTTAGCGATCGAAAGTGAACGATAATCTCGTTAACTCTGTCGAGACTGCCAGTCCTACTCATTTTGAAAGATTGTTAGAAGTTGGCATGAGGACTTTGGTGAGGAAAGTTTTGAGTACGAATGTGGAAGATTTTAGGGGCAGAGGAAGACTAGAGAAACGTTGGATGGACTGAGCGAAGGATGATATGGCTGGAAAGGAGGTGACTGCCGAGGTACGAGTTATAGAGAAGTATGGAAGAAGAAGAAATACTGAGCCGACACCAAATTAATTACGATAGGGCAGAAGAATTATGATGACTTATGATATAGTAGTCCAATGCTGGATGAATTTCTTTCCCAAGCTGAACCATATGACCCTGTCCTCCGTTTTCCACATCAATGCGTTTCTTTTTAAGGTCGTTAGTCCATCTGATTTTGTATGAATTTGGGAAAAACAACCTCCTAATTTCTAATTCCTCCTATTATAATTTTATGAATTTTGGATATTGGAAATTCTTTTCGAATAGTGAAGCGATGCTGTTTGAGTTCTGCCTAGGAACCATTATTTAAAGAACACAAAATTGCGTGCATTATTTTTAACCGACTTCCAAAAGGAGGAGGTTATCAATTCGTCTGTTTTGTATAGTTATTCAGCGATCTCTTCGCCAATTGTGAACCGATTTTGATGGTTTTTCGTTTGGAAGAAAATTATTTCGCGGTGGTCCCGTTTAAGTTTGGTGAAGATCTGATGCTAATTTTCCGAGATATACAAGGAAACTTCAATATAGTAGACGGCAAATTGTTCGTGATTGCTGCAATCGCTTGGATGTTTATTGTTAATACAACATCATGACGTAACATCACGCCTTATATTGAAGAGTTCCCTAAAAATGGAAAAAATAAAAAACTTTTTTGCAAAAAATAAAACCGACTTCAAAAACACAAAAAAAACGTGAAAAATAACTTTAGCTTCAGAAGTCGGTGGCAAAAAAAAACTGAATCAAACAAACAAAAGTCACCGACTTCTGAAGCTAAAGTTGTTTTTCACTTTATTTGTTCTTTCTTCAAAATAATATAGTACGCACAATCATGTCATTGTTTTATATCAACTTGTCTCGCCAAACCCCTTTTTTGCAAAAAAACTCTGCGAAACGTGGGCTACAGATGCATGTGTTTGCCAACATATAAAAAAGGTAAGCATTTTTGCCAACCTATAAAAAGCTAGTATTTATTACTTCAATCCAAATCTTTACTACATAACTCGCCACCAATGAACATGATGCAACTTTTGCACACCTGACGTCTATATTCCAACTGAATACGTAATCATTATCGACAATGACTTTGTCGCATATTATAATACAAAGCGTACGCCTATATGTACTCTGTACTACAAAGGCGACATGTTTTTAAACGTGACGTCGTCGTCAGCAACTTCGTCGTCTTTTCTGAGAGCTGCGTGGTGCAACATGTGCTTGTTCTATTGTTTCAGTCTATGCTAATCTATAGGCTCTTCTAGCCAAGAACAAGCTCGGCTCTTCAAGCCCATGTAGGTATGTAGGCTTTTTAACTCTTAGCTAAATTTATATTATACTGACTGCCTCGTCTGACGAGTGGCCGCAAACGCGATGGCTGCTGCCGTGTGATTCTGTAAGATCTCATTCTAAACTTCGAATTCGTGAGTTTCTTGATTGGCATTCTAAAAACTCGGTTGATAATTTGAATTTTCACTAGCGCCACCCTTGCGAGCGTGTCAGCGAGTTGAACTAAATTAACAGGGAGATTTAAAAAAATAAATAAAAATATCGCTGGACATTATCATTTTGACAGATAAAGTATGAGATGACGTAAGAAGTGGCATTGGTCGCTTCGGAGCTCACTTCACTTCGCAAGTGACTAGGTGATGCTAACCGAATGCAAAATCAAGGTCATTTTGAACCTTATGCGAAGTGAGAGTGAATAGTGATATGAGATGCGAGTTGTTGTTTACAGAATCGACCTACTGGTTTTGGGTTCGAACAAAGGGTGAGATTAAGTGTTATTGGAGTGTTTCCAACAGGAATCTCCTTAGCAACGCGGATGCTGGACTCGAGGACGGAAAATGTCAATAGGCTGGCTCCAATTAGGAGACTTCCACTAAAGGCCCGGGCTAGACGAACAGAGCGGAGAGAAGATGTACAAGATTCGACCAATCACAGAGGAGAGACCAGAGACAAGATGTAGATTTCAAGATTTTCAACCAATGTGTTTGGTCGGTTTCTACACGTCGCCTCTCAGCTCCGCTCGTCTCCGCTTTGACGTAGTCCGGATAATAAGTCGTGAAAATACTATCAAAAAATATTATTTAGGCTAGCCATATCTGCCTATCAGGGAACACAGACGTAATGGTTATTATACCTATCTATGTTGTTGACAAAAGTGACGTAGTGTTGGAACGTGTCTATAAAAGACCAGCATGTTGCAACATGTGCTGCTAAGTCTGGTTACACACGAGCGGTTTGCAAGAGCTCTAAGGCTAGTTCAAGATATGTAATGGCCGTTTCTTTCCCTGTGTTTAAATTTCCACAGAATAGATGGATTTGCAGCAATATTAACTACTTACACTGACATGCCGTTTTAACTTTTAAGGGTATGAAGAACAGGGTGTAAAATTCTTCAACCCCATAGAAAAGGGAGTATCCTCCGCCGAGACGGGTGTTGTGTCTGGTGGGCCACTGCCCGACAGTTGTTAGATTTAGTTCACACACACTAAATAAAGTTTAGAGGGCCTTTCCCGGCCCGCCTATCGTCAACGCGAGCATGGTCGAAAAGCTTGTTGTTTCATCCAAAGCCACAGCGGCGGTATTCTTTCAACTCCCCTGTCTTACCTAGCCCCGACCCCGCACTACTCCTCTCCCGCGCACCTCATACCGCCTAACGCGAGGACATTGAACGAAAAATAGTGTTCGAAAATTTATAAATCTTGTTCCAGGAAATACGTGTTTTTGAATAAGTCTTACAAGTTTGTGAAATAAATAAATCTCCACTACATTTGCAAGGCTCCTATCAGGATGCGTTCTTTACTTTTACAATTTATGAGTACATTAAGAACGGCCAAAGTTGAGGTGAAATTTATGCAAAACAGCAATTTTTGAGGCCTATACAGCTTATAATGAATTTGTTTCTATAAATTGTTATGTTTTGCTTTGATAGAAGCCTAGATATAGTACACAAGATACTTATTAGTTAAAAAAATTCAACGATATATGGTCACGCCAACAATAATTCGGTCTTGAAAACGTATCAGAACCAACCTTCGATACTAGCGGACGTGTTATTACAGTGAATCGGCAGTGAAAAAAGTCGAGGCGGAAAAGAGAGGAAGAGAAGGGACATGCAGCACTCACCAGGGGCAGGCCAGCGGGATCCAATCTCCTTCGGCTTTCACACAGCAAAGTATCACTACGCGGGTCGCGCGACCAATATTTGAATATAGTTATTTCTTATTACACTGGGTAATCAAACACAACGCGTTTGGCGGAGCGGGACTGTACTTATTATTGCAGAGAAAGGCTCGAGATGATCCTCGTCTCTTCGCGGGTGATCAGACGAAAAGCTCGTCATGCGGTGCGGTGGTGGTTCGAGAGATCCGTTACACACGGTTACACGTACGTCCATGTGCGATTTCTTCGTCGAACTGACAGCTGTCAGTCCTCGTTCTCTCGTTCTCATGTTCACATTTTGAATGATGCTAAAAGCGCTGCATGTGCAGGTTGGGAAAAGGAGCGGGAAATACAAACTGCCTCATATTATAAGAGTGAATCTATCAAATCAGTGTTGGCGTTACCATTTCCACCCCCCCTTAATGGGTCACCATTAAAAAGCGAAAATAAGACGAAAGAGAAAAATATTACTATGACTCTAGGAGCGCTCAATGCGCGCGGTGAGATAAATAGTTCCGTAGAGTCACGGCGAAGCGGGATAAGCTAATAACTTACGTTACAAACTAAAGCGATGCGGTATTACTAACTAACTTAAACTAATGCG
Organism: Xestia rhomboidea; assembly: GCA_963853795.1. Classification (NCBI taxonomy): domain Eukaryota; kingdom Metazoa; phylum Arthropoda; class Insecta; order Lepidoptera; family Noctuidae; genus Xestia; species Xestia rhomboidea. The sequence goes on from OY970778.1 coordinate 10,237,097, forward strand.
AAGTGCGGTTTTGTTGATTATTGTCTGGGAAGAGGACACAAACGAACGACCGGGCGCAGGTAAGTTCCCTTGGCGGTTCTAACTGTACAGACGTGCACGACGCCGTCTTTAGACGGATGGACGTTCTCCACAATAGCTAATGGCCAGGACAGGGGCGGTGAGTTATCATTCATTACGACAACCACGGTTCCTGCTGTTATAGGAAACGATGGCGTGTTCCACTTCTGCCTAACCTGTAGACCGTGTAGATATTCCATCTTCCAACGACTCCAGAACGACTGGACCAACTTGTCCAGTAGCGAGTGTCGGTGAAGTAAACTGACAGGGTCAGAGTCGACTTCAAGCGCGGGTAAAGAAAATAGAGGCGCGGTATGCAAAAAATGGCTTGGCGTAAGAGCCGTGGGCTCTGCGGGATCGGAACTCAATACTGTCAGCGGGCGTGAGTTTAGGAGACACTCAATTTGAGTGAGAACAGTACAGAGTTCTTCGTATGATAGAAGCTGCTGTCCGACGACTCGGAACAGATGCATTTTTCACAACTTTCACGACACTTTCCCAAGCGCCTCCGAAGTGTGGAGAGTTGGGACAGATAAATTTCCAAGCTATCCGACTCTCAGCGTACTCTTCCTCCAACTTTGGGCGATACACAGTATTGAGAAACTTGTACAAATCGCGGAGGTAAGAGTTAGCCCCCTTAAAACATGTACCATTATCAGAATACATGATCTGAATCGGTCCTCGACGGGCGAGAAACCTCTTCAGCGCGGCAAGAAAACTGGGAGTGCTGAGGTCCGTGGCGACTTCGACATGCACGGCACGAGTCGTAAGGCATGTGAAAATGCACAGGTAGGCCTTCGCACTGTGGACGCCACGACGGCGCACAGGAACGTACGGCAGAGGACCAGCATAGTCACAGCCTACGTGCGTGAAAGCTTTAGTGACCTGACGCGTGCGATAGTCAGGTAAGTCGGCCATCAGCGGATAAGTTGGGCGCGGTTTTAAACGAAAACACGTATTACACATGTGGACGCGCTGTCTCACAACGCGGCGTGCGGACAAGATCCAGAACCTTTGTCGAAGAAGCGACATCAATAATTCTGGTCCGGCGTGTAAATACTTTACATGATAGAAATCAATGATCGAGTTTACGACGGGATCATTGCGCGGTAAAATAACTGGATGCTTTTGAGCATAGTCCAACGCGGAGTTAACGAGTCGACCTCCTACGAGGATCAGACCGTTTTCAATGAAAGGCCTCAAGCGGTTGAGAACCTGCGAACAAGATTGATTATTCTTAATATTAGAATAATCCTCTGCAAAGTGTTGACTTTGCAGGGTGCGAAGAATTTTATTTTCAGCGAAATTTAATTCATCAGCAGACACTGCAATAGTGTCGCGGCGGGGTAACCATTTTGCGAATTTACAAACGTATACAGTTATACGAAGCGTTTTACTCCATGAGGAGATGCGGTTAGCGAGATCATATAAAGCACAATGCTTTACAGGCGAGTACACAGCGTGTGTAAGAATTTTTTGTTCAATAGCAGGCGGAGTAAATTGGTCGTCAAGAGGCTTGAGAGGCCACTTAGACGGATCCAATGTAGCCCACTGGGGCCCGTGGAGCCACAGAGGGTGCGCGGTTAATTTCTGAGGCGTAATGCCACGTGAGAGAACGTCTGCGGGATTTTCAGTCCCCGCGACGTGGTAGAAGTTGTCAGCAGAGATGTTTTCCGTAATCTGAACAACGCGGTTTGCTACAAAGGTTTGCCACCGACGTGGCGAACTTTTGATCCAATATAACACGACCTTAGAGTCAGTGAAAGCGAATACCTTGATTGGAAGATGATGCGAGTAATTTTCATAAACTATGCGTAACAGTTTGGACATGAGAAGCGCGCCGCAGAGCTCTAAGCGTGCTATCGACAGAGGCTTGGTAGGAGCGACCTTGGACTTTGCGCAGACAAGCTGGACAGTGTTACCGGAGGCGGCGGTCACATGAGCGTATACAACGGCACCGTACGCATGTTCACTTGCGTCCGAAAAGGATAGAAGAGTAAGAGTGCAGTTGTTAGAAACGCCTACATGACGCGGAATGCGTATGTTATTAAGAGCCGGTAACTCGTCGCAGAACTGCTTCCACATTTTAACAATGTGTACCGGTGGGGTGTCATCCCAATCGAAATTAAGATGCCAAAGCTGTTGGATCAGTAACTTAGCATACACGACGGCGGGAGCCACGAAGCCCATTATATCCCACAGTCGGGCGACTGTGGAAAGGATGGAGCGCTTAGTGCACTTCACATCTGCGGGAACAGTGATTTTAAAATAAAATACGTCATCATCAATACACCAATGCAGGCCTAGTATTTTATGCTGCATGGTCTTATCAAACTCAACCTCCGTAGGGAGTTTGTGCGAAGCGGGAAGATTATCTAGTACAGCACGACTGTTACTGTTCCATTTCACGAGATCCCACTGAGCTCCTTTGAATAAGTCAATCAATTGTCGTGACGCAGATATCGCTTCTTGTTCCGTGGGAATCGAGAAGGCGAGATCGTCCATGAAAAGCGACGTAGACGCGAATTTGCTGGCGAGAGGATAGCGCGCGCCATCATCTTCGACTAAACGTCTCACAGTGCGCAATGCATGGTAGGGACTTGATTTTAAACCGAAACAGACGCGGTTAAACCTATACAATTGTAGTGGGTCTTGTGGAGTAAAGCGATAAAGAAAACATTGATAACGGCGGTCAGCTTCGCGCATGATAATCTGTAAGAACTGCTGGCGACAGTCCGCGGTCAATGCGATCGCGTGTAAGCGGAAATTTAATAATATTGTAAACAAGTCGCCTTGCAAATTCGGACCTGAGTGCAGAATAGCATTCAATGATTGCCGGCCACCAGAAGTAGACGCGCTGGCGTCTAGAACCACGCGCAGCTTAGTCGTTGTCTTATCTTCGCGCACGACCCCGTGATGCGGTATGACGTATATGGGTGTTGGGTCGCGGGGATCGTACGACGCAGGAGAAACGTAATCTTTCGCAAGATAATCCTTGATTACGTCATCATATGCAGACCTAAGTTTAGGCGAAGCTTCTAGCTTTCTTTCGAGGCATATGAAACGCTTGCGGGCATTATCAAAAGAATTCCCGAGGGAATAAACATCCTCGTTGAATGGCAGTGCTACAGTGTACCTACCACTAACGGGATCGCGGGTTGTCGTGGACTTATAAAATAATTCACATTCAACATCAGAGGGGTGTTGAATGGGCGGTGCGGAGGGAAGCTCCTCGAGCTCCCAAAAACGCCTGACTAATGAGTCAATAGCGACAGGCTCCTGAGCGAGGCAACATGTCAGGGCCTGGGTGGTTTGATGCATAGGTAACGTAGGCGCGGAGCCCATTATTACGTAGCCTAAAACAGTACGCAAAGCGCGCGGCACCGACGTGTAACGATTGTGAACAACGTCGGGGAGAAGTAAATGCGGGAAAAGAGAAGCACCTATTAAAGCGTCTATCTTACTGGGCACACCATATGATTCGTCGGCTAGCGGTAAATTATGTAGATGTGATAAATCACTGGTATTTATCAAAGAGGTAGGCAGTAAGTCCGTTATCTGATCAACAACAAGTAGCGAAATATCAAATTTAATGTTGCTGTCGAATCGCGAATATAATTTAATATTAATCGGACTAGTGTTAACTACCTTCTCAGCCCCACCGAACCCCTTTACAACAGTACGGTTCATGTTTTGAGGTTTAATACCTAAACGATCACAACACTCGTTAGTGATGAAATCGCTTTGTGAGGCGGAATCTAGAAGCGCGCGAATAATGTGTGGATTCCCTTTAGAATCGTAGGCAACGACTTGAGCGGTTGATAGCAAAACAGTCGTGGACTGCTTGTTATGTGTGAGTGCATTACTCGAACACTGATACAATCGGGAATCAACAGATGCACACAGCGTAACATCTGACCGTGCCGTAGATGCGGCTAGGTTCGGAGAAGTATGTGCAGGCGCACTGGCGGGGGGCGCCGCAGCGGCGAGCTCGACCAGCTGATTAGCGGGAGCGGCTTGTGCAGAGTACCCAGGGCGCGCGGTACTTGACTCATTGAAGTGTAACAATGTGTGGTGATTTAATTTGCAAACGCGACAATTTGACTTAGACGAGCAATTAGCGACTCGATGTTTTAAACTAAGGCAGTTAATACAGGCATTGTTATCCTTCACACACTTATAACGTTGTTGTGGAGTCATTCCATTAAAATCGGCGCACTTGAATAAGTGTTGATGCACAATATTAGCGCATAGGCACTTGCACGCGGATTCAACCGTTGTGCTTAAATAGGTTTGACACTTCGGCGGCGAAGCGGTATTTAAACGCCGATTAGAGTTAACCGGACGCTTATTAGTTGAAGAATTTGGCTCAGTACGTTCTAACACTTTGGCTCGATTTGAAATAAATTCGACTAAGTTATCAAAGGTAGGTATTTTTGTTGAGTATTTAATTTCAAACGCGCGCACGGTCTCAGGGTCTATTTTCTGTAAGGCGATATGAATCAGAATTAAATCGGTAAGGCTATCCATTTTAAGGTTTTTTAAAGCGGCGACTGCGCTGCTAAATTTCTCAGTAAATAAATCAAAGTTGGTTGCTGAAGCGCATTGGAAAGTTTTGAACTCAAACATTTGATTTAAATACGTAGAAACCAACATACGCTTGTCGTCGTACTTATTAATGAGCGCTTGTAACAACAGACTATAATTTTCCGGACATGGAGATATCCCGGCGCACACAGACTGGGCTTTACCGGTTAGTTTCCCCAATAGGTAATACAATCTATCGGCATCAGTGAGAGATGGATTATCGTGTACGGTCGATTTAAAACTGGCATAAAATAGTGGCCATGAGCGAATGTCACCAGAAAACTGGACTAATTCAATCGGCGGGAGTCTAGGTTTAGACTTGTGCGGAACACTATCGCTATGTGGCGAGCATTGCGACTGCACTCGCTTTATCCTACCATACAGAGACTCAAAAGCCATGAGACTCTTATAGTCAGGCTTAGCGGATGGGTTAGATGTCAATAAACGATTATTATATTCGTCCAGAACCCGTTTGAATTCATCGCGCAATGAATCAATTTGTGAGGATTCGTCAAGAAAACTTTCCCTTAGATCGGTGTTCGAAGAAAGATCGTAAACCTTTTGAGCAATTTCAAAGATAGCTTCGCGTTTAGCTTGCAACGTAAGTAACCGTGTATCTTCTGCATCGTCATAATCAGAACCCGAATCACTAGTTTTCTTTGCTTGTTTAGGCATAACGAAGTTTGTAAATTCAATCTATTGTAAACAAGCAGCTGATCTGGGGTTCAATAATACGATGAAATTAAGTAGGTCACTATTTTGCGTAAAGAATAAGCGGAGAATGGCTTCCTACTACTTCCTACTTTGTTCGGTTAATAATGAACTAGAATGCATGAACAACTTAAATTGACTGTGAGTTAACGAATGAATGACCGAATAAATATGAATGTCAAATCAAATATGGCGAACTTTTACAACCTTTTTAACATTTCATACTACACGGCAAGACAACAATTTAATTTGAGGGTAGTTTAATATAAAGTTGTACGAAATTAAAACTCGAATTTATCCAAAGTAAGCGTTATTTAGGTACTGAAATAATGATTAGATGGAGAGTTAATATGTTTATCTAGATGAGTAAACACTTATTTATGAGAAAGATCAACGCAATGTCGATCCACGCGGTATACTACAATGGGGTAGATTTATGAATGTTTCTCCTATTAGGGCCTATTAAATCCTAATAAGGGCGGCTGGAGGGTTCCAGTATTTAAAAAGGATCAGAAATCCGGCTCGAAGGACCACAAATATGGTCACGCCAACAATAATTCGGTCTTGAAAACGTATCAGAACCAACCTTCGATACTAGCGGACGTGTTATTACAGTGAATCGGCAGTGAAAAAAGTCGAGGCGGAAAAGAGAGGAAGAGAAGGGACATGCAGCACTCACCAGGGGCAGGCCAGCGGGATCCAATCTCCTTCGGCTTTCACACAGCAGAGTATCACTACGCGGGTCGCGCGACCAATATTTGAATATAGTTATTTCTTATTACACTGGGTAATCAAACACAACGCGTTTGGCGGAGCGGGACTGTACTTATTATTGCAGAGAAAGGCTCGAGATGATCCTCGTCTCTTCGCGGGTGATCAGACGAAAAGCTCGTCATGCGGTGCGGTGGTGGTTCGAGAGATCCGTTACACACGGTTACACGTACGTCCATGTGCGATTTCTTCGTCGAACTGACAGCTGTCAGTCCTCGTTCTCTCGTTCTCATGTTCACATTTTGAATGATGCTAAAAGCGCTGCATGTGCAGGTTGGGAAAAGGAGCGGGAAATACAAACTGCCTCATATTATAAGAGTGAATCTATCAAATCAGTGTTGGCGTTACCAATATATGTGTAACAACGGCATAATCACGTAGGAGCGTTTGTCAAAATTCTCGCAAAAAGTATGGTGGGTTGGCCGCTCTTATAACTACGGCAAAAATGAAACACGTTATCGACAACAATCGTTTATTCGCAAGTCGTAATATTTTCTTTAAAGAAAACCTTGTATACAAAAGTCTAAAAAAGGGACGAAAGTTACTTTCCTCAAAAAGTCTATTGTTGGTCTCGACACGTGGGAAACCACCAAACAACGTAAAAGACTGATATTGTATAAAAGCTTAAGAAAGATTAGATCAGCAACGTGGGACGAAGTAGGTCTACTTATTCTGGTATAGTGTACATGTTACAGTCAGAATGTAAATTAGGAAAAGCTTTTTTTGACCGATTGCAACTATTTTCATAAATGCCGTATTTTCATTACAGCCCATTTGAATAAATGACTTGAATGCCTTATTCCTATTTTCACAAAGACTAAGTGCCTCCTAGCTGAATACTTAATGCCCGTTTCCACCAACACTAAGTATCACCTAACTGAATACCTAATTCCTGTTTTCACCAACAGTAACTTTTACCAGTTTTTGATCAGTATTAGAAACAGATTGATCATCGATTCGATCGTCGATCATCGATCATCGATTCGTATCAAAAAAATGTTTTGTGTGAAAAAAAGAGCTGAAAGTTTCCAGTTTTTTCTGTAAAAACCCCTTCAATGGTTAGAACTGCTTTTGACCGATTACCAATAGTGACGGTAACATTACACTTAGTTGCAGAATATTCGCGTGGTCTGAGCACGTTGTCGCCTCAGCATGGTGAACAACGTGACTGCTGTAGCCGCGGCTGTGAACTGTGAATTATACCGCCTTGTGATAAATATATTCGATGCTTCGACCAATAATGATCAAAGATTCCATGCGATTTCGCATTCCAAGTGCTGGGTCGATTAGTTTTATGTAAGTGTACGGAGTTGTTTTTGTTTTTAGAGTGTTTCTTGCACGTTTTATTTAGATGAACTGCAAAGCATAATACGCATCTGCCATAAATGATTTGATTTGTTATTTTTATCAGATACCTATATGTATTAGCTGTTATCTACAATGAAAGTCTAGATTCAATTAGAACTAATGTAAATTATGCCACCACATAATTAATTAGTTTTTATTTAATATACTTTTCTTTCATTTACTTTATACTTTACTTAATGTTTATTTTTTATTTGCACTTGCGCGTAAGTAATAGGCAAAAAGATACGCGGGCAAAACCGTGCGCAGAAGCTATAGTGTAACATAAATTCTACATAATTGTCAGGATAAGACAAGTTAAACCACATTTGATTAAGATAAGTATGGTAGGTATTCACACACATCACAAAAAAAAACAAAAAAAAAACATTTTACGACCTATGAAATGGTTTTTAATAAAAACTAAACTATATTAATCAAATCGAAATAAAAATCACCACTGGCCGTCGAACAATCGAAAAAAATAAAATAAAAACAAGGCGATTAAAATCACACACAAGTCCGTAGCATACACGTGCTTTTAATTTGTGAGAAACCGATAGGGCGCGTCACGTTATGCGTGATGACGTAGCGCATGGCAGGTGACTATGGGGTGAAGTGCTACGAGGTGAAGTGCTACGGGGCGAAGCGCTACGGGAACCCGCTACGTGCTACGATTTACGGCTACTAGATTTAGGAGAAGAATTCTGGATTTTGTATTTTTAAATGTATTGGGACGTTATAAAAAATATATTTATTAGATAAAACAACTGAAATATGGCTTTAATAGCTATATTATTCTGTTAGCGTTATTTCAACTTATAAATATTACAGAACTAACTTACCATAAAAAACAAAAATCACTTTACAAATACACAATGTTTTATGAGCAATTACTAACAAATAAATTACATTTCTGATATCGCATACTAATATCACCTACTTAAGAGTTACCTTATCTACTACTAGTACAACTTACGATTACTATGTATTTACGAGACGTTTGTCAGCCAGTTCGATATTACACGTAATTTTGTATAATGCAGCAAGGTTCTATTGGCGCTTAAATAAAAAATAAAAACTTGAGAGGTGTCAAGGGACACCCGGATGGAACGAAGTTCCTTTCGATTAATTAGTGAAGGAATTGTAATTTTTTTTTTTAAGTTATAATAATAAAATTGCTTTCTATAAGAGAGAGAGAGAGACACAGACAGAGAAACATGCGCACGCCGCACGGCTTACAATAGCTTACTATAGCAAAAAGTGTCGTTACAACTTTTCGTCTTAATTTTTTCCGTCTAGCCCCCTTTCGCAACGCGCGATAAGGAACTTCGTTCCAAAAATGTATTGAAAGTGCGAGATGGTCTCGCACACCTAGGGTTCCGTATAAACCTGTAGGTATTTTGTTATTAAACCACAAATTTAAGGTTTTCAGTTTTTTTTTCTATACAATCATGTGAAATCGCAAAATATGTGACACGGTCATACCATAATTACTTATACAAGACACACATATAACATACAAGTTGATTTTTTAACTGCTCCAAGGGGTAGCGTACCTGAGTATTTTTTTATTTTTATTTATTTTTTATTATTTTTATTATTGTACCTGAGTATTTATTTATCAAGCTGAAATTAATATTTCAGCTACCTACCACCTTTATACCTTAACACGTTCCTGAAAAAGGGAATTGACAAACGGACAGACCGACGGACAACAAAGCGATCCTATAAGGGTTCCATTTTTGCCGACTGATGTGCGAAACCCTTTTTTTTTTTTTTTTTTCGGATGGGAAATCATCAAATGACTTCTCCCGCTCTGGGCTGAGCAGGAGGGAGTGTCAGACTTTTACTGACTAAAACCCATCCATGTTCCTTCATCGCCCTTTGTGTTCCGGGGCCACGGTATCTCTTTCGAATAGTCCCGCAGCCCCGGCAGGCTTCGGTCCTTGCGGACCCCTTCACTATTGCTGACTCTCTTTGAGGCGCGCGTGGAACACGAACGCGCCGTCGACACGGCCTGTCGTCATGAGACGAACGGACGGCGAGCTAGCCCATAGCTCCCCGTCCACAGGCCCGCGCCTACGGTGGCCGGAAGCCACCACGTGGCCCCCGACGCCCGGGGCGTCTCCCGCGGCGGCCGGGACGTGAGGATCTCTCCCTGTCCTGTTCCGCCACCTCCTTCGCTAGCATGACTGCTTCGCAGAAGGAGGTGACGGCGTCCCATTCCGTCTCGCTCCGGACCATGGATTGAACCAAGGCCGGGAGCGAGAGGTCGCCGCCGCCAATCGCCGTTACGAGGACACGGCGGTGCTCCGCCCAAGCGGGGCACACCTCCACCGTGTGCTCCACCGTGTCCTCCGGTCGATCCTCACAATGGTGACACCCGGGCGTCTCCTCCCGCCCGATTCGGTGCAGGAACTTACCGAAGCATCCGTGTCCGAAAAACAAGATGGTGGCCAAACGAACTTTGCAAAGTCGCAATACTATAATTATCGACGAACTGATGTCACGATGGGTCCGAGTTATGGCTCTAGATTGCGGATAAAGCTGGCTGAAGATTTATTAGTACCTAGTGGAGCTACTATGTCCTTGAAACGCTTTGATATTATTAAGAGGGAACAGGGCCTGCGAGGTAGGTATTTGGAGAAACTATTGCTGTCCGTCTGCGTTAAGCCTGTCCCCGTAGAGTGCGATAAAGACTGTTGCAGCTCAGACCGATTATATCACAAACATATTGACTAGATCGACGTTTCGTATTCCCCTTTGACTGAACTTTGAACTGAGCTATTTAATTTATTATTGACATTTTTTTTTTTTGATTGAAATTTTAAGAAAGAATTTATTTTATTGAAATGATTTATTTTATTTGAATGTTGTCTGGTAGTCCTCTAATCACTGCTGTAAAAATTGGGCATTTTTGTCATTTTTGGAGATTCATATACTTTCTTTACTTATTAGTTGCTGAAAAAAAGGAAATGAGAGAGACGTGTCTACAGTAGACCTAAATGATGGCTCTAGAGGCATTATTCAGGAAGAAAAAACGGTAGTAATACAATGCAACTGCCACCAGCGGACCAGGCGGACCGGTGGTGGCAGACGGGAATAAAGGAATTGTATGGAAAATAGCAGCCCCTGTTCCCTCTTAAGAAGATAACTGAATGAGGTGCGGGGACATATGGAGACATGGGATGCACAAGTGAGGTTTTCTCTCGCCTAATCTCGCCCCATGTGGAGATAACAAACATATTGCAATGAAGCTCCGTGTTACCTTGTCAAATGCATTGCTCCTTTCCAACATTAGTACACAGTATTTACCATCAACCTGATCACATCACCGCAGTGCCATCACTTTTATAAATAAATACTATGGTTATTGTAATTGGCCGAAAACAAATAGTTGAAACCACACGATCATTACTCGATTAGAATCTTCAATACAAATCCGTCACTGTAATTACAAATTAATAAAGCAATTGATCAATTAAGACACCTCAATAAGTGATGTTATCCATATCAAGTATCAAATTGATAAGCATTCCATAAAAGGACTGGCTCGGTGGTGGTGGCATACTGCCAAGAATGTCATGTTATTATCATCCCATTCATGCATAGTGCACACTCTCAGGTGGCGTCGGGTGTCTCAAAATATGGTCAGACTCCAATAAACATAACACCACGCCTGTAATCCCCGAAGGGTTAGACAGAGAGTGTACCTAATAATAAATAGTACCTACACCGTAATACGGGGTGAGTCAGCCATCAACCGAGCACAAATCTGGATCCTGTGGCTACTACTGAACAAAATCCTGATGGAAAAACCCAATTACAATTTGGTCGACCCGGGAATCGAACCCAGGACCTAAAGACCAATGAGGCAGTCCAATAAAGGACGCAAGGAAACTATTTATAAGTCACATTGCTCTTTCCCTAACTAAAAAACCAAACTAACGAAACAATAAACTGAAAAGCCTAAAATAAGAAAATCTTTTAGTCTTAGTTTTATTGTCAGTTTATAGGAACATTTACTCCAATGTTTTAACGGTGTGTTTTTTATTAAACAACTGTTCGACGAATTTGGCTATAAATTATAATGAATCTAATACCGAGAAAATATAATGTTTTTGTTACCCAAACAAAATGTTTACCTAAATAACTTCCCTCATGAGAGCTGTTACGAAACAAACGCCAACTCAATTATTGACGACATGAAACTTACCTCAAGCAGAATTATTCCGTTGTTTTTCCCAAGATTAAAATGAAGAAGACTTTCTAAATAGAAGGCCTCATGTCCAACGACCTCACGTGTACCAACATGCGCTTGCTTATCTGTTAATCCACGACTCGTAGACAACAGAAGCTTATACACATGACACATGCATATTTACTTACGTGTTTTCCTAATAATAGCGAACGTAAAGTAAATGGTTTTTCAACTGTATTTTGCTGAAATAAACAAATTCGAAGCTTTTGTGCTGATCACGGCAGTCAACGTGATGCGATCAACGTGCAATATTATTAATTTGCACGTTTTTTCTTATCAATGTCAATAGAAATTTGGGAAGAAATGTGTATTAAGAGGAAAGTTTCCTAAGCTGACATTGTTGTATTGATTTTTTAGGGTTCGTACCCAATGGGTAAAAACGGGACCCTATTAATAAGACTTTGCTGTCCGTCCATCTGTCTGTCACCAGGCTGTATCTCATGAACCGTGAGAGCTAGACAGTTGAAATTTTCACAGATGATGTATTTCTGTTGCCGCTTTATTAGCAAATACTAAAAACAGAATAAAATAAATATTTAAGTGGTGCTCCCATCCTGCCGGGGCTGCAGGACTGTTCAAAAGAGATACCGTGGCCCCGGAACACAAAGGGCGATGAAGGAACATGGATGGGTTTTAGTCAGTAAAAGTCTGACACTCCCTCCTGCTCCGCCCAGAGCGGGAGGAGTTATTTGATGATTTCCCATCCAAAAAAAAAAGGGGGTGCTCCTAAAGGGCACGCCACAATAGTGGCGATAAGTCCCCTCTTTGAGAAGTGGCTAGAGAGACGCCACGGCGTCCTCACCTTCCGCCTGACGCAGGTCCTCACCGGACATGGTTGTTTCGGGAGGTACCTGCACCGAATCGGGCGGGAGGAAACGCACGGGTGCTATCACTGCGAGGATCGACCTGAGGACACGGTGGAGCACACTGTGGAGGTGTGCCCCGCTTGGGCGGAGCACCGCCGTGTCCTCGAAGCGGCGATCGGCGGCGGCGACCTCTCGCTCCCGGCCCTGGTTCAATCATCCGGAGCGAGTCGGAATGGGCGCCGTCACCTCCTTCTGCGAAGCAGTCATTCCAGCGGAGGAGGTGGCGGAACGTGAGAGGGAGAGAACCTCACGTCCCGGCCGCCGCGGGAGACGCACCGGGCGTCGGGGGCCATGTGGTGGCCCCCGGCCATCGTAGGCGCGGGCCTGTGGACGGTGAGCTATGGGCTAGCTCGTCGTCCGTCCTCGCACTTGGCCGGTTTTTTTTATGTTTCAGTTTGGGAACGTAGGCTTTGATGTTGCTGGCAACGTGATACATTATGATTGAACTGCCCCGTTTGTCGCGTGGTCGCGAGCAATTCCCGTGTCGGACAAAAAGTGCTATTGGGTTTTTTCATTAGAAATTTTTCAGTAGTAGCTCGGAGTTTGGAAGTTGGCGGTATGATACCCCCGTGCCTCTGAGCGCACGTTAAGCCGTTGGTCCTGCGCCTGATCTCTCTCCGGTCGTGTCGGACTGCCGTCCCATCGGACTATGAGAGTAAAGGAACAGAGAGTGCTCCTGTGCCTGCGCACACACTTGTCCACTATTTATATTTATCTATCTATATTATTATTAATTACATTATGATACCTACTTTAAAAATGCTTCCAGGTTTATGTGTTTTGTCTTAACTATCTATTACTTCTTAGTTCCCCAACTACTGTTACTTCCGACTGCCTCGTTGGTCCAGTGTTCCATCAGATTCGATTCCCGGGTCGGGCAAAGTGGTTATTGGGTTTTTTATCAGGTATTTCTCAGTAGCAGCCACGGAGTTGTATTTGTACCCGGTTGATGGCTATAGGGTCGCCACCTATTAGATGGAAATTCAACATATCTGGCGAAATGTGGGTGTACTATTCGGTACGTCTCTGCCTAACCCATCGGGCAATACAGGCGTGATGTTGTTTGTTGCATCTGAATGGTAGTCTCTCAATGAATTTTAGAATGTGTGCTTGTGTAGTGCTTCATAAATAATAATAATATAATAAATATCGCTGGACATTAACACACAGCGCCATCTGGTGCCACACAAAACAACGAGGCTTGTGTCGTGGACACCAGATAGTTGATTTACTACATTGATACTTTTTGTTTGTAAATACATACTTATTATACATATAAACATCTATGACTCGGAAACAAATGACCATGCTCATCACACAAACATTTGCTCCAACCGGGATTCGAACCCGGGACCCGCTGCACCGTTTGGGTCGTCAGAATGAAGCAAGTTCGTGCATAGATTGATAAAAACTGACAGCTGAGTGTTATTTTTTGTAGACAACTTTTGTAGACTTCTTGCTGTCCTCTTGAAATAATTCCTCAGTTTCTTGCTGCTGGGCAAATATTCGTTTTAGACGAAAGATCGCTTATTGACCTTTTACGCATAAACGCTATTGGGGTGGATAACAATAGAAAGTTACAGTTTAATTTTTTCAGCGTACTATCATCTTTCTAGTGGTCAGTTTCGTTCATGGAGTTTCCAATGAAATTGTTTACTATTGGAAACACGTTGCTGTACCGACCTTGACGTGGCACCCGGCCAATCTTTTGCGTGTTGGTACGTAAACAATGTAAACACAACAAGTCCAATTAATCGTTTGTATTCGTGGAAACTTAAAATTAGAATCACGTTGAGGGCTGTGGTACAAAATTATGACCGGGTTATGTAACCTTGTCAGGATTGGTTGACAACATTAAACAGTTCTCACCAGGTTGGCTCAATGGCTAAGCGATTAACTACCGCACTGCGTGTTGCGGGTTCGACCCCACGCGGAACAAATTTATTTGTATGACCTACAGGTTGTTGTTCCGGGTCTGGCTGTTTGTGTATCTGAGTTTAAATGTTTGTAAACGTAATCACGATACAGGAGAAATTCCTAGTGTGAAGTGAGTGGAGTTAGTGTACGGAGTACAAAACAGAAGTTCTTCTATGCCCAGGCCCGGACTGGGACCCAAAACCGGCCCGGGCATTTTAGAGTCGGTTGGCCCTACACTATCAAGAGAAAGGAAAACCACTAGGTACCTAATGTAAATTTGAATCGACCGAAGAAACTATCTTAAATCGAATAATATGCTGAAATGTTGAGCTGCGACTTTGATAAAAAAGGGACTCGAAACTAAAAGAATAGAGACGCTGTCTAACAAGGGCGTCACCAGCTTTTGAGCCAGGAGTTGGGGGGTCGCGCAGAAGATATTTGAAAAGTCTAGGAACTAAAAAATCCGACTTAGGGAGACAATTTTTAAAACAAAAAGAAGTAAGGCTCCAAGAGCAAGCGAAGCGAGCTCGGAAATTTTAGCACCCTTGGACAGAAAAATAAAATAAATACTGTTTCAACCCTTTATTCAAGAATTACTTGGTCGATTTGCAAACAAAGCCAAGATTCAAGAGTATGTAGCTTGTAAGAGCGAGCGAAGCGAGCTCGAAATTTTTCTGACGCTGACCACAGCCAGGACGCAATTATCTGATATTACAAAAAGGCCTCGTGCCAAAGGGCTCGTAATTTATTTCAGCCTCTGTCTACACCCAAGTCTATACCGGTCGATCATGCGAAAATCCAATAGGAGTGTCAATCCAGAGGCAGAAAAAAGGCCGCCAATCGGCCACACCGGCTCAACGGGCATCCGGCCCATCGGGCATTTGCTCGATTTGCCCGTATGGCCAGTCCGGGCCTGTCTATGCCCCAGGGTGTTGGCTTATAGCAGTACAGTAGCAGCTGACTATGATGTGATGATGTTTAAGAGAATGATACATCTTTTGCTCCACAAGTTTGGATTCTTATTCAGAAATCGCTTCGTAAACAATGTTTCGAAGAACCTTTATTTTTAAAACTGCACAGGAAATACCAATCACCATATAAACCGGAATAAAAAAACCAAGAAAACTTCCTACAAAGACAAAGTAATATACTAAAAAACCAACAATATGGATTATGAGTTTCCCCATCAAGTGTTGATTTCCAATCGCTTCACGTTCACGTTGCATTTGCAAACGATCTATTGTTCCAAGTACTGTTATATAGGTACCTGCGCGTGCGACGAATCAGACGACGTCACGTCGGTGTTGCGTCGGGGAAGTGACGAATCGCGACGTGGACGAGTGCAGCTATGAGTGCAATTTGTGTTTTAACTGTAGGGTTGAACGAAGGTTTTTGTTTATAAACGTTTTTAGGCACGTGTTTTCTGATTGGTCGTTGTTTGCTAGGTACCTATGTTGGTTTTCTATGTTTTAATTCAAGGACAAACAGGGCCAGAGCTCGCTCAAGATAGAGAGGTCTGGAAGGGGACGGGAAGCAGAAGGAAAATAACTTAGATAAAAATTTAAGATTTTAGATAAACCTGTTTTTAGGGTTCCGTACCCAAAGGGTAAAAACGGGACCCTATTAATCCACTGTCCGTCTGTCTGTCACCAGGGTGTATCTCATGAACCGTGATAGCTAGACAGTTGAAATTTTCACAGATGATGTATTTCGGATGAGGCTATAACAACAAATACTAAAAACAGAATAAAATAAATATTTAAGGTGGCTCCCTTAAAACGAACGTGTTTTTTTATGCCGATTTTTGCTCGATATTAATAACGGCGGAGGTGGAGGGGGGGGGGGGCAGCTGGCGTCCCCCTAGCTAAAAGCTTTTTAAAAGTTATTAATAATAATAATAGTCATTGTGCCGATGTCGGCCAATGGCTTAATAGCTAAGAGCCTCGACCAACATCTTAGGAGGCTGTCGCTTGGCAGCTGGATGAAGGGCTTGATTCAGAAAGCAGTACTTCTGGACACGGCACGTATTGTTAGGAGGTTCCTCTCTCAAGAGCCCTGACCACCGGCAGCTCGGACCCTGTTCCCAGCGCTGGTAGGCTACAATTTTATATTTTTAAATGTTTTTATTTATATTTTTTATATATTAGGAATATTTAAAAAATTAAAAATATGTTTTAAAATAAATAAACGAAATAATAATTTAATAAATCATTTCTTTCAGACTCATCATGAGATTACATCCATATTTGTTAGTAAAATTGCGAGCTTACAAATAGTTGTAATAAAACAAAAAGCCAAAACAGAAAGGACATTTAGTTGTACATATTCCAACGAGATAAACTGTGTCGCAACTTCTCGGAACAGCTCAAATGAGAAACCGCGGTCTAAATCTGTAAATAACCGAGCACATTGCTTTCCACGGTTTAATGTGGAGCCGCCCCTAAGACTCGCTGCGTCGTGGTCACACATAGGGTTACCATCTGACCGGATAAATCCGGTCTTGACCGACTTTTTAATGCCAATACCGGATTTCGACCGGATTTTTCGACTCATGCCGAACGAAAGAAAGAAACAGACTATCAGTGGAGTCCATTAGAGCCATTTTACGGAGTTTAACTGGAAAGATTATAGTTGTGAGCAACTGTTCAATCTTGCGGTCAAAGCCAAATTTTGAAAGCTATTTCTAGTAATAAAAAATATAATTAACACTTTTAACTTTTGATTACTGAACATGATTTATTGTTTTTTTTTTCCAACTTTGAATAAAAATTTCAGCTTTTTGTTTGATCGTAGGTAAACTTTAGCCTAGACCGGACTTTCTTGTCGAAAATCAGGATTTTTCATATTCCAAGACCGGAATTCCGATTTTTATAGGCCCTGGTAACCCTAGTCACACATGCATTTCAACGTGCGTCAACCTACGCGTCAGACCTGCCTCAACGCGTGTCATAATCCTGCAGTATGCATACGCTATGTACCTAGTTTAAAAATACTGCACCATTTTAATATAAGCCACGTGTTTAATAAATGAAACGGAATTACGTCACGTAATTTTTTTATCCTTTTTAATTATTTATATAAATAAATAAAATGTATTGTGTAAACAGTTGTAGGCTAACCTTAAATAGCCTACAACTGTTTACACAATACATTTTATTTAAAAGTACACAATATATACATTTATAAGTGTAACAATGAGTAACAGGCTAACACCACATGTACTATTTTATTTAAATTACATTCTACATTAATATTATTGCAGTGAATTGTGAATAGGCGAGACGACAAAAAAAAATCTAATTGGCCCGTCAGTTAGATTATCAAAAAATATATGACCCGTGTTTTTTCTTTTGTTACGTAAACCAAAATTGACGAAGATACGACGCTTTTAAAATTCTCATTACGTCACGCCATGGTATAAATTTTTAGCTAGTTCTGACGTCACGAGCCCCCACTCCCGAGTTTTGATGCGTTTTATCTTTGTCATTACTCATTGATTTACAAAAACAAAAAATACGTGTCCATTAATTTCCAATACTCTATCTGACGGACTAAATAGATTTGCAATTTTTTGATACTGTCGTCATGCCTATTTATAATTGATAAAATTAGTGTAAAACAAAATAGATCTAGAGACATAAACAAACAAATCAAGAACAAATTAAATTAAATGTAATATATTGATAGTAATAACAACAAAATACTTGGTCGTAAGCGCGATAGCTGAGCTCGAGGTCCTGGAATCGATGGCCAGGTCAGTTAAAGTGTTATTGGGTTTTTCATCAATAACTTTTCAAGGGGACAAAACATAATTGGAGACGTGTTGGCACAACTGTGCCTATTCTCTGGGAAATACAGGCGTGAAGTTATTTGATGCATTTAATTCACGTGTTTAGTAACGATACGGAATAATTTCACGAACAACAATAAAAATTTTATCCTTTGTAAATTTTCCGTGTTGTGACACTTGTGACGAATGTTTTGCTTTGCCAGTGAACGGAACTTTATTGAACACGACAGTCGACGCGACGCGTCTGCGCATCGCATTTCGGTATGATGAAATTATGATGTTTATGACAATTAGAGGTCTTTTGGAGGTATCCGTATGTGTGGGTCTGTCACGTGTTTGCCCACGTAACAATGTTATCACTACATAGTTTAAAACAAAGTCGCTTTCTCTGTCCCTATTTCCCTATGTATGCTTAAACCTTTAAAACTACGCAACGGATTTTTTTAATAGATAGAGTGATTCAAGAGGAAGGTTTTAGTATATAATTTGCAGGCGGGCAAAGCCGCGGGCATTAAATATAAATGTGACACAGAGAAATCGACATCCAAAAACTTGCATATCTTCCTCTTCTCGAATCGATGACTCAGATTTTGTCCAACCTGTACGTAGCAGCCTGGACAGCGTGTTTAACATTCTGCATAGCTATTCACAAACGCTTCAATTCGACAAGTCGTATGTCTGTCTTTTTTTGGCATTATGAAAGCGAGCGAGATAGACACACGACTTTCCGAATCGAAGTGTTTGTGATTATCTATGCTGATCTAGCAAAAGGGTGTTTTAATTTTCGTTTATGAATGCCTTAATTGCAGCTGAGGTACATGAGTTTGTGCCCGGTTGCTATGGCAACTGGCAATGGGGTCGTTGTCAAGAGTTTAGAACTTCTTCTTACACATTTTGATTTATGCCGAACAAATAAATATTTTTTGCTTCGACTGTCGATGTGAGTGTCTCGTTGGTTTAGTGGTTGCAAGCGCGACTGCTAAGCATGAGGTCTTGGGTTCGATTCCCAGGTCGGGCAAAGAGTTATTTAAATAAATAAATATCGCTGGACATTAACACACAGCGACATCTAGTGCCACACTAAGCAACGAGGCTTGTGTCGTGGACACCAGATAGTTGATATAATACATATAGATACTTTTTGTTTGTAAATACATACTTATACATATAAACATCCATGTGCACATCCACAAACATGTGCTCTAACCGGGATTCGAACCCGAGACCCGAAGAACGTAAGGCAGCCTCACTACCGCTGCGCCATTCGGGTCGTCAAGATTTTATTTGGGTATTTTCATCAGGAATTTCTCAGTAGCAGCCACGGAATCTGATGACAATAGGCTCGCCCGTCAGCTATTACATGGGACTTATAACATAACTGGCGAAATGTGGGTGTAGGTACCTACTATTAGGTACACCTCTACCCAACCCTTCGGGGATTACAGGCGTGATGTTATGTGTTATGTGTAATTTTTTTATTTCCGGTTTTCAGCACCGGTTATAGGAATCATTCCCCCTGCGTCGAGTCCCTTTGCGTCGACTCGTGATTTTTCTTGGTTTTGATGAACTGTCTTTTGTTTCGCCTCGACATAGCTGTCACAGAGTACAGTCATATTAAAAACGAAATACGGCTTTTTAATTAATAAAGATAGTTT
Source organism: Xestia rhomboidea (assembly GCA_963853795.1). Taxonomy (NCBI): domain Eukaryota; kingdom Metazoa; phylum Arthropoda; class Insecta; order Lepidoptera; family Noctuidae; genus Xestia; species Xestia rhomboidea. Next base: position 10,257,059 of record OY970778.1, read on the forward strand.
GCTCATCCAGTGATCCGTATTTTAAATAATACATTGATAACCCACCAAAAAGTACTAGGCTAGCATAAGTTCAAGGAGGTGTGTATTTGTATATTCCGGGTATCTGAGTAGGTGTAGGTACTTACTGTATAATATATTGTCACAGTAAACTTGTGATTGAAATACCATCTTCAATTCCTGCTAGCCTAGTACTTTTTTTGGCTGGATCGCTGCACGAACTGCAGCAGATGCTCGATGGCCAAGTTGATTATTCAATACGCATTGGTCTCAAGGGGTGCTTCATTATTAGCTTCGGAGTTCGGATGATATCATAAGGAAACATTCGTCATTGTTTATCATGATAATTAATTAAGTACACTAATAGGTTTTATCAGTGACAAAAACAAACTATCATTACCTACCGATTGTATTAGAGTAGGTATTAAAAGTACATAATAATTAGTTACGTAATGGATGAGCACGTTGTTCACAACGATTTACATCTTATCAGTATCTAGTATAGAATGTTTTGCTAAAAATAACCAAGATTTAAAAGTGATGGTTTTTCGTTTCAGGTTTAACCGATGGCTAAGGTTAATGCTCATTTACGTTTACGTTTTCGTGTGGTTAGTGCTTAACCTGGTGTTAGAGTTCTTTTGCCACCTATATCTATCAGGCATTCACGAAAAATTATGGATACACTGTTTTAAGCTTTCACGGTTCATAACTATACTTAAAATGAGCTATATCGGGAGCTCAAAACAATTAATAATCACGGAAGATATCCCGTAAGTGACATTTCAAGTAAAATTATGGATAGTCTCTTATGACCATTTTCGTGTAGCTGCAACGGTAAAGGTAGTTCCCCTGACTGCCACGCTGAAAGTTTCCACCCTGTATGGGTAGGGACCAGTTAATCCTAAATGTATCTACCTCAGTATTATATATGTATAACATCATTGATAAAAACCACTCATTTCGCACTATTCGGCCCGCTGTGACTGACGTAACAACCACTTTGTAGTGCAAGCTGATTAGAACTTTATTCTAACAGTATTTCAAACGAAGTTTGAACCACCCCAAATAGAGTTGCTAATTTTGCTCGGGAAAAAACGGAAAGCGAGCGACCACGTGACTTCGTGATGCATGACAATCGACGAACGACTACGTCATTGGTATCTCATTACTATTCTGAACGTGGGTTCGTTTCCACGTGGCTCAGACGAAACAAGATGAATATTGATTAATTATGTTCTTTGGATGTGATGAAAATGGTGTTACAGGCCGACACGTGTTGCTGTGGACGGCGGTTAAAACGTTGTTTTTCTTTTTCTCTTTCTTTTTGGTGGAAGTTAACTGTTATTTTATGTTAATTAAGTTTTAAAATTTTCCTTTTCTTCTTTAATTATTTTTCTCACAAAAAGTATCACAAAGTAAAAGTCGGATTTCCGCAAAGTCGTTACTTTGCGGAAATTCATGACAGTACTTAAATGTTTTTTTTTTAATTTGAATCAGGCGTTCCTAATTCTATAACTTTACCTAAGTTATAGAATTAGGAACGCCTGATTCTGTAACTTAACTTAAAAAAAAAACATTTAAGTACTGTCATGAATTTCCGCAAAGTAACGACTTTGCGGAAATCCATGACACCTACTTATTTTTTTTTTTTTCAAAATCTTAAGTTTTAATTCCGCGAAAAAGATCCAGATCTGGATGCAGGATGCAGCACCGCCCTCCAAACCAATGTGTTTCACCCCTCTACGGTGTATTCTCAAGGGGTATTGAGTTTGACTCGGCGTTGACGGACGAACCCTGAGAATTAAACAATAGTACATTGTTACCCTAGGGGTGAAAGTAACTTATTTAGTCCCGAGACGGAGTTTGGTGCCCGAGCGCAGCGAGGGCGCTAATAGTTCGAGGGACTAAATAAGTCTTTAACCCGAGGTAAACACTGTGCTTTTCATTACAAATACAAGGAAAGTAAAAATAAAAACAAGAATCAACTCGAAAAAAAAATGAAGATCGGATTGCCGTTTTCCCGCCTATTTTGTTTTTTTTTTTCTATGGCCGGCCAGCTATTCAGCCATTACCTATTTTTCATTTTCATCATCGAAAAAATGGTAAATATTTTGCCCAAATCTATGTTATTTCAAAGAAATAGTTGCAACTTAATTATAATAAAGTTATTTAAAAAATATCTATACTTTAATCAATACTTATATAGAAAGTTGGAACATGGTTCAATAGAAAAATGATCATTTTTTTTTAAATTATTTGACAGTTGTCAGTTGAAAACGATTCTCCCTAGGGCTGAAAAGTATTACTTTCAACCCGCTCCTCAGGCAACTTCAGACCTACTTTCAGAGTATGAGTAATGAAAAATATTTTGCATAACATTTAAAATAAAAAATAATTTGGCTTCCAGGGGGAAACATTTTTCTAATTACTTACCCGTACTACGTTTCGTAGACAAATTTGTACTTTTTATATCAAATGGTATATATCTAATCGTAGACGATTAGGTACTACAATACCTACACCTAATTCGTTTAGGTATGTATTGACGAGTGTGTCTGTGTGTGTCGTATCGAGAAAAGTGGGTGTGATAACTTTCACATTTCCCGTAGGTGGTATAAAAAGGCGCGGTCCGGAGGCTGGGCCGCACCATAAACCGAAACTTTGTTAAAGTATGATAATATCGATTTTTTACACTTGCTTCTTAAAAAAATTGTTGCTGCACACGTCGTGAGTAAGCAATGTTCTAGGACCAAAAACTGGAAGACATAATTATGTGACAGACACCAACCGGCGTTGGACTAGCTTGGTGGACTATGACCAGGTCCCTCACAGGGAGGTCCCTGTCTCCCAGTTGAGGACGTTATAGATGATTATGTGTTTATTCCTGTCTGCCCACACCGGTCTGCCACGGCTCCACGAGGGATGGCAGTTGCAACTATTTTTCTCATCTACCACCACTGGTGGTGGATGCATATGAATCAGTCGCATTTTGATGTTCTAGTGATTCATGGAGTATCTTATTCTTTAAGGGTGCGTCAGGGTAACCTGCGAAATTCAAATTTTCTTACGTTTTTTTTACAATTGGCAGATCAGTGTCTTACGACACTGCCCAAACTTTATTTTTATAGTTACTAGGTAGCTTGTGCATTACTAAATAGCTCTTCAGTTATAGTGGATAACTGAAGAGCTATTTTGTAATGCACAAGCTACCTAGTAACTCCAATTTTGTCAAAATTTTACTTCGATAAATCCCTTTATGAAATGTTTGTTTTCTCCCTGAAGAGCGTTCGATGGAAAATCCATTCCATTTCGGTTCAAAGCGCATCGAAATCAAATTACTGTCGGGACGGGGTCCAAATTAAGTTAGCCTATCGAGGGCTAATGGAAAGCAGCGCGGAGCTACTCCACGCACGTGTTTTATGCATGGGTGGCGTTATCGCACACGCACATGCAGAATATTGTATATGCATTTTTTGTTTTCATCCTTTTTTTTTCTAAGAAAATCGCCTTGCTCGTAAAAAAGCTGTCACATGTTTTGTACAATTGCCAATTAAATTAAATACGTGTTTAGCTGCACCTGAATGTTTTTAGAGATCTAAGTACGCAATATATATAAACATGTGGTTTTGAAGGTCAGATAGGCAGTCGCTCCGTGTAAAATACTGGTATTACTGGATCCGATTAGACTGAAGCCAACTCTAACATAGTTGGGAAAAGGCTAGGTGGATGATGATGTAGTTTTTAACCTTTTGACCGCCATAGTCACATATACATGACAAGCAAGCACGTGCCCTGGGGGTCTAAAATTATATTAAGATTCTGCTAAAGCGGCGATTTTAGACCCCTGTCCGACCCCCTACGCCAAACAAAATGGTAGGTGAAATTGTGGCTTGGCCTGGAAGCCACGCGCGTGTGTTGTTGCTCTGGCGTTCAAAAGTTTAAGGTATATTCGATGAGGTACATACTTGCGAACCTAAAAATCATAAATTGAATTGTGCGTAGAGTTGAAAATGGTAGGTGAAATTGTGGCTTGGCGTTGAAGGCACGCGCGTGTGTTGTTGCTCTGGCGTTCAATTAAGGTATATTCAAATATACCTTAATTGAACGCCAGAGCAACAAGCAAGTATGTACCTCATCGATGAGGTACATACTTGCGAACCTAAAAATCATAGAATTGAATTGTGCGTAGAGTTGAAAATGGTAGGTGAAATTGTGGCTTGGCGTGGAAGGTACGCGCGTGTGTTGTTGTTCTGGCGTTCAAAAGTTTAAGGTATATTCGATGAGGTACATACTTGCGAACGTAAAAATCATAGAATTGAATTGTGCGTAGAGTTGAAAATGGTAGGTGAAATTGTGGCTTGGCGTGAAAGGCACGCGCGTGTGTTGTTGTTCTGGCGTTCAAAAGTTTAAGGTATATTCGATGAGGTACATACTTGCGAACGTAAAAATCATAGAATTGAATTGTGCGTAGAGTTGAAAATGGTAGGTGAAATTGTGGCTTGGCGTGAAAGGCACGCGCGTGCTTTTTTGCTCTGGCGTTCAAAAGTTTAAGGTATATTCGATGAGGTACATACTTGTGAACCTAAAAATCATAGAATTGAATTGTGCGTAAATTTGAAAATACGTAGGAAAGTCTGAACTGTTGATAACAGCAGAATTGAGGCCAGTCGTGTGTAAGTTAAGATTGTAATCTTTATACAAGTACTCGTTAACGAAGCATCATAGTGTAGAAATGTATGGTAGTAGGTATGCATTTATGACCGACAAAAAACGACTACGACTGAATGCCTCGTAGTCTAGTGATCGCAAGCGCGACTGCTGAGTATGAGTATCTGGCTTCGAGCCCTAGGTCGGGCAAAGTGTTATTGTGTTTTGCCATCAGGAATTTCTCAATAAAATAAATATCGCTGGATACACACAGCGCCATCTAGTGCCACACTAAGCAACGAGGCTTGTGTCGTGGACACCAGATAGTTGATATATTACATAGATACTTTTTGTTTGTAAATACATTCTTATTATACATATAAACATCCATGACTCGTAAACAAATGTCCATGCTCATCACACAAACATTTGCTCGTACCGGGATTCGAACCCGGGACCCTAAGAACGTAAGGCAGCCTTTATTGCTGCGCCATTCGGGTCGTCAATAGCAGCCACGGAGTCTGGATTTGTCTCCTTAAACATAACTGGTGAAATCCGGTTATACTATTAGATATACCTTTTTTTTATTTTATTTTTTTTAGGATGGGAAATCATCAAATGACTTCTCCCGCTCTGGGCGGAGCAGGAGGGAGTGTCAGAATTTTACTGACTAAAACCCATCCATGTTCCTTCCTCGCCCTTTGTGTTCCGGGGCCACGGTATCTCTTTCGAATAGTCCCGCAGCCCCTTGTCCCGCAGCCCCATTAGATATACCTCTGCCTAACTCTTCGGACATTACAGGCGTAATGTTTTGTTTGGGAAACTAAAAAAAATACTAAATTCATCCAGTTACAGCTTTTTACATCGGGATATTAGGTAAGTTACGTTGTCACTGAAATTCAACCACACCATGGTACTATTATTGATCGAGCCCACCATGACATCATAATCTTTAAACGAACCAAACAAGGAATAAATAGGCTTGAATGTAATCGGTATTTCAGAGCAGGCCCTATTATATTTTAGGGTGTTATAATAATATATATTTTAGTAAAACTTTTCAGCTTTTAAAAGTTGAAAAGTTCATATTTACGATATTTAGGGTGAACGCACACTTGTCAGCGCCGAAAGAATCAACCGCGTTGAACGAAACGTTCTATCATACGTACGTTATCAATTCGTCCGATTCGGTGCGGATATGCGTGAAGTTACTTAAGAAAGAGTTCATATAAGTAATTCTAAAATTCGATTCTTTCGGCTCTTTCGCTTCCTTCGGCTCTGATAAGTGTGCGTTCACCTTTATCCGTAATTTGTGGCACATGCCAAAGCGTGTGTTGTGTAACGGTGATACATTTGCCGGTAAAGTTTGTACCGAGTGTACCTACGGCTTTATGTACGTATAGCATCATGTAACACGGAGACACAATGTAACAACGTGCTTAGTGACTCAGGAACTGTCTCGAGAGTCACGTTGCAAAATTGAGCAGGTTTTTAACAAAAGAACGTATGATTAAGGTGCTTAAATTTCTATGACGTTGCATTGAAAGCAGGCGTCGACATGTGTCTGAAAATTCACACCGAACTTTCGAAAATTAACTCAGTCAATTGTTTTTGTCTCACTCACACATGCAGTTTATTTTTGACATAGATTTGAAAATGGAACACAAATGTGTCTGCTTGCTTCCCCGCTGTATTGCACGTGTCGATGTGTTGCGTATGTGTGCGTGTGCGATTTAACGTGTATATGAAGTTGTATGAGTGATCTGTGAGAGTGTTAGTCAACGTGCGTGCTGATGACTCACGGACCGGCCCACGTTGCGCGCGCGCTGCGCCGCGTGTGACGTCACAGACAACGTGCGTGGACACAGAGCTACGATGCTACGAGGTTTTTGGAGGCGGCATTTTTTATTTGGGTGATATTTTTCTTTTTCAAAATATTTTTATTTTTCTGAAGTGAAATAAAATCGAATAGTTTCTATATGTATAGAGTAAGTACTTTTAAAAAACAAGAGATCAGAATTTTGTATTTTTTTTTTACCTACCAACTACGTAGTATTAATCTAAATGTACCTAATTCTTATTTAGGTACTGCAAGAAAACTTAAAGCAAAAGAATTTATGAACAAATAAATAGAAAAAACTAAAGAGGTGCGAACAACTGGGCTTCAAAAAGTTCATCAACATCGATGTTAACGGAAAAGTCCAAAAGACTGACAGCATTGTCACGTTGCATGAATTTGTCACTTAAATGACAAATTATAATCTAAGCTAGCCTTAAATTAGCTAAATAAAATAATTAGACTTAAAAAAGAAACTGTCTGTTCAAGAAACTTATCAACCTTATCAACAAGACATCTAAAAGTATTCTAGACCCGACCACGTGACCTCACGTGTATTTTTTTCTAATATTACCCGCTATCTTGGCGTATAATATAACATATAACGTAACCAGTCTAATCACTTTGAGGGTCCACGTGCGGTAGACAGTGGTCCTGAGTGTAGACCGACACGTGTTTTTTCAAGCGAGGTAAGCGCTCCCCGGCCGAAGCATTCGGGTGCTAGAGTTGTCATGTAAGATGGGGTAAATTTTCCCGGGTAGATGGGAGATTTGGCAGGGAGAATTTGTTAGTGGGGTGGTTTTTGGGTTAGTATTGTGGAATTTGTTTGAATTTTCTTTCTTTGTTAGTTGTTAGATAGTATTTTGTGGAAGATTTGCACAATTATTGTCTATAAATTCTTATTTATAGAAAAAATACTATTTCAACTTAAAAAAAAAACGTAGATCCCATCAGGTAGTAACGTAAAGTTTATTATTAATGAACATTGTTGTTGGTATATGGACCTATGTACTCAAATGCCCTTCAGGCTTCTTAATAGTTCTCTAGAATTGATTGTTGTTGGCATTTATTGATGTGTGACCTATAAGGAAGCTATTACACAACTTGAATGGCCCATAAACTGTTTCCCAGTAAAATAACATCACGTACAAGGAGTAAAAATAAACACTAGTCATAACAAATGTTTGAACGAAGTACTACAATACTTCGTTGCTTTTACGACTTGGTTACAACATGGAAACGCACACATTTACAAATTTACAATAATTGATTGTAGTAGGTATGCGTATACCATGAAAATTGAATTGTAAATCCAACATGCGCAATTTTCATACAATGTGCAGTGAATCAAACAACCTTTTATACTAATATATCATACCTATTTATATTTTTTTATAAAGTATTCTCCGCGTTTTTTAACCAGTCATACCCTTGAATTGTCGGTCACATTTTGTTACCTTACGTAAAATGTACCAATTAACGTGCTACGGTTTATTTTTAAGAATTAAGGAAATAATTAGTGATAATGTCGTGAACCACCTTAACGCGAGGCACTATGATCATAAGCAAAAATCAAAAATGGTAGTAATGTTCACACATCTAAGATTCAAAGAAAACATCCAACTTTTTTAATTCTTTGTCCTTCTAGGGTAACGTAAAACGTAGCACTACAACACAATGCTCTGTCTCCCTCTACACGCCGAGCTACGGACGACGCTACGCCGCCGGGCCTGTATTCGATTTTCAAACAAGCCGGCTTCGTTAAGCTTGCTCATTCCATGCTCATTCCACGTTCGGTATTGAGACAGTTCGCACGCGTCTTCTCTCAATAGTGTACTGATACTCGTTGTATATTTATCAATAATATTGACAAGTTGTGTTAACTGTTTAACCCAGTGTTTGTAAGCTGTGTTGTTTCGTCAACATGTGTGAGAAAAGGACCAGAAAGATTAAGAAAGGTACAGTTTGTTTTCTTATAATATTTTTTTCTGTATAGTCTAGTTTTCTGTCATCAATTATGTGGTCGCGACGAGGGTGGGATGAAATGGGAGTCGCCGCACATTATCGGAGAAAATATGGATTTTGTTAAAGGATTTTTGTGTTGAGTTTAGTAGTTTCGATGGTACATTTTTGTCAGATTTTATTAGTTATTCTTGAGTGAATATGGCAACTCCTGAAATGTGTAAAATATTAGTAATACTGCTTTTCTAGAACTACAGTTTTACTACAACTAGACCGAAGTTTATTTAGCATATTGTGTCACCTTTATTAGATGTATTATTGTGAAATAACAATACATAGACATCTCTCTATATTCTTTCATCTTCTCGTTTAAAACTTTTACAAGAACACAATTATTTAGCTGTTTTGCTTACTGTGAAAATGTTTTAACTCATACAATCCGGTAAGGACCGTGTTTACGTATACAACCAGCTTACAGTAAAAAGGACAATGGTGAGCTTTCGTGACAAGGGATAAGGTGGCATTTACTTTGGTATCGGTATAGTTATTGTGAGATTCTAACAATAGGTTCAAATCATAACAGCTACGCCGTTTCCTCAAACAACGTTGGAACTGACCTATCGCAAGGCGAACGTTTTATTGCTCATACAACGCTTTATAAGCCCTGAGTTCCAATATTAAAACTTACTATTTGCGTTTTTAAAGGAGAACCGACACCTGCTTTAATTTGGCAACACTGTCCCGGAACACTTAAGCCTGATTCCACCAAAGCTTCAACATAAAGAGACACTAAAATGAATGCCTGAATATATTTTTTCTGCTGGAATTTCAACACTTACATTTTCAATAGAGCTGGCTGTGGCTACAGCTTACTAACTTAAGTTTTTCTACAGTTGGATAAAATGCCTGATTATGTAAGGTTCCATTTTCAAACGTCTGAAAAATATAGGACTACTATAAGCATAATTTTGGCGACCCTTTGATTGCATGTCGAATTTCTCGAAAGGCCTTTTGCACATTTTACGCTTGAAGGTTACAAGTTACACGACTGATAAACTTATCAATACGAGTCGCTCCTTTGTTGGTTAATACAAACGTTTGAAGTGAAAAATAAATAGGTACACAATATTGCTATATTCATACACAAACTTATAAGCCTATGTTAGTAATATGTACTTTTTACATAGAATTGCATTACTTAGGTAAAGGGACTTATAATGCATTTGAGACAGAAAACAGACACTACTGCAGGAACCTCTATGTTTTCGACTATGTATACGTATATTACTTATTCGAAAATATAGTTTAACCTAATTAATATAAAATTAGGTTAAATAATATGTACAATAAGTTAGGATCTGCATGTAACTGCAAAACTATTGAGCAACAACTTCTCATAACTCGACGAGAAACAAAAGGTTCTGCAATGTCATCAGAGATCAGTGACATCGTTGAGTCAAGTTACAAATAAGTGAGAACTGAGAAGAGAAAACTACACGGAATGTGCTAACCAATCAGATAACGACCACGGAGAACTGCGATACTGAGAATTGTTAAACCTAAAATGCAGTCACAGGTAACCAAAGCAACCGGACTCTTTACGTTAACGTCTTTTTTTGTATTTATTTACGGGCTGGACAATTTTTTATACTGGCAGTTAGACATACACATTATTATTTTTTTCTTTCTACGTTCGATACCTGTGGAAAAAAAGAATCAGTTCTATACGATTTAAAACCTAGGCAGGTAATTATGAATCACGGCATTTTCTTAAGATTTACGTAGCTGTAAAGAAATATACAATAATAAAAATTCGATGTTTCAGAATTTAGAGTTACTTACTTTAGATTTTTCAATGAATATTGTACAAAATAATATATTTAAATTCAAAGGAAGTTCAGTTAGCCACATGCATTTAATTTAATTTAATTAGCAAGCGTCTCTGCCATTACAAAGCAGGAATTAGCACATAAATGTTACTCTGACGTAAATCCTGACATTTTGTTTTTATGTATCTATTACTGCTACTCAATAAAAGCACTATTCTAAATCAAATAAACTAATTTTTGTTCGTCTGAATCTAACCTTATCAAGTTAGTAATTTATATTTACTAAATTTACATAACTACAAACTATGTATAAGAGGTAGTGCTATGCACACTTAAGGCAACACAACAGCATAAAATTCTGACTTGTTCATCAACCAGCCATGGTCATTAAGGCTGGGGTATCTGCTAAATTAGCAACTCTATTTGTGGTGGTTCAAACTTCCTTTGAAAAACTGTTAGAATAAAGTTCTAATCAGGTTGCACTACTGACTTTCTTTTTGACTGACGTAATAACCACTAGGTTATTACGTCAGTCAAAAAGAAAGTCAGCCGAAAAGTGCGAAATGAGTGGTTTTTATTTAACTGTAGCCTAATAAATCATTAGATCAATATGCCAATTGTACATTTTGTGAAGAAAAAAGTGAAAAATACTAAAACTTAAAGGCGCTTAGTACTAGTAACGAAATTTCAAAGAAAAAATGCTTCACTTTGAATATTTTTTTCATTTAAATAAAGTTAGATTTATTTCAACTGTCGCAATTAAAGTTTAGAGTCTAATAAGCAACATATATTTTTTTTCCATATTTATACTCACTCATCAAAGAGGAGTTACATGGAGAAAACCTCTCGCTAGCAGATACCACCCCCTTAAGTCATTATTACCAACCAAACAATTTAATCATAGCTACTGGCGATAAGTACCATAATACGAGTAGCCCAGCTCCCTTGGCAAGCTACTACAATATCTGCCAGGGCCGGACGTTGACCGTTACGTGAAGGTCTATGTACAAAGAGAACGGACTTCAACGAGACAATAATAAGAATGTAACTATGTATGTACTTAGTTACGTTGTTATTACAGGTTTTGTAACAGACTGGCAACAAAGGCTTATCTATTTTATTGAATTACAGTTGATCGCACATTAACTGGATTGCTTATCATAAAACCTGAATAAAAGCAAATACTTTTATTTATTTTGGACAAAAATAAAGTGTTCTTCTCCAGTAAAAAAATCATCACACCTGAAAAGGTATTCTTTGTGCACTTGCGTCGAAAACCATACATAATCTAGTGTGTCGTACTTTCTACAGTTGGATTGCATACTTTTCAATTTGAACACGTCATTTCAATAAGATGACGTGTGTACGACAGTAAAAATTTTACAATAACCAAAATACTGAACATACGTAGGTATGTACGTATTGTACTTTGATTTTTTACTCACATGCATTTTTGAAAGACAAACATTTTGGACAATTACTTCTCGGTATTCAAATTAATACCCTTACTAATAAAATAATAATGATTTACTTTTTCGGAATCTAACAATCGCTCAAACGCGAATAACATCTGTTATTTGCGTGTGCACTGCGGCGGCACAGCGCAGCCTACGAGCTGCGTAGGCGTGGCGTAGCAATCGTAGGCGCGGCGTAGCACTTGTGGCGCCGCGTAGGCACGGCGTAGGCTCAACGCATACGTTGCGTTTCTATAATATATAATTCTCCTTGATCCTTGTAATTAATTAATCTCGTTATCTAAAAATAACTGTTTAGTAAGTCATTTCACACAATATCGTTTGAATTGACTTAATTCTTGTTAATCCTAAAGTTATATGTAAGATTTACTGGACATATTATTATGTAGTCACACATAATAACACTTGTTCTATGTCACCTTTTTTGTAACACATCAAAATCGCCACGACACGTAACGGTTCTGAAAAAAGCGGTGTGCAACAAAAAAATACTTACCAACCTGAATTATATTCTACATTCTTGCAAAATAATCTGATGGGTGATATAAAGCGACATATCACCGATCAACCCGTTGTAATGATTTTCAAGTGAATCATAAACCAGTTTTCTTGTTTTAATCTAATTTCCCACGCACAATTGTTGATGGAAGACTAGCTGGAACTTGAAAGTGGGTAGACAATAAAAATAATACTTAAAAAAGAAACGTTAAAATATTAATTCGCTTGACGGTCATAGTTTACCCAGTATTTGTTCCATTATACTAATGGCCATTGGCTACTGGCCGACAAAGACTGATTGATCGCCGACTGACCTTTCTCTTTTTTCTGAGTAAAGAAAAACATATTACTACGATCAAACGATGGTTGGAAGGGGTCAATTAGGCCTGATTAAGGTCATAGAACTTCATAGAGGTGTTGATTCTGTGTCGTAAATTGACATAAACGCAAACTCAATGTGGGTAGTAAGTAATCCTATTTCGCGAATATCGTCATACAAGTTTGCAACTTTTAATTGAGTATTAGTGCACCCGAATGTGATTAATCCCTTAATCCTCGATTATGGTTAGGGTTAATCAACGATAGTGCCACCGGGCGTTGGCGTCGCGTCGTGCAATATTGAATGAATATCGATTGAGTTATTTTAAGACACACGTACTGTACCCAGTAAAAGGGATGATGACTGACTAAAAAAAATATGATTCTGTTTTTAGTCCGTCAGTTAGATTATCGAAAAATATTGGATACGTGTTTTTTGTTTTATCAAATTAATAAATATTGACGAAGATAAAACGTGTCAAAGATCATGAGTGGGGGCTTGTGACGTCACAGTTGAGTAAAAAAATGTACTCAAATGTGACGTCAAACGAGTTTTCGACGCACTGTATCGTATTCATTTTTTGTTTACGTGAAAAAATAAAAAATATTTGTCCAATATTTTTTGGGATCTAATTGACGGACTAAGTAATTAGTTTTTATTGTCATCTGGGTTTTGGGTTGTAGAGGTCCGATAGGCAATCACTCCATGTAAAATACTAGTATTTAGCTGTAGCTGGTTCGACTGGAATCTGACCTCAAAACGGTTTTTAGGGAAAGGCTACGCAGTTGGACGTGTTCGCACTTCGCAGTACAATATCGTAATTTATTGTTTTCTGAATTTGACTTAGAGATGAGAGGTTTAACGTTATTCATTAATATTATAGGAATTATTAATTATATTAATATTATATTAATTAATTTATTGTCTGTACCTTGACTGGAGTCATAGGAATTTCTAGTAAGTGTAAAAGGAAGATATTTTACATAACTACGGGTTAAAATGAATACATTATTCAGAACAAATGATAATTTATTTCATTAAATTCTTATAACCAGTGAATTAATCTTTTCTCCAGTGAATAATTATCTCGTTAAGCACGGTACTTAATCCGTATAAATTAGCTTTGGTAATTCTGTTTTAATGATTAGGTACCCCAAAAATCATCGATTTTATTTCAAAGAAAGTACTGTTCGACTTTTTTTTTGTATTCCGCGAGAAAGGCTGGCCACCATCTTTTTGTTAATTCGAAATTCAAAACCTCAATTTGAAAACATTTTTTTCAGCCAGCTCACATACTAACCTTTTTGTTACGTAACCTTTTGCAAACTTCATGAAAATCAACTTAACGGTTAGTGCGCAACAGAATTGGCAGCCATGGAGTCTGGATATGTATCTGTATGTGTCTGTATGTGTGTGTGTGTGTTTGATGTCAATAAGCTCACCCCCTATTACATGGAACTGAAACGTAACTGGCGAAATCGGGGTGTAGAATTAAGTAGGTACACCTCTGTCTAGTCCTTCGGGGATTACAAGCGTGGAGTTCATTATTATAACTTTTTATATCACTTTATTCAGTCAAAAGAGCCATACAATGAATCATTTGGATATATTCCATCTGCCAGAACAAAAGACTGAAGGATAAAAGTAAATAAAAATGTCCGACTTTCCGCATCTAATTAAGGATAATTATCACACATTCACCAGTCACATGTTTTCCTGCGTGTCCAAGTTCCGAAACATCACCCGTGCCAACAAACGTGAGTGTATTGCAGAAATATCTGCAACACAAGCAATATTTACATTTATATTGATCGAGACAAAGTTTAATTTCATTTATCTAATGTATGATGCTGTTCTATAACTGGCAACCATAGTCTGTCGGGTGAAAGTTCGTTGACCCTCGACTTGTGACGTCATTAACTGTCATGTGGTAGCTTCGCATTGTTGAAGGAATACCGTTATGTACTTAGACGAGTAAATTAATGGACATTATGTACAATAGCTTTGTGTTCTCAGATGACACACGTGCGAATTGCAATTGGAATGGCTACAGTCATTCACCCGCGTTCGAATTTCTCTTTGAGTTCGAAATTAGAATGTTATTTTTTATTGGAATCTATTTGCTTGTTACGAGTGAGGTCATTCCAAAATTTAATTTGTTATGCATAATGCATTAGCTGAAAATTAAACGCATTTATCCTCAAAGAAATACAAAGTGTGACTGTTGACACCTTTGACACTTAACATACATTGCGTGGGTGACAATGACACTTCCAAAATCTAAAATTGCAAAACCAACAAAGTTGGTATTTAAATTTTAGCACCAGAAAGAAAAAATCCAGTCGCAAAAAAGAAAGAAATAATATTTAAATTTCAACAGCAGATAGATATTACCTACAACGATTCAATAGAATCATAAAGCTTTTAAACACTTAATTTAAACCAAAATTTTAAGAAAAAAAACAGTTTAATTTCATCTGTATTAGAACAAACAACAATTTAATACAGAAACAAGACCACCTTTCCATAAGCCGTTGTTACTAAGGCTTCATTTTAATGGGCAAACGTAATACGATGAGTCCTTTTTATTTTTAAAGCTTCGTATCGTCTTACCAACTGAAAAAAATTAAACAAAAATTCCAGCCAGTAATTTAGAACAATAGACAATCAGGCTTTGTTAAAGCCTTATTGTATTATTGTTTTCTTTATTTAAAAACATAACGTTCCTTTCAACGAATATGAGTTACAGTTAAAACGGTGGGTAATTGGTCAAAATCAATTTTGACTGGTTTTACTCCAAAACGTTATTAAGTTACATAAATGCATTTTCTCTAGGTAATTTTTATCTAAAAATTAACAATTAATACATAGGTACTTACATAGTATCATTATTAAATAAAATATTTAAAAAAAACCTACCAACCTATTTAAGCTTCTGAGGAAATGTTGAGTCAAAATTAGTTAAGACTGCTCTACCAGTTCGACAGATCCACGATTTGCGACTACTAAAACAATTCCCGAGTCACATTGCATAGGTACAATGTGTCACACACGTTGAATGACATTTACCGCCTGTTAAAAACTCATGAAAACATTCAAGGAAAATGGGGAGAGTAAACAACGTTGAAATATTATCGTCATAATTTTATTGTTATTACGTAACCATTTAAATTTATTTGGAATTACTATAGGTTCTATGATGATTTATTCATAATGCTAGTATAGCATACCTAGTTATTTTGAGTGCGCATCACCCAAAAATATACCTATCATTATCAGCTAACCACCCTAAACGATATCCAATTAATCACTATGCTAAAAATAGATACAACAAACAAGTTTGTATCTAAGAAAAAAGCTAAACAGACGTGCCCACACAATCAGCGCGATAAAGCGGCGCGGTGTCAAGAAACTAGACGCGTATTTTATGTCTGGGAAGTCTGTACAGTCCGACAGCAACCTTAGTGTGAGGAAAATAAAGATCATTACAATTTTGCCAGACTTGTCAGTGATAGCAACCTACACTTCAGCCAACTTATCTGTGCAGGCGGGAAAACATAAAACTAAAATAAATGTACCAAGTTTGACATATCGATGCATTTTTTCGTGACAAGCAGCGCCACCTTGAACTGCTCACTTATAGTGGTCTTATTGGAATAACATCCCTATTGCTATAAGCAAAAAGACCAGCATGATTTTGATAGCCATCCAAGAGCGAAAAGCCTGCAGTGTAATGTGACTGTCTGCAGTTGCAGCAGGCTCACGTTGCAAGCTGCAATACTGAAGTGCAAACGGCTGCAGTCTGGCCTGCTCCAACTGTTTGATAGCCTGTCACGTGGCTGTAACACGCGCATCTCTGTTTTTGTTGGCGCGTTTTTGAACGCGGGGCACGTAACGTGACTTGCCGCGTTTAGTATTGTTCAAATGCTCAGTGTTCTGACAGATTGCTTTTTTTATTTGACGAACTGCAAGCAAAGGTTGCTCGGTATTGTTCCTTGTTTTTTTTTTCGTGGATTTCAGAGAAAATGTGAGACGTAGCAAATGTTGTTTTTGTAAACGTTAATTGGGTGACGATGATAATAAGTGACGTAATCTGTTGACGTTTCTTATCTACTGATAAGATTACAATGTTAGGCGTTCCACGTCTACGGAATGAGTTGGGGTTGCCTTTGATTAGTTGATAACTAAGTAGTGAGGCTGCAGTATTTTAGTTGGCTAAGATTATTTTTTGACCAATTTCGTTTTTTTTTTAATGTTCACCCCTTACAAATCTCATCTAGCTTTTTCAGAACAAGTTGTTATTTTAAGGGTTATCCTAATACAGTTGAAAAGCTACTTGTATGACGAACCCCATTTCATTTTGGATGCTTATTGAAAGGTTTCACCCTCAGCGTTTTCTCAACTTTTCTTTTGGAAATTATTCATTTTTATTACTTACTTGATTTCTTTACCGATAAATCTTTTCTGAATTCCAAATATAGACGAAAATTACCTGCACAAATTAAGCAAAAAATAAAATAAAAATAATTACAACCTTAGAAGTTTTTATCAAAACATCGAATAACTCTTCTCCTAATGTACCTACGGATACGCAGTTTCCCCGACCGGGTCAAGGCTCTACCATCCTGTATATAACCACATATATACCAACGTACACGGTACATACATCTATATTATGTATGTGTGTGTGACTTCCGAATGGCCAGCCCACACAGCTGCCTTGGCCTGAGTACTATTTACTTGATTGTTAACGGTATTATAATGAGACTGAGTTTCAGTTACATTGCACTTATACCTACCTAGTACTTAAGCACACGTGAGTTTACGAGCTAAAGTATTAGGGACAGTCTTTTCTTAGTTTTTCTTTTTTTTCAACTTAAATTCGTGAGGTCATATTATGTATGTATGAATTGTCAATGCGACTCAAGTTTTTGCTATTTAATTTCGTCAGATTATACTTAGGCATTTACTTTTGTAATAGTTTTGAACGTCCTACTGCTGGGTCAAAGCGTACCTCATATCTTTACGTTAAACCTAAGTTATATTTTTATTAATGTGTGTATATCTTGTATTGATCTTTTGACACTCTTTGTCATTTGTAAACGAATACAGGCATTGTTCTATTGTTATTCGGCGATTTTTATGCACCGCGCATGCAAAATATATTCAGTACTCCGGCTATTTATGAGCCATTTTGAAAAGGACGGGGAATCATGATCACTTAAGGCTGGGGTATCTGCTAAATTAGTCACTCTATTTGGGGTGGTTCAAACTTCGTTTGAAATACTGTTGGAGTAAAGTTCTAATCAGCTTGCACTACAAAGTGGTTGTTACGTCAGTCACTGCGGGCCGAATAGTGCGAAATTAGTGGTTTTATTTAATTGTAGCCTAATAAATCATTAGATCAAAATGCAAATTGTACACTTTGTGAAGAAAAAAGTGACAGATATCTGTGTGAAAAAAAAGTTACTAAAACTTAATGCCGTTTAGGAGTAGTTACGAAATTTCAAAGAAAAAATGGTTCACTATGAATATTTTTTTCATAGAGTAACAATAAAGTTAGAATTATTTCAATTGTAGGTACTTACCAATTAACGTTTAGAGTCTAATAAGCAACATATATTTTTTTTGCACATTTATATTCACTGATCAAAGAAGTGTTACACGGAGAAAACCTCTCGTTAGCAGATACCACCCCCTTAATCAAACGTATCCATAAGCTACTCATCCTTTCCTGAACAATGTAACTAACAATCTTTCTCTATTTTCCAGGTACTCACCTTACCCGTCTGCGTGAAGCCAGGCGCATGCAGCGGCTTCAGAGGCTGTCATCACCCTCCGAAGACAACACGACTGTATCTGTGTCAGTGTCCCCATGCCCAGTCACTCCCGTCGACAAGAACGCCCAAAACAGGATCATCATTGAACTAGCATGGAAGACCATTGCCCTTATGCACAAGAACAGACTCATCCAACAAAAGATCATTGCTTTAAAGAAGGAAACCTCAGAATTCGTCGCCGCCATTATGAATAACCCTGAAAATAGGAAACGCTACGTAGAAAACATCCGCCTGTACGGACCCCCGCCACAACCGCAAATGCAGAAAGTAGAAAATGTTTCTTTGAATTTAGAACCCGAGGCGTAAATCAATCGATTGACATCGGAACACATTGAGTGAATGAATGAATGGCTGATGTTACTCTGTTCAATGTGAATGAATGATTGAGCGTTACTTAAAGCCTGTTGTTGATTTATGTAGCTTTTTTCATACTTAGAGACCTTGTATACTTGTAGGTTACCAATGTCTATGAAAGACATTACTTGTGATCAAATTATGTAAGAAAATCATTGTTAAAATCTTAAATAAGAAGTCGTGACTTTCAATAATTATCTGTCTCTGTCCACGTAGTATTCTTTAAATTTAGAATTGCAAACAGTTATTACTGTTTCTTCAAGAATAGTATTGATTTAACGGTTCATCCAGCAATAAATGTTGAAAAAATGCAGTGTCTTAAGTAAAAATGTTGTGGCTAGTAACTAACAACTTCTTGTTGTCATAGAAGTAAGCTGAGTATAAAGAGGTTGTAAGTAAGAGGCTGTTATTGATAAGGTAGTCCATCTTCGTACCATTTGTGATTCGGTGAAAGATCAAACCGATTTTATAGAAAATGTTATGGCGTATTATTTACGCGGGACCGGACGTGTGATAGGGTAAAATTATGTTATTATGGTATGTTATTTGTAGTAAAGTAGTGACGCTTTCATTGTTGCTATTTGGTATGATCCCAGTTTTAGCACCTGATGGTTCAAGCGCAATGTGACGCTGTAATGTGAAAAGGTTAATGTCGTTTCTTAATAGTAGCACAAAATTCTCAAATTGTAATCAGATTTTCTTCAAGAACGAATGTTTTCTGCATATATTCCAAAAAGACAACTTGTAGTTTTCCCTACATTGATGTAGTTATTTATAGTTTGAAAAATTATTATGGTACGAAGAACTCGAAAAGAATGGTTTAAAAAAAAAATACTCTTAGCACGTAAACTAAGTTAGTTTATTTTAGTTTTTAATTAATTTCTACAAAAAACACCTTTATATTCGTTAAGCAGACACTGAGGCTGTGATTTATAAACGTTACTTTTCTTTGGCTAAGAAGCATTTTTCCCGTCACTGAAGATAGAGACGGGTAAAACTGTCTAAGTCAAAACACGTGTTAAATAATAACATTTATAAATCTCGGCCTATCTGACCAAGGGAACCAAAAGACAACATTTTGGGAAGCTCATTCATAAGGAATTATGTTCTCATTAATAATATAAGCCCTTTAAGTTTATGACAGCTCATTAATTTAGATTATAATTTTGTAATTACGTTCTAGTAATCCAAAACCACCGAATTGTGGATGTCCTATGTGTGAAAAATCTCATATGAAAGAACACCGTAATATCAAAAAATCATGGTTTATTGAGCTTCTCAAAAGTCTAAGACAGCTTTTAATTTTACTGCTTACCCATATAAGTCTAACCTTGAAATCTGTATCTCTTCTCGGGGTCATTATCCTATAAGAAAAGTACAAACGCATCCTGCCATCTAGCGGGAAAATACAAAACTACTTAATTTATGTTCCTCAGACCCTTGGTTCAGAGAACAGTGTAAAGCAGAATTATCATAGATTGCATTTAATAGAAATTAGTATTTAAAGAAGAATGCACAGATCTACCAATCACTGTGTTCATATAAATGTAAGTACCTACGTATTTATACTGAGTTTAGTAAATAATCACAAAAAACATTACTAAAAGTATTAAAAGCGAAATCTTTTTTATCTTCTTATAAGTTGAAGCGTTTCTTTAGGTTTGTTACTTGAAGGACTTCGCACTATACACAGACTCGTCAGAAACTCGATATAAAGCTATCATTTCAATGCTTTACTGTAAATCAAGTCGCAGTGGAGTCGGCGTCGAATTCGTGTAATGTGCAAAGACCTTTATGTGGTGTAGATGGTAAGGATTCTAAATTACAGGAATGTGCAAAATTCTAAAATGTGAATCCTTTGAAGAAAGTATTATTGTATGATTGACATTCAAGCTATTATTTGTAGTTTATTGCACAAGGCTCCCAATGTGTTTGTTGAAATGTTAAATGTACCAACGCTTAAAAATCTTGGCTTTTTTGTGGTTACTTAGTGTCTTATATCATAATTAAGTCAAATTTGAAAAATACACTAGTCTCTTGAATTTTCTTTCGTTTCCTTTTACACCCTAAATAACACAAGCACTTGTCTGAAACAAAGGTTTCTCTGATATATTGAAATCAGACCTCTAAGATATTACTTACTGTAGTGTATCTCATCTGCCTAGCCTTTTCCCAACTATGTTGGGGTCGGCTTCCAGTCTAACCGGATGCAGCTGAATACCAGTGTTTTACATGGAGCGACTGCCTATCAGACCTCCACCACCCAGTTAGGTAATACGATACCCCTTGGCAAGACTGGTTGTCATACTTTCGGACCACTGACTACCTGAAACTACTGTCAAAGATTTACAAATGACAGCTGGGATCAACGGCTTAACGTGCTTTCCGAGGCAAGGAGGAAACTCTGTTTTGACTCTAAATAATACAAGCAACTGTCTAAATAATAGACGCCCCAGTCGTCGGGGGCCACGTGGCCCCCCGGCCACCGTAGGTGCGGGCCTGTGGACGGGGAGCTATGGGCTAGCTCGCCGTCCGTCCGTCTCATGACGACAGGCCGTCTCGACGGCGCGTTCGTGTTCCACGCGCGCCTCCAAGAGAGTCAGCAAAAAGGAAGCGGTCCGCAAGGGCCGATGCCTGCCGGGGCTGCGGGACTGTTCGCAAGAGATACCGTGGCCCCGGAACACAAAGGGCGATGAAGGAACATGGATGGGTTTTAGTCAGTAAAAGTCTGACACTCCCTCCTGCTCCGCCCAGAGCGGGTAGAGTCATTTGATGATTTCCCATCAGAAAGAAAAAAAAAATGCTGCTCTGATAAATTGATAATGCAAACCTTTACTTACTGTAGTGTATGTGTACAGCCACAAGTAGTCATGTAGTTGTCACTAATGTCAACTGTCAGTCACCACGATTGGCGGGAAGTCAAACACGTATCCAAACTTTTGGTTTGGGGGGGGACAAACATTGAAAACTGTGTAAAACCTAATCTATACCTACCTACGTACTTTAGTGGTTATGATCCGAGTCAGATTTCGGAGGGGGGGGGGGATTAATCCCAACTATCCCCCCCTCTGTATACGTGCCTACGGGAAGTTGGAGGTGAAAGCGGACCCTGGACTGAAAGAAAGAAGAAAGAAAATACATTTATTTGGCACACGCCACAAGTGCACACAGTATAAAAAAAAACAACAAAGAAAAACAAAAATGAATAAAAAATATATGAGACACTGTGCCAGAATAGACCCAGTTCAGCAAAACTGAGAGACTGGGTCTTGGTGGTGCTGGTGAGCCTGCGTTATAGTTAGTAAATTGTGGTATCAATCTATAAACTAAGCTACAGTAGATACTACACTTAATGGTACTAAACAAAATGTTAATATTGTCTGTGTACTCGTATTGAAGTGACTTACATTGCTAACCCAATGGGGTAATATTCAGAATGCAGTGGTTTAATGATTCAGTTGGCAATAGACCTCACATTTGGGTAGGTATCGAGCATACCTAGTCTTGGTGGAAACCACAAGCTCTAGATCTCTCTATATGAATCATTTCAACGACGGAAAATACGCTAACGCGCGAAAGGCAATACTTTTATTTGAATTACATTAAAACGTCACTGACATCCATGGGTGCAGGAAAATATTACGATTAATCATGAATAACCCTATCCTTACATAAACCTAAACCGCCAATGAATTTGAAGCAAGCATGGTGATCAATGCTTCAATGCTTTATGAATAGGTTTGCCTTTTCTGTATGGGAAGAGGCTTTTACCCTGCAGCACGGAATAAATAATAGTACTACTAGAGCCTGCTGTGGGACAATAACAGGCTGGTTGCTGTTAATGGCGGTCCATTCATACAAGCCTACAAGCCTGGCTTGCCCTTAAAACCTACTACTCTTCATGATCAGACACGTTCCCTTATGGGCTTACCGTATTGTTGGCCCCTCACGCCATTGGCCTTGGCCCAGTGGTGGCGCCCCCGACTTAAGAACAGTAAGTCGTGGGTTCGAACCCAGACAGGCGCATTACTTTGTGCAATTTATTTCATCACCGCTGCTCTCAAAACGGTGAAGGAAAACATCGTGAGGAAACCGGCATGTTCTAGAAAAAATTCGAAGACATGTGATATCTAAAAAATCCACACTGGGCTCGCGTGGTGGATTATAGCCCATTCCCTCTCATAGAGAGGGCCTCCTCTCTATGTGTCTCAGCAGTGTGAACATTAATACTGCTGATGGTGATACAGGCTGATGATGATTTAAAAAAACAAGTCTTAGCAAAAGGTCATCATAGAATAAGTTCTAACTTGGGTACTTGCGTTTTGGAAATACCGAGCCGAGTAGGTATCTAAATAGGTGCGTATAGAATATGAAGTAGTATAGAATATGAAGTAGTAGTGTATAGAAGTGAACTGACGTACCTACTACCTACCTAGCCAAGAAGTCTTTATAGCGGTCACTATAAGCATAGATCGCAATGATGTGCATAGGTTGTAAACAACCTCATCACGAAGCCAAGCATTATCTACATCAAACTAAGTAACTTTACGCATAAATTATTGTTGGGAAACGACTTTTTTTTTAGGGCTGAAAAATCATGTTTTGTGGTAAAACTCAATGTAACGCACTCAAAACATTTGTGTGTGATGGATTTAATAGTACAGGGGTCGTGGAGGTGTTTAAAACCTTACATTTAAAACGTGTAGGTATTAAAAAAAAAGTTGTCAAAAAGTTGGAACTTTGACCCCCAATATCTCCGTAACTAGAAGGTAGGTGTAGAACAATAGTTATTTGTTATACAAGAGTGCAAAGTTGCTTTTTAACCGCGTGCTCAATTTTGATAACCGAGCAAGCGAAGGATTCTAAAATTGAGTCACGAGCGCAGCGAGTGATTCAAAAATTAGAATCCTGAGCGTTAGCGAGGGAATCAAAAGAGCACGAGGTGAAAAATCTTTGCACTCGAGTGCAACACGTAACTTTTCATCCCACCTCAGCGAGGAAATTACTAAATGCAAAAAAAAAACATTCACAATCACAAGATACTTTTATTTCAGTTTAGGTGTTAACTACTACATTATGATAGGTAAGTATTACAGAATAATCTTTAAATTATACTTAGGTACAATTAAGAAAAATTTAAAGTAACGTTGCTACAGTTAGTTAAGTTGAGTGTAATATTTATTTATTTATTTATTTATTAAAACTTTATGCACAAGTAAAAACTGTACAAAGGCGGACTTAATGCCTTGGGCATTTTCTACCTATTTTTTTTAAATATCGTACTGTTTCAAATCCTTCTCGCGTGATTGTTGAGGGAGAAAGCTCATTTGCGCATTATTAACAGTTTCAGTCAATTCTGTTGGCGTCAAATAAACTTCTTCGTCGCCAAAACCACTTATTTTACGTTTTTCACTTGTTTTTAACCTAAGGTTTTAACAATTGACCTGACAAGAAAATGGCGCACGCAAAGCAAATTATAAAAGTACACCAAGAAGGTTCCGAGTCTGAGTTTTTAACAAATTAAAAAAGGTTGTACCTATGATAAATTCGGCACCATGGAGGTAGAAGTAAATAGGTTTATGATGTTTTGAATTCACAAACTTAGTGCACACGATGTTCTAAATTCAATTTACTTTATCCTCTAGAGGATAAAAACGACTTTTGCACTCAGATATCGAAGAGCAAAAATACTCTTTCCGAGATGGGGGGATGAAAAAAAAATATCGCAATGACGGGGAGAACAAGTGCCTTTCGGCTTCGTTAAGAATAATCTAAGTACTAGTTAGAACTTACTAAGCTGCTAACGGTACCTACCAGCTCATCGATCGTACAGTTAACGCCTTAATGTTTTATGAGAGTGAAAGTACCGCTTAGCGAATTGATGGATGGAAAAGAAAATAATATGTAGTGTTAGTACCTTCCTATACCTAGGTTAAATGTAGGCCATCTTCGTAACGGTCTCGAGGACTTTTCATGGCTGTAAGCTTCATGCACAGGATTCATGGAATCATGGTACTGTTACCTTAGTAGTTACATATTTGAACGAGAAGATCAATGTCTGCCAAAAAAAAAATATCGACTCATCAGCCTCTTTCGTTATTTTGTAATAAATAGAAAGATGACAATTGTAAATAATTATGTCTAACCCAAAATTAAAGTTTATCGTGTCTAAGTTATTTTTGCTTTTGTATCTTCTCGCTTGTGAGTTTTTTCGTGCTTTTTGTTGCAGGGAATATATAGGTACGTACCAATGAATGATATAAAAATAATAAAAAAAAACGTCGAATAAAAATGTCTGACAAAAGTTTAGGCCATCTAGCGACAAGTAGTTAATTTAATTAATGACCACAATCTGTGAATTACTGCCATCTAGTGTGGAATGGATACACTTTTTAATGCAGCGACATCTAGGAGTAAAGCAAAGTATATTTAATGGATAGTTATTTCCTTCCTAGTTTCACCACGTTTCTACTAGATGGCGCTTTTAAATTTTAGTAAACGTCGTTTCCCGCAGCTGCAATTAATGTACACCTATGTAGCATATATATTTAGTTCATCATACCACAATTACCTAAACTCATCATCACTTGCCTAGCCTTTGATAACAATGCTGGGGCCGTTTTCCAGTCTAATCGGATGCAGATTAATACAAGTATTTTACATGGAGGGCGACTATCTGACCTCCACTATCCAGTTACTGGGCAATACGATACCCCTTGGCAATGCTTGTTGTCTTTCAAGCTTCTGAAAATAAGTATACATAACATCACGCCTTGTAATCCCCGAAGGGTTGGGCAGAGGGGCACCTAATACCTAGTTCACCCACATTTCGACAGTTATGTTTAAGTCCCACGTAATACGGGGTTTTTGCCATCAACCGGCAACAGATCCCGACTCCGTGGTTGCTACTGAGAAATTACTGATAAAAACCCAATAAGTATCTCTTTTCCCCATCTGGGAATCGAACCAACCTTATGGCCAGCAGCCACTCTTGCAACTACTAGACCTAAGTTGCAGTTTTTAGCTTCCGACTTGTAACAACTGTCAAGCAATTATTATCCAGCTAATTATAGAGATAAAGGGATCAAGGGTTATTTAGGATTATTTCCATTATAATTAGAAGGCTGTTCAAGTTTTATCTCACTGCATAGTATAAAACAAAGTCGCTTTCTCTGTCCCTTTAACCCTATGTATGCTTAAATCTTTAAAACTACGCAACGGACTTTGATGCGGGTTTTTTTAATAGATAGAGTGATTCAAGAGGAAGGTTTTAGTATGTAATTTGAAGCCGCGGGCATCAGCTAGTAGTCTATAATAGATAACAAGACTAATGTACATTTTTTGCTGAACCATAACTGAATCATCACGACTGTTATGACCGAAAGGTCTAGCTAGGTTAGGGTTAGGTTTCACCATAAGTCTTATGTCCGAGTCTGCTATCTCAGGTGAGCCCGAACATCGCCAAAGGAGTTTTGGGAACGCTAGAAGATAATGTTCGTTCCCTATTGTTTCGCACTCACGACGACGAGGTTCGACGAAAATAAAATCAAGCGTAGAGAAGTAATATTGAATAATATAATATTGAAACTTTCCTAATGCTAAACACGTTTAACACTGTGAATAAAATTTGAGGAAGGGTTTCATCACAAAATATTGATGCTACGCGAATCAGAGTTGTAGTGCGGCTGTGTTGCATACAGTCTAATAAGTACCTATCTGTGTTGTAAAAACCGAGTAGTCCACAGACTATCTAGTCTGGTGTTGCCAGCGCTTATCGTTCGTTCATAAACGGCACAGAGTTTTGGAGCCCGGAGGCGGGCTGCGCTGGATGAGTCGCGAACGTCATGCGTAGCAGTTCTCGTGGTCCATCCGCCAAGGCGACAGTAGGCTCACGGCGGTGTTTTTTAGTGGATGCAAGCCCCACATAACCAAAACCGTCTCCCCGGACGGTGCGGTACCTATGCGTTAGGCATTTCTTATTTTTGTTATGGCATTATCTAGCATGAATTAGAATGTTTGTGAAAAAGAAACAAAACAACTGACTAATGAAGATCAAAGCTTTCATTTACCTATGTAATTCAGGTTGGGAATGCATAACGCACGATATTCTGTCTGTTGTGACGATTAAAGAGCAAAGAAACGGAGGCAGGTCCGCGCGGGTAGATGTGTCACTGGACTAGACCCGTACATACAACCTATAAGGGATTTTTGTCCACAATTGCGACGATGTACATCATAAACCGGGTACCCACTTTGATCAAAGAATTCATCAAAATTCTCGGAAAGTTATTATGTACTAAGTAGCCTTATAAATAATATTAACTGCACTACGAATAATTAAAATAACCTTTTTAAGTCTTTTACATATACAAATCTCATCAGGATCATCATCTACTTAGCCTTTTCCCAACTATGTTGGGGTCGGCTTCCGATCTAACCGGATGCAGCTGAATACTTGTATTTTACATGGAGCGACTGCCTATCTGACCTCCACAACCCAGTTAGTACTGGGAAATACGATATCACTTGGTAAGACCCGTTGTCAGACTTTTTTTGGGCCACTTACTACGTGTCACGACTCTTAATTAGATCTACAAATGTCAGCCGGGACCCACAGCATTACTGTAACGTCAGCAAAATAAACGAACGTCCACTTATCCACAAACATGATTTTAAACTTCCTCATACATTAAGTACAAAAAAAAAACACTAACATTTTCTTTAACCAGCGCAATTTTTTTTTTGTGACAAACGGAAGTGTTTCGCGAACATAAACAACCGAATTTATTATCAAATTTATAATAATGAGTATGAGAGAGGAGCTTTACTAGTTCGTAACCGTGGTCAATAGGAGTCATTCAAATCATCAGTATCGCTTCGTCAGTCTGCTCTAACGCGCACGACATACCGACGGGAACTCGCGGCAGTACAGATCATGTATTAACAAACAATTTGGACGATTGCATAGTTTTCCCGCACTTGTGTGACTATGCACTATATTATAAAACGTGCGAAAAGCTGTGGAAAATAACAGTTTTGCTGTTTCCGGAAAACTTTTTGTGAAAACGTTAGTTAAAATGTTTTAGAAAAACTGTTAGTTTGTTGTGTTTTTTTAATGTAATTGTTTGGTAAATTTGTAAGTAAAACTGATACAGGTAAAAAGTGATAAATGTGTAGGTAATATTTTATATAATAGTACAATAAGTATGTTATGTTTTATATACCTACTGTTAACAGAGATAGCGTTGCACAGTTTTTATAATTTACTCTTTGAAAGTCTATAACTAGTTGTAAGTAAACACTTAGACATGAATTTCGACACCCCTGGATCTCCGTAAATTTATTAAATATGAAACTAACTCTAAAACAACTGAAATCAATACTAAAAAAATGTTCGTTAATATTTGAAACAATCTCAGCTATAATTATGATTCTATGATCGCTGCATATCTATTAATGAAAAACTTCTAACGTTATTTTAATTTTTTAACATTTAGTCAAGGTATCTTCATTCATTATTTATTTTAAAATAAACAACAATTTATGCAGCATAAACTCGTGATCTTCACAAAAAAACTCGCTTTACCTACGACGAATAAATATCAAGAAAATAAAAAACGATACCTAACTTTTTTGAATAATGCTTCAAAATTCTTAAATCAAATAGTAGAGATTGCATCCAGTTTCTCGATGGTCATGAGTTAACTATCTAACAATAAACTTCGTACCTCGACTGTTTATGAAAACACAAGAATAAGTTATTAATAAAACGGTAATATCATTTTCATGAATGCGTGGGAAATACATTAAAATTTAGACAAAAAAAAAGCTTCATTTATATAGATCGTATCGTAATCCTTATCATACATATTTATCTATTGATTCATAATCAATAGGTATTTGTAGTAGACAACTCATTCATCTCGAACTACCATAGTCCAATAACTGCTGTCGTTCGCTTTCCGCATCCAGTCTAAGCCAGCCACTTTTTATGGTTCCTTACCCGAAGGGTAACCAACGGAACCCTGTCCGTCCGTCCGACCGTCTGTCAGCGGGCTGTATCTCACGATCCGTACTAGGTAGACAGTTGAAATGTTTACAGAATACGATTTATGTTGCCGATATAACAAGAAAAAAAAAAAGGGTCTCCGGGTACTACGGTGGTACGGAACCCTTCATGTGCGAGTCCGACTCGCACTTGGCCGGTTTTTAAAGGCGTCGATGCATCTAAATGACAATCGTCCAAGCTATACGTTTGCTATTACTCGGGTTCCACTCCAGGACTCATTGCTCTATCGGCAACGCTCCTCCTCCAACATGGCCATACCACTGCCACTTTAGCTTGCTGACTCTGCAAACTGTGTTCTGGCAGTACGGTCGTCCAGTTAATTTTCAGATAATTTAACTTCAAAGAAACCCCGAGCATAGGGTGTTATAGAGTTGAAACCGACTTCCTCAAAAGTCGGTATGACCCAAACCCCATAAGTAACATTACTTATGGAGTTTGGGTCATACCGACTTCACACTGTCTCCACATGGAGACAATGGAGAATCTATCGCCTATAACAGCCAATTAAATCAAATCTCGTAGCAATCGGATTCTTAATAAATCAATCAATCAGGAACGTTCGGCTTCAATAGTGACGGCCGCGCACGTGTTAGTGGGTACTAAAGTGTAAAGTATCCACGTTGCGCTGTGATTGAACCGTTGACGTCACAGGGGACCGCCATTATAGATTTATGAGTTCGATGCGAGATTGATTTTGGGGAAAAATCGGAAAGGTGATGGATTAAAAGAGTATAAGTAGGAATATACTCAATATAACTTTTGACAATTCGGTTTAAAATATCTTTTAAATGTTAATGAAGTGCTGTGATGCTTCATCTATGATAGTCAGAAATTAATAAAAAATAAGATAATGAAACAAGACCCAACAAGTTTATATTTAGTTAGAGTTAGTGAGCTTTTTGCTCACTTAAATATAAACTGTGAGCAATAAATATTAACAAAGATGTTTGGTTGTCATTATGAACATTAGTTGGAGAACAAGGCTGATCACGCGAAGCAGAAAATGCATCTAAGTACAATAGGAGAAACTAAAATAAATATAAATCCAGGTTTCGTATACCGTGCGTAGTTCGACTGTTCGAGTAAAAGAGTGGGGTAAATCCTTTTCCTAACCTAACAATTGATAAAATATCAGAGCGATCATAAACAATTTATTAACATCCGCAGACCATAGTCGATAAAACTTCTTCCCTTCAGTATCATCTACGTAATAAATAAACTGGTATATCATTCTTGAAAAATCACGTGTAGTTTAATTACCAAAGCAAAGTTGTAAAAGCTGTCTGGTCGTTCAAATTGCGTAATATATTTCAACTTACTATGAAAATGTTGTGCAATAGATATGGGCCAATGTAAACTTTAAGGCCGTGTTACTGTTTGTTTTTCAAGTTATAAGAGTTTGTTTTACAGCAGTAAAATTCTGAACAGACGCTTTAATTTTCTTCCTCTCAACTTGAAATTTTGTAGAAGCAAAAAGTGTCAAAAGATAGGAGAATTAGGTACTAGGTACCCAAAATTTTGCATAAAGTAGGCCCCACGTTAATACACACTACACGGTTCTCGTCTAAGAGCAAAAATTGGAAGACATGTGACATAATGCCAATCCGCAGTGGCCGCCCGTGGTGAATTACAGCCCATTCACTCATATACAGCAGAGGCCTAATAATTTTAATAGGTAGGAACAGACAGAAAATATGCGTCAACAAAGTTCTGCTCGTAACGTGTCCTACTACTAATGATATAATAATGATATAACATAACATCACGCCTGTAATCTACGAAGGGTAAGACAGAGGTGTACCTAATAGTACATCTACAATTCGCTAGTTCGTGCACAAATCCTGACTCCGTTGCTGAAACTAAATCATACCCAGGAACTCACGTGCAGCAGTAACGCTTAATACTAATTAATGAATTATTACTTACTTAGATAATAATAATCCTGACTATATTTAAATCGCCTCCCATCGCCTATGTTTCATCGTCTCTTAAACTAATTCTGTATGTCAAGGTGCGTCCGCTCATTAAAGGAATGAGCCGCATTCTTTTCACTAGGTAGGTAGATCATGTACGAAGTTCAATGATACCATTTACAGTCACGCAACTCACTTCACTTGTTTTAGAATCAGATTTGATTGATGTTATCGTTTATTCATTTTGATTTGACGATTTTAACAGTATTTATTTAGACATTCATTATTTTGTTCTGCCTTCTTCCCGTGTTCACTGTCAGCCAATTTAACCTCTCAGGAAAGAGCCACCCAATGAGTGCTGGTCTCTTCCAAATCTCTCCACTTTTGTCGGTGGCTATCCAGTTTCTTCTAGCCACTTTCACGTCAATTCACCTAGTCGGTTGGCTTTCCTCAGTAAACCATCCCGTCCGTGGTCTCCACTCCAGCGCTTTCTTCCCCCATCTTCCACCCGAAGTGGTGTAGAATACACATAACTTATGTCCTTGATTTTGCAAGCGCTAGACTACCATCCATGTCAACACGATTCCAGAAGTCGGCTACTTTTCGCAGTTATGGTTCTCTTATCCCTCTTAAAAAATAGGATATTCTGCGGGTTCTCATGACGGTCAGGTAAGGGTTCTTACAGACGAAAGGCACGTTGCCAACGGCAGACAAACTGCAGCCGTCGCCACCCGTCGACGGCTGCCGTCGACGCTTGCAGTTGTGGTGTTGGCGGCAGCCGCCGGACGCGTCATCGACACACATTTACCTGCCGTTGGCGTTGACGTGCCGCTCGTCTGTTAGAACCCAAAGGATAGAAGCAAAGTAAGAGAAGAAGGAGAATAGCAAAGCCTGAGTAAATTCGTCAAGACAAACGGACAGGACGGATCTATAGGGTTTCCGTAACTTGGCAATTGGCTACAGGACCTTAATAAAACTGTGCTTAAGCTAATGTAAGCGCGAACTCCAAGTGGATGCACTCAAAGATCAAAAGATCAACAAACTCACGAATGTTCAGATTTTATCTTATGTAACTTAAGCGTTATATTTTTTTAAGACTTCATTATATTTTACTATTTATCTTTACTAGAAGATAATCTAGTTCTCAACTACAATATTATTATATTTTAAGATGGCTATCTAGCATTTGTATACTTGTCACACTACATTATTAAAATTTTGTTTTTAGTTCTTATCTTCAAGTTTTGAAGTCATTGATCTTTTGGTAATCATCTCTCTCTTGCCCTTACCCCAATGTATTTGTGGTCAGAGAAACATGACTTCTTCTTCAAAACTTCAGTCACAACCCTTCCAAGTTCCACTAAAGCTATACAATCTTTGTCACAGTCCGTCCATCGTTTCTTTGCTATTTTCTGTTCGTGTGTACTCTTATAGCCATGGTACATGTACTCGTATACTCAAAACTTTCATGACGACATTCTCCTTAAGGTGTCTCTCTGCCTGGTCTTTTCCCAACTGTGTTGGTATCGTCTTCCAGTGTTACCGTACTGCGTTGTAAGACTTACGGGCCACTGACTTCCTATAAAGACTGAACCTTGAGATTTTCCATAAGGTTAAGGTGTGATATAAAGATATTACAGACAGAAAGAGTAGAAATTCTGTACTATTTGCAAAAAATACAGCATACGTGAATGTGTTCATAATTTTTCTTTACACAATCACACTGATTTTGTAGATTGTTGACAGATTGTTGACAGTCGTTAGATAGTCAGTGGCACAAAAAGTCTGACAACCAGTCTTACCAAGGGGTATAGTATTACCCGGTACTAACTGGGTTGTGGAGGTCAGATAGGCAGTCGCTGTATGTAAAATACTAGTATTCAGCTGCATCCGTTAAGACTGGAAGGCGACCCCAACATAGTTGGGAAAAGGCTAGGCAGATGATGATGATGATGAATCGTAATGCTTATTCAGAATGTGCTGAATTATTTATTAAAGTTAATGCGGGTTTGGTCAAGGCCGAGTCTAATGTACTTTTGATTACCTATACACCTCATTTTTAAATAAGTTTACAAGGATAGCAATAGTATTTAAAAGGATTAAGTTTTCTCAATATTGGATCTATATAGTGAGAAAAATTGAGGCTCGTCCTATTAGAAAGGAGTCAGTCTTTTACTACCTATTGCCTAATTAATGTTGTGTTAGGGTTCTTACAGACGAGCGGCATGTTGCTAATTGCAGCCGTCGCCACAAGTCGACGACTGCAATTGGCAACGTGCCGGAAACGGCA
Source organism: Xestia rhomboidea (assembly GCA_963853795.1). Taxonomy (NCBI): domain Eukaryota; kingdom Metazoa; phylum Arthropoda; class Insecta; order Lepidoptera; family Noctuidae; genus Xestia; species Xestia rhomboidea. Next base: position 10,290,089 of record OY970778.1, read on the forward strand.
GCCGTCGACAGGTGGCGACGCTTGCAGTTGTGACATGCCGCGTAAATGTGTCTTGACGGCTGCAGTCGACGCGCCGGCGGCAGCCGCCGACACCACAACTGCAAGCGTCAACGGCAGCCGTCCTCAGGTGGCGACGGCTGCAGTTTATCTGCAGTTGGCAACGTGCCGCTCGTCTGTAAGAACCCTTAAGCGTGTTTCTACACACCTAGCAACAGCATTTTTTTTTTGTATGGAATGAAATACCATTCAGTTACTGTTTTGACCGCGATAGTACCAAAAAAAACATTACTTATGAAAATACCAAAAATGTCTATTATAAGACGGAATATCATAGCGTTTTTCAAGAATATTTAGTAAATATAATAGGTACATAACAATAAAACATAATATTATGTTATCAACCGGTTAACACAGTTGAACCGAAATCAAAACCAGACGGAGTCTGATTCTACGAATTGTTTTTATCTCACAAACGGGTCTATGTCTCCATGGGAAATTGTATCCGACCACACAGTAGATTTCAATTAGTTATGGTTTACAGAATGTACTTTTTTTATTTTTTTTTTAGGATGGGAAATCATCAAATGACTTCTCCCGCTCTGGGCGGAGCAGGAGGGAGTGTCAGACTTTTACTGACTAAAACCCATCCATGTTCCTTCATCGCCCTTTGTGTTCCGGGGCCACGGTATCTCTTTCGAATAGTCCCGCAGCCCCGGCAGTACAGAATGTACCTACGATCCTCTAAATTGCCATAAGTTTGTCTCGTGCAGTTTTGACAATCCCGAAGTACCTACTCTTTCTTTTCAAGGTTCCGTACTCAAAGGGTAAAAACGGGACCCTGTTACTAAGACTCCACTGTCATGTCTGTCTGTCTGTCACCAAGCTGTATCTCATAACCCGTGATAGCTAGACAGTTGAAATTTTCACAGATGATGTTTTTCTTTTGCCACTATAATAAAAATAATAAACAAATAATAATTGCAGGGGGCAACCCTCCTACGATGGTACGGAACACTTCATGCGGGAGTCCGACTCACACTTGCCCGGTTTTGTATACCTAGTAGCCATTCTCATAGTTTCAGAGAATTGTTAATTTTTGCGTAAAATTGTATACGATAAGAACCAGATTTTACAATTTTTCAATACTTACCACAATTTTGATTGGTCTAATTTAATAATCCTTAACAGACCGAAGGATATGTTTGTGTAGTAAGGGGAGAACATGGAGTGGATACAAGTTCGATTAACTATACAAACAAATATACAAATAAGATTGTATTGTTGTGTAATACTTACTAGGCCGTACGCTGTAGACCTCGATGCTGTTGGAAAATTCCCTAACAGGTTTAGATGACAGTTGACTATGGTCATCTAGTTGTTTACTGATTTAAACATATTTAATGGAGACAAAGAAGGAATGTCGTTGTTTGTCATAAATTATTTTTTAAATTGATTAAATGACTAAGCAGTCGGGTAAGTTAATTATTTACTAAGGTCTATCATTATCATCTAAATGGTCATCGAACTATATAATTTTCCTTTATTTAGTTATTTCAGTTGCCGTTACCGAAACTTGAGATCAAAGAATTTGAAGACCGGGCTTCGATTTTTAAGCCTTTTATGTTATAAACTTATAATGTACTTACAAAGAAGAGAATTCCTCGTTACGTTAAATGTAATTCGAACTAGGGGTCACAAGGCCACTGGAAGTACTTAGTTTACTTGCGCATGCGCACATACTGGAAGCACGGTTTGATTTTATAAAACTTTATCTTTAATTAAATAATAATTTTCTCAAATGAAGTAATCCTAAGAAATCTATGTAAATGAGGCAGATGTTTGACTCATTTTATGAAGTAGAACTAGATAAAATTGGCTTGTAAGGATCGGCACTAAATTATGTAAAAGTGATACTTAGAGCAAATGATTTAGTTGTAGATGCTATTTAATTAACATTTTGATTTGATCATTCACTAGACTAGCGACCCGCCACTGCTTCGCCCGGCGCCACCTATATTTTTTAAGTTGGAACCAACCATACACATTTACAAAATTTCATTGAAATCGATTGGGTTGTTTTGGAGATTAGCGTGTAGGTAGCGACAAGTGATTTTTAAATCCAAGATGTAACACAATAAACGCAAGACCTCTCGTGTCTCAGGCGATGAAACTGAACGACTTTTGGAAAAACAAATTTGTTTTTAGTATTGCCATACATTTTGATCAGCTGATCGCGTCAGTTCCAACAAGTTCAATTATTTTTGCGTATTTAAACAATTATTTGCGTTTATTGTGTTACACATTGTAAAAGGATTATTCTAAAATATGGCACTATAGGTTTTAGTGCACTATATTGTTATTTCCCTGCTCTGGTTGCCTTCTTTTTCACGAAATTCCAAAAGGATATGTCTGAATGTTTTATTTTTTAAGCAAAGGGATTATTATCTATGACTTTAGAACTTTTTAACTAGCAGTATATTGACCTGAAAACGCTGAAACTTTACACAAACTGTGAAACATCTACCTCAATTGTAGGTAATAGTTTTCCACATTGTAAGGGTTCTTACAGACGAGCGGCACGTTGCCAACGGCTGCAGTTTATCTACCGTTGGCAACGTGCCGCTCGTCTGTAAGAACCCTAAGTCCACAAACAAATTCGTGTCCCACGTGTGTCGTGTAGTCCAACGTGACGAAAAAACACGTGAACAACACCTCTGTAACGAAGTTACGTCACATTATAATTGTTTAATACCCCAAATTATAGAGCCTCTCAAATATTTTGTGCTTACAGGCGAGGATTTTGGACGAACACGGCGTACGTTTTTGATGAGGTAATCGTCGTCATTATCCACAGCCCGGCTTCACCCACTGTTGGTGTACGGGTAAGGTACATTTAAATGATAGACTGATAGAATGATTGAATTTGTGTATTGATAGAACACCCAAAACTGATAACTGATCGACTCGCGGCGACTGCGGAATGAGTCTTTTTTGTTGTTAGCCCAACGGTGCTAAGCGACGACTAGTCGTTGACTTAAATTAGTATAATTTATTCATTCGCTGCGCGTCGATGTCAGCATAAAATTGATACATATGCTATTGTACAGGTTTGCTCGTACAGTTGGGTATAGGCCTTTCTTTGCTTGTGCCAAGCTCCATGTTCCTGGGCCAGTCTCATCCAGGATATACCCGCGATGGTACCAGTGTCAGACGTCCATCGCTTCTCTTTCCAGTCCTTGGACGCCACTCGGTCACAACTTTGATCCACCTGCCATCACCGCGGCTTGCTGGGTAGTAGTAGGTGAATAATAGGGGTCTTAATAAATTGCACCGTTATTCTGGTGGATATTGTTCGTTCTAGGACGAGCTGAAGGGATCTATTAGATTCTAATCGCTATTTCATGCTCATCCCGGCTATGTAAAGGTCTTAGTTTTACATAAAATAGGTCGTTCGTTTATATTATGTCGGTAATTTTAGAATTCTGTCCGGTTTAACTTCATTTATGTAAGTATTTTGCATAATGTCTAAATTCGGATGAAAATTGATATATTTTTCTATGATTTCGCCTTACAGTAGGTAACTACATAAACTTGTTGTAAATCAGGATAAAATATGTAGATATGTCCCTACCCACCTAATTTCTCGATTTATGTTGTTATTTCTAAGTAATGTTACTGAAATGAAGAAATGAATGAAATCATTAAAGAATCATTTAATATTGATCACCACTTTGTAAAACATCAATTAATTATTCATTTGAAAATGTTTTTGGCTATTACTAACAAACGTTAGGTACTTATGTTTTTTAATGTTTTTGGTTGCATATTAGTATTTAATACCGTTGGCGAGTTATTAGCATTAAGTCACATAATATTTATTTATTTTTAATTTTGTTTATTAAAAACTTATCAAGTTAGTGTTTTAGCCACAAAAAAAAACATTACCGTTGCAAAGAGGTTTTTGTAGCAAAAAACAAACTGGATTATTGTTGAAAATCTTATAGAGAAGTTAGGGTTTACTTACAAAACTTATGCATCACAAGCTAATTGGTTTTAATTAGTGGTTAGTTTAATCTATTTTATTGCATCTAAATTGCGCAATATTCATCAAAATGCGTACTTTATATCAAAGCTCCACCTGCGCATGTTTTAATTTTTTGGTGTCCCCCAAGGCATTTTCTAACTAATCTAAAGTTCGGTGATTTGGAAAAAAAAACGATATTGCACAACTTGTCGTGTGGTTTTGATGGCGAGAAAAAAAGGTCTTAATGATCATGAATATTCATTAGTGGGCCTTAATAGTAGGCGAGTGACAAGTAATTGATAATAAAGGCTAGTGTAAATTAGAGGTGAAATACGACTATCTGGTATCTACGTATTATTTCATAAGATTTTGTAAATAATCCGTAATAATATTGGCGAACATGGCCAGAGATCGCACAAGATCGAGAGTTTTGGAAGGAAAGAGGGGAGACCTTTGCCAAGTGTAGGGACAATTAGGGTAGATGACAAAAAAATCTAATTAGTCCGTCAGATAGATTTCCAAAAAATATTGGACACATATTTTTTCTTTTTTCACGTAAACAAAAAATTACGACGATACAGTGCGTCGAAAACTCGTGTGACGTCACATTTAAGTAATTTTTTACTCAACTGTGACGTCACAAGCGGGGACTCATGATCTTTGATACGTTTTATCTTCGTAAATTTTTATTAATTAGATAAAACAAAAAACACGTACTTATCCAATATTTTTCGATAATCTAACTGACGGACTAAACAGAATCATATTTTTTTTAGTCAGTCATCATCATCCCTATTGGCAAGCTAGCAGAAAAAAAATACTTTGCTATTTTTATTCACCGTGTTTTTAATAGATATCTACTTACCCTTCTATGTAATATTTTTTTCATATTGACAACGGTTTAATAACCAGTAAGTGGCCACGGCTTAGAAGAAATTAATACCTATTCATTTAATTTCTATATCCTGCTAGGAAACCAGAGCACCCCGGCACAGAAGGAAATTTACCTATTTTATTTGCCTTGCCACTATCCATTAAGGTGGATGCGCACCCTCCAAGCGCATAAAGGTGCTGGAATTAATTTGACCTTGAAAAAGTAATTCCTGCACCTTTAGGCGCTTGGAGGGTTGTATTGATGAACTTGATGATTATAATTCTATAACTACATACGTCTTACAGTCGCGAGCAATATTTTAATCAACATACAACCTAACACTGGCCTGCAAATTGCAATAAACGTAAGAAAATGTGAATTTCGCGGGCTACCCTGGAGCATCCACCTTAAGGTGCAAGCGCATAAAGATGCAGGAATGACTTTGACCTTGAAAAAGTAATTTATTATATATTTTTTTTACGTTTTGTATCGATCCAAACGTTTTTCGTATTTCTTTATACCTATCGATCCAAAATACCGAAGTATCCCATCCTGTTGTACCGAAACTGTAAACGTAAAGTATCGGATCGGACCATGCACCACTAAACAAACTTTCTCCAACTTATTACAACTCAGCTGCTTAGCGACATACCAGAGATAAGCAAGATGTTCATAAAAAACTTTTTTTTTTAACCGTAACCAGTTTTTGTCGTACGTTGGTGTTGTATTATGAGTTCAAATCTATTTTTAATTGAATCAAGTTGTTTTATTCGGACTTAGGGATGTCTAAGCATATTCATTAAGTTAGTACCTGCTGTGTTTGCTCTATGTGCTTGTTATATTTACCGTAAAAAAATAAATATGCATGAAATTTTTTGTTAAGTAAAATTTGGTAATTTTAACATTGCAATTGTGATGGACTTTATGGATTGACCAAAGAAATAAATGGCTTTTTTGGCAGCTGATCATGACTAGAAACGGTCAGAGGGTCGCCTTAGGGGAGAGATATGATACGCCGCCGACCTCACACAAAATGAGTTTCGCACCACACTTTTCGGCGGAGGAAAAATACGACACCGCGTCAGACTATTCTCTATTTCTAGCACGGACATTATGTATAATGTCAATATGTAATGTGTTGTGTGTATGTGTAATTGGGTTGAGTCGGTTAGAAAAAGCTATGTATATTGTAATAACATAGCATTTTCTAACCGACTTAAGCCGATTCCACGTTGATGAGTGCACTCCCTTGGGAGCAGAATTTTATTGACGCTAATTTATTGTGATAAGATTAATAGGAAATAGGATTGACCTTTTAACCTTCCTATACTCGCGCCAAATTTTATAACAACTATACTTGCGTACGGTCTAACAGACCGATATTACCCTAATACGGCCTTATATGCTAGTTGCACAAAGATAGTATTCGTCCTGAAATTATCGTAGGAACTAATAATGCAGCTAACAGGAAGTGCAAAATGCCATCATTGATTGATTATAAAAGAAAAAATTTTTTTGCAAAAAATAAAACCGACAAACACAAAAAAGTGAAAAATAACTTTAGCTTCAGAAGTCGGTGACAAAAAAAAATCTAAATCGGTCCAGCCATCTTCGAGTAATCGAGGAACATACATGAAAAAAAACAAGGTTCCGACGAATTGAGAACCTCCTCCTTTTTGAAGTCGGTTAAAAAAATTACGAAAGACTGTTTTATCGGTCTCACAGACCAATGCGCGAGTTTATGAAGGTTAACACACACGACAGAAGCTCGATTATTACCTGAATAAATAAATAAACAATATAATGAAACACTTTATAGGTGAATGCTTTTAAAAACCACTTCAATATTAAAAAAGCCAAACATGAAAAACTCATCACAATTAAATTAGAACGCGTTGTTATTTCTTATGTTTATTGCTAAACAGACAAAAAGCTTTTAATAATCTAAAATGTCAATTCAACTATATTTACCGGCCATCGTCATAATTTGTCTATTTGTTTGTCTTGTTTGTGTATTGAGCAATATCGAAAAACTGGTGCGTCATCAGAATTTAATTTAAACATACTTAATGGCAAAAAAACAAATCAGTAATCATTAATAATTATCATAACTTTTAACTATTCAATTAGATAGAAACAAAACGGCAGGCGCTTAGGAAGTGCATTTCATTAGGAAGTGGAATCAGTGCGCGATGGTAGATTCTTATTGACATGACGTTTAAACTTCAAACTGTCTGCTTCGCATAGTGTAATATAGTTATATCCTGCTTTGCTGCATTAACTTAATGCTTATTTAATTGTTAGGTAACATAAATAGATAGAAACTGTGCAATATAAATCTGTTGGCAAAAAAAAAAAAAAACCAAATTGGAAATAAAATGTGATAGAACAAATCTATGATCTATTGTAAAGAAAATTGACTAGGAACAATAAATGTTGACAGACCTCTTCACAATGACAGTAACATAAAATGAAAATTAAACAGTTATCTCGCTAATGTTATCATAAAACATCAATAAATCTCCTACAAATATTATGTGCGAGCAGTGTCAATATATCCATAATACGTGATTGTTGTGTTTTCCTAGCTTTAACTCAATAGTGCAGTGTGCCATATTGTATTTTACAAACAATTAAAATGACGACAGCCGAAGATAAAAAGCCACTCAACCGATCCAGGGTTATTTTATCACAGGTAAGTGTTTATTTTATTAATCAGAAATTATACTGTAAATTTTCTTTTGTATTTTACATAATTCAATGTATTTTTTTGTAAAAAGAAATAAGAAAAAAAAGTTAAAGCTTAGGTCAAAGCTTATTTCTAAAAAAAGAATGTGCTGCAGGCATTAGGTTTATGTATAGAAAGTAATCAATATTCGCAAAACTACGCAGGTAAAAAGAAAATATTAAAACATGTCATCCTATTTCACGGTCTACCTACATACATGAGTAAAAAGTAAAATTTTCAGAGTTATTTAATAAAATTCGGAGCACAAAAATACTGGCTGGTCTTAATGTTTTACTTTTTCGCGGGAAACAATTAAAAAGAAAACTGTCATGTCGTCGCATTTATTTGTTTTTGTTGTGAAAGATTTAGAATGGAAGAAAACATTTTATTTAGATGATAAGATAAGATAATTTTTATTTGTCCAAAACATAAGTACACACACATGGCATGCTAGATGTTACATCAACAATTTAGACCACAACATAAAACTAAAACGTACAATAAAATACAATCAAATTGTGTCTTTAGGCTCATAGTAAATAGTACAAATAAAAAAATCAAATGTTAAAGCAATTATTAATAAAATTAGGATATCATTAAACAAGTCAAATTTATTTGTCAGTCAGAAATTCGTCAGTGCTGTAACAGACTTTCTCGCAGGCTTTTTAATCTATTTCTTAATTTTTCAGTAGTTAATTCCCTCCAACGTTGTGGCAACTTATAATAAAAAATTGGCGCCATACAGAATAAGTACTTTTACGCATTAGAGTTGTCCTGTAGTGCAGATGTTTGGTCATGTTTAATTGTTTCAGTTCATCAGTGCAATCAAGATCGAAATACCTGTTTATTACTAATAATAAATAAATATGGACATAACACACAGCGCCATCTAGTGCCACACTAAGCAACGAGGCTTGTGTCGTAGACACCAGATAGTTGATATACTACATAATTATATACTTTTTGTTTGTAAATACATACTTGACTCGGAAACTAATGTCCATGCTCATCACACAAACATTTGCTCCTACTCGGCTAGTCATTTGTTAATAATCGGTGTTTTATGAACAAAATTGGCAGTTTCATCCTCCGTCATTCACAAGGCATATTAGGTATATTCAATTTGTATGATAGCAATTTACGATTTCTTCGCACACAACAGGCTACGCACATAACCATTATATTTTAATAGCCTGCAAGACATCTGAATCAATTTGAGGTCATTGACACTCGTTTAATATTTTTCAATTCGATGTTCAGCATAGCAACTAGTGCAATAGTGATTTATCAGCATAACATTGTGAATGAATCAATGCATATCACTACATAGTATAAAACAAAGTCGCTTTCTCTGTCCCTAAATCCCTATGTATGCTTAAATTTTTAAAACTACGCAACGGATTTTGATGCGGGTTTTTTCAATAGATAGAGTAATTCAAGAGGAAGGTTTTAGTATATAATTTGCGGGGGGGGCGAAGCCGCGGGCATCAGCTAGTTTTATTTATAAATAGACAAGTCCAAGTCAATAGCTATTTCGCTGATTTAAATAGGCATGACGACAGTGTCAATAAATTGCAAATGTATTTAGTCCGTCAGTTAGAGTATTGGAAATTAATGGACACGTATTTTTTGTTTTTGTAAATCAATGAATATTGACAAAGATAAAACGCATCAAAACTCGGGAGTGGGGGCTCGTGACGTCAGAACTAACTAAAAATGATACCATGGCGTGACGTATTGAGAATTTTAAAAGCGTCGTATCTTCGTCAATTTTGGTTTACGTAACAAAAGATAAAACACGGGTCAAACATTTTTTGATAATCTAAGTGACGACAAGGACTAATTAGAATTTTTTTGTCGTCTTGCCTATTGTACATATTATATGACAGCACGGATTGATAAATCAGTCTATTAATATATAACCCACGGTTGGAATACTGGACACCTCCACTTTATGAGAGGAAATGGATTACAAATTTTGGTACTTACAAGTTTTCGCGAAAATCTAAATTTGACCATATCTTTTTTTCGTGTTGACTCAGGACCTTGATTTTTATATATCTAATAGGGACTATAGACTTCAGTATCTGGTATAAATTTTAACTTGCTAGGTCCACCCGTTCCTGAGAAAATCGGTGGTGACAGACGGATAGACAGACGGACAAGAAAGTGATCTTATAAGGGTTCCGTTTTTTCCCTTTGAGGTACGGAACCCTAAAAAGCGATTTTACTATTACAAACTTATTACTTGCGGTTGGAGCAACAGCCATTTCTAGGGATCGAACAGCAAAGTTAAATTTGTGCTTTAAAGAGTTTGTACGGAACCCTCGGTGCGCGAGTCCGACTCGCTCTCGGCCGGTTTTTTTTTTTGTTTAAAAAGATATGAATGAGATCGAGTGGCGATAAGTTTGTCACTAGACACAGATGTATTACATTGATAGCCTACTTCATACAAAGATAAGAAGTCGTTGCACTTAGTAAATACCAAATTAAAAATGAAACGGTTCTGAATAAAAGACGTCAACACTCTTTGTCTCGTGTTATTTTTATATCATTCAATGAACATAGGTCAGTTTGTCATTTGGAATCGATTGATCGATACTGACAAATTGACGATATTGCGACATTCAATGAGATGTGGCTTGACAACTATTTTTCGGTACTAAAGCAAGTCCAGTTGAGGTTGAGCGCGAATGTAAGTACCTAGACACTTGAATCTCCCGGGCCCCCGACTCATAGTAGGTAGTATAGTGGGGTGTTGGTACACTAACATTCTCCCCAGACGAAGGGAAAGTTTAAAACAATTATAATAAGTGTGTGTGTGTGTGTGTGTGTGTGTGTGTGTGTGGTTTATAATAAGTATGTATTTACAGACAAAAAGTATCTAATGTAGTATATCAACTATCTGGTGTCCACGACACAAGCCCCGTTCCTTAGTGTGGCACTAGATGGCGGTGTGTGTAATGTCCAGCGTTAAGCAGACAAGTTCTATTTGCTGGGAATTTTTAATCAAAAATGGTAATCATGAGTTCGCTTAGGTAAGAATTTTTATTCATGGTTTCGGGATTGCACATGATATACATCTTTTTTTTAAATTACAACTCCTACTTTGGTTAACAGAAAAATATTCTCAATCTTATTAAAATTATTATTCTATTTATCCATTCTTAAACCTTATTTGTCTTTCGTAACCACGATATTAAAGTATTTTATGGCCAGGAGGCTTTTTATGGTATAAAACAAGGAAATTAATATACAAACACATTTTAATTACACATATTAAGGCGTTGTAAACGACCTTAAAATATTTGTCAGAATTAATATACAGGCCCCAATCAATCAATCAAATATATTTTGTTGCCTTTATATTTCACTAACTATTGCGTTCGGGTTCGCTCGCGTGGAGGCCGGAAATTATCCCACGGGAATGTACTACCAGGATCAAAAGTATTCTTTGTCTTAACCCAGGTCATGGTATGCCTATTTACTAAATTTGATCAAAATCCATTCAGCCGTTTAGGCGTGGAAGGGTAATAAAGGGTAATATCTATCTTTTTTATTATATTATATCTATATGTATAAAATGATAAACTGACTGACTGACTGGGTGACATATCAACGCACAGCCCAAACCGCTGGGTCTACAGATTCCAAATTTGGCAAGTAGGTTCCTTATGTGGTCTAGGGGTGCACTAAGAAAGGATTTTTCAAAATTCACCTCCTAAAGGGGTTAAACGGGGTTCCAAAGTTTGTATGGGTAAACAGGATTAGTTAGACTATTTTATTCGAAACTTCACAGGAGGGTTCCTATTGATAAATGAGTAGAAACGGGTTTCAGGTTTTTTCAGAATTCAACCCTTAAGAGGGGGAAATGGGGTGACAAAGTCTAAAAATCAATGCACAGCCTAAACCGTTGGGTCTACAGATTCCAAATTTGGCGAGTAGGTTCCTCATGTGGTCTAGGGGTGCACTAAGAAAGGATTTTTCAAAATTCACCCCCTAAGGGGGATAAACGGTGTTCCAAAGTTTGTATGGGGAAACAAGATTAGTTAGACTATTTTATTCGAAACTTCACAGGAGGGTTCCTATTGATAAATGATTAGAAACGGGTTTCAGGTTTTTTCAGAATTCAACCCCTAAGAGGGGGAAATGGGGTGACAAAGTCTGAAAATCAACATGGGTATAGTTTGTATGGTGCATCGGGTCAGGTGTATTACAAAAACAACGATTTTAAGATTGAATATGGCGGACCTGAAATATCATCATCCCCTGTTGGGGTGCGAAAGGGTTGAAATGTCTAAAAATCAAAATGGGTGTCGATACCGAGATTTTCAGGGGTGCAGATTACGAATATGGCTTGAATATGGCGGACCTGAAATATCATCATCCCCTGTTGGGGTGCGAAGGGGTTTAAATGTCTGAAAATCAATATGGGTGTCGATACCGAGATTTTCAGGGGTGCTGATTACGAATATGGCATTTATTTTGAGATCCCGAAGATGGTGGATTCGACTTCTATACGGGTTATTTTTGATTTATTGTGATTACGATGATTATGATAGTGATTGTGATGGTGATATTGACAGTAATTGTGACAGTGATTGTGACAGTGATTGTGACAGTGATTGTGACAGTGATTGTGACAGTGATTGTGACAGTGATTGTGACAGTGATTGTGACAGTGATTGTGACAGTGATTGTGACAGTGATTGTGACAGTGATTGTGACAGTGATTGTGACAGTGATTGTGACAGTGATTGTGACAGTGATTGTGACAGTGATTGTGACAGTGATTGTGACAGTGATTGTGACAGTGATTGTGACAGTGATTGTGACAGTGATTGTGACAGTGATTGTGACAGTGATTGTGACAGTGATTGTGACAGTGATTGTGACAGTGATTGTGACAGTGATTGTGACAGTGATTGTGACAGTGATTGTGACAGTGATTGTGACAGTGATTGTGACAGTGATTGTGACAGTGATTGTGACAGTGATTGTGACAGTGATTGTGACAGTGATTGTGACAGTGATTGTGACAGTGATTGTGACAGTGATTGTGACAGTGATTGTGACAGTGATTGTGACAGTGATTGTGACAGTGATTGTGACAGTGATTGTGACAGTGATTGTGACAGTGATTGTGACAGTGATTGTGACAGTGATTGTGACAGTGATTGTGACAGTGATTGTGACAGTGATTGTGACAGTGATTGTGACAGTGATTGTGACAGTGATTGTGACAGTGATTGTGACAGTGATTGTGACAGTGATTGTGACAGTGATTGTGACAGTGATTGTGACAGTGATTGTGACAGTGATTGTGACAGTGATTGTGACAGTGATTGTGACAGTGATTGTGACAGTGATTGTGACAGTGATTGTGACAGTGATTGTGACAGTGATTGTGACAGTGATTGTGACAGTGATTGTGACAGTGATTGTGACAGTGATTGTGACAGTGATTGTGACAGTGATTGTGACAGTGATTGTGACAGTGATTGTGACAGTGATTGTGACAGTGATTGTGACAGTGATTGTGACAGTGATTGTGACAGTGATTGTGACAGTGATTGTGACAGTGATTGTGACAGTGATTGTGACAGTGATTGTGACAGTGATTGTGACAGTGATTGTGACAGTGATTGTGACAGTGATTGTGACAGTGATTGTGACAGTGATTGTGACAGTGATTGTGACAGTGATTGTGACAGTGATTGTGACAGTGATTGTGACAGTGATTGTGACAGTGATTGTGACAGTGATTGTGACAGTGATTGTGACAGTGATTGTGACAGTGATTGTGACAGTGATTGTGACAGTGATTGTGACAGTGATTGTGACAGTGATTGTGACAGTGATTGTGACAGTGATTGTGACAGTGATTGTGACAGTGATTGTGACAGTGATTGTGACAGTGATTGTGACAGTGATTGTGACAGTGATTGTGACAGTGATTGTGACAGTGATTGTGACAGTGATTGTGACAGTGATTGTGACAGTGATTGTGACAGTGATTGTGACAGTGATTGTGACAGTGATTGTGACAGTGATTGTGACAGTGATTGTGACAGTGATTGTGACAGTGATTGTGACAGTGATTGTGACAGTGATTGTGACAGTGATTGTGACAGTGATTGTGACAGTGATTGTGACAGTGATTGTGACAGTGATTGTGACAGTGATTGTGACAGTGGCTGTGACAGTGATTGTGACAGTGATTGTGACAGTGATTGTGACAGTGATTGTGACAGTGATTGTGACAGTGATTGTGACAGTGATTGTGACAGTGATTGTGACAGTGATTGTGACAGTGATTGTGACAGTGATTGTGACAGTGATTGTGACAGTGATTGTGACAGTGATTGTGACAGTGATTGTGACAGTGATTGTGACAGTGATTGTGACAGTGATTGTGACAGTGATTGTGACAGTGATTGTGACAGTGATTGTGACAGTGATTGTGACAGTGATTGTGACAGTGATTGTGACAGTGATTGTGACAGTGATTGTGACAGTGATTGTGACAGTGATGGTGATTGTGATAATGACTGTGATGGTGATCGTGATAGTGATGGTGATTGTGATGATAATAATTGTGATAATTATGAAATTTGGCACATAGATAGTTTATAACCTGGATTAACATGTAGGATACTATTTATCCCTTTAGTATGATCCCGTGGGACAGTTACCGAACTTCACGCGGGCGAAGCCGCGGGCAACAGCTAGTATATATGTATATTACCCTTTCATTTTTTATATTAATAAGTACCTATAATAGATAGACAGAGCCACGTTCGCATTTATTAGTATGGAAGTATGGATGTTTGTGCAATTAGTAACCATAAAGCTATTATGGTTATAAAACGCGCTGGTTAATTATGTGAAAAAATCAATCGGCTTTGGTAATTATTGTATAAATAATTGATTACAAAATACCATTCGTATCAAGCAAGGCAAGTTTTCAGTTATTAAATGTGCCAACGTGCCAAAATTCTGTGTGTCCTCTCAAAATTCTAGTACCTATTCCTACCAGTAGTAGTTGTACCAATGCTCCATATATTAAGTCCGTTACGGGAATTCGGGCGTCCGAAGACGGGCGTACTCGACCCCGTTCATTTAATCGTCCGCACGAAGTCCATGCAATCGAATTCGGGAGAGCAACCAAGTGTTACCTACTGCGCCGTAACTCTGCCGATTACTTCGGGGAATAGGTACTGGCGAAGTTGTGTGTTGTAAACAAGTACTATTAGTTCTAAAAATGTACATCCCACGACCAAAATACATTTCTACACAAAAAAAGTGAGGTCATCAAAGATGAGGACCATGTAAAATTCAAATCTTAGACTAAAGTAATTAAGACTTTAAATTCTTTGAGTCGTTATTTATGGGTAGATTAAAACACGTAATTCAGATGCCAAGGTCTAGAATTCTAGCCCAATTTGTAGGCTAACAATTTAGCATTTAGGAATAAACATCCAAAAATATCAAAACAAGCTTACATAATATATTAGGTCTAAAATTTGAAGACAGCCGGATATTCTTTACGTTATGAAGGCATAATTTAAGAAAAGGGAAAACTGGATTTTAAAAGAAAGAATTTTAACTTATTTTTTCTATATTAGGGAATATGCATGTAGTGTACCTACCACATTGTTTTTATGCGCCAATACAAGGCATTTTTAATAAATAAAAAGAGTTTTGAATTTCTTGCATATTCCCTATTCTTCAAGGAAAAACAAAATCACAAGGACGTTTGTAGCTTAACTATTTCATTCAAGTTTAGGTTTGTTGAATGAGATTTTGTTTTTCTCATACATGATTAATTAGTGTCATAAAACTAATGAGGTATGTGACAAAACAAGCTTTACCAGAGACAAAATAATATGAATACACATTTATGTATACCTCTTTCAATTTAGGGCCTCTGGCCATACGACAGAAGGTATGAAGCCCATAAAATCACATTCATACGTGCACATACAGTCATTTATTTGCTTATGATCCCGGATCCCATAAGCAGATTTTTCTGATAATAATCATAATCATAATCCATAATCATTTAGATCAGCGGTCGGCAACCTTTTGGCAGGCAAGGGCCACAAGGTGGCAAAATAAACTCCCAATATTGTATATATATTGTATTTATCTGAAAAGCGCGTTCTTAAGGTTGTTCACCGACAGAGTGAGTTCAGTGAGATGCACGATAATTCATAATGAAATACGCGCGTAAAAACCTACGAAAAGGCCTTTGGAAAATCGAGTTTTATGAAAAAACACACACACATACATACACACATAAATCAATTACTTACAAATAAAATTTATTGAATTCTTCTATAGTTGTGCTTTGTCGGTAGGTACCGACTTTGTTTTGGAAATTTGACACTTCTCTTATTACTAATTTACGCCCAAAGTTGCGTTTAAATTGGCAATAATAAAAATGAATCTTTGGTAGCTCGTAACTTTTTAATGGATTTTTATTTTACTATTCTGTTTCCGCACAGACAAAATTTATAATGACACAAAACGATATCATGTTTAATTTTGGATGTACAGTGTCAAACAGTGGAGTAATTCCCTTCCCAAATTTCTAAGAAAAAAAATCGACTAGTGTCACCTTAAGGCTGAATCCACACTATACGGTCGATTGCTTCATGCATTTATTTTGATAATTATAACATATTTACAATACATTCACAGGCCGCAAGTAAGACGTCCACGGGCCGCGTGTTGCCGACCGCTGATTTAGATTATAGTCTGTTCAGAACTATCTAAAGTCAATAACTCAGGAAAGCTTTTGCTAATAACTTCCCAAACAACGAAATTGGTGAATTAGATATAACGAGCGAGAGAAACCGAACCCAAGAAAACAGCAGCCGAATTTCGATTGCCAAGGTCCTAAGTATATCTAAGTGTAAATAAAAAAAAAACGACATCATTTGAATAATATTCTGCCTACAATAAACGATATAGTCGACCATCTAAAAGGAACCAGATTCTTCATATTTGCATGTAGGCGTTTTTTTTTTTAATTATAATCTTATGAATGAACACCAATAGTACGTATACATAAAGTCTTCTGTTTTTTTTTTAATATTTGTGGATACTTTGACATTTTGAAGTGAATTTTGTCGTTATTGTTCGCATTGGCTAGTAATAAGTAGGTAGAATCTCAAGACGAATCAGTCCACTCCGATCCAGCCTGTCCCCTTGCTGTCCTCTCCCAGCGACGCCCTAAGCCGAGACCCGTACCCCGCAGGGGGTGCCCTTAGCGTGTAGTCGCTTAGTTTGTAAGGTTTTGCCCTGGCTGGAGGCCTTACACTTAAGACACCCACAGGAAATTCCGGTTAAGCAGACGACAACCTCTCAGGTTGAACTGCGAGATGCTATTTAAAATAATAAAAAAACACGAATCAGTTACATTTTACTCTTCCGTGGGCCTACAGCGAACGCGCTACCAAACGTAACCTAAATTCGTAATTTTTTAAATTTTGGACGTATGCCTTTTCCATAGCATTTTGGTTTACAACCACAACATTAACACCCTTACATGTCAATAAAGCCATAAAACTAAATAATATAAATTCGTGAAACTAATGTTTTTATTTTAAAATCGCTTGGCTTTATGTTATAAAGGTAAATGTTTACTCGCGTTTATGCTAGGCTCTCGTAATGTTTAAATCTGTATGGAAATCAGCGGTCAACAATATCTATTTATAAATAACATACATAAATAATAAACGATAAATGTGTTGTTTAATATAATTTAAATTAAAGAAATTTTTACACATTTAACGTACTTCGAATATAGTTTAATTATTTTAAGCATGATAAAACCAGCATTGATCTACGGTCCTACGCATAACATCGTAGAAGGCACACATCACAAACGTCTTCTACTGAAAATGAGTCCTATTATGCGTATCCAAGTCTTCTTCTTCTTTATCGTGTGGTTAGTGCTTAGCCGAGATTTTATGCCGCCCTTGGGCCTCTGACTTGGCTTTACATGCCGTCAAGGAATATCTCTAAGGCATGCTGGTTTAAAATGATAAAATACGCACATGAATTCGAAAAATCAGGGGTGCGTGTCGTGGGTTCGAACTCGAGACCTATATACGCACATGAATTCGAAAAATCAGGGGTGCGTGTCGTGGGTTCGAACTCGAGACCTATGACGTGGCAGGCAGCCCGACGGACCACTACGCTGTAACTGCTATACATACGAGTGATTTTCTAGATGACTTTTATTTATTTTTTCCTAACATAATTTATTTCCGTTGTCAGGTACTAGCATGCCTAGCGTTGGACTTCTTACTGATCGGGCTGGGCCTATCCATCAGTTTCGTAACGATGGTGTTACCAGAGGTGCTGAATGCCAAAGAGGGACTGTCTATCACTAAGAAACAAGCGTCGTGGTTTGGTGAGTACAGCTTAATCATTTCTTTAAGGTGGATGCTCCAGGGTAGCCCGCGAAATTAAAATTTTCTTACGTGTTTTGCAATTTGCAGGCCAGTGTCAGATTGTATGTTGATTAAAATATGATTCGCGGATGTAACATGTATGTAGTTACAGAATTATAATCTTTAAAATCATCAAACATTCATATTCAGTTCATGTAACTGTCAAGAATGACTTTTTCATGAAATAGTCATTCTTGACAGTTACATGAACTTAGAGGGTACACACACATACATATTTGAGTATGGTTTTTACTCGTCAAAAGATTTTTTTTGAGATAAGTTCGTGATTTGTTTTTATCGAGTAAAATTAGTTGTATTATGTTTTGAAAACACTATCATACTAGCATATATCTTGAAGAATATCATATATTTATCTGGTTTTGTTTATTGCAGTGAATCATATGCTTTTTTGCATTATAAAACTCACGTTTAGCTTCTGTAGTCCCCTTAATCTATCTGGTTAAATACAGGGTTTATTAAAAACTCGTCACAGAGCTAACAACAACGTATTTTCAATACCTTTAACAAACTAAGCTACGTATAGCACTCTTTACTTAGCAATATATTTGACGTGAAAAACTGCTGTTTACGGTAATGGGGAATGTAACGCGAGCAAAACATTGTGCTTATGAGTACATGGAACGGTACAGGCGTTAAGGTATAACATTAAATACTTCTATTCGTATTCTAAAAAAAAACGTCAAAATAAGTTAAAAAATTGACATAGATCTGTATAGTTTGTCAGAGAGCTCTACCAGAAAGGTTCCAGGGTTCCAGCAGGGTACGACCAGTGTTCCCGTGTTATCAATCAACTCAACACACAGTGAACAGTTGTAAATGGCCTGTGTAGTGTAACACACTTTAAAGTTCTAAACAGATGGCGAAGGATCCAAAACACATAACCCCAAAAATAAATATCTTATCTTATCTTAACCACGTGTGTAAACACATAAAGTGCAAAAAAATGCAATGACGGGAAAAACATCTAAAGGGTGTAAAAAGACTCTTATCGAAGCCGAAAGGTATTTGTTTTCATTGCGATCATTTTTTGTTCTAGATCATACCCGGGACCCTTCTAGTTACGGAGATACTGAGGGTCAAAGTTTCAACTTAAAAAAAATAATTAAATACACGTTTTTTTATATAAGATTTTTATTTTAAACTACTCCACGACCCCTGTAGGTACTATTCAATCCATCCATTAGCACAATGTTTTGTGTGCGTTACATTGAGTTCTAAGTACCGTAAAACGTTTTTTAAATTTTTCACCCCAAAAAAAGTAAACGTAGAGTTACTTAGTTTGATGTACAGAATGTTTGGTTGACGGCTTCGTGAAGAGTCCGTTTACACCCTGTATACCTAGGCTGCGTTAAGTTGGTTTACACCGATTTGCTTTACACGTTTCCGAGGGCGGTTACGCGACACCACTCAGCGAAAAACAACGCCGACAATGTTGCGTGAATAGTTTTAGTCTTTGAGTTTAAAATATGTATTAGTATATTATTGTTGTTGTGTATTTTATCTATGGGCCTGAGCTGCCTGTTAATAAAATGATTATTATTATTACTTCCTTTATTTATTCTACATACATATTATTTAATATTTTTAAACATTGCAATACAAAACACTATAAAATAAAATATAAAAAAATAGTGGCCCACCAGCACTGGGAACAGGGTCCGAGCTGCCGCATGCCGGTGGTCAGGGCTCTTGAGAGTGGAACCTCTTAACAATACGTGCCGTGTCCAGAAGTACTGCTTTCTTTATTATTATTATTAATACGGGTACTTTGCCTAAAGCTTCGGGTAATTCAGACGTAGTTTTATGTTATCCTAAACCATAAAAGTGACTGAAGTTTACAGATAAATAGGCTCACGTAATCACAAAGGCTCCACAGAGGACTAGAATTTCACAATTATATTTAATGCTTCCCTGTGCTTGAGTAGAAGGCCAGTTGCTAGAGGTCAGTTACTGAGTAGTTAGCAAAAACTACGCATAAATGTAGAAAAAACACTACACTCTGTGGTTTAATGATATGTAAATTACTTATAATACTTATACGAGTAGCTCCGTTCATTGACGTAGGATAAAATACTTCATGTTCTTATTTTAAAAGACCTCATTTTTTTTAATTCATTTGATACACCAAACTGTCAACACAAATTAAAAGCTTGTAACTTGACTAGTCTCAAACTTCCTTAAAGTTAGCTCATTTTGAAACATAAGCATTTTTAACTGCAAAATTGTAAAATGTAAGTGAATTCAACACCAGCATATTTAAATGCAGTCTAAACCAGGAAATATTGCACAGGCCTATTCTAAAATCAGTTGATTAAACAAAAACGGAAACGAGGTCGAAAAAATTCGACGGATGCATTTTCAATTCGGACATCAATTTTATATCAAGCAAGCATATATACACCTAATACTTTGAGTTATTTTAACAACTATGCAAACCACACGTCTTGCATAATTTTAATGATTATAATGTTAGTTATAAAATTCTTAAACACGCCGTAAATTTAGATTAATAACACTGATTAGGTATATCTTAAATGTTAAGAAGAGAATGTAAAAGAACTATTTAAGGTGGATGCTCCACGGTAGCCCGCGAAATTCAAAGTTTCTTACGTTTTTTGCAATTTGCAGGTCAGTGTCAGGTTGTATGTTGATTATAATATGATTTGCGGCTGTAACACGTATGTAGTTATAGAATTATAATCATCAAAATCATCAATACAACCCTCCAAGCTCATAAAGGTGTATGAATTTACTTTTTCAAGGTCAAAGTCATTCCTGCACCTTTATGCGCTTGGAGGGTTGTATTGATGATTTTGATGACTATAATTCTATAACTACATACGTGTTACAGTCACGAATCATATTTTAATCAACATAAAACCTGACACTGACCTGCGAATTGCAATAAACGTAAGAAAATTTGAATTTCGCGGGCCACCCTGGCGCATTCACCTTAAACAGAAAATCGTTTGCATATTTCCAACTATTTAAATCATTGAGTTACAGCGATTTAGAAAACTACTAACTACGTTTGTGAAAAATCAGTACCTGAATAAACTATCACCTTTCAGAACTTAAGTTTTTATGTAAAATAAGTTGGAAATTGCATTTTCCACACTAATCGTAACACTTAACCTATACATTTAAGCACATAGGACTTTTCCAGTTTGTCAAGTGCTGAATAATATTAACAATTGTATTAAATAATACCATGATACACAAATAGCAATAAATATATTCATAATTACTTACTAGATACTTCATGAATAAACTAGTCTAACATAATGTTGATTCTAGGATCTAGATTATTGTTATAACGCAGATTATATTGCTTGTTTGATATCGCATTACAACATTAATAGTTTATATAAACATTATGTATGCAGTCTAGCATAGATGTAGCCTTGAGTTAAAAGGCTTTTACGTATTTTTTCTATAATTAGGTATTAAAATATCCATTAGTTACCATAAAGATTTCAGCTACTTATATAAAAACTTCGACGACGAAGCGATATTTAATGCTTTATTCTTGCTCGTCAACGTGGACTTTTACCTCGAATATACAACTTTAGGGCATCATTTTCCTAAAAAAAAAAAGGTACTTATATAACTGTTCTATTCTTGCATCAAACCCACGAGCACGTGAGCAATTTCAATAGGATTCTCTTTAAATATAAAAAAAAATACCCCTATCGAACTTAAAACGATTGGGACTACATAAAAAAAAATATATATTATAAATTAAATTTTTCGAAATTTTTTTTTTTTTTAAACTGTCCTCTTTTTCTCTTACAGGTAGCATGGCATTCCTCTGCCAGCCACTGGGCAGCATATTCTCCGGGCCACTACTGGACCACTTCGGTCGCAAAAAGGCTCTGTTCCTGGTCAACATACCACACGTGGTCGCGTGGCTGCTCATGTACTACGCATGGGATGTACCGTCGCTGTTCATCGGCAATGCCTTGCTGGGCATTGGGACTGGTGTCATGGAAGCGCCTTCCGTCACTTATATTGGGGAAATAAGGTGAGGAATAGTAAAATAAAAATTAATGGTTAAAAAGACCAAGTTGCTGTTTCATAGCAACCTGCGGCCAAGCTTTGTCGTGTATAAAAATCTAAGATGGATCATCAACTGTGACATGGCTGCAACCCACACCTACGCTACGTTTCAATGCCAGGCTGGTAATCACAAGCGGCGATCGGTGGCAGCGACCTCTCGCTCCCGACCCTGGTTCAATCCATGGTCCGGAGCGAGACGGAATGGGACACCGTCACCTCCTGCGAAGCAGTCATGCTAGCGAAGGCAGTGGCGTAACGTGAGAGGGAGAGATCCTCACGTCCTGGCCGCCGCGGGAGACGCCCCGGGCGTCGGGGGCTTCGGCCACCGTAGGCTCGAACCTGTGGACGGGGAGCTATGGGCTAGCTCGCCGTCCGTTCGTCTCATGACATGACAGGCCGTGTCGACGGCGCGTTCGTGTTCCACGCGCGCCTCAATGAGAGTCAGCAAAAATGAAGCGGTCCGCAACGGCCAATGCCTGCCGGGGCTGCGGGACTGTTCGCAAGAGATACCGTGCCCCCGGGACACAAAGGGCGATGAAGGAACATGGATGGATAGGTAAAAGTCTGACACTCCCTTCTGCTCCGCCCAGAGCGGGAGGAGTCATTTGATGATTTCCCATCCGAAAAAAAAAAAAAAGCTGGTAATCACATAAACTGCAGAGGCACATCCTACATTACAGTGATCAGTCAAATTTATAAGTAAGTACCTGCAGCTGTATCCACATAGTTCCGGATCAGAAGTTAGTTAGTTAGTTGTAGTATTTCAACTAACTGGTATCCACGACACAAGCCTCGTTGCTTAATGTGGCACTAGATGGCGCTGTGTGTAATGTCCAGCGATATTTATTTATTTATTTAAGAAGACCTAAACTAGTGACAACCGTTTTCAAAGCGTTTTGTATTTCTACAACGACTTTTAAGAATATAGAGCGGTAGTTATTCATTTTAGACTTATCCATCATCATAATTCGTACTTAGTGATAGAATGTTCCTTTACTACCCTCGGACCCGCCAGGCCTCCAGCCTTCTGGGCTGATTGTCCTCAATCAAGGTTGAAATGAAACAGTAACAATGCGACACAAAGTTATGTTACAATAATTAACATAAAACAAAAAGAGATCATCAATCTTTTTAGCCGACTTCATTGTTGCTATATGTTATTATGACACTATCACCGCCAAATCTGCTGACATATTACATCCTACCATGTATTAATACAGTAATTTATTGTGACTGTTTATTTTTTATTTTTGAACAAACAAGACCCTAGTTTGGATCCAATAATGTATTCAATTACAACATGGGCGTGTTCAGCAAGTGTCAACTAGACTGAATTTTGACTAATAACTGGACTGAACTGGAATAATCTGTTAGAAGCTGTATTGAGTATCTTACCTTTTATGTATCTTATGTTGGCAGCTTTGTGTGGTCCAACATTTAAGGTAGGAATATAATGGCTAATAATCACGCTGGCTGTTTCAATGTTTGAGCCTGCTTACGGATGCCTCGTATAATATTACTTAGATATTGTGCTAAAAGGATGGTTTAGCCTATAAAAGTATCTTTAAAATTATAATTTATAGTTTGCAGGTTCACTTGATTTATTACTGCATAATGTTGCATCCCATATACAGGGTGTAAACAGACTCTTCACGAAGTTGTGAACCAAGCATTCTGTACATCAAACTAAGTAACCCTACGCAAAAAATGGTGTAAAATCAGGTTTTTCGGTAGGACTCAATGTAATGCACTTAAGACATTGTGCTGATGGATGGGATGGGTTGAATAGTACGGGGGTCGTGAATGTATTTAAAGTACAATCTTACATAAAAACATGTATTCAGAAATAACTTGTGAAAAATTTGGAACTTTGTCCCCCAATATCTCCATAAAACTACAAGGTTCCCAGGTATGGTCTAGAACGAAAAAAATATCGCAATGACGGGGAGAACGAATGCCTTTCGGCTTCGTTAAGTGTCCTTTCCACCTATTCAGGTTGCGTAAATATTAGACCTGTCCAAAGGGCTCAGAAAAGTGACATTCAATCCAACGATTGTAGAAAAGTCAAAAATGTGTTGACTTGCTCCCGAAAAGCTGTCAATCTAGTTGAAGGTCGTTGTAGAAATTATGACTCGCTTAGTAATCGCCTTGTCTAAGCTTGCATCATGATGTCAAAAGTTTTCTGCAATCACACCATTTCTATTAAAATTCCAGTGACCCATCAATCCGAGGCATCCTCACGACCCTGACCAACGGGTTCACATCGACGGGCATGTTCGTCGCATATCTGCTGGGCACAGTCCTACCTTGGAGACAGGCGGCGCTGGTGGCTCTCACTGTGCCTCTAGCAACTATGGTGTTGGTGCTTTTTGTAAGTATATTCAGAAATGCCACTTTATACCTGCCCTCTGTTATTGTTATAAATGTTGGGGACGGCTTGATTCGGCCATACAGAATCGTGCCATGCACATAGGCCAATGCAATCTGAACATGTAGTACGTACATAGTAGATCGACCGGAAGGGACGGGATCAGCGGCGGCGACCTCTCGCGTCTGGCCCTGGTTCAATCCATGGTCCGGAGCGAGACGGAATGGGAAGCCGTCACCTCCTTCGGCGAAGCAGTCATGCTAGCGAAGGAGGTGGCGGAACGTGAGAGGGAGAGAACCTCACGTCCCAGCCGCCGCGAGAGACACACCGGCCACTGTAGGCGCGGGCCTGTGGACCGTGAGCTATAGGCTAGATCGCCGTCCGTCCGTCTCATGACGGCAGGCCGTGTCGGCGGCGCGTTCGTGTTCCACGCGCGCCTCAAAGAGATTTCAGCAAAAGAAGGACCCCTTATTTTTGCTGACATCTGGGCAAGGGCCGATGCCTGCCAGGGCTGCGGGACTGTTCGAAAGAGATACCGCGGCCCTGGAATACAAAGGGCCATGAAGGAACATGGATGGGTTTTAGTCAGTAAAAGTCTGACATTGGATGATTTCCCATTCGAAAAAAATCATGATCAGGGATCAGGATCTACGGAAGGCAATAACAACATATTTATCTACTTAGTTTTTTTTTTTCGTGTGTTTTGTGCCTAACCTGATGTCAGAGTCATCTACTTAGTAGGAAGCTAAGGTTAGTAATTCATTGAGATGTTGGAATTAGGTCAAAAGCGCCTGCGCAAGAAAAGGTTCTCTGGAAACACGTTTTGTTTCTCGTTTTAGTTTGCGTACAAAATCTCGGTTACGTTGATAGTTTTAGTTTGCTTACAAAATCGCCTAAACATTTCAATAGCTCGAATGAATCTAATGAATTCTGTGTGCTTCTCTAACCTAAATTATATTTTATGTTTATAGATAGTAGGTATATAGATATTTCAAAAATATAGTAGACCCACTAAACATATTATAATATTAAATATGTTGTAAAACTAGTTGTTTATTAATTTTTAATATATGTACAGTGGCTGCCGTTCTATAAATTAAAGTTTATGGCTGAATATCAGAATAAACAATTTTAACGAACTACAAGGAAATAGTGCCCAATTTTTTTTACCGAACTCGACAGATAAAGTCAAAATGTGCTCTGATTCACAAGTGTTTAAAATTATCGAACCTGCGGATGCGGAACTTCCTTGCAGTGCAAGTTATGGCAACGATTAAACGACCTTTTTCACACAAATGCCTCTTAGTTTTTAAACTGGCTGGTTGTGTTCTTTATCTAGTAACGTAACCGTGGGTAAAACGAGTGAAAAAAAAAACTTGAATCAAACTCAGGGTCAGGGTGTTTTTTTTGCAATATTTTATATCCGGCCAGTATCAATTTGTTATAACTTACAATTATTGTGAGCCTTTTGAGCATTAACAGAGTTCAAAATTAAAATAATTCGACCGTATATGAATGTGTCCAAAATACTGAGAAAAACCATTTATATCTTAAATAAATAAGTTTTAAAAAAAAACTCCATGGTAGTGTCATCCTTTAAATTAAATAATTATTAATTTTATTTATGAGATTGGTCTCATTTGTTTGTTCCTTTTATTCAAAATGTTACCGTATTTAATCGTAGGTTATGAATAACGACTGTCAACCTAATTGATCATTTAAATAAAATATTCTTTATTGCTTATAAGAACTCGACCCATCATCGTCATTATTATTATTATTTATTTCATTTGTTTAAAACTTGTTGAGGCCTTAATGTTGCTATAGGCTTTATTTATAATATCATTATTTCGTAATCTGTTACTAGTTAAGGGAAGAATGCGGAATAGTTCTCATTTCGAGGACAAAACGATTAATTTAAATCATAATTATCTTTAAACTTGTCTTTCTTTTTGACACGTGGTTCAATTCACCGAATCTTGGTTAACATTCAAAATAGGTAGGTACTGTGTTAACTCATTATGTAAAATAATATGTTTCACAAGATGAACTTTGCTCAGTGATTTTGGCCTGACGTGTACAGTGACGTATAAGCTATATACGAAATGAAATCATAATCAAAAGCAAGATAAAAATATAAGCATCAATAAACTTTAAAGCAAAATAAAGTATAAATATGGATGACATCCGCTTAGGTCCATTCAGTATTGAAGAAAAAATGTACAACAGATTTTTGTTCAAGAATGAGTATTAAGATTTACGACTTATTCACTCATTCGAAGATATTAAGTTACTAGCAGCCCGACCCGGCTTCGCACGGGTATTTTAAACTTGTGATATCTTTCGAATGGAATGTCCAAATTGAATAATTCAAAAAGTCATATAATGGTATTGAAGCCGACTTAAATATGAAGTCGTTATTTTTTTTAGGATTAATTCCAAAGTATAAATAAAAGAGCTTTTATAGCGGTGGCATTTATATATATTTTTTTAAATGAATAAACACTTATTGTGACATAACTATAATAGTTAGACATATGCTGTCGCGATATTTTTTGTAGATAATTATATGTTCTGCAAAGACGTAGTACATTATTTTGTTCTATAATCAATCGTTTTCGCAGCGCACGCGACGTAAAAAAGTTTTTTGGTAATTTTTTCACACCTTGGGTTACATTATTGGAGTTTTAGTATGGATCCCTAACTTTTTTGAAAATTTAATATAGCCTATGTTCACCGGAGATAGTGTAGCTTCCCAACAGTTAAAGAATTTTTCAAATCGATCAAGTAGTTTCGGAGCATATTCAATACAAACAAACAAAAAACAATCAAATCTTTCCTCTTTATGTATAAGTGTAGATTTTTAAAGCTTTAAATTAATTAAATATTACATTAGGTGTTTTCCATTTGATTTGGTGTGGTAATGATCAATTTCTATACATTTATGGCGCACCATTAAAATGGTCCACAAATTGAGCTTAAATTCTTTCGTCTAATACTAATATTATAAAGACTTATTTGTTTGTAATTTTGTATGTATCTAAGGAACTAATGATCCAATTCTCATATTTCATCACTGGCAGAAAGCCACATTATTCGTGGGTGATTTAGGCAATACATTATGTTTCTATAATGCATATTAGCCGAGCTATCACAGTTTTTGCGGACGAAGTCGCGGGCGAAGTGCTAGTAAATAAATAAAATTATGGTGAAGTGACAGACAGCTGTATTTTAATAAATTCTTTTCTATTTATAGATCTGATGAGAACCAGTTATAACTTGACTAAAGGTCGATTTAACTGTTGATGGATTAGGCGTTAAACTATAATTAATGCACAATTAAATAAACATTGAAGGCCAGAAAGCGTGTAAATGTGGCGGAGTTTTCCTCTCATAAAAAAAAATTGTTTGACAAACATTTGGGTTTGTGTTATATTAACTTACGTAGAATGTTTATTGACTTATAAATAAGATCATTAAACTATCAAAAGATAAGAATCATTTATAGGACTTGTCCCTATTTTCAATATCACCTATACAGGGTGTAAACAGACCCTTCACGAAGTCGTCAACCAAGCATTCTGTACATCATACTAAGTTACTCTACGCAAAAATTATTGCTGGGAAACGACTTTTTTTTTGGGTTGTAAAATGACGTTTTACGGTAAAACTCAATGTACCGCACTCAAAACATTGTGCTGATGGGTGCTTTGAATAGTTAACGGGTTAAGGAGGTATTTAAAGTAAAGTTATGACCTCAAAAGCTAGTATTAAAAAAAAAACTTGTGAAGAAGTTGGAACTTTGACCTCCAATATCTCCGTAACTAGAAGGTTCCCAAGTATGGTCCAGAACAAAAAAATGATCGCAATGGCGGGGAGAATTAGTGCTTTTTGGCTTCGTTATGGATCTATTTACACTCTTAATTACTTTCGAAAAGAATAACTTACACTACAAGCTTATTGTTATTAATTTAGATATAAATCGGTAGGTCTGTACTATGATAAGTAAATAATCAAAAAGCCACCCCCAGTTCAGTGTTCTAAGAACTTATATCGCAATATCGCATTTTGTATTGGGACGCAGAAACGCGAAAACGCAGAAACGCAAAACCGCGCCTGTGTGTTGGGAGCCCTAAAGTTTAGTTCATCATCCAGTCTACCAAAAAAGTTATTTATTCAAAGCTTAGCACCACTTTTGAGATTTAAAATTAGGCACACCAGATAGTTCAGATCAATGAACTAACTAAAAATAAGTTTTAAAACTATATTTTTTGTCCATCCAAGTAAATTGTAAGATCAAGCAAACGAATCAACTGACAACATAATGCGGCAATCATTTTATTATGTAGGTGGGTAATTTGACGCTTCCTTGAACCAAGATTCATGATTGTCTGATGCTGTAACATTAAAAATAATAGGATGCGTCAATCAAGCATCTTTGCCTTGACCGACTGTTATCTGTCACTGTAGGATACATAAAAGTTAAGCATAGGTCAGTTTTTAAACAAGGCTAATAACATATCTAATACAAGGTGTAAGCGGACCCTCACGAAGTCAAGCATTCTGTACATAAAAGTAAGTAACCACGCAAAAAATATTGCTGGGAAACGATTTCTTTTGGGGTCAAAAGGCGTGTCAACAGCCTTAGGCGCAGGACACACAGAAAAGACGTAGGTAAGACGAGAGCGGGGTGCGGACTGGGCGCAGACGGGGCGCCGTCGCGACTTTTTAAAACATATAGAAAAGACGAGGCAAGGGTATGACGCCCAGGGCACGCCACAATAGTGGCGGTAAGTCCCCTCTTTGAGGAGTGGCTGGAGAGACGCCACGGCGTCCTCACCTTCCGCCTGACGCAGGCTCTTACCGGACACGGTTGTCTCGGTAAGTTCCTGCACCGAATCGGGCGGGAGGAAACGTCCGGGTGTCACCATTGTGAGGATCGACCGGAGGACACGGTGGAGCACACTGTGGAGGTGTGCCCCGCTTGGGTGGAGCACCGCCGTGTCCTCGAGGTGGCGATCGGCGGCGGCGACCTCTCGCTCCCGGCCCTGGTTCGTGCCATGGTCCGGAGCGAGACGGAATGGGACGCCGTCACCTCCTTCTGCGAAGCAGTCATGCTAACGAAGGAGGTGGCGGAACAGGACAGGGAGAGATCCTCACGTCCCGGCCGCCGCGGGAGACGCCCCGGGCGTCGGGCGTCGGGGGCCACGTGGTGGCTTCCGGCCACCGTAGGCGCGGGCCTGTGGACGGGGAGCTATGGGCTAGCTCGCCGTCCGTACGTCTCATGACGACAGGCCGTGTCGACGGCGCGTTCGTGTTCCACGCGCGCCTTAAAGAGAGTCAGCAATAGGGAAGGGGTCCGCAAGGACCGAAGCCTGCCGGGGCTGCGGGACTATTCGAAAGAGATACCGTGGCCCCGGAACACAAAGGGCGAGGAAGGAACATGGATGGGTTTTAGTCAGTAAAAGTCTGACACTCCCTCCTGCTCAGCCCAGAGCGGGAGAAGTCATTTGATGATTTCCCATCCAAAAAAAAAAAAAAAGGTATGACGCCCGGGCGCCACGAGAGACGCGCGCGCCGCGCGATTCCCGGCACCCGCGCCCCACCCCGCCCCCTCGTCCACTCGCGCCCGTGCCTTGTCCGTCGTCGTGTCCTTTCTATCTGTTTAAAACAGGGCGCAGATGGGCAAGCGTCGTGTCCGCGCCCTGCCTTTTCTGTATGTTTTGCGTCGCGACGCTTCTATACATTTTGTATGAAAGAGACGCGGAATAGACATGTCTGCGCCCCGTCTATGTCTTACATCTTTTCTGTGTGTCCTGCGCTTTAGAGCTCTGAAAGCTCCTTGTATCAACAACTAAACAAGTAATAGAATTATTTTAAAGTACTGACTTTTTCATCCCCCCATCTCGGAAAGAGTATTTTTGCTCTTCGATATCTGAGTGCAAAAGTCGTTTTTATCCTCTAGAGGATAAAGTAATTTGAATTTAGAACATCGTGTGCACTAAGTTTGTGAATTCAAAACATCATTAAACCTATTTACTTCTACCTCCATGGTGCCGAATTTATCATAGGTACAACCTTTTTTAATTTGTTAAAAACTCAGACTCGGAACCTTCTTGGTGTACTTTTATAATTTGCTTTGCGCGCGCCATTTTCTTGTCAGGTCAATTGTTAAAACCTTAGGTTAAAAACAAGTGAAAAACGTAAAATAAGTGGTTTTGGCGACGAAGAAGTTTATTTGACGCCAACAGAATTGACTGAAACTGTTAATAATGCGCAAATGCAAATGCGCTTTCTCCCTCAACAATCACGCGAGAAGGATTTGAAACAGTACGATATTAAAAAAATTGAAAAAAAATTGGTAGAAAATGCCCAAGGCATTAAGTCCGCCTTTGTACAGTTTTTACTTGTGCGTAAAGTTTTAATAAATAAATAAATAAATATTACACTCAATTAACTGTAGCAACGTTACTTTAATTTTTTCTTAATTGTACCTAAGTATTATTTGTTATAATTTAAAGATTATTCTGTAATACTTACCTATCATAATGTAGTAGTTAACACCTAAACTGAAATAAAAGTATCTTGTGATTGTAAATGTTTTTTTTTTGCATTTAGTAATTTCCTCGCTGAGGTGGGATGAAAAGTTACGTGTTGCACTCGAGTGCAAAGATTTTTCACCTCGTGCTCTTTTGATTCCCTCGCTAACGCTCAGGATTCTAATTTTTGAATCACTCGCTGCGCTCGTGACTCAATTTTAGAATCCTTCGCTTGCTCGGTTATCAAAATTGAGCACGCGGTTAAAAAGCAACTTTGCACTCTTGTATAACAAATAACTATTATTACTTGTTTACAACCTAGTTTAAAAAGATAACAAAGCTTTGCTATCTTTTTAAACTAGGTGGCTTTTACCCGCGTGGAAGTCGCAAATAACGCAGAATAGCTGTGCCCTTGAAAACGTCCACGTGTATAAGCGAAGTAGTGTCCAGTAGCAATAAGATTTCCGGAAGTTGACTTACGCAAGCGACTTCCAACGTGTAAACGCTCGCGCTAGTGGACTTCTTCTAGTTCTAGTGACTTGCCGAACTCACTGGCCGAACCTTCTGCAAGTCGCACGTGTATACAGTTGTTTTGACCTTGCAGCAAGCGCTTGCGTCTTTATTTTGTTCTCACAAAAAACTTGGAAGTTTTTAGAGCAAGTTATATTTTTTTATCTAGAAATACTTTAAGTAATTGCTGGATGTGTCAAAAATAACTTTAACGTGAGCGAGAAAAAGGTATGGTCCCGTGAAGACACGGTGAAATTTATATCTTCATACGAGATTTTTATCTTTATCTCAAAACAAAATGAAAGAATTAAAAATAAAATTATGAAAAACGTTGCGTTAGAGCGTTTCGCAGAAGAATTCAATTTGCTTTTGAAATCAATCGAAAGCTACCTAACCTCTAAACACAATTTCTTTATTTTTATGTTTTAACAACAACACAATAGACCTAGCTCGTACTTTTCTGCAGCTAAGAATCTTATTTGACTGCTCTTGCTCAAGTAATTTGTATGCAATTTGTGTCGAAACGGTTCTACAAGATCTTGCAGGATGTTAACTTCAACACACTTCTAAAGCGACTTGCCTATTGAGAAATTGCAAATGCGAATTGTCTTCTGCAAGAAATTGTGGAAGTTACTTGCCAGTGGACACTTCGCTTAAGGGGACTACAGGAGCTAAACACGAGTTTTATAATGCAAAAAAGCATATGATTCACTGCAATAAACAAAACCGGAAAAATATATGATATTCTTCAGGATATATGATAGTATGATAGTGTTTTGACAACATAATACAACTAACTTTACTCGATAAAAAAAATCACGAACTTATCTCTAAAAATTTCTTTTAACGAGTAAAAACCATACTCAAATACATGCGATCATTCTGATTTTTTGGCAAATAATTCTACAAGGAACATATTAGCATGATATTGGTGTCGATTCTGTTGTGCACAAACTAAACTTAATTTAGGCTATTGCTATCTTTTACTAAAAGGCAATGCAAGAAAAGGACGGCTATAGCTATGAACTAAGTTAGAGATGTCAAACTAGTTTATGCCTTGCGCTTCACCGTATTTTAGTCGACATGGTTTTACGTGCACCCTTCATTTGTATGGAAATATTAGTTCGAATTAAATTTGACAGCTCTAAATTACGTCCGTCACTTTCTGGTTTTATTAGAGAGAAAAAGATAGCAATAGCCTAAATTAAGTTTAGTTTGTGCACAACAGAATCGACACCAGTGTTTTACTTTTTTAGTCCAATCAATAGATTTTTTGTAAATAGCAAAAAACCACTCTCACTGACGTAACAACCACTTTGTAGTGCAAACTGAGTAGAACTTCAAACGAAGATTGAACCACCACAATTAGAGTGGCAAATTTAGCTCCTGTAGTCGCCTTAAAAACAATATTACATGAAGTTAAAAGTGCCTACGATAACCTACGCACCAAATGATCACACCATGTTACAAAAAATACCTGTTACATGTAATTAAAATTGAAATCATAACGACTTATAATATCGTCTTTTGATTTTATATATTTTATTTAAGCACGTTTTAGTAGAAATTTTCGCTATTAATTATTATAAAAAACCTAGATGATATTGTAATATTTAATAGCTATTTAATTAAACACTCTAGCTTGGCAAGTATCTATTAATTAATTGATTTTAGAGTATTATTTTTGTTGGGCAAGGTCTTGCCCCTATCGACTATAAATATTCATAATATTTTAAAAAGCTGTTAATAAACAATTTACAGAAGTAGGCACTAATGCATATCGTTAAATAATATTCATAAGGCACTCTCATTAGTCGTTATATGACTCGAAAACGATACATTGGTGCGGATGAATGCATCTATTTCCAGGTCGGCCACGGCAAAGCATGCCCCGGTGGAACGCTTTCAGACGGCTCGATGAAGCTCCCGCCAGAGATCACATCTTGCTGTGGAGGCTTTGCTAGGCTGGACTAGCTGGGTCAACGCAGGAATAAGGCACGATGCAGGCTAAGCAGAGCTAGAGCTCTGCTTAGCCCGCATAGTGC
Source organism: Xestia rhomboidea (assembly GCA_963853795.1). Taxonomy (NCBI): domain Eukaryota; kingdom Metazoa; phylum Arthropoda; class Insecta; order Lepidoptera; family Noctuidae; genus Xestia; species Xestia rhomboidea. Next base: position 10,323,723 of record OY970778.1, read on the forward strand.
CTTATTCCTTAAATCGATATAATACTTAATTTTAAAATTAATCTCAATCCACGTGTTTTCCATTCTTTGAAACCAAGATGGAATAGGTGCCTACATATATACGTCAGTCGTCACGTTTGTGAATGATTAAATCGATGGATAAATATAATTGTTTGTCGACAGTCCAATTTAGTCTATTAATACTCGCGTGCCCATTGAAGACGTTATAAAACGTTATTTCACTTTTTTTTCCATTCGTTTTTCAACATTGACGTTAAAAAATACACTGCAGTTTTAATCGTAGCGAAAAATCGTAATCGATGAAAGGAATGGAGGGAGGGGACACGTTTGCGCAGCTGTGGGGTACAGGCTAGTAAATGACAGATTTAACTGATTATAGAAACGGTATTTTTTGTGCTAGGTAAAGTCCCTCGTATTCAAAATGCCTTACATCATAATCTACCTAGCCTTTTTTCCAACTACATAATCAGGCAGGAGATTATCAGTATTTCACATGGACTGACTGCCTATTCGACCTCCACAACCCAATTAATGCAGTACAGTACAGTAAATATACAGGGTTATTTGTAAAACACCGGCAACCTCTCAGGACTGTGTTACTAACATCATAATCAACAACATTTTATTTTTGTATGAAAATCTGATGAAATAAAATATGATGATTTTTTAAAAGTCATAGAACAAAAGTTGTTGATTATGATGTTAGTAACATAGTCCTGAGAGGTTGCCGGTGTTTTACAAATAACCCTGTATAGTTAGTCGTATTATATTGACATATAATTATATGTAGGTTATTGAACCTTCTTTAATTGTAATGACTAGTTTTATCACTTAATTAACAAAATATACACATACATCAAATTATTTGATAATTCTTTATTTACACTATACCGTTGTTTCGCCTCATATCTTTACGATAATTATTTAATTATTTATGTCAAAACACAATAGAAGCCAGTGTTTGAATTGCAAAAAGCCGTTACAACAACGTTGATAAGGATCACATGAATGAGTTGATTTTTTACAAGGTTTATTGTAATGATTTATAAGTATTATGCTTATGAATGAATACTCGTGTAAGACACGGGAGTAACTACTCTACCAGCAGTACTGTCAATTTATTAAACTGAATATTTTTCGATTTGGGGAACTTTATTCCCGGTGGACCCTCTGTGTATGCTGCAATCAAGTGATCTCTGCACTGTTACCGACGATACCGTGGAGATGGCAAAGTATTGGGCCACACACAGTTAATAGTATATCGAGACAATGGTGTCCATTTTGTTGTGCACAAACTAAACATAATGTAGGCTATTGCTTTCTTTTATTAAAAGGCAGTGCGAGAAAAGGTCGGCTATAGCTATGAACTAAGTTAGAGATGTCAAACTAGTTTGCCTTGCGCCTTGCGCTTCACCGTGTACTTAGACGACATGTTTTTACGTGCACCCTTCATTTGTATGGAAATATTAGTTCTAATTAAATTTGACAGCTCCAAATTACGTCCGTCTCTTTCTGGTTTTATTAGAGAGAAAAAGATAGCAATAGCCTAATTTATGTTTAGTTTGTGCACAACAGAATCGACACCTGAAGAATAAGAGCTTGTCTAAAGGGATACAATGTTTACAACATTAGCCCTTTTTTCAATGCCAGCTATTTCAAACTAGGTACAATTACAATTGTATGTCATTAATCCCAAGTACGTATGCTTATTAACGTACTTGTGGTCAGCACAGATGCTGAGCTAGAGGTCGTGTCATGGGCACACACAATAGGCATGACGACAGTATCAAAAAATTGCAAATCTATTTAGTCCGTCAGTTAGAGTATTGGAAATTAATGGACACGTATTTTTTGTTTTTGTAAATCAATGATATCGACAAAGATAAAACGCATAAAAACTCGGGAGTGGGGGCTCGTGACGTCAGAACTAGCTAAAAATTATACCATGGCGTGACGTATTGAGAATTTTAAAAGCGTCGTATCTTCGTCAATTTTGGTTTACGTAACAAAAGAAAAAACACGGGTCAAATATTTTTTGATAATCTAAGTGACGGACTAATTCGATTTTTTTTTGTCGTCTCGCCTATTCCTAGCCTCAAACTGAGAATAACTAATAAATCCTATAATGATCATTGTTTTGTCTGTAATATTCAAAATGAAAATGCTCTTATGGAGAACTATATAAGTGCAATTTTATTTTGAATTGTTCCTTAAATCCACTTAAGCAATTTTCGCTTTATGAATTCCAGGTACCAGAAACACCAATATGGCTGCTATCAAAAGGCCGTCAAAAAGAAGCTCTCAGATCTCTCTGCCGTCTACGAGGCTGGGCGAATCCCGAAGACGTAAAAGAAGAATTTGACGAACTCCTCGAATACCATGAGAAATTAAACCGGTGTGTTTTATGTACCAAAGAAGGAAAGATTGTGGAACCTTGTGAGCATTATAGAACGAATTCTATCAAAAAGATAATCTTGAAGATAAAGCACGTGTTTTTCGTGAAGGAGACCATGAAGCCATTTTTGTTGGTGATAATGTACTTCTTCTTCTATACGATGAGTGGGGCGCTGCCAGTGAGACCGAACATGGTGAACGTGTGCAAGGCGTTGGGCATGAAATATGATCCGAAGACAACAGTAGTAAGTACCTACCTCCAGACTACCACACGACTGCAGAAATCGTCTCTCTATTCAAAAATTGTGGTTTATTCCACAGATACACAGATTTATTTAGGAACTCTCCTCTGTAGATACAGTGCATCAAATGAGTTATGCCCGACTCGACACTGGTTAACAAAAACTGTCAAATTTTCTTATTCGATTTTGAACGTAACCATCAATATTTTATGTTATAAAATCATTTGGAGAAATTGGACTGTTTGTGGTAACTTGATATATTTATTTATTAAAACTTTATGCACATAATGTACAAAGGCGGACTTAATGCCTTGGGCATTTTCTACCAGTCTACCTTAGGTTGATGCAGAGACAAAACAGCATGTGCAATAGTACAGACAATTTTAAAGAATACAATATAATAATAAATTCACATAATTATACATACATACAACAAATTATACAAAGTGAGGAGAGATAAAAACAAAAAAAAAAACGTAGATGAAGAGAACCAACAACTTAATTGTGGGACAAGTCTGCCAACTTCTTATGGAAGTGTTCGCGAGCTTTTACCTTAAATGTGAGCCGACTGGTTGCCATCCTGATATTCAGAGGGAGCGCATTCCAAAGGAAAACCACCTGGACAGGAAAAGACGATTTAAAGAAACCAGAGCGGTGAGTAGGACATCGTAGAAGATGATTATTGGAAGAACGAAGATTCTTGCTGTGCGCAGAGCATAGATATTGGAAGTGAGAAGTCAGATAAGAAGGAGAAGTGGGTTTGTCTAGAAGAGAAAACAAAGTAGTCAAAGCCCTTAACGCTCTGCGCTGTCTGATGGGTAACCATTTTAAGCGTAACCGATGTGCGAACACATGATCATACTTACGGAGATTAAGATATATGCTGGCGACTGTACATTTATACTAAATGTTAAGCGTATTCTTCAATGATTTTGCTTTTACATCGTTTGCCATTCATGGACCAGTTTCATCCATTTAAAAATATCTTATTTGTAATTCATGAAGCATTTTATGTAGCTATATAGAACTATAACAATATGAAATTATGCTTTTGTTTGAATATTAAACAGCCAAGATGAAATGTAGTTGACCTTAAGGAACTAGTCTGTTATTAACAAAATACCGGAATTAATACATACTTATCATTTTAAGAATGCATTTCTGAGTAATAGATATTTAAACAAGCTAATAGCAAATTCGAGGACGAATCGATCAATTTTATAAATAGTTTGTCGTCTCATTACATAATTATAAAGCATAGTTAATAATGGTAAAGTTTTGACACTTACGGCCATTTTCAATAACTTACTGACAGGTATCGGTAGGTTGCTTTCTATGTCTGTTTCACATTTAGCTTACGGACGGTTAGAAACAAAACGTCACTGAAAAGCTTTCTTTGATTTTTCCATGAATCAAGTGACAGGTAGATGACGCGAATAGGATATTTCAAGCTAACTTTGTTTATAGAGACACCGATAGCTACGGACGTAGGGATATTAACCAACAGTTATAGGTAAGTAAGATAAAAAAAGGCTGTTACTCAAAATCCTTTTAGTAATTTTCATATTAAAGTAACTTAAGCTGAAAGCGCTAGGGTAGCCCGCAAAATTATACCATTCAATAACTATTCCATAAAAAAGTCATTCAATGTTTCATTTCACTCATTACTGGCTCTACTAGCGACATCTTTTCATTAGCCACTAAACAATGTTGATCCATAAACATGAACTTCTTGACTAGTTATTATTCTAAATTCAAATCAGCTTTAACTTAAAATTCATTTTCTTCAGGATCATCCTAAATTCCATTACCAACCTATTCCATTTCTAATTCCAGGTTGTCATCGGCGCAGTCTTCATCGCTATGAGCATGTTATCAGCTATCATAGTCAAAACTATCGGTAAGAGGAAGCTAGTCATCGGTTCCATGTTGGGCACCGCCTGCTGCAGCATTGCTCTCAGCGTCTACGCCAGGAACAACGTTCCTTCCACCGTCTTCTCCTATGAGATGGAGACCTTTACTGATAAGAAGGAGATCCTGCCTTTGGTGTTGTTCCTGATGCTTATCTGCTTCAACAGTCTTGGAATACCTTGGGTGTTGCTGTCTGAAGTTTTTCCTTTTAAGTAAGTTTTGTTGTTTTCATAATTCGAGTACTTTATTTTATTTTTAATCTTTTCTATGAGTTACCTCTTCTCTGTCACTCATGCCCGTGTTAGCCTATTTAAAAACAAAATGATCTCCTTTATTATTAATTTAATTTTTATACTTGTACTATGTTCATCTGACCACTAACTCTCACATTTTCCCACTTGGATAAATTATAAATGCAAGTTGTATTACATTCACTTTATGAATGCTATTTGCATAGATTAAATTCTGTAGAGTACCACCATAACTAGCCTGTGTTGTTCCCACTGCTGGGACACAAGGTCTGCGATAAGGTGTGGGCCATAATCCACTTTGGTGGATGTCAATTCCATAGAATAGTAATACTTTATCTAAATCTATGTTCTGTGTTTCCAGGAGTCGCGGAATCGCCACGGCTTTGGCAGCAGCTTCAAGCTACATCATCTACTTCGGAGCAGCCAAAACAAACTACAACATAGAATACGCCTTCCACCTCAGTGGGACCTTCGGCCTATACGCCATGTTCGGCTTCATAGGAACAGTATACATGTACCTGTTCCTACCTGAAACTGAGAAAAAAACTCTTGCCGAGATCGAAGCGTTTTACAAAAGTGATAGGAAAATATTCGCTGATGATTTCGTTATAAACGCTTTTAGGAAAAAGAAACTTATGAATGGTGATGCTAATAAACCGATGCTAGTCAAATCAATAAATTGAATAGTAGTAGTAGATAAAATTGTATTTTAAAGACTTGAACCCAAGGTTGATAGTATGATGCTAAGTATAGGTTGGATTCGAGAGAAATCCACTGTTGTTACTGATGAACTCAATACAGATGCAAAATTCATCAAACCTTTGAGTTCTAAAGTGGTTTTTGGACCAATTAATTCTACTTATTACGATATGTTAGGCCTGAAGTCAGCGTCCTCTTATACGTATAAAATATGCAGGTATTAAATAGTACCTACACAACCTCAGGTTTTAGTAGATAATAAAGATTTCAATAAAGTATGCGTAGTAAAAATTAAATAGATAAATCTTATTTAGCTTAGATTAGGTTAATTTTAAGCGTACGTTGTTTCGTCTGAAAACTATTTTTAGTTAGTTACAGTATTAGCGTAATTTGTGCAAATATATATATATATATATATATATATATATTTGTATATTTATTTATGTAGTTCCCTAAAAACAAGCTGTTCCGAAATGTAAGCATTTAAATGTTGTTGTATCATTTGTACATAGCACCAACTAATAATAATTTGTATTCGAATATTTAAACTTTAAATGTATGGGATTCGGCCCACATTTATAAACTTGCCATTATGATATAGATAAAATTATATTTTATTTAGAAAATTAAATTTTATTTTATTAGAATCATGTGAACTAAAAAGTTCGTGATGCACGTGTAAATATTGTTGCTATATTATAAAATAAATATTGTTTTCATTACCTGTATTGGTTATTTTTCTTCTTGTTGCATTATAACTTTCCATAACTTAGTAAAATGAAAGCAAGCCGAAGATGGCACCCTGAGGAACACCTGTTTTACCAATAGCTAGTTAGGTACCTAGTTAATTTCCGTCCTTTATTTGTTTGCACACTTTATAGATGTGTCCCACTGCTGGGTAATGGCCTCCTCTTTCTGCTTCCCAACCTCTATCTTGTGCGATATGTGGCCATGTTCACCCCGCAAACAAAATCAGATCGTCACACCATCTTCGCCACGGTCTACCTCGGCGGCGATTTATTCAGCAGGTGTCCAGTAATTGACGTTCTGTGCCCAACTCTCCGTGTATTCGTGCTACGTGGTAAGCCCGCTCCCACTTCAGTTTGGCGGTTTTTTTCGCCAAAATCCACCAGAGTAATGGAACACTGAGTGGAGTTTCTCACGCGATCTGTGCCCTCCAAAAAGTTTGTTGAAATTATTCACTTCAGCCCTTACGTCATTATCATTTGAAATACTATTTTCACTACTACACTACTCACTACTTTTTTTTACTATGTCATCTAAGAGCGCCTGATAAAACCTAAAGACAACATACTCAATAGACAGATATGCAGGCGTACGCTTGCAAATTGTTAACTCCCAAATAAAAACGCTCAATGTTAGTACACTGTTTTTATAAGCAGCGTTTTCGTTTCATTTAACTTAAGGTTCCTGCAAAATCCTAAAGAAATCTCTGGTTTCTCCTTTTACTGTTGTCAACCACGTCCAAACGTTTTTTGATGGGTGTTTATTATCATCTTGCATGGATTGGTCGTCGTTCGGATATACTACTTCTTTAGTTTTTGTATCATCATTGTCATCGCAAAGTCCACATTTAACGCATTCTAGAAAAAAGAAAAGTTCTATCAGTATCATCACTATACTGCCCTTATCGCATTCTACGTCTTAAAATCTATATTTCTATATCAGTCCGAGATGCCTATAACATTTGTGTTTTCTGCAAAGACTCGAAGTCTTTCATGCATTAAGATATATTAATTACCCGATGCTTGGGCTTTTCTGGACCCAGTATTGCAATAAAAGCCAGTAATCCAGGAAGTGTATACACAAATTAAGCTTCAACCGACTCTCCAGTAGTGGCTCTGGTCTCATATCGATGATAAAGGTCATACAGAATATTTGACGAGGTATCATAAATCATAAGCATCATTATTTAATTTTACCAATTTAATCAATACAAAACAAACACACTTTAATAATGATATCCTTGAAAGTGTCTTCGTTTCTTTGTCGTTGTGATCCATGTTACTGGCCTCTCACATCTTAAACTGTTACACAGTGGTTTTGGGTACAACCACGAGGACACTTGCGTGGAACTTGTTGCCGTAGTTTTAGCTTCTGTTACTCTTTTGGTGGTAGTCGTTACTACTGGTGATGTTGCCTCAGGGGCGCTGGTAGAAGTGGTGGTAATTGTAAACGATGCTTTCAAAGACTGTACCGAACCCGCAGGTAAAGGTTTAATATAAGTCAGAAAGTCAATAGGTACTGTATTGTAATCCGAAACAGTTGCCGCCCATTCAGAGTATTTTCCATCTCCACAACTTATCACCGTGCACCCTGAGAAATATGCAATAATTATCTGATTATTCGTTTGTTTCATTACATTTTTGAGTGATCCTAAAATTACTATTAGTGTTCATAATATTTCCTTTGTTTTTTTTCTATAAAAGCTGGGCTATAAATAATAACACAAAACCTTGTTCCAAAACAATGTATTAACGTTAACTTAATAACTTAATACTAATTCGTACATAATTATTCATGATATCCACGTAATCTTCTGAATCGTTTTCTGTAACGCATCGTCGTGGTAAACCACGTATGAGGTCTTTGACATCTCAAATCTCTACACCAACTTGGGTACCACCACGTGGTTTCGGTATATATTGGTCGTGTTGAACTTTCTGGTTTAGCAGTACTAGTTATTAACTCTGTAACTGTCGAAAGGCTAGGTTCTTCAGGTGTACTAGACAGTTCAGTTGTTGTTGTTGTCGTTGATTGTGTAGTAGATGGTTCTGTTGTTAATGATGGTGTAGTAGATGGTTCTGTGGTTGTTGATGGTTCTGTTGTGGTTGATGATTCCATTGTTGTAAATGGTTCTGTTGTTGTAGATGGTTCTATTGTTGTTGATAGTTCTGTTGTTGTTGATGGTCTTGTTGTTGTTGATGGTTCTGTGGTTGTTGATGGTTCTGTTGTTGTTGATGGTTCTGTTGTTCTTGATGGTTCTGTTGTTGTTGATGGTTCTGTTGTTGTTGATGGTTCTGTTGTTGTTGATGGTTCTGTGGTTATTGATGGTTCTGTTGTAGTTATTGGTGGTGCACTAATAGACGGTTCAGTTTCTATTGACGGATTAGTAGTAGAAGGTGTTGTACTTATTTCAACAGTAGTTTCGCTTGACTCCGTAAATGTGGGTTCTTCTGGCGTATAAAACTCCGTTTCTTCTGTTACAGTCGTGAACCACGAGGTAGGTCTGTCGCAAGGTGGTTTGTTGTAACACGGAAAGAAGTTTTCTTTGTTTTTCTCGAATGAATTTGTTTCCTTCTCATTTTCTAGACAGCCTGATCCTGCTGAGTCAATAGGGACTGTATTGTAATCCGAAAAAGTGGCTGCCCATTCGGAGTATTTTCCATCTCCACAACTTATTATCGTGCACCCTGAGAAATATGCAATATCTTATTAATCGTTTGTTTCATAAATTTTTGACTGATCCTAAAATTACTATTATTCTATATCAGTCCGAGATGCCTATAACATTTGTGTTTGCAGCAAAGACTCGAAGTCTTTCATGCATTAAGATATATTAATTACCCGATGCTTGGGCTTTTCTGGACCCAGTATTGCAATAAGAGCCAGTTATCCAGGAAGTGTATACACAAATTAAGCTTCAACCGACTCTCCAGTAGTGGCTCTGGTCTCATATCGATGATAAAGGTCATACAGAATATTTGACGAGCTATCATAAATCATAAGCATCATTATTTAATGTTACTAATTTAATCAATACAAAACAAACACACTTTAATAATGATATCCCTGAAAGTGTCTTCGATTCTTTGTAGTTGTGATCCATGTTACTGGCCTCTCACATCTTAAACTGTTACACAGTGGTTTTGGGTACCACCACGAGGACACGGGCGTGGAACTTCTTTCCGTAGTTTTAGCTTCAGTTACTCTTTTGGTGGTAGTCGGTACTACCGGTGATGTTGCCTCAGGGGTGCTGGTAGAAGTGGTGATAATTGTAAACGATGCTTTCAAAGACTGTACCGAACCCACCAGTATTGAGCCACCTGAAGATATAGTCGCAGGTAAAGGTTTAATATAAGTCAGAAAGTCAATAGGGACTGTATTGTAATCTGTTTGTGGTGCTGTTGTTCTTGATGGTTCTGTTGTGGTTGATGGTTTTGTGGTTGTCGATGGTTCTGTGGTTATTGATGGTTCAGTTGTAGTTATTGGTGGTGCACTAGTAGACGGTTCAGTTTCTATTGACGGATTAGTGATAGAAGGTGTTGTAGTTATTTCAACAGTAGTTTCGCTTAGCTCCGTAAATGTGGGTTCTTCTGGCGTATAAAACTCCGTTTCTTCTGTTACAGTCGAAAACCACGAGGTAGGTCTGTCGCAAGGTGGTTTGTTGTAACACGGAACGAAGTTTTCTTTGTTTTTCTCGAATGAATTTGTTTCCATCTCATTTTCTAGATAGTCTGGTCCTGCTGAGTCAATAGGGACTGTATTGTAATCCGAAAAAGTTGCTGCCCATTCGGAGTATTTTCCATCTCCACAACTTATCATCGTGCACCCTGAGAAATATGCAATATCGTATTAATCGTTTGTTTCATAAATTTTTGATTGATCCTAAAATTACCATTAGTGTTCAATAATATTTCCATTGCTTTTTCTCTACAATCTATGCCATAAATAATAAAACAAAACCTTGTTCCAAAACAATGTATTTACGATATTAACTTAATATTAACTCGTATACATTATTCATGGTATCCACGGAATCTTCTGAATCGTTTTCTGTAATGCATCGTCGTGGTAAACCACGTATGAGGTCTTTGACATTTCAAATCTCTACACCAACTTGGGTACCACCATGAAGTTTCGGTATATATTGGTAAAGTAGAACTTTCTGGTTCAGCAGTACTAGTTATTAACCCTACTGTTGTTGTTGTCGATTGTGTAGTAGATGATTCTGTTGTTAATGATGGTGTAGTAGATGGTTCTGTTGTTGTTGATTGTTCTTTTGTAGTAGATGGTTCCGTTGTGGTTAATGGTTCTTTTGTTGTTGATGGTTTGGTTGTGGTTGATGGCTCTGTTGTGGTCGATGGTGTAGTATATGTTTCTGTTGTTGCTGATGGTTCTGTGGTTGTTGATGGTTCTGTTGTGGTTGATGATTCTATCATTGTAGATGTTTCTGTTGTTGTCGATAGTTCTGTTGTTGTCGATAGTTCTGTGGTTGTTGTAGGTTCTGTTGTTGTTGATGGTTCTGATGTTGTAGTTGGTTCTGTTGTGGTTGATTGTTCTATTGTTGTCGATTGTGTACTAGATAGTTCTGTAGTTGTTGTAGATGGTTCAGTAAAGGGTACCGTTGTTGTTGATAATGGTTCCATAGAAGATTCAGTGGTTGTCGATGGTATAATAGATGCTTCAGTTGTCAATCGTGTCGTACTAGATAATTCAGTTGTAGTTGTTTCCGTACTGAATTCTTCTGATTCTTCTTCTTCTTCTGTTGTTATTGATGACGTTGAAGCTGTTTTACAAAAAAAATAAAAATTGTATGAGCAAATTGTCGTTAAGGAAGTAATGTCTACTCCGTAATTATGTAAATATTGGGGGAGTATATTTGTCTCACGCATAGAAGTCGTGTTGTTACTTGTAGAATATTTCAGTTAGTGCCAATTTATGATAGAGATTGTTTTACCACCTAGGCCAACAAAGTAATCAAGTTGAATTTAGGTACTTTTAGCGCCTGGCGGATAATTGTTAATTAGTATTGAAACATAAACTGATGTTGCTACATATATTATTTAACATCTTTGGTTGAAATTAATATCCTAAAAAAATCATCGAACTTTTGGGGCGACTGTCTATTGACATCATAACTCTAAATATTAAATAAATTAGGTCATTACCTATGAAGTTGCCGTTGTTTTGTATTGTTCCCTCTTCTTAACTGCATTTCAATGTTTGTTTATCTCCAGAGAGTCTCGTCAGTGATCATGAAAAGTAATCAAATAATGGTATTCAGTTTTTTGAACTATAGCAGTATCGTAATTTGTTAACTGCAAGAGAGGATGACAGAAAAAAGTACCTACAAATAAACCACCAAAAAGATGCCAAAAAGATGATGAAGGGCTAAGAACAAGAAAACGAATCAAAAGGATCGGAAGATATCTAGTAAGTTATTACTTTAAACTAGATATCTTCGAAGTGATAAAACACAGTCGCATTTCAAACAGTCATTATGCGGTCATAGAGATAGATAAAATCAAAGTGACGTACGATAAAAAAACCCTTTTTATTAATGTTCTGTATAATTTTTTTAGCCCGGTATTTATATTTTCATAAACAGATCCGAAACATAACAGGACAATATTTGTTTGATGAAACAGCAACTTCATATGAAAAGACCTAACACATAATAAATATCATTAAACAAATAATAATAATCGTGACCCCGAAATAGCAGGCAATTCTTTGCGTCGAGTCATCATAAAATTAATTATTAGGAAAATTACCATTCCCAGCTAGTATACACTTTTACTATTTTGTAGCTGTATCTGGTTTAATTGGAAGCTAATCTTATACAGTAGTGCATACTTTAACAGAATCTCATAAACTACTCTTGAAAACTAAATGTTGCCATTCCAGAGCCACAGTTCGAGAATCATGAATAAATATTGTGCTAAATAAAAAGATCTTAAAGAAATATCAAACGCTATGCCCAAAATATTGCTTACATTTTTCGTCTTTACTTGGTGTAGTTGGCAGTTCTTCAGGTTTCGTATTACATGGTGGGGTAGTTAATATCCGTACTTCTTGTCTAATCACCCAAGTTTTAGGTCTATCACAACACGGACCCAAAGTGACTACACCAATTCTTGATTTAATGGATACTTTTGGAGTTGGGATTATGTATTTTTTCAAAGGTCTCGAATATTTTCGTAATAACTTTTTTATTGTGGTAAGCTTATTCAAGGAGACTATCACAGGTTTTTTAGTATGTTTTCGTACTTTCTTTTTTAATGACTGTAGTGGTTGTTCTGGTGATGCCTCATGTTCATGTGGCTGTTCTGGTGATGCCTCATGTTCATATGACTGTTTTGGTGATGCCTCATATTCATGTGACTTTTCTACTAATGCCTCGTGTTCACTTGGCTGTTCTGGTGATGCCTCATGTTCATATGGCTGTTCTGGTGATGCCTCATGTTCATGTAGCTGTTCTGGTGATGCCTCATGTTCATGTGGCTGTTTTGGTGATGCCTTATGTTCACGTGGCTGTTCTGGTGATACCTCATATTCATGTGGCTGTTCTGGTGATGCCTTATGTTCATATGACTTTTCTACTAATCCCTCGTGTGCCTGTGTTGGTATAGAAAAATAGGGCATATCTGGTAAATCATTTGCGGCAGCATCATAATAATGCGCAGATGGTATTGAAATAATCCTTGTTGTTAATGTCGATTTGTCATGAGTCTGCGTTATGTGACGAATATTTGGCACCGTGTTTGGTTCTCGTAATGGCCACAATTTTATTTTATTTCTATACATGTTGCCCGGTTCGGTTTCTTCCGAATCTGAAAATAGTCCCCACTGTACAGTTGGCGTTGTTGTCGGTGGCCGACTAGTCCATGATGTTGGCAGTAAAGATGGTGGCTCGGTTTGCATTGTTTTCGGTAACCGACTAGTCCATGATATTGGCAGTAAAGACGGTGGCTCGGTTTGCGTTGTTATCTGTGACTGACTTTTCCTTGATGTTGGCAGTAAAGATGGCGCCTCGGTTGTCGTTGGCGGCCGGGGAGGCCACGATGAAGACGATGCGCATGGCGTTTGTGGTGGCCAAATTATTGGTGGCATATTTTCTGTTGAGGGTGGCCACTCTGATGATTTATCGTTCCATATCCACTCAATTGTTGGTGTGATTGTTGGTGGTTGGGATACCCACGATGTTGTCGATATGCATAGCGGTTGTGGTGGCCAGATTATTGTTGATGGAGGCATAGTTTCCTGTGACGGTGGGGGTGGCCAGGATTTAGATGGTTTATGGATCCATATCCACTCTATTGTTGGTGTGGTTGTTGGTGGTTGGGATGCCCACGATGTTGTCGATATGCATGGCGGTTGTGGTGGCCAGATTATTGTTGATGGAGGCATAGTTTCCTGTGACGGTGGGGGTGGCCAGGTTTCAGATGGTTTATAGGTCCACATCCACTCTACTGTTGGTGTGGTTGTGGGTGGCTGGGATGCCCACATTGTTGGAGATGTGCATGGCGGTTGTGGTGGCCAGATTATTGTTGATGAAGGCATAGTTTCCTGTGACGGTGGGTGTGGCCAGGTTTCACATGGTTTATGGGTCCATATCCACTCTATTGTTGGTGTTGTTGGTGTGGTTGTTTGTGTGGTTGTTGGTGTGGTTGTTGGTGGCTGGGATGCCCACGATGTTGGCGATGTGCATGGTGGTTGTCGTGGCCAGATTATTGTTGGTGGAGGCATAGTTTCCTGTGACGGTGGGGTTGGAACGGTTTCAGAACGTTTATGGGTCCATATCCAGTCTATTGTTGGCGTAGTTGTTGATGGCCGGGATACCCATGACGTCGGCGGTGAACTTGGTTGCACGAACGGGGAAGTACTGGGTGAGGAAACAGGTTTCTTCAGTTTTTTCGTCCATTGCTCTTCCTGCTTTTTTATCTTCTTCCATTTCTTCTTCTTCTTCGGTTTTTTTGTTGTTGCTACAGTTGCAGAAGTAGAAATGGCAGCGATCGTTATTATACGCGTTGCAGGCGTAGTGTTTGAAATAGTCACACACGTCACTGGCGTAGTGTTCAGTACAGTCACACACATCACAGGCGTAGTGTTTGGTACAGTCACACACGTCACAGGCGTAGTGTTCGGTACAGTCACACACATCACAGGCGTAGTGTTCGGTACAGTCACACACATCACAGGCACAGTATCTGGTACAATCAAACCAGTCCTAGGCGTAGTGTCTGGTACAGTCACACTTGGCTTAGGTGTAGTATTTGTTACACATGTCACCGTATTTGTGCCAATCATTTGTGGTACAGTTCCAGTATTGCAATGAACTGGCGGGACCGGATGGTTAGAGAGTGGGGGTGGGTTCTGTATATCCAATTCTGAACCTAGGCAAAATAGCTTATAGGTTTCTCGACAATCTGAAAATTCATATATTTTTGTAAGAAATAGTATTTCACTGTGCAGCGAACAGTGAACATTAATGCTGAGGAGTTGGTTCCACCACTTCTTGAGACCAGCTACAGATAACTGGTGAAAAGCGAGCGTTTTGTGGGACTGTCTTATCTAATTTTGACGTTTAAAAAGTACGGATTTCATACTATTTTGAAATAAATAGCTTGTGATTGACTACCCAATCAAAATTATCTACGGCATTCTCAATTTGTTATACGTTTTAAATTGCTATGTACCTTAATCATTTTAATAAATTGTTCGTGAGGGATTAAGATTTGGAGTAAAACTAAACCCAAAGATAAATTCTTAATGTTTTTTTATTTAATAAAACACATTAATTACAACCGAAATCTTGTTGCCTTCCCATACAAGGGGGACTTTGCGCTGCAGAGTGTTTTCTGTATCCTGAAATAGGACAGATAACACATTAAATATTATTAATAATTTTTTCAATACACTTCCTCGAAAACTGGTTCATAACGCACTACGATTAGGTTCAACATGCAATGTATTTCACACGCGTGCGATTTTTCTCATTTTCCAACACGTGCGCGGGCATGAAAATTGCCACAGATAACTATACCTATACTGCCTATACTTAGTTCAAATTGGTTCAATGCATTATAAGTCGGAAGTGAATGTTTTTTTTTTTAATTTTGGCAAAGCAATAATGCGTCTTTACCGCCTAAATATTTTTTAAATATTCAAATTGTGTTTATAAATAGAATATCATATTTAAACATGATTATTTAAAACTAATATTTACTTTTATAAACAAATTAACATTAATTTGTGTTCTAAATTCAAAAATATAAAAAAAAACTATTTTTTATATTAGGCTGTTTAGCGGCTTCATACCTTTGCTTCTCCTTCAACCTGGCGAAAGCAAAGCGCGGAAAAAATGAAAATGAAAATCATAGTTTCTTATTAATTTATGACAAAAATATTTTTCGTTATTTTATTTTATTTCTTCAGAAGTGTATTGAAAAACGTCGTTTGATACACGTGGACATTTGTTCTTGCAGTTCTCAGCTCAAAAACACCCTCGCCTACGGCTCGGGAGTTAATTCCGCCTCGAATGCAATAACAAACTTTCTCCACTTGTATCAATATGTACTATTTATCTGTAGTTTTACTCCAAAATTAATCCTACTGGACTACTCAGAATCTTGTTTTTTTTAAGCAGCAGCGCTATTATTCTAGGCTATTAGTGGCTGATCTATCGGTGACTGTTCTGATTTGGAAGGATCATACAGGCAGGGAATTTATATAAAAAGTCTTCCATGTAGTCGTGATGTCGATTTGGGAGAAAACAAAACCTAACCTTATCAAAACAAACAAACAAAACCCAACCGGCTGGTTATGAAAAAAACACACATCCATCACTAATTTATCACGTCACCAATTGTAGATCATGTGTTTTAGTAAGAATTAATTTTTAAAGAACGAATAGCTTAAAATTTGCGACCAGTTATGCAAAAATAAATGTAGACCTATAAAAATAGTTCAAATGGCAACAATTTTGTGCAATTGAAATATTAGAATAAGATCCAGGCCGCCAGACCTTACTTATTTTCTCATTAACAAAATGTGTGACATCGAGTAGTGTTGGCATGTACTTCGACCGTACATATTAACCAAAATTACTTTATTTTTCAGCGCTTTGAAGTGTCTGGCAGATACTGTCACTGAGAAGTGTCTGGCAGTGTTGTCTATTTAACAAAAAAAAGTCAGCACTTAGACTTTAAAAATATGTTCTGAAAATTGGCCATCGACACAAATTAGCAGCTGTATAGCCAGCCCACTGCCACTTCAGCTTGCTTACTCTGCAAGCTATTTGAAGTTCAATTTAGATTAACTTCGCTTGGGGAGGCCAAGTGACGTTAATCTCCTATATATCAAGCCTGTACTTCCCCAAAGGTTGGACAGAGATACATACATAGGTACTATATTAATCGATAAAATTTTGTTAATCAAAAAATAAGTAAGGTGTGGCGATCCTGCTGTGATTTTGCACCATTGCAAAAGTTGACATATTGCCAACCGAAACGTGATTCTTTGGTTTATCATAAAACATACATAACAACACGTGTAATCGATCCCACCACGTGTAGAAGTTACTAATCTCAAGAACCAGTTAAACTGGTACGGGCAAATTGCAGACCGACTACGAACGCTTGACATTGCCACATAACATAACAGAACATCACGCCTGTAATCCCCGAAGGGTTAGACAGGGGTGTACCTAATAGTACACCCACATTTCGCTAGTTACGTTTAAGGCTGGGGTATCTACTAAATTTGCAACCCTATTTGTGGTGGTTCAAACTTCGTTTGAAATATATATACAGGGTTATGTACAGGCAATTATTTCAATTGTACCATTTTTTTTTTTGCACATTTATATTCACACATCAAAGAGGAATTACATGGAGAAAACCTCTCGTTAGCAGATACCACACCCTTAAGTTGCAAGCAATAGGGGGCGAGCCTATTGTCATTAACCGGCCATAAATCCAGAGACCGTGGTAGCAACTGAGAAAAACCTAATAACACTTTGCCTGACCGGGTGAATGCTGTCTGAAACAGAGCCTGCAATTGGTCCGAACCTTTTGGACTGCAACTGGGCAGTTGCAGTCCAAAAGGTTCTCTAAAGGTTATCTAATTTTCATATAATACCTTTTTTTTTTTTTTTTTTTCGGATGGGAAATCATCAAATGACTTCTCCCGCTCTGGGCGGAGCAGGAGGGAGTGTCAGACTTTTACTGACTAAAACCCATCCATGTTCCTTCCTCGCCCTTTGTGTTCCGGGGCCACGGTATCTCTTTCGAATAGTCCCGCAGCCCCGGCAGGCTTCGGTCCTTGCGGACCCCTTCCTTATTGCTGACTCTCTTTGAGGCGCGCGTGGAACACGAACGCGCCGTCGACACGGCCTGTCGTCATGAGACGTACGGACGGCGAGCTAGCCCATAGCTCCCCGTCCACAGGCCCGCGCATACGGTGGCCGGAAGCCACCACGTGGCCCCCGACGCCCGGGGCGTCTCCCGCGGCGGCCGGGACGTGAGGATCTCTCCCTGTCCTGTTCCGCCACCTCCTTCGCTAGCATGACTGCTTCGCAGAAGGAGGTGACGGCGTCCCATTCCGTCTCGCTCCGGACCATGGATTGAACCAAGGCCGGGAGCGAGAGGTCACCGCCGCCAATCGCCGTTACGAGGACACGGCGGTGCTCCGCCCAAGCGGGGCACAACTCCACCGTGTGCTCCACCGTGTCCTCCGGTCGATCCTCACAATGGTGACACCCGGACGTTTCCTCCCGCCCGATTCGGTGCAGGAACTTACCGAAACAACCGTGTCCGGTAAGAACCTGCGTCAGGCGGAAGGTGAGGACGCCGTGGCGTCTCTCCAGCCACTCCTCAAAGAGGGGACTTACCGCCACTATTGTGGCATGCCCTGCACGGGGTTGCGAAAGTCGCTCTCTCCATGTCGCCATGAGATCACGCCGGAAGTCCGTCCGCTGAGCGACAATTTGCCGCGGCAGCGGAGTTTCCCCCCGGCCTAGCGCCTCCGCGCGCCACTCATGTAGGCGCGCGAGGACTATCGCCTCCAGATCCCATGGCCGCAATCCGGCAAGGAGGCTCGCCGCCTCGCGGGAGATCGTGCGGTACCCCCGGATTAGCCTTACGGCCACCACCTTTTGGGGCGCGTTCAAATAGTTGGCGGCTCGCTGCCTCAATGAACGCGCCCACACCGGGGCCCCGTAAAGGGCCATGGACCGCACGACTCCCGCGTAGAGCCTCCGGCAAGAGGCGTTTGGCCCCCCCAGGTTGGGTAGGAGCCGCCTGAAGGCAGCCCCTGTCCGCTCCAGTTTGGGGGCCAAACGTCGGAAATGCTCCACGAAGTTCCACCGGCTGTCGAGGACAAGTCCCAGGTACTTCAGGGTCAACTCGACGCCGATGGAAACCCCTCCTGCCATCACTGCGGATCCCGGAGGTGGCGCATTCCGAGGCCCATGAAAGCACATGGCCTCGGACTTGTGCAGTGCCACCTCGAGACCCAGTTGCCGGATCCTCTCCACGACTATCGCAACCCCGCGTGTCATGTTTTCGGCCGCCGCCTCGTGCGACCTCCCCTGTGCCAGCACCAGCGTGTCGTCCGCATAGCAGACAACGCTGACGCCGCTAGGGAGGTCGGCGCGCAGCACCCAGTCGTACCCGATGTTCCACAAGGACGGCCCCAGAACCGATCCCTGTGGAACACCGCACGACATCTCTCGCCGGTTCCAGTCTCCGCTGCGACCGGGGTAGATGACGGCCCTATCCGTCAGGTAGTCCCCGACCACACGACGAAGGTAGGGCGGCACCCGGTGATACCGGAGTGCCTCCCTTAAGCAGCGAGCTTATTCGAGAGACACCGCCAAGACCACCCCACCCCTGGACACCGCATCCCTCGTCGTGAGGGCTCTCACGCGCATGATGGCGTCCACCGTAGAGCGCCCCTTGCGGAAACCATATTGGTGTTCCGCAAGGTCCGGCCCCGTCCCCGCAAGGTGCTCGGCGAGGCGGTTTGCAATCACTCTTTCAAAGAGCTTGCCCACCTCGTCGAGCAACACCACGGGCCGGTAGGCGGACGGAGAGTCCGCCGGGCGCCCCGGCTTCCGGATGAGGACCAGCTTCCCCGTCTTCCAGCAAAGCGGGAACTGGCCCCTCTCCAAGCATGCGCTTAAGAACCCCTCCAGTCGGGGACCGAGAGCCTCCGAGGCCAGGACCCAGGCTTTGCCAGGCAAGCCGTCGGGTCCCGGGGCGGTATTTTTGGCACTGAGCCTGCGTACCACCACTCTCAGTTCTACCCCGGTCACTTCCGGAGCGTCGTCGTCGTCGCTTTCGTGGCCCGCTTCCGGCACCGCAGCCGGCGGAGCCATAGGCGGGGGCGGGTGTTCCCCTCGCGAGGGGAACAGAGCGCTCACCACGTCCTCCACGAGCTGAGGCCGGAGACTCTGCGTCAGCGGGGGGGCCCAGGTGCGGAGTTTATCCCGCACCATCTTGTAAGGGCGCCCCCACGGATCTCTGTCGAGAGCCCCCAGCATCTCCTCGCGGAAACCGCGCCTGGAAGGATGCCAACTCCTGCCGAACCAGGTTCAAGACCTGGTTCTCAACCGGCACCGGCTGGCTTTTCCGCTGCTGCTCCTTTTCAGGCACCACGCGGGAGCTAGACTCGCGCAGTCTTGCCAGGTCTGCCTGGAGCTTTGCATTCTCCTTCTGGAGAAGCTCCGTGGCAGCCGTCAGGCGGGCTACCTCCTCCCGCAGTTTGGCCACTTCGCCTCCTTCCAGCAAAGGAGGAGGAGGAGGTCACCCGAAGTTGGCCTCCGCTGCCGCCATGATAGAGGCGGAAGCCCCGGGTATGGCCTTGAGTTTTGAAGAGGTCTTCTGTTTCAAGGCCACTCCCCTTATCGCGGCTTCCACCTCTTTTGCGAACCTGGCCTTACGCTCCGCCTCGGAGCTGCCAGGTCCACCCGTCTCGTCGCCCGACCCGCGAGCATTCATGCCCGGGTGGCGACCCTCTTCGGCCAGCCTCGCTGACCGCTCGGAGGCGGAGAGACCCCCCCTCTTACCTCTGATTCCACCACGCTTGCTGGTGGGGATCTTGCGGGCCGAGGCCAGCTCTCCCTCCGATGACGACCCTTCGTCACCATCCTTCCTGGACCGCTTGCGGAAGAACTTGCTGTTCTCCACAGCAGTCCCGGCCCTCACGCAGCGGGAGCTCTCTGAGCCTCCCGCGCTCACATCGCTGGATGCGACGTCGGACTCTGACCTCGCATCCCTCCTCTCCTCTTCCTTGCCTTTACCGGCGGTGTTGTTGGTGTTTTTAATTTTTGCACTTTCCATATCTAATCCCACGAGTATGGGGGAACTAATCTCAATCTAGGCACTAGGAGACCCCTGTACCTAGAAGGGCAGATTTTAGTATTTGTTACTCGCCAGGGGGTCTGCAGGTACCCTGGCGAGGAGCGCACTAGCGACTGATTTGTTCTATGGAACACCCGTCAGCCATACATCCCCTCGCGGTGCGTCGCCACTTGGGATTCGGGGTAACTTTTTAGAGAGGTTTTCTACCTCGCGGTCCGGGCGGTTAAGCCAAGACCCTCGGTCCCTGTCGAAGCCGCGAGACTTGATCCACGACACTTCGACGGTGGGATTACGAGACCGGCGGTGACAGAGGAGGACGATCCTTCTCTGTCTGCTCGGAGGCAGGGTAAGTGCACACCGAGCCCGCCCTCACTCCTCTGCTATGCCCTCTGCTAAACAGAGGGGCACGCAAAGGAACGCACCTTGGTCCGGGTCGGACCCCACCCATGTCAGAATAATTGGCCGCAGCAGTACCACTCCCCGGGGAATAAGAGGAAATTCTCATTTCCCCTCATTCCCCGGAGAAGGATACTGCCGCGCCCGGGGTGCACCGTCCCAGCAGCTGCTCTTCCCTCCAGACGTATCGAGAGGGACGAGCAGCCGCCGGACACACGTGAAGGACTTCTGACTTCGCACCCCTTCATATAATACCTTAAGATTTAAATCCATGTTTGATGATTACTTCAATGTAGCTAACGTAGTGAATTTTCATCTTTTTTTCCTATTTTTCAACTCCATTTTATTGCTCAATTGTCGATTATTTTATATGGTTTTGAATAAATGTATGATTAGAAATTGTAAAAGTTTGTGTGAGCAAGAATAGGTACCTACCTAACTATG
Organism: Xestia rhomboidea; assembly: GCA_963853795.1. Lineage (NCBI taxonomy): Eukaryota > Metazoa > Arthropoda > Insecta > Lepidoptera > Noctuidae > Xestia > Xestia rhomboidea. The sequence continues at coordinate 10,345,170 of OY970778.1, forward strand.
TTGCCTCAGGCACACAAGAGGGGTCATTAGCTTAGCACACACTTTCAGAGCAAAAGTAAATCACATCACAAATTCCACTATTTTTCCTCGAAAAAATATCTTGAAATCTTACTTTTCTATAAACTTATCAATGTAAGTATATCACTGCGGGATTCAGTTATAAATCCTTTATTGCTTTATTTTACTTATAAAATTCTTTATTTTTATGTTGTGTTCAATTGCATTATAATGTTAATGTGGAAGAGCGGAGTCACCTAACACAAGCATCTCCTTGCTTAATATATTGAAATTAACATTTTTTTTTTTTTTATATTGCCTGTAGAACGCAAACGGGGACGTTAGTAATTTTTATGGGTCACCGGAAAAGATCAAAGACCAAAGAAAAGAGACAAAGATCAAAACAACTCTCTCTCTCTCTCTCTCTTCTCTTGGGTCAAAGATCTATGGGTTACCGGTATCTGAGAAATAGAAGACGCATTAAGTCCGCCTCTGTACAATTGTATACTTGAAACATTTAACATATAGTAAATAAGTAGCTGATACATACGTGCACCAAAATCGCAGTTGTACTCGTACATATCGCACTGGTCGAGGAATTTCTTTCGACTGCAGCCATCCACAGCGGCAGCACACACCATAGTATGGTCGTGGACGCAAACTGCTGCCAATTGGCAGTAGTTTATCGGCTGACACAAAAGAATATCATAAGTTCAAACCTAAAAATATTGTTTAAAGAGGTTATCGGAAAAAAAGTCGTTCTTGTCCGTTTTTCGTCTATATTGACATTGGTATATGACAAAGCTCGTCTCCGCTGTGCGTTTGGCCGCTTAGTGCGGAATCTGACCTAAACCATTACGAGACATCTCTTCTCCTCTGTTCAACCGTTTCCACTAAATCTAAGCTGCGACGAGAAGTGTGAATAACGAAATTCTTGTGGTGGTTTACAACACATCTCCTCTCGTCTCGTCTCGTCTCCGCTTCGGTGGCGTCCGGCCCTTAGGCCTCGTACACGAGTCCGCGGAGGCGCGGGCGCGGCGCGGTTGCGGGTTCTAGCATACCGTCCTCGGGGAGCGCGCCTGAGCCGCCGCCGCGCCGACGCCGCGCCGACGCGCCGCGCCTCCGCCGCTGACTTCGTGTATGAGGCCTTAATCTGGGTACTGGGAATAACCCAATCCAAAACGTATCGCCAGATCACGAAGAACGTCTTTTAAGTGCTATTTTAACCTTGGCTCATTTGACGCACAAAACAGGTTAAATTTCGTAATAATATTACATGTCAGCGAATCCATTAGTACCTAAGATAGCGGTGTGTTTAAATTAATTAAAGCCGTTTTTTTTTAGTTTTTAATAAGGTAAACGTGAACGCTAATGGCCGTGCGAACAATAATTACTGGTTTGTTTGCACTGTCATGGAGTGATGGAACACATGTATCCTCATCATTATAATCGGTACGGTAAGACGTTGACGTAAGTTTGTCTTGTTTACTGGTGCAATACAAATAAACATAGATCGTTTTTTATTTTTCTTGTTCACTTTTTATATATAATTTTGTCTTATTGTTTGTTCTTTTCTTTTTTTATGTTATGTCTTGTGTGAGTCTAATAAATACTTTTTCTTTCTTTCTGGTACTACCTAGTTTTTGATTTTTAATGCAGAGACTGGATATATGCCTATAGGCCTTAAAACCCGCGAAATGTGGGTGTATTATACAAAATGGAAGGGACACCTATACGCTAAAACGGTCACTAACCTACATAATCAGGGCCTCAAGTCTGCTATTACAATAGTGTCAGAATGGTCTATCATTGATTCATAATTGTTGATTTTGACAAGTTTAATCTACTAATATGTTAGCGTCATTATGACTTTCCAATGGTCAACCATTGACACTCCATTGAAAGAAATGGCATAGAATGGTAATCTCGTACATAATGACAAATGAATGACTGGTGCTATTTACGACTCCTTACTACTTCGGATTGCTTATCCCTTGATCTGTGCACGAAGTAGACACAATAGGTAAACAATGGTGTCTCGAACAAATCGGTCCTTTGACAGATCATGATTTTTAACACTAATAAATAATATGGAAAAATATATATAAATGAAATCTGGCGGGTTTTATAATAATGGCAATACGACAATGTCATTATAACACAATTCTTTTAGCGTCGGTGTCCTGTAAAGGTCACCTCTATAGTTCCTTTCAGGGAAAACGTGGTGTTATATTTTAAGGCTGTCTATGCTTTATATTTTTGATCTGTCACGAAAGTATGGTAAAGTGGCAATTTTAGGCCCCCTGTTCTGATGACCAAGGCATGTGCTCTCACTCATTCTCGTACCATGTAAGTGGGTAAAATAAGATAAAGAAGAGTGCATTGAACTTCTGATGGCTATAATTAAACCTGTTAAACCTCAGGGTACTTATTTTGGAAGAGCATTATAATATACTTATAAAATATCAGTAAAAATATTATGAACATTACATATGTCAAATGCTGCTCTGTCCAATGTACTGATGTTAGTACTGAAACAAAAAATAAATAATTAAATAACCTCTGTAAAAAATTCACAGGCTGGCAGAATTCTGAACAACCGTGTTTGTTTTTTTGCTGACAAGAACAAGCCTCATCTTGAGTAGGCTGCGACTTAACACGCGTGTGTAAACTAAGTATGAGTGGTACAGTCAGCCTCAAAAAAATGTAAACACCAACAAGAATTCATTTGATTGTCTACAATTTTAATATGTTGTTGTTGTTGTTGTTGTTGTTGTTGTGTTGTTGTTGTGTTGTTGTTGTGTGTTGTGTTGTATGTTGTTTGTATGTTGTTTGTTTTTTTTTTTTTTTTAATATGTTTTCTGGATACAATATTATGACACTATTTGGTGTTCAAATATATCACTGAAATATTTGTTAATCACAACTTTTCAGATACATACACCTGCATGCTTCTTTACAGAAAAAAATAACAATAAAATCTTACCCAGCAGAATAAAAAAGATCATTTTATCGAAACATTGTTTAATGTATTGTTTCCAACAGACTGGCAGTTAGCCGCTGACTGTAAACTATCGATTTTGTAAAGCAATAAAACATTTATAACTCTTTCACTGAAACACTCGTAAAGTAAATTGACTTCACAACTCACTTCTTTGTAGACCAGTTTGTGAATACTTTGTGTGTACATTTAATTGCTAGGGAATGTATTTGTTACTAGTTTACTGACAAATAAAGTTGCTCAGTTCCGCAGGGCTATTACGTATCTTTCTGACATCTAGTGACTATCAAGCTTCGGTTGTACACCGAACGTTGATGACAACCGTGAATGTCATAATATTGGTATTACGTATACGTGGATATCACTTTACGGTGACAGGGTCATACATAATACGGAACTAACCTTTTGACCGTTAATTGATGGACACTGAGCCCAGTTACTATTATTTCGAGCTGTCAACAGAGATACGTAATAGCCCGCCCTACTGGGCCGACACAATTTAGATTGCCATCGACACGCTAAGAAGAAGAAGAAATGGTATATTCCTCTATTTGAGGTCGGCGCAGCAAGTCTTCTTCTTCCATACTTCTCTGTTACTCGACATCTCATTAGACTTTCTAGTCATTTCATCCTTCACACATCCGTCCATCGTTTCTTTAGTCTTCCTCTTTTTTAGGGTTCCGTACCTCAAAAGGAAAAAACGGAACCCTTATAAGATCACTTTCTTGTGCGTCTGTCTGTCTGTCTGTCACCTGTGTGATTTTCTCAGGAACGGGTGGACCTAGCAAGTTGAAATTTATACCAGATACTGAAGTCTATCGTCCCTATTAGGTGTATAAAAATCAAGGTCCTGAGTCAACACGATAAAAAGATCTGGGCAAATTTAGATTTTCATTCATTTTCATGGATGTTATGATTCATATGTCATGTTCACTGTAAATACTCCTTTACTAGAGGACGAGCATTGGGGAAAACCATTCAAAATCTATGCTGTAATTAAGACCAATCTTTAATTAATGTCTTGCTTGCTTGAAAATGATCACGATCACCTATTATTTCAAAATGAGATGCAAAGTCTTTATGTTATACCTATCTACATACGCATATTTATCAATTATACCTATCTAATTTGATATCACTAAGACCACAGATATAGATCCCAAGACCGTGTTACTTCAACCAACTTATCTGTGCAGGCGGCACACGGAAACACAGAACTAAAATGAATCTACCAAGTTTGACATACCGATGAAAATTTTCAGGACAAGCAACGCCACCTTGAACTGCACACTTAAACTGGTCATACTATATTCGTCACAGCGAGTCAGTAATCGCGATTCTCATTTGTTACCGTAACGTCAAGCAAAGCCAATAACATAGCATACAAATAACGGACGTACGATCGACTAGAATTACAAACACTGAAAATAACATACCTCTATTTTTCTATCTTTGTGACACGGCCAGTTATCCACTACCTTATTGTAATTTTGTTGTCAAGGTTGAAAAGACAATTGAGTCTCCGCTGAAACCACACATTATAAATAAACGCTGAATAATTCCCCAACCATCCACTGTGATGAATTTTCTTGTTAATTTCCATAATTAGCGCTAATAGCTAAAGGGCTGATGGAGTAAACGAATCCTGGAATGAAGACAGCAAGTGTAGCGTAGGAAGCGGAAGCCCACCAGTTAGATGGACCGATGAACCTAAAAAGTTGACTGGGACTGAATGCTGAAGGAGAAGGAAATGGTTTTGTTGGGTATCTTGAAAGAGGCTTGAAGAGGGCCAGCAATAGACAAAAATACAAAAGAACCCAAATATGCGAGAGACATTTGGGCGTAGTTAAACATAAACGTTCCAGTCCACAGTGACCTCAATTTGAGACTCAAACTCAAACTCAAATCATTTATTTCAATTAGACCATTACGGCACTTTTGAATGTCGAAAATACAAAAAAAGCAAAGCTACAGTCACAGTCACAAGGCATAATAACTTGAGAAAGTACTGTAGTTGCCCATTCCCTAACGTAGATCTCTATGGAGAAGAACGGGCAAGAAGTTTCTTGCCCGTTCTTCTCCATAGAGATCTACGTTCTATTATTATTCGATCTACGATCTACTCCATGGTCACTCTTTTAAATCAAAATATTGTTACAAAACCTTGGTTACATCATTCATGTTGAGATTATACATATCCGAAATATTTTTGTTGTGTAGTGTCAAAAAAAGTAGGCTGGTCACTTTATCTCAGTTTTGGGTGACCTGTGGATTGGAACGTTTATGCATAACTACGTCCATTTCTCGACGGCATGTTGAGCCAAGTCAGAAGCCCATGGGAGGCGTAAAAACTCTGACACCAGGTTAGACACTAACCACACAAAAAGAAGAAGCTGAAGGTCTAGACAGAAGACAATCAGTATCAGATAAATCTTTTTTTAACATTTGTAAAGATAATCCAGATAATAAAAAATGTCTCTGTGACATAATGTTAGCTGTCTGGCGATAACAGAGAGCATCATCATCATCCACAGCCCGAACTCACCCACTGCTAGGTAAAGGCCTCTCTTTTCTTGTGCCAATCTCCACAGTCCTGTGCCATCCAGGTTTTTCCTCCGGACGACCCACGTTCCATTTGCCAGTTCTTGGACGCCATTCGGTGACAGCCTTGGTCCACCTGTCATCACTACGCCTTGCTAGGTGTCCTGCCCAGCTCCATTTGAGTTCCGTAACGCGATTTCCAATATCGAAAACTTTTGTGCGTTTTCGGATTTCAACATTAGTAACCCGATCTAACAGCAATAACAAAGTAACAATACAAGAATTTATGTTCATTGACAAAGTGACGAACTCTTTTATGTATTTACGCGAGCGAAGCCGCGGGCAAAAGCTAGTCCAGCTTTTGCCGCGTTAATTTAGAATTTTAATATCAATTCGGGTTGTACTCTGCTTGTAATAATATAATTCAATCACGATTCGAAAGACACGTGGTGCCATCTATGATCATAAGAACGTAGTTGTTTTCCTCGGGAACCAGAGGCCCTACTCCCTAACGGTTCGCCTGTATATTCGGATCTATCCGTCTCTCTCGCGCACGTCTGCAGATGAGTGCGAGCGAAAGAGACGGAGAGATCCAAATACACGGACGAAGCGTTAGGGAGTAGTAGTAGGGCCCAGTACTTTTTTTCGGGATGGTAGTTTCCCGATGTCCGTTTGCATACCTGAAAACGTATATGCAAAATTTCAGGATGGTCGGTTCAGTGGTTTAAGTGTGAAGAGGTAATCAAACAAACTTACTTTCACATTTATAACATTAGTTAGGATTTAAGATCTACTTATGATTCTTAATGTCTCAAGGAAAACCTAATAAAAACAATGAAGTCTTTATTTTAATCAACGTTTAGTTTATCCTAACGAGATAAAATTGACGAAAAAGTGGGTCATGTTTTTCCACCAAAAAAGTAGTAATCTTATGGCTGTTCGTGGTTTTCTGTACCTTGATAATGCTTCATAAAAATAACTCTAACGATAAGATGATGGTATTAGGATAAAATTAAATGACTTGTACTTGGCCGAGATACGGTTTTCCTTGCTAACATTACCTGTTACTTCTGAAATTGGTACCTTCTTAACATCCTTGACTTGATATGTTACGGATAATGCTAGTAGAAGGCGTAAGCATAGGTTTACCCGGATAAACTTAGTCACAGTTCTAACCTAACCTAACCTATTTGGTTGGTGTGTTCTAGCAATAAAAATGATACACCTAAGTTTATCCAACTGCAACCAGCCGCACCTAGGTATAGCCGTCTGTAACTAGGTATGTTGTGGCTCCTCAGACATCCCCTCCGACATATTATGTCGAAAAGCTCCCAGCGAGACACCTGCTGTCATGGATCAACAACTTGGTCCGGTGGGGGTATTCCAATGAAGCCGTGTGTGACTCGGCCTTAACGCAAAGTATGACACACCTCCAGTCCAGCGCTATGTGTGGTTCCACCTGCACTTTGAGGGATCTGTCCGAGGCCACCACCAACGCCGTCGAGGTGGTAGAGTTCTAGTCAAAACTAATTTAATTTAAAAAAGGGAATCATCGACACGACGAAGAAGATGGCATAGTACGATCATAGTTTAAAACATAACTTTAAAATCCACTTGTATGTCAATATTCATTAAATTACGGTAACTTATTCAATACCAGTGTCATTTGAAAGGTCATTTGAAGATTTGCATTTTGCAATCAATAATGATGTCAGTCTCCTTTTAAAATGTTAAATTGTGTCATTTTTAATGATATTGGGTATTTTATTTGAGCTCGTGGCCAAATAATAACAGCCGCTCAGGACGATCTTCAGGTTAAGCCGTGCTTACCTAGAGTGGTTCGTGGATGGGTGACCACCGATTATATACCGGTAGTCAGTGGCCCGAAAGTCTGACAACCAGTTTTAACAAGGGGTATCGTACTACTCAGTACTAACTGGGTTGTGGAGTACATGCAGTAGAATAGGCAGTCGCTCCATGTAAAATACTGGTATTCAGCTGCACCAGGTGAGACTGGAAGCCGACCTACTTAGTTGGGATTAGGTTAGGCAGATGACGATTCGGTATTTCATTGAAAATAAATTATACTATTAACACATCATCATCATCAACCTATTAATGTTCCCACTGCTGGGACACAGGCCTCCTCTCTATGAGAGGGAATGGGCTATAATCCACCACGCGGGCCCAGTGCGGATTGGTAGATGTCACATGTCTTCGAATTTTTGGTTCTATACTATAGGACATGCCGGTTTCCTCACGATGTTTTACTTCACCGTTTTGAGAGCGCATTACTTTGTGTAATTTAGTTCAACACCACTTGAAATAAATTACACAAAGTAATGCGCCTGCCTGGATTCGAACCCACGACTTACTGTTCGTAAGTCGGGGCCGTCACCACTGGGCCACCAACACATATTGATAAGTAATTGAACAAACGATTAATAAAATGTGCCTTCTACTTTTAGCGCAAATTATTCCTGAAGAGGAGACAAGGTCGCGCAGGACAAGGTGTGGAGACGCATTTTGGGAGGGGCCTATGTCCAGCAGTGGACGTCTATAGTCTAAGTTGATATTGATTAGGTACTTGGACTATGGTGGTGCAGACATCGCAGGAATAATTTTTGCGTGACAACCCAGTCATGACGAATGCATTTCTGCAAGCATTTTGCATCCGTAAATATTGCTAAAAGGATGCACAATTCACAAATGTTACAGAGCCTTCACAAGTTTATATTAAGAAACAGTTAGTTGGTTCAGAGATCCACATTTTAAACAGTGAACATTTAGCTTGCCTTGGCAGAGCAAGGCTGGCGCGTGCGCTGCCGAATAAAAGAAAAGTTTTTATCGCGAAGAATGTTACATTTAATTTAAATGAATACTTTTATTTTGCATAATGAGGTTATTAGGAGTTTAGTGTTTTAGAAATCAAATTAAATTATTTTATAAATTACCTTGTTTTTAAAGTATCTAAGTATATAAAAACATTCAAAATGGTGTACAAAATCACTGAAATGAAGGAAGTGCCTCTGCCCGTTAGCAGGATAAGATCGTTTACAGCACAAGTAAGTACTTATTTGAACATAAGTAGGTATGTAAGATATGCAAAAAAAACGGCATTTTTTTTATGTCAAAAGCGGGGCCTTTACATTACAATTCTTTGTCAACGATTGAGCTCGAGGCTAAATACTACTAAAATGTGTGTCTAAAAAAGATAAATAATAACAAACAGCGTTTAAAAGAAACAATGACTGAAACGTATTACAATGCAAATAGTGCAATGATTAGTAAATAAGAAACAAAAACTTAATTTATAGTTTTTCTTCTTCGTATATTTTTTACAGACATAAACCACAATACTAGTAGTATTGTGGTTTATGTCTGTAAAAAATATTTTCTCTAATACCTTTAAACGAGCAATTCTTGTATATGTATATATATAATCTGAATCTCGGAAACAGCTCCAACGATTTTTATGAAATTTAGTAAGCAGGGGGTTTCGGGGGCGATAAACCGATCTTGCTAGGTTTCATTTTTAAAAAACGTCGTTAACCAAACAATAATACCGAGCAAAGCTTGGTCATCCAGCCAGGTACTAATTCATTAACAGTGTCACTATATAGTTTGGTCGCAAGCATGACTGCCGAGTTCAATCCTGGGCCTGGGGTTCAATACCCTGGTCAGGTATGTATTGGGTGTTTCCATCAAGAATTTACAGGTAGCAACCAGATTCAGAATTACACCCGGTTGATGCAAACAACAACGTCTGTATGTGTTTGCAATATTTAATTTTAAGCCGTAGCATGAATCTGTTGTAGAAAATTGCATTTATTACGTAGCTTACCAACATTGTCTGTAAGTCCCCTCATTTATTCAAACTAATCAGTTCTAATAAAATATGGTATTTGCATACGGGCGTTGAGGTTTTATAAAAGGTTTATCTCGTTACCTGCTAAAGTAATCGTCCATAGGATTTTTTTTCGAGTTTCGTTGTCTAAAATATGGGTCTGAGAAGGCCAAAGAAACAATGGATATCACCATTAGGTGTCATCGCCCTAATCTTTTCCCAATTACATAGGGGTCGCCTACCAGTCCAACCGGATGGAACTGTATACCAGTACAGTACAGTACATGGAGCGCTTGCGTATCTGGCCTCCACAGCCCCATTAGTACTATGTAATACAATACCCCATGTACTTTGTGGAATATGGAACAGTGGTGACTTTTGGGAGATAGTAGTTTAGGTAGTAGTTTTGTATTCGGGCATTGAACCCGGGATGGATCGACTAAAGTTAGAAAAAATAACATTCTGTACCTTTTTGACATCAATCGATAGGGTCAATCATATGGATCAAATTTCTCTAACAAACATAATACATTAAATGAAAGGAAAACCATGTATAAAAGTGCTTTATCTTATTGAATTAAATTTATCCTATTGAATTTATAGGTAACTGTTCTTTAGATTTCATGATTTTCCCTTCATTTAATTTATCATGTTTGTTAAAGAGATTTGATACATATGATTGCCCCTATCGATTGCTGTAAAAAAAGTACAGGTTGTTTTTTTTTCGAAGTTTAGTCGGTTCGATTCTCGAGTGTGGCAAGCGAATTTTCGAAGTTCTGTGAATGCAGATTTGTTTCTTTTTAAAAATAAAGGAATGTTTTTTTTGAGTAAAAATTGCTATCTCCAGTATTTCGAGTACTTTCCCTCCAGGTGGCATTGAAATATTCCACCCTGTAGATTTATGCATTAGACCCTGTATATTTATGCATTAGCATGTATCGGCCTATAATAGAGAGGAGCTCGTGGCTAAATAATAACAGCCGCTCGGGCGATCTTTAGGTTAATCTGCGCTTACCTTAGTTGCGTGGACGGGTGACCACCCATTACATACCGAGTTTCCTCCGTGCCTCAGAAAGCACGTTAAACCGGTTGCGGCTGTAATTTGTACATCTTTGACAGTCGTTGTAGTCGGTGGCCCGAAAGTCTGACAACCAGTCTTACCAGGGGGTATCGTAATACCCAGTACCAACGGGGTTGTGGAGGTCAGATAGGCAGTCAGTCGCTCTATGTAACATACTGGTATTCAGCTGCATCCAGTTCAACTGAAAGCCAACCCCAACGTAGTTGGGAAAAGGTTACGGAGATAATATGATTATGAATCAGGGTATAATGTTCCCACAGCTGGTACAAAGGCCTTCTCTCTGTTAGAGGGAGAGTGCGAGTCCAGTGCGGGTTGATCGACGTCACACGACAGTACGAACCATGCAGTCGGTTGCCAGCCCCGAATTCATTATACCACCGCCGCAGACAAAATATCCAGGCAAAGAAGAAGATAGTTCCTCGTTCTTACTCATTTCAATAATACTCGTATGCAAATAGGTAACTTTGTCTAGTGTTTAATACCCTGGCCTTGAGTAAACAATTTCGAAGACAATGCTCTTGACATAGTAGAAATGTAAATAGACTATCTGATTCATTGTTTTATACTCGTAATCATTACATTGTTATCATAAGTATTTGAATTGTTCGTGTTCCACGCGCACCTCAAAGAGAGTCTGCAAAAATAAAAGGGTCCAATGCCTGCCGGGGCTGCGGGACTATTCGAAAGAGATACCGTGGCCCCGGAACACAAAGGGCGATGAAGGAACATGGATGGGTTTTAGTCAGTAAAAGTCTGACACTCCCTCCTGCTCCGCCCAGAGCGGGAGCGGGAAATGACTCCTGTCATTTGATGATTTCCCATCCGAAAAAAAAAGGCTTGATTCAAATGCTTCGGAAAATTAGGACCTCGTGTTCAGCCGTTGCGCTCGCAACCACTAGACGAACGAGACGGTATTATCAGATATACATATATGTTACGGCTAATAGCCGAAGTGCATTGTATAGATTCCAGTTTTTAGTATTATATAATAGCATAGCACATGTGTGAGTACTTTGTACTGTTCAGCCACCACTGAAATTTAGTTATCTTTAATTGACTTGAATATGCCTTGGTGGCTGAGAGAATGTCATGCTCACTCAAATGTCTCGCTGATGGTGGCGGTGTGTCGGGTCATTTAGTTCCCTTAAATATGGTCGAGTTGAATGGCGCCGATACATGCGTCATGTTCGTGAACGGGCGCTCTCAGTTGGGACTGGTCATCTCTTAGCTGCCACGGTTCGTCCATTTAAATTACTATATTTTTTTTAATTTTTGATTTATTATTTTACTCTGGACGCTCTTAATGTGCACGTCTTTCTACATCGTTCTCACATATATGTATAATCTCAACATGAAAGATGTAACCAAGATTTTGTAACAATATTTTGATTTAAAAGAGTGTCCATGGAGTTTCTTGCCCGTTCTTCTTCATAGAGATCTACTTTAGGGAATGGGCAACTACAGTACTTTCTCAAGTTATTATGCCTTGTGACTGTGACTGTAGCTTTGCTTTTTTTGTATTTTCGACATTCAAAAGTGCCGTAATGGTCTAATTGAAATAAATGATTTGAGTTTGAGTTTGAAGTGCGGCTACACTTAGTTTTAGCCGGCTAGAACTAGGTGCAGCCGGCCCCATGTGGTTAAACTTAGATATATCCTACTTATCTTCGGTTAGAACTAGGTTTAACCTTCATCATAGCGGCTAGAACTAGGTGGCACACCGGTGGTTAAACTTAGGTGTATCCTATTTATCATCGGCTAGAACTAGGTTTTCAGTTCAGTTAGGGGCCGTCCATTAATCACGTGAGGCTCGAAAGGGGGGGAGGGGTTTGGCAAAAATCTCAAACTATCACAAGGGGGGAGGGGGTGTAGCAAGATATCACGTGTATTTATAATTTTTTCGTTGAACGCTCGATTTCTAAACCGAAAAGCGGCGTGTGGTGTGACCTTGACTCGCCGTTGCCAGGCAACGAACGATTATTTGTAGGTAAGTACTAAATAATACACGCGATTTTTGGTGGGGGGGTTAGTCTTAACCCCACCACGTATCACCAAGGGGGAGGCGGTGTTAAAAAATGTTTAAAAAAACATCACGTGATTAATGGACGGCCCCTTACGCGTTTTGGTTTTGTTTTGAGATTCTAATATCATGTTCTAGCCGCAATAATAAAGGCTAAACCTAGTTCTAACCGAAGAAAAGTAGGATACATCTAAGTTTAACCGCATGAGGCCGGCTGCACCTAGTTGTACCCGGCTAAAACTAGGTGTAGCCGCACTTCGGCCATAGAGGTGACGGACCTGGACGACTCCGTCACCAAGGAGGAGGTGGTGGCGGCGGTCGCAGCGGTAGGGGGCTGTGGCATCGCGGCGGTCCAAGGCCGGGACATAAGGCCCGGCCGTGGCGGCATGGGCACCATTCGCCTCGAGTGCCCAGTCGCCGCTGCCAAAGCCGTCCTTACCAAGGGACGACTCACAGTCGGCTTGAGCTCGGGTGCAGTCCGGGCACTCGAGGACCAGCCTCTGCGGTTTTTCCGGTGCTTCGGCATCGGACACACCCGGCCCCTGTGTCCGTCCACGGTAGACAGGACGGACACGTGCTACCGTTGCGGCAAGGAGGGCCACAAAGCCGCCTCCTGCAAGGCCGCCAGGCCGCACTGCGCGGTGTGTGCCGCCAGTGGCTGCCCGGCAGGCTACATTATGAAGGGGAGGAACTGCAATCCTCCCCCTAAGCGGGGCAAAGTGCAGGCGCCGAGCGGGTTTGCTACTACCGCTAGCACCGTCGTCCCTGCGGCAACTGCGGAGGAGGGTGCGATGTCTGACTGATGGATCAAACATCGGGTCGAACATCGCATCCTTGGCTGATGGCTGAGTGGTCGGTGGACTCGGCAAAGGTCGCCGAGCCTTGCTCGGTCCCTGGCCGTTGGCTGGGTGACCGGGATGGCTCGGTGGCGTTGCTGTCGCGGTGTCCCACAGACTCCCCTCCCCTCTCGCTCTTAGAGAGGGGACCGGGATACGTGGCCGCCGCGTTTGCCTCCTTTTGCGAGGACGTAATCTCGCAAAAGGAGGAGGCGGAGCGTGCGCGGGTTTGCTGCGTCGCTCCGCAGACGAAGAAGGGGTCGGAGAAGGCTCCGTCCTCTCCCTCCTCATGGTGGTGACGGGCGGGCGATAGGCGCGGGGGTGCCTCCGCCCGCATTGCACCCGTCACTACCTTCGTCGGTCATTCCCGGGCCCGTCCCCCTCCCCGAGGGGGGGGCGTGAGGGGTCCGACATGCGGGTCAATCGTCGGCGGAGGACTGGACGTAAAGGCTGTGCCGATTTCCCAGTCCCCCGCCACTTAGACGAAGCGGGAATGCCGCTGGGTTGTTTTAGTGGGTATACCGGGTCAGACCCGGGGAGTCCCACATAGCCCTCTCATCCCCCGATGGAAGGGTATGCGTAATGCATTTTTTTTCCCAGCGCAAAAAAAAAAGAAAAAAAAAAAAAAGGTGTAGCCGCACTTCGGCTATTAACCGTAACATATATAAAAACAGTAAACAAGGTCGTCTTGGTTCAACTAAGAGAGCGATCTAAAAAGTGTACCTACTCATGGTTTGTGATAATCTTCCGTACAGTTTACGACTTTTTTGACGATTTCCGCAAAAAGTTTTACGTACTATTGATAGTGGGAATGAAAGTATAAAGCAGGTACTCAATTCTGCAGGCCTAGCCAAGTTACAAACGATTCATATAATTTTTTTTCTACAGTCGTAAACGTTGTCACGTGGTCAAAACAAGCGAATAGAAACTTCAAAGACAAGTTTACATCGGTTAAAGACGATAGAATGAGATGTATTCGTTTCTATAATCGTAATCGCTACATCCCAAATAAATCGTAGCCAACTGACAGTTTTGACTGAACTTTAATGTTTCTATTCGTTTGTTTTGACCACGTGACTTAACGTTGAAATGATGTCATTCCCATACATTCGGTTAGTTTTCTATTAGCGTGAACGATTGTAGATTGTCAACTTGGCTAAGCCTACTGCTACCGTTAATTTCTGCTAAGCCATGTCCAATGGAAATTTTGGGACTGACCTTAGCGCTCAGTAACGGTTTATTTTTTGTTTAGAATATTAAAATGACAGCCTGGTTGGTCGACTGCGGAGCATGAGGCTTCGATTACCGGGTCGGGCAAAGTGTTATTGGGTTTCTCCATGAGAAATTTCTCGGTAGCAGCAACGGACTCTAGATTAGTGCCCGGTTGGTGGAAATAGGCTCGCTCCCACATTAAATGCGACTTTACTGGCGAAATGTGGGTGTACTATTAGATTCACCTCTGCCTAACCCGTCGGAGATTACAGGCGTGATGTTGTTATCTTATAATAAGCTTATAATAATGAGATTATTCTGATGTCAATGAGTTTACCTCTATAGGTGTTAGTCACGTTAAGACTTAACTAAAATCAAATTAAGATGATATAAAACCAGTTATTACAACACAATTCAAGAAACTAAAATAACAAAAAACGATGTAGTTACCTACCTTAATTAAAACATTGATCGATGTAGCAAATAATAAAAATAATCTTAATCATTATTATAACACGTGACTCGATATAAAGACACGTTTTTGTACACATTACATACTTAGTTGAAAGTATAGGTTTTTTTTTACCTTTTTATATAATGCTATCAGCTTCGGCCGCGTGGGGTTCGGTAATTCTCGCATGGGATCGTACTAGCGGGATAAAAATGTG
This sequence comes from Xestia rhomboidea, assembly GCA_963853795.1. Lineage (NCBI taxonomy): Eukaryota > Metazoa > Arthropoda > Insecta > Lepidoptera > Noctuidae > Xestia > Xestia rhomboidea. Next base: position 10,360,373 of record OY970778.1, read on the forward strand.
TATAAATCCAAAAAAATCAATGATAAAAACCGGCTTAGTGTAAGTCGGACTCGCGCACGAAGGGTTCCGTACCATTGTATACAACATTAGACAAAACGGCAAAAAATCACGTTTTTTGTAAGGGAGCCCCTTACAACAAACGTGATTTTTTAAATATTTATTTTATTATAATTATTTATTTTTAAAGTGAATATAGAACTAAATATTCTGTGAATATTTTAAGCGTCTACCTGTTGCCGTTATTAATATCGAGCAAAAAACTGCAAAAAAAAAAAAAAACACGTTTGTTGTACGGGAGCCCCGTTTTTAGTATTTGTCGTTATAGCGGCAATAGAAATACATCATCTGTGAAAATTTCAACTATCTAGCTATAACGGTTCATGAGATACAGCCTGGTGACAGACGTCTACGGACAGACGGACAGTGGAGTCTTAGTAATAGGGTCCCGTTTTTACCCTTTGGGTACGGAACCCTAAAAAAAAGATATACAGGGTGTAAACAACCTCATCACGAAGCCGTCAACCAAGCATTCTGTACATCAAACTAAGTAAATTTACGCAAAAAATATTGCTGGGAAACAACAACTACAGTGTAACAACGTTTTTTTTTTGGGGTGAAAAATCATGTTTTGTGGTAGAACTCAATGTAACACACTCAAAACATTGTGCTGATGGATATATGGAATAGTACGGGGGTCGTGGAGGTGTTTAAAGTAAAAATCTCACATTATAAACTTGTATTTCAAAAAACTTGTCAAAAAGTTGGAACTTTGACCCCCAATATCTCCGTAACTAGAAGGTTCCTAGGTATGGTGTAGAACAAAAAAACGATCGCAATGATGAGGAGAACAACTGCCTTTTGGCTTTGTTAAGAGGTTTTGACACTCTTTATTTTATAGGTGAAATCGGGCTCGAGACTGCTTTGAGTATTTTTCGCTATTCCTCATAGTTTCGGATTAGTTCATCCACGCCCACTTGAAAAATTCACTCTGTATATTATAAATAAAATAAAATAAAAAAATAAATATCACTGGACTTTACGCACAGCGCCATCTAGTGCCACACTAAGCAACGAGGCTTGTGTCGTGAACACCAGATAGTTGATATACTACATAGATACTTTTTGTTTGTAAATACATACTTATTACACATTTAAACATCCATGACTCGGAAACAAATGTCCATGCTCATCACACAAACATTTGCTCCTACCGGGATTCGAACCCGGGACCCTAAGAACGTAAGGTAGCGTCACTACCGCTGCGCCATTGGGGTCGTCATTATGATGTAATCTATGTGTTAACTCAAGTTATAAACTATCTATGTGAGAAATTTCATCTAAATCTGTTCGATAGTTTTGGCGTGAAAGAGTATCAAACATCCATCCTCACAAACTTTCGCATTTATAATAATACTCATAGTAGTCAGCTTTTTTTTCGATTAATATAAGCAACATTTGTAAACAGAACACTGGACCTCGGTCCCACAACACAGGAAATCCTAGTGTAAATATTTTCAGTCAAATTTATTACTCATTCTATATTAACGCTGGTTTCATTTTTAAGCGGCATTGTAGCTATCAATTACCTGTGTCAAAAACACAGATAATGCAGCACTTCAATAGTTACCTACATAAATATCCTCACTGTATGTGGTTTATAAATTAACGATAAACTTAAAAATTGCTTCAAAAACTCCCCCTCAACGCTGTCAACTGGTAATATCCCCAAGATACTAGCGGCGTCCCACATTGTATGGCAACGCTTAGCCCAAAGAGTATAATAATAGCTTAGCCTCTGCCTAAAGCCAAAGACAGGTCTTGGGTCACGGGAAGTGTCAACTAAGCTTTTTAAAATTTCCTTTAGTTTTTGACGCATTTTTTTTTCCTTATTGTTAAGTTAGATACAGTAATACGGGGCTATTTGGTACCATAAATATACCAAAATGGTATTGGGTTTTTGAATCAGGAATTTCTCAGTAGCAGCCAATCAAAGTGTTGCTAGAGTTTGTAAAATAACTTCTACCATACACCAACTGACAGTTATCGATATTTTTGTTCGTAATTCGGGTCGTCCCAAACAGCCCCTAAAACCCAAATAACCCCGTTTTACGGTAGTTTAGTTGTGTTTTTTTAAGTAAACAATATTGTACGCAAATTAAATTCTTCTGCCATTGCGAAAACCACGTCTGGTTTCTGGGCTATATTTTTAGGTTTGTTTCTTATACAACAAGATGTATGGCAAAACTGACACTGGCCCAGATTGTTTATGCCAAAGTTGATTCAACGCAATACATTCGCATAGCGACATCGGTATTAAGAAGTGATTCACATAAGATTCCATGCCGATAAGATAAAGGTATAGATGAACCGTTGATATAAAGTGGAATGCTACATATTGCCACCCGTGGAGTGGAAGATTCTTGTGGTCTATGCATTGATAGTAACTATGAACTCAATGGTTAATGGTCATAAGGTTCATTAGGAAACTGCCGATGACTGATATATTATGTTAATGTTAGAGCTTAGACAACGTCGCCTCTTATGACTTATGATTATTGAAACTGCCTCGTTGGTCCATTGATTGCAAGCGCTATAACTGCTGAGTATATAGGATCCCTGGATTTTCAAACACAGGTCGGGTTCAGCAGGGCTATTACGTATCCTTCTGATATCCAAGGACTATCAATCAAGCTTCGGTTGTACACCGAACTTTTATGACAACCGTGAATGTCATAATATTGGTATTACGTATCACACTGAGTGGATATCACTTAACGGTGACTAACAGGGTCATACATAATACGAAACTAACCTTTTGACAGTTAATTGATGGACACTGAGTCCAGTTACTATCATTTCGAGCTGTCAACAGAGATACGTAATAGCCCTACAGGTCGGACTTATTGCTATTGGCTATTGGGTTTTTCTATAAGGATTTTTTCAATACCATAGAAGCCCGCGGTCTAAATTTGTGCTCGGATAATAGCAACAGACTCGCTTTCTTTTACATGGGACTCAAAAAAAACTAAATAACGTCTTCATACAAAAATATACAGGCTTTATGTTGTTATATTGTGATTATTGAACATTTGGAAATAGGCATGACGACAGTATCAAAAAATTTCAAATCTAATTAGTCCGTCGGTTAGAGTATTGGAAATTAATGGACACGTATTTTTTGTTTTTCTAAATTAGTGAATATTGACAAAGATAAAACGCATCAAAACTCGGGAGTGGGGGCTTCTGACGTCAGAACTAGCTAAAAATGATAGCTAGGCGTGACGAGAACGACGACGTGGCGTGGCGTGGCGTATTGAGAATTTTAAAAGCGTCATATCTTCGTCAATTTTGGTTTACGTAACAAAAGAAAAAACACGGGTCAAATATTTTTTGATAATCTAACTGACGGACTAATTCGATTTTTTTTGTCGTCTCGCCCATTGTACAGCTAAATAATCACATTTGCTAAATAAATGATTCGTCCGAGGCGCTGATGAACGATTTGGTCATTGGTCCTACGTTTTTCTGCTTTTATTTTATTTTCTACATTAGTACTATTATTTATTCTGTGGCTGTGGTCAATGCACAGAACAGGTACCAAAGTTTTCGCCTCGGAAAAAGGGACCTAAAATGTATATTTTTATACCACTTTTTGTCATAAACTTTTTATGTTTTGCAGCCACATCAGGTCATGTAGGTAATCACGTGATAACAACATTAAAAAAAATCTTGCTTTTAAATAATAATTTTACTTTCTTTTCTATCTGTCTCTCTATTCAGCTGCATAATGTTGAAGCTGGTGGCCTACCATGACGTCTTAAAGCAGGATCGTTTTAATCGCGTTCCAGTGTGGGTAAGAGACGGAGCTATAGAGGACGTCTAGCGCCATCTCTTTCCCCCACTGGCACGAAATTAAAACGATCCTGCTTTAAGACGTCATGGTAGGCCCACTGGAAAACCTCAATAGATGCAGCTGAATATCAGTATTTACAAGAGGCGACTGCCAGCTGCATACTTGTACTCCACAAACCAGTTATTGCAATCTTTACCTGCAGTGCACCTTAATGATATCTTTTTTTTCCGATTGCAGTTTAGCGCTTATTATAAGAGCTTGTAGCTAAATACCCATCAATAATAATAATTGTACAATATAATAGCTGTACGCGTCGATCCTTATGCAAGGTTAAGCCGCGCTTGCCAAGGCCGGTCTATGGATGGGTGACCATCTATTACATGATACAATGTTTGTTCCCTCCGCGTCTCGGCAAGCACATGGAGCCGTTGGTCCCGGCTGTCATTTGTACACAGTGATACAGGTAGTCAGTGGCCTGAAAGTTTAACAACCAGCGTTACCAAGGGTATACCGTATACCGTAAAGGTACCGTATTACCCAGTACTAACTGGATTATCGAACTACTGGTACATACTGCATTCGGTTAGACTGAAAGCCAACCTGAACATAGTTGGGACAAAGTTAAGCAGATGATAATTTAACAGGCAGACTATAATCTTACCTGATCTTTTCTTCTAGTGAGTACAACTACTGACGTGACGGTACTATCATTCAAGTCTACAAGCTTAACTTGCCCTTATAAAGTACTAGGTCACGTCACGCGGTTTCACCCGCGTAGTTCCCGTTCCCGTCGGAGTACGGGAATAAAATATAGCCTGTGTTGTTGTGTTAAAATGTAGCTATCCATTGCTGAAAGAATTTTTCAAATCGGTCCAGTAGTTTTTAAGTTTATTCGTTACATTCAAAAATACAAATCTTTCCTCTTTATAATATTATTATTTAATAAAAGTATATACTATAGTTTAGACTACTCTTCATGATGTTAGGGTTTCTGAACAGTCTACTTGCCTTATGGACTTGCTCGTATTTTGGCCCCTAGGCACGCCACTGTCACTGTATTGTACAGTCGTGGTCTTTTCCGCCTGATCAGTTAAAACATTTTTCGCTAAAATCATGCGGAGGCGCCGAGCCCCCTTATAGTTTAGACCTATTAGGAAAGCGTCAACTTTGGCGCGCAAAATTACAATAACTGTCATTTGGCGTGCGTCGTCAGTGCGCTCGGCCGATCGGTATCTTTTCATTTATTATTTTTATACAAAGTCAACGGGGCGGGGCTAGAGAGCGTTTTTATGTTGCGAGTGCAAGCAAAAATTAGATTAGTGCTGATAGTACATACGTATGCCGCATTACATACTCATCAACTTCAAGACACTGCTTTAATATTGTACATTGTTACAGCTATTAGCAAGTATGGCACCGAACCTACTTCTCATGGACTTGGGCATGGCCATCAGTTTCGCCACCATAGTGATACCAGACCTGCTGAACGCCCCAGAGGGTATCTCATTTACTGATACTCAAGCCTCATGGTTTGGTAAGTAGTTGCTTACCCTTTTTATTCGTGGAAGTCTAATGAATACCCAGAGTTTGGGGAAATCGGAGGGTTAATTTTGGACTCCTACCGACTAATAACCAAACGTGGTTGCAACTCTTGATTCTGGCTTTCAGGAGTTGTAGTGGTTTGATGGGAATAGTTTGAAGGCCTTGTACTACCATGAGACGGGGGCCTGGGAAATACACGTATACGCGCACCCTCTAAAGAACTAAAGAAAACATATTTATTCGGCACATGAAGAAATAAAAATAAAACTCTTCTTGTATACCTACACATACCAAAATGCAGTTTTTTCTTCCATAGAACTTTGTCTACCTACATCACAGATTTGGCTGAAATACAATATTATCTTAAAATATTTGAATTCCAGGCAGTCTTTCGTTCCTCACGCAGCCAATCGGAGCCCTAATCTCAGGACCACTAGTGGACTACGTCGGTAGAAAAAAAGCCACTTTCCTAGTGAACCTTCCCCATGTGATGGCCTGGATCCTCATGTACTTTGCGTGGAACGTTCCTACCATATTTATTGGGAACGCACTTCTGGGAATTGGAACTGGGATCATGGAAGCGCCTATCAACTCTTATGTTGGAGAAATCAGGTAAACAGAGAAACAATACTGAATTTAAATGCCAAAGGTAATACACGGGGTGTAAGAGACATCGATTCGCAAAATCTTACCTTAAATTCAGCATATAAGTCTCAAAGCATGTTGTCCTAAATTCATTATCAGTTTCCGGGTCAATATCCCTTACACCCTTAAATCCATTCAATATTCAACTAAACTTATAAAAGGGCAATAAGTTCTTAGAAAACTGGTTTGTATAATCAACCTAAAATGTTCCCATTGCTGGAATACAAGCCTCTCCTCCTCTATGAAAAGGAATGGGCAGCTATTCACCAAGCCGAGTGCAGGTCGTTAGATGTCACATGATTCGAATTTTTGGTTTAATGGTTTCCGCTGATTAATTGAAACGGAACCTGGTTAATTGCTTACAATCTGTCAATTTACCAACTGTGTGATGATGTGCCCATAAATAAAGATTATTCACAACGTTAAGATGCTTTCATGTTAGGTATATCCATTTGTTTCAGTGAACCTTCAATGCGTGGAGCATTATGCACCATCACCCAGTTATTCCTCTCCATCGGTATATTTGCGATGTACTTCCTCGGCTCCGTTGTCACCTGGCGCGTCGCTGCCATCATCTGTATCTCCATACCCTTCACTTCCATGCTCCTGGTACTGTGTGGAGCTGTAAGTATTCACGCGCAATCTCGTATTAATCAGAAATATTTGTATACCTAACCTACCTGTCCTTGTTAGTAAGGAAATCAGGGATGGCAAAAGGCTTATTCGCATATTTAACCATATCCTAGCCGTGGAAATTGGATTAAGGTCAAATAAAATTCATAATCACAAATATTCAGTGATGAACTAACAAAGGCATTATTACTAAACATAAAACTAGACAGCCAAGTTATTGAAAAACTAGTTTTGACCAAAAGTCAACGTGCGACGTTGACTTTTGTTTTGTAAGTTAAAATACAATATCATATTAAAAATAAAATTCTACTTTGGCATTCAACGACTTCTAGATAATTTAACGACTTCATGTTGCCATTAACTTGATGTTAATGCCAGTAGAATTAAGGCAGTCACGTGAACGAAGCTGCAGACATTTAAAATTATCTAGGTACACCTAACTACCTAATTATAGGTATCATCAACACCTAATTTAAAACGAAATAACCTTAACTAACAACAAACTAAAACATGGCATCAAAATTCCTCCTAAACGCTATCAACTGGTAACGTGCCCAATAGACAGGCGCCGTTGCCACGTTGTATGGCAATGCTTAAAAGAGAACAGGGGCTGTGATTCTCCATACAAATATTGACGAAATCGAAGTTCCGTATTTCGATTTTGACGAGATCGTCAAAAATTTTGTAATATAATCGGTCTGAGCTGTAGCTGTCCTTATCGCACTCTACGGCGGTAGGCTTGACGAAGCGCGACGGCAATAGTGTCTTCAAATACCTACCTCGCCCTGTTCCCTCTCCTCTGGCCAACATAAAAGTCAGCCCCTTTGATCACGGGAACTGTCAGTTGACAGTTCCCGTAAATTTTTAAACAGTAGTTTAAAAATTTATTTCGTTGCAACTAATTGTTCAATGTTATTCTTCAGGTGCCAGACACACCTGTATGGTTACTATCGGAAGGTCGGGAGAAGGATGCTCTCAAGTCTCTGTGCTACCTTCGTGGATGGACCACTGCTGATAACGTCAAGGACGAGTTTGATACGCTGGTGGTGTACGCCAAGAGCTTGGACGGCTGTGTTATCTGTTGGAAGGAGAAACGGGAAGAGTCGGATTGTGATCACAATAAGATGAATGTTTTTAAGAGGTAAAGTCACTCTTAATATTGAATAATGGTAGTAGCATAAGCATAATCAGCCTATAGTGCTCCCACTTCTGGGACACAGGCCTCCTGTCCATTAGGGAATGGGCTTTAATCTACCACGCGGGCTCCGCGTGGTGGATTGGTTGGAGTGCGGGTTGGTAGATATCACAAGGCTTCGAATTTTTGGTTCTACATGCCGCCGGTTTGCTCACGATTTTCTTTCAGTGGTGATCAAATAAATTACACAAAGCAATGCGCCTGTCTGGATTACCCACGACTTACTGCTCGTAAGTCGGTGCCGCCACCACTGAGCCATCACTGCTCTGGTAGTTGAGCTTTGGTGAATATACCTGGTTTTAGAGATGTTTTTATTAAGTTGCTGTTGTTGGTTTAGCCTTAAAAGAAAAAATAAGGATTAAAGGCAACAACGTACCTTACGTGTTCAATGTCTGTTGGTATAAGAACTTTGTTTCTTCTGACAACCTACTTAAGCAACATGGATTTAAGTTTTTCCTCATCTGGCACTAAACCTTGAAGTTTTTGAATAAACCTTTAGTATAGGTACTAGCACATAAGGAATAATTACAAACATTTAAACTTTTCCCTTACCTTAATTGTTTAATATTTGTGTAGATTCTTCATCAAGTTCAACATAGTGATGCTCTGCAAGGAAACCTTGAGACCATTGTCCCTAACTATGCTTTACTTCACCTTCATGGTCATGAGCGGTCTCACCCCGGTCAAACCGAACATGGTCAACGTTTGTTCTGCCTTCGGAATGGCGGATGACGGCAAGAACATTGTGGTAAGCATTTTGATTATCATTACCACCGTCTTCCTGCCCCTGTCCCATTCTATATACTTGGAGTGCGCGCAACACGTTTTCTTCTTCCATTCTCCCCTGTCAGACGTCACGGCATCACTTACTCCTTTCTCCTTCATATCATTCCTTACATAATCCATTCATCTTTTCTTTGGCCTTCCTCTCCCTCTCCATCCATCCTCATTTATCACACTTTTAGTCGCAATCGTTTCAACCCTCCTCAAAAATTAAATGTCCATATCACGACAAACGACTTCCTTTAAATTTTTCTGTAACAGGCGCCACTTCCAAACTTCCTCAAATATAACTTTAACCATTCTTGTCACTCCACACATCCATCTCAACATTCTCATGTCCGTTACATACAATCGTTTTTCATCCATCTTCCTCACAGCCCAGCATTCCGATTTTGATTATAATTACCGCTATCAGTCAATGTTTTATTGTTATAATCGGAGTTGTAATTAAGTTTGTTATCTGTTTAATTACTAGCATCAGTAACTTCATCACCATTGCCATTAGATTCTAATTGAATATCAAGTTGTTAACTACTATTTTCAGCACTTTCTATACAGGCATCGTTGTTCATCATTGCCAAAAAAAAGTAGGTATTTCTTCTTGTGGTTAAATAATTGTTTTAATTAGTATAACAGAGGCACGCAAAACGTGGAAAAACTGAAAATTATTTTCATTGTTCATGCCAGTTTTTGTTGGGTCTTACAAGTTATGTTTTGACGTCAGCAAGTGACGAATTGCTGTTCTATTGTCATCAATCTTGAATACATCCGTCTCTAACAAAGTCACATTCATTACTTTGTAGAAGATACTAATGTTTTATCTGCGCTAATATTGTTTCCAGGCTTATATAAAATCCTTTATGTTCGTCATAAAATGTAAGCTTAAACTTCAATTTTGCTATATTGAGCCAACAGAACTGTAGTAAGAAAAATCAGAACAATTGATTGCCGTCATTAAGTCTTACAATGTTTGAAAAAGAATCAACTCACTCTGTTTAATCGTGACACCGTTCTGTCAAACACTTTCTAACTTTCAGCTTTCTTTTTTTATCTTTAATTATTCAATAACTGTACAACTATTTTCAAAAACTGCTCAAACTGCCAGAAGTAGTAATTGTCAATTTAGACTTCTAAAAACAAAGGAATATCTACATTTTTATCATTTTACTATTTCAGGTAATGGTTGGTGTTATAACACTGGTAGCGAGCGTCGTCGTAATCGGCATCATCAAATCTTTAGGCAAGCGCAAAATAGGCATCACAACCATGCTTGGTACAGCCATCTGCTGCACTGCCCTCAGCGTCTACGCAGAAGCAAATCTAGACAAAAACGTGTTCTCATACGACCCTAAGACATTCCCTAAAGAGAAGAGCGTGGTTCCCTTGATATTCTTCTATCTTCTCACTATCTTCACTGGATTCAATCTCATTGTGTCCTGGATTATTCTCGGAGAAGTGTTCCCTTTCAGGTGAGTTAACCTTAGTTTAATTTTGACTTTAAAACTGTTGTTATTTTACACCGAATTCCCAATATCAACCCTCACAAAGTCCGTATGTTTTCCAACTTTTGTTTATGAATAAAACCTTTCTCTCAGGAGTCGAGCCTCAGCTCAGGGAATTGGAGCTGCCTGGAACTACGCAGTTACTTTCATCGGAGCCAAGACCCTGATAGACTTGGAGACCCACTTCAGACTCACAGGAGCCTTCGCTACATACGCCGCCTTCGGCTATCTCGGCACCATTTACCTGTACTTCTTCATGCCCGAAACTGAAGGAAAACCTCTCCAAGAGATTGAATCTTACTACCAAGGAAGACTTAGGACATTTGCCGATGATTGGTTCATAAACATATTCAGGAAAAAGAAATAGATTATTTTTACTAAGTAAATAATTTTAGACTAAGAACAAATTAGACTAGATCCAATTTTATTAAATATAAATAATTATTAAGAATCGCATTTTGATTTGATTGTAGTTGTACCTTTCTTAAGCTTAAACAGTGAGTATTATAATAAGTTACAAAACTATAACATCACGTGTATCTACTGTACGGGGTCCTCGATTTTCGCCATGAATAATGGTAGGGTGCTCTGCGTGTCCCATAGGACGGCGATGAAAGGTCGGTTGACTTTGAACTCTACGTCAGGGTCGTCGTATGACAATGCAACGGCTGCAAAGGCGGTGGCAGCTGCTGCAGTTCCTCCTTTTTCGTCGATCGACAAGAATGCAGAATGAACAGCCGAGGAGATGTACGGGGATTTAGGACCGTAATAGCCTATTCCGCCGAGCTCGGAGTAATCACGGCGGAACAAGTCGGTAACATTCATCTGAAAATAGGAAGCACAAGAATGAAGTAACAGGTTCACTGAAGTCAGTAAAACATAATGTTATGTTATAGGTAGCTCAGAGGACACAAAACGATGCCAGTTTCAACACTTATAAGGAAAATGTTCGAAATAATGAACCTGTCCGTTATATAACGTCGTCTGCGTCACAGACCAGAGTTGTTACCTCAAAAAACCACTTCAATGACAAGATTTATAGGTTAGGTACTATCGAGGACACTTCCGCCTGATCACCACTAAGCAAATTTTTGCTTGCACTTACAACATAGAAACGCTCTCTAGCCCCGCCCCGTTGACTTTGTATAGAAATAATGAATGAAAAGATACCGATCGGCCGAGCGCACTGACGACGCACGCCAAACGAGTTATTGTTATTTAGAGCGCCAAAGTTGACGCTTTCTTATAGGCCTAAACTTTAAGGGGGCGTGACTCGGCGCCTCCGCATGATTTAAGCGAATTTTTTTTTAACTGATCAGGCGGAAAAGACCACGACTGTACCTATAAATCTTTGCTATAGAAATTGTTTTTTTTCCCCCGTTTTGAAGATAGCACCTAAGAAGTCTGTATACGCCTGTTATCTATCATCTCCTTACTTTATTTGCAGGACCTTCGGTTTACATTTCTTTTAACCAGGAGAAAGTACTAGGTTCAAATTGTAAAAAAAAAAAACATTTCTGGTATATCTTTTACTTCATCATTAAAGACCGGACCATGTGCAAATGTATATTTCCTAATTTTTTTTCAAGTTATTGCATATTTTAGCTAAAACCGGCTATCGTGCATGTTTTCTTTACTATTAACTATTTCTAACTGGGACAATGCAATATACAGGGCGATTTCATTATTGAAGGCTCAAAGGTACGACTAATCATTTGGAGCAATATACCTACTCGGTTTTGCTAGAAAAAAAAGAAAAAAAAAAAAAAGAAAAAAAAATATGATGCATATTTTTACACTATTGTTGCATATTTCGAGCGTTTATCGTGAGTGTGCTGCCTCATCGATGCAGCCGCGTGCGATAGCATTTCTTCTGTGTGTCTCGCTCTAGCAAATGATGGTGCTGAACGACAGAAAGGGACAGGAGCATGGATTGTACGATTCCGAACTTTCAGATGAGCTTCAACCACTAAAGGTGGTGAAACCAGTAGCACTAAACACCTCTTACACAGTATTTGTGTTTAAAAGTTACTTCCCGATGGATAGTTTTAAAACAAAGGAGTTGGCTTCTAAATTATGTGTGGTCAATAGGGTGCTGTATTTTACAGAAAGGTAGTATTAAATTAACAGGGCTTTGGAGGTCAGGTAAGCAGTCACTCCATGTAAAAAACTAGTATTCGGCTGCATCCCGGTCGACTGGCAGCCGACCGAAAAAGTTAGGAGGGTAATGATGATACTAAATTAACACTTACTGCTTTCAAAACAACGGCTAAATCCGTATCAGCCCTTATTGTGAACTTTGGCAACAAAAGTTCTGTGTCCATAGCTTGGAAGCTGAGGTAGCTCAGTAGCCTGGCGTCGCTCAGAGATTCAAGTGTCCTTCTCATCCCTGTCAGCATTGAAGGTAGAATCACCATCAGGTGGTACTCGTCACGCTGGAAATTCAAAAGTAAATAACTTCGTGAATTATTTGCTTTAGCTCATACAACATTTAGGGCCTTGTACCCAAAAAGCGAGCGTTGGACGCCCATAACGTATTCGTTGCGCGCCCGCCCCGCTTTAAAGACGATCGCAATGCTCTAGTATGATAAGGCCGTTAGATATCTTCGTCTTTAAATATTGGTCTTATTGATGTATCTTGGTTGACATCAGTAAAGCTCTGTAGGACTTGACAAACTTAATTATAAAGCCTGTTTCATTTGGCTACTCTGACATTTTCTGTTTTATTACGTCATGGCGGAACCACCTTTGCTCTAACAAGTATGAGTTACATAAAAAAATCTGTATCTTTAGTTTCGACGTAAACTTTAATTAGCTTTACATTTTTGACCTGCTTCACAGCAACTCCCATATCATCAGGTTCTACAGTTTTTTATTTTATTTTATATCAATTAACAAAACTTTCATCACTTACTTCAAAAGGCAATACAATAACTTCAGCATTAGTAGCCTTGTCCTTGCCGGTCCTGAACATCTTGCGCATACGCATGAATGGAGCTGTTTTTGTTTGACCGCTACTAAGGTAGAATTCCTTGTTGCTAGTTGCTTCTACTCTAAATGGTACCTCCCATAGACCCTTGAAGTAAATGGCGTTTACTAGTACCATTTGCGTCGAGTAGTCGATTGCATCTGGAATGATAAAGATAGTGTTATTCATCACGCCTGTAATCCCGAAAAGGTTAGCCCCCGCCTAACCTACCCATTAGTACACCCACATTTCTTCAGTTATGGTTAAGTCCCATGAAATAGAGCGCGAGCCGAACCATTAACCGGGCCCATATCCAAATTCCGTGGCTACTACTGTAAACTTCCTGATGGACAAAACCTATTAACACTTGTCCCGACCTAGGAATAGAACCCAGGACCTCAAGCTCAGTAGTCGCGCTTGCGACCACTAGACCATAATTCACCATCACCATAGGCATGACGACAGTATCAAAAAATTGCAAATCTAATAAGTCCGTCGGTTAGAGTATTGAAAATTAATGGACACGTATTTTTTGTTTTTGTAAATCAATGAATATTGACAAAAGATAAAACGCATCAAAACTCGGGAGTGGGGGCTCGTGACGTCAGAAATAGTTAAAAATTATACCTAGGCGTAACGAATTGAGAATTCTAAAAGCGTCATATTTTCGTCAATTTTGGTTTACGTAACAAAAGAAAAAACACGGGTCAAATATTTTTTGATAATCTAACTGACGGACTAATTAGATTTTTTATGCCGTCTCGCCTATTATTGGCACCCTTGCCTCTTCCACAGCTGAGTAGAATTAGGCTTTATCTCATTCGTGTCATGCTACCTAATCCAAATTGTTTGGAATCAACGCCGCAAATGTTTTATTCTAGTATTTTTAAATTTTTGACCACCATCATTAATCAAAACAGCATGTTGAAGATCATTTCTAGTAAATATCAGTGTCCAATACACTCGCTCTGGGTAAGTACTGTGGCTGGGACATTAAAATAAATGTATGTTGTAAATTATGTATTTTGTAACTGTACAAGGGTGTAAACCACCTCATCACGAAGCCGTCAACCAAACATTCTGTACATCAAACGAAGTAACTTAACGCAAAAATTATTGCTCGGAAACGCCTTTTTTTAACTCAATGTAACGCACTCAAAACATTGTGCTGATGGATGGATTGAATAGTATGGGGGTCGTGGAGGTGTTTAAAGAAAAAATCTTATATTAAAAACTTATATTTTTTTTAAAAAGTTGTCAAAAAGGTGGAACTTTGACCCCCAATACTCCGTAACTAGAAGGTTCCCAGGTATGGCGTAGAACAAAAAAATGATCGTAATGACGAGGAGAACAAAATGCCTTTCGGCTTCGTTAAGAAGTGTTTACAGTTTTTAGTTTATCTGACATTAAATTAAATTACCTAAATTAATGTTTTCCGTTCCTTTGTTTACGTGGAATAATTTCAACTCATTTCATTGCTTTACTGATATTTTCGTCACTAACAAAGTGTTTAATAGCATTCACTTATCATAACCACGTCATTAATAAGTGAAACCAAATGAGATAGCTCAATCAAAAAAGCTAATCAAGCAAGTAAATAGTTAATCAAGACAGATTTAAATCCTATAATAAACCTGAGGTCCGCGCGCGAGTTCCGAGGAATCGGTGGTTGTTTAAAACACCGGTGGTTTTATTTCGGGTGCATAGTGCCCTTACTTATATCATCTCTCAACTATGTTCAGCTTTCAGTCTAACCGGATTCAGCTGAATACCAGTATTTTACATGAAGTGACTGCCTATCTGACCTCCACAACCCAGTAACCGGGTAATACGACACCCATTGGTAAGACTGGTTGTCAGACTTTTCGGGTTTCTACCTGTAACGACTGTCAAAGATCCTAGAATGACAGCCGGGACCAACGGCTTAACGTGCTTTCCGAGTCACGGAGGAGTCTTGGTGTGTAAAGATGGTCACCCATCCATGGATCAACCTCGGCAAGCGTTGCTTAACCTTATGGATCGACCCGTGCGGCTGTTATTACTTAGCCACGAGCTCCTTCTCCTGTTGCAGACAATAATCATAAATCACACGTCTGGCGCAACTTGCACTATCAGCCTACCCCTGACTATAGCTAATACTATATCATCAAGTTATCTAGTTCGGGCTGATGAAAATAATCTTAATTCCTATACACTGTAAGCTCATATTTACCTGGTGCGATAAGTTGTTCGATCTGGTTGGCAGTTCTGGATGCTACCCAGCTGTTGATCTGGCGTGCTGCTTCTCCTGCTCTGCCTGAGAAGGACAGAGTTGTGACCTCGCTATTGAAGCTGTTTACGGCCACGTTATGGAAGTTCTTGTCGATAGCAAAGTTATCTGATATGAACACATTGTTTGCAATCTTCAGAAGATTGTTGGAATTGCGAGCCTGGAAAACGAAAATGTTTTGAATTGTAAGTTGTCATGTTTTTCACAAGAATTGTAAGGTATTAATAAATAAGTCACAACTCTTCAATCAAGCCATTTACAGTTGTAACTCCTCGACCATTACGACTATTGTCAAGAATTGACATGCGCGTAGTTCCAATGTCTCATCAATTTGTAGCGTCAGTTTCTATCATACTTACTTTAGGCACGAGGAGGCGTCTAATTTAAAAACCCGCTAAATTACAATTTTGCATAGAAATTGTCTTTGATAGCTCTTTCAACTCTCTACAAAGTAAGCAACTCATTTTCGATCAAATGCCTCTACAACAGTACTAAATTGAGCCTTCAACCCTATGCTTGGAAACAAAATCCGCTAAAATGGTATGTACTATGTAGTATGTATGTAGTCAGAAATGCGTCATAAGTTTTTCATTGTTTACGGGTTTAAAAACAAAATGGTTTAGCGGGTTTTGAAATTACACGCCTCTCAAACAGTTTTCTATTCTACACAAATTTAGCCGTACCAAGATGCGCGTAATCGCGTGATGTTGCGTAATCGAAAGATATATTTTGACTGAAACGTATATGTTACCGGCCAAATCCGATTTCAGGCCAAACTAGTTTGTCCTAAGCTAGCTTGTAGTAGACGTAGCCCCCTTGCACGGGGCTTCTATTTCTATTAGCAGGGCTTATACTAACCTAAGACGAACGGAATGACGGGGTCTTAGTCCCCACCTTCGAACCTAAACTGTCCGAGTCGGAATACCTCAACTCCTGAGCTCGATTCGCTTACTCTTTGGCCTCGGATAAACTGATTTTCGGGAACAATATTTTATTAATGGATGGGCCCACAAATCACGGTTTTTTACCACCATTGATCTTATTAATGGATTGTAAGTAATCTCTTAAATGTAGGGTCTACGTATTTCATGTATATAGCCATTATTTTTATTTTATTTTTTTCTCTTATGTTAACACTTATTTTTGTGAATGCTGGTTAACCTGTAATTGGCGACCGTGTAAGTCCAAGACTGTAAAACCTATGTATACCTAAATGCTGTACACAGAAGCTGTTGGTGAACCTATATTAATAAATAAATCTGTTTTCCACCAACAAACAAATATATGCTTTAAATCCTTAAGTAATTGTATGCCGTTCATGGCAAATTCCTTCATCATCAACTCATTGATTTCTTATCATGAGGTAAAAATGTTTGCCATACAACTTACCCGGACGCCTTCAGAAACCTTGGAGTAAGCTGGAGCGGTTATTTCCGGCGCCATGTGCAGTGCGTTTGTAATCTGTGCCTGTGTCTGTCCTGATGCTCCTTGCTGCAGCAGACCCAGGAGTAAGGTGATGGAAAATGGCGATACCACCAAGTTGCCCGGATGCAAGCCATCGATAGTCTGTAATGGTTGAATTTATCAATCGTTGGTCTTATTAGGGAGAATATTTTGGGATTCATAAATTAAAGTTAGCATAACTTTCTCGACTTTCTCTTTCTGGAACTTGTAAACGCCAAGCAAATCTATAGAAATAAATACTCGTCTGAATATAAATAACAGTTTTTTCTGAAAGCCTATGAAAGGTATGGGTATAGGTGTATTTCATAATGATGTCTGTCTGTTCCGGCCAACCTCCGAAATGGCTAAAGAGTAACTAAAGCTACTTCTATTTCAGAAATTGGATTAGGGTTAAAAAAAAACATCATTTATGGTAAAAAAAAATTAAAACCCATGAAATGGTTAGCAAAATCCGATTGAAAAATCTCGGGAACAATCCCGCCACACTATTCCCAAACCACTGTAACTCCTAAAAGCCAGAATCAACAGTGGCGATCACCAGAAAAGCGCCGAGACAATGAAGCTCGACGAAGACCCAGAGAAAGAATTGATCTATCTTGAATCCCACAACGAAATTAATCAGAAAAGTATAGCGGAGGAGTAGGACAAACCGTAATTTCCACTTAGAATTCAAATATGGAAGTAATATTTATATACCTAATCATTTCACGAGAACGAAGGCTACGGGCTACAGCCAATGCCTTCAAAAATTCAGAAAACACACTTACCTTTAGCATATTAACTCCAAAATTCGTCACCGAGTACAACAATTCGTTGAAACCTGGAGCCCGCTTATTAGGGTAGTTGAAATCAGATGAGCTAGGCGAAGATTTCGATGGGACCGGCAATCTAGCTCTATCAAAGTCATTTTGGGATAAAGGCACTATCGGCCCACCTTGTGGTCTCTGAGGTAATGTTTGTCCTGACTGAGAATATGGTAGTTGAGAATTCGCAGGTTTACTCTGCCCTTCTAGAGGTCTCTGAAATACACTTTGACTATCATACGAGGTCTGTTGTGAGGGTTGCCAGGTTGCAGCCTGAGAAACTGTTGGTCCCTGGGCTCCATACTGTTGGGCTATCCGTCTATTTGGTGTTGTCGGCGTCAATACTTGTCTGTTAACCAAATGATTCCGATTATTATCACTAGATTCTTGTCCAAAAGACGAACCAACTTCTGTTACTTTAGTCTGTTGAATTTCCACTGTTGTTAATGGTTTTGTCTTCTGCGATTGATCTCTTTGTCCTAGATTATTAGGACTCCGTACGGATAGTGGCATTGACTGTAATTGATCAGGAAAGTAAATATTTGGGTCCAAATTATACTGCGGGTAATATTGCTGAACCTGTGTCTGAACGTTTAACATCAAGCAGCAAAGCGTTAAACCTGTAATGAAGTACAAATATTCATTGTTATAACATGGACTTAGTTATGCGAAAAGGATCCAATGCACAACATGGCTAAAAGTTACTTAAGTGCACCAAACTGATGCGAAATATCGATACTCTACTCTACACCATTTAAAACGGTTGGTTCTAAAGTTGAAAAAAATATAACCTTTTGTTTTTTAGATGGATCCTTTTTACTGGCCAATAGTATCGATATTTAGCGTCAGTTTGGTGCACATAAGTTATTTTTGTTCATGTTGTGGATTGGATCCTTTTAGCTGAACTGCTTTCAATTAGAATTAATTTACAATGTTACATTTTTACTTATGAAACTGACTTTAATTATAGGGACGTGTCCTAATACGTTTTCCTAGTAACATGAATCATTTTGTTCTTCTAAAGCGCTAACTTTGAATTTCGCGGTACTGAATGGGTAAATAACCTAGCCCTTGCTTGCTATTGTCCCTCCGGTCAATGCAATGCAGTAAGAAACGATTATTTGTATTATTTTATTATTATATATATACAAGGGCACGAAACACGAGTAATGCGTTTTTGTTTGTGTGACGTCATTTAAGATAATAGTTTATCTCTCAGTTTCTTAAAATACCGATTGTTTACAAAACAACTTTCTCAAAATGGCGTTAGTAATTTTCTCTTGGGACCCGATGAGTCGTTTTTCACAATCATTATAAATGTCCAAACTGGTTACATTATAGCGTCCTATTGTGACATTTCAAAACTCTGCAACAACATATTTTTTTTCTTATTTTTTTAAAGCACTGACGATGTCTATTTCGAAACCAGTTATCTCCTTTTAGAAAAACGTTGAATACTTACTTTTTATCAACATGGTTGATGTGTATGGAACAATTTTCAATAACTATAGTTGTTTACGTTTCTCACTTGTTGACCCAGGGGTCACGTGTATACAATTATTTTCAACTTAAAATCACTTTATCAGTGCGTACGCGCACAATTCACATGCACTGTCCACTGACACTACCGGGCGAGTGACCGTAAACAAGATCTCGCAAATTAAAAGCCATTTACGAGGGTCAAAGAATTTTAAACGTTTTAGTCCCAGTACATAAAGTCACATTTACATTGTGCTTAAGCTCCACTGTGTTATGTGATTCTTAAGCGACTTAACATTCGATTTTAGACGTAAAGCCTCATAAGCATAAAGATTAATTTAAATAAAAATATGTAGAAATGTTGATGTTGGGTCTAAAGACTTGGTTTTCCCGTAAACAGCCGGTTTGTGTTTTTCCTTGGCAAGCCTTAATACATATTTAAAAATATATTCATAATTATATTTTATAAAATACCTAGCAGGTGTACAACTTGGGGGTATTATCAAGTTTTAGCCAATGGGCACTTAGATTATTAATTAATATGTTAACCTACATGGTAAGAATGTCTCGTTACAGCTTTATTTTTTGGTGCAGCCATAGTTTTTTTTCTCGAAGAGTTACAGTCTTCCAGATTTATTTACTGTACAATTTCAGTGTTGAAAATATTCACAATTTAGCAGGAAAAAGTAGGTATTTTAAAATCGTTTATTTCTATCACATTTTAGAAGATAAGCCAGATCTATTCGTTCTTATTTCCTATATTTTACATTTTTTTTTTTTTTCAATTTTTTGCCTTGGGTTTTTCTTATATTTTACCAGTCAAAGTTAGTAGCATCTTAGCATGTAGGTAGTCTTTGGGTTTTGCAATTTATTACCCGAATCGTAAATCAAGTTTCGGTAAAATCAAAGTAAATATTTGAATGTCTTTGGGTAAAATGTTGCGTGAATTTAGGAAAATCTTCATTATTATTGCTAGCCCACATTGTCCCACTTCTGGGCAAAGGCCTCCCTCGATTCCTTCCAGCGGTCACGATTCTATGCTACTTCTTTCCAATTCTCAAGAAAGACATTCAGTTCATCCCGCCAGAAAATATCATAAAAATGCAATATTTATTAAAAAATGAGAATGCAGAGGATCAGGTTCATTTGCATAGTTTATTTAAAACCATGAAATATACATAGCTTTGCTGTGGGTGTGGGGCGGATCCGGTCCACAGTCTAGGTACTTGTTGCCAAAAACACAAGAAAATAATGCACTGATGTTTTTTTATGGTAGTCAGACATGCAGAAGGCTAACGAGAGGTGGTGTGGAGCAGCTTGGGAGAAGCCATGTCCAGCAGTGGACTGCTAAGAGCCGAAGTGATTAAAGTAAAAATGGGAGAAAATCTGTGGGATCTTCTTCCTAGCGTATCGATGGCAAAAAGTTCAAATGTCTTTAGCCCAAAACTCAACCACACGAATCCCGCTCACTGATGCACTAAGTAGATCATCAGATGCACAGATGATAGGGCAGTCTGGGGCAGCTCAGACCTAAAGTGCGTACGCGCCGTCTCCCGACAGACAATATCCCACCGTCCATTGCATCTTCAATTCAAATTCAAATACTTTATTGTGGAGGTGTGCCCCGCTTGGGCGGAGCACCGCCGTGTCCTCGAAGCGGCCATTGGCGGCGGCGACCTCTCGCTCCCGGCCCTGGTTCAATCCATGGTCCGGAGCACGACGGAATGGGACGCCGTCACCTTCTTCTGCGAAGCAGTCATGCTAGCGAAGGAGGGGCGGAAAGTGAGAGGGAGAGATCTACGTCTATCAGAGATCCACACGTCCTGGACGGCGCGGGAGACGCACCGGGCGTCGGGGACCACGTGGTGGCTTCCGGCCACCGTAGGCGCGGGCCTGTGGACGGTGAGCTATGAGCAAGCTCGCCGTCCGTTCGTCTCATGATGACAGGCCGTGTTGACGGCGCGTTCGTGTTCCACGCGCGCCTCAAAGAGAGTCAGCAAAAAAGAAGGGGTCCGCAAGGGCCGAAGCCTGCCGGGGCTGCGGGACTATTCGAAAGAGATACCGTGGCCCCGGAACACAAAGGGCGATGAAGGAACATGGATGGGTTTTAGTCAGTAAAAGTCTGACACTCCCTCTTGCTCCGCCCAGAGCGGGAGGAGTCATTTGATTAAAAAAAAGTCCTATCACGTGCGCCCCTGATGATCTATGGGATAAATGAATGGGAATAAAAAAACGTAATTTTCAATGATTATTTTATTTTAAAGCTGTCTTTGTATTTCGTTTAGAAGAAACCATTAATAAATCATTGATACAATTAAAATGTCCAAACGGTTTGGGTTTAAATGTAAAGGATGAGAGTGTTAAGTCCATGTTTTATGTTAGTCACATTATTTAAACAAATCAAAACTTTTGACAAAATATTGCAAGCAGTTAGCCAAGAAATTGTGCTAAGTATTTGTAGATAATATATGAGAAAAGCTGAAAGTTGAAGAAGTCCATTATAATTTTGCTGTGTAGTTGACTACTTGAAACAAGCTAATGAAAAGATACAAAAATTGGTATAGTATAGGAAAAAACTTTCGGAAATAATGAAGGTTCTGGTATTGAAGATTCAACCATCTAGGAATAGGTCTACCTACCACAGAGCACGGACATCCGTTTTGTCACCGGTCGCAAATGCGCAGGCGGCGATTCCAAACTCTGTGGTACGAACCTATGACGTAACGATGGCATTTAGAAAACGAATTTGAACCTTCACCCAAAATCTCCATAGATATAACGAGGATAAAACTGTAATAAATTCAATTTTTTTAATTATTCTACTTTATTTTTTTTACCACAATGATCTCAGAATTTTAATTAAGTATACCGTTTGAACAGTGATTGATAATATGGCTATATATATGTAAATAATAAATAATAAATAAATAATAATAAATAAACATTTTATTTCTCTTCCACAAAGGCGCCTTAAAAATATGATTATACTACATCAGATAAATCCTTTGTGGGAAGACTGGTATCTGCACTAGGAAAACCCTGTCACACAGATTACCAGGCCCCCCCCCAAAAACAGTGTTTTAGTATTAAATCTTAACAATTGATCGATTGTAACCTTTGTTAGAAGAACACAGTAAAAAAACAAAGGGAAAAACTAGATTTACAAAATTAAATTAATATTACTATTGATAATGAGCTAGTAAAGTATATTAAAGTGTAGTGTGGTGTGGTGTGGTGTAGTGTGGTATGGTGTGGTGTGGTGTGGTGTGGAGTGGTGTGGTGTGGTGTGGTGTGGTGTGGTGTTGTGTGGAGTGGGGTGGTGTGGTAGTGTGGTGTGGTGGCGTGGTTTGGTGGCGTGGTTTGGTGGCGTGGTTTGGTGGTGTGGTATGATGTGAGGTGTGATAGGTAGGCTGAAAACACATTTATCTTAAAACAAGTAAGAGGCTTTCAGTGCTATCGTAGTCAAGGTCCAATAGATATGTGGTGAGTACTTGCTTACATTTTGCTTTGGTAAGAGGGTATATTGTTAGTATAGAGTTTAGTTTATTATATAGATAACTGCCAAGGAAACAAAAGTTTCGGCGCGAAAGACTACTTTTACACATTTGAGTAGAACATACATTTGTCTTAATGCGTTTATGAGCGTGCAAGGATGAGTTGTAGTCTAATGAAGAATGTTTACGCAAGATTATTTGGACGATAAACAATTGTCGAACAGTAAGAACCTTGCACTTATCGTAGAGTTCAGTGGTAGGGTGAAAAAACGGTAAAGCATTGGCTACCTTAAGCACTGCTCTTTGCGCTCGCTCAATTTTAATCATGAACGATTTAGAGGCACCACCCCAGACAGAAATACAATAACTTATTACGGATTGACAGAGTGCAAAGTATACTGCTTTAAGAACTTTTGCATCTGCAACACGTCGTAAGCTTTTAAAAATGAAGATGAGCTTCCTAATTCTCTTGGACAACAGATCGATGTGGGAATGAAAGTTAAGGTTCTTGTCAATTGTTACCCCGAGGTATCGGAGTGAGTCCACTTTTTCAAGCTTAGGGCATGAGCAGGAAGAGCTGTTGTTACATGAGTGGGCCGTGATGTTTAATAAGGCGTCTTGAGTGAGGTGACTGTTCGTCAGTGTAAACGATATGTATTTAGTTTTTTCTGTATTAAGTGAGAGTAAGTTGTTGTTGAGCCAGGTCATAACGAGTGAGAAACCCATTTGAGCAAAGTGGTACACTTCCTCCCAAGTATCTCCATAGAACAGAAGAGCCGTGTCGTCCGCAAAACTAATAATCTTGCCGTTAGTAAGTTTTAACTGACACAGGTCATTAATAAAAATTAAAAAGAGGGTAGGCCCTAAAATACTCCCCTGGGGAATACCGATATTGACTTCGCAGTCATCACTCAACCACTGATCGACCACCACTCGTTGAGCTCTCCCATTCAGGTAACTTTCGAACAATTTTAATTGTTCGCCACGAATTCCGAGGTGTTCAAGCTTCTTCAGTAAGAGTGGCGCAGAGACTGTGTCAAAAGCCTTAGCCAAGTCGAGGAAAATCGTAAGAACCTTTTTCTTTTTATCTAACCTAGAAATTATGGTATCAGTTAGTTGATGTACGGCATCGCTTGTTGATCTACCCTTACGAAAACCATATTGATTGTCCGATAAAAGTTTGTTTGTTTCTAGGTAATTGGTTAGTTGCTTATTAATAACTTTTTCAAGAATTTTGGATAGTGTAGGCAAAATGGATATTGGACGGTAGTTATTGACACAGTCCCTGCTACCAGACTTATGAACTGGATGAACTAGGGATTTCTTGAGATCTAAGGGGAACTCACCAGTGAAAAGACAGAGGTTGCAAATATACGTGATAGGATCAGATAATAAGTCAACGTATCTTTTTATTAATTCACTGGGAACATCGTCACACTGTGCTACATAAGTGGTTTTAAGAGATGCTATGATGATTTTGATCTCATCCACATCAGTGGGCAGAAGGACAAAAGAGAAGGGACACGTCGGCAGAGATGAAGTCTGGTTTAGAGTAGGGTCAAACCCTGTGATAGATCCTGCTAAAGTTTTACCGATTGTTATGAAGAATTGATTAATCTCATTCACAGAATGTTTGGGCTGATCTGGATCAATTAGATCCATAGGTGAACTTTTCTGTTTATTGGTGTAGGTGATTGTTTTGATGGTATCCCACAATTTCTTAGTGTTGCCCCGACATTTCGAGAGTTCAGCCTTATCATACTCTTGCTTAACTTTTTTTAGAGTGTCATTACAAAAATTACGATATCGTGTGTAGGTTATTTTTGCAACTTCGTCATTAGGATGCTTTTTAGACTTAAGATGAAGATTGTCTCGATTTCGCATGCATCGTAGTAGTCCAGGAGTAATCCAAGGCTTAATTAATCGCTTACGTCTCGGAACACTGATCTTCTTAGTGCACGCAATCATCAAAGTGGTTAGGGTCTTAAGGAAGAGAGATACAGCTTCATTAGCTCTCTCTAAAGAGTAAACACTGTCAAAGTCTACTGTTTTAATTTTTTCGTCTAGGGATGGATAATGAATACGTTTTATTGTTTTTGAGAGATGGTGTGAGGAGCTCGTGTGGGAAAGGCTTATAATGACGCTGTAGTGGTCGGTTAGGGTCGTATGGGCAACAAAACATTTTACCGCAAGTTTTGCCTTGACAATTACGTGGTCAAGGCAAGTTTGAGAATGGGTGGGGATATAGTACGCAGGCAACATACCATGAGAGGCTAATAAATTGAGGTATATTTCCGCTCTTGCATCTGAAGTGGACGGCGTGATGTCTATATTAATGTCGCCAGTAAGGAAAATATTATTGTATGGTGATAATGTTAGTAAAATATTGTTTAATGATTCAAGAAATTTAGAGACATTTCTTTCCCCCGGGGGACGATAAATACAGAGAATCACCGTCTGCGAATTGATAACGATAATCAGACAGTTTCCATCCACAAGCGATGGTTCTAATATCTTATATGTAAAGGAAGATTTATAGTAAACAATAACGCCCTCGTTTTGTGTCCTGTGAGTTTGTGTGTTTGCGAACTGGTAACCATCAATGAGTGGAATAAACGGTGTCCGAGATATCCAACATTCCGTTAAAATTATCACATCCCAGTCTACTTGTGATCGTTTGATGAGGGTTTGCAATCCTGGAAAATTACGGCTAACACTTCTTATATTTTGTACAATAATGTTCAAAGGGGAATTCTCGGTATAAATTAAACTGGAGCAGTTATCGATGTCACAAGAGCTGGAGTCAGCGACAGTTAACTCATCCAAGTCACTATTTATGGATAATTGGGAATTATGATCGAATTTTACGTAAATGGTTCAGTGTTACTTTTATAAGTTTCTGGTGTAAATATAGAGTTTTTATGGGTACAGATGCTAAGTGGATATAAAAGCCGTGCGAGGCTGCGTTAATATGAGCCTTGGGTGAGATATTATGTGTTCTTAATGATAGGTGAGTGGAGAGTTTGTTGATCTGTTTAGTGGAATTTGTGTAGGTACAAACAAAAATCAATAATAAGTTAACATGCAAATAAGTTGTAAAATTGAACAAAAAAAGTAAACAATAAATTAAAAAAGTTGTAACAAAAAATGCTAACAAACACATTTTGACAAGTTTAACAATAATTATGGTAGATAGTCATTGCTGCCCTCTTAGATTAATGAGATCAGATTCGCTATCAACGCGAATTTGTTTCATCCCTTCCGCTTTACGTAGGAATATCCGTCCGTGTGTTACCCAGCAAAATGCGTATTTGTACTCCTTGGCAAATTGTCTGCACAAATAAAAAATCTTCTTCGCGTTTGATGTTAGAGTTTCCGTTACGTAGATCGGAGTCTGCGGCCCTTTGAATTGTAGATGGGAAGTATTTAGTTTGCTGACCTTATTGACCTGATTGAATTTTTTTACGGCAGCTAACAGAGCATCTTTCGTTAGTTTACTGGTAAACTCAACGATTATAGGTTTATAACCGTCTGATTTGTTATTCACTCGGAAAATATCACGAATACCTGTCGTTTCAACGTCAACACTGACGGTTTTCCCCACGTTTTTAATCACGTTGATCAGATCTTCTGTGGTCTCTTTCGTATCGTTAAGTGGGATGTTCCGTATCTCTATAGTTGCACTTTTTAAACTTCTCTCAACAGATTCTAGTTTACTTTCGAGTGATTCTATGTATTTTTGGTTATCGCGCCGTTCATTCTCTAATTTCGCTACACTTGCAATTATGTCATCAAACTTTTCTGAGTTAAACTCAACTGATTTACGCAGTTCACGATATTCTTCGCGGATCTCGTTCACGCTACTCAGTATTTGGTCGATCTTATTATTTTGAGAAACAGACCAAGTTTGTAATGTACTCATAATCTCTGTTTTGAAGGACTGCCACTCCGCTTTATATTCTTGATCGTGTTTTCGTTTAGGTACTCGTGTACTTACATTTGATGAGTAGTCACCAGGAGCTACTTCATCACGACCGCAAGTGGGAATATTCGGCTCCGACCCGCCGTGATATGGGGAGATCAAAGCATCCGTGGAGGTCGCTACTGGCGGAGGAGAACGTCGATTCATATTCATTTATTTGAGCGCCGCTAGTTCGATCTAGCGCTCCTGGTACTTGGCGACAGCTACGCTGCCAGTGCGTGCGCACTGGATCGGTTGGAGGGCGGTGACCGTTGCGCGCGTGATTAGCGACTAGAGGGTGTGGTTTTGACCTTATTGGCTAATTAGATGATTACTCACGCAGTTGTGGCGTAGAGATAGCTCGTATAGGTGATGCTCGTCGCACACTGGTTACACTTAGCTTCGTACTTCGTAGCTTATGCGCGCCTGGTACTTTCACGAATTTTTAATGTGTGATTTTATTTCTTTAAATTAAATAAAATTAAGTTTTGACAATATAGCAGCCAACTTAAAACACGTCTGTACCACACAGAGCTCCGGGGGGAAAGGGAGTATGTATATTTATATTAGACACCTACTTACAAACTAAACTAATTGGCACATAACATTATACTAGGTACTTATATTCTAAGATTTATTACTCGATACAAGTGTTAAAATATTTGTCTTAAAGTACACCACAAATTGTAAAAGTCAGACTGCGGAAGCCATTAGAAATTTTATAAAAACTGAAATTAATATGATACCCTCAGATGTGAGTTGGTGTAACTGCATTTTGGCCTTCTATTTGTTGAGAGACGCTGGATTGCTGTACAGGAATAATCGGCATCAAATCAAATGGGCATAAAAATAGAATAACTTAAGGGCAACACCTAATTGATGTTATTTAAGCAGTTTTTTAAGAAATACTATTTGTTCTAGCACATCAAAAAATATATCATGTTAATATTCATCATATTTCAAAGACCGTGGACGGACTCGATACATAATTGGACAAAATCGGCTCGATGGAAAATAATGGCAAAGAGTGGTCATATAATCATCATTAAACGGTTC
This sequence comes from Xestia rhomboidea, assembly GCA_963853795.1. NCBI lineage: Eukaryota > Metazoa > Arthropoda > Insecta > Lepidoptera > Noctuidae > Xestia > Xestia rhomboidea. The sequence continues at coordinate 10,388,020 of OY970778.1, forward strand.
TATGTCTTTATTTTTTTGACGTATGGGTCTGCAATTAAAAACATGAAGTCAACATAATTTCATATCTAAATCGCTAACGAGTCATATTTCACAAATAATCCACACTTTTTGTTATTTCAATGTTTATTCATTATTTTCTTCTAGAACCGCCCAGTAACTCTCTCGCTCTCGTTTACTCCGATACAAATAGACAGTGTGCGCGCATTTTGGTGTTGAGATCCCCTTAAGTAAATCTACTGTATGATTGTATTTTGAAACATGTGTGTTGGATTTTGTAATTTGTATTACATGGGCGACAACTTCAAATTGAACAAGCCCCTTTAGATAAGAGAAAAAAAGTCAGTCTACCTTTTTTTTGTATTATTGTCCAGTCAGTCAACAAATTAAGTCAAGTTTTTCTTGTTAGTCGTCACGTTAGTCAAAATTATAAATTATTAATAATCATATAAATATGTCCGTTAAAATTCTAGTCACAATTATTTAATCATAGAGCCACGACACTTGAAAAAGATTTCAACATAAATCAATGAGGCCTTTGCTTAGGAAGGTAAAAGTTAAGCCAACAAGACAAAAAATGAATTCCTTGAAAATAATTAATTTTAGGTCGGTAAACTGTCAGTGTCGTTCTGTTTGTCGTATTTAAAATTAATATAATATTTTCAAGTCTCAGACCTTTCACAATATTTATGTAACTTTGAATTTGTGGTAATGACAACTTAAATATTAACACCACACACACTAAAGCCTTTACAAGGCGTTGATTTGCGCAGACGCCAGCAAATGAAGCTACAACAATCTTTAATAGTATATATTTTCAACTTTATTGCTAAAGCTTCCATTTGATTGGTAAAATTTGACAGTTTCGGTTAGCTTGATGTGCGTCGTCAGTACGTTATTTTACTAGAATATTTTGAGGTCACTTAGCAATTCCATACTTCATTTGTTTTAAACCGTATGAACATGGGTTATTGATATGTAATCATTTTTTGCCGTAATATATAGTGCAGGATAGCGCAGTCTGGCAGCTGCTAACCTAACGCCCCTCAGTATTTCGAGCATCTATAAGTGACAGTTCATTTGCGGCACATATAATTCTTTGTGCAATACGAGATGGGGACATGCCATAGTGTTCCAACGGTGCTTTATACTCGTAGAAAGGCGCAGACACCGTGCGTACAGCCCGGCGAAGAACAGAACAGGTGTAAGGCAGGTTTGTAGCTTTCTTCTCTGCAATTCTGAATCTGTAAATCGAAACAAACTAAAATCAAAGCATTTATTTCAACTAGGCTAGTTACAGGTACTGTTGAACTATCGAAACAAACACAACAATGAAATGTAGCTACAGTACCAAATTGTCGCTCAGCGGACGGACTTCCGGCGGGATCTCATGGCGACATGGAGAGAGCGACTATCGCAACCCCGTGCAGGGCACGCCACAATAGTGGCGATAAGTCCCCTCTTTGAGGAGTGGCTGGAGAGACGCCACGGCGTCCTCACCTTCCGCCTGACGCAGGTTCTTACCGGACACGGATGTTTCGGTAAGTTCCTGCACCGAATCGGGCGGGAGGAAACGCCCGGGTGTCACCATTGTGAGGATCGACCGGAGGACACGGTGGAGCACACGGTGGAGGTGTGCCCCGCTTGGGCGGAGCACCGCCGTGTCCTCGTAGCGGCGATTGGCGGCGGCGACCTCTCGCTCCCGGCCTTGGTTCAATCCATGGTCCGGAGCGAGACGGAATGGGACGCCGTCACCTCCTTCTGCGAAGCAGTCATGCTAGCGAAGGTGGTGGCGGAACAGGACAGGGAGAGATCCTCACGTCCCGGCCGCCGCGGGAGACGCCCCGGGCGTCGGGGGCCACGTGGTGGCTTCCGGCTACCGTAGGCGCGGGCCTGTGGACGGGGAGCTATGGGCGAGCTCGCCGTCCGAACGTCTCATGACGACAGGCCGTGTCGACGGCGCGTTCGTGTTCCACGCGCGCCTCAAAGAGAGTCAGCAATAGGGAAGGGGTCCGCAAGGACCGAAGCCTGCCGGGGCTGCGGGACTATTCGAAAGAGATACCGTGGCCCCGGAATACAAAGGGCGAGGAAGGAACATGGATGGGTTTTAGTCAGTAAAAGTCTGACACTCCCTCCTGCTCCCAGAGCGGGAGAAGTCATTTGATGATTTCCCATCCTAAAAAAAAAAAAAAAAAAGGGTGATGCAGAGATAATACACAGTAGGTGCAATAACAGAAAAAAAAGACTAGAAAAAATTATATCTAAAACATAAGAATAAATACATATATACATACATATAACAAAATATATAAAGTTATGAGAAACAAACAAGGAAAAAAACTATAACAACTTAGTTTTGAGACGAATCTGCCAACTTCTTGTGAATATGCTCTCGAGCCTTCACTTTGAAGGTGAAACGACTAGTCAACGTCCTGATACTCTGGGGGAGCGCATTCCAGAGGAAGACCGCCTGGACAAAGAAGGAGGATTTTATGAAGCCAGATCGGTGAGAAGGACAGCGTAGAAGACAGTTATTGGAGGACCGAAGGTTTTTGCTGTGCGCAGAGCATAAATATTGAAAATGAGAAGTGAGATAAGAAGGAGAAGTGGGTTTGTGAAGGAGAGAAAACAGGGTTGTCAAAGCCCTCAATGCTCTGCGCTGCCGGATGGGTAACCACCTTAACAGCAAACGATGTGCAGAAACATGATCATACTTGCGGAGATTGAAGACGAATCGAATGCAGCTATTAAGAAGTCGGTCAAGTTTATGGAGGAGTTCTGCATTCAGGTCATAGTAGCACCAGTATCTAGTGTCTGTGTATCATAGTAGTCATCACCATAGTCAATCATGGGGAAGATTAGGGTCTGTACAAGCATTGCCTTAATGTGTGATGGGAGAATATTTTTCAGCCGGTAGAGCGACCGCAACGTTCCGTTCCGTTATATATATATATAAAGGGTTTAAAACACCTCTTAACGAAGCCAAAAGGCACATTTTCCCCGTCATTGCGATCATTTTTTTGTTCTAGACCATACCTGGGAACCTTCTAGTTACGGAGATATTGGGGGTCAAAGTTCCAACTATTTGACAACTTTTTTTTTAAATACAAGTTTTTAATGTAAGATTTTTACTTTAAACACTTCCACGATCCCCGTACTATTCAATCCATCCATCAGCACAATGTTTTGAGTGCGTTACATTGAGTTCTACTACAAAACATGATTTTTCACCCCAAAAAAAAAAGTTGTTTCCCAGCAATAATTTTTGCGTAAAGTTACTTAGTTTGATGTACAGAATGCTTGGTTGACGGCTTCGTGATGAGGTGGTTTACACCCTGTATATATATTAATTATTTACAATACGGAATAAAATATAAGTTTTTAAACTGACATGGTCAATAACAAGTAAACAGCTTGTTGAAACATCCTCCTTGATAAAATTCTACGTCTAGGGTTCTTTTGAGCCCAATGTAATTTAGTTCCCTACCTCAAGTTGGTGTTGCCAAAATTACGAAACCTATTTACGCCAAATTATCAAACTAAGTTAGGACTAAATTAAGTTAGGATTGAGCAAAACGTGAAGCATGAATGTAGATGGCTATAAGAGTATAGGAAGACCAAAGAAACGATGGATGGACTGTGTGAAGGATGATATGGCTAGAAAGGAGGTTTCTGCTGAGATGTGTGACGCGTTAAAGAGAAGTCTAGAAGAAGAAGACATGCTGCGCGGACCCCAAATAAATTGCTAAGGGCAGGAGAATGACGATGACTCGCTCCTTCTAAATGGGCTGGCCAGCAATAGATGGGCTAGTCAGAATGACAGTAGGGCTGGCCAGAATGATGAAATTTAGTGGTACAGTCATGGTCTTTACCGCCTGATCAGTTAATTTTTTTTTCGCTTAAATCATGCGGAGGCACCGAGCCACTCCACCTTAAACTTTAGGCCTATTAGGAAAGGGTCAACTTTGGCGCGCAAAATAACAATAACTCTCGTTTGGCATGTGTCGCCGATCGGTATTCTTTTCATTAATTATTTATTATAAAGTCAACGGGGCGGGGATAGAGAGCATTTCTATGTTTTAAGTGCAAGCAAAAATAAGCTTAGTGGTGATCAGGCGGGAGTGTCCTCGATAGTACATATACAGGCTAAAGCAGCAGGCAGGCAAGTCTGCTAGATGTCACCTAGTCGCCGAATTTGTAGGTTTCAGGTCATACCGGATTCCTCATAAGCTTTTCTTTCACCGTTTCACAAGCAGTGGTGAGGACTAAACTACCTGTCTGGGTCTACGACGATCTTCTACATCTACACTAATATTATAAAGAGGAAAGATTTGTATTTTTGTTTGTATGTTTGTAATGAATAAACTCAAAAACTACTGCGTCGATTTCAAAAATTCTTTCACCATTGGAAAGCTACATTCACCCTGAGTAACATAGGCTATATTTTTTTTTCTCCCACGTGAACGGGAACTACGCGGGTGAAACCGCATGACGTCCGCTAGTATACAATATAGGCGATAATGAAACCGTAGTCTTATACGTACATATTACACATCTGCAGTCGAGACATCAGGTCGTTTTTCCTCAGCAGCAACAGGGCGTTCCTGACCGCTGCCACGGCGATGACCGAGGGGTACTCGTCACAGAGGGCGCGGTCCACCATCAGACCGCACATGACGAGGAAGGTGGCTGCCACTTCGATTTCACCAGCTTTGTGAGCGTCGCACCACCAGGATAGGTAGGTGATATAGTCCTGGGCAACTATTGGCTGGTTGGGGAATTTCTGAAATAATAAGATTTGTTTTAGGAACTGTTATGGGTTCTTCTTTTTCGGCCTTTGTTCATCCAGCCCTCGATATAGGCCTCCTCTGACATGACACCGTGATTGTATTCCAAAAACAGTCCAGGGCCCCAACATCACTACTTCACAATCGGCTCATTGGACTGTCGATTGTTCGTTTTTTTTTTGTTAGTCTATTCGAGTGTCCCACTGCTGGGCAAAGGCCCCCCCTTTCTCCTTCCAAACTTCTTTGTTCTGTGCAGTATCTGGCCAGGTTGACCTCGCAAACGAGATTGTCTGTTAATGACATAATTTTTATAATCTGACGACCCGAATGGCGCAGCGGTAGTGAGGCTGCCTTACGTTCTTAGGGGAGCAAATGTTTGTGTGATGAGCATGGACATTTGTTTCCGAGTCATGGATGTTTATATGTATAATAAGTATGTATTTACAAACAAAAAGTATATATGTAGTATATCAACTATCTGGTGTCCACGACACAAGCCTCGTTGCTTAGTGTGGCACTAGATGGCGCTGTGTGTTAATGTCCAGCGATATTTATTTATTTATTTTATAATCTGTCAAAAATACACATTCGAAATGATTACAACTTTTTTGATAACTGTACCTACTTACTTAAACTTTTTTTTTCTTGGGTTCCCAAAATACCACTCAAAAATATTTAGGAGGAATCTGGGACCGCGGTCCCGGTCCCAAAAGCCCCCCGACCCGACGAGTTATGCCCGACTCGTCACTGTTCCTACTCGTCATCAAAAAACAAAAGATCACGATTCACAACAGTTTCAACAATTTTAATTTTTGTAGTACCGATTCGTCATCGATGCTAAAGTATCATCAAATGAACAACTAGGTATACCATTATTTTTTACCCGACTGATAAGGAAGGGTTATGTTTTTATCATAAGGTAGGTAGTTAAGTGGCCAAACCACTGGACCCTTTGTAAAGTAATGGACGACTTAATGATGGATGGCTTAATTCAATTCCATTTTCCTTAGTTAATTCCAAGAGGTTCTAGCGGATCGATGAATAGCGTCACTGTATATTTTGTGATAACGTTTAACAAAAAACATTTTTCTTCGTGTGTCACGGACCAAATGATTGAGGACATAAAAAAACAGAGGACGTAAAACCCGATTTTCTTCATATGAGTTAATAGGTTTAAGATGAGGAAAGAATCATACTCTAATACAAAGTGATTGGTTTTCTTTGTTTTTAGCCAACTGAGAAAGTCCAAATACCACGTACAGTACCCGGCAATAAATATTGCACATCGACCTTTGGAAAGAGACAATCGGCTAATTTCGGCTTCGTAGAGCGTTATCTCTGTCGCACACTACCTATGTGACGTTTGTCAGTCGTTGTTCAAGTGCGATAAAGTGCGGTCGCGTCCAGTTCAAAATATATATTAAGAGTTGTTAACACCCCCAAATTTAAATAATTTAAAATTGCACAATGGCATCTTTAGGAAAAAGAGGGAAACCTTTACGAGGTCAGTCACGCGAAATTATCTACAATGTTTATAAATATTTTGTAACCGAAACTAACAGATTTAAAAAAAATGAAGATGAAAATGTAAGTTGTTATTTTAAGAAGGTTCAAGAGCGAGTTGCAAATGCCACTGGAATTTCAAGAAGAACTTTGAACAATATATTAAACGAAGTCAGTACTGAAACACATTCTACTGAAATAAAGTTCAGCACTCCAAAAAAAGGGAGACCAAAAAAGCAATTTCGTTTGCATATGGACGATTTTGATTATGATGTTGTTCGAAGAATGGTGTATGATTTTCACTTACGATTTAATGAACTGCCAACAATAAAATCATTAAAAGCTAAATTATCTGAAGCTATTAATTACAATGGGTCTGAAAAGACGTTGAGAAAAATACTTCACGAGATGGGATTTCGGTTCACTAAAATGGAAGATAATCGAAAACTTCTAATGGAAAAGCACGATGTAAGTCTCAAACGGATGGAATACCTCGATAAAATACGCAAATTTCGCGAATCAGGAAAAAATATCGTCTACATGGATGAGTCTTACATACATACATCCCACACTAAAGGGAAATCTTGGAGTGATGACAAGAAAAAAGGAGTAAAAAAGCCAATTTCAAAAGGTCAACGTTTGATAATAGTTCATGCGGGTAATGAAAAAGGCTTTGTACCCGGTGCCTTTTTAACGTATAAATCCACGGACACTACAGGTGACCAATTAACAAAAACCCAGATTTACGCTATTATATGTCAGCACAAGGAGAGGCATACAGAGTTTTCCGTGGACAAAGTACTTGCCGAACATGGGCACACTGTGTTGCGATTGCCACCATATCATCCGAATTTTAATCCAATAGAAAATATATGGTCTCAACTGAAAGGCTATGTAGCCTCTAGAAATGTGGGTATGAATTTAACTACAGTAAAAACATTATTGACTGAAAAATTAAACATGATCGGGGCTGAAGATTGGAAAAAGGTTTGCGATCATGCAATCAAATGTGAGATTGAATATAGAAGCATTCAACACGGTTTAGACAATTACACTGATAGACTAGTGATAAATACGGCTGACAGTGACAGTGATATTGATCTCTTTGAGAGCACAGATAGTGAAATGGAAGTAATTGAGAATTAGAATTATTATTATTTTTATTACAATGTCTCATTTTAACAATATGATTAATGTTGTTTATTATGTACACTACAGCTGTAATTTTCCAAAATAATTAAATACGAAAACATAATGGGAACATGTTTTTTTTATTTTATTTTACCCCAACCTAAAGCCATCACTATAGAAAAATTGGTGTATTTTATACAAATAATAATTATCAAAAGAAGCAAATCATAATTGTTTTAACAGCTCCTAATAGATACCGGACTGTTTGTATTTCGTGCGAGAGAGATAGCGCTCTACGAAGCCGAAATTAGCCGATTGTCTCTTTCCAAAGGTCGATGTGCAATATTTATTGCCGGGTACTGTACTAGTAGGCATGACGTTCAATTCTTTGTCTGCATTTACTCGTGCCATGGTAAACTGGTGAACACATAAAATAAAATCACTGACTATAAACTCCCTGCTTAAGGCGACTACAGGAGCTAAATTAGCAACTCTAATTGTGGTGGTTCAGACTTCGTTTGAAATACTGTTAGATTAAAGTTCTAATCAGCTTGCACTACAAAGTGGTTGTTACGTTGGACTAAAAAACTAAAACACTATCATGCTAATATGTTGCTTGTAGAATTATTTGTCAAAAAATCAGAATGATCGCATGTTTTCGAGTATGGTTAAAAGAATTTTTTAGAGATAAATTCGTGATTTTTTTATTGAGTAAAATTAGTTGTATTATGTTTTCAAAACACTATAATACTAGCATATATCCTGCAAAATATCATATATCTTTCTGGTTTTGTTTATTGCAGTGAATCATATTCTTTTTTGCATTATAAAACTCGCGTTTAGCTCCTGCATAGCTATTCACAACGCTTCGATTCGATTTTCAATTCGGAAACTCGTATGTCTATCTCGCTCGATTTCGTAATGTCAAAAAAAGATGGACATACGACTTTCCGAATCGAAAATCGAATCGAAGCGTTGTGAATAAGGGGCCTGTAGTCCCCTTAAAATGGATGCTCCAGGGTAGCCCGCGAAATTCAAATTTTGCAGGAATTACTTTTTCAAGGTCAAAGTCATTCTTGCACCTTTATGCGCTCGGAGGGTTGTTTTGATGATTTTGATTTTGATGATTGTAATTCTATTACTACATACGTGTTACAGCCGCGAATCATATTTTAATCAACATACAACCTGACACTGACCTGCAAATTGCAAAAAACGTAAGAAAATTTGAATTTCGCGGGCTACCCTGGAGCATACACCTTAAACTGGTATAGGAGAATGTAATTTTGTAAAATAGTACTATAACGGGCTAGTGTCCCAACTCCACGCACCACACAAAAACGAAAAAAAAAATTGTAGCAATAGTTTAGATATGTATGTATATAAAAAAAAAAATATTTTGTGTATTTCATCTATGGGCCTTAGTTGCCTGATTATAAAATGATTATTTATTAAAGCTGGTAGAAAATTCCCAAGGCATTAAGTCCGCCTTTGTACTAAGTATTAAGTGCATTAAGTTTTAATAAAAAAGCGCCTTTTTTGCGTACGGGTAGGTTTGTTTTTTTTTTATCAGGTCAACCTTTGCGGCTGGCTTTTGCTAAACCGGACTTGCCTGTGGGTACCTTGAGTGTAAGGCCCTCAGCCAGGGGCAAACTTATAAGCTAAGTGACAGCGCGGTAAGGGCACCCCCTGTAGGGTACGAGCCTCGGCTTAGGGCCTCGCTGGGGAGGGCAGCAAAGGGACAGGCTGGGTCTGAGTTTATTCGAAAAGAGGACCTTATAATGTACTACCACTTCGCCCGCGACTTCGTCCGCGAAAATAGTGATAGTTAGGCTAATTTGCATGATATCAATATAATTTATAGCCTATGTTACTCGGTAAAGGTGTAGCTTTCTAATGGTGAAAGAATTTTTAAAATCAATTGAGTAGTTCTTGAATTAAATCGTAACAAACAAAAAATCAAATCTTTCCTCTTTATAATATTAGTTTAACACTGAATATCCATCGATATTTGAAAATCCATCCCCTAAAGGAGTTAGATTTTTGGATATCAGCATCATTATTCCAGCCCCTGGAGTCACCCACAGCTGGGTCTTCTAGATAGACCTTCTCTTTTTGTGCTGCACTTCCCGATTACATGCGTCTCTCATCCGATCCAGGTGTTCATTCACGACTTTGACGATTATCGTCTTTATTGAGTGGTTTTAGATGTGCCCAATAGTATTTCCCTTAGGCCCCGTTTCACTATGTCGTGACGACAGATAATTGTGTAGTTTAAATTGTCGTGGCTTGTGTATTTAAATGGAGGTGTTCACATATAGGACGACGCGATTACTGTCGTCCACGACTAAACCAACGACAAATTAATCGTCACGACATAGTGAGAACAGGGTCTTACAGGGATTATCAATACAGAAAATGTTATATCACAACTTACCAATCTGATCATTATGGCTCTCTCTGCAACCAGTAACTTATCAGCCGTAAAGGCCGAGTTGGAGTATCTGACCAGCCTTACAGCAGGTATGTAGGGACCATTAAGTTTCTGAGCTATCCAGAAGCAAGCTGCTGCAACGAGCTGTAGCTTGTCCACCTGGACGTGGCCTATGCCTAAGATGGAGTCCAGGTACCAGCACGCTGCCTGGATGATGGCTGGGTTTCCGTCGGCACCCTAAAATCAGAGAAGATGAGTGAGAACACAAATGATTGGGTGAAAATATAAAGGGTGTAAAAATACCCTTAAGGAAAGAAAATTTGGATTTCGCGGGTTGGTTGGAGCTGGATGCTCCAACCAGCCCGCGAAATCCAAATTTTCTTACGTTTTTTGCAATTTGCAGGCCAGTGCTAGGTTGTATGTTGATTAAAATATTCCTAGCGACTGTAAGACACAGACACAGTGGTGTAGTTACAGAATTATAATGATCAAAATCATCAATACAACCCTCCAAGCGCATAAATGTGCAGGAATGACTTTGACCTTGAAAAAGTCATTCTTGCACCTGCAACCTAGCACTGGCCTTCAAATTTCTGCAAATTAATGCAATTTCGCGGGCTACCCTGACGCTTTCACCTTAACGAAGCTGAAAGTGTTCTCCCCGTCTAGCGATTTTTTTTTATTATGGACCATAATCTGAGAACTTTCTAGTTACTGTTAGATATTGGAGGTGAAAGTTCCAACTTTGAGAAACAATTTTTTTGTTAACGTTAAACGTTTCCCAGCAATATTTTTTGCGTAGGGTTACTAAGTTTGATGTACAGCATGCTTGGTTGACGGTTTCGTGAAGGTTCCTTTTACACCTTGTTTTAAAGGATATGGTATAGAAACCACTAGATGATATTCAGAACATTGAGGGAGAGAAGACCTACTCGAAATTCGCCCAAACCTGTTCTTGGTTCAGTTTGATAGCATATCTATAATATCCTTCTTATTTACTCTTAACTTCTTTGTCATTAAGTTAGCTCTGCTACATAACAGTTAACCTTTGCTAACAGTTTGTTTTTATTTTAGACTTACCATAGTAATCTGTGGAAAATGTGGTGGGTAGTATATTTGTTAATTATTCACAACACTTCAAACATAGAGATAAATTATTTTAAAATGTATTAAGATTAATTAACTTAAAGAATGTGGATTTATTTACAATTGAAAAAAAATGAATAACTAAATTATATTATATAAAGCTGAATTACCACTGACTCACTGATTGACAGAATTGTTCTCCGAGATGGTGGATGGGGAGGTGGGTATATTTTTGCAGATTCGTAAACAACTAACTCTGAAACCTATGGGAAAAGTGCCAAACCTCCCCTTTTCACCCCCCTTCTCACCCCTCCCTATCGTATCTCGGAAACCAAGAGACTTGGAACATTTTTTTTTTCAGATTCGTATAGAGGAGGCTGGGAAAAGTAAAAATAATTTTTCAAAGTTGTCCCCCTTTCTCCCCTTCTCCCCCCCTTTAGGCGAATCTCGGAAGTTAAGAGACTTCGAACATTTTTTTTTTCAGATTCGTATAAAGGGGCCGATTTTTAGTTAAATTCTTTTTTCAAAACTCCCCCCTCTCCCCCCCTTCACCCCTCCCCCAATCGTATCTCGGAAACTAGGACACGTAGCGGAATTTTGATTTTTACTGTACTTTATTATTGGGGGGCGTTGAAATTTTTATACCCTCCCCTCCCCTCCCCAACCTCCCCTTTCCGGCGGTAGGTAGGTCCTGAGTGGAGCGAACCTGCGAGACCGAGTTAAGCGAAGGGGGGAGGTGGCGAGCGAAGCGAGCCGGCGACCTCCGTAGCGTAACGATGGTTGAGTGGGTGAAGCTCCCCTCCCCAACCTCCCCTATAATTGAAAACGGCTGTAACTTAACAACGGTTAGAGATAACTATCAGGTGTTTGAACAAATATTATAGTAGGTGTCGAAACCTGTCCGGTGGTAGGTAGGTCCTGAGTGGAGCGAAGGGAGGAGGTGGCGAGCGAAGCGAGCCGGCGACCTCCTTAGCGTAACGATGGTTGAGTTGGTGAAGCGTAACTCAGCAAACTTTAGGGTAATGTTTTTTATGGGAAAAGGTCTCAGTTTTAAAATAAGGTTTTATTAGGGGTCCGTAGGGGTTTTCATACTGTTTTAATTCTAACGGATTTTCCAATTCATTTAGGGGTGCCTATAGATTCTCAAAATTTTATAAGGGTAAGTAATACTTCTCATAAGCACCAAACACGCGAGCTGCGCGCAGCTCGCGCACCCAAGCAAACTAGTTATATTATATAAAGCTGAATTACCACTGACTCACTGATTGACAGAATTGTTCTCCGAGATGGTGGATGGGGAGGTGGGTATATTTTTGCAGATTCGTAAACAACTAACTCTGAAACCTATGGGAAAAGTGCCAAACCTCCCCTTTTCACCCCCCTTCTCACCCCTCCCTATCGTATCTCGAAAACCAAGAGACTTGGAACATTTTTTTTTTCAGATTCGTATAGAGGAGGCTGGGAAAAGTAAAAATCATTTTTCAAAAATGTCCCCCTTTCTCCCCTTCTCCCCCCCTTTAGGCGAATCTCGGAAGTTAAGAGACTTGGAACATTTTTTTTTTCAGATTCGTATAAAGGGGCTGATTGTTAGTCGAAATCATTTTTCAAAACTCCCCCCTCTCCCCCCCTTCACCCCTCCCCCAATCGTATCTCGGAAACTAGGACACGTAGCGGAATTTTGATTTTTACTATACTTTATTATTGGGGGGCGTTGAAATTTTTATACCCTCCCCTCCCCTCCCCTACCTCCCCTTTCCGGCGGTAGGTAGGTCCTGAGTGGAGCGAACCTGCGAGACCGAGTTAAGCGAAGGGGGGAGGTGGCGAGCGAAGCGAGCCGGCGACCTCCGTAGCGTAACGAAGGTTGGGTGGGTGAAGCTCCCCTCCCCAACCTCCCCTATAATTGAAAACGGCTGTAACTTAATAACGGTTAGAGATAACTATCAGGTGTTTGAACAAATATTATAGTAGGTGTCGAAACCTGTCCGGTGGTAGGTAGGACCTGAGTGGAGCGAAGGGGGGAGGTGGCGAGCGAAGCGAGCCGGCGACCTCCTTAGCGTAACGATGGTTGAGTTGGTGAAGCGTAACTCAGTAAACTTTAGGGTAATGTTTTTTATGGGAAAAGGTCTCAGTTTTTAAATAAGGTTTTATTAGGGGTCCGTAGGGGTTTTCATACTGTTTTAGGGGTAATTCTAACGGATTTTCCAATTCATTTAGGGGTGCGTATAGATTCTCAAAATTTTATAAGGATAGAGAATTCTTCTCAAAAACACAAAACACGCGAGCTGCGTGCAGCTCGCGCACCCAAGCAAACTAGTTATATTATATAATATATTATATAAAGCTGAATTACCACTGACTCACTGATTGACAGAATTGTTCTCCGAGATGGTGGATGGGGAGGTGGGTATATTTTTGCAGATTCGTAAACAACTAACTCTGAAACCTATGGGAAAAGTGCCAAACCTCCCCTTTTCACCCCCCTTCTCACCCCTCCCTATCGTATCTCGAAAACCAAGAGACTTGGAACATTTTTTTTTTCAGATTCGTATAGAGGAGGCTGGGAAAAGTAAAAATCATTTTTCAAAAATGTCCCCCTTTCTCCCCTTCTCCCCCCCTTTAGGCGAATCTCGGAAGTTAAGAGACTTGGAACATTTTTTTTTTCAGATTCGTATAAAGGGGCTGATTGTTAGTCGAAATCATTTTTCAAAACTCCCCCCTCTCCCCCCCTTCACCCCTCCCCCAATCGTATCTCGGAAACTAGGACACGTAGCGGAATTTTGATTTTTACTATACTTTATTATTGGGGGGCGTTGAAATTTTTATACCCTCCCCTCCCCTCCCCTACCTCCCCTTTCCGGCGGTAGGTAGGTCCTGAGTGGAGCGAACCTGCGAGACCGAGTTAAGCGAAGGGGGGAGGTGGCGAGCGAAGCGAGCCGGCGACCTCCGTAGCGTAACGAAGGTTGGGTGGGTGAAGCTCCCCTCCCCAACCTCCCCTATAATTGAAAACGGCTGTAACTTAATAACGGTTAGAGATAACTATCAGGTGTTTGAACAAATATTATAGTAGGTGTCGAAACCTGTCCGGTGGTAGGTAGGACCTGAGTGGAGCGAAGGGGGGAGGTGGCGAGCGAAGCGAGCCGGCGACCTCCTTAGCGTAACGATGGTTGAGTTGGTGAAGCGTAACTCAGTAAACTTTAGGGTAATGTTTTTTATGGGAAAAGGTCTCAGTTTTTAAATAAGGTTTTATTAGGGGTCCGTAGGGGTTTTCATACTGTTTTAGGGGTAATTCTAACGGATTTTCCAATTCATTTAGGGGTGCGTATAGATTCTCAAAATTTTATAAGGATAGAGAATTCTTCTCAAAAACACAAAACACGCGAGCTGCGTGCAGCTCGCGCACCCAAGCAAACTAGTTTATATTATATAAAACTACAAAGCCACTGACTCACTCACTGATTGACATGTCGTTTCTCGGATTGGGTGAGAGATGGGTTAGGGGTATGTTTTGCAATAATGTATAAAACCATAGAGTGAGTAGAGGAAAATTATAGAGGAGATTCAAATCCAAGATGGCGGCCGAGTCCATTTCCGGTTTCGGTGGGGAAAAGACTTGGAGGGGTTTCGACTCATAGGTCCTGTATAAGATCTGGAATGATTTAAAAAAAAAATAAAAAAAAAAAAAAAAAAAAAGATGGCGGCTGCGCTAGGACGTTTTGAAAATTGCGACTTTTTTCACTCGACTCTGGCGAATTGTTTTGTTCTACCGATTTCAAAAGTTGGCAACACCAAGTTCACCAGTCGAGGGCATATATCCTTGTGATTTCAGAAAAATTGTGACTTAAAAAAAAACAAGATGGCGGACGCTGTGGCGGCCATTTTGTGAACAGTTGGAATTTTCGACTTTTTTAAAATCCATTTTTCGTGTAGTTGGCAACATCTGACGGGTTCGAGTTGTACCGTGCGGTTGTTTGTTACAACAACGAGTGTTGCCTGGTGAAATAAATTTCCCCATTTTTAAGGTACTTTCCCAGATTTTCCCCAAAAACATGAAAAGTAGAAAAAACGACAATTCGAATAAAGACTTTGACTAGCTGGCAGCATTGGGGTCCCCCAAATGACATTTGACCATTTTGGTGCGTTTTAGTTGGCAACCCCAAAAAACATTGAATATTTTAATTTTTGGGACTTTTTGACTTTGGCGAATTCATTTGTTCTACAAAACTCAAAAGTTGGCAACACCAAGTAAACCGGTCGGTAGCCTATATCCTTGAAATTTCAGGAAAATTATGACTTTTCAGAAAAACAAGATGGCGGACATTGTGGCGGCCATCTTGTAAAAATGACGAAAAATCCCAATTTTCGACACGATAAATGGGACAGCTGGCAACCCCCGACTGGATTGTGTTGTATGAACCGGTTGTGTATTTAGTCGAGGAGTGTTGCCTGGTGCAAAAATTTTCCCCATTTTTAGGGAGTTTTCCCAGATTTTCCCCAAAAACATGAAAAGTAGAAATAACGACATTTTGAATGGAGACTTTGACTAGCTGGCAACATTGTGGTCCCCCAAATGACATTTGACCATTTTCATCACTTTTAGCTGGCAACCCCGAGAGCCATTGGGGCTTGAATTTTCGGGTCAGACCCGACTTTGGCGAGTTCTTTTGTTTTACCAAACTCAAAAGTTGGCAACACCAAGTACACCGATCGGTAGCCTATATCCTTGAGATTTCAGGAAAATTATGACATTTCAGAAAAACAAGATGGCGGACAGTGTGGCGGCCATCTTGTAAAAATGACGAAAAATCCCAATTTTCGACACGATAAATGGGACAGCTGGCAACCCCCGACTGGATTGTGTTGTATGAACCGGTTGTGTATATAGTCGAGGAGTGTTGCCTGGTGCAAAAATTTTCCCCATTTTTAGGGAGTTTTCCCAGATTTTCCCCAAAAACATGAAAAGTAGAAATAACGACATTTTGAATGGAGACTTTGACTAACTGGCAACATTGGGGTGCCCCGAATGACATTTGACCATTTTCATTACTTTCAGCTGGCAACCCCGAGAGCCATTGGGGCTTGAATTTTCGGGTCAGACCCGACTTTGGCGAGTTCTTTTGTTCTACCAAACTCAAAAGTTGGCAACATCAAGTACACCAGTCGGTGGCCTGTATCCTTGAATTTTCAGGAAAATTATGACTTTTCAAAAAAACAAGATGGCGGACAGTGTGGCGCCAACTTGTAAAAATGACGAAAAATCCCAATTTTCAACACGATAAATGAGACAGCTGGCATCCCCCTACTGGATTGTGTTGTATGAACCGGTTGTGTATTTCGTTAAGGAGTGTTGCCTGGTTTAAAAATTTTGCCCATTTTTAGGGTGTTTTCCCAGATTTTCCTCAAAAACCTGAAAAGTAGAAATAACGACATCATGAATAGAGACTTTGACTAGCCGGCAACATTGGGGTCCCCCAAATAACATTTGTTCATTTTCATCACTTTCAGCTGGCAACCCCAAGAACCATTTTGGCTTGAATTTTCGGGTCAAACCTGACTTTGTCGAGTTCTTTTGTTCTACTAAACTCAAAAATTGGCTACACCAAGAACACCAGTCGGTGGTATGTATCCTTGAAATTTCAGGAAAATTATGACATTTCAGAAAAACAAGATGGCGGACAGTGTGGTGGCCATCTTGTGAAAATGATGAAAAACCCAATTTTCGACACGATAAATGGGACAGCTCGCATCTGCCGACTGGATTGTGTTGTATGATCCGGTTGTGTATTTTGTCCAGGAGTGTTGCCTGGTGTAAAAAAAATCCTGATTTTTCGGGTGTTTTCCCAGATTTTCCCCAAAAACATGAAAAGTAGAAATAACGACATTTTGAATGGAAACTTTGACTAGCCGGCAACATTGGGGTCCCCCAAATGACACTTGACCATTTTCATCACTTTCAGCTTGCAACCCCGAGAACCATTTTGGCTTGAATTTTCGGGTCAGACCCGACTTTGGCGAATTCTTTTGTTCTACCAAACTCAAAAGTTGGCATCACCAAGAACACCAGTCGGTGGCCTGTATCCTTGAAATTTCAGGAAAATTATGACATTTCAGAAAAACAAGATGGCGGACAGTGTGGCGGCCATCTTGTAAAAATGACGAAAAATCCCAATTTTCGACACGATAAATGGGACAGCTGGCAACCCCCGACTGGATTGTGTTGTATGAACCGGTTATGTACTACGTCGAGGAGTGTTGCCTGGTGCAACATTTTTCCCCACATTTGGGGTACTTTTCCAGATTTTCCCCGAAAACGTGAAAAGTAGAAATTACGACATTTTAAATGGAAATTTTGCATAACTACTATGAATGGGGTGCTCCAAATGACATTTAACCCCGAGAGACATAGGGGCTTGAATTTCCGGGTCAGACCCGACTTTGGCGAGTTCTTTTGTTCTACCAAATTCAATGTATAGCCACCATTTTTTTACTGACAGGTAGCTCGTATCCTGGTTATTTTTGGAAAATTATGACATTTCAGAAATTAAGATGGCGGCCGTGCTTTTTCCGGTTTATTACGACTCACTCACTGACATTTAAATTGTTCTCCCAGATGGTGGAGAGGAAGGGTGGAATATTTTGACAGATTCGTAAACAAGTAACTCTCATGAGTAAGGAAAAAGTGGTAAAGCCCCCCTTTATTGCCACCCTTCCACCCTCTCCAGCGTATCTCGGAAACAAAGAGACCCGTATTTTGTTTGTTTTACGGATTCGTATAGAGGAGGCTCCGGGAAGTAAAGACCATTTTTCGAAGTTGTCCCCCTTGCCCCCCTTCTCACCCCCTTTTAGGAAGATCTCGGAAGTTAAAAGACTTGGAACATTTTCTTCTTCAGATTCATATTAAGGGGCCGGATTACTCGACGATGGCTGGACCGATTAGGATTATTATTTTTTTTTGTTTGAAATGGTATCTTCCAGGTAGGTGGTCCTAAGATCATAAAGTCATTATCTGATGACGGGATACTGGAGTAATAGAGAAAACTATTTTTAAAATTTTATAGGAACACTTGAAGCGATTTGGGTAGTTTTTGGAACAGTACTTTCTCGGAGTGGTCCCATTTCAATTTGGTAAAGATCTGGTGAAGAACTTCGGAGATAGGCAACGGAACTTCTCAATAAATGATAGCAAATGGACTGGGATTGCTGAAATCTTATGTCTGTCTATTGTTTACAACAGTTTATAACATAACATCACGCTGGTACGCTGTGCAGGGGTAAGTACATGTGAACAACAAAAAGGGAAAAATAAAAAACTTTTTTGCAAAAAATAACACCGACTTCAATCAAACAAAGCTACAAGACCACTCACTCACTGACTCATTGACATGTCCATTCTCGGATTGGGTGAGAGATGGGTTAGGGGTATGTTTTGCAATAATGTATAAAACCATAGACTGAGTAGAGGAAAATTATAGAGGATATTCAAATCCAAGATGGCGGCCGAGTCCATTTCCGGTTTCGGTGGGGAAAAGACTTGGAGGGGTTTCGACTCATAGGTCCTGAATCCCTCCATAGGTCCTCATAGATCTGGAATGATTTAATAAAAAAAAGGAAAAAAAAAAAAAACAAGATGGCGGCTGCGCTAGGACGTTTTGAAAATTGCGACTTTTTTCACTCGACTCTGGCGAATTGTTTTGTTCTACCGATTTCAATCGTTGGCAACACCAAGTACACCATTCGGTGGCGTATATCATTGAAATTTCAGAAAAATTGTGACTTTTCAGAAAAGCAAGATGGCGGACGCTGTGGCGGCCATTTTGTGAACAGTTAGAAATTTCAACTTTTTTAAATCCATTTTTCGTGTAGTTGGCAACATCCCACGGGTTTGAGTTGTAGCGAACGGTTGTGTGTTACGTCAACGAGTGTTGCCTGGTGAAAACAAAAACCCCATTTTTAGAGTATTTTCCCAGATTTTCCCCAAAAACATGAAAATTATAAAAGCGACATTTTAAATGAAGACTTTGACTAGCTGGCAGCATTGGGGTCCTCCAAATGACATTTGACCATTTTGGTGCGTTTTAATTGGCAACCCCAAAAAATATTGAATATTTTAATTTTTGGGACTTTTTGACTTTGGCGAATTCATTTGTTCTACCAAACTCAAAAGTTGGCAACACCAAGCACACCGGTCGGTAGCCTATATCCTTGAGATTTCAGGAAAATTATGACATTTCAGAAAAACAAGATGGCGGAAATTGTGGCGGCCATCTTGTAAAAATGACGAAAAATCCCAATTTTCGACACGATAAATGGGACAGCTGGCAACCCTCGACTGGATTGTGTTGTATGAACCGATTGTGTATTTTGTCGAGTAGTGTTGCTTGTTTTAAAAATTTCCCCCATTTTTAGGGAGTTTTCCCAGATTTCCCCCAAAAACATGAAAAGTAGAAAAAACGACATTTTGAATAGAAACTTTGACTAACTTGGGCAACATTGGGGTCCCTCAAATGACATTTGACCATTTTCATCACTATCAGCTGGCAACCCCGAGAGCCATTGGCATTTGAATTTTCAGGTCAGACCCGACTTTGGCGAGTTCTTTTGTTAAACCAAACTCAAAAGTTGGCCACACCAAGTAAACCAGTCGGTGGCCTATATTCTTGAGATTCCAGGAAAATTATGACTTTTCCGAAAAACCAGATGGCAGACAGTGTGGCGGCCATCTTGTAAAAATGACGAAAAGTCCCAATTTTCGACACGATAAATGGGACAGCTCGCATCCCCCGACTGGATTGTGATGTATGAACCGGTTGTGTATTTTGTTGAGAAGTGTTGCCTGGTGTAAAAAATTTCCCCCTTTTTAGGGAGTTTTCCCAGATTTTCCGCAAAAACATGAAAAGTAGAAATAACGACATTTTGATTAGAGACTGACCAGCCGGCAACATTGGGATCCCCCGAATGACATTTGACCTTTTTCATCACTTTTAGCTGGCAACCCCGAGAGTCATTGGGGCTTGAATTTTTGGGTCAGACCCGACTTTGGCGAGTTCTTTTGTTTTACCAATCTCAAAACTTGGCAACACCAAGTACACCAGTCAGTGGCCTGTATTCTTGAAATTTCAGGAAAATTATGACTTTTCAGAAAAACAAGATGGCGGACAGTGTGGCGGTCTTCTTGTGAAAATGACGAAAAATCCCAATTTTCGACACGATAAATAGGACAGCTGGCATACCCCGACTGGATTGTGTTGCATGAACCGGTTGTGTGTTTCATCAAGAAATGTTGCCTGGTGCAAATTTTTTCCCCATTTTTAGGGTATTTTCCCAGATTTTTCCCGAAAACGTGAATAGAATAGAATAGAAATGACGACATTTTAAATGGAAATTTTTCATAACCACCAAGAATGGGGTGCACGAAATGACTTTTGACCATTTTCATCACTTTCAGCTGGCAACCCCGAGAGCCATTGGGGCTTGAATTTTCGGGTCAGTCCCGACTTTGACCAATTCTTTTGTTCTACCAAAATCAACGGACAGCGACCGTTTTTTTACTGACAGGTAACTTGTATTCTGGTTACTTTAGAAAAATTGTGACATTTCAGAAATTCAAGATGGCGACCGTGCCATTTCCGGTTTATTACCACTCACTCACTGACTTAATTGTTCTCCCAGATGGTGGAGGGGGAGGGGGGTATATTTTTACAGATTCGTAAACAACTAACTCTCAAACCTATAGGAAAAGTGCCAAACCTCCCCTTTTCACCCCCTTCTCACCCCTCCCTATCGTGTCTCGGAAACCAAGAGACTTGGAACATTTGTTTTTTCAGATTCGTATAGAGGAGGCTTGGAAAAGTAAAAACCATTATTCAAAGTTGCCCCTTTGCCCCCCTTCTCCCCGCCCCTTTAGGCGGATCTCAGAAGTTAAGAGACTTGGAACATTTTTTTTTTCAGATTCGTAAGAAGGGGCAAAGAGTTGGTCAAAATCATTTTTCAAAACTCCCCACTCTCCCCCCTTCACCCCTCCCCCCATCGTATAGAATTGATCACCCAGATGGTGGATGAGGAGGTAGGTATATTTTTACAGATTCGTAAACAACTAACTCTCAAACCTATGGGAAAAGTGCCAAACCTCCCCTTTTCACCCCCCTTCTCAACCCTCCCTATCGTATCTCGGAAACCAAGAGACTTGGTACAGTTTTTTTTCAGATTCGTATAGAGGAGGCTTGGAAAAGTAAAAACCAGTTTTTCAAGTTGTCCCCCTTTCCCCCCTTCTCTGCCCCTTTAGGCGGATCTCGGAAGTTAAGAGACTTGGAACATTTTTTTTTCAGATTCGTATAAAGGTGTTAATTGTTGGTCAAAATCATTTTTCTAAACTCCCCCCTCTCCCTCCCTTGACCCCTACCCCCATCGTATCTCGGAAACTAGGACACTTAGCGGCATTTTGATTTTTACTATACTTAATTTTTGAAGGGCATTGAAATTTTTATACCCTCCCCTCCCCAACCTCCCCTAAAATTGAAAGATAGTAGCTTTCCGGGGGTAGGTAGGTTCTAAGTGGAGCGAACCTTTGAGGCCGAGTGGAGCGAAGGGGGGAGGTGGCGAGCGAAGCGAGCCGGCGACCTCCATAGCGTAACGAAGGTTGATTGGGTGAAGCTCCCCTCCCCAATCTCCCCTATAATTGAAAAGGGCTGTAACTTAATAACGGTTAGAGATAGCTATCAGGTGTTTGAACAAATATTATAGTAGGTGTCGAAACCTCTCCGGTGGTGGGTAGGGTCTGAGTGGAGCGAAGGGGGGAGGTGGTGAGCGAAGCGAGCCGGCGACCTCCGTCGCGTAACGATGATTGAGTGGGTGAAGCGTAACTCAGCAAACTTTAGGTTAATGGTTTTTATGGGGAAAGGTCTGAGTTTTTAAATGAGGTTTTATTAGGGGTCCGTAGGGGTTTTCATACTGTTTTAGGGGTAATTCTAACGGATTTTCCAATTCATTTAAGGGTGCCTATAGATTCTCAAAATTTTAAAAGGGTAAGTAATACTTCTCAAAAACACCAAACACGCGAGCTGCGCGCAGCTCGCGCACCCAAGCAAACTAGTTATATTATATAAAGCTGAATTACCACTGACTCACTCACTGACTCATTGACATAATTGTTCTCCCAGATGGTGGATGGGGAGGTGGGTATTTTTTAACAGATTCGTAAACAAGTAACTCTGGTGAGTATGGGAAAAGTGCCAAACCTCCCCTTTTCACCCCCCTTCCTCCCCCTCCCTATCGTATCTCGGAAACTAAGGGACCCGTATTTTTTGTTTTTTACGGGATCGTATAGAGGAGGCTCGGAAAAGTAAAAACCAGTTTTCAAAGTTGTCCCCCTTTCTCCCCTTCTCCCCCCCTTTAGGCGGATCTCGGAAGTTAAGAGACTTGGAACATTTTTTTTTTCAGATTTGTATAAAGGGGCCAATTGTTAGTCGAAATCATTTTTCAAAACTCCCCACTCTCCCCCCTTCACCCCTCCCCCCATCGTATCTCGGAAACTAGGTCACGTAGCGGAATTTTGATTTTTACTATACTTTATTATTGAGGGGCGTTGAAATTTGTATTTCCTCCCCTCCCCAACCTCCCCTTTGCTCCCCTCCGCTTTCCGGTGGTAGGTAGGTCCTGAATGGAGCGAGCCTGCGAGACCGAGTTAAGCGAAGGGGGGAGGTGGCGAGCGAAGCGAGCCGGCGACCTCCGTAGCGTAACGAAGGTTGAGTGGGTGAAGCTCCCCTCCCCAACCTCCTCTAAAATTGAAAGGGCTGTAACTTAATAACGGTTAGAGATAGCTATCAGGTGTTTGAACAAATATTATAGTAGGTGTCGAAACCTGTCCGGTGGTAGGTAGGGCTTGAGTGGAGCGAAGGGGGGAGGTGGCGAGCGAAGCGAGCCGGCGACCTCCTTAGCGTAACGATGATTGAGTGGGTGAAGCGTAACTCAGCAAACTTTAGGGTAATGTTTTTTTATGGGAAAAGGTCCGAGTTTTTAAATAAGGTTTAATTAGGGGTTGTCATACTGTTTTAGGGGTAATTCTAACGGATTTTCCAATTCATTTAGGGGTGCCTATAGATTCTCAAAATTTTATAAGGGTAAGTAATACTTCTCAAAAACACCAAACACGCGAGCTGCGCGCAGCTCGCGCACCCAAGCAAACTAGTTATACTATATAAAGCTAAATTACCACTCACTCACTGACAGAATTGTTCTCCTTGATGGTGGATGGGGAGGTAGGTATATTTTGACAGATTCGTAAACAACTAACTCTAAAACCTATGGGAAAAGTGCCAAACCTCCCCTTTTCACCCCCCTTCTCCCCCCTCCCTATTGTATCTCGGAAACCAAGAGACTTGGAACAATTTTTTTTTCAGATTTGTATAGAGGAGGCTCGGAAAAGTAAAATTAGTTTTCAAAGTTGTCCCCCTTTCCCCCCTTCTCCCCCCCTTTAGGCGGATCTCGGAAGTTAAGAGACTTGGAACATTTTTTTTTTCAGATTCGTAAGAAGGGGCAAAGAGTTGGTAAAAATCATTTTTAAAAACTCCCCCCTCTCCCCCCTTCCTCCCCCTCCCTATCGTATCTCGGAAACTAAGGGACCCGTATTTTTTTTTTTACGGATACGTATAGAGGAGGCTCGGAAAAGTAAAAACCAGTTTTCAAAATTGACCCCCTTTCCCCCCTTCTCCCCCCCTTTAGGCGGATCTCGGAAGTTAAGTGACTTGGAACATTTTTTTTTTCAGATTTGTATAAAGGGGTTGATTGTTAGTCGAAATCATTTTTCAAAACTCCCCACTCTCCCCCCCTTCACCCCTCCCCCCATCGTATCTCGGAAACTAGGACACGTAGCGGCGTTTTGATTTTGACTATACTTTATTATTGAGGAGCGTTAAAATGTTTATACCCTCCCCTCCCCAACCTCCCCTTTCTGGTGGTAGGTAGGTCCTGAGTGGAGCGAACCTGCGAGACCGAGTGGAGCGAAGGGGGGAGGTGGCGAGCGAAGCGAGCCGGCGACCTCCGTAGCGTAACGAAGGTTGAGTGGGTGAAGCTCCCCTCCCCAACCTCCCCTAAAATTGAAAGGGCTGTAACTTCATAACGGTTAGCGGTAGCCATCAGGTGTTTGAACAATTATTATAGTAGGCGTCGAAACCTGTCCGGTGGTAGGTAGGTCCTGAGCGGAGCGAACCTGCGAGACCGAGTGGAGCGAAGGGGGGAGGTGGCGAGCGAAGCGAGCCGCCGACCTCCGTAGCGTAACGAAGGTTGAGTGGGTGAAGCGCAACTCAGGGACGACGACAAGCAAACCTTAGGGTAATGTAATTTATATACTTCTCAAATTTTTTAAGGGTTTTCATACTGATTTAGGGGTAATTCTAACGGATTTTCCAATTCATTTAAGGATTCCTATGGATTTT
The DNA here is from genome assembly GCA_963853795.1 of Xestia rhomboidea. Taxonomy (NCBI): domain Eukaryota; kingdom Metazoa; phylum Arthropoda; class Insecta; order Lepidoptera; family Noctuidae; genus Xestia; species Xestia rhomboidea. Next base: position 10,412,385 of record OY970778.1, read on the forward strand.
CAAAATTTTATAAGGGTAGGGAATACTTCTCAAAAACACCAAACACGCGAGCTGCGCGCAGCTCGCGCTCCCAAGCAAACTAGTAAATATCTATAAAACTGAACATGTTTCCGCCATGGCACCAACATCATACTGATACTACTGATACTGTTAGCCTCATCTCACTGCTCGGCAAAGGCTGACCATGACTTCCAGTTACTTTTATCCAGGACTAATGTGGACCACTGATCGTTGGTTTCTTCTTTTAACTCTCCTTAAACACAAATACACCTTACTGATACATGTTGTAGGTCCACCTCTGCCTAACCCTTCAAGGACATGCACGTGTGAATTAATGTTATGAGTAAGAAGCCTACTGGCTGCCTGCGGAAAGCCAATTTTAAAATGACCTAGTATACTTTTTTTTTTAAAGGACTGTTTGAAACTTTGTCATTGGGATGCTCTTGTTTAGTCTAAGCAAACAATGAATATTTAATTTATGACCTACAGTTTTATCAGTCTGAAAAATCCCGTTTTAATTAGTGTGAATTCATTCAACTCGTATGAATAATTCTTCAGGGGAATAACATTCAGGAATTACCGATAGTTATTCATTGCTGTTTCACATTCAATGATTAAATTATTACAAATTATGGGGACAATGGGCATGGCTGTTGCTTGTTGTACATACACGATACCTACTGACACATACTGTACATAAACTCGACCCTTTTTCTATGGGGATAGGCAGAAACTACAAAACGCTACGCTACCTATGTTTGACACCTGACACCTATACAGGGTGTAAACCACCTCATCACGACGCCGTCAACCAAGCATTCTGTACATCAAACTAAGTCACTTTACGCAAAAATTATTGCTAGGAAACGACTTTTTTTTTTGGGGTGAAAAATCATGTTTTGTGGTAGAATGTAACGCCCTCAAAACATTGTGCTGGTGGATGGATTTAATAGTACGGAGGTCGCGGAGGTGTTTAAAGTAAAAATCTTACATTAAAAACTTGTATTAAAAAAAAAGTTGTCAAGAAGTTGGAACTTTGACCCCCAATATCTCCGTAACTAGAAGGTTCCCAGGTATGGTGTAGAACAAAAAAATGATTGCAATGACGAGGAGAACAAGTGCCTTTCGGCTTCGTTAAGAGGTGTTTTACACCCTTTTTTTTAAGTACATTTTTTTTTTCCTATTTTGGTACTTGGTTTTTTTAATGTAGGTACTGATTTTTGTTTAAATAACTAACCACTACGAAAATTACATCACTGCCTTTTAATGCACCATATTAAAGTTGGGACAATAAAATCTTATTGCAAGAGATAGCTACCTTGCTATTCGATGCTCAAACAACAAAACTAGGAGCAGCCGGCACAAGTGAAGTACTAATAACATAGTCTTAAGCCTTATTTGACATAACAAACATCTATAATTATTCTCCATAGGGTTATTAAGAGACACCCACATTTCTCCGGTTATGCTTAAGTCATATAATATATTTGACGACCCGATTGGCGCAGCGGTAGTGAAGCTGCCTTACGTTCATAGGGTCCCGAATTATAGGGTTCAAATCCCGGTAGGAGCAAATGTTTGTGTGATGAGCATGGACATCTGTTTCCGAGTCATCATGGATGTTTAAATGTATAATAAGTATGTATTTACGAACAAAAAGTATCTATGTAGTATATCAATTATCTGGTGTCCACGATACAAGCCTCGTTGCAGTGTGGCACTAGGTGGCGCTGTGTGTAATGTCCAGCGATATTTGTATTTATTTTATGTTAAAAGAGGCGAGCCTATTGCCATCAATCGTTCACAAACCCAGACTCCGTGGCTGATATTGAGAAATTCCTAATAAAAAAATGTTGAAGATGACAATAAAAAGTCTACTTACATTAACTTTCATGAGCCAGTTGATAACACAAGCCCTGGTGATACTAGAAGTTCTGGGCATGTCCAGCGGCTTGATCTCCTTAGCCAGAAGGTACTCAAACACATCCTCAGTATAATCCCGGTTCGAGATCAGCATATACGACCTTTTCCCTAAAACAAAAGTTATTTACTGCCTATGTTACGTATCTTATCCATTACTAGTGCCACTTTTTCTTTCTTTTATTGACTCGAATAGACTAGAGAAAATTAAGATTTAGTACGGACTAAAAAGGCTTATGCTAAGCACAAGACTGTTAATGGAGTTTTTTTAAAATTTCCCTACGGATATCAGATTTGCATATATTAATGAATGTCAGAGTTTGTAAATATTCAGCAAATAGCATGTATGTGATTATGTGCCGCTATGCGTATTTGAGGACGCAGAACTATCCAAACTGATAAAACACAAGCTAATTGATTTGTGTAGAGAATTCTGGAACAATATCTTGGAATCATTAAATACGTAAGTTTTGCAAACAAAACGTTCAACAAGAAGGAAGAAACGCTATAAATGATATCCAATCGTGATTGAAAGATTTTTCCTTAATTAGTAATTAACTTAAAAGGCGTATCACCAGTATCAATACTGGTGATACGCCTTTAGAAACACTTAAAAGACGCATTGAAAATGGACAACTTGAATGAAAACGACAACTTGAAAAGATGAAGTACATTGATATTCTTAGAAGTCATTAACCATTCATTGTATTTAGAAAAAGGGCGGACCCTTATCCTTCACCTACCCTATCCTTCGTGTCATTTAGTTGTTGTATATCTTTTAGAGCAGCGGTGGCCCAGTGGTGGTTGCCGAGACTTACGAACAGTAAGTCGTGGGTTCAAACCCAGGCAGGCGCATTACTTTGTGTAATTTATTTCATCACCACTGCTCTCAAAACGGTGAAGGAAAACATCGTGAGGAAACCGGCATGTCCTAGAACCAAAAAATTCGAAGACATGTGACATCTACCAATCCGGACTGGGCCCGCGTGGTGGATTATAGCCCATTCCCTCTCTTAGAGAGAAGGCATGTGTCCCAGCAGTGGGAACATTAATAGGCTGATGATGATGATGATGATACCTTTTAAAGACCTACATGGCAAAGATAGAACTCAGAATTCACTGACGAGAAAAAGCATACGTCGTCATATGCTATATTCCTTCTTTCGTAATATTTGTTGTCATAGGTCATCGCTTTATTCGAACAAGGCAAACCATTGTAAGATTCCACTTGATCGGTCAATAGATTAAACTAACAAGCTGCATTGATTTATACCTCATCAATGAATATTTATTTTAAAGCTTATCATTCGTTGGTACTTACAGTGATCAGGCGTTTTTAATCTGTCCTGTATACTCTCATTGAATTTCAATCGACGCTTCACTTTATCATCAGGCTTTTCCTGTTTATTAACAGGTGGGGACAGACCTTGCAGCTCACGACTATGAGGTCTTTTCAGACTCTTTTTGATATTCCTCACAGGATTCGGTTCTAAACAAGCCTTCAAATTTGGCGTAACAGCGCTCAACACTGCGCCCAATGCATTTTTCCGTTTATTCTCAACAAAATACCGCTGACTGTGTCCGTTGTCCAAATATGTTTCATCATCACTTATGGATATTACACTCGCGTTTTTGTCTGCTGGACGTCTATCGTTGAAGACAGTGTAGTGCCAGTCTAAGTCTTCACTCCTCTGCCTGATTGTGACATGTTTCGTATCAATGTTCAAAGGATATTTCGGTTTGTGCGACACTACTTTACTTGTCCCAGCCTTAGGTATATTCGTGCTTTGTGCGTTCAGGGTCTTCAAAGGACGACGATGTGGAATCTTCGGCTTGTGAATCAGTTTGTTGTCCAGCAATAAATGTTTCGGCAAGGCTGGTAAAGGATCTTTCGGCAATGGTATTCTTGTTCTAGGTACATTTTCTTTATCCGCGTCGTGTCTTGAAGACGCCATTTTATTCAAATTATAACTTACACAATAATTGAAACTTTTTAAATACATTCGATCACGACCCGCATGACCGTTAGTATGAGGGAAAATTTTAAGCTGTACTGATAGAAACTTAAGTTACCCACATTAACTTAGATATCGCTTTTATTAATCTTATTGAGGGTACTTTGAGTAAAACAAAAGTGGCCAATTCAAATAAATTATTTAATCTTAACCATATCACAACATTACAAAAAATAAATAATAACTTAAAACTAACTTACAAACTACGCTGTGTACTTTTTCATAATCAAATGCATCTGGTTGTTTTAAGAAACTTGTACAATTTCACAGCAAGGCATAAAGTACATCAAAATGTATAAAAATAAATACGAGTAGAACGGGTGGGCTCTCGAGAATGCCGAAGGCAAACGATGACTCTTCAGAGTACGAAAAAGAAACACCTAAGTGTAGGTGACAGGAATTAAGAAATTCTGAATGTTTCAAACAGGTACGGCGTCGTCACCCATGAATGGTTTTTCGGGATCAATGACTTTGCCGGCTACGACCACGAGGTTGTCGAGGGTGTCCAAGATGTAGAAGATGAAGGGATGCTCCACGTTGAAGCGGCGGACAGGCTTAGGTGGTGCCAGTGGCAGGTTCTTCGACAATTCCACTACCGTGTTGGCGGCTGAAAGTAAACAATAAATCGTTAGTTACTGATTATAACTTAAATTAATTTTTCATCTACCTGATGACAGGCAACAATCATAAAATGGCAATACATCTTGAATCATCTCAAGACTGGAATCAGTTTTAATCGTCGTTATCAAAGTGCCGTTTGTTTTATTGTTCTTATTCATATAATCAAATATATGCTGCATTGCCTTCCGTACGTTTTTTCACTGGTGACCACTGAAAACCAGCGCTGTAATGTGAGCCCCCCATAGCACAGCATCATGTTGAGTGGTAACCTGATTGTCGCAGTTTTTATTTCTTCTATTTTGTATGCACGTCATGTCCATGCCACAAATAAATATATTTTCTTTCTTTCTTCCATAACATCTTCATTTCAGCCAAAGCCAACTATAATCCTAACCAGCCTGAATAATAATACTAACCTCCCAATTGTGAAGCTGAGCTGTCAGCATCATCAACCCTTACGGTGACGTGTTGCACCAGTTCCTGCACGAACAGACCCTCGTCTGAAGACACGCCGGTCAGGTCAGCATCCCGGCTGAAGATGCTGCTCACTCCGAACTGGTTGTAGGGAGAAAATATAAATTCGATTAAAAACAACGTTATTTGCAGTTATGCTACCAGAGAAATGTAGTTGACAGGCCTCAGCCAGGTAAAATGTGTTCGGCCGTAAAGTAACAATCTTTATCAGGTAGAAAAGGAAAAATAACAACAAAACTTGGCGGTCCTTTCGCATAAACTTTCATTGATTCCTTTTAGGAATCTCTTTTATGTCACAGTCAATCCTATATCTTAACATTCATTTACCTTAGCCAACGCAGCGACGGGTTTAGTCGTGGTCTCCACGGAGAATGAAGGAATGGAAACTTGCATGTCTTCTTCCTTCAGGCTGTCGAGGATGTCGGAAACCGGTGCGATGGGCAGGTCAGCAGTCAGCCTGGTCAGACCATCGCGAGTGCGGGGTACCACCAGCAGGAGTGCGTAACGTCCACCCTGAAAGAATAATATGGTTTAGAAGAGAAAGGTTCGCAGTCCTTCACTCGCTTCAGAAATCTCTGGCTGATATTTCATGACATTTTAATCATGTTGGTTGATATCTCCAATGCTCAACGACAACTTTATTACTATTTTGGTATCTATATTCTTCTAATAGCAACTATTTCGATTTTCTGTACTCATTCGACATTATCATTTCATTTTTATTTTCTTTCACCAAACTTACGTCATAAGGCAGCTTGATGGCCTCGGCGTCAAGTTCAGGCAGCGAGCCAGTCTTGAAGGATCCTATGGTCTTCATCATGGAGACCTGCTTCTTCTCGGTGTTGGACTTGTAGAACAAACCAGGCTCGACGATGTCGAAGGGAGTCTTCCAAGATCCTCGGAAGTACATGCCGTTGAAGATGATCATCAGGGATTCGGAGATCGAGGCTGCAATAGAATTAAAATATTTGGTTATTTTCAATTCTATTTCCTACTACTTTTGGAGTATTTCATAATATGTATAGTTCAAGCTGTAGACAAAATTTTATTTCTATTAATGAGATAAAAATGACTTACTGGATTTCTTTCCAACACTGTTCACAGAAAGGCTGGACGACACATCACCAACGTCGTTCAGAGTTTTAAGACTCCTAGCGTGGTTTCTTGCTTCAACAGCCACCATGGTTTCTTCATCATCTTCAGATTCAGTCTTCTTAGGGAAAGTCTTCACTAGCTTAATCTTTTCCTTGATATTCTTCGCCGGTTTGTATTCCATGTGGGAAATGTCTACTTTCTCAGGAATGTCATCAACAGCGAAAGAGATAAATTTCTCATCTGTTTCTTTAGGAGGCATCATTTCAGGAATCTCCTCATTCTTGTTGTCTTCAGTCTTGTCTGTGATCTCGATGGTGAATTCACCCTTATCTTCATCATCATCATCCTCTGAATGCAGATCAGGGTTGTATCGCTCAACAGACCTGACCTCAGTTAGATAGTAGTCTTCTAAAATCTTCTTGTAATCATCATTGATTGTGTAGTTCTTGTAGATGTAGAAATAGTTCTTCAATTCAGGTTGGTTGTATTTGTATTCACGGTTGTTCTTCAGTCTCTCCATGATGTATTTGTATGTCTTCCTGGTAAGGTTGGGGTCTTGAGGCAGGTGTAAAGCGGACACGAGCTGTTCTCTGGTTTCTCCACGGGCACCTTCCGCAAGGATAGCTAGGATGGCTGAGTAACCAAGCGGTGAGAACGCGATGTTTTTGTTATCGTCGATATAACCCTGCAAATGGAAAAAGAATAATGAGAGTGAAAACTCGTATTATCAGAAGAAGCATAGCGTAAAAGAAAGGAGACCTGTAATCAGCAGTAGTAATAAGACAATCAATTTAGGTTCTCGAAGAATATAGGTTCCAAAACTAATTATAGATGCATGTTGGGTCGACTAGAAAACGTGGACAACATGAATATTATACGATAAAACACTAATTGTTTACATTGTTAGTCTTGTCTATGCAAGCATCTCTGTTGTTGCCGTGTTATTATAGCCACGAACGCTAGCGTTTATGGAAACATCCGCATTCGTTTCGATCTCCACATTCCTTCGTAACTACATGTACTCTTCGGACATACTCGACAACTATTAGGCCTGCAGCGAAACAATTAGTGTTGCTATTGACTGGAAATCGTGCCGTGCACCGTGTGGTCTTGCTAACATGGACCACCCCATTACGCCCCATGAGTGTAGCTGGGGGCGAGTGTTGGCAGTCATGTAAGGAGAATAGCATTCACTTTAATAAGTTTGAGTACCTTCTCTGATAACATTTTCAACAATCTACATTGTGAAAATTACTATAATTACTTGTCGATTCAAATCATTGTCAAAGTTTCAGCTTTCAACCCTGATCAAGAAGTGATCCAGAAAATTACTACATAACAATGTATTTTTTATTTCGCGAACCATCCAATGTTGGTGATTACTATTTATTGTTAGATACCGACAATCAATAAGATTACCAGATACAACAGTAGCTATGAAAAAGTAAAACCACCCAAGGCTAAACTATTTTCGGAACACAAAAAGAACAATGCACTTGACTAAATTGCTGAACCCCATGCAGTACAATATGGAGTCCTGCAATAAGATAAAGAAGAAATAATAATGATAATGATTACCTGGAAGATTGCTGTGGCTAGTTCACTGGTTGCTTCTCCTACGAAGCTGGTGTCTTTGGGCTGGTTGGAGCGACCTCCACGGAGCCATCTCGCACTGCTTAGACCCACCACGAACAATACTGGAACATAAAAGGAGAAGGTAGGCTTTAGATGGAAATAAAACTACCAATAGAACTTCACTTTACTTTGGTATTATCTTTTCACAGGCAAACAGTGAAAGCGGTTTTGTGGGACATAGATTAGATTTATAAGACTGATGGTAACTTTTTTTAAATTAGGAATAGGCGAGACGACAAAAAAAAATCTAATTAGTCCGTCACTTAGATTATCAAAAAATATTTGACCCGTGTTTTTTCTTCTGTTACGTAAACCAAAATTGACGAAGATACGAGCTTTTAAAATTCTCAATACGTCACGCCATGGTATATTTTTTAGCTAGTTCTGACGTCACGAGCCCCCACTCCCGAGTTTTGATGCGTTTTATCTTTGTCAATATTCATTGATTTACAAAAACAAAAAATACGTGTCCATTAATTTCCAATACTCTAACTGACGGACTAAATAGATTTGCAATTTTTTGATACTGTCGTCATGCCTATTAACAAAGCGACTAGAATGAAAAATGCTCTAACTGTTTCGAAGTTCATTCAACATTCTGTCATCTTCAAATTCGATTCTTGATTGGTTTTATTTGTGAAACAACAACACATTCGAGTTGAGCGTACGGTCAAATAAGATAAGTCGACATAGTTGGTTTTTTGGCTGCACAATGATGTTACTGCCTGCTATTGTTCGTCTAGTAGTCGCAATCACGATGGTTCTAGATTTGATTCCTGAGTCGGGCGAATTTTTATTGGGATTTTCTATCAGGAATTTCTAAGTAACAGCTACGGAGCTGCAATTGCAATTTGCAGGCAGCTGATAAAGGTGTAGGAATTACTTTTTCAAGGTCAAAGTCATTCCTGCACCCTCATGCGCTTGGAGGGTTGTATTGATGATTTTGATGATTATAATTCTATAACAACATTCGTCTTATAGTCGCGAGCAATATTTTAATCAACATACAACCCAGCACTGGCCTGCAAATTACAAAAAACGTAAGAAAATTTGAATTTCGCGGGCTACCCCGGAGCATCCACCTTAATTATATTTGGTTAGGTACCCACCAGATAAAAGTGAAATGGAATCTATAAGCTACTTAAAATTGTATTAATCTTCTTTATAAGCGGTGACATTATCTATGTTGATGTTTACCATATTAGCCTCATTTCAAGAGTTGTCAACAAGTTAATATCCTTAATATCGACTCGATTAATTCTCGATATAACCGTTCCGGTCGGTATCGATACGAGACTGGTTCTCGAGACATCTCGAGAAGTGGGTCGAATACATGTAGCGGTATCGATGCATGTGTAGGTAGGTACTTGTAACTGTTTGCAGCAGGACACTTTATTTATAGACCTTAAGGCCTGGTTTACATTGAGAGTTACGGCTTTATTGTGCTTTCAACGCGAGCTTGGGTCTTACTTAATGGGCACTTGTGTGTTGCGGTTTTATATTTAAAACTTACAAGATTCTGCTCTGGCTTTGCCCGTGTGTATATCGAAAAAGCAACTAGATGAGAGTTGCTGAGAATCGAGTTGAGTGGCGTCCGATAGTGGAGGCCTATGTCCAGCAGTGGACTGTAAAGGCTGATGATGATGATGTCTAAAATTGTTCCACGGAAACATACCCGGTACTAACCTAGGTCATGGTCGGTCTGTATGCCAAACTTCGAGTTCCGTTTAGTTGTACCGACATGAAAGACAGGCAGAGTTACTTTCGCATTTATTAGTGTGGATTTATGACACAAATCTCCTTGATTTTAAATAGATCAATGGAAGATTAGCAGTCGTTTTCTATACAAAACAGATGCCTATTCAACGGATAACTAAGCTTCATCTTCATCAGCTCGAGATCACCCGCTGCTGGGTATTGGCCTTCCCTTTTATCTGCCACACTTCTTGGATCTGTGCGTCCCTAATCAGGTGTTTATCGTCGACCCAACGAGGTATAGGACGGCCTTGGTTACTTTGGCCTAACCTTAGCGACGAATCAGTAAAAGCCATGTTCCATCGGCCATCTCCGCGTCTAGCCTTAACTAAGCTCGATAAGGTTAAAAGCAGACCACAATGTAAATCAGAAAATATCAGTCTTATGAATAGAAACTATACTTGTGGTATAAAACGCTTAAGTAACAGACCATGTTCCAATACATATTTCCCTCGTCCATAATGGAGTAGCCTCAGAGAAAGCGATTTCTTCTTCGTGAAAGTTTCCAATTTATTGTTCACATAAATCCTCTCGCGATACATGCATAAAATTATAATTTTATGAGGTAGTTAATTGAGATTGGAAAAGACGTTGTGATATTTAATAAATAGCCACTACTTAGTTTCAAAATAAATCCGCTAACACGTGAACTCAAATGAGGAAACTACTTTGGCAATCTTTTCTTACTATGTTTGAATGGGTGTAAAATACCCTTAACGAAGCCGAAAAGCACTTGCTTTCCCCAACATTTTGATCATATTTTAGTTCTGGAACATTCTTCGAAACCTTCTAGTTACGGAGATATTGGGGGTCACAATTCCAACTTTTTACAAGACTTTTTTTTTTTTATACAAGTTTTTGCTTTGTTGTTTGTTTTTTTGTTTTTGCAACTTTGCTTTAAATACCTCCTTATCCCGAGTAGTATTCAACTTTTCTTCAAGCGTGTCTATAAAAAGTAGTACAATTTTATTATACTAATAAAAGTGCATTACAGTGCGCAGTGCAATGGCGCTAATTGCACCGGAATGGATCTTATTACGCGCAGATTATCGACAAGAAGCGAAGCGACGTTATCACAGTACACGTAATAGTTTTCACATAAAGTATTTCAACTTGAAACCAAGTTCAAAATCGACCCACACAATTATGCAAAGCGTTTACACTAATAGGCATGACGTAGTCCGTCAGTGTATTGGAAATTAATGGACACGTATTTTTTGTTTTTGTAAATCAATGAATATTGACAAAAGATAAAACGCATCAAAACTCGGGAGTGAGGGCTCGTGACGTCAGAACTAGCTAAAAATTATACCTAGGCGTGACGTATTAAGAATTTTAAAAGCGTCATATCTTCGTCAATTTTGGTTTACGTAACAAAAGAAAAAACACGGGTCAAATATTTTTTAATAATCTAACTGACGGACTAATTAGATTGTTTTGTCGTCTCGCCTATTTTAAGCATCCTTCTAGAACCCGACCGAAAAAGACCGATTCGGGTCATCGTGGTTACAGAAGTTTTGGTTCAATAATATATAGGTAATGTCCTGCCACTGACTGAATGTCAAATCGAGACAATTGGTGACGTTTTATGTATATGTAGTGCACATTTACGCATTTGAATTCACAAAAATTGGCCCAGTTGTTTTACTGTTTCATCTTTGTACTGGAGCGGTAACGCTATGGGTGCGCAGGCGCAGCGTCGCGGTTGAGATGCGATGCAGCGATGCAACGGTATGTGCAGTAGTGTGATATGATATGATATGAATAAGATACGGAAAGAAAATCAGAGTGGGGGAAAAGAGAAAAAGATAATTACTAGTATGTTGTTATAGCACTGTGCTGTTTTTAATTAGAACGAAATTGTTATAGTTCCTCTTCCGGTTTAAAATAATTAACAGTTATCTGGTAAATTATCTAGATTGATCATACGCCAATGACTATACATATAATACGTAATTAACTCTCACAACATAAAAAAATCTAAACTCCTACTTTTATGCATTTTGCAAGCGCCCACAACAATAAACTTATATTTTTAAAGTAGACATTTCTCAAACACCAATATTTCTTTTCAAAGACAAAGCTGGGAAAGGCATGCGCTTGCGCCGATTGCTCCAATGTGAGGTAAAGTAAAGCACGCCGGGCGCAGCGCGGTGAACGCACTACGCTGACCCTACACCATTGTGCTTGAGTACCGTCAGCAAACAACATGTGAGTAGTGAGAAAAGTAGAAGTAGGGTTCTGGGAACCCTACTTCTACTTTTATGTATGATTTTTTTTCCGGAGAAAATTCCGGACATTTGAAAAGAATTCTTTTACAGCAGTACAATTTTATTAAACTTATTCATTTTTCAATAAACCAATTTGATTGATTTTGCTGTTTGATAATTTCTCATTTTTATAAATTCCGGACTTTTAATAATTCCGTCCGCATTCTGGACACTGAGCTAAATATTCTGAAATGTTCGGAAAATTCCGGACGTAGGAGAAATGGCAACCCTGAGTGTAGGAGATGACTGACACTTAGCGTTACATTAGCATGTTTAACATGTGAGCGTTATCGGTTTCAAACGGTTTTTTAAATGTCAATGTATTCTGTAACTGTCGTAATAATCCTGCCGGATATTAACCCCGAGTTTCTGAAAGCTGAAGTTTTAACAGCCCTTTCGTAGTTTTTTTTATCTGATTTTGATTTTACGTCGTTGGCACAATATCAGTGATATTTATTCTCGTTGCAATTTGGTTAATGGTGGGTTGCCGTCATGGGTAATATGGTTTTTTTTTGTAAATTGCATCTCGCTAGTCAAGCCCTGCTAGCTGCCCCCTACTAGTTCTGCTGTCAAGCCCTGGTGTCAAGAGACTTGATTAGATTTATTATTTTAATTTATACAATCACAATGGAAGCCTACGATTTGACAGCAGATTTGACCATTCAGTCTAATTAGAAAATGGGGTTCTAATGTATATAAATAAGAACTCAAACAAAAACAGTTAGGTAACATTATCATTTGGAAAGGAATGGTCCCGAGGCCTTTGCCGTGTGGGGCAGAACAAGAAATAGTACTTAACTCCCGAGCCGTAGGCGAGGGTGTTTTTGAGCTGAGAACTGCAATAACAAATGTCCACGTGTATCAAACGACGTTTTTCAATACACTTCTGAAGAAATAAAATAAAATAACGAAAAATATTTTTGTCATAAATTAATAAGAAACTATGATTTTAATTTTCTTTTTTCCCGCGCTTTGCTTTCGCCAGGTTGAAGGAGAAGCAAAGGTATGAAGCCGCTAAACAGCCTAATTTAAAAAAAAAAGTTTTTTTTAATATATTTTTGAATTTAGAACACAAATAAATGTTTGTAATACAAAAATAATTTGTTTAACACACAAATAAACACAAATAATAATTTGTTTATAAAAGTAAATATTTGTTTTAAATAATCATGTATAACTATGATATTCTATTTATAAACACAATTTGAATATTTAAAAAATATTTAGGCGGTAAAGACGCATTATTGCTTTCCCAAAATTAAAAAAAAACATTCACCTCCGAAGCATTGAACCAATTTGAACCAAGTATAGGCAGTATAGGTATAGTTATTTGTGGCAATTTTCATGCCCGCACACGTGTTGGAAAATGCAAAAAATCGCACGCGTGTGAAATACATTGCATGTTGAACTTAATCATAGTGCGTTATGAACCAGTTTTCGAGGAAGTGTATTGAAAATAAATAAGAACATTTTCCACAATAGAATTGTTTTTTGCAAGCTGTACCCAGCTCTCTAAGTGCATACCTCTCTCGAAAGTAATCACAGCGAGCCACAGAGCAAAATAATAAACTTTGTTGTAATACTCAGCGCTTGCACATACTCGTATAATTGTAGATATTACTGCATGTGACTGCACACTCACATATTTCTATATAAATTCCAAGCCAGAAACAATGCACAGAGAGAAATAAATTCTAGAGGAACTGTTGTTCTTTTCTTTATTTTTAGTCTGTGGTCGTTAAACTAAAGAATCGTATTATTGTCTTTTGAGCAATGGTGGCGCGTCGTGTTTCAGCTTTATTTGAAAACGTTTAATCCGCTGAACAACTGAAAAGTAAGAACTATAGGAAATCCTAGAATTTTCTAGTTAGTAACGAGAGCTATCGCTTTGAAAGGTATACAAATACAATATAACTTTATCTAAGCCCAAAGGCGAGTGCACACCAGTGTCTAAGATTATACCTGTTAAGTGTAGGAACCCAATCCATAATATTTCCTTAAGGCGGTTGAACTGAGGTAGCCCGGGAAATTCAAATTTTCTTACGTTTTATTTGCCGGTTAGTGCCTTAGATGGTCATTTATGACTTTAATTATTAGGTATGACTCAGTAAAACTATATTTGTTTCAGTCGCAAATCACATTTTAATCAATAAACAACCTGACACTGACCTGCAAATTGTAAAAAATAATTAATTTCGCGGGCTATCCCAGGATAGCCCGCGAAATTCATTCTTTTTTACGTTTTTTGCAATTTCTACCTTAAAGCTAAGGATCAAGTGTAAAATACCTCTACAGTTTTCCCATCCAACGCCTACTAATGTAGAAGGGCCTCAACAGAGACCGTTAAAATGGCTGGTCATAAGGTGAAGTGCTGTGACTATTACCAACACTCTCTTGGAAGATACACGACTTGTCTCGGGTAAATGCATTTTTATGACTCCATTGAAGGATGGAAACGGCATTCTTCCTTTCATTTGAACACATTTGAGTGGGTGAGGGTATCATCCCACTTCTGAGAACCTGACTACAAAGATCGACATGTACTGCATGCCTTCGATCCCAAGTTTTCTGCTGTAATTGGCTGACTGAAATAATAAAAGCCTTCAAATCGCTTATATCAAGAACCATGATTGGAAAACTTCTGCCATAATTCATAGGGCATTTTTTTCAATAATGAGTTAAGTTTTATTTGAGGAAAACCTAAATATGACAGTTTAAGTTTTGACATTATTTTCTTTACAAATATCTGCCTAAACGCAATAGTAATCCCTGACATAAAACTTAACTGAGTACTGAAAAATCATCCCCAGAAAAAAACAAACAAGATCAAACATCGACTTTAAAACACCCACAAGCACATGTAATTATCATGAATGCAAGTTTCACACATTATAGCATACACTCAATACAGTACTTAAGTATTACATACTCGTTTCTTACGGGGACATTAATATTAATGCGTCAAGTTCGACGCGTGCGCTCATAGCATCTTTGTCCTGCGTTTACTGGCTATTCAACGATAACATTCGGATTTTATGCCTGTTATGTTATACTGGCTTTATCTGTGGGTTCTATCAAAAGAACTTTAGCATTTCACCATCATCATCATTAGCAGGCTTGTTCCATTCTTATAAGCCATTGTTCCGTGGTCTGTGCGAGTCTCAACTAGGTTTTACTCTTTATCTTGGCATTTAATGATGAATAAACAAAACTTGCAGACAAGTTACTAAAGTTGCATTAATTGACTAAAGTTGCATTACTTAACTAAAGTTGCATTATATGACAAAAGTTGCATTAAATGACAAAAGTTGCATTAAATGACAAAAGTTGCATTAAATGACAAAAGTTGCATTAAATGACAAAAGTTGCATTAAATGATAAAAGTTGCATTATATGACATTTGTATTTTGATTCAAGGAAATTTTGAATTGGTTGAATTTTGTTGACAGGGTAGTAACGGTAGAGGTGCTAGCACGAACCACGCTTACGCGATGTAAACGCAACGTAAATCGCTTTTATAAATCGAAAATACAATTATTCTATCGTATTTTACTTAATGTGAAACGAGTATTTTTGATTCAAAAATCGACGTAGGTGCACGGGAAAGGCCTACAGATTCTCGTTGTTCAACTATTTCGGCAACAGATGCAGCCACAGAAAAAAAATACAGTCACGTAACAGAGCTATGTCAAAGACTTGTCTCCTTTTGTCTTCGAAGTTTTTACGAAATGAACGGATGTTCATTGAAATTTAAATTACCTTCTGGGAAGCTCACTGGCTGGATTGTAAATAATAAACAAATATCTATAGTATGTTCGCGATTTATTTTCCATGAAGATAAATAAATGTGTGTTTGGAAAAATAACCCTAATTTACAAATACAGCTCTGTTTACACTAACTTTTGGTCGTTTATCAGTAAAGTCATTCTGAAATGAACTTAATTCATACCGTACTTAAGTTGAAGTTTCAGATATTTGCTTTAAGTTCGAAATGACATTAATTCATTAAAGACGACCCGAATGGCGCAGCGGTAGTGAGGCTGCCTTACGTTCTTAGGGTCCCGGGTTCGAATCCCGGTTGGAACAAATGTTTGTGTGATGAGCATGGACATTTGTTTCCGAGTCATGGATGTTTATATGTATAATAAGTATGTATTTACAAACAAAAAGTATCTATGCAGTATATCAACTATCTGGTGATTACGACACAAGCCTCGTTGCTTAGTGTGGCACTAGATGGCGCTGTGTGTTAATGTCAAACGATATTTATTTTATTTATTTATCTAATTGGAAACAAGGATTTGAATGGACTTAAACTTCGCGCATGTAACAATACTTGTAAAGTTAATAGGAATTTGCAAACATAAACTGTGGAAATTATGATCTTTGTGGCGGCAAAGCTTGTGCTCGAAACTGCAGCGATCATCTATTTTATACAATAATATGGATTTCTAGGTCTGGTATGTTAATTCCAGACCCTAAAATCATAAAAATATAATAAAATCCAAAGTGACTTTTGCCTTTTAAAGACTATTTTTAAAACGCACAGATATACCCAGAACGTCGTACGTATTTGTTGGATATTTCTTAATGTACAATTTTTCTTGTTGTACAATACGAAGCAACATTTAGGTCAAGCCCACCACATTTTTCCTAACCACTGCAAATTCTGAAAATTTGAATCAACAGTGGCGCCCCGAGGCAATAAAGGGCGAGGAGTTTGGAAGAAACTATTTAAAAGTCTTGGGGATATACGAAGATGTAAAAAAAAAAAAAAAATTGAAAATAGCAGCCACGCATCCAAATATCAATACAAACAAGTATTGTTTCAGAGAAAATGTTCTAAAGCGTCGCGTTTCCATGATATCAGCTAGTTATAGTGAGTCATGCCCGACTCGTCACTGTTCCGATTGGTCACCAAAAACTTTTTCCATACTAGAAATCCCGACTCGTCACCAGTGTAACGGCCAAAAAACTTATGGTGGATGCTCCAGGGTAGCCCGCGAAATTCAAATTTTCTTACGTTTTTTGCAATTTCCAGGTCAGTTTCAGGTTGTATGTTGATTAAAATTTGATTCGCGGCTGTAACACGTATGTAGTCATAGAATTATAATCATCAAAATCATCAATACAACCCTCCAAGCTCATAAACGTGTAGGAATTTACTTTTTCAAGGTCAAAGTCATTCCTGCACCTTTATGCGCTTGGAGGGTTGTATTGATGATTTTGATGATTACTGCCGCGAATCATACTTTAATCAACATACAACCTGACACTGACCTGCAAATTGCAAAAAAAGTAAGAAAATTTGAATTTCGCGGGCTACCCTGACGCTTTCACCTTAAACCTCTTGACACTTCGCTCCATATCAAGCAGGAGGCAAAATAGGCTAGGCCAATGGATACCAGAGACTATTATTGTAAAACTTAGAATATAACTTTACTCGGCCGTGGTTGATAAGTCACGTTGTTTTGTTTGACATTATTGGATATAAAATTACATGGTATGCAGCATTAAACCTACCTCAATAATTACAACAATAAATGAAGGTCGCTCGCTAGTAATAAGTACCTACCTAGCTATGATAATAATTCCCTGGGATTAACAATTATCATAATGTATTTTAATTAATATGCCATCACATAAATATACGGAGTTGCTATTGTATTGTCTTTGTTTATTACTTAAATAGCTTTTCGTTAGTTGGTGGATCTTTCAACACAGACACATTTTATAAAGCGTATGCGCTTTATAAAATGTGTCTGTGTACGATTTTACAGCTACATTGTATAATTTACTGATATAAAACTTGAAAATCTCGTAAATGGGTCTCTCCAACACAACTGTAGTCTAACATAGATTTTGTGGCGCAAAACTATGAAGCTAATGCACCAGCTTGTTTTTAGGGTTCCGCACCTCAAAAGGATACCCTAAAGATAACTTAGTTGTCCGTGCGTCCGTCCGCCAGTCTGCCCTTTTTCTCAGGAACGCATAGAGGTATCAAGTTGTTTATATCAAGCCCAACTTGGGTAAGTATACGGTCTCTTTCAGCTGTGAAATCAAACTTGAAAGTCTACGCGATCAAAATCTGTACCAAGAGTGCCAATGTTATTCGCTGTATGATCAATGCAGCACTGTACACGAATATTTGGAGATTTTTTATTATCTTTAAAACTACCTATCAAACAAAGGGCAACCCTGACTACCATTATTTATTATTC
Source organism: Xestia rhomboidea (assembly GCA_963853795.1). Classification (NCBI taxonomy): domain Eukaryota; kingdom Metazoa; phylum Arthropoda; class Insecta; order Lepidoptera; family Noctuidae; genus Xestia; species Xestia rhomboidea. The sequence continues at coordinate 10,430,391 of OY970778.1, forward strand.
CTTTATTTTATTTTTTAACAAATTAATTACATTTTTAAATATTCTTTACAAAAAAAATATAAAAACATTTAAAAATATAAAAAATTGTAGCCCACCGGTATCGGGAGCAGGGTCCAAGCTACCGGCGGTCAGGGCTCCAAAGAGAGGAACCTCCTAACAATACGAGCCGTGTCTAGGAGTACCGCTTTCTGAATTCGTCATCATAACTTCATCCATTATTGCACAGACAAAACCTTCCGTTTCTCCGAATAGGTCCCCGGAACGTAGCCAGGCTACGGACGCTGATAGGTCTACATCGGGCCCATGCAGGGCCCGGAAAAAGCGTCCGTGAAGCTCCTTACTCTGCCATACTTCCATACGGTCGTTAGTGTCAAGCACTGGAGGTTTGCGCCAGTTCTCTTTAGCCAAGGAGAGCGGGGTGAGGCCCTTGTCCATCGCGACCACATCTCGATGCATTCCCACATTGGCTCCTAGGAAATATTCCCTGAGGCTGCATATCTCGCGATTGTGGAGAGTCTTGGCATTTAAAACGCCTCGACCCCCACACTTCCGCGGGATATACAGTCTCATAACCGAAGAACGTGGGTGATGCATTCGATATGCCGTCAACAATTTACGGACCTTCGTATCCAAGGCGTCTAGTTCTGTTTGAGTCCATTTGAGTATGCCGAAAGAGTACATCAAAACCGGCATGACCCAACCGTTGAAGGCACGCACCTTATTTCCACCTGATAAAAGACTATTAAATACTTTTTTCAGGCGGGCAAAGAAGCGCTCCTTCAACGATTGCTTCATGTCAGCAACATTGATGCCCAGCGCTTCCGACATACCCAAATACTTATAGGTTTCGGTTGCTGAGAGGGATCTAAGTGTTATGGAATCCGAGAGCTGGGTTCCCACAGATTCCACAATCTCCCCTCGCTTTACATGCATGACCGCACATTTGTCCACACCAAATTCCATCCTGATGGCGCTACTGAAAGTTTCAGTTACCTTCAGTAACTCCATCAGTCGCAAGTCGTTGCCCCCAACGACTTGCGACAAAGAGTTTTAGGTCATCCATGTAAAGGAGGTGAGATATAACCTGACCATCTTTCCGCAACCGATAGCCTAGACCTGAATCCTCCAGCAGTGTGCTAAGAGGATTCAAGGCCAAGCAGAACCAAAGTGGACTCAAACTATCGCCCTGAAATATACCTCGCTCTATCCTTATCGGCTCGCTATTCCTCTGAATTTGCCGACATCCTGGATAGCGAAGGACTGTCCTCCATTGCCCCATACACGCCATCAGGAAGGTGCGCAGAGTTGCATCAACTTTATACAACTCTAGCACCCTCATGAGCCATGTATGTGGCACCGAGTCATAGGCCTTCTTATAGTCTATCCAACATGTCGACAGATCCTTTCGGGAACGGCGAACCTGTTGGCTAATGGCCATATCTATGAGGAGTAGCTCCTTAGTACCACGGGACCCGTTCCTACATCCATTTTGAGAAGCGGACATGACAGAATTGTCATCTATGTGTTTGCTAATTTTAGTTCTCAAAATGGATGTAAGAAGTTTATAGACTGTCGGGAGACAGGTGATCGGTCTATAATTTTTGGGTTCAGCAGTACTACCCGATTTATGGAGCAGGTGGGTTATACCTGTTGTCAGAAACTCTGGCAGTGACCCTGACTCTAAGGCTGACTGGAATAGGGTGGCCAGGCGTGCGTGCGACCTTGTGAGCCATTTTATCCAAAAGTTGTGCAGCCCATCCGGCCCTGGAGATTTCCAGTTAGGCAACGGACGGACTGCACGAGCTACGTCTTCCGGGCTAATGGTAATCGCCCCCATTTCTGGTACTGGATCGCACGCTCGCTCAATCACCCGAGTCCATTCACCCTCAGCATGGCCGACAGGCACCGACCAGATGCTGCGCCAGAACGAACACATTGCATCATCATCCGGCAGGTGCGTGTCAGCCACATCTTGGTCCGGTCGCTCCCAAGCCCTATAAACCCACCTTTCATCTCTTCGGAATGTGCGATTCTGAGTGTATCGATCCACCCGTCGCTTATACCTACGAATACGGCTTGCCCATGCATACACTTTCTGCTTCAGGAAGTCGATGCGCTCTGTGACACGGGACATGTAGTCTCGAGGACTAATATCAGTCCCCGAGAACGCTTGCCTCACAAAACGCATCACTCTTGGCCGAGTATTGCCCTCCCTGAAGCAGATCAGTTTGCCGATGAGTGCTCTGGCCCCACCAATACGTCGTTCAATCCTGTACTGCCAAGCTGGTACGGCTGGTTTTGGCCGTGTAGCTCTGTCATCAGAAAATTTGACATGAGCTACACGACATGCCGCTACAGCCGCACAATACAGGACTGAGTGAACATCGGTGAGGTCTTCGCAGTTATCAAAATAGTTTGACAACTGCGAATCCAGAACAGCCACCAGCATCCTATTTTTGTTATGCATGGGCAAACGAGGTATGTGTGGTCTAAGTTCGGGTGTCATGAACCGATATTCCCGAATCGCACCTTCCAAAGCATTCCTCATATCCTCACTGCACTGGGTACTTACATTAGTAACCATGTCACTACTCACGTCGTCATCGCGATTTGGTATTGTGGTAGGCTGTGGTAGAATCACAGCCTGCGACGGCGGCGTGGCAATGACATAGCTACTCTGCATTTCAGTCCGCAAGCGATCAAGTACGTTGTCATCCAACATACGATTACGCTGGATGACTCGCACCTGATCCGACAGTCGTTGTGCCGACACGTTGACAGCTGGCTCAAGCACCTGAAACAGAGAGAGCATCCTAGCACGGTACGCGGTCAGGTTGTTTCCCCCCTCTGTAGCCCCATAGTATGCGCGCATGACGTTTTCGTTGTTTGATTGCGTCCATCGCATGCGCTGCACACTCCCGCCGGGAGCTGGGACCCTATCAGAAGCCAGTGGGCCTCGGGGTCCTAAGGTCCATTATTTATTTATTATTAATTTGTCTTTTTGTGTTTCGCTTTTATATCTTCTTATATACCTCCTAAAAACTATGCTACTTGAACATATTCAACTTGCAATGTAAATACAACAAACATTCCTCAGAATTCAGATTCCCCATAAACATGTGATAAAAAACATCTTTATAATCTTGCGTTCGATCTTGGTGATGAGCTCATAACTTAGATAATACACACAAATAGAATATGTCCTGACAACGCACTTGCGAACTTGACGTAACAACAGTCGTTGTCACGAGTAGTTAGGTAAATGTAAATATGCAATATAAACAGTTGAAAAAGTCCCCGGTGGGTGTGCAAAAAGGTGGCAATAGATCCTGGATGATAAATCCTTCAAAATCAGCTCACCGTTTATCCACATTTAGGACTGCACTCATGATCCAGGATCTATGTTGGTTTAAGGTGGATGCTCCAGGGTAGCCCGCGAAATTCAAATTTTCTTACGTTTTTTTGCAATTTGCAGGTCAGTGTCAGGTTGTATGTTGATTAAAATATGATTCGCGGCTGTAACACGTATGTAGTCATAGAATTATAATCATCAATACAACCCTCCAAGCTCATAAAGGTGCTGGAATGACTTTTTCAAGGTCAAAGTCATTCCTGCACCTTCATGCGCTTTGAGTTTCGCGGGCTACCCTGGAGCATCCACCTTAAGTTACGTTAAGATGATTAAGAAGGTAGTCTTCCTATTGCTTTCAGGTTAAAATATTATCTATCATGAGTTCATGAAAGACTTTCATGGCAGCGTTTTTTTTAAAAACAAACAAACCTAACGTTGATGAAAAACTCTCTACATATAAGGCTGTTGTAAGTCGTTGCAGAAAATATGAAACGATTTGAAAGCGATTGTCTGCTTAGTTGTTCAGGTCCTCTGGATGCCCTTATCTTATAAATCAGCCAGTCTCCATCGACCTCTTTTATTTACTTTTAAAAGTATTTGTCCCTAACCATAATCCACCAATCCTGGGCGTTTCTCTTTTATTTTACGATTTGGAATACTTATTTGAATTTTAAATAAATTGTTCCAAGTTGTAGCCATCTTTTGTTTTAACCTCAAACTTTCACCAGCTTTCGACGATCAACTTACATAAAACTTATGTGAAAGAAACATGCGAGTTGCCATGTCAATATGAACGAGTTTAGATAATGCACTTACGTAATAGTAACGGACGCATTTTCACTGTTCTTCAGCTACTCTTATAATCTGGAAACAAAACAAAACATGTGTTAGATATGTTCATAGATCAAGTAATTCATGGGGTTTAAATAAATTTCATCGTCAAAGATCGTAATTTATACTGAAAGAAGAATATATAAAGGGTGTAAAATACCTCATAACGAAGCTGAAAGGCACTTGTGGAGAATAACCCGTACCTTGGGAACCTTCTGTTACGGAGATATTGGGGGTTAAAGTTCCAACTTTTTGACAAGTTTTTTTCTAAAATAAGTTTTTATTGAAAAAAAATACTTTAAACACCTCCACGACCCCCGTACTATTCAATCCATCCATCAGCACAATGTTTTGCGTGCGCTACACTACATTGAGTTCTACCACAAAACATGATGTTTCACCCCAAAAAACAAGTAATTTCCTAGCAAGAATTTTTGCGTAAAGTTACTTAGTTTGATGTACAGAATGCTTGGTTGACGGTTTCGTGATGAGATTGTTTACACCCTGTATTCTTTTTTCGTATCTCCCAAGTATTTCAACTTCCATAGAGATGATTCGGTACTTTTCATCAGAAGTTGCTCGTAGGTATGATAATTTTCACAAGCCAAGGAAAAACATTTGATACAAAAATGTGAGAATTTAGTGAGAACCTCTGGTTATGATAGAATAAAGTAAATAAGATATTTTTTCTACATGTATTCAAATACCTACCTTAGATCATCATATAGTCATTGTAAGTATCTGCCTATCGAACATTGATTCATCGCTTAACATTACAAAATTATTAGACTAATCGAAGAAAAAAACGAAGACAAATCTCGTCTATGAAAATGCGATGCGTACATTTTATTACGTTATAAAAATTTGTAGTTAGGTACCTACGTGGTCGAATGAAAAACAAAAATAAATTATAAACGAGTTAATTACAAGAAAATCTTCGGATTTGAATAATTGGAAGACAAATTAATAACATTATACTATTGACAGGTATCGATGACGATGACATTTCGTTCACAGAATTTTAGAATCTAAAACATGGATGGTTAAGTTTAAGTTAATTTGGGTGTAGAAACGAGTTTTAAACGCAGTAATAACTAAAGTTCGGAGTACAGTGATTTATTGACCATAAAGTGATGACCTTGAACTTTTGTCAACTAAATATGCCTAAAAGAGGCGCCAAATATTATAATATGACTTAGGGCTCAGCCACCAATATTGTCAGGCAAAAAAAAAATTGTTATTCTTCTCATTTTATTTGTCAACATCTACAAGACGAAACTACGTATAATATAATCAGTGAAAAAGGCTACATTTTTTGCCATTTTCATGAAAATGAAGGAATATTATTTTATAAATAATCTTGAACAACCTCAATCAGCGATAAATTGGCCAAATACGTGCTTATTATTCATTTACAAACAACTAGTCACACTAACAATTATAATTAAGAACTTCATTAATGAATGTATGGTATGTGTTTATGACAAAAACAGCCATGACAAGCCCTTAACCTTCCCAGTATTTTAAATAAAAAATAAATAAAGAATAGCTTCGGTAATGGTCAGAGGAAGCAGCCTCACACATCGTCATCTACCTAAATATAAGATAAACAATACCCAACTCAAGGAGGACGAGTTGCTAACTAAAAAATAATAATAAAATACTGGCTTGAGAATTTATCAAATATGTAAAAGAATTATAAGAAAAACTAGTCCCACTTTGTTGGTGACAAGTTTTTTTTGTTGGCCATGTTTTTCCCAAGCTTTAATTAATGGGTTTGTTTTAAAAATGCAGCAAGTAAACTTTATTTATATTTCAAACTATTTTACACATAGCATTGTTTTTAAACCAAATCGCATGGCCCAATTTTCACTGTAATTAAGAACATACAACTATGTCAACAATATTTAGTACGCATAAAATTTGCTTTAGCCCGCTAACCTCAAGAATGCTCGATACCTATCCATTAACCTATGACAAATACAGAACCTTATAATGCGAATTTGATAAAGGTTTAGCCATGAAGGCAGGGTCCGTTAAACCGTGCACAACAAAGCCAAACTGACCTACATTCCAATAAATGTCAACGGCCATTTAAAATAGTAAGTAAACTACTTACATGCAGGCTTGCAACACAGGCACTAATTAAAAAGAAAAATAAAACACTTTTTTTTTATAATTGCAAATGTCAAAAAAGCGCGGGAACATACGGCTGCGCTTGGGCCGAGCTCGATAGAGAATGACGTGCCCGGAAGCTGGCGGGGCGCGTTTATATCTAGACATAAAACAGTTATGTTTGAAGAAGCCATAGTGGACATAGAATAGGCGCCGTGGTGCCGTATGATGCATTTCTATTACTTTTTTTCGTTCTTCCGGCGTCTTTGTAGGTGTTTGATATTAGGGTCTACAGTTTTAACTTCATAACCTAACTTTAAACCATGATAATTGCAAATTTAAATTCATTGCTAATAAATAAATAATAATAATAGTATCACAGCCGCATCTGTGAAAATTTTCAAAAATATTTTATACTTGCTTTTTACCTTTATCATCTAAAACTCAGAATTATTGTTACTAGACTACAGTGACTTTTGCCCAGAGACTTGTATTTGAGCTTGTAATATGTGAAATGAGAAGCATTTTAAAAATAGTGCTTATTCATGATTTTTGGCTACTCAAGATGTTAATGCCAGGTGATGAACATTGACTTTGCTACTTAGAATATAGGATTCATAGATGTCACCACCTGTGAAATTAAGATATGACAAAAATAAATCAAGCCTTAGTAAATTCCTATGCATAGTCGTCCTATGCATAGACAATACTTAGTAGGTACATTTTGATATAAGTGGAGAAAATTTGTTACCTATATTACTTATGTTACTCATATTCGTGGTTTAATTGTTATTGAGCCGAGAACTGCAATAACAAATGTCCACGTGTATCAAACGACGTTTTTCAATACACTTTTGAAGAAATAAAATAAAAGCGCGACAAATATTTTTGTCATAAATTATTAAGAAACTATAATATAAATTTTCTTTTTTTTCCGCGCTTTGCTTTCGCCAGGTTGAAGGAGAAGCAAAGGCATAAAGCTGCTAAACAGCCTAATACGAAAAACAGAAAATTCTAATATTTTTGAGTTTAGAACACAAATAAATGTTAATTTGTTCATAAACGTTTTTTTTATTTTAATAATCATGGTTTTTGATGATATTCTATTTATACATAATTATACATTATTTAAATATTCAAAAAATACGAACGCCGTAAAGACGCCGACGTCTTTGCCGAGATTAAAAAAACAATCACCGCTGACTTTAGGCATTGAACCAATTTGGACTAAGTATAGGTATCTGTGGCAATTTTTATTCCTGCACACGGTGTTGGAAAATGAAAAATAACGCACGGGTGTGAAATACATTGCATGTTGAACCTAAACGTAGTGCGAAATGAACCAGTTTTCGAGGAAGTGTATTGAAATAGTACATTTTGATACAAGTGGAGAAAGTTTGTTATTGCATTCGAGGCAGAAATAGTTTTTGAGCCGAGAACTGCAACAAGAAATGTCCACGTGTATCAAACGACGTTTTTCAATACACTTTTGAAGAAATACAATAAAGTAATTAAAAAAAACAATCACCGCTGGCGATAGGCATTGCGCCAATTTGTACTAAGTATAGGTATAGTTTAATCTGTGGGAATTTTCCAACACCACGTGCTGTGCCGCGTGCGAAAATGGCTCCTTTCTGCACGCGGCACAGCACGCGGTGATGGAAAATGAAAAAAAATCGCACGTGTGTGAAATACATTGCATGTTGAACCTAAACGTAGTGCGAAATGAACCAGTTTTCGAGGAAGTTTATTGAAAAAATATTTCCTTCAGCTTGCGTATTGGTAGTCAGTCATCGGAGTAGTCTAATATAGTTCATAGCATTAGAAACAGAGAACGGAAATTATGGGTTTATTTCCGCTCTGTTGTCTAATGCTATCTCACTACATCCATTCAACTAAGTACAATAGACAATCACTGTAGTATAAGGCCGTCCATTGTGTCACCCTATGTGAAAGGTTTTCTTTTATTAAGGCACGGTATCCGAATGGTAACCAATGGGCTCCTATTACTAAGCCTGCGCTGTCCGTCTGTCTGTCACCGGGCTGTATCTCATGATCCGTAATAGGTAGACAGTTGAAATTTTCACAGAATATGTATTTCTGTTGCCGCTATTACAACAACAAATTAAAATTAAATTAAAGGGGCTCACTACGATGAAACGGAACCCTTAATGCGCGAGTCCGACTCGCCCTTTGCCGATTTTGAATGTTACTTGTATGGTGTACCTATTCTATTCTACATATAGAAATCAATCGATCTCCAAAATAAAAAGTTGCCTATTCTAAATAGTATCAAGTCTACACCGTCCCGGGATATCGAGCACGCGAAACCAATAACTGCAACAAAAGAAATCGCCAGTGTTAGAAAGGTCCGCAAAGCTAAGCGCCACACAGATGCTCGTATAACGAGCTATCAATTTAATGGCGCTTAGAAAAAGAATTAAGCGACAGTTTTATGAACATGAGAAAATAAACTTTAGAGTTATGCGACTAGCATTTAAAACTCCGTTTTATTTGGGTTTTGTTCTGTTTTGTCTTTGTTTTCAATTTATTGCTTATTTATTGATTCTTATTATTATCTTGGAAGATTTTTTCCCTAAAAAGGCGATTTTAAAAGTGGTCCGTGCCATCTTTGTCGATGTTTTGTTTCTAGTTGAGTTCACGTGTTCTCGTTCAGACTAATTTCGTATTGTTTTAAAATTAAAAAATCCTCTAGCTTCAATAGCAAGATGAATAAATATTTCCACCATACACAATTTTTGACATCCCTTATTGACATGTTGATATCAATTATTGTTGTCAACCCAGAGCTCCTGTACATAATCTTCATAAGATATTACAAGATTTAAAGTCAGGGAGATGAATTGTTTCAGAAATTGAATATAAACTTAAATAGTCCGTATATTCAACCACAGCTCTTCTATTATAACAATTCATCAATTTGCTTAATTTCTCTGATAGCATCCAAACTGCAACCTCATCGTTCCGTACATATTCTTGTCGTAGCTATTTTTAATTCTGCGCGTGCGAAGCGAGTGTCGGGACAAGCAATTACTGCATTTAATTAACGTCTCATTACCTACATTTAACCCGTTCTTTAAACCCCGTGTACTCTTTCCTAACAGGTTTAACCAGATTTTGTAGAAACAATACAACTTTAATTTTGACTTTTATTATTTTCGTTAATATCGGGAGCTCAGAATAATGGATAATCACGGAAGATATCCCGTATGTGCCAGTAAGTGCATGACAACTTTGTAATAATAAGGTCAAAGCTTTATACAATGTATCCGGTCAATGAATAGCGATACCTATTCTATACTCCGAGGAATTGGTGGCTTACTTAAGGTGAAAGCGTCAGGCTAGCCCGCGAAATTCAATTTTTCTTACGTTTTTTGCAATTTGTAGACCAGTGCTAGGTTGTATGTTGATTAAAATATTGTTCGCGACTGTAAGACGTAATGGACGACGGAATGATTTTGACCTTGAAAAAGTCGTTCCTCGACTTTTATGAACTTGGAGGGTTGTATTGATGATTTTGATGATTATAATTCTGTAACTACATACGTCTTACAGTCGCGAACAATATTTTAAAATTAATTAAATTAATAAAATTTTTGCAAAAAACGTAAGAAAATTTGAATTTCGCGGGCTACCCTGGAGCATCCACCTTAAATCATCGGTGGTTTTATTTCAAGTACGTAATACCCTCATAGAATGATTTCATGATTTAGTTCGCGCGGAGTACTAAATTATGAAAACATTCTATGAGGGTAATAAGTACTTAAAGTAAAACCACCACTGATACCTCGGAGCTCACGCGCGTACTATAGAATCGGTATCGCTATTTATTGAACAACGCTAAAAAAAAAAAGTCGTTTCCCAGCAATTATTTTTGCGTAAAGTTACTTAGTTTGATTTACAGAATGCTTGGTTGACTGCTTCGTGATGAGGTTGTTTACACCCTGTATATAAAATTGGTTAACTAACTTTTTAACCCTTCGGGCTTACAAGGGGTGTCATTACTTGATTTTTCTCCACGGTTCACATCTCTGCAAAGGCACCGGGTGGAGTTAAGCTTCTCCCAATGTCGGCCACAATAGGCGAGACGACAAAAAAAATCTAATTAGTCCGTCAGTTAGATTACCAAAAAATATTTGACCCGTGTTTTTTCTTTTGTTACGTAAACCAAAATTGAGGAAGATATGACGCTTTTAAAATTCTCAATACGTCACGCCTAGCTATCCTTTTTAGCTAGTTCTGACGTCACAAGCCCCACTCCCGAGTTTTGATGCGTTTTATCTTTGTCAATATTCACTGATTTACAAAAACAAAAAATACGTGTCCATTCATTTCCAATACTCTAACTGACGGACTAATTAGGTTTGCATTTTTTTGATACTGTCGTCATGCCTATTTGGCTATTTCCCGACCAGTAAAACTCAATCGGATTATGAATATTATGTAAATACACACCCACAACTTCCTCATTAGCATCATTCTCTTGCCCTTTTCCCAATTTAGTTGGGGTCGGCGCAGCATGTCTTCTTCCATACTTCTCTATTACTCGTCATCTCAGCAGTCACCTCCTCTCTAGCCATATCATCCTTCACACAGTCCAACACACAACTTATTTATTTAATTAAGTATTCCTCATTTCATCTCGACTGTCACCACTTCCTGCGGAAAGCAAATTAATGTAACTAGGAAACTGTTGTTCTCAGTTTAACAATTACTTTAACAACACAACAGACATGCTGCATTACCGATGATTGGTTGATTGCATGTGCAACTGTAATCTAATCATCAGGAACTCGACTTTTCCTTGCGTGGGCGAGATGAAGGAAAGAAATTCAATGTATTGTGCATTTAATATTAAGTTAGTTAATCGTTTTTGGGAAATATACAACCCATACAAGGGAGGCTTCCATTTATCGTTTCTATTAAGAACAATATCGGCAAAAATTTGAAAATATTCTTTCTTCGACATCGTCACAATTAAGGCATTAAGTTCACCTTTGTACATTATGTGCATAACGTTTAAATAATTAAATTTAGACTGATTTTTTGGACAATTCACAACATTAACTGCCTCTCTGACCATTTTAAGAATTTTAACGTGACAAATTATTATCCTATTAGTTAATGATTCTTATAAAGCGGAAATATTAAGCCCCCTGCACTTAGCCAAAGTCGGTCGATCATGAAAATATCAACTACTGTTTTACTCACTTACTTACCCACATTTACAAAACTGACAGTTATACAAAGCTAATAATTATGCATCTAAAGAGCAGCGGTGGCCCAGTGGTGGCGGCCCCGACTTACTAATAGTAAGTCGTGGGTTCGAACCCAGACAGGCACATTACTTTGTTTAATTTATTTCATCACCACTGCTCTCAAAACGGCGAAGGAAAACATCGTGACGAAACCGGCATGTCCTAGAACCAAAAAATTCGAAGACATCTGACATCTACCAATCCGCACTGGGCCCGCGTGGTGGATTATAGCCCATTCCCTCTCATAGAGAGGAAGCCTGTGTCCCAGCAGTGGGAACATTAATAGGATGATGATGATGATGAATATGCTTTTTACGAGGTAAAGTTTGTGAGGTTGTAGGGGCTTTATTAGCATTAATCGTATTAAGTAAATAGTAACATATTTTGTTCTGAAAAGAATAGCATTTTCATTGTAAACAGTGAGCTATTGTAGGTAGGTACTGAATGGTGTAATCAGAATGTTATACTGTATGGCATCTGGTCAAACACTAACCGACCTACATACACAAGGTAGAATCAAGAGAAAATTAAAATATGAAATATTTACCTAGTAAAAACAGCCTTCATGGATTTTAGGCAATCATCCCTGAAGGCCTAGCAAATGACATGTGAATTGATTACGACAATAACCCTATTATAGTAATTAATTAGTCCGTCAGATAGATTTCCAAAAAATATTGTAGGTACACATATTTTACCTTTTTTTCACGTAAACAAAAAATTAAGACGATTCAGTGCGTCGTAACACACGAGTGTGTGACATCACATTTTTTACCGGAAAAGTGACGTCACAAGCCCCCACTCATGATCTTTGACGCGTTTTATATTCGCAATTTTTTATTAATTTTATAAAACAAAAAACACGTATCCAATATTGTTCTTATAATCTAAATGACGGACTAAACAGAGTCATATTTTTTTTAGTCAGGAATCATCCCTATTGCTACGCCATCATTATATTTTATACTCGCCGTTCACTCTACACGCCGCTCAAGCAACCTGAAGAATAAATAGAACTCTGAAGATCAAGTCCGAAGTTGTTATTTTGAAGAAACCCAACATACAGTCCACACCCAACAGTATGGTCCTTCGTATTAGCTTTTGCTAGAGGCTTCGCTCCTGTTATGTATGGAAATTAACCCACGGGAACATATTAAATGCAGACTATGACACTCGGGGATAATGTGGCTTCCCGTTGGTGAAAGAACTTTCGGACTCGGATCAGTATTTCCGAAGATTACCCCATACATACAAATATACAACCTTACAAACAACTATAACTTTAGTATATTCGTAGATCTGATTTCCAAACTGTGTTTCTAACAAAATAAATCAAAAGAAGACAATATAAAGATTCGGTCCGTCGACCCAGAATCGGGGACACATACACATTTACAGAAAGTTTTACCACAATCTGATGAAGTCTCGATTCTTTATGCATTGTTGGATTAAAATATTGCATGCTATCACACTGTCGCGTTTCACATAATTTTATGCGGTGCAATAAATTGTCTTTTACTTGACAAGATTCTTAATCATTTAGCATCGTAACCTCTTTTAGTAATCTTTTTATAATTTCTTTTATTCATCATTATCAATCTAGCCTTTTCCCAGCTATATTGGGGTCAGCCTCCGGTCTAACCGGATGCAGCTGCAGCTGAATATTTTTATTTTACATGGAGCGACTGCCAATCTGACCTTTACAACCCAGTTACTATATAGTTAAGACTGGTTGTCAGACTTACAGGCTTCTGCAAGTGATAACTGATACCAACGGCTTTAAGTCCGAGATATGCTCATCCATCCACAGAACAACCTTGGGCAGTGTGCTTACCTGCAACCTTCGATTGATCCCTGTGGCTGTTATTATACACTTTTGTTTATATTTATTTACATAAATAGAAAATGGAAAGTCTTGGACTTATGAACTGAAAGGACCTTTTGTCACTTTAGTGCGAACATTGTCATATTGATCATTGACAGCTCTAGATTTCTGATGAATAATTGACTACGTATTAAAAGTTTTATAACCGAGACATAGGGTATCTAGGAACCGCTTTCCGACATAATTCTGTCTTAACTGACCTACTATCAAGCAAATGAGTAGTATACACGACTTTCAAGTTCTAACGCTCAAGTTCGTTCACCAAACCACCTTTAAGGTTCAAAGTTCACAAAAGGAATGTATTTCTTATTTATAGTGTTGTTTACGTTGGAGGAAATAAAACAAAATGGCCGTCTCGTCTACCTGCAGTTGAGGCGCGTTCTTTAACTTCTAGCCCTTCTTGGAATCCTAATTGCTTTGTTTTGTTGCCTATATAGGTAGGTATGTGTCGTAAGTATATGTGAGCGAATACTGAAGACTGCTTTTTCCTTTATTTTTAATTGTCAATGAGTGTCAGCCAAGGAGTGGAATTCCCTCCTGCGTCGATGTTCCCGAGTTCATATGACTCCAATCTATTTACGTCGCGAGTTAATAGGCTTCTTTTGGGTTAGCTAGTTCTTTCGTTGACCCCATCCTTATGCCCAATACAAGATTGAGGTGAAGAGTAAGTCCATTTAATATTTTGACAAAAACATAATTTTAATTTTAAAAACATTGACCTAAAAAAAAGGCGGACGCACACACGGCGCGGCGCGGACATTACATCGTATGAACTTCTATGTAATATTAAAACAGTGTACGAGAAATGTACGAAATTATATTACGCTAAATTAAAAAACAAAAGAGTATTTATAGACTTCGTAGAAAACGATAATCAACGTTTCACCGCCAGAAAGTATTCTTTCTAGCGGGCGCTATATATTCCACTAAGAAGTATTCCACATTTAACCTTTTTTATGGGCCAAGAAAAAGTACGGAAAGTGAATGTTCAATTCCTTTATATAGTTTGGGTATATCTATGGTCGTAAGTAGTATACAATGTACACACAATGACTGACAATGTGCTGGGTACAGTAGGCTGGTCACAATACCAGCACTAGGTACTTCATAGAATTAGAAGAACGTCATAATACCTTGCTTAACCTGAGAATCGAATCCAAGACTGTCCCAACAATGCCTCGTTGGCCTATTGGTGGCAATCGCGCCTGCCGAGCATGAGATATTGGGTTCGATTACCGGGTCGGACAAATTGTTATTGGGTATTCCATCAAGAATTTTTAAGTAGCAGCCACGGAGCCTGTCTGTGCTCAGTTGATGGCAACAGGCTCGCCCCCTATTACATCATGATCTGTCAAATGACCAATTTGTTCGAGACAACATTGTTTAACTATTCTACTTCGTGGACAGATCATGCGTTATATGGGACTTAAACATAACTGACGAAATGTGGGTGTACAATTCGGTACACCTCTGTCTAACCCTAATGAGAATACAGGCGTGATGTTATGTGAAATTGAAATACTTTATATTAGCAGCATCTACACTGATTTACTTTTTCAAGATAAGTTTACTGCAAATTGAAAGAGGAAAGATAAGTACCCACTCGAAGTATGAAAAAGTGAACGCGTCGCATCAGTTTTTATTATTTATGAGTAAAAAACAAGATTTTATTTATTTTATGCACTTAAAAAAATTCGGTCAATAGAAGCTTGAACGTTTGTGCTAAAATTCTACTTTGGTACCAAAGCCTGTTTGCAAGCACTAATGTTAGAAGTCTGAAATGATTTAATGACCCCTAAAATGCTATTGGTGTTTAAAAGAATAGCCAATTTCTATGTTTTTAAACTTTGTCCTAGAAATATTTTCTAAAAATAGAATTAATAATCATAGACGATCGTCGCTTCACAAATATTTATGGACAAACGGAACAATAGGTGTGGTGTATACAAGGTGTCGCTTTGCAACCTGGTCAAATTCAAGGAGGTATCTATGCTAATGATTCTCGACCCGAATCAATACTAAAATGGGTGGGTTTTTTTCTTATTTACGGAAATCGGTAAGTGTAAACCACCCGTATTAAAACGCAACCTGTAACTGTCTGTAACTGGCCCTATAACCGCGCCTTCACAAGTTCACACACACAAACGCACACAGAGACATGTCGTTCGATGGGTGACTCTTCAATTAGTTTCGTGTTATTCTGAAATACTGTTAAATTTAAACAATTTAACCTATACACCTTTTTTTTTCGGACTACACCTTGTCATCTGCATCTTAAATTCCCAAATGTATAATCTTTTCTAAATTCCCAAATGCCTACTCTTTTCTGTTGTGGCGGTAGGTACTTTCATAAAAGCCTTCTAGCTTTGCTAACCTACTACTTTTCATGATGTTGGGTTTCAGAACAGTCTGCCTTATGGGCTTGCCGTCAGCGTCTTGATAGCGTCTAGGTACGCCACTGTTTTCTGTGTGGTTAAGCTCGACAGGAACGCTCTGCTCTTCCTTTTCAAGTTTCTCTTTTTTAACCTAGCTGACAACATCATCATCAACTACGTATGCATATACTTACTCTGGAAGATTCCTAACACAAGGTGATCTGTTTCTGCCTACCAGATGGTGCCTGAGACACTCAGTGCCAAAAAGGATACTTCAAAATTTCAGATCCTAGTTCTATTCAAATAACTGTTGTTTTCTCTCTCATATCCCGTACTTTTCTGCATTGTATGGTGTAATCAGGGTATCCGTAATAGCATCTGTTAAAATATAATGTTGCAACACCGGATAAACATAAAAAACATGTCATAACATCATACGTACCCTAATTGATACCGTTTTATGATAGCAATCAAATGTAGAAATTGAAAAATATGAAAATGCAAAAAAACTGACCTTGCGAGTTTATTTAGACTAGACATGTCAATGACATTTGGGTGTAATAACAGCCTGTCCATTTCAATAACTGTAATGTGTGATGCCTGAATTGAACTAAGGTTAGAAAACTTATCAAGGTGATTCTCACTCGACATCGCCCGTCCGCGCGGTCGAGCGGTAAAGAGGATCTCATGTCGCATTGGCTTATATGAAATCCGTTGATGCCTAACACACGTACAGTCGTGGTCTTTTCCGCCTGATCAGTTAAAAGTTTTTTCGCTTAAATCATGCGGAGGCGCCGAGCCACTCCACCTTAAACTTTGGGCCTATTAGGAAAGCGTCAACTTTGGCGCGCAAAATGTGTCTCCGTTACCTCTGCCGTAAACTCTCGTTTGGCATGTGTCGCCGATCGGTATATTTTCATTAATTATTTCTATATAAAGTCAACGGGGCGAGGATAGAGAGCGTTTCTATATTGTAAGTGCAAGCAAAAATTAGCTTAGTGGTGATCAGGCGGGAGTGTCCTCGATAGTACAGTGTACACCGCCGAAGAGTCCGCGGACGAAGGACGAGCGGTGCTGTCGTAAACGCTATTTGAAAAGTAAGAAATGGAAAAAAAAACTATTGCACTCTAGCTTAAATATTTTATTTAAAATCACGTCAAAAAGTTAATCTTAAACCAAACATATCATGCTACAGAATTGTAGAAATCAACCATAATAGCTGGAACCTTTCTTATGCCAATAATAACTAGTTTCACTTCTTGTAGTACTTGTTGTAAACGGAGCCTGCGTTTTCGGCGTTGTCGAAATCAGTGGTTTTGGTAGCTGCTGTTGTTGAAACCATTCGTTCGGCTTGCCCAATGGCCAACAGCATTCGGGTAACTTCTCAACTGGTTGGATCTGCTGAACCGATATCGTTTGATTCGCCGACTGGATCGGCTGAACCAATATCGATTGATTCACCGACTGAATCGGCTGAACCGATATCGATTGATTCGCCGACTGGATCGGCTGACTTGTTACGTTTTGGCCAACGATGGGATTTGTAGGGTAGAACTGGTACACCGGAATATAATCCTTGGGAGCTGATCCATCTGTAGACACCTGAGAGTTTATCGGATCTGGGATCGGCTTGTCTTTAACACTCTCCTGGCCTGAAAATTTAACTGTCGTTTTGAAACATATCCTAATATCTGGTAAGTTAGTATAAATACGATCCTGGGACGCTCTACACAACATCATAGGGTAAGGAGGGTGTTGAAGACTAGCCGGGCCCAAATCCGGTGAAGTGACAGTTGACAACAGAAGAACCTTCTTTCTATCATTACTTTCTAATTCAACAGTTTGCCTTAATCCATTGGCAGCCAAAACTCCAAACAAATAGTTAGGCTCCCAAAGAACCAACCGACACTTTCTCCGACACTGCCTACCAACCAACCTTTCAACAGTCAACAAACCAACCAATTCCTCACACAGCCGATCATAGGACATCTACATCGAGCCATTTCTAAAAGACGTGGACCTAGCTGGTTTAAAAAACTTAGCGTAGGTACATATTATGTTAGTTGAATGGAAACGGAAAATGTCTAAACAATGGTACCCTTTGAATTTTTAAATCTGAAGACTGAATTGTAAGCTGATTACTGATCGGGTAGCCAAGCTGGACAAAATCTATAGAGTCCAGTCCATCATACCAAACATTAATTTAAAAAGAGATAGCTAAAGTTTAAGAAATAAAGAAAGCGAGTGAATAAATTAAAACTATTGTGTCCTTTAAATATTTTATTTTAATTCAAAAGCACGTCTAAAAATAAAACTTAAAACAACATCTTAGGCTACAGAACTTGATAAATCAACCGGAGAAGAAGTTAGCAACTTTTTTAAAAAAGCTTGGTGCACTTGTTGTAGTTGGAGGGCTCGTAGGTAGCTCCGTGATTGGCTGGGTCAGAACCGGTTGGTTCGGCTGGCTGTTGACGCGTTGGTTTACGATTGGTTTGATCGGATCAAAGGATAACGGTCGGTATGTCGGTTGGCTGTTGAAGTTTTGATTGTCGTTGGGACCATTATGGGTCACGTGTTGATTAGGAACCGGATGACCTTGACTTGGTCCACCTGGAGCCAACGGAAACTTTACCGAATCCGGGATCGGATTGACTTGAACACCCTGCTGACCTGAAATAAAAACTTTAGGTTTGAAACGTATTCTTGTAAAACTAAGGTCTGTTTTGCAGAAAGTGACTCATGCTCAAGCATTACTTTAAAACTAGATTCAAGACATTTGATGGGTTGAAGTGGGTGTCCTAAAATGACATGAATTAAACCCTACTGCAATACTAAACATATTAAAGAATCCCTTTATTGAAATAAAACACTTAAACTGATTCTCTTTCTAATACATACTTTGGTTTAATGAGTGAGTCTTTTTTTATTTAAAACTCCAATAATTTAATTTAATTTTTTATAATAAACCACTTGGCGTATTCTAAGGATTTTGTAGTAGTATAATATTTGGTACAAAATTATCCAACACCCAAGTTCAACGACTAATACTGCTAAACTAATAAAGTTATCTTAACCACTATAATTTTCCTTTAAAGTTCATGAAATGCACTATCATCATGAATTTTTAGAGGGGGGGGGGGGCGGGGACACGCCTACTGGAACAAAAGTTTGCACTTTAAAGTTTAATATTTCCTAAATGGAGCATCAAATCGAAAATTAGTATAGAAACTCCGAAGTCATTTTAAAAGACCTATTCAACGATACCTCACACGATGGGGTAGACGATGAAGTTTTTTTATTTTTTTTAATTCCATATTTTTTCCCAATAAGAAATATTTTCCAAAATTTTATTTTACCACTTTTTTGGCGTAATTGATATACACACCACTACAAAATTACAGCTTTCTAGGACAAACGATCGATAAGAATAAGAATAATTTATTTAAAAAGTATTACAAAAAGTGTACATTTAGGTGCAGTAAGTACCTAGTGTTATTTCTCAAACTATGGTAAAAAATTAATTACACATGACGAAACTACAAGGGTTCCTTGTCATATCAGGACTACGGAACCTTAAAAAAGGACGTCAGAAAGAGGTGGCGAGACGATCTAGACGCGTACCGCGAGGGCTGGTTCGAGGAGGCATGGCAAAAGATCACATGGAATGGATTGGGGGAGGCCTTAGCCCAGCAGTGGGACAGGACAGACGAACTAA
This sequence comes from Xestia rhomboidea, assembly GCA_963853795.1. Taxonomy (NCBI): domain Eukaryota; kingdom Metazoa; phylum Arthropoda; class Insecta; order Lepidoptera; family Noctuidae; genus Xestia; species Xestia rhomboidea. The sequence continues at coordinate 10,449,943 of OY970778.1, forward strand.
AAAAACAAGAATACTCAACATGTTGATTACCCCTTTCTTACAAACGTTACTTTTTACGTTTTAATAATATACATCTAGCATAGCAAAAAAAACAAAGATGTCACATACCATGATTGTTACCGTTATTAGGAAACTTATTATTGGCTACAACTTCAGTCGGCTCCTCAATCTTTCCTTCGAAGAGCACCACTCCTTTCTCGTTATCCCAAATGAAGAAGAGGAATGGCCTGTCAATCCTCAGGTTGACGAAACTGTTGATGAGGGGTACCACCTGGCCAGCACTGGCTGCGGCAGCCACCGTGCCTGTCTCGTCAACTTGCATGTACACCTTGTGGAAGATGCTGTTTAGCTGACCGGAGGCTTTGGGGTCTTGGAAGATTCCAGAAAGATTTGCAGCAGGAGAGAATAGAGTTGTAATTCGCATCTGGAAATTAAGTTAAGTTTTAGTTCAGGAACAGCTTAGTTTTTGGTAGGACTTATTCATGGGGATTGCATATGAGTGAAGTAATTGAAATGAATTTGGGGTAATGAGGAACAGGGTGTAAAGTTCTTTAACCCCTATAGAAAAGGGAGGATCCCGACAGTCGTTGACGGGTTTTTGTATGTAGTTATACACATTCTTGAGTCGTGGATAACTTTAACTGCGTAATATAATACATACTTTTTGTGGTGTCGCTACAAGAACAAAATGGTAACACTTAAGGCTACAGCACAAGACTGTCTTTAGACAGACAATTGTCTGTCTAAAGACTATGTATTCCCGCTCGCACTAGAGGGTAATTGTCTGTCTAAAGACTATGTATTCCCGCTCGCACTAGAGGGTAATTGTCTGTCTAAAACAGTCTTGTCTATAGTGTGCGGTAGGCCTTATTTGAATCACTTTCTGAATATACGGGAATTGTTGCTGCCGTTTTCACTATCACATATTATTTAGTAAGGTTTATCTATAATGAAGAAATCTCGATATTTTGTTAAGTCGTAAAAATCGTACGAAGTGGGGGCAAGTACCAGTGACTAAAAAAACTGATAGTGTACTAACACTTTTCAGGGCTGCTACCAAGTCAGCACCGAACTCCACAGTGAACTTAGGCATGGTGAGGATGACGTCTGAGAGCCGCATCAGGTTTGTTATCTGCAGCAGCCCGATGTAAGGCAGGTCGCGGATGAGGGCCACCCCAGCGTCAAGGTCTGAAGGCACTAGCAGGATCATTGAGTAGCGGTTGCCCTGGAAGGGAATTAATTCCATTTAGTTCCATTAAAAAGAAAAATATTTGTAAATAGTTTCCTCAAGTTGCAATCGCTTTCAAAGTTTTAATTATTTTTCTTTCTTTTTTGTGCGTTACTTAAACTTCTTGTTGACATAAACTTTTCGAAAGCTTGTTTTGGTCCACTAGGTTCATTTTTTACTTTTCCATCATCGTTTTCGCCGATGGAATGTCGATTTGTATAGGCATCTGAACAAAATGAAATGTTATGGTTTTGAACTGTGGGTTTGAAGCACAAAGTAATGAATAAATCAGTCTTCAAATAGGATTCATGTAAAATTGTACATAAATCATGATCTGTCAAATGACCAATTTTGTCGAGACGCCATTGTTTAACTATTGTGTCTACTTCGTGGACAGATCATGGGATACACAACTTGAATCGTGATTGTATTGTGACGAATGATCTAAGATAAAAAGTAAGTAGATTGTAGTAGATGTTATGCTTATGAATGACCAGTACATGATTTGAACGACAAATTGTCGCATAAATTCCATGAATAAAGCGTAACTGCAACTACGGAAAACCTCAATGAAATTGGTTCATAGAGATTCCTATTGATTTGATTAAATAACAAAATTCTTATTAAGTAAGGTAAGGCATGCGATCATTACCTGCTAGCATACCTAATATCGCAAGCATAAACATATCATCACGCCTGTAATCCCCGACATGTTAGGCAGAGCTGCACTTGATAGTTACTACACCTACATTTCGCCCAGTTATCTTTAAGTCCCTTATAGTAGACGACCTATGGTACTATCGAGGACACTCCCGCCTGATCACCACTAAGCTAATTTTTGCTTGCACTTACAACATAGAAACGCTCTCTAGACCCGCCCCGTTGACGTATAGAAATAATGAACGAAAAGATCCGAGCGCACTGACGACGCACGCCAAACGAGAGTTATTGTTATTTTGCGCGCCTAAGTTGACGCTTTCCTAATAGGCTTAAACTTTAAGGGGGCGTGACTCAGCGCCTCCGCTGATTTAAGCGAAAAAATTTTTAACTGATCAGGCGGAAAAGACCACGACTGTACCTACCGACGTGGAGGCGACATATTGCCATCAACTACAAATGTAGACTCCGTAGTTGCTACTGAGAAATTCCGAAAGAAAAAACTCAATAACACTTTTCCCGAATTGAACCCAGGACTTCATGCTTAGCAGTGGCGATTGCGACCAAGTTCTAGACCAACGAGGCAAAATACATGTTAATAGCAATTAAACTATTAGTACTAAACAAACCAAAGAGGACCACCTTGAAAATAAGTATAATTCCACTTCTGACGCTGAGTCAACAACTGGAATTTCTTCCAAGAGTGCATTTACTTCGTCGTGAGTCATAGATTTTCGCTAACTGACCATATTTATCATAATCTAGTTCAGCTTTAGAAGTTTCTATTCCCAATCACATAATTATTGCATAAGAAAAACAGATATTACGGTGAACACAGATTTGAAAAACCCAAATAACAAAACCGATGTCATATAATCTCTTTTTATAATAGCTAGCTAGCTTAATAGCTTATATGCTTCCCCATTTTTTTTTCGGATGGAAAATCATCAAATGACTCCTCCTGCTCTGGGCGGAGCGGGAGCGAGTGTCAGACTTTTACTGACTAAAACCCATCCATGTTCCTTCATCGCCCTTCGTGTTCCGGGGCCACGGTATCTCTTTCTAACAGTCCCGCAGCCCCGGCAGGCATTGGCCCTCCCTTTCTGCTGTCATCTATTTGAGGCGCGCGCCAATCAACCTATGAACTGCCCACAGCTAGGAAACAGGCCTCCTCTTTGAGAGCGAGAGTGGGCTGTAATTCACCACGCGGGCCCAGAGTGGATGCCACACATCTTCAGAATTGTATCATAGTACATGCCGGTTTCCTCACGATGTTTTCCTTCACCGTTTTCAATATTTGTAGTATATTCCACCACTACTGTTACTAACGGCTATTTTCAATAACTTACTGACAGGTATCGGTACGTTGCTATCTCTGTCTGTTTGACATTTAGCTTACGGACCTATAGAAACAAAACGTCACGGAAAAGCTTTCTTTGATTTTTCGGGTCCGTGGCTTTCTCTGATGAATCAAGTGACAGGTAGGTGACGCGGATAGGATATTTCAAGCTAACTTTGTTTCAAGTAACAAGTAGGTGACGCGGATAGGATATTTCAAGCTAACTTTGTTTCAAGTGACAAGTAGGTGACGCGGATAGGATATTTCAAGCTAACTTTGTTTCAAGTGACAAGTAGGTGACGCGGATAGGATATTTCAAGCTAACTTTGTTTCAAGTGACAAGTAGGTGACGCGGATAGGATATTTCAAGCTAACTTTGTTTCAAGTGACAAGTAGGTGACGCGGATAGGATATTTCAAGCTAACTTTGTTTCAAGTGACAAGTAGGTGACGCGGATAGGATATTTCAAGCTAACTTTGTTTCAAGTGACAAGTAGGTGACGCGGATAGGATATTTCAAGCTAACTTTGTTTCAAGTGGTGACGCGGATAGGATATTTCAAGCTAACTTTGTTTCAAGTGACAAGTAGGTGACGCGGATAGGATATTTCAAGCTAACTTTGTTTCAAGTGACAAGTAGGTGACGCGGATAGGATATTTCAAGCTAACTTTGTTTCAAGTGACAAGTAGGTGACGCGGATAGGATATTTCAAGCTAACTTTGTTTCAAGTGACAAGTAGGTGACGCGGATAGGATATTTCAAGCTAACTTTGTTTATACATAGAAACACCGATATCTACGGAATTAAATTCATTGCTAAATTTAATTTTTATTTAATTTTGTTTTGTGCCTTTGACATTAATTGATTTGATCTGACATTTATTTGTTTCTTTAATGTTCTCTAATATGGGTCAATGACCTGAAATAAATGAATTTTATTTTTACTTTTATTATTTGTAGGCATATTAGCTGATAGTTATACGTGAGTAAGATAGAAAAGGCCTTAAGTGATATTTGGCTGACTGTATTTGTCTTGACAAAAGTTAAACAACAATTTACAGTAAGATAAAATGTTTTACAAATTCTATCATTAAATTACCTGGTAAGGCAATTCCAGAGCATGTGCTCTCAGGTTATCCACATAAGCGTAGTTAAGTTCTGCGTCCAACTCCATCATGGCCACGTTTCTACAAACGCTGTCTTTGAAGAAGCAGTCGGCAGGCCTGGAATCGAACTTGTGCAACCAGGTGCCTTTGAAGTAGAGGGCGTTGGTCACCACCAGCTCTGATTGAGGTGTGATGTGAGCTGAAATGAGAGATACGAAGAGCATAATGAGAAATATAAGTAAGCTTCGCCCTCGTGGACGCATTTTTTGAAGGTATTGCACCCAAATCCGTTAAGGCTGAGGTATCTGCTAAATTAGCAACTCTATTTGTGGTGGTTAAAACTTCGTTTGAAATACTGTTATAATAAAGTTCTAATCAGCTTGCACTACAAAGTGGTTGTAACGTCAGTCACTGCGGGCCGAATATTGCGAAATGAGTGGTTTTTATTTAACTGTAGCCTAATAAATCATTAGATCAAAATGCCAATTGTACACTTTGTGAAGAAAACAGTTGCAAATATTTGTGTGAAAAAAAAATACTAAAACTTATTGTCGTTTAGGCGTAGTTACGAAATTTAAAAGAAAAATGCTTCTCTGAATATTTTTTTCCGTATAGTAATAATAAAGTTAGAATTATTTAAATTGTACCAGTTAAAGTTTAGAGTCTAAAAAGCAACACTTTTTTTTTTTTGCACATTTATATTCACTCATCAAAGAGGAATTACATGGAGCAAACCTCTCGTTAGTAGATACCACCCCCTTAAGGTGGAAAGGTAGCAGACAGAATACGAACAGACAGACGCTTTTGCATTTATATTGGACGTTATGTATAGATAAAATAATTGCGAGATTCGGATTCTTAAAATATCTTTTACTTTGAAAGTCAAAAAGGCACCGAATATTTTTTATTACTATTAGAGCAACAATCATTCAGTGGTATTCCTTCTCGTGCCACTGGGTGGAACAAGTTGGTGTCACGACGAGGAAGAAGGGGAATATTTTGAGCCATATTTTATTTCTTCTTGTGTATTACGATATACATGAATAACCTGATTTTTGTTTTTTTGCACCTTGCTAGTGCCTGCACGTTTTCAAGTTTTTGTAACTTTCGTCATGATAATACGTTTCTTTTATGCTAGATTTGAAAATGTCGGTACCCTTGGTATGTGTGAAGCACTGCAATCCCAGTATACTTTACAGCAGCAAAACAAGTTAAAACCATCCTGATTTATCACAATAATATTTACTGAACCTTGTACTTAAGGTTAAGGCCACTCATGCACGAGGTTGCAGGTTCAAATCTAGGTCAGCACAAATGTGACTTTTTCAATGCATATCTACTTTCTAAGTTAATCTTGGACTTAACAGACATCGGTGTAGGAAACCGTCGTGAAGAAACCTGGACTTATAACAAATCCATATACCTAAGCCTGTTATGGCCAACTCGTCTCCAGCCGGCGTGGTGATCAATGGTCGTGCATTCTCTGTTTGAGAAGACTACTTTGCCCAGCAGTGGGACAGTAATAGACTGTAAAGCTGATGATGATGACACTGAACAAGGAAAACCAACATACCTTGATCTATAATATTCGGAATCAGTCCTTTAGTGTTGGTGCTCACCCATCCGTTGATAACGTCGGCAGCAGTTCTTGGATCGTTGAAGTCCACATTGGTCACTTCAGAGTTATAAAGGCGCTTCGCCATCATCTCATACTCCTTCTTAAGCGCCAGCTTCTTGGACACAAACAAACCGTTTGCGTTTTGGACGAACACATTTGAGGTGTTCACCTGAAATTGAAATTTGGGTGTTTGGATCAGAAAGTGCCAGCTAACAGAGATGTGTGAACGGTGATGAAGCAAAGGAAGTTTGTAAGAAACGTAACGTTTTGAGGTTCCTTCTGGAAAAAAGTGGAGATTTTTTCTGACATCATCTGCTTAAGCTTTTTCTCAACTATATTGGGGTCGTCTTCCAGTCTAATCAGATGCAGCTGAATATCTGTAAGTCCTCAATCCAGTTGGTACTAGGGATATTGTAGTACAGTTAGTAATACAATACCTCTTGGTAAGACTAGTGGTCAGACTTTCGAGCCACTAACACTAACACAATACTGCGCTCCAAAACAAATATAGCTGACGTGGCTCAAAAGGATGCCCAACTGAAATGGGACTGGGCAGGTCATGTCTGTCGCATGCCGGACAAACTGTGGGCCAAAATTGCTGGAAACTGGTGCCCTGACACAGTGAGGCGGGGTCGCGGTAGGCCACGAAGGAGATGGCGGGACAAACTGGACAAGTTCCGTCCGAACTGGAAGGAGGACGCGCGGGTTCGCGAGAAGTGGAAGGTGTGGAGGGAGGCCTCTGCCCAAGAGTGAGACAGAGAAGGCTAGAAAAAAAAAAAAAAACACTAACACTAGCACTATATGACTTAGGTCTAAAATAAAATTTAATTTATTGATTTATTCTATTTATTCATTGGCTAATGCCAATAGCATTTTGTACTGGCGTTTCAATTCACTACTGGTCAGTCTTTTGTGCTAGTGTAAAATATTTGTGTTTTGTTTTAGTTTATGTTTAGTTTAGTTCTTGATAATGATGAAAAAGCACTATAAGTAGTAGTTGTAACATAAAAGTGAATGTTTTATATGGGAGCTACATCTGCCAACAAACTGCTTTACAGTTTGGCAGAAGTATCATTGTTTGTAATGTGATGTTGTACGTAATAAACGCTTTTTTCATTTTTTTCAACTACATGTAAGGATATAGAATTACGTCCCGGCCGCCGCGGGAGACGCCCCGGGCGTCGGGGGCCACGTGGTGGCTTCCGGCCACCGTAGGCGCGGGCCTGTTGACGGGGAGCTATGGGCTAGCTCGCCGTCCGTCCGTCTCATGACGACAGGCCGTGTCGTCGGCGCGTTCGTGTTCCACGCGCGCCTCAAAGAGAGTCAGCAACAGTGAAGGGGTCCGCAAGGGCCGAAGCCTGCCGGGGCTGCGGGACTATTCGAAAGAGATACCGTGGCCCCGGAACACAAAGGGCGATGAAGGAACATGGATGGGTTTTAGTCAGTAAAAGTCTGACACTCCCTCCTGCTCCGCCCAGAGCGGGAGGAGTCACTTGATGATTTCCCATCCGAAAAAAAAAAAGGGATTTAATAAATAAATAAACAATAAATAAATAAATATCGCTGGACATTACACACAGCGCCATCTAGCAACCACACTAAGCCACACTAAGCAACGAGGCTTGTGTTGTGGACGCCAGATAGTTGATATACTACATAGATACTTTTTTTTTTTTTTGTAAATACATACTTATTATACATATAAACATCCATGACTCAGAAACATGGATATAGAATTACAAATGACAACCGGGACGTGCTTTCCGAGGCGTGGAATAAAGTTGGTATGTAATGGATAGTCAAACATCCACAGAGCAACCTAGGCAAGCGATCGCTAAAGAGGTAATAATCAGCTTCGGTTATGCAGATGATGTATTTCTTAGAACTTCGATCGATCTAAAATAAGTTGCAAGATATTGCCACAGTTTGCAAAGTATAAATACGTCTACACGTACATGCTATGTGCGTACTTTTTACTATTTAAAAGTATGGGAATACCCATAATAAATCCGTAAATAGCTCACTGGGACCCAAAACAGGTTAAGAACCGGCCACCTGGAAGGGTATGACGTCTTAGGGATTTTCCGTAAGTTATGACTTGGGTAAGGAATTACAACTGAAAATAAACTACGAGTAAGTACTTAAAGCTTCACTGCAAGGTCTACCGCTAAGCATGAGTTCGTTGGTTCGATACCCTGGTCGTGCAAAGTGTTATTCGGTTTTTCCATCAGGAACTCCTCAGAGTAGGCTGTTGTTTTGTATTTGTGCTCCGTTGATGGCAACTTAAACATAACTCACGAAATGAGGGTGTATGCAGTATAGGTATCCACTTCTGCTCAACCCTTAGCGAAAATACAAAGGTGATTTTGTACTTAAAGCTAACATAACATCACGCCTGTAATCCCAAAAGGGGTAGGCAGAGGTATTCTACCTAATAGTACACCCACATTTCGTCAGTTATGTTTAAGTTTCATGTAATAGGGGGCGAGCCTATTTCCATTAACCGGGCGCAAATCCTGATCGAAAAACCCAATAACACTTTGCCCGACTTGGGAATCGAACCCAGGACCTCAAGCTCAACAGTCGCGCTTGCGACCACTCAACCAACGAAGCAGTTCAAAGCTTTAAATGACACACAATTCGGTCTTGTCAGTAATTTACCTGCAAATCCTTCATCAACGCGCTTAGCTGATGCCTATAATCATCTTTTTGAGGTATTAGTCTTAAAGCAGTCTTGATTTCTGCAGCGGTGTTCCCTCCGGCGCCTTCCAGCAGCATCGCCAGGGTTGATTTGACGCTGACTGGGGAAACCATGACGTTGCCGCTCTTCCCTTCAGCAACATACCGGAGGAGGTCGATGTCGAAATAGTTCAGACGTGAATTTGTGGTAGACCCTGATAGACAGTCTAAGCTTTGGAATGACGCGAAGATCAAAACTGAAATAAGGAAAATGAGCATTTAAATATAAACAGCTTGTTTTGTGCGGACAATAAACATGTTTGATTGTCTGCGGACCGTGGTAGGTATTTTTCCATACATTTTTTTTTAAATATTATTTTTATCATAAATAACCTAGCTTGAACGTAGCAAATACCAATGCGGGTAAAACTAGTTCTTATCATCCTCGGGTGATAAAATTAATATCAATAGTTTCTCATTCTTCGGATCAATTGCAATTCTACATAAATGTATTTTCTGATACGGATGTTCAGAGAATTGTACGAGTATATTGAAGTTTGTTATCAGGCAATTTTGATGCTTGTACCACTAAACAACATGCGCATTGTGTTCATCAATGTTATGTATGGCTTAATTCTTTGTAGCTTTTACTTATACGAAGCATTATATCAAGCATGTGTTGGCAACTATCTCCACCTCTCTATTGACCAATGGTGCCGATTCTGTTGTGCACAAACTAAACTTAATTTAGGCTATTGCTATCTTTTACTAAAAGGCAGTGCGAGAAAAGGACGGCTATAGCTATGAAAGAAAGAAAGAAAAAGTATTTATTAATCTCACACAGGACATAATAGAAACAAAAATATAGAATAACCAATACCAACCAATATAGAACTAAGTTAGAGATGTCATACTAGTTTATGCGTTGCGCTTTACCGTGTTTTCAGACGACATGTTTTTACGTGCATTCTTCATTTGTATGGAAATATTAGTTCCAATTAAATTTGACAGCTCTAAATTACGTCCGTCTCTTTCTCATTTTATTAAAGAGAAAAAGATAGCAATAGCCTAAATTAAGTTTAGTTTGTGCACAAAAGAATCGACACCATTATCTATTATAATTATGTATGTGTGTGTATGTGTAGTTTCTAGCTAAAGCATATTTCACTAACTCTTTCACACATTCCATTCATATTTATTTATTTCATCATCCGCGTGGAGTTCGATAGGTAATTGTCCGGTTAAGGATCATACTACCGGGATAAGAAGTATTCTTTGTGCTAATCCAGGTTATAAAGTATGTGTGCTAAATATCATCCAAATCCGTTCAGTAGTTTTAAACAAACATCCATCCATCCATCAATCCATCCATCCATCCTCACAAACTTTCGCATTAATTATAATCGTAGTAAGAAGATGTACACACAAGAGAAAACATTCATAAGGAAACATCAAATCATAACATAGAGTACAAAGGTACAGCTTATTTCAAAAGAAATTTCTTACAGCAGGCCTGCTTAACAAAGACATCCTTGTGTAAAATGAATTCATCAGTCATCGTTCATTCATCATTCATGCATGGATTCACCAATGCTTTGATTTTCCTCTATGAAGCCGGATACATTCATATTCACAACATTTCTCACAAATCCTTATAAAACATTATCTTTATTCTGCATCAGCAACATCACGGAAAGACTAATGATACCGGTTTCTTATAAAAGCAAAATTAATAAGGTCGTTTCGAAGATATTAAATACTTGTATCTTTTTCTATGAGAAAATCATAACTTATGTGCATTATGTGGACAAGATCGTGGAAAAACGTTAGCTTTAATAAATACGGAGTTTAATTACACGGAAAAAGCCCAAGGTTATGGTATAAAATATTGAAAAAATTGTTGATCTCAATTTCCATTAAAATATTATATCAATTTCAAAGAGTCATTTGAGCACACATTGGCAAAAAAACACAGATGGATTGACAAAAAGTTTGTCACAACAATTTCTTAAAATATAAAAGTAGCTCATTCATTACATCATAATTGAAATGATCTTTCATGTTGTGCATTAAAACTTATAGAAATACAGTATTTTAGTTATGGTTCACGGAATCAACGAAAAATTCTTATACGACCTCAAAACACAACGCCGAGAGAATCAAACATGGCAAAAAAAAACAAATGAACGTTTTTTACTTTCAAATATTTAAAACGACTTACCAGCAGCTATTATGGGTCGCATTTTTGTAGCTTTTTGCGACTATTTACATAATAAAATAACACAACCGGTATGCTTCTCTGATCGACGATCTGACGACCACAAGCAAGTCGTCGAATAAACACACTGGCTTGTATTCCTAAGGAAACCAGTAAGATACATGCAGTGACGTAAGCAAAAAGATGACTAATACTTACGACCTTTTAATTTCAAACATAAAACAAGTTATAGCTGAGGGTATTTATGTTCAATTTAATACGTAATTTGAATCAGGTTTAAGTTTTTTTTTGTTTTTTTCAAAGCAAGGTCTTGTCTATTCCTTTTTTTTGTCTCCGAATGGGATTTAAATTTTGGGGTCCGTTAGAATATGTTGCAGAAACCTACACACCTTAGTATTACGTCCTCATACTCCCATTTATCATGACTGCATCGAAAAAAAAACTTAGAAGTTTCAAAAGAATCTTCGTTTTCAAAAGAATAACATAACTTTGTAGGTGAAAACCAGGACCCGCACCTCTAATTTTTCGAATTCATGTGCGTATTGTATAATTATCACTTGCTTCAGAGGAGGAAAACATCGTGAGAAAACCAGCATGCTTGAGAGATATTTCGCGACGGCATGTAAAGCCAAGTCAGAGGCCCATGAGCGATATAAAAACTCTGACACCTGCAGGCCTAGCCAAGTTACAAACGACTCGTATCGATTCTCTTTCTACAATCGTAAACGTTAAGTCACGTGGTCAAAACAAGCAAATAAAAACTTCGTAGACAAGTTTACATCGGTTAAGATGATAGAATGAAATGTATTCGTTTCTACAATCGTGATTGCCACATCCCATATAAATCGTAGCCATCTTACAGTTTTGACTGAACTTAAAAGTTTCTATCGTTTGTTTCGACCACGTGACTTAACGTTGAAATGATGTCATTCCCATACAGTTGGGTAGTTTTCTATTAGCGTTAACGATTGTAGATTGTCAACTTGGCTAAGTCTACTGGTTACGCACTAACCACACGATAAAGAAAGAAACGTCGCCAAAAGTCAACCTCCCTCCAGTTGTGGGTTCGGGCTTCCTATCACTAAGCTCAGCATCATCCTGGTCCTTCATTCTATGGAGAAAAGCGTGATGGAAAAAAAGCACCATAAAAAATGTTAGCGGCTTGCAAAAGCCTTCTGAATAAGACTTTAATAGAACTGTAGACAGACTTGTCGACTGAAAAAATCTAATTAGTCCGTCAGTTAGATTATCAAAAAATATTTGACCCGTATTTTTTCTTTTATAACGTAAACCAAAATTGGCGAAGATACGACGCTTTTAAAATTATCAATACGTCACGCCGTGCTATAATTTTTAGTGAGTTCTGACTACTTCTGACGTCACGAGCCCCGGCCCCCACTCCCGTGTTTTGATGCTTTTTATCTTTGTCAATATTCATTGATTTGCAAAAACAAACAAAACGTGTCCATTATTTTCCAATACTCTGACGACGGACTAAATAGATTTGCAATTTTTTGATACTGTCGTCATGCCTATTAATCTCAGCTTACCTATATCCGAATTATTTCTTTAAACCGTATTGAGTAAGTGATTTAGAAAGAAGAAAAAGAAAGCTGTCTTTAAATTTCTATCTTTTAAACCTGTTGCTGCTCACTGCTCGACATAGACCAGAAGAACGCATTACGCAGCATAATTTAGACGAAATTATGCGCTATACGCTCCGTAAAATACTGGTATTAAGATGCAGCCGGTTAGACTGGAAGCCGTCCCCAACATAGTTGAGAAAAGGCTAGGCAGATGATGACATCTTTCCCATGTTACACCTCCATACCTGATTCAAAATGTATCCAACATCTACAAAAGTGAACTCTCAGTCCAAATCTCTGGGTTCAATCCAGAAGCATACGTTTGCGCATGATACACTGCGCGGTGGTAAGCACTGGGAAGAATTTTAAGGGTTTTTTTATTAAGGACTTCAAATATTTGTCAAGAAACTCTTATTTTTTGCCGACGGGAAATCTCATTTTTTTTTTTTTTTTTTTAGGATTGGAAATCATCAAATGACTTCTCCCGCTCTGGGCGGAGCAGGAGGGAGTGTCAGACTTTTACTGACTAAAACATATCCATGTTCCTTCCTCGCCCTTTGTGTTCCGGGGCCACGGTATCTCTTTCGAATAGTCCCGCAGCCCCGGCAGGCTTCGGCCCTTGCGGACCCCTTCCCTATTGCCGACTCTCTTTGAGGCGCGCGTGGAACACGAACGCGCCGTCGACACGGCCTGTCGTCATGAGACGGACGGACGGCGAGCTAGCCCATAGCTCCCCGTCCACAGGCCCGCACGGGAAATCCCATAGTAACACGATTTGTAGTAAAAATAAAACTCAAGTTTATCACAATCATCGTATATTTGCCCATATTTACTTAAAATCCATCGAAAGACAAACAAATGGCACTTTTCAAGTATTTTCTCGTCTCAGAATAATATGAGCAATAAGTAACAAATTATCGTATAACATAAAATACACTTACATTTAAAATTTAATAAATGTAAACGTGTTTCATTTATTCTTAAATCTAAAATTATAATGAAGTTGAGTGTCAATTTATTGTTATCTGTGACTGTAGAAATCTTCCCCTTAATAATGTTGATATTTAATTTTGTCTTCAACGAGTTCTAAATACAATAGTTTTAAAGTTATATGAAAGAATTTTTGAATACATCAAAGCCAATTTTACTATGTCAAAATTACTGTCACACTGTTTCGTTAAAGTTTTTCTTAATATAAAAGACAGTTCATCACAAAATGATTATACTTTGAAGGCTCCATCAGCAAGGGAGGGGTCAGCCACGCGGCCGGTGAAGAGTAGCTGTCTCGTGGCTTCATCCTGGATGAAGAAGAGGAATGGCTTGTTGGCTACCACCTCGGCGTTGGCTTGGATGTCCTCGCCGAACTTGTTCACCAGGGCTATTTCTGTTGGAAGGAAGAAAAATTATTGGATATTCACTTTATCTGTCTTTTTTTAAGTCTACAGGTGCAAATCTCTTGATAAAGGTATATACTGTTTTCCAATTCCCAGAAGTGGAAGTAACCAGTACTGCATAATTATGATTATGCTTTGGCAACCTTGTAAGCGTGTCGATGGCACTCTAAATTGACTCAACTATTACCTAAGCCACGAATTCAGATCTGTAACGTCCTTCAGTTCCATGAACGGTAGTAGGTAAGTAAGGATTATTGAATATCCTCTCTTTCTTTTCACCTGCACCTCTGATGATCTATTTACTGCATCAGTTAGCACCCGTGTGGCCGAGTCAAAACTACGGCTAAACACATTTGAACTCTTTGCCATCAACACTAAGAAGAAGAATACTTTTATTACCCAAAGGGACTTTAACATACAGGTCTACATTTATGTTTTGCTATCTTTCCAAAACAATATTTGCTACCTGCTAACCTAAGACATGAACACCATTATTTACATTTTTGTATGTTCACTTACCAGTGGCTGAATAGGCAACACTGCCAAGTTCATTGACCTCAATTCCAGATCGCTGCAGCACCTTGGAGATCATGAGTCTCTGGTCCAACAGCTGGCCACGAGCGATGCCGGGGAAGGAGGCTGTCACCTCGAAAGCTGCTCTGACGCCCAACTGTAAGGATGAATATAACGAATTAAAGAAAAAAGTGTGTTTCACCTAATCTTTAGTAGTAATTAAATGCTACAATCAAAACCAATACACGTTTCATTTCTTAGAATGCTTAAAATCTAGAAAATAAAACTTGTATTGGTTTTTAGAACAATCACTTTCGCTTTGCTGTGGTAAAACTTTCCGGTGTTTTTACGAGAATTGGAGATTATGAATTTATAATGAAAGCAGACTCCAATCGTATCAAATGCTTGTAACATAAAATAATGGGTTTATCACCGGCATTTGAGGAAAAGGCCAAAGTAGCCCACGATTTTCAAATTTTCTTAATTTATTTGGAATTTACAGGTCAGTGTCAGGTTGTATGTTGATTAAAATATTATTCGCGACTGTAACAAATATAGCTTTACAGTTATATAATCATTTAAATCATCAACACAACCCAGAGGTAGAGAGCGTATAATATTTTCTTCAACATACAGCTTGACACTGACCTACAAATTGCAAACACCGTAAGAATGATTAAATTTCGCTAAACTGACGCTTTCCCCACAAGGAAAACGTAAAAGGTCATCTGTCACTGAACATTAAGTATTGTTCTCATGAACTGCCAAACCGCAATTGAACAATTTCCAAGAGTTCAAAACTTGTACTTTGCTGTCCATAGCCATGTGACACATTCAACGTGGATCATGACAATTAAAAAATAATTAGGTGTGTCACGTTTTTGTTAAATATTTGATGACGTTGTCAAAATCATAAAGTGATTCTCAATAACAATAAAGTCGAAACAAACCGGTTTTTTTGAGAAACCGTTTAGGAAAACGAGTTTTTTTTTTAATTGTGTGTTTCGGCATTGGCATTAGCAAAACCTCTCTGATTTTAGTTTTTGTTATTTTGAATGGCAATCCCAAATACTCAATAGGTCCTACGACCTCACAAGGATCTTCTTCTTCTTTGCATGCCGATAGACTCAAATAATCCCCGACCAGTCTGTTGTCACCTGCACAGCCCTGTCGTTGGCTTCCTTTAAATCTTGGAAGGTGCAGGTGGCTGTCAGGATGGGCAAGAAAGGAGGTGAGGCATATCCTGCAGAGGGGCTCCACACTGACATTGTCTTTGGGACGGGTCGATGATACCCCATTTGGCTAGATTACTTCTACAGCGGCCAACCTGGCCCCTTATTCACAACGCTTCGAATCGGAAAGTCGTATGTCTATCTTTTTTTGACATTACGAAATCGAGCGAGATAGACATACGACTTTCCGAATCGAAAATCGAATCGAAGCATTGTGAATAGCTATGCTGGGCCCGCAAACGGTTAAGAGATTTCCAGATTGGCCACGGCAGTTCCTGTCCAGGAGGAAGATGTTCTCAAACTCACAAGGATGATAAAGATACATTGCACAATCTATCATCATCAACTTCCTGCCCTTGTCCCATGTCACCTAGGGTCGGCGCAACACGATTATTTTTCCATTTTCACCTGCCTCGTCTCGCTATCATGTACTCCTTTTTCTTCCATAGCATTCATCTTTTTTTCCATTTATCTTTTCTTTGATCTTCTTCTCCCTTTTTATTTAATGACATTTATAAAGCATGTAAAACACCTCTTAACGAAGCCGAAAGGCACTAATTGCTCTCCTCGTCATTGCGATCATTTTTTTTGCTCTACACCATACCTGGAAACCTTCCAGTTACGGAGGTATGGGGGGTCAAAGTTCCAACTTTTTGGCAACTTTTTTTTTTTAATAAAAGTTTTTAATGTAAGATATTTTTAAAACCTCCACGACCCCCGTACTATTCAATCCATCCATCAGCACAATGTTTTAAGTGCGTTAAATTGAGTTCTACCACAAAACGTGATTTTTCACCCCAACAAAACAAGCCGTTTCGCAGCAATATTTTTTGCGTAAAGTTACTTAGTTTAACGTACAGAATGCTTGGTTGACGGCTTCGTGATGAGGTGGTTTACACCCTGTATTCATCACTCTTTGTGTCACATGTGTTTCCAATCCTCCTCATCACATGCCCAATACCAAGACAGACGACTTACTTTCATCTTTTCTGTTCGTCTTATATGCTCATTTCTTCCTTTATCCATTAAGTCACTCCACACATCCATTACAACATTCAGATATGCTGCATAATCATTTTAATTTTATTATTCTCATGCAATTTACATAGTCATCATAATCTGTATGGCCTTTTTCTAATAATGTTAGAGTCCAGTCCAACTGGATGCATGAATACCAGTATTTTACAGGGAGCGACTGCCTTTCTGACTTCACTTAGTCAAAAATCAAACACTCATTCTGTCATCATCAATGATAATCTAATATTTTTTTACTAAAATATCATTGGTCATCATAAAATCTCTATTAAATTCATTCACTCACTCACAACAACGCACGGCCTCAAACAATGGATCTAGAAGAAATGTTTCTATTTTTGAAAAATTCGTTCCCAAGGTTTAAATAGGGAATAAAACTTTGTACAGAAATTCATAATTTTAAGGTTCATAACCGTACAGCTTGGCCATAGTTCAATGTTTTCTTTACTCTTTTTTTTCTTATTTGTTTTAAATTACAGGTTGCTTACCTCTTTCATGATACCATCCAGCCGTGACGTGTAGTCGAACTTGAACTTGGGCAGAGTGATGTCAACCTGGTATTCTCGAAGGTTGTTCAGCTCCAAGCGCAGGTCACTGAGGTCGTTCAACACGCGGGGCAGACCCATCAGGGAGTTAGGCACTATTATGTACATCGCGTATTTGTTGCCCTGCGAAAAGAATGGGAAATGTTTAAGGGTGTGCCGTGATGACTGCCTCATTGGTCCAGTGATCGCAAGCGCGTGCGGTCCTGGGTGCGATTCCCGGGTCGGGCCAAGCGTTATTGGGTTTTTCCGACACGAATTTCTCAGTAGTAGCCACAGATTTTAGATTTGGGCCCAGTTGATGGCAATAGGCTCGCCCCCTATTAAATGGGACTTAAACATAAGTGGCGAAATGTGGGTGCACTATAAGGTAAACCTCTGCCATACCCTTCGCGGAAAACAGGCGTATTGTAATGATGTTATGTTATGCCGTGATAGTGATGTGATCAGCATAGGTTAATCAGCGCTCTTGAACGCATTTTAGATTTGCTGATCACGTTCAAGATCTATTATAGGGAATATGCATGTAATTTTTTTTCACTTAAATCAATAAAATACAGTATCAAACTAAAAAAAAAGTATAATAGTTAAGTTCAACTACTGCTTGTCGCTCAAAAATAATATTAAACTCCTGCAATTTTCTATGACAGTTCAAACGTCCGTGACTGTCGCGGACATGATGTTACGTCATTTACCTCAATCTGCCTTGTTTACATCTAATTTTTTGGCCATAATATAGTAATGTTACTAATTGTATGTGCTTAATTCAAGCAAAAATTGCGATAACTCTATTATAGTAAAATCTCAAAATCTTAAACTTTAACTACTTTTCAAATAAAAGTGTTTTTTGACGTCGCTACCGGCGTTATCGAGGACGACTCGTTTTGAGAGTGCGTTCTGTTTCACCAAAAACATGCTACATATAACAATGAAATTTCAAAACAATATGTTATGTTTTCATGCGCCAATACAAGGCATTTTAAATAAAAAGAGTTATTTTATTTCGTGCATATTCCCTCTTTTACCTAAAACTCACCAGGTAAGGCATTCTCAAGATCTTCGAATCGTACTTCGCGGACTCGGTGTAGTAGAACTTATCGTTGACGTTCATGAACGGGACGGTCTTCTGGATCTTGGGCGACACGTAGAACTGGCCAGTCTTGGTCTCGTTGGGGGCGAACTGGTGGCGCCAGCTGCCCTTGAAGTACAGCGTGTTAAGAACCAGCACCACCATGTTGGCGACGTCATCTGGGTAGGGGAAGGAAAGGATCAGAAATTTAATTTGGAAAAACGTGGAATCATTAAAATATTCTGGCAAGAATTGTTTAGATCAGAAGATGAACTATACATAATCGGAAACTCGTGTTTTTTCATATGATTACGCGAGTCTACAGGACGTAGCCACATGATTAGTTCCATATAATACTCCTCTTGTTGCGTGCATACCTTAGTTAGACAATTTATACTCAACTAGCTGATGTCCGCGGCTTCGCCCGCCCGCAAATTATATACTAAAACCTTCCTCTTGAATTACTCTATCTATTAAAAAAACCCGCATCAAAATCCGTTGCGTAGTTTTAAAGATTTAAGCATACATAGGGATATAGGGACAGAGAAAGCGACTTTGTTTTATACTATGTAGTGATAGTGATGCATTCAATCCGATCAAATCTTAATGTGATACCGAAAGCTCTAATATGTGCAAATAATCATTTATTGTGCTACTTATACCCGTTTTGCACTGATCAACATAATAATAAACGAACACACTTTCGAACTCGTCTAAATAATGTGATTTGCTGACAACAACAGCCAATCAAATCGCTTGATATGAGATCGACAACAGATTAGAAATCAAGGATAACCCAGACTCTAAATATGATTAGCATAGAAGATACGCATAGCATTATGATTGTTAACATAAAAGACTCTTTCATACAAAACAAAACCATGTAAATGATGGCATTGTATCTACCCACATCCGTCACTGTATATTCAAAACTGAATGAATGAATGTGCATTCAAACATTCTAAAAAACACAAAGCCACTTCCACGTATTTTCCTAATTAGGGCTCGGGACAAGTCTGCTATAATTTAATTCCATTTAACTAACCAAATACACCATAACACTGGCTGAAACAACTACAGGTAGTTTCACGTAATGAGTAATAGCGTAGGTCCTATACATTGTATCATACACAGAGCATCTGACTCAGGTTGACAGGGCATTAACCGGAACACACACGATAATTGAGTCACCTAATGCGTAACGATAAAGCCAGAAAGATTAACTGCAATGCCTATCGTACAATATTACAAATGTTGGTTTAAACTAGCAACATAATTGTCATGTCACAGTATGCTTCACGCAATTAAACACCTATTTATCGTGAATCAAGACTTTTCCCATAGCTTTTCATCCATCCATGCATCAATCATGTCTGTATCCAATTTCATCTGTACATCTGTCTGTTCGTTCTTTTTCCCAACTTCTTATTGTTGCCTTACATCTATTTCGGTTTCGTTTTATCCCATTCTACCATATCCATATCTATTCATACTTCTACATTCTTTATAATTTTGCGAACCTTCCACGGTTTGCCATCATCTAGCGACTAGATCTTACGTCGTCAATACTAACCTTCATCGACCAGACTAGGGATGCGTCCCTGCGTGATATTGGAGACCCAGTTGTTGATCTCCTTTGAGGCAACCGCAGGGTCGTGGAAGTTGACGGTCTTCAGCTCAGTCTTGTAGAACTCCTGCGCAATGGCGGCGAACCTCTGGCGCGGTTGCGCATTGTCACCGATGTAGATACGGCTGCCGAGGTTCAAGATGTATTGTGGTGATTCTTTCTGTAAGAGGAGATGGATATTGTATTAGCAGGTACTTAGATTCAATTTGATTAGATTGGTTGCATCGTTGTCTTGCGATGGTGGGTTTGGATTGGATGGACACTCAACTTCTAAAACATACTTCAGTAAACTGGGTCCTCTAATCGCTAATAATTAAGAACCTGGAGTCACACTCAGTTTTGGTAGGGAGTGTAATTTTGGTGCTGTTCCAAAAACGCTGGGACACTTAATATTGTGTCTTGCGTGTCCTGTTGTTTTTTTAATACCGGAACTGATCGAAGCTACTAAAGGCGCCAAACTAGTGGCTTTTTTCTGGGCGGACACAATTTAGATTGCCATCGGCACACTAAAAAGAAGAAGACCAAAGATAGCACCGCAACTTGCATCCTTTTTGTCGTTAAGAATTACATGTGATACGTGATCATTAACCGCCACGGCTATACAGACACAAAATCTGACGTAATCTGCTAAAAATAAAATTTGAAAAATAACTCAGTTATACTTCCTCCATAAGTGAATACTGAATGCAGTTATGTTATTTTATTTATAGTCGCAGTTTTACCTCCTAGTATGAGTAAGGCAATAATCGTTAATTTGACCTAGTCATGCGATTTTCAACTTAAACTGTTCCGTAGTATGACATCGTCTGTGACGTGACTTACAGGTGAAGGCTCTCGGGCAATTTGCAGAGCTTTATGTATGAGATTCCAAGAAACAGTAAACGTTGTTGTTGATGATACAGAGTGTGTGAACATTTAAACATGGCGGTAACAGGTTCTCATGAGAAATACAGTAGTTGCACCCGAATTGCAACACCAATCAATTGACATACTTTTTGAGCCGTCATAACGCGGTTCCCTATAGCTTTACCAACTCAATCACACGACTATTCACTTATTCCAAAGTAAATGAAAATCTAATTTTACAGTGAACTGAAAATGATTCGGGTCTTCAGATCTACAATATAATGTTTTTTGGGTGTCTTGGAATTTTCGGCTAATGGTGATATCCAGTTTATGTTTACGGAGAACCTGACCATAAAATGCAAGATTCTTTATTTCAAGAAACTTAGTTAGTTTAGTTTATTTCAATTTATAATTGTCTAATGTTGATTGTTAAACTAAAGTTTATATTAAAAAAAAGAGTAGTAAGAGTTCCATAAAGAATATTCAAAGTATTTTTTTGAATTGATTATTACTCATAATACTATGAGAACTTGATTTCATTGCTTGGGTTTGTTTTTCCGGTATTTCTGACTCATTGAGTATTTTGATTTTACTCAGTATTAGTGCAATAAATTGGAACTTCGGAATTTTCATTGACGTCAAAGTTATAATTTATAAAATTTAACTCCATCGAGCCGTATTTTATTTATTTCTTAGCCCTAAGCTGATGATTTTCGTCCATGTACTGTTCTTTTATTTTAGTTTATTTGTAAATTAGAGAGAAGTAGATTACTTAATAATTTATTTTTTGTTTTATATGTTTTAATTATTCCCAATAAATCCTCGTATTAGTGCCAATGTTACAGGTTCTGCTTAGTTTGGGGCCAATATAAAACCTTTTTGTTATGTAACGTTTTTGTAATAATTATTTTTATTAGCTAAACGCTGCCTCCCATAGTCACGATAATGGTGATGATGATATATTTATAGCCAAAACAAGATTGCCAATTAATACATAAAATACCACTAAGATGCTACACGGGAACAAATAAAACATGATGAGATCAATCTTTATAATCGATTGTTATGTTGTTTGATTTTTATATCAATATTTATTAGTTATCTATAATCTAGCAGGTGTCTACGATCTACAATTAAATTCTACATAATGACGTCAACAGGTATTTTCTTAGGTTCCACATATCGTTTTGGTCAGTCAGTCAGAGAGAGCAAAAAAAAAGCAGTATTGCAGTAAAAGCAGTTTATACTAGTGGTGTGACCGTCGGACTGTGAAGTCATAGGTCTCGAGTTCGAACCCAAGACACGCACCTCTGATTTGTCGGATTCATGTGCGTAATAGGCATGACGACAGTATCAAAAAAATGCAAATCTATTTAGTCCGTCAGTTGGAGTATTGGAAAATAATGGACACGTATTTTTTGTTTTTGTAAACCGATGAATATTGACAAAGATAAAACGCATCAAAACTCGGGGGTGGGTCTCGTGACGTCAGAACGCACTAAAAATTATACCAAGGCGTGACGTATTGAGAATTTTAGAAGCGTCGTATCTTCGTCAATTTTGGTTTACGTAACATAAGAAAAATATAGGGGTCGAACATTTTTTTAAAACTAACTGACGGACTTATTAGATTTTTTCTGTCGACAAGCCTATTGTATTAATTATAACTTGCTTCGGTGAAGGAAAACATCGCGAGGAAACCGGCATGTCCTATGATACAATTCTGAAGATGTGTGGCATCCACTCTGGGTTTTGACCCTTAGGCCCTGACTTATAAAGTTGAAAAGTCATCGACCGTCGTCAGTGCACTCGGTATAGTACATGATTAGTATTTAATTCACACGAAGTACGTGTTCTCCCTATACCAACACTACTCCGATTCCGATATTCCTACTTAATATTATAAATGCGAAAGTTTGTGAGTATGGATATTTGCATGTGTGGATGTATGGATGTTTGTTGCTCTTTCACGCAAAAACTACTGAACGCATTTGGATGAAATTGCACACAGATAGTTTATAACCTGGATTAACACATAGGATACTTTTTATCCCGGTAGTAAGATACCATGGGACAATTATCAAACTTCACGCGGGCGAAGCCGCTGGCAGAAGCTAGTGGTCACGCCAACAATAATTCGGTCTTGAAAACGTATCAGAACCAACCTTCGATACTAGCGGACGTGTTATTACAGTGAATCGGCAGTGAAAAAAGTCGAGGCGGAAAAGAGAGGAAGAGAAGGGACATGCAGCACTCACCAGGGGCAGGCCAGCGGGATCCAATCTCCTTCGGCTTTCACACAGCAGAGTTTCACTACGCGGGTCGCGCGACCAATATTTGAATATAGTTATTTCTTATTACACTGGGTAATCAAACACAACGCGTTTGGCGGAGCGGGACTGTACTTATTATTGCAGAGAAAGGCTCGAGATGATCCTCGTCTCTTCGCGGGTGATCAGACGAAAAGCTCGTCATGCGGTGCGGTGGTGGTTCGAGAGATCCGTTACACACGGTTACACGTACGTCCATGTGCGATTTCTTCGTCGAACTGACAGCTGTCAGTCCTCGTTCTCTCGTTCTCATGTTCACATTTTGAATGATGCTAAAAGCGCTGCATGTGCAGGTTGGGAAAAGGAGCGGGAAATACAAACTGCCTCATATTATAAGAGTGAATCTATCAAATCAGTGTTGGCGTTACCATTTCCACCCCCCCTTAATGGGTCACCATTAAAAAGCGAAAATAAGACGAAAGAGAAAAATATTACTATGACTCTAGGAGCGCTCAATGCGCGCGGTGAGATAAATAGTTCCGTAGAGTCACGGCGAAGCGGGATAAGCTAATAACTTACGTTACAAACTAAAGCGATGCGGTATTACTAACTAACTTAAACTAATGCGAAGTGCGGTTTTGTTGATTATTGTCTGGGAAGAGGACACAAACGAACGACCGGGCGCAGGTAAGTTCCCTTGGCGGTTCTAACTGTACAGACGCGCACGACGCCGTCTTTAGACGGATGGACGTTCTCCACAATAGCTAATGGCCAGGACAGGGGCGGTGAGTTATCATTCATTACGACAACCACGGTTCCTGCTGTTATAGGAAACGATGGCGTGTTCCACTTCTGCCTAACCTGTAGACCGTGTAGATATTCCATCTTCCAACGACTTCAGAACGACTGGACCAACTTGTCCAGTAGCGAGTGTCGGTGAAGTAAACTGACAGGGTCAGAGTCGACTTCAAGCGCGGGTAAAGAAAATAGAGGCGCGGTATGCAAAAAATGGCTTGGCGTAAGAGCCGTGGGCTCTGCGGGATCGGAACTCAATACTGTCAGCGGGCGTGAGTTTAGGAGACACTCAATTTGAGTGAGAACAGTACAGAGTTCTTCGTATGATAGAAGCTGCTGTCCGACGACTCGGAACAGATGCATTTTCACAACTTTCACGACACTTTCCCAAGCGCCTCCGAAGTGTGGAGAGTTGGGACAGATAAATTTCCAAGCTATCCGACTCTCAGCGTACTCTTCCTCCAACTTTGGGCGATACACAGTATTGAGAAACTTGTACAAATCGCGGAGGTAAGAGTTAGCCCCCTTAAAACATGTACCATTTTCAGAATACATGATCTGAATCGGTCCTCGACGGGCGAGAAACCTCTTCAGCGCGGCAAGAAAACTGGGAGTGCTGAGGTCCGTGGCGACTTCGACATGCACGGCACGAGTCGTAAGGCATGTGAAAATGCACAGGTAGGCCTTCGCACTGTGGACGCCACGACGGCGCACAGGAACGTACGGCAGAGGACCAGCATAGTCACAGCCTACGTGCGTGAAAGCTTTAGTGACCTGACGCGTGCGATAGTCAGGTAAGTCGGCCATCAGCGGATAAGTTGGGCGCGGTTTTAAACGAAAACACGTATTACACATGTGGACGCGCTGTCTCACAACGCGGCGTGCGGACAAGATCCAGAACTTTTGTCGAAGAAGCGACATCAATAATTCTGGTCCGGCGTGTAAATACTTTACATGATAGAAATCAATGATCGAGTTTACGACGGGATCATTGCGCGGTAAAATAACTGGATGCTTTTGAGCATAGTCCAACGCGGAGTTAACGAGTCGACCTCCTACGAGGATCAGACCGTTTTCAATGAAAGGCCTCAAGCGGTTGAGAACCTGCGAACAAGATTGATTATTCTTAATATTAGAATAATCCTCTGCAAAGTGTTGACTTTGCAGGGTGCGAAGAATTTTATTTTCAGCGAAATTTAATTCATCAGCAGACACTGCAATAGTGTCGCGGCGGGGTAACAATTTTGCGAATTTACAAACGTATACAGTTATACGAAGCGTTTTACTCCATGAGGAGATGCGGTTAGCGAGATCATATAAAGCACAATGCTTTACAGGCGAGTACACAGCGTGTGTAAGAATTTTTTGTTCAATAGCAGGCGGAGTAAATTGGTCGTCAAGAGGCTTGAGAGGCCACTTAGACGGATCCAATGTAGCCCACTGGGGCCCGTGGAGCCACAGAGGGTGCGCGGTTAATTTCTGAGGCGTAATGCCACGTGAGAGAACGTCTGCGGGATTTTCAGTCCCCGCGACGTGGTAGAAGTTGTCAGCAGAGATGTTTTCCGTAATCTGAACAACGCGGTTTGCTACAAAGGTTTGCCACCGACGTGGCGAACTTTTGATCCAATATAACACGACCTTAGAGTCAGTGAAAGCGAATACCTTGATTGGAAGATGATGCGAGTAATTTTCATAAACTATGCGTAACAGTTTGGACATGAGAAGCGCGCCGCAGAGCTCTAAGCGTGCTATCGACAGAGGCTTGGTAGGAGCGACCTTGGACTTTGCGCAGACAAGCTGGACAGTGTTACCGGAGGCGGCGGTCACATGAGCGTATACAACGGCACCGTACGCATGTTCACTTGCGTCCGAAAAGGATAGAAGAGTAAGAGTGCAGTTGTTAGAAACGCCTACATGACGCGGAATGCGTATGTTATTAAGAGCCGGTAACTCGTCGCAGAACTGCTTCCACATTTTAACAATGTGTACCGGTGGGGTATCATCCCAATCGAAATTAAGATGCCAAAGCTGTTGGATCAGTAACTTAGCATACACGACGGCGGGAGCCACGAAGCCCATTATATCCCACAGTCGGGCGACTGTGGAAAGGATGGAGCGCTTAGTGCACTTCACATCTGCGGGAACCGTGATTTTAAAATAAAATACGTCATCATCAATACACCAATGCAGGCCTAGTATTTTATGCTGCATGGTCTTATCAAACTCAACCTCCGTAGGGAGTTTGTGCGAAGCGGGAAGATTATCTAGTACAGCACGACTGTTACTGTTCCATTTCACGAGATCCCACTGAGCTCCTTTGAATAGGTCAATCAATTGTCGTGACGCAGATATCGCTTCTTGTTCCGTGGGAATCGAGAAGGCGAGATCGTCCATGAAAAGCGACGTAGACGCGAATTTGCTGGCGAGAGGATAGCGCGCGCCATCATCTTCGACTAAACGTCTCACAGTGCGCAATGCATGGTAGGGACTTGATTTTAAACCGAAACAGACGCGGTTAAACCTATACAATTGTAGTGGGTCTTGTGGAGTAAAGCGATAAAGAAAACATTGATAACGGCGGTCAGCTTCGCGCATGATAATCTGTAAGAACTGCTGGCGACAGTCCGCGGTCAATGCGATCGCGTGTAAGCGGAAATTTAATAATATTGTAAACAAGTCGCCTTGCAAATTCGGACCTGAGTGCAGAATAGCATTCAATGATTGCCGGCCACCAGAAGTAGACGCGCTGGCGTCTAGAACCACGCGCAGCTTAGTCGTTGTCTTATCTTCGCGCACGACCCCGTGATGCGGTATGACGTAAATGGGTGTTGGGTCGCGGGGATCGTACGACGCAGGAGAAACGTAATCTTTCGCAAGATAATCCTTGATTACGTCATCATATGCAGACCTAAGTTTAGGCGAAGCTTCTAGCTTTCTTTCGAGGCATATGAAACGCTTGCGGGCATTATTAAAAGAATTCCCGAGGGAATAAACATCCTCGTTGAATGGCAGTGCTACAGTGTACCTACCACTAACGGGATCGCGGGTTGTCGTGGACTTATAAAATAATTCACATTCAACATCAGAGGGGTGTTGAATGGGCGGTGCGGAGGGAAGCTCCTCGAGCTCCCAAAAACGCCTGACTAATGAGTCAATAGCGACAGGCTCCTGAGCGAGGCAACATGTCAGGGCCTGGGTGGTTTGATGCATAGGTAACGTAGGCGCGGAGCCCATTATTACGTAGCCTAAAACAGTACGCAAAGCGCGCGGCACCGACGTGTAACGATTGTGAACAACGTCGGGGAGAAGTAAATGCGGGAAAAGAGAAGCACCTATTAAAGCGTCTATCTTACTGGGCACACCATATGATTCGTCGGCTAGCGGTAAATTATGTAGATGTGATAAATCACTGGTATTTATCAAAGAGGTAGGCAGTAAGTCCGTTATCTGATCAACAACAAGTAGCGAAATATCAAATTTAATGTTGCTGTCGAATCGCGAATATAATTTAATATTAATCGGACTAGTGTTAACTACCTTCTCAGCCCCACCGAACCCCTTTACAACAGTACGGTTCATGTTTTGAGGTTTAATACCTAAACGATCACAACACTCGTTAGTGATGAAATCGCTTTGTGAGGCGGAATCTAGAAGCGCGCGAATAATGTGTGGATTCCCTTTAGAATCGTAGGCAACGACTTGAGCGGTTGATAGCAAAACAGTCGTGGACTGCTTGTTATGTGTGAGTGCATTACTCGAACACTGATACAATCGGGAATCAACAGATGCACACAGCGTAACATCTGACCGTGCCGTAGATGCGGCTCGGTTCGGAGAAGTATGTGCAGGCGCACTGGCGGGGGGCGCCGCAGCGGCGAGCTCGACCAGCTGATTAGCGGGAGCGGCTTGTGCAGAGTACCCAGGGCGCGCGGTACTTGACTCATTGAAGTGTAACAATGTGTGGTGATTTAATTTGCAAACGCGACAATTTGACTTAGACGAGCAATTAGCGACTCGATGTTTTAAACTAAGGCAGTTAATACAGGCATTGTTATCCTTCACACACTTATAACGTTGTTGTGGAGTCATTCCATTAAAATCGGCGCACTTGAATAAGTGTTGATGCACAATATTAGCGCATAGGCACTTGCACGCGGATTCAACCGTTGTGCTTAAATAGGTTTGACACTTCGGCGGCGAAGCGGTATTTGAACGCCGATTAGAGTTAACCGGACGCTTATTAGTTGAAGAATTTGGCTCAGTACGTTCTAACACTTTGGCTCGATTTGGAATAAATTCGACTAAGTTATCAAAGGTAGGTATTTTTGTTGAGTATTTAATTTCAAACGCGCGCACGGTCTCAGGGTCTATTTTCTGTAAGGCGATATGAATCAGAATTAAATCGGTAAGGTTATCCATTTTAAGGTTTTTTAAAGCGGCGACTGCGCTGCTAAATTTCTCAGTAAATAAATCAAAGTTGGTTGCTGAAGCGCATTGGAAAGTTTTGAACTCAAACATTTGATTTAAATACGTAGAAACCAACATACGCTTGTCGTCGTACTTATTAATGAGCGCTTGTAACAACAGACTATAATTTTCCGGACAAGGAGATATCCCGGCGCACACAGACTGGGCTTTACCGGTTAGTTTCCCCAATAGGTAATACAATCTATCGGCATCAGTGAGAGATGGATTATCGTGTACGGTCGATTTAAAACTGGCATAAAATAATGGCCATGAGCGAATGTCACCAGAAAACTGGACTAATTCAATCGGCGGGAGTCTAGGTTTAGACTTGTGCGGAACACTATCGCTATGTGGCGAGCACTGTGACTGCACTCGCTTTATCCTACCATACAGAGACTCAAAAGCCATGAGACTCTTATAGTCAGGCTTAGCGGATGGGTTAGATGTCAATAAACGAATATTATATTCGTCCAGAACCCGTTTGAATTCATCGCGCAATGAATCAATTTGTGAGGATTCGTCAAGAAAACTTTCCCTTAGATCGGTGTTCGAAGAAAGATCGTAAACCTTTTGAGCAATTTCAAAGATAGCTTCGCGTTTAGCTTGCAACGTAAGTAACCGTGTATCTTCTGCATCGTCATAATCAGAACCCGAATCACTAGTTTTCTTTGCTTGTTTAGGCATAACGAAGTTTGTAAATTCAATCTATTGTAAACAAGCAGCTGATCTGGGGTTCAATAATACGATGAAATTAAGAAGGTCACTATTTTGCGTAAAGAATAAGCGGAGAATGGCTTCCTACTACTTCCTACTTTGTTCGGTTAATAATGAACTAGAATGCATGAACAACTTAAATTGACTGTGAGTTAACGAATGAATGACCGAATAAATATGAATGTCAAATCAAATATGGCGAACTTTTACAACCTTTTTAACATTTCATACTACACGGCAAGACAACAATTTAATTTGAGGGTAGTTTAATATAAAGTTGTACGAAATTAAAACTCGAATTTATCCAAAGTAAGCGTTATTTAGGTACTGAAATAATGATTAGATGGAGAGTTAATATGTTTATCTAGATGAGTAAACACTTATTTATGAGAAAGATCAACGCAATGTCGATCCACGCGGTATACTACAATGGGGTAGATTTATGAATGTTTCTCCTATTAGGGCCTATTAAATCCTAATAAGGGCGGCTGGAGGGTTCCAGTATTTAAAAAGGATCAGAAATCCTAGCTCAAAGGACCACAAATATGGTCACGCCAACAATAATTCGGTCTTGAAAACGTATCAGAACCAACCTTCGATACTAGCGGACGTGTTATTACAGTGAATCGGCAGTGAAAAAAGTCGAGGCGGAAAAGAGAGGAAGAGAAGGGACATGCAGCACTCACCAGGGGCAGGCCAGCGGGATCCAATCTCCTTCGGCTTTCACACAGCAGAGTTTCACTACGCGGGTCGCGCGACCAATATTTGAATATAGTTATTTCTTATTACACTGGGTAATCAAACACAACGCGTTTGGCGGAGCGGGACTGTACTTATTATTGCAGAGAAAGGCTCGAGATGATCCTCGTCTCTTCGCGGGTGATCAGACGAAAAGCTCGTCATGCGGTGCGGTGGTGGTTCGAGAGATCCGTTACACACGGTTACACGTACGTCCATGTGCGATTTCTTCGTCGAACTGACAGCTGTCAGTCCTCAAACTGCCTCATATTATAAGAGTGAATCTATCAAATCAGTGTTGGCGTTACCAGCTAGTAATCGAAATAGTTTTTTAAATTAGTACAAGAGAACTATTAACTTTATCTTGGAAAACTATTGAGCCGACTTGTTTCACCAAGTAATATGCTTGCTTGATAATTGCATGTCACGTGTTGGTGATAAAAAATGTGCAAACATTGTGTGAATTGATGCCGCGTTGGTGTAGTGGTTGCAAGCGCGACTGCTGGAGCATGGGGTCTTGAGTTCGATTCCCGAGTCGGGCAAAATTATATTAGGTTTTTTTTATTAGGAATTTCTCAGTATCAGCCAAGGCGTCTGGATTTGTGCCTGGTTGATGGCAATAGGGTCGCCCCCCGTTACTTGGGACTTAAGCATAACTGGCAAAATGTGCGTGTAGTATTAGGTACCTACACCTCTATCTAACCCTTCTTTGATTACAGTCGTGATGTTATGTGTGTGAATTGTTTACACAGTACATCAATATCAAAGAAATCACATTCATCTATAATGGTTTTTTTGACTTATGGTGGATGCTCCAACCAGCCCGCGAAATTCAAATTTTCTTAAGTTTTTTTTCAATTTGCAGGTCAGTGTCAGGTTGTGTGTTGATTAAAATATGATTCGCGGCTGTAACACGTATGTAGATACAGAATTATAATCATCAAAATCATTAATACAACCCTCCACCGGCATAAAGGTGCAGGAATGACTTGGACCTTGAAAAAGTCATTCTTGCACCTGTATGAGTTTGGAGGGTTATATTGATGATTTTAATCAACATACAACCTAGCACTGACCTGCAAATTGCAAAAAACGTAAGAAAATTTGAATTTCGCGGGCTACCCTGACGCTTTCACCTTAAGTGTCATACAATGACATGTCTTCTCTTCGTTCTTCGTCTTTTATTTTAGTAAATCCGTTTATATTTCTATTTACAGTAATAAATAGTTTAATATATATTTATAGTATTTATATATATTTATGGTATTTTATATATCCTTCTAATTTACCTTAGTATTAATTAAATTATTTTCAGATGTAGGTACACCTACCACTGCTTGTCTCTGCATCACCCAAAGGTTGACTGGTAGAAAATGCCTACGGCATTAAGTCCGCCTCTGTACTTTGTGCTTGAAGTGTTAAATAAATAAATAAATAAAACATGTTAGTGCCAAAATAGGTAAGGTTTTTGCCAGTTTAACATTATTACCAGAAAATGTCCGAGACTAAAGCATCATCAATAACACAGTCAAAAACCAACCGGTCATAATTAAAGGTTAAAACTTACGTAAAATATTATAAAATCGCTAACTCGTGCTGACGTAACCCAATAAATTAAGATGTCCAAAATACCTCGATATTTAAGAGCGATGAACTCAATGTTAATGACTTGGGACACAGGCCGTTATACCTAACGAGGAATGCGTGATTCTAGTAAGCACTACTTTATCAGATTTTTTTTTTATTTTTTTTATTATCAGATTTTGATTTGATTTTTTTGTGATTTTTTTTTTCTTTATTCAGATCATCATCATCATCATCATCATCTGCTTAGCCTTTTCCCAACTATGTTGGGGTCGGCTTCCAGTTCAACCGGATGCAGCTGAATACCAGTGTTTTACATGGAGCGACTGCCTATCTGCAGGCCTAGCCAAGTTACAAACGATTCGTATCGATTCTCTTTCTACAATCGTAAACGTTAAGTCACGTGGTCAAAACAAAGGAATATAAACTTTCGTAGACAAGTTTACATCGGTTAAGATGATAGAATGAAATGTATTCGTTTCTACAATCGTGATCGCTACATCCCATATAAATCGTAGCCAACTTACAGTTTTGCCTGAACTTTAAAGTTTTCATTCGTTTGTTTTGACCACGTGACTGACTTATCGTTGATAGATGTCATTCCCATACATTTGGTTAGTTTTCTATTAGCGTTAACGATTGTAGATTGTCAACTTGGCTAAGCCTACTGATCACTAAGCTATCTATACAGGGTGTAATTTTGTCATCATCATCATCATCAGCCTATAATGTTCCCACTGCTGGGACACAGGCCTCCTCTCAATGAGAGGGAACGGGCTATAATCCACCACGCGGGCCCAGTGCGGATTGGTAGATTTTTTGATTCTAGGACATGCCGGTTTCCTCACGATGTTTTCTTTCACCACAGAGCAGTGGTGATGAAATAAATTACACAAAGTAATGCGCCTGTCTGGGTTCGAACCCACGACTTACTCTCCGTAAGTCGGGGCCGCCACCACTGGGCCAACAATTTTGTAAAAAAAGACTAATTACATAGCCTTCAACTTCGCATTCTGTAGAATCAGATAAAATAAGTTACTTTGAGCACAAACTATTGCTATGAAACGACTTTATTTTTTGGCGTGAAAATCTGGTTTTTACGGTAGTCTGAAATGTAAGACACGCAAAACATTGTGTTTGCAACTTGCACAGGGGTCATGGGAGTTTTGAAGTTTAAAGTTATAACATGTCGTATAAAATATTCTTCGACAAATAAAATTACATTGACTTCCAGTAACTCTGTTACCGGATCTCAAGTAGGTACTTACATTCCAGTACAAAAAAAACACCACAAGGACGGGGAGATAAATAAATAGAGCTGGATACTACACACAGCGCCATCTAGTGCCACACTAAGCAACGAGACTTGTGTAGTGGACACCAGATAGTTGATACACTAAATAGATACTTTTTTGGTAGTAAATATATACTTATTTTACATATAAACCTCCATGACTCGGAAACAAAATATGTCCATGCTCATCACACAAACATTTGTTCCTGCCGGGGTTCGAACCCGAGAACGTAAGTCAGCCTCACTACCGCTGCGCCACTCGGGTCGTCAAGATAAAGGTAGTAACTCTCGTTAAGCACCTATTAACACCCGTTTTATGTTGAAGTCAGTTGACTAACCTGCAAAGATTCAATGATAGTGGCGAACTTCCTCCTGACTAGATTCCTGTCTAGATCGAAGCCAAGGACGGACGAGAGCTCGTTCTGGGTGACTCCTGTGGCTGCTTCTGTGAGGATGGCCAGCGCCAGCTTCAGGCCCAGAGGTGAAAGCAGGAAGTTCTGATCTGAGGATGCTGCTACGCGCTGAAAGAATAAGATGGTGCGTTAGTATAAAAAAAAATCGCTGGACATTACACACAGCGCCATCTAGTGCCACACTAAGCAACGGGACTTGTGTCGTGAACACCAGATAGTATACAACAGGAAACAGATATTTTCTAGATGGTTTAGAAAATACATACAGCTAAGTATATATTTAAAGAGCTGAAAGTGGGTTCGGACTTCGGTCTATGCAATATTTTTTGGTTGCCCACATTGTCTTTGTGTCGCACTGTTAGGCAAAACTGCATACAACTACTTTATGCATTACTAGCGGACGTCCGTGGGAGCAGGGGATAAAATATAGCCTATGTTACTCAGTAAAGACGTGGCTTTCTAATGGTGAAAGAATTTTGGAAATCGGCGCAGTGGTTTTTGAGTTTATTCATTACAAACATACACACAAAAATACAAGTCTTTCCTCTTTATAATATTAGTGTAGATGATACCACTAATATTATAAAGTACAGTCGAGTCAAGTTCAAGAGATCAAGATACCACAAACTGTCAAACTTCTCCAAATGTGTTACCTTAATAATTATGTTGATGGTTAATTTCAAAATTGAGTGAGAAAATTTGACAGTTTCTTACAAATTGACGCGCTGGCGACTTTACAGCAATATTCTAGATCACCATACATTTTATAAGGACACATTTAACTATGTAGGCTCGATGAGTAGTAACTAGCCTTTCGGCTCCTGCATTGCGGTTTGCATTTATCTATTTATTCATTATAAAACTATTGGATTTACCCATCTTGATCTTACTCTGAACATCCCAAGGGTACTCGAAAGATAATCAAACCTTATGAATCGAACAAATGTGATTTTCCATATTAAGGCTTGTAACATCATTGGGTTTTTCCCGAGATGATTAAGATTTTATAGACCGCAAACCTTATATGTTGAACATCTAATTAAATAGATATAATTGTGTGGATTTTTGTGCATGGAACTTTAACTTTAGTAACTCTTTCTACGGACGAAGTTTTATCAGACCTCTGTGGTCGAAATACACCAGAAAATTTAATCAGACCTCTGTGATACGCCAGATAATTTAATCGACCTCTGTGATACGCCAGATAATTTAATCAGACCTCTGCGATACGCCAGATAATTTAATCAGACCTCTGTGATACGCCAGATAATTTAATCAGACCTCTGCGATACGCCAGATAATTTAATCAGACCTCTGCGATACGCCAGATAATTTAATCAGACCTCTGCGATACGCCAGATAATTTAATCAGACCTCTGTGATACGCCAGATAATTTAATCAGACCTCTGTGATACGCCAGATAATTTAATCAGACCTCTGTGATACGCCAGATAATTTAATCAGACCTCTGTGCTACGCCTGATAATTTAACCGAACTACTTACTTATTCGGTACAAAGTAGGCTTTCTAAAGACTGTATGTGTAAACGAGCCCCTTTTAAACTAAAAAGTCTCACCTTGGTCAACGTCCAGTCGAATTTATCATAATCAGCGGGCGCTGGGTTGAAGATATCCGCATCCCAGTAGTCCAAGTCGACCAGGGTGCCTTCGGGCGCAGGAGTCACCGCCGAGGCTTGGACGCTGGCCGCGGCCACCAGAGCGCCTCGTTGCGAGTTGAAGTCACCGAACACGTCATGTAGGACTTTGGAATCGATGGCTAGGTCTGATGCTGCACTTATCGCTAGGCAAGCTGTGGACAAATTGATTTTGACTCAGTAATCGTTATGGTCGGTATAAATAGATGAAGTTTAATCGTTGTATGTTATTTTCAAGAAGCTCATCATTTGAGCTGAAAGTCAGGAATAGAAACGTCCAGCAGCTGAGGCTGGTCATTTAAGGTCCCTTATGTTTGCCGCTACGACCGAACTTGCCTTCTGGGGTGTCCAGTTTCAACGGATTCTCGAATCATAGGTTCTTTAAAAACATACAAAATAAGCCATCAAAATGCTGTGGCAAGGCATCGAATCGTATTTGGTGGAACTGTAATTTTTTACATTATAACAGAATATTCATGTCCGTGCCATATTATAGGTGACCACTATAAATGTCACTGACCTAAAATCTTACAGCATGACTAATGACTGTATTTTTTACTACATGCGTCTATATAAATCAGCTGTAAAAGTGCGGCTTTTCCCATTGGGGAAAACCTCTTATTTACCGAGCAAGTAACTTGATTGACGTGCTAAATAAACCGTGCAGTTACAAATAGCTACACACGTGCATTGGTTTTACTATTAGCTCATAGTGATGGATTTTTCTTAAAATCTTCATTTTTTTGCTTTGAGATCTGTGGTGGCCCAGACTTAAGTCGTAGGTCTAATCCAAGCAGTTACTTTATGGTGGTGATGGCGGCATAAGTTGATTTCAAATACAGGTTGTAAACCACCGTGATCTCATGGCGACATGAAGAGAGCGACTGTCGCAACCCCGTGCAGGGCACGCCACAATAGTGGTGGTAAGTCCCCTCTTTGAGGAGTGGCTGGAGAGACGCCACGGCGTCCTCACCTTCCGCCTGACGCAGGTCTTACCGGACACGGATGTTTCGGTAAGTTCCTGAACGGAATCGGGCGGGAGGAGACGCCCGGGTGCTTCCATTGTGAGGATCGACCAGAGGACACGGTGGAGTACACTGTGGAGGTGTGCCCCGCCTGGGTGGACCACCGCCGTGTCCTTGAAGCGGCGATCGGCGGCGGCGACCTCTCACTTCCGGCCGTGGTTCAAGCCATGGTCCGGAGCGAGACGGAATGGGACGCCGTCACCTCCTTCTGCGAAGCAGTCATGCTAGCGAAGGAGGTCTCGGAACGTGAGAGGGAGAGATCCTCACGTCCCGGCCGCCGCGGGAGACGCCCCGGGCGTCGGGTTCCACGTGGTGGCCCCCGGCCACCTTAGGCGCGGGCCTGTGGCCGGTGAGCTATGGGCTAGCTCGCCGTCCGTCCGTCTCATGACGACAGGCCGAGTCGACGGCGCGTTCGTGTTCCACGCGCGCCTCAAAGAGAGTCAGCAAAAAGGAAGGGGTTCGCAAGGGCCGAAGACTGCCGGGGCTGCGGGACTATTCAAAAGAGATACCGTGGCCCCGGAACACAAAGGGCATTGAAGGAACATGGATGGGTTTTAGTCAGTAAAAGTCCGACACTCCCTCCTGCTCCGCCCAGAGCGGGAGGAGTCATTTGATGATTTCCCATCCAAAACAAAAAAAAAACGGTATAAACCACCTCATCACGAAGCCGTCAACCAAGCATTCTGTACTTACATCAAACTATGTAACTTTACGCAAAAATTATTGCTGGGAAACGACTTTTTTTTGGGGTGAAAATTCACGTTTTGTGGTAGAACAACAATGTAACGGACTACAAACATTGTGCTGATGGATGGATTGAATAGTACGGGTGTCGTGGAGGTGTTAAAAATCTTACATTAAAAACTTGTATTTAAAAAAACAGTTGTCAGTTTTTTTTCGGCTTCGTTAAGAGGAGTTTTACACCCTTTTTAAAGTTCTGACAACTTTGTATTCGAATTCAATTTATGCTAC
Organism: Xestia rhomboidea; assembly: GCA_963853795.1. NCBI lineage: Eukaryota > Metazoa > Arthropoda > Insecta > Lepidoptera > Noctuidae > Xestia > Xestia rhomboidea. Next base: position 10,486,557 of record OY970778.1, read on the forward strand.
CATCAATTTGGACTTTATTATCTTCATCCTTTCACGCAACGCGACATTCACCTATACCACCCGCAAGCCTCTCCGGATCGATAGGTTCTTTGCTTTTCGAATCCAGTGGATTCCTACGGCCTTCACAAAGTCAACAGTCCGTTTTGGACTTGCCATCTAATTATTCTAATAATTAATTCCTACAGCAGAATACCGTTCACCTACTACCGGTAAAACACACTTATTATTCACGTTAATATTCGGTTCGTTTTCCTTATTATTAACAATTTTCTTAGTTGTCAGGGGCTTCACCTAATACATTAACAAATCTACGTAGGAATTCATTAATAAGCTGTGGTTTAATTTCGCGGCCTAATAGGTCTCCGATCTCGAATGAAATAGATTTTCTATGAATTATAAATAACACTTTATAAACATCATATTTTATGTAGCCTTTGTGGAAGAGAAATCAAATGTTATTTTCTTTTTGCTGTCTAACAAAACTAGAACCATCACACGTCTGGTATATGATTAACAACGAATTATTTGTGGTGACTAGCGGTTAATCACTCAAAGCCCAATCGATGTTTAATCTGTCTGATAAGTTACTTTAACGGCTAAACGGATTTTAGGTTCCAGTACTTAGGCTGGATAAAGCCGTGGGCTAAAGCTAGTGATACATATAAATATAACATGAAAAAAAAAAATATAACATAACTTTTGTATACAAAAAAAAAGATGCGAAAGTTGTACCTTAGGTGTACAGCTGAGTAGGCCTGAAGGCACCTAAGAACCCGATTCCTAAGGGCTTCCCTTTGGGAACAAGGCACTCTACGTAGTGTCTACTTGTATCTGTCCCTTCCATCCTGTACAGCTGGGTTAGCTACTAAAAACAGGAATTGAAAAGGTTCAAGATCAGCCCTCCATTCCAGTGCCTTGTAATTCTTGGTTGTTAGTAAATCAATTTTGTTGACCCGTGTAGTGTGGTCATTACGAGATGTTGTTACGTTTACCAACAGACCTACATCTGCTGTATCATTCACACGCTATCCTGCTGACCCACCGATAACCTATCATATTAGTCGTGCATTACTAGCTAATAATCTTTCACTTCAATATTTATATTGTGAAAACGAACATTAGTTGAACCAGATTTCAATCTACGCATTTGAAAATAAACAATAACCTGTCTATACCGAGGTTGTTTGTGAGAAATGAATAACCAGCACACGTGCCTTACAGATCGTGGTAGGGGTAGGGACCCCCATGAGAAACAGGCGTGAGCTTAATGTAAAATGAATGTAAGTAATGTATATGTATTAGAATATGGTACGTGTGTCTTACAGAATTAGATGGGATCGAAAACACCATAGTTTGGGAAAAGGCTAGGCAGATGATGTGATGGCCATTGGGACTATGCCTGTCTCAGTATCTCAGTAGGGCTGCGAGCCGTTTGAAGCAAATAACAAAAAAAAATTGGCGGAGAAAAAGCTTGTCAAGGAAGGAGTTTCACAAAAACAAACGTCAGGTGGACACTGACGGGCACGCCACGATAGTGGTGGTAAGTCCCCTCTTTGAGGAGTGGCTGGAGAGACGCCACGGCGTCCTCACCTTCCGCCTGACGCAGGTTCTTACCGGACACGGATGTTTCGGTAAGTTCCTGCACCAAATCGGGCGGGAGGAGACGCCCGGGTGTTTCCATTGTGAGGATTAACCGGAGGACACGGTGGAGCAAACGGTGGAGGTGTGCCCTGCTTGGGTGGAGCACCGCCGTGTCCTCGAGGCGGCGATCGGCGGCGGCGACATCTCGCTTCCGGCCCTGGTTCGTGCCATGGTCCGGAGCGAGACGGAATGGGACGCCGTCACCTCCTTCTGCGAAGCAGTCATGCTAGCGAAGCAGGTGGCGGAACGTGAGAGGGAGATATCCTCACGTCCCGGCCACCGCGGGAGACGCCCCGGGCGTCGGGGGCCACGTGGTGGCTTCCGGCCACCGTAGGCGCGGGCCTGTGGACGGGGAGCTATGGGCTAGCTCGCCGTCCGTACGTCTCATGACGACAGGCCGTGTCGACGAAGCGTTCGTGTTCCACGCGCGCCTCAAAGAGAGTCAGCAATAGGGAAGGGCCGAAGCCTGCCGGGGCTGCAGGACTATTCGAAAGAGATACCGTGGCCCCGAAACACAAAGGGCGATGAAGGAACATGGATGGGTTTTAGTCAGTAAAAGTCTGACACTCCCTCCTGCTCCGCCCAGAGCGGGAGAAGTCATTTGATGATTTCCCATCCTAAAAAAAAAAAACAAGGTGGACACTGACAACGCGAAAAACTCAGCTTGGGAAGGTACTTCAAACGTAAGTAAACACGAAATAGAAAAAGCAGTTTTCCAGTTGAGGATCTTTTCAATTTGAAATAAGTACTAGATACATCAACAGCAGATGTTATTACTTTTGTGACTAGGAATTTTATTATTCGTATAAGAAGATAAACAAAACCGCAATCAGGTTTCATGAGGTTTCCATTGTCTAACTTAATTGATTTACAATTAATGTGCAATTAAGATGTGATTAACTTCCACGTCGTGTTTTAATGATGACGTAATTGGAACTTCAAACAAACAAAACATATTACTTAGAATCAAAATTATTGTTGTACGAATTCCGGTCACGTCTATCTTGAATTTTCAAGAGCGATTGGATTCCTAAACCACGTTAGGTCTTGGCAAACCGGCAAAAGACTTGATAAAACAGTATTAGCTCACAATCACAAGTTGGGTGACGACCATGAAGGTCGCAGGAATCTGCAGAATGCGAAAAGCGCAGATCAGGTCGTAGTGTACTTGTATGACTTACAAACCCGTTACTGGGTAAAACGATAGCCTATGATAAGCTGTCAGGCTTTCGGGTTTCTGTCTGTTCGTAACTAAGTAGGTACTGTTAAAAATCTACAAATTAGGCCGGGCCTCAACACCCATGGTCGTTTTTCACATTAGGCGATAACAACACGATATCGTGGAACTCTTAGTTTCATTTACCCGACGATGTTTAGACGACATTAACATTAAAAAATGTATAAAACTATCAGTCCCACGATATCGTGTCGTTATCGTTATCGCCTAATGTGAAAACGGGCAAAGGCTGCTTTGTTTTGAGACACAAGACCCTCTTTACCTAATGATATCATAAATTATAAAAATATTCATAGGCAATTTATGCTCAAACCTGCCAAACTAGTATAGAACTGGTTCCGAAAAACTTGAATTTACCCATGTTTGCAAAATGATGCGGAGTTATTGGTTTTTTCCAATAAGTAGGAACTTAAATGCGAATTGTTCGTGTCTAGAATTTTGATTAGACAACTCAGCAACCTGCAAAAGTCCATGATGTGTAAAAGTATCAGCTTTTGAGTATCTATATTTAAATGTGGACATATCCATTTTATGACAGTAATAAATTTCCTTCCCGTAATTATATCATGCTCACAAACATTGTTCAGCTTTGATATACATTTGTAGTTCCAAATTCCCTCACGGAGCGCTTTAGTTTCAATACATAGTCCATGGTTACACCATTGCGATGGGACATAGGCGCAAGGGTTACTGATCCCTGCAATTTCTTCTTCAACCTCTGTTGGCTAAGTACCTACTTGGCAGCTCTTCAGCATTGCCTTCCACTCTTCTTCTTTCTATAACCAACTTATAATCTATTATACTGTGACCAAATTCTTCTTCCTATAGTATGTTGCTTTCTTAATTCTCGGACCAATTACTCCTCTCTTTTATCGTGAATTCCAAATAAGCCCTTTTCCCCCAGGGGATAATTACTACTTAATGTTTTCCCTGGTGTAGTGTGGACGTCTGGCGCCACCTTAGGGCTCCGCACACTATAGACAAGACTGTCTTAAGACAGAGAATTTCCCTACTAGTGCGAGCGAGACAGACTATTTATCTCACGCTCGCACTAGTAGGGAAATAGTCTGTCCAAAGACAGTCTTGTCTATAGTGTGCAAGTAGCCCTTACGTCGAAGCTAAGTCAACAACTCCATTGTTATCTTTAACTATTTACTTATCTTTTCCAATCTTAAAACGTAGGTACCTACTTCTAGTTCCGTTTCCGGGTCGCAATACATTTTTACTATATTATCTTTAGCACAGCTTCCAAGCATTTCGAACTATTTTCAGTGGCTTGAGTTGCTTCTGTCATATCTAAGAAGGTAGTCAGAAAGAGTGTCCATCGGTAGATATCAATCAGCTTTTTTTTGTCTCAAAAACATTGGTACAATAAGAAACTCATATAAACTCCACTTACAAACTGAAAAGATTTAGTAGGTATATACACTGTACACACAGTTCTGTTTGTCGCATCTGCAAATCATCTCTGACATCAACTTGCAAAAAACAAAGTTGTTAAAAGTACCCATAGTATGTACATAGGTACATAATACAATCAATAACGATGACCTTTTACCATTTTAAAGGGTAAACAATGTTGTTTTACACGAACAAATGCGAGAGCTGGCAAAACACTGGCTGCTGTTAAAAACTATTGGCATTCCACACAAAAATATGGGGTTTTCTTATTAAAATAAACATGATCAAACAAACTTACCCGAAAAAAACACTATGATTCTCGAAGCCATCGCGATCACTCTTTAAATACGAGGAAAACCACAAATTACAGAAAAAAACTTAAGGTCAAGGTGAAAATAATGCGGACTTTACGTTGAGACCATTTGAGTATTATCACTACAACTAGATATGCACTCACATTTATTTAATGTTCATTATCGCAACGCGAGTTCACCATTGGGAGCGCAAACCGCGACTAAATACTGACCGCACGACTTGAAGAGGAAGGTTTCATTATATTTCTGACATTGCAACCGGTTTATCAACGTGCGACGTCGAATACATAAGGTCCAACACTCGTATATAATCAGCCGATGTTTGTTTTTAATCTGCCTTTTCGTATTTACATCTCTGGTTATAAATATCTGGCACAAACTCCCTTGGTAAGTAAGCGAAAACTGGATTGGTTGCAGAAATAAAGAAATTCTTTTAACAGTTGCAATTTTGGAATGATTCGGATCAGTGAACGGTTTTGACAAACAATTAAAGTACCGAGATTCTGTAAAAGGTTCTACACCTAAGTATCATACATCCTAGTGAGTCATAATTTTTTTGTTCTTCGGCAAAGTCCAATGTAAGTAATTTGTTTGTCGTCGTCAGTTGGTCTAACAAGTCAACTCTAATGGAAAAGCAGTAGGTACCTATTACTATCGGATGTTGATTAGACAATGATTTTGTTTGTGTGTTTGTTTGTTCAGGACTCCCTTGAAACGGTCAATCTACGACTAAATTCAGTAGTTTTTAGGGTTTCGTAACTCAAAAGGTAAAAAAAGGAACCCTTATAAGATCACTTTCTTGTCCGTCTGTCCGTGTGGCCGTCTGTCCGTCTGTCACCACCGATTTTCTCAGGAACGGGGTGGACCTAGCAAGTTGAAATTTATACCAGATACTGAGGTCTATATTCCCTAATAAGTGTATAAAAATCAATATCCTGAGTCAACACGATAAACAGATATGGGGAAATTTAGATTTTCGCGAAAACTTGTAAGTACCTACCAAAATTTACCGTAATTTTCAACTTTTTTTTTTTTGCGTTTGTCCGCAAGTCGCTTGGTATGAAGCGATGACTCGGCTTAGGGTGGAGCAGGCTTGCCTAGAAGAAACCGATTCACTAGAATTTCGAAGAGATTCAGATTATGAACGTAACAGGATCTCCGACCATCGTAAAAGGCGGCTTGCATTCGGTGGACTTCGGTTTTCAGACAGTAACCGGTCGGATAAACGCCTTCGCCAGGGGAGGTTGATACAACCATGAGGTTTTCCAGGAGTCTGTAAAATAGTTTAGCAGTAAATGTTTACGAAATGACCAGAAAATTTACTTTTGTTTGTCATATTACCTGCACATTATTGATCAACCTCAGTATTCTTCATCATACCAAAGTGCTCACGATTATGATTTTGAAGGTGCTGCGATACCTACCTAACTGCATTTACCTAGTTTTTATCTGACAAGTAAAAGGTTAAGCTTCATTCCAATCTACTTTGATAGATACCTATCGGTCGTGACGTGACGACCGGTATTGCCACTATACAATCATATAAATGTGGCAGTTGCATTTGCAATACTTAGTTAGCGAAACTTTTGACGATGTATATTTAAGATTCTTCTTAAAGATAGATGCGATAAGGTAAATCCCGCATACCCAGTAGCTACCTAGCTTCCTTGCCGATTTGGATATGAAAATAATGCCAGAATGACGCTCCATTCAGCACCGAGACTATAAATTCCAACAGTATTATCAAATTATGGCATTCATTTACACTCGAGAGCAATGAATCCGGGTCACTTAAAGAATCCTAAAAATCTCGGAAACTAAAAATGATAGGTTAATGCAATAAATTATATTTAATAGACAATGTAATACTCCTTAAATGAAGGTATTAAAACTTCTTAGTTATTGTATAGTTATATCATAAAAAAATCAAATTTGAAAAAGGGCCACTTTCGAAGATGGAACTACGAAATTACAGCATTTGGTTTTGCTTTTGTTTGTAATCTGTCATTTATGTGGGTACATAAACCATGTTGATAGTGCTCTATATTCATTGTTCAAGCTGAAATTATGTCGCTTACGCCTGAAGAATGCACCAGAATACTTACAATGCTGGAAACCGGCCGGAGTCAGCGCGATACAGCCAGGACTGTCGGTGTGTCGCTGTCAACAGTACAAAGAGTTCTCCGACGTTACGAAGAAACTGGTTCTAACCTACGCAGACCAGGAACGGGCAGAACCAGGTGTACCACAGCACGAGAAGACCGATACTTGGTGAACACCATGCTTCGAAATCGCTTTCTCACAGGAACTGAACTCACAAATCAGTTTCGACGCCTCGGAGGAAGTAACCCAAGTGCATGGACAGTAAGACGTCGGCTTGCTGAATCTAACTTAAAACCCCTTAGACCTGCAAACGGCCCTAAACTGGAGCGTGGGCATCGTATTTCAAGACTAAGATATGCCCAGAGCCACGTAAATTGGAGTATTGAAGATTGGTCAAAAGTTATGTTCTCCGACGAATCAAAATTTATGCTCTACAAGCACGATGGAAGACACAGAGTGTATCGAAGACCAGGGGAAAGATTCAAGCAAGCATGCATCGAAGAAAAAGTAGCCTACGGTGGTGGGTCTGTACTTGTGTGGGCCGGAATTTCTTCTGAAAGTCGCACAGAGCTGGTGATCATAGAAAACGGCTCTTTAACTAGCGTAAGATATGTGGAAGAAATCCTCAATGATCACGTTGGTCCATTTATGGTCAATTTAGGTGAGGATGCTATATTTATGCATGACAATGCCCGACCTCATACAGGTAGGATTGTGAATGACTACCTTCAAGAGATGAACATTACTCGTATGGAGTGGCCAGCGCGCAGCCCGGATATCAACCCGATCGAGCATGCTTGGGACAAGCTAGGCAGATGCGTAAAACAACGAAACCCTCCCCCAATCACGCTTCGTGAGCTCAAAATTGCTCTCACAGAGGAATGGGAGAATATTCCCCAAAATCGTATAAGGAACTTGGTGTACAGCATGCCAAACCGCGTAAACGCAGTAATGGAAGCACGAGGAGGCAATACGAAGTATTAAAATTCAAGAAAATCGTAATAAAGTTCAAAAATTTCATGTTTCCTATTTTTGTTTTAAGGAGAGATCAGCAGTTTTTTTCTTTATGTAATTTTGTGTTAATAAAATGTATGGTGACTCATATTTTTTTTACTTTCATTTAAGGAGTATTACATTGTCTATTAAATACAATTTATTGCATTAACCTATCATTTTTAGTTTCCGAGATTTTTAACATTCTTTAAGTGACCCGGATTCATTGCTCTCGAGTGTAGATGTAGGTAACGTAATAGGTTTAGTTAAAAACAGTCATTATGTACTGTAATCAGCAAGTCAGCACAAACCATGTAGGTAGGATTCAGGCCATCATTGTTGACTATTCAGGGATCAGGCTCGTTATGTTATGTTTGTGTTTATCTCCATCTTCTCTCATCTATCTATCCTTTCACTAAATGTATATATTCCTATTAGGTAAATAAAAGGCTTTTGCAAAACGATTAGTTCACGTACTATTGAAAGTCATTGCACTATTACTCATAAAAATATTATACCATGGCGCCAGCATTGTGATTTCCTTTTTCCCCTTGAGTCTGTCTGTCTGTCTGTACCTTTACGGGTAAAACCGGGAAAGCAAAGCGGAAAGCGCCACATAGGGATTTATCCCACTTAACGCTATCCTCGTCTATTTCTAGCTACTGCTGCTTACCTCGTCTATTTCTAGCTACTGCTGCTTACTGGCATATTATCATGTTGTGGAATGACGACCTCTCTTGCTTTGTCTCGAATACTGCATCGTTACTACGTTCAGCAATCGTTAAAAGACCAAACCCGTACTACAGAAATCCGTGGAAGGACTTAAGGCCAAGATGTCGGAGTACAGGGAGCGGTTCTGAAATGCACGTGGTCAGGATACATGGCTATTGGCTGAATGAGGGCCCCTCTTCTGTCTCACGGCAATTCCTCATTGAGGAATTGCCGTGAGACAGAAGAAAAAGTGTTGGCAGGCCAACATCCAGGCGGTTGGATGACATTCAGAAGACCGCGCGTAAAACCAGGTTTAAACTCGTGCAGCCCGAAGAAGCATGGCGCAAAAGACCCGAGAAATCAACACAATTTCGGCACACGGAGCATTGTACCGAAATGTTCAAAATAATACAAGTAACGGTAGGATCAAGATCATACATAAGTACCTACCTACTATAGATAAATTGCAATCGAAAGGAGACCACCGACTCCTTCGACTGGTTTACGTAAATGATATAACGGTATAGTGTCCTCATAATAAAAATGCATTATTTATGCCCACATCAGAAACAAAGTGGGTCATTTGTGGTTTACTGTATAGGTACCAGTATACCGGTTTTGGGTTTTAACTGTTAACAATATTGAGTTAACCTGCAACATAATTAGGTAATAACCTCTTTCATGGTAATTATCAGATCTATTTAGGTCGGTAGAGCAGGTAAACACCTGGTCGGAGGATCCTCCATTTTCTATGTGGGTTGAAGAACTTTAGGTAGGTACTTAGGTACACCCTTTTCTTCAACCCCTATACCTTCTTTAAACTTGTTGCGTTTCTGAACGCATCCGCGCGCTGTCAGAACGATGAGCCAATGAGAGAGCGGGAAAACGAAAACTCGATCGGTCAAGGAGAGAATTCGAATCCGGGACTTACTCCTTCATGCTTCTCTACGATCTCAATAAACATAACGTGCTTCAGTGAAAGAAACTGTGTTGTGAATTATTTACCCGGATACTATCCTCCACCGGTTCCTCCAAATTGGTGACCCCGTAAAACACGCAAAGTGAGGAAGATACGAGCGAACGAAATACCTACTTTCGGCTGATCACACCGTCGTCGAGCAAAGCCTTTTCCGGGTTGCTTCCACAAGAACAAAGGTTGTATTCATCTTTCAACGGAAGTTCTACTCACCAACACATCGCGACTAGTTCCATACAACACTTTTTCAAGTGAAACTCATCACAGTCGCTGGGATCAACTACACCTTGTTTTGAAGACGGACACCACAAGCAGTAGGTACCTACTGGGCTACTGACACCGCACGCAGTGTATACCTCCAACGAGCGTGCCTGCATCGGTAGTAGCAGACTGTGTTCATTCAACACAATTCTCCAACATCAACAACGGTCAGTGCGTTCCATATCATTTTGCTGAGAACTTTATTCTTAGTTAAATACTACTACAGTGCTAATACAGTTACTACTCTGGAGGCCTAGCCAAGTTACAAACGATTCGTATCGATTCTCTTTCTACAATCGTAAACGTTAAGTCACGTGGTCAAAACAAACGAATATAAACTTTCGTAGACAAGTTTACATCGATCAAGATGATGGAATGAAATGTATTCGTTTCTACAATCGTGATCCCTACATCCCATATAAATCGTAGCCATCTTACAGTTTTGACTAAACTTTAAAATTTCCATTCGTTTGTTTTGACCACGTGACTTAACGATGATAGATGTCATTCCCATACATTTGGTTAGTTTTCTATTAGCGTTAACGATTGTAGATTGTCAACTTGGCTAAGCCTACTGTTCAGTTCTCCAACAGCAACAACAGTCAGTGTGTTATAAACATTTTTTTTTGAGAACTCTTTTTAAACATCAAACTAGGAACTTGGCTATTGGAGGACATTTTGTTTCAATATACCTTAATATGCATAGTGTTTTCAGTGTTCTTTAGTTACCTAGTGCAGGTAGTTTTGTTTAACCTTGTGATATTTTATTTATGTTAACCGAGCAGGTAGATAACCACTTTGTCAAAGTGTGTTAGGTTAAATCACCCGTACCTACTAAGGATTGTAAAATATCTGTTCTCAGTTAGAAAGGTATTGTGACATATCATTGTTTGGTTAACCCCCATAAGTTGATCTTATTGGTACAACTCTATATTCACCATTGTTTAATTAAATCAACTTAATACAATATTATTTGTTCATGATAAGTTTTTTGTTAGAGTGACCATAACTTTTTATTTTCCTAGCTGTGCAATTGGTGTCAGTACACCAAAATAATAGAATATTATTGGGTTATGCTACAGCCCTCTTTAGGATGACCATCATTCTTGTTGCTTGTGCTCACCTACATTTATGTAGCAAATTTTTTTTTGTGTGAAACATTCCTAGAAAATAGTTTTAAGATTTCTATCTTTTACACATATTTTAAAGAATATTCAACTAATTATCAAGTATGGAGGAGTTGAAGGACCAGCTTCGGTCCTTGAAGGAGCAAAATGCTGCCCTTCAAGAACAACTTGCGTCTAATACAATAACTAAAAAACTGGCCTGCTCAACCCCAACCAACTCTACTCCTGAACATAGTGTTGCTAAAGTATCAGTTAAATTACCTCCTTTCTGGGCTGACCGACCATCAGTGTGGTTTGCTCAAATAGAAGCACAATTTGAGATTTCAGGCATATCTGCAGACTCAACAAAATACAATTACGTTATAATACAGTTAGACACTAAACATGCAGCGGAAATTGAAGACATAATTACTCAACCTCCAAAAACAGAGAAATATGATTTGGTTAAGAAGGAGCTTATACGTCGATTGTCCTCAACAGAAGAGCAGCGTATTCGGAAACTTCTGTCAGATGAAGAGATTGGTGACCGAAAACCATCTCAATTCCTCCGTCATCTCCGCTCTCTGGCTGGAACAATCATGCAAGATCAGAGTATCCTGAGACAATTGTGGTTGCGTCGCTTACCATGCCACATTCAAGCAATTATTACAGCACAAGCCGATCTGCCATTGGATAAACTCGCTGATCTAGCCGACAACATTCTTGAAGTTACTCTAGTGCCACTAACTCCAGCTGTCTATGCTGCCTCTGCTGCTTCCGCCCCTATACAAACTTCAGCTGAAATGCACAGCCTCACCACCTGCTTGGAAGAACTAACGAGGCAAGTAGCAGCCTTGACAGAAAGAGGCAGGGACTTCAACAGATCAAATAGCTCAAACCGATCAAACAGCTCGAATAGATCCAGATCACGTGACTCTCACGGGCGAAACGAACCTCAATTGTGTTGGTACCATAGAGTCTACAAGGACAAAGCAGAAAAATGCAACGAACCATGCAGCTGGAATAGACAGGCGGGAAACTCCCAAGGCGGTCAGTAGCAGCGACGACAGCTGACTGCCCTCTATCTAGTCGCCGATTGTTCAAAACAGACGCCCATTCTAAATGCAAATTTCTAATAGACACGGGGTCGGATGTCTGTTGCTACCCTCGCCGCCTTATTCAAAGCATACTAAGACCAGATAGCTACAGTCTTAACGCGGCCAATAACAGCGTTATCAAAACTTACGGTGGGACAACACTGTCGCTCAACCTAGGTTTACGCCGGGACTTCACCTGGCGTTTCATTATTGCTGACTTCGAAACCGCTATTATCGGCTCAGACTTTCTCGCCCATTATCATCTCCTTCCTGACTGTAAAAATAAGACATTGATTGACGGAAAAACCGGCCTCTCGGTCCATGTCACGATAGCATCCATTGATCAGGCCAGTGTCAAAGCAGTAGGGATCACAAGTAGCTCACCCTTCGACAACATCCTTAAAGACTTTCCCAGCATCACGCGACCACCTGGGCTTCCCAGAACTGTGAAACACTGTACCGTGCATCACATAAAAACGACTGATGGACAACCGGTTTCATGTCGTCCTCGCCGTCTCGGGCCGGAAAAACTCAAAATAGCAAGGAAGGAGTTCCATGATATGGTGCAGTGCGGAACAGCAAGACTTTCGAAAAGCCCGTGGTCATCTCCTTTGCACCTGGCTCAAAAGCGGGACAACACCTGGCGTCCATGTGGGGACTATCGCGCCCTAAATGACCGGAGTGTTCCTGACCGATATCCAGTACGGCATATAGGGGATTTTAACCACAACCTCGCGGGATCTACTGTTTTTAGCACACTAGATTTAGTTAAAGCGTACCAACAAATCCCAGTCCACGAAGATGATGTGTGCAAAACTGCCATCATAACACCATTAGGCTTGTTTGAATTCCCCTACATGACCTTCGGGTTGAGGAACGCAGATCAAACGTCCCAACGATTTATTGATGAAGTCGTTCAGGGACTGGATTTCTGTTTCGCGTACATAGACGACATTTTGGTCTACTCGCAAAATACCACAGACCACGCTTGGCACTTACAGATAATATTTCAACGGTTACAAGATTACGGGGTGGTGATAAATCCCTCAAAATGCAATTTGGGAAAACCAGAAGTGACATTCTTGGGTTACACCATAAACGCAGAAGGTACACATCCTCCCACGGAACGAGTCAATGCTCTCCGCGAGTATACCCTGCCAAAAACGGTTAGCGGTCTCCGCCGTTTACTCGGAATGATAGTCAAAGTCAAAACATTGATAAACTATTACCGTCGATTTTTGCCCCATACAGGAGAACTTCAAGCACCTTTAATCGACGCAATAACAGCAATAAAAGGTAAAGGAGCTATACCAGTTCCGTGGACCCAAGACCTGGAGCAAAGGTTCTATACTTTAAGAGATAGCCTCGCGAACGCTACGTTACTAGCACATCCCATATGCAGTGTACCTTTGGGTCTTTTTACAGACGCATCTACCGCTCAAATAGGTGCGTGCCTGCAGCAACGCGTCAGGGATGAGTGGCAACCCATCGCCTTCTTTAGTAAGAAACTGGATCCCCAACAAGTCCTATGGCCAGCCTATCATCGCGAACTACTAGCGGTTTACGAAAGTGTGCAACATTTCCGACACATCCTGGAGGGTCAACGTACTACAGTTTACACTGATCACCAACCTTTAGTGTTCGCTTTCAAACAGCGCTGCGAAAAGCTTGCTCCGATTCAACTCAATCAGTTGTCATTCATATCACAATACACAACTGATATCGTGGACATCAAAGGAGAAAATAACGTGGTCGCAGATACCATGTCTCGCATAGAAGCCATTACATTTGAGTCCGACTACGCTGCCCTAGCACAATCCCAAAAACTAGACGAGGAGCTCTGCAGGCTGCTTAAAAACTCGTCGAAACAAAACAATTTTCAGAGATCATCACTGCAACTCCAGGAGGTGGTCGTCCCCGGTACTGACACAACTCTCATCTGCGATATGTCAACCGGAAGGCCGCGTCCTTTTATAACGACACCATACCGACGGCTGACCTTTAACCATCTCCATAATCTTAGTCATCCCGGGGTTAGGGCCACTATTCAACTTATAACGGAACGTTTCGTCTGGCCGGGATTTAAAAAGGACTGCCGATTGTGGGCACAAACATGTATACCTTGTCAACGCAGTAAAGTGACAATACATACCAATACCCCAGTAGGACACTTTAATAACCCATCTGGTCGACTAAAGCACGTCCACATCGACATCATCGGCCCACTGCCAATAAGCAAGGGTTTCCAATATTGTTTAACAGCTGTTGATAGATGGACTCGGTGGCCTGAAGTTTGGCCAATGGCTGGGATAACTGCAGAAGCAACGGCTGAAACTTTCACTAATGGGTGGATTTCCCGCTTTGGGGTTCCTGAAGTCATAACAACTGACCAAGGCCGTCAATTTGAATCGGATCTTTTTCGAAGACTCCTTCAGCACTGTGCCACAACCAGAATCAGAACCACTAGCTACCACCCCTGCGCAAACGGCATGGTGGAAAGACTCCACCGCCAACTCAAGGCTGCCCTCATGTGTCACAATGACACGTGGGCCAGGGCATTGCCACTGGTACTGCTAGGCATTCGGACCGCTCTTAAAGAAGACCTAAAAACTTCTTCAGCAGAATTACTATACGGAGAACCTCTACGCCTGCCTGAAGAAACCATGACAATTAACATCAGGGGAAAAAACGTTGAAGTCAGCCTCGATCGCATAAAACCGGCGCACATTGAACAGTTTGACACACCTCCAGCTACAACTGTAACAACATCCGTTCCTGTCGCTCCGGCAGAAAGCTCTCCAGATGCCTCATCAGCAACAACAAAATCGATGGATACGAAAGTGCCCTCTGAGTACACCACACGGTCTGGTCGAAAAGTTCATTTTTCAAAACCTTTTGATCTCTAATTTGTCAATCTTAATTTTGTACTTGCAATTATTATTTTTTTATGGATCTCTAGACTGCGTAGGGGGGTGATGTGGCGTTTCTGAACGCATCCGCGCGCTGTCAGAACGATGAGCCAATGAGAGAGCGGGAAAACGAAAACTCGATCGGTCAAGGAGTTTTAATAGTAATTCGAATCCGGGACTTACTCCTTCATGCTTCTCTACGATCTCAATAAACATAACGTGCTTCAGTGAAAGAAACTGTGTTGTGAATTATTTACCCGGATACTATCCTCCACCGGTTCCTCCAAAAACTCAATCTTGTGTTGACTCTTTTTTGTATGTGTATCTGAATTGAGAGCCCATTTTTTAAATCCTAAACATCGAATCCTATCCTGTTGGTACTTTGGTAGGTACCTACTTAACATATTTGAACCACCAAAATATACAGGCATTTCCTAAAAGATGTCATTGCCAAGCTTTGTAAATACCTACGTCAGTAGGTAAGTATATGTAGGTATAAATTTTTGCCCTTAAAAAGATCTCAGTGCAAATAATCCTATAGGGAAAACCAGTAAATAAAACTCTTGTAAGAACGGAACAAATATTGATGTTTGTATGCACGTTTTTATTACGAAAAAAACTCGAGACTCATCGGAAACGCCGCGCCGCGCCGATGCAATCATACCTACTACAATCTTATCATTAACAATACCATGATTTTGTCCCGAATAACAGTACTTATAGGTGAGGCATGTACGTTACGAACCTAAATAAATAAAACGAATGAAAAAAAAAAGGTGGCCTGCCCTCCTGCCCATTTAAATACAGTCGGCAAATAAAGTAGGTATCGCTGAAGTTTTCTAAAAATTACTCTTGACACCATAATACCTATTAAGTTTAATATAACGAAAAATAAAAATAAATAAAAACTGAAAAGGAATGATGGGCCATGGCCATGGGAATTTAGACACTTTGTCTGTAAAATAAAAATAAATAAATATCGCTGGACATTACACACAACGCCATCTAGTGCCACACTAAGCAACGAGGCTTGTGTCGTGGAAACCAGATAGTTGATTCAATATACTACATAGATACTTTTTGTTTTTGCTTTTGTTTGTAGTATCCAAGAATCACCGATTTTCGTTGCCGACCGTACCTAAGTACTGACAGTGCTCGTATATTTACTTCGTACGGTAGGCTTCCAGTAATCAAATTATCAAAATAAGTACTTACCTACTATAATAATCACAATAGCAATTTATGATTCGAAATACTTGGACGTAAGAAACTTACTCATGCTGTTATTCAATAAGTTGGCACATGAGTCCACGGTTCATTGAGCGATTACCAAGAAGTCTTTACTATTTCCCATTAGTAATTTTAACCACGCAGTTTATTACCATTCAGGAAAAATATTGATTCATTTTTATCTTTCTTACGAGTTTTGTGTGTGCTATTTCTGGCAGAAGCTGATAAGAATAATACAAAGAATTAATTAACTTCGTCTAAAAAACAAAATGTTTGTAAACATATTAAAACTTTTTAGCAAAAAATAAAACCGACTTCAACAAACACAAAAAAGTGAATATAACTCTTTGTGTTTGTTGAAGTCGGTTTTATTTTTTGCAAAAAAGTTTTTCTTTTTCACTTTTTAGTGGTTCACATGTGCTTACGCCTTCAGAGCGTTCCGGCGTGATGTTATGTTATGAACTGGTGTAAACAATAGACAGACATGAGATTTCAGCAAACCCAGTCCATTTGCTATCATTTAATGAGGAGTTCCGTTGCCTATCTCCGAAGTTCTTCATCAGATCTTCACCAAATTGAAATGGGACCACTCCGAGAAAGTACTCTTTCAAAAACTACTCAAATCGCTTCAAGTGTGCCTATAAAATTTGAAGATTTCTCTATTTCTCCAGGATCCCATCATCAGAACCTGACTTGATGATCATGGGACCACCTGGGAAGTATACCCTTTCAAACGAAACAAAAAAGATCCAAATCGGTCCAGCCATCATCGACTAATCGGGGAACATACATAAAAAAAAAAAAAAGTTCCGACGAATTGAGAACCTCCTCCTTTTTGAAGTCGGTTAAAAATCAAGCAAAGAGAGGTGAAGCACCGCATTGCCGCTTGGTCACTACACGAAGACTGTGGAGAAAACAAATTTATATAGCTTAGGGGCAACCCGACCTTTAGTCAGTAAAAGTCTGACACTCCCCCAGAGCGGGAGGAGTCATTTGATGATTTACCACCCGATAATAAAAAAGGGGCACCCCGACGCTACGAAAGTTCGCTGCAGCAAAAGCTCAAGAGCGAAACGTTTCGACAATAAGGGCCGAGTCACACCGGAATGGCAGCGGCTGGCAACGGCCGGCGCGCGGCGGCGACGCCAGCGGCCCCCGGCGGCGTCGCCTCTGGCGGCCTCGCGCGGTTTCCAGACCCCACTAGCCTAGTCTCCTCTTGACTAGTTTAGTTTCTACATTCGGCAAGGAAACTCGTGTGTTTGGAGCGGACATGATGGACTTGGTTATTATAGCACTTATTGCGGAAGAAGAAAAAAGAAACAAAGGAAAAAAAGAAAAAGAGATGTGTGTGGGTGCGGAGCACGCGGCCCCTTGTCGCCGCTGGCAGCCGCGGGCAGAACCACCGACAAGACGCGCGTGGCGCGCGACCGCCCGCGGTGCCGCGGGCGGCCTCGCGACGAGTGCTGTTCTTTTAATAGATATGTAGATAAAGTTTAAAATTATTTCACACTGTAAGTGCTCGCCGCGTCGCTGCCGGCCGCTGCCATTCCAGTGTGACTCGGCCTTAACGGTTGAACCACATCCATCAGTACGGAATTGCATTTTTCCATGCTCCTATCCTTTTATGTCGCTCTGAACCGTCATTTGCTAGAGCGAGAAACGGAGCGAGAGCAAGCATCGATGATTCGCTCGGCAGTAATAGCAAGCGTTAAACAAATGTCTAGAAATGTACTAATATATTCCACACGCGAATTAAGCTACAGCGAATTTCCTCTAGCCAGGCTGTAAGGGACAAACGCGCGTGTGCTTGATGTAATTCGCGTCGCCAGTCGTATCGCCTGAAGTCGTGGACGATCTGTGATTAAAAATCAATGAAACACAATGTAATGTATTCAATAATTTATTTAGCCCATTTTCCCGACGGCAAAATAACAATATGTTTCGTAAAAATAAAAATTTAAAATTTCTAAAAAATAAATCAACTTCTACAATAGAAATTAATATGGAAAAAAAAACAACAGATAAGGTAGGTACTTTATTATGGCCAATTATTTCATAGCGTAGGTACTGGCGAGATTCGTCTATTATTTACAGTATGATACACAATAATTTTATACTATTTCACATCCTCTTAGCACCACGAATCAAGATACTAAATAAGAAATACCATTACTAAAACTAATCGAATTACGAAATTTATTTAAAAAATTATAATACATTTGGAACGTTCTGACTGGCAATACAAAAATACTTCTAGACTTCTCTATTTGAATCTTTTCTGCAACACCAAGTTGTCAACTCCATAAATGGCAGGTTTTTTGCCAACCAATCACACAATTTTACATGAGAATTACAATCTTTTCACAGTTATTTTACCAAGCCATCAGCACCCTATATAGCAACTCATTGTGGTTTTGACAGACTTGTGTTGATATGAATATACTAAATGGAAGCCCATTTAGTATATAAAAAAGTTTTGTACACAACTCGCCTGAAGTGAAGCGATGACGCGGCCTAGGGTGGAGCACGCTTGCTTAACGAAAATAAGATCACTGTGATTTCGACAGTTATGTAAAATGATGGGTAAATTAACCGTAAAAGGACTGTAATTGCAGGTTCACTGATCAGAAAGCTTAACTAACTTTTAGAACTAACATAATATCTAGAAAAAATATCTCTACCGAAATAATCTATCTATACATTCTCTACCAAAACTAAAGCTGCATCATTGCTTCATAACTTTTCAACTAAATCTCATATCGAACACCATCTACATCCTGGAATACATACTAATGGAATTATAATTATATACAGTTATGTTTTGTAATCGGTAAGGACTAAGATTTAGAAGGTGGGACGTAATCTTCTGGCGTGCTTGTGAATAATACAGTGATGACCCAGAAATGAAGACAGACCTGCGGACAAAACAAAATGAAATATAAGCGATTTTACTTGCTACGACAGAACCACAGATTTACAGGCTGTAAATGGACCCTTCACGAAGCCGTCAACCAAGCATAGGCGTGACGACAAAAAAAAACTAATTAGTCCGTCACTTGGGTTATCAAAAAATATTTGACCCGTGTTTTTTCTTTTGTTACGTAAACCAAAATTGACGAAGATACGACGCTTTTAAAATTTTCAATACGTCACGCCATGGTATAATTTTTAGCTAGTTCTGACGTCACGAGCCCCCACTCCCGAGTTTTGATGCGTTTTATCTTTGTCAATATTCGTTAATTTACAAAAACAAAAAATACGTGTCCATTAATTTCCAATACTCTAACTGACGGACTAAATAGATTTGCAATTTTTTGATACTGTCGTCATGCCTATTCTCTACTATCGAAGACACTCCCGCCTGATCACCACTAAGTTAATTTTTGCTTGCACTTACAACATAGAAACGCTCTCTAGCCCCGCCCCGTTGACTTTGTATTGAAATAATGAATGAAAAGATACCGATCGGCCGAGCGCACTGACGACGTATGCCAAACGAGAGTTTTTGTTATTTTGCGCGCCGAAGTTGACGGTTTCCTAATAGGCCTAAACTTTAAGGGGGCGTGGCTCGACGCCTCCGCATGATTTAAGCGAAAAAAATTAGCTGATCAGGCGAAAAAGACCACGACTGTACATCAAACTAAGTGCGTAGGGTTCTACGCAAAAAATTGCTGGGAAACGACTTTTTTTTGGGGTGAAAAATCACGTTTAACGGTAAAACTCAATGTACTGCACTCAAAACTTTGTGCTGATGGATGCTTTGGAAATTATAGGGGAACTAGTATTTTAATAAAAACATGTGAAAATGTTGTTACTTTGACCTACAATATCTCCGTAACTAGAAGGGTCCCTAGGTATGGTCCAGAGCAAAAAAAAAACGCAATAATGGGGAGAGCGAGTGCCTTTCGGGTCTTTTTAGGTACGCCCTTTATAAGTTATTGACAGTACAACAACATTGGCAAACGCTGTATGCGTTAAGGTGGCGATTCGCGTCGCGACAGAAACAAGCGACTGAGACCAGAGACTGGGACGGGAGACCTCGAGACAGGTGCTGCCCCTGACCAGTAGTGTCTCGTGTCGCGCTCGAAAGGTACGTGAAAAATTGCTACTTTTCCTGACTGTATCGACAGACACTCCGATACTGAATGAATTGTACCTTTGATTGCGGTCTCGGTCTCGACCCACAGTACATGCAGAAGAGACCGAGACACTTGTCGCGGTCTCCCGTCTCAGTTTCGTGTCTCGGTCTCGTCTCTGTCGCGACGCGAACCGCCGCCTTTAGTCACAGCCGCAACTGGCTGTAGCACATTGCATTTCCCATCATTTTTTTCATTGGGGATTTCTCAATACAAGCCCAGTCTGGAAGTTAGCAGTGACTAAAAAGCGCTAAGCCATAGGTCCTTAACCTGCAGGCTTAGCCAAGTTGACAATCTACAATCGTTAACGCTAGTAGAATGACATCGTCTCAACGTTAAATCACGTGATCAACACAAACAAATAGAAAATTCGTAGACAAGTTTACATCGTTCAAAATGATATAATAGAATGTTATCGTTTCTACATATATACGTTGATCGCTATACTCTTTGGTAGGAACGCTCACCATAAACTAAAGTGTAGATTTTTTCTACAGACATTAGCGAACGTGTCAGTCGTGTCAACTTGGCTACCAATTTAGCGCTTTCTACAATCGTTTACGCCGAGGCGTTTACGATTGTAGAAAGAGAATCGATATGAAACGTTTGTAACTTAGCTAGGCCTGCTGATCTCTCTCCGGTTGTATCCGATTACGGTTCCATAGGACAATGAGAGGAAGGATAGATGGAGTACAGGTACACCTGTGTTTACCCACACACTTCGTGCACTATAATTTCTTCTGTGTCTATGGTTAGTCTTCGTTAAGATTGGCCGCTATTTCAGAATTCAATCAGTAGCAAAAAAGACTGCTTGTAGCTTGAGAGCGCAACGGTTAACTGCACAGACAGCGTCTTTTTATCATGACCGTGAGTCGCACTGGTACCGTGTAATTCTTTAGTATAAATACGTACCATATAACCAATGATGAACATCCTAAATATGGGATATCGCTTCACCATGACGCCGAGGCGTAGCGACAGCGCGGAAAGCGTGGAGGGCGTATTATACGCCCGCACTCGGCGACTGTCGCTCTCTTGTAAGTGTACCACACTATGCGAGAACTTCTCGCGATTTGCCGTTTTTTCCGCCTTGAATTTAGACTGTGGAAGAATTGCAGAATTTTCAACGAAGGTAAAGAAAAGAGTAGGTAGTGATTAGCCGAGAATTGAAGTTCCAACACCACGTTAGTAAATTTTTGGCGGTTTTGACATTTTGATTTTTAAATAAATAAATAAAAGCATTTATTTCAGGTCCGAGACCCATATTAATCAAAAATACAAACACATAAATAATTGAAATTGCAGAATTACATTAAAATTTCATACGGAACATTTTTTTAAAAACAAAAATAAATAGACACAAATACAAACACATAAATAATTGAAATGTCAGAATTACATCAGAATTAAAAACATGATTAAATTAATAAGTCAAAAGTAAAAATACACAATAAATTCAGAATAAATAAATAAATGTCAAAATAATTTATCATATTATTAGAAGATTAAAAAATGTGGAATTACAAGAAATCAAATTTAAATGTCAAATCAAATCAAATCAATGGTATAGGTATAGGTTTTTTGATGCCGTTTACTAGCTAGAGAATCGGAAGACGCGTTGTTTCAGCCAATGAGAAACAAGCACCGTCTCTATCTGTATTGGAAGTGAGTAGCAAATCGTATGGAATAACGACCGCCATGGCTCACGTGCAATTTTTCACTCCTTTTGTCACATATTTGTGTCGTTTGGCGTACAGGGCACGCGCTTGCTTGTCACGTATATGTGACTATGGCGGTCAAAAGGTTAAGAACTCAGTGCGGAAACCGAAACCCTAACATAGAACATAGATATAAAATGGTTTTTTTACCTTTACCTAGGTATAATTTTGCAGTTTTTGCACTCTCCTTTAAAGTTGCTATTGTAGTCTTACGTTGTGTTAGAACTTCAACGACGTTATAGCATTGCATTAATCAGCTTATTACGTTCCCACTGCAGGGATAGTTTTTTCTCACTCTTGGTACTTCATCGAAATCTGCTACTAGACAGCCGAATTCAGACATACTGGTACAAAATCTACTCATCGTCGTTGTAAATTATCAGCACACCAAATTAAAACCAAAAGGTTCGTTTCTAACAAAACAAAAGCATACTATACTTACTTCTAATTTTTCCAACTGTATCCTAAGCATATTATTATCGGCCAGCAAGTTGTCGATCTTCGTTTGTCTCTGCACGAGTGTTTGTGTCAGATAGTGAACCTTGTTATTGTCTATGGTGTCATAATCCGCAACGTTCAGCGTACTCGAGTCTGTGGTCTGGACCGTAGACACTTCACGGAGATGATTCAATTTCTGCTCGTTTTCTCTTAACGCTGTTCGTAAACTAGCTATCGTTTGGCCTGTCTCCATTTGTACGGCTTTCATTTCCTGTAAAAAGTAAAAGATCAGAATTATTTTTTCTTTGAATAGCAATAAAATTTCATATTGAAGTCATTAACCTGGAATAAAAACAGGCTATAAACTGAAAAGAGGAATGGGCCCAAAATTGAGCCCTGCGGTAGCCCCGGTTTTACTTTGGAACCCAACAGATTTACGCCGTTTATTTCTACTTATTTGTTCGATCATTCAAATATGATTTCACTAGGCTAGGTGGTTATTTACCCAGTTTGCCTTGCAGTTTGGATGCTCAAGCTTTATGAGCAGTATTTCGTGAATCACACAATCAAATGCCTTGGATGCATTAAAGATGACACTGACGACACCGGCGTCAATTGTACAACGTTCTTTGGGATGACGGGAAGAATTACCACCCTGACGGATGCATGATGGGTAAAATCACATTCGCACGCACAGATCTGCGTTTTGGAGTATCTCTATCATTCTGTCACGTAAAGGCGTCATTTGGTGGAGCGAGAAGTCCGGTAGCAAGACTAGCAAGTATCCGCATTAATTCGCATCGGAAGCACTTTAACGTGCAACTGGACCTCTCACTTTAGTGAGTTGCAATTCTATGTGATAGAAACGGAAAAGATGTAAGAAAATGTCGATCTATTCGTGTGTGGTTTCACCCTAAATCGCTACCCTGTGCATGTTACCTTAGCGACAGCGACGCAGTTCGCCTCGGCTCTATTCCGAGCGTTGCGCTCTTCTCTCAGCGCGTCTCGTAGTGCAGCGACCACACGTTCGGCTGCGCTGTGGCGAGTCTCTACTTGTTGGACGTACAGTTTCAAGTCGTCGCATTCTGAGCGAACGCTTGCAACTGCGTCTTGAAGCTCGTCGCGTTCCTCTCTAAAATCATTTATATTTCATTCATTTATTCATAGGTATAAAATTTAATTAACTAAAGGGTTACGTTTTTTTATTTTTTGTACGGAACCCTAAAAACCCGGCTGCATAGAAAGCTAACTAAAAAGATGTTAACAAGATTAAGAAGAAATAAAAAGAATTTCAAAGATGTAAGTAAACGATAAGTACTTCTTTAGTCTTTCTCTAATTTCTTTCTTTTAAATTCGTGACTACCAATTTATAGAGATCGACCAACAACACGTAGCCTCTGAAGGCGTGGCATGTTATCAAAATATCAACACAAAAACTCACTTCAAATGCACCACCTGCTCCATCATAGCCTTAGTGTCTTCACGGATATGAGCCCCGTCCTGTAACTTCTTCAATTCAACATCTTTTGCTTGCAACATGTTTTTAACTCTCAGTTTATAAGCTTCCCAGTCTTTCTCTAGTCTTATACACTCGTCAGTGGCTTTCTGCAAGTTCGCCTGCAGATCATTGACGGTGGATTGTGCGTGTCTTAAGTCGTTTTCGAGTTTAATTTGTACAGCTTCCCTTTCTTTTGTGCTTTCTTGCATTTTTTTACACCTGAGAAATATCGTAACTTAAAAATGTAGTTTAACAGTTTCATCAAAATGAGCGTTTCTCTTGCTTTTTAAATATATTTAAGGGACTTAGATGCTGTAGCGGCGATCGGCGGCGGGGACCTATCGCGTCCGGCCCTGTTTCAATCCATGGTCCGGAGCGAGACGGAATGGGACGCCGTCACCTCCTTCCGAAGCAGGCGTGATAGCGAAGGAGGTGGCGGAACGTGAGAGGGAGAGAACCTCAAGTCCCAGCCGCCGCGGGAGACGCACCGGGCGTCGGGGGCCACCGTAGGCGCGGGCCTGGGCGGACGGTGAGCATTGGGCTAGCTCGCCGTCCGTCCGTCTTATGACGACCGGCCGTGTCGACGGCGCGTTCGTGTACCACGCGCACCTCAAAGAGAATCGGCAAAAGGAAGGGGTCCGCAAGGGCAGATGCCTGCCGGGGCTGCGGGACTGTTCGAAATGATGATTTCCCAACCAAATAAAAATATAAAGGTTCTTAGATGCTACTGGCATTCTATCTACCAAAGAAAAAGGCTTTTCAGGGCCGGTTCAAAGGTGGACATAGGCTTTTTCTGTACCTTATAAGTTTTAAATGATAAGACTATAAATAGTAATACCGACATAAGCCTAGTTCCTATAACAAGAATATAATTATGCCGTGCGTAAAAACGTGTCGTGTTGACGATTTGTCACACGACCCCGCTGCGACTGCAATATCCACAAACATCAAAGCCTTTGGTCTCACAACCGGCCGGTCGCCCAGTTACAGCCCAACGTCTTGCGGCCTGTCGTACGACCAGCCTGGTCGTGGCCGCGTATTGCACATAATCCCTTAAGAACAAATAGGTATTTCAACAAAAAACATTTAAACAATAATTACTTTTCCTCCAAATCGTAATTATAATTTCTCATCATGGTTAATTCGGCTTCTAATCTTTGGTTTAAATCCATATACTTCGCCACTTTTGCATTAGTATGTTCTTGTATTTTCCTTGACAGCAGTTCGACTTGTGACGCCAAAGACTGCTTCTCCAAGGTTAGATGGTGATTCAAACCTTCTGAAGTTTTTTGTTGAATGCGGATTTCTGTTACTTCTACAATTGGAAAGAAGGATTTATTGAATTTTTGGACAAAGGAAAAGAGTTTCAGCAGTTTCAGCAATAACTTTTGGTATCGCTGGAAACAAGTTACTGGCAACATTGAATGTTGCTAGCAACGTACTATCTTCTGTTTCGTGGTCGAAAACATCGTGAGACTACAATATCTATCGAACCACTATTATAGGCGTTGATTTCTTGAGTTTTTATTTATTTAACAATCTAAGTACACATTAAATACAGAAAAATAAGGGACAGAAAAAAATAGGTATACAAAGGTGTTCCTTATTGTTATTTCTAAGGAAACCTCTTCCAGCACATCTGCGAAAGGAGATACTAAAAAAGAGGCAGACATAGTGTGTAAAAGAAGAAAAAATGGAATGGAAAAAGAAAACATAAAACATGAAGCAATTTACTATTTTAAATATAATATATACAACATAATATGAATATACTTACATACAAATTAATACAAGGACATTATTAGCATATTCACATTAGCTTGCATTAGGTGCGTATTTTGAGTAGCTTGATAACATTGTTAATTATCAATAAAATCCTTGACTGACTGATAAAACCCTTGACTTAGACCAGTGCAGATAATTAACTTATTTTGAATTTATTTTTCTCTTCATTTAAAGGGGCTTGCCTTATTTTGACTTAATATCGAAAAAGCACCCTAATTTTCAATCGAAAATTCTCACGTCAAAGTATCTGCTTTTTTTTTAAAAGTCGGTAAGTCTTTTGTTTGTTAATATCTCTACTTCCTGCTGGTGTAAAAAACCGGCCAAGTGCGAGTTGAACTCGCGTAGAGAGGGTTCCGTACAATGCCTATTTTCCGTAAGTGAACGTATTATCTTGAGTTTCCACTTTATTACCGCCCCCCCCCCCCCACTTCCTGACCTCAGATCGCCTGTAAATTATTTTTCCTTTCTTTTTTGGTATACTCTCTTCCTTTTCCAAAGGGTTTCATCCTACTATGATTTTTTTAGTTTTTTTGACCAATTTTAGAGGTATCTGCACTGGTCTATTATCCGTACCATGAAAGATTACCATCGGCCATTTTGACGAAATCCATATTACAAATATAATTATAGTGTGCAAAACTCTAGCTAAGATTTGATTCATTTATTTACATGATTGAAAATAGATAGCTGCCATGCCTCAGATACATTTCTGCAAACACTTTCGGAAAAAAAAAGAAAAAAGCCAATATCATAAGTAATGAAAAAAAAACACCAAACCTAATTGTATTTGTCACGAATAGAAGATATAGAACTCAGGGCACATGCAAGAAAATCAATATAAAGTTTATCTACCTCGTTCATCTACATCATTACCATCCTGTGTCTTGTGTAGCCTCTCAAGCAGTTCAGCGACCTCTTGGTTCATTACGTTGAGTTCATTCTTCAGCATCGCATTCTCTACCTCCATGTTTTGCATCTTGTATGTGAACTCTTCAGTGTTTAGTAGTGGTAGTTCCAAATCAGGTGGTAAACTGTGCCCTGTAAAAATGAAGCATCAACTATTATTTTTTAAATTTTGTTATAATTTATTAGACTCGCACAGGACATGACTGTCCTGTGCCGTCAGATAAATATTTTATTTTAATATCATGGTTTATACTTAAAATGTCACTTATGGGATATCTTCTGTGATTATTTAAAGTTTTTGAGCTCCCGATATTTCGACGCTGTTGCAAGCGCCATGATCGCGGTTCAACCCACGATCATGGCAATAATCACGGAAGATATCCCGTAAGTGACATTTTAAGTATAGTTATGAACCGTGAAAGCTTAAAACATTATGGTTTATGTTTATGGTTAAATGATAAAAACAAACAAAGTCACTATCAACAGTGGTGGTGTTAATTAATGCACAGAAATTTAGTCTAGCTACTGTATGGGGTCCAAGGCTTTTTATGGAATCCAATAAAAATCTTGGTTAAAATATGGATGTAACATCATTACGAAAAGGAGAAGAAATAAATAACAAATAAAAAACTATAGCCTATAATTTGTTTTTTTTTTTCAGCCTGTTTGAACGTCCCACTGCTGTGCAAACACCTCTCCTTTCTCCTTCCAAACCTCCCTGTCCTGATATTTATAAAAAAGAGAGATGGTAATCCTTTTTACTTACTTCTAAGTTTTAAAACCTGCACAAAATGATCTAAAACATCTGTGTCTTTCTCTATAACATCTCGCACTAATGTCTTAGGACAATGTTCCAGATTGTATGGCCGTGGTGAATTGGATTTCTTTGTTGGAGACCTCTTTGTCTTAACCGAACCGTTCCTTGAAGAATCTTGGATTTCTCTAACCGTTACATGTGGTTGATTACGGGAAGTAGGTGAAGATTTCCGAGTGGGTACAAGTATCTTTGTCGTGTCTGGTATAGGCATGGCTCTTTTCGGACTGCGAGTAAGTCTTTTCTTTGGCACCCATGTTTCATTGTGAGATGTACGGAAATCTGTTCCATGGCCATCGAACCTTTTTCTCGCAACGTTATGGTTTCGCAGAGCCGCGCCAGTCTGCTCATCCAGGTTGTTAAGGAGGTTCTCCGCCTTCCCGGCGAGGTCCGTGAACCATGACATTGATAATGATTAATTTATGCTTAAAAATAAAAAATCATTAAAAAAACACTTTTTAATGTTAATACTACTTCGCATCCTTGCATTAAAATAAACGATCACGAAGAGAACTCACATACCGGGCATCAGGAAAATGGGAGGCCAACCGTGGTTTTGAAAGATACTCCGATTTAGTTTTTATTTATAATCAAAACATCTTTCTTGACAAACAAACTGACAAACCGACACTCACTTGACAGTTGACACGTAAACATTATTCGTTCATTGTCTGACAAGTAACCAAAGAGTAGAAATAGGCAATAAATTAGTTTTTTAGTCGAATAACAAGTAATGACTTCAATTATCGAAAAACTCGCTTTTTTGTGTAACGCTCTACTTCTAAAAGGTGGCCCATATAAAACGGTCTACAAAAATTTAAGAAGCGTCTCCCCGTGGATTTTGTAATATCCGTCGTCCTCTCATCCTTCGAGCCAATACTGGCTTCAATTTTATCATTTGCATCGTTCGGCATCGCCACAAAGCGCAATTTATATTACTTATGTCAAAAACGAAAACTGCGTAGCATCTCCATATAGGAACATAGACCATAGATAGTATGGTTAGTTACGGAATCCAATAACCAGAGGGCGCTACTCGCGACAGGTTGGCAAAAAAAGCTCTTCTGACAGGGGTCTATAAACCCGTGCTAACTGCAGCATGGTCTCGGACCTTAGCCTGTTCCGTCGGCAAAAATTTATAAAAAAAAATCTCTATACCAATGAACTTATATACTAACTGGAATGAGTACGAACAAAATGCTAAATAAATAAAAAAAAAGTTCCATCTCAAAAGCTTACAGTTTCTATTTGTACAATGGATTCAATAGAAAAGAAAAAAATAAACATTCCAAGCGAGAAACCGACATAGGTGGATGGTGTCTCTGTCTTGCCTTGTCACCGATGTAAACAATATGGCCGATACAGTTTCGTGTTGAAGTCATTTAAGTGCTTTTTATTGTATTAAGTGAAGAATTCCGCAAATATGTTAAAATTGTGTTGTGTGAAGGGGTGTAGTAGTGAGGTGTATGCTGGATGTGGAATTTCGTTTTTCAGGTAAGTTTTTTAACTTTGGTTGTTTATTACGACTAGGGTTAAACAAAGTTTTAGATTGACAAACGGGAAATATCCAATTAAATTAAGTAAGTTCGAAGTTTCGAACATCGTTGTCGTACATAGTAATCTAAAGTATATTTTTATTTTATAAATTAGAAACATCAACACATGGTGTCGGTAGTAACTAGTTTGCTTTTTAAATAGAAATATTCAAAAGAAAAGAGTCCGCCGCACCGTGCCGTACCATGACGGTCCTAAGGATTTTTCCATGCTTCTCCAGCAAAAGAATCCATTTGGTGAGCTGCAAGTGAAAAGATTGGTTTCGGAGGGTAAAATAAATATTGGCGAATGTTACTAAAACATTTTAGGTAAACAGTCAAAGCATGAATACGTGATTTTACATGTCTGAAAAAATATATAATTATTAACGGAGTCCTCGAATCCCCGAATACAAAAGTCATCTGGATAGACAGGTTGCAAAATGGATTGTTTGCAACTGGACTGTACAGACATATATTTAAGTTATAGGTAATAAGTTAACATAAAAAGTTATTGACATCCACTCTTGTAGCTATCTCGCCTAGAATGCTATTGCATCATAATAAAATAACAGTAGTCTGTAACTGTCTCAAGAGTTAGTATGATTATTGGACACCCTATTAGAAAGAGACAACATCCACTAGTAAGCTTTCTCGGTCGGAACGTTTTTGCGTTGTCCGTGCTCATTCCAGTTAGTATATAAGTTCATTGACCCGTAAGAAGTGTCAAAAACTCAAATGTCAATGTGTCTGTTTTCTATTAGTTTATAAATGTCTGTGTTTGTGACGCAAAATAATAATGGTTCCTTGTTTTGCCGAAAAAATGTTAACCATTTTACAGTAATACATGAACAAATAAGTGTGTTGTTACAACACAAATCATGGATTTTGAAAGCCCAGATGTAGAAAAAGATTTTCCAGGCCTGTACGCGTCTGAAAGTGGCAGGAAAAGTAATGAAAGTGACTGTAAGTATGCGTGTTGAGAATGTGCATGAACTCCCAATACATATTCAATCAATCAAAGCATTTATTTCAAGTAAGCCAGTTACAGGCATTCATCGCAAAAACTGTCCCATACTTACATCTTCAAGAAAACTATCAAGCAAGCTACATAACATTACATCACTTCTGTAATCCCGGAAGGGTCAGACGGCATACCTAATAGTTCATCCTCAATTCGCCAGTTATGTTAAGTTCCCATTAATAGGGGGAACATATTGCCGTCAACCTAGCACAAATCCAGACTTCGTGGCTGCTACTAAGAAATTTCTGATGGAAAGAACCCAATAACACTGCCCTACCTGGGAATCGAACCCAGGACCCCATGCTCAGCTGTTGTGCTTGCAACTACTATACCAACGAAGCAAACTTTAAAGTTATAGGTTTTGTTATAAGTACCCATACCATAGCAAGAGATGACACAGGAAGAGAATATAGCTTATTTCAAACTGTATTGTTCCAAACATCCTTCATAAATTCTAGAAAACCTATCTGTGACTGTTAAAAAAACAAACATTCAACGGATCTGCAGGAAGAAAAGTGGTGGCCCAGTGGTGGCAGCCCCGCCTTATGAACAGTAAGTCGTGGGTTCGAACCCAGGCAGGCGCATTATTTTGTGTAATTTATTTCATCACCACTGCTCTCAAAAAGGTAAAGGAAAACATTGTGAGGAAACCGGCATGTCCTAGAACCAAACATTTCTAAGACATTGATCATCTACCAATCCGTACTGGGCCTGCATGGCGGATTATAGCCCATTCCCTCTCATAGAGAGGAGACCTGTGTCCCAGCAGTGGGAACATTTAGGCTGATGATGATGATGACCAAACAGAAATTGCACTTAAACAAGTTATTATCTGATTTTTCTAGTTAGTGATGGAGCTGATCATGAAAAGCCAAGCAAAAAAGACCTCTTAGGTCGTCGCAAAGAAAAGAAAGAGAAGAAAGATAGAGGCTATGCTGCTCTAGAGGGGGAGAGCTCCCCGGAGGAGGATACTGATACTACTAAGTCAGTTATTATACCTACTTATTATTTTGTATTTATATTTTGATATTTATCTACCACACTTGTTGCACCTTACAAGGAGTCCCATGTCTAAATAATAACAGCCGCTCGAGTCGATCATTAGGTTGAGCCGTGCTTGCCTAGGTTGGTCTATGGATGGGTGACCACCCATTACATACCGGGTTTCCACCGTGCCTCGGAAAGCACGTTAAGAGCCGTTGGTCCCGGCTCTCGTTTGCAGATCTTTAACAGTTGTTACAGGTAGTCAGTGGCCCAATAGTCTGACAACTAGTCTTACCAAGGGGTATCGTATAACCCAGTACCAACTGGGTTGTGGAGGTCAGATAGGTAGTGGCTCCATGTAAAATACAGGTATAGGAGGAGGAGGAGGAGGGTAGGTTCAGGTTTTCAGCTGAATCCGGTTAGACTGGAAGCTGACTGTTGATCCATGTAAAATATTTGAATGACGCCAACACAGAAAAAACCTCTAAAAAGTAAAAAAAGCTTTGGGTTGGTTGGCCCTTCAACTTTAATAATGTACTTAGTAATATTTTGATCCAAGCATCTCATTTTAAACTCACATTTTTTATTTTATTTTATTATTTTATCTTTTTCAAATTACTAGTAGACCTGCTACAACCAGCTGCATCCAGTTCAGTCTAACCATTTGCAGCTAAATACCAGTAGGTTGTACTTCTGTCTGATTGAAAGCTGATAATGTACCTAACTTAAGTGTTGCATTATTTTGGATGTTGGAAATCACATTAGGAGTTGGATAGAAACATGAAGTTTTTTTTAAACTGAAGGATATAATTTTCGGTCATGGGTCCAATCCCAGCGGAGATAAGCCATCAGCAATTGGTATACATAAATATTAAAGGTAGTGGTCCGCCGGTGTCTGAAGCACAAACTACCGGTGGTTAGGGCTCCAGAGAGAGGCACACAATGCGGGCCGTACCAAGGAGCAATGCCTTCTGAATCAGGCCCTTGATCCAACCACCTAGCGAGAGCCTTAATATGTTTTTAACATTATTTCCAAAATTAATGAGTCACTTTTCGCCAGAAGTCCTTCGAAATCCAAGAAAACTAAATCATTTAAATTCCCGACAAAAAGTAAGGAGAAACGTGAGAAATCTCGTGATAAAGAAAAAGTGTTAGAAGATGCAGCAAAGCAAAGAGAGAGGGAAGAAAAAGAGAAGAAAAGAGAAAAGGAACGAGAGAAGGAGAGGGAGAGAGAAAAGAAAGAGAAAGAAAAACGAGACAAATTGAGAGAGAAGGATAAACTGCGTAGTATGATTAAGGTGCGTAATCCTTTTATTTTAAAGGTGCGTGTCTGTTGGTGGTTTGTATCTTTTTCATGCAGCAATGGAGCGATCAGCGACAAATTTTTATCCCGACAAAATGCATGCAGTAACGCCTAGAGAGCGAAGCTGCGGATAAAGCGCAGGCTACACTGCCAGCTAGCGAGCGAGCCCGGCGAAACATCGTTTCACCTCTTTTCATATTTTGGTTCACACCGCGAACTACAGTAGGGCCAATTTAATAGACCACATTTGACACTTCATCAAAATAAAACAACGTAACCTTGTAACGGCTGGCATAAAATATTATTTACTTCTTCGAAGTTAGAACTGCACAATTGCTTAACATTTTTCAACTACGATTCCATATTTATTGTAATAATGACAAAATAACGTAACTTTAAAATATAGTAGTACTAAACTGACAGATGTCAAATGTGGTCTATTAAATTGGCCCTACTGTACCGAAAGAGCCGAAACGAAGAATGAAAAGAGCCTCGCCCGCCTCGCTCGCTCGCTAGTTGGCGGCGTGGTCTGTGCTTTAAAGCTAGTAAAATATTTTAGGATACATTGCTTACCGTAAGAGATGGCGCTTTTTCTGTGTGACGATGGTTTGGTGTTATAGTACTAGTTGTAAATTGAATGTCGCATGTCTAGACTTGCATGTCCGTAAATGCATGCGTAACTAACTCGTCTAAAGTCTGGTCTACTGTGCCCATTTTCTAACAAAAGATGCTATCCGTTTGTCGCAGCAAACCTTTTATGTTAGCCCACGCCCTAAAGGGGGGGTAGCCCTAAAGGGGAGGCCCTTTAGACACAGACAATTACCCTACTAGTGCGAAAGAGACAAATTATGTATTTTCGCTCGCACTATTAGGGTAATTGTCTGTCTAAAGACAGTCTTGTCTATAGTGTGCGGTCGCCCTTATGTTAGCAAAACATGTTTTGTGTTAGCGAACACGGTAAAATGGCGCTGCGGACCCGGCTGTATGTAATGCTAATGGAATATATGGATTGTTCGTGCATTTTTGGGAATTTGCACATATGAGTTCAAAATCGGGCGGGGCTCAAAGAAAATCGTTTGACGGGTACCGATGTTAACAGATTGAGAGGACAAGACTGCTTAAATCATGATCATGTTAAGGGAATGAAAGAAAAGTAATTAACATCTGGAATTTATAATTATGAAGGAAAAGGGCATGGTCTAATTGATGACGCATAAGGTCAAGTGCGTAATACTTCCAACCAGCGCGCATTGTATGACCCAATTGTATGAGCATGGATTGAGCACGTTGCTTAACCTGTGATGAGTTGGATCGTAGATGACTGTGTAAAGGATGGATATGGCAAGAATGGAGATGTCTGTAGAGATGACGAGTAATAGAGATCTAAAGAAGAAGAAGACATGCTGCGCCGACTCCAAATAAATTGATCGGATGGCGGATCACAGGTACTGTCTGCCATGCGTTTTCGCTATAAGCTAAACCCCATGAGTGTATCCCATGTGTGTAGTCTGCTACAGATTAATTTTGAATAACAACATGAATTTTAGTTTTTTTTTTGTGTACAATAAACTAAAAGGTCCTTAGCATGTAGTTTCTGCCTATGCCATGAAAATAATGCGAGATTTTGGTAGGATCAAAACAGATATAGTCGTAAATATTATACACTCCCTGCTTCATTTGTGAGTTGTTTCATTTGATTGTGATTACTTGATTATGGTGTACATTATGTAGTACCGTATGGCGTTGTATTCATGGTTCATTTACTCACATAATGCGTCGCCATTCACTAAGGTACAGTGCACAAACAAGATAAGTCAGCAGGCAGTAAAGTGCAAAACGTTCATTTTAAACCATGATGTGCTTTTTGTGTGAGTGTACTGAGTGTGATGAATGGTAAAATCTTTAAACACTGTTCTAAGCTTTCACGGTGTCAAACCCCCCGCGATCATGGCACTTGCAACAGCCTCGAAATATCGGGAGCTCAAAACAAATAATAATCACGCAAGATATCCCGTAAGTGACAATATAAGTTTGGTAAAATCTTTGTCGTGGTTCTGACTGAGTTTTAAATATAAAAAGTTACGCTAGCACCAGGAATGCGAATGCCTGTACGAGTATTTGTGAAAATATCCAGATCCAGACTTCACCTTCCACGAGTATCTAAGTGCGTTTTTGGATCTACTCCATTTCTTGGAGAAAGGCCAGCAAGGCAGCAACACTTGACTTTGCCGGCAACGGCAATCTCTGAGAGAGTACCAGCCCTATATATGCAGCATTTAAGGCTTACGCACACTATAGACAAGACTGTCTTAAGACAGGCTATTGCTAAAGGGAATTAATAGTCTGTCTCGCTCTCACTATTAGGGCAATTGTCTGTCTTAAGACAGTCTTGTCTATAGTGTGCGCGGCCCCTTATTGTCTGCATATCAAACATAAAAACATTTTTATACTTAACAACTACTAAATGTTTGTTCTCATGGAGATTCCTTACAAGAGATACCATACGGTATGGTAAGAGAATCGGAATATAACTTCAAAAATAAAATATTGCTGACCCAAGTAACTTAATAGTACTTGAATTATTACAATGAAGAAGTTACTTATTATAGCAAAGCCAATTAGATCTATTTGTGTAGTGTCTGTGAAATAATAGCGAAGGTTTCATATGTCACGATTCCTTTTGGCTTCACATTCAATTGTGAAGCAGTTTTCGTGATATGAATTGTTGATTTAACTAGAAAACGACCATAGTTTATGTGGCGAACAGAAAATAAAATAAAAATCTACATAAAAAGGAAAATATTACTAATTGTGCTAATGATCACAACATATATGAATGATCCATCTTACAAAACAACCAGGACAAATGTTAAGACATTGCTCAACCTTGCAGCCAGTTTACGGCAAAATAGCTTCTTATACCCTTCACATAAGGATCCAAATAACCTGAGAAGGGACATACATGACACATCTATTGTCACAGTAGCCTTGCACTCCGCGAATTTATAATATATCTCTTTGTTTCTTTAAAGTGACCCTGTTTGATTAAAAATATACAAAACAAAATATCCCATGATCTGTCCACGAAGCAGACAATAGTTAAACAATGGCGTCTCGACCAAATCGGTCATTTGACAGATCATGATATATAGTAGAAAGTATAAGGCCAGATGTATGAACACGAACGAAGCAAAAGGAGTAAATAAGGATCGCAGTGGCAGATTCTGCCTACCCTCGTGAGAAAAAGGCGTGACTGCGTGAGTTATATGTGTGTATGCAGTAGAAAGCACTCCACGTGTAAAACAATACCACTATGACAGATTCAATTTTCGCGGTTCACCAGTTGATACGTTTTGCATAATTTCACTGTTCAGTTGTAGTAACCGACCTTGGATAAACCGCGGCAGAACGGTCATGCTCATGGTTTGTTCAGTTGGGACTCGAATGCGCGTCATGCATCACCTACGCAATGTTTTCTCAAAGGTGCGCGAATTTACGTGTTCGATTTTTGATTTTTTTTTTCTTATCGATGAGGTCTAATCATTTGTGGCCAATGTCGAAAGAGTGTTTTTTTTTTAATCCGTGTTATATTTATTAGTAAATGGTTATTTTGTGGAATAAAATCGGTCATGATCATGCATTGAAAGTTGATATATGTAAAGTGGTTGATGTGCATCGGTTATTAAGTTTATTCAAGTACCTATTAGAAATACTGTGTTGTTTACAATTTCACGATTGTATTACAGTGCTATTTTTATTTTGTGCTAGTTTGATAGTAACGTTCAACTGTCTTTTGTTGAGAACAACATATTATTACGACACGTGTTTTATAGTTTGTTGTTTGCACTACAGGAAAGAGAAGAGAAAGCAAAATTCAAGTTAGAATCTAAGGAGAAACTTAAAGATGACAAGAAAGATAAGATAAAAGATAAGGACAAGGAAAAGGTAAAGGAGAAAGAAAAGGAAAAAGTTAAAGAAAAGGATAAGGATAAAAAAGATAAGAAGTTGACGAAGGTTCCTTCTACTTTCACTTGCGGGATTCCCTTTGAAGAGATATTTACTTTAGGAGGTAAGCAACATTATTGTTCCATTATTTATTTCTTCACACATTATTTATACGTATTTTTAAACATATAAATAAAAACAGTAACCCAGCAGTACCGTCAACAGGGTCCAAGCTACTGGTGCTAAAGGTCCAAACTCAGGGCTCTTGAGAAAGGAACCTCCTAACAAAGCAACCCGTGTCTAATTCCATTTATTATTATTTACAACTACCCGTCATTTGCCCATGACATCCTTTTGCGTGGTCATGGAGACAATATTTTCACAACGTGATTTAACTGGTGGTTTACTAATCAGTACTAATCAGATATATTATCAATACATGAAAACAAAACACAGTCAAAACTACCTTCAAATTTCTAATGTAAATGGATTTAGATAAGAGAGGTAATGCATTCAACAAAGGTCATTTTTTGTACGATTGAACAGATGGTCACAAGCTTGATTATGTATGCACATTGTGTTGGGTATTATCGTCATCGTAATTCAATGGGCTAATGTCACGGGATTGTGTTGTAAAAAGGTTTTTATTTGGAGGCGAGTATGGTATACTCGTACTCTCGACTCATAGTAGCTAGAGGAATTGTTTTGATCCATTGTCCATCCATTCTCCCCTGGTAGAGGATATCCATTAACCCTTAATCTGTCCACGAAGTAGACACAATAGTTCTCGAACAAATTGGTCCTTTGACAGATCATGATTTAAGATTACCGGCTGAAAGAGAACAGCAGAACTTTTATTATCGTCTGTAGAACGATTTTCGTCCAAGACCCATCTAACCTGCTAAATAATATCTAGTTTCTAACCATCCATTCCAGTCTGAATTAAGTGTTTTTTTTTTTATTACGTTGCTCATACAATGTTTTGGCCCCTGATCAAAGTGTTTCAGAAACAATTGATTGAAAATGACGCACACGAAGGATAAACATCTGTCTATGTTTGACTTCAACTTTTACATTCTTCTGTTAACCTGAGCCACCAAACTCTGCTCGAGTGAAAATAGAGAAAACGAATTTTCGATCTGAGACTTAGCCGGATCGATTTTTAGCCTCTCTACCCCTATATATTACAGCGTCGATGAGTACCTAGATGATAAGCGAGAACCGTAATATTTTTGTTCCAGTTTGTAAATGATATGTAAAATTATAATTTCTGTTTTTAATTTCAAACTTATATTTATTTAAATGATATGTTGACTTAATATTTTATTTTATACTTAAATATAAAGCTGAATTACCACTGACTCACTCACTGACTCATTGACATAATTGTTCTCCCAGATGGTGGATGGGGAGGTATTGTTTTTTTTTGTTTGTTTTTTCTTTTAAAATGCCACTTTGTTTTATTATTGTGTTACTCATAGATTATTAAATGACATAATTAATATCTCTAGTAAAATTATAAATTTTATGTCTGATATTTTATTTTTACAATTAGATGACATAATTATTACGGACCTTTTTAAGTATACAATTTGTGTTTTTTTTAAAATCTTATATTTGACATTCTATTATTATTATTGATTATTCAGAGAAAGTTAGATGATATGTTATTAATCTTTTTTACACAATTTAATTTTATGACTGTATTATTTTAATAAATTCTACACAATGTATATCTGAAATAAATGACTTATGACTTCTTGCAACTTTCATCGAAATCGTTAGAGGCGTTTTCGAGAACGTGATTACAAAAATAGAAACATACAAAGGTTGCTCATTTAATAGGATAGGATACAATCATGTCTCTGTTGACTTCGTCATTGGTCTAGTTGGCAAGCGCTGCTGCTGATCATGAAGTCCTAAAGGTTCCCAGGTCGGGCAAAATGTTATTAGGTTTTTCCATTAGGAATTTCTCAATAGCAGCCTGGAGTCTATTGACTCCCTTTATGTGTCTTCGCGCACTACACGACCACGACTACTGGCGAAGCTACAACCAGGAAGAAAATTTGGTCACAAAATCGTGCGGTCCGATTAGTTTTGTTAAAGTAGCGGCCGGTCATACGACAAGTCGTGGTCGTCCCTTACATGGGACTTAATCATAGCTGCCGAAATGAGGACCTTGTTTTAAGGCCTACACCTCTGTCTTGCCCTTCGAAGATTTGAGGCGTTATATTGTCTCTATCAGTTGAAACATCCTGTTATTTCTATTTGCCGAATCGCTGTTAGTTAGTTGCATAAATGTTTTAGTTACACACCGTTTTTATCAGCGGTAAAATTGATTTTTGCACCTTCACTTTTATCGGAAAAGCCATAATCTGACCAGAATTATCTGCGATGCCTAAATGGGGCATTCTTTTCAAGGTAAATGATAACACGGCGTGTAAACATGACTTCTTTAGGAGTATTGTCTACGTACATGTGTTGTTAGTTATCATCTCTCGAGTTTACGCTGAACTCGTGCTCTTTGTTATTATTTTTCTAATTATGAACCCATTTATTCACGGTTTTTCTATAGGCGGTAAGTCCTTTATTTATGTTTGTTTGTTTAAAAACAGACGTCCCATGTTTATCAACGTTGTGTCGCAAAACTTTTCCTGATCGATATAGGTTCATCCGCGTAACACAATCGGCAAATGATACGGTGCAATTAAATAGTAAGAGCTCATAAAAATACCATAAAGTTACAATAGCGGATGTAAACAAAAGAACGCTTGTACAACGGAAATGTTTTTGATTGACATGTGACATGACGTGTTCTGGTTTGCATTTTTTAATCTGTTTTATTACTTGTGTACGTGATTGTACATGTGGTTTACGGATTCATCATTTTCTTTATTTTCATACGTTATGCTTGTTAAGGTTGATCTAAAAATAGGTTTATATAATTATCGACTTTTTAAACAATTTGTAAAAACATGTTATTTGTCTCCTTATTTTCGAATAGATGGTCTCAGTCACTGGCTGATGCATATTACCTGACCCCCTGCTGTTTGTTATACGATGGAGTCAAGTCATACAGGGCACTAAGTTTACTTATCTTTTCTAATACATTACGTGGCCCTGCAAGTAGGCAGCCAGGTTAAACGCTGCATCAGTAGCGTCCTTTATGCGTTCAAAAGTGCAAGTGTACCGAACTGTACTGTACCTGCCAACTAATCTAGGGCATACTAAATTACCAATTATGTGTAACGTACGGGCATCGTAGCGACTAACATTTGCACATAATTAAAAAGTTAATCAGCGTATAATTACCTGTTCACGCGCAGAGTTAAGTTTTGTACATAAAAAAATATGCAAAAAAAAGTGACGTGAGTATTCCCGCACTTTGTGCTTTGTCTCTTTCGTTCTGGTTAATCAGCATTATTTAAATGGTTAACACATTTATAATAAAGTTTAACCTGTATAATGGTTAAGCAAACATGTGGGTTTAATAGGTCCAAACGGTTAACCTTTTTACCATAGGTCTACTTTTTCACCCTCCATCTTCCATTTTCCCTGCTTTGACGTTCAAACAGTTTGATTCTTAGCCTCTTTCACAATTTATTTAGCTTTATTTACTTAAGATTAGTATTTTTAGGTGTAAGAGCCGCCTTTTGCGGTGAAAGCCTCCTCCAAACTTTCGTCACTCCATCTTTTAAATGGTCATTCACAATAGTAGAGTTAAAATTGTTTCATCAGTAAATTTAAAGCAACAGTGTCCACAAAGCACTTTTCAGTTTTTTTTTCATAGACTATGGCGATAACTCGATTACTTCCTGTTTCAGTGGCGTTGCCAATATTCGGAGTGCCGTTAGCGCAGTCGGTGGAGCGTTCACGATGTCACGACGATACCGGACTGCCTCTCGTTGTGCGAGACAGCATCGATTACTTGCAGGTATTTGATATCAATTTACACTTAACTTATTTTGTTTTATAAAAACGTTGCCACGCGCTAGAAATAGGGTAGATGACAAAAAACAAATAATTAGTCCGTCAAAAAGATTTCCAAAAAATATTAGACACATATTTTTTATTTTTTCACGTAAACAAAATATGAAGACGTCGACGTCATATTTGAATACATTTTTTACTCAAATGTGACGTCACAAATGATCTTTGACACGTTTTATCTTCGTCAATTTTTATTAATTTGATAAAACAAAAAACACGTACCTATCCAATATTTTTCGATAATCTGACTGACGGACTAAACAGAATCATATTTTTTTTAGTCAGTCATCATCCCTATTACTCACATTTAAACTCACATACACAAACGGCCAGATCCGGAACAACCACCTGTAGGCCATACAAATAATGATATATTTATTGCCACGTAGCAGCCAGTCGCTCAGCCACTGCACCAACTGTGCAGTCATCAGATGACAACACTGGACTCTAAAAATACGCATAATGTTAATCGGGATTGCTGACAAGTAAATCTTTACCACTAGTTTCTGATATCCGGTCTTGTGGTCCAGTCAGTGCCAGTCAACAATTAAATGCCTGTTGGTCTCGATGATCACTATCTCGGAGTAGAAATGGCGTAACAAACTCAGGGGTCAAGGCCTAGTTTAAAGTCCAGACATTGTTTAGTCGACCTGTCCTAACAGACGGCATCACGTGCTCGATCCTAGTTCAGTGACCTCACATCACACACGACTTTC
Organism: Xestia rhomboidea; assembly: GCA_963853795.1. Taxonomy (NCBI): domain Eukaryota; kingdom Metazoa; phylum Arthropoda; class Insecta; order Lepidoptera; family Noctuidae; genus Xestia; species Xestia rhomboidea. The sequence continues at coordinate 10,527,325 of OY970778.1, forward strand.
CCATCAGTAGGAGCATAAAAAGCAGGCATAAAAGTTACACAAACCGCAAACTAGTAGTAAACTAAAACTCTAAAATCTGCAGGATGACGCTTTGCTACATCTTTTATTATGCACACAGCCAAGGAGTGGAATTCCCTGCCTGTGTCGGTGTTCCCGATTTCATATAACCCGAATTTATTGAAGTCGCGAGTTCATAGGCTTCTTTTTGGTTCCATCGTCGACTTCATCTCTGTCCTCAGGGGAAACCTTTTTCAAAATCAAAAGATTTTATTTCACATAGGCCTAGATGGGCACTTATAAAACGTCGAAAAAGGTGCACGGTTCGCGTTGGTCGTTTCCATGGAGAAGAACCGGCAAGAAACTCCATGGTTACTCTTTTCAAATCATTTGGTATTACAATATTATTTTGTTACAGCATTAGTACATAAGTATGGGGGGACAGCGTGCCCGACATAGGTCGTTGCTTACAATACAAAAAGCGTAAAACAGACTTAACAAAAGTTAACAAGCATCTGGGAATTTACAAAAGCCTTTTGACCGCCATAGTCACATACGTCACAAGCAGCAGTGCAAGTGCAAGCGCGTGTTCTGTATTTGCATACAGAACACGCGCTTCGACACAAATATAAGACAAAAAATGGGGTGCACTATAACATGAAATAAACAATTAAATAGTTTTGGAATCCCTATCTTTTTGTGGATATTTGCGGTGAAATTGTGGCTTGGCGTAGAAGGCACGAGGCTTTACACTAACAATAATTATATTTTAAAGTTAGTATATGATCACATATTAGCTGTGGTAAATGGTTAACTACACACATTAACAACAACTAATCATATAGGTAGACATAAGATTTCGCAACAGACTAAATTGGTTAGCCTTTCTGTTACCGGGTGTCATTAGTTCCCGTACGAAGGTTGTATAGTCGACCTAGTTAAGTACTTCAAACGGTAATTTGGAGTGACAGTCTCAATGCTTCGTCGCGATGGTAATTTATCAGTACTGTTCTTCTATACAACGCGGTAATTTATTAAACCTATGATGTATATGAGTAGTTAGTGTCTTGTCTCATGCTCTGTTTATCTCGTAGTCGGTTTCGAGTATCTACACGCCCTCAGTAAAGAAAGAAACAAAAAAAAAAACATTTATCTTTCTTTATCGTGCGATTAATGCCTAACCTGCGGTCAGACTTTTTATGTGGCCCATGGGCCTCTGGACTTGGCTTTACATGTCGTCGAGAAATATTGCTCAGGCATGCTGGTTTCCTCACGACGTTTTCCTTCACCGAAGCAAGTGATAATTATACAATACGCACATGAATTAACGAAAAAAACAAGTTGGGGGAAAATACTGTCTCGTTAGCACAAAACGGCCATCGGTCGTCATAATGCTGTCACTGTGGGAGACAGTGACACAGGATTATGCTGACCTAATTCTCTTCGCTGGTGGATCAGCGAAGAGGGAAAGAGGGAAACCAAAGCGTGTGTAAAGGCACTTCTAACCATCCATATTCAAAGTTTTATGAACCAATAGTGCAGCAGAATTCCTTCTTTATTATACCTATTCAATTCAAAGATATTGTGTAAAACGGACGAACGAAGTACCTATGAAGTTACAGTTAGTAGGATATACGGTTCGTGAGCCGATTAAACTCAGGCATTGTTGTAAACACAACTGAGGTTTCAATCTTGATACAGGAGTCAATTGTCAAAGATAACTATAATAAATAAACTAATGCTCCGGTGTATACTAGAGTAAGTTTGATAGAGGCGCCAGTTACAGAATAATTGAAAGGAAGCCGTTTGTTTTGTCATGGATATGTAATGGGGAGGGACGAAACGCATGTAACTAAAACAGTGACGGATATGAAATTTGATGGATGTAGAGGGAGATGAAGGTCAAAGAAAACATGGATGAATTGTTTGAAGGAATTATATGAAAGAGAAAGGAGTAAATGGTGCCGTGACGACCGACAGGGGAGAACGGAAGAAAAAAGGTGTTGCGCAACACCCTTGCCTTTGTGGGCAGGAAGATGAGTTCTGGAAGTGGGACGGAGCAGAAACCATACTGATGAAGTTATATTTGTTGTTTCATAATGTTCAAATCCTTTCGCTATACTTTATCCTCTACTATAGCGAGAAATTTAGGAGAGATGCATGCAGTGCATCGCGAGTTTGATCTTTTATACCCAAATCACCTTAAAAATAAGCGTTTAGCCACATCGTGACGAGCACCAACGCCTAGACTTCATTAATACACACAGACTTGTGTTGGTCAATATTGGTTAAGCCATTATCTGCCCTTTATCGATTTTACTGTTACATAAGGCAATACCAAACACCAACCCTCCAATATTGGTCAACTTTTATCGCTTTTATTTGTTACTGGCTCCGGTCTAGTGGTTGCAAGCGCGATTGCATAGCATGAGGTTGGATGGGGTTCGATTCCCAGGTCTAGCAGTGTTATTGGGCTTTTCTTTTGGAATTTCTCAGTAGTAGCCACGGAGTCTGGGTTTTGCCCGGTTGATGGCAAAGAGGCCACACACACTTACGAGATTTCTTCCGTGATTGTTACAGCGTCGAATATCGGAAGGTCAAAATAAATAACAATCACGGAAGATATCCCGTTAGTGGCAGTATACGTTTAATTTTAAACCGTGAAAGCTTAAAACGTTGTGTTCTCCCACATTTCGCCAGTTATGTTAAAGGCCTTTTTGCCATCAACCGGGCAATGTTTGTCCTTTTAAAGATTCCGTACCTCAAAAGGTAAAAAAGGAACCCTTATAAGATCACTTTTTTTCTTTGCCTTTAAACAATATCACCAGGCAATCGATCATCAATGCCCTGATTACGTTTTCAGGCATACGGTCTGAAGTCGAACCAGATCTACCGACAAGAACCCGATAAGATAAAACTTCAGCAGCTGAAGAAACTGTTCACAGATCGAGGACCTACCTTCCCTTATCACTGGGACGTTGCTGTGGCTTGCTCTATACTGAAATGCTATATAAGGTAAAGGAAAATGACTCTTATTTAATCTAATCGACTGCTAAACGGTTCACGCGGTATTAGGGTAAATTCTCGCGTGAACAAATATTTGAATAGGGTACACTGGGTGTTTGCAATGTCAGATTTATTTTTGTAAACATACCCTCGCACCTACAATGTCGAGAACATTCCTCGTGAGGAAAATTAAACTTGACGCAGTCGAAAATTCGGTAGCAGTTAGTGACTGCAAATGTTCAAAAATTATACGTTTTATTGTTCAACGTATTTTATTTGCGGTTATTACAAGCGTGATTCATCCAGATTCCAGGATCAATTCTCATTTTATCTGTTCAAAACTATAATTTTATCAAAATTCCAGCGAACTCCCGGACTCTATTCTAACCCAAGAGCTACACGGTCAGTTCGAACAAGCAACAGCGATCGCCGAGCCACAGCGCGAAGCAACCATGCTGTCTCTCATAGCCAAGCTGCCGCCGCCTAACTACAACCTCCTGGGCTGGCTCATGACGCACTTTGCCTGCGTCGTGGCTAACGAACAGGTACCCAAGACTTCAAAATCAAATATGGAATACCTCGAGTGTCAGTAGACTAAACTCTAGGGGACGTAGCACGATTGCCGATCATGGGGCCTGGTTCCATTGTACCGGGAATAATAGGGAATATGCATGTAATTTTTTCTTCACTTAAATCAATAAAATACAGTATTAACCCAAGAAAAGTATTAAAAGTTAAGTTCAACTACTGCTTGTCGCTCAAAAATAATATTAAACTCCTGCAATTTTCTATGACAGTTCAAACGTCTGTGACTGTCGCGGCCATGATGTGACGTCATTTACCTCAATCTGCATTGTTTACATCTATTTTTTGACCTAATTGTGATATGGATATTATAATAAAATCTTAGTGACCGTCGAACCAAAAGATTCGAAGACATGTGACCTCTACCAACCCGCAATGTAGGTTTTTTTTTATTGGGTCCTCGTGGTGGAATTACAACCCACATCCTCTCGCAGAGCTTAGACATATGCCCCAGCAGTAGGAACATTATAATTTATGCTATCCTAACAGATATTATATTCTTAATATCCTAATACCAGTGTATTCTCCAATTCCAGGCAAATCACGCGAACATTCAAACGATAGCGACTGCCATGGGCCCCGCGCTCAACATGTCGCTGAACCTACTCACCTACCTGATCTCCAAGGCAGACAAACTCTTCCCAGACGTCCAGTTGACTAAGTAAGTAATGCTTGAAACCACAAGTGCACGTGGATCGCACCCGCGTGGTGGAATACGACCCAGTTCCTCTCTCAGAGACCGTTATAGACTGATTAATTGATTATATTATTGCACCGGTTAATACAAAGGCAATAATAAATTAACAGTAGTCACAAGCTACCTCGGATACAAGCTCAAACATACCTCACGCAAGACAAGACGATATCACTGTTGCTGCTCAGCAGGCGTTACAACACGTCGGAACCGCGTGGACGCAAACCGTGGTTCAGTAATTTCTAGCGGTTGAGTGGCGCGTGGTTACATCTAAACAAATATAAAGATGCTCATGGTAAACTGAATCCCGATCCTCAACTGGTGCGCGTATTTTATTTTTCTTAAAACAGAGTTATACATTATCTTGTTCTTATATTTCATGAGGAAATAAATCAACAGAAAACTGATCTCTTGTCAGAGGGCTTATATGGGATAAAAATATAACCCTTTTGCATTTGCTCTTACAGATACGTGCCACCCCTCGCATCGATTCCTCCAGACTTCCCGGAAACGGCACCAGAGATCAGTCAGGAGCTTCGCAAACAAGAGTCTCTACTGAATCAAATACACGCTGAAATGCACGCCGGTTTCATCACGCCAGCCAGGGACCAACAACTTTGGGAGGCACAGAGAATCGTTACTCAGCTAAAGGTAAAATCATCACCATATGCCTAGTCTTTTCCCAACTTTGTTTGAATCGGCTCCTCTTCTTAGCGCTAACCCACTTTAGGCGGGGTCGAGCAGTTCTTCCTCCAACAGAAACTTCGTCATGCTAGACCACCACGTAGCCAGAGGTCGTCCTCTACCTCTCCAATGTTCGGGTAGTTGCAACGCTTTCTTCACTACAAATGTACCTCGTCTCTTCGCATCACGTGACCACTTTGGTTGGGTCGGCATTCATTCTATCTGGATGCAGCTCTGACATGAAGCAGCAGCTAACTGACCTCTACAACCCGATTACTGGGTAAAGGAGCACCCTCACCGTCAAGCAGAGCATTCGCCTGTAATGTAACAATCCAAGATTCGATTTTGTACGGAAACAAGTGAATCTGAACTTTAGATTACAGGCGAATGCCCCGGTGAAGAAACGCCTTTATGCGAACCAGTCTTACCAAGGATATCCCTTGTTATGACTGGTTGACTGCTAGCGCAGCTGTTACTGCTACATGGCAAGCCGACGAGTCGGCATCGAAGTGGCTTACAACAAAGTCCGAACGAGTGAATTTGATGTGAGTTTTCCACCAGGCGTTCGAGCATATTTCCGTCCGTGAAGACTTGCTAAATAGTCAGATAACGTATGACTGCTTAAGGTGGATGCTCCAGGGTAGCCCGCGAAATTCAAATTTTCTTACGTTTTTTTTGCAATTTGCAGGTCAGTGTCAGGTTGTGTGTTGATTAAAATATGATTCGCGGCTGTAACACGTATGTAGTTACAGAATTATAATCATCAATACAACCCTCCAAGCGCGTAAAGGTGCAGGAATGACTTTTTCAAGGTCAAATTCATTCGGCGTCCACTGCGTTCAGCGTTTTCGTCAAATTACGCGCGAAATTTGAAAATGCAAAATTTAAATGCATTTTTAGAGCACCTAATTTTTGAGAATTTTTTGGTGGTTCATTATCACTAATCTAATTGAGACACTTTTCGAAAATGGGTGTAATACCTTATAATATTATTATAAAGTATTGTGGGGCTTACAGTTAAGCCCTAACGTAAACCGTGATATTTCATCCCAAAAAAAAGTCGCTTCCCTGCAATAATCTTTGCTTAGTTTTATGTATGTACAGAATCCTTGATTGACGGGTCCGTGAAGAGTCTGTTTACACCTAGTATGTGTTGTGGATAGACGGTTATAAATCGTGATTGTGGCCGTCTAGTGCTAGAGGTCCCATACCGTAAAATAGCCAGTGTAATGACTGTAGAAGTACTGACCATTTGTTTAAGTTTAAACAATGCATCTCATCATCCTCTTTCATCTCCACTTATCTTAAAAAGTGCTCCTTTTGCGAAGTGCACCAATTGAGAAGTGCACTAGTTGCGAAGTGTGTCATATGAGAAGTGCACCAGTTGCTAAGTTCACCATTTGAGCATGGTGTGGAAGTTGAGATGTGCACCAAATGCGTCAAACCCAATAATAATCACCATCTTTTATTGGGTTCACCACAATATTTACCATTCGGGACCCACTTTGTCATTTTCTGTCATTTCTCCATTTCTCATCGCTCATAAGAGAACGTGATTCATATTTTGATTCTGCTAAAGCGGCCATTTTAGGCCCCCTGGACCCGTACCATAATCATTTTGTGGGCAGTTTTAGCACAACGCAGTAGAAAAGGATAGTAATAGTAACTCCAAGCACGGTTCTAAATCGCTTAACCTTTTGACTGCCATTGTCACATATGCGTGACAAGCAAGCGCGTGCCCTATACGCCGAATGACACAAATTTGTGACAAAATGGTAGGTGAAATTGTGGTTTGGCGTGGACGGGCACGCGCGTGCGTTTATACTCTGGCGTTCAATAGGTTAATTCTTCACATGACACCTCACATTTTGACAAAGAATGGTGTGCTAAAAGAGTGCATGCCTACCCTATTCAAAAAGACAATAGGTACTCGACTCATTTGCAGTGCAGGAAAATAACAACATCCTCATTTTGCACTGATTATTTTACTGACAGTGCTAAATGTTGAAGTTTCCTAACGTGGTTAATTTATAGCTTGTTCAATGTATTCCATACCCTATGTAAGTCACCTTAATTATGAATATCTCTTCCATATTACTTGAGTTCGGGGTAAAATATTTTGCACTATCTTCTTTTTCATTTCATTTCTCTTCTCTCGCACAATCCATTAATTTTTTCTTGTGCTCCTAAAAGTAATAACGTATTTATTTACGTATGTCTGCCTTAATGTATCTTGCGAACCACCACTGGCGGCCCCGGGTTCGATTCCCAGTTTGGCATTGTTATTAAGTTCTTCCATAAGGAATTTCTCAGTAGCAGTCTGAATTTGGGCCCGGATGACGGAAAAATGGGAGTTAAACAAAACTGGCGAAATATGGGCGTACTGTAGGTACCTCTGGCAAGGTAGGCAAATCTAATGTTTACTTTAGTTCCAATAACCTAGTAAAAAAACCACAACAATGAGGGAAGTGGAAAATACCTTGAATAAAGTATGACTGTCTGATCTGAAATTAGCTTTTCAAGTAAGCTGTTCCATTCATCTCAAAAATGTATTTACTTATTGTCTGCGAATTTAACAAATATTTCAAAACTATCAACATTCCAACTCTGTATAGAACACAAAACATTGCCATAATTTCGTTGATTTTCCTCATGTTTTGTTTAGATATCATATATTTTAGTAACTAACTTGTACATGTTTGCTAGAGGTTATTATGACAAACGTATTAGTCACACTGGTTTCTTATCGCGGTCGCATACAATTTACTTTACTATTATTAGCTCTACAAATAAAATAACTTCATAGCGTTTCGATCCAATTCTCCGCCAAAAACATTAAATCTCTAATCATTAGGGGTCAAAATCCTTTAATTATTAGAACCCTTATAGACAAATGGCCTTCGAATTCGCTACACTTCTCGGTTCTTTTTACTATTATTATTTCCAAGCTTGACAAAGGCATTCGTGATCGCGATAAGTTGATTTTGAAAGGTTTCCTTTTGCCATCTGAACTGACTTTCGACTTAGGACAAGGTCAGCCGCGAGACGGAATGGGACGCCGTCACCTCCTTCTGCGAAGCAGTCATGCTAGCGAAGGAGGTGGCGGAACAGGACAGGGAGAGATCCTCACGTCCCGGCCGCCGCGGGAGACGCCCCGGGCGTCGGGGGCCACGTGGTGGCTTCCGGCCACCGTAGGCGCGGGCCTGTGGACGGGGAGCTATGGGCTAGCTCGCCGTCCGTACGTCTCATGACGACAGGCCGTGTCGACGGCGCGTTCGTGTTCCACGCGCGCCTCAAAGAGAGTCAGCAATAGGGAAGGGGTCCGCAAGGACCGAAGCCTGCCGGGGCTGCGGGACTATTCGAAAGAGATACCGTGGCCCCGGAACACAAAGGGCGAGGAAGGAACATGGATGGGTTTTAGTCAGTAAAAGTCCTGCTCCGCCCAGAGCGGGAGAAGTCATTTGATGATTTCCCATCCTAAAAAAAAAAAAAAAAGGACAAGGTCAGCTTACTAAACTAGACTGATAGCCTAATGGTGTGACCGTCGAACTGCCAAGTCATAGGTCTCAAGTTCGAACCCAAGGGACGCACCTCTGATTTTTCGGATTCATGTGCGTATTGTATAATTATCACTTGCTTCGGTGAAGAAAAACATCGTGAGGAAACCAGCATGTCTGAGCGATAATTTTTCGCCGGCATGTAAAGCCAAGTCAGAGGCGGTTTAAAAACTCTCGACATCAGGTTAGGTTCTAACCACACGATAAAGAAAAAAAAACTGTAATGTCCCACTATTTGGCATAATAATGTATGGTATTGTCTCTCACTCTCTTCCATACAATTTTGTCTTTTGCCAGTACCAGTCAGTCCTTTTGGTAGGAGTCAATTTGGTCTCCTCTTAGTCGGGGACACAGTCAATGATTATTTTTATTACTCATCAAAAAATGTCAGATAGCTTTATTAAAAAAAACTCACGGCACGACACCAATAATGATATCAACATAATTAAAATACAATTTTCATAAAATTGTTAGAACATTCTCACAGTGTCCGATCATTGAGAAAATCATTAAATAAATTGACGTCACGGATACCGAATTGAATTGCGTAACGAATAAACAAGCCAAACTTGTTTCGAATCGAAAGTATCTTTCGCATTAGCGTATTGAATTAATTAGTGAAGCTTGAATGATAGATGCAAAAGACAATGTTTTCAAAGTTTTTGTAACAAGAATTTTGATAGATTCTGTCTGTTCTGTGTCATCATATTGGTTAGTTTTTTATCTTGCTGTATTTCAAACTTAACTACCTAATTTTGTTAGTATCAAACAGTTTATGCATTAATTATAATACCTTGTCGTTTATTTTGTATTAAAAAGGTTTACCCGAAGCCTTATAGAAAAGAATCTATACAATACGGTATACAGAATGTATTCAAATGAGTTATCCACTAATACAAGCCTTCTATTACAGAGAAAACTTCGCTCCGTACAGAAATCAGTAGAACCCGGCAACTCATTACAACCACAACACGCCTCTTTAGACGAAAAACCAGAGAGCAAATCTGAGGAAGAACCGGCGCGAAGAAACTCGCAACCTTCGCAACCATGTCAACCGCTACAGACAACAGAAATACAACCACTTACACCCCAAGAAAGTACTGAAGTACAGACTCCGAATGAACCATTCCAAGAACCCAAAGAGTCGCCCAGCACAGAACCGATATTCGAAGCAGAATTCGAAGACAATTTCGAATTCAAACCCGAAACTAAAATAGAAAAAGTAACGCCCGAACAAGAGGCCCCTCCTGCCGAACCTGTGAAAGAAAAACCGAAACTTACCGAAAAAGAACTCAAAGTATTGAGACTGGAACTTGAAAACGCTGAATACTTACAACTAAAGTCGTTACTGCAAGCGAAAATCAACTCTGAACAATTCGAAATCGTTAAACTTAAGAGCCATGTTGCTTTGAAGAATAAGCAAGCAGAGGGCGCGCAAACCGCCAAGGACAATAAAGAAAACAATACACCAGAAGAACAAGAATTAAAACAAAGACTGATAAAAGAAAATGCGTTGTTAGAACAAAAGAGAGTTAACCTTATCAACCAGATCTTCCAAGAAAGAGTTGCTTGTATACAACTTAAAATAGAACTCGCTATGAAAGAAATTTTATCGAAATCATAAGTTTGTTAGTGTAGTGAATAAGATAAGCAACCATTCCTAAATTGTGACGATTAATAATTGCTGGACGGCAGTCATTTCTACCCATTCCCAATGGATAACAGAAATTCATAAAAATAGTAGTGTCTCTGTAAACAGAGCAGTTGACAGCTAGGAAATGACCACTGCAATGCAGATTAGGCTTGAGTAGGACAGCAAGAGCTTTATTTACAACAATAACAACCTTATGAATCAAGTCATAAGGGTGAAAAGTTTTCGACCGTCAGAGAGCGCGATACTACATGCAGTAAAAGCGAAAAAGGCAATCATACGCCACGTTTCGGTTCGGAAAACGCGCCGCACTGAACAACGTATCACACTTCTAGTGTGATACGTGATCGGCTCAACCCGATTCCGCGTCTATAAGTATGGTGGTTTTACTCCCTTAATCGTACCGTGATGCACTTGAACACAGCTTCAATTTAATTTTCAAGACACGACACATCAGAACAGAACGAGTAATTGTTCTGAAGACATAGGTCTTCACGACAGATTGTGAACTAGACCTAAGGGTGGGTTTAGACTAAGCATGTAATGTTACCAGTGATGCGACAATATTTTGCGTGAATCTCTACACTTTCTAATGCTATATACGGATACCTATTCGCAAGTTATTGAGCTTGTTGTAGTGCAGACGTTACTAGCAAGCTGCGATGTTTACTAGATAGAACTTTCAACTTTTAGATGAAAATTGTTAGTATACAGGGTGTTTGGTGCATCGCCATAACCGAACACTCTGTATATCGAGCGGAATATTAGCTGTCTCAAATATATTACATAACTAGCGTAAGTTTATTTATTAATATAATATTCGTTAACTGTTGCTCGACGTAGGAAATAACATTATAGATAGTAATAAAAATGGACTCCTTATGACATTGACTCATTTTAATGTAGCAATCTTATCTCTCGCGCATATACGCTAAGACTGCAGTAATATTTATCTATTACCTAAATACATATAATATACTACGTGTATGTGCAATAATAAAGAACTAAATATATGTAGTATTTTTAGGTATTCTACTTCTGATTCTGCATCACTGTCAAGATCACACTGAACTTTATGTTCGTGACAATAAGGTTCCTATTAGGTTGTTGATAACAGAAGTAGGATATCTGTCTATCTAGTGCTTGGACATAATTTGACATTGTACATGCTAAAATTATAATCATGATGAAGTGTAAAGCCTTAAAGAACTTCCGTATTTTTTAATTTATAGACTTATCAAAGTGTATTGATCAAATAAATGTTTTACAAAGTATGAAAGCTATTTTCGTTCCATTGCGCTTCTACCTTCACTTTCCTCGGCACATCATTTAACTCCATATCCCCAATAAGGGGTTTACAAATATCAACATCTAATCTCGGAAGGATGTGGAAGGAATATCGGGGGGGAAGGCCTTTGCCCAGGACAATACGGGCTAACTAAAAAAAAAAGACCTTCGCAAAAGAGTCTGCCTAGGTAAAAAAAGTATCCTACGCGTGTAAATGCATGAGCTAACCTCGTGGCTGGCATTTTGCAAAATCTTTCGGGTTTATAGTTTACATATGAATAAATACGACTACAGTTTTTCCTTATTTTTACGTATTACGAAACACAAAAATATTAAAAATAAAGATTTAAAGGGAAACATCGTGAGGAAACAAAACCAGCATGCCTGAGAGATTCTCGACGGCATGTAAAGCCAAGCGGACACCGGACACTAACGGATACTTCAGCATTATCTGTTAGTCTGGTATTATTATATTATCTGTGGTCTGGTGTACGGAGCCACGTCTGCAGTTTGTCCATAAGTTTTGAACATACCTTTAGTGTTAGGAACCTGGTACACGCGACCTTGAACGATAGTATGAATAGCAGACGTAAAAGGTTTTTACCACTAAAATAAAAGATAACAGCTGACGCATATTCCCACCCCGCCCTTTTTTTTTTTTTTTTTTCTGTACGAAATAGGTATCAATAATTAGCAACAACTTAGCTACTACAATCTGTCAACTTTGTCTAATGGATTTTTGACTTTATCGCTAAAGAATTAGGTTCAAGGCTGATTTGGAAGTCCGTCCGTCTCATGACGACAGGCCGTGTCGACGGCGCGTTCGTGTTCCACGCGCGCCTCAAAGAGTCAGCCAAAATGAAGGGGTCCGCAAGGGCCGAAGCCTGCCGGGGCTGCGGGACTGTTCGAAAGAGATACCGTGGCCCCGGAACACAAAGGGCGATGAAGGAACATGGATGGGTTATAGTCAGTAAAAGTCTGACACTCCCTCCTGCTCCGCCCAGAGCGGGAGGAGTCATTTGATGATTTCCCATCCGAAAAAAAAAGGCTGATTGGGATTTGACGGTTTGGGTCGCTTCATGTGCTGGCATCAGTACAAACGGCGACACATCAAAACTATACAATATGTGCAGTATAACGAAGCCTCGCTTTGTACAGATTTCTAGTATTATGAGAGATCCGCATAATAGTACGTGACGTCAACAGCTTATTCTAGAATTATTGTTTCTATCTTGCAATAATTGTATATCAATGTTCTAATTGCATAACCATTTGGCCTTATCAACTGTATATCAAAACACTATCGCGATAAGTACGTATCTTAATCACATATAGATTCCTTGTAAAATGATAGGTGCAGTGTTTATTTTATATTCTGTAAATGGCCAGTCATATGACTTCTGTATTGAATTAATTCATACTTTTTCCTACTATTTACGACCTTTGCCCGTTCATAGATTTTCAGTAAAGTAAGAGGTACTTTTGCAATATCGCCCATTTTAGATACATTCGGCAAATATAATAATTTTATCATTTAAACCTTTTTTTTTTTTCTTAGCTTGTCATGTGTCCCACTGCTGGGCAAAGGCCTTCCCTTTCTCCTTCCAAACCTCTCTATCTTGTGCGATATCTGGCCATGTTCGCCCCGTAAACAAGATCCGCCACACCACCTTTGCCGCGGTCTACCTCGACGGCGATTCCCTCCGTCAGGCGTCCAGTGAGTGACGATCTTTGCCCACCTCTCCGGGTGCATTCGCGCTACGTGACCAGCCCACTCCCACTTTAGCTTGCCTGTGTGTTTATACCTAAGTTCCGAAAATTATCGCAAGTGTACTACCTAATCTACTACTTAGAAGATTAAGTTCTCTACTCCTCCATTACCTAAGAATGGTCAGGTTCACTTCCATAAACATTTCCTTTTTTTGTTCAAACGCCAGCCCACCAAGCTACTGCAATCTGTCAAATTTCTTTAATAGATTTTAACTTTATAACTAAAGCATTAGTTTCAAGGTTGATTGGGACAATTTGACAGTTTCTGGTAGCTTTGCATCTGTACAATCAGTTATACTTCGATGTGCAATGTCATCACTACATAGTATAAAACAAAGTCGCTTTCTCTGTCCCTATATCCCTATGTATGCTTAAATCTTTAAAACTGCGCAACGGATTTTGAAGCGGTTTTTAATAATAGATAGAGTGATTCAAGAGGAAGGTTTTAGTATATAATATGCAGGTGGGCGAAGCCGCGGGCATCAGCTAGTTTACTAATAAAGTAATTTATTCTGTTAGTCATTTATTCGAAGACTATTGAAAAAAACAGCTATAATTCTCGATAAATGCTAAATTAATATTGGTGATGACATGATCTACTGCAGGCAATCAAATTAAGTGTCAAACAAGTTTCAAGTAGCATTAATTTTCAAGTACTTTTTGACGCCTTATTAAGTAGGAACGCATTGTATTGTAATGTTACCATCCTATACTATATGGCATTTAGTTATTTTAAGTCTACCTATCGACCAATACTGATGGTTTCTAATAATCATTCTCCTGTCCTTAAGGTGGATGCTCCAGGGTAACCCGCGAAATTCAATTTTTCTTACGTTTTTAGCAATTTGCAGATCAGTGTCAGGTTGTATGTTGATTAAAATATGATTCGCGGCTGTAACACGTATGTAGTTACAGAATTATAATCATCAAAATCATCAATACAACCCTCCAAGCGCATAAAGGTGCAGGAATGACTTTTTCAAGGTCAAATTCATTCCTGCACCTTTATGCGCTTTTAATTTATTATAACTTACTTATTTTTTATTTTAATCAACATACAACCTGACACTGACCTGCAAATTGCAAAAAAATAAGAAAATTTGAATTTCGCGGGCTACCCTGGAGCATCCACCTTAACACAATTTATTTGGGGTCGGCGCAGAATGTCATCTTCTTCCATACTTCTCTATTACTCGTCATCTCAGCAGTCACCTCCTTACTATAGCCATATCATCCTTCACACAGTCCATCCATAGTTTCTTTGGTCTTCCTCTACTCTTTTCGCTATCTAAATTCATACTCGGCATTTTCCTCATTCCTCCTCATCACATGTCGATAACACGCACCAATAACCACGCAAATTTTCAGTCACCGGCGCGGCACCACTTTCAGACTTCCTCTTATGTACAGTTTCTCATAATCATAAAGTGAAATATTAGAGGTCTCTTTCTAAGTGGGGTGCTTCGCCTCATGTCTTGCGGACTACTGCGCTGGCGCTATCTTTTTCAGCTGGCGAATTTGCATGCCCCGTGTGGATACAGCTCTGAATGAAACGTGCCGGATCATCACTGGTAGCCTTAAGCCGACCCCGGTACAGATGCTGTACCCACTGGCAGGAATAGCGCCACCAGAAGTTCGCAGAACAGTGGCAAGTTCTAGCGAAAGAGCCAAAATGGTTTTAGACACACGACAACCTCTACACCTAAATAGCCTCGTGTCGCAAAGGCTCAAAAGCCGTAACCGCTTTCTGAAGTGTGTCACCCCACCCCACTCAGTGGCGAGCGCCCCACGGAAAGACTAAAGCTGTGGCGAGGTAGTGCATCCTTATCTAACCCATTCGTTCCACCTGCTGAAAATCTCCCACCTGGACATAAGTTGCCATGACAGACCTGGAAGTCTTTAAATAGACTCCGGATCCAGGTTGGCCGCAGCAAGGAAAGCCTGCTCAAGTGGAGATTCATTAATGACTCTGCCCTGGAGTGTAAATGTGGTGCTGTTCCACAAACGATGGGGCACTTAATATCGTGTCTTGTTGTTTGTACACTATCAGAAACTGATGGACGCTACCGAAAGCGCCAAACAAGTAGCTCAGTTCTGGGCCGACACAATTTAGATTTCCATCGACACGCTAAGAAGAAGAAGAGGTTCAGAACTATGCCAGGGTGGGCTGTTCCTTTTTTTTGCCAGGGGGCCCCTTATACATGTCCTCTACCCTGCGTTGGGCAAAGGGGTCTGTCAGACTCTTTACTGGCTTAAACCACAGGTGTTCTTCAACTACCTTTGACCGGGGAACTGATGATCACATGATGATGACATATTGTTAAACTAAACTGGCCTGCAAAAATAAGTATCACACTTTTAAAATTGCAATAACTTTAGTACACAAAATATATTTTCGAAACAAAAAGGACTCGAAAAATAGTTTAATTTTGTCTATAGTTTCAAAGAAAGCTGATAAAAATTGCTTTATAACGTTTTTTTATTTTAAATCTCTTCTATAGTTTAGGAAAAAATTAAATTTAAAAGTGTAGTACTTATTTTTACATGTATATAACGATGAGTAATAACCGCATTAGAAGTTTGCGTGACTTGCAAGTCTTGAAACAGAAAAGAGTACCTATGGGCACTAATCAGAATTTGTAATTTAGGCACACGGCAGTCTATTCGTTCATTTTAAACAATATTGATCAAAGTAATCAACACGTATTCGTACAAAAAATCATTTTGAATGTTTCACTTATTACGACATAATAGGCGTTGTGAACAGTCACGCAATACTGATCAAGACAAAAGAAATATTCCATCGACTGCACCGCAATCGAGTTTGCACGCCAGGGGTCGTAACTAGCCGGACTTAATTATTATTTTATTACGTAACTTTAACAGCTAATCTCTTAGAACCAAAAAGAAAAATTAAATGCTGAGATGAAACAATTAAAATCGATTTTGGATACGACAAGGAAAAGTTAGGCACCAAAATGGTTCTTCGTCGTGTGGTCGGGGACTACCTGACTGACTGATAGGGCCGTCATCTACCCCGGTCGCAGGCTGGAACCGGCGAGAGATGTCGTGCGGTGTTCCACAGGGATCGGTTCTAGGACCGCCCTTGTGGAACATCCGGTACGACTGGGTGCTTCGCGCTGACCTCCCAGCGGTGTCAGCGTAGTTTGCTACGCTGACGACACGCTGGTGCTGGCACAGGGGAGGTCGCACAATGCGGCGGCCGAAACTATGACACGCGGGGTTGCGATAGTCGTGGAGAGGATCCGGCAACTGGGTCTCGAGGTGGCATTGCACAAGTTCGAGGCCATGTGCTTTCATGGGCCTCGGAACGCCTCCGGGATCCTCAGTGACGGTAGGAGGGGTTTCCATCGGCGTCGAGTCGACGCTGAAGTACCTGGGACTTGTCCTCGACAGCCGGTGGAACTTCGTGGAGCATTTCCGACGTTTGGCCCCCAAACTGGAATGAACCGGGGCTGCCTTCAGGCGGCTCCTGCCCAACCCGGGGCTCGGAGGCTCTACGCGGGAGTCCTGCGGTCCATAGCCCTTTGGGGCCTCGGTGTGGGCGCGTTCGTTGAGGCGGCGAGCCGCCCACTATCTGAACGCGCCCCTAAAGGTGGTAGCCGTAAGGCTGGTCCGTGGGTACAGCATGATCTCCCGCGAGGCGGCGAGCCTCCTTGCCGGATTGGGCGGGAGGTGATAGTCCTCGCGCGCCTCCATGAATGGCGCGCGGAGGCGCTACGCCGGGGGCTGCCGCGGCAAATTGTCACTCAGCAGACACACTTCCGGCGGGATCTCATGCCGACATGGAGAGAGCGACTGTCGCAACCCCGTGCAGGGCAAGCCACAATAGTGGCGATAAGTCCCCTCTTTGAGGAGTGGCTGGAGAGACGCCACGGCGTCCTCACCTTCCGCCTGACGCAGGTTCTCACCGGACACGGACGTTTCGGTAAGTTCCTGCACCGAATCGGGCGGGAGGAGACGCCCGGGTGCTTCCACTGTGAGGTTCGACCGAAGGACACGGTGGAGCACACTGTGGAGGTGTGCACCGCTTGGGCGGAACACCGCCGTGTCCTCGAAGCGGCGATCGGCGGCGGCGACCTCTCGCTTCCGGCCCTGGTTCAATCCATGGTCCGGAGCGAGACGGAATGGGACGCCGTCACCTCCTTCTGCGAAGCAGTCATGCTAGCGAAGGAGGTGGCGGAACGTGAGAGGGAGAGATCCTCACGTCCCGGCCGCCGCGGGAAACGCCTCGGGCGTCTGGGGCCACGTGGTGGCCCCCGGCCACCGTAGGCGCGGTCCTGTGGACGTTGAGCTATGGGCTAGCTCGCCGTCCGTCCGTCTCATGACGACAGGCCGTGGCGACGGCGCGTTCGTGTACCACGCGCGCCTCAAAGAGAGTCAGCAACAGTGAAGGGGTCCGCAAGGGCCGAAGCCTGCCGGGGCTGCGGGACTATTCGAAAGAGATACCGTGGCCCCGGAACACAAAGGGCGATGAAGGAACATGGATGGGTTTTAGTCAGTAAAAGTCTGACACTCCCTCCTGCTCCGCCCAGAGCGGGAGGAGTCATTTGATGATTTCCCATCCGAAAAAAAAAAAAAAAAGAAGGCACCAAAATGGTTAGAAGTCTAGGAGATTTTGAATTTAGAAATGTAGCTGCACCTATTTGCAAATGAGAGATTACTAATTAAAAAACGAAGTGTTCCGTACCATTATCTATACAACACAAGACAAAACGGTAAAAAAATCACGTTTGTTGTCTGGGAGCCCCCCTTAAATATTTATCATATTCTGTTTTTGCGGCAACAGAAATACATCATCTGTGAAAATTTCAACTGTCTTGCTCTCACGGTTCATGAGATACAGCCTGGTGACAGACAGACGGTCGGACAGCGAAGTCTTAGTAATAGGGTCCCGTTTTTACCATTTTGGCACGGAACCCTTAAAACCATAATCAGCCTTTGAACTTTCCTGGAAGTGAAACCTTTTCTCTGTGAGGGAGTCGTATGTAACCCACCACGGGTGGTGGATGTTACATGCTTCCAAAATATTATTTCTTAGACGTCCTCCTCTCAATGTTTTCTCATACCGTAAAGAAGTGGTGATAAATGAATTGACTCAAAGTCAAATGCCTGTTTGCGAAAATACGATTTTACTATTCGTAAAGTCGCGGCCGTTTGCACTGGGCTACCACTGCTCTAGCTAGTTAAATATAGTGAGTTTAAGTTTATTTAAGCAGTCTAGACGAGGCTACAATGTAACGAGCGATTATCCACAAAGTACCATTCAAGATTACCTTCCCTCTCAGATGATATCTCTGTCTGTAGGTGCGATGATGGTCGATAAACTTATTTATACATATACTCACAGAAAGACTAGTGTCTACTAGGCTACGTGATAGCAAAAGTATTCGCATTACAAACTAAGACAGGATACGACAAAAAAATAGGGATCGTTGACACGATTTCTTCCGGTTATCCAGCCCAAAATACATATTAATAATTCTAAGCATGACTTGCTGTATTAGTCATTCAATATCGAGAACGGTGAAATCAATCGCTACTGTTTATACTGGCACCCACACTGGATAAACCAGTCTACATTCAATTTTGAAGCTTATGGATCTTGAAAAGATACTGACCTTGATGCAGTAGGTAGGTAGAACACAGTACCTTATATGTTTAGGTACATAATGGATTGCAGCATTTCTGGACGTAGGCGTCACTGGCCAGCCATGAGGGTCACAAGAGAGGCCAAACCCCAAATCTGTATGCAAATTAAACGCGAATGAGATCACCACATTGTGAAGATTTCGACCTTCGCATTTTGGTACATAATGTGGCTATTCGACAACAACAGTTAGCATACATCGAATAATCACTTCAAGGCTGGGTTCAACGATTCTGTTTCACGGAATAAATGCATAATCATTCTGGCACGTTTCGCCCTATACGAGTACTATGTTAACATACCTCCTGGGCCTTTACGTTTTTTTGCAAGCATTGCATGTATATCTACAAAGAAACTAATAATGCCATGAAAGAAATATCGACATTCTTATGTTTCAGAACCAGTACGCTAGTCTAGGAAGTATTCCATTATAAAATGTTCAGAAACATTTTGAACCGATAAAGCATTGTTTGATTTTATTATTATGTATTAGAGATTAGATAAATTCGTTACTTTTCGGTCTTATTTTTTGTTGTTTGATTTGGTATTCTAATAATGGACGTTAGAAGTACCTTTAATTAGGCGTCTTGTCGGCTCTAATCTAGTCCAGGGATTCATTAACATAAGTGTTTAATAACATCTTTGTTTAATCACAAAGTACCGTTCAACACATCTCATTAGCACAAAACAATGGTGTTTTTATGTACAGGTTTGTGCTAACAGTATTTCCTAAGCATGTCATCGTTTGAGAAAATAACATCACATTTCTAATTTTATGAAGCTTGTGGGTGTATTTTCGGATATCCGCGGGATCCGGTCCCCTTGTTTTTCTACTATTCTTATATCAATGTTGGGTTCATTTTATTAAGTGTGTCATTCCCCTACAACAAAACCCGACTACTGAAAATCACGCTCTAATTAAAATCGGGGTTTACAAGGTAAAATCAACTCCTCCTATTGTTGAAGTATATTGTCCTCCTGTTGTTGTTGTTAGCCTGTTACCCGGGTCATACTAACGAATCGATGGACACAATATTCATTAAAATCGGATAAATAATTTAGGCGCTACGGAAGAACATACGTAAAGTCAAACATACAAACATCATAACCCTTCCTTTTGGCTTCGCCGTTGTCGGGTAATGAGGTTTTTCTAGTGTTTACCTGAGCGAAAGTTGATGATGGCTCCAGCCCGTATGTTTCCAGTTTGTTAGCCGTCAATTAATTAACATAAGGTCAACCGTTAACCTGCTCACCTAGTTTCAGAATATGAAACTGCACAAACAGGTGTTTTCATTGATAAGTAGTTGTTCTTGTAATACCAAAACATATGATATTTTGATGCGATATGGGGATTAACAAGTTCGAATTAGGTAGACATTGAGAGATATGCATTTATAGGTCATATATACGTCTATATCTAGTTCATATTAATTAGCAGCCGACAGACCTTGTCCTTTTATAATTATCAGCATTTAAAAACAATTGCAGTGTACCTATTCAATATGAGGTAAACTGCGCTAACAGGAGGAAAAATTGTATGAAACATAAGTTTGTGCACATAACAACGTGCAAGTATTTGCTGGGTTGCTAAAATATCTCTGTATCAAAGTAGGTACCATGATTTCATCATTTTTCTTTTGATGATTTCAAGAAAACAGTTTCAAGTTGTAGGTTGGGACATCCAAAGCAAATTAGGTAGGTGGATGGTCTGTCATTTCATCATACTAGCAGGTGTAAGACAAAAACGGATGTGTGAATAAATCAACCTTGTTTTAAAAGGTAATACTTGTAGCTAGGTGATTTATCTGTGTTGAGTAAGTGTGTTTTATCTTTTGTTACTTACCTTGCCTGTAGGTTTTATCATTGGATATTATACTGCTTATATGTACATACCTACCTACCTACACGCATTAACGCTACAAGTGCCTTGTTGCCTTTCAACATAATTCAATTGTTACTAGCACTTATGTGTGTGCCAGTGTCTACTCAGAATTGTAGGTGTTTCAGTGACTATATATTTAATTATCTATTTCAATTTAAACGATCTAGAACTTCGATTCATAAGAAACAGTTCGATCATTGAAATCCGCGGCTTCGCCCGCGTGAAGTTCGGTAACTGTCCCACGAGACCATACTACCGGGATAGAAAGTATCCTATATGTTAATCCAGGTTATAAACTATCTAAGCGCCAAATTTCATAATCCGTTCAGTAGTTTTCGCGTAAAAGAGTAACAAACATCCATCCATCCTCACAAACTTTCGCATGTATACGTAATATAAATAAGATAGTAAGATGCATCTGTCTGTGTTTGTTTAGATACCCCCGCAGAGAAATATTCAGAAGAGATAGCCGAGACCACTGACCGTCATAAGCATACAATCTATGCAACGAAATCCCGGAAGTCTGCAACAATCCGATCTGTAAATACTCCACCTTAGCTTCTCTCGTTAGTAGCTTATATCGTACTATGAACTCTTCTATCTAATGCTATATTTAGTAGGCGAGCTATATTTAACCCCCGTCAAAACTGAAGGGTGTTATAAATTCATCCGTACGCGTGTGTTTGTTTCTTGTGTCACAACTTACGCATAGTCGGATTAGAGGTGGAGATTTTTTTATTTAAAAGGATACTTAAGATAAAGCGATTCCGCTGTAATCCTAAGTGATGAGTGAGAATTTTTCTTCGGTTAAACCGAGAAACATGAAGAGCATTCGAAAACGTGTTCGCGTTGCGGTAAAAAGTGAGACAGACTTGGATTGTGTTCGGAATCCATTGTATCACAGAAATATTTCTCACCGCAGACGCTAACAACCTGAACAATTTTCGTTCTAACGGTTCTTCCAACGAAACTCGTATGAGTAGGTGAATACGGACTCGTCAATGTGCATTCGATTCTAGTCTCTACGCGAGTGCAATACTTGTTACAATCCCCGTCGTGCTCAAACTGTGAATAATCTATGTTATCTGTTGTAAGAAATTGTTGCAACAATAATCTCGTTGTTTGTGAGAATCAGGTTTCAATTCAGTTACCAATAATTATCTAATGACTGTGAATTATTAGTGACTCAAGTAAATATTGACATTCATTAACAAAAGTGTTTCCAGAAATAAATTAGTGTTCCTTAAATATTAACAATGCAGTGTGAAGTCGTTCTATTGGATTTGGGACATTTGTTTTAATATTCATTATATAATGAGGCGGTCGGCGATCGGTCGCCGCCTTGCGCGCTTTCACTCGGTACGCTATTAATTACGTACACGATTGTGTTCAGTCGGTTATATTTACTCAACTGTTTCGACTGCTGAAAGATAAAGAAATAGCTAAAGTGGCGCGCTACACGACGCCCGTATCTTATCGCAACCACTCTTATTGATCACTCGACACATATCGCGAACGGCTCGCCTTATACGGACGACCGTGCCACCTTTATTGTCCAATTTAATACATAGACGTGTGCGGTTATAGGCGCGATGTTACCGGTGAACTCATAATGTGCGTCGTACAAAAATAGAAATACAGTGTTTACAGGAAAATAGTATCAATAACAAAGTGTTGCGGTTTGTAATTGAACGGAAATGTCGGCTATATCGCCTACCATGAGTGTGAAGTCGCGCGAAATGATCGGCGAGGAGCAGTTCAGTCAGCGCCGCGAAGTGTTCGGCAAGCACGACACTGTGTTCTTGCCGCCCGCGTCGCCCACGCCGGCCTCCTACCCCGAAGTGGAGCCCATCGTCACCTCCAATCACGGCAAGACCACGACCAACTTCAAGCGCAACACGCCCGGCTACTCCAGCATGCGCGAGGCACGCACCGACGAGCGGGTCTTCGACTTCCGCCCCAGGAAGTACTCCGACAACTTCACCTCGGAACTCAACCAGAGCGACGATGTGGAGTACCGACACACCATGACCGAGAGGACGCGGCGCCTCTCCAAGCTGCGGCGCGACTTCATGACTTCCAACCTCCATGAGCCAGGTACCACTAGCCCCAGCCCCTTCAACCGCTCCGGGACGAGGGCTTCCATGCCGGCGCACACTAACACCTCGCCTTTAAAATATAAAATTGAGAGCCCTAATTTATACAAGTTCCCGTTCGCGGAGCCCTACTCGACGCCGACACCGGTGCGTCGAGTGATTGTTGATCTGGGATCCACCGATGAAGAAAGCGGCGGTAAGGAGAACCAAGACCCAGATAGAGTTCGGCATCAGAGCTTGCCTTATGAAACGCCCAGTAAACTGGATCAGCAAAAGTTGTTTGAGGAGATACTGAAGAGATATTCCCCACAGCGGAAGCCAGTGGACTGGCAGTTACCTCCCACCAAGCCCAGAGTGGTCGCGTCTGTTCCGAAATCTAACTCTAGTGTGGCCGACAGTATCGACAGTGGAGATAAAACCGAAAAAAACGAAAAAGGTGATGACGACGTGTTCGAGAAGAAACAAAATGGTATGGCAGCGGCTGTTCTAAGTGAAAATTCTGTAGAAAAATCCGAGAACACTCCCGTGGAAGTGAAAGCAGAGGTCGTACAAAATGGACCCGAATCGTTAAGTGCGGAGGCCGCTGCAGCTAAGGAAAGCGAATCGAAAACATCACAATCCGAACTAGACGAGAAACAAGACCAAGTGCCGGAGCTATCGACAATCCAAAGGCAGTTGAGTAAAGACTCTGCCAAAAAGCCTATAGACAACAAAATCGTAGATTTAAGTATACCTGCACTAATACAGAAAATGACTGCTGAGGGTGACAACCTGGAAAATACGAGTAAAATACAGAAAAAGGTGAAGCGAAAACGTAGTTTCTTAGACAAGTTGCTAGGTCGCAAGAAGGACAAATAATAGCGATATATTATAACATTGATGTGATATTGAATATACTGCAAATAATGCAGGACAGCCAAAGATTAAAAGAAGCATGACGTCATTTCTGTAATCTTTTGATATGTAGATATTTCTTTATATCGCAAAGGAATAAACCGATAGATTTATTTATATCTAAAATAATTAAGGCCAGTCTTCCTCTTGTTTTTTTATCGTAATGCATTGGTTGGGTTATCGCTAGCTGATAATAATAAGTGCCATGTGACACGCCCTATCTGCCAAATTCAAACTGTTTTATAACAAAATAATGTTTTATGTGAATAACTAGTATATAAGAAGAATTTTAATAGTTGTGCTATTAACGTTATATATTTTGTTACTATTATTATTTGTTTAAATAAATTAATACTTGACATCCTGTAAATTTTCCGTAAACGTGCCTTAGTTTATCAATAGGTACAATTCTATGATGTCATTTATCACTACTATTAATAACTTGTTACATATAATAATGTTTCAATTCCCATATAAATACTTCAGAGATAAGCTAGTGAGCCTTCGAACCAAATATTTTCATAATAAATTTTATTGTTTTTAATAACTGAATTTTATTGATACTCTTTACAAGTAAAAGAAACACAGAAATCTATGATGAAATTATATTTCAGAAAATAAATATAATGATAATTACTTTAATATAAATATCACAGTGCTTTTCTTACAAAGTATAAAATAAATTAAGTATACTGTTAAGGTATTTCAATAATGCATATCTAAATGAAAGTCAAACACAAATGACATTTTAAAAACGTTGGTGTTTTAATTAATTGGTTTTTAAATGTATTATTTAACATTCTACCAACCAGCTGTTGCCATTTGTTATTACTTAGTTGCTTAATACTTAGAACAGTAGTTACAAACTGACGAAATCAAATCTAGAATGTAGCTTATGCTCAAAAACATACATTTTCGACCGACATTCTAGTATTGTTAAGCACCATTGTATTATTTATGCGTGACTGAGACGAATTCAATGACACCTTTTTTGTCGAAAATGGTTGCAAGCTAATTGCGTACGGTCTAAAAATAAAACGTAATACTGTACAAAAATATGTAACTTAACAAAAAACCTATTGGATAAGCATCAGGGAAATGAGAACTAGCAATTATTTTGCCTTTAACTACTCACAACAAAAATATCACAAAATAATTGTATGAACTTAATTATTTATTACTACATATTTGGTTTCGTTTTCTGTGTTTTTTTCCGGCTGAATAAGGAAATAGCTAATTAAAATGTATGTTTCAAGTCTAAAACTTGATAATTATAATTACAAAAGTTATTAATACCTTGCCGTACTTAGGAACTTAAAAACAATCGTACTTAGTAGGAAAATTGGAATTCGCAAACAAAATCACTTTCATTGAACAATATTGTATAAATAAATAAATATCGCTGGACATTACACACAGCGCCATCTAATGCCACACTAAGCAACCAGGCTTGTCGTGGACACCAGATAGTTGATATACTACATAGATACTTTTCGTTTGTAAATACATACTTATTATACATATAAACATCCATGACATATGTACAGACCCCAGCACTTAGCTACCTTAAGCTGTAAAATTTACCCAGCCAACCTTGCACCTAGTGTTTTAGCGATAAAGTTAAAAATCTATTGCAGAAATTTAACAGATTGTAGTGGCTTGATATGCTGGTTTCTGTACGGGGTGTCTGCCCCCACTAGGACAGTAGGCGTCCAAATAATAACACATTGTTTTCATTGAATGAGTAGTTTTCAAAAATATCACTACCATGCAAATATCTAAAAACTCGGATCTAACAGCAAAATTCTGCATGATTTAGCCGATTGATATGATTTTATTACGATAATATGTTTACTTTTACTTCGATAGTAAAAAGTAGCGAAATATTAGCTGCCTAAAGTTTTACATAGATAAGTTACAAGTAGGTAGTATTCTCCACCACTTCAAACCGCCATATTTATTATTTGCCTACAAATACTAAATAGCAATAACTCTGTAAGTAGGGAATGTTATAGATAAGGCGCTTAGTTTTTACAAGCTAAAGTTTTGCAGCAGCTCTATTAAAGAGGAGTCAATTTATCAATTACCCAGGGACCGAAAAGATCGGGTTATTTTTTAGAGGTTAACCCGTAGTATAGGGTTAATCAGCCTATAATAATCGGTTCACGAAAAGAGCTAATTTTTGCATATAAAAATATGCATTTGCATTGCATTGTCTCTTTTATTCTGGTTAACGAGTAATATTTAAATATTATAAGGGTTAACCCGTATAGTGGTTAATCAAACATATGGGATGTACATAGGTCTAACTGATTGATCAACTCATCCTATTTTAAAATAGTTATTTTAACAATCAGGAGAATCGTAATTGTGATGTATTATAACCTAACAACTTTGTCGTCCTCTCCGAGGGCGTAGGCCTACCACAAAGTTGTTATTTTTTTAATCAGAGGCCTATCGCCGGCATAAAATTCTCGACACCAAGTTAGGCACTAACCACACGATAAGAAGAAGGAGAAGAATGGAGAATGATGTTGATATTCAATAAATGCTGATATATTTATTATCAGCATCATTCTCCATTATCATTCTTCTTTATCGCGTGGTTAGTGCCTAACCTGCTTTTATCCCTATTTATTTCGAGTCGGCGCAGAATGTCTTCTTCCTCCACACTTCTCTATTAATCGACATCTTAGCAGTCACTCTTTTTCTATCATCTTTTACACAGACAAGAGACATTTTTTATCAATATTTGACAGGCTCGCGTTTGACCAAAAAACACAACGTACAAAATTCAATCGACAATCCAGCATGCTTGCCTAGAAAAATAACCTACTAATCACCTACACAATCCTTTTGACAATTTTGTCATTCAAAATTCAAGTACCAGACAACTTAATTAAAACTTGTGTAATATTAAATTAATATTAGTACAGTATATTACATATAAATATATTTTCTACAATAACTAATAAGGTATAATAATAAATAGTGATCACTATCGATTGTAACTAGATACAGTTTTAGTACTCTACCAAAACAAAACTAAAGCATTACGGCCTGTTTGCAACAATATTTGAGTCAAAGCCAGTGGCGGGGTTTCTGCAAATTAGTTTCGGAGAAATCTCATCTTATTACATTTACAGATAATCATCTTACAAGACTATACACCCGTTTCGGACACGAAAGTCAGACATCTTTCGTGTCTTCTACTTTCTAATCATATAAGAACAAATACCGATCATTACTGAACTACGAGGCAAACGACAATACGACTCTAGTCTACCTCCGTAAGAATCGATGCATTTGTAAAAAAGATAGGCTACTCGCAACACACCTTAAGGTGTATTTTTGTTTGAACTAAGCAAAAAGATTATTTAACACCTAGTCCTCAATTTGAGTTTAAAACTAGGAACATGTTGTTTTGCGAGTGTACCATCTTATTTACTTTATCGATCTTAGTCGGGAGCTTACTCCAATCATATTGTAAACAGGCCTTTGGTAAAAATATTCAATACTTTTACAAAAATAATTAAATACAATTTTATAATCACATTGAAGCTGCTAAAATACGTGTACTAACTAAAATGAGCGTAGCAAGGTCCTAATTGTGATTAATAACCATAATATTTTGAACTCACAAACACCTATATTATTTATAGATTCAACATCGTGTGGAAGATTATAGGTTTTTTTTAAATTTCAAAATGAATACTCTTTATTTATGTAAAAGCATTTGCTTATAAAGCAAGCAGTACGCTTTGCTAATTGCTTACATTAAGGCAATTTTATAATATAATACGATTGCTTTTAAATACAACAAAAATCAGCACCAAAGCTACGCTCGTAGCAATTGATCTACTTAATAATAAAATATCACACTCAAGTCTTTTTGGAATCGGGATCTAGCCTCCTTACAGCCGCCTCCAACGAGAAGAGGTGATCATCTTCAACATCTGGAGCAAGTTCCCGCATGGCTGCTGCAAGGTTGTATACATACTCCTTGTTTGGACCACTGGGACCTTGGCAGCTTGTCACCTGTTTCGCTATCTCTTCAATAGATGCTTCTCCTGAAAGTAGATAGTATTTTGTAAGTATTTTGAAATGAAAACTATTGTGATTGTATAGATGGTGGGAAGATGGGCTCGTAGAAGCCGGATAAGTTGCTGACAGGGACCGAAAACGTTACCCGTATCTAGGTTATACCCGTATTTACGGTTTAAATCGGGTTAACTTTTAACATAACATGACGCCGGTAATCCCCAAGGGTTAAGCACCGGTATACCTAATAATACACCCACATTTCACCAGATACATTTAAGTCTCATGTAATAGGGGGGGGGGGGGGCTATTGCCAGCAACTGGGCACAAATCCAGACTCCGTGACTGCTACTGATAAATTCCTTATGGAAAAACCCAAAAAACACTGCCCGTACCGGGAGTCGAACCGAGGATCTCTTGCTCAGCACACGTGCTTGCCACCACTAGACCAACGAGACAGATTTCCAACTTTAAAAACCCTAGAGTAAAGGTTAATCGGTATTATAGCGTTAATCAGCTTATAATAACCGGTTCACGCACAAAGTTCACTTTTGTCATGAAAAATATGCAAGAAAGTGAATGAGTTAGCCCGCGCTTGGTGCTTTCTCTCTTTCATTCTAGTTAATCAGCAATATTTAAATGGTTAACCCATATATTATAAGGGTTAACTCATATATTATAAAGGTTAACCTATTAAGGCAAGGTTAAGCGGTTAGCTGCTTAACCTTTTGACCCGATTAGTCAGTTCCTGATTGGCGAGAATCGAGTTGAATGCCGTGCTATTAGAGTCTACATCCAACTGTAGACTGCTGTAGGCTGCTGATGATGAAGAGAGACCATTGAAAGACAAGGCGAAATCGCGTTTAAGGAAAATGATAATACTGAAATGAAGATAAGTATGCCTGCCAGGGTTGCAGTACTGTTCAAAAGAGATACCGCGGCCCTGGAACACAAAGGGCTAAGAAGAAACATGGTTGGGTTTTAGTCAGTACAAGTCTGACACACCCTTCCGCTCCGCCCAGAGTGGGAGGAGTCATTTGAGTTCCCACCCGAAAAAAAAAACAAAGGTAGTGTGCAAGCGCAAGAGTTTTTCAAAAGTCGCATCAAAATAGAAGTCTTTTCGTCGGTGAGAGACCCTTGTGCATGTCTGGATGTTCAGATTGTCAATATAAAATATGTTTGAAAATAGATGCATTGTCATGTCTGTATGGTTAAATAGTTTACCAAGAATAGGACACACAGATCATTCAAACACAAGTAAGCAAAGTCATGCTAATGTAAAGTATTACAGACTGACTACCAGCTAATTGTTATGTAAATGAAATTTCAAACTATGGCACTAACTAACGGTCGAACACAACCACTTTTCAACCTTATTACACAGTGCACAGGGCATAAGGTTGACTGTCAGTGAACTCGGTAGTACCTTACATCTATCTACTCAACACCTACAGTCCTACAGTGCATCCCATATATCATCAACTATATTGGGGTCGGCTTCAGTATTTTACATGGAGCGACTACCTCCACCACCCAGTTAGTAATGGGTAATAAAAATACCCCTTGGTAAGACTGGTTGTCAGACTTTCAGGCCACTACCTGTAACAACTGTCAAAGATCTACAAATGATGGCTGGGCCCAGCGAGCCTAAAATGGCCGCTTTTGGAATGGTGATAACCATAAAGTCCATTTTAAGTTTTTTTTTTTTTAACGTGATTCATATTATGACTTTGCTAAAGCGGTCATTTTAGACCCCCAGCAGCTTAACGTGAAACTCTGTGCGTAATAGATGGTCACCCATCCACGTACTGACCTAGGCAAGTGCGGCTTAACTTTGAATATCGACCGTGCGGCTGTTATTATTAAGCCACTGGTGCATCCCATATAATATAATTATGTGTGGATATAACTACACAATATTTAATAATGTGCAATAAACTGTGATAGAAAGTAAAATATGTACATGTTAATTGTAAAGCAAATAATTATATTCAGTGATCCTAGTTAAACCAAATAGCAATGTGATTCATTCAGGAAACGAAATTATATAAGATCACAATAACTTTTTTAACAGGAACTAATTTGTATGTATTGGGTGAGGTAGGGCTACGGATAATGAAGATGAAATGTTACAAGACATTTTTATTTACTGCTAGTATATCCATGTGTCAAAATTATATTGGCAATGAGCGAATCCTTGCCGATATAATTTAGTTTTCAAACAGTTATTACAAAAAAGAGAAAACAAAGTTTATTTTTGTCCTATTTTTGCAATTATTGTTACCTTTAATAAATTAGTATCTCATTATATCAGGACCTTGGTACCTTATCTTGTTAATCTATGTTAGTGTCTGTGGTCTAGTTTATTAAACTGCATTTTCTGTAATCAATTGTGTGTCCTGATAAATGATATACTCTCTGGTTGAACTGAATTTGATAAAATTTAATAAAAGTTCACAAATACTGGATGTAGATCTAATAAAAGTAATAGGGAATATGCATGCAATACAAAACTCTTTTTATTTATGAAAAATGCCATAAATTGGCGCATAAAAACACTGTGGTAACTTGTTTAAGTTTCTAATACATCACTTATTTTACAATTACTTACTGTTTTATGTAGCATGTTTTTGGTGAAAAGGAACGCACTGTCAAAACCGTCCTCGATAACGCCGGTATTGACGTCAAAGTTCATTGTGTCAAAAAAATACTTTTAATTGAAAAGTGCTAAAAGTTTCAGTAAAATTTTATTATACTATTGTCATTGCAATTTTTACTTGATTATAGCACATACAATTCGTAACATTATTTTATTAAGGCCAAAAAAAATTAGATGTAAACAAGGCAGATTGTGGATAATGACGTCAGTTCATGGCCGCGACAGCTACGGACGTTTGAACTGTCGTAGAAAATTGCAGGAGTTTAATATTATTTTTGTGTGACAAGCAGTAGTTGAACTTAACTTTTTAAAACTTTTCTTGGGTTCATAGTACTGTATTTTATTGATTTAAGTGAAGAAAAAATTACGTGCATATTCCCTATTATTACACTAAATTAGGACGTGGCAGGGCTATGGTATGTAAGCGACTGGCGAGGGGGGGGTGCTCCCGGCCCGGCGGCTATCAAAAGTACAATTCAGCAATCACATCGCTAGGGTCACTACAAATGCATTTCTCATAAAAATAAAGACCTATCTTACCCGCATAAGATTCATTTTCCTCCGTAGCAACATACAGTGTCAACTTAAATGGCTCAAGGGTTTCCTTAGGGTGGAAAGTGACGGTTTTCTTAACATATCCGTTCTTCTCTCGGTAGTCTAGGTGCTCGGTAACTTGGTTGACATCTTCCTTCCTTATTTTGTATGCTACACCCCATACTTTGCTGCTCGGGTCATTACTTTGGATCAGCGTTACTACTCTGCCTGGCTGGAATTAGTAATTGTTCATTTATTTATTGATATGTAATCCAAAATCCTCAGAAGTCCAAACTCAAGGTTTGCCAAAGAAATGACCGATCGTTTACGCAACACTACAATACGCTCCAAGACAGGCATCGCCGATGTTGGTAAGTCTGCGAGGTTTAAATGGGATTGGGCAGGTCACATTTGCAGAATGGGTCAGGACAGATGGGCCAGAATCGTCACACAGTGGGTGCCTGAAGACGGTCATCGTCACAGAGGCAGGCCCAAAAAACGCTGGTGGACTCGATCCTGACTGATTGGCCAGAGGAGGCAAAACACCGGGAGAGATGGAAGGAAATGGGGTACGCCTTTGCCCAGCAGTGGGATAGAACAGGCTAACTAAAAAAAAAATGTAATCCCTGAGGGGCTAGACAGATGTGTACCCAATAGTACTTCCACATTTATGCCTTTATTCCCGTCTGCCACCCACTACACACTACACCACACACTGGTCCTGGCAGTTGCAACTATTTGTCACATCTACCACCACTGGTTGTGCTTGCGTCTGTGGAGTCACATTTGCCCCGAATTCTGCTACCACTGGTGGCAGATGACACTTATGTGCCAGTTATGTTTAAAGTTCCATGTGAGCTAATTGCCTTTAACCAGTATTGATATAAATCTACAAAAACAGGCCAAGTGCGAGTTGGACTAGCACTAGTAGGGAAGCACCCTTTAATTAGGGTTCCGTACCTCAAAAGGTAAAAAAGGAACCCTTTTATGATCACTCTCTTGTCCATCTGTCACCATCGATTTTCTAAGGAACGGGTGGACCTAGCAAGTTGAAATTTGTAAAAGATACTGAGGTCTATAGTTCCTATTAGCTGTATAAAAATCAAGGTCCTGAGTCAACATGATAAAAAGTATGGTAGTTCTCATTGACCTAGAATCATGAAATTTGGCGAGAAGCAATGTCTTACAGCATATGTAAAGAGAAAATCTGAAAACCGTAAATATGTAGTTTAATAACAAAATACCTAGATTATACGGAACCCTCGGTGCGAGAGTCCAACTAGCACTTGGCCGGTTTTTTAAATTTATTTTTATTAATTGTTGTTAGAGCAGCAACAGAAATACATATTCTGTGATAAACGTCTACCTATTACATCAGGAGATTCAGTTCATGGCAGCAGTTCTCAGTTGATGGCAACAGGCTCGCCTTCTAATACTATCTAAATGTGGTGTACTATAAGGTACACCTCTGCCTAACCCTTTGGGGTTTACATGCGTGATGTTATGATGTTATCATAAATACAGGTATGCATTACGCTTGCTTGCCAACATTAATAATCATGTGATTAGTTTTCATTTTTACAATGTTTTAGGTTTCCCACCATTTGACACCTCTACCATCTAATTCTCAAAGATTGAACAAACATGGAATGAAAACTGAAATCATTCTTTGTATGATGTACTCATGTCTTAAACTCCAAGGTTATGACCAACCTTCATAACTCTCCTCTTTCTTTTAGTGACAACTGTGACAATTAGTATATTTCTTTCAAAAAGTAGCAGTGGAAATCCCAGAAGAGACCAACTTCAGTTTTACATCGCGCGTCTGTAAGATTGAGTAAATGTGAACTTACTTTTCCAGGTATTCCTCTATGATCAATGCTGTGTTGATAGAATCTTCTCAAATAACCTTCTATATAACCTACAACTTTGTATTCATATTTGAAATCAACTTTCCATACCAATGATCCGTACCCAAAGACCCACATCGTATCTGTATTTTTTAACATTCAATTTTATCGTTTGTAAAATGCTGAGTTTAATAAAATAAGAACATTTTTTTTTACTTTTTGCCTAATCTGAAATCACAACACAGCAGTCGGCACAGCGCGCATGAACGAACGTCACACAAAATCACAAAACTGAACGAACGAACGTCAAAAGCAAAACGTCAACGCCAATCAAAAGGGATATGGTTGGCCTTAGCCTGCCCGAACTGGGCGAATGGAAAAAAAAAAAAAAAAAAAAGGGATATGGTTGGGATAGGGAACGTGTAGGAACTATAGGTGGCAGCACAAATCGACAAAAGAGACACTGTGCGGACAGTAAAGGAAACTTATCAGCTGTCATCGTGCTTTCAACTACGGTGGATGCTCCAGGGTAGCCCGCGAATTCAATTTTTCTGACGTTTTTTTTGCAATTTGCAGGTCAGTGTCAGGTTGTGTGTTGATAAATATGATTCGCGGCTGTAACACGTATGTAGTTATAGAATTATAATCATCAAAATCATCAATACAACCCTCCAAGCTCATAAATGTGCAGGAATTACTTTTTCAAGGTCAAATTCATCCCTGGAGCATCCACCCTAAAGCACGATGACAGCAGGAAAAGTTTCCTTTACTGTCCGCATAGTGTCTCTTTTGTCGATTTAGTGCTGCCACCTATAGTTCCTGCACGTTCCCTATATGTTTGAATAAATTGAGTTAAAGGGCAGAGAGCACGAAGCGCTCACGTAGACACGAGATTTAATGAAACTTTTGAGACAATTAATACCAAAATAAAGGTGTATACGAGTTTACAGCTTATTATCTCGCATTCGGAGGCGAAACCTTAATAAGACTGGCCCATAGCCCCTTAGATATATATATTTTACTATACTCTTTGGACTGGCTTACACAACCAACCTAAAGACAGGTATGATGATCTGTGATATACATAATAATACTATAAGTAATGACATTACATCATTTACATTCAAACAAAAATGACATAAATTGTAATCAAGGGAGTTATTGTCAAAATTGTGTTGTCTTCCACAAAAGCCAATAATGTAGAGGTGAATATAAAATACCTACCTGAAGTTCCATCGTTAATATCCTGATCCACAAGCCTTACGATATTTACTAAACTAGAATCTTCAGTAGGTACCCATATCAGATGAAAATGACTGGTAAGCTTATAAAAACGAAATAACTAGGGAAATTAAACATATATATATAATAGCTGGCACAAAATGTCTATAGCTCAGAGACTGTGTGATAAAATAATTGTGGAGCCAGTCATAATAAGGCCCAGTCATGGAACATTTGCGCGACCAAGAAGTAATGCATCTCAACGTCCACCTAACAGACACTGTACTACAACCAACCTAAATGCAGGTCAGAAAACAGGAATTATGAGCGCAAATAAAAAATTTACGACTATTGATACCATTGGTCCAATTAGAAGAAACTATCGGCACAAAGCATCGGTTACTAAGGTAACAGTAGCAGACACGCACACGTCTGGACCTATGCTGTGTGATAATGAATGCATTACAAACGTTCGCAATCGGGACAGCGGCAAAAGTGATAAATGCAAATGCGTAATTACAAAAACGAATTGTAAGACAAGCGATAAGGAAATTCAAACACAAAACATGAATATTAAAGCTTGTCTGAATTTGAACATAGCTAACCTTAAAGATTGTGGTATACAATGTTTGGAATTGTTTGACCAGCAAAATAAACTTCGCCGACTTATCTCGGTACCAATGGTGGACAATTCTACGACGCCAATAAAGGTTGAAAATGTTGCACACAAGGGAGTTCAGAATGTAACTTCTACCTTTTTTACCCTTTCAACTAATAAGTTCCACCGTCCTTGCAATCGATGGTCTCTCGGTCCGACAAGATCTCGTGGACCCGATTTCTAAACCCACTAGGTATCACAAACGCACAAGCCTGTTGTTATGATAAATTAAAGTAAGTAGTATAGTCACGAGCATCAACATGTATACACTTACCTAAATTAAAATGCGATTGTCTCGTTTTATAACGATTGCAACTTTGAACTAAGACCATTTTCATATTAACATGGGTTCCAAGATACTAAGTTAGTAACAAAATGAAATGGCGATCAATGCAGTAGGAGAATTTTGATACAAGTGGAGAAAGTTTGTTATTGCATTCGAGGCGGAATTAACATGAGCCGTAGGCGAGGGTGTTATTGAGCCGAGAACTGCAATAACAAACGTCCACGTGTATCAAACGTTTTTCAATGCACTTTTGATGACATAAAATAATGAAAAATATAATTGTCATTGATTAAGTAGTAACTGGTATTTAAACATAAGTACTATGATTTTTATTTTCTTTTTTATTCCGCGCTTTGCTTTCGCCAGGTTGAAGGAGAAACAAAGGTATGAAGCCGTTAAAAAGCCTAATATAAAAATAGTTTTCATTTGAATTGAGAACACAAATAAATGTTAATTATTCTATATTATATTATACTATTAGCTCGATGTTTTCTTAATAAAAGTAAATATGTACTTATTAGTTTTAAATGATCATGTTTATCTATTATATTCTATGTACAGGGTGTTATAGTAGTCGCGTGCCATAGCTTAGGGGTGAGTTCAGTGTCGATAAAAGAACCCGTAAAAAATGAAAAAATAAATCCAATAAAATATTTAAAAATACTTAAATAAAAACATAAAAAATATTGCAAGATCAACCTAATTTAGTACCTACTAACTTCAAATAGCAATATAAAATAATTTTAATTCTAAACGATTGCTATTTTAAGTTAGTAGGTACTAAATTAGGTTGATCTTGCATTTTTTTTTTGTTTGTTTTAATAAGTTTTTGGTTTTTTTTTTTTTACGGGTTCCTCCACCCTATACACACAATTTAAATATTCAAAAAATATTTACACCGTAAAGAGGCACACTGCATTGCCGAAAAAGAAATCACCTCAAGACTATAGGCATTGAACCGATTTGAACTTCGTATATGTATACGTTACCTGTGGATTTTAAAAATGAAGAAAACGCACACGTTTGAAATACATTGCATGTTGAACTTATATCGTAGTGCGCTAAGAACCCGTTTTCGAGGAAGTGTATTGAAAAATCACTTTTACATTGCTTTGTGCATACATATTGGTGCTCGTGATTAGAGACTGAACCTAGCTGCAATCGCATTTACTTTTACCTTAATATTCAAATAAACAACCTAACCTGAAACTTCACTGCATTTACATATGGCATATGCACGATTTTTTTTTCACTTACCTATATCAATAAAATACAGTACTATCAACCCAAGAAAAGTATTAAAAGTTAAGTTCAACTACTGCTTGTCGCACAAAAATAATATTAATAAACTCCTGCAATTTTCTACGACAGTTCAAACGTCCGTAGCTGTCGCGGTCATGATGTGACGTCATTATCCACAATTTGAATAAGAATAAGAAAAAGAATAATTTATTTCCTTAAAATACAGGTGTTACCAGATGTTAAAGTTGGTGGTTTAGGCACAAACCATATTTTGCCTTTTTAGGGCATGCAAATATAATTTTACATTACATTATTGTATTATTGTATAATGCGTATCTATATGAAATTTAACAAGATGTATTAAGTGAAGTAAAATAAATTATAAAATAAAAAATAACACATATTGCACACGAAACTTATACCTATATCTTAAAATTAAATTTTGTGTTGCAGAAATTCTTGCAAACTGTAAAAACAATTTTCTGTCAACCATTTGCGCAATTTATTTTAAAATATTTAAAAGGGAGTTCTCTAATATTTCTTGGTAATTTATTAAAGATGGAAATACACATATGAAACACATTGTTTTTAAACAATTTTGTATTGCAAAATGGGATCATAATTTTTGTTGGATTTCTTGGCCTCTGCTTAGTGTAACTGTCACCTTTGAATTTAAAAAATTCACTATGTTTCCTTACAAATACCGATACCTCAAACAAATACATGCCGGTCAGCGTCAAAAGCTTAAGTCTTTTAATTTTAAATAAAGGTCTACAAGATTCTAGAGGGGCGACACTGCCCTGTTTACATCTATTTTTTCTGGCCTCAATAAAATAATTTTACCAATTGTATGTGCTTTATTCAAGTAAAAATTGCAATAACAATATCATAATAAAATTTCAGTGAAACTTTTAGCACTTTTCAAATAAAAGTGTTTTTTTGACACAATGAACTTTGACGTCAGTACCGGCGTTATCGAGGACGGTGTGTTTTGACAGTGCGTTCACCGTTTCACCAAAAACATGCTACATAAAACAGTGAATTGTAAAATAAGTGTTGTATTAGAAACTTAAACAAATGTACCACAATGTTATTATGCGCCAATACAAGGCATTTTTCATAAATAAAAAGAGTTTTGTATTTCATGCATATTCCCTATTACTTTTATTAGATCTTTGACCTACTCTGAAGACTCAGAACAATACTTAGCTACGCAAAAAATGGCGCCCTTAAACTTTATGTAGGTAAAACAAGTTTTGCAATGCTGTGCGTGCGGCCTTTGAACTGCAGTTTATTATGGCGCTTAGGCAGTCTTTTTCATTGGCCACTAGGAGCGTATACCGAGGGCCCTGCAATCCTTGTGAGCTCCGAGTAATCGAGCATCATAGCAGGGTTGTCAAAAGAAAACCTGACATCCCAGGGGTGTCACAAATTTTCGAGCATGATTCTCTAGCATATCTGCATAAGTCAATAAGTATTAGGTACGTTTCTGACTATTCGTACGATACGAGTCTTTTTGCATGAATGGTCAAAAGAAAAAGTAACTTATCCGTGGCGTTATGTAGATACCATTTTAGGTACCGTTTCAAATAAAAAATACTCGTATTTCTAAAAAAGTTTGCAACCGGGCAACCCTACCCGAGCCACTGCAGGACGATACGTCCATGTGCAGGACCGACTCGCAACAGTTGGCATTTGGCTCCTGACATTGCCGAACATTACCGACCAAGATCTACATATTCTCAATAGTTCTTAATTAGTTAGCTGCTCTCGGGGCACGGAGCGCTGGGCTACAATATCGTGACTCAAGTTCGATTCCAACCTAAGGATTTTCTCTTTGAGAATCGAGTCATGTGTTTTTATTTTATTTTATTTTGTGTTTGTTTTTTATATTGACTTTTTTATACCGACTTGGGGCACCATTTTATTATAAACCATTCAGAAGTAGAAACCCCGCGAAGCAGGGCTCCGTCGACCGGGACTCCCTCGACTCGGATGCGAGAGCGAGCGTTTCAAATTTCGCGCCACCGGGAATGTCAGCAGCCAAAGCCTTACTGGCTCGAGACGGTCGTACCAAAAGCTACCGTAGGGCTGCGTTTCCAACAGAGATCAGCGAGAGGATACTTAGTGAGGGATGAGTGAAACTATTGTGAACTGCGAGGCAAAGGCCTCTTTTCCACTGTTACGATTCCACTAATCCCTTTGTTTTATGTGTAGTTAAGCGCCAAGTTGGCCTGCGAAATTCAAGCAGCTGCAGTTGCAACT
This sequence comes from Xestia rhomboidea, assembly GCA_963853795.1. Classification (NCBI taxonomy): domain Eukaryota; kingdom Metazoa; phylum Arthropoda; class Insecta; order Lepidoptera; family Noctuidae; genus Xestia; species Xestia rhomboidea. The sequence continues at coordinate 10,565,855 of OY970778.1, forward strand.
CAGTTTAAGGATATTTTGGTGATCAAAATTGAACTCCGTCAATTCTGACCGTAACAAAAACGTACAGTCGCCAGCACATCAAGTTCCCACAAACTGTCAAATGTCTCCAAATGATTCAAAACCATACAATAATGTTGACGGTTCAGTTCAAAATCGAATGCGAAAATTTGACAGTTTGTAGTAACTTGATGCGCTAGCGACTGACCTACTTGTTTACAGAACTATAATCATTACAATCAAGATTAACAATACAACTTTTATTATAATTCTCCTTTTTCTCTCATCTTATTCATCGATTTATCGTGACAGGACTAACCCAAACAAAGCAATTGCCTACACTGAGCTTATGAGCTAACTTTGATGTTGCGCTCGTCACCCCCCCCTGGCGACGCCCATGCGTAATGGCGATCCCCCACCGGAAGCATTCGCTTGTAATGTAACAGTTCAGATTCAAGCAGTCTTGTAGCGTGGGTTTTTGCCCCTCGGGGCCGGCCGGAACACAAGTCAAAAAGGTATTAACAAAAAACCGGTCACGTGCGTGTCGGGCCACGCGCAGTGTAGGGTTCCCTAATAGCCTGTTATCACAATATAGAACGAACCCGTTGGTACAGCGCCATCTAGCGGCAGCTTTGTGAAACTTATGAAAATTTATTATCCCGTTTTATACACGTTATACTACTTCAAGGATTTTGTATTTGGTACAAAATTATCCAACACAAAACCTCGGACAGACAGGCAGACGGACATGACGAAACTATAAGGGTTCCTTGTCAGGACTACGGAACCTTAAAAACTTTTTTGCAAAAAATAAAACCGACTTCAAAAATGTGAAAAATAACTAGCATCGGAAGTCGGTGACAAAAAAACTAAATCAATCAAACAAAGGTCACAGGTTATTTTTTAGTGGTTCACATGTGCTTACCCCTTCACAGCGCACCGGCGTGATGTTATGTTATTAACTGGTGTAAACAATAGACAGTCATGAGATTTTAGCAATCCCAGTCCATTTGCTATCATTTATTGAGGAGTTCTGTTGATTATCTCCGCAGTTCTCGGCTCAATAACACCCTCGCCTACGGTTCGTGTGTTAATTCCGCCTCGAATGCAATAACAAATTTTCTCCACTTGTATCAAAATGTTCCATTCTTATAGTTTTCATATAAAATTATAGGTAGAGACGTTTTTAGGGTTCCGTACCTCAAAAGGTAAAAAAGGAACCCTTCAAAGATCACTCTCTTGTCCATCTGTCACCACCGATTTTCTCAGGAACGGTCGGGCCAGGGGTAGGGGTAGGGGGTCCTATTAGGTGTATAGAAATCGAGGTCCTGGAGTCAAGACGATTTAGAAAGATATTAGATGGGCTTTAGATTTTCGCGAAAACTTGTAAGTACCAAAAGAATAATGGGCGTTTTTGTATGAACCCCGTCCCTCCCCTTGTAGCACTCCCATCTACGTATCAAATTAAAGTACTTGAAAAGTGAATCATTTCAATGTATGACAGCAAACCTTTAGAGCAGCGGTCGGCAACCTTTTGGCAGGCAAGGGCCACAAAGTTAACCCTAGAAGCCCAATATACCTACGTATTAAATAGTCAGATTCACGTCAGATTGAAGAGATACCTACATGAATTCTACTTACCATTATGTAGGTAGGTAACGTTTGTATTTCGATTTAAGTCTAAATAACTTTTTTCCCCCGTTTTATAGGTTTGTTGTCTTACATTGAAATGATACACTCTTCAAGTACTTTAATTTGATACATAGATGGGAGTGCTACAAGAGGAGGGACATTTTGCCCATTGTTCTTTACCTTAATTATCATTTTTTTTTATTTTTCGGATTTTTTCCTTTACTTGTGCTGTAAGACCTTGCTTTTAAATTGACAATTCTAGGTCAACCGAAGTGGGTTATAGGTTTTGGGTCGAAAACCTATAAGTACATAGGATGGTTCCCGTTGAATTATGACATTTTGCCAGAAGCAATGTCTTACAGCAAATGTAAAGGGAAAAATCTGAAAACCGTAGATCGGTACCTAAATATGTAGTTTAATAACAAAATACCTACAAGATTTTAAGGAACCCTCGGTGCGTGAGTCCAACTCGCACTTAGCCGGTTTTTTTTTATTGTAGGTACCTTCATAATGCGTCATGTCGTAAGCAGTATGTTCGGTTCACAATATTTCGACGTCCGACGACAGTTTACAATTTTGGTAGACAGATTACAATCTAACGGGTTTTACAATTTGACGCCGACGGATAATGGAAATGGGTGTGTTAAAAATTAACTATGTAGTTTAAATACTCAACAGTTTCATCATAGTGAAATAGGTATGGCTTGTGTGTGGGTCATTTCAAACCTCAAATAATTATGTAGTTAACAATTTTGTACGCCATGTCACTATGGCAGGCTAACGCGACGCTTCGATACAACCTAAATCACGTCTCGTCTAGACGCCTCTAGTGGACTCTATGCAGCTTCAATGCCAGGAGAAATCTATACATATAATAAAATCGTTGAGACCAAAAAATCTGTTCATTGAAGATTAAAAAAAAAAAACCAGCCAGGGTGACTTGAAATAAGTAACTGAACATATTAAAACCATTTAAAAATTTTTTGTTTGTTTGTTTGTTTGACCACGCATCACGTAAAAACTGCTGAACCGATTTTGTTGAAATGTTCACAAATCTGTTTAAATACATTCAGAATAACATATAGGGTATAGAAATTTTGTTTTTTTTTGGAAAAAGGGGGTGAAAAGGGGGGGTAAAGTTTGTATGAAAAAAAAAAATTAGATTGTTCTAGAATCATGAAACTCAGAATAAATACTTATTAATAAAAATAAAGAAATACCTGTCTTAGCATTTTTTTTAAATCTCATCCAGAGGCGCAAAAAAGAGGGTTTTGTGTTTAAAATTAATAAACTTCAAACACCTATACAATCAAAACCAATGAAGTCTAACCTTTTAAAGTTGCTACATATACTCCATATCTAATACAGGTAAATATAATTTCTCAGTTTTCTTGAAATTTGATTTTTGAGGTGAATACGCACAAAATAGCGGAACTCACGAAAATCAGCTTTCCTCGGTTTAAGTAGTTGGTACGAAATGTTTGTGCGCGCATCACGTCAAAATTACTGCATAGGCTTCTTCAATATTTAAACTATATATTATCACGCTACTTCCTTAAGGGGGTAGGCAATTTTGCATTATTTCTGTATACTTCAATTGTTTAACGTTTCAGTCATGACGTAAGTACATGAGAACGGCTATTTGTGGCTTATGTCAACGAAGTAAATAGCCTTGCAGTTTCATGACCGCTCTGTAAACTACGGGGTTGCAGGTTCAAACCCTCCAACATTATTTTCACTTTTTGTGATTTGTTTAATTTTTTTTTGATGCTTTGAGATTTCCTATATTTCATTTTGTATAAGTTGTGTGCATTTCTTATTTTTTTCGTGAAATATTTTTCCAAAAAGTAATAGAGTAGTACATAAGGAAGAAGAATACAATCATGCTACCCCCAAATAAATTGGGATAAGGGCAGGAGTATGATGATGAGGATGATTTCTCCAAAAAGAAGTATAGCGAACACCAGAAGCCTGATAAATCCACGTGTTCTTGCCGTGCAAGAACTGTGCTATGCTATTCGCAATAATCAATAATCCATACGCAGTTTACGTAGATTATATTTACAGCTAAATTGTTATTGGCCTCATATCGTGTTTTCGGGCGGGAGGAGACGCCCGGGTTCTTCCATTGTGAGGATCGACCGGAGGCCACGGTGGAGCACACTGTGGAGGTGTGCCCCACTTGGGCGGAGCACCGCCGTGTCCTCGAAGCGGCGATCGGCGGCGGCGACCTCTCTCCCAGCCCTGGTTCAATACATGGTCCGGAGCGAGACGGAATGGGATGCCATCACCTCCTTCTGCGAAGCAGTCATGCTAGCGAAGGAGGTGGCGGAACGTGAGAGGGAGAGATCCTCACGTCCCGGCCACAGCGGGAGACACCCCGGGCGTCGGGAGCCACGTATTGGCCCCCGGCCACCGTAGGCGCGGGCCTGTGGACGAGGAGCTATGGGCTAGCTCGCCGTCCGTCCGTCTCATGACGACAGGCCGTGTCGACGGCGCGTTCGTGTTCTACGCGCGCCTCAAAGAGAGTCAGCAAAAAAGAAGGGGTCCGCAAGGGCCGATGCCTGCCGGGGCTGCGGGACTATTCGAAAGAGATACCGTGGCCCCGGAACACAAAGGGCGATGAAGGAACATGGATGGGTTTTAGTCAGTAAAAGTCTGACACTTCCTCCTGCTCCGGGAGGAGTCATTTGATGATTTCCCATCCGAAAAAAAAAAGCTATATCGTGTTTGGGCTCATTCATGCACCTTGATGAGAACTTTCGACCTAGCTGGAGTATGACTGTCATCGAGTGTCTAAGGATGAAAACCTAAGGCTGTCGAGGGAAGCCCCAAATTGGAAAAACATAGTACAATATTTTAACGATGATTGCATATAATTCCGAGAAATTAAATTGTTACCTACTTGAATCTATTCTTGTTTGGTTGGTTGAACGCGCTAATTTTAGGAACGACTGATTCCAGTTAAAAACATCTTTTAGTGTTGGATAGCCCATTTATCGAGGAAGGCTATACGTTATATAACATCACGCTACAATCAATAGGAGCGGAGCATCAATGAAAATTGTTGCAAATACAGCGAAAAATTATTGCTTTTGAGAGCTTCCTTTCCGTGCGCTGCGTAAAGGGTAAAATTACTCAACAATCATACATGTATGACGGGATGGTTCCTCTTAAAAAGTCCGCTAAAGCATATTATCTGCATTTTTTTTAGGTTGACTCACACTCTCTCTAAGCCTCTCTCTCTCTTACGTAACGCAGACGAAGTTGCGCGGGTCAGCTAGTCTTCAATAGATGTGAAGGAGGCACCCAGACAAAATCAGCATTCATTTCGGTTTCACTTTGTAGAAATTGCGCATGCCTTTCATGAAAAAGTCCAATGGGAAAGGTATATTATAAAAGAAAACGAATGCTTTGAAATGATAAAAAGTTTATTCCTAGTCCACTACGACTGCATATAAAATTAGTGCATTCCTTGAAATTTTACCTTGTTTTGTACCTAAAAAATAATACAATAACGTGTAAGAGACAGATACATAATAATATTTAGAAAGGCAAAATTTTGTCAGTACATTCATGAATTTAATCATTTGAAAATATCAATGGAAATGTCGGTAAACATATAACAGTCCAAATCTGTAGGATACCAGATGTAAACACAGATTTGATCTGGGAATTGTAAAAAGGCCATAGGCCCACTATAAACAATAACAAAAAGTAGTACTTGTAGCTTTCCCTATCATTCTATAAAATCAATTATAATAATTATCCAACCTTATTGAAATTTCCAGAATTTCCATAAGGACCTAATACAATACTTTACGAGTGCACAGCATGTGATCATTTTCTAGTCAGTCTATTCAAGCTTAATGAATATGCTTGTTTTAGAAAACACCATCAACAATTGTGCACCAAATCGTATCATTACGATTCATCATCGTCTAAGCCTTCATTGAGGCTTTGTTTCATACATCTCTGCAATAAAATATACACTTTACCATTAACAAGTTAATAAAGCAGTGATGTGTAATTATGCTAGCTATATTTAATTTAATTAGTGTATAAAACTGCACTACTTATTGTATATTGTCCATAGTGGGCAAGTGTCAGAAAGTCAAGGCTCACATGTTCTGTTGCGCCGGACTGGCTGGTGGTGGCTGAGCTTCTAAATTTTTAATCAGTTGAGCCAACCAGTGCTTTGTTGAATTATCCTCTTGGAGGCATGCTGCAAATGTAGAATCCCTCAATTGATCTGGCAGGCATTGTCTTAATGCCTCTCTAGCCCTTGCATTGTCCGACAGGCGCAGGTAGCATCTCACAACATGCTTCAACAAGCGTGCAGACGGGTCTTTGGCCAGTGATAATACCATTTTTCCTAATATCATAGCTACATGAGAGAATCTGTCGTATGTTTGGCAAATATAGCAAAGTCCACTGTCATCTAGCAATATCTTCTGTAAAATGAATGTAGCCACAGTCTTGGATAATTCAGATCCATTCTCCATAATACGTAGACACAGTGGTATTATTTCAGTGGTTAACAGAAATGTAATGACTTCCTGTTCATCTGTTTTAACTAATGCTCCGATAACTCCGAGGCTAGTAAGGCGTAGGTATTCGAATGGACGTGTTTTAGAAACAGTGTGGAGGAAAGGATAAAGGAATAACGGTACGTGTGCTTGTAGGAAGGCCGAACGGGTCTCGGGATGCGACGCGACGCATTGCATGAGCGCTAGCGCGTTGCAGACGCGGTTACTCTGGTGAGCCGTGAGCGTCGGCGGGATCATGGCCACGTAAATATTGGTGATCTCTTGCAGCAGCGCGGCGATCGTGCCGAAACTGTGCCACAACATGGGTGCTAGGTCCGGTACATTCTCGCGCTTCTTACTCAGCTCCAGTAATGCATTTTCTCGCGTCTCAGGGTTGCACAACTCCAGAATCCATGTAAATATTTTTTCCCTGTCCACGGACTGCATGTTCGCCGGGCTCTGCTGGGTACTCATGTTAATCATTGATCTTGTTCTAATGCTTTAGCACTGGCTTCTTACAATACACGTAGGCTACGTGTAAGGTTAAATTCATTGTATTTTTGTGATACAGTTCAAAAGTTCACAGAACCATGTGTTAATTTATTATTTGCTTTAACGGGTAGAAACTATAATACTTTGATAACGAGATTATAATTCTGTAACTACAAACTATTTCTCGAAAGCGTCGGACAAACGACGACATTGACGTGACGTTTGAGTTTTGACAAGCAAAGAAGGCCAAAGACAATGCGTTATGCGAATAGTTTGTTTGTGCTTGTGTGGAAATAAAAAAAGATATTGGTACACTATACTTTTACTAAATGGGAGGTTGAGGAGGCCTGAAAAGCAGTTGCCATATGTAAAGTTCTGTTATTCCGCTGCAAATTTCGCTCTAAAATATTTGAATGTATTTGGCTGCAAACGACTAGCTAGACTGGAAGGGAAGTCTACCCCACTGCAAAGTTGGAAAAGGAAAGGAAAGTAAGAAACGTTTATAGATGTTGACTTACTAACGGTAGTTACGGTTTTAGAATAGAACGATAAAGCGCCACTCTAATTGGACATTTGGAATTCTGACATTTTATTGAACTTTTTGAAGCATGCATTCACTCACTCAATCAACTCGCTGTCGTCTGCTTACTGCTGTCACAGACAGATTGCCTCTGCCTGCTGATGCTGGCTACGAGCGATCAGTGTAATTTTATTAAATAAGTACCTAGTTATCAAGTCTGGTGTCGTGAATACAGTGCCCATTTAAAAGTTGTAATATTAAATAGTGAATTGACGCTGTACTGTTTCACCGTTTTTCTAATTTTATTATGTGAAAGTTGTGTTTTCTACGACTTCATAACTACGTTTATTGGTTTGTAACAGTATAAATAGATCTGTTCTTAATTAAAGGTGTTAAATTTCATCGTAAATAGTGAAGTATGACCCTGTGCTGATTTCTGTGTAATATTATCAGTCTCCGGTTGATTCATCGCGTTGACGCCATTGCTGGGTATAATTAACTTTATTAAACAAACTCCACTGTGGCGCATTGAGGCTACGCTCGTTATTCTGTTTTCGCACGCAGTAAAAGAGCAAGTTTAAGCAACTAGGTTTATCGTGTCAGGTGTTGAGTAAACACTTGATTGAATTGAACAATAATAAAGATTGACAAAGGATCTGAAAAGTGACAGAGCCCACACATTTATTATCCTATTTAAAACATTAGCAATAGGCTTCTTTTTAGCTAAATCAAACATAATTTTCAGTTAATTCAGTGAACATTTGCAAATTGCTCTAATCACATTCATACACATTGTGGCAGCCAGTCTGACCAAGGAATATCATTTCACCAGTAACAGTTTAATGTGTATCCTATTTGAAGTGTAGGTACACAAATTATAAAGGGTGTAACAAATGGTATTGTAACTGTATTGCATTAGTGTATGCAATTAAAAATTTGACTGATGTGTTAAAACTTAGAGACGATGCAATGATGACGATGACCTTTAGCAGTGTATTTCGGTTTATTTTGTAGTACAATGGAGGTGTCCCATTCTCTAACTCTCAACGAGTCAGCCCTGCAACAGCTGCCCGATGACAAGAAGCCACACTTTATATTTGAATGGCTCCGGTTCCTTGATAAAGTACTTGTGGCTGCACATAAGGTACATATATCATTATTGATTAATAACTATTTATTACCGATAATGTTAAATGGATATTTATAAATAAAATGTCCATGCTCGTCACACAAACATTTTGCTCTTACCGGGATTCGAACCCGGGACCCTAAGAACGTAAGGCAGCCTCACTACCGCTGCGCCGTTCAGGTCGTCAAGATGATAGGGCACAATCACAGTAGACACAGAACACAAGATACCATGAAAGAGCACTGGTACACCAGACACAACACCCGTCTTGTCGGAGGATCGTCATTTTTCTATGGGGGATGAAGAAGTTTACACCATGTTCCTCCTATAGTGTGCTGCTCTTTAATCTGCTCCTCTAGATTGCTTGTTGAGAGCTTTGGTGTACTGCTCTTTCATGGTATTGATTCTGCCATTGTCAGGTCAAAACATATTGGAAATAGCAAGAATTTAATATTGAGTTTCTGCAATGCTATTTAAAAGTTAAACTTAAAATTATTGTTCCTGAATTAGTAGTGTTACCTTTAGTTTATCTTCTGTTGCAATCAATAAAGAAAAAATCATGTATGTTTTTTCCAACAGTCTGACATAAAAAGCTGCCAGCAAAAACTAGTGGCCCAGCTAGTAAACCTGTTACGTGAGAACCTCGGTGGACCAGCAAGAAGGTTGCTAGCCAGAAACCTAGCTACCTTGTTCTCTGTTGGGGACACCTTCCTACTCTTTGATACTGTGAACAAGTGCAATGATATCATCAAGGTCAAAGATGATTCGCCTTCTTATTTGCCAACGAGACTGTGAGTATGAATTATTTTTTAAATGGTGACTAAACTGTAGTATTACTGTAATGTATTTATATTTATTTGTTTACATTACACAATCAAAGGTACCGTTCCAGTCACAGGGCATAGTAATTACTGTAAAAGGACTGTAAAAGATCTCTGCTTTGGAATGCCAAAGCAGAGATCTATATGGAGACCTTTATGAATAAGTTAGACCTTATAACATCAGCTATATGCCAATAAAAGTCCCGTCAAAATCGGGCCAGCCGTTTCGGAGATTAGCCGGAACAAACACACAGACAAACAAATATTGAATAAAAATGTGTTTTTGTTCGAAGTCCTGTATGAGTATATATTTTCATACGCATTCAGTAATAAGCTGTTATTTTGATATTACACACAGACACTTCAATTTTATTTATTAGTATAGATAAGTAACATGTAAATACACCCACTAAAATAACTTTGAAGAGTGGGGCCTTGATTAAAAAAATAAATGTACAACATTATATAATATAGATAGACATATAGATAGACGTATAGATAGACATATATATGTATAGACTTATGGATAGACATAGACACTGCATATTGAGTCCACATAAAGTTACCCCTCACCTAATTTACTGTCCCACGGGACTCGCCTGATAGTCCCAGAGTTGACAAAGCATTTCTAAATGCCAAAAGAAAGGTCAGTGCTAATACATACATGGACAAAGCAGTATTATACAATGTATGTATAGGTTTGACTTTGAATAGTTTCTGTGAGAGTTAGTAAAAGTATGTCAGTGGATAAAACACATCAACAGTTTTTTTTGCATAATATTTGCTTATAGCACAGAGGGCAAAAGTTAAATGATAAAAGCACGCACTGAATTTGGCTAGTCTTAAAATGTCATATCAGATTCTAGCATTGTTTAGTTTAAAAAAGGACCTTACTATTTTTAGAATGTTAACATTGCACTTAAGTCTTTAATAGACTGCAGTTATTACCTTAAAAATAAACTGTATTATGATTGTTTTGTTGATCTATAGAAAAATATAAAGAATAATAAAGGGTGTGACACTATGTTTCACCATGTTTCGATTTTTTTAGTATTTGTTTAACAACATAGCTGTCATTTGTCAGCTGACCCCGAAGTAATTAATACACATGTTCGGCTCGTGTGCTGTTGTACTGATCGGTAAACTGCGTCTGGCGCGTTTTAATCATGTTCGCTTCGGCTTTCCTTTTTCCCGAACGTTTATCTACATTAAAGGCCGATTCATGCCCATGATAGCATCCCTGACGTATCCCGATTTCGTTAGATGAATCGCACCTGTGTCATGCTCGTCACTACATACAAAATAATATAATATAAATATAATAAATATCGCTGGACATTACGCACAGCGCCATCGCAACGAGGCTTGTGTTATGGACACCAGATAGTTGATATACTACATAGATACTTTTGGTTTGTAAATACATACTTATTATACATATAAACATCCATGACTCGCAAAATGTCCATGCTCACCACACAAACATTTGCTCCTACCGGTATTCGAACCCGGGACCCTAAGAACGTAAGGCAGCCTCACTACCGCTGCGCCATTCGGGTCGTCAAAATATGTCGCGTTTGAGTGCCGTGGGATCCTTATAACATTTGCGATATGTTTATTTTCTATAATTTTACGCATGTTTTCAATAAAAGTCTTATGTTTAATGCCCAGTAGATCTTATTGTCCATTACACAATATACCAACGAAGCATGCCCATAACGAGCTTATTACGGATTATATTTATAATCGCATTATGTTAGTTCTATACTGCATAAAACATGTGTTTTAAAGGGGTAAGCAGAGTATGGTGTGCACGAAATATAATATTTCATCAGTACTAAATCGTTATTTTATTAAGTCCCTCATTTCTTGCGGTCACTAGAGGTGGGCAAGTTTATCTTTTTTGAGATTGGAACATTTGCATCTCGATCACTGAAATGATCCGAATCACTGATATGTTTCATTTGACTCATTTGGATCATCAGCTCAAAGGATATAAAATACCAACGTAAAACGATAACTAATTGTTAGTGCAAACATTTTATGCAAAAAACGAACGTATAGTATCAGATACGTAAGCGCCTTATTGGTAATTTTTACGTGCATGGATAACGACAACGGATATCTGTGAGTGTATGAGTGATACACATCTCTTTTGGTATCTCTTTCTGACTTGTATAGATTGTAATTATGTCGCCCGCTCACTCGCGTCTCTTTTAGTTAAAGTAACTAAGTGTGTCTCAGTCTCCCTCTCTCGCTCGCTCACTGCTTAGTCGCCTCGCGAGCGACGCGTCGCGCGCACCATGAGTAAAAGCAAAGTAATGTTTCAGATCCAAATGATGCGTTTGAAACGTTGTTACTGAACCAATCTTTTGAATCACTTCAATGATCCGGATCAGTGAGTCGCGTAGCGGTCACACTTTTGCCATTAACTTGGAACAAGTTGTCAAAATGCTGCTGTATTTTTCCTTATGCCAGTGGAACAAACCAAAAATACCACATGGCCACAAGACCATCGAGGCTATTTCTTTTATGCCAATTTATAACTTTATGCAAATGCTGCAGGATGCACCGCCTTCCCATCGTTAAAAATATGCATAGGTAATACGAATGCATATTATGTTGAACATACGATAATTTGCATGCAACATGCAACCCAAACTTATCGACACGCGTTGCAACCCTTCACAAGCGTTCTAATCACCTCTTATACACGGTATATTTTATTTCAGGGCTGCAATATGCTGCCTGGGCAGTATGTACGAGAAACTCGGCAGGATGATGGGTAGATCTTATGAGGAGACCGTCTCAACGCTAGTCAAGTCTTTCAAGAATGCTGAGTCGCAAACGCGGCTCGAGATTATGAATACTCTAGAAAAGGTTTGGTTTAAAAAAAAATATAGACTATATACAGGGTGTAATTTTTCAATGCCACCTGGAGGGAAAGTACTCGAAATACTGGAGATAGCAAATTATACTCAGAGGAAACATTCCTTTATTTTTAAAAAGAAACAAATCTGCATTTACAAATTTTCGAAAATTCGCTAGCCACATTCAGGAATCGAACCAACTAAAGTTCGAAAAAATAACATCCTGTACTTTTTTTACATCAATTGATAGGGGCAATCATATGGTTCAAATCTCTCTAACAAACATGATAAATTAAATGAAGAAAAATCATGAAATCTAAAGAACAGTTATAAATTTAATGGGATAAATTCAATGATGCCCGAATGTGGCAAGCGAATTTTAGAAAATCTGTGAATGCAGATTTGTTTCTTTTTAAAAATAAAGGAATGTTTCCTTTGAGTAAAATTTGCTATCTCCAGTATTTCGAGTACTTTCCCTCCAGGTGGCATTGAAAAATTCCACCCTGTAAATACTTTATATACATCGTGTAGGTTGTTTTGTGTTTGCGACGACCCGTAAAGGCAAAAGGTCGCGATTTATGCTCCCCTATTGCGGAGGTTTACTTCCACTCAGACTATTCGAGGCTCGATACTCGTATTATACGCGCGTTGTTCGTAGTTGATTACTAGACAAAGTTAGATTTTAATAAAAGGCAAGGAGAACAGTGGAATACCTATAGGTTAGTCAGTCTCATGTATAGTACACTTACTCACTGTTTTAAAAACAGGAAGCTTAAAAATAAACAATAATCACGGAAGATATCTCGTAAGTGACATTTTAAGTATAGTACACTTACTTTTTTAACGGTTGTCAGGTTTTAAATACTCTGTGGTTATTCTGTGGTTTTTTTTTTTCATTTACATGCTCCTAAGTTTGTACTCTTTGGTAAGTGTGTAGGCAGTTCCTTATTTGAATAAATTATGGAAATTAGTTTCAGCTATCAGTTCAGTGTGTAAAAAACGTATTTGGCCGACTTTGGCTTGCTTGAATATTAGTACCAACATACCTTACGATTTGTAATGTTTATCAACACACATGTTGAAATAAGTGAACAACATGTGTGTTGTTATAGCATAGCTGTGAAAACAATATCGCCAATGAACAAAAGTACTTCATGAAGATGATACAATATCAATTATGTGATTATTCTTGCAATGAATAAAAAGAGAGAGTTTTCTCAATAGGGCTTTAGAGTAAATGCATCATGACGTTTTATCTCCCAGATCTGCTTTTTATATCTTCTACTAGGGTCAATTTAGACAGAAAGAAAGAATGCGCGAGCATGTTGCAGGCTGCATTTAAAATAGGACCGTATGAGCATGATGTCTCGGCTTCCATTACCGTGTCGGGCAAATTGTTAGCGGGTTTTTCCTTCTGGGATTTCTCAGTAGCAGCCACGGAGTCTGGATTTGAGCCCGGTTGATGGCAACAGGCTCGCTCGCCCCCGATTACATGATGGGACTTGACTTAACTGGTGGAGTGTGAGTGTACGTGATGTTTTGTTTCTACTTTAAACAATGGTAATACAGGATATATTTCAATGCAGCCAGTAAACTACTCTTTTCCGTACTGTATGAACTAACCCGTAACTACTTCTTATACCTAATGACAAGTTTTCATTTAGATCTGCGTCGGCATGGGCACGGCTGCCCCCGCAGCGGTCCGCGAGGTGTCCCGCGCGGCCCGCACCGCGCTGTCGTCGGACCGCGCGCCGGCGGTGCGGGCCGCAGCGGCACACACGCTGCGCCATCTGTTGCCGCTGATGCGGTTGACGCCGGTCGACTTAGATGCCATTGCCGCCGCTTGCTTGAAGGCTGCACATTCCAGTGATTATTCGTTAAGGTGAGATTGACTCGCGATCGGAAGCATGATCTGTCCAGCAATTTTCTTTGTTTGCCAGGTTAGTTTTCAGCCTCCTAATATTAAACTTTTTATTTGTGTCTATTATTCTACAAACCATGAAATAAATAAGTAAGTATAAGTAAGTGCATCGAATAAAAATTGCATTAAATTTAAAAATTAAATTAAATTGCATTGAGAGCTTCGTCGTCGTGTCGATGATTCCCTTTATTAGAGTCAAATAAGTTTCGACCTCGACAGCGAGGGTGGTGGCTTCAGTCTCTCAAAGTGCAGATCACATCGTTAAAAATTTCAAATTCTTAAAATGGTCTTTATGTTTATTACCATAAAGTCCATTTTGAGAATCAAAAATTTTTAACGTGACTCATATTATGATTCTGCCAAAGCGGCCATTTTAAACCCCCAGAGCAGGACAGGAGGTGAGCCATAGTTTATGTTGAGGCTGCTTCCTGCTTCATCAGAATACCCCACCCGACCAAGTTGTATCTGCTGCGGCTTGCTGGCTTCGCAGTCGGTTTAGGGTCTTCTAGGTGAGCCGTGGCAGTTGGTATCCCGCTGGGAGTTTTCTGCAGGTTCAAGATGAGTGTGTGTGGGGAATGTCTGAAGAGCCACAACTTTTTTTCTTTGCCTGTGACCCCGTTGTTGTCGACTAATGAATTAGTCGACCCAAGGACTTCCGGAGTTAAGAGACTTAAGGAGTTCCAACTCTTCAGCCTGCCTCTTGGCATCTCTATGTTGTACAGAAGGGGACGAGAGGTGAATAATGAAGTGACCGAAGTTGAGCATATTTCACATCGGAAATGACTTTACCGGTATTTTTTTTGCAGATGTGCTATAGCAGAGTTGCTCGGTGCATTGATAGCGATTACCCAAGCTGGCGAGGTGACAAACCTGAATTCCAAATTGAAAGTTGGAGCCCAATCAGGTACCGTATTCCTATAATAGTACAGCATCTTTGCTGCCTTTAGTTAGGAATGTAGGTCGAAGCAATCTCATAAGGTATTTTTAATCTAAATCATATCTGTTTATAAAGTTATCATATAATTAATATAAGTAAGATTTATGTTTACCTATTTTATAATTCTGCAAGAAACTTCTGGCGCAACCAACACCGCCGCGCCGTCTACGATTTTCAATACAATCATAACCACTCTGTTAATGTCATTGAAGAACAAAAGTATCCTTGTAGAACTGTAATCTTTAATATCCCGAGTACTCTTCGATTCTGCCAAAGGTAGGTCATCTTCTATTATTTTCTTGTCTTGGTTCTTTCTGCTTGACAGCAATCTGTCGTCAATGACAATAAGCTGATTCTTTGTCCGATATCGCTGGGTATTATTAGGCCGCCTTCTGACTAAACTTTTAGAAAAAAAGGTAGTTTCACAAAAGTTAACTCTTCATGAAAGCCAGTAAAATACAGCCCCAGCAAACTTCTTTAAATTCGTGCAATACGCATCTATTACAATTCCATATGAACTTGCAGTCCAACAAAAGAAAGACCCGCCCAAGAACGTGGTATCACTAGACGAAGCATTAAACCTGCTGATGGGCGCGTTCCTTCGCGGAGGCACGTCGTTCCTCAAGGGAGAGATCATCAAATCCAGCTCCGGAGTCAACCGGGAAGTGCGCGTTTGTGTCACACATGTAAGTAGGTGGAATTCAATTAGCTAGCGGAACTCGGATCGGTGTCTAAACATAATTAGCATTTTTTTTCCAAACTCCGATTTCTAATCATGACCAATAGCCTAACTATTGGTAGAGGTAGAGTAACAAGAAGAAACTAGAATAAATGTATCACCAATATACGAACAAACAACTAAGAACAACAACACTAAGAACTAAGAACTAAGTTTTTTAGACATTTTTTGTACCCTATCACTATGTTTTCCTATTTAACCCAAAGGTTGACTGGTAGAGAATGCCTTGTGGCATTAAGTCCGCCTATGTACATGTACATGAAGTTTAAATAAATAAAATATACGCAAATGTATTGAACTAATTGCCGAATACTGAAACGTCACTCAAAATTTAAGTAGCACTAATATTATTTTAACAGATACTTAAAAGTGACGTTTGGCCATACGAAATTTAAAGTTTGAGCTGCTCAAATGTTAAGCAGCCCTTAAATTTTGAGTGACGTGTCAGTATTCGGGGGTTAAGTCTGACAACTTTTGCACGGCACCGGAATCTGACAAACAGCTTCTTGCGCTACTTGATAACCACCGGCGGTATTGAACTGAGTCAATTTTTGTGGTAGTCCTTCATAAAAATGTTTTATGAATATAAGGTTGAAAAGTGGCAGACCGTCAGTGACCTTGGTGTACAACGAAACAACAACAATAACAATTTTGTCAATAGCCTGAAGCCATATAAGATAATGTTTCATGAATTGTTTATTTTATTACCTCAGGCGTACGTGGTGTTCGTACAGAACATGGGAGGCGTGTGGCTGGAACGCAACATGACAACGTTCCTAAACCATGTTTTGGATCTAGTAGCCAATCCCAAGGCCGCTAGCTCACATGTCGACGCTGTTTACTCTAGGTAAGAACCACAGCATTGATCGCTAATATTATTGAACCACTTTGATTTTCGGAATAGCAAATATTATTCTTCTTAGCGTGTCGATGGCAATCTAAATTGTGCCTACCATAACCTTGCAAATGACTTGCACTGCTTTCTTGATTTCGTGCTTTCTTATTTGTCTTCTGTCCAATGTAGACGCTCCTCATACGTATACATGCGCAATGTAGACGTTACGCTGATGCAGCGTTTACGCGGCGTACACGTGACTTAAGGTGGATGCCTCCAAGCTCATAAAGGTGTATGAATTTACTTTTTCAAGGTCAACGTCATTCCTGCACCTTCATGCGCTTGGAGGGTTGTATTGATGATTTTGATGATTATAATTCTGTAACTACATACGTGTTACAGCCGCGATTCATATTTTAATCAACACACGACCTGTCACTGATCTGCAAATTGCAAAAAACGTAAGAAAATTTTAATTTCGCGGGCTACCCTGGAGCACCCACCTTAAACACGACATACTAAATCAATAATGCTTCTAATCTTCACAGAAAATGCATCAACTTCATCCTTCGCAACACGCTCGGCAAGATGCTGGGCGAGAAGGCGCAGGCGTCGGCGTGTCGCGAGATCATACAGATAGTCATCAAGCAGATGAACAGCATTGACTTCAACCCCGAGAATGCTAAAGATTGTAACCAGGTACATTTAGGAAGACCGCCGCGATTGTGTTTGATTTAAAAAACATAACATCACGCCTGCAACTCCCGAAGGGTCAGGCAGAGGTGTATCTAGTATTACACCCATATATATTACTTCTTCTCCATAGAGATCTACGCTAGGGAATGGGCAACTACAGTACTTTCTCAAGTTATTATGCCTTGTGACTGGGATTGTAGCTTTGGTTTTTTTTTTTGTATTTTTGACATTCAAAAGTGCCGTAATGGTCTAATTGAAATAAATGCTTTGAGTTTGAGTTTTGAGTTTGACCCACGTTACATTTCGCCAGTTATGTTAAAGCCAATTTAATAGGGGGCGAACCTATTGTCCTCAACCGGGCCCAAATCCAGACTCCATGGCTGATACTGAGAAATTTCTGATGGTAAAAACACAATAACAATTTGCCCGACCTGGGAATCGAACCCTCAGAAAGCTCAGAAGTCGTGATTACTCACTCATTGGTCACTAGACCAACGAGGTAGTCGTAGTTTGTTTTAAATAGGTGAAAAAAATATGTAAATAACATTTCGAAGCACTGTCGCTGAAAGTAGATTGAGAAGCCAAAAATTTAATGGTCATCCTATGCTGATCGTTCGATTGTTTCTATTAAAATCGAAGTTGAAGTAAGGCCAGTATTCGTTTCGAGTTGGCCAAAGAAATATCGGACTAAAAACATTGCCGTGGTCGCGTACAATGCGCCGCCTGATATTGCCTTATGGCGGTGGGGTGAAATAAAGAAAGAAAGAAAATTGTGTTTATTTGGCATTAAAAACATCACTACAAAGTATAAAACAAAGTCGCTTTCTCTGTCCCTATATGTATGCTTAAATATTTAAAACTACGCAACGGATTTTGATGCGGTTTTTTTTAATAGATAGAGTGATTCAAGAGGAAGGTTTTAGTATATAATTTGCGGGCGGGCGAAGCCACGGGCATCAGCTAGTTATAAATAAACAAACAAAACTAATAATGCCATAAGGGCTTCAGCTCAGCATAATGCCAGATGGCAACACATGGTATACTACCCTTTTTTTTTTTCGGATGGGAAATCATCAAATGACTCATCCCGCTCTGGGCGGAGCAGGAGGTAGTGTCAGACTTATACTGACTAAAACCCATCCATGTTCCTTCATCGCCCTTTATGTTCCGGGGCCACGGTATCTCTTGCGAACAGTCCCGCAGCCCCGCAAGGTTTACCACCTGACGCTGATTTTCAGCTGCAACCCACGAGTGCCTTACGCTCGACAACATAAACAAACACAGGAGGTGGGTTATCCGGGATCTCATGGTGACATGGAGAGAGCGACTGTCGCAACCCCGTGCAGGGCACGGTAATTCCCCTCTTTGAGGAGTGGCTGGAGAGACGCCACGGCGTCCTCACCTTCCGCCTGACGCAGGTTCTTACCGGACACGGATGTTTCGGTAAGTTCCTGCACCGAATCGGGCGGGAGGAGACGCCCGGGTGTTTCCATTGTGAGGATCGACCGGAGGACACGGTGGAGCACACGGTGGAGGTGTGCCCCGCTTGGGCGGAGCACCGCCGTGTCCTCGAGGTGGCGATCGGTGGCGGCGACCTCTCGCTTCCGGCCCTGGTTCGTGCCATGGTCCGGAGCGAGACGGAATGGGACGCCGTCACCTCCTTCTGCGAAGCAGTCATGCTAGCGAAGGATGTGGCGGAACGTGAGAGGGGGAGATCATCACGTCCCTGCCGTCGCGGGAGACGCCCCGGGCGTCGGGGGCCACGTGGTGGCTTCCGGCCACCGTAGGCGCGGGCCTGTGGACGGGGAGCTATGGGCTAGCTCACCGTCCGTCCGTCTCATGACGACAGGCCGTGTCGACGGCGCGTTCGTGTTCCACGCGCGCCTCAAAGAGAGTCAGCAATAGGGAAGGGGTCCGCAAGGGCCGAAGCCTGCCGGGGCTGCGAGACTATTCGAAAGAGATACCGTGGCCCCGGAACACAAAGGGCGATGAAGGAACATGGATGGGTTTTAGTCAGTAAAAGTCTGACACTCCCTCCTGCTCCGCCCAGAGCGGGAGGAGTTATTTGATGATTTCCCATCCTAAAAAAAAAAAAAAAAAGGAGGTGGGTTATCAGGGTAGGATATCCATGAAGATATCCATAAATTACATACATCTTTTTATATAGGTGTGACAACGATAGGTGTGTAAACAAGATTTATTTTTCAGGAGACACTCTTCAGCCAGCACCTACTAGTGTGTGCGCTGATGGAAGCAGGCGAACTGGCGCTACAGCTGGGCACTTCAGTGCAGAACCTCGTGACTGACACATCGCTGAACATGCTCGATGCTATCTGTACCGTAAGTAACTATATGCTTTGGTCTAATTTAATAAATAAATAAATTAAATTAATTTGTAAGACAGTACATACAGCCGTCACAGAAGGCTCTGTATTTTGTAAAATCCACCACAGTCTGGTATTATTTTATTAAAAGACGTGGATATTGGTGTGGGTTACATGTTTGTGATCTTTAGCTTTTAAGGATTTTTTTTTTGTATTTCCTGTAGCATGTAACTGTTTTATGTCCCTAATAAATAAAAAAATTGTTTAATATCCTCTGTTGCACCTGTTGGTCTTCCCATTTCATCCGATAAATGTGACATACTGATACTGTTAGCCTGCGTTATCCCACTGCTGGGCAAAGGGATCCATTCTTTCCCCATTCCTTCCCCATTCCTTCATTGACTTCTAGTTGTTTCGATACAGAGCCAATGTCAATTTTTGTACGAGGTAAGCCGGAGTATATATCTTTAATGTGATTATATTATTTGTCTGTAGAATACAGACTGTGCCATTTTTCAAAGGGAATCCGTTAGGAATCGGGTTGTATGGCACCTCCGCCACTAGTATGTAACGCTAGGGTAATTCTCGCGAAATTCTCTTATTTACTAATCTTACCTTTATAGTTTTTTGCAATTTGCCGGTCAGTGTCAGGTTGTATGTTGATTAAAATATGATTCGCGACCGTAACAAATATGGCTCTACAGAGTTATAATCATTTAAATCATGCAACCCAAATTCATTTAATCCCATTACGCCCCTAAACGAAAAGGGAGGCACTTTTTGAGAGAGTAAGAGAAACGAGACAGTAATACGGTTTCTCCATATTCTCCACCTCCTTCGTAAATAAACGACTATCACGTCATCACATCTATTACACCAGATTAAAATAACGGGCATACGCTAAAGGCTAATTATAGGATTATCTTGGCTACATTAATTACCAATAAGACCTATCTTCATTTCCCCCAGGTACTAGAACACCCGTGCGTAGCAGCCCGCTTGGCAGCTGCGTGGTGTGTCCGCTGCGTGTGCGTGGCGCTGCCGTCGCAGATCACGCCGCTCATAGACAAGTGTGTGGATGCACTAGACGCCGCTAGGCCTACGCCGCATCACATATCTGGTATGTTTTTAGTGTACCAGTCCGTTTACGAAATCCCTAATCCCTTTCAGATAGGAAGAAAGCCAACCAGACATTAAGGTGGATGCTCCAACTAGCCCGCGAAATTCAAATTTTCTAGCACCTAGCACTGGCCTGCAAATTGCAAAAAACTTATTTTTTGCAATTTGCAGGCCAGTGCTAGGTTGTATGTTGATTAAAATATTATTATTAGTTACAGAATTAGAATCATCAATACAACCCTCCAAGCTCATACAGGTGCAAGAATGACTTTTTCAAGGTCAAAGTCATTCCTGCACCTTTATGCGCCTATATATATAACCTAGCACTGGCCTGCAATTGCAAAAAACGAAAATTTGAATTTTGCGAGCTACCCTGGCGCTTCCACCTTAACCATGTTGTTGTAAAATATCGTAAAATCCAGAAACAGGATAGTCTGAAAGGTGCTCTGTGGCCATGGCTATAATAATTAATTTATTACTGGCGACAATGTTGTTGGTCGACAACATAAATACAAACCTGCGATTTAACTGCGGGCTTATTTCTAATTTTGAATAAAAAATCATATTGCTTAAACAGTCTTTTAACGTATAGATAGCAAATCACAAAGTTACTAACGGAAATTTTCAATAACTTACTAGCC
Organism: Xestia rhomboidea; assembly: GCA_963853795.1. Classification (NCBI taxonomy): domain Eukaryota; kingdom Metazoa; phylum Arthropoda; class Insecta; order Lepidoptera; family Noctuidae; genus Xestia; species Xestia rhomboidea. The sequence continues at coordinate 10,587,057 of OY970778.1, forward strand.
GGTTTCGGTAGGTTGCTATCTCTGTCTGTTTGACATTTTGCTAACTGGAAGGTTAGAAACAAAACACACAGGCCGCACAGCAGTGACCGGTAAAAAAAACACCTATAGCTACTGAAGCAGGCACATTAACCAACAGTTAAACCTAAGTAAGTTATAGAAAACGGCCGTAAAAAGTTTAGATGTGTTGGTACAAAATTCAGCCACAAAAAATAATGAAATGTTATAAGCCCAGGGTCTACTTATTGTCAAAGATCATTTTACAAATACTTCTTTCACCCTTACAGGTTACTCCGCAGCCCTAGCGGCTATTCTAGGCGCCGTACGCCTCTCCCCCCTTGGTGTACCACACGGTAGAGGCAAAGTTGCCTTTAATGCAGCGGAACAATTGTTGAGATCTGCCGGACAAAGCAGTCGACTGACGGCAGCCAGGACCAATGCGGGCTGGCTTATTGTTGGCGCTATTTGTACGCTAGGTAAGTCTTATAAGCAAGCTTAAGGGCGCGTTTGCATATCAGGTGAAATTATGCTGTTTTTCGGTACAATTTTATGGCATAATCAAACAAAATCCAAGATAACTAATAACACCTCGTATAGATTGGTTCTTCATCTTCAAATAATAGGAACTTGATAATTGAAAATTTTAGTTTTTTATAATGTAAAATCGATCTGTCGTTGCCATTTTCCCTAAAATTTACGATACAGGGTTGAGTTTAGGTACATTTTTTGTGTTATTATTAACATATTTTACTATTTCTAAAAATACTGTATGTTGGCAAACATAATCAATTCTTAATGCAAGGATTTTTTTTTATCTAAATGATTTATATAGTTGCAGAAAAAATGAAAACCAAATCTTATTTTTTCACATTTTTTGCTATTCTGGATGAATCTTAATCGATTGCATTAGGGGTTATTTTATTTTGGATACCCGTCTTGATTTATTGCACAAACACTTTGAATGAAACTTTAGTCCGCGCACGGCCGCCGTCGAGAGTGGACACGTAACGCCTGTTTGGAGCGGCTCGAGTTGAAAAAGATCGCTGTACAAACACAAAATATTCGATAAACCAAATTTGATACTTGACAAGGCAAGATTTTTATTATTTATTAGTTATGATGAGACCTTACCTCCGGACATGATGAAGTGATTGGTGACTGCTACTGGAACTCCTTGACGTGTTGTACTAGGTGAGCTGAGTTTGGGCTCGTTTTGTTAGTTATGATGTAACCTTACCTCCGGACCTGATGTAGTGAACTGAAGATGTACTTCGATGATTGCTACTGGAACTCCTTCACATGTTGTCCTAGGTGAGCCGAGTTTGGGCTCGTTTTGTTAGTTATGATGAGACCTTACCTCCGGACTTGATGGAGTGACCTGAAGGTGTACTTCGGTGATTGCCACTGGAACTGCTTCACATGTTTTACTAGGTGAGCCGAGTTTGGGCTTGTTTTGTTAGTTATAATGAGACCTTACCTCCGGACTTGATGGAGTGACCTGAAGGTGTACTTCGGTGATTGCTACTGGAACTCCTTCACATGTTGTACTAGGTGAGCCGAGTTTGGGCTCGTTTTGTTAGTTATGATGAGACCTTACCTCTGGACTTGATGGAGTGACCTGAAGGTGTACTTCGGTGATTGCCACTGGAACTCCTTCACATGTTGTACTAGGTGAGCCGAGTTTGGGCTTGTTTTGTTAATTATAATGAGACCTTACCTCCGGACTTGATGGAGTGACCTGAAGGTGTACTTTGGTGATTGATACTGGAACTCCTTCACATGTTGTACTAGGTGAGCCGAGTTTGGGCTCGCCAACTCCGTCAAGGAGTTCCAGTAGCAATCATCAAAGTACACCTTCAGGTCACTCCATCAAGTCCGGAGGTAAGGTCTCATCATAACTAACAAAACGAGCCCAAACTCGGCTCACCTAGTACAACATGTGAAGGAGTTCCAGTAGCAATCACCGAAGTACACCTTCAGGTCACTCCATCAAGTCCGGAGGTAAGGTCTCATCATAACTAACAAAACGAGCCCAAACTCGGCTCACCTAGTACAAAATGTGAAGGAGTTCCAGTAGCAATCACCGAAGTACACCTTCAGGTCACTCCATCAAGTCCGGAGGTAAAGTCTCATCATAACTAACAAAACGAGCCCAAACTCGGCTCACCCAGTACAACACGTCAAGGAGTTCCAGTAGCAATCATCGAAGTACACCTTCAGGACACTCCATCAAGTCCGGAGGTAAGGTCTCATCATAACTAACAAAACGAGCCCAAACTCGACTCACCTCGTACAACACGTCAAGGAGTTCCAGTAGCAGTCACCGATGTACACCTTCAGGTCGCTCCATCAAGTCCGTAGGTAAGGTATCATCATGACTAACAAAACGAGCCCAAACTCGACTCACCTAGTACAACACGTCGAGAAATTCCAGTGGCAGTCACTGAAGTATACCTTCAGGTCACTCCATCAAGTCCGGAGGTAATTCGTAAAAAGAGCAAAAATATTTTTTTGTAGGGACCTACCATAATTTTTTTTCTAAGAAATACGTTAAAATCTTTCAAAGCATCAAAATGAGTTCACTTGACTACTATTCTCGCAGTTAGTAGTGCGTACACTTGTGTGTATGACCCGTGTCAATGTAGTAGTTGGATTCTGTACCTATCAATTTTGCAAACGCGTCCTTAATGAAAATGAATGCGTCTTAAACACGCGTGGATTATTTAGGAAGCGATTTGGGAGCGCTTTTTGTATTTCTAATTTGGGATTAGAAAATAAAAGGTGTTTTGCACTGTAACGAGGCTTTTTAGCTCGTCACATGGATGCATATTCTCGTCGTTTGTAGTGACTGTTTAGCTTGGGTGTTGCCTTATAAAAAATTCATTGTTTGGTTGACTTGGATTTGTGTAGTGGTCACACTGATTTTTTTTTTACGCTGTCAAGTTCACTTTGACATTTCTCACTTTTCGACTCGTCAATTTTTGGGTTATGGCGAAATTGCAGCGCTCCTAAAATAAATCTGGAGATATACCTTCAGATGGGCGGCATCTAGTCCTAATTATGTGGTAGCCGATTGCCCTTGCACACATCTTGGATGGATAGCATATATTTTTGATGGTAAGCGAATTTTTCGTAATTCCAGTTCGTTCCACATGTCTTGGTTATTTTCATAACAGACGCTTATAGTTTCCGATATTTAATTGTTTTAGGATCTTTTAACTTGAACATATGTTTGCCTGGATTGCGTCGTCTACTGATGAACACATTTAAATATTTTGGAAGAAACGGTGAGTTCAATCGTATTTGTTCATCAAATCGCCATTTTTCTATCAACGCTGCACATCAGCTAACGATTGTTAATGTTTGTTTACAGCCCCATGGCGTTTCTTCTTCTTCTTATATTTTTCTTCTTCAACTTAAATAATTGAACGCTCGCCTCTACCAAAATTTATCATGGACGCCCTTGGCATCTCAGCGGAGGTCACCAAGATGAGCATGTTTTGACTCCTCGGGTTTAATTTATTCGACGGAATTTAGTATGGTTTGTGGTACTTATTTTAGATTTTCAAAAGTGCAATTATGACAGGCCATAAAATAACAATTATAACATCTTAGTTTTACACCTCTAGTTAGAACCATATCTGTTAATTTTAGAGAGGAATTTTCTTGTGTTTTTCTCCCAACCAGCAGCCTTCGGGTAATAAAATAGATCTGTAACTTTCATGGTCGATTTTTATTGATACCTTCCCGCTTGAAGATTAAAAGCCAGCTCCCGCAGGTAAGTCTATCCTAGGCATAGTTTTGTGTGTACTCCTGGCGCCCGAATTTTCACTTTTACTTATTATTTTTATTTGGAGCACACCACACATTTATAATATCATACAAAACCCCTTTTTCTCTTTTTTTTATCATTACAATTGGCGCCCGAACAGGGACTAGATGCCGCCCATCTGAAGGTATATCTCCAGATTTATTTTAGGAGCGCTGCAATTTCGCCATAACCCAAAAATTGACGAGTCGAAAAGTGAGAAATGTCAAAGGGAACTTGACAGCGTAAAAAAAAATTCAGTGTCAAGTCAACCAAACAATGAATTTTTTATAAGGCAACACCCAAGCTAAACAGTCACTACAAACGACGAGAATATGCATCCATGTGACGAGCTAAAAAGCCTCGTTACATTACAGCACACGTGTCTGTACGCCCGATGCTGAAATTCAAGAAGTAATTTCCGTCCAAATCCTCAAATGTCAATCTAGAAAGCCAAAAAAGGAAAAAAAGGAAAGGGTCAATTTTTGAATGAGTTAAGCCGGACTACTTATCTTTAATGTGATTATATTATTTGTCTATAGAATACTGACTGTGTGTGTGACCATTCTCAAAGGGAATCCGGTAGGAATCGAGTTGTATAGATCCTTCGCCACGGAGATACTCAGGGAGATGAAATATAAAGGAAATAATTCTTAATCTTCACAGAAACGTTTATTATACTAGAACACATCCATTACAGAAAAGAGAAAAAACACCTTCATTTATTTTATGTCAGAGAGAGACAGATATACATAATTATTATAAACTACTCCTGTCTGACTCACACCTGAATACATTGAAACTTAATAGTCTATTTTACAACACAGGGCGCCTTGCTGTGTGGTCATACTAGGCGCGAAGTCAGTAATAACGCGTGTAAATAGCGTTGTTTCGTCAGGCTCTAATAAGATTTTTACGCGTTTATGATTTGTCGCTTATGATTTGTCTCAAACAAATCGGTCCTTTGACAGAACATTTTGTAATTTTTAGGTGTGCCCGTTGTCCGAGGCTTGCTACCCAGAATGTTGCTTCTATGGCGCAACAGTTTCCCTCGCTCCGCTAAGGAATTGGAATCTGAAAAGTCCAGAGGAGATGCGTTTACTTGGCAGGTTAGTTAATTTTATGTCAACTTTAATTAACTTAATTGTGTGTCAATCCTACATAACTAATAACAGCTTACGTTTAGAATAAAAAAAAATGATAACTAATAATAATAAAAGATTTTTCTTTAATATTTTTTAATGTTTTATTTTTCTATAATTATATTTTTAATTTATGTATTATTAGTTAACATTTTTTTTTCAAACATAAAATGCTCTATCTCCAAGGACGAGATCATGAACCCTTTGACTTTTTTTTACCTACCTACATCAAAAGTTCATTCTTTTTGTTTTTAAAAAATCTTGTTTATTATATAAATATCAACGTCAGCTTTACTTTCTCAGGTGACATTAGAAGGTCGCGCTGGAGCCCTATCAGCATTACACAGTCTACTGATCCACTGTCCTTCGTTAGTCAACAACGATGATACCGCCAAACGTTTGACGCAACCGATAGATGGAGCTATCGCTGTCTTGACGAAGTAAGTGTTATTTTACTGTTTGATTGTTTAACTTTCTGTCACCTTGCAAACAAAAAACTCCACTATAAAACCGGCCGATCGTTTAGTTTATCCGTGATCATGGTGCCTGCAACAGCGTCGAAATATCGGGAAATCAAAACAAATAGTAAAAATCGTTAAGGTGACACTAGTCGACATTTTTTCCATAGAAATTTCGGGAGGGTATTACTCCACAGGTTGACACTGTACATCCAAAATTAAACATGATATCGTTTTGTCTCATTATTAATTTTGTCTGTACGGAAACAGAATAGTAAAATAAAAAGCCATTAAAAAGTTACGAGCTACCAATGATTCGTTTTTATTGCCAATTTTAACGCAACTTTGGGCGTAAATTAGTAATAGAAGAAGTGTCAAATTTCCAAAACAAAGTCGGTACCGACAAAGCACAACTATCGAAAAATTTAATAAATTTTATTTGTAATTTCTTTGTGCAGTGGTTTTTTCATAAAACTCGATTTTCCAAAGGCCTTTTCGTATTTTCTTACTCGCGCTTTTTACTATGAATTATCGTGCATCTCACTGAACTCACTCTGTCGGGCACGATGCCACGTGAGACAGCGTGCTTTTTGGCCACGCCCACCAACGAGTTCGAGCCCGCGACTAGTGTCACCTTAATCCGGTTTTCAGTGTTGCACGTCCTTATACATCGTTCTCACATACAGGATGTAAGGGATAACCCTCCACAACCTGATAAGGTGAATTTAGTATATCGTACTAAGTTGTCCGGTGCAGAAATTATTTCAGCAAAGTTATGGGAGAATAAATTTGATCTGTTTTATTTCTTCATACGTAATATCGTTACCGTGGCAAAACGCACGTAGCGAACGGCAAGCGCGACGACGAGTACGATGAACTTTAGCTAGTACGCGTGAAAAAATCAGCTTTCACAAGTTATTGTGACTAGCTTTGCCTTTTTTGTTTTTCTGACAGTTAAAAGTGCCTGTAATGGTTTAATTAAACACATAACTTTGTGTTTGGATCTGAGACCAGAATTCGACTAATAGGCACTTGTAAACTAGATAAGCTAAGCTAGCTTATATAAGCTTTTAGTCTCTTTTCTTACGTCATATGTATAAATAATTCACATTTGATACGTCACAGTTGTAGACTTACCTCCATCGGTGTGAGACTAGCACTAACATGAGTGGCCCTCCTCCAGCGTGAGCACCGTGGTCCGGTCGTACGGCGGCGCCCTGAAGGCCCCGGCGGCGCTGCTGCGCCTGCGCGTGTACCAGGCGTGCGGCGCGCTGGGCGGCGCGGCGGCCCCGCCCGCGCCGCTGCTGCGCCTGCTGGCGGCCGAGCTGGCGGGCAGTGCCGACCCGAGCGGCGCTAACGTGGCTACAGGTAACATTGGACTTACAAATGTTTATAGGAAGAATATGAACTCAATTTTTTAAATTTCCCATTAGTGCAAAAAAAACAAACATGTTGCCCAGAATTTTTTTGGTCACCATGGTAAAAGTGGCTGTTGTCGTTATGGTGTATAAGTTTTCATTCGAAATATTTGCTCTTGTTGTGACTACCAGGATTATTTACAGGGTGTAAGACTAATGGGGTGAATTCAGTATATATCATTCTAAGATGACTGGTACAAGTTAATTTTTTTCAGGAATATTATGGGAATCCAATAAATTTGATTTGTTTATTTTTCCTCATATACAATGTATCGTTACCGTGGCAAAACGCACATAACGAACGGCAAGCGCGACGACGAGTTCGAAGAATTCTAGCTAGGCAGAAAGAGAACAGCCGAATTCACGCGACGTTCGTTGGAGTATTTCAATATCCATTGTTGTTATTTGATTATAGCAGTATTATTTACTGAGAAGCATACAGGACAATGTTGCACCGTTAATAGTTTATAAATCTCCACAAAATATAATTACATTTATATTCTGTGTTTTGTTATCAGGTACTCTCCGAACCGCGATGCACCCGCGTGACACCATGCTGTTGGGCGAAGAAGGCTGGATATATGATACCGATCACGCTGAAATTGAGGAACAGGTAACTTACTACTTTAATAGACATAACCAAGGAGTGGTCTTGCTTCCTGACATCTTTAATTCTGAATCAAATCGAATTTTATACAAATAAAGTCTCAAATTTATCATCTTCTGCCTTGACATCTCTTATTCTGAATCAAATCGAATTTGATACATTAAGTCTCATTTTGTGTTTTCTATTACTATTCTCATCAATTTATCATTATCTGCCTAGCCTTTTCCCAACTATGTTGGGGTTGGCTTCCAGTCTTACCGGATGCAGCTGTGTTTGCGATAAATCAAACAAAGATATTTCGGTTTTACAGGTTTAATAAACCTTTACAAATATAACTCAAAATAAAAGGATTTCTTTACGACGGAGTGTGTTTCAAGATGATGAATGAATGTATGGAGCGAATGCTGAACATAGATTAAAAATGACATTGAATGAAGATTGAATGACTGAGGGAATGTGTCGTAGACAAGCTGAATACCAGTATTTTACATGGATCGACTGCCTATCTGATCTTCACAACCCAGTTAGTACTGGGTAATACGATACCTCTTGGTAAGACTGGTTGCCAGACTTTAGGGCCACTGACTACCTGTAACGACTGTCAAAGATCTTCAAATGATACCCGGATTTTACGGCTTAACTTGCTTTCATAGGCAAGGAGGAAACTCGGTATGTAATGTGCGGACCCTCATTTACGGACCAACCTAGGAAAACGCAATAAAGACCTCTCCTATCCCACGCTATTTTGTCGATCCTTTGGGTCACACCAACAGATCAAAATAATACTATAAAAGTTACTGCATTTAACCCAAGAACACCCAAGAACCATACGTCGATTCGACGTGCGCATGTTTTAGTGGGCATATTTTGGATTATGTATACACTAGGTTTATGAATGTGGTAATATGTCTTTATGTATGTAATTATGCTGTGAGTAAATGAAAAACATCATGGTTAGTTTATATTTTTATTAGAAAAAAAAAAACACGGTAAGTACTTACTTCTTACTTTACAAAACTTAAACATTTAGAAATCTCTACATCAGTCTTATAATTTAAAATGTAAACTTTTTGTAATATCTATAATAAAAAACCTAGTTAAATAAAACTTTTTATTCATTTTCGCCTCAAAGGCACTTAGGACAGGCGCTGGACTTGTACATACTTGGTGAAGCACTCTCAAGGATCTCAGGATCATTTTCAGAAACATTTTCAGTGTCCAAAGAGTTTTCCACTGGTGGAGCACAATCCTCTAAGTCTTCGGCATCTCTCTGTACTTTATCTTCTAATAAATTGTTTTCAATTTCACTGTCCGACCCCTGAATCTCTTCGTCGCTTGTTTCATGCAACAACCGGCTGATTTCTTCATCGTTTGAACGAATTTGTGACGTCATTATGTTTTTTTTTTATCTTAGCCTATAATAAATAAAAAAAAACGAATAAAAATATGTACTGTACTAATCTCAAAAAAGTCACAAAAATAATTTTCCTAAAAGTCAACGTAATAACACTAAAGATAACCATACGTCACATCGACGTACGGTAGGTAAATATTGACGAAAGTATTGCACTTACCGGAATGATATGGGTGTGTCCTGCAAGCTCCGAGGGCCGACTGAGCTGGCGGGAACGGCCAGTTTAGTGACGCGAAAAACAAACGAGTTATATCGATTATTTAAAATCTATTACGTCGATTCGACTTAGGTTATCTATCTAGGGTTAATGTGCGTACTCGTGTATATAATAATAGTTTTTGTTTCATCGAAATTGGGCCAGGATTTCCAAAGTTATAGCGTTGTATAGTTGCTGTTTTTTTAACTTAGCGTTCCTTCGCGAGCTACTGCGATGACGTCACGTGGCTGTGTCATGTTCGATTGCGGGTGATGCGGAGTGTTTACTTTCATAAAATTTGATTTGTAAAGTGGTTTGCACTTATTTTTTCAAGTGTTTGTGTTTAACCTTTTGACCGCCACGTCAAAAACGAAAAGCCGTGCCCTCGGCGCCAAGCTATGAATTCATCCTCTCTTACCTACAAAATAGTAGTGAGTTCGAAATTATATCGATAAAGCACTGTTTATTTTTTAACATAGAGTATGTTTTTAATAAAAGGTCTATACCGGAACAATATAATACAGGAGCTTTATGTCATCCCGCTGTGTCCTTTATGACAGAAATAATAATGATATGTGTCACAGTTTCGGCGTTAAATCCACAATTCAAAACAACAATCGATAAAACCAAGTCAATACCATCACAGCACTATGTTCAATCATGACGTACTTTCTTGTCACCTTATGATGACAGTGGCGTAGCTGGCACGGCTTTTTTAATTTGCTCACCTCTGCACTAGAGGTGCGCAACCTATATTTATTAATAATATCGAAATAATAATAGGTATTTTGTTTAGCTTTTACAGAGATAACGTGTAAGAGTTAAACAATAAGCAAACAAAATTAAAAACAAAGTAGATGGTTGGTCATGGTCGTAATAGACTAAACGCAAAAATACTGTAATATAATAACTAAGGCATCAATCATTATGTTATTAAAAAAAAGTACATTAAACGAGCTGTGGTATTTTGGTCGTAAATATACGCCCTGACGAAATCATCATGGATCCGAAAATATTTGTCGGATTAATCGTAATAACCTACGTTAGGTTGCCGTCGAGGTCGATATTCTTGTTATATTGACTGCTACCTACATCACTACGTGTCCTGTTATGGTGACTGTGGCGTCGAGGGCACTATGTTTTTGAACTTTATCACTGGTTCTCTTTTTTGTCATCTTACGTTACTAAAGATGGAATCTAACGAAAGCAATTCACTTCGAATAAATTAAGAAGAGTCGAGGTACATTATTAACAAGGGAAATAAACAAAACAATGCTGTTTTATGACATTTATTTACGTTTAAAATTCTGTCACGCAGTTGCGACCGTGGCGTGCTAGGCACATTTTGGTTTGTCGTCTATACACGACTGTGGCGGTCAAAACGTTAAATATTATTATTTTTGTATTTTTTTTTGGCCTACTTTGTGTCCCACTGCTAAAAAAAGCAAAGGCCTCTCCTTCTCTTGTTCCATACCTCTCTATTCTGTGCGGTCTTCGGCTATAAAATTAAATTAATTCATTAAAATTATTCGCAACTGCCCTGTGACGTCACATGTCAGCGCGGTCGCTTAGTCGGATTTTACCGCGGAGGCGGATTTTAACGTTTAAAATCGGTCATTTTTGAAAATTTAATGTGAACTTGTAGCTAAAACTCGCAATTGTAAGCGATAACTATCGCTACCCATATTAACTGTCGCTAATTGTGTTATCGCACCCGTATCATAATACACAGGTCCTGTATTATTTGAAAGAAATGATATTGTTATTTAAAATACTGGTAATCAGCTGAATCCGGTTAGACTGGAAGCCGACTCTAACATAGTTCGTAAAAGGCTAGGCAGATGATGAAGATAGGTCTTCATCTAGCAGTGGACTGCTGACATATACATGTGAAGACGAGGTTTATAACTATATTTGTCTCTATTCTCGCCTGGCGGTGAAGCTAATCTCGCCGCTAAGCGCGAGCGGCTCGGGCGCGCTGGAGCACGACCCGTGCTGCCTGTACCGCGGCCTGACGGGCGCGCAGCCGCTCGGGGTCGCCGTCATCGACGCCTCCGTCACGCTGTTCCCGCAGATATTCTCTAGAGCTGCCAACAAGCATCGGTGAGTGTACACATAGGCAAAATTATCGATTTTAATTTCAGCCCCACAACATTACTATACAAGGTGAAAGTGCCACCGACGCTAAAATGATTACCAGGTATTCCCCACACAGAAACACAAAAAACAACTGTTTCCTACAAAACTGCCACTATCTACACTGTCAAAATGTATGGAACAGCAGATTTTTTTAACAGCAGTTTCAGAATTATTTACTGAATGTGTGGTAAAAGGTACCTTGTATATAAAAGTTTAATAATATCTAAACATGAAATTTGATTAACTTCCTTTATTCCACAGACAACAAATGCTAGAGCACTTTGCGGAATGCATCAAAATGTCAAAAGGTGCTCGTCAAGAAGCGATACAAGTGAACATTTACACCGCTCTGCTGTTAGCGTTGAGGACTTTGGCAGAACTCAAGAGCTCGCTAGGACAGGAGGCTGTGAAGAATATTGCTACGGAGATTGTTATTGTGAGTAAACATGTATTTATTTGTTTAGTGATGTCGATAAAATGGAAGCTCAAATAAATTTTGCTACCTAACTCCGCAGATGTCATGGGTAACGCTTTTTCATAGCTTGCAAAAAAAACTACTTTTTTTTAGGGTGAAAAATCACGTTTTGTGGTAGAACTCAAAGTAACGCACTCAAAAGACTGCTGATGGGTGGATTGAATAGTATGGAGGTAGTGGAGGTGTTTAACCTTTTGAACGCCAGAGCATAAACGCATGCGCGTGCCCTCCACGCCAAGCCACAATTTCACCTACCATTTTGTCACATATTCGTGTCGTTTGGCGTACGAGGCACGCACTTGCTTGTCACGTATATGTGACAATTGCGTTCAAAAGGTTTAAGTAAAAATCTTTCATTAACGACGTGTATTAAAAAAAAAACTTATTATAAAGCTGAAACTTTGACCTCCGATATCTCCGTAACTAGAAGGTTCCCAGGTATGGTGTAGAACAAAAAAAATATCGCAATGACGGGGGAAACAAGTGCCTTTCGGCTTCGTTAATCAATAGTCGTGAGGATTTTCCAGTATTTTCCATTGTACTGTTTATTCTCAAAATGTTTACTACTGAAATTGTGATTTATAATCATGAATAACAACAATATCTTTTTAATAGTCGTGAAGATTTTCTTGAATTTAGCGTTGTACTGTTGATTCTCAAATGTTTACTACTGCAATTGTTTATAATCACGAGCAATAACAATATCTTCTTTTACTACGTTTATTACAGAACGGGCTATCAGCAAACAGCGCCACAGTCCGCGCCGCGGCCGCTTCATGCGCTGGCCGTCTATGCGGCTGTATCACTGAAGCAGAGAGCCAAGTTTTGTCAGAGAAAGTCATCGCTTTAGCTCGCACAGCGGTTAATAGGTAAAATTCATTTAAAAGCTGTTATTAAAAAAAATCTTCGACAAAATTGTTTCGTAGACATGTGATAATTAGTTGTAAAACAAAAACTGTATGTGTTTTATGACTTAAAGTAAAATCTATGGGTGGACCATCATATCAATTTTCAGTAGGAGACTCATTGGAAGTACTCGTAGGAGGCTCCAAAAATAAAGAAAAATAATAATCCATTTATTTCAGGTAACAAAGACCCATAAGTAAATACCTTAATCTAAATATACATACTAATAACAATTTTTGTTAGTTTATGTAACTTAAAACTATAATAGTAACACTTCACTTGCACGATGTTTTGTGCGTTCCTGTGGAATTTGTCCCCGGAAGCAATGGAACACCCCATCCTGCGGCCTCTGTGCCTTGTTTCCCAGTGCGAGTCTCAAATATCAACTTTATCTGAGTGAGAATAAAGTTGATTTCATAAGTTGAGGCCATTATAAATATCCTTACAAAAAATAGTTCCTAGTGGAAACTAAACCCTATGTGTACGATTTAAGGTCTGTGCGTGCAGCCGCTGCAGCTGCTGTAGGGGCTGTGCAGCGGGCGAGAGGCGCTACATCAAGCGCTGCAGCGCTGCCAGTGTTAAGGGCACTCGCGCAAGACACGGCTGCTGTTGAGTTACAAGTAAGTTTTCTTCTTAAACATACCACTGTTAAAATTAAAACTGCTTTTTGTCTTTACAAGTTTCTTCTAGTAAAAATTGAGCCTTCGCCTCACCTCCAAAGTGTATCAGAAAGGTGTGGTCACATTCAATAATGTGGTATTGTCCATTAAACTGAACAACTGTCTCCATCGGAGCAGCATCGTAATCCCGAAAAAAAAAAAGTAAAAAAAAAAGAGTTAGCAGTGCCAAACATTTGGACCGAGTAGGTATTGAAATTTAAGAATAGAATAGCGATCCGCCCCGGCTTCGCACGGCTGCAATGTAGCATACATATAAACCTTCCCCTTGAATCACTCTATCTATTGCTGAAAACTGCTTTAAAATCCGTTGCGTAGTTTAAAAGATCTAAGCGGACAAACAGCGGGAGCGACTTTATTTTATACTATGTAAAGAAGAATGTAGGTATTTTGTATGACCCCGGGGCTGCGGGAGTGTTCGCAAGAGATACCGTGGCCCCGGAACACAATGGGCGATGAAGGAACATGGATGGGTTTTAGTCAGTAAAAGTCTGACACTCCCTCCTAGTCATTGACGAGTCATTTGACGATTTCCCATCCGAAAAAAAAAAAGATATTTTGTATGGGACAGCTGATATTTTTTTTCGCGATAACAATGTTGGTCCCGTACAGAAAGATGTTTAATTTCATGGTCTGGTTTTATTTTAGTTTCAGTAAATATCGTATCTTACGCAGCAGCGTATGTTGATATACATTTTTGAGCAAGACGTCAGATAGACAATCGCTCCATGTTAGATACTGGTATTTAGCTGGATCCAGTTAGAATGGAGGCCGTCCCCAACATATTTAAGAAAAAGCTAGGCAGATGACGACATCAATCACTTGCAAAATTGCGTAAACAAATATAAAGCCAATATAGCCAATGACATCATATAAAAAGGCGAGACGACAAAAAATTCTAATTAGTCCGTCAGTTAGAGTATCAAAAAATATTTGACCCGTGTTTTTTCTTTTGTTACGTAAACCAAAATTGACGAAGATATGACGCTTTTAAAATTCTCAATACGTCACGCCTATAATTTTTAGCTAGTTCTGACGTCACGAGCCCCCACTCCCGCGTTTTGATGCGTTTTATCTTTTGTCTATATTCATTGATTTACAAAAACAAAAAAATCATGTCCATTAATTTCCAATACTCTAACTGACGGACTAAATAGATTTGCAATTTTTTGAGACTGTCGTCATGCCTATTTGTCATTTCCTTTCCTCAGGTCTGGTCCCTCCACGCCCTCTCAGTGCTAGCAGACGCCTCCGGCCCGATGTTCCGAGGCCACGTGGAGTCTACCCTCAACCTAGCCTTGAAGCTACTGTTTAGTGCGCCGCCTTTCCAAGAGGATCTACACCGTAGCATTGGACGACTGCTGTCAGCTTTGATTACTGTTGTTGGGCCGGAGTTGCAGGGTAAGTTAACGATTTTATTATTGTTGCCAGCGCGACTGGTGAGTGTAATATTCTGGGTTCCATTGAGCTAGAAATCTGGATACCTGATTGTTGGTAATAAGCTCAGACCAGGGGCCGAAAAGGTTACCCAGATCGATCACTTTTTGTCCCGCAATGTTATAACGATATTCAGGGCTGTTTTCGGAAGCTTGTGTGACGAGGAATGGATTTTGTCGGGCTATTGCGTCAGGCTACTAGTTTCTCTCGAGAAACTCGGTATGTATTTATTATTAGTATTGTAAGGACACCCATCCCCAGGCCAACCTAGGCAAGCGTGACTTAAGCTTGAGGATCGACCCGTTCAGCTGCATTTAGCTCCGAGCTCCTCTCATCTTGAGAAGAAATAATGAATCAATTTCCTCCTCTATAGTGGTAGCAGTAGGGCGGTTCGTATGCGCGTGCGCAGCGCTGGGCGAGTTCGGCGCGGGCGCGCGGTCGGAGGCGCTGGGCTGCCTGCAGCAGCTGCAGATGTTTGCGCCCGATCACATCAACCTGCACACGCTTGTGCCGCATCTCTGTGTGAGTATAATGGCGACAGAAAACGATTAAGTTAGAAACTTAGGCTGCGTTCCCACTTTGTCGTGACGACAGATAATCGTGTAGTTTCAAGTGTCGTGGCTTGTGTATTTAAATGCAGGTGTTCACAAATAGGACTACGCGATAAATTAATCGTCACGACATTATGGGAACGCGGCCTTAGTGTGTGTGACAAGACAGAGCTAAAGGATTAACTTAGTACTAATCGTTAATTTTGCTGTAAGTAAAGAGGCCTTCTTTGATTGATTGACGAAAATCTATATACGTAATAGGTCGCCCTGTATAATAATTTTGACAAACATTTTGTTTTTCTTTTTATTGCTATTAGATACCTCTACAGTATTGGCAAAGACGTGAAGAATCATGCCTGTTGTAAATAAAGTCCTGCTCCTTCAAACTACCTCTGTAAGAGCAAAAATAATGCATGATTGTGTTTTCAGCGCGATCTTTCAAGTTCAGAGCTGACTGTGCGTCGCGCCGCCCTCTGCTGTCTCCGTCAGCTGTCGCAGAAGGAAGCCGCCGAAGTGTGCAAATACGCGCTCTTGGCTAAAGACCATGTACCCGCTAAGCCTTATTGTGGTAAGTTTTATACCTTGTAAAAAATATTTTTGAGGAAACTGTAGTGAGGAAATGTTGAGTATGTGGATGGCTGTAAGAGTAGTGAAAGGCCAAAGAAACGATGGATGGACTGTGTGAAAGATGATATGGCTAGAAACTAAATAAATAATAAATAAATATCGCTGGACATTAGCACACAGCGCCATCTAGTGCCACACTAAGCAACGAGGCTTGTGTCGTGGACACCAGATAGTTGATATACTACATAGATACTTTTTGTTTGTAAATACATACTTATTATACATATAAACATCCATCACTCGGAAACAAATGTACATGCTCATCACACAAACATTTGCTCCTACCGGGATTCGAACCCAGGACCCTAGGAACGTAAGGCAGCCTCACTACCGTAGCGCCATTCGGGTTGTCAACTAGATGATGATAGTGGGAGAAGTTTGGAAGAAGAAGAGTTGCTGCGGCGACCACAAATAAATTGGGTTAATGGCATGAGAATGGGCAAGAGAAATGAAAGAATGAACTCATTATTTTTGAACAGATTTATTTTTATGAAACCATAGAAAGCATTGCAGATTTTTTTGTCGATTTCAGGATTCTTACCCCTCAGAACAAAATGTAAGCTTGTCGAAGTGAAACAGCGCATATCATACACCATGTCGGTTAATATTGCGACTCTGTTCGCATATTCGTTGTACCGGCTACCAACTTGATTGTTTAAAAGTATTTTCTTTTTGAACTGTTACTAGTAACAGATGCGTAAAAGCGTGGTTTTCAATACGTATGAAGCGGTAATTACCCTGGTTTGAAGTAAACTTACTTTATTCAGTCGCGCGCGATACATCTCAATACTGTCATTATCATCATCATTACATATTATAAAACAAAGTCCCCCGCCGCGTCTGTCTGTCCCTATGTATGCTTAGATCTTTAAAACTACGCAACGGATTTTGTTGCGGTTTTTTTTTAATAGATAAAGTGATTCAAGAGGAAGGTTTAAGTAGGTATATAATTTGTCAAGCGGGCGAAGCCGCGGACATCAGCTAGTATTTTTAAATAGTTACTAACACGTTTTCTAATGTTTGTATCTTCATTTACAGGTGTCGTAATCACAGAGACCGGTCTCCCCGGCGCTCTGTTCGCGTTCCTGGACAGCGAGCGAGACCCTACCGCGCTGTCGTACGCGCGCGACACATTGACTTGTTGCCTCTTGGCTGCAGCCACGCATCGCAGTGTGAGGGACTGGCTCGCACTGGCTAAGAGAGTGCTAACTATTAGACTAGGTAATATACAGGGTGTAAACCACCTCATCACGAAGCAGTCAACCAAGCATTCTGTACATCAAACTAAGTAACTTTACGCAAAAATTTTTGCTGGGAAACGACTTTTTTTGGGATGAAAAATCATGTTTTGTGGTAGAACTCAATGTAACGCACTCAAAACATTGTGCTGATGGATGAATTGAATAGTACGGGGGTTGTGGAGGTGTTTAAAGTAAAAATCCTACATTAAAAACTTGTATTTAAAAAAAAAAGTTGGAACTTTGACCCCCAATATCTCCGTAACCAGAAGGTAGGTCCCAGGTATGGTGTAGAACAAAAAAAATATCGCAATGAAGAAGAGAACAAGTGCCTTTCGGCTTCGCTAAGAGGTTTTTTACACCCTTTATTTTGGAACATAATTACATAGTCATAGAGACCAATTTCCCGGAGAAACGTGTTCTTGGACAGCGAGCGAGACCACACTGCGTTGTCGTACGCGCGCGATACATTGGCTTGTTGGTTACTGGCCGCAGCGACACATCGCAGTGTGAGGGACTGGTTCTAAGAGAGTGCTAACTAGCTAACTAGCTAGTGTAAAATACCCTTCACATTTGGCAAAGGCATTTGTTTTCCCTGGCATTGTTTTTTTTTTTGTTCTGGACCATGTCTTAGAATACTTTGAATTTAAAATGATGAAACCTTATAGTTACGGACATATTGCTTTTTTATATTTTATTTTTGATAAAAATAAAATAAATAAAATAAAAATAAAACATTTTTAATGTTATTAATTTATTTTCAATACCCCTATGACCCCTGTACAATAGAGATGATGACTGACTAAAAAATATATGATTCTGTTTAGTCCGTCAGTTAGATTATCGAAAAATATTGGATACGTGTTTTTTGTTTTATCAAATTAATAAAAATTGACGAAGATAAAACGTGTCAAAGATCATGAGTGGGGGCTTGTGACGTCACAGTTGAGTAAAAAATGTACTCAATTGTAACGTCACGCGAGTTTTCGACGCACTGTATCGTCTTAATTTTTTGTTTACGTGAAACAAGAAAAATATTTGTCCAATAATTTTTGGTAATCCATCTGACGGACCAATTAGATTTTTTTTGTCATCTACCCTATTCAATGTACAGTCGTGGTCTTTTCCGCCTGATCAGTTAAAAATTTTTTCGCTTAAATCGTAAGTACGCTCGGCCTATCGGTATCTTTTCATTCATTATTTCTATACAAAGCCAACGGGGCGGGGCTAGAGAGCGTTTCATGGGCTAGAGAATGTTTCTATGTTGTAAGTGCAAGCTAAAATTAGCTTAGTGGTGATCAGGCGGGAGTGTCCTCGATAGTACCCATCAGCACCCCGTTTATCACATCACCCTATGTGTAGGTTCTTACTTACAAGAGATGGGAAGAGTGTGCACAATTTGTCCCAAAACGTCTTTAGATTTTTTATTTAAATCTACAAATGTTTTCTTCCCATTTACAGAAGACAGCAACAATCCCGAGACAGACTTCGACGCTGAAGGGGATGACGACCAAGCCGAGTTTCACGCGGAATCTGACACGACTACACATCCCGCAGTTCAGTCAAGATGGCCGACACGAGTAGGATAATAAAATTAATTATGTACAAATTAAAGTGTTCATTGTAAGACACAAATATGCGCTACGTTCTTTAGAAGTTATAGGCAGAATAGGCGAGACGACAAAAAAAATCTAATTAGTCCGTCAGTTAGATTATCAAAAAATATTTAACCCGTGTTTTTTCTTTTGTTACGTAAACTAAAATTGACGAAGATAATGTCTTCGTCAGTTTTAGTTTACGTAAAAAAAAGCGTCATAAAAACGCTTTTAAAATTCTCAATACGTCACGCCTAGGTATCATTTTTAGCTAGTTCTGACGTCACGAGCCCCCCACTCCCGAGTTTTGATGCGTTTTATCTTTTGTCAATAAAAAATACGTGTCCATTAATTTCCAATACTCTAATTGACGGACTAAATAGATTTGAAATTTTTTGATACTGTCGTCATACCCACATTTTGCCAGTTAAATTACCCTCTTCTTTGCTTTCAACCGCGCTCAAATCCAGGTTTGAGGCACTGACAAAACACTGCTCTATAGATGCACTTATAATCGAAATTGACTGTTTCTATAATTATCTGTTTTACAAAGGTGTTCGCAATGGAGTGCATTCAAAAGATAATGGGTGCGTGCGAGGCGACGGGCGACAACGCACACTTTGACCTCGTCAAAGCCAAGGAGAAGCTACAGAATAACCCCGAGGGTATGTATGTAGACTTACTGTATTTTATAAGTAACACACACACAACCCCACACGTGGGAACTTACAAGCTTCACAACCCCAAACATTCCAGTAAAAACCCTCATCAATTACTACACACACCTAAAAAGTACTACAGCTCCTATGACACAAAGGAAGAACTAACATCAAATTCAGAAACGCGCTATTAAAGTTATTCGCGAAAAACCCGACAACGGTCGGACAGGAGCCCATCAGACAACGCCTGTCCGGTCGGAGGACACTCCCTTTTCTATCCTGCAGGCATAGCCAAGTTACAAACGATTCGTAATCGATTCTCTTTCTACAATCGTAAACGTTAAGTCACGTGGTCAAAACAAGCGAATAGAAACTTCGTAGCAAGTTTACATCGGTCAAGATGATAGAATAAAATGGTATTCGTTTCTACAATCGTGATCGCTACATCCCATATAAATCGTAGCCAACTTACAGTTTAGACTGAACTTTAAAGTTTCTATTCGTTTGTTTTGACCACGTGACTTAACGTTGAAATTATGTCATTCCCATACATTTGGTTAGTTTTCTATTAGCGTTAACGATAGTAGATTGTCAACTTGGCTAAGCCTACTGTTTTTCATACCCCAATACACGCACTTGCATCCAAAGATTCACTCAGACCCCTACACGGGGACACTAAAACTCCCCTACACACTCCGACATGCAAAAATCTAAACTCCCATAGTGGCTAGTTTGATCTGAATATAATTCACTATAGCCCGCTTGAAGAAGGTTAAAAATAAGATGAAAAAACGACAACACACAGTACTTGAGTTGAGTACCAACAATTTTTTCTAAGTTCCTTAATAGGGGAGATGACAAAAAAAAACTAATATGTCCGTCAGATAGATTTCCAAAAAATATTGGACAAACACTTTTTCTTTACTCACGTAAAGAAAAAATTAAGACGATACAGTGCGTTGGAAACTCGTGTGACGTCTCATTCAGTGCATTTTTTACTTAAATGTGACGTCACAAGCCCCCACTCATGATCTTTGACACGTTTTATCTTCGTAAATTTTTATTAATTTGATAAAAAAAAACACGTATCCAATATTTTTCGATAATCTAACTGACGGACTAATAGAATCATATTTTTTTTTAGTCAGTCATCATCCCTGTTACCTTTCTGTTCCAGGTGACTACCTATCCCTCCACCTATCAGACCTGGTCCGTATGGCATTCGTGGGCGCCACAGGGGAATCCGACGCACTGCGACTGTGCGGCCTCAACACTTTGCAGATGATCATACAGCAGTTCGCGAGAGCGCCCGAGCCTGACTTCCCAGGACATCTGCTGTTGGAACAGTATCAGGCACAGGTTGGTTTTAGAAGGACTTATAATCCACTGACTTCACACAACCAGTCACTCAAAAGCTCCGCTTATTTTAAATTATCTACTACAGGTGGGTGCCGCAGTACGTCCTGCCTTTGCAGGCGATACAGCGTCTCATGTAACGGCGGCCGCCTGCGATGTGTGCTCAGCATGGATTGGTTGCGGGGTCGCTAGAGATATAAATGATCTTAGAAGGTACGTATTGGTGTTGAAAATGAAAATGTTCCAAACTACACTAATTCGAATTCAGTATCTTAGCTTATCTTATCTTTGGGACACAAACTCATAGTTCAAATTCCATTGCAACGGAAGTTTATTGAGGACCTTTTTGCTTATAACAAATGATCAATCGAACTAACTAAGAATACACAATGCTTAAGTAAATAAATAATTGATTTAAAAAATGCAAATAAGCACCTCTTATATACTGCCCATATTTTGTTTTCAGAGTTCACCAACTGCTAGTCTCCAGCTTGGATAAATTAAATACCAAAGGAAACACCACGTTAATTTACAACGAAAGCATGGCAACTCTGGAGAAGTTGTCAATTTTGAAAGCTTGGGCTGGGGTACGTAACATTTTTTTTTTTAAACAGATTGAATTAAGTTGTTATAAAGTGTCCGATTGTATTATACTCAAGCTACAGCGTTTCAATTTTATAGAAGTTATCAAACAAGAGCAAAGTGTGGAGAGTATCGATATCTATATAAAAGCGTAAAAACAGATGTTAGAAAGTCATGAAATAATTTTTGCTTCATCAGGGTTAGATGTCGATCGATACCCATTACGTCTAGTTGAGTTTCGGTAGCTGATTCAATTTGACCCTGTACAGGATGGTAGGCACACCAACTATCCCAGCTAGCAAAATACTCTTACAAACAAAAGCTTTAAGAGCGATGGTTTCATATAAGGTTTATACGTGTTCTGATTAAGTCAGAAACCCTTAATACCCTTACAAACAAAAGCTTGTAAGAGCTATGGTTTTATATAAGGTTTATATGTGTTCTGATTAAGGCAGGAACTCTTATAGTGCTATTTTATAAGTCTATTTAAGTTTTAAGAGCATTCATACTTATAACATAGTCTTATAGACGTATTTAAGAACACGTTATATGATATAAATAAGAGCAGTGGTATTATAAGCGCCTTTTACAAGTCTAATTGCCTTTGATTCTTAATTAATACTTATAAAATTCATTTTATAAGTACAGTCAACCTTAGAAGTGACTACACTAAGTATTTTATTAGACTTCTGTAAACTAGTATTTTAAAAGTGTGATTTATCTCACCTAAGATACAATAAAGAGTAGTAGCACTTTAAAAGGTCTACAACAATTCCCTATTAAGGGTTATTTATTTTCTTTGTTGTGTTGACTCCAGAAATTGTTATGAAATCAGGTAATAGACTAATTTAATATTTAGTACACATTATCATTAATTTTCTATTAGATCCTTCTACTTCGTCGTTTGGCTTGCTTTTACATATTACGGAACCCTAAAAATATAAGCAACATGGCCGCGTAGACAGTGGTTTTAGATTTAATTTGACTTTTACGAGTGCTATATAAACCTTAGACAAGAGTACTGGACTTATATTGCTCTAGTAAAGCACTTATAAGTCGTGGTTGGTCGTAATGGCGACATTTTAATATTATTTTACAAATAATTAAAAAATATATAAAGTAAAAGACACATTTTTGAAAAGGCCCGTAAAAATATTGTTATTAAAATTTCAAAGTAATCGAGAAAAACTACTTCGCAACCTAATAATCGCATATACTTAGTGCGTGACAAATACATGAGTAAGAAATTAGAAAATATACACAGTAGCCTTTTGTAGGAAATATAAATTTAAATATAATACTTCATTATTTTCACAAAAGTTCCAAGGAGTTCGCGGTTTGTGATAACACTCTTATTAGGAGATCACAAAGAGGACTTTAAGCGATATTACCCTTAAAATAGTATTTTATTTTATTAGTAAGAGGACTTTAAGGTTATTTACCCTTACAGCGCGCCATTGTAAGTCATTTGTAAGTTTATTTGTCATTATAAAAGCATCAGCAAGAGGCTTGTAAGTGTGAAAATACACTTCGCAAGACCATTACAAGGCAATTGCAAGGGTGAATATACTTATAAAGTGCGCCCAAATCCACACTTATAGGTGTCTGTAAGTGTGATATAAGACTGAAAAAAATATGGTCTTGGGATATTTGTAAGATTATTTATTGCTAGCTGGAATATTTATTTATTTAGTACATGGAGGACTTACAGCTAATAAAACAGACAAAAAAAAAGGAAACCGTAATCAATACATTATTTTCGGAAACCTTTTGAGATTTTTTTTTATTGGTAATTTAAATAAATAAATAAAAGTCTTCTGTTTCCTACAAAAATGCAATACGGTGAAAGTGTATGGAATTTTTTTATTATTAAATGACCGATGATAAATGTATCTGAGGAGGTTCAAATTTTCCGACGTTTGGCCCCCAAACTGGAGCGGACAGGGGCTGCCTTCAGGGGCTTCAGGGCGATGAAGGAACATGGATGGGTTTTAGTCAGTAAAAGTTTGACACTCCCTCCTGCTCCGCCCAGAGCGGGAGGAGTCATTTGATGATTTCCCATCCGAAAAAAAAAGGAGGTTCAAATCAAATTATAATTTATTTGTTAACATAGTTAAAGAAAGTACAGATCTTATGTTTGATGAACAGAGCGATATGTTATGCCAGGAGGCGTACAAATATGGTGTGCAAATCTGAGGCTGAGGATTACAATTATTACTAAAATATTTGAAAATCATGCATTATGATAAGGTAAAAGCTGTCAGAATAATTAAAATGTCAAAGTTATTTGAATCAATATTAATATTTATCTCAAACCTTAATATTTGTAATTCTAAATTAATTCGTCATTTAAGTATTTGTCAATAGTGTAATAGCATTTATAACACATTTGCTCGTAAAGGGTCTCTTATTTCACCAATTTCAATATCGTAATGTATGTCATTACGTACTTGTGCGTTATTGTAAAGTAAAATACACGGTTTCTCAAGATGCTCCGTCTAAACCGAACGGTACTTTTTTAAATCTTAGCAAAGAGTTTTTATGTCAGAAAAGTGGTCAACATTTTATGAATAAAATTAACTTTGGGAGATGAAATATAGTAAATAAACATTTAATTCTTTAATTTAATTAATTTTGATAATAAATTACAACTATTTATCTGTAACAAAAACACAAAAATATTAATTTCCTTTATTAGTAATACTGGCTGTTTTTTGTCTCTAGGCCTTAAAAAAAATCGCGCATCGCTAATTTGTAAACAAGTAAAAATTATTCCGCGCGCTTTTTCTTTTCGCTGTATTGTTTTTATTTGTTTTATTTATTTCCTCGCAAATATGTTATAAAACGTCGTATGACGTACGTGCGCTTTGATAATTACAGCCTCTGCTTTCTTATAGCCCTCGCCTACGGCTCGGGCTAGCAATATCGCCTCGGCTGTAATTTTCTACTTACCGCACAATCAAGAATAATCTCATGGTTCAGAGGTTCAGAATGATGTACTGATTACTTGGTAACCGCTTGTGCCTCGGTGTCCGTTCCGCCTTGTATATGTTTTAGATATTATGGACACACCATTTATTGTTTGTTTTAAGCCCAAAGTCTTACTACTTCTCATTAAAATCTCACAGGTCTACATAGTAGCAATGGTAAGCAACGGCAGCGCCCCGGGCAGCTACGTCAAGCAACTCGACACCAAACCGTTTAACAACCGCGCGGAACTCGCCAAGTGGCGCAACCAGTTGCTGCAGAACAACAACCAGATTGACAACGCGGACCCACAGACCCCTGAAGATGAGGAGTATGGGGAGTTTGAGAGTAAAGGAGAGAGTTTGTTGAAGCTGGTCGAACCTGAGCTGGAGAGTTTGGGAGAGAATTGGATTGCGGCGTTGAAGGATCATGCGCTTTTGAGTTTGCCGCCTGGTAAGTGCTTTTTGTTACTAGACGACGTGTACCGGACGCAAAAAAAAAACAGCTGTTCTATACAGGGTGTAAACCACCTAATCACGAAGCCGTCAACCAAGCATTCTGTACATCAAACTAAGTAACTTTACGTATTCGTATACGTCGAAGTTTATCGATATCGTCCGGTAACACGGTGTATATCTTTTTTCCTAGCCTCCTTTATCCCACTCCCGGGCAAAGGCCTCCCCCCACTCGTTCCATTTCTCGCATATCCGCGCGTCCTCCCTTCAGATCTGATGAAACATGTCCAGTTCGTCCTGCCATCTCATTCGTGGCTTGCCGAGACGTGGGCCCCAGTTTCCTGCTATTTTGGTCCACAGTTTGTACGGCACGGGAAAGACATGTCCTGCCCAGTCTTATTTGATTTGGGCAGCCTTTAGAGCCACGTTAGTTATATTTGTTTTGCATCGCAGTATTGTGTTTTAAAATACATGGTTGAAAGCATATTGTATAGTTTCAATATATCTATCTTCACCCCTGCTAAGTAAAATAGTGCTGCAGAAGTGTCTTTCTGTGAAAATTTGTGACGCCTAGTAAACGGGTTGTTCATATGAAACAGGATCCGTTAATTTAACTTACTATTACTATCTGATACTACATCTCTCGGGATAATCTGAATCTACCAAATTAGTAAAAATACGAAATGAATTTTGCTATAAAGATAAACAGGTTACGGAATCGATAAAATGTTCCACAGGTTGTGTGAGTTTTGAAAACTCCAATTGATGCTATTTGCTGTTGATAAAAATCATTCAACTAGTAGCGGTACTTTTACACAAGCGTACAAGCTTGGCCTGACTTTGTTACCTTCTGCTCATCATGATGTTAGGGTTTAGAACAGTCGGCTTGCCGTATTGTTGGCCCCTAGGACCGCCAATTACAGTATTTGACGTGCGTCAATAATACAATTTTCGGTACGCGAGTTTTACGACTGTTCCTTTTGTTGAAATAGATGCTAATCATACATTTATATTCTGTGACATAGTAATAATTGAATAATGCGTGCTGTGGGCGTGGTGCAGGGAGCTCGCCTGCTCGGGCTCGCTGTCGAGCTCACCTAGCGCACTGGTATTGCAAACAGTGTTTTATTGTGTACACCACATTGTCCGCAGAGTTCGCATCGCAGCTCCCGCACGGCGGCGGCGCGTTCTACTCGGCGGAGACGGCGGAGGCGTCGCGCCAGCACTACGCGCGCGCCTGGCCCTCGCTGCTGTACGCCGCGTCCTTGAGGTTCAACGCTAACATCGCACAGCCACCGACTGACAATGCTACGGGTAACTACAGCCTTTGTTCATTACTTTCGATTACGGGTCGACTGAGATACTCAAACAGCAATTTAACAGTTTTTGAGTAATTCGTAGTGTTCTTTGTGTTGTAATAGGGAGATGCCGTGACCTACGTCATTTTATAAAAGTTGAACCTTTTTCCGTAGAAGTATCTTACTATAGGTAAGAACAATTGGATATTATGAAAAGTCTGTGGTAGTGGCTTTGGCAGGTATCAGGTAACAAAGATGTGCTAAATTACGTCATACAATACTAATTTACTAATATAATATAATAATTAATATTATAAATGCGAAAGTTTGTGAGTATGGATGTTTGTTACTCTCACACGCAAAAACTTCTGAACGGATTTGGATGAAATTTTGCACACAGATAGTTTATAGCCTGGATTAACACATTGAATACTTTTTATCCCGCTAGTAAGATCCCATGGGACGATAATCAAATTTCACGCAGGCGAATGCGCTGGCAGAAGCTAGTATTACATAAGGACTAGTATAATGATTTACCTCGTCACTGCCAGACACTTTGTGTAGTGGAAAAGCCCGTCAGACACCTTTTAATAGCTATTTATTCACCAAGGGGAGTAAGGCACAGATTACTAATTGTCTAATATATATGAGAGAATAAAGAATTCGCGGAACACACACATGCACATTACACATTATGTATCTGTATTAGTTTATTGTCCCTCTTTGACGTTTTGGGATGGGTCGAAATGTCAACGTGATCTTAAAAGCCATGTATCCAATGATGGAAGCGGAAATGCGCCTGCGATGGTTGGCAACACTGATGCGCCACTGACAGTTTTAAAAAGGCATCGCGGATACCTACCTACCTGGTAAAATAAAAAAAAACCAATAACGCGGAACCATTATGAAAAGGCCATAAAGCAGTTCTAATAGAACCTAGGAGTTGTGGAAGTCTGGGGGTAAGTTTAGGAAATGATTTAATAAAAAGCTTCGGAGCCAGCGGTGCGGTCGGTTAATATTGGTCTCCTAGATCAAACACTAATCGAGTGTGCATTTGAGACCCGACGCGAAGTGGAGGGCCGTGAACCACACGAGTTTAGTTATCTGTACTTACCCTCGAGTGATATATACTGCTTTATACTACACTTGCTTACAACGTCATCAAGACTTTAAAAAAAAAAAAACAAAACGCGTTAGTAATGGATTACTACCCTGATTTTCAGGGCAGTAATGAAATTCCATACAATATAACTGCCTAGATTTTTGAGAAGGTTTAATGAACAGCTTTCAAGCCTTTTAGTGGGGTAGTATTGGTACACTTGCTAAGCAAGTGTACTATAAAGTAAATAATAATGGTTAAATGGTCTGGTATTCATCAGATCTTGCTTCATAATAGATGAGGCTTATGATAAGAATTATGCTTGTTTTCGCTCACTAAAAACATAACCATGGTTTATTTCAGATAAATCTGAAGGTACGCTAGACAACAGATCCACGAAGACTGAAAATGGAAACTTTGAATTTTTCGAACCTGTCGACGAAAGATTCCATCTATTGTTTGGTATGATTTTCCTACTAAGCATTTAAAAATAATGTAGTTAAATTCCTTATATGAAAATAACAATTATGATGCTGTTATTACAGGTATTTGCACAGAAGCCCTCTGTGCGCAACGGGACATGACCGACGAGAATATAATCTCAGTGCTGTTGTCTCTGGTCACACTCCTCGACGCCCCCGAGAATAGGGCCAGGTTACTGAAAGACAGGTATGTCACCTTTTATGCTTTAAACGTATTTACGCTGTAAGAGTAGTATTCTTTTTTGTAAAATTCACAATGTTCCATTTTTGTGGTGTTTTGTGAAAAAAAAAATTGTGGTCGATCTCGAAACAATCTTTGACGACCCGAATGGCGCAGTTGTAGTGAGGCTGCCTTACGTTCTTAGGGTCCCGGGTTCGAATCCCGGTACGAGCAAATGTTTGTGTGATGAGCATGGACATTTGTTTTCGAGTCATGGATGTTTATATGTATAAGTATGTATTTACAAACAAAAAGTATCTATGTAGTTTATCAACTATCTGGTGTACACGGCACAAGCCTCGTTGCTTAGTGTGGCACTATATGGCGCTGTGTGTAATGTCCAGCGATATTTATTTATTGGTATTTGTATCTTATCCCCGGTTTGTGCTTTTACGCAAAAAATCATACCTATTCAACTAGAACAATGTTGCATCAACTATGTCGTTTTCAGATCACTCGCTATAGAGCTGTGCCAAATCATCCACCGGACAGGCCTCACTCAGGAGAGCATTGAGGCTTTACTTCTCGCAGCTGATGTTCTGAAACTGGTCATAGATGGCGCCAGGGAACAGCTGCATGCGCAAATGCAGGCCAAGATTAAAGGTAAGAGAAGGAAACACGGTTTTATCACAGACTTGGAGGTTATAAGCTATTTGCGTGACTTTGAGCATGATCAAAGTGTGTAGTACGTTTACAAACTTATACTCTCATTTACGTGATATCAGAGTTCAGAATAATAAAAATCACGGAAGATATCCCGTAAGTGCCAGTAAAAGTTTAGTTATAAATCATGAAAGCTTAAAAAAGTGTTATGTTTACCAAACTTTTTCATAACCATCATTTTCACGGCCCACTTGCACCCCATATCACTTAATGGAGTGAATACTTGCATATTAAAATTATCATTATGTCTCTGTTACCTTCAAACGATTGAGAGAAATAGAACGATGTTTTAAATTCATTAAGGTGGAAGCACCAGAGTAGTTCGCGAAAAATTCAATTAATTTAAATTATTTTACGTTTTTTGCTTTGCCTTTCAGTTCATTCAATCACATTGGATGACTTTTTCATGAAACACTCATTCAATGAGACTAAGTGAACTAACATTAATTTTATTAATGATTTTAATGATTATAACTTAGTAAACCTATATTTTTTACGATCGCAAATTTCAAATTGCAAAAAACGTAGAAAAAAAAAATCGTAGGCTACTCTGGCGCTTCCACCTTAAGCGCTGAATGCATTTAAAAATGGAGGTAAAAGTGGCTCTATATTTTATAATGTCAAATGGCGCCTGTGTTTTTTCTGTGATTTTCTTCCCAAAAATATAAATAATCGTCTTTTCCACAGAACTAGCACCAAACGAAGCCACGGACGGCTCCACGCCCCAATCCGTCCTGTCGGTGGTGCACACGCTGGGCGAGGGCGGCCCCACGGGCGACCTGCGGCCCGGCAAGTGCGTGGTGTTCGCGTGCCTGGAGGCCTGCGTGTGTCTGCTGGTGCGGCGCCTGCCCGCGCTGTCGCCCAAGAAGCATGGCGGCGCCGTGGGCGTCATCGGGGTGCCCAAGGGACTCGGGGTGCACGGAGACACGCTGCTGGTCAAGAGTCTGTCGGCTATGTCTGAGCTTCCGTCGTTGACTAGTCCTCAGGGTGAGTTGGTTCTATTGGTTGGTGGATTTCATGCTAGAATGTATAACTGTTCGATCGTCGATCGATGATAGATTCTGTAATCCGACGATTATGCACGCAAAGTTTTTATTTGGGTATTTATTTATTAATCTAGGTTCACCAACAGCTTCTGTGTACAGCTTTTAGGTATACATAGGTTTTACAGTCTTGGACTTACACACACGCCAATTACAGGTTAACCAGTATTGTTTTGTATGTGACCAAGGGGGCGTTCATTAACCACGTGAGGCTATTTTGGCGAATTTTCTTGCAGGAAAAAAAAAACATCGTCGTATTTCCCTCTCTTCCTCGTGAGATTGGGTAAGATTCGGCTCGACGCCGTCATTCCACTAAACGCCTCACTTAATTAATGGACGCCCCCTAAGTGTGCAACCATGGGTACTAATGTAGTTTATAACACATTTGCCCGTAAAGGGTCTCTTATTTCACCAATTTCAATATCATAATGTATCTCATTACGTACTTGTGCGTTATTGTAAAGTAAAACGCACGGTTTAACAAGATGCTCCGTCTAAACCGAACGGTACTTTTTTTTTCTTAGCAAAGAGTTTGTATGTCAGAATAGTGATCAACATTTTATGAATAAAATTAACTTTGGGAGATGAAATATAATAAACAAACATTTAATTCTTTAATTTAATTAATTTTGACAATAAATTACAACCATTTATCTGTAACAAAAACACAAAAATATTAATTTACTTTATTAGTAATACTTGCTATTTTTGTGTCTTTGCCTTAAAAAAAGCGCTGATGCGCGCTCATCGCTAATTTGTGGGCAAGTAAAAATTATTTCGCGCGCTTTTTCTTTTCGCTCTATTGTTTTTATTTGTTTTATTTATTTCATCGCAAATATGTTATAAATCGTCGTATGACATACGTGCGCTTTGATAATTACAGCCTTTGCTTTCTTATAGCCCTCGCCTTCGGCTCGGGCTAGCAATATCGCCTCGGCTGTAATTTTCAACTTACCGCACTTATATCATGTACTATTATTAACGGTTTTAGTGGCAGTAGAACTCAAAAATGATTAACGTGTTTTGTTATAAAAACTGCGCGTACGCATATGTAGCCACTTTCTTATCGGGGGTTTGGACTCCACATGGCCAAACTCACGATGAGAAAGTGGCTTAGTGGCTACAACCGCTAATCCACTATTAAACCCTAAAGACACCGAAATGCCACCACCACTCACTCACTCCCTGCTATTACCACTCTTGTAGACGAAGTTAAAACGTCACATGTGCCTGTTACGTCATCGGTGTAACTTTAAAACCGTCTAATTCTATGGCAAGGCTCTGTCTGCAAAAAAAACGAGCTACCGTTTCATATTTATGAACCTTATCAATATATTCCAGGTGCACTATCAATCCTACCAACAATACTGTACCTCGCAACCGAGATCCTTCGCGAGAGTAAAGGTGAAGGTGCTGCAGCGGAAGCTGGCGTCGTGTTGCTGCAACGAGCTTCAGAGTGTCGCGTGGTGAGGTTGCACGAACACACCAAGCAACAACACGCGCAACTGTTGCAGAGCGCACTCGCTAAACTAGTGGAGAGGGTAAAGAGTGGTGAGTTGTTCAATTTCAGTTTTAAAATACCTTGCTTTACCTTCTTTTTTTTTCGGATCAGGAATCATTAAATGACTCCTCCTGCTCTGGGCGGAGCAGGAGGGACAGACTTTTACTGACTAAAACCCATCCGTGTTCCTTCATCGCCCTTTGTGTTCCGGGGCACCGGTATCTCTTTCGAACAGTCCCGCAGCCCCGGCAGGACCTTGCTTTACCTTACATGTTGATTTTGTCCCATAACAGTCTAATTGTTCGGATCGGTATACTACGTCGCTTAGAAGCGAACTGGACGTTAAACTCGCCCATATATGTAAAATTAATTTAGAGCGCATTCGAAGTGCATGATACATTCGATCCGAATTGCATTGGGCACATTCAAAAGTCATCACCATCAAGGATGCAGCTGTAATACCAGTATTTTACATGGAACGACTGCCTATCAGACCTCCACAACCCAGTTGGTACTGGGCACATTCAAAAGTATCATCGTTTTATTATACTTTTAAATGTAACCGTAACATTGTTTAATTATTTTTCCAATTTTGTGTTTGATTTTGATTTTAGTTTAGATTTTTTAAATGCTACTTTATCTTTGTTAGCTTAGTTATACATTTTATTGTGCATGCTGTGGTCTCCTGTAAGTGAAGGAGTGCACCTACGAGATACTTTTGTCGTCCATTACTTATTTCATGTGTTTGTGTACATCCTTTGTTGGAGATCCTAAATAAATAATGTGCCCTAAAAAGTAGGTTACCTTAAATAGGCGGCGATTTTAAACGCTTTTGAAGCGGCAGTTTCCTTACTTCACAAAGTTGTTTATTCCCTCTAGTTCCTTATTTCTTCTTATTATTTGATATGTCCTGAAACCTATTCTGATAATTTCAATGTAATCAGTTTTAATGATTATTTATTTCTAGACGAGCCAGAGCAACGTATCGAGCCAGTGATAGGCGCGCGCGGCATGGCGGTCGTCCTGAACAGAGCGACGCCCGCGCCGCCGCTGCACTACCCCTGCATCAACCACTTCCGCCAGTGTCTCGAGACTAATGATAATGAGGTGCGTAATTAACTGCTAATCTAAAACTGTTTCTAAGACGAATCTGTTGGATATATTTTGGTATTTTATTAACAACTAATTTGACGCACTGTGGTCATATAGGGCTATAAAACACGCAACGTTGGAACTATGGTGCCTCTGCATGACCTTGGCAAACTTTAGTCGAACACATCGCCAAAATGTGATATTAATTCCGTTTTAACTTCACGTTTCGTACCAGTCATGTTTCTATGCTACGTTAGTAAAGCTTTACATAAACACAGTCTTTACGCCCATGTTGGGCATACGTTTAAATTCTTCTTTAACTTTTGGCCACCCAGTGCTGAGTGTAACAGCCTTATTCATAAAAAATCCTTAATAGAAGTTTGATCGGTCTGTTAGTTAGCAGACTCATTAAGCTTGTTTGACGGTTGTCAAGAAGTATGATTCATAAACGCTTGCTAGCAGTCTGCTAGTTAATGAGCTGCTGATAGACGGATTAGACGCGTTATGTTGGCCATCTTGACAAATCAAAGACAAAAAATGGCCTTTTCGAGAATTGAAAAAAAAAAAATTACAGCAGTGACAGCAAATTCATCGATCATCAAGCGGACAGACGGACAGACAGACAGACGGTCAGACAGACAGGCGGTCAGACAGACAGGCGGTCAGACTGTCAGACACGGTCAGGCAGACGGTCAAACACGGTCAGACTGACGGTAAGACACGGTTAGGCAGACGCTCAGACACGGTCAGACTGACGGTAAGACACGGTTAGGCAGACGCTCAGACACGGTCAGACTGACGGTAAGAACGGTCAGACAGGGTCAGACATTTATTTGGCAACCAGAGCTAAAACTTTTAAACTTATTTGGCGCGTTCTTTACTTTTTTGCACTTGACGGAACAGTAACATGATATTATTTGTCTGCCCCAGATCTTCTCGTCGTGTTGCTCAGTGCTCCGCTCAGTGTGGTCCAGCAGCGCGTCGCCCGCCTGCGTGTCGTGGTGGGCGCGCGGCCTGGCCGCCATCGTCATCGCCCGCGCCGCCGCCGCGCGCCGCCCCGCCGACATGTCGCACACGCGCGCGGCTATCGCGGCCTTCGCGGCGCTAGATGAGCTGGTCAATGCTGCGCCGGATTCTGCGCGTGAGTTTACTGGGGAACGTCTTACAGTAGCATGCTGTTGAACACTTTAACGACACAGATTGTGGTGCAAGTAATCAAAGTAGATACTGTGTGGATTTTTATTATTATCAGGCAGGCAGTTGAGAGTTGGCTGTGTCCTGCTGGATGTGTGTGATTTGTGGTCATAAGCACGAGATAATTATCATCATCATTGCCATAACGCACGACTCTACTTATTATAGCTAACGGAAGAGCTTACACTGCGATTTCAGTTCAAATATTTCAGAAAAACATTATTCTAGTGGATATTATGTTTTTTGAAATAATTTGCTGACATTTTCGTGTTCGTTTTTAATTAAAGAATTAGCTTATAATAGTCTCTTTAGTTCGTTCTCGTAGATGAGTGCACTGTATAGTTGTCGAATACACTAATTGTCGCATTGTCATTTTCTACGCTGCCATAGAGGAAGGACCAAAAGGTAATAAAAAAGCAACAAAAAAAAAAACGTTCTAAATAAAATATTAAAAACATTGTGTTACTGACTTAGTAATGATTTCTGAAATAAAAGTGTTTTAACTAAGTTCAAATTGCAAATGAATGTGTAACTTAACATATAATTTCTGGTTGCAGGTATCAAGATGCTCTGGCTCCTAGTGCCTATCGTGATCTCGTACCTGCGCGAGGGCGCGGAGCTGCAGCGTGCCGCGCCGCACGTGCGCGCGCTGCACGAGTTCGCGCTGCACTGGCTTACTAGAGTCGGGCCTAAGCATCCACAGGTATGTGGCACTTTCTTGCTAGATTTCATGACATCAGAGAACTTGTGAAACTACACTTATAATGCATTTTGTAGAACTACTTAAACGGGGTGAATTTTTCAAATGTCGCCGTTTAAAAATGTTAACAACAGTACTTCCTTTTTACCCGACTGCGGTGAAGTTAAAAGGATGGGTTATGATTTTAGCAGTCTATGTTTGTATGTATGTATTTAAGTAAGCGCCTAAACTATTCATTATATTTTGATGAATAAGGTGTCAATCGATTCGTTATTATGGCCCGGGTAACTTATGCTACATTTAACCACCTTCAACACTAGGAGGAGTCGATTTTACCTTGTAAACCCCGATTTTAATTAGAGCGTGATTTTTCAGTAGTCAGGTTTTTTAGTTGTATACCACACAAAATCTTGTTATATTAAAAGTCTACCGTTTATTTATCGCCAGGAATTCAAAACCATGATGCAACAATCATCCGAGCTGCGCAACAAGCTAGAAAACGCTCTCAAAGCGAACCAAGCGAGCACCCGGGCCGGTCGCGCCGCGGCCTCTCAACGATCACTGTTCGATGCCAAGCCCGCTAAGCCTACCATACAACTGAAGACGGACTTCAGCGATTTTAGGTAAACTGGTTACTTATGCTGAACAACTTGCACTGGGTCGGCGTGGGATCACGGCCCTCTCCTCGCATAGAGGCCTGTGACCCAGTGGGAAAGCCTATTTATGATTATGTTAACCTTTTGAACGCCATTGTCACATACTTACGTGACAAGCAAGTGCGTGCCCTGTATGCCAACGACACAAATATGTGACAAAAATGCGGTCCACGAAACGGTGTGTGCCAACACGACTTAATTAAATTGTTCGGGAATTCTCATTCTTTTTGTAGAAATTTGCGGTGAAATTGTGGCTTGGCGTGGAGGGCACGCGCGTGCGTTTATGCTCTGGTATTTAAAGGGATTAAATTGTGTTACATGTCAAACAGACATTTTGATATAAACGAAACTGGAAATGTCATGAAAATTTTACGTCACAAATTTTATTATTTGTCGTCAACCAATTATGATGTAAAACTAAACGATCTCTTACACATAGGATACATTATTATAATGCTTTCAATGAGCGAATTCATATCGACGGTGACGAGATTTTGGAATGCCGCAAGTGACATTCAACTTTAAGCGCTGAGCCCAACGTTGGAAATCCAATACAACTCAACTCAATGTTCCTTACGGCATTTCAAATTTCCACCGTCAATACATACAAACATGCCCTTGATTCTGTATGAATGAAAGAGACGCTTGATAAGCCCACCTTTAAGAAAATAAATGTTCGAAGACTTGCAAAAGTTTTCAAAGAACAAATTTTGTGGACTGAGTGAGCCATTGAGTATTTTAGTATTATGAGAAATGCCCAGTGACTAGCATAGAAAATTAACTGTGGGCAGTAATTTATTTTACGCAAGGATTTAATGTATGTTTTGTTGTCTTAATTTACCGTTTATGTCAACTTAGAGTTAGTAAATTAACTATAATTTAAATATTGACTCATTCTGTATGCTTTTATGTGACTTAGAGAGTGACTCGGACGGGAATCAGCTTGGGCCGATCAAAATAAGTCTAATTGTCCGTGCAATAAAAACGAATAGTCCGACATGGTGTCGAATGTCGAGTCGCGTCTTCTAAACCGAATCGAGGCGAGTTACGTCTCTTTTCAAATATCGTATGGACGAATCGTCGGTATAATAATCAACAAACCAATGTGAAATTTTGCCAGTTTTGATTTTAATACATTGATATTCTTATACTGTGGTAAAATATTGTATTTGCGGCATTGAAAATACAGACGAATAATTTTCTGCATTGCTGTAACAAATACAATTTCTACAGAGGTAAACGAATCTATCTCATTTGCCTTGACAATTTGAGATTGACAGATTGGTCAGACGTCTGAACCGAAGATATAGCTCTTTCTGATCGGGCCAAGTCAATTCCGCGTCGTCGGGTGTGGTCACTTCCATGCCGTGAGATGTCAGACTAAACGTTAATGCATGATGCCCCATAGTGTTACTTGTATTTAATAAATATCGCAATACGCGATACAACACCAAACAGTAAGACGAGCAAACGTAGTTATTAATTTACGTTAAAAATTGGTGCGTAGACGCTCTCCCCATGAGACGGTACTACGTCGCATTAGATTCCACTGCTCCCCGACGCAATTTTCAAACAGTAGTCTTAACATATAATAAAAATGATTAACTATCAAGCTTCAAAATAATAATTGAAAATCACGGAAGATATAAGTGACAATGCAAGTTTAGTTACAAACCGTGAGAGCTTGAAACAGTGTTATGATTAACAATGTTTAAAGGTAATATTACTGATCAACTGCATATTTGCAGTCATTAAGGTGAATGCGCCAGGGTGGCACGCGAAATTCAAATTTTCTTACGTTTATTGCAATTCGCAGGTCAGTGTCAGGTTGTATGTTAATAAAAATATGATTCGCGGCTGTAACACGTATGTAGTTATAGAATTATTAGTTATACAACACTCCAAGCGCATAAAGGTGCAGGAATGACTTTGACCTTAAAAAAGTAAATTCATACACCTTTATATGAGCTTGGAGGGTTGTATTGATGATTTTGATGATTATAATTCTATAACTACATACGTGTTACAGCCGTAACAACAACTGACCTGCAAATTGCAAAAAACGTAAGAAAAACTGAATTTCGCGGGCCACCCTGGAGCATCCACCTTAATACTGAGCATGATATTTTTAATACTTCCTCTAAAGGCACTCCAGAACTATCTACTGATAAAAACAAGTCTGTATCGTTTTTTTAACGCAATATATTTTATAGAAATGACGTAAAGAAGGAAGAATGCACAATTTGTACACTGACTATAGATGATTAACCATTCCATAACTTATGTATAAAGCAAACACTAAAACTGATAAAATATTCTATATTTATACATACAACGCCTCATTTTAGTAGATTTAAGTAATCTATTTCTATATTATACTTATAATAAATTTTAGAACAATAATATAGAGTAGAGATGCCTAGCGATCTCGGTATATCGTAGATATTAATCCCCTTTTATTCGTAAAATACGGCTGCGTTTTCACCACAAATGTGCGATTATGCGTAGCGTTCGTTAGCATCACAAAACGAATGCGATTAGTGCTAAATATCATGTTGACTGCGTCGTTGGTCGAGTGGTTGCAAACACGACTGTTGAGCATGAGGTCCCGGGTTCGATTCTCGGGTCAGGCAGTGTCATTGGGTTTATCCATCAAGCATTTCTCAGTAGCAACCATGGAGTTTTGTGCCCGGTTAATGGTAATAGGGTCGCCGCAGTCACATGGGTCTTGAAAACATAATGGGCGATATGTGGGTGTACTATTTGCTACTCCTCTGCTTAACCCATACGATTGACATAACCAGAACAATGTTTTATATTCGCTTACCGCTAAACGCATTTACTGATTTTGTGGTGCAAATGGGCCCTAGTTACTAACAAACAGATTTCCATACTAACCAATTTCCGAGGAATTATCGAATTTTGCCAATGAAGTCATTTTGAAACATTTTACGTACAGTCGTGGTCTTTTCCGCCTGATCAGTTAAATTTTTTTTCGCTTAAATCATGCGGAGGCGCCGACCCACTCCACCTTAAACTTTAGGCCTATTAGGAAAGCGTCAACTTTGGCGCTCAAAATAACAATAACTCTCGTTTGGCATGTGTCGCCGATCGGTATTTTTTTCATTAATTATTTACTATAAAGTCAACGGGGCGGGGACAGAGAGCGTTTCTATGTTTTAAGTGCAAGCAAAAATTAGCTTAGTGGTGATCAGGCGGGAGTGTCCTCGATAGTACATACACATAGGGTAGATGACACCATAAAAGAATAATTCCAAGACACCAATCTCTAAAAAAAACACTTTATTTTGGGCCTGAAAACCCGATTTATTTTCAATAAATTGCCAAATTCGATTTTTAGTTGCTTTGAAATCAATAAATAGTTGAAACTAAACTGTGACGTCACAGTTTGCTATTGCCATACAAAATTTATGAGAGAACCGAGTTTTGACAGCTCTTAAAAAGTATCTCAATTGATGGGTGTATCATCTACCCCATTCGAAATAAAGGAAATGGTACATTTCTAATAGATTTAAGAATAAGGGGAAAATGTAAGTATTCCTAAATCAAAATTAATACGATTAAAATAAAATATTCTGTAGAAAATTATGAAATACTCGTATATTTAGAAAATTAACGTTTTTATCGAGATGAAATTATATGGAATGCAACAGTCCTGTGATAGTTCCTGAAAACAAGTTTTAAATTACGACGATTTTATTTGAAATTTTACAGATATGAATGGAATGGAGATGGTTTATTGTATTGATCATTATCGCTTGC
Source organism: Xestia rhomboidea (assembly GCA_963853795.1). Classification (NCBI taxonomy): domain Eukaryota; kingdom Metazoa; phylum Arthropoda; class Insecta; order Lepidoptera; family Noctuidae; genus Xestia; species Xestia rhomboidea. The sequence continues at coordinate 10,625,492 of OY970778.1, forward strand.
CCCTTGCCGTAATTCTTTTATTTCTAATTATTGACTCATGTTTTATTTTTGATTTATAATATGCCAAAATAATATGGCTTCATATTATACTGACTGAGAGCAATGCTGGCCCAGTGAAAACTGGGTTCTGGTTGCATGAGATCCTGGGTTCGATTCCCGGTTCGGTCAAAGTATCATTGTGTTTTTCATCAGGAATTTCTCAGTAGCAGATACGCAGGCTGGATTTGTGCCCGGTCGATGGTAATAGGCTCGCCCCCTATTACATGGGACGTAAAAATAACTGGTGAAATGTGGGTGTACTATTAGGTACACCTCTGTCTAACCCTTCTGGAATTACAGGGGTGACGTTATGTGAAAACTGGGTCTGTAGATCCCAAACAGGCACTTTTTCCCTAAATAATTTCATCACCACTGCTCTCGAAACGGCGATGACTCAAACGGTGTCTATGCTATAATTGCCCCTCCATCCCATTCATTTTGTGTGGCGAAAAAAGATCCAATATGCCAAATTTTAATAGACTAAAGACTTTCTCTTCCATTTACAAAATTGTTTGAGTGCTTTCAATAGTTCCTACAAATTCTGGTTTTTATACTAATTTTACGATAATGCTGAATTATTTTAGATTTTAAGTCATTTTGTCTTCAAGTCAATTATATTAGCTGTTTTATTTTAAGTAAGAAAATTATATTTATTTAGATCTAAGTTGCCAATCATTGTACCTATTTTAAAGCTTTTGGTTCAATAAAGTATTTAACATATTAGTAACAATCTGTTGTTTCATTTATTTACGAGTAGTCAGCCCGCAAGTCTGACAACCACTCTTACCAAAGGGTATTGTAACTGTGTACTATCCTGTAATTCAGTAACTGGATTGAAGAGGTCAGAGAGGCAGTCGCTCCAAGTGAAATACTGGTATTCAGCTGCATCCGGTTAGACTGCAAGCCGACCCCAACATAGTTGGGAAAATACTAGGCGGATGATGACGCTATTCACCTGGAACACTATCAACTTAGCTACGCCCATATAATCATCAGGCCTAGCCAAGCGATTCGTATGGATTCTCTTTCTACAATCGTAAACGTTAAGTCACGTGGTCAAAACAAGCAAATAAAAACTTCGTAGACAAGTTTACATCGGTTAAGATGATAGAATAATGAAATGTATTCGTTTTTACAATCGTGATTGCTACATCCCATGTAAATCGTAGCCAACTTACAGTTTTGACTGAACTTAAAAGTTTCTATTCGTTTGTTTAGACCACGTGACTTAACGTTGTAATGATGTCATTCCCATACATAGTTTTCTATTAGCGTTAACGATTGTAGATTGTCAACTTGGCTAAGCCTATAGACTACGGGGCACTACTTATACACTCTAGTCTATTATTAATTCCGAACGAAAATGTGTTCAGCAGTGAATAGAGACCATGGTGGCATCTACCAATCCGCACTGGGTTGTGTGGCTGGGTAGATTTCAGCCGACTCCTCATAGTGAGGAGACCTGTGTCCCAGCAGTGGAAATATTACCGTCACAGAGCACTTTATAGTATTAGGATTAAAGGACAACAATTATGCTAAATAGAATTAAAGTCAAAGGCTCTTCAAGTATTTTATTACAATAATTACGTCAAGTTGTACATCATCATACAGTTTCATCAATGACCATTCTGTCACCATTTTCTGACGAACTTTTTTCTTCGTCGCTTTCCGCTTTCGGCTTTTTAACTTTACCTGTAGCAAGATAAACAAAACTTAGTTGATTGATACACCTCGCGCCACCCTTATGAAGGGTATGCAGAAACTGCAGCAGGCCACGAACTACGATCCTTACACCTAATGTACCTACAATTTGTAAACTCAATTTGATTTTGCTTCAGAACTGGATGACCTCCCCCGTTAATACCTACACACGTATTTTTTTCGTTTATATTTTTGAGACACATTTCGACAATAGGGAATATGCAAGAAATACAAAACTCTTTTTATTTATGAAAAATGCCTTATATTGGCGCATAAAAACATTGTGGTACATTTGTTTAAGTTTCTAATACATCACTTATTTTACAATTTACTGTTTTATGTTGCATGTTGTTGGTAAACCGGAACGCACTGTCAAAACACACCGTCCTCGATAACGCCGGTATTGACGTCAAAGTTCATTGTGTCAAAAAACACTTTTATTTGAAGAGAGCTAAAAGTTTCACAAAAATTTTATTAAAATATTGTTAATGCAATTTTTATTTGAATAAAGCACATAATTGGTAAAATTATTTTATTAAGGCCAAAAAAAATTGATGTAAACAAGGCAGATTGTGGATAATGACGTCATATCGGATGTTTGAACTGTCGTAGAAAATTGCAGGAGTTTCAATATTATTTTTGTGCGACAAGCAGTAGTTGAACTTAACTTTTAATATTTTTCTTGGGTACTGTACTGTATTTAATTGATTTAAGTGAACACAAAATTACGTGCATGTTCCCTATTCTCAATAGGTCTGTGTCATTAAAACTAGTAACTAGCTAACTAAACTAAGAGGAAACTTAAACCTGACTGCATCACGACAGGTCAAGACGAAGATGGTGGGATAAGCTTGACTCCATCGCCAGAGAGGCAGTTCTGGCCCCATAGAGGCGAAAGAGAGGCCAGTCCAGCATTGGGACGTTACGGACTGATAATAACAACTTACTGCTTGCGTACGGAGGCTGTGTGGCAACGGTGAGGTACCCAGTATGACCGGGCGTGCTTTGCGGCCAGGAGCCCACCACGTAGCTCGTCTCACTGCTTGGCTTCTCCTCCACTGGGGATGAGGAGCTCTGTGAAAGTAGAATTAATGGTTAATGTTATGTAAAGGGATTCATGCAATGGGTATCCATCACCAGGCCACCATCGCCCCACATTCCCTTCAATTCAAATATATGACATTTCGGGACTTAACATTTCTGGCGAAACCAAATATTGCAAAAATATGCAGTAATTAGGTACCATTAATACTACATTGTCAGACAATCGGTTCGTATACTCAGGAGGCATGTGATGCGAAGGAATGACGAAAATGTGAGGAAAGTTTTGAGTATGCATGTGGATGGGTATAAGAGTAGAGGAAGACCAAAGAAACGATGGATGAACTGTGTAAAGGATGATATGGCAAGAAAGGAGGTGCCTGATGAGATTACGAGTAATAGAGAACTATGGAAGAAGACATGAATTAATTGGGATAAGGATAAGAGAATGATGATGATGACAAAATTGTCAGACATGTAAGTTTTCAGAGTATTTATTTAAGTTTAGAATCTAAATGCGACACCAGGCATAGTTCCGCTCTTTTATGCGGTCACAGTTCAACTGGCCATACTGGTCAAAGGTGGAGCTAGGCTCTGCTAAACGGCGGATGACGCCACCTCATCATGAGCTGCTAACAGCGTAGTCCGAGGTGTGTTACGTGCGCTATTAGCTGGTGCCACTATACGTGCTTGTTCGGCGGTACACTCGGTGAGTAATGTGTTTATTTGACTGAAATTTAGTGGAAGAGTGGAACTGTAGGAATATCCCAAAACTACACAAGTTTTCAATATAAGATGACAAGCGAAAAGCGATGAAGGTCGAAACGCGGAACCGTAGAAAATCATTAATTATTGCGTGTATTTCATGGTTTTATATGGAAAACTTTGTAGGGATAGACTTTGTAAATCATGATACGACAAGAAAGGAGGTGTCTGATGAGATGACGAGTAATGGAGAAGTATCGAAGAAGACATCAGACTCGCAAATAAATTGGGATAAGGGCAGGAGAATGATGATGTTTTGGAAAACTTAAACTCCGTCTAGACTTCTAGAGCGATCTTTGGACCTAATCCTTAATCGCAGAAATCACATAAATTAAAAATATCGTAACCTTGCCAAACGCTAATTTCATAACAAAAACACACTAAGTTCTTAGGCCCTATTATACCCTATATACAGAAAATTCTGCATAGTTCTGAAAAAATGGCTTATTTCACATAGCTTTTATTCTATAAATGAATTTCTCAAAAAATCCAACTCTCATTCTTAGCATTACCGGAATGTATTGTAGAATTTGTAGAGAATTACTATTATAATAATATGTTGTTTTGTTTGTTTATTAAAAAAAAAGTATAATCCTTCTGTTGACAATTTGCTTGTTTGTTTTTTTTTTTTTGTGTTGTGTAACTTTGAAACACCCTGGTCATAATTACCGAATTTAAGGTTTGTTTCACATTTAGTTAATGTATTTTAAAATTAGCATCTAAAACTATTAATGTTTGCATGCCAATTTTATGGCGAAATGTGTCATTGCTCCACATATTATTTTTAACATCTTTTGTACATTTATTGCAAAATAAATAATTTTGACTTTGACTTTATACCAGATAAGGTGTGCGCTTCGCTATCGACGCGCGTTCAGTTTTCAGTAGATGCATGACAATTCCCGCATACTCTTTCTTCGAGATCTCTACATATGCAAATCTTTAGATTTAAGCTTCGTAAAGTTTATGTTCACGACGATACGCTAAGAGGTCAGGGCGCGGGCATAATTATCGATGACACGGGTCAGGCTCGTTGCATCGCGTCCTTCAAACATCGCCATCACTAGTACCTAACTGACTGTATTTATTTTACTCCGAGCATCGATTACATACGCATACTAACGTAAATATTTTCAAGAAGACTTAAAAGGTAATTGGTTTTTTTCATTCACTTTTTTTTTTCTTTCTTTTGGAATTTCGACTGACGGAAAAATTTGGTCCCTTAAGTTTTTTTTCTGTGCATGCTAGAAATTATTTGTACGTGATTTTTGTAGGATAGGCTGCATTCTTCTTTGGGCTAGAAACAAGATATAAATTATTTTCCAAAGGTGGTAATTATAGTTTAATTAAGGCACTAGGATTTGACTGCCTCATTGGTCGCAAGCGTGATTGATGAGCACAAGGTCATGATGGGTTCGATTCCCGGGTCGGGCAGTGTTATTGAGTTCTTCTATCAGGAATTTCTGAGTAACAACCATGGAGTCTGGATTTGTGCTCGGTTGATGGTAATAAGCTCGCCCCCTACTACATGGGACTTAAATGTCGAAATGTGGGTGTACTATTAGGTATAACTCTCTAACCTAACCTAACCCTTCAGGGATTACAGACGTGATGTTGTTCTGTTATTATGCCATGGTTACTCAGTAAGTATTAGTATTTTGTGTGTAGGTACATAAATGAATAAGTAGAGATTATAGAGATCGCACAGTTAGCATAATACACGTTTATACACTACAGCCTTGTTGAGGTCATTAGTTAAATGATGAGGGCAAATAATCTTGATCCATGCAAATGTAGATGATTCACAGACATTTAGATTTAATACTAATAGCGTAAAACTGTAAGAATTATTATACGAATTACACGAACATTATTATGTGCATTACTCAACTAGGTCAGTAATTGGCGTAAGACAACAACAAAAATGAAGATATTATTTTTATACAAATAATTGGAATCGATTATTTCGAGGTCTCAGAATTGAATATTTTAAACCATCTATTGTTAAATACAGGTTCCTTTGCGTCTTTAGAAAGGTCAGGTGCGTAACACTCGCAACGAAAGTGCGTGTATGACCAGTAGGGCTATCACGTATCTCTGTTGACAGCTCGAAATTATAGTAACTGGGCTCAGTGTCCATCAATTAACTGTCAAAAGGTTAGTTTCGTATTATGTATGACCCTGTTAGTTACCGTAAAGTGATATCCACTCAGTGTGATACGTAATACCAATATTATGACATTCACGGTTGTCATCAAAGTTCGGTGTACAACCGAAGCTTGATAGTCACTGGATATCAGAAAGATACGTGCCGATATATGAACGTGGACAAGGCGAAAGGGGTATGTAAGGATCGTAGTAGACCCTCTGTGGTTTCTGCCTACCCTCATGGGAAAAAGGCGTGCGTTTAAGTATGCAGTACCTATCTATGTAGTTATAGGTAAATTGTTGCAAGTAAACTGTCTGCAGTAGATGTTTTAAATAGGTTTAATTTATTCGTATTTATTGTATTCAGCTTTCTGAGTTGCCAACCTAGACACAAGGATACTCCAAATTATACAGGGTTAGTGTGGCAGGGCAACCTCTATGAATTTAGTACAAGTTTCTATCTAAACTAGACCGTTCTACCGTGTAGGTACAGTCGTGGTCTTTTCCGCCTTATCGGTTAAATTTTTTTTCGCTTACATGCGGAGGCGCCGAGTCACTCCCCCTTAAAGCTTAGACCTATTAGGAGAGCGTTAACTTTGGCGCGCAAAATAACAATAACTCTCGTTTGGTGTGCGTCGTCAGTGCGCTCGGCCGATCGGTTTTCGTTCATTATTTCTATACAAAGTCAACGGGCGGGGCAAGAGAGCGTTTCTATGTTGTAAGTGCAAGCAAAAATAAACTTAGTGGTGATCAGGCGGGAGTGTCCTCGATAGTACTATCTACTTATAGGTACTTTTACAAGAGTTCCGATGAACTATCTAGGTACCTTCCTCAATTTAAAATCGGATAAATCGGATCTACGAGTAAGTAGGTATACCTTCCTATACCACCACGCTATACCTGGTATGTAAATGTATCAACCTGCTGTACCAACAGAAAATGATATCTCACAGCACAAACATTCGCTATCGCAACCGAAGTAACAGTTGATATCAAGTGAAAATATGAAACAAAAGGATTATAGGGAGTCAGGTTTGGATGCAGTCGCGTTTAAAGTTAGCGACACCGACTATGTTCACCGAAAAACGCCTTTCGTAATCAGGACTTTGCACACGGCAGACTTGGCAGCATTCAGCAAGACCATAAGGAAATTATTCAGGTGCTTATGAACTGATCAACGACATTTTGCATTTTACTGCTGCTCACCAATTCTGTATTTCAGATTCAGTAATAAGTCTTACAACATAGCAGTCAGAGGATTTCAGTCTACCTCGGGTGGCTCGCATAGACTCACTTGCGCAGTAGCCACTTAGCTTTTTCGACTATGTTAAGGTCACCTTATTACGGGTTAACCAAATCCGGCTGATTACGGTATTTTAGATGCCGACCCATACTGGTACATATCTCTCACTCTGCGGTCGTGTCGGATTGCCTTCCTACCGGGCTATGAGAGCGAGAGAAGAGAAAAATCACCTGTGTTTGTGCATACACTTGCGCACTTTAATATTTCCCACTGACAATGGTCAGACCTACTAAAAGCCTGATGATGAATTACGACGAAAAAATCGCCACTTGACAACGCCCGTCTACCCAGCAGAGGTACCGGTGAAATGACAAGGCGCTTGCGGTGGCGCCACGCGGCGCGCTAATCACAGGGAGGCGCTGCGCCGGAGATGTCCCCCCTCATTAGCAAGATTACTAAACTCGCTGGCTGCACCTAAGCTTTGTTTAGCTTTAGACTGTAGTACCGCTGTGTGACGTCAGAATTTCATAAAGGTTGTGTTTAGATGTGTGATGGTTTGGCGTTGAAGGATCAAACACGAGGAAATACAAGACTAGTCTCATAATCATCTGCCTAGCCATTTCCTAACTAGTATAGGGTCGTGTTCCAGTCTAACCGGATGCAGCTGAATACCTGTATGTTTATCTGACCTCTACAACCCAATACTGGGTAATACGATACCCCTTGGTTAGACTGGTTGTCAGACTTTCGGGCCAATGACTATCTGTTACGACTGTCAAAGTCAATCTACAAATGACAGCCGAGACCAACGGCTTAACATGTTTTCCGACGTACGGAGGAAACTCGGTATGTAATGGGTCAAAAATCAAAAAATCAAAATGTCAAAACAGCCTACAATGACTTAGGTACGCGGTGTTAGAACGTCAACGACAGTATGGATATAAAACGGACGTAGGTAGGTACAGGATTTCTCAAAGAAAACAAAAGCTTAACCAGCGCGCTAGGTGACTTTAAATTAGTTAGAAGTTCTTCTGCCTAATATCTGACTGTTCCTTCAAAATAACTTTCGATTCGATTTTCGATTCGGAAAGTCGTATGTCTATCTCGCTCAATTTCGTAATGTCAAAAAAAGATCGAATCGAAGCGTTGTGAATAACTATGCTGATTTTAAATCCTAATAAGTTGTAGTTATAAGATAACCTAAGTTTTTAATAAGGGGCCAGGATCAATTCTTGTGGTCAGGCTTAGGTGCAATTCCTCATTTAAAAGGCAGCATTTTGCCACTATACTGTGTCAATTTTGATTATATTAAACTTTCGCAATGAATCTAAAATATTACGTTCTTCAAACACATACGACCTTTAAAACAATGAAGATACTGCCAAAAAGATAATAGTTTACAAAATAATATTTAAAAAAAATACATTTATTCAAATATTTGCTAAAAGTCTCAATCGCTGTAATGGCCACGTAAGTGTATAAACTCGTAATTGGAAACCTTGACAGAGTTGTGGCGAAGATTACACTAATCTAACCCCGGCCCAGCGGTCTCTAACCACAACTGAACTTCGTCTGCTGACCTTGGCCTCTTCACAAACTTGTGTGTTTTTACTTTAAAAACTTCAAAACAATTGCCTGCTTAAATAGATAAAACAACCATACTCCTTGAAGTATCGGTATTTGATGTTAAGGCAGGTACTTCATTTAATATGCATGTTTACACATGGTGTCATTTACATTAAACTTATTGAAAGTGTTAAGGAATTACTCAATGCGAATAATAATAAACTTGCACTTCCCTGCCACATTAACAGAGATATCAAGACATTAACCGTTGAAAAACAACATAATGTCGAAGGCATCGCTCGTTGTGCACAAGCTGCGCGCACGCACCGCAATTACGTAACATAAATCCAGAGTCGAACGCGCCGTGATCGATGGACCGCTGTGTTCCCAAACACAACAAAACCATGTCCACTCGTTACATTTTGATTTATTATATCAACTTTATTTAGATCGCATTGTTAATTTTAGTCAACGATATCTTACCTACGTTTTATTACTCGACAGTTAACCCAACAGCTATGCTTTATTTTGAATATATTAAAGTACAATAACACACATTCGGCTTTACCTCCATCAGCGAACATAAAATAGATAAGCTTTTATAACAAGAAATAAACGGCGACGCACTCGTTTCTAATACAAGCGATTAAACGCCCATAAAGCCCAGATTAAAACATAAAACCTTCATGCTGTCAACACAGAATTTAACCTCTCCACTGGATGACATAAACGAAAAAGGAAATAAAAAGGTTTTGAAAAAAGAATAACGAGCAAAGAGGCGCATTAAGAATTGAGATAAGAGAGATGGACGGGCACTCAACGGCGCGCGGCCGACTTTATTATTTATTGACACTTAAAATAATTACTGGCCGGTTGGCCCGTGCCGAATGTGGCTCTCGTGTCGAAGACCTTACGCCGATGTGTTTGAACTATAATAGATACATTATTTGCGGAGATATCGAAGATAAATGGGAAAAAGAACAAGTCGAGCTTTTATGTCAGAGCTTTAAAGGACTAAGTAAAACTTAATATCAACTCATTTTTTTGAGCATAATTTTACAATGAACATTATTTTTAGCATTATAAAATCTTGCTTTAATGTTACAGTGATCAAACGACAACTCAGAAAAAAATACTATGGTCTTTTGTGAATTTTTACCTAAACTATAACAGAAATCTTTTAAGAACAAGTGATATGCACAAACAAGACAGTTCTTTCTTTCCCCGTGACGCATCCGGACCAAAGCTGTTTACTACAGACCTTACACACAAAACAAACACAAAAAAAACAGCAACAAAATACCCAGAAATACGATATGCAAATAAACCTCACCCGTAAAAGAAACATCGATAAAACGTCACCGAGCTGCCAAAACGGTTACAATATACAAGAGGTGTTATCGGCAGGGCATGTTAGCTGTCGCCGCGGTGACAAACGGACGGACCGGGGATTTAGACGTTCATCCTGGACAGAGGGATGAGAAATAAAACGATGGAGAAGGATTATTGGAATGAAATAAGAGGTTATTTTTGGTGAGGATGGATGATAGGAATAGTTAGAACTGGAACATTGTGGATGATTAAGAAGTAATAATAGAAACATCGATAAATCGTCACTGAGATGCCAAAACGGTTACAACATACAAGAAGTGTTATCGGCAGGCAGCGGTCGCCGCGGTGACAAACAGACGGACTGTGGATGAAAAATAAAAAGGTGTAGAAGGATTATTAGAACGATAAGGACAAAAGAGACACGAGAGGTTGTCAGGTTAAACGTTAGATTAAAGGTAGATGAGATAGAAGCCACCGCAGAAATGAGCGACCCATCAAAGTCATTTCTGCGTTTGCTTCTTTGATCGTAGATCACTCGATCGAATTACTTTTAGATTTGGCAAAACAGAGAAGAGGTTTTTCTAGAAGTGAGTACATGGGCTGATGATGTACAGTCGTGGTCTTTTCCGCCTGATCAGTTAATTTTTTTTTCGCTTAAAGTATGCGGAGGCGCCGAGCCACTCCACCTTAAACTTTAGGCCTATTAGGAAAGCGTCTACTTTGGCGCGCAATATAACAATAACTCTCGTTTGGCATGTGTCGCCGATCGGTATTTTTTTCATTAATTATTTATTATAAAGTCAACGGGGCGTGGACAGAGAGCGTTTCTATGTTTTAAGTGCAAGCAAAAATTTGCTTAGTGGTGATCAGGCGGGAGTGTCCTCGATAGTACATAGAAGGATGAAATATGAAGGTTTAAAGTTCTAACAATTCAGTAAACTGCTAATATTCAAGGCAATGGCTAACATAATAAAAGAGGACTTAAAATTTAGACCAATCGTCGATACCTCGATTGAGGAGTCAATTTTGTGATATCAAGCTCAGAAACCAGTTTTGCTAAGCGCTAATAAATAAAAGAAGGGCTGTTATAAGTTCTACAATAAATAACACATGAAATAAATAATCTACATTAAAGTTACTAAAATTTATATAAATTAACTTCCATATTATGAAGTGCGTGAGGAATTTGATAGTCAAGTAACAAATACGGCTTGTCCCTCGTCGTAGATATGGTAAAAAGCGTCGGTAGCCTGCTGATAGTACACACGCGACCGCCACCTGCGTACTGACGTGTTCAATGTCCAGCATTTGTCCTTACACTTTCATACAATTAGTAGTCGACTAAACGTCGAGATGGACACGCGTGAGGACCGTCTTTAGAGTTTCGCTATAAATGAAAATGGGAACCCTTATGATCTCTTTTTCTTTTCAGTCTGCCACTCAGTTTTTTTTCCGAATTCTATGCAACGTAGAATTTTGATTTTTAGGAGCTAGTGCAGGTTTATTTATTTTATTTAGCTCTTCTACAATGAGTACACTATTACTATAGGAAAACATTTCAAACTTAAATGTAAATGCCCCATCACTTAATTACACGAAATACAGTAACATGAAGAGTAATAGAGAAAATTTGGAAGAAGACTACAAGAATGCTGCGCCGACCCTGACACCTTGTACATTGAGATAAGGACAGAAAAATGAGGAAAATGATGGTAATAGTATGTATAAAACTCAGAAGCCAATGCGCGGCATAAAGTCTCTGACACCAGATTAGGTAGATACTAACCGCACGATAAAGAAGAAGTATGTATAACAGGCTACCACACTGGAAAGGTTGGGTCGGAACCTTAATTGTGAGATCCCGAATTACACTTGGCCGGTTTTTTAGGAAACATTTTGAAAAGCAGCTGCAGTTAAATTAAATATGTATCTTTATAAGACTGTCAAGAGACAGATGACATTTGAAGTAATCAAGTCCTCAAGAGTAGATTGTGGAAATGCAAATGCGAAGACTTAAGAAGACAGCTGCGTTATTTGGACAGGGAAGACGAAGCAGGGCGATATAACGTAACTTGGGCGAAATCTTAACGTGTCGATAGCATTCTAACTTTAATCAGACCAGAAATTGGCGACGACTTTGGCATATTCAGAGGCGTCCATCTGTTTCTGTAATGTGCAGACTACAGAATAAGCAGGATACGATTTCAAGTGTCCAATCGTTTGTAGAACAACAACACATTAACACTCCAGTGAAGAGTCATTTATGAATCTCCATCTGAATTTGGGTAGATATGCTGATCAAATTAAATGCAAAAATGATGATATCAATACATTAAATGACAATTATAATTTATTGCTGTGCCCTAACAGGGTCCATCATTTTCTTAGCTGTAAGCCTATGTAAATTATAGTAACCTTATGGTACGCAAAATAAAATGAATATGAATATAAGCTCAATGCTCCATCAAGAATAACATATTCAAATCTATCCTTACTTATACAAACCGCAACTCAAAACCATCATCACTCAATATTCCCACAGCAAGACGCCTGTTTTATTCGATAAAAGGACGATACTATCGGCGCGTCAAGAGTATCGATACATTCGATACTCGATTACGCAACGATTAAATCGAGCTGTATCGTAAATCAATCCAGCTATTACGCTGCCATCTGTCAGTAATGAGAGCGTATGAATCACGGCTGATACCGCCCGCGCTATCATACGCCAAGATTTATATTTGTATGGGTTTTGTGGGATCTTGAATATGTATGAGCTACTTTATTGATATAGTTCTTGGTCATCAGGATTTAATTATGTGCTGTCTTATGAACTGCTTATAATGCTAATTATGTGCTATCTACACTTGGAAAACTAACGTCAAACTCTAAAGCCTATATATATATAACCTTTTCCAACAATGTTTCTGCCAGATTCTTTTGAGCTCAAATTTTGATTTGCTACGGGTTTTGTCGATATAGAGCCTAGTAGTAGTTCTTTCGTCCTAAATCCATGGATGCTTTCAAAATCTCTAAGATCGAGATTATTGGACAGAATATTGTCAGATTCCCAACTGTGCGCAGCATTTAAAGCACAACCTGCTACTGTGTCAATATCCTTTGCAAATATCTCAAAAACGATATCCAAAATAATCCTGCGGTCCGTCTACAGTAATTTCACGCTTCCATTGCATCTGATTATCGTCACCGCGTCGTACGGCATCGGCTCCCGACTGACATTCCTTGCACGCCACCGACCGGCCGCCGGCCGGCTCGCCGCCGTCATATATTTTATCACACCACTCAGCCACCTAAATCACTCATTTGCCCATAATGACTCACAACACAACGTTAAAATTACGCGACATTTTAATACCCACACTAACCAAACGAGATCTCAGCAAATTTTGACGGAAAGGGTCTTAAAAACACGCAAGGATACGCAATTAATATTATACTTTGATTTTAACGCTCAGCAATCCATCTCGCTGAGATCGTGGCTACAACGTCCTTTAATTTCGATAAGTACAGTTTTGATTGATTCCATGTTTCGTAACGTAGTGAGCAGACAAAACATTGGGCAATATTTCCGTTCGGATAACAAATAAGCTGTCACTTTGTACATGAGAACTGTTGTAGAGTAAACCGAGCCTTGATCTGAAAATCTGAACGGGCAGATAAGGAATCTATTGCAAAATAAAAGTTCGAGTTGGTAAGTATCGTCCATATGGCTGTAATTTTAACACTAAACGAAGTGCAATGGCACGCGTACGGCGGGACCCCCCGTGACGCTAATGCGATTATGCGAACCGTACGATCGATTATCGTCTGAATCGATTGGTAATAAGCGAGCGCTTTCACCGAGTATGAATGTCAAATCATGAGCATAAAATCTGGATCGAAACGTAATCCGGCCGAATGTTTGTATCGATTTTAAATCCTTTTAGTGACGGTCATTTGTTTTAAAAGCCCAGATTATGTTACAAGTATGATTAAAGGTTTTAAATATTACAAGACGCCCTTTTATTTGTGACAGATCTGCATTTAAAAGTTGAAGTGGTTGACGGCTTCGATTTGTCTTCGGCTAAGTACAGGCTTTTCATTGCAAGTGTTTAAATGAGTAATTTTAACGCCTAACGCTTAGCCTAAACTTTGTTTCTATAGGATTTTGGAAGCCATCAATTGCAAGCAACCACATTCCAATCATACATATCAGCTTACGGTAAGCGTTATGAGATACATCATCGTCACCTGTGTCCACGACACAAGCCTCGTAGCTTAGTGTGGCACTAGATGGCGCTGTGTGTAATGTCCTGCCTAACCTTTTCCCCAACTATGTTGGGGTCGGCTTCCAGTCTAACCGGATGCAGCTGAATACCAGTATTTCACACAGAGCGAATGCATATCTGACCTCCACAACCCAGTTAGTACTGGGTAATACGATACCCCTTGGCACCTCTTGTTTTTTTGTAAGACTGGTTGTCAGATTTTCGGGCCACTGACTACCTGTATCGACTGTCAAAGATCTACAAATGGCAGGCGGGACCAACGGTATTAACGTGCATTTTGAGATACCTATTTAAACAGTTTTTGTCCGCTACCTGCACTTTTGACGACCTGAATAGCGCCTCCGCTCCTGCAATACACGTGGCCACCTACTGGGCCCAAACTGTGCGATACGACACGAAGAAGAATAAAATGTAAGAAGGATTTATTACGGCTGGGCTAGACATTGATTGTGGTTTCCTTTGGAGTCGGCTCCAAGCCTAAGCAAGATTGGCAAAGCTCACCTAAATTAGGGATTTAGGGCACAACAGCACATGTTCTATTCTTCGCCAGAAACCGCAAGACACAGCCATCATTACTAAGCTTACGTTAACAATAATTATTTTAATGGATACAATTTCAACATGTTAGGAGAGCCGTATACAGTTTACGCAGACAGGCAGATAAATGATGTCTAATGCAGGACCCAGCAATATTACAAGCTAGCGAGTTGATTAATAAGTCATTCATGTGTCAAAAGAACAGGCTAATGATTACATGCAAAAACAATATTGTATGGAAGTTTTGAATTAATCGGTAAGTTTTAGGAGGAGTAGCATTCAATGAGTATAATTATACCTATTAATAATAATTTGTTTATCTTCATCATAATACTTAACATTTATATTTTATTTTTTTCGTAAATTATAATTATTAAAACATTATCGGAATCAACCGTTCTGCGCATCTACAGTAAAGCGTTCTGGTTTTACCGTTAATCCTTATTTTGTTCATGCGTTCCATAAAATAGTAATTTATGATTTTATCACTGATACAACCTCGACCGCGTTAAAATTAACTTCAATTCATATGAAATAATTCGTCTCAGCGCATAATGTCCTTTTCTCCTAATGTCCCTATCTCAAAATGTTATTGTGTCCTATTCCCATTTTTGTTACCAGCCAGAGGCCGCTATTAGCGCGGTGAAATAGATATTTATATTGTACGTCTGAGCATTCTGATTTCGCTGCGCCGCGCCGTGATGGTGAAGTTAATTAGACAAAGTATTGCCTATTTAAAAGTACACCAAAACTGTTGGATATTATAAGAAGCCATTTCAGAAAGATTATTAGGCCAATTACGGCCATTCAAAAATTGCCAACGCGGACGGTATTTCACGTCCACACGGCGGGGTATTGGTAAAGTTTTCAACTAGCAATAATCGCACCTCGGATTAACCTCATTGGTTACGATATTGCCTCTGCGCAAAGTTAACTTAACAAAATTCTCGGCCCGAACCCAACCAAACCGATGTAACGAAACCATAGCGACTTCTAATTCGACTACAACGCCATCTATCGAGGTAGGGTGTCAACTTTTGGGTCCACGTACTTTTAGATGATGTTATTTTTTTCCAAATACTTTATTTCAATATGTTTATTTAGGTGTTAAATATTTTTTCTTCGTCTTATTTTTTTTTGTGACGTCATTTAGCGAAGTTTTTAACAAACAACGATCGTTTGACCGCGAAAGGAAGAAGCTTAGAGCTAGATATGGCTTGGCATGACAAAATCGTATTTTATTTAAAAATTAAATATAGAACAACAAAAATTATATAAAGATTTTTACTTTTTTAATTGTCGGTGGGGACAAAGGCCTATTTCGTGGCGCATCGAATGCATTTCGGCTGCGAAAATAGTTGCACGTAGGCTTTTCTCAGACAGTGTTGTGAATGGGACAGTGTCGGTCACGAACTCGTATTGTGATGATTTTTTGTCGGGTCGTGACGCTTTACCTTCCGTGTCGGAGGTCGGATGGACGGGTGGTGTCCATTGATGTCAGACACCAGGGAACTTAGACTCGAGAGGGCTTTTTGTATTTTACCGTGTATTTTGGACACTGAAAGTGCAAATTACACCTTTGTGCATCCTAGAAGCCTCAAGAGTTTTTTTTTTATTTACTTTTCTATAGCTTTTAATTTGACGAATAAATTTTTTTTTCCGGAAAATTGAAATATGGTTCCGAAAAAATCCGCCAGGTGGCGTTTTTCTGACGAGAAAAGAACGCTCGTACCTAATGTTCAGCCTTTATTTATTGAATACTCATAAAACTTACTTTCTTAGCTAATCTATAGATACCGTACCGTACTCATTCGTTATAATAATCTGATCTACTTACAAATCTGCTTCCCGATAGCCAGGATGATACCAATGGAAACAGTCAGGTCGTCGGACGGCAGCGCCGTGGCGTGACCCGACGCGGTCCAGCTGTCACGTTCCCTCCTCCCCCCTCCAACTCTTCAATGAACCTCTACAGTTACCTCCCCCTTTTATAGAAACCCCACAAAAAGCCATAAGATTCCCCTGAACACCAAGACATTTTGAACCAATCCCTTTTGTTTTGATAACCGTGCAATCACGACAATCACTTCTTCATTTTAAGAACGTTTTTGTTCCTATTTTTGATCGTCTTTTGTTTGTTATTTTTGTGCGAAATAGCCATCAATAGTGTCTTTTTGGAAAGTTTATTTTGACAGGCCAATTGACTTCCTAGAACGGTTTTGTAAAGATTTTTTTGTTCAGTTTATAGACAGCTACGGGTTATGACTTTATTACCCCGATACCATTCATTGTAGATTGCTTACATTCAAAAGGGGGTCGAATCCAGACTATTGTGTGAATAGTTTTTTGTGATTCATCGTTGTTTAGTTAGATAGATAGCGAAATATTTTAAACTGTACTGTGTTTTTTGATTTTGTCTTTTGACATATGCAAAGTATTTTTATTTACAATCATAAAGGAAGAAGGCTCGAACATCATTCCCTTGCCCTTATCCTAATAGGCGAGAAAACAAAAAATCTAATTAGTCCGTCAGTTAGATTATCAAAAAATATTTGACCCGTGTTTTTACTTTTGTTACGTAAACCAAAATTGACGAAGATATGACGCTTTTAAAATTCTCAATACGTCACGCCTAGGTATCATTTTTAGCTAGTCCTGACGTCACGAGCCCCCACTCCCGAGTTTTGAATTTTGATGCGTTTTATCTTTTGTCAATATTCATTGATTTACAAAAACAAAAAATACGTCTCCATTAATTTTCAATACTCTAACAGACGGATTAAATAGATTTGCATTTTTTTTATACTGTCGTCATGCCTATTTATTTGTGGTCCGCGCATGTCTTCTTCCTTACATTTCTATTAGTCGTCTTCTCATGAAACCCGCTTTATCATCTTTCACATCATCCATCGTATCTTTGGTCTTTCCTTTCTACTACAGCCACTCACATTCATTCCCAAAAAAATTCTCACGACATGTTTATACAATTATACATATACGTACATATTAAAAGTATTATCATAACCAGCATAGAGGAAGAAGAAGCAAAAATGGTACCTAACTGCAGTGATCGTTGAATCAATTTACTTTCACTAAACAAAAGAGAAAACCCTCAACATAAGACAAACAGATTCATAACACACAGATCAACAATTTGTAACAAATCTCAACAAAGAGTTTTCAATCTCAACATAGCCAAAGACCATTGTAATCTTAATATCGATACCGATACCAATCTTCATCCTTCAACAGAATCGGTCACCAATCATTAATCTGGACCAGTTCGGGTCAAGACAATGGTTTCCAAATGAGATCATTTACTGCTTCAAGTGCTTGTGCAACCATCTTTTGTTTTGTAGGATTTTGATTGAAGCCATGTAATGTAAATGATTTGGAACAATGCTGTTGATTTGTTGCAATACATGTTTAATTGAATTGTGGTGAAAGAAATCTAGTAAAAGTAGTTTGAGGTAACGAAGTTAACGATTCAGGAATTTTTTACCCGAATACGGCAAAGCCAAACGGAAGGGTTTTGATTTTAGCAGTCTCATGTCCGACTGTAGCGCCTATGAAGGGAATACAATTTATTCAGGAACCTCGGAAAACAAGTTACATCATCATCAACATCATTAATTGATTAAAACCACGTAACAAGCCTTTAATCTGCATTATCCCCGAGAAATTTAAATCTTACATATTAGTAAATTTTATTCTTACTTGTAAAATGACAATACATTGCAGAATTGTTAACATTTATTATGCAAAAACCTCTAGGTGTAACCGTCAGGCTTTAAGGCAAATTTTAACACTTTTCAATGATTAGGTATGGATATGCACAAGTAAATGCATAGAAAAGAATTGCGAAAGTTTGTGAGGATGGTTCGATGTATGGAATGATGTTTGATGATGATGTTTGTTACCCATTCAACGCAAAATCGACTGCAGAGGGTTTAGGTGAAATTTGGCACACAGATAGTTTATAACCTGTATTAACACATAAGATTTTTATCCCGGTAGTACGATCCCATGGGACAATTCCCGAATACCACGCGGGCAAAGCCGCGGGTCTAAGCTAGTCATTTCATAATTTTCATACTTGTGCCTTGTGCAATGTTCTTATGCATGACTTAACTGACAGAGCGACACATTTCAATTACTGATACGAGCCTTATCCGAATGATGGTGTTATCGGGAGTAGTGCACTACAAGTTATAAGAGCTTCAGTAAGAAAATATCAAATCAATTTACTCAGGATGACACAGTTGATTTGATTTACAAATCACACTCACCAAGACAAAGATAAGGTAAGGGACGGAAATGATAACCCTTGTGGCAAAAGAATTGTTGGAAAAATTACCGTGATTCCTATTTTTCCGACAGAATCCTTCAGGGAGGCCAGAAACTACAACAGTTGCTTATAAGTGGATCGACAAACCTTTACCATTAAATAGTGATTTCTGTAGCAAAACAACATTGTGAGTAAACCGGTCAAAAAACAAAACCGGGAAAATTGACATGTTGATAGATGTTCTATTCTACAACACATCACAACAACACCTATCAACATGTCAATTTTTGTCCGGTTTACTCACAATGTTGTTTTGCTACAGAAATCAATCTATCTACAGAAAGAAAATCTTCTAGGACATAAGCTTCCGCTTAAGTCCCAGAAGATATAGAAAATGGATTCAGTTGCTTCAATCCAAATACAACGTATGAGACATACACATTAGAATCGACTGCTATGAAAATAGAATTAGCCATGGATCAAATACATAGTTCATAAATCTGAAGGGAAATTCTTAGATCGTTCAGAATTGAAACAGCGATCTCTAGTAACCACAGCGAAGCAGTTGAAGAATCTGTTAAACGAAACCTACCCAAATCGAAAGTAGGTGATATGATTGACCAATTTACAACACAAATAAATATTTTAAAGCTCATTTAAAGTACAGTTACTTACAAATAATAATAGTTTTATTTGTCATAAACGGTTCTCAGTGAGTGGTACTAAAATATTATCTCAAAGTTTTATTTTATTGTAAAATAACTACATTCCATACACCCACGTTATTTGTAATAGTTTATTAATTGCTATTTAACTTTTCAATAAACTGTTTTAGATAAAGTCATTAAAATTTTAAGGGCCACTCAATGATACGAAGTAGGACAAAAGCCAACAGTTTTGGTGACGCAAACGACGATTAGACTTTGAAATACATTATTCAATAAGAAAATATAAAAATTTTAATTTTCCAATTAAAATGAAGATTTGCGATTAAACGATCATATTGAAGTAATTATTAGTCCCAGCTGTCAATTGTAGATCTCTGACAGTCGTTACAGGTGGTCAGTTCCGCGAAATTCTGACAACCAGCCTTACCAAGGACTATCGTATTACCCAGTACTCACTGGGTTGAGGTCAGATAGGCAATCACTCCATGTAAAATACAGGTATTCCACTGCATCCGGTTAAACTGGAAGCCGACCCCAACATAATTGTGAAAAGGCTAGGTAGAAGATGATTGAAGTTATCATTATTGGAGTTAATGGAAGATTCGTACTCCTTGTACTTACAGACTTACTTTACAATATGTAGCGAAGATAATAAGTTACACAGATTGACGGTACCACTTGAAAAAAACTGCAACCGAGAAGCAGAGGGCCTAATTGCAACCCTAGAGAAACCCCTAACGTTGGCTAAGGATTTCGAAAATCAAATAGATACGAGTAATTCCTCATTGTCTCTCTTTTCCATACTGTCAATCTTGCAGCGACGATGATGAGAGGATGGATTTAGCTTTCCTTGTAGTTTTTCCACTTTGCTTTGCTCTTAATATCCGTGTCGAAAGCCTTTCTTAGTTCATGTTTATGTGTACTAGATATTTCTAAATTCTAGGTTTCTCTGTGGATTTTAAGTTTAACCAGATAAATGTTAATGTAACTTTGTCGGTTTGTGTTTTTGTTACCCTTTGCACGGTTTTGGTTGAATTGAGGCGGGAAATGGAATACAGATGGTAAGATATACATAGGATACGTTTTGACCCGGTAGTGAATTCCCCGGGGAACATTTAAGTAGACTACACGCGGGCTAGTAATTCAATATTAGCAGCTGTACCAAATGAAACAGTTTATAAATTACACCATCCCCGAATCCAAGAGACAATGGGTACGGAGCGGTTACTAGATCGGGGTCAGGCCGGGTCACGAACTGACGGTCCCGCCAGTTTTGGGTCACTCGCTACCTATAAGAAGTGGCTTAACTTTAACTTAGGCTAGAACAATGAGACAGTCGATACTGATATAGTTCTCCTAATGCTTGATAATTAGGCATTAGCTATGTGGAAATTCTTATCCTGTTCTGAAGTTCTGGGAGTATTGATAAGTATTATAGCTTTAAATAATTTCCATGCTGGCTGGATTAGATTTCAGCAGCTTTAATCTTTATAGGTTCCTTATCGTTCGTCTTATACTCTTGATTGTATAAAAAACTTACATAAATATTACCACATTACAGCTTTTACTTTAGGGTTTTAATACACCAAATGAGTACGTCTTTTATAATAGTGTCTGAATTTTGGAACTGAACATTCACAGACGGCTCAACGTCTTCAAGTTACAGTCAACAAACAATTCGTCCAATAGAAACCGTTCGGCCATTATTAACAAAGACATTATTAAGTCCAAAGAGTGGTAGCCCAATCTTTCAACACCCGATTATACAACATCACACGCCCACCGGTGTCAGCCCCTTCAAAGCTTTGTCACTTCGTCAAACCGATCACTTTCATATCGTGATCCAAGGATATTAATAGCGACTGTGTAATTTCTATCCGGTCGAACCCACGAATACCATTGTTTTGAGTGCGGACACTCGATCGATCACAATTACGGATGTGGTGCTTAATCATATTTATTCAATTAATTAATTTCAATGAGCTCAAGGTGAATAGTATTCGTGTGGGGCTGGAATGTTCTGTTTAATTGTTTTAGTTTGGATATCATTTAAAACGGTAAAATGTGAAAATGAGCAAATTTCGGCAAGATCTTTTAGAAAAGTTAGATTCTTCATAAAGTTCCAAGTGATAAAAGATAATCTTCTTTCTTCTTAGCGTGTCGATGGCAATCTTAACTGATGATAAAAAGATATATCATTTAGAAAGGCTTGAGGCAAATAAGTCAGTAGACGCAAGATGGGACTAATAAGTTTGGTTAACATTACAGCATTGCCCAACGAAAATGTCTCAATAATCCGCAAACAAATACTGAAACCGCTGTTGCATAAATTGAAACAATGTACGCTGCAAGTGTGAGCGAGTGACAGCTAACAAAACGTAACAAAATGTCACATAGAGAAAATAAATCGCGGGGAAAATAAAGCATTTCGCCCGTGTCCCCGTTTCGAGCGGGCTTGGAGCGGCGCTGTTCCGCGCACCAGCATCTTGATACGGTTTAGCGTTCGTGGGAACACACCTCTCCGAGCGCTAATTTATTGCCTAGCGTTGCACTACATGGGACTGACGACTCTATCCCGCCTGCCACGGCATTACCTCGTAAATTCACATCGCAAATGAGAGCTAGCGAGCCGAAATCCACAAGTGCGCTGTCAAACGATGCTACGTTGTCACACCGTATTGAGTTATTTAGTTGGGTAACGCTAAGGAAATTGTTAATGCGGTTCTGCGGTTAGAATACCATCATGTATTTTTGTTTCGTCATTCGACATTGGTTGTTATGCGTATGTGATTATTTAGTACGTCGATTATGTGGCGGTCGCTTCAGTGCGTTGCAATAATGCACTAAATTGGCTTGCTAGGTCGTGGCTTTGGACCGCTACCATTTTCTCACTATCAAGGTTTATTTAATCATTTAGCGAATAAAACTATTCAAATAATTTCACAATTTACGCAGCGAAGTATTCTACGTTCTAAGTTTTCAGCGCATTTCGAAACCGCGCACCTGCGTGCAACAATCGAAATTGCGGCAACTCATACCCATAAAATGATGTAAGCAAAACGATACATCACTACGTATCATCCTTAGTGAATCAGATTAAGCAGTAAATTGAGTCAAACGTTCACTTACCGGTGGCATAAATAAATACGAGCGTGCCAAATGATGCACGATTCGCACTATACGTTAATCATTTACACAATAGTAACGTGTTAAGGGGTGATTAGACCAAAACAATACGGGCTATGGACACAGAACATGATGTAAAACTGGATTTGACTGGTCTGAAATGTTTTTTTTTTGTTTCGACCGAACGATCAGCATAAAACGAATTGATGTTCTGTTCAGTGTTTGCTCTCTTCGGTACATTTATATTTTAACGGAACTACTTTAATTGAAGCTACATGAAGCTTTTATCTAGCATTTCAAGGACTGATTTTATAGCAGCACTTTCTATGTCAATGTATCATGAATACCTATTTATAAATTCCTGATTATACAGTCTACCAAGAATATAGGTCCATAAAACTGCAGTGTCAGATTCTAACTATACAAAATTCGGTTCTTCTTTTATGTTCATCTGGTCTAAACACGCCATAAGAATAGTTCAAAACCATAACCTAAGGATCATCTCATAAATATTCTTGTACAACGCGGTGATTGCGATCGACGGTGATGTAATCACCTTCGCTTGTGGCATTTCAGTAATCAAGGGAAGATGAGTTAAGGAGTACTATAACGTTTCTCATAATTTAGTCATTGATACTTCCTGGCCTATGGATGGCTAGTATTACATAAATCATTTGGAGTGTGTATCAAAATGCAAATGCATGAGACATTCGAAACAGTATCCATAGGCTGTTTCGACACAGTTATGTTATGGTATACTAGTTTTTTTTTGTACAATACTAATTGGGTTCTGGAGGTCAGATAGGCAGTCGCTCCATGTAAAATACTGGTATTCAGCTGCTTCCGGTTAGACTGGAAGTCGACCACAACATAGTTGGGAAAAAGCTAGGCAGATGACGATACTAGTACTTATATTTTTGTAATGTTAAATTCTTCATCTAATGTAAGAGTTGGCTTGTGTTTTGGCAGTCCAGTAGGACTAATCCTCCCTCTGTGCCACAAAACATGCAAGTAGTCAGTGATGTTTGCGCTGCCACCGATGCCGACGATGTCATGGAAGTGGCGAAGTTTCGCGTTAGCAAAATATCAAATATTTTCGCGCCAGCGCGGCGACTCGAAGGAGAAGAAGAAGAACCAGACTTTAATGTAGCTTTAAAAACGTGCATTCTAACTGCCAAAACTATTTAAAATCGAAGAGCCAATGAGGGAATGACGTTAAATCGAATTATACTCCGAACATAACAATTTGTCGTACTAAGAACTCATGCAATATCGAGGTGTTGGAACATATAGAATCGATTTCCGCACTCAAATACACAGATTTGTCTCACATAGCGTACCTTGACATTCACATTTCCGTGCGTTGTACTACGTAAAGGCAGGTTTATGCTGCCCCCTGACTTGACAATTACGGTCAGATTTGTGACTGTGGTATAGTCAGTAATGTCAGTGAAGAAGTTAATGTCACTGGTGCAATTGGTATTGTATTTTATTCGATTGACTTTTACGACAACACGAAGATGGGTCTAGCAGGATTCGGGCATAAATGCCGTTTGCGTTACGCAGTTGCAGTTTTAGTTTAGATACCTCGTGAATACCATATTAACCATACGACGTAACCATTCTGACTTACTAATACTTCATAAAATTATAAACGGTTCCATAGATGCACATTTGGTAAACTATTTTAACTTTCGGTCTAGCCAAAGTCATCATCATCAGTCATCATCGTATTTTTGAATTGCCTACATCTACATTAAATACGAAACATGTACGTGACTGTGCTGTTGTGTGCTTATTATAAATAAATATTTAACGCAAACACGTTTTTTTGAGAAATTGAAAAATGATGATGCGATTAACATGGTTACCAGCACCAAGTAATATGTGAATATATACAATGACTAGATGACAACAAAAAAATCTAATCAGTCCGTCAGATAGATTTACAAAAAATAAGGGACACATATTTTTTCTTTTTTACGTAAACGATACAGTGCATCGAAAACTCGTGTGACGTCTCATTTGAGTTCATTTTTTACTCAAATGTGACGTCACAAGCCCCCACTTATGATCTTTGACACGCTTTATCTTCGTAAATTTGATATAACAAAAAACACGTATTCAATATTTTTCGATAATCTAATTGAAGGACTAAACAGAATCATATTTTATTTAGTCAGTCATCATCCCTATTGCTTGTAATTGGAAGAATACAAAGATAATAACTATAGTTAAACATAAAACCAACTAACTATGAATATTTCAAAATTTCTCAACCAGTATGAACGTAACTTTAGAACAACGTATAGCGTTTGATTCCGTGTCGCGTGTCATTGATGTAGACGTCCATTCCACACGTAGATACAAGCTGGTACGACGCACAACACATCTCACATGTTTGTATTACATGGACGATCAATAAATACTACGAGGGTACTGCCATGGGCACTAAAATCGAGAGATCAGTACTGGGCAGAATGTCAGGCCCTAAAGAATACTGGTAAAACATATAGTAGAAAGCGGTTAATTGATGTATAATGTCTGATATGTCCGATAAATTGGTGCAGTCCAAGAAGACCTTATAATGAACGTTGATTGTGAAAGAAATTCGATAGATTATTTATTATTGATTGAATTGAATTAGGAGAGACTGCCTCAATTGCGTATTACCAGTTTGCGAGACACCAAACTAACAAATCTTTGCTTCATCTTCCTGCTCTTCTTTCTAACCATGGAGTTTCTTGCCGGTTCTTCTCCATGGAAACGACCAACGCGAACCGTGCACCTTTTTCGACGTTTTATAAGAGCCCATCTAGGCCTATGTGAAATAAAATATTTTGATTTCACTTCCTTTCCCCTCTGTCCAACGTCACGCTATCATTTACTCATTTTCCTTTCATTTCATTCTTCACACAATCCATCCATTGTTTTCTTGGTCTTCCTCTTCATCCATGAACATTTAGCAAATCTTTAGTTTTTGAATGAAAATTGACGATGTGACGAATTTATAGATTTCAAACGAATAGTTAAGCACCAGTTACGTGGTTTTACATCCGATTAATTTATCCAGTAATTTAGGTCTCACGCAGCATGAATGAATTTTATAGCTTATAAATCCAAAAGTTCACTTATTTGCATATGAAGTATAAATTATCAAGCGATATGCAGTCAATTGCCAGTAAATGATGAAAACGAATATATTACCGAAATAAACGATGGAGATATAAATATTTCATCTATAAATAATAACTGTTATGCTGGGCGTAAATGTCCAAGTTATGAGCGTGCACTGGACATGCGTTTTACATTCAATCTTAACGCAATATATGTAGGTCGTAACATTTAAATTACACGAAGACATTGGTATGCTTTTAATTATTAATCCAGTATAAAATTTGTGGTGATTTGCTTGTCGTAAAATAATGATGTGGGTACTAAAATCAACACTGGTGACTGGAATGGAATATGTTACGACAGAAGATAATATATTTTGTGTTGCAATTGTTTTATATTCCTCTAGCTAGGCTACGGGCAGAGACAATTATGGATTTAACACAGCACTGGTTGGAAACTATGATATTAAAAGTGTATAGCAACTACATCATATATTTTCTTGTTGTATGGGCCTAAAATAGTGAGCTTGCCACAGAAATTAAGCTGATATTTGACAAGAAGTGCCCTTCATCCATAGGAAAAGTAATTACGTTAAGGTGGAAGCGCTAACCCGCGAAATTTGATTTTTCTTACGTTCTTTTGCAATTTGCCGGTCAGGGTCAGGCTGGGTGGGCAGGTGGGGTTGTGTTGATGATTTTCTTGATTATAATTCCGTAAATGCATGCGTATTACGACCGCGAAATATATTTTATTTATTTATTCATTTAATGCACAATGTACACAACCAATTTTACAAAACTAGTGAGTACATGACCCTGTTAGGGCGCAGCAAGATAACTTAAAACTAATATTGCAGAGTATCTTTCACATTTAAACATTATATTAATTAAAATTATTTCTAAGATTTCACTTCATTTAGGTACTTAAAAACAATTATGTCGGAATGTGTTAAAGTTTAAATTAATTAAATAAAATTAGTTAAATAAACAAAAAACATAACTTGACCTGACCTGCCTGCAAAAAAAAACGTAAGAAAACATGAATTTCGCGGGCTACCCTGCTGTTTCTCCCTTAAAGTGTGCGTTTGGAGCATCGATCAGATTGTCTCCCACAATTGAACCCAATCTTGTCCCATAAACAACTAAATCAGAAACAATAAATGATATCACCACAATTACTTCTAACAGCAGACTGATTGCTGATCTACGTTATATTCGAAGTAATTATCTTCCTATTTGAAACACAATCCAACTCAATCCCGACTCGCAATTACACTATATTACAAGTGTCCTAAGATTTGTGTGACAGCGATTTTAGCAGACAGTTACAGCAACATTAAGAGGGGAGGGGAGCTGCGATTTCCCCATACAAATTTTGACGAAATCGACGTTTCGTATTCCGTGTTTTTCTTCCTGAATAGTGCCTCTAGAGATACATTTTTTTTTTATAAAATCAAGTTCTACTGTAGACACGTCTCTGTCATTTCCTTTTTTTCAGCAACTAGTATAGTAAGTAAAGTAATTATGACCCTCCAAAATAAAAAAATGCCCCATTTTTACGGCCGTGATTAGAGGACTACCAGACAAATTTTAAAAGTTTTTAACATAAAATAATTGACAGGAACCATACTTACACACTTTTTCTTAAAATTTTAATGTCAAAAAGAATTGAAATTACGAATTTCGAGGAGAAAAACGGAGAATACGAAACGTCGATTTCGTCAAAATTTTTATGGAGAAATCGCAGCTCCCGTCCCCTCTTAAGGTAGTTTACTTTCTATTAGGAGCCAGCAGCTTCTATTAAGGTATCTGATTGAGAAGAGTAGATTCAATATATCTCTCTGGGCGTTAATAGCGAGGAACTATCGTCTAGCCTATTATTTTGTCAAGTTGGGATTTATAGATTGGCTTTCGTAACGGTACAACCGAGTTGACTTCGGAGTCCTATGAACATTTGCCAGCGTATGCTCTTATATAGGGCGTTTGTTCTTTGATAGTATCAACAGGATAAGGACTGAAGTAAAGGTTAGTTGTGTTCTGGGATTGGATTGAGTTAGTGTGGACGATTGGGTAACTGTTGTTGGCAAGGAACGCTTACGAGCGTTTCATATTTCAGACTCTATCGTCAGGGCTCATCTGAAAGGGTCCTTGGGAATCGGGTTACCTGTATTAAAGGCGATTGTTGATTCTTTACCACCAAAATCACCATCTGATACAATATTGTCTACTTCAATCAATTTGATCTTGTTTGGTAATTTGCAGCACAATACCTACTTAATTTTACTCCAACTACTGTTTATGGAGATAAATTTAAATTCAATTTTAGCTCCGTTACAAATATCAATATCGAGCAGTGAAGTTTTTTCGTCTCACTAACAAGCACGACCTCGCTAACGCTAGATGTTTATCACTGAATCTGTCCATTGCTTTACGAGACACCTCTAACCCCGTCACTATCGGAATGTGAATTCAATGAATTCTAAAATTCTGAATTAACATTCCACGATCGATATACAGCTGGTCCAATTTCGGGTTTTAATCAATAATTTGGATTGAAGTGTAATGTATAAGTTTTGACACAAGAGCCGTAACGAGCGATTTCACGGCTCCAGCGCATCCTTTCGCCACGGCTGTCGGCCCTCGATCACGCCGCCATCTTGGATGCGCGTGCGACAGATACGTTGCGTCACATGCGCCAACAATGTAGAGAGGATCGTGTTACACTGCCCTAAATCTCCTTTGTTCTTTGATTTGCATGTGTAGATCTTTAGCTGGTGTTGTACAATACTGTTGCTAGTTAGAGTAGATACATTTCAAGTACGAAGAGGCTGTATGAAGTAACATTATGATTAGGTCTGTTGACATACACGTTTTAGGAGATATCACAAATTCAGTTGGCATTGAATTTGCCTGACATCTCTAATCCCAGAAAGGCAGATAGGACGAAGGGCAGATAGACGGTGCTATAGTTGGTGCCAGTTAAGATCGCAAAAGCGGTCATTGACCCACCTACATTTATTAAAGTTCTTAACATTGAAATCCAAAAATAAGCCTGTTCAAGTCTTGATTCCTTATCTATCGTGATCTTCAACATTTTTTCTAATGAAAAACGATACATGGTTCATTTGTTTTGTTTCGTAGGAAGAGATAATAGGGAAAGGGCCTATGTAATAGAAGACAAGCCTAATGCCATCAACCGGGCGAAATTCCTGATGGGGAACAACGATGCAGTCTTATTTAATTTTATCAGAATAATACCCTGTATATAATAGGCAATTGACTTATTGACACCCAAACGGAAATTAGATAGTAATCATTCAGGATCAAAATAGTCATGATATCATTGAAAATATCTGGCATTCTATCTAGTCTAGTTTACAATTTTCCAGTACTTATAAATCATCGATTAATTGAATTTCATTTAGTCGAGATAATATCTTAAACATTGAATGCGGGCGCGATTTTCATAATGACTACTGTAAGAGTTAATGTATATCCGTTATTTAATTCATTCTTATTGATTGATACAACTACACCAGAAAAGGTTTGCACTCCGGTAACTTTCGTGTATCCGCATTGGCACGAACGTTTTTCTTCGATATCTTTGAGAATAGCTTTGTTATTGTTTTTTTGGTCGAGTCCTATTATATCTCCATCGTGATTATTCATTTGTGAAATCCGACGACAATTTTTTTTTTTTTTTTTTCTAATTTTTGTATGCCGACGTCGCGTCGGGTCAAGACGAGAACGGAATCTTATTGATTTCCGATTTATTTATCTTACTTGATCATCTTCGTCTATCATTTTTCGAAGATTACTTAAGCTTAGTCATTGCAAAATCGATTTAAGGTTGTAAAAAACCGGCCAAGTGCGTGTCGGGCCACGCGCAGTGTAGGGTTCCGTAGTAGCCCGTTATATTTTAGATTTTGTTTTTCAATGCAAGTCTTCACCCGTTATAAACAAGCAACTACTTCATCTTAGTCACTTTATAGGATTTATTCTAAGGAAGTTGTATTTGGTACAAAATTATCCAACACCGGAGTTCAACGAAGGTTCAGGGGGGGACGCCCTATACAGGGTGGAATTTTGTAATGCCACCTGGAGGGAAAGTATTCTTAATACTGCAGATAGAAAATATTACTCAAAGGAAACATTCCTTTATTCTTGAATAGAAAGCAAACTGCATTCAAAGATTTTCGAAAATTCTCTTCTCCCACACCCGGGAATCGAACCGGCTAAAATCTGAAAAAATTATACCCTGTACTTTTATTGCATCGATCGTTAGGGTCAATTATAAGGATGAAATCTCTCTAACAAACATGATAAATTAGATGAAAGGAAAACAGGGAAATCTGAAGTTACAAATTCAATGAGTCAAGTTAAAGCTCTTTAACTAACATCCATCTTTTGTAATATAGTGCGTATGCCTCATACTCGTAGCTGCGTGTATGAGGTAATTTAAATATGGAATGTTAGATTAAAATTTGGAAATTAGATTGTCTTAGTTGTTATTCACATTTGATTGTTTTTACAACTCATTTCACATTTTGTCTCACGGTGAAAATGGCTTATCAAGAACAGTTTGATTTAATGGAAGCTTATTTTTTAAATAACAAAAACGTGAATCTAGCTCTGCGGTGGTATGGAGAGAGATATAAAGACCGACAGGCACCAACTCGGTTCGTATTGAAAAGAATGGTAGAAAATTTAAGTTTCAAGAAGAGACGGAAAACTATTCAGCAAAACTATTTCGATTTTGAACTAGATGTTTTAACATACTTTGAATCATTTCCGAAGGCTTCAAGTAGAGATGCTGCCGATGAATTAGGAACAACCCACACTCGCGTACTTAAAGTGCTGAAAAAGTATAAGTATAAATGCTATCGTGAAGGTCGGTTGGTGCAAAATTTCATATTGGGGATCGAGAGAGACGATTACAATTTTGTGAAAACATGCTTGGAGAAATTGACCGAAACCCTAATTTTTTGAGTAACATTGTATGGTCTGACGAAACCAACTTCAGCAATAATGGCATGTACAATCGCCGCAATAACCATTATTGGTCTCGAGTGAATCCTGTTCGTGTTCATGGAACTAACAATCAAGTAAGATTTTCTTTCAACGTTTGGTGCGGAATTATGAGAAATAATGTAGTGTTAGTCCACGTGTACGAAGGTCATTTAAACACTGTCAAGTATATTGAAATACTGGATCTCTTAAGAAACGAGTTAAATGGTTTCCCCGAGGAAGAGCGGAACCAAATAATTCTACAGCAAGATGGTGCTCCAGCACATAACAGCAGAATCACTACTGCCTACATTAATAACCATTTTAATACCTGGATTGGTACAAACGGCACAATCAGATGGCCTGCAAGATCGCCAGATCTCACCCCATTAGATTTTTTTTTGTGGGGATATGTAAACAATGAAATTTACATGAAATCTTATGCGAATGACAACGAGTTGAGGGTTGAAGTTCAGAATACGATTTATAATATTCACCACAACACTTTATTAAAGGTTACTAGAAATGAATTCGTTAAAAGAATAAATTTGTGTATCCAAGAGAATGGAGCCCATTTCGATCAACTAATTAGTTAGTTTACCATTTTTTGTAAATAATTAAATAAATTTAAGATTTCCTGGTTTTCCTTTCATTTAATTTATCATGTTTGTTAGAGAGATTTCATACTTATAATTGACCCTAACGATCGATGCAATAAAAGTACAGGGTATAATTTTTTCAGATTTTAGCCGGTTCGATTCCCGGGTGTGGGAGAAGAGAATTTTCGAAAATCTTTGAATGCAGTTTGCTTTCTATTCAAAAATAAAGGAATGTTTCCTTTGAGTAAAATTTTCTATCTGCAGTATTAAGAGTACTTTCCCTCCAGGTGGCATTACAAAATACCGGAACAAAAATTTGCACATAAAAAGTTTAATATTTCGTAAATGGAGCATTAAATCGAAAAGTAGTATTAGCAACCCCTAAGTCATTTTAAAAGATCTATTCAACGATACCCCACACGATGGGATAGACGACGAAAAAAATTCAACCCCAGTTCACAAGTCCCCCACATGTGAAGTGGGGAAGAGCTTAACTAAATAAAAAATATTCCAAAATTTAAATTTACCACTTTGTCGGCGTTATTGATATACACACCTTTACAAAATTACAGCTTTCTAGTACTAACGGTCTCATAGCAAAACCTCGGACAGACAGACAGACAGACACACGGACATGACGAAACTATAAGGGTTCCTTGTCAGGACTACGGAACCCTAAAAAATCAGCATAGCTAATTGTTTTCTGATATATGAATTGCACTTCTAATATTCACAAAATTTTGATTACATATAAGCCTCCAATTTTCTATCAAGATAAAAAGAGAGGTTAGGATATCCAAAAAAAGATATTGGGTATATTTATCGAATTTTCGAACTAGATAAACTTTGCATAGATTGTGTGGTAATGTAGTTAGCAACCAAACGGGTTAACATTCATCATTGCTGGTACAATATAGCTTTGAATATCCTAATCCAAGTTTAACGTTGTATTTTCAAATACAGAAACTCCCGATTACATCAACACAACCATAATCTCTAGATCTCTCAATCAATCAAAATCACACAATTATAATCAAATTCTCACTCATCAAACAAATTTCATTAGCATTCAGAAAATCAAGTCGCAACCGCGGTGTGCCACAGGGGACAATGTTTGGACACGCGCCGGGCTGCGACATGCGACAGCGTCCAGCGACAATGAGTTGCGTCCCGATCGCGCGATTAGATCGTATCTCTGCGCACGCGCCGAGCTCCGGCTTAGATTGGACCGTGAAATTAAAAGCGATTTATAGTTGTGGTTAATGGGTCTGCGGATTAATTGTAAGTAACGTTGTTTAATGTAAGATTATTTATTTAAGTGGGTATTGAGTGGGATTTGTGGGGAATGATTGGATTTGATTTGGCTGTTTATGTAAATGATTGCTGTGACTAAACTCTATGCGTTTTTTTCGGGTGAGGTCTATACTAGTATAGACCGCTCAGTGCTCAAAGGTCCATACCTCACCTTGCTCGCTCGCAGTTATGGAGACGACAGAGATTAGATTTATTATTTTTATTTATTCATGATTTATTATTCGGTTTATTATTCGTTGCAGGTAGTCAGTGGCCCAAAAAGTCTGACAACCAGTCTTATCATGGGGTATCGCATTACCCAGTACTAACTGGGTTGTGAAGGTCAGATAGGCAGTCACTCCGTGTAAAATACTGGTATTCAGTTGCATCCGGTGGGAATGGATGCCGACCCCAACATAGTTGGGAGAAGGCTAGGCGGATGATTAGATGACCTAGTGCTACAGCCCAACTATACCCACTGCTAAGTCTCCCTCTCTTTGCTTGTCTTGACCCTCTCTCTCTTGACTCTTTGACCATTGCTGTTTTCACCCGCAATGGCAACAATATCCCGCCCATAAGTATGATTGGTTGACAGAATTAAAGGATTCCTAACTAGTACAGCTACAACGGGCAAGCGGGACTGCTGAGCACGAGGTCCTAGCTTCGATTCCCAGGTCGGGCAGTGTCATTGGGTTTTTAGATCAGGAATTTCACAGTAGCAGCTACCGAGTTAACCCGGTTGATGACAATAGGCTCACCTATAAACATAAGACTTAAACCTCAGATCATTCAAAAAAGGAAGATGGAATGCCGCGAACATCAAAAGTGAAGCCACCTTTTAATCTATGTGTGTATCGAAGGGTTGCCATTTCTAAATTTTTTCCCTATCATTTGGGGAATAATATTGTATGAGTAAGATAATATTGTAACACAATGTTGAGTATGATATTGTACCCCAATTGTTTAATCTATCTATTCACGCTGGTTTTCGATGGCAGGCATTTTGGATCTTTTCGACTATTTGTTATACCTATTATCCATATACTTTTTGTTTCAGTATTAATTGGAAGTCTAAAATATTAGATACATAAAAATAAGAAAATAGGAATAAAACGTGATGTAAGAAATCACATTTCGAAAGGGGAAATATTAAATCATATTATGGCAACCCTCGCACTTATGTCACTGCGTTCGTTCATTGAAGTGTTTTGTTCCAGTAACCTAAAACTAGTTTACTTATTTAAAAAAAAAACGATGTTATTTCAAGTACCTAAAAGTAAAAAGTGATTCCGTGAGACTTTTTATGTGATTTACTATTGTTTTTACACACTTGTTTTCACTACACACGAAGGCAAAATTCAATTTTTTTAAAACAATGTTAACTCTACGACGATTTGTCACGTACTGAGAGCGATGAGCATGATTTTAGTTGTATGTGTGTGCGTGAGCGTGTATTTTACATGCAGGAGCACGGTTTTGTGGCTTCACTTTTGATGTTCGCAGCGCGCCATCTTCCTTTTTTTGTTGATCTGAGACTTAAACATAACTGGCGAAATGTGGGTGTACTATTAGGTAAACTTCTGCCTAACACTTCGGGGATTACAGGCGTGAAGTTATGAAATTTATGTTACACCTTACAACTTTCCAAACACAAATATCATCAAGTTAATATCACAATCAAGCCTACAATTCAACTCAAATATTTATGAACCACCACAAGAATGACAACATGATGCCATTCGATTGTGCGGTACTACTCTCGACTTGACAGTCGCTACGATACCGTCTGTTCGACTCTTTATCTCATCACCAATCTTGAGCTCTATTCACTATTTGAGCTGTTCAAAATCTGAAGGGTCCTTACAACATGAATTAAGAGATAACAAATGTTATTATGTACGGGGTTTTAGCTATTGGTGTGTGTTTTTCTCTTAGGTTCGTTTTATTTGTTTGGTGGTCATCATTGACATTTATCTGTACTTGATACTTCGCTGATAGTAGCTACATCACACATGAGTTAGAACGTGATAACGGTTATTTCACATGGTACGAAACATAAGATTTTCAGTAAAGTAACCATTTTTTCATATATATGTTTTTAATATTTAAATGGAAACGAACAGAAGTGTGAACGTTTTTTCATGAAGTAGGGTAAATCTAACGATTTCGACGATGAATCAATGACGTGTGACTTCTAGCTAATTTCTGTCCAGAAATGAAGCTGCAAGTATTTAAATGCTTTTAAAATAAATATTGTTCATGGGCACGAGTATTCTGGTTTTAACATTCTCAAACGAAAATGAATACTAATTCCCCTGTGGGCGTAAAACAAAATATGTTTATTTAGATATTCGGACAAATAAACAAGTTAGTCTCAGAATTAGTCAGACAATGTTAAATTCAGGTATCACCTTATTTGCATATAATTTAAATAGATTTCAAATTATTACTAAGATTAAGACATTTAGTTGTCCACACCAATTATTCAATCAAGATTGAAATGTAAGACTTGAATATTATTAAGACAAGAAAAACACAATACCGAGACAGAAGATAAGAGACGAAACTGTGATCAGTCAAATCTGTAACTCTATAAGTAATGTGGGAATGAAAGCGAGCCTTTGTCAGACCATTCCACAGCTGCGTGGTCAGATAAATCATTTCTGTAAATAATGCTTTATCTAAATTAGGACAGACGGTTGTT
Source organism: Xestia rhomboidea (assembly GCA_963853795.1). Lineage (NCBI taxonomy): Eukaryota > Metazoa > Arthropoda > Insecta > Lepidoptera > Noctuidae > Xestia > Xestia rhomboidea. The sequence goes on from OY970778.1 coordinate 10,660,954, forward strand.
TAGATCGTAATTAGGGAATGTTTTGAATTATTGTTGTGTGAGATTTATTTGTGGGCCCGGTTTTTTTGTGTTTATTAGTGGTACTAACTTGGGCTGTGAAGATTTTAGTAATTTTAAGTTCTAAGGGATTTCATATTTCAATGATGATGTTCCATATCGTCGTTGAAGTTCTAACACCACGTAAGTAATGTTGGCGGTTTTGACATTATGATTTTTGATTCCGTTTGTTAGAGAATCGGAAGACGCGTTGTTTCAGCTAACCACAGAAACAAGCAACGTCTCTATCTAATTTGAAGAGAAAACAAATTATAAAATGGTATAATTGCACCATTACATGGTATAATTATACAGGTTTTTAAATCTCCTGTAAAGTTGCTGTTTTTGACTGACGTGGTGTCCGAACTTTAATGATGATAGCCGATTCCGGCCACAGTAACTGCGTTCGCTGACAACAATATAGCTTCTATATTTCGTTTATCATATAGAGACAAGAGAGGTGTTCTCTCGTCACATGGTAATAGAAATTTAAAATAAACCCAGAATTACAGGCATGCTTTTAAAGGAGCGACCAGTTCCTTTTTATGCGAACCAGATAGAGAAAACGCATCACAGTGCAGCAGTGATTGCGAAACTTTAATGAAACAGCCAATAAACACAAACCAGACGCACTCAACCGAAACAACACTTTCTAAAAACCTTTTAAAATCCAGCTTAGATTAAGGCCTCGCACACAGAATAAGGCCACATTAGGCACACATAACGCCCCTCATACACTACACTGGAACAAGCCACCCGTTCTATAATGGTCGTATAATGGTGACAGCGCTATTAGGCCCTCGTTGATTTGCGACGGAGAGGTCCCGCTCTCGTTTGGCATAAACGGCTCAGGTGGGCCCTATTAGGGTCGCAAATATGCGAGCACAAGGCCTGTTGTCGTCAGGATGGCAGGCATGCCAAGTTTTGTGAGTTAATAGTCATATTGGACAGGGATTTCTGTGGAGCAGCGAACATGTCGCGGGTTTAGCCCAAGAACTTCCTTGAGTTTGATGAAATGGCCCACAATTTTATTTTCTAGAAGTGACAGAAATAATGGAAATAAGCATTTCCTCAGCTCTAAGCTTTGTTCAAAAGCTTCAATATAAAGCCCAATTTTATTATCATCCACTGACGTTTAGGGCTAGTGAGCATAAATCAAGATTTTGGAGACTGAACTCACATGATGAACTATATGTACTGTTTAACGTACGTATGTAGATGATTTAAACGCACGTACACAAACGGTCTTGAAACGTGTCAACGCACTTTGAACTTTGAAAGAAGAAATACATCCGTAACAGAAACTGAGAGTGAAGATATCACTATCGATGCAGACGTTTACAATGGAATGAACAATGTCGGATCGGATGCATTACAATTAGACCCGACAAAGGTGATATGAGTCAATGAGCGATGAATGGACCTAATGTTGAAGATTTAACACAAAAGCCAAACAAACACAATCGTAATAATATTTGAACAGGATTAACCATTGAAAATCAAAACAAACATCTTAAACCGAGAACAAAGTCCAAACTAAATCAAACCGAAGGCTACACCGCCTGAATCACTTGACATTTAAGCAAAATAAGCCCAGTTAAGCGCACGTGTGTTACCACTAGTATAGAAAATATATTAGCGGCATGCGTTTACGAAAATTTATGAATACTAAATACCGCAGCGACTAACAAGATCCAGTTTGGCAATTTATCAACGTCTAGCCACTCAATTGTGCGAGATTGGCTACTTTCGACTTTATCAGATAGATACCTGGCTTAAGATTTAAGGGGATTTATAAACAGAAGGGATTACGGCGACCAGCTGTCTGGCAACCAATGATTTAAAAGCTGTAGAAATTGTGGCTCATTGAAATAAACGTTGCGAGGTGATTTATGAAATTTTTAGTTTATTTTGACGGCGTTTATCCGGGTATTGTTGGAGAATTTATGTTCTTATAAATAGTACATTTATCGTATTGGTGGAAAAAGGTGTGGCTAGATCGGCAGATAGAGTTATGGACGTTGTATCTTAATGGAATCTGATGTCATACCGTTCATTAATCTCGGATCCTGATGGATGGAAAGGTCGCTTGCAATTTCTAAGGTATTTGAAAGAAAAAAAGAAGAAAGAAAGAAAGAAAGTCGGGAAAGGCGGTCTTTATAAATTCAATTTAATATTTAGTCCATCCAAAGGTTGTCTGAATATCGCTATCAGCGCTGCGGCGTTGTACTCATTAGCATATTATATTCAGCCTATAATGTTACCACTGCTGGGACACACGGCCTCCTCTCTATGAGAGGGAATGGGTTTTAATCCAACAGTGGGCCCAGTGCGGGTTGGTAGATGTCACATGTGTTCGTATTTTTGGTTCTAGGACATGCCGGTTTCCTCACGATGTTTTCCTTCACCGTTTTGAGAGTAGTGGTGATGAAATAAACTACACAAAATACTGCTCGTAAGTCGGGGCCGCCACCGCACTGGACCACCGCTGCTCTCATTGAATGAAAAAATATTGTAAAATAGCTGTGTATCAATTTTGGTGTACAATAAGGTATATTCTTTCTACCTATCTATCAAAATTAAAATATTCTGTTGAATATCTCCGCGTATACCTTCAACAGTACTTCGTAGACCTCTAACCACGTAACACAAGTAAGGATCTTCAGTGCACTTAAAGCTGATAACAAACAATTTTATAATCTAAGACTAGAACCGTAGCATACATATTCATACACACGAGGACTTAGATCAATGATATGCATCAGCCAGACCATCGTCATTACGCCGCCAATGTACCACGGCTGTTGTAAATCAGCTTAACCCAAATAGGAAAACACTATAAGACCCAGCCAAGTAATCTAGTAATGCTGTCTTAATATATGACTATGGGCATACCCGGGCCGCTTTTAGCTAGATTTTAAAAAGCCCTGCTGATTTTCCCACGGATGCTGAGCCTTTGTTGTTAGGCATGTGCCGCGGCTTAAGAATTTTATCGATAAACTTCAATCTCTTGCAGATTTTTTGGAAGTGTCATGTGCGCTTTCTTTGAATACTAATGTGACAGAACTGTTAGCGTGGATATTATAAAGTAGGAATTATGCTGTTTATCTAGTATCGTGTTCAAGTGACTGAACTTCTTATCTACTATCTAGTTGACTCACTTTGACACTATGTTTTGCATATCTGATCACAGGGTAGCGTTATAATTTCCATTTTCTGGGACTAAGTAGGCGTTTGAGCATAAAAACGTTTTACGATTCATAATTCTGTTACTTTATATTTCATTAAAAACGGCAGTAGTTAAATTGAAGCATTATTGCAGGCAAGTAGTGCGTTTTATCGATAATCGATAATAGTAAACATGTCGTATCGACAGCACTTGGCTACCGTTTGCGAAACGTGACCGCCCGCGACAAACGGCGCGCGTGACGTTTCCGAACGCAGCCCGATATGTCGCCGATACGAGGCCCATCACTACACACCACTATAAGCTTTGTTACCAAAGCCATAACAGACATATTCCTTTACTCGATTATCATGTCAGAAATTTTTCCTACGTATTATTTAAAGTTGATATAAGGTTTATGTTAAAAGCGTTAGTACAGCAATTTTCATGCTTTACGTGTTACGGAGCTTTGCGCTAATGGAGTTGAGCTTAGGTGGCTTTTATAAACATCAAGCTATGGTATATTAAAAAAAAAAATGGAAACCTTTCTGTAACTCAATTTCAACACTGAAAGATATAAGTCTGCTTAATTTTTTGTAGTACTTATGCTCAAAAACTTTTATTATTTCCGGTTTCTGAATTCTCATTTATTCTAAACCAGATTTTATGTACTTGACTGTGCTATTGGTTCGATATCTTGACACATTGCGATTTCGAACACTCACTACAGACAGAAATTCTATGAATAGATAAGATTGTCGAATCAATAACTATTCGGAGACTACCGAAGGACTTCAGGAACTGGATACTAGTCAGTAAGTATCTGTTATTTTCTGCATAGCTATGAACACTAACAAATTGCTAAAGTGCTACAAGAATCTTTTGGCACAACATTGACATGAACAACTGAACCAAGATGGCGGCATGAGTTCCTAATTTGGTGCCGAAACGCCAAAAGATCACAAAACATCACGCCTATAATCCCCGAAGGGTTAGACAGAGGTGTACACCCATATTTCGCCAGTTATGTTTAAGTCACACGTAATAGGGGCGAACCTATTGCAATCAACCAGGCACATATCCAGGCTCCGTGGCTGCAACTGAGAAATTCCTGAAGGAAACACCCAATAACACTTTGCCCGGCCGGGGTATCGAACCTTTACCTCATCATACCCCGTATATATCAAGATACCTGTACTTTAAGAGCCACCAGATGAAACTGTCAAAAATGTAACCCAAATGAAATTATGTGCAATAAAGATGGGCAAGAAAACATTCCTGCATCATCATCATCTGCCTAGCCTTTTCCCAACTATGTTGGGGTCGGCTTCCAGTCTAACCGGATGCAGCTGAATACCAGCATTTTACATGGAGCGACAGCCTATCTGACCTCCACAACCCAGTTAGTACTGGGTAATACGATACCCCTTGGTAAGACTGGTTGTCAAGACTTTTTGGGCCACTGACTACCTGTAACGACTGTCAAAGATCTACAAATGACAGCCGGGACCAACAGCTTAACGTGCTTTCCGAGACATGGAGGAAACTCGGTATGTAAGGGTTGTCACCCATCCACAGACCAACCTAGGCAAGCACGGCTTGACTTAAAGATCGACCCGAGCGGCTGTTATTATTTAACCACGTGATCCTCTTTATTCTTTATTGCACACAAACAAATATACATATAATTGCAATAATAGAGCTTATGTACAAAGGCGAGCTTAACCCAGAATTGGGTTTTCTTACAGCAAACCTAATTTTGATAGCGAGATTTGCAGAAAAGGGATTCACTTATGAATGTGCATTAACATTAAGAAACAGTCATACTACTAGTCCTATGTACTACTAGTCATAACAGTCATCCTCAAGAAACAGTCATACATACATTTGAAAAAACTGCGATCAAAATAACACCTTATTCCTCCTGTTTATAAGATGCAAACCTACAATTTCAGCGTCAAATCATACAGTGTCACAAGTATCTTCATTCCAAACGGTCGTATTCTATTCAGGTTACGATCAGAGTGCGATTGTTGAATAAACTACACACGTGAAGAACTCAGAAGGTTTACTACAAAAATGGAGGTAGTTAACATCGAGGAATGTGCATAATTCTTTCTCTATTGTTGCTAAGAATTTGTGAAGTTGTCTAAAGAAATCATCTGCCTAGCCTTTTTCCAACTTCGTTGGGGTCGGCTTCCAGTCTAACCAGATGCAACTGAATACCAGTATTTTACAAGGAGCGACTGCCTATCTGACCTCCACAACCCAATTAGTACTGGATAATACGAAACCCCTTGGTGAGACTGGTTGTCAGACTTTTTGGGCCACTGACTACCTGTAACAACAGTCAAAGATCTACAAATGACAGCCGGGACCAACAGCTTAACGTGCTTTCCGAGGCACGGAGGAAACTCGGTATGTGAGAGTGGTCACCCATCCACAGACCAACCTAGGCAAGCACGGCTTAACCTAAAGATCGATCCGAGCGGCTGTTATTATTTAGCCACGAGCTCCTAAACCTCGAAAGGTCCTCGGTAGAAGTTATCTAGAGAAGATTACTAGTAAAAAAAGAAATAGTACTGAAAAATCAAGATGGCGGCCTAGCCTATTGATCCCTTCGTGCTCTCACAGACACTAATCTTAATTTGTCTTTTCGCAATCACTTTGGTTGCACTTTCTTTGACAGTCATCACAAGTAGTCAGTGGCCAAAAAGTCTGACAACCAGTCTTACCAAGGGGAATCGTATTACCCAGTCCTAACTGGGTTGTGGAGGTTAGATAGGCAGCCGCTCCATGTAAAATACTGGTTTTCAGCTGCATCCGGTTAGGCTGGAAGCCGACCCCAACATAGTTGGGAAAAGTCTAGGAGGTAGCACTACACAGAAAACTGAGCTATTTCCAAGGTCCTTCTAAATGTTACACCTGGATCAGGGAAACCAAAATGGCAGCTGCTAACTGTTTATGCCCTATACTAAAGCTTAAAGTTTTTCTTCAAAGCGCGGATCCTCTATCAGACCAGTTTTCAGCAGTTAAGGTGGATGCTCCAACCAGCCCGCGAAATTTAAATTTTCTTACGTTTTTTGCAACTTGTAGGCCAGTGCTAGGTTGTAGGTTGATTAAAATATTCTTCGCGACTGTAAGACGTATGTAGTTACAGAATTATAATCATCAATACAACCCTCCAAGCGCATGAAGGTGCAGGAATGACTTTGACCTAGAAAAAGTCATTCTTGCACCTGTATGAGGTTGGAGGGTCGTATTGATGATTAAATCGCAATCATTCTGTTGGCTTTTTTTGCATCCGACCAAGACTCTACCAAATACTTGAGGCTCTCTTTGTTAATACAAATTGCTGCAGTGCACCTTCTTTGTTATCTCCTTCGTGGCAGCATTCCCCTTGCATACCCTGCAGCAGGCGGGTGACAACCGCCGACAGGCATGATGACTAACAAAGAGACAATCGAGAAGCCGAGCCTATCTGATTGTGAGACACCTGGGATGAAATACTATGCGGTTGTGGGATCAAGTCATCATTGTAAAGAGGATCTGCAGACCTGTAGTGTTCTTGCCTGCATTTATGAACAGGATAATTAGAAAGGTCAGGAAATCTTTGGACATGAATTCATTCGAAAAGTAACTTTAATGGAGCCTACGAACAAATGGCATGGTCACTTGTATGTTGTACGCGTTCAGTCGACATAATATTCGCAGCTTGGTAGATTTCAGTCTATGACCGAGTGTTCAAAATCGCAATGTGTCGAGATATCGAACCAATAGCACAATCAAATAGATAAAAGCTGTTTTTTTATAAATGAGAATTCAGAAACCAGAAATAATAAAAGTTTTTGAGCATACTACAAAAAATTAAGCAGACTTATATCTTTCAATGTTGAAATGGAGTTACAGAAAGGTTTCCAATTTTTTTTTAAATATACCACAGTTTAATGTTTATAAAAGCCACCTAAGCTCAACTCCATTAGGGCAAAGCTCCGTAACACGTAAAGCATGAAAATTGCTGTACTAACGCTTTTAACATAAACCTTATTTCAACTTTAAATAATACGTAGGTAAAATTTCTGACGTGAGAATCGAGTAAAGGAATATGTCTGTTATGGCTTTGGTATCAAAGGTTATAGTGGTGTGTAGTATGTAGGCTCCATAACAGGTCCTAAACCCTGATTTTTTTTTATAATATGGACAAGGCAACGACAAAAAACAACACGATGCCCATTGGCACACCTTTGCCTTCCCCGTTCTAGTCTTTTGGTGATTACAAGCGTGATGTTAATTTATGTTACGTGTTTTTAACGACAAAACCTGACTCCATATAAATAAATATCGCTGGACATTACACACATCGCCATCTAGTGCCACACTAAGCAACGAGGCTTGTGTCGTGGACACCATATAGTTGATATTCTACATACATACTTTTTGTTTGTTAATACATACTTATTATTATACATATAAACATCAATGACTCGGAAACAAATGTCCATGCTCATCACACAAACATTTGCTCCCATGCACCGGGATTCAAACCCTCCGGACCCTAAAAACGTAAGGCAGCCGCATTACCGCTGCGCTTTTCGGCTCGTATATAACCGGGCAATACAAAACGTAGAAATAACTAATGCTCCAAAGGTCTTGTTCACTTCTTAAGTACCTAAATACGACGCCAATAACTTCCATATAACCAGGTGATTCAAGGAAACAGTAAAATATTCTCACATATATCCTATGGAGGAGAGAGCAATCAATTTACATCAATCAATCAATGAGTTTACCTAAGTTACTTCCATTTAATTCGAAACACGAGCACTATTCACTGTGATGGGCGGTTTAGTACCCCATCCACATCAACTTTCTGTAGCTTCAATCTACGTCAGTCTGTGGATTTATCAGGGACTCGGAAATCAACCAGATTGCTCGATAGAACGGTGCTGAGTGTTTGTGAGCCCATTAAGGACTTACGAGCTAAGGATGTTTCATGATTTCAATGGACATTTTGGAGTTTAATTATTTTTGTCTTGTATATTATTAATTTGAGAATGCTACTCAAAATCAAAAATGATATGAACATGACATGAATACCGCGGGTTGATTAAACATATTTAATTATTACAATAACATCCATTTAGAGAAGCCTTATTTTAATGAAAGAATTTGCGCAAGTAAAAGGTGAATTTTGACCTGTAAAATATCTTCCAAACATTTAAGCTCCTTGATGAGTTCCTTAAAGGTATCTACAAATACCAAATTTAAATAAAACAGGGTATGAACATGATCCTAATAGAAACGGATGAATTATTCCTGAGAATGACGATAAAGCTGGCTCTTTGACGCTTCTTGACAAGTTTTCTCCATACGGAACTTTGCAAATGGGCAATTAGTATAATCCCATTATATTTCCGGTTAAAGTTCGACGTTCAAAAGTACCTTTTATTGGCCTAATTGAAATGACATTGAAATCAGTTTTTTTTAAACATTACATACAGGGTGTAAACCACCGCATCACAAAGCCGTCAACCAAGCATTCTGTACTAAGTAAGTTTACGCAAAAAATATTGTTGGAAAACTACTTTTTTTCGGGGGTGAAAAATCATGTTTTGTGGTAGAACTCAATGTAACGCACTCAAAACATTGTGCTGGTGGATGGATTGAATAGTACGGGGGTCGTGGAAGTGTTTAAAGTAAAAATCTTACATTAAAAACTTGTGTTAAAAAAAAAGTTGTCAAAAAGTTCGTTAAGAGGTGTTTTACACCCTTTATTCGGATAAATGCGAAGCAAACCACTAGTCTCAATGCCCCGCCATTAAGACTTATGACCGCATTTACTCAGCACTACGCGTTTCACGTATTCGCGTAGGTCCAATTATCCGCCGAATCGACTGCATATGCGCGGTAACCCCATTCATATCCGCTGCCCCATTCAATTTAGGACGTGCTACCATTTAAGGAAGGGCCTATTTTAAAAGGTAACTTCTGTTGGTCTAAAATTAAAAGCGTGATTTTGTAATAAAGTCTTTTGAAACTGAAAATTATGTTTTCACTTGTTTTGCGGTAATACTCAAAAAGAACTTTCCATTAATTAATTAAATACTTTTTAATTCAGCTAACGGTTCACATGATGTTAGTTAATAGCATGAACTTAAGTTTCTGAGGTCTAAAGAGTTAACGACATTAGATAAATCCCCGGGGTTCACCAACGCTTTAAATGGTTAGGGCATTCAGTTCAGTGTCATCTTGTTTTAGTGAAAACATACGTCCAAAATATTATTTTATCCTTTCTTTCAGATATGGGTTGTATGTAAGGCAGGGGGACCAAAAAATATTTTGAACTGATACCCTAAACGAATAGTCTAGCCCGAATAATTTCGGGTCGGCGCAGCATATATTGTTCTTCCATACTTCTCCAGTAATCATAACCCCCTTTTTTCTATATTATAACCTTCTCATCACAGCAATCTGTCATGGACATTTAGCAGCTTCTTTGTTTGAATTTCTTCTAGTCCCCCTATCTACACAAATCATCTTTCGCACAACTCAATGCAACTAACTCCACCAAAATACACTCGAAAATCAGTCCTAAACTCAACCACACAATATTATTAGAATGGCCTTAAACCGGTACAAGTACACGGACAGTAGGCTATACAGCCACCAAGTGATACTGTCAATTATCAGCTCGTTAGCCCTGATCGATCCTCGGCGTGTGTTGAAGAGTCGTAAGTCAGCCGTCTAATGTGTCAAGCCAGGTCAGTCGTATGGCCCAGATCTGGCCATTAGTAAATTAAGAGCCGATGGGAGATACGCTCTGAGATATGTTTTGTTTGCTCCAATGTTTCGATGTTGGGTTTGTTTTAATTAGATTATTTTGTTGGAGTTGGGGTGTTTTGGGTGGTGTTTAGTAAATGGTTTTTTTTTTCAGTTTTAGGACCTATTTAACAGTATCCAGGTAAGTAAACCAATTGATAAAAGCTAACCGCGGGTCATGTTAACCGCATGCACAATGACCGCTGGGCAAAAGTCTCCATTCAATGGGTGCCTACAGATGAATGGGCGGCCCTACTGAGGCCAGCCCAGAAACAGGTGGCGTGACAACCTGGACGCATACCGTGAGGGTTGGTTCAAGGTGGTGTGGGATAAGAGTTAATGGAAAGGCTTGGGGCAGGCCTTTGCCCACCAGTAGGATAGAGCAAATCTAACTACAAGGGAATGAAATCAAGGTTATTGAACATTTGAACTTTTCGGCGCCACCTAAATTTTTTATGTCAAGTTCAAAGTGGGTCAGATCGGGCATCTAATAAGGACATTCATTCTGACACATATGGACAGTCAGCCGTCTGTGTCAAGCCAGGTAAGTCGTATGCCCCAGATCTGGCCATTAGTAAATTAAGAGCCGGCTCTGAGATATGTTTTGTTTGCTTCGATGTTGGGTTTGTTTTAATTAGATTATTTTGTAGAGTTGAGAGTTTTGTTGACAAATTTTGACGGTTTAAGGACCTGTTTTACAGTACCCAGGTAGATCACTTAATAAGTTAACCGGAACTTATCCGGATGTGTCGAAAAAGCACTAACTACACGGTAGGTTCAAATCAAGGTTGTTTGACGTTGACCTTGTAAAGTTTCCAGCTCAAGTTCAAAGTCGTTCGGGGCATCTAAAAAGGGCTTGATTCTGATAATTAGAACAAGATTAATGTCTTCCGCGTGTGCTGATATCGGTCGTTAAAGCTTTTCTTTTTGTTAGCCTTTTCTTTCCCACTCCTGGGCTAAGGCTACCATACCATCCACATCTCTTGGTGTAGTGCCTCTTCGCGCCAATTAGTGAGAAAAACATGTTTTTGCACATCTCAAAACACAGCTGACGGATTTTTTCCTAGCTAGCAGAGGTTGCTAGTTTCATTTTGAGCAACTGTTTTAAATAGAAGCTTACCTTTTGTTTCAAGAAGGAGAGATCTCTCACTGGCACTGTCCTCCTGGTGACTTTAATTTCGGACTGCAGTACTTCCATGGTGGATATTTCTTGAAAGCCATATTCTTGGAGCGCTACGCATGTTCGCTGGACTTGCTCGATGCATGGTGAGAACGAGCAGAATCTTCCACCTGTAATGAAGACATTTATCATTCGTTAATCTTTGTACGATAACATTTGATGAAGAATACAAAACTGATGAAGAAGAAGAGTAGATTGATGATATATCAGACTTTATAGGGTAGAAGTTGTTATATGGAGGCATAGGTGTGTAGTTAAGTACAGCATTTTTTTTAAAACTGCAGTTCTTCAACGATTGACAGAGACTTTAAACACATTTTGTGAGATGAAGTACAGGCGGGTCAAATACCTTATAATACGTTAATGTTAGAATCTGCTTTGCTCGGTGTATTTAGTGTAATGTGCAAGTCCTTAAAGTCACAATTAATGGTAACATGCTTATAGCGTTCTGGGTTGTTCAGAAATGATTACACAGTTTTATTGTTTTCCAGTCACTTGCTACTATTGTATTTCGATGCCATAGTCCAGCCAACCCATTTTTTGATCATATACATCGTAACTTGAAATATACCAATGACCTCATAACGGTTCACATTCAAGTGCATCGTAGATAAAAGATAGCAATGACGGAGTCGCATCGTACGCTACACTATCGAACATCTCCGTATTGTGTTAACTCGTTTCACAATGGTAGTACTCGATAATGTCCAGAGGGATCCCTCGCTCAGTCGCTTCACGTCAGGACCCGTTCGGGCTTATAACAATGTTTGAAACGGAGCAGGGGCGATCGACCTCACTACTACACAATCCAAACAAAACCAAGACGTCATACCACTTCATAAAGCGCACGCGCACGTAAAAAAGCCCCAGACATAACAAAATGTCGACAGATGTTTTCATTCCCATGTGATAGATACGAGATGACCGGCTCTCGAGCAAGATAATGTACCCTTTTTGTTACCGCGATACCGTTTTGAAATTTTTACAAGTCCAAAATGCTCAGGAAGAGACACATCGTCTTTTATGTGGCCCGCTTACTCGTTATCTGTCAAATCTTATCGACCAATAAGGACAGCGGACGTCACTCACTCTGCCAATCTGAGCGGTGCGGGCGCTTCGCTGCGGGGGGCGAATTTAAAATTGTTCCATTTTTAAAATGTGTATCGCGTGCCTGGATGTATATATAACCCGGTCTATTAACATAATGTAGTAAGAGACGCTTAGTAGTGTATAATGAAGCCATTATAGAAGATAATCTTCGAGCCTTGACACACTACGCCACAGTTTGTGGAATGGAAAAATGCCAATATTTTACATTGTAGAGCTTAATTAAAGCTTTAAGAGGTAGCTTTTGAACATAATTGAAACGACAAATATTTTTTTATGTGCAGAAATTCAAAACCACGGCAAAAGAAGTCAAGACATTTGAAAATATGCCAAGGAAAGGTTGTCGTCTGTCAAAAAATAAGATCTTTCACACGCTCTACACTGATAGAAATCTCATATTTTTGCAACATTTTTGTGGCGCAGTTTGTAAACTGTCACTACAAAGGTTCCTAGCTGAGGTCGTATAGGTGGTGAAATATGTAATACACTATCTTAATGCATCGGGAGTCACGTTGTCGCTTCGACTCGACTCGACTCGATTCGATAGCGAGAGGGCCGAGTATCGAGTTATCTTGGTTACATGATTCCAAGTGTTCAATTAAAGTTAATTAATCACTGATGACGATTTGATTAGTTGTTTGTAGATAAATGAAGGCTGTTTATCTTATTAGTATTTAGTGGGCATTTGAAAGTTAATGTCTTCTAAGATTTCGTTGGCAGGGTTGCCAGGAATTAAGCTTTATCGTGGGAAATGTTAAGAGATCGTATTGAGATTTATTGGAAAATAACTTTACGCTCGTTAACCTTTTTACTGCACCTGGGACCTGGGAAACCTAGATTTCTCAAGTATTTGTAGTTAAATCAGCTGCCCTTTATTTAAATGTACCTTTTTTAATAGAATTCTAATTGATTGCAGAAGTTGTTAGTTGAACGTCGAAGTTGTATTTCAAACGATATTACACTTTTAAGAAGCTAAATAATCCTTAGTTTTCTAGCACTATTGGAATTAGCTGAGGAGTGCCAAACTCGTCTAATTAAGCCGATTAAACGCTAAGAAGGAGAAGCTAAGAAGTCAACTGAACAAAACGTTGCAAATGTACCTAAACGATATTTGAATAGCCATCAAAGTTCCATAGCAAAATAATAAAGACAAAAATAGTCACTGGTAAAACACAGCTAGTATCAAAACACGATACAAACCAGCCGTACACCAAGTTTAAAGCCTGTCTATGTGCGGTACAGCAAGGTAAAGGGTGAAGTGAACACAGCCGTTAGTCATCCTCGGCGCTTGCGCACTCTGTGGGTCAGGGCACAGGAATGCTGCCTAATTGACAGATTGTTGAGGACGTGCTTGTCACAGCTGCTTAATAACACCAGGCTTTGGTAATTGTTTAACGATTTAGAATTTGGGCAGCCATTTTGAAGGTATTGCGAGTCTTGGTGGCATAGATAACAGCAGCTTGGGCGTTAAATCTTTAGATAAATGATAATGGAGCATAATAGATAGGTACGTGCGATAAATTGGGGATACAGCTGAAGGAAAACAATCTGAATTAATTAGTGGAAGCAAGGAAATTATTAGTAGGAGCGGTAGGGAATAATCTAGTCCGTGGATTTTCTTCCATAGCTTCTTCATCAATAGAAAAAATTGACAGGAGCCTTAGAATTTGAACGGATTAGAGATACAGAAGAAAGATTCGAGGAAAAAACTAAAGAAGCGGTGGACAACCTCTAGTCCCCAGATTAGGGCACAGGAATGTCACCTAATTGACAGATCGTTGAGGACGTGCTTGTCACTGCTGCTTTATAACACCGGGCTTTGGTAATTGTTGAACGATTTAGAATTTTGGAGTGACATTGTTTGCAGGTTTGGGCAATTTGTTATACCAATGTAGCATAGCAGATAAACTAAAGACATGTTGATAATATGGATAAGCGATACCGGAGAGAAAAATTGTAAATAAATTACCGGCAAAGGGAAAAATGTGAAGAAGCGAGGGAACACTATTTCACTGGATTTTTTCTAATCACTTTTTGATTTTGGATTTGTGACCGGTTGATGGCAATAGGCTCGCCCTCTATTACATGGGACTTAAACATAACTGGCGAAATGTGGGTGTACTGTTACACCTCTGCCTAACCCTTTTGGGATTAAAAGCGTGATGTTATGTTACTTTTTGATAGACAGGATAGGCATAACATAAACAATACAGCCCTGCTGATTGAGCTTAAATTCTTGCGTCTTTTAATTATATAGGGGCAGTCAATGAGCGATCTGATTAATTGACATAATTTGTGTAAAATTAAAAGTTACTTTAAGCAATGGAGTAGGTACACCATCACCATAGCTTGGATATGGGATCATGAAGGTACAGACAAAAAGTTCGTGGAGATTGCTGGTAATGTCAAATGCCAACCCTACTATAGTTGGTGCCAGTTAAGATCGCAAAAGCGGTCATTGACCCACCTACATTTATTAATGTTCTTAATTTTGAAATCCAAAAATAAGCATGTTCCAGTCTTGAATCGTCATCTATCGTGATCTTCAACATTTTTTCTAATGAAAAACGATACATGGTTCATTTGTTTTGTGTCGTAGGAAGAGATATTAGGGAAAAGGCAATGACCGCTATTGCTATCTTAACTGGCACCAACTATAACTATCCTTTACAGTAAACATTACTTTAAACTGTCCAGCCACATAAAGCTAGAATTAGGATAAAGATATTTTAAAACGGGACTTGTTAGGCCCTTAGGTCAAGACATAGCTATGTCACCTAATTGATAAATTGGTGAGGCGGGCAGCCAGTGTCACTGCAGCTTAGTAACGAACCCTTTGTTTCTTAACTAATTACTGCCCTGAGGCGGGTTGGACCAGGTGATTATGAAATCTAATCGAACGAAACATTGGGGATTATGATTGGGTTATTAGTTATCTCCTTTTATAACCGGCTGTAGGTGATTCCGGGCTGAAATCACCTACGGCCGCTGGGGTCGAACTTCAGGTGACTTGCTTGCCTAGGTTGATCTGAGGATGGGTGGGGTTGCACGACATTTCGTCTAATTTGATATTGGTCAAAGCTGTAGTTCGTCAAATCGTCTTTGTGTCCAATTACGAAATTTGCCAAATACGCTATTGGGCAAGTCCATGTACAGTCGATGAAAATATGTGTTTTGAATTCACATAACTTACCTTGTAGGAACTTACAAAAGGAATAGCCGACTGCTGTAGGTTCCTATTTACATCATTAAAATGTAGTAAATAGTAATTTAGTATTCTGAGGTTTCAATAGTTTCGATTGTTACCTCCTTCGAATCTGTAAGAGTAGGATCTAGGCGGAAAATGGCACTAAGGATTTCTCAGGACATGTGGAGTTGTGCAACTGAACGCCATAGAACCACCAGCGCAGTCGAGGCTTGGCATCGGTAATGAGGGGTTAATGTACAAGAAAGACATTTCTTTCATTATTACAGTTGATTGTACTTATATGAGTTGATGATGACCAATAGCGTATTTGGCAAATTTCATAACTGGACAAACAGACGATTTGACGAACTACAGCTTTGACCAATATCAAATTTGACGAATTGCCGATTTGACGAATATCAGACTTGACCAAAGTCGTGCAACCCGATGGGTGACCACCCATTAAATACTATGTTTCCTCCGTGCATCGGAAAGCAAGTTAAGCCGTTGGTCTCGGCCTGTTATTTATAGATCTTTGACAGTCGTTACAGGTAGTGGCCCGAAAGTCTGACAACCAGTCTTACCAAGGGGTATCGTATTACCAGGTGCTAACTGATTTGTGGAGGTCAGATATGCATACTCTCAAAATATTGTATATAATAATGTAATACGTGTATGACAAAGCTTTTTCTGCTACGAATGGCCTCGAGGTTACAACTTCGAGCTTGCGACCAAGTGCTTTTGGACAAAAGCCCAACGGTAATAACCACGTATATACGTTACTTTGCGGAAATCCGTGACATTAAATGTTAATGTTGTTTATGTGATTGTTGTTTTTACTATAGGTTTAGGTGTATGGCATGCTAATCATTACTGCTTTTCCCGCATATGCATGTTTTTGTGGGCTGGAGGGCGATGCTGCATCCTGCGTCCAGGCCTGCATCTTTTCCGAGGAAATAAAACTAAATGTTTTGCACAACATTTAGCGCTTTAAGGGGACTACAGGAGCTAAACGCGAGTTTTATAATGCAAAAAAGCATATGATTCACTGCAATAAACAAAACCAGAAAAATATAAGATATTCATCAGGATATATGCTAGTATGATAGTGTTTTGAAAACATAATACAACTAATTTTACTCGATAGAAAAAAAATCACAAACTTATCTCTAAACAATTCTTTCAACGAGTAAAAACAATACTAAAATACATGCGATAATTCTGATTTTTTGGCAAATAATTCTACAAGCAACATTATTAGCATGATAGTGTTTTATTTTTTAAGTCCAATCAATAGATTGTTTGTAAATCGCAAAAAAAAAACACTTATGTTGCACTATTCGGCCCGCAGTGACCGACGTAACAACCACTTTGTAGTGCAAGCTGATTAGAACTTTATTCTAACAGTCTTTCAAGAGCCAAACCCACCATACTGGTACCACCAACTTTTGAATCGGGGGGGACGACGACGACGACGACGACGACGACGACAAACATTGAAACAACCAAGTGAACTGTGTAAAAAGTCGCTGTACTATAATTTTTAATACTTAAAGTACCTTTTTAGTCAGATTTCGGGGAGATAAATCCCAACTATCCCCCCCCCCCTGGATACGTGTCTGCATGGTACAATACTTTATTTTAACACACTACAACAATCAAGTTGAAGACAGAATAGAATCTCTAAACACTGCTGCAAAACTAGAGCATCAAAAGCAGTTATTTGCAGCGACGTAAACACTATATACAGAGATGCAAAGCGATTTAAATGTCAAGTACTCAAGTCTAGAACTGAAGGTATCGACATAAGTCTAGTCCTGGCTGACTGCAACAATATGCGTTACGTAACAAGGGCTTTGTGCTATAAGTACTTCCATTCACTGGCTGGTTTAGTGATGTAGTGTGTGAACACATCAAGCCACTATAAACTGTCAAATTTCTTTAACAGATTTTCAACATTATCACTAAAGCATTGAGGTTGATTGGGCAAATTTGTTTCGGGTAGCTTGTTGTGCTGCAGTCTGTACTACCCAGTTAACTGATGGTCGACACTTTTTAACTTTATCCGTCAGTTAACTCGGTAGTACCATGTTTGTCTTGATAAGTCTCTTTAAGGTGGATGCTCCAAGGTAGCCCGCGAAATTTAAATTTTCTTACGTTTTTTTGCAATTTGCAGGCCAGTGCTAGGTTGTATGTTGATTAAAATATTGCTCGCTACTGTAAAACGGATGTAGTTATAGAATTATAATCATCAAAATCATCAATACAACCCTCCAAGCGCATAAAGGTGCAGGAATGACTTTGACCTTGAAAAAGTAATTCCTGCACCTTTATGAACTTATACAGCAATATTTTAATCAACATGCAACATAGCACTGGCCTACAAGTGTAAGGCCAAATCGTAAGAAAATTTGAATTTCGCGGGCTGGTTGGAGCATCCACCTTGAAGGTAAGCGTCTACCTGTCCGTATCAGACGCACCGCATCAAACGGCTCGTAGTATTATTGAACAGATTCGAGCGATCCGTAGTTCCGGAGGGTGCGGATCAGTGACTTTCTATACAAAGAATACTACGATCCGTTTGATGCGATGCCTCCAATGCGTACGATGTGGACAGGTGGACGCTTACCTTAAGTCACTTTTAATTGGTTTTTCCGTAAATTTGAGTTGGCAGAAAAAAAAGAGTTGTGGGTGTAGGTACTAATAAATACCCTTCGAAGAAATGTAGGTGATAAGTGAGTTGGTGGTGAAACCACCAAACATTAGGTACCAAACTACAGTCAAATTGTTGACTGAAATGCGTAACAACATATTTCGCTGAGAGCATTGATATATCAATTTATACTAGTGGTCGTTAGTGGTCGAAATTCGACCATAACTATTTTAGTTTTTGCTTCACCTATTAATAAATTGTCAAACGTCAACAAAGTCGTTGCCATGACGACCAAGCGTTGCCATGACGACCAAGTCTTTTAATATACGAAACGTCCACACGTGTGCGTGTGTGTCAAATACATGGTAGTGTGTAATGTTTTACTGATTAATTAAATGTATTTTTTATAAATAATTTAAAAAAAAAAATATTAGCATTCTGCACTCTTCCTCTATATAAGCTATAAGTGTGCGAAATTTCATACTCCTCCGTCCGCGCAATTTTCGTAAAAAGGGGTACAAAGTTTTCTCCTTCCCTCAAAATGGTATCATTTGCAAAAAGAATCTGCGCATGAGTTGCACCAGTTCTTGCACATCAACATTGGTTAACCAATACATGAATTGGATATGCCTGCATTGTATTGCCACTTGAGACTTAAATAATTATGATGTTTATTAAGTTTCGATTCTTTCTTCATCGATTACGACATCCCATCACTACCCCAGCCAATATAAAGTAACACATCACAATAGCCCCGTGTCGCGTCACTAACAATACTGGACAAGCCATTGATGTATTAGTAAAGATAACACGGTGAAATCACATGTGTAGCCTGCGCGTACGCAGCGTAATGAGGTCGGCTTGCAATCCACTCGTGCGCATACCGTATTGTTCTTTCAATGATCCGATTGGAATTAAGCTACGTCGCGTCGATACTGCGTTGCTTTGTGTTGGGTAATGGTGAGCTGTGGTTACATTTTTATATAATGGCAGACAAAAGAAGCGAAACTGATGTGGTTACTAAGTTACTGCTGAATAGTCTAAGATATTTAAAGAATAGCGGGTGCCAGGAGACTGTACTAGATGATTGCGAAATAGATTATGAAACATTGAAACTTAAACTAGGCTTTCTCAACTTCACATTTATTAAATTAAGCACATGGTTGCAATTGAAGAGTCTTGTATGACAGTTTTTTTTGAGAGAGTTCTCTATCTCACTTTTTTTAAGATCGACTTTCACGACTTCCCAAATATCTCTGAACCTATATACTTTTCCAACACCATATTCCAGATATTTTTCCAACAATTCGTACATAGGCGAGGTGTTTCGCCCGCGTGCGGCATGGGGCGTCTTCGTCGGGGTGGCCCGCGCATGCGTCGGCCCCGCCCCCGCCCGAGGCGCGCTTGCGCCGACAACTCGTACTATTATCAACATACCACCTATAAACCCAATGTTGTAATTTAATGTAAACAATCATGGGAAGTGGCGAGGATTGTTCTGTCATGTTTGTTTGCGATATGATATTCATTTATTCTTAACATTGTAAGATAAAGCCGTAAGGGTCTGTTGCCTCGTTTTAAGGTTAAGTTGTAATAACGGTAATAATAATGAAACACGTAGGTTAAATTATAGATTGTAGGTCGTGTTATTATGGCTGAATGATGGTGATTAGAGCATGTAGTTTTAGAAGCACATCTAAGTACGTCTCATCGATGAGATGAGTCACAACACTCGATAGGCCAAGCCTCAATCCCGACAGAACTTGTAAAGAAGTGAGTTAAATAAAATATAATCAAATACAATTTACATTTTTAACGACTAATACCAAGAAGGCATCCGATGGCGGATAGTGGAATTCCAAGTACGATGCGTTCAATTAATTTAAAAAACATTCGTTAATTTTATTAATGCGCGCAAACCAAAATCTACGATCACTGGAAGATGTGATCGCGAACGCCTTCTCATTTTCGAAATTAGCAAATGAATAAAAAACAAAATGTTGGTAACCGCCAACAGAGTGGACAAGATAAAGAAATATACGGAGAGGTGCCTGCGTTCGAGGGTCCAGATAACACCATTAACGCCGGGGAGGCTGGCGAACAAAACAATAGAAAGGGACGCTAATATTGGTTCATTTACGAAAAAGTTAAATTTTGAAAACTAAACGACGCAAATAGGACTCTATTTTGCACAGTACAAGGTTTAATACTAAAACCAGCTGAAAAAGACATAAGTCACAAAGCATTTAAGCAAAACGATGATACAATTGGAGGAGCAAAAGGGACAATACACGATGGTATTGATAGCGAAATGAGTGGAGTAAGTTTTTCTCAGCCACCCAGCCAGCAACATAATTAATGATGTTCGTGTTGGAGACGAATTTATAAATTGGCTTTATTCCGTTTTTAACAAAGGGTGGGACATGTGTGATAGGGCTGATAGCCAATCTACGAGAATGCGACAATTAGCGAATCAATTTCAGGATTAATGCGTGATATTATATGTCTGAAAACATCGAAACATCTGATAAGAATAGTTAAACGAAAGAAAGAATACACATTACTAATGAATACGAATCATAGCTGAACCCCATAAACATTGTTTGAAACTTTTTCAAGGTCTAGACAGAGAGAGGTGAAAGGAGGGAAAGAAGGGCTTTTGTCCAACAGTGGGACGATACTGGCTGGCAATAATAAAATTAATAAAAATAATCTTTGGTCGGCAGTTGCGAAGCTGATAGTATGAAAGCAAAAGATGTGGTTGAAGTAGTTGAATTTAAAAGTAACGCAGCTGAAACACACGAAAAATTAGAACAAAATAAAGTTAAACCTTTAAGAGAAATTATGAACAAAACAGTGAACGCTTCACTCAGTAAAGTTACAATATGAAATGCTAAGTGCTATGCAATTGTACGATGGCGGATAAGAAAATAAGTAACAGAATTCATGCTAGACTATAATAGAATTCCAATTTGCTATCAGAGCAATAACATCTTGACTGTATTAATTCCATAGGTCGCTTCTCCAACGTTGTTTTTCTTTAGTTTCTAGTTTTAAGGTTTGTGATTTACTGTTTGGAAATATTGGATCTTCTAAAGCAGAGTTGAAAAGTTAGTTGTCTGACTGTATATTTTTTGGTTTATTGTTTTCATTGATTGCTTTTTCATTGTCTTACTAAGCGTTACTTTCAATGCCAGTATAACCAATTTCCATACCGATTCATTTTCACTTTTTTCTTCTGTACCCAGATTAGCATTGCAGTTAACCTTTACATCTGTCAGTTTAACTGGTACTTAGACTTAATAGCGAACACAATCAGCAGCAACAATCCAAAAGATGTAACACAAAATATTGTTATTATCTTAACCGCCTTCAAATTCCATTCTCAGCAATAAATAAGAAAAAGCGCAATCGGGATCGTAAATGTGAGAGAGCATTATTTGTTTCGCATATAATAATGGCATATTTAGTGGGCGATATCAGTTAATACGGAGAGGCTGGCATAAATCGACGCGGGCGCAATCTAACATCGCGGCGGTCCTCGCCCCGCCCCCCGCGAGTAACTCACTGCTATCTGCCCCGAATATTGTTAATCAGTGTATCATTAGCTCGCGAGTACGACACACACTGACCGATTCTTCGGAGGGCATTAATTAATATTATTTTCAGGTTACATTTTTTTTTGGATGAATGCTGTTGGAAACGCATCTTCTCTTGTAGGGTTCATAAGATTTCGAAAAATTGTGATTTTCATTTAACTCGGACCATGCAGTATCTACTTGAATATAATGACCATCAATTAGACGGCCCGATTGGTTTGGAGGTCAATGAGAATGACTCATGCTTTTAGGGCATTCAGCAAATATTGCATAATTATGGTAATGACCTGCCTTCTAACTACTTCTTGCATTTCAATGGTTGTTTTTAATCCTCTATGGTTTTATGGGATTATTTTCACGTATAGGTGGTAGAGCAAGTACACGTACAGTGTATGTATGACCTGAATGAGGGCCTCGTAGTCGGATTATGTATGGAGTGTCCCGGAGTTTCCATTTGCAAAGATGTTGGCTGCAGCAGCTGACCAGACTCGGTTGAGGGATTTCCAAATTAGACACAGAAAATGCCTGAGGACAGTTGTGTCTTGCACGCTACAAACATTAACCTAATATGGTGATTTAAATAAAACTATCAAATCCAGCATCTGTAAAAGCATTTATAAACGTCGTAATTCGCACCAAAATTCAGTTCGTATGTATCTCCGATGGCTCGGCGCACGATAGCCGCATAGCGCACAGCCGCGATATAGATAAAGCTAACGGGGAGGCGCTGCTATAAATACCAAAACGAACCAAACGCTAACTCTGTCCCACTCATGCAACCCTGGTAGTTTCAGATGAGTGTTCGGTCTAATAGTTTTGTCGTAGAAGTTCAGTTTCAGGGTAAAGTTGATAAAAATGAAATGGCCCAACTATATACAAAGCATCTTTCCTGAATATACGGTGAAAATTAAGAGTGGAAGAAAAGTTCGAGTAGCTATGTGCTGGCGTCTGTACAACAAAAAAGGTATTGAAGTAATTCAGAAAATAATGAAGTAGGTATCGGTAAACGTCCTAGAAACCGGGCGAAGGGTCCATAACGGATCTTGTCAGAAACACAAAGCCTGTCAAGTCAGGTGAATTGATAATATAAATATGAAACAATTAGTTCATACCTCTGTCCACAACTTCCACGGCTAGATTTCGTGTCACTGATTTCATTGTGTGTAAATAACCACAATGTAATTAACCTCTGGTAGGTAACAAAACAAATAATTAATCCTTATACCACAAAGTGTCAAAGTTAAGATACAGCACAAAATCTAGGACACCTGTTTACCATATCTGCGACAAATCGCATACCAATGGTTGGAAATAATTTCATATCCTAATTCTAACTAATATTATAAATGTAAAAGCAAGTTTGTTTGTTTGTTAAAACCAACTATATAACCTACAGAATGTACGAACGTCAGGTGTACCGGGGCTGCGGGACTATTCGAAAGAGATACCGTGGCCCCGGAACACAAAGGGCGATGAAGGAACATGGATGGGTTTTAGTCAGTAAAAGTCTGACACTCCCTCCTGCTCCGCCCGGAGCGGGAGGAGTCATTTAATGATTCCTGATCCGAAAAAAAAGCGGGAGAAGTCATTTGATGATATCCCATCCTAAAAAAAAAAAAGAAATAGGTGTACAGAAACGGCCATAAGGATACCTTTCATCCCGAAAAAAGTACTGTTCCCGAGGAAAACCACAAAAACGTTCGTACGATAACAGATGGCGCCACATGTCTTTCGAATCGTGATTGAATTATATTATTGCAAGCAGAGAACAACCCGAATAGATTGTCAAATTCTAAATTAACGCGACAAAGCCGCGAGCCAAAGCAAGTAATTTCATATTAGAAATAATGGGTTGTAGTACTGGTCATAAATGCCAAAGGTGTTCAGCGGTCACTCCTCGTCCCGCCCACTATAGCAATAAAGTATTTTACAAGTGATACAAGAATTGCAATCGTACGCCGGATCTCCCGTTGCCTTAACCTTATAAATACTGCGCTATTTATTTCTGGAAATCTGTATGCTCTCATCAATATAGTTTGAATGTTGTTCTGGGGGTTTTGTGGGGAAAATTGGTGTGGTTTAAGAGTGTGGTAGGACTGCTAGGTAAGGAAATTGACAACTTAATTAGGTGATTATTTAATAACATTGACAGAAATTGAACGAAAACTATTTTGAAGAAGGTTCAAGAATCTTAAAGAAATTGCATTACTATATTATACAGAGTAAGACACACAGTAATGGTGGCCTCTGCACTGCCATCGACGAAACCGTGGCAGTGGCGAAGTTTTGGGAACAAAATTTTAAAAACTGCCGTGAAAGTGTCACCAAGAAGAAGACGGTGTGAGTTTTTGAGAAACTTATCCAACTTCTGGCCATTATGCTGTTTTCGCCTTGAAGTCACATCTGAAAAACCCACATTTTTTTTTTCCGATCGGGCGGAGCATGTGGAAGTGTCAGACTTTTACTGACTAAATCCCATCCATGTTCCTTCATCGCCCTTTGTGTTCCGGGGCCACGGTATCTCTTTCTTATAGTCCCGCAGCCCCGGTGAAAAACCCACCTTCATTGTCATACTTTTCTTCATAGTTTAATTTTCTTTGAATACTCGAGGTCTTTTCCTAATTAGGCAGAGGTGTACCTAATAGGACACCTACATTTCGCCAGTTATGTTTTAAGTCCTATGTAATAGGGGGCGAGCCTATTGCTATCAACAGGGCACAAATCCAGACTCCATGGCTGCTACTGAGTAATTCCTGATGGAAAAACCCAATAACACTGCCCAACCTGGCCATGGAACCCAGGACTTCATGCTTAGCAGTCGCTAGCGACTACTCAACCAACGAGACAGTCCCCTTTTCCTAATTAGTTTAGGAAAAATCAATTTTACAAGTTAAGGCATATGTTAAACAGCTTAAATTACCCAGTAAAACACACACGCTTCTAACTCCACACTAAAACTCGGTCGTATATCAAGGTGCGCGTACGCAGTGTACGGTAGCGACAAGGCGACAACGCGACAGCGCGCGCCCGTGTCGCGTGTCGCGGCGACATGTCGCTACCTTATACGATTATACGCAATGAATGGAGAATGTGCGTGCGCGCTTAAACGGGGTAAGGTGATGTAATTAGAAAAGTTGCGTTTTGTTTTTTTGTTAAGTGGAAGGTCGATGGCTTGTGTGAAAACAGGAATAGGTCTTGGGGCTTCGAGTCTATATTTGGTGTCTCTACAAATACAATTTAGAAAATCAAAGGGCCGACCCAGGAAAAGGTGGCGAGACGATTTGGACGCGTAGCACGAGGGTTGGTCCGAGGAGGCACGGGAAAAGAGCACATGGAAGGAATTGGGGGAGGGGGGGGGGCCTTTGCCCAGCAGTGGGACAGTACAGGTAACAAAAAAAAGGGGTTCATTGATAATCTGAGTGACTGTGACTCACGATAACCGCTGTAGATACAGTCTGGCTAGATCCCCATCTAGCCAGACTGCATCTGCATAATGGAGCCCCGATACAGGATATGCCACACTTTCGCTCCTGCCCGTTGTGCACAACCTGCCAATGACCTGACCATGCTGTCGAGGTCACTACCGGTTGGACAAAATTTAAGTCATCGATTCTAGAAGAAGTTTCTGAGCGGAAAGGTATGTGGTGAAATAGGATGCTAAGTCCGTCGTAAGTTAGAACTTACAAGTCCAAGTCAAATAACATGATCGAGTACCGTGTTTTCTCTAGTTTAGTCATTATGTACTTATGTATTGTTAGACCACTGTGTCACAAAAATCTTACATTTTAAACTTTCTTTTTTTCATTAAAAATAAATTTACTTTCAATTGCATGTACCAGTTGTATAAATCAAGGTTAATGTGTGAGCTGCTATAAATCTAATACAGTAATAAATATTAAATAGACCATTAGGAGACACGGTCTTTGAACAAATTATCACAACTCGCAAGAACACGAATACCTCCATAGTTCCATACTAAAAACATCAACGCGCGATATTCTCACTAGTGTCGTTCAACATGAATATTAATAAACGCAACATTATATATCTTTTCTAAGCAACACTACACGCCTACGTAATTCTGAAACCTCCAGTAAATCATTATAGGACGTGCCAATGCCTCCCGCCTCACTTACTAACCGATAAGGTAATAAAACTCATTCACACGTTCGTCAACTTAATAGATGCCTTATTAAAAACTCACCGCACGAATTGAATCGATTCACTTTACTCGCCCCGCGAATCGATTTATTCACTGATGTTCTCGATTCAAATTAATATTGGCAGCTGCGTTTACGCGCCAAGTACGTTTGATTTAAGTTCTAGAATTCGAATATTTAAATTTATTCGTGCCCCATTTTGGAAATGTTCATTTCCTATGTTGTACTTCAGTGGTTGTATGATTTATGCCGAATAGATGTGTTTTTAATTGATTATTAATAGGTTTTAGTTAAATACTGGTTTACCAAGGAAATTCCAATATCTACTCCTACATCAATTAAGTCAAGTGATATACTTGTAATGGTTATATTGGGTCGATCACCCAGATTTAATTGCTTTACTTGAATCGGAACATTGAATTTACAGGTGTTCGCCATTGGACAATATAATAAATAAAGAAGTGGAATTTATTATAGGTTCACTAACTATAATTTAGACCTATGAACTTTTTCAGAGGCAGATTTTGAACCACTCCTAATTGAGCATCTACAAAGGTTCTTAATGTCTTGCTTGACGGTTGGTAAATTCAAGATGCAAACCGTTGAATTCCAGTACAAAATAGTTCTACAGGCAGAAAAGTCTAGCCGTATTTCTGGTAGTACAATACAACAACGATGCCTCGTTTAAATTACACACTACCGATTTCGCAAGCCAGTGTAGTGAAAAGGTTAATCTTATAAATAATATCTAATCTGGCTCAAACACCGCCAATAAATCAGCTTATTTAGCCCATATCCACGTTCTCCGGCATTCCATCCTATTAACATTTAACAATGTATGAGAAATAGTATCGGTTAGGCCACATAAGTACGCATGCGATTTATTTAGCAATTGAGTGTAGCCACTTAAAGGAATCACAGTGCGGAGAAGCAACAAATTGAACAGGGTTGGCAATTACTGAAGACAATGCGTGCGTGAGAGTCGGGCGCCGCGCACGCAGCCCGCGAATTAGACTCGTTATCTGGACCCGGGTAATTAGGGAAGGTTTCCCACGCGCGAACCCTAACACTCACAGTCACAGGTGGAGCTTAGACTTGTTTTTGTTCGGGTTCTGGTTCAATGGTTGGGTTTGTCACTATAAGCCTATTGTTGAGGGTTCCTTGGTGCGATTCCGGGAGTTTTGAAATTTGTTGTACCTATTCTTTGAAGTGTTGTTACACCACCCACCTATCTATACCATTTTTAGGTGCAGAACCAATGACACATATAATTTCAATTCATTTCATCGAATCATTTTATTTTTATTTAAAGATCCATCTTTCTAAAGACATAATTTAACACTAAATTGTTATAAATGTTTCCAAGAAATTGCTCTATTCTAATAATATTTAAGTCTCACATATTATGCAATATTTTCACGAGCGCATGAAATTACAATAGAAGCCCCATATTGGTGCGGAAAGCTCAAAAGCTATGTTAGGTGCGCAAGCGCAGGGCGTTACGCCCCCAGGCGGCTGATGAAGACATCACGCGGCACGCCAATTGATTAGTCGCGCAACGGTCGGCGATGTGAGCGGACGTGTTATTATGCGACGTTAGACACGCGTCCCCGTTACGGGGATGATGCCACAGCGTATGAGAACGATGCTAATTCGACAAGTTTGCAATTTGCATACATTTTCGATGAACTACAACCGTTAAATACTGACATTGTTTTACAACAGTTTATGTTCGCTAATTTCAGTCTAGCCCAATATTTACTATACCCAAGCTTTTAGGTCAGATTAATGTTTATTATAAAACATTTCCGTTTAAGTTACGGGTCAAGTAAAGCGGGTCCACTTTAATCTGCATTTGATTCAGTTCATAATAGGCACTTAAAACCTATAAACGAATAAATGTCCAAGTATAATTATATTATAATATAGAGCAGTGTCGGAATAAATTGCGATTCTCAGACAATTCTCAAACATAAAGAGCTTCTAAAACCCCATTTATTCAAGCTGTATTATAAAGTAGGAAACTTAAGCGCAAACAAGTGGGAACGTTCTAGGCAGAGATATAAACTCATTTAACTAGCCGAGGTAACAGTTCAATAGGGAATTATTGCTCGAATTACTGAGTCTAATCGATAGTCGCACGCATTCGCGGATAGCCATAGAAACTGCGTCAATCGCGTTTAGCGGGAACCTTTAGCGTACGTAATTAAGCCCTTAAGGATGCAATACATCCCATCGGCTGATAATTAAGGAGTTCAACAAACGAACAGTATTTCGCTGGCGACATTTACTATACGATACGAAGATAAGGGAGAAGGTTGGATAATACTACATTGTTGGTAATTGACAGTTGCTCGGTACAACATGAATTAGTAGGACGCTCGAAATATGGTATTAGGGACCGTTTAGACGCCACTTACAGTCGAGTAATGAAGAGCCAATAATATGATGTTACCAGTATTTCGAGAGAGTGCGTGAGGCGAGTTTCATCACGTAGTTTAGTGTAAACATGTTTATCTAAAATCTAGCCAAAATAAGGAACAGTTTAGTCTGTAAACAGTAGAATTAGTAATGTGTGAAGACATTTGGCTACTAATGTGCCTCACGTGATAAACAATACTTAAAGCAGTACCGAACAGGCGTAGATGCATGTTTTATTATTTAGCTCGGGGCTATATTGGCACAACATCTTAGGGTGCGTACACAACGACGCGGAACGCACTAACATAGGCACCCGTACCGAGTGTTCTATTTCGAGGGCATGTGTGCATCTAGCAATTGTTTATAGATGTGTTCGCACCTTAAAGATTTAAAAGATACAGTGGTATCCATTCAAAGGCTAGGCAACCGTTTTTTGTCGGAATTCGTATTATTCACTAAAGAGTTAAACTATTCGTGTGACCTTTTTTTTTTTTTTTTTTTTTTTTTTCGGATGGGAAATCATCAAATGACTTCTCCCGCTCTGGGCTGAGCAGGAGGGAGTGTCAGACTTTTACTGACTAAAACCCATCCATGTTCCTTCATCGCCCTTTGTGTTCCGGGGCCACGGTATCTCTTTCGAATAGTCCCGCAGCTGTAATTTATGTTCATTAATTACATATCTAGACAAATTGCATAATAAATTAAAGTTTAAATTGTAAATAAATATAATTAGATAAACATGCTGTTCTTTGAATTGTTGAGTGATAAAATATTTGGTTCCCATTCTGTGTCTTAATAAAATTGGGTCGTAACTTCTGAATTCATTTTGGTTTGCTAGAAAGAATGCATAACAACAGGGACATAATATCACGCCTGTAATTCTTGAAGGGGTAGCCAGATGTGAACCTAATAGTAAGCCCATATTACGCCAGTTATGTTTAAAAACCATGTGATTGGGGGCGAGTCTATTACCATCAACTGGGCACAAATCCAGACTCCGTGGCTGCTACTAAGAACTTACTAGATGGTAGATCTCAATAACACTGCCCGATCTGGGAATTGAACCCAGGATTTCATGGTCAGCAGTCACGCTTGAGACCACTAGTCCGACGTGGCAGTCGAAATGCATTATCATCAGCTTCATGAACCCAGCCCTTTACCAAACTATGTAGCAGGTACCCCTTAGTAAGATTCATCGTCATCATCCCCTCCCGACTTCACTCACTGCTGGGTATAGGCCTCCCTTTGCTTGTGCCAAGCTCCACGTTCTTGTGCCTGCCTCATCCAGGGGCCCAAATCTGTTATTTTTATAAATTTGTCATTCTAACACGATCCCATTTTTATCCCATTGTCATTTTGCTAAAAGTTCGTAATCTGCTAAATTCATAATGGTCGATCATTGGTCGGTCAATGGTCTCGTAATAGAATTGTGTTATAATGACATTGCCGTATTGCCATTATTATGAAACCAGCCAGATTTCATTTATATATATTTTACCATATTATTTATTAGTGTTATAAGCAATCTGAAGTAGTAAGAAGTTCGTAAATAGTCATTCTTTTGTCATTATGTACGAGATTCCCATTCTATGCCATTTCTTTCAATGGAGTATCAGTGGTTGACCATCGGAAAGTCATAATGACGCCATATCATATTAGTAGATTACTAAACTTGTCAAAATCAACAATTATGAAATCAATGATAGACCATTCTGAAACTATTGCAATAGTAGACTTGAGGCCCAGGATATTCCCGCGATGGCAACGATATCGTCTACCCATCTCGCCGCCGGACGACCAACCGTTCTGTTTCCAGACTTCGGTAAAATTGGTGCAGTAGAAATGCATATTAGTAGTTATATTTAGTCTTGAATTCTTGATATAGCAAAGCTCTCGTACAAATAACGCTTGGTACACAAGAATGGGTGTAGCGTGTCTCAACGCATTTGCCATAGAACACCGCGGGCGCACCGCCTAAGGGCTAGTTCTAACGTCGGGAAACATCCAGCTAAGCGTATTAATCGCGCACATAAATGATTTTAATGCGAACCATTAGTCTGGGCACTTAATAAAATTTTAATTTTATGCGGTAATTTGCTGGATTTATTTGATAGTGATTTTTTTAAAACAAGCATTGAAGGTTTACTCTGTTTTTTAGTTTGGCACGCTCTGCAGCCTGAACGGCTAGATAAAGGGTTCATCATGAGGATAAGGTATATCTAAGTAACTAAAAACTGTAAAAAAAAAAAAACCGATTGCGTAAAAATAACTAATAACTTTAAATAAAAACTGAAAAGAAAAAAACAAGTTCAGGAAACAGGACAGGACTGCAACAGTCGGGACCCATTAAATAATCTAGACTAAAATCATTACAACCAATATGGGTCCCGATTCGACGCAGTCGGGTTTTATAATTATTTTTTTAGTTCTTTTTTATGAATTATTTAATTAAGTATTAGCTCGATGCCGATATCCATCCTGACTAACTGACTGGAGAAGGCAAAACACAGAGAAAATTAGAATAGTAGCAGGGGCCTCTGCCCAGAAATGGGACAGAATATGCTAAATGAATTAAAACAAAAAAAAATCTCAGATACTTGACATGAGTTAAACAATACAATTAAGCAGTCAGATACAATTTAATGATTGCAAATAATAGAGCTATTACTGATTGATATTATTAATTCACATAGTCGTCCACATCCTGGTAAGAGCACATTACGTTTTTATCACATAATTGACTAGCAATTTAACTAACAAGACATATGCAGCCTTGCTAGTCAATCCGTCAGTCAATCAGTCTAACCACTATAACTTAACAAAGGTCAGAGACAATACCCGTATATTGACGGTTCTGCTAAGGCCCATGCCTTAGCAGAACCGTGGCCTTTTTTTTTTTTCTTTTTTTTTTTTTTAGGATGGCAAATCATCAAGTGACTTCTCCCGCTCTGGGCGGAGCAGGAGGGAGTGTCAGACTTTTACTGACTAAAACCCATCCATGTTCCTTCCTCGCCCTTTGTGTTCCGGGGCCACGGTATCTCTTTCGAATAGTCCCGCAGCCCCGGCAGGCTTCGGTCCTTGCGGACCCCTTCAATGTTGCTGACTCTCTTTGAGGCGCGCGTGGAACACGAACGCGCCGTCGACACGGCCTGTCGTCATGACGTACGGACGGCGAGCTAGCCCATAGCTCCCCGTCCACAGGCCCGCGCCTACGGTGGCCGGAAGCCACCACGTGAAGGCATGGGGGCCTGGGTTTGATAATCAATTCTAGCAGTGTTGGTTTTCGTTCAGGAATTTATCAGTAGCAGCCACGAAGTTTGGATTTGTGCCTGGTTGCTGGCAATAGGCTCGCCCCCTTTACATGGAAAATGTATGTGTAGAAAGGAGGTGACTGTTGAGATGGCTAAGTAATAGAGATGTAAGAAAAAAAAAAACAAAAAAAAAAACCCGACTGCGTAAAAATAACTTTAAATAAAAACTGAAAAGAAAAAAACAAGAACAAATAATAAATTCTAATACGGAACATATTGACTGCAACAGTTGATGCATGTGGATGTAATGATTTTAGTCTAGATTATTTAATGGGTCCCGATTGTGACCGAATGATTAACTACCTTAAAATCCTCATGATTAGCCTTTTAATTTGATACCCATATTGCAGTAGCCAATTTTCTTTTTTTTCACTAGCCTATGTTACCCGGGTAATACAAGGATTCTAACGATACCACGCGAAATCGGTTTAGGCGTTTAGAAGTTATGGTGGAATAAAGAAACTCACAAACATACATACTTACACTATACATGAACCTTGAAAAACATAACACTCACTTTTTTTGGGCAGTCGTGTAAAAAGACATGCTGCGCCGACCCCAAATATATTTAAATAAATAAATAATAATAAATATCGCTACACATTAACACACAGCGCCATCTAGTGCCACACTAAGCAACGAGGCTTGTGTCGTGGACACCAGATAGTTGATATACTACAAAGATACTTTTTGTTTGTGAATACATACTTATTATACATATAAACATCCATGACTTGGAAACAAATGTCCATGCTCACCACACAAACATTTGCTCCAACCGGGATTCGAACCCGGGACCCTAAGAACGTAAGGCAGCCTCACTACCGCTGCGCCATTCGGGTCGTCAAATTTAATATTTTTTTATTTTTTCATTTAATAATGATGATGACGATATCTGAATCAACTATTAGGTACATCTGTGCTTTATTCTTCAGTGATTATGGGCGTGATGTTATGTTATATTTATTAACGCTTACGCGTAGCTTAGTACTAAAATAAATTCCCTTGCAAAATCACTGGGTTTATTACATAAGCAGTAATAATAAACAAGGGCCAATCGGTATAAATTAAGCGGCGGTCGACAGCCGCGTTTGCACCGACGTCTGTGAATATTGAAACTAAATCATTTCAACGTGACCCGAGCGTAGCTGTGCGTTCGAAATCGGATCATGAAAATTCATATCGCGAATCCCATTGCCAGTTTTGTGCAATCTCCTTTATATTCGCTGCGTACAAACACCGCAATGGGCATTGTCCTTTAATTTCGAAATTCAAATCTCGTGCAATAGCTCCGCTATAACAAAATACAAATAAGACCACTAATGAAGTTTGATTAAAAACTGATTTATTATTTTTAAATTATGTATCCGGCTTCAAGCTTGTTTGTAGTTGTTAATTTATTTGATTTAGATATCACGCTTTCAGGCTGGCCAGTTAGATTCGATTCGATATGATATCTCACCGGTTATCTACTCGATTGTTCATTAAAAACATTTAATAACATGACAAGAAAACTGCCAATTGCCAATCATTTAACCGCTAAACTAATTAATTAAAACATTGATTAGATCAACAGTAAACCTTTTTTCAATTAAAGATTTGCATTACGTCAAATATTGATTGCGTTTCATAATCGTATGCAAAATGATAGATTATGATCGGTAATTTGAATTGTATGAACCTGGATGCGTGGGGACTTGCTAGACCCCCAAGGTAGATGGTGCGTAGGGGGACCCCTTCTAGATGACCGAATCATTAAGGGGTCGGTACAAGTCGGAGTGCAAATACCAAAGGCTTAAAGGGATGTCAACACCAAAATGCGCGCACAATGGTGTCGATTCTGTTGTGCACAAACTAAGCTTAATTTAGGCTATTGCTATCTTTAACTAAAAGGCAATGCAAGAAAAGGACGGCTATAGCTATGAACTAAGTTAGAGATGTCAAACTAGTTTATGCCTTGCGCTTCACCGTGTTTTAAGTCGACATGTTTTTTCGTGCACCCTTCATTTGTATGGAAATATTAGTTCGAATTAAATTTGACAGCTCTAAATTACGTCCGTCTCTTTCTCGTTTTATTAGGGAGAAAAAGATAGCAATAGCCTAAATTAAGTTTAGTTTGTGCACAACAGAATCGACACCACGGTCTATTTGTATCGGCGTAAACGAGAGAGTTACTGGGCGGCCAAGTTTTAGAACAAAATAATGAATAAATATTGAAATAAAAAAAGTGTGGAATAATTGTGAATTATGACTCGTTAGCGGTTTAGGTATGAATATGTTGACTTCATGTTTTTAATTGCCGTTGCAGACCCATACGTCAAAAAAATAAATACTTAGAACCGTTTCATGATTGACTGACTGATTCGATGACTCTTTGCAATTATTTTCTATCGAGCCGATTTCGTTCAATTTTGTATAGAGTCCGTCCGCGGTCTTTGAAATATGATGAATATTAACATATCTATTTTTTGGTGTGATAAAACAAATAGTTTTTCTTAAAAAACTGCTTAAATAACATCAATTAGATGTTGACAGCCCCTTAAGGGTAATTCAGAGAAGACCGGTGTCCCTCTTCTCGAACTTCGAAGAAAGTTTAGAGATTCATGGTAAATAATGATCAAGAAGTTGCCTCGTTGGTCAAGTGATCGCAAGTGCGACTGCTGAGCTTGAGATCCTGCGTTCGCTTCTCGGGTCGGGCAAAGCGTTATTGGATTTTTCCATAAGGAATTTCTCAGTAGCAGTCAAGGAGTCTGGATTTGTGCAATTTGCTCGCCCCCTATCACATGGGACTGAAACATAACTGGTGAAATATGGGTGTACCATTAGGTACACTACTGCTTAATCTTTCGGGGGTTACAGGCGTGATGTTACATTACGTACAGAAGAAGTGGTAGCTCAAATGTCAGGTTTCGGTCTGCAATCAATTTAAAACTAACTGCTAACTGTGGAGGCTTGTAAATGGCTTTTCGTTGATTGCCTCACTATAAATGTTTGTATTGTTAGCTGTAAGCCACCCAAACACAATAAAATAAAACTTTGTCATTGAGAATTATGCATACAATAAATTTTTAAATTAATTTTATAATTATTATTATACCCGCGATCATGAAATATCGGGAGCTCATAGTAATTAAAGAAAATCACGGATATCATCCCATCACTTTAAGTGTAGTGAAAAACCGTGAAAGTCTAAAACAGTAAATAAATTACAAGGCTTTCTTTCATCACCCCATTTTAGGGGTCTCTGGCATGCTACCCTGTCCTGAAGTCGTTAGAAAGGATAAAGGGGACCTTTTTGTCCAGCAGAGAGACGCAATGTAGGCTAACATAAAAAGAATATGCAAAACTTTTTCACAAATTAAATAGCAATATTAGATTAAAACAGTCCCATATCACGCCAACATATCTACATATCTCATAGCAACATTGGCGGCAATCAAACCCGGAGGCCTCTATCACAAGTTTGGTGAGTTCGTAACATTACATATGTAATTATAACAATGTAGATAAATGAGGCAATGTGCATAGAAGTACAATTATTATTATTAATTTTTTTTGATTATTGTGAATGTGGGGACCATGTAGGCTACATTTACATTTTAGTTTGATTATTGTGAATGTGGGGACCATGTAGGCTACATTTACATTTTAGTTTGATTATTGTGAATGTGGGGACCATGTAGGCTACATTTACATTTTAGTTTGATTATTGTGAATGTGGGGACCATGTAGGCTACATTTACATTTTAGTTTGATTATTGTGAATGTGGGGACCATGTAGGCTACATTTACATTTTAGTTTGATTATTGTGAATGTGGGGACCATGTAGGCTACATTTACATTTTAGTTTCATTATTGTGAATGTGGGGACCATGTAGGCTACATTTACCTTTTAGTTTGTTTTTCCCACCATTGGTTTCGATTCTGTTATGCACAAACTAATCTTAATTTAGGCTATTGCTATCTTTTTTTTTTCTAATAAAACGAGAAAGATACGAACGTAATTTAGAGCTGTCAAATTTAGTTGGAACTAATATTTCCATACAAATGAAGGGTGCACTTAAAAACATGTCTACTAAAAACACGGTGAAGCGCAACGCATAAACTAGTTTGACATATCTAACTTAGTTCATAGCTATAGCCGTCCTTTTCTCGCGCTGCCTTTTAGTAAAAGATAGTAATAGCCTAAATTAAGTTTAGTTTGTGCACAATAGAATTGTCACCATTATCTGGTAGTTTGAGTACTATACGACCTACCCAAATGTCTTTTATTTGGTATTGTTCGTCGTTTCGTTGAGCTCCTTGAGTTATAAGTCGAGCTACACGGTAACTGACAAATGCTTGCGCTGACTGGACAGGTCCACTCAAATCTGTGTGGTTCTTTCTTCAAAAGGCCATCTCAGACACTAATCTGCATAGTCCTCATGTGAACTGAGCAAGATTATGTCTGGACTTCAAAAGAGACTATGACCTCTGAGTTTGTTTCGGCTGTTTCTTCTCAGAGTAGTCAGGTACGAAACACCATCACCATCTAGTTTTAAAAAATGACGTGTAAAAGTGTTTGTAAAAACCTACTTGCAAAATAAACATCATTTATCATCTGTGCAGTAAGAAGTATACGGTCTATACCACACGTGCAAATCCAGGGTTCAATTCTCTGTTCGAACAGCAAAGTGATATTGGGTTTTTGGGGAACTTCTCTGTAAGATCCCGGGATCTGGGTGTTTGCTTCATTGTTGGCAATAGACTCGCCCTTTTACATGGGACTCTTAACATAACTGGCGAAATGTGGGTGTACTATAAGTACACTTCTGTTTCACCCTTGGAAGATTATAGGCGTGAATTTATGATGGACTTTTTAGTAGCAGCCTGGAGATTGGATTCGAGTCCGGTTGATGGCAATAGGCTCGCTCCCAATTACATGGGAATCAGACATAAATGTGGGGTGTACGCAGAAGTGAATTTTTATAATTCACTTCTGCGTAACCTTTGGGTAATAGGCATGACGACAGTATCAAAAAATTGCAAATCTATTTAGTCCGTCAGTTATATAGAGTATTGTAAATTAATGTACACGTATTTTTTGTTTTTGTAAATCAATGAATTTTTGAATTTGAATTTGAATATCTTCGTCAATTTTGGTTTACGTAACAAAAGAAAAAACACGGGTCAAATATGTTGTATGTGTAATTTTATTTTTATTGATTATGTTATTTTAATGTACATATGTTTTAAATTTTTATATACTGTATTGAATTATGGACCATGTCTGAAATAAATGAATTTATTATTATTAAATATTTTTTGATAATCTATCTTACAGACTAATGAGTTTTTTTTTGTAGTCTCGCCTATTAAAGGTGTGATGTTATGTTATAACAATGTAATCTATATAAAACAAATACAGTGCGCAGGCGCTTGTGACGTGTGACCGGAATGCAAGCCGTAGGGCGCGGCGAGTCAAGGCAAGGGGTCAGAGAGAAAGGCACGCCTAATGTCTGTGTTAATTTCGTATTATACTTATTAATAACAATGTTAGCTGTGCCTTTTCTTGTTGACGGAAGTTTCGAAAAGAAAGAGACAAAACACAAGTGTCTCTTTCCAGTGCAAAAACGTACAAAGAGTTGTATGATGTGTAACAGCGGCAATTAACAATCGGTATAGAAAGTCTAACAAATATAGTGCTAATATCATATAAAGGCCGCAAAAACTATTTTGTTTAACTTTTGAAACTGACCGGCAAATTACAAAAAACGTAACAAAAATTTAATTTCGCGGGTTACCCTATGCTAATAGCTCGCTTTGATAAACTAACTGACATTGTGATACAAAAGTTTTGTTATATTATTTCTGAGTGCTTTTAAGTTCTGTGCGTTAAGCTAAAGTCGGATCAGCAGTTCAGTAGGGCTATTACGTATCTCTGTTGCCAGCTCGAAATGATAGTAACTGCTCAGTGTCCATCAATTAACGGTCAAAAGGTTAGTTTCGAATTGAATTATGACATTCACGGTTGTCATCAAAGTTCGGTGTACAAGCGAAGCTTGATAGTCACTGGATATCAGAAAGATACGTAATAGCCCTGCAGGGCGTAAAGAAACAACAAACAAACAGATGCACTTCTGGATTTATTACGAGAGAATGGGCCATTTGACATTTCATTGATAAAGTTTCGCAATTTGCCTTCTAATTTCTGAAGGCATAAATACGATACTTTACAGGTGCACTATAGCCATCAAAGTGAAGCCGTAGATCATTATTGCGGTGATTAATTAGCAAACAAGATGTTGCATCAATATCAGAATTGTATTTAGTGCTAGAATTTATGTAGGATGCTTCGGTGTTTAGTGAAAGTGAGGTAATTTGAATATCTTCTATAATAATTGGTTGGTAATAGGAATCTTTATAGAAATGATAGTCTAGTGGTGTGACCGTCGGACTGCCAAGTCATAGGTCTCAAGTTCGAACCCCAGACACGCATCTCTGATTTTTCGGATTCAGGTGTGTATTGTATCCTGCCGGGGCTGCGGGACTATTCGAAAGAAATACCGTGGTGCCGGAACACAAAGGGCGATGAAGGAACATGGATGGGTTTTAGTCAGTAAAAGTCTTGACACTCCCTCCTGCTCCGCCCAGAGCGGGAGAAGTCATTTGATGATTTCCCATCCTAAAAAAAAAAAGGTGTGTATTGTATAACTATCACTTGCTTCGCATGCCAGAGAGATTTTTTGACGGCATGCAAAGCTAAATCGGAGGCCCTTGGGCGGCTTAAAAAGTCTAACACCAGACTTCATCTGTGTCCACCATTTTGGCTGCATCCGTGTTCCACAACACCTAGTCGTGAATTCTGTATATTAACAACGCTACGAAACAAAAACCTCGTCATTTGACACTAAAGATTTAGTGTTGCCATCAATTATATTCGGAGCAGATTAATTTTAAAATCGTCGACACCGCGCCTAGTGTTTAAGCTAGCCCATACAAGGTTCGGAAGGCGTGGTGATTACCCACACCAATTACCAACCATATTATTATAAATACTGGCAATGTCATTACTGAATATAAATCACTATAATGTATATTACATTTTAATTTGAGGTGGCAATACCTAGCAAGGATTAATTAAGTAAGTTAAAGTCTATTATGTTGTTACACGGCTGTCGTTTACAAGTTTAAAATTGTATTTGTACGCAAATTGGGAAATAATTGCTGGTGAAAATGGTAGATTTATTGTTGTTATTTGTAACTGTTTAATTGGTATTTTCACGGTTGGTTTGGCTAAGCTTTGAGATAAGGACTTCGGTTGGTTGATAAGAAAATTGTTGAGTAATTGTTTGTTTGTGATTTTCGATATGAAATGAGGGTCGAGGAATCAGACCTAAAAAGAACTTAAATAAATATAAAGAAAAGCTCAAACATATTTATTTAACAATTTATGTACACACTAAATATAAAAAAAAAAGTTGAAACGAAAAGAAAATAGTACTGGTGATGCTTATTTCTAAAGAAATATCTTTTCAGCATATCTGCGAAAGGAGATACTAAAAAAGAGACAGAGAGAGATATTATGTAATAGGTGAAAAAAAAAAAATGAAAAATGTGTAATTGTCCCAAAACAGTTACATGGAATATACAGGATGTAAACCACCTCAACACGAACCCGTCAACCAAGTATTCTGTCCATCAAACTAAGTAACTTTACGCAAAAATTATTGCTGGGAAACGACTATTTTTTTTGGGGTGAAAAATCATGTTTTGTGGTAGAACTCAATGTAATGCACTCAAAACATTGTGCTGATAGATGGATTGAATAGTACGGGGGTCGTGGAGGTGTTTATAGTAAAAATCTTACATCAAAAACTTGTATTTAAAAAAAAGGTTGCTAAAAAGTTGGAATTTTGACCCCCAATATCTCCGTAACTAGAAGGTTCCCAGGTATGGTGTAGAACAAAAAAATGATCGCAATGACGAGGAGAACAAGTGCCTTTCGGCTTCGTTAAGAGGTGTTTTACACCCTTTATAATGGTAATTGATAATACCTGTGTTGGGGATAGGTGCTCGTAAAACACATCATTATCATTTGCCTATCATTTTTCTTAGTATATTGGGGGTCGGATTCCAGTCTAGCTGGATGCAGCTGATTAATTGCCAGTATATTTTACATTGAGATACTGCCACCTTTTTTCAATTTGCCGCGGCAGCGGAACTTCCCCCCGGCGTAGCGCCTCCGCGCGCCACTCGTGTGGGCGCGCGAGGACTATCGCCTCCAGATCCCATGGCGGCAATCCGGCAAGGAGGTGCGCCGCCTCTCGGGAGATCGTGCGGTACCCCCGGACCAGCCTTACGGCTACCACCTTCTGGGGCACGTTCAAGTGGTGGACGGCACGCCGCCTCAATGAACGCGCCCACACCGGGGCTCCGTAAAGGGCCATGGACCGCACGACTTCCGCGTAGAGCCTCCGGCAGGAGGCGTTCGGCCCTCCCAGGTTGGGCAGGAGCCGCCTGAAGGCAGCCCCTGTCCGCTCCAGTTTGGGGGCCAAACGTCGGAAATGCTCCACGAAGTTCCATCGGCTGTCGAGGACAAGTCCCAGGTACTTCAGCGTCGACTCGACGTCGATGGAAACCCCTCCTGCCATCACTGAGGATTCCGAGGCCCATGAAAGCACATGGCCTCGGACTTGTGCAATGCTACCTCGAGACCCAGTTGCCGGATCCTCTCAACGACTATCGCAACCCCGCGTGTCATTACTTCGGCCGCGCCTCGCGGGCCAGGTCCCTGGCCCGCAGGACAGCCTCGCGGAGGGCGGTCTTCGCCGCTCTGTAGCCCTCATAAAGCTCCGCCTCAATGGCCGCCGCATTCCGTGGGCGAATGCGGAGCCTGCGGTGCTTGGCGTACAGGTGTCGAGATACTGCCACCTGCTTCCACAACTGAGTTAGTGGGTACCTAACATGACAAGCCTGTTTGTCGGTCTTTCAGGCCTGAGCATGACTACCAGTAACAAAAAAAACCGGCCAAGTGCGAGTCGGACTCGCGCACGAAGGATTCCGTACCATTATCTATACAACATTAGACAAAACGGCAAAAAAACACGTTTGTTGTATGGGAGCCCTCCTTAAATATTTATTTTATTCTGTTTTTAGCGGCAACAGAAATATATCATCTGTGAAAATTTCAACTGTCTAGCTATCACGGTCCATGAGATACAGCCTGGTGACAGACAGACGGACGGACAGAGAAGTCTTAGTAATAGGGTCCCGTTTTTATCCCTTGGGTACGGAACCCTAATAACGTAAGAACAATCATACTTGTTTATTCTGATGTATACTATTTTATTCAAGGCAAACTATCTATTTTTTATATTAACTATTTATTAACTAACAATTACATCACCATTAAAGATTCGTCCAATACGATGCTATAAGTTAGTATTTTTACTGTGGTTACCTATTAAACTGTATAACAATGTTTATAGTTGCACACCTCTTTCAATTATGATTTTAGTACCTACCTACTAAGCACAATAGCAATTTCTAAGTCTCAGCGAACCAAAACACACGCAAAATAATATGCAAAGCAGTTTTCGAACAAAGTATTTCCCTCGTTTATCTAAACCCAGCTAGTTCGCTACGTGTAAAGCTTAAAGTTCGCCCAGCTGTTGACATTGTGCTTTGATCCACATTCGAGACCAGTTTCAGCTGCTATGGGTCTTATGTATAGACGCGTAGCTATAGCATTCTACGTGTGAATAATGTTAAGTTCATATTAAAGGTTTGGTAAGATAGTAGTGAACACGGTTGGGTGGTCCTAGTTTGACTATGAATATGGCATCTTATATCAAACTAGCGAACGTCACGCGGTTTCACCCGCATAGCTCCCGTTCCCGTGGGAGTACGGGGATAAAATATAGCCTATGTTACTCAATAAAGACGTGGCTTTCTAGTGGTGGAAGAATTTTTGAAATCGGCGCAGTAGTTTTTGAGTTTATTCATTACAAACCTACACACACACAAAAATACAAATCTTTCCTTTTATTATATTCGTATTGACGACGGGTGTTGAAAAGGTGACTATTTTTATTTGGCTGCCTGCCGGCTACTCCTTTTGATTTACAGCAAATGTGTGCGTACTCTTAACCCCCGGTCATTACCAGGCAGATGCCTGGCATTATCCCAACTATGTTGGGGTCGGCTACCAGACGAATCAGTAGCAACTTTACATGGAGCGGCTACCTAACAACAGTAACGTCCTCATGAAATATAATTGTGATGCATTGATTAATATGTATACCACTGTCTTCCATCATTGTCCCTCTAAGTTCGTAGATACATATTTGGTAATAATCGCTTACAGCAGATGGTAGATATAGGTACTAAGTGTTAGATCCAGTGGACGTCAATGGCCTGTGATCATCGATATTCAAATATTTACGAGCGATAGCAATATAATACACAATAAAATACTTATTATACTTACCTACTTACATTCTTCTTTATCCGAACTCAATAATACACATTTAATGAATTTACTTGCTATCTATTTATTTGTAACCATTTATTTATACATTTTGTTTGAAACTGTTTTTCCGTCACTTACCTACCCCCTCAAGGTTCATTGGAAGACCAGCGTCAGACAGCATCACCATCACCTGTCTGGCATGAATGCTGAAATGGACCTTTTTGGCGCAGCCGTGAGGCACACAGCACATACTATGTTTTCCTCCTTATTTTGTATCTTTTTTTATTTTTATGTGTGTGTGCTTTAATAACTGACGTCAAATAAATATTTTTCTTTCTTTCTTTATAGCCGGGACAACACGAAGATCATCGTTTTCCAATACTTGTTACTACTTAGTAACAAGACGGTCTGCTTAGTGTCATACACCCGCAGCCTTCGTGTGTCAACTGTGTCATTTGGTTAAAATACAAAATGTTCGGGATTCATATCTTTGTATGACAATATTCCTTATGTGAATGACAGCTTTATATGTCTTTTAAATCTCTTTGTATTCCTCGAAAGATTAAGCAAAAAATGTATTAACATGAAGCACAGTCGGTGTAGAAATATCGATAAATGGTATGTGCATTAAACCTATGTTTTGGGACGAAGGAAGCATATTGTTTGGGACGAACCAGGATTCTGTTATGTGGGCCGAAACTCAGTGGGACGAACGAACAATAAATCACCTAAACCTATCCAAATATATACAAATAAATACGTTCAAAACAAGACTGGGCCACCTTTTGAAAACAATGCACAGAGGGTTGGGTCCAGCTCATTCCTAACATTCCATAATTCAGAGCTGTATCATATTTAACAACATAATTATCAAGGCAACGTAACATGAAACAGAATATAGCATACAAGCCGACAGACAGACAATAGATATACTATAGTCCTTATGATATTTAAATGACTAAAGATTAACATGTCAACATTGCGTGCAAACTCGACCTTATATTTATTATTAAATACTAATATTTATTATTATATACTAGATTTATGGGCCTATTTACTGACCAATCAGTGTACGGCATCCGTGCGACTATTATCATTTAATTTAAATACCGTAATAATTGTTTAGTGGTATAATAAGATTAGGTGTGATAACACCATTTTAGGGTAGTGCAAATTACGTTCTATTATTTGCTATTATGTGCCAAATCAGTATTATCTATTATATTCACCGATTAACTTCGTAATCTTGTAAACAATTTTGGTTTCCGTAAAAGCTGGTTTTGCTGGTGTGACAACGCTAAATGTTTGTCGGTTTTTTTAAAGACATTGAGTACAATGAAAATCAACAAAAAAGTAAAAAACAGAGCAATGATTGTGCCGGTTTTCAGTTTTTTTTTTTTTTTTTTTCGATAGTTCGATGACATGCGACATAACCGCACAGGGCCCGCGTGGTGGCTTGGCCCATTTCTTCTAGCAAATTAGGAGGTCCCAGCAGTGGAAGCTTCATAGGCTGATTATGTTTGGTCTATCTTTTAGCTGTACTATTATATTCACTCGTTGGTCAAGTGGTCGTAAGCGCGACTGCTTAACATGAGGTCCTGGGTTCGATTCCCAAGTCGGGCAAAGTGTTATTCGGTTTTTCCATCAGAAATTTCTCAGTACCAGTCTGTGCTCGGTTGATGGCAATAGGATCGCCCCCTATTACATGGGACTTAGACATATTTGGCGAAATGTGGGTGTACTATTAGGTATACCTCTGCCTAACTCTTCGAAGATTACAAGCGTGATATTTAATTGCTATACATTCCTGTACAATGACTGAGGTCCGTAAAATTGTACAACTGGTGTACAAAACACCTACGATGTAAAGTTATTGCGCAA
This sequence comes from Xestia rhomboidea, assembly GCA_963853795.1. NCBI lineage: Eukaryota > Metazoa > Arthropoda > Insecta > Lepidoptera > Noctuidae > Xestia > Xestia rhomboidea. The sequence continues at coordinate 10,704,928 of OY970778.1, forward strand.
TTTGTGTATAAAGTAATTTATTGCGTGTTTGCCGTAGTACTGACAACATTGCCCTAATAAGAGCTAGGTATAAAGTATATTGCGGGCTATTTTACACCTATGTAAGTTCTAATAAGCAACGTGACGTAAGAGGTTGTTAGGAGATATTAAAGTTGTATAGGAAATAATTTCTAAGTCTCTGTTAAACTAGATTCAAAATAAGCCTCAATAAAACTCCAGTCAACAAATCAACCGCTCGCTGCAATATCAATGCCTGGAGAAGTAATGTTGTAAGGGATTTTGTCATGGGGCTGCGCTGCTGCTTCCTCAATATTGACTGTTTACTAACAGGAGGACAGTTACGTCAACTAGCTTATAACATGAACATTGTGAAACCAGGTGATGATTCCAGAAACTGACTTAAGTTGAAGAAAGACATGACAGTCGAGTTAATCAGCAGTTTACAGCTTATTTTAATCCTGTCGTAGATTTAGACTTGCTTTAGTGGGTCAGTCTAAGCCCTAGGCTTAATCTTCCCTATTGTGTGGGGATGATAGTTTTGATTTCGTTACATTAGACTACTGCTCGATGTCCAGATATTGAACTAGAAGACCGTTTAGGTAACCAAAGTAGGTTTCTAGGCAAAAACTTCGAGTCTATTTTTGACCTAGAACGGAAAAAAATAAAAAGCTAATTTACTCGTAAATTGCAACCGTGTCCGCCGGCCAGTACATAACACCTATCATATTAATAGGAATTCTATTCACTAAAACCGGCTAAGTTGTAATTCAGTTAGCCAAACAAAACGCTGTATTAGTCATATGGTCTATTGTCCATAGCTGTCGGTCCAGCCGCTTTATCTTAATTGACTGCAATTTGATTTAGTGGCGCAACTGTTTGCCAACTTACATTTGCTATACAACAACACCTATATACTACACGATTTTATTGCCGAATATAGTTTGACAACAGCATGTATAAGTTGGTGTTTAAAGGCACGCGCCAATCTAATACTTCGTTTCGAAAATGATCCGTCACTCAAGTTTCAATCTTGTGTCTCAAGGTGTAGAGTTCCAGTTTGTTAGTGTGGTTTGAATTTATGAGGTTGTCAAAAGGCATTGTGTGAGCAACGCCTAAGGGGACAAGTTATGTCACAAAGTTATTTCTTGTACAACACGTCTGGTAGGAAAGTAACAAGGATATAAGATCTGTATCGCGCCATATGAATTTGATTGAGGTTCAGGGGGCATACTATGAATTTGGACACAAGATTGGACTCGAAATTAGGTTCTATTGAATTTATCGGTTCATGGCAATATTATTACATAAACTTCTATCGGAGAACGCGTTCGATTCGAATTCCGAACGAGATTCAACTGTCTTATTTTCTAACTGGTCGATGACGGCCGCCATTTTAACTTCGTTTGACAGTTCTTAATTCGAATTGATTGGTCATAGTAGGCCTCCAACAGGCATGTCAGTATTATCAGTAAATGACTGAATGAAGTGTGCACAGTTCGTTCCTTGATCTTTATCAGTAGAGTTGGTTTAGCAAATGAAACTTGTCAGCAAATAAATTTATCACGAGTGATACGATAAGATTTGTACCCCTGTTTATAAACTGCCTGTTCGCCGCATAATATACATATAAATGGGAACTGGTTTCGGAATATTTGATGATTCATTTGATATGTCAAAGTGCGTGAGAAATCAATCGGATTTTGGTTTCAATAGTACAAGATACCAAAGTTCTTGGTGTGGAATCTTTTGACCACAGCATGAAGTTTTCTTGTATAGCACATGATAAAAGAAGATAAATTATTTATTTTATTATTATGCTCGCTATCGTTTAACTTGAAATTAATTCCATTTCATTTTTTAACCGACTTCAAAAAGGAGGAGGTTCTCAATTCGTCGGAACCTTTTTTTACTATGGTAAAACATATAGCTTGCAAGGGGATGATTACCTACTGAATTGACAACTATTGAGTAGTAGGTACCTACGACTTAAGAAGAAGACATGCTGCGCCGACTCCAAATAAACTAATAAGGGCAGGAGAATCATAAGTTATCTACTAGTGCCGTTAATTGCAGTCCCGTCAAGTTTGCACTTGCATAAGCATACTCAGCCTGTAATGTTCCCACTGCTGGGACACAGGCCTACTCTCTATGAGAGGGAATGGGCTATAATCCACCGCGCGGGCCCAGTGCGGATTGGTAGATGTCACATGTCTTCGAATTTTTGGTTCTAGGACATGCCGGTTTCCTCATCGATGTTTTCCTTCACCGTTTTGAGAGCAGTGGTGATGAAACAAATTACACAAAGTAATGCGCATTACGGGTTCGAACCTACGACTAACCGCTTGTAAGTTGTGGGGCAAGGGTAAAAACTGTTTGAATCTCTATTACAATTAACAAGTAATTTATTTGCAAGATAGCTCTAAATCCGCCTTTATAAAAAAAAAACAAAGCACTTAACTACATCCTTCTTACAATTGAACCACGCGGAAGCAAGTACTACACAAGTGACGTCACACAATGATATACGAGTGTCAGCGGCAACTAGGAAACCTTTAATTACATTAACTACATGATTGTTTATCGTTGCATCTTCTTCATTCCTAGTATTTTCTTACTTAATGTCAAGGTACAAATTACTTGGAGGTATTTGACTTCCTATAGTCATTTAGTACACACGATGACATGAGCATATTCTCTACAGAATATGCTCATCGTGTGTAAAATTCTTTATACCTATATTACTCTATAAAGGGTGTAAACACCTCTTAACGAAGCCGAAAGGCATTTGTTCTTCTCATCATTGCGATCATGTTATTGTTCTACACCATACCTGGGAACCTTCTAGTTACGGAGATTTTGGCGGTCAAAGTTCCAACTTTTTTTTTAAATACAAGTTTTTAATTTAAGATTTTTACTTTAAACACCTCCACGACCCCGTACTATTCAATCCATCCATCAGCACAATGTTTTGAGTGCGTTACATTGAGTTCTACCACAAAAGATGATTTTTCACCCCAAAAAAAAGGTAGTTTCCCAGCAATAATTTTTGCGTAAAGTTACTTAGTTTGATGTGCAGAATGCTTGGTTGACGGCTTCGTGATGAGGTGATTTACGCCATGTATATATATACCTATATTGTACTATGACAACGAACGAAGTCTGCTCATGTTCAAAATAAAATCCCGTGCACACGATGTCCACATCTGTTTACCACCCTTAACGAATCATCGACACGAAGAAGAATAAGGACTTCTATTGGTCCGTATATCCAATAGTAGTAAAACGCCGAAAAATATGCGACCCTTTTTTACGTTATCCTTTGTTTTACAAAAATTCTATTCTATTGTTTGGTCACCTTTTTTTGACTAATAGGAATAAAAACAAAAAAAAAGGACAAGAAGAGAAAGTTTAGCGCTTCAATAGCGGCCGGATGCTGCAAACAAAAAGAGCCGTATTGGTGGTGAGATTTCGTTCGTTGAGATAGTACGTATTATAGAGATTTTTTAAGAGGATTGTGTCTCATTGTTTTAAGCTTTCACGGTTTATAACTAAACTTATATAATCATTTACGGGATATCTTCCGTGATAGTTATTTATTTTGAGCTCCCGAGATTTTGACGCTGTTGCAAGCGCCATGCTCGCGGGTTGACTGGAGAATTTGAGTGGATGGAGATAAAATTGTTAAGAGCGGACAAATCTGTCTACACTCTTTCTTTGTCTATTGCTACGCGTACTACTCGAACTCGACACTAAGTCACGGCATAACACACTCACAGTATCACCAGGTTTTGTGGTTTTTGTGACATGGGTCGCGTCACCGGTAGCTAGTGGCCGTCAGGTTCTCAACAACTAGTCTTACTAAGTCGTACTAACTGGGTTGTGGAGGTCAGATCATAGGCAGTCGCTTCATGTAAAATACTTGTATTCAGTTGCATCCGGTTAGACTGCAAGTCTACTCCAACGAAGTTTGGAAAAGGCTGGGCAGATGATGAACCCTGAAAAGGGAAAGCATCTTGAAGGGGGCCGGTAGAGCATACGAGTCCTAGGGATAGGACCGCGTATTCGCAAGCGGGAGATAGGAAAGCCAGGACAGAGGACCGCAGAAGGCGGAAGACAGGGTATTGTGGCGCAACCTGGAAGAGGCTGATATCCAGAAGTGGACTTTGATAGGCTAGTGTTGTATAAGGATGTTGCCATTCACGAGTGCTTGATCATATACTCGAGTTTTACCAGGAATCAAACCAGTAAGATAGATCTTAAAGCATACCCAGTTCTCAGCGATTTACAATCACGGATTGACCTCTGCCACCCCAACTTTACTAAACCTACTATGACATCACCAAAGCACAGGTGGATTCTTAACCTGATGTAACTCCTGAGTCACAGAACATAAGAATCAACGGAACTTATTTATCGATATCGTCGAACAATAATTCAATCAACACGTAATAATAAGGTCATGGTTGAACCTGGCTCTCAACCTAAACCTTTAGCATCGATTAGTATTCCATACAAACGCATATTAATCAATCGGTATGCGGTTGGTGAAGTAAAGTTTATTCAGATTTTGTTAATTGGTGCAGTTATGCTACCATAATGGAGTTAAAAATAAACTTAGACTGAGAACAACTATAGAATCTGTAGGAGATTATCGAAATAAACCATAGTATCAGTTAATATTAGTTTCTGTATTTTACACGTTTTTGCAAAAGAACAAACCGGTTTTGACAGTGACATTGACAGCTAAGCCGAGAAACAGCGGGAATCTGACATATTCTCGAGAATCAAAAATCATTTAGCATGTTCCATTTCCTACAGAATTGTTTCTAATTATGTCAATATAGATTTAATATAAAGGACAGAAGTTGTGTGAAAAAGTGTAATTGTGTTGCATTCTCGTTTAAAAATCCGGCTAAGAGCTTTTCATAGACAAATAGTCTCATGGAAAAATTAACTAACCAGCGCGTATCAACCATGCTAAGATTACGTATCAACTTTCTAGGTAAGTACTAGAAACTACACACGCAGTTAAAAGCCTACCCACAACAGACTAAAATATCACAGAAAACGTTAAAACACACTCAATTATAAACCACTCTAAACTGCAAGCACAAACACACAGCCTCCAACATTTTTAATGCACAGGTCACTTTCCGCCATCGTGCCAGCGCTGCTTTCAAGTAATTCCACAAAGGGCACTATTTTTCACCAGCAGATAATGTCCTAGGTAGACAGCTGAGCTAAAGGCTTGTCTTATTAGACTTTCGTTCGTTCTCTTGAAGACCACCATGGGCGAGGGATTTCTTGGTCGGATGTGAGTCATGTTTCGCGGCCACACATTTGTTACTGTTTCAAATGTTCAGATTGCAGTGTTTAAGAGCCGATTAAGTGTACCTTGGGGATAATGCAAAAAAAGGTATGTGTATGTGAAACTGTCCTATTTATTGGTGCGTATATCTCGGTGCTCTTTGTTGATATTTTTTAATGTTAATGGTTTTGTGGGATTACTTCGTTTGCGTTTGCGTAGAATTGATTAGTTCATTAGGGTCAAAATCCATACTTTGTTCATGTTGTCCAAGGAGATTGAAAAAAAACTATCTTTTGAAGCTTTGCCGATAACAATATTGCTTTGTTAGAATTTCAGTTAAGGACACAATGCCAATGTTTGTACTACGAAAAATATTTTCAGTGTTGCTAGTGACAAGCAACTGTGTGTGATTAATGAGTATCGGTTAAAGTCTCACCGATAATTATGACGAATCGCAACGCATGATACTTTCTGATGAGCCCCTTCAACATACAACAGAACAAAACTAATACAAAGGTTTATTCAAACTTCGTTACAGTATTAGTGAACAGCGAAGAGAAATAGTTGTTACATTTCTCATAGATTTGTTATAGCTATTGTTACAGTCATCGCGGAGCGGCTGACCATTTATTAATAGGACATATTTGGACAGCCATTGACGTGTCATAAATAAACGTATACAAGATAGAATTTGAACCGAAAGTCTGTTAGTTACGGGGGTATTAGACGTGATTTTGAAAGGCTTCGATTGGACTTGAAATATTTAGTGGTGACAATGTCTCTATGAGTTAGCTTTTGTGGCAATTTAAGTTGAGTAAGTTTCGTATAAATGACGAATTATTGTGTCATAGTTTTAGGAAAGCTCTTCTCTTGCAAAGCAGTTTAGTAACAAATTAGAAAAAAAAGCTTTAAGACGGAACAGGGCCCGCGAGGAATTTTAAGAGGACTACAGGAGCTAAACGCGAGTTTTATAATAAAAAAAAGCATATGATTCACTGCAATAAACAAAACCAGAAAAAAATATGATATTCTTCAGGATATATACCAGTACGATAGTGTTTTGAAAACATAATATAACAAATTTTACTCGATAAAAAAAAATCTGGAACTTATCTCTAAAAATGTCTAAAAAACATACAAAAATACAAGCGATCGAATAATTCTACAAGCAACATATTAGCACCACAGTGTTTTTTTTTTTAGTCCAATCAATCAAAAAACCACTCATTTCGCACTATTTGGCCCGCAGTGACTGTCGTAACAACCACTTTCTAGTGCAAGCTGATTAGAACTTTATTCTAACAGTATTTCAAACGAAGTTTGAACCACCACAAATAGAGTTGCTAATTTAGGTCCTGTAGTCGCCTTAACGCGCTCCGTTAAGCTTGCCTCCGTAGAGTGCTATAGGGACAGCTACAGCTCAGACCGATTATATCACAAAAATTTGACGAGATCAGCGTTTCGTATTCCCCTTTTTTGTCCTCGATCGAGAATCGCAGCCTCTGTTCTCTCTTAAGAATTGCTTAAGTTTAACTAGTCGAAGTAGATTTTTAAATTTCGTGTATCTAAGGACTAGTGTCCAACCGGAGGGATAGACCTACCATAGACTACGATTACAAGATTTGAAACCAAAACTTCAAGCAAACTGATATTATTCCATACTACATAGATACTCAATATTAAAGCACAATTCCCTTGGCCAATGCCATTACATCAGCCACATATTGCTCATTTATTTCAAATACGAGTAGGTATACGCAATATATAACTATCGACATGTTTCAAATATGCCTATTAAGAGCATTAGCCATTATTGAGCATATAATAGCGTAAGGAAGTCTTCGGAACGGCTCATCAGACTAATTTAGGAAAATAAAGGGCCGTACGTTTTGAGAGAAAGGAGGATTAAGTTACTTGAGTATATTGGATGTGATTACTGTAATGATAGGTAGGTATAAGTATGGGTATTCTATGTAGGTATATGCGACGCATATCGTGTATTTATGGTACTAATCTGTTCTGGAAAATTTTCGTTTTAGTGGCAAAAGGTCTGCAATGCTGCAAATAAATTGAACCTTAATTATTTCTGAAATATTTTCGTCTTCAATTTTTTTGGCTAGAAAGTAGGTGACTGGGGCTGAGATGACGAGTAATAGAGAAGTATGGAAGAAGAAGACATGTTGCGCCGACTGCAAATAAATTGGGATAAGGGAAGGAGAATGATGATGATACGTCTTTTAGTCTTGTTTTGAACTTTTGTCAGGAATTTTTTTTTATGGAAGCAGGTTGGTCAATTTATACATCGGGTTTGGGTGGTAGGTATGAGATCTACCCCAGTGATGGTAACAACTAACAGTCTATTTCAAAATTAAGACAATACTGAAAAGCAAGGGCGTGTATGAATATAAAACATTGGCCAATCTGTCACTTAATTAGTGTGTCTACACTAATGCCTACAAGCTTTTACTATTACACAACTGGCCAAAATAAGAGGCCCAATAAAAAACTGAACAGCCGCCCAAATTGGTCCATTGATCGAGGTCTAAGCAGTCTCTTTAACCGGTGTCTCCTGTACGTTGACAATGGACAGCTAAAAGCATTCTCAAGGATAAGCTCGGTTATTGTGTAGTTTGTCGCCCGGATCGGCTGCGATGCGTATCTAACGCTTACTTATGTTATAACCGCTATGTACCAATTAGACTAATGAATTTAGGGCTGTGTGTGTGTGAATAATGTAGATATGTTTGTAGTATTGAACTTAAACCGACATCTGAAGTTAGTTTTCTGAAACATCTTAGATCAAAGTTTCTGTTCCTATATGGGATTAACGTCAATTTTTTTTCAATAGTAGTACCTACTTCTTTGTATTTGTAACACACACACACAACTAGACCCCGCCATCCCCTTCGAACCTAACCTGTCCAAGTCGGGGTGGCCCAAGTCCTGAGCTCGCTCCGCTCGCTCTTGCATCTTAAGTTTTTCTTGTTTTATTAATGATTTACTCGGTATGCCAAATTACGAACACCGTTTTCCGCGTTTTTTTTCCAAAGTAAGCGCCGGCAGCTAATTTGTAAAAAGTAGTTACTTCTAGGTTTCTCAAATTAAATAATAAAAAATCAAAACATTTGTAAAAAAATAAATAAAAAAAAAGGCAAAAAAAAATCAGTCAAAGGCAGAAATTGGAATCTATTTTTGGGTTTTCAAAGGCGTTCGTCAACCGTCAACCGTCTGACCTAGGATAAACTGCAGTCATTCCGCGAACAGGCTACATATCGATCTTTGACTAAAACATATACAATAAGAATCTTTGTTCGGGTCTAGGGGTCTAAGGAAATACCTAGGTACCCACAGAGTTTCATGAATCGTTTAACTGACAACCCTACACAATAGTAGGAGTTCAACTACTTTCAAATCGACACAAATCGATGTATCGATTGAGAATTCGTTATCTGGTTCACTACTACCCAGATTAATGAATAGACTCGAATAACTTACAAGGGGATCTGAATAATCGACACTGTGTAATCGGATCGCAATCTCTTTTGTCGATTTATAAGGATCTGCAGTTTTCCGCTTACGTACAAACGATTTCTTATCGGCATATCTTGGCAGCCATTTATAAATTGTTTGATCTTGTGTCTGTTCCACACAAATAGAGGACTAGATCTGTCGATGCTGGAATCTTAATGGTTTTGTGGCCCAGTTTTAAAAGGGTGTATGTGTGGACACGCGTATTATTGTCAATACAGCCTACCTCATTTTTTGTATTTTCAATGCGACCTTAGAAATCACTTGGGCCGAGTAAAGGCGCAGGCGAAGGCGAGGAGCGAGAAAATAAATGTAATTATGGTCGATTTATGCAATCCGTAAGCGTATTTATAGCCTTGTCATATTTAAGACGCGAATGATGACGCATTGTGAAGGATTAACGAAGGAGATTCATCATCTGCCTAGCCTATCCCAACTATGTTGGGGTCGGCTTCCAGTCTAACCGTAGGCGGGTAATTATCAGAATTCTACATGGAGCATTGTAGCGCAAACTGAACTTAATGTGTAGGTCTTAAAGTTATTTTTTCGAATACATAATTATCTGATAATACGGACTTACCTTGGTCCTTGATGGCATCAACAGCATGAGGTACACCAATCCAAGGACTTGGTAGGTCCAGAAATACTGCATCAGCTGTACCACTTAGCTCCTCGCCAAAACCGTCCGCCAGGATATCTCTGTGTTTTGCCTACAATATTAGAAGTCCATATAGCTTAACTACGTTAATGAATCAACAGAGCAATATAATTCTTAAAAGCATGACATTAGGTTTAAATTACAATATTTTATACGCGCTAAGAAAACGTCTAAGTGAGTAGTAAGTAAGAAGCTGATATCATGTTTCCAGGTCCTCAGTTTGATTCTCTTCTTAAGCTTTGGGTGTTTAAGTTGACCAACCGTTCCTACAGGATTACCGCTTGACAGAGACGACGCCAGAAGTGGTTGCGCGGTGCGGGAGGAGTGAGGTAACGTTTCTTGAGAGCCCACAGCTCAGTCATTCGACCGCTGACGGGCATCAACAAACCTTCCGCACCGCGCACCTACCTAAGGCACCGTCTTAGTTAAACAGTAGGCCTGTAGTCAAAAACGTATTACGTTAATGATAAAAAAAAAACATAACTTACAGTAACAAAATCAGCTATTCCATGTTCTGTAAATTCTTCCTGGGCGACTTTGCTCCTGTGTTCGTGGAAGTCAAATGTGTGGACATGACCGTGAGGCCTCACTCTTCTGATTAAAGCATGAGTTAGGGAGCCGCTGCCGGTACCTGAATCAAATAATTACATTTGGAAATTTGCAACAAAAAAAAAAGCTGAAAAAAAAAATGCCAATAAAAAAACAAAATAAAAAAAAAGTGAAGCTGTGCAGAACAAAATTTAAGTATCAGCGGAGCGCAGAGGACCCATCGTTTTGACTGTATAATGCGCAGAGTCATCGCAGCTAACTTCTGAGCTGCCATAGAGTTTAATGGAACTGCACCTATGGTGGACACGTCATGTCAGTGGTTACAAAACCAGTTTATCCTGGCCTCTTATTATGTTGAAATGATTGTTGCCTAGTGAACATACACATCATTCTTATTATATTTTTTTTAATATTTTAGAAACTTGTGATACTGAAAAAACTTTTTGATGCAATATTTGAAATATATTATGACATAAAATTTAGACTTTATAATATCATGCCATAAAATAGGCATAAGTATATATTTACCTAATGCTACAATATTTTCTTAAATCATTAGATTTATGTAATTTTATAATACCTACGAGTGTTTATCCAAAAAGTTGGCAACATCGCAAATAGCTGTCAAATATTTACCAATTTAATTCATTTGGCAATATTACTGTAAGGAAATGAGAAATATGGCTAACTAGTGAACTAGAACATTAATAGTGAATTGCAATCAAAACGATGAATTTGATGTTGTAACCGATTTAGGTGTTGAAAAAGTATTTGTAAAGTCTCCAAACACTTTTTTTACATCTAAAACTGATTATTCAGTGTTATAATATTAATTATTGCATTTCAAAATCAATATTTTAGTTTTCTAGTTAGCCATATTTCTTATTTCCATACAGTAATAGCTATATTAATCAAAACAGCGAAATATTCGACAGCTATTGTTGCCCACTTTCTGCATAAACGCTCTTGAGAAATTAAATTGCCTTCTCTATAAAACTTATTAACTAAATGAACAACTTACCAGCTTCAATAACAACAGATCCAGGCACCAGGTCAAGTTGCAGCAGTATCATGCTAATATCAGGAGTGTAGATGATCTGTGTGCGATGAGGCAGGGTCAACGACCAGAGTTCCGGGGTTGGTTGTAGCACATGACCCCATCCTTTTGATAGCTCCACCTGATTTAGAAATGTTTTCAATTGAAGACTGTTACTTACAGAACAGATCACAAACAATAAAATATATTAAATTGGTAGCCTGATCCCAACTTGGTGAATTTCTTCTGGACAACGATGTAGCATGAGTAGTTTTGAATTCAGAACACACATTTATTTTGGTTTTGAAAACACTATTTGTTTTTTTTTTTTTCGGTGTTTGTACTGATAGGTACCTACTTGTTGCTTATAAGCCACCCTGTCCGCTGATTCGATATCCCATTATATTCAGTACCTACTACACCTCAGTATTTTACGAATACTTCTTTTGTACTAGGAAGGCTAAATACTTAAAAGTGTTTTCAAAAGATCGGTTCACAAGAAGAGAAACAGATTATTTTGGTTGGATTATTATGGTGTTGAGGTTAGAAGTTACCTAATCCCAAGTTTAATAATAATATAACCACAATTAATATTATACTATTGTCCTTTAAAAACTTACCCGGGTACCATATTCAGCTCCGATGAGAGTTCTCACTTTTAGAGCACCAAAAGGAGTTTGATACACGTTTTCCATTAATTCACCCTTTTTGTTTTTCATTTCCGGCTGCACATCTATTGCGTACAGATTATTACTTAGATATAGGATAGCTGTATCTCCCTCCTCAATTTTATCTTTATAACTTCTGAAACTCATCTTATTTATGTTATTTTAGCACTCCACAAAGTTTGTAAACAAACCACGACACGAGGGGTGCTCTTAGATTTGACGTTACGTTTTGATACTTACATTTTGTATTAAACGTCAGCTGGTTCTAGTTTTGTTTTTTTTTTGGAGATAATAAAATTATTTTGGTTCATATCACAACAAAATGAGTGAAAAAAAACTATTGTTTATTAAATTTCCAAATACATAAAAACAAATATATAATAAGCCAGAACAGCAAGGGACTATCTTATTTTCAGGCATGTTTGCAAAAACCAAACGCTCTGCCAGTGCAAGTTCGTTCTCTATGAATACCATTTGAAGAATTTGATTGGTTTGCTGGGATATGTAATTTTTCGACCAATGGCATTAGAAAACTATAGGGAATCTGGTTAAAGTTGTGTTGAAAACGCATTCAGATTGACTTTTGACGTTGCTTGTATACGGTCAAAATAGAATTAGTGTGATTTTGTGATTTTACGTAAAATATGAATAAATAAGTGGATTTCAAAGAGATATGACAGTGCACAATAGATGATAAAACCAAAATCATATGTTTTTCTGTGTGACACTGAAGAAATATGGTGAAAATGGACGCGTCCAAAATGACTAGTAAAACTAGCTCGTTGAAGGCTCTGATCCTCAAAGCTTGGAGGGAAAGGTGGACTGACATACAATGGGGCATCAATATCAAGACCATACTCCCAAGAGGCGTCAGCGGCGATCTGTATAACCTCGCAGACTGCATACTCCAGCAGGCAATGGTTGGTTGTGGAGCAAACCAGTTGGTAATATCCTATTTGAAACATTCTTTGGCATCCCATCTTGTTTCTTATGCCGCCGTTCTGCAGAGAATAGCGAAATTCGATGCGTTTCACAAACCTCATTGTATTATGAGCCTTCTCGAATTTTTGGAAGGTGTTCTCGATGGAATTACGTGTCGTGGGAAAATGGAAGAAGAAGTGTTATCGTTGGCTGTGTCATCAATAATTCTATGGCTACTGCAAGTGTACCATTATTGTCTCAGCAAGTATCCGTCACCAAACCCCATCCAAAGTCAAGAACTACTGGAAAAATCAACAACACTGTTGAATTCTTTTATGAATGCAGATTTCCTACTTGCTATGTTCTATTTAGCTAAACAGAATGATCCTAACGAGTATAGTGAGGTGACGAAGAAGTGCCAAGAGATCACAGCGTTTATGATGATGAATACTCAATTCAAGGCACCAGTCACTATCCATGAGACTTTACAGAAGATTTGCAATATGGATATTGATAAGATAGCACCATTGAACAATAAGCCGGAGCCTGTCACTCATTGTTTGCAGGCTTTGATAGCTGTCAATGTGCTGTCTAACCCTAGTGCTAATATGCAACAACTATCAAACCAGCTGCTCATGGTACAGAGAATTAAAGGATACCCGTTGTCAAGGCTGTATTGCGAACTGATAAGAGCATGTTTTATCTCTCTCAACGATTCCAGTAAGGACGCCACTAAACAATCATTGTGGGCTGCTTTTACATTCCTCAAAATACCTCAAGTCATGCACTACCTACACAACATTTGTGGCACCACAACTAAAGATAGTGAATACTCCATAGAGATTGCCGAGGCATTCGAGAAATTACTGCAATCAACACCACTTCTAGATGTTGTTGATACAAAGAATTCTTGCAACAGTGTTATATCTCTGTTAGAACCTCTTGTGAAGTTGAATGTAGTGTCAGAGAGCCACATGGCGTACTTCAAACAGAAACGGGAACATAAGGATGTCAAATTACAGAAATTAGAGCCAACCGGGCTGCAAGGATCGGTTCCATCTTTCATCACTAGAGCTGAACCAACTTTAGCTGGTATCTTGAAAACGATGGGGGGAGATTTTCATAAGACCCAAGAGTCATTATATGCTATGCTGTGTCAAATTGTCGTTGGTGGAACAACTTTAGATACAATACTAGCTGTCGCCACTGTGGAGGGAAAGTTGAAACTGTTTGTATCTAGATTGATCAAATTCAATGAATTTGCTCTCCTTGCTGCTAATGAGAAGGGAGCTCCTCAATCCAAGGTCTACATTTTCGACATTTCATTTTTGATTCTGTGCTCAATTGTACAAGATTATGGTGCTGATGCTGTCCTTGATGAAAATGGGGACTCATTCTTTGACAAATGGGTGAAAGAATGCATGGTTTACCAGGGTGTACATAAATCTCCTGATCAGATTCTCCAAAAATGTGATCCCCAACTTGTGGAAATATTTATCAATCACTTAAGTGTTCCAGAATTTGATTTCAAAAACACAAATATCAAACCTCACGATCTTTGTATGAATGTAAGTGGAGTGATAAAAGAAATCCTATTTGCTTGGGAACAAGGTTCTCTTTCGGCTGCAGATGTTAAATGTATGTTGGATTCTTTGAGACAGAAAATGGCATCTTTGGCTGTGTGTGCTTCTGTTTGGCTATGTTCTTACATTAATGTTGTTCATCAAGACGCATTTTTGAAACCTATCAACATGGTTCAGCAGTTTTTGGTACCCCCCAGTGAAGCCGAGTTGGCGCAAATTGATAATTTCAAGGAAAGGACTGTTTTGATGTGTCAAATTATAAGGAAGATGCAATATGATATTCACCCGCCTTCAGTACCAAAGTCGAAAGCCTTAGCATTAACACACAATATTATTTCAAGGCAGCCTATTCTGGAACAATTGCAAGCAGTTTGGGAGGACATTAAATCGAGAGGCTATCTACACATTGATGCTACTCATACTATAGAAAGCATTCTGAATACAACAGGGCCAATTTGGTTTGTCACAAACTTAGTAAAAGAAACACTGAAATTTCGTTATCAGGAAGACCTTGAAAGATCAATCGACATTGTTTTGGCCATGTTCCATCTGAATATTGAGAAATGTACTGAGGCTCTGTTGCTTCATGTCTTACCTCAATACTTGTATAATGCTAAACTCTGTGAAGATCTTGTTGAACCGCAATGCGCTATTTTGGCGAAACTATCAGTTTATTGCATTTACGCTGCTCTCGAACACAGCAACTTGACCAAAGGACAGACTTCTAGAAAGCGTCGTCACGACGATTCTGAAGACATAGAAATGTGTGCATCCAACAAAGTACGTAGGTTGAATGATAACTCTTCTGACAGCATGTACTATTCACAAGGACATAGTATTTCGGGGGTTACTTTGAAAGAGCCTTTATTGACCGCCCTAGACACATTGTATACGTCTTTCTCCCAATTGGCTGGCAAAAATGGCGACGTTACGCCGCAGACTGATTTTATTCTACAGTTTCTGGTTTATGTTGTGCAATGTGGACAAGACAGAGCTCCACTGGTCTTGCAGAAAATGTCAAGTGAACTTGTACCAACATTGATAAAATGTCTTCCTGATGGTTTCAATATAAGTTTGATCCTCCGATTGTATGACTTATCGACTCCCTATGGACGAAAAGATACCGCTAGGGATCTATGTCTTATGAGGAATATGCGTCTAAGACCTGATTAATGTGTATGCAGATGTAAGATCAATTTCAATTGTCATCATAATTATTATAGTTTATGTGTAAAATAAAATCAAATATTCAATTACAAATTTTGTTTATTTCAACTCCTTGATCTGTAAAAAGAAAAAAAAAAACAAAAAGTCCAAGGTCATAATAATTTTACTTCGCAAAACGCAATCAACAAAATAGTGATCATAAATTAATACTAGGCACTTCTTCTGTTACAAATAGTTGTTTCTGTTTCGTATGTTACACACATAAGACTATTTTGTACAATATTCTTAATTCTATGAGTTCCAACATTGGACGGAAATAGAAATGTTCCGAGAGGAATGTTCGTTAAATTAATGTTCAAAGGAACTAAATTCGAAATAATCAAATTGTTCAGCAAAATTGGTCCTCGCAAACGAAACAATAAATCAATTAGTTCGAATTTGATTGGATCTAAAGGAGAATTTGATTGAATGCTCTCACAAAAAGTAACTTGAAAAAACAAATTAAAGCCCGAGATTGGCAAATACCATCTCCAAAGTAAACAGGCTTTCTAAACTTTTGCTTTGCTCGTTCACTCGTTGGTTGCTTTTATTACTTTTTTTATGTTTAAAGGCAGAAAGAGAAATTAGAGCGACGAGCTAAAACCAGACTAGCTATTGTTTTATTCAATAGGGAGTTGCAACCTCGTAGTTGAACGGTACCAGAAGCAATATTGCGTTTGCGCATAATTTATGAATAGCACTGGGAATAAAAGGGGCTAGGAAAATGGACGGCTTCGATTTACCAAACTAGAACACTACCTATAAATATTTACAAAAAATAATACATTTCGTATACACATACAAATCACATTGAATGTGAACAATAATTACGCTCTAGTTTATCATTATTTTGTACAGAATCCATCATAACGGACAATCTTTATGTACAAATTAATAATCTAAAATTATACAAAAAATAATTAAACACAAAGATCACAGGAGAGTTCCAGAGCTTTTACTATAATTAATAAAATTTATTATTACAGGGTAACAAATTATTAATTAACTATTCAAAGAAATTACATGGAATTAAGCTACAGTTATAACGCAGGCTTTTTGGCATCCGGCGAATCTGAATGTGGTCGATCTAGAACAATAAGAAAAAGGGAACGTTAATATATTTTATTCTGATGTTTTATCTGGTGTGGTAGTGCAGACGCATTGCTGCTGCGCATTTATCTTGCTTTATTTATGTATCTACAATCTCTGCACTTCGAAACAGATTCCAACTATCTTAAGATACGAAATATTGGTTCCAACAGTAGATACGATAACTAAAATTCTCATTCAATTCAAATGCAGTAACTTACCAATTTGCCTTCTAAGTACGTCTTCCCTAGATGCATTATACGCTGGCGGTGGATTACTGACCCTCATTGGTAAACTTAATCTATTAGGATTGGAGTTTTCATCTACCGAGTTCTCCGCGCTATTAGCGAACGTTGTCCTTTGACTCCTATTCCACGTCTGTTGATAGGAACTTTCTGTGGTTATTGTGTTACATCTATTGTTAGTATGAGGAACATATTGCTCTGGTGACCAGTCGAACACGAAGGTGTGACTGTAGTTGTGCGTGTAGGCTGTAGGAGTCCCGGACGGCGTAGGAGGCGTCGTCGTCACGTAAGGACTCAGGTCTTGGTGACAGACGTCAGGCACCTTTTGTAGCGCTGATTCTGACCACGTTGGACTTGGGTTCCATTGGTCAACCATTTCTGTTTCTGTTATGTTAAAGTTTTTGGATCCCGGTCTTCTACTGGCAATGGATCCTGCTGAAACTGCTATTAGAGTATCTCCTCCTGATGTTATAGTTGAAGGTGTGCATCGAGGTGACATATTTGTTATTGGGGTATTTGATTTGTCGTCTATACTCTTCCCTTTCCGCTTAGCATTGGGCTGAATCCTCGTATCCTCTATCCGTATATTGTGGTACCTGAAATAAGAAGCTAAAGTTACACATGTGGAATTTCAATCGGACTAACTATGCAAGATCGTCACAGTTAATCAAGAAAACAATTTCAAGATGAAGCTAAATTACACGCGCATTCCAAAAACGACATATTTGATGGACAGCATTAGGTCATAGTGCAATTAGCTAGATCATTTTTAGGCCATACCTGATACCTAAACACTATGTTGGTAGATGAACTAACAATTTGAAATTAATCGCGTTATGGCCATGAACAGTTTAATTCCATTAGCATAATTAACAATTGTTGACCATCAAATCGGAAAGTAGAATATCTTACCTATTTTCCTGCAGTGAGACTGAATAATCTACGGGTCCGTTGTCTGTCCTTTCGTAGGCGTAGTGCATGGGTGCTATATGTGGTGGGACGTGTGGTATGTGAGGTTGTATGCCAGGATTGGGCATCATGACCGGCTGGTTGCCATTGATGCAGACAGGCGGATTCGGCGTGTACTGCATCGTCGGAGGGTAGACCTGTATGTCGGGTGGCGGGGGCCCGTACATCCTCGTTGCTGCTTCGTAAGCCAGTCCGTAGTGTAGCTTCGATTGTACCGCGTAGTAGTGGTAGAGCCAAGGGTTGGCTTTCATTACTGCTGCTTCCTGTTCGCTGTTGACAAAAAATCGATGTTAGACAGGATTCAGAGGGAACTTCTTTACTTGAGAGGAGCATCTTTGCGATCCTTACCAATTTTTTGAGAATAATAAAACATTATTGTCAGTATGTATAAAACTTTTGGTTAATAAAATATCCTCCTTGTATCCACCATCAATATTTATCTGAGTAGAATAGCTTGCTCAAGCGCAAGAAACCTTGAACTCGAAATAGATCGTAAGTTATGAGCTACGCAAACAATTAAAATATCTTTTAAATGGTGATTGCATATAACTGGAAAGAATTCGCGTTAGTCTCTACGACATTGTTACAAGCTTTAGCCATTACTAGAATAGTAAAGAGGAGCACTTAAGTTTAATGTTTATATTTAGTGGGATTCGTTTCGCCATGCGTTACGACCACCTATTAATTATGCATCGAAGTAGTTTGGGCTATGTTCCATTACACAAATCGGAGATAACGACAGTATATTACACTTGTAATGTGTTTAACAAGTCACTGTTGTTTAGCTGCCTTCTCACAAATACTTGAAATAGAGTTTGTTGTCTGAGATTTTCTGATAAAACCACCGCATTTTAAGCGGCGAGAATTTTATCGGTTCCATTATAAAAGCGTTTTCTACTTACTGTAGTTAACATTCTTTATCCAGCACTTTGCAAAGGCTTTGACAAAGCAACTCAACGTTCTTTTGTTAAACAATTAAATTGTTTTTATCTACAATCGTCGTCCTGTTGTAAGATATAAACGTATTGCCAATAAAGTTAGTTAACAACCTTATGTTCTTTGCTAGTTAACAAATGATACGTACGTATGTTATCTACGTCACAAATCTCCGATTGTCGACAAAATGAGGAACATTTAAACAAACGACAGGTAATGACTGTGCTGGTAAGGCAAGGTGAATACACAGTATTGAATTTGTACTTAATGTAACCTTTCGCGCGAGTTCACTTAACGTTTGTGTTTGCGACCTTTAAGATAGTGGATGCAGGAAAATGTCACATAGTTGGACTCAGCCCTGGACCTACATTGGTACAGGTGGGTTGAAAATGCTTGAAAGAATTAATAGCGTGAGAAGTTAAACATGCATATTCAATGCATGTTGGCTGGCTTCGTTGATGGCGATTCATTATAGATTTATAATTACTTACTTAGTTATGTGCCTCGTTAAGTATTACCAGGGCAAGTTTATCGGACCGGCTTGTACTGTTTAAGTTACTCGATAAGGGGACGTTATGAGAGTTGGTGTTAATTCTATTTTTAACCGAATTCAAAAAAGGAGGAGGTTTCAATGTTCGACTGTATGTATTTTATTTTTATTTTTATGTATGTTCACCGAATTATTCCCCATTTGCGGACTGATTCTTAAAATTCGTATTTTATTTGAAAGAACTCTTCAAAAATAGACGGCAAATCTGCCGTGATTGCTGCAATCGCTTGGATGTTTCTACAACATCATGACGTAACATCGCGCCTACACATACACCCCGATTTCGACAGTTAGGTATGTTAAGTTCCGTTTATTGGGGATAAGCCTATTACAATGACATATGTATTGATAACAATGCAAAATAAATGCATTGCAAATATTTGTGTAATAAATTTGATATTACAACTAAAAATGTTGAAGAAATAAAGTTTTTATTTCTTCAACTTTTGCAAGAAAAATGTACGTGTCTGCCGATTTTTTCGGGATTTAAGGCAATGTTTCTCCACATAGAGCTTTCTCTTGTCAAACTCGGACAAAATCGGTTCAGTGGTGGCACATATCAAACCAAGTAAACGTTATTTTTTAAAACAAATTATTCAAATAATAATTGGTTATAAACCAGTCGTAGCAAACCAAACTGCTGTGTTGACGACGACAGTACATCAAAGTGTAGATATGTGTCGGACGGCGACAAATCGCTATTACATTCACTGGAAGGAAAGATACTATAGTGAAGGCTTCAGAACAAACATGGTGTCGGGATAAAACGCTATTCCTATGTTTACACGCGTTCTGCATTAATAAACTTGACCCTTACGACCTTCAGTGATTTATAGCTGGCTTGTGCTAACATTTTATTTATGCTAAAAGCCTTACTGAACGCGTCGTAGATATTGTAGAAACAGTAGGTAAGTTATGCACATTAGTTGCCAATAATTTATGTTAATTTGTATAATAAGATATTTCACATTGGATTTGACTGTTTTGAAAATTCGATTTGAAATGCTGTTGCGGTGAAGTATGTGAATCTTTTGGCTTGAATAGGTACTTGTAGGAAAGTAACTCATTTCGAATACCAAAATATAAATCGTGCAGCAAAACCGCTATTTTATATATTTTTATTTTTAAATTGCAAAGGACGAGTAGTCGGTTGGGTCGTCCTTTTAAGTAAATTATGTGTAGTCAGAAATGATTTACGTGCTCCTTAGCGTCATAAGTTTGAACACGTATTTAGTTAATTATATTAATGTAAATCTGCCAACGTCTATAAAATGTCGTAGATCCTATTTAACTAAGATCCTTTACAGATAATTTTCAAGGTTCAAGCATTCTAGTTAGACTTTTTATATTGTCTACATAATTCAGTGCTTGTTATGCATAACCGAGTTAATGGAATGTTGGAAATCAACGTATCCGTCCATGTTCTCAGTTTCCCGCCAATTTGTGCGTCCGCGCAGCCTGAACGCATAAATCTCGTCGACATGACGTAGGCGGCCGACATGTTGACAATTTGTTGTCGTTCACCGTATCACTTGTACATGCCATAGGTGGGTATAAACAAGCGTTAAATTACTTGCTCATACACTTTCAACAGCGATACCTATTTCTTTTGATGGTCTAAACAACGAAAACGGTTCTTTATCGATACCTTTGCCACGTGGCATCCACAAAAAAAGCGTCACTTCATCACTTGGCGCTTACGCTGCATGTTTTTATGCCTCAAAGTAATGAACCAATTAAACCTGGAATAGTAACATGATTTTTTGTTACAAGAAATGTAGCAAAGAAATCTCTAGTCACTATGAATACCCGTGAAATGTTTTCGTTACCGATAAAATTACTGGAAAGTAAAGCTCGGGACGCCATTAAATCGGTTATTCACGTAAGCCGGGCTCATTATTAAAAGCAACAGTATTTGTCAGTGGAGAGCACGAAGTAACATGAGTAGGTTGCGCAAGAGCATCAGCGCAGAAACGTGACAAATGACGCAATCCCGCGAACAATGCAACTGAGCTTGTGAGCACAGCGGATTTATAGCCACCACCGTACAACTTTTGTTGCAATTTATGAAATAAAGCGTTCGTGTAATTTGGGAAAAAGTAGAAATTGAAAACTGCACACTAATTTTGCACGGGTAAATAGATGATATCCTAACCATACAAATTAAATGTTCAGATTGTGGTTCAGATAGACTGAGAGCTTAAAAGCTCGTTGACACTGTCCACAAGGTTTCGTTTTCTGAGAATTAAGTCATTTTAAAGCAATTTTTATTGAAAAAGCCATTAAGTCTAATAACGTTTTCTAATGTGTATGACCTATAAGTAAGCCTACTTAAGTCCAATTTGTTTACCCGACTAACTAATTGCTTGAGATCCAAAGCTCTTAAAGTTTCATAACCTGCATTTTGAGGTAACTACGTGTACTAACGAACATAATTTGTGCTTTTAACGGTAAATGGTCTTCGGGCGCCATTATCGCTTTAATGTCTGCTTATGACATGCACCACTCCTTCCCAAGATCTAAGTGGCTAAGGACCGCGCCACCGCCCTTTGTGCCTGATTGTTTAGGTCAGCTGGACTGTCACCCACTCGCCCATTCAAATTAATTTAGATTTACTATCTAAATAGCGCCTACCTCGACTAATATGAATCGGTCTTGTCACTGTAGGCCGAGCCATAATGACTTTGTTCGCGCCGATTATTATCTAGATGCCTAATCCGGATTGTGAATGGTGTTGAATTTAATGTTTAGGAAAGTGTTAAGTCAGACGTTATCTTAATTACGCCTTTAATGGTATGCACCTTTGAATAAGGAAGCAGTTCCTAAGAAAATCTTTCGCATCGGTGTGGAATCTCTTCGACCAGCTGCGAGCTTTCTATAGCATATTTTCGACCACTTATCTACAATGTAAGAACTGATTGATGGCACTAAATCAAAACGCAAAAATTTCGGAAAGGATCAATCTTCCAAAATTACTTTCTACACAAAAGTTTACTCATACCAATCCGGCCATACGTCTCGAGCAAATTTACAAAATTAGCAGCAGTTTTCGTGTATTTTCGTGCTATAAAATATAGACGGTTGTATCCGCCGGGTCCATCGATCAAACCCGGCGCTTGTTAAACACCGTTTCTCACATCACAACAATAGCCCTTTGCAGGCATATTTCAAGCCATCCCGATAGTAACATCGGCCGGCCGATCGGCTTGCGAGGCTCGCCCCGGCTCTATAAATCACCCCCTTACAATATTTATTCTCTGCGAAGCTTCACTACGAACTCTAGATGTTCGATCGAGTTTTAACACTCGATTGCATAGAACACAGTAGATAAATATTCCTAATGCAGCTTAGAAAATAAGCATGGAAGATCAAAAGCAACGCCTGAACCACGTCACTGATTAGAGAGATCAGAAAACATTCAGCGAAAGTTGTCTCGGTATTCGTTGCTAGCAAACTGTCACTCGAGCATGTGTGATCGTTAAATTTAATTTATTATAGCTGTGATTCCGAACTGTATCATTGCATACCATGACACAGCTTTGAATTCCAAAGAATAGAAAGAATACGAATGCTCTGAATGAAAATGATTACGTAGCGTATCATTAGAAGAGTGTAAGTCAAATGTAGGCTATTCCAATCAAGACAAGTAAACAAAATGAAACATAATTGGCCTTCTAAAATTGCTAGGGTATGATTGTGACTATTAACGTCAATTAACGAGGCATAGAAAAGTTATGCTTGACTCATAAGCAATCTATAAAATGGATTGTCTTCTTATTTAGATAACATGGCTAAGTAAGTTGATATTTCATTAACTAATTAAATTCACAAAATGTTGAAATGCTTTTTGCAATTTCAAATATAACGTTTTTTTTTGTTAAAAAACGCGTCCATCTTTGAATTTATTAATCTTTTTGACCGCCATTTTGTTGTCAGAACATGCTGTGGTTCTTTAGCAACAAATTCGAGTTCCCCCAACAATAGTACGGGCCGTGTTTACGCGAGAGGCGTACGTCGTTCGACGTCATCTAGTATTGATATCTCAATAGGGAAGTCTGTAAGTGACCGCGTTAAGTTATGACCGTAATTTTTCAAAGTCGGCGCACCGTGGGCCGGCAGAATTATCGGTCCAGTTAATAGTGTGGCTTTGGGCTCAATTAGCTCGCGAGCTTTAGACTTTCAGATACACTTGGAGTTATTGTTCTAGGGAGCTTTTATTATCTTGTTCGTTTGTTTCTGCTTTTTTGTTTCTCTCGTTTGCAATGTCGTGGGTAAGTCTATGAACTCATTTTCAAGAGAGAACTGCCCTCATCTGATGAAAATGAGTTCACAGGCGGTTTGTCAAGTTGGTTCAAAATATTTTTCAATTTGTTATTCAGTTTGATGTTTGTTTTACTTTACTAGCATAATATTGTCTACGGTTGAATTTGTTACTATGTATTTATAGTAACATAGTGGACCTTACTAATGGCATCTCAGCTCATAGACCTAGCAAATAAAGTAGCTGTCTATTCTAAGCTATTATCTCACCTTCAACGACCTCAACTAGGTATAACTATAGTAACGTTAAAGAATTATTTATATTTGAATATCTCGTCCTAGTCTTGTATACTTCTCATTAACAACATATACACGAGCATGAAAGCTAGAATACGAACAGAAAGAGTGGGTGAAGGTTTTCCTATAAAAAGAGGAGTTAGACAAGGGAACCCGCTGTCACCAGAACTTTTCTCGGCAGTTCTTGAATATAATATGTATTTACACAACTCGAATGGAGCAAATATGGACTAAATATCAACGAAGCTCAACTAAACCAATTTAGATACGCAGATGGTCTGATACTTATGTCAAGCAACGCGATAAGCCTACAAGAAATGCTCGAACAACTGGTTATGAAAGGAGGAAATATTGGACTGTCAATGAACACCTCAAAAACGAAAATAATAGTGTTATCTTGTCCTAGTCATACTACCATCAGATTTATTACTACGAACACATCCTCTAAAAGAAAATATAGCACGTTACATCTCGGAATTTAAAAAATGTTGTCGAGACGAACGCAAACAAAATACCTTGTAAAATTATCTCCAATTATAGTTTAATTCATAATTACTGGCTTGGACCGCTGAGCCGTAAACATAATTGGTTGAGCTTGAACGCCGGCAACTTGACGATAAATATCATACCGTTTAGTATTGGTTTACATGATATTGTTGGTTGATGGAAATGCTTAATTTGATGTGTGGGTTGATGAGTGTAATAAGAAAGTGGTGATAGAGAATAGAGGACGAGCTTTATAAAAAAATGAGATTGTATTATTCAAAACAACTACTACCACTCATTCTACTACTACTTATTGACTACTGAGATAACGGCTAATTAAGATGTATGGAAGAAGACATGCCAACCTAAACCCAAAAGGAATGGGGATAACGCATGGGCTTTATGCATGTTAGGCCCCTAGCACACGGCGTATTTTGAACGCGCAGACGACGCGCAGATGACGCGCGTATACGCGCTCCAAACGAGGTTTGAACGCAACCTTGTAACCTAAGCACACGGGGCGATCCTGAAACGCGCATCTACTGCGCGTGTACGCGCAGATACAGCGATACAGACGCGCTATAGTCGGTTGTAGCTTCGGCGGTTTGGTCAGAGACTCCTGGTCAGTTCTACAATGGCGTCGGTTGAGACAACACTGCTTACGCTGGCTTTGTCCTTTGGCCCTTTGTACGGGCTTCAAACGAGTTTCGAATGCGCTACGCACGCCCTTTTTTGCGTTTTACGCGCGTTTGAATCTATAAAATGAAAAAATAGGCATCTACGGTGCAGAAAACGCGCGTTCCTGCAACGCGCGTCGTCTGCACGTTCAAAATACGCCGTGTGCTAGGGGCCTTACTTGGGGTAGGCACAACACGTTTTTTTCTTTCATTCACCTCTGTCAACCGTAACGCTAGCATTTTTTCCCCCTTTTTCTTTTATATCATTCCTGACATGACCCATCCATCGTTTCCTTGGTCTTCCTCTCCCTCTCCATCCATCAACCTTTATCATCATCACTCTTTGGAAAAGAGAGAAAAGATTAGAGTCACATGCGATTCGTCCCTTTTCATCACACCAAGACAATCGATTCACTCTCAACTTTTCTGTAAATAGTACAACTTTCAAACTTCCTCTAATATGTTCATTCCTTACTTTATCCATTCTTAAATTGCCAACCCCCACATCCAACTCAACATTTTCATCTCTGCTACATGCATTCTTTTTTCATCGTGAATATTGCATACCGAACGTACAACCGAACGTTTAAATAATCAGCGAAGGCGAATAGTAAACACCGTGCCACAAAAGATGAGACTTGTCACACCACTTGTATACGAGTTAATAGTGTAACAAAATACTTCTTTTGACATATAGGTGTACAGGTCGTAAGCCATCTTCCTACTTTGTCTTCTTAATGTTTTACCTCGAGGCATAATCAAGATTTCACTAAGTTTCACTCGTTTCAAGTGATGTGACAGGTCTCATCTTTTGTGGCACGGTGAGTACTATTCGACAAACTTTGCAATAAAAACTGATTTACTGTTAAATATATTGATTGATACAGTTGAATGTGCTGAAATTTCCCATTTGCCCCGTCATCGCCATTCATAACTAATTAAATAACTTTCAAATGATGTAAGACACATTTTATGAAATAACTTCAAAGAACAGCTGTCGAAGATCTGTTACGACTTTTATGATCATCTTGAGTACATAAACACAAGCTATTATAATGACTTGAATGTAGCTATTCAATACGCCACAGAGTAGTGAGAAAATGGAGTGTGCAATTGGCACGAATTAAACTGATATTATAAGAACACAAGCCCGCTAAAAAAAGGAGTTGGTCAAACTACCTTTTTCTCATTATTCACGAAAAGGTTACCTTATTCCTGTGTGTTTTTTCATTTGTAGCTGAGGCTAAAAAAGCACACAAATGTAAATTTACTTTACTCAATTGAGTGGCCAAGTATGTGCTCATGCTTATGTACATTAGCTATAAGTCATGACTGTGCCGTTATAGCCGTTGATTGGATATTACGTACTCGGACCTTCGAAATTCATAAATTCAAGAATTTGATGTAGAGGGATGAAATAGAAGCATGACGCGGCAGATAGATAGTTTCCAGCATCGAGAACCGAGGTATTCATGGTTACTGTTACTACTCCATTTTTTGTTTACTCTTTATACATATAATTTGAGCTACGATTCGGCGATAGAATTATTTGTGTTACTCCGGGAACAATAAAAGTGATTTAAAGTGCATTATTTATGACTGCGCAATATGGTGTTTATTATTTTAGTTGGAATTTATTCAACGTTTCGCATTTACTTGGACTTTTGACGTTTATTGATATATTATATTAACATTATCTTACTATTTTACATCCATTTAAGAAATATATTTAATAATTAGACATGTAATTTGATCTTTAGTTCTAAATAATAACTATAATACGATTTTATGAGTGGTTGAACTGGTAATTATTTGTAATTCTGAAGTGAAATAATGTAGATAAATTGCCTGCAGAAATATTAAACGTTAATAAGTCAAATGATTGCTATGTGGCCTCACCCATTGGAGCAATGGGTTGACTTATTACAAATAGGGTGGCCTATAGGGGCATACCTTTTAGTAACGTGAAGTAGGTACAGGTACTGCACCTATTTGTTTGTTATTAAATATTTTATACAGTTTGACCCATAGTATTTCAGGTATTAAAGTGAAGACTATTCCTAACTACTGAGAAATTCCTGACGAAAAAACCCAATAACACTTTGCCCGATCTGGGAATCGAACTCAAGACCTTACGATCAGCAGTCGCGCTTGTAAGCACTAGACCAACGTGGACCAGAGGTGAAGACTATTCGTCGGTTATTAAAAAAAAACGCCTGTTCTGATACATTTTCAGATTGTTGTATAGTACTTTTGTAAGAAACATCCAATAAAGAATACTGTATTTGCTTGGCTTTTAATAATTAAAGCTATATCAGTTTTCTCCACTTTTGACCAGCCAAGATACTTTATCGCAAAACTGTCTAAGTATTTGACGTTTCACAATAATTGCGCTGGCGTAGGACGGGCAATGAAGTGATTTCACCCTTGATCGAGCAATGCCAATCAGAGAGCCCATATGAGGACGGGCTATTATGGGCAATGTCTGTGAGTTGTGGAATAATTTAGTGGTTTAGTACCGAAGGTTATTGTCAAAGAAAGTGGGGTTATTTTTGGGGAATGTGCAGTTGAGCATTTGAGGTGAATACCGGTCTATCTAGACCAGTTGGTGTCTTTATTGTTAGCAGGGGCCATACCGTCCTAGATAAACATGGACACCGACAAGATTATATCTAGGAGGGTAAATCTTTAACTCACACTATGCAAAAATAGGATAATGGGATGAAACTTTACAATGAGCATTTTCTTTTTCAACTCTTTCCTATTCGCTGGATAGATGGTGCTGAACTTGGTAAGTAACTGCAAGGAACGGAACGTCACATTATTTCACTTGGATGTAATGGTTATATTCGGAAGCATAAGCAAACGAAAGTGTCAGCCGACGAGCGCGTGACGTGCGTAATGTTTTTTTTTCAAAGCGTTTTGGCTTTGGCACCTAGTAACGTAGTCAGTTCAACGCCATCTACCGAGTTCTTGGAAACTATTTTTTTTTAACACTCAAAAAGAAAACGTCTCATTAAGATAGTGAAGGATACAAAAGCGATCGAAGTGAGCTCGAAAACTGTAGTAAACATTCATACAGAAATAGGAATAAAGTCGGTAGATTCTCAAAAAAAATTAGCATCTCGCCTCTGATAGGTTTGATAAAGTTGGGTTGAGCTTGTATCTTCTGTGCAAGTTAAAAAGTACGATAACATTTGACAACGCTGGTCTGCGGACCATAGGTTGGGAAACCACTGATCTAGACGGCATTGGCTAAAATTTCTTCTTTTTACTAATGTTTATTTGCTCACTGTTCTACTAAAAATTTCACAATTATTGGAGATATAAATAACTTTTCAAAAAATCATTCAATTCTGCTCCATCACTTTCGTTACTAATCATAGGCCTACTCAGATATAATCATGGGTCAATCAAGGAAAAAGTATTTTCTCGTCTTTATTCTAGAATTAAACAGCGCCAAATTCTAGTAGTAACTGTTCTTCTTAGCGTGTTGATGGCAATCTAAATTGTGTCGGCCCAGAACTGAGCTATTAGTTTGGCGCTTTCGGTACCGTCCATCAGTTGCTGTAGTGATCAGATACGCAGGACACGATATTAAGTGCCCAGTCGTTTGTGGAACAGCACCACATTTACACTCCAAGGCAGAGTCATATGAATCTTCACCTGAGCAGTTCTTTCCATCCAAGTGTAATGTGGGCCAATGGTAGATACTTAGTTGGCTTTGTCCAAGTCGTCCATCTTCTCAGGGGTTCGAGTAGTATGCTATGATAGAAAGGTTTTGAACCCAGCTACTCACCTCAAAACCTGGTTCGTACAGACGATGACGGGCCTCTGCGAGTTCTCCAGGT
This sequence comes from Xestia rhomboidea, assembly GCA_963853795.1. Classification (NCBI taxonomy): domain Eukaryota; kingdom Metazoa; phylum Arthropoda; class Insecta; order Lepidoptera; family Noctuidae; genus Xestia; species Xestia rhomboidea. The sequence continues at coordinate 10,733,745 of OY970778.1, forward strand.
TATCCTTAAGCTGCAGAACTGCATGTACCCAGAGGAACTGCCCGGAGCGTCGCTGGAGCCGCAGCAGCGCGATGCAGGAGCGCTCTTGTTCTGATTGTGTTACTGTTGAAGAAGAAATGGTCTATTAAGTTAATTATACATAGTTTTCGATGACCTGGTGAAGGCTGCGGGAATCCGCTGGATGCGAGTCGCACGGGACCGGTCAATGTGGCGACATTTGGGGGAGGCCTATGTCCAGCAGTGGACGTCTTGCGGGTGAAATGATGGTGATGGTGACATAGTTTTTTATACTAAATAGGCCTGCGTTCTACCTTGGATGGAGCACGCTTTTACATACTACCCTAACCCCGGTAAACTCGCTCCAAATCAGCGAAAAATGTTAGTCTGCATGTGCTATTTAAGTTCCTCCGGTCCTTCCGGTCCTGGAAGCCGACCGTATCATAGTTGTGTGTTGGGAAAATACTAGGCAGATGATGATGACCTAGAGTGTCAAAAAGGTCGAAGGCCATTGGCGGATAAAATAGGTCACCTAATTCTAACTCTTTATTACTTTTGAGTGATGAAAAGGTTCTGAATATCGGAAGATAAATAAAGTCATCAAAACTTTATAGATATTTTTCTATGACAGCAGTCTTCTTCCGTTTTTTGACACTACAGTTTCTGTAAGTCTGTCGTGAAAAAATAGGTTTTCAGCTAGTTTGGTATTGTGGCTAAACGCTTATACCGGAGATATGAATAGTCCTCAATGCATTAAAAATGGCTCGGTCCGTACATTCACACAGGAAACAAAAAAATAACATTCTCAAGAACAAAATCATAGAGGAAGAGCAACTAAAAATAAATTACTATGTTCTTGCATTTTGATATCATGTACCGTTAAAGGATTCGAGTGGGTGTTATTTTTTGTAACCATCATCATGTGTGTTCTGTTTAAAATAGCATATTTTTTACGTAGTTTCATCACTTCAATAAATTGATAGCTTGTTAACCTTATTTGTCTGACAATACAGTACCTACCTACCTAATTTATCTACATAATACTTTTTATATGCGCACTTGTTCTAAACACCTTTTAGATAACCGAAGTAACGATGAAAAGGATCATCTCATTGGGTTTATAGTCAAAGAGGTGGCCGAGGAGTGAGGTCTTGGATGTCGGATTTTAAGACAAAACTGTCATTATCATTAACACTAAAAACGGGTTATGATCATCATAATATATCGCACCATGATCACAGATAAAACTGTGTATACCCGTGATCATGGTGCTTGCAACAGCGCCGATATATCGAAATCTCTAAATAAATAGTAAACATGGTAAATATCCCGTTTTTAGTGAAGTGTAACTTAAACTGTGTCATTATGTTTTTAATAACTTACTTAAACTGTCACTTACGGGATATCTTCCGTGATTATCAATTGTTTTAAGCTCCCGATATTTAGACGCTGTTGCAAGCGCCATGATCGCCGGTGAACGCAGAAGATATCCCTTATGTGACAGTTTAAGTTTAGTTATGAACCGTGAAAGCTTAAATCAGTGTTTAATAACTTAGTTTACGTAACTTAATAAGTACCCAGTAACTGGTCAATCTGGAAGTGCGGTGAAACTTCTTGACTCAATAGCGTCACCCGGAAAATGGATACTAAATCCACCTACTTCAAGATCTCTGCCAGCCCTTTCTTCAATAGGATGCGGAACAGTCATTCATTCATAAGAAAAACAAGTTGAAATCAAAACAAATAGAAATGAAATGACAAATAGACAAACACAATCTCAGCGTGAATAGTTATAATTGAATAGCCCTAAAATTAGAACGTCGTTAATTTAAAGATTATCGAGGTGCGGCTAACACCAACTTAAACACTTCCGTAGAGTAACAAGAGACAAACTAATCACATTGAAAACATAACTTTATGACAGCTAGATAGAGTTTGAATTACCTTGAGTAGTCCTAAGATTATACAAGGTGTTTGACTTTGACAATGATGTTATGATAGTAATTTACATACACCAGGAATGGTCCGACCGATCATACGAATCGCCGTACAAGGCATCCGATTCTAACGTCTGTCGAATCGTCGTAAATGGTATACTCGTTTGTTTGTCGATCATTTCAGAGATAAATCGATTCTCGATTCGTATGACCGATGTTTACGCAATCAATTTGGTGTGTTTATCGATACCTAACGACGCTAATACGAGTTGTGATCATCGCTAGTTAGTTTTATTTGTTTATAGTTAGTGTAGCGTTTTATTATGTTTGTACAGCTTTCCCTTATAAAGATATTCGAGATTATTATTTATTACTAAACGATTGTAAGTATCGGTGATTATTTATTGGTATTTAATCGCCGAGCCCTTTTTATAGTTTTGTAATACAAATAGTCGTTATTAATTTGAACACGATCAGTTAAATAGGTGATTTAAGTTACAGTTAAGTTAACTAGCCTAACCTTTTGCTGCAATCAAAGGTTGTTTTATGCTTGAATATTGTTGTAATCTTATGTAGTTTGAAGAGCATAATTGAAATGAACGGAGCCTGTAATCTCAAAGTGTAACTTAATCGACAAACTTCAAAAAAGTTATGGCAAGTGGCCTTAAACTAACGCCATTATTTTTAGGGAGCCGTACCTGAAGCGTAACCAACGTCCTCCTGTCAATGTCATTCAAGAGCCAAAATAACAATGCAACACTGTTATCTCGAAGCGTTACTTAGGCATAACCTGTACAAATATAGCCTCCTGTATCACATCGTATCGTAAACAAACCTATACAAATATTTGTCGTTAAATCAAAATAATCAACATAAACGTACCTTATTTAGAAATCGATTATAATTTGATTATAGTAATTGGAATATTGATCAACCCGTGGGACATTTAGTCTAACATAAAATCTAGATACTCCTAAAATATACGAGAAGTCTATTAATAAGAGTTTCTGTTATAATAACAAGAATATTAATAGTGTTTATTATTTTTACATAAATTACTAAGTCAAATAAGCGATGGAATTACTGAATGTTGTTGTACTTATGCATATTAAAGTACAGGATGTTTTAGAATTTGTGTTATTATTTCCAAAGCTTTTTTCACGTTTTACGAGAAGAGAATTTTAAAGAAAAAAAGAAAATTAACTAGCTAGTCTTAATTCATTATTTGACTAAAGAAATAATAATTCTTTATTTTCTTTGGTACTTTTGAATCTCAAAATCTCTCCTACTCGGTTCTTTATCTATTTCGCTAGTAGATTTATTTATTAAAGGTTCTATTTTCAAAATTTTAAGGAATACTTATAGTATTTCAAAGTTAGTTTCAAATATTGTTTTAATTCTCAAAAATTCATTTTGGATAACGGCCCATTTACTTTCGGCCACTAAAATAATAAAAAATATTTCAAAGTCAGCAGATAAAATAGGGAGCAACCTTTAGCGCAACACTATGTGATTTACTGACTAAGGTCCGGCAACGCAACAGACGAGACTAACGGTGTAACAGATTTATTAATATTTATTTATTATTCATTTATCAACAATTATTAAAGTAATTAATTCATTGTGTTACCTATACAGGATCCGTGCTGGGCTTGTCACATCCTTCTTTTTTTTTCGGATGGGAAATCGTCAAACGACTCGTCCCGCTCTGGGCGGAGCAGTAGGAAGTGTCAGACTTTTACTGACTAAAACCCATCCATGACCTTCTTTGCCCTTTTGTGTTCCGGAGCCGCGGTATCTCTTTCGAACAGTCCCGCAGCCCGCTTGTCACATACTTACGTAGTAATTTAAATAATCACAATTGAATGTGTGTAAACGCAGGATATAATCAAACTGGAGTTTCCTAGCTACCACATAGCAACTTAATTTATAATTTAGATAGTCTGTATTGAAGTAAATATATCACCTACATTCTTATTTTTTTTTTCTTTGTTTTAATTTTCATAATTTCCATAAATGTGAGGAACTGGCTAAATTAAAATGATCTCACACAGATTAAATGAGCCAGGTCGGACTCCGTTCAAAGATGAGTGATGAGCATGAGGTCCTGGGTTCGATTCCCGGGTCGGGCAAATTGTTATTTGGTTTTTCTATCAGGAATTTCTCAGTAGCAGTCACGGAGCCTGGATTGGCTGGCCCCGTATTACATGGGACTGGCGAAATGTGGGTGTATTATTAGGTACACCCCTGCCTAACCCTTTTGGGAATTACAGGCGTGAAGTTATGTTTAAAGTAAAACAAGCAATTTTCCAATGTCCTTACACGATTGATAGTCTATTAATAATAAATTAAAAGCAATATTATCAATCAAATATTTCAAGGGACACTATGATCTACGCTTTCTCTATTACAATTAATTGAACCCAGAACGTTTGTATCTGATTGCAATAAGTAATAATAATATATTGTCTATGGGCTGCGACAAAGAATGGTAAAATGCTTAATTATGGCAAATTAATTATGATTTTCCTTATTAAGATGAATAATAATATTATTATTGAGCATTTGAAATAATAAAAAATATAACAATATTATTATATATATTTTATTTTTGAGATTTTATATTTTATTTCACAAAAAAATATTGTATTAATTTAAATCATGTTGTCTAGTTATAATAGTAGTGTGTTGTGTGTATTTGTCTCTGTAATAGTAGTGTGTGGTGTCTCTGAGTATTTGTTTTTATTAACGGTATGGATTGTTGTGTCTGATGCAAATAAATAAATAAAAAAAAAAAAAACTTTTTTTTTTGCTATTTTTAGTGTACCTAGTGTTTATTTCAATAGATACTCGGAAAAGAGCTAAACGGCACTTTCTGTCAAATAAATAGCCCGTTGTAATAAACGCTTGATGAAGGGATATTAATAGATATAAAACATTCAAAATTCCTCGTAAAACACATGAATTGGCCTTTTAAGGCAGTTTAGCAAGCAATTGATGTATTCTTGACAAAGCTGTAAATCTTAGGTCATTACGATTTCAATTAAATGGCCACTGTTGTTTGGTTTGATTTACAACATTGTTATATTTAATAAGGGTCGGTGTTACTGCATTAAAATTACAGGTAACAATAAGTTTAAGAAAAAGTTCAAACCCAAAAACGATGAGACATTTAATATTATCTCCTGCGTGTCCTGTTATTTGTCCATTACAGGAACTGATGGGCGCTATGGAGGGCGCCAAACTATGAGCTCAATAGGGATGACGACTGACTAAAAATATATAATTCTGTTTAGTCCATAAGTTAGATTATCGAAAAATATTGGATACGTGTTATTTGTTTGATCAAATTAATAAAAATTTACGAAAATAAAACGCGTCAAAGATCATGAGTGGGGGCTTATGACGTCACTTTCAGGTTAAAAATGTACTCAAATATGACGTCACACGAGTTTTCGACACACAGTATCGTCTTCAATTTTTGTTTACGTGAAAAAAGAAAAAATATGTGGCCAATATTTTTTGGAAATCTATCTGACGGACTAATTAGATTTTTGTCGTTTACACCCTATTCTCTCAATTTAGATTGCCATCGACACGCTAAGAGCTAAGAAGAAGACAACAGGCAAAAAGCTATCAATATTAGCAGACCTTTAAAAATGAATACTGACAAAGCAACAACACTATTTGTAGTCGATATCAATAACAAAAACTAATAATAAAACGCAATCAAAGCAGTTACCGCTAAACCAAACCCAATATAATTCTCAAAGGTCACAACCGCACAAGCAGGGACCCGTCCTTGTCATTACCGATTATCGAATCATTCGAATGAAGACTCGACTACGATGCATTGCCAAGTACGATTCCGATTCGACAAAGTTCGAAAATCGAATCCGTCATTCGAATATACGTCTTAAGTCGACGTGACAGCTGAATTATTTCATATTTCGAAGTAAGAATGTACGTTTGTAGGAGAGTAATGAGGGTTAATGCCAGCCGATCATTTGTGCAATCTTGACTGTTGGTTTTAGAGGAAGAGATGGACGACTGCTGCGATTGTGGGTCGGCAAACTGCCAGTATGTTTATTCCCAAGTACATAGTTATATACCGGTATGTTTGGCTAAAGTGGGTTTGATTTGCGAGCTGTATTATATACATAATGACATGAATGTAAATTGTAGTAATTAATTCTCATTCTAACTAGAAATAGGCGTAGATTTAGATTAAATGTTCGACACGTAAGTTATGAGCTCCGTATTTCAGTCGACTGATGTTTTGAACGTTTGATCGGTTTCAGTTCAAATTCTAATGATTGTAGAAATCTACATATTTTAATACTAAATTATCATTTTCATTAACATAATTCAAACAGTCGACGGATGGTATCCGTGTTCAGAATATGATTTTATGGGCAATTTGCATCTGAATAACTTGTACAGCAGTTATTTCATTATTCGTCGATAGTTTATTGCCGTACCATCCTCTATTTGCCTGACATTTGACTTATGAACATCTTAGCGCGAATACTCTGAAAGTGTTCCAATTTTGGATTTACTAAGTTTTGCGTCAAGCGCGAAGTCACGAGTTTCGAGCGTGATTTTGAAAACAGAACATTGTGTTGTTGATGTAGGGTTGGGATTCGCTTAGTAATATTTAGTCGAGTGCTCGATTTAGTCGATATAATCGCTCACGTAAGGGAAGGTTCACACACGATCGTCACGTCGCGTCGCGTCAAGTCGTCGACTTTCTCTAACGTGTGTTGACGCAGATAAGTTTATGTTAAACGCTTTTGTGTTGTCGTAGGTTATCGAGCGATCACACGCGATGCGCCTGATAGTCGATTGTCATCTTTGTTGGAACCTACTTTAATATTTGGCATACCCCATGTGTTGCCATTTCAATACCTACCACTCTTTGGTAGGTAGTAAGCATTTAAAGACGCATTTACTACTGTGTGTTCTCCAGCCAAACTACGGCCTTTGCCTCTTTAGCCTCTAGGCAGGAGCCGTTATTAGTCTCAAGATTATACGTTTTGACACGGCCAAGTAGCTTCAACTTTCTGATTAACTGACCAAGTCCTTCAAAAGTGCCTTTTCATAGTTTATTTGAAATAAGAGCATTGAGTTTGTGATCGATTTTATCCAGATTAATATTTCAAAGATTCTTCGAAACCAAACGTAAGCCTACCATTTAAAAAACAACATTTAAAAATCTCATCTTTATCAATTTTTTGTAAACTCCTTAAAAACTTGACGAAAATTTCAGCAACGAAACTCAATTTTTAATCAAGCACAATAAAAGTTCCCACGCTTTTCGTCCACCTGGACATCAGAGATCCTAAATCATTAATCACAAACAATGGACGCATGCGCAGTTGTTTAGAGATCTATTATAGCGTGCAGTTTGCCGTGAGATTGACGGGTTCAGTCTGCGCACGAGTTCATGTTATGGCATTACGTTGGGAGCACTATGTATCCGGATTACGGTTTCTAATGTATTTTTTGTTGTACTTGGTGTTATATAATTTTATTTTTATTTTATACTGTTCGGGAAACTTACAGCTAATATAAACAATGTTCTTAAACCATACGAATTCGAAGGCCATTTACATTAATTTTCCGCATATAAAAACACTCGAAACAAAAAGAAAAAAAAAAAACACAACAAAAGAAAGAGGTATACCTACGTACAAAATACTTATCTACATAGCATAAGATATGCAATAAAACAACACGATCGACTACTTTCTACTACAAACTAAAAATTGATATTTAAAAGAGAAAAATACTAAGAACTACAGTTAGACACAAATAAACTACTTATCCATAAAAAAAAGCTTTAAGCTTTTATAAACGCTTAAGCCGAGAGACACCGGTGTTGAAAATATCCAAATCATTTTCACCAGTAAGTTTATTAAGGCTTCTGCATGCACGGATTAGAAACGAATTCTGCCTGTACGCAGACTTGGAGTGAGGGACATGCAACAAACTGGGTTTGCGAAACGTTTTGCAATGTGTAACTAATCCTAAACCATCCAATAAGTTAGTAAGGATACGTGTTTGTTTGAAGAAAAAGACTATAAAACGGTTGCACCTGCATTAAAGAGGAATTCAACGTTACTGACCGGAGCTTAACGCTTCACTTTGCTTAAATGTTATTGGACGCAAGTATTTAATAAGACACCATTACGATCGATATAAAGATGAAAAAATAAACTGATTACCAAAATCTCTTGAAACCGTAATGTATCAAGTAAAGCTGTAAAGTTAGGCTTAACTTGGCGGAGTCAAACTGTAGATGGGTGTGTCAATAATAATCTTACATTACAATCATTACATATTCATTGGTTTAAAATCATTACTTCTGTTGTTATACCTACTTATGTCTACGAAGGCATTACAGTAAGTCTAAAGTTCGAATGTCTGACAACTAGTCTAACCTTAGAACATTAATTTATTTTGCCCAATAGTTGGATTGTGGAGGTCAGGTCACGCTCTATATTTAACATTTTAATATTCAGCCGGATCTAGTGCCTCAGACTGAAAGCCAACACCAACCGTTTAGAGAAAAGGTTACACTAATAGGCCAGTGCAGATACATCTGAAAATGGTCAAAAAACGAAAAAAATCTTAATAGGATGAAACCAATTGGAAGAGAAAGACAATTTAACAAAAATGAAAGAAAAAATAATTGACGGGCGATCTGAAGTCGGGAAGTGGGAGGGGGAGGGGGTTTAAGGGTAAAAAACGGTTTATCTCGATTTCCGGCAAAACTACAAGTCCTATGAAAAAAAAATAACCCGTAAATTATTTTTCCTTTAATTTTTGTTAATTCTCTTTCTTTTCCAATGGGTTTCATCCTACTATGATTTTTTTTCATTTTCAAAAATTATCTGAACTGGTCTAAAAGCTGTTGTTGCTTTTAATTTGTTAGTGATCGCAATCGCGGTTGCTGAGCAGGAGGTCCTGGGTTCGAATCCCGGGTCGGGCAAATTGTTATTGGGTTTTTCCATCAAGAATTTCTCAATGGCGGCCACGAAATCTGGATTTGTGCCCAGTTGATAGCAATAGGCTCGCCCCCTATTACATGGGACTGAAACATAACTGGCAAAGTGTGGGAGTACTATTAGGTATACCTCTGCTTAACCCTTCAGTGATTACATGCTTGATGTCATGTTATGTTATGTAGCTGTGACTTGCAAGTCGTAGGTCGTGGGTTCTAACCCAAGCAGGCGCATTGGTATAATTGCAAATTATTTCGTCACCACTGGACTCAAAACAATTAAGGAAAACGTTGTGAGAAAACCGACATAATTATCCTAGAATCGGATATTCAAGGACATCCACCACACATTCACGTGGTACGAAGTATTATAATAAATATAAATATCACTGGCCATTAGCACACAGCGCCATCTAGTGCCACACTAAGCAACGAGGTTTGTGTCGCATGTCGTGGACATCAGATAGTTGATATACTACATAGATACTTTTTTGTTTGTAAATACATACTTATTATACATATAAACATCCATGACTCGGAATCAAATATCCATGCTCATCACACAAACATTTGATCCAACCGGGATTCGAACCCGGGACCCTAAGAACGTAAGGCAGCCTGACTACCGCTGCGCCATTCGGGTCGTCATAATATCTGTGACGTGGTGAACAACAAAACTCGGCCAGTGTCTTAGTAGTGGGAACATTGCAGGCTTGTAACGCTATGCCTTTCATCTATATCTACACTAATATTATAAAGTGGAAAGATTTGTATTTTTGTATGTCACGAATAAACTTAAAAACTACTGGACCGATTTGAAAAATTCTTTCAGCAATAGATAGCTACATTATCAGCGAGAAACATAAGCTGTATTTTATCCCCGTACTCCCACGGGAAGGGGAACTACGCGGATGTAACCACGTGGCGTCCGCTAGTAACAAATAAGTGTACTTACTTAACCGATGCTTGCTCTGCGCCTCCTTACAGCAGTCTGGATGTAGCAGATGATACCAGCTCACGCCGTGCAGTGAACTTCTCTCCCACCCCAGATGCCATTCACTGCTGGACAAACAGAAAACGTTCAGTCAGTATTGAACTTAATATAAATAAATGTAAAATAATATAACACAGCGCCATCTAGTGCCACACTAAGCAACGAGGCTTGTGTCGTGGACACCAGATAGTTGATATACTACATAGATACTTTTCGTTTGCAAATACATACTTATTATACATATAACATCCATGACTCTGAAAAAATGTCAATGCTCATCACACAAACATTTTGCTCCTACCGAGATTCGAACCCGGGACCCTAAGAACGTAAGGCAGCCTCACTACCGCGTCGCCATTTGGGTCGTCAAAAAAGTTACGAGGTTTCTTTTCCTGAAACAGACTAAGTACAGACGTCCTGAGTTTTATCATTAGGTAAGGGTCAGTTCACACCCACATTTAATTGTCGAGGCGCAGTGCTGCATGGTGCAACGTATTCTGAATTCTCGCAATGAAATGTGTATCTTTTCGTGTATTCAATAAAGTAATATTTTGAGTCGCTCTGCGCGCAGCGTTGCGTCGCGTCGCGTCGCGTCTCGGTGTGAGCTGACCCTAAGCAGCTCTCAAGCAGTTATCTGCTACTCCTGGCAAGATTACAATTTTGAAATATGATATCAAAGCTAATATTGGTGTTCAGATGCACCCGGATAGGCTGGAAGTCAACCCCAACATCGTTGCAAAAAGGTTAGACAAAATGATGATACCAAAACTGTCTTATTGTATAGACGCCAGCACATAGCTACCCGAAACTGTCAAATTTTCCACTCAACCTTGAACCTAATGCTTTAGCGATAAAGTTGAAAATCTATTAAGGTTTAAATTTTCTTACGTTTTTTGCAATTTGCAGGTCAGTGTGAGGTACAACCTGATTGATCAATACAACCCTCTAAGTTCATGTAACTGTCAAGAATGACTATTTCATGAAAAAGTCATTCTTGACAGTTACATGAACTGAATATGAATGTTGGATGATTTTAATGATGATAATTCTGTAACTACATACGTCTTACAGCCGCGAATCATATTGTAATCAACATACAACCTGACACTGACCTGCAAATTGCAAAAAACGTAAGAAAATTTTAATTTCACGGGCTTACGTGGAGCTTCCACCTTAAAGAAATTTGACAGTCTGTAGTAGCTTGCTGAGCTGACGTCAGTACCAAGCGAAGATCGTGGTTCCACCAGACCTACCCGGATCTTCGTCTTACGCAAAGCTAAATGCAAAATGAAGTGTGTGAGAATCAACATCTAATTATAGAATGCTTTAAGTAAATTAATTAATTAAACTAATTTGTATGCAATATTGCATGATATCAAGAGTCCTTTTAATAATCCAGTTCTACATTTGTTTGATTAATTTGCAATTGAACCTCATAAAACGTGTTACACACTAATGAACTAAGAAAAAAATCGAATTTCAATACTTAGTAATGAACATACAGTTTCGTAATCATCAAATTGGATTTAGATCAATTAAAAACCATCAACCATTTTAAAACTAGCTTAGTTTCAAGGCAAGGAGGCAGAGACTAAAGAGTAAGATACTAAAATCATAGACAATATAATTAAAAAGAAATCAGAGCAGTGTTTCTGGCTATTATGCAAACATTATAAGAACACTATTGAACGAACTATTGTAGTTGTTCAAGGTCCGAATGATTGATGGATCAGATGACCCCAACAGATTGTGTTTAAATTCAAACCTTTCAAGTTCACAATAATTTTACTATTAATCGTTCTTGATTTGGTAATTTTGGGTATTTGTTTATTGTGTTCTTTTAATTGTTTTAAGGCTATTAATCTTTTAGTTGGTTTAAAGGTGGTCTTTGTGGTTTGTTAATAGAATGAACCGAAATTCATCGTCATCTTCCTGTCCTTGTCCCATGTTAGTTGGGGTCGGTGCAACACGTATTTAGGGTTCCGTACCCGAAGGTTAACCAACGGGACCCTATTACTAAGCCTCCGCTGTTCGTCCGTCTGTCTGTCATCGGGCCGTATCACATGATCCGTGATAGGTAGACAGTTGAAATTTTCACAGAAAGTGTATTCAACAAAAATACTAAAAACAGAATAAATTTAATATTCAAGAGAGGCTCCCATACAATATGTGTTTTTTTTGCCGTTTCGTCTAATTATGATCAGAAACCCGACCCGACCCGACCCGACCCGCCCGACCCGTCCCGACCCCCCGACCGTTTCCATGTTTTGTCTAATGTTGTATAGATAATAGTACGAGCCTTCGTGCGCGAGTCTGACTCGCACTTAGCTGGTTTTTTTGTTCTTCCATTCTCATCTGTCCACCGTCACGCTATCATTTACACCTTTTTCCTTCATATCATTCCTCACACAATCCATCCATCGTTTCCTTGGTCTTCCTCTCCCTCTCCATCCATCAACATTTATATTCATCACTCTAAAGTCACATGCGATTCGTCCCTCCGACTCCCTTTCGATTTTTCTGTAACTGGCTCAACTTTCAAACTTCCTCTAATATACTAATTTCTTACTTTAACCATTCTTGTCACACCACAAATATTTTTTTTTTTTATAAACATTAAATTGTTTTTGTTTTTTTACAAACATTTGTACGCTCTCTAGCATAACATCGCGCACTCTTTAGTGCCTTGATACCATTATTATTATACCTATGTTAAGAATGTACGTTACATATTATGTCTGTTACAAATTACTATATGACTTATGACTTACCACACATCCAACTCAACATTCAAAATTAACCGAATGAACCGAATATATAATTTCTACTTAACGTCATCATCATCATCATCATTTCAGCCGAAAGACGTCCACTGCTGGACATAGGCCTCCCCCAAGTGTCGCCACATTGACCGGTCCCATGCGACTCGCATCCAGCGGACTCCCGCAACCTTCACCAGGTCATCGGTCCACCTAGTGGGAGGTCTTCCAACGCAACGTCTTCCGGTTCGCGGTCGCCACTCCAGAACTTTTCGGCCCCATCGGCCATCCGTTCTGCGAGCAATGTGACCTGCCCACTGCCACTTAAGTTTGGCAATTCTTCGGGCTACGTCGGTAACCTTGGTTCTCTTGCGGATGTCTTCATTTCTGATTCGATCGCGCAAGGAAACTCCGAGCATAGCCCTCTCCATTGCCCTTTGGGTGACTTTAAGCCTTCTGATGAGGCCCATTGTGAGCGACCACGTTTCGGTCCCGTATGTAATCACTGGCAACACACACTGGTCATAGACTTTCGTCTAGAGACACTGCGGTAAGTTGGACGAGAAGATACCGCGCAACTTCCCAAACGCTGCCCAGCCGAGTCGGATTCGACGATTGACCTCTTTCTCGAAGTTAGACCTACCTAACTGGACCGTTTGTCCCAGGTACACATAATCGTCTACAACTTCGAGTATAGAGTCTCCGATTTTGATAGGAGTGGGTGTGACATGGGCATTCAACATGACCTTGGTTTTGTCCATGTTCATTTTAAGACCCACTCTTCCGGAAGCTCTACTGAGGTCATCGAGCATCGTCCTGAGGTCCTCCATGGTCTCAGCCATGACCACTATATCGTCGGCAAACCGAAGGTGAGTGCTGTATTCGCCATTGACGTTGATGCCTAGCCCTCTCCAGTCCAGAACCTTGAAGACATCCTCTAGTGCAGCGGTGAATAGTTTCGGAGATATGACGTCTCCCTGTCTCACACCTCGCTGCAGGAAGATAGGTTCCGAGGCTTGGTCCTGAAGTCGGACTGACATGGTGGCGTTTTTGTACAAACACTTCAACACCTCGATGTACCGATAGTCAATTTGGCACCGTTGGAGAGACTGCAGTACAGCCCAGGTCTCGATCGAATCGAAGGCTTTCTCGTAGTCCACAAACGCTAAACAGAGGGGCAGGTTATACTCTTCGGTCTTCTGTATAACCTGCCGCAGCGTATGTATGTGGTCCACGGTGCTAAAGCCTTTTCGGAAACCGGCTTGTTCGGTAGGCTGGAAATCGTCAAACCTGCGCGCGAGACGATTCGTGATGACTCTTGAAAACAACTTGTAGACATGGCTTAGAAGTGAGATGGGCCTATAATTCTTCAACCGGGCATTGTCGCCCTTCTTGAAGAAGAGTACCACCACACCCCTGCACCATGCCTGTGGCGTATTTCCCTCAAGTATGACGGAATTAAACAGCTTCTGAAGGGCCTTAAGAACCGGTTTTCCACCCGCCTTCAGGAGTTCGGCTGTAATTCCGTCATCACCCGGTGCCTTGTTGTTTTTGAGTTGCTTCAGAGCCATCCTAATCTCGTACAGGCTGACGTCCGGGATGTCTTCGGTATAGTGTCGGGTCAGTCTAGCTCTTGGGTCGTTTGCTAGATCTACGACGGGTTTATTGGTTGACGTGTACAACTGTCCATAGAAGCTCTCGATCTCCCTCAGAAGCTCCGGTTTGGCGGACAAGATCCTACCATCGTCGGTCTTCAGTTTCGTGAGCTGGCTCTGCCCAATAGCCAGATCTCTTGCAAATACCTTGGAGCTTTTATTCCGCTCAATCGCGTCTTTAATACGCTCGGTATTAAAGCGGCGGAGGTCGCTCTTCAAGGATTTAGAGATCCGTCTATTGAGCTGCCGGTATTTACACGCCTCGTCTGAAGACTGCAGGATCATCTCACGCCGCTCCTTCATGAGCTTGAGAGTGTGATCGGAGAGTCTCTTGTTCTGATCTGTACGACGTGCCTTGAAGAACTTAGACCCGGTCGCATGGACAGCTTCCACGAACCCATCGTTATATTCGTCCACTGAGCTTCCTAGGCACTCGAAACGGTTCTGGAGTTCAAGCTGGAAGCTCTCGGGGTTTTGGATTTGGATCTGTGCTGGACGGAGCGTAGACTTCATCAGTCGATACCTTTCAAGCTTGATATTGATGTTCAATGTGCCTCTTACCATGCGGTGATCGCTCCCGGTTTTCACCGAATTGATCACAGAGACATCATTGAACATTTGCTTCTTGGTAGACATGATGAAGTCAATCTCATTTCTCGTTGCACCATCGGGGCTCTGCCAGGTCCACTTTCTGTGCTCAGGCTTTTTGAAGAAGGAGTTCATCATATAGAGGCCCTCCTTCTCCATAAAACTAGCCAGTTGGTGACCCCCCCGACCTGCAGCTCATCCCCGTCTCGTTTGCCCAGTTTCGCGTTGAAGTCCCCCATGACAACGGTAAAGTGAGTTTTGGAACCATGCATGGCTTTAGTAATATCCTCATACATGGTCTCCACTTCGTCGTCGGGGTGTGCCGAGGTCGGGGCGTAAACCTGTATGACCTTCAGCGAATATCTTGAGGATATTCTGAGTATAAGGTACGCCACCCTGGTCGACACACTCTCGATCTTCACTACGTTGTTCACGAGGGACTTGTGGACGATAAACCCGACACCACCCTGGGACTGCCGGTCACCCTCTCGGAAATAGAGCAGGTTGCCGGATTTCAGGATTATCGTGTCCTCCCCCTCTCTTCGGACTTCTGATAATCCCACAATACTCCATCGCAGCCTACTCAATTCCTCTTCGAGTTCCGTTATCTTCTCGTCGGTCCGGAGTGTGCGTGTGTTATATGTTGCCAGGTCCAGTCGCTGGTATTGGCAGCCGGATCCCTTCCGGAGATTCTTCGCACCCCTTGCCACGCCGTAGCCTCGACAGCTGCCGTAGTCGAGGGTAGACGGGCTGCCGGGCACTAGGGGCCATTTCTTTGATGCGCTTTTCATGTGGAGGGGTTTTGCCATAATCGCCACGCTTGGCAGGCGAGTTGGCGATCGCGCTACTTAACGTATCTTAATGAATATTTCATTCTTCATGCTCAAGTGTCAATAAAACTATAATTTCCGAACATAGTTTCCTTTTAGGAAGTCATGTCTAAATGCCAAGCCTTTACTTACAATACATACCTTGTAAAAAATCTGCAATATTGGTTTTTTGTTTAGGTCTATAAACTTGACCTTAAGCACACTCAAAGCAACAGTGGCGATTGGCTCACACACCTTACAATTTGTTTTCTTTATTAACGCAAATCTCTTCAAAATTCTAAGTGGCCTGTCTGCTGTGTCTTTAGTTAAGTAATCTTTATTCAAATAATATCGACCTTAGTGCAACACAATAAGAGTTAGCAATTATATGATTAGGTGATAAGGCGATTGTAATCGATATAGAGTTAATATTTGCATTTATCTTACTAGCTATTAAATGTTTTGACTTAAGAGTTTTCTCTCCAGGGAGTGGGTCATTGTCACTAGTAAGAGTGGTATTATTAACTCATTATATTTATCTAAAAACGTATTTGCGACTGTCATTTTTAAAAACGGTAATAGATACAGTGTTGTGATAGTGTCGTAATTATGAATAAATAAGTTTTAGATTTGCATTGATATCTGGATCGTGAAAGTAAAAGTTTAGTAGATTATTTGCAGAGATTGCGCTCAAGAACGAAATATTTTGTCAAATTCGGTTCTATCATCGTCATTTCAATCTGTCTTAAATAATGATACTTAGCAGTAACTTAAAGAAACGATAATACTACTTTACTGTTACACCATTTTATCCCTACTTTATGGTCTTTTTACATCTATACCTTACTGCACTTTTTATTTTTATTTTTTTCGGATAGGAAATCATCAAATGACTCCTCCCGCTCTGGGCGGAGCAGGAGGGAGTGTCGGACTTTTGCTGACTAGAACCCATCCATGTTCCTTCATCGCTCTTTGTGTTCCGGGGCCACGGTATCTTTTTCGAATAGTCCCGCAGCCCCGGCAGGCTTTGGCCCTTGCGGACCCCTCCCTTATTGCTGACTCTCTTTGAGGCGCGCGTGGAACACGAACGCGCCGTCGACACGGCCTGTCGTCATGAGACGGACGGACGGCGAGCTCATAGCTCACCGTCATACCTTACTGCCCTGGAGTGCAAAAGTGGTATTGCCCCACAAACGATAGGACAGTTGATATCGTGTCCTGCATAGTAAGTTGTTTGCACATCGAAGGAGCTGATGGACGCTACCGAAAGTGCCAAACTCGTCACCAAATTTTGGGCTGACTCAATTTGAATTGTCAGAAAAAGAAGCACAACTTTAAAAAATATTTGCGATGATTACCTATAATAATGATGTTCTGCCAAATGTGCATTTGTTATCACTCATATTGCTGTTTACAGATCAACCACTAAGGTCTTGAGTTCCTGACGGTTATAATTATGAATTTAAGACCTCATTCTTCATAAATTAAGTATCCAATTATTTTATCTGAATATTAGGTAAGCTAGCATTTGAAGGTAATGACGCTTAACCTTTTAATGTGATAGGTTTCCGATGAATGATAATAAATAATATTAACTAAGTGTTCAATAATTTAAGAGTACATTCGTAGAATCTTTTGATATTTGACAGGGATTCAATCACAATATTATGACTGCCTTGTTGGTCGATTGCTCAGCATGAGTTCCTGGGTTCGATTCAAACGTCGGGAAAAGTGTCATTGGGGTTTTCCATCTGGAATATCTCAGTAGCAGCCCCGGACTCTGGGTTTGTGCCCGGTTGATGGAAATTGGCTCGCCCCTATTATGGGTTTTAAAACATAACTGGCGTAGTGTGGGTGCACTATTAGATACACGTCTGCCTAACCCTTCGAGGATTACAGGCGTGATGGTATGTTATATTATGATAAATAAATTTATGTATTATCTAACTCTTCAATCACTTATTTGATAGGAATTAAACTACAATGTTATGACTCTAATATCCAAGGCAACTAACGCTATAAGGTGTAAAAACAATCAATCAAATAATTTTAAATGTATTATTGTTGCATGTGTGGACGTCGAAGGCCGGAACGGTTTTTTTTTTGGCGACTGATATAAGGGTTCTTACAGACGAGCGGCACATTGCCAACGGCAGATAAACTGCAGCCGTCGCCACCTGTAGACGGCTGCCGTCGACGCGCCGGACGGCAGCCGCCGAAGCGTCGGGCGCGAGCGGGTGGCGACGCTTGCAGTTGTGGCACATGCCGCGTAAATGTGTGTCGACGGCTGCAGTTTATCTGCAGTTGGCAACGTGCCGCTCGTCTGTAAGAACCCTTAGTTGGAGAAGATCTTGCAATTCATACTATAATCGATTAATAAACGATTATTTTATTAAGATCGACTGTAGATGTCAAAACTATAGGATATCAAGCCTGTTGGCTGTACTACTTGCTTAATACTAGTATGTTTTTTATTTAACCATATCAGAACGCTCTTGGTTCACTGAACTGACTGCCTAAAAATATAAAAAAAACAGCTTGTCAAGGAAGATAGAATAGAATAGAATAGAATAGAATAATCATTTATTCGTTACTGGACAGCATCAACACAATAGAGCAACACATACATATACATATAACAACAAACAGAACAATTAATTAAACAGCTCAACTGCGCTGAGCATGCCCATAACGAAAGGGTAACCAACTCAGCATATGCTGGGTGTAAAACACTCAGCGCTGGTTTTCAGTAGGCCCCCCGCAGTGACACACGGATGAGGGTAGTAGGTAGTAAATAAATAATGTTATTCTATTATATGGGCGTTTCTAAGTGTGTAATAAATAAATAATATACAATGAATATTTTTGTCACTGAGGATAACATAATTATATTGGTAATAATAGACATGAAGAAACCTGCTAAATAAATAAGTACTTATCCGAAAACGAAACACAGTTTATTGACATGACGCACTTCGATGCAGCGTCGACCTATGCATTTTTAAAATTGCAATACCGCAATGCCATTTCAGTGAGAGTGAGACTACTGCCTGGTTGATATTATTTATTAATAGACTAATATTGCTGAGCATGAAGTTCCAAGACTAAACTAGTTATCACAATGGAATATGGAATTACAAAGGGAGTCAAAGGGAGTCGGAGAAGGATGATTGTGCAAATGTATGGGAGTTTATGTATGTGTGATTGTACACACACTTGGATTCTGGCGATCGCAGACAACGGATTTACGGATCTACCACCGCCGCGCAACTACCCACATTATTTGCCGGTGAGTTTCTATGAAATAAATTCGAAATAGTAGTAAATAATGGCTAGATAATAATTAGATTGTTAAATTAGATAAACGATTTGTCTATATTTATATCATTAAATTCAATTTGTGAACGAATTATAAATGTCTTAAGCCTAACCTTAAATGTATTTATGTTTTCTAAGTCCCTAATTGGTGGAGGAATATTATTCCAACATTTGGAGGCTGCGTACCGGAAGCTTCCTCGAAAGGCTGCAGTTCTGTGATGTGGTGTAGCCAGCTGCTGAGCACAACGCCTGGCCTTGCGCTGCCGGTGGTTATTTATCCACGTAAGCTTTGAGTACAGGTATGAGGGACATTTATATTTGATAACTCCAAAAAGAAGACATGCTAAGTGCAGCTTACGACGGGATTTCATTTTTAAAATGTTGTGCTTGTTTAAAAATGGTGTCAAGTGGCTCCTTGGTGGTACGTCAAAGCAAAAACGAAGAAGATCATTTTAAGGCCTATAGGTCATTGGTCAATCCGGACATTCAATAAGGAAGCATTCCAAGTAATTAACCTACAATTATGATTGCAAATGATACTATCTTCAATAACACAAAGTCCATAGTCCAACCCACAAAGCCAACAAACCTCACACCATTAAAATATTAATAATCAATATTAAAATCACCCGCTGATCGTACAGCAACAACTCATAACTAAACAAGTGCATAATTTGCATCTTTGTGACGTAGTTGCTCATTGAAAAGCGCATAATGTCGCTAAAGACAGAACAATAATGTTTACGGCCACCAGATGCAATAGAATATTATAGACTTTGTGACATATGGTTGTGCGTGATCCGCTTAACATATAAATCATATAGATCATTATAAGGTTGGGTTGCACTGGTGATGCTATGAATCGTCGGATGAGTCGTAATTTTGTCAGTAGTTGCAGATCAGACAAGGTTGATCTGCTATAGCCCAGGTGGTCAACCATGAGGTCTTAAAGCAGTATTTTTTTTAATCCAGTCCAGAGCGGGAAAAAGATGTTGCTTGACGTCCTGTATAGCTCAATTTCTCGTCAACCATGCAAGCATTCTGTACATCAAACTAAGTAACCCTACGCAGAAATTATTGCTGGGAATTGGCTTTTGGGGTGAAAAATCAGGTTTTACGGTAAAACTCATCTCCGTAACCAAAAGGTTGCCAGCTATGGTCTAGTACAAAAAAAATGATCGCAATGACGGACAGAACACGTGCCTAACGGCTTCGTTAAGTGTATATGTACTGTACACCCTATATTATAACAGTACTGCTTTAAGTCGTCATGGGAATCCCCCAGGTGTCATGGAGTCCAACATATCGTTCATTGTTTTTTCTTTTTCTACTTTTCTGATTAACGTGTTTTACTTGAGATCAAAATCAAATCAAAATCAAAATCAGTTTATTAATCAATGTAAAAATACAGGTGTGTCATAATAGTCGGTGAGCCACAAACTAAGCATCGCTTGTATCTTGTGGCTCAGGAGTGCGAATTTTACAAAAAATAATTACATTAAACAACAAACATGTGGATATTAAAATATTATAACAGGGTAACCATTAACAGGGTGCAGGTCAATGCAAAATAGCAAAATAATAATAAAAACAACGTTTGCATTTCTTGGGCTTGTGTTATGGTGTGTTTGAGTTCTTGTGAGTGTACGTGTGTGTATGAGTGTTGGTGTGTGTGTGTATGGGTGTGTGTGGCTGTATGCAGGTGCTATAGCAAGGCTTCGGTAGCATCGTATGACAATTTCAATAGGGCTACTCTTAATATTTTTTTACAGGTGGTGGTTGAGCAGTCTCGTAGGTCGCAAATTTTACTGACTTTATTATAGGGGTTTGGATGGGAAAAATTAGTACAGTACAGGATCAGTTTTCGCACTCTGGAGGATAGGGCATATATATGGGCTTTGTTAGTTAATTGGTTGTCTATGGTTATTCCGAGGTATTTTATAATGTCAGTTCGTTCAAGTATTTCACATGGGCATGTGTGGAGGGAAGCGTTGTTGTGTTCTTGTGAGCAAGTGTGTATTTTTATGGACATAGTTTGGGATGGGGTGGAGGCACTGGTTTTTGAAAAAGCAATATATTTACTTTTGCTGACATTTAATGTCAGTAAATTAGTGTCTAGGGCGTGCGCTATCTGAGTGAGGCCTTGTTCCGCCGAACGATACACCCGCTCCCAAGTTGAATCGTGAAAGATGATGGCAGTGTCGTCGGCATAGCAGATCACGTCCGCGCTGTTTATTGAAAGGCTTACTAGTTCATTTATGTACAGCGTAAAAAGGGTTGGGCCGAGGGTACTGCCTTGCGGAACACCAAACGTGATGGGTAGCAAGGTACTTTGGAGACTGCCTATTTTGGAGTATTGGCCCCCTATATTACCCCTTATCCCCGTAGCCTCTAACTTTTTTAGAAGAATCCCAGGAGACACGGTGTCGAATGCTTTTGCCAAATCAAGAAAAACACCGACGCAGCATTTCCCATTTTCTATGTGGTGTGAAACTTGATTAGTCAAGAGAGACACCGCGTCTTCAGTAGACTTTCTTCGTCGAAATCCGAATTGTCTGTCCGAGATTATTTTAGTTTTGTCCAGAAAATTGACCAGTCTTTTATTGACTATTTTCTCCAGAATTTTGGAGACTATACTTAGCAGAGCAATAGGCCTGTAGTTTTCTGGCAAATCTTTGGGACCGCTTTTATAGATAGGAGAAACTGCAGCAACTTTCCAGGCGTCGGGGAAGACACCTGTTTCTATACTGAGGTTAAATATGTGCGTAAGTGGTTTAATTAGGCTTTCCCTGCAGTTTATGATTAGTGGAACTGTTACTTGATCTGGCCCCGGTGCACTATCTGTTTTCAGGTTGTGTATTATGTTAGAGACTTCTTCTTCATCTGTCGGGTGCAAATAAAACGATTGAGAGTTAAAACTCGGAGTTATGTGTGAATCTATTAGTGATTGGTGAGTGGTTGCTAATTTGTCGAGGAGCTTGGCCGAGTGTTTTTCGCCTGAAGAGACGAAATGCTGATTACAGTTGTCTAGAGATGTTGTTGGAGATATACTGGATGCGATTAAATTAATGGATGTGTTTTGAGTGTTGCATTTTTTGGTCTTACATATATCTTTTATTGCTGTCCACAGTTTTTTGGGATTGTTCTGGTTACTTTCAATTTCTTGTCTGTTGTGTGATGTTCTGAGATTGCGAAGAAGTGTGTTTGCATGGTTCCTGTATCTAGTGTAAGATGATTTATGTTATTTGACTTTGAGCAAAATTTTCGTTTCACTCTCTCATGAAGTTCCTCTTTGTCAGCTTATTTCGCGTGTTTTCCCCGTCAATGTGTTTTTTATTATTCTGGACAAAGTTGGGAACCTTCTATTTACGGAGATATTGGAGGTCAAAGTTCCAAATTTTTTCACAAGTTTTTTTTTTTTTTTATTTATCTTTACATTAAATACCTCTATGACCCTGATGAGGACGTTAGATTGAGTCCTACCGTAAAACGACAATTTTCAACCCAAAAAAAAGTCTTTTCCCAGCTATATTTTTAGCCGGCTTCGTGAACGGTTCGTTTACGCCTTGCAGATATTATTTACTACTCAGCCCAACATGAGCCCTCACGATCTTTTAAACTTGATAGCTGTTTGAGCTAGACAAATTGTTAATGTTGAATCCAACTTATGTAGCTTCATGTGCGCCTGGCTTTGCTCCATGAATTTATATTTTATCGTACAAAACGTATGCCTTGTCTGTTAATTAATAGGGAGCCTCTGTATGGCGTCATGCTTGGCACCATTTATATTAAAACCCGTTTATATTTTATATTGAATCTAGTAAGTTATTGGAAAACTTGACTACGAGTAAAGTGCTAAGTTAATAATGTTGTGTTTGATACGTTTACAGATGTTTTGCGTTGTATTGATTCTTGAAAAACTACATGGTTCTTTGAGTTAATTTTAAAAAGCGTCTACGTCTACTACGACAGGTTATTTTTTAAAAGAAGTTTGTTCCAGTAAGTTGCATGTTGCATAAGATAAATAAGAAACAGTAACTTGCTTGTTGTAAGTAAAAAAAAAGTATTCATTCATCTATCACACCTGTTTAGCGATAATGTCATAATCAGTATCATTGACAGCATCGTTACTGGCAGAACAGAAGATCCGTATCCCATTCATAGACTAATCAAGTAATATTGTATACTAGTTTGACTCTTCTGACCAGTCTTACCAAGAGGTACAGTATTACCCAGTACTAACTGGGTTGTGAAGGTCAGATAGGCAGTCGCTCCATGTAAAATACTGGTATTCAGCTGCATCCGGTTAGACTGGAAGCCGACCCCAACATAGTTGGGAAAAGGCTAGGCAGATCATGAGTTTGACTCTTATCGGTAAAATGTGTGATGCAGTTTTTTTACATAACGCCTGTAATTCCCAAAGGGTTAGGCAGAGGTGGAGAGTTTAAAAAAAAATAAAAAAAAACATTCATTCTTTCGCACTTCTTTTCTTACTTTAAGGCGACTACAGCAGCTAAATTAGCAACTCTATTTGTGGTGGTTCAAACTTCGTTTGAAATACTGTTAGAATAAAGTTCTAATTAGCTTGCACTACAAAGTGGTTGTTACGTCAGTCACTGCGGGCCGAATAGTGCGAAATAAGTGGTTTTTTGCGATTTTCAAAAAATATATTGATTGGACTAAAAAATAAAACACTACGATGGTTTTATGATGGCTTTTTTTGGTTTTTGTTGGTGGTATGGTGGTTTGGTTGAATGGTTTGGTGGGATGGTTTGTAAAATTATTTGCCAAAAAAACAGAATGATCGCATGTATTTTAGTATGGTTTTACTCGTTAAAAGAAATTTTTAGGAACAAGTTCGTGATTTTTTTATCGAGTAAAATTAGTTGTATTATGTTTTCAAAACACTATCATACTAGTCCTGAAGAATCTAAATATATAAAAGAAGAAACTGACTGAGTCATCTATCAACGCACAGCCCAAACCGCTGGGTCTACAGATTCCAAATTTGGCAAGTAGCTTCCTTATGTGGTCTAGGGGTGCACTAAGAAAGGATTTTTCAAAATTCAACCGCTAAGGGGGTTTAACGGGGCTCCAAAGTTTGTATGGGGAAACAAGATTAGTTAGTCTATTTTATTCGAAACTTTATAGGAGTGCTCCTATTAATAAATGAGTAGAAACGGGTTTCAGGTTTTTTCAGAATTCAACCCCTAAGAGGGAGAAATGGGGTGACGAAGTCTAAAAATCAATGCACAGCCTAAACCGCTGGGTCTACAGATTCCTAATTTGGCAAGTAGGTTCCTTATGTAGTCTATGGGTGCACTAAGAAAGGATTTTTCAAAATTCACCCCCTAACGGGGTTAGACGGGGCTCCAAAGTTTGTATGGGGAAACAAGATTAGTTAGACTATTTTATTTGAAACTTCACAGGAGTGCTTTGATAAATGAGTAGAAACGGGTTTCAGGATTTTTCAGAATTCAACCCCTAAGAGGGGGAAATGGGGTGACAAAGTCTAAAAATCAATGCACAGCCCAAACCGCTAAGTCTAGAGGTTCAAAATTTGGCACATAGGTTCCTTATGAGGTTTAGGGATGCACTAAAAATATTTTTTCAAAATTCACCCCCTAAGGGTTTGAAACGGGGGTCCAAAGTTTTACATGGGGACTACAGGAGTACTCCTATTGATAAATGAAAAACATTTGTGTTTCAGGTTTTTTCAAAATTCGACCCCTAATATGGAGAAATGGGGTGACATATTCTGCAAATCAACATGGCTTTGGTTTGTATGGTGTATCGGGTCAGGTGTATTACAAAAACAACGATTTTAAGATTTAATGTGGTGGACCTGAAATATCATCATCCAGGGGATGGGATTGGGGTGCGATGGGGTTGAAATGTCTAAAAATCAATATGGGTGTCGATACCGAGACTATCAGGGGTGCTGATTACGAATATGGCATTTATTTTGAGTTCAGAGAGTTAGATTTTTTGATTGTTAGAGATTCAGAGAGGTAGAGTAACGATGATGATAATTGTGATAACAATAATGATGATTGTGATAACGATGTTGATTTGTGATTACGATGATGATGATTGTGATTACGATAATAATGACTGTGATTACGATGATGGTGATTATGATGATGATGATTGTGATTAGGATGATGATAATTATGATTACGATGATATAAATAGTGACAGTGATTGTGATAGAGACAGTGATTGTGATAGTGACAGTGATTATGATAGTGACAGTGATTGTGATAGTGACAGTGATTGTGATAGAGACAGTGATTGTGATAGTGACAGTGATTATGATAGTGACAGTGATTGTGATAGTGACAGTGATTGTGACAGTGATTGTGACAGTGATTGTGACAGTGATTGTGACAGTGATTGTGACAGTGATTGTGACAGTGATTGTGACAGTAATTGTGACAGTGATTGTGACAGTGATTGTGACAGTGATTGTGAGAGTGATTGTGACAGTGATTGTGACAGTGATTGTGACAGTGATTGTGACAGTGATTGTGACAGTGATTGTGACAGTGATTGTGACAGTGATTGTGACAGTGATTGTGACAGTGATTGTGACAGTGATTGTGACAGTGATTGTGACAGTGATTGTGACTTGTGACAGTGATTGTGACAGTGATTGTGACTTGTGACAGTGATTGTGACGGTGATTGTGACTTGTGACAGTGATTGTGACAGTGATTGTGACAGTGATGGTGATTGTGATAATGACTGTGATGGTGATCGTGATAGTGATGGTGATTGTGACAGTGATTGTGACAGTGATTGTGACAGTGATTGTGACAGTGATTGTGACAGTGATTGTGACAGTGATTGTGACAGTGATTGTGACAGTGATTGTGACAGTGATTGTGACAGTGATTGTGACAGTGATTGTGACAGTGATTGTGACAGTGATTGTGACAGTGATTGTGACAGTGATTGTGACAGTGATTGTGACAGTGATTGTGACAGTGATTGTGACAGTGATTGTGACAGTGATTGTGACAGTGATTGTGACAGTGATTGTGACAGTGATTGTGACAGTGATTGTGACAGTGATTGTGACAGTGATTGTGACAGTGATTGTGACAGTGATTGTGACAGTGATTGTGACAGTGATTGTGACAGTGATTGTGACAGTGATTGTGACAGTGATTGTGACAGTGATTTGTGACAGTGATTGTGACAGTGATTGTGACAGTGATTGTGACAGTGATTGTGACAGTGATTGTGACAGTGATTGTGACAGTGATTGTGACAGTGATTGTGACAGTGATTGTGACAGTGATTGTGACAGTGATTGTGACAGTGATTGTGACAGTGATTGTGACAGTGATTGTGACAGTGATTGTGACAGTGATTGTGACAGTGATTGTGACAGTGATTGTGACAGTGATTGTGACAGTGATTGTGACAGTGATTGTGACAGTGATTGTGACAGTGATTGTGACAGTGATTGTGACAGTGATTGTGACAGTGATTGTGACAGTGATTGTGACAGTGATTGTGACAGTGATTGTGACAGTGATTGTGACAGTGATTGTGACAGTGATTGTGACTTGTGACAGTGATTGTGACGGTGATTGTGACTTGTGACAGTGATTGTGACAGTGATTGTGACAGTGATTGTGACGGTGATTGTGACTTGTGACAGTGATTGTGACAGTGATTGTGACAGTGATTGTGACAGTGATGGTGATTGTGATAATGACTGTGATGGTGATCGTGATAGTGATGGTGATTGTGATGATAATAATTGTGATCATTATGAAATCTGGCACATAGATAGTTTATAACCTGGATTAACATGTAGGATACTATTTACGCCTTTAGTGTGATCCCGTGGGACAGTTGCCGAACTTCACGCGGGCGAAGCCGCGGACAACAGCTAGTATCATATATTTTTCTAGTTTTGTTTATTGCAGTGAATCATATGCTTTTTTGAATTATAAAACTCGCGTTTAGCTCCTGTAGTCCCCATAAGCAAAATAATTCGATTTCTCATAATCTCTTCTGTTTTTTTTAAAATAATATACCTAAAAACTAGCCTAAGACCTCTAACATAAGACCAGTGTGTTCACCGCTCTAATCCAGAGTTTCACGGGAGCTTGTAACTTTGTCATTGTATGCAAAGTCTGTCCGCTTCCGAGCAACCAGAGCAGGTGACAGCCATGTTTACATTTCAACACCAGACACGGAAATATAGTGCAAGGAAAGGCCCGATAGCTTGAGCATTTGAATAAATTAGACATTAATTATGTTGTTATTGGCTGGGTTGGGTACTTATGAGGACAGGTAAATAGGCAGATATACTGAAACGTGGGAATACAATTGAATGGATTGAGAAGTTGCTAAATGATAGATATGATTTTACAAACTAGAATATTTCACCAATGAAAGGTTCAGCACATTTAAACTGCGTTCAATATCTGTCAAAGTCAACGATTCACAATCGAATTAATAACTCAATATTTTACTGATCTCCATTCGTTTGTAACGCGATTAAGAACGATTAAGTTGTCTTCATTATTATTGCATTTTAACGGCGGAAACTGTGCGAAAAGTTTTAATAGATTAATCGGAGACTGGAGACCCACTTGCATCACAAATAGCTTAGTGCGAATTTCACCAATTAAATTGAACGGGATCAGGACATCTTATCCGCGTTCAACAGGTGCTAGACTGTCAATATTTAATAGCAATGATGACACTGACAACCCATATACGCAGTTTACATGTCCATAACGCGTTTAGTTTCGTTGCAATTCAACCTCAATAGAGCAATATGGTATTCGTTTTATGGCCATGTAATTTTTTTATAACTTAACTAATAAAACAAGCGAAGATCGCTTAACAAATAATTCCACAACAAATGGAAATTACTGAACGCTATACCAATGACATTGTCCATTACAAAAGCAACACCCGTGCTACAACATGATTCTCTACGTATAAATTCCACCTTTATAAACTGCGACAGCTGCATAAAAAACGTCAGATTATTTGTACTTGAATGTCGAGTGAGGCTCATCTCTTTACCATTGCATATATTTCAACTCGTCTTATTATTTCGTGCCATTGAATGCCGGTGACGAACTGACGACTTGTATGAATATGAAGCAACCTCAATAGAGATGTTGTCATACATTTCAGCCTTTGATGGACACAGGTCCTGTGGCAGTTACACATAGTGCATTGTTTATTGTTTATGGAGCCTTGAACCAGTAGGGTGTTTGTAGTGCATGTAAATCTAGATCGCGTGGTTGGAAGGTAATATTTGCTTACATCGAAATGGTCGGCTATGTCTTGAGAGTATTGCAGTTATTTCTGGGTTTAATCTTCTTTTCTAGCATTTGGTTAAAAGGTAGAGTAATCAAGCCGTTTCAGTAGTAAGTTCAGGTAAGAAAACTAGTGTTGCTGAATCCTGCAATTCATAATGTTTGGCACCTCACCGATTTATAGTGCGTTTGAAGTTTGAGGTGGTATATTAAAAGAATCACAATCTAAATATTTTATTTCATATAGGCCTACGTGGGCATGTAAAACGTCGAGAAAATGTGCTCGGTTCGGGTTGATCGTTTCGTATGGCGAAGATCCGGCAAGAAACTTCATAGTTCTCCACTCCTCCAACTTCAAAGGTTACCTCATCACTATCGGTGATGAGGTAACCTTTGAAGTTGGAGTAAATGACAAAAAAATCTAATTAGTCCGTCATATAAATTTCCAAAAAATATTAGACACGTATTTTTAATTTTTTCACGTAAAAAAAATGAAGATGATACAGTGCGTCGAAAACTCGTGTGACGTCACATTTATGTAATTTTTTTTATCAAATGTGACGTTACAAGCCCCACTCATGATCTTTTACATGTTTTATCTTCATCAATTTTTATTAATTTGATAAAATAAAAAAAAACACGTATCCAATATTTTTCAATAATCTAACTGACGGACTGAACAGAATCATACTTTTTTTAGTCATGAGTCATCATCCCTATTATGTCTGCTTTAATTCAATGCTCTAGCAACAGTTTACAGTTACATACAGTTTTTTAAGGATGCCTGGCATCACTACTGTCACACGTATCCTCATTTAATTCATCATGATCATTATCAGGCTCTAAAAAACCAGTTGAATGTACTTACTTGGTATCAATATGCAGTATTTTCATGTCCATGGCGTGCACGGTGGTGAAGACGTTGGTGGCGCCGTGCACCACGCACTCGCGCGTCTCGGGCATGGCCAGTGGCGTGCACACTGCCAGGAACACTGGCTCGTTGCGGCTACACAGTGGCAGGTATGATACGTAGTGCCCACGGACTAGAATTACCTAGAAAAGAAAAACAATTGATTAATTAGGTGTTTTGTGGATGTAATTTATGCTGAAAATTGTGTGAACTTCTGTTCTTTTCAAGAAGGAAACAGGGCCGGATTGTAGGAGCAAGTGTATGCAGGGTGGAGATCGGTTGTCATGGTATGAGCATTTGAACGTGATACAGAGGAATGAGGAAAATGTCATGAGGGAAGTTTGGAGAACATGAATGTGGATATAAAATAGATAGGTAGTCTGTGTGAAAGATGTTTGAGATGACTCTAAGAAAAGTGAGAAAGACTGCCGACCACAAAATTTTCGATAAGAGAATGATGATGATTGCAGTAGAAATTTACAGTCAAAAATTCAACTCCTAAGGGAGTTAAATAGGGGATGAATGTTTGTCCGTCAGTTTTAATGTTAAAATTTTGTGTTTAGGCTGACGATTGAAAATTAATTTATACAAATGCCTAGCGTTTTTGATAATTCCAGCCCCAAAGGGTTAAAAAAGGGCATGAAGTTGTGTTTGGAAAGTCCTTAATTTTCGAAGTAAAAATCGGAAAATTTATTGTCTAGGCATATAGTTGGAAGCTAACGCAACGGTGTTGTAAGCATTTCAATCCTTAAGAGGAGAAAAGGGGGATGAAATTTAGTTTTTTCAAATAAATGTTAATTTATCGAAAAAATAAATTAATTTTCAATTAATCCCTTCTTGGTATTGTCACTACAAAAGTCGCTTTCTCTGTCCCTATATCCCTATGTATGCTTAAATCTTTAAAACTATGCAACGGATTATGATGCGGGTTTTTTTAATAGATAGAGTGATTCAAGAGGTCGAAGGTTTTAGTATATAATTTGCGGGCGGGCGAAGCCGCGGGCATCAGCTAGTACAAAATATAAATGATAACTCAGTAATAATCCTTCCTTATTCGTTGTCTACATTATAAAGGAACGTACTGTGCAAAATTTCTAGGTCCAAGGGTTTGGGCTGGGCGTTGATGAGTCAGGCGAAATGTGACTGGCGCGCGGAACGGTGTGACACTTTTTCGTGCGTGCAGCCGGTGTTTATCGATTTATAAGAAGTTATCACGTCCAAAATCTAAGTAGATGGCAAATCATGTGTCGACTGTATTCCATTTATTTGAAGTCAGATAAGAAGAAGACGATAAGACGGAACGACTAAAACGACGAACGGACGGTAAGAATAAAATATCACACGTGTAAATCCAAGCAACTACGCACATCAACACAATACCGTATCACCATCGCGCATCGCTACAACGATCGCCTTACATCAAGGCCTTAAAAAGCTTTTTACAACTGATACATTCTGTGACCCGTTCCCCGGTAAGGCGTGGTACAGTGACATTCTTAAAAATTTCAACTACAATGGTTTAAGTTCCATACAATAGTTCACAGTTCAGACCGCTCACTAACGTATCTTCGATCCGGATTTGAACAACCTTGAACGATATTTTATTGTGTATCGAAGTATCGTATTCATAGTATCGGTTTTGTTTAGAATCTGGTTGGTATGGAGCATCGCTGCCTCGCTGTGTGTGGTTGTGAATTTGTGATTAATGGTTCTAGTTGTAATTGATTTGGAAAGGACTTGTGGAGTTGTATTTGAGTAACGTCTGGGTAGATTAATATAGGTGTTCTCCCTTTTAATTTTCGTATCGCGTACTGACGGTCAAGCAATTTTAACCCATATACTCTGACAGATAAGGTTTAAAAGTGATCGAGCGCGGTAGTACCTATTGGTGCTATAGAATGTGTTCTTGGTTCTAAAATTGTTGGAGATAGGATTTCTGTCTCGTTGGACTACTAGTTGCAAAGAGCTGATTGAGCATGAGAACTTGGGTTCGATTCTCAAGTCAGGCAAAGTGTTATTGAGTTTTTCTATCAATCTCAGCCTTTTAGGAGTCTGGATTTATGCCTAGTTGGCGCAATACTCTTATATTACACGGGAATTAAACATAACTAAAATAAATAAATAAAATAAATAAATATCGCTGGACATTACACACAGCGCCATCTAGTGCCACACTAAGCAACGAGGCTTGTGTCGTGGACACTAGATAGTTAATATACTACATAGATACTTTTTTTTTTTGTAAATACATATTTATTATACATATAAACATCCATGACTCGGAAACAAATGTCCATGCTCTAAGAGCGTAAGGTAGCCTCACTACCGCTGCGCCATTCGGGTCGTCAAAACAAAACTGGCAAAATATGGACTACCAAATCTACACCTCTATGATTACATGCGTGATTTTTAATTATTAGAACTTCGATACTGACGTCACAATCTTACTATGAATACGCCAGGAAACAATAAGTCGATACAAAATATCATTGTATCGTTGCGTAAAAACTTTAATCTACTTAGCAAGATATATTTAAATGATGTCTGCAGCTGTAGGTCAGATTGTATCATGATCTTAAATAGAGCACCGTATTGTATGACAACATTATTTCTGAATGCAATTTTGAATCACTGCTATGACTGCTATGCTAATTGTGTAGGAAATACGTTGGTGGATGAGGAATTCTGTTTTATAAATTAACGTAGAAATAAGATAGGTGATGATCTACCTAGTGCTGAAGATTACTGGAATTACCTGGATGAGACACGCACAGGCCACGGAAGCATGGCGCAAAGGAAGAGAAGTCCATACTCAGTGTCTTTAGATTCTTCAATTAAACGTCGAATTTCTTGACATGAACTTCAATGATCGGAGTTTATTTTTACACAGGTACAATGATATAATTGGTTTTCATGTCGTCAGTATAAACAAAAGTCACAGAAGTCGTATTAAGATGACGGATAGCACAGAACATATATATTTTTTCGTCGTAACAAACTAGCGCCCTCTCGCGGCGCCTAGCGAAAATGACAGGCGACATTCGGGTCGCATTGAACGAACTATTTTGAACACTCAGCAATGGGTGGAATAAGACTGCTAATCATAACGATGAAGATGGATGCGAATCATAACACAATGCGAAAAATTTTGCTATTGAAAAAGATACATATATACAGGTTGTTAAAGTAGTCGCGTGCCATTGTTTAGGGGTGAGTTCAGTATCGATAAAGAACCCGTAAAAAATAAAAAAAAATCCAAAAAAATAAAACATAAAAAAAATTATTGCAAGATCAACCTAATTTACTACCTACTAACTTAAAACAGCAATCAATTAGATTTAAAATTATTTTATATTGATATTTGAAGTTAGTAGGTACTAAATTAGGTTGATCTTGCAATATATTTTTTTGTTTTTAATTTTTTAATTTAAAATAGGAAATATTTTTTTTGGATTTTTATTTTTTAAAGGTTCCTTTATCGATACTGAACTCACCCCTAAGCTATGGCAAGCGACTACTTTAACACCCTGTATATAGGTAAATTATGGAAATTATGCTTTTCCTACTCCTCTTTTAATCATCGAGCTTCATTGTCTCGGCGCTTTTTTGATGGTTGCCACTGTTGATTCTAGCTTTCAGGAGTTACAGTGGTTTGGGGATAGTGTGGCGGGATTGTCCAAAAAAGGCCAGGGTACTATAAAGTAGTAGTTACATGTTTGACAAGCTGAATAGGAATACAACAGACAGGAGACTAAAATCATGAATTAAAGGATGCTTAACGATCTGATTGGTCAATTCAACTCTTAGGAGCAAATGTTTTTGTGATGAGCATGGACATTTGTTTCCGAGTCATGGATGTTTATGTTTATAATAAGTATATGTATTAAGAAACAAAAAGTATCTATGTAGTATATCAACTATCTGGTGTCCACTACACAAGCCTCGTTGCTTAGTGTGGCACTAGATGGGGCTGTGTGTTTTGTCCAGCGATATTTATTATTTATTTATTTAATAGGGGCCGGAGTGTCAGCTACATAATCTGAACGGTCATAACAATTAACAGGGAGCTTTGCAGTATATGAAAAGATTCTAATGTTATCTCGTTATGGCGAAATGCATAATTAGGGTAAAAAGTGTTACTAATGCCCTATTTCACGTCGTCCGGTCCGGTTAGCCACTACTTATCGAATAAATTCAAAAAATGGAACATAATTTGTATGAAGTTATCTGCTAAGTAAGTTAACGGAAATTTAATTGTAGGTAGGAAAACAGGCCCTTCCTTAAAAACTCAAGCAGATACGTGCCACTTCTCTTAAAGATAGAAATGTAGCTCATTTCCATCATTCATCTATCGGGAGGTCCGTAACACGGCATCAATTAATAACCTGTTCTAACACCCTTCAAACAAGATCTCAAATCCTTACCCAGATTAGACTTAAAAAGAATTAAATTGACATACAAGTACTTATGAGATTAAAACTAAAAGTTTGTTCGTAAACCGATTGGTTCCGTCGACGAGACGCCCACCGAACAAAATATGACGATAGATTAGCCGGATACGATGTGAGATTATCGAATGACGATACGCCCAAACGTATGTTGGTGTTTGGCGTAAGGGATAAGCGGTAGAAGGCTTCGATTGGCGTAGAAATAAAATAAAGGAAGGAACATTTGAAATAAACATTAGGAACGCTCTTTTTATTAGCGATTGCCAATAGCTGTAGAAGCATGACTCTCATGTTTATTTTTAACCTAATATGGTTATGATCTTATTGCGCTATCATATTATATAATACATTTTTTGACATTGGTGATCAATCCTACATTCAGACCAGACACGTGGAATTAAAATAATACTAAACTTATACTGACGCTTACGGGGATAACTCCTTGATTTTCAATTATTCTGATCTCCCGATATTTTGACGCTTTTGCAAGCATCATGATCGCGGGAAAATCACGGACGATATCCCGTAAGTGATAGTGTAAGTTTTGTTATAAACCGTGAAAGATTAAAACAATGTTTAAAATAATACTATTGTTATCTCGTCCCTGAATTTAAATAAGTATTATTTTTAAACTGGTAAGCAGTGTTTTTTCAGTCGTCGTGAGTGCTGGCTGACTGATTAGTTTAGTATTCCCTTCAATCTTTTTTTCAGGTTTATTTCAAGGTAGTTAGGTCTCAAAAATTCTATTTTAAAACAAGAAAAATGCTGTTAACAGAAAATACCTATCGGTATAATAGGCATGACAACAGTATCAAAAAATTGCAAATCTATTTAGTCCGTCAGTTAGAGTATTGGAAATTAAAGGGCACATATTTTTTGTTTTTGTAAATCAATGAATATTGACAGAAGATAAAACGCATCAAAACTCGGGAGTGGGGGCTCGTGACGTCAGAACTAGCTAAAAATTATACCTAGGCGTGACGTATTGAGAATTTTAAAAGCGTCATATCTTCGTCAATTTTGGTTTACGTAACAAAAGAAAAAACACGGGTCAAATATTTTTTGATAATCTAACTGACGGACTAATTAATTTCTTTTTTGTCGTCTCGCCTATAATAGGATCGAATATTTTGTAGCATTTTTCTAACACTATCGCTACAGCCTATGCCTTAATTCCTCAACAATATGGGTTCATAACAGTACAGAACAATCAATCTTGGCTTATTATCTATTGCGTGGAACCAAATCCATCAGAACCATACCGACTCTTGAAGTCACCAATGAACCACTTTCTACCAAGATAACGCTCGGTCGTGACCCGAAACACTGCCTTACAGCAATCCCTCTGACAATGGCGCTAGTAGTCGTACATTCTTCACTAATAAATTAGTTCCGATTTTCACCGCAATCGCTTTTGTATTCGTATATTGAATTGTCAAAGGCGATAGTGTTTTGATTTTAGAATATGACTTTATCTTTTGAAGTTCGAATGTCGTGCTGTATGGAGGTTGTTTGATAATTTGATTGTATTATTTTGATGGACTGTTGTGAATGGGGCGGTAAGAAGTTGAAATTAAACAGAATTGATTATATAGAAATGAGAGGAGCTCGTGGCTAAATAATAACAGCCGCTCGGTCGATATTCGAGTTAAGCCACACTTGCTGAAGCTGGTCCGTGGATTGGTGATTACATCCCGAGTTTCAGTACAGTTCAGTGCCTCGGAAAGCAGGTTAAGCCGTTTTTCACGGCTGCCATTTATAGATCTTTGACAGTCGCTACAGGCAGTCAGTGGCCCGAAAGTCTGACCAAGGGGTATCGTCCGGGGCTGCGGGAATGTTCGAAAGAGATACCGTGGCCCCGGAACACAAAGGGCGGTGAAGGAACATGGATGGGTTTTAGTCAGTAAAAGTCTGACACTCCCTCCCGCTCCGCCCAGAGCGGGATGAGTCATTTGATGATTTCCCATCCCTAAAAAAAAGGGCTATCGTACCCAGTATTAGGTACCTAACTGGTTTGTGGAGGTCATGATAGGCATTCGCTCCAGGTAAAATACTGGTATTCAGCTGCATCCGGTTAGACTGGAAGCCGACCCCAACATAGCTGGCAAAAGGTTAGGCAGATGATGAACAGTATTTTATTGGTTTTGTGTTTTTATCTATGGGCGTTAAGTAGTTGCCTGATAATAAAATGTTTCTTTTTTTTTAAATTGCAGAATCGATTGCGTTGAGGTACGAAAATTTTAATGCGTGAGCGTGATGCACAAATAATGATAACTAATTCGTCTTCTAATTATATTTCCTGACTGATCACAAGTCTAATACGATTAATCATATCAGTTGAAGGCAAAATAAAATCAACAAAAAACTCCTAAACTTCGATCACGATTTGCTAACGGAAATAAACTATATCGTCACGTCCCTAGTAACTGTAAACATAAAATAATTTTAAATAATAAATTTCACTGGACATTACACACATAGCCATCTAGTGCCAC
Organism: Xestia rhomboidea; assembly: GCA_963853795.1. Classification (NCBI taxonomy): domain Eukaryota; kingdom Metazoa; phylum Arthropoda; class Insecta; order Lepidoptera; family Noctuidae; genus Xestia; species Xestia rhomboidea. The sequence goes on from OY970778.1 coordinate 10,769,957, forward strand.
ACTAAGCAACAAGGCTTGTGTCGTGGACACCAGATAGTTGATATACTACATAGATACTTTTTATTTGTAAATACATACTTTTTATACATATATAAACATCCATGACTTGGAAACAAATGTCCATGCTCATCACACAAACATATCAAATGTTTGTGTGATGAGCCTACCGGGATTCGAACCCGGGACCCTAAGAACGTAAGGCAGCCTCACTACCGCTGCGCCATTCGGGTCGTCAATATATACATAACATCGCGCCTGTAACCCCCGAAGGGTGTAAGCATAGATTTATCTGCAAGACTGCCTCATTGATCGATAGCAAGCGCGACTGCATGAGGTCCTAGGTTCGATTCCCGGGTCCGGCAAAGTGTTATAGGGTTTTTCCATTCGGAATCTCTCAGTAGCAGCCACGGCGGAGTCCGGATTTGTGCCCGGTTCATGACAATAGGCTCGCCCCCTATAACATCAGGCTAAATGTAGGAGTACTAATAGGTACTCCTCTGCTTTACACTTCAGGGATAATAGGCCTAATGTTATGTTACGTTATTTGCAGAACTATAAAATTTCACCTGACTGTAAAAAAAACTTCAAATCACACAAACTCGAACTCAAAAAATGCCAAAAAACCGTCCAAAAACCGTTAACTATTGTTTATCTAAACAGTCTGAGGGCAAGACCGATTACCCACAGACCAAACGTCGGCAAGTGGTCACAAGAGTCACGCCCGCTCGTGTGGAGTCACGAATCGTTACGTCACACCTTCTTTTTTCAAAGTTATCCTTTATAACGGTATGCGCACGCGCCGGTATCGGTATCGGTGTCGTGTGCGGTTCATGTATTTTATTATATTAGCGTTGATTGATTGGTTTCGATATCCTATTGATAAAGTTTGACCGATGTGTGTGTTTTAAGACGATTATATATTTGTGTTTTAGTACTGCTGTCGTTGCAAGCGCTATTGCTGAACATGAAGTCCATTTGAGCTGACGTTTGATTCCCAGCGCGGGGTCATGGCGTCTTCATTCTCCTGCCCTTATCTCAATTTATTTCTTCTTCTTCCATACTTTTATAATTAACCTGTCGGGGAAAACTTTATTAGGTTTTTAATCAGGAATTTCTCAGTACCAGCACGGATTCTAGAATAGTGCCCTGTTGATGGCAATAGTTTTCATGGTACTTAAACATAACTGGCGAAATGTGGCCGTAATAAAAAGGTACACCTCTGCCTAACCCTTTGGGAATTACAGACGTGAAGTTATGTTATTATACTACTATAGTTGCTGCCAGTTAAGGCGCCTCCCCGAGCAAACGACCTTGAGCGAGCAGTTTTTTGGAGCCTACTCCTTTTTATCCAAAAGAAAAACCACCTAATAAAAATACATTAAATTTCTACATATTCTTGACACCAAAATTTACGTTTTTTTTTAAATAGCCTATTGTTTAATAAATCCCCTCACAACGAAACTACATAATGAGAAATAATGATTTATAACATGCTACTCCTCGTAAAGTAACCATTATTTTGATTTGCTACTTAAACTAATGGATAGACAATTTAATAATGAACATAATGGTCGTTTTTTTCGTTTGTCGTCGACTATTTGATTTTATAAAGAATAAAAACCACTCATTTCGCACTATTTGGCCCGCAGTGACTGACGCGTGACGTAACAATCACTTTGTAGTGCAAGCTGATTAGAACTTTATGCTAACAGTATTTCAAACGAAGTTTGAACCACCACAAATAGAGTTGCTAATTTTGGTCGGGGAGGCGCCTTAAGATGACAATAGCGGTCATTGCCCTTTCCCTAATAATTATCTCTTCGTATGAACCAAAAAAAAAAACATGTATCGAATGAAAACATGTCGAAGATCACGATAGATTCAAGACTTAAAGAGGTTTGCTATGACTTATTTTTGGTTTTCAAAGTTAAAAACTTTAATAAAAAATGGTGGGTCAATGACCGCTATTGTCATCTTAACTGGCAGCAACTATAGTAGGTATATGTGTCGTGGTGTTAGGTACTAATTTAGTGTTGAATCGACGTAGGTATGTCGTGAGAAACATTGCTCGGTGTTTGATAAATTACTGGGCCAGAGATCGTGATTGTGTATTTGTCATACGTTTCTTGATTTTAGTGAATTATAAATGAAATATTGGTGTTTCGATGTCAAGATACTGTTCAAGCGATTTTGATATCAAATGCCGGTAGTTTGCCTTTTAAAGACATCGATGGAGTTTGTTAAGTTACTAGCGAGTAGCGACCCGCCCTTGCTTCGCACGGCGCCACCTATTGGGTCCAAAACTATCCTATCTCTCTCACCCAACCAACCACACCACACCAATCGTACACATTCACAAAATTTCAAATAAATCGGTTCGGTGGTTTTGGAGATTAGTGAGTACGAAGTACGAACACGGTGACACCGGTGACACGCGAGTTTTAAATATGAAAGTTTTCCAAGTGCAATTTACAAGACAGTTATAAACTTATAAATACTTAAAGCTATATTTAATTAAATTAACCTTTTCAAGGAAATTTTAAAACTCTTAATTGACGCTTCCCGTGACCCAAGGGCTGGCTTTTACCATGGCTAGAGGCTTAGCGTTGCCATACAACGTGGCAACGCCGCCGCCAGTCTCCTGCCCGCGTAGCATGACCACCGTAGACACGAAAGAGAAACGACAAATCTTTTGTTCATCTGTCATTTTGTCGATTCAATGACAGATGAACAAAAGAGTTGTCGATTCTCTTTCTTGTCTACGGTGGTCATGCTACGCGGGCTGGAGACGTTTTCTGATGAAACATTGTGGTACACTTGTTTAAGTTTCTAATACATCACTTATTTTACAATTTATTGTTTTATGTAGCATGTTTTTGGTGAAACGGAACGCACTGTCAAAACACACCGTCCTCGATAACTCCGGTATTGACGTCAAAGTTCATTGTGTCAAAAAACACTTTTATTTAAAAAGTGCTAAAAGTTTCACTAAAATTTTATTATAATATTGTTATTGCAATTTTTACTTGATTAAAGCACATACAATTGGTAAAATTATTTTATTAAGGTCAAAAAAAAAGATGTAAACAAGGCAGATTGTGGATAATGACGCCACATCATGGCCGCAAAAGTTTCGGACGTTTGAAGTGTCGTAGAAAATTGCAGGAGTTTAATATTATTTTTGTGCGACAAGCAGTAGTTGAACTTAACTATTAATATTATTCTTGGGTTGACAGTACTTTATTTTATTGATTTAAGTGAAGAAAAAAATACGTGCATATTCCCTATTGTATTGAAAACTTTAGTTACATATAATATCCTCGCATAATCGTCATAACTTTTTAGCCAGCCCGTTACAGAAACATTATACGTAACAAACACTCGGTCACACGTTTCGCACACGGCATGCAAATAATACATCTTAATATAGAGAGCAGTGGCTCGAGTTTTGTTATTACAATCAGATGAATTTACATTTCATAAATAAATGCATCTCTGCCGGTGCCCTAACGACGCCACACTCAATGTTTCTGCTACACATAAACTGTATGAGTACCTTAATTTAAATAACACGCCACGTTCTTCTCGACTGTACCTATTCTATGGTGTGAATATTATGTTAGTAAAGATATAATGTCCAAGCGTTTTTGCATTGAGTGTACCTTGCGAGGTGTTCGCGGGTTTGTGTGCATAATCCTGTAAACTTGTGTCGGACGCGAGTTTTTGCGTTAGGTTTTCAATATATCAGTAGTGGCATTGAAATACTGCACATCATATAGTAGAATTGCTTTGTAAATCCTATGTTGCGCTCTATAATCTCCCCTCGGTGTGATGATGATGCCATCTAGCTGATTTCGGCCACAGCGACTGCATTCGAGGGCTTTTTAGGGTGGTTGTCGAGAGCTTTGGTGTGCTGCTCTTTCAAGTGGTTAGCATATCCAACTATGTTCGAAAAACTCCGAACACAAAGCGGACATGTCAGAACACCATTGACGAAATTGTATAGCTTCATCGTATTATTAACACTGAAAACGGGATATTTATCATGTTTTACTATTTGTTTTGAGTTCTCGATATTTCGGCGCTGTTGTAAGCAACTCACGGTTAAACTAGTCGTATCATAAACTTACGGATGGCTAAAATGTTTTTCATCACCATCGCTTTGTCCCCTTGTTTTAAGGCTTGAGGTCTCAGTCTCTTATATAGGGTGGAAGGGACAACGACGCGCATGACGATTACCACGTATTGTGCCCACCCACCCTCCACCACACATCTGTTCTATACATTTTGAGCGTGCAGTTTTGGCACTTTTGTAGGAAACAGCTGATTACGTACGAAGTTATAATGAGCCTTTCCGGAGTACTATACAGCCAGATGGCGTCGCGACAGACCTCGTAGAAGGGCAGGACAAGCTGGACGAAACCAACGATTAGTGTATAGATACAACTGAATGTGCTGTTCACTAGAAACACTAGTTAGGGTTTAGAATAAAACCACCAAATTATCAGTAAGTAGATGAACTACTTCAAGGGTACGTGCACCCGCTGCCCGGGATAAGTGTGGACTGGTCGACACACAGAACCTTCAAGCTCACGCTACGTTTAACATGTCTTTCTTGTGGGATGATGCAGGCTAACTGCATCTGTTATAATGAGAGATTTACTTTGGAGTCCCACTTGGACATTTTAAACACATCGGCATCATCAACCAAAATCAAGTTGGCACTCAGACTTTCTATTTTGATTGACTGCGCATGGACCCTGTAATTTTGAAAATTAATTCCCGCTATAATTCCGATTCGCTCAGAAGCGGTTCATAGTTCAAGTTTTTGCGTAATGGCGTAATGAAATGAGTCTTATGTTATGAGCAATAGTTTAATTGGCCAATCACATGTACTAGCATGATAGTTTCACTTACTGTAACTACGTAAGATTTGCATAACTTGCTAATTGCTCTAATTGGAATGTTTTTTGTTTTGAAATAGTTTACAGAAATAATCGAAATCTACAAATTTGTATGTAGTGGGTAATCTCCGAAACTAATGATCGGATTCGGAAAATTCTTTCACTAATGAAAAGCAACCCTATCCCCAAATATCATGAACTATATTAGAGCATTCCCGTGGGATGATTTCCGACTATAACGGGAGCGAAACCGCGGGCTAAATCTTATAGTAATAGATATTACCAGTGAATTATATTAGTGGGTGTAACGACACCCACTAGTAGAAGTAAGTAAAGGTGACTACGCTTAGATAAAGCTGCTCAGCTTCTAGATGAGCAAGCAGCCATACCCAACCAGTAAAGCGGACGCTGGTTTCTTGGCGTTTACGTATCTACTTCTTCATGGCACGTTCCCCCGTAAACGTTTATTGTAGACACCATTGGATTTTAACCAGTTCATTAATGCACATTTACAGGCTTAGTCATAGTGTTTCACCTCAAATATAAAATATATATTCCGCTTTTTTATTTCGTCGATACAGTTAGGTCGTGAATCTAGAATACATGTTCCGGTAAAAACCACACCCTGTCTGCGAATGACGCCGTTCCGTTCATCTATCAAGGAGAACCAAAAGAAGGAAGGAACGGCTTAATATCAAATAACAACAAAAAACAAATCAAAGTCGGAGGTCACCCAAAAAAACGGACATCACAACTTTTTATTAACAATAATTGCCTACAGATTGCACTATTCTATACACATTAGCGCTCGTATCAATTACAAAAGAAATTCTTTGAATGATCATGATGCTCGTATTAGGCAAAAAGCTCACATACATATCATATATCATTTGGACGTGTTCTCACGAACACTAAAAATCAAGTACCAATCATTACGCAGAACCCCGTGAACCAACACGTAGGTATATTAATTCCAATAATGACCATACGAATGAGCCTTCTTTCGTCACAGACCGTATAGAAAACATCAAATACATATAATTAGAGGCATCTATAAACTACGGTAATTGTGAACCGTCTTCTTTAATTACGAAGGCCGGTATCGAAGGTCTTGGTAGAGTTGCTTGTGAAATATATTTTGTTAGTGATGTACTGGACATGTATTGACATACTAATCGACTAACTGTGCACGACTACGTGATAATTAAACTGTCGATGTAATGTATCGTCACGTAATCGGAGTTGGACTTTCGTGGAAACAGTTTGCCCATTACGACGGCCAATTAATAGCAGACGAGCTTTAATTTTATGGGGTACAATTGAAACTGCAGTAACTTGGGCATAAAAGGGAAATAATTAGACTTTGCTAAACTTGGACTGGTCCATCGAGTAAGCCATTGTGTTAAGCCTGATTGCTGCAACTTCATTAATCACAAATGACTGCTTTATTTTAAGATAGAAAATTCTGCAAAAATTCGCATTTTGACAAATGATTTACAAATGCAGATTAATTAAATATTTGGACGGAAAACATTAAATAATTGGCAAATAACACTCCCAACAATGAAAGCAGATGATTAGATAATTATGTAGTTACATATTAGAAACTTTTCCACACTAAACATTGTGACAATGTTGGTCAATGTGTTAATATTTGCGAGAGCAGAGTATCCGTGTGCTGAGACTGAGAGTAATCGCTGCACATTCCGATACACAAAACATCAGACGCTGAGCATCATTATACAGTGACAAAAGAACCTTGCGCAACTAGTTAAAATGTATGCTCTCCTGGTACAGATGGAGAAACAAATCAACTGAATATTGGAAATAATGATGATACAGAATCAGAATTTGTAACAAAATCAGCAAAAAATGAAGGAGTTAGTGAGCCAATCGTGAGTCCGATATAGAGAAATTTTATATACTTAACGATTGTTCAGAATTTCCAATGCAAAAGTTGAAAAAGGAACTAGGTATTAATAATAATTGAAAAACCTTTTCATTGTGTTGTAACATGCTAAAATCTGGATAAGGCTCGACAGGATCGTGGAGAGAGGCGACAAAGAGATGTTTGTCTGAAGTGCCTGAAGTCGGGTTGTGGATGATGATGATGATAATGTAAGATTTGTTGATATTACAAAGAAAAAACCAAAGAAAGCGGCGGGGGGAAATGTGTGGGAGGTAAAGAATCGAGTTCTTTATTTTTTAGGCGCTGCTGGGAGGAGGTGATGTCAAGCAGAACTTTTACTTTATGATGATATAATGATGACCATTTTCGGCCACGGCGACCAATCTTAGCGGAGATTAGCCCATCGGTGCGGGAGATATTATAGTGGACAAGTGTGTGCGCAGACACAGGAGAACTCTCTGTTTCTTTACGAACACAGTCCGATGGGACGGCAATCCGACACGTCCGAAGAGAGATCAGGCGCAGATCCAAAGAACAGGAGTCAGGAGTGCTATTGGGTTTTTCCATCAAAAAATTCTCAGTAGTAAGCCCGGAGTTTGATAGTTGGTGGTATAATACCCCGTGCCTCGAAAAGCACGTCAACAAAAATACATTTACAACGACAGTAAAATAAGAAATCTCGCTCCACATACAGCTGCGGACGCTACCGATCGGTTCCACCGCACTAACCTTATTCCGCATCACAATAATGGTCTCTGATCATTTCTAAGCGCATTTCTTGCAATCGTCGACTATTACAACCGTATTGTTTAATGCCTGATGATGTTCGAATGTCTCGGAGATATTGTTCCAAGAAGATTAGATGCAATTTATGTTAATTTGTATTGTATGTCGTGTGGTCTTAGAAATAGATCTGCAGATCTGGTTGGCAAGCGGGTAATGGTGATATGATTAGCTTGTATATTCAATATGTACTGTATCGTTGCTCTAGTGGTTACAAACGCGAATGCTGAGGATGAAGTCCAGGTTTTAATTTCCAGGTCGGGCAAAGTTTTATTGGGTTTTCACATTAGCAATTTCTCAGTAGCAGCCATGGAGTCTGGATCTGTGCCCGGCTGATGGCAATATTACATAGGAGTTAAACATAACTGGCGAAATGTGTGTGTATTTTATGATACACCTCTGTTTAACTATGTTAAGCTATGTATATTCAATCCTAGCCAAAATAGTTTAAGTAGCCTTTGTTCCAAAAAATTACAACTTCAATAAATGAACAAAAAACCTTTGACATGAAAGGAAATCAATGATATCGTATATATAAAGACAATTTAACAAATCGTGGAACAAACTAAAGCTAAAAACGTAAAGATTGGCGTAAGATAACAAAGAACTATAATATTCGAGCAGAGGGTGAAGTCGGACTGTGGACGGTGATGAAGATGATGACGGCACACAAACGGTCTATGGTAACCCAGGGCCAGATAAGAGGAGCTCGTGGCTAAATAATAACAGCCGCTCGTCCGATATTCGAGTTAAGCCACACTTGCTTAAGCTGGTCCGTGGATTGGTGACTACCCATTACATCCCGAGTTTCAGTACAGTTCAGTGCCTCGGAAAGCACGTTAAGCCGTTTTTCACTGCTGTCATTTGTAGATCTTTGACCGTCGCTACAGGTAGTCAGTGGCCCGAGAGTCTGACCAAGGGGTATCGTCCGGGGCTGCGGGACTTTTCGAAAGAGATACCGTGGCCCCGGAACACAAAGGGCGATGAAAGAACAGGTAAAAGTCTGACACACCCTCCTGCTCCGCCCAGAGCGGGAGGAGTCATTTGATGTTCCAGTTCCCATTCGAAAAAAAAAAACAAAAAAGGTCCGAATGCGCGTTGGGATGACGATATCTTCAGAACAGCGGGAAACACTTGGATGAGAGACGCACAAAACAGGGAAGTATGGTAGAAGAAAGAGGCCTATACGGAGCAGTATGGTAATTTCAGGGAAATATGTTGAAGATGATGATACTGTCTGTGAATACCAGATTATGTTTTATTTGTCTCATCTTTGCTGTCATGTTCGTCGACTCCTCGATAGCTGATGACAGAACTTGGAAACTCGACTATGAAAAGGTTAAAATTAGCATTAGTAGCTTATTCAGCGTTTCTTTTTGTGTAATAATGATTCCATTCAACATTTTGTAGGATAGTTCAATCGATATCATTGTTGCGATTTTGTAATAGTTCATGGAGCTGTGAATACTTCTATAGATTCTTCCAGCCTCTTCAACTATATTTCTATATTATAGTCAATACTATTGCGTTGTTTCTTTAAATACTTACCGTAAGTTTCTCTGTAAATAAATCCCAAAATGTAAACTTTGCCCAATACAATTCGGCCATGAAATTCACAGTTTTCAATTATTTTATTGATACAATAAAACTTAAGGCAGACTACTAAAAATATTTAAGTACTTGATTTCGGAATTTCTTGATTGTTGTATATTAGGCATATTTTTCGATACCTATTATAACTTTTGAAACTAATTCGTACTATAAAGGTTGTAAAAAGACCTCCAAGAAGCACGTAGGTATTCTTCCTGTCATTCTTTTTTTTGTTTTAGATCATACCTAGGAAACTTCTAGCTACGGAGATATTGGAGGTCAAAGTTCAAACTTTTCCACACGTTTTTTTTAACAAGTTGACATTTTATAATTTTACTTTAAATACACCCATGACCCCCGTGCTTTTCAGCACAATGTTTAAGTGTGTTACATTGAACCCTACCGTTGAATGTGATTTTTCACACCAAAAAAACAGTTTGCGGAAAAAGTCGTTTCCCAGTAATATTTTTTTCCACAGTGTTACTAAGTTTGATGTACCGAATGCTTGGTTGACGACTTCGTGAAGGGACACTAAGTACTGGAGGATGACTTAGCATTTATCTTTATATTTTCAGTTCCCTTAATGACAGTATTATACGATAAGTCCCTAAATGATTACTCAGTGCCCACAAAACCTGTGTTTGTTAAATCTGTGTATGAAATATTTGGTCCATTACAGGTACGATAGTGTAAAGCCGATACTTGTATGTCGGTATCGTGCGCCCGCGACCATTAGCAGCGCTTGCGCAACACGCATTTAGTTCAATAGTTACAAGCGATTCTGGGGAAATGCTGTTATTTTCTGTATTGCAGTTAAGTTACTTTAATATTGTAATTATATGGAGTAAGTAGCTCATGTATTTTAATATACAAGTATAGTTAAATTATCTTATTTGTTATGAACTATATTTCATCATTCCTTCTACCCTTATTCCAATTTATTTGGGGTCGGCTCAGCATGCAAATAAATGCATGACATTTCCTGCCTGTCCTGATGCTTGCACATCACAGGAGCTGATGGACGCTACTGAAAGTGCTAAACTCATCGCCAAATTTTGGGCTGACTCAATTTAAATTGGACACGGATCGGCCCGAGAACCTGTTTTCCCAGAGACAGTGGGATGAGCCGCTCTGCAGGTTGGTACGGAATAAACTTATTAATACGTCAACCAATACTGCTGAGCGTGCCCGCCTGCTGGCTGTGGGTGAGTGGGAGTCGGGCCTCTGGCTTCAGGCACTACCGTCACCTAATATAGGCACCTTGTTGGGTGACACAACCTTCCGGCTCGCTACATGTTTGCGTTTGGGCGCTCCTTGTGGGGCTCCACATCGCTGTCAATGTGGTGAAGCAGTCGACTGCCTCGGACACCATGGCCTTTCCTGCAGTAAGAGTGCAGGTCGGATAGCGCGGCACGCTAGCATTAATGATCTCATCCGTCGTGCTCTTGCCACCGCCGGGGTGCCAGCTGTATTAGAACCCACTGGCTTGGCACGCGTCGATGGGAAGAGACCAGATGGTATGACCATAATGCCATGGAAGTTGGGTAGGCCTTTGGTGTGGGACGCAACTTGCGTCGACACCCTTGCGCCATCCCATCTTCCTAGCACAGTGGGCTGCGCTGGGGCGGCTGCTGCAGGTGCTGAAAACCTCAAACGGCGCAAATACAATAATTTAATTGTTAATTATGTGTTTGAGCCGTTTGGGGTTGAAACACTAGGGCCATGGGGTCCGAGTGCCCACCTAGTATTTCGAGAAATCGCCAAGCGGTTGGTCGACTCTTCACGTGACCAGAGGGCGGGCCTATTTTTTGGCCAAAGAATCAGCATTGCCATCCAACGTGGCAATGCTGCCAGCCTTCTGGGCACTTTTCCTGTTGACAGCGATGTGGACGAATTTTTTGACGCCCTGTAACGGTTACAGGTTATTACTTGTACATATTTTTATTATTATTTAGAGTTATAGTTTATATATTTAAACTAGCTGACCCGCGCAACTTCGTCTGCGTTATATAAGAGAGACAGAGAGATGGTTAGAGAGAGTGTGAGACACCCTTAAAAGATAGACATAAGTAACTTTAACCGTTTACGCAGCGCACGCAACGAAAGATCTCAAAAAGAACAATTTTTTCCTTTTTTTGCAACATTTTTCATTGATGCTCTGCTCCTATTGATTGTAGCGTGATTTTATATAAACGTTGTAACGTTGTAGTTTGTTGTTGCCTTCCCCGATAAATGGGCTATCCAACAGTAACAGATACTTTCAACTCGAACCAGTAGTTCCTGAAATTAGCGTGTTCAACCAACCAAACAAACACAGCTTTATAATATTAGGATATAGTATAGAATCAAGTAGGTAACAATTTAATTTCTCTGAAATATTTGCATTAATCGCTAAAATATTCAGTTTTTCTAAATAAGGGCTTCCCTCGCCAGCCTCCTCAGCCTTTTTTTTTTTTTTTTTAGTATGGCAAATCATCAAATAACTCCTCCCGCTCTGAGCGGAGCGGGAGGGAGTGTCAGACTTTTACTGACTAAAACCCATCCATGTTACTTCCTCGCCCTTTGTGTTCCGGGGCCACGTTATCTCTTTCGAATAGTCCCGCAGCCCCGGCAGGCTTCGGCCCTTGCCCCCAAAGAGAGTCAGCAATAGGGAAGGGGTCCTCCCTATTGCTGACTCTCTTTGGGGGCGCGCGTGGAACACGAACGCGCCGTCGACACGGCCTGTCGTCATGAGACGGACGGACGGCGAGCTAGCCTATAGCTCCCCGTCCACAGGCCCGCGCCTACGGTGGCCGGAAGCTACCACTTGGCCCCCGACGCCCGGGGCGTCTCCCGCGGCGGCCGGGACGTGAGGATATCTCCCTCTCACGTTCCGCCACCTCCTTCGCTAGCATGACTGCTTCGCAGAAGGAGGTGACGGCGTCCCATTCCGTCTCGCTCCGGACCATGGCACGAACCAGGGCCGGAAGCGAGAGGTCGCCGCCGCCGATCGCCACCTCGAGGACACGGCGGTGCTCCACCCAAGCAGGGCACACCTCCACCGTGTGCTCCACCGTGTCTTCCGGTCGATCCTCACAATGGAAACACCCGGGCGTCTCCTCCCGCCCGATTCGGTGCAGGGAAACATCCGTGTCCGGCAAGAACCTGCGTCAGGCGGAAGGTGAGGACGCCGTGGCGTCTCTCCAGCCACTCCTCAAAGAGGGGACTTACCGCCACTATCGTGGCGTGCCCTAGCCTCCTCAGCCTTACGTTATCATCCTTAGACACTTGATGACAGTCATACTCCATCTACGTCGAAAGTTCTCATCAAGGTGCATAAAATGAGCCCAAACACGATATAGATGCTGTAAACTCTTGATGACCTCTTGCAACTGCCTTCCGTCTCCATCGTCGACCTTCGATGAAAGTCATACTCTAGCTAAGTTTAAAGTTTTCATCAAGGTCCATGAAATGAACCCAAACACGATTTAGCTGCTGCAAACTGTTGCGAACCTCTTGCAACTGACTTTTGTCTCCACCGTCAGACCTTCGATGACAGTCCAGGCAGGTCTTAAATTCTCACCAAGATGCATGGAATGAGGCCAATAACAATATAGCTGTAAATATAATCTACGTAAACTGCGTATGCAAAGCACAGTTCTTGCACGTCAAGAACACGTGAATTTATCAGGCTTCCGTTCGCTATACTACTTTTTGGAGAAATCATCATCATACTCCTGCTCCTTATCCCAATTTATTTGGGGTCGGCGCAGCATGATTGTATTCTTCTTCCATACTTCTCTATTACTTTTTGGAAAAAAAATCACGAAAAAGTAAGAAATATAGAAATGCAAACAATTTAAATACAAAAAGAAATATAGGCAATCTAAGAGCCTCAAAAAAAAAAAACAAATCACAAAAAGTGAAAATAATGTTGCGGGGTTTGAACCTGCAACCCCGTAGTTTGCAGAGCAGTCATGAAACCTATTACTTCGTCGACATAAGCTACAAATAGCCGTTCTCATGTACTTACGTCATGACTGAAACGTCAAACAATTGAAGTATACGGACATAATGTTAAATTGCCTACCCCCTTAAGGAAGTAGCGTGATAATATATACCATAAATATTTAAGAAGCCTATGCAGTAGTTTTGACGTGATGCGCGCACAAACATTTCGTAGTAACTACTTTTACCGAAGAAAGTTGATTTTCTTGAGTTCCACTATTTTGTGCGTATTCACCTCAAAAATCTAATTTCAAGAAAACTGAGAAATTATATTTACCGGTATTAGATATGAAGTATATGTAGCAACTTTAAAAGGTTACACTTCATTGGTTTTGATTGTATAGGTGTTTGAAGTTTATTAATTTTAAACACAAAACCCTCTTTTTTGCGTCTCTTGATGAGATTTAAAAAAAATGCTAAAACAGGTATTTCTTTATTTTTATTAATAAGTATTTATTCTGAGTTTCATGATTCTAGAACAATCTAAAATTTCTTTTTTATACAAACTTTACCCCCCCTTTTCACCCCCTTTTTCCAAAAAAAAACAAAATTTCTATAGCCTATATGTTATTCTGAATGTATTTAAATAGGTTTGTGAACATTTCAACAATATCGGTTCAGTAGTTTTCACGTGATGCGCGGTCAAACAAACAAACAAACAAACAAATTTTTTTTAAATGGCTTTAATATGTTCTGTTACTTATTTTAAGTCACCCTGGCTGGTTTTTTTTTTTTAATCTTCAATGAACAGATTTTTTGGTCTCAACGATTTTATTATATGTATAGATTGTCATCGACACGCTAAAAAAAGAAGTAGTAATGTTTTTTCCAGTAAAAGAACTTTTCCGGACATTGTGCCACTGACTTGGCCTGAATTTTTGACGCGCTGACGGTCGGTCGCGCACCGTCGCTCGCGCATGATCGGTCGCGTACGAGTATACATTGTGTTCTATATCACCATACTGCGACGCTGACGTCAGCGGCGACCGACAGCCGTATTTTGTTCTCGCTGACGTTACGACCGACCGTACGCGACCGACCGTCAGGCCGACAGGCCGTAGTCAAGAATATTGTTATTCTATTTCTTACTTTATTTAGTACGGAGTCCTTACCCGCAGTTTTAAATCATTCCTAGGCTTTAAATCGTAAACAATATTTGGCATTCGTTTTTCACGGTACAGAGAGAATCTCAAGTGTTAAGAGTTGTATATAAATCAGTGTCTAGTGGATTGTTCGTATGAAATACCATAGATACAAGTTGCAAGCTTATATTTTATTTATAAGCCGTATACTGGCCTGCTTCCCTCATTTCAATTTTCAAACACGACTGAAATTCCTCTGGTGCTCTTGTAAGAAGTTAGCAAACATAGACAATTTGGATCTTGTTGATTCGTTTTTACCAATAAATGTCTATGGGTCTATTTTTTGATATATGTACGTCACTTATGACAACTTATAAAAATGACAATATTTTAGATCTTGACCGAATAGTTTAGCCATAAATAATATTAACCGAACATGAAATATTTATGTTTACTTTTATATCTGCAGATATCTTTCAAAGAGTGTACTATAGATATCGACATAAAAGAATTACTTTACATTGCTGATCACTTGCCGGCTAAAGAATGTCGTAGACTCTTTGCATCTTTGTATTTTGGTTCCGACAATCTTCCAGATGAATTATCTAAAGCAGTAGAAGAAATACCGACAACTATACCGTGTATAAAGCTGCTAATTAAGTGGAACAGTGGTATAGAATCCTGGGAAGGACAAGGTGAAGCACATGCCTTTTTTAAACGCAGATTATATCAACTTGACCACAAAGATCTAGCTGATTGGCTAGGGAAGACAGTATTTCACCAGCTAGGTAAACAGTTGAATAAGTCGTTAGAAGAGCCAAATTTAGAAGCTAAACCTGAAACAACACTTAAAGTTTTAAAAGACAGCGATTCAAAATTTGCTGGTGAACAATGGACAAAAATGGATTCTATATTGAGTGTGGCATTGTTTGGTATGGTGATGTTTACACTAGTTGTTTTCTGCCGAATGCTCAAGCTAAGTTTTAAGAGGGTTAAAGTCAGACGAAGCAGCCCCAGGCATTCGGAGGAGCTGATAGATTTGCTGAGTGCGGAAGCGGAGAGCGATCAGGATACGGTTTATGAACTCGGTGTGGAAAATAGGAAACGTTGATGTGAAGAGGATCTCAAAAAATCAGTTTGTTAAGTTGGGTCGGTTAAACAAGTTATGACAATTGTAAAAGTACAATAACATTGTTTGGAATCTCTCAATATTCTGTACTTTTATTTAGCCTAGCACTTAATAGTTTAATGAATCATTTAATTTAATCCATTGATGAATCATTGCCGGAAATTCAGTATCTCCATGTAAAATATTGGTATTCAGCTGCATCCGGTTAGACTGGAAGCCGACCCCAACGTAGTTGGGAAAAAGCTAGGCAGATGATGATGAATCATTGCCGGAAATTAAACAAACTGTCACTTTACATGGTACAGTTATCGAGAATGTGGTAAATTAATTTCTTAAGTTTAATCGATTTTCGAGTATTTTAAAGCTTCGTGTGCGTGTTATTCCTAAAGTGGAACTAATGAGAATGATGTTGATTAACTTTAGTTTCACTTGTTCCACTAAGAAGAACCATGGAACTAGTGAGACGACTTCGATTAAGTTTTGTTTCATTTGTTCCATTATCAAAAGGGGGATAAATATAATGACCACCAAAAATAACGTTGTGACCACTAACATCTACCACCTAAAATATCAATTGATCACCAAATTTAGTAAATTGAGCACCAAATTTTAATGAGGTGGTTGATGACAAACTAGTAATTTTGCCTAGGCCGACTTGGGGCACCCCGACCCGGATAGATTAGGTTAGAAAGGGGTATCCCTTCTCGCAGGGTCGAATGAGCGAGCAAAGCAAGCGAATAGACCCCGCCATACCCTTCGTGGTTGTTTTTTTATAAACCATTCAGAAGTAGGAGCCCCGCGTAGCACGGCTCCGTCGGCCGGGTCTCCCTCGACTCGGATGCAAGAGCATAACAGTTCAATTTCTGGTTGTCATTAACTATTTTTGGTTCTAATTTCACTTTAAAATGGGTATTAATTTTGGTGATCATTTCCTATTTTTGGCAATCAAAAGTGATTTTTTTGCCGTTATATTTGACTAAATCTGGTGGTTCGTTAAACATGAGCCTTATCAAAGTCCATGGAACAACTGAGAAAAAAAAATCTCATTAGTTCCATGCAACTAATAGCTGGTAGAACTAGTGCGAATGATCCGATATCATCACGTATAATAGGCTCTAGTTGATCACCTGTTGGGCTCGTAGAACATAGTTACTACTTATTAGTATCTTCGTCGCCACGAAAAGAAGAAGTTACTCATGGTAATCTTATTACATTATTTCCTCTTTCGTTTTCACACACATTAATAACATTTAAAAAAATATTCCTATAGAAAACAATATAAAAAAACATTGAAATATAAAGGGTGTAAAACACCTCTTAACGAAGCCGAAAGGCACTTGTTCTCCTTGTCATTGCGATCATTTTGTTCTACACCATACCTCGGAACCTTCTAGTTACGGAAATATTGGGGGTCAAAGTTCCAACTTTTTGACAACTTTTTTTTTAGACAAGTTTTTAATGTAAGATTTTTACTTTAAACACCTCCACAAAACACATTCAATCCATCCATCAGCACAATGTTTTGAGTGCGTTACATTGAGTTCTACCACAAAACATGATTTTTCACCCCAAAAAAAATAGTCGTTTCCCAGCAATAATTTTTGCGTAATGTTACTTAGTTTGATGTACAGAATGCTTAGTTGACGGCTTCGTGATGAGGTGGTTTACACCCTGTATAAAAGATAGTAGCCCACCACCATCGGGAACAGGGTCCGAGCTACCGGTGGTCAGGGTTCTTGACAGAAAACCCTAACAATACGTGCCGTTCCAGAAGTACTGCTTTCTCTGTCAAGTCGTTGATCCAGATGCTGTTCCTCAGATGTTGGTCGATGGTTATTTATTACTATTGATATACGCCAATCGTGTCCCAATTCAGGGCAAAGGCCTACCGTCTTTTTCTCCATTTTCTCTAGAGCTATTTCAGCCCAATCCTTTAAGTAGGAGTCCATCTCATCACGCCATCTCCTTCTGGGCCTGCTGTATCGCCGATTACTGTTGTTCGGAACCCAATCCGTAGATCAATGAAAACCCATAAAGACTATTAAATACACCAACAGATCAACTAATGACCCCACCATCCCCTTCATCCTCACCATCACAATAACATTTCCATACAAAATTATCGTTAGCCTATCAATTAACATTTCCAACGTTAATTCCTTGAATCAAAGCACAGCTACCTGTCGCTAACAAGCCGGTGTGTAGCAAGCAATGCGCGCACGCAGGCATCGGCCGTGTCATCGCGCAAGCGCACCGATAAGCCTCATTAGTGACCGTCCTTCTTAACTTCATCAACTGATACCATTAAACTTGGGATATCGGAGCCAAGTGGGCTGGCTAAATGGCAAACTGAATGCGCTACTCGCATGAAATAAAATGAATTTGCGGTACTAGTAAAATAGAGTTAGTTAAATATATCTGGTAATACTCGGCGTGCGTATTATGGGTGTAAAACTACCCTACCTTCTAGTTACGGAGATATTAGAGGTCACAGTTCCAAATTTATACAAGTTTTTTTTTAATATAAGTTTTTAATGTTACAACTTTATTTTAAGACGACTACAGGAGCTAAATTAGCATCTCTATTTGTGGTGGTTGAAACTTCGTTTGAAATACTGTTAGATTAAAGTTCTAATCAGCTTGCACTACAAAGTGGTTGTTACATCAGTCACTGCGGGCCGAATACTGCGAAATGAGTGTTTTTTTGCGATTTACATAAAATCTATAGATTGGACTAAAAAAATAATACCCTATCATGCTAAATGTTGCTTGTAGAATTATTTGCCAAAAATCAGAATGATAGCATGTATTTTAGTAAGGTTTTTACTCGTTAAAAGAATTTTTTAGAGATAAGTTTGTGATTTTTTTATCGAGTAATTTTAGTTGTATTATGTTTTCAAAACACTATCATACTAGCAAATATCCTGAAGAATATCATATATTTTTCTGGATTTGTTTATTGCACTAAATCATATGCTTTTTTGCATTGTAAAACTCGCGTTTAGCTCCTGTAGTCGCCTTAAATACCTCCACGCCCCTGCACTATTCAATGCATCAATCAGCACAATGTTTTGAGTGCGATTCATTGAGTTCTAGGTAAGTACCGTAAAACGTGACTTTTCACTTCAAAAAAAAGTCGTAACCCAGCAATATTTTTTTGCGTTGAGTAACATAGTTTGATGTACAGAATGATTGGTTGACGGCTTTGTGAAGAGTACGTTTACACTTTGTTTTGATCATATGTATGAATTGGAAGAATCTAGAGTAGTTTGCAAGTAATGTAGCAGCCTTTGTTCGGTACTGGACAGATTCATGGATTGGACAGATTAGTTAGTTCGGCAGATTCTCTACTCGACTGATTCGTGGGTTCGTCATATTCTAGGGTTTGACGGATTAGCTATACGGCAGAAGTACAGGTGAAAACAAAAACAAAAACGCACTTTAATTAAAGAACAAAAAAATCATATTTAACTTTTAAATATAAAATTAACCTTGCACAACTGTTTTAAACAATCAATCACGCTAACTTCATTCTTCATTGCTGCAGTAACAATTTTGTTTATTTGACAATTTTTTTGTATGAGTTTTGCATTACGCTGCTTCCCGTTGCAATAAATTTGTTCTCTTTTTAACTTTGTGTGTTGAAAACGGGATTCTTTTTTTAGCAATTGTATAAATAGATAGAGTGGTGGCTTAATGGGAAACTCGCATGCCACCCTTCGATTGGGTTATTTGTACGAAAATTTTCATTATAACAAGTAAACACATTCTCGGTATATATTTCCATCCACTGAGTTGAGAAATAATTATTAAATGTATTATATTCCGGTGAGTCATTAACCAGTTCTTGTATACTTAATATTGCTTCGGGAACCAAAATCGGCGGAAGCAACGGCAGTTGCATGTAAAGGCGCATGATATACTCTCCGTTTTCAGTTTTATCTAATCCAATATTTTGGCTCTTTTTAAGTATCTCTTTCCAGTAATGAAAGTAGCAGCCAGTAACTTTTACACCAGGATAAACTGATTTCACGGCTTGAATGGTTGCTATTTCAAAGTCGCGTCGGTTGCAGTTATAATTTTCAATTTTCACGGAAAATTGGTCCCTTAAAATAGTGAACAATCGTTCATAAGTTGCCTGCGTTTTATTACGTAGAAGTATGTAAAGTACAGGAATAAAATTTATGGTATTGTCATCGTGAGAAATATTGGATATAAAAGGAGTGGGGCATGTTTTAAAGGTGCCATCCCCCGTAGTAACTCTTACTTTTTTTCAGATAGTCTTTCGCCAATCTTGACCAAAAATCAAAATTTTTTCTTCGATTCCATCATCAAATAAAAAGAAATCACCCACTAGACTGTGCGGTAGCTTCAGAGATTTCATATATTTACAGTTTTTCGTATTCATTTTCAGGTAATTCCATGTAGCTTTATACAACACATCCTTTTTCTGTACAAATGTTGGTTTATCTTCATCATTTAATTTGCAGTCGGCAGAGTCCATAAAATCTTCAAATAATTTTGGGATTGGTTCGAGTTTTTTGCATACTAAGTCTTTGCATTCGTCTATTAAACTGTCTACTACGTTTTTGGTCAAATCGGGCATGCACATATGACTAGACTCTCTAACAATTCGGTTTAGTTTGTCCAAAGTGATAGAACTGCTGCATTCTGCCTTATTTACACATCGCCAGTTTGTAGTACCACTTTTGTTATTTTTTACAAAATTATATCTGTGTCCAGCATGTAAAACAACGGGTTTTCCCCTTTCACTTTTAATAAATTTTAAATCCACTACATCGGTGCTCGAGCCGGCAAGATCCATTTCTTGCAATATTTTTATTCATGTCTCTATGTCACTTCACAACAAACAGGAAAACAAATGCCAGTGGATTATTTGAAGTTGAATAGGTAGGCATAGGCTAAATGACAATAACTTGAAGTGGCCTGTTAGATAATTGAGTACCTATTCAAGGAGTTTACATACTTAACCATACGAGTATATTAGTTGTAAATCATAGATTTAGAAAAATTATAAATAAGTAGGTATACCCTGCTAAGGCTGTTTTTTTGTTTAATCTTTTTGTGCACAACTGTTCATTTTCTGTCGTATAGCTAATCCGTCGAACTCTAGAATATGACGAATCCACGAATCAGTCGAGTAGCGAATCTGCCGAACTAACTAATCTGTCCAATCCAAGAATCTGTCCAGTACCGAACAAAGGAAAATATAGGTGCCTGGTTTGGAGATGCCGTTTCCTACGGAAATAATAATGTAATAAAATATTTGGTTTACTGTTCTGTAACAAGAAACGATGGATGGACTGTGTGAAGGATGTAATAGCTAGAAAGGAGGTGACTGCTGAGATGACGAGTAATAGAGAAGTATGGAAGAAGAAGACATGCTGCGCCGACCACAAATAAATTGGTTTAGGGGCAGGAAAATGAAAATAGTTTGCTGTTCTATAGTTTCTGGTTTTATGTGTAGATATGAATCTCGTAAAATAGAGGTTTTATTATAAATAGGACTTGCGTATTGTTCAACGACTACTAAACAGGATTGGCATAAGGATATCATTTATAAATTTAGTAGCAAAATAATAGGTAATAACAGTAAATCTTATATTTTATGTAATGAAATAAAGGGTTAATGTGTAGTAGCTTTGTTGGGCGTAAAATTTTATTGTGTTTAATAAAATAATGAGAGTAATGAGGTTCCTGGTTCCTGGGTTTTCTGTGTAGGTGTCTGAGTTTTATGTTACAAGTTGGTTTCTAGAAATTATTGCCTTTACACAGTAAGCTAATTCAGCTGTACCTACCTAAATGTGTGTTACTGAAGCTTCGCTCCCAATATAGTCATATATGTAACACGGGAAAGTTTCGCCTATAAGACTCGAGGATAATGTAGTTTCCTATATTAGTGAAAGAATTTTCGGAATCGGATCAGTAATTCCGAAGATTACTCTATACATCCAAAATTACAAACTTGATCTCTTTATGATATTATAGTAGACATACTACAGAAGCATTGACTTCACAATCCAGGTGTTAAAGAGAAATTCGCAGATCAGTGGATTATCAACCTACTGTGATTGATGAAACGGTTGAAAAGCAGTTGACAACTGAGATAACAGCTGATAGAGATGTATGAGAGAAGTCTGTCATGCCAAAAACCCAACTATAAGGATAATGGGAAGTAGCTGATGTGGGTGCCAAGCAGTAGCCAGTAAGAGCATTATATTATTTTTAGAAGAACATAAGAAGTTACGCAATAACTTATTTATTAAATTACTTTTACTAATTATTACTTACTAATACTTTATAGAGGAAAGATTTGTATTTTTGTGTGTATGTTTGTAATGAATAAACTCAAAAACTACAGCGCCGATTTCAAAAATTCTTTCACCATTAGAAAGCCACGTCTTTACTGAGTAACATAGGCTATATATATTTTATCCCTGTACTCCCACGGGAACGGAAAATACACGGGTGAAACCGCGTGACGTCCGCTAGTTAAATTATATAAAGGAAGAGGAAGTAAATGAAAACGTGTCGGATGACGGAGTTGAATGAGAGTTAAAAACGTGTTGCGCCGACCTCAAGTAACATCTGAGAAGGGCGGGAAGCTGATGATGAATAAGTTATAAAGGGTGTAAAAAACTTCTCAACGAAGCCGAAAGGCACTTGTTTTCCCCGTCATTGTGATATTTTTTTTGTTCTACACCATACCTGGGAACCTTCTAGTTAAGGGGGTCAAAGTTCCAACTTTCGGACATGTTTTTTTTTTAATATACAAGTTTTTAATGTAAGATATTTACTTTAAACACCTCAACGACCCCCGTATTATTCAATCCATCCATCAGCACAATGTATTGAATTTTACCACATAATACTATGTTTCACCCCAAAAAAAAGGTCGTTTTTCAGCAATAATTGTTGCGTAAAGTTACTTAGTTTGATGTACAGAATGCTTGGTTGACGGCTTCGTGATGAGGTTGTTTACAGTATAATTAATGTCTGATTAGGCAAACAAAAATAATTGAAGGAAAACAAATAATCAAGAATAAATAGTTATTGGACTAAGGAAACAATGATTAAGTTGTAAAATTTACCTGAAAATATATAAGACAAGAAAGAAAATACAAAGGTAGGTACGTAGGTACACCAATGCTTACGTAAGTACTAGATAACTAATTTCACGCCAATAATTCAATACAATTATTTATTCATATTATACCCAGTACGTCAACGAATGAATAACTAGTTATTAGATATATATTTCTAAAGAAACATTCAGTTCGAAATTACTATTATTTAATGCCTCATTATCATCAGAATTGCATTTGTTTCTTTAGTATTGCACTGCGGGACTGTTGCTTGTATTCACTTACTTTATAACTAAACTATATACTGTGCCTAAATATTTTTGCCCTGTTGAAATTTCAACTCTCACTGCTAAGCCGAGAATCGAAAATCCAACTCTATCTGTGCTTTTATTTAGGTGTTCGTGAAATTAGGCATAGAACTTACTGTTTTAAGAGGGGCTGCGATTCTCCATACAAATGTATTCCCCTTTTTTCTTCCAGAATAATGCCTCTAGAGCAATAATTTTTCATAAAATCAAGGTTTATTGTAGACATGTCTCTGTTATTTCCTTTTTTTCAGCAATTAATATGTAAGGAAAATATGACCTTCCAAAAATGACCAAAAGTGCCTCATTTTTACGACCGTGATTAGAGAACTAAGTACCAGACAAATTCGATAAGTTTTTAACATCAAAGAAATTGACAGAAACCTAGACATACTCTTTCTTAAAATTTTAGGTCAAAAATAATTGAATCAGCACAGTTTTCGAGGAGAAAAAAGGGGAATACGAATCTCGTCTAAATTTTTGTGACATAATCTGCTGTCCCTGTCGTACTCTACGGGAGCAGGCTTGACGCAGCGTGACGGCAATAGTTTCTTCAAATACGAACCTCCCAGGCCCAGTTCCCTCTTAAATTATTTGTGTTAAATAGTGAGAATAAACCGTCAAAATAAAGTAAGTTATAGCAAACTGTCAGGTAAAACAGTAACATTTTATTTTAGTAACTTAATTTACTTTAGCCTCGGGGCTAAGTTGGTAAAACAGATAAACCGTTTTAAGCGTGAAACAGTTCTGGTATTTATTTCTAGTACTAAGTCAATTGCTATTACAATCCTGTCAAACAACTCGTGGATATTATTATATTTTAAACCATTTCGCCAGATTGTCGTAGGGCCTTAATAGAGTTGTCGGACCAAATTAATTTACGGGGAAATGCAACGCTAAGATGAAACGTATTTCAAGAAAACACGTATACTGCATTTAGTATTGTTGAATGAATTCCTGATAGTAGATATATACTTGCTACTAGCATTTCGTCTGCGACTTCGTCCGCGAAAAGTGTGATAGCTCGGCTCATATGCATAATTTATAAAATAATTTATAGTGTATAGCACTCACGAATAATGTAGCTTTGTATCAGTGAAAAAAGTCTTAGAGTTAAGGGGACTACAGGAGCTAACCGCGAGTTTTATAATGCAAAAAAACGTATGATTCACTGCAATAAACAAAACCAAAAAAATATATGATATTCTTCAGGATATATGCTAGTATGATAGTGTTTTGAAAACATAATACAAATAATTTTACTTGATAAAAAAAATCACAAACTTATCTCATAAAAAAAATTTAACGACTAAAAACCATACTAAAATACATGCGATCCTTCTGTTTTGAACTTATTTTCACCAGTATTTCAAACGAAGTTTGAACCACCACAAATGGAGTTGCTAATTTAATTTTATTTAGCTCCTGTAGTCGCCTTAAAGCATTAGTTCCGGAGATTACCCCCTACATACAAAGTAACAAACAAACCTAACTTAAATACAAAAACTTAAACTTAAATTAGACTTGACTTAGATTTTGGTAACATTTTTGCAAGAGGTACTGAACTGTCAGTCATAGGGCTGTGGGATCAAGATGTTTCAGTAAATAAACTTTCTTCTTGTTTGTGTGGCTACCACAACAGTATTTTAAATTACACTGGCCTAAACTTTGCTACTTAGATAAAACTCCGTAGTTTCACGTTATAACATGGTCACTTAAAAATAGAAGTACTTATTATTTATTATAATGAGACAAACATATAAGTAGGTACCAAAAACATGTTTTTCTCACATAATCCAACCTCCAAAGCATGCAATACAAACAGAGGATCCCTTCCTTACGTCTTCATTACCATACGACCACACAAACTTACAGCGCTCGCAGTAGGCGTGACTTTCATACTATTTTCTAAATAATCTGTCGACACAGAATAAACAGGGACAGAAAGGTCACCTGCAAACATACAGAGAAATAGCACGCACACACATTGACACGCTTCACGTACTGAGAGTGCAAGCGCACTTGCCTCTGGCTTTTATCTGAGATCGCCGTATGTTACTTAGTTCCAAAAGATGGAAAATGTGTTCAGAGAATACCCAGTCCTTCATCCACCAATTTACGCTACCATTTCGTATTAAATGATGACATGTTAAATAGTACTAGAGATTCTGAAATCAACAGAAAAAGAAGAACAAGAAAGTCCCACCCCAAGTAACACTCAGGTCGCGCGGTCTAGGAAGAAAAAGAAGATTCTAAAACCACCTCAATCGACACTGACATAAAGTTGACACTTATCTAAATGACAAAAAAAACTATTTAGAAAGAATGATTTGAAGATATAATATGATAAAGGGCGTTGTACAAGACCCTTATCGAAAAAGGCACTTATTCTTCCCGTCATTGATATCATTTTTGCGAACTTCATTCACCTTAAACACCTTCACGACCCCCGTACCTACTATTCAGTTTATTCATCACCACAATGTTTTGAGTGCGTTAAATTGAGTCCTACCGTAAAACGTGATTTTTCACCCAAAACGAAGTCGTTTCCCAGCAATATTTTTTGCGTAAAGTTACTTAAATTGCATAGTTGACGGCTTCGTGAGGTGTCCTTTTAAGCCCTGCATGTATGAGTGGAGAGCAGCGGTTGCCCAGTGGTGGCGGCCCCGACTTACGAACAGTAAGTCGTGGGTTCGAACCCAGGCAGGCGCATTACTTTGTGTAAGTAATTTATTTCATCACCACTTATCTCAAAACTTTGAAGGAAAACATCGTGACGAAACCGGCATGTCCTAGAACCAAGAATTCGCAGACATGTGACATCTATCAATCCGCACTGGGCTCGCGTGGTGGATTATAGCCCATTCCCTCTCATAGAGAGGAGGCCGTATCCCAGCTGTGGGAACATTAATAGGCTGATGATGATGATGTATGAGTGCACCGGTTTTTGTCATATCTCCGTTGTATGGATCCGACCTTCTGTTTCTAACTACTCTATGCTGTCGTATAATATACGTCCATACTTCAATGCCTACAGGCGTGCCGCCTTTCTGAATAATCATTAATTCGTGTAATGTAACATAAGGCTCGGGTCGCGATTGGTCGACAGTTCAAATTAATGTGCTTAGGGAAAGTTGCACTGAATGTTTGTTTAATCGATGTTGTAATTCGATCTTTGTAGTTATTGGTGTAACTGTGTTAAGTTTATTCAGGAGTGATTGGCCCACCACGGCTGCTGAAGCAAGTCTACTCCGCCTTAGTTACTACGATAAATGGTATACCATTTTCTTTTATGTTGCTCCCGGTTTTTTAATTGATACCGGGTTGACTGGGAGAGTTAACATAAAAAAATATAAATAGTTTAATATAAAAAAAATCTTACGCGAAACACGCAATGCAATTTTGCGGGCTACATCGCAGGATCCATTGCATTACATTGTTCCTTAAAAGCAATCCCCCGTTATATATATCCCTACCGACATATCCCCATTGGTAGGGATACTAGAGTAGAGTTTGACAAAATCTCAACATAAAAATTCTCAATTCAGACACCGGATAGTCAGAATCCAAAGAATTAAAGTATCTTACCAATATATAAGACTCTTCTTAGTAGATATCAATAGACATAAATATCATTTGTTTACATAAACGCTGCAGTTGGACACCAATTACGTCCATTCATCATCTTCCCGCCCTTGTGCCATGTCCTGTAAAGGGTGTAAAAAACCTCATAACGAAGCCGAAAGGCACTTGTTTTCCCCGTCATTGCGATCATTTTTTTGTTCTACACCATACCTGGGAACCTTCTAGTTACGGAAATATTGGGGGTCAAAGTTCCAACTTTTTGTAAGATGTTTTTTTTTTAATACAAGTTTTTAATGTAAGATTTTTACTTTTAAACGCCTCCACGACTCCCGTATTATTCAATCCATCCATCAGCACAATGTTTTGAGTGCGTTCCATTGAGTTCTACAACAAAACATGATTTTTCACCCCAAAAAAAAAGTCGTTTCCCAGCAATAATTTTTGCGTAAAGTTACTTAGTTTGATGTACAGAATGCTTGGTTGACTGCTTCGTGATGAGGTGGTTTACACCCTGGATATCTCATATCCATCTTTTCTTAAGTTTTCCTCTTCTTCTCCATCCATCAACATTCATTTTCATCACTCTTTTAGTCACAAAAATGAAGTCAATTATGCTAATAAATACAACAAGACGTATCTCTATATTCAGAAATGTATTTGCATACCTTTCGAGCGGCAGTAAAAGGTACTGTATTTATCGGAAATACTTTGAAGGCTTGCTCATAACCTTTCGAACTAAAATAATACAACACCGCAGCATATTTTAATGATATTCATCAAGTATGGATTCACTTGTACACTCCTTCATTCATTGGATGTTGGATGGCCTTTTCGTCTAAACAGATGTTAGTCATCCTTGAGACATCACTAGTCTATACGTGTCGTAAGCCTGTGCCCAAACTTAGAAGGAAATTGTTATGACTTTTAGTTCCTTGATTATTTCTATATGAATTAGTAGTTGGCTTAGATGGATGGATTGTGTGAGATTATGAAATAAAAAGTAATCAAATATGATAATGTATCAGCTGGCAGGAGTGAATGAAAGAAAAGTGTTGCGCCGACCCCAAATAATATAGGCCCTGTAGGGCTATTACGTATCTCTAATGACAGCTCGAAACGATAGTAACTGGGCTCAGTGTCCATCAATTAACTGTCAAAAGGTTGGTTTCGTATTATGTATGACCCTGTTAGTCACCGTGAAGTGATATCCACTCAGTGTGATACGTAATAACAACATTATGACATTCACGGTTGTCATCAAAGTTCGGTGTACAACCGAAGCTTGATAGTCACTGGATATCAGAAAGATACGTAATAGCCCTGCAGGGCAGGATATGGCAGTGATAATCTATATTGACCGTTGTCGGTCTTTCGGATTCATGTGTTTATTGTAAAATTATCACTTGCTTGAAGGAAAACATCGTTAGGAAACCAGCATGCCTGAGAGATATTTTTTGACGGCACGTCAAGCCAAGTCAGAGGCCCATGGGCGGTATAAAATATTCTGACACCAGGTTAGGCACTAACCCCACGATAAATAAGAAAGACGGGCAGGTAATGATGATTTATTAGATAGTTCATTGATTATTTCCGGTACTGGTGTTGTATTGATTGAAATGGAATAGGGTATAAAGATGGAACACTTAATATTGTATCTCGCGCGTATCCTATTCTTATTTCTTCTATATATCCGATTCTTCTATATATCTGCTCAATACTGAAACTGATGGACGCTACTGAAGCCAAACTGGTCACCATATTCTGGTCCAACTCCATTTAGGATAACATGGGTACTCTAAGAAGAAGTTGAAAATATTCTAAAGGCCCTTTTTTTTTTTTAGGATGGGAAATCATCAAATGACTTCTCCCGCTCTGGGCGGAGCAGGAGGGAGTGTCAGACTTTTACTGACTAAAACCCATCCATGTTCCTTCATCGCCCTTTGTGTTCCGGGGCCACGGTATCTCTTTCGAATAGTCCCGCAGCCCCGGCAGGCTTCGGCCCTTGCGGACCCCTTCACTGTTTCTGATTCTCTTTGAGGCGCGCGTGGAACACGAACGCGAACGGCGGCCGGGACGTCAGGATCTCATTCTAAAGGCCCTTACTCTACACTGAACTTACATCAAGTATATATTTAGGTAAACATTAAAATACTATTCCGGGTTTGACTTTGTGATTGATGATAATGATACTTTATGCTAGTTGTTTATTACAAGAAGGCCCGAAACAAGAAGATGCTTGCTTTATTCCTTTTTATGGTTCCATACTTCAAAAGGAAAAAACGGAACCCTTATAAGATCACTTTCTTGTCCGTCTGTCTGTCCGTCTGTCACCACCGATTTTCTCAGGAACGGGTGGACCTAGCAAGCTGAAATTTATTACTTACATAATTATACTGAGGTCTATATTCCCTATACGCCACCCAACACGATAAAAAGATATGGGCAAATTTAGATTTTCGCGAAAACTTTTAAGGACCCTATCGGTGCGGTTGGTGCAATAGCCGTTTCTAGGTACGGAACCCTCAGTGCGCGAGTCCGACTCGCTCTTGGCCGGTTTTTAGTATTTCGTAAATTATATAATCTACCTATTTTAATGTTACAATCTCTAATACTACACCTAATAAGGAACTAGTAAATGACAATACTAAACTGTCGTGTGGAAAGTAACACCCAACCCGAGGCAGGTGATAAATACTAGTAATTGGCTATTTTGGCTCAATACAAAAACGTGAAAACGTGTCAACAATACAACAGCCAATTTAAATAAATACTCTAGAATTTAAATAGATCTAGATTAATCTACAATAGGTCCTAGATCAGACAAGAAACAGGGCCTACTGTTATTCAACACCTACTGGTATTATGTCTCAATCTGGTAGTTCTAGAAAGAAAAGAAAAAGTATGTATTTGTCTCGCACAGGACAAAACAAAATTATATAATGTCGTGATGGCCCAGAGGTTAACGCCTCGCCTCCCATGTATGAGGTTGTGGATTCAAATCCGGGCAAGCACCAATGTGACTTTTTCAATTCATAAAAGTAAGCGAAAAAATTAAATTAAGACATACCTACATTACACTAAGTAAAGCTAAAAGCAAAAGTAAAGTAAAGCTGTTTCTATCAAAAGAACTTTCAGAAGTGAGAAGTGTGATATCATTTCAGAAATGGCTAAGTACTTACCATTATGGTAGCATTTACCCCTACAAAAGAGGTAAGTTCGTCTTAGAAATGATTATTTAAATCTAAAAAGTTTTTTCATGGACCTAAGTCGATCAAAAACAATGTTATCTGTCACTATATACTATTACTACAGTTACAACAACTACAATTGTGCCATGCTTTCTTTTTGTACACTACTTTTACTATTACAAAATTTGTCATTGAAGAGCGGGATCTCCTAGCACAGGTATATCTTTTACTTAAAAGGAGGTCTGTATGTATGATTTACTGTACATGTTGTACAAGTTTCTGCCTAAAACTTTTTATTTTCATTTATGTTCAGGCAAATTGCAATACTCGTAGAACCGCAGACCGAAATTATAACATAGAACATCTCAATCTGACCTATCCACTGTGAGTGGCAACGCCGGGAGGGGACGCTCTAGAAGGACATATGACTGAACTAATTGGAGAGGTGCTGCAGTAAGGTCAGGTGCGTAGTACTCGCTACCAGCATGCGTGTATGACCAGATGTATGAACGTGGATGACGTAAAAGGATTGTGTAAGGATGGTGGCAGGTGGCATTCTGTGGTTACTGCCTACCCCCATGGAAATAAGGCGTGAATTTATGTATGTATGTATGCATCCGATCCACTCTTGATTGACTGGTATTGAATACCTAAGGCATTAAGTTCGCTTTTATAACTTTAAGTTAAAACCGTTATTCCCCATATTTAACTTTGTTTTAGTTAAACTCTGGCAATATTGTGGCCACCTCTACAAAACTAGACAGCTAAACCGATGAATTTCAACCCAGCTGTTTCCTATTACCTATGCAAATGCACAATTTCCCATGATAAATGCATAATAACCAGCAAATCAAACACCAGACACGGCTACAAACTTACAAATGATCCGGGACACGTGCGCCGCCATATTAATTTCCAACACGGTACGCACAGATAGTTCTCATTTGTTATTTTCAAGTGTTTTACTTCTATAAGATATCTGGCCACTTAGCCAGTGGGTGTTGGGATTAGAATAATCTTTATTTATTGCTGTACCCTTATTTCTGAGTAAGTTAATGTATTGGCAGTTAGGTGAGCTGTTTGGTATTTAGTTATGAGGTGTGATGGAAAATTATGTTCGTGAAGGAATGTTCTAGATTGATTGAGGAGTTGGTTTATGTTACAGAGTTGTCAATTTTCATTAGTGTTAGGTATGGTTATAAGTTTTATTTATGCTTTTTGCAAGTCATATTAGCCGCCTAATAAGATATGGATACCGTTAATCTTAAATCACTTGTATTCAAATACTTTGGTAAGGTAGTTGTCATCATTGTTACCATTTTTTCTGCTTTGTCTTGGATAGATTGGAATATGGCGACGATTCAAGTTGGCTTGTCAAGATTTTTTTTTTATATTGTCCCACTGCTGGGCAAAGGCCTCCCCCCTAGCCTTACACTCTTCTCTACATGCGGCTTTCTCAGGCCAATCTCTAACAAACGCCTCTAAGTCGTCACGCCAGCGTTTTCTAGGCCTCCCTCGGTGACGACGCACATCTTCTGGCACCCACTGAGTGACGACTCTGGCCGGTCTTGATGCATTCTACAGACGTAGCCACTGACTCCCACTTCAACCCAGTAGTCTTGTTGCCCACATCAGCGCTTCCAGTTTTTGAGCGTATTGTGGTGTTGCGAATTCTGTCGCTGAGATTTATTCTAAATACACTACGCTCCATAGCCCTTTGGCAAACCTTGAGTTTGGACTTTTGCGACTCTTGCGCTTGCCAAGTTTGAAGTAGTAAACTTAACATTGATACGAAGAAGAGAAAGAGACGAGTAGGCAGACACCCAAAACGAAACTAAAATGTTGTCTGATCATAACTATGACTCATCTAGAACTACATGTAACCTGGGAGCTAAACTTCCACCCATTTCTCAAACTAAGGACACATAAATCCTTCCAAATTGGCAATAGAATAGTTATAAAAAAAACTACCTAACAAGATACAAACACGACTTCCGTTCCTACCGGAACTTGGGGCTCTTCAAAAAGATTCGGCGGTTTTCTCACGTGTGTTAACTACGTTCTAATAAAGTTTAGTTCGTTATAAGCTCATCTTGATAAGACTGATTACCACTGATCACATTGGTTTATGGCTACAATATAATTACTTTGAAAGCAGGCTACTCACCGCTATGATTTAAGCAGGTATAAATGGATCTAATTAATTTTATATAAAAACTGATCGTGATGAGGTTATGAGATGAATTATTAATTTTGTTTAGTATCTTGTTTGGGTTTCGCTTCTTGCTAATAGTGTTTAGGTTTTTGAGAGTTAAATATGTGAGAGTCAAACCACGCTGAATTGAGAGAGAGTGAGTGAGTAACGAATTCTTGTATTCATCTTTTGAAGTAAGGACTCTGTTTTGCAAGAATAAATGACTATAGTTGCTGCCAGTTAAAATCGCAATAGCGGTCATTGACCGACCTACATTTATTAAAGTTCTTAATTTTTAAATCCAAAAATAAGCCTGTGCAAGTCTAGAATCGTCATCTATTGTGATCTTCAACATTTTTGCCAATGAAAAACGATACACATTATTTGTTTTGGTTCGCTCGAAGAAATGCTAGGGAAAGGGCAATGACCGCTATTGCGATCTCAACTGGCACCAACTATAGAAAGAGAGTGACCGTTAAGATAACGGGTAATAGAGAAGTATGTAGGGAGGAGACAGTGCAGCTTTGCACTGACTCTTAATAAATTAGGATATAGAAGAAGAATATGATCATAACTCGACGGTTATAGAGATGTTTTACAGGGCCGTCCCACCATCACCATTCTCCTGCCCTTATTCACATTTATTTGGGGTAGGCACAGTATGTATTCTTCTTCCATACTACTCCATTACTTGTCATCTCAGCAGTCACCTCCTTTCTAGTTATATCATCCTTCACACAGTCCATCCATCGTTTCTTTGGTCTTCCTCTATTCTTAATAACCATTCACATTCATACTCAAAACAGCACCATCAGACCCTTAAAATGAATATTAATATGGATAGAAAAGTTACTACAATCAAATATCACAACGAATAAACTCATTAATATTTTACCGATTGATAACCAGCCAGAAAATTGACGTGTTTTCATGGCAAATAATACCCAAGAAATTAAGATACATCAGGAGTAGGCTGTAGTTTACGTCTAAGATAATAAACCATGCGGGGTTTAGCTTTATGAGAAGTTATGGCTCTCTCCGTCATTAGGAAATTAATATTGCATTAAGGAAGGATTGTCGGTGGGTGTACTGTGATAAACGATTGAATGAGACACATTCATACTGCCTGTGTTTCACGGCCATTTGATGATATTCTTACGATTTAGTGCTCGATGTTATTTTTTTTTATGTAAATAGGTGGAGAGGGAGAGGAAGACCTAGAAGCTATGGATGGATTGTGTGAGGAATGATATGAAAGAAAAAGGAGTAAATGATAGAGTGGAGGCTGACAGAGGAGGATTGAAGAAAAAACGTGAGCCGTCCCGGGACGCCTGGCAGATGTGAAAAATCGAAATTATTTTGTACAAGTACTATGCTTAAAAAATAAGTCAATATAAAAAACAAATACATGATAAAATAAAAGAAAATAAAAACAAAATGACTCGATTCACAAAAAGAAAATCCTTATGCTGGAATCGAACTCGTGGTCAAGAGATTGTAACCCAGCGCTCTGTGCCCCGAGACCAACTGGCTTGTTGTAAATAGTGGCGAATATGAAGATCTTATGCTGCTTCAACAGGTCAGTAATGTTCGGGATTGTTCGGACCGGGTTCGATCGCCACGAATTTTTCATTTGTGTCCCAGCAGTGGGAACATTAACAGGCTGATGATGATGATGATGTTTTGGTTTAACCGCGCCTATAGATGTTTCACATCAAAAACCGTGTTGCGCCGACCCCAAATAGCATGGGACAAGAGCAGGAAGATGATCTTATTTTTTTTTTTTGGTAAGCACGTGAGGCCGTTGATCCCGCCTATCATTTGCAGATCTTTGACAGTCGTTACAGGTAGTCAGTGGCCTGAAAGTCTAACAACCTGTCTTACCAAGGGGCATCATATTACCCGTTACCCGAGGTCAGATAGGCAGTCGCTCCATGTAACTAGTATTCAGATGCTCGCGATTAGATTGAAAGCCGACTCCAACATATTTGGGAAAAGGCTAGGCTGATGATGATGTTACAAAATAATCATTTGTTCAGATTTAAGTTGAAGGCTCGTTTTTGCCAAAAATCAAATATTAGTACATTATGATATAAGTGCGGTAAGTTGAAAATTACAGCCGAGGCGATATTACTAGCCCGAGCCGTAGGCGAGTGCGATAAAAAAGCAGAGGCTGTAATTATCAAAGCGCACGTATGTCATACGACGTTTTATAACATATTTGCGAGGAAATAAATAAAACAAATAAAAACAATACAGCGAAAAGAAAAAGCGCGCGGAATAATTTTTACTTGTTCACAAATTAGCGAGGCGCGCGCATCAGTGCTTTTTTTTAAGGCAAAGACACAAAAAACAGCCAGTATTACTAATAAAGTAAATTAATATTTTTGTGTTTTTGTTACAGATAAATGGTTGTAATTTATTGTCAAAATTAATTAAAATCAAGAATTAAATGTTTATTTATTATATTTCATCTCCCAAAGTTAATTTTATTCATAAAATGTTGACCACTTTTCTGACATAAAAACTCTTTGCTAAGATTTAAAAAAGTATAAACCGTGCATTTTACTTTACAGCACAAGTACGTAATGAGATACATTACGATATTGAAATTGGTGAAATAAGAGACCCTTTACGAGCAAATGTGTTATAAAATATATTTAAGAACTGTCAGTATAATCATTGCTATTGAATATTGACAGTCTAGCACCTGTTGAACGCGGTTCATATGTTCTCCTGTTCAATTTCATTGGTATTTCCTGACTATGTATTATTAACGATTTTGACATGATTGGTGGTGATTTTGACATTATTGTTTTATGATTTTGACATTTTTACTATTAATTATTTTGACATTATTGATAATAATTATTAACAAAATTTTACAAAAGATATTTATGTACTAACACTAGTGTTTAAGATGTGTATGTATTACTAACAAATTGGATTGTATGATCTGTTAAATAAATGATTATTATTATTATTATTAAAATTCACACTAAGCGATTTTTGATGCAAGTGGATCTCTAGTCTCCGAATAAATCTATTGCAAACATTTTCGAATAATTTCCGGCGTTTAAGAGGTAATAATGATGAAGATAAACAACTTTAGCGTTACAAATCAATGAAGAGTAAAATATTGAGTTATTAATTCGAAATAATCTTAAAAATATTTGTATAACAGCCAATATCTAAATAACCAAACATCATACCAACTCAAATAACCAACCAAAAAAGTGGTTCTTAATTCGAAAAGATAAGGTCTAATTTGCATAAACTGGGAAAAGGTAAGCTTTCATGCGCGTGAGCATTCAATTACTTGTAATAACGCGAGTGTATCGAAGCCTATCAATTTGTCAGTCTGTCCGTAACCTCTTTATATGTACATTTTATATTCACTTAAATATTTTGAAAGTAAACTTGTTAATTATGCTCTCATCGATTTCGTGTATTACATTTTATGGTCGGGTTCGAGTGTAGGCGATATAATCACTGTATAGTTGAGCTGTTTAATTTGATGTGCTTAGTATTTTATTGGCAGAGCCAAAATAGTTTCAATCAAAGAATGTTTGTTTTTTCTGTTACTCAAATTAAGAAGGAACTTACTTTTAATTCTCACGATGAGTCATCTAGGAAGTGGTACATTAATGAAAGCTTTCAGTCATAAATGATTGGATCCGATACATAGGACCTTCTTGAAGTATTAAAAGGCATAGGTACATTAAATTCCCATTCCCATCACCTGTTCTCGTTATAATATATTACTTAAGGTCGGGGCGAAACGTTTTATTCTTGGATACTGTAAGCCTGCCAAATTCCTATATCCTTCTATTCCTATGTCCCTATGTATGCTTAGACCTTTAAAAATACGCAACGGATTTTGATGCAGATTTTTTTTTAATAGATAGAGTGATTTAAGAGGAAGGTTTTAGTATATAATTTGCGGGCGGGCGCCGCGAAGGCGCAAGCTAGTAATATTATAAAGCTGAAGAGTTTGTTCGGTTGAACGCGCTA
Source organism: Xestia rhomboidea (assembly GCA_963853795.1). NCBI lineage: Eukaryota > Metazoa > Arthropoda > Insecta > Lepidoptera > Noctuidae > Xestia > Xestia rhomboidea. The sequence goes on from OY970778.1 coordinate 10,805,733, forward strand.
ATCTCAGAAACTACAAGTTCGAATTGAAAAAATCTTTAGTGTAGGATAGCCCATTTATCGAGGAAGGCTATAAGCTATATTATAACATCACACTACGACCAATAGGAGTCGATCGTCAATGAAAAATAAAAGAAAAAAGTCATAATAATGAAAAAAAAAATACTTATTGAAGAAAAGTAGAAAAAAAAGTATTCCATTTAATTAATTTAGTAAACGGTTAAACACATGTCACACCTTTTCCTATTGGTGGTAGGCAGACATTACAAAACGCCACATACTACGCCACTACTACTATCCTTATATAAACTCCTTTTATTGTATGTCCACATACATTTGGTCACACACGCACGTCGGTTGCGAGTACTACGCTCCTGACCTTTCTAAAGAACCTCACCTTTAAGGTCAGTGTAAGTCACCTCAATCAAGGACCTCAATAACGCTTACAGTGGGACCTAGCCTCCCAATCCCGACCTCGCGCCGTTTTGACTGACGTTACAATTTTAATACGATAACTGATTGAAACGAATTCTCTCATAATACTGAAGATTAAATGTGCGTTAATTATTATTTCAACACTCTTTTTAGTGTTTTTGCTAAGCATCTCTGTCAAGATTTAAATATCAAAGGAATAAAAAACAATTATCCAAACAGAAATTGGTTATGGTTCAAAAGTCGTCCGAATTTATTAACTTTCTGCTAATGATACATATTGTGTTATGAAAACGGATTATGTACTGTTTTTTTTATACAAACACAGTTAAAGGAAAATCGAATGTGTGTGTACTTCACTGTGGGTGTGTTAATAAAAATAAATACTACAGCACAATACAAAATATAATCAAACGTTACCACTCACTGTCAGGATTCAAGCCTCCCCTGTGTGAGTGAGCCGGTAAAAGAAAGAAAGAAAGAAAAGAAAAAATATTTATTTGACGTCAGTTAATAAAGCACGACACACAATAATATAAAAAAAGATACAAAATAAGGAGGAAAACATAGTATGTGCTGTGCGCCTCACGGCTGCGCCAAAAAGGTCCATTTCAGCATTAATGCCAGACAAGTGATGCTGTCTGACGCTGGTCTTCCAATGAACCTTCCTTCTTCCTTCTTTCCTTCCTTCTTTCTTTCCTTCTTGCCTTGTCTACCATGCGGTCCTGTGTTGGTTCAAAAATTCAGTGACGTGCCTAGAGGGCAAAAATACGGAAGCCCATATGGCAAGCATAACTGTTCAGAAACCCTAACATCATGAAGATAAGTAGGTTATAGGGGTAAGCCAATCTTTTACGCTTGTATGATAGTACCTCCACTAGTTAACATAGGTATCACACGTCACACAAATACGAATAGATGAAAACCGTAACCAAGACGAATATTTTTCACCGGGCGCCAATATTTTTTCTCTGCTACTCCCGATACCCAGAATAAAATGTAGCGACCATTAGAAAACCATCGACGCGATGAAATTTGACGAATTCTGGAGAAACGGTACGATCTTAAAACTAGCTACATATTCCACTTACTTTCTGATCCCCAAACCGCATCTGTCGCCTCGCGTTCCTGGCGACGTTCATGCGACAGAGGAACACTCGGTCCTCGCCGTCGGTGGGCGCTCGGGAGAGCTCGGTCCTGACCGCCTGCTGGTCTTGTTTGTCTATCACGTCGTACACGCTGTCGCCGTGGATTAGGAGGTCCTCCTGTGGAAGAATAGGCAAAGTTTTAGATGAAACATAACGATTATAAAACATGTGATGGACGCTACTGAGAGCGCTAAACTCGTAGCCAACGTTTGAGTCCCTTATAATGGGGGCGAGTCTATTAATACTTTTTAGTATTCCATGAATTTGGGCAATAGGTTTACTTATTGCTCTATTCTCCTTATTTGAGAAAATGAGTTGAAGCTGTAGTTTAATCTAATAAATATTTAATGTTGGTTTTTTCCAGTTACATTAACGCTACGAAATCTGTGCCTATGTTACAATTCGGTCTGTCTAGTACTCTTTCTCATTTTGAAAACGATATCCTTAGGTTGGGTGGCAATTGGCTCAGTTTGATTAAATAACAATATGAACAAATTCAGTAACCAGCGCGTCTCGAGAAAGCCACGTATTTCTTTATTCATAACTTGTTACGTATAATTTTTTTATTTAATTCAGTTCTTGGAAATCTAACAAACATTATTTTAATCCCATCGTTTTGTAAAGCTTGAAATTCCACACTTCCTGTTTCTGGACCCAGCAGACATTAAAACAATAACACTAAACCGTACACTCATTCATCCACAAAATAATTCTAGACGTAAGAAAAGCTGTAAGGTGGCGGCTCTGCGATTAAAATAATACAGCCTGCGGTTTGTGCACTGATGAAAATGTCGAGCCAATCTCGCTAAGTATACGCCTCTTTAAAAATAAAAGCGTTTGCTTTAACTCTGCGGCGACGGATCTGATGGTGATGGTTCCGCAATTAGCATTCCGTGTACGCTAGGCCTTTCTTTTGTTGCTATTGTTTAGGTTAGTGTTGGGGCTTAGATTTTGATTTGCAAAACTCCTGGTTTCATAACATCTTCTTAGCGTATCGATGACAATTTGAATGAGATGATGGTGACGAGTTTGACACTTTCAGTAACGTCCATCAGATCTTGTGTTGTACAAGCAACAGGACAGGCAGGACACGATATCAACTGCCCCATCCAATGTTATCATGTAGTTGTGTTCCCATGACGATGTAAAATGAAGTCTGTCAAAAAGGACCTCAAAGAAATAATGTTGCATTTTTTGTGTCATTTCATGTTAGCTGAAGGGTTTTCAGTTGTTTCATGGTTATTGCAATAATGGTGATGGATAGACAGGGAGAGTAAGAAGGACAAAAGATAGATAGATTGTGTGAGGAATGATATGAAAGAGACAGGAGTAAATGATGCCGTGACGTCTGACAAGGGAGAATGGAAGGAGAAAACGTGTTGCGCCGACCCCAAGTAGAATGAGACCAGACGCGAGTCTACTTTCATTTATGTGTTTTATATTATCTTTAATATAGAAGCCTTTTTTTTTTTTTTTTTTGGATGGGAAATCATCAAATGACTTCTCCCGCTCTGGGCGGAGCAGGAGGGAGTGTCAGACTTTTACTGACTAAAACCCATCCATGTTCCTTCCTCGCCCTTTGTGTTCCGGGGCCACGGTATCTCTTTCGAATAGTCCCGCAGCCCCGGCAGGCTTCGGTTCTTGCGGACCCCTTCCTTTTTGCTGACTCTCTTTGAGGCGCGCGTGGAACACGAACGCGCCGTCGACACGGCCTGTCGTCATGAGACGTACGGACGGCGAGCTAGCCCATAGCTCCCCGTCCACAGGCCCGCGTAATATAGAAGCCTATATTTATTGCAATACAAAATGGTGCTAATTGAGCAAATTTTGGCTGGAACTGTCAAAATTTTTAGCAGATTACCGCGTAAGTCAGTCATTCATTTGTCATTGTGTATGAGATTGCCATTTTATGCCATTTCTTTCAATGGAGTGTCAGTGATTGATCATTGGAAAGTTATAATGACGCCACTATATTAGTAGATTACCACACTTGTCAAAAACAACAATTATGAAATCAATGATAGACAACTGACACTTGTAATAGAAGACTCGGCCCCCTGGGCAGGAAGGTGATGATGATGATGAAGTATATTTAAAGTTGGACGACCCGAATGGCGCAGCGGTAGTTAGGCTGCCTTACGTTCTTAGGGTCCTGGGTTCGAATCCCGGTAGGAGCAAATGTTTGTGTGATGAGCATGGACATTTGTTTCCGAGTCATGGATGTTTATATGTATGTGTAATAAGAGTATCTATGTAGTATATCAACTACTGGTGTCCAGGACACGAGCCTCGTTGCTTAGAGTGGCACTAGATGGCGCTGTATGTAATGTCCAGCGATATTTATTTTTTTATAAAAAAAAGTCATAAGTCAAATGATGAATGAAGAGATATGAAGAGTACCTTAAATAAAACCAAGAAACACAAGACGTCTGCAGACGTTCCAATTCACACACAAACCGACACTTGCAATCTCCGATCTATTATTGCACGCACTAGAACATTACTTATCCATTTTTATTAGGCAGTCTATGTTGTATTCTAAGCGTTAAATAAAGCTATTATTAATGAAAATACAGGTTTAGCTTGTTCAGGCTAAAATTTATAACCAACAATTATTATTTTATAGGTAACTTCCTAAGTGCCAGCATCCGACCTAAGGTTGGACGGGGTCAATATAATTGTAGACTGGTACATAATTCTCTCTTCTCTCTGTTTATACAAATTTCAATTAACCTAGGTCCGCTTTAATAACTTTAATTAAATCATATTTCTTGAGTAAAGTAAAGCACAAGAGAATTTTCTCTAGATTACAGTGTTGCGTTTGTTGTAGGGCTGGCAGGAGATAATAGTTCATTGCTGTATATTTTTTCTTTGTTAGCCTGTCAAATGTTCCACTGTTGGGCATAGGCCTCCCCTTTCGCCTTCCAAACCTTACTATCTTGTGCGATATCTAGCCATGTTCACCCCGCAAACAAGATCAGATTGTCACACCACCTACGCCGCGGTCTACAACGACAGCGAAATTTTTTTAGAAGAGTTTTAAATCTTTTGATGTAGAGACTTCATTTCGTAATAATAGCAAATCAAACCCAGTCGTTTCGTTCATTTCTTGCACCTTAAATATGAATAGCTCTTAATGTCCGGCAGATAAGTCCTTTAATCAGTATTTAATATTTAGAAACGGCAACTTTGGAAACGCAGAACTTGGGGTTGTTTGCTGAAAACTTCGCAACGCGAGCGCTGAGTATTAGCCCTTTGTCAAAGTCATCTTGAATGAAAAGCAGCGGTATCTTGTGGTAAAGTTTTCAGCAAAGAACTCCACAGCGGTTGGACGAAAGTAACTAACACTTAGCACTGTCTATGTAGAACACTTTTCCAACTTTAGCTAATAAATATTTCCTCTATAATATAACCGTACCCCAAAGGTACAACATCGCTTTTGGCACTATCCCATACATACATACCCATCGGTTATTTTTTACATGTAAATCTGCAATTTATAAATAATAACAAGTATTCTATCTATCCACCCCGGTGCACCCCTGACATCTGACGTCCCGGCGCGTCACTTAGCCCCGCCCACCTGTCGCGAACCCTCCACGTTAAGACATAATAGTGCGCGCGCGCTCCACCGCCCACGCGCATGCGCCTGCGCCTGCGCCGGCCGCCACGCTCTGCCCGTGGGGGGCGTCTATGTGAACCGGCGAAAATGTTGGCGTATGACTATGAAGAGATCAGGGTTTGTGGTCTATTTTGATGGGGTTATCTTGGAATAGATCAGAGTTTTATAAATATACTTAGTTTCAATGAACTGTTCACTGATACTATGTTGACTGCCTCGTTGGCCTAGTGGTCGCAAGCACAACTGCCGAGCACCAAGGTCCTGGGTTCGATTCCCGCGTCGGGCAAAGTTTTATTGTGTTTCTCATCAGGTATTTCTCGGTGTCATTCACGGCGTCTGGATCTGCGCCCGGTTGATGGTAACATGCTCGCCCCTTGTTACATCGGACTTAAATACATAACTGGCAAGCGGTGGGTGTACTTTTAGGTCAACCTCTGCGTAACTCTACTGGTATTACAGGCGTGATGTTTTGATGTTATGTCTAATAAAATAATCAAATATTTAAAAACAATATTACACATACATACAACATACACACACATAACACACACACACACACTCACATTACACACACACACACATACACACACATTATCACATTTTTTTTTTACAATAAATAATCACGGAAGACATCCCATAAGTGACATTTTAAGTATAATCAAATATTTTCAAAAATATGTAGGTACTTTATTCGAACCTCTACAAAATTCTACCACGTACAACATGACATTTACACCAGTCCATAGACCACCAACATTGTAGAATTTTTCCTGTTTAGAATACGCCGAGAAATGAAATAAAACGCACGTACACTGCATCTAATTGCCGCGGGGCGCCACGCCCTCTGGTGATGAACATACGTAAACACAGTAATGTATGCAAATACGTCAGTTATGAACCGCTAATTGTAGGTCTATTGCGTTTTATGGGAACTTAAATGGACTAGTTGAATGGTTATGTGAATGGAGAATATTGAATTTGGAAAAGAAAGTTTTTTTGCGATGGTAATGTGTCCAAATATTTTTGAATTAAGAATGAAATACGTTGTGGTGTTCTGTGTCGTTGTGGTCTGCGTATACAAGGAGTTTGATTTCAAGCGATTTTTTGGCTGCAATTCCATTTTTGCGAACTTATCCCTAATATTTTCCACTGATAGCGTTTCCCCATATTGAAAGGGGCCACAAAACTGGATTAAAATCAAGAAGCACAAGATTTGACATCCACAGAAAATACTTTCATGAATTAAAAGTACATTTTCTGTTTAAAAAATGCTTAATTAAATCATTTCAGACTAGTACTAGGTAGCAGTGATAGCCTAGTGGTGTGACCGTTGGACTGCCAAGTGATAGGTCTCGAGTTCGAACCCAAGACACGCACCTCTGATTTTTCGGATTCATGTGCGTATTGTATAATTATCACTTGCTTCGGTGAAGGAAAACATCGTGAGGAAACCAGCATGTCTGAGAGATATTTCTCGACGGCATGTTAAGCCAAGTCAGAGGCCCATGGTCGACTTAAAAACTCTGATACCAGGTTAGGCACTAACCACACGATCAAGAAGATTTCAGACTACATCTCCTCTAAAATAAAGTTTCATATCTCGTCCAAGGCTGCCCAAGTTAAAGATCTACCAGGCGTTGCCGATACAATATCTCAGAAAATAATTGTGTTGTAAAATCGTTGTTCTGGATTACACCATATGATAGCCGTGGGCACCCATAAATCGCCAACTATTGGGCAGGGGACCGTAAATTATGTGCTAAAACCTCAACTGCACGATTTCACTCAGAAATAGCCACGTCAGTGAACAAACGATAAATTTCGCCTTAAGTGAATTACGTCACGGACACTTTAAGTTATTTGCTTTGATTTTTATAGTGATTAATGGGTGGGTAATTATTTTTTTCGGTACTTCGTTAGGTTATCATTATTGTGTGGTTATAATTGTGGTTTTTTCATCGAAAAATGTACTAAAATCGCGCAGAACGAACGGCAGTGCAAGACGTCGACAGTTTTTTTTCCTGATATTTTCTACGTTGAAGGCAAATGTCACACGAACGTCAATAAATCGTTAGCAGGCCATTATCATTATCTTTATCATCAGTCCATATGTTATTTTTTATTATGAGAAGTCTAGTCTAATTTAGCTGAGCCCAGCTGAGCCATAGTGTTAGGGTAGCCCCCGAAATTCAATTTTCTTACGTTTTTTGCAATTTGCAGGTCAATCAGGCTGTATGTTGAACCAAATAATATGTTTCGCGACCGTGTCACGTCTTATTATTTCGTTATAATCATTAAAATCATCAATAAAACTCTGTAAGTTTATTTAATCCCATTTCTTGAAATAGTCCTTATCCTGTAAATTAAAAAAAAAAAGCAAGAAAAAATGTATTAAGCGGACTACCCTGGTACTTCCCCCTTAAGGCAGTATATGAAGTTCTTGGCATTATGAAACGTGAAACACAAAAAGTATCAAATTCAATTAATTACATATATCATATCATCATTTTCAGCATTTTTTCTTATTATGATTTTTTTTTAATTTTGTGTGCATTTATGAGTATGAATATATGAGTGAACAAAGTTAATTGCTATGTCTAAGTGCGAGCTTTCCGTACCTAATAGAAAGGTAGCTCAACAGAATTCCGCCCATACCCGACAATACCAACTGTACTGACCAAATAAAGCCATTTTGTATTACAAATGCGTTTTCCCTCTCAATGAACGAATACAATAAATAAACAGAGCACGAGGTTCATTACTTACAGAATCTGTTTATTTTACAACATTAATACGGGTTCGACTCAGCGGTGGGCCATTGAATTTATATTTGTACCTTTTGAATTATTTCTGTCGGGTAGTGTTGCTTTCACTTAGTGCGTGTAATAGTGAGAGTTTATGGTTTTAGGTTTAGCTTGGCTATGGTTCTTTGGGTGACAGATTGCTACTAAGCGTGCTTCTGAAATGGGTATTTCTGGGATTCTTTTAGTTGGACAGCAAGCGCACATATAGCCAAGAATAGTAACCAAGAAGTGTGTGTGTGTGTGTGTGTGTGTAAATGGTCACCGACGCTTTGGCAATATTCGTACGGCAGAAGTTTTGCAGATGCATTCATGAGTTAACAACACGGGCGAGCGTACGCTACATTATGAGCCCCTTAACAAGGATTTCATTCAAGCACTTCTTAAAGTTCCAGGCACTACAGCAGCTGCTCAAAAGAAGTCATTGCAATGATAGTTAAGTAAAGTTATTCCTACTACTATTGCTAGCCAACCTAAATATCTAAGCTTTTACCATTTACTAAAAAGGCTACTACGAAAACCTACAAAAACAGAGTAGGTTGCGAACTCCCGACCTTTCCCGCCATTATGGAATACCTGCTGAGCTATTGTTGCTTCATGCTATCGACAAAAACGACAACATTTTATACCACAATTTCAAATCGAGTTCCAATCGACTCGGTAAAGGGAATCGATTGAAAACCCATCACTTTGTATCGATATTTCGCTGTTTTCAATTGATTTCAATACCGACAAAGGTTATACCGTTATTTTTGTTCATGATGATACAGCAAATGATCGCTCTAGTTTTCGATTGTTGGATTTTCGGAATTGATTTCTTTGAACTAATGTATTAATATCTGGTATTGTGAATCTGTGAGTCCATCTTGATTTTGTGAAGTTTAATTTTACTGTTCAGTTAGTCCAATATTTTGTATGAATCGGTGTTAGTAATCTATGCCTATTATTGTGTGGTCCTATTGAATATTGGACTAATATTTACGGTTATACGAGCTTTTGTAGGGCTTCATTGAAATCAATTATCACGCTAGCCGTTATTTCCAACGGGACGAGCTGAAAAGTATGTATTGAATGTTTGTTGCAAACTATACTTTACGTAAGTAGTAGATAAATAGGCAGCCAGTAGTCAGCATACCATTCTTGCTCCAAAGTCGTATTAAATACCGTCAAAGAAAAACACACTATATTTCAGGTACTTCTTCATTTCAGCCGAAAGACGTCCATTGATAAACATAGGCCTCCCCCAAGTCTCGCCGCATTGACCGGTCCCGTGCGACTTGCATCCAAGTATTTACTTAAGTAGTAATAGCAGCTACTCGTATTTTAGTACCGAGAAAAACTATCCGCTAAGTTATTCAGTCATATTTTATTATTTTTTTAAGTGTTTGGCATATTTCGGGGTCATTGGAAGCCAGTGCATGAGGAGCCGAAGTCAATTCGCAGAGCGCCGTTAGACAGTTTAAATGGAATAAGGCTCTAATTGGCTTATTATTGTTTATTTGTTAATTTTACTGACATTTATATTACGTATAATTATCCATAGCAACGACTGTGTATACGAAGTAGGTAGTATTGTTCAGTAGTAGACAAAACACCGACACGGTGACCTCAACTCATACCAATGAGCGACAAAGCGAGCAAGGAAAATACATTCCGATAAATCTCCGATATCTCGAAAATTAACAACAGTCGGTATAATTCCTTACAAGAAATAAGCCAAAGGCGAGATAAGGCAACAATATATCAATATATTACCACAATCTATTGTTAAGTTATAAATCGCTTTCGACACCTATTATTGCAATTTCGTTTAAAAATACTAGCTTTATCTATTAAACGATAAAGTTTGACAGTTGATCTAAATTCTGAATGTATGTCATTTTAATCTTTTGATCAGCAAACATTGAATTGCACATGTATGAACAAAAACAAATATACTAATCTTGATGTGTGTTATTTATTTTATCTTTATTCATATATTTCAAAGTTCTGGTCTAGTTTTGGTATGATAAATCATTGCGTACACACCTATTAAAATATTTACACTGCATGTCATTAACTGTATTGTTAGAGAAGTTCTTGTGTCGATAAAAAAAATGTTTTGAGCATGTTTACGAAGCCGAATTTAAAAGTTATACAATGTGGTGAGGATTTTTAAGGATTCTCAAGTGGATTGTATGTTTTGAATTGATTTATATCTCAATTAGATTTCTAAGTTAACGGTATTTCAAGTTGATTAAAGTGAGCATTTGAGCGTTACTCAAAAAAAGAGTTATCTGTTTTGTTAAGTTAAGATGAATTTATGTTCATTTCGTAGCCAAAGAAGCTGAGCTTTCATTGATTAACACTTTACCCATTTCATCAAAATTTGAGGCATCTTGAAAGCTCAAAATCACAGTAAAGTTTTTTTATTTACTTCAAAAAAGTAAGCAGTTGTACTGTTTTATCGACTATTCGATGCATCGACTAGGCCCACCCCTTTAACAACATACTCGTCCACTAACAAATGTAAGACAGACAGACAAACAAGCCCCCGGATATGTAGATTAATGATTCACAAACGAAAACACACGGTCTAATTGCGATACAAATGAATACATGTCCGGATTGATTAATAGTGTCGTCATTTAACATCAATGGATCGGACACTTGTCGGGAGGCATCTAGAAATTAATAACTAAACACATATGATTTAAATTAGTTTGTTTAGCTCTTGGATTGACTCTTTTGTTTGTAGTTAATGAATATGTTGATTAAATAGGTCATTGCTCGAAATAGGCCACTAAAATAAATGTGATAAAAAGCATTTGAGCCAAACTAAATGTTGACTGTCATTTTTGTTTTGATTTATGGTATAAGGAGGAAAACATTGGTGTCCCATCATTTTCTATTAGTTAAGATTGCGATTTGTGTGTAATGGTGTAACTTAATACCTAATCAGTAGGGTATAAAAGGTGAAAATTCTTTAGAGTTAACTCACGTCCGAAATGGTGCACTTTTAACGCGGCGTTTTTTTATCACGTAATTGATTTTGAACCTTCAATGTTGAGCCGAAACTTGAAAATCCAACAGAGAGAGAAGAAAAAATCTTAGCAGGTTAGTAAATAGATTTTCTACTCACGACGATGAAAAACCCATGTGTGCTAAAAAACATCTCGGTACAAAAAAATGCCCATGTCTATATGTATAGGTTAGAAAAATAGAAAATCTTGATGCAAAAATAATTAAAATTACCCAACGCATGGCGAAGTGTAAATAGTAGTTATAACTGACGAATAAGCACTTTAATGACTTACTAAAGCTCTTAAAGTCGACTTATCAACGTGATTTAGAACGCAACACAAAGAACATGTAATTTACTTACCCAGGAAGCTAATTACAGAACTAAAGAACCTCTTGACAAGAAACAAAAGACTATTCAAATAAATTCTAGAACGTCACTCGTAAATCAGTCAAAATATTGACCGACGAACTTTGCCTACTAACATTTGAATCTCCGATAGCAATTGACATTAACGACATATCATCATTCGTAGTGTGAAGTCATTTCAGTACTTGAAAACCACAAAGGGCGCATACACAATAGCGAATGATAAATACCGGATTGCCTAAGGCTTAGGCGCGGTGCAGCCCATTCCTTACTTGGATAACCGTTTGCACAAGACCTTCCCTGCCGCTTCGTTTCTTTTACCCATTTGAAGTTAGCGGGGTATTGCAGAGACGTTTGGAAGGCCAAGGGATGCTGGTACTTTTATTGCTCAAGTATTTAATATTGAACATCAATAAATCGATATAGTGGTTAGCGACAGTGCATTGTCTAAAGCATTATCATTACATTGTTTTGCATATTGAATTGTGCGTTCGTCTATTGTTTATGGTAAGGTTTGGCCTACGTGTGCGGTTATGTGTTGACGGGGTGATGGGATTATCTTGTGGGGAGAGATCTGGTTGCGGGGTCTTTAATATGTTGGTCAGCTCTCTAGAGGCAATACGGATAGTTTAGTAAAGCCCAAGGGTATTAGTTTTAATTTGAATGCGCATTTGCACAGTAAAAAGAGATAAATTTCGGGGTAAATTTATCAGACGTTACTTGATTTTGCCTAATCCGTTTAAATATAGCAGATACGATCAAATTGTACCAGTTTTGTTTGAGTCCCACGAAGTCGGGAAAATCAAATTTTATAATTTAATACAATTCATCTGGTGTTTAGATAAGTGTGTGTCCGAACACTGTGTGAAACAGGAAGATAGCAGGTGTCCTAGCCTTGGCAGGTATAGGGGTTTGTAAATTGTAAAATCTAAGTAGACTTTTGGGTCCACAATCAGTTACTTAGCCTGCAATTTTCATCCTTGGTGCAAACATGTGCATGTTGTGTTAGCCTTTAAGTAATTGTTGCACTTATGAAAGTACCTTTAAGCAAGTATAATTTCAAATGTTCTGTGTAAACAATTGTTGGCTAACCTAAATAATAATTAAAAAAAAAAAAAAAAAAAACACCTGCCCCAAAATCAATTTAAGAAACGCAACGGGAAAAACAAAAACCTACATTCCTCCTAGAGCGGACATCATAAATAAAGTAATTAAAGTCATTAATTTAACTCGAATAATTGTGCGCAGATAATTATATTGTCTTTTAAGACAACTGTAATCTTCGATCTTACGGTTGGTTAAGCTGTACATCAATTATAGAAGAGGTTTATACAATTTGCAGAAACTGTTTTGTGTGGGATATTGTTTTAGTGGTTGATTGTGCAATATCTGTGTGGTCTTCAATTAAGAAGACTACCTCATTGGATTCTTGAATAAAGCTTTGCAATAGATTAAATAAATAAATTTCAATATCACGCATTTATTTCATACTTTAATTTGAAACGGTCGAGGTGGATGCAGCTAATGCATAATCGTCTGCCTGCTTTTCCTCAAATATGTTGGGATCAGCTTCCAGTCGAACATTTACATGGAGAAAGAAAATATCTTTATTCATCGTAGGGACATGACGTGCATACAAAATTTGAAAACAGAAACAATGAACATAACAAACATTCAGAATAAAACAAAACGGAACATAAACAAAAACTAGTTACGTCGTGAGTGCGACAAATGCCCACAGCACAGCGCTGGTTTTCAGTGGTCACCCGTGAAAAGAAAAACGTACGGAAGTAAATACAGCTCAAACTCAAACTCAAACTCAAATCATTTATTTCAATTAGACCATTACGGCACTTTTGAATGTCGAAAATACAAAAAAGCAAAGCTACAGTCACAGCCACAAGGCATAATAACTTGAGAAAGTACTGTAGTTGCCCATTCCCTAACGTAGATCTCTATGGAGAAGAACGGGCAAGAAACTCCATGGACACTCTTTTAAATCAAAATATTGTTACAAAATATTGGTTACATCATTCATGTTGAGATTATACATATGTGAGAACGATGTAGAAAGACGTGCACATTAAGAGCGTCCAGAGTAAAATAATAAATTAAAAAATAAAGTAATTAAAATGAACGAACCGTGGCAGCTAAGAGATGACCAGTCCCAACTGACAGCGCCCGTTCACGAACATGACGCATGTATCGGCGCCATTCAACTCGACCATATTTAAGGGAACCAAATGACCCGACACACCCGCCACCATCAGCGAGACATTTGAGTGAGCATGACATTCTCTCAGCCACCAAGGCATATTTAAGTATTTGATTAATTAAAATAAAAAATAAAACAAACAGTACTTAAACATAAAACAACATAAGAAACAAAATAAACATTACTTACAAAAAAGCGACTGGAGCGACTGCCTATAATCTGATCTCTACAACTTAGTTACTACAGCCGGACTTAATTCGGGCTATCACTAGGGCAATGATGTCAATGATCTATCAACGGCTCAACGTGCTTTCCGAGGCACGAAGGGTTTTTGATACGTAGAGATGAACACCATGATGATGATTGATGACGACATTGTTGCCATCGTGGGAATATCCTGGATGAGGCTGGCACAAGAACGTGGAGCTTGGCACAAACAAAGAGAGGCCTATACCCAGCAGTGGGTGAAGTCGGGCTGTGGATGATGAGGGATGGTCACCCGGATGGGTGCTATGGATATAGTAAGTCCTGGGCGGAGTAGCTTGACATTTGATTGGTCCGTGCGTGCTGTGCACAATCCATCTGTCGTAACTTTACGAGTACCTTTAGCCGAATAAAAATCAAGTTGTGTTATTAATATTTTGCCAAATCCTATTAATTTGAAATAAATTGAGAATATTATAAAAGCTAGTAGTAAATGTACAAAGGGAACATAATTTTAATTTGACATTTAACAGTTAATACTCAATCATTACTAAAGGTTATCTCTTCATTACATTATAGGAACGAGTAATAAAAACCATTCGTTGGTACCCAATTAAAGTCGAAATGATCTGATACTGGTAATAAGGCCTAACTTATTGGTACAGTAAAAGGTGCGTGTTCACTGCATTGCAACATGTTCGGTGCATGGGCAACCACTGTTCTGTAGGAAGAACACACGACAACCGAAAAATTGCATTTTCTTAGACTACAGTAGGCATGACGGCAGTATCAAAAAATTGCAAATCTATTTAGTCCGTCAGTTAGAGTACTAGAAATTAATGGACACGTATTTTTTGTTTTCGTAAATTAATGAATATTGACAAAATATAAACGCGTCAAAACTCGGGAGTGGGGGCTCGTGACGTCTGAACTAGCTAAAAATTATACCTAGGCGTGACGTATTGAGATTTTTAAAAGCGTCATATCTTCGTCAATTTTGGTTTACGTAACAAAAGAAAAAACACGGGTCAAATATTTTTTATAATCTAACTGACGCACTAATTAGATTTTTTTGTCGTCTCGCCTGTTATCGGTATATCCAGCAACAGTGTTGAAGAGGTAGAATCGGTAATCGCTGCATTTAGTATACAGCTGATGATTATGTATGCAGCAGATACTGCACACAAAATCATCTGATAGATTGATTATAAGAAGGCATACGCATTCAGCAGTTATCATCATTCTCCTGCCCATATTCCAATTCATTTGTGGTCGGCGCAGCATGTCTTCTTCTTCCATACTTCTCTATAACACGTCATCTCATCAGACACCTCCTTTCTTGCTATATCATTCTTTACACAGTCCATCCATCGTTTCCTTGGTATTCCTTTTTTTTTCGGATATTAAATCATCAAATGACTCCTCCCGCTCTGGGCGGAGCAGGAGGGAGTGTCAGACTTCTACTGACTAAAACCCATCCATGTTCCTTCATCGCCCTTTGTGTTCCGGGGCCACGGTATCTTTTTCGAACAGTCCCGCAGCCCCAGCAGGCATCGGCCCTTGCCCCCATCCTTTTGCTGACTCTCTTTGAGGCGCGCGTGGGACACGAACGCGCCGTCAACACGGCCTGCCGCCATGAGACGGACGAACGGCGAGCTAGCCCATAGCTCACCGTCCACAGGCCCGCTCTTTGGTCTTTCTCTACTCTTAACTTTCCTCATACGCATTCACCAGTAGATGGAATAAAACAGAAATATGCATTGTATGTATGCAATTAAACTGCTACTGCATTTTGTATTTATCATTGTTAATATTCTAGACACAGGTCTAAAACATTAACAGTGTCATGTATTTCCCAGTAAGGGAACACTCTTGGGATTTGACAGAGATCAGGCCTGTATCACATGTCATGATGTCTGACTATGCGGGACACATGAAACAGAAAGCGCAGCGCCATTTACCCTTTGAGTATTAAACGATAATCAAATCATATGATCGATTGCAGTCATTCGCCAAAAGTTTTCAATAAATCATTGATCTATCTAGTGAAAACGCAGCCTTATCGAAGTGTAGAAAGATAACAACCGCTTTGTTTGACATTTTATAATAAATTATAAACAATACGAGTACTGTTAGGATACTCCTACGCATCAATTTGATATTATAGGCGTATTTACGATATCAGCATTGTTTTATGGAGTTCCGTGGGGTGTGTGGCAAGCCTTTAATAAAGTTAAAGATTTATGGTGTTACAATTTCGAGTAAGTAAAGCGAATATGTTGGTCGGAAGTATTTAGATCTTAAGTTTTCAGAACTACGGTGCTTTTTCAACTGAACGAAAGCTCGGCTGATTTAGCTGCAAATTTATGTCATCTTCTGCTGCTTAGCCTTTTTCCAATTCTTCGTTGACTTTAAGTATAACGATTTGCAGCTAAAACCAGTATTTCATATGGCCTCCACAACCCTCAACAATTTTTCTATCTGAAGCAGATCATTTAGTTTTTCTTTTGTGAAAATTAAGTATTTAGTAAGCAGTAAAAGTATAATGGCTGTTTTGTAATCATACTTATTTTCATTGCAATAAGGTTCATTTAACATGAAATAAAATAAATGCTACAGAATCCTCCCCACTTTGATCAAGCTCGTACTCAAAACTTTTTCAAACTAGATATTTGGATTAAGTACTTACTGCGTCTAAGTCTTATCATTAATCTTAATTGCAGAATAATAATAAAATATTGCTCCGAGGTGGGCTCTATCTCGTTCAAAACTGGTTCTTATCTTGAAGAAATTAAGGTATAATTTTGATGTTTAGTTGAGATAATAATAGTTGTATCGATCGTTACATTACTGGCTTATAAGAACTGTATCGTGGGAACTCTATCGATGGATGAGTTATAGTCAAAAGATGAACTAAGGATTATCTTGAATTTTCTAATAGCGGATACTATTTAGTCTTTATTAGCTTTGATTGTAGATCGATAAAGGAATTGTAATAATTCTAGAACTTTCATACAGGTCAATTGTACTAATGAGTCCTTATCTATGTATACATACCTATTGTAAAATAAAATGTTCGTGTAAGGCTGTGTGCTCACAGAGCCATAGAGGATCTTTTTTTTTTGAAATTATTTATCATTTAGTTAAAGCCAATGATCAAAATTGGTGTCTTTTTATATCTTAGCATGCGTTATTGAACATTAGCCGAGTTGGAATAATAGGAAAGATATTTCGGAAAGATTGATTTGATTCCGTAGTAATTAAGAAATCTCAAAGTTGTGTCGATGTCATACAAATAAAGCGAATCTAGCGTTGGTGTCTAGTACTTACCTAATAAAAATAACAGTGATTTGCAAGGTCTTAGATAATTATTTTTTCACTGGATATCATAAATCATACAGTAATTGAGTGTCAAAAGTCTAGCAAAATAATTGATACTGTATTTAGTTCTGCCCGCGAGGGACGCGGTGATAACATGATATATTTTTATTGATCATGGGACATAGTTAGATAAATTAATATTTTGCAATTCGGTTCCTACTCTCAATATCCGGCTGCTTTCACTTATCGTTGAGTTATATCTGTCGCCACTGGTTGAATTGCAAAGTGAAAATGGAAGTGTTGTGTTCATATGTAACACCTGGAACAAAGGGAGGAGGGGAGGGGAGGCGCAGTGGAAATTCCCGCGTCATACGACTTGTAGGCTGTAAGGTTCTAACCGTAAAAAGGTTCTATTAAAACTGAAGGACGTAGACAGTATCATTTAACTCATTCCAGTCGTTCTATGAGTAGCTTTGTTGAAAATTCGGATTTGAGCACTTGGTTTATAAATAATAAATAAATATCTCTGGACATTACACACAGCGCCATCTAGTGCCACACTCAGCAACGAGGCTTGTGTCGTGGACAACAGATAGTTGATATTCTACATACTTAGATACTTTTTGTTTGTAAATACATACATAATATATATAAATATCCATGATTCGAAAACAAATGTCCATGTTCATCACAGAAACATTTGTTCCTACAGTCCATTCGAACCCGGGACCCTAAGAACGTAAGGCAACCTCACTATCGCTGCGCCATTCGGGTCGTCATATGGTATGATTACTTCGAGAGCAGAAAACACTGACCCCCGAATACTGAAACGTCACTCAACATTTAAGTAGCACTTATATTTAACAGATACTCAAAAGTGACGTTTGGCTATACGAAATTTAAAGTTTAGGAGCTGCTCAAATGTTAAGCAGCCCTTAAATTTTGAGTGACGTTTCAGTGTTCGGGGGTTAGTGTATTTGTGGTGTCGATCCACAAACGATATACCAATTAATATCGCGTCCTATGTGTCCTGATGTGTCTGATGAGATGATGAGTAAAAGATAAGTATGAAGAAAAACATGCTGCGCCGACCCCAAATATATTGGGATAAGGGCAGGAGAGTGATGATGATTTTTGTCCGGTTGTCTGCATGATACAGAAACTGATGGACGCTACTAAAGACGCTTGACTCGTAGCTGAATTCTGGGCTGACTCAAATTAGATTGTCATCGACATGCTTAGAGGGAGATTAAGTAAAAACAAAGCTGTAAATTAATTAGTAGAATTTAACAAGGTTTAACCCAGTATCAATTCAAAGGGCAAATGACGATTGAATCAAACTGTAATCCGATGACGTTACCTATCACAAAATGAAATGATTCATATTTCATTCAATCCATTAACCTTATTATTATCAATATCAAGATCTACCTCAACATACGTCTCAAAGACGTTAACATCTACAATCAATAAAATTCAAATTAAAAGAGAACCGATTCCAAATACAAAATCTGAATCACAACTACCCGGATATTACATTAGGTACTCGGCTAATCGGGCGTCACTTCGAGCTATATAAGACTATCATATAGATATTATTAGTCCTCGTAACAATAATTTTTGCGTAGAGTTACTTATTTTGATGTACAGGATGCTTGGATGACCGCTTCGTGAAGGGACCGTTAACACCTTGAAGGTATGAGTCGCAAAGACGACTATCGCAAAGCAGAACTTTTTTCTAAAGTCCATGTGCTGTATTTACAACCGATTTCTGAATCTTTGACATTTAATCCCTAACGTCATCTGACAAGCACCTTTCAATGGTCAAAACAGAGCCACAGATGCATTTAAGCGAAAAAATATAAATCTGTAGATAAGCTCTGATTCGTTTTGATAGTGTGCCGACCTCCTATTAATCACAATTTGGACATATTGACTGGCAATCATTAGGTATACATGTGTGGTAGCTAGTTTTCACACGGAGAGGCCGCCAAAATCGTTGTAGTACAGGTTGATGCTAATTGTTTGAGAAAGTATTGTGTTTTTAAAAGGTGAGCACCAGATTTTTAATTACCTACATCTAAATTAATCAACTTTTAGTATTGACATCGTATTCAAATCATAAGGAGACCATACAATATTGCATTTTCTTAAAGAAAAAAATCGTACAGAACCTCATAATATTGTATCCACTGAGCTATACTATAAGGTTTGCGCACTATTATTGTGTTTTATACTGTAGACATTTCTACTCTCTGTGCAAATCTATGCGTTTAAAATGCGCTTTTATTTAGGTATTGATTACAGTGACGCCTACCGCACTCAAAATACGCGCTTTGGACAGTCCCGTTGTACAAGGTGTCGCCTATAGTTAGTGAAAACGGGCGATTAATCACATTGCCAAACATAATCTTAAGCATCATCATAATTCTCTTGTACTTATCCCAATTTATCTGGGGTCCGGCGCAGCATGCCTTCTTTTTCCATATTTCTCTATTACTCGTCATCTTACCAGACACCAAACATAATCTAAGCAATTAAAAAAAATATACCAAAAGCGGCATTAGGCATTTGGGAACCAATTTATAGATCTGACTCCTGGAAATAGACTGCTGATTGTATAAATTGTATCACAATAATTCCCAACGACTAAGTACCACACATACATTTGAAACCGATCAACATCAACCTGTATACCGGGCGCGGCTAACAATAAAACACAGTGATTAATTCATGTGCCCCGGCGCAGCTAACGAGGAACTATTTGGGGTCAGACGGTACCATTTGTATCCGGACCCACCGGCGCGCTTTGTTACAAAAATTGAAAGTATTGGCCTATCTGGTAATTTTGCTAGACTTTAAATGTCATTACTAAAGATCTTGGAGGATAACGTTAATAGATTTTTGTTGTTAATTGTTTTTTTTTCTTTTTTTGACGGCTGCGTCTGTTAGTTAGTGATGGCGAGCCCAACTGGGGTCCTTAGTTCTGTATTAAAGTCAAATTTAATTTGTTTTTCCACTGGGAAAATTTCAGGAATAGCGCTACTGTCGCGGTGCTTTGATTTGTGCTCGGTTAGTTACAAATTGACAATGAAGGGTAATTACCATGAGATAACACCGGCCCCGGAACACAAAGGGCGATGAAAGAACATGGATGGGTTTTAGTCAGTAAAAGTCTGACACTCTCTCCTGCTCCGCCCAGAGCGGGAGGAGTCATTTGATGATTTCCCATCCGAAAAAAAAGGGTAATTACCATGTTTTTAAAACTGATCGGCGCATTCTAATCTCAAATTGCAATCAGAAAGTCTCTCAACAACTTCCAGCTCTTGTCCTGTTCTACTTAGTCTCTTTCATATCATTCCTCACAGAATCTATCCATCTTTTGTTTGGTCTTCCTCTCCCTCTCCATCCATCAACATTAATATCTCTCTTTTAGTCACATATAAATCTATGTGACTGGAATTGCTTTTGCAATCAATGCATTCCCCAAAAGCAATGAAGATTGAGATTATGACATCATAATTATATTTTTATAAACTAACTAGTTGGTTACACAGTTTGAACCTGTGATATTTACCTAGCTGCAAAAGTGTTGTCCAAATCGTTAATGTTAATTTAATAATTGACAGTAGATTAGATATGGCTAATTAAAGCTTCAACTTAAAGGTTAGACTAAAATGTAGTCAAATGCTGACATTTATCTTGATTGATAGCCCTAAGTGGCTACTTCACCAGTAGAATTTTAATTCATAAAAGAGTATATCAAACGAATAACCTATTCATTTATGCGGTCAGTTGTAAAGAAGTGGTATATTAGAAAAAAAATAGTAGATAAAATAATTCCACCAAATTCATGCTGGAGAGCAGCGGTAGCCCAGTGGTGGCGGGCCCGACTTACGAGTCGTGGGTTCGAACCCAGGCATTACTTTGTGTAATTTATTTCATCACCATTGCTCTCAAAGCGTTGACGGAAAACATCGTAAGGAAACCGGCATGTCCTAGAACTAAAAATCCGAAGACATATTGTGACACATACCAACCCGCACTGGGCCCACGTGGCGGATTGTAGCCCAACCTCTTATATAGAAGAGGCCTGTATCCCAGCAGTAGGAACATTTCAGACCGGTAATGCATGCTGGATGGGTAAATTGGAACATACACTACTCTCTTTTCCAATTGCTTAACCCAAGAACTGTCCACAAAGTAGACACAATAGTTAAACAATGGCGTCTCGACCAAAATGGTCCTTGACCGATCATGATTTAATCTGCTCAAATGTGCAGGTGGTCTAAGAGTGGAAATATAAAATAGCTCACCATAGAATGTCCGAGGTATTCCGCCGCGTTGTCCGATATGTAAAGTAGTTTGCCGTTCTGTGTCATCATCATCAGGAACCCGTTTAGTGCCTGCGAAAGTGAAAAACAATTGAAATAATTTCCTGTACGTAGTTCTTGATTTTCTATAGGATACACACAGCTCAATCATTTGATCAATGTAACAAACTGAACTCGCGAAATTACAATCCAAAAATGTTGTTATTTGCTCCATGCAAATTCTTAGTTCTAAACTGATATTATGAATGCGAAAGGAACTGTCTTTGTATTTAAATATGTCCTGTGTCAGATCATACGATATTCTGGCTTTTATTCCAGCAGTGTGAAGTATGAATAAAGGAAGTTGTTTGTCTGTATGGGCATGTAATGAGGAGGAATGAAACGCATGTGGCTTAAAGAGTGATGTACAGTCGTGGTCTTTTCCGCCTGATCAGTTAAAAATGTTTTCGCTTAAATCATGCGGAGGCGCCGAGACCCGCCCCCTTAAAGTTTAAGCCTATTAGGAAAGCGTCAATTTGGCGCGCAAAATATAAAGAACCCTCGTTTGGCGTGCGTCGTCAGTGCGCTCCGCCGATCGGTATTGTCTTTCATTCATTATTTCTATACAAAGTCAACGGAGCGGGGCAAGAGAGCGTTTCTATTTTGCGAGTGCAAGCAAAAATTATCTTAGTGGTGATCAGGCGGGAGTGTCCACGATAGTACATGAATGTTGATGAATGGAGAGGGAGAGAAAGGCCAAAGAAAATCTGAATGGATTGTGTGAGGAATGATATGAAAGAGAAAGGAGTAAATGATGCCGTGACGTCTGACAGAACGGAAGAAGAAAACGTGTTGGGCCGACCCCAAATAGATTGGGACCAGGGCAGGAAAATTATGATGATTTTTTAAATTTTTTATTGATGATTCCAGTAGTGCATTCCCGTGGGATAATATCCGACCTCAGCACGGGCGAAGCTACGGGCAAAGCCGAGTGATACTTTTACCTATAATAACTTGGTATACACAGATCTCATGTTAGAAGGGATTTATCTATCCTATCATAATGTGCAGTTCACTAACTACTAATTCTATTGTTCCATCCTTCATTGGAATAATAATAATTGTTAGCCAGACTTACTAGTCCCTACCTGAGTCTTTCTCAACAACAGCAGATTAAAAAAAAAAACACTAAGTTCTTGAACTTCTGATATTTATAATTTTATTTGGCAATAAAATAATTTTGTGTAACATTGAATTACATTGTTCAATATTCATGAGATAATCGATGTTTTCACGGAAAACAATCATTTAACGGTTATATGTGTAATTAAATAATCGATTTGCAAATTTTTATGTTTTGTTGTGTCGAAATTCGTATCTTCGATATTAATTAATTTATTAACTTAATTGAATTATAGTTTTTCTTTGTTCCTTTTTCCTATTAAACTTTGCCAGTTAATTAGTCGAGATTTGTAGTGTCCTCAAAAACCCAAGTTAGTTGTTTTTGTCAAGAGCCCTTGAGTCCGTGGAGGAGCTCGTGGCTAAATAATAAAAGCCACTCGGGTCGATCTGTAGGTTAAGCCGTGCTTGCCTAGGTTGGTCTGTGGATGGGTGACCACCCATTACATAATGAGTTTGTTCCGTGCCTCGGAAAGCACGTTAGTAGTTTGTTTTTTGTTTCGCAGTAGTTTGTCCCGACTGTCATTTATAGATCTTTGAAAGTCGTTACAGGTAGTCAGTGGCCCTCAGTAGCAGCCACGGAATCTGTTTTTTGTGTCCAATTGATGCCAATACGCTCACCCCTATTACATGGGACTTGAACATAACTGACGCCTCTGTCTAACCCTTCGGGTATTACAGTCGTGATGTTATGATGGTTACTTACCATGATCTTGCTAAAGCACTTAAACATTCATAGCATTTAGCATTTAACCTAGTCCTTTATTTAAAAGTTATAAATAGACTAAGTTCTGCCAGCGTGCAGCGGCTTGGCATGTGTGAAGTTTGATAATTGACGCATGGGATCTTACTACCAGGATAAAAAGTATCCTATGTTTTAATCTAGGTTACAAACTATCTGTGTGCAAAGTTTCGCATTTATAATATTAGTAGGATTGATCTCATTTGTGTAGTTACTACCGAGTCCATTGAAGACCACTTTCAACCTTATTACATAAGGTAGAAGGGTGAAAAG
Source organism: Xestia rhomboidea (assembly GCA_963853795.1). NCBI lineage: Eukaryota > Metazoa > Arthropoda > Insecta > Lepidoptera > Noctuidae > Xestia > Xestia rhomboidea. The sequence continues at coordinate 10,829,350 of OY970778.1, forward strand.
CCCGTCAGTGAAATCGGTAGTGCAACACATATCTACCTTAGCATATTGTGTTCACCGCTCTAATTTACATTACCGTTTAAACCGCGATACACCTGAGTTATGGATTGAATAAATTAAATCTTGGACAATCGAATCGCGATCGCGCGTAACACTAACATCGGGCATAATGGTTAATAATATGGTAGAAGATACAAATATCATGTGGTATTAACCATCGCGTATAGTTTGTCACTAGAGTATGTGCGATTTGCTTTTGTTTTTCTTGGAGCAAGATTATAGTATTGAACATGTTGAGTATTAATGAGATAGCTATAAGAGTAGAGGAAGACCAGATAAACTATGCATGGACAGTGTGAAGGATGATAATAATATGGCTGAAAAGGAGGTGACTGCTGATATGACGAGTAATAGAGAAGTATGGAAGAAGACATGCCGTGCCGAGCCGATCCAAAATAAAATCATGATTATTTTGGAATAGTATGACCAGTTTAACTGTGCAGTTCAAGGTTGCGTTGCTTGTCATAAAAAAAAATCATCGATATGTCAAACGGAATGAGTATATTAGAGGAAGTTTGAAGTATATGATGATTTAGCAGTGATAGCCTAGTGGTGTGACCGTCGGACTGCCAAGTCATAGGTTCGAACCCAAGGCACGCACCTCTGAATTTTCGGATTCATGTGCGTATTGTAAAATTATCACTTGCTCCGGTGAAGGAAAACATCGTGAGGAAACCAGCATGCCTGAGATATATTTCTCGACGGCATGTTAAGCCAAGTCAGAGGCCTATGGGCGGCTTAAAAACTCTGACACCAGGTTAGGCACTAACCACACGATATGAGAAGAAGAAGTTTGAAAGTTGCGCCAGTTACAGAAACGATGAGCAGGGACGAATCGCATGTGACTAAAAGAGTAATGAATATAAATGTTAATGGATGGAGAGGGAGAGGAAGACCAAGGAAACGATGGATGGATTGTGTGAGGAATGATATGAAGGAAAAAGTTGAGAGAAGAGAATAGAGAAAAAACATGTTGCGCCGAACCCCAGTAACAGGGGATAAGTGCAAGGAAGATGATTTTATTGTATAATTATCACTTGCTTCGGTGAAGGAAAACTTCGCGAGGAAGCCAAACCAGCATGTCTGAGAGATATTTCTCGACGGCATGTAAAGTCGAGCCAGCCCATGGTTAGGCACTGACCACACGAAAAAGAAACAAGACTTGAAAGGTGCCAATCACATAGAGTGCAGGTGAAAACGATGACGAATCGTCTTACTGCTTCGGTGGTCTAGTGTTCGCGAGCGCGACTGCTGAGCATGAATTTCTGGGTTCGATTCCCAGGACGGGCAAAGTGTTATCGGATTTTTCCATCATGAATTTCTCAATAGCAGCCACGGAGATTGGTGCCCAGTTGATGGCACAACACGATGCATTTTTAATGTATACTACTATAGTAAAAGTTGTCGAAGTCCAAGATTAAATGTATGTAATAATTGAATGGATTGCAGAAACCACTTGCACCTAACTCAAGCTCTTAGGAAAGTAGTTATGTCATGACATAATATTACGTCCAATAAATACATCAGCTGTTGTAGTTAATTTAGAGAGGTCAGTAGAAGCCATAATTATCATGTATGTGCGTATGTATCGATTGATATTGAAACATGTGACAAATGACCCCCTATTTCGCTTACGTAAGTAGGTTTACAATTATTAATAGTGCATCTGACCTTACCAAACATACGAATGTACGCCACAAAATAAAAAAGTCCATAATGAATACGTACCAACTAATATGAAAAATAGCTTCCAACTTATGATTAAAACCCCCAGAATTAAACATAATAAGTGGTTGCCACTGACCACACCCCACTAATACGGCCTTACGCAATGATTCAAATGTATTTTATGTCTCCTTCTCACTTTGAGTCTCCCCGTAAGAGTGAAAGAGACGCAAGGTTCGGGTACTTTGAAAAGAACTGAGAATTTGTAAATGTGAAATTACGTGGCGTGGGAAACAAAGTTTGGAAAAGGTTTTAATTAATTAAGTTAGGGTTATGGTGGGCTCTGGTTTTGCGTGTAGCAGTATGGGGTGCTATATTACCAGGAATAACTTTCGTTTGGGCCTTTCAAGGACGTTAACAGAAGAAATTAGCTGATTATAGAGGGCTCTTCCTTTTCGTGTTCCATATGCTGAAGCTGGTATTAGTAAAAGTCCATAATTTTTACTAAAACCTACATCACCTTTATTTGAAATGTCTATTACTGAAGTGTATTAAGTTGCGCCAGTTACAAAAAAGCTAAAAGGGAATCGACTGTCGATATGGTCATGTGATGAGGAGGGACGAATCGCATGTGACTAAAAGAGTGATGAATATAAATGTTGATGGATGGAGAGGGAGAGGAAGAACGAGGAAACGATGGATTGTGTGAGGAATGATATGAGGGAAAAGGGTGTAAATTATAGCGTGTCGTCTGACAGAGGAGAATGGCAGAAAAAAAGAGTTGCACCGACTCCAAAAAACATGGGGTAAAGGCTGGAAGATGATGCAGTGTCTATCCAGTCAATTTTTTTTTTTTGAAATTTTCGCGAAAAATTTGGAATACTTCAAACAAAAGGAACAAACGGAAAAAAAGGAACAATAGGGCACTATATAAGTGGCCCGGACATATGACCGGCTATTACTCTTTCTCAAAATTGCTGTATTCCTTTTAGACAATGCTTGAACCTAAATTCGGATTCTGTGTAAAGTTTATTCAGTCAACAATTTTAGTCGGGACGTTCAGTAGTTTAAACAGCATACAAACCTTTGAGAATCCGAAGTTGAGTGTGGTGGACGGTTGGTGGTTGATGTCAAAGCGTTTGAAAACTGTGGACAAAAGAGAATCAAGAATTTAATAAAATAAACAAGCTTTTATCAAAATTAAAAGATGAAAATAAGGTTTATCTATCAAAATAAAACGCGTAAGTATACAAAATTCCGTGTCTGTGGTATTAACCGTTAAGGAGTGCTCTCGTAAGGAGGCGATCCTGGCTGCAGGATCAAGTCTTGCCATAAAAATGTATTGTCACCAGAACCAAACGTGTGTGCAGAATTTCAGCTCAATCCGTTGAAGGGAAATGGCCTGAAATTCAGCTGCAAGATTTGATCAATATATACTAACTAACAAGGCAAGTTAAAATAAAAGCTTATAATTCAGAGAACTTCGCTTGCAAACAATAGGGTAGATGACAAAAAAAAATCGAATTAGTCCGTCAGATAGATTTCCAAAAAATACTAGACACATATTTTTTCTTTTTTCACGTAAACAAAATATGAAGACGTCACAAACCCCCACTCATGATCTTCGACACGTTTTATCTTCGTATTTTTTATTAATTTGATAAAACAAAAACACGTATCCAATTAATATATTTCGATAATCTAACTGACGGACTAAACAGAATCATATTTTTTTTAGTCAGTCATCATCCTTAGTGAAAACTTGTAACAACATTGTGTCGGAAACAATGCCACATACTAACTAATAATGAAGTGTGAAAATGGATGTTGGTTAACTGTATAGACTAATATAAACTTAGGCTGTGTTATCACCATATTGTAAAATCTACTATAGAGAGAAACCATAACAGATATTATGAAAATGATTTCTCGTAAAATCGTTTAGTAAAGTGTTACACATAACAGACATACCTACATAAATACAATTGCATGTTATTACAGATAAAACAGTTAATATGAGTATAATGCCTTCGTTCAATCCGCCGACAAGAAATTGTAACGACACATACAATGAAATGTTTGTTGTAAGGGCACTTGCACACGGAACGAGGCAGAGGGAAATTTCAATTATTAGAGATGCATTTAGTACAGTGAGTGATGTTTTGTTTTAAGATACAATGAGGTTTTTGTGGATAAAAACCCCCAAAAACAATAAAGAAAAAAAAGTATTAGAGATAAATGTAGTGTCCAACCATCTGCTTTTAATTAGATTATTTAGAGCGTGCTTTCGTGAAATATTAAAATAAAACATAGTTTTAAGAGTCTCGTAGTCGTGAGTACAACTTCAGCATTCAGCATCATCATGGGGTTCGGTTCTAAGTTCGGGCAATTTTTTTTCAAGTTTTTCCAATAGGAATTACGCAATAGCTGTCTAAAGTTTGGTTGTTGGAAATAGGCTCGGTCGTATTACATAGGACTTAAATATAACTGGCGATATGTGGGTGTACTATTTAGTACCTACACCTTTGGCTAACTCTTTGGGGATTACAGGCGTAATGTTACGTGTATGTATAGAATATATATTTAGAAAGTTCATTTTGACATAAAAATCCTTTTTATTTAAATAATTACAATACTTATGTATAAACTACAACTCTAAATAATAATAAAAATATGTAGGTACACGTAACAAAACGGTTACAGGGCGTCAAAAAATTCGTCCACATTGCTGTCAACAGGAAAAGTGCCCAGAAGGCTGGCAGCATTGCCACGTTGGATGGCAATGCTGATTCTTTGGCCCAAAAATAGGCCCGCCCTCTGGTCACGTGACGAGTCGACCAACCGCTTAGCGATTTCTACTTATTTTTACTTATTTCATTGAAAGTACTGAAAATCAAATTAACAGTGTTTCAGTTAATTTGAGTTCAGTTTGAATACCTAGACAAAAACTTAAAAAAATGTATTTTTATCTATGTGAACCCACCCTAAAAACATCGAACACACGGTTAATATACGAACAATCGATAATTCGGAGCGGTCTACACTGATACACATCTCTATTGAGCCTTATGTCGACTATTGTGCTCGACGAGCGCTCTCCATCACTCGCAGTACATTGAGAAACCTTTCTCTCCACGGCTCCGTGAAAAATTACGACATTATAAAAATGGTATTTTAACTAGCATTAACGTTGCCAGGAAAAAATGGAGCAAGTCATTTAGTGTTATAATGTTGTGAGGAAAGTTTTGAGTATGAATGTGGTTTAAGGAGGAAGACCAAAGAAACGTTGGATGGACTGTGTGAAGGATGAAATGGCTGGAAAGGAAGGAGGTGTTTGATGAGATGACAAAAGATAGAGAAGCATGGAAGAAAACATGCTGCGCCGACCCAAAATAAATTGGGATAAAGGCAGGAGACTGATCCGAAGAGTGATCCAAGAATGATGTGAAGATTGACCCGAGCGGTTGTTCTTATTTAATAATAATAATAAAATAAAATGTTTATTTCAGACTAGGAACTACTGGAACAAAAATTTGCACTTTAAAGATTAATATTTCGTAAATGGAGCATTAAATCTAAAAGTAGTATTGGCAACCCCTATTCCTATTCAACAATACCCCACAAGATGGGGAAGACGACGAAAAAAAATTCATCCCCACTTTACATGTAGGGGAGCTATTATTATTATAAGCCTATATTGTCCCACTGCAGGGCAAAGGCCTCCCTTCCCTCCTTCCACATTTCGCGATCTAATGCGATTGTAGGCCAAAAAAATAGGGCAGCTACCCTAAAAAAAATATTTTCCAAAATTTTATTTCACCGCTTTGTCGGCGTTATTGATATACACACCTCTACAAAATTACAGCTTTCTAGTACTAACGGTCTCTTAGCAAAACCTCGGACAAACAGACAGACAGACAGACAGACGGACATAGCGAAACTATAAGGGTTCCTTGTCAGGACTACGGGACCCTAAAAAATAATAATAATAATAATTAAAATATTTAGCCACGAACTTCTCCTAATACTTTACACATATTCGGTATTAATTCGGCTCTCTCGATCATTTACTTCCGTATCTCATATTCGGGTCCGCTCGCCACAAACCTAACTAAGCCGAAGTTTATTCCCGAACGTATAGTATCTTCATTATATTAGATTTTGCCTGTGACTGTGCTCGAACGTGACAAAAAAGATAACCAATTACAAAGTAGTGACACTAACATCCAAATTCATATCGATGTCACTGCGCACTTACGAGACAAACAGTACTCGTAATTATTCGATATCGATCCATACTTTCTATCCGGCGGCGGCCAGGAAGCATCGATAAACAATAAGCGGGCGACCACCCGATTTTATCGATAAGTTATCTGTAGAATAATTCCCGTCTCTAATGGGCCCGCCTTAACGTAAGGGATTTACACTTTCTAAAGTATCTCAAAAGGGTTTCAATAGAGGATGGATTAGAATACTGATAAGTTTTATGGTTAGGATAGTCTCACACCGCATGGTTGGCGATTGGTTTAATTGTGTGTCTGTGAAGGAGTGTGATTGAAGTTTAGTAAGACTCGGATAGAAGATTTTCGGGTACTAGTTTAGTAAAGTATATTTGTACAATAGATTCGGAGACCCACCGGTGGGTCTGCTTAGTGGGTCCTTGAAGACGATCTGGAATAAACTCGGTATGTTCTCAAACAATATAATGATGCCAAAATCAAATCTTTTAAAACTCGATTGGAGTCATTCCCAGGAAGATATGAGTGGCAATTCTGGGAGAGGATGCCCCAGAACGACATGATATTCACCTTATTGGTGAGGTTCTCTTCAATCTTGAAAAGTTATTGCATGATTATAAAAATTTTCGTATTGTCCTGAACTTAATTGTATTAGTTTTCTTGTTTCATTCCGCTGAAATACAAGGTGCGAACGGAACCTTCGCGAAGCCGTCAATCAAGCATTCTGTACATCAAACTAAGTAACCCTACGCAAAATTATTAAAAAAAAATTTGGGAGAAAAATCACAAAACATTGTGCTGATGAATGTATTGAATAAGTAAACGGAAACGGAAGTATTTAAAGTAAAGTTATAACCTAGTACTAAAACTAGTACTGTATATGTGAAAAAGTTGGAACTTTAATCTCCAATATCTCCGTAACTACAAGGTTTTCATGGCCAAAAACAAAAAAATAATAATAATAAAGTGTGTTTATTTCTCACCACAAGCCAAAAAATACAGACAATATTTACACTTCAGCAGTAGCCAACGATTTTTGGTTGTGGATCGCTGGTGCCTGTGGTAGGTAGTAACACCTGTAATACAGGTCACCAGGTCCCCACCTGTTTAAAGTTTCACATTTGATAGCTACATCTTTTACACATTTGATAGCTAAATTTATCACAACAAATATCGCAATGACGGGGAGAACGGAGTCTTTCGGCTTCGTTCGGGTCTTTTGCCTTTTATAGCTAAAGCGAGGACAAGATCCTTTTTATACCAGTCTTCCAATTCCAACACACCAACATTGGCACATCTGCGTCGTCACTTCGATACTCGTCGGGCAGAATTCCTGGACCATTAGATATACATCAAGAGCCGCCGCGACCGTTTGTATGCATTACGTTTTAATAATGCATTCTCCGTTACGTGCCTGTGAAGTACGATATGTATGCGAAAATTGTAGTTTATGATGTATTTGTTAACGTTCAGTTATAATAGTGGAATGGTGGAAGTGCGCCTGAGTTATTTCGTGTTTGAGTTCAATTAAATGAATAAAATAAGAATAAAGTTTGCTTTGTTGGTTGTTTGTAAGAGGACGTTTATTCAGAAATGTTGGTGTAGGTTTGAGGTGAATTAAAAATAAAAACTTACATAACATCACGCCTGTAGTCCCTGAAGTGTTAGGCAGAGGTGTCACTAATAGTACCACCCACACTTTGCCAGTTATGTATTAAGTCCCATGTAAAAGGGGGCGAGTCCAATCCAATAAGCATGATATAAATATAATTTATAGCCAGAATTTTTATAATTGGATCATTAGTTCCGGAGATTACCACTACATACAAACAAATTTTACCTCTTTATAATATTACTAGCGGACGTCACGCGGTTTCAACCGCGTAGTTCCCCTTCCCGTAGGAGTACAGGGATAAAATATAGCCTATGTTACTCGCTGATAATGTAGTTATCCATTGCTGAAAGAATCTTTATAACATTAGTATAGATATCATAGATTATTAGTATGAATATAAACTGACCTGCAAAAATAAGTACCACACTATTAAAATATTTAAACTATAGAAGTTAGAGATTTAAAATAAAAAACGTTATAAAGCAATTTTTAACAGCTTTCTTTGAAACTATAGACAAAATTAAACTATTTTTCGAGTCCTATTTGCTTCGAAAGTATATCTTGTGTACCTAAAAAAGTTATTGCAATTTTAAAAGTGTGATACTTATTTTTGCAGGCCAGTGTAGATAATATACCTACCTAAGTATGGAATGCTAATGTTCAGCTATGTGTTCGCATTATTTACAGATGGTTTCGACCGTCTGGACTTCTTGTATCTACAACCTCATGAACAGGCAGGTGGTTTCATACAGCAACATATTATCCAGAAGCTAAAGAAACGCTAACAACCTGCATCCAATAGATTTCATCACTAATTAAAGCAGTTGCACAAAATCCATTGACTTTCAACGCGTGCGCAAGCTTGTATTGCTTACATCCATCTTTAACTTTCGTCGCGTTCGCTGATAAATACAAACACTTAGGTAATTGAAACATATACTCAATCAATTACTGATTCCCTCACATCTAGTACACGTGAACTGACGATAGGGTAAACCCTTGAAGTATGAATGAGACCATGACTAGAGACAAAATTACTTTAGTAGTCATTCAAAGATCATCTCGCCTCTAGACTATTAAATGATTAAGTCTGGCTGGCAGCGTGGTCTCTTGCTTTTCAGAATTCATTATTTAATATCATAATCTGATCATCAATTCATTTTCCAAGTGAACTCATATCTCTCTGTATATTTAGTATTATTTTCTAATAACTTTTATGAATGCATAGACTCATATCTCTCTGTATATTTAGTATTATTTTGTATTAACTTTTATGAGCGCATTGCAGTTTTTAGAAGGCTTATTTTCAATGTAAGTTCTTACCTAAAGGGTTGGCATAAAATCTGTTGTGGTGACCTGCTCAAAAGACTGTTTCTACTTTTGGACAACTTCAAGTATAATATTATTTAGCCCTTTTTTATGGGAAATCATCAAATAACCCCTCCCGCTCTGGGCGGAGCAGAAGGGAGTGTCAGACTTTTAATGACTAAAACCCATCCATGTTCCTTCTTTGCCCTTTGTATTCCGGAGCCGCGGTATCTCTTTCAAACAGTCCCGCAGCCCCGGCAGGCAGCTGCCCTTGCGGACCCCTTCCTTTTTGCTGACTCTCTTTGAGGCGCGCGTGGAACACGAACGCGCCAAGACACTATTTGTTTTGTATATCTAGTGTCTGCAACTCCACATCCAAAGCTTGTATTGTGCTTATGAAAAGAACTATTACAAGCCAATTTGAGCAAACCCAAAATGAAAACTTTATTATTACATGTATTTGCTTTAACAGTAATAATGTACTATGCGAGAATCATACCCTTCTGTACACAATCTGCATGACAATCATTAGCGCTCCACATCTCTTCATACCCCGCCTCAAAAGTAAACACTTGCTAGACGTCTAAGAACAAGACTGATGGTCCCGTAGTCGCACTAATGCGTGCGATTGCGAGTCGAATGGCGCACTGCATCAATGTTACGAGCAGATAGTTTCACTCAACTTGAGCTAAAATTAAGTGTATTGGAGTTATAACTCAGTGCGCACAGGGGGCAAAGGTTGAGGCTAATTGGAGATTTGTTGAGCTCTTGACAGATGTGTGTTTGAGTAACGGTGAGTTGTTGATGAGAGTTTTAGTTTTAAAAGGTCCCAGGCACTTACTTGGGATTTTCCAAGCAAATAGGATAGTACCATATACCAACCGTTCCGTACCATCGCAGTATTGGAGCTCCCTTATCGGCAACTGAAATACATATTCTGTGAAAATTTCAACTGTCGACCTATTACGGATTATGAGATACAGCCCGCTGACAGACAGACGGACGGACGGACAACGGAGGCTTAGTAATAGGGTACCGTTAGTTACCCTTCGGGTACAGAACCCGAAAAACAATAAATATTCAGAAAAAACCATTACTAAAAGACATGCACTGTTTATAACACAATCATACGCACCAAAATACTCACCAACAAATAATAAATTACATTCCTCACTAAATACCCAATTTTCAAATCACTTAAACACATTCAAATTAGCTTAAATAATCAACAATATTAATGCACAACACTTAATAAAAACACCATAAAAACTTATAAGAAAATTCACCTACAGTGTGTTCGCGTTTTAGTTTCCAAACATGTAAACAAATACGTGTTTTTGGTAGAACAACTTTAATACCCGAACATAAAGGTCCACTGGCGCTTCCATTTCAATCATCTTTTGCGTTTTTTTATGGTATTTAATCATTCCGAAATCAACTTCATAAACACGTCCACAAAGTTGAAATTCGTTTAAAAACAGGAACTTGAATAGACTTTAATATCAATATAATAACTGCTTAGCCTGAGGCAGTACGAGCCAAGTCAAATGGTTTCCTAACTGATTCAAATGAAGAACATTTGTTAAGAGGAAGTCTCACAAATTGTTTCGTTACATTAAGTTAATGTTAACACGGAAAGCTCCGGTGTTTGTAATTAAATATTCTGGACGTGTTCGGTGTTGGGTTTTCTTGACGTAAGGAATTTGTGTTTCTTGGTGAACTGAATAACATGAAATGGTTTGGTGTTTTTCTTCTCCATATCTGAACTTCAATATTTTTTAGTTTAAACATTGTTTTTCAAATCTATGCTTAGTTTTGGTTTCAGTATAATAACAAACAAAATAGAGCCAATTCATAGCAAATTAGATAACGCGGAGCTATTAAAAACATGAATACAACGAAGAACAATTTATTATGACATGAAATCAGTTATCAGCGACAAAACAGTCACGCGGTTGCAATACGAAGGGAAGAAGAGTACTACCATACTTCAAATTCTATCTAGAAAAACCGGCCAAGTGCGTGTCGGGCCACGCGCAGTGTAGGGTTCCGTAGTAGCCCGTTATATTTTAGATTTTGTTTTTCAATGCAGGTCTTATAAACAAGCAACTACTTCATCTTAGTCACTTTATAGGATTTTATCTAAGTATTTTGTATTTGGTACAAAATTATCCAACACCCTAGTTTAACGACTATTACTGCTAAACTAATAAAGTTATCTTTACCGCTATAGTTTTCCTTTAAAGTTCATGAAATGCACAATCATCATGAATTTTTAAAAATTTTCAAGCCAGCAGTTTTGCTCTTAGAGGGGGGACGCCCTACTGGAACAAAAATTTGCACTTTAAAGTTATTAAACTTTAAAGTGCAAAATTTCGTAAATAGAGCATTAAATCGAAAAGTATTCTTAGCAACCCCTAAGTCAGACCTATTCAACGAAACCCGACACGATGGGGTAGACGACGAAAAAAAAATCATCCCCACTTCACATGTAGGGGAGTTACCCTAAAAAAATATATTTTCCAAATTTTTATTTTACCACTTTGTTGGCGTTATTGATGTACACACCTCTACAAAATTACAGCTTTCTAGTACTAACGGTCTCTTAGCAAAACCTCGACAGACAGACAGACGGACATGGCGCAACTATAAGCGTTCCTTGTCAGGACTACGGAACCCTAAAAATGTGACAGTAACTACCTACCAGCCACCCAGTCTCGTACCACTACCACTACCACTCGTAGTTAGTTTTTGATTTTTCTTGAAATGTTATCGGACGATTTAATAGTGAAGTGTAGACGTAAATAGTGAGAGTCAGTGAGAGTTGTAAGTGGGCCTAACAAAATCCAAATGAACATTATAATTTCCCGAGATATTCCCACAACATTCAATAGGACGTTATGGTGTCCATAAATAATGGCGGAGCACGTGCGCAGCGCCATAATCGTTACAGTAATTAATTAGCAGCGCGTCGAGCGATCTGCGCGCGGGCACGCCGCCTAATCAATTCTAATGTGAAGCGCATTTGTACGTAACCCTAGTTTTTTTCTTTTTTAATATTTTTGACTGAAAATGGTAGAAAAAATGTGTTGCGTTACGTGAGACAAGGGCAAGATGATCGTTATAGTATTTTTGGTTCGATGGCGTTAACAGTTTTTAATTTTGAGTTTTGCTGCACTGAGCATCGGAAATCGTCGAGCCAGTCAGCGTTCAAGAAAAATCTATCGAGTTCTGCTAATAGGTTTCCAACATGGTAGCATGGACTTGGACATCACATCAGTAATCAAGCAATGAAAAAAATATTTGTCTTAAAAAAATAATTAGCCTACCTAGTCTCGACAGAGATAACGTCAAAATCGCTAAATTTCGATTGCTAATTATTAACAAATAAATTTGGTTGCAATGACGATGCTTGCGAGAAACGCATCTTGGATGTAGAGACTTGCGTTTTATTTATTTTTTATTTTTTTTGTATTCTTTGACAATGCTGACCCAAAGGTTGACTGATAGAGAATGCCCTGTGGCATTAAGTCGGTCTATGTTAAGTAAGTTTAAATAAATCAAAGTAAATCCTCATAATAAAATATGAAAGCAACAAAATATACCTTTCCGAATAAAAGCATTCTAACGCCGTACTTCCAAAGTGGGTTTATTTAAAAGCCAGCCTGCAGGTGGTTAGCTAAATTGAGATGTTCGTTAGCTCCTAATGGTATGTATCTCGTCAATCGCGGCCTGTTATTTCTGTCGCCCAAGAACTGCCCTCCTGGTCACTGATCCGGCTTTTTAATAAAGTCGCGTGGATTATATTGTGGTGGGTATTGTCAGTTGGACCTTTTCGTTGCGGATTTCTTTAGTTGGAAAGAGAAATGATGAACGATAAAATGAAGTGAAATAAATATTTTTTAGAAAAGTAGTCTGTGTTTTTGTTTTTTTTTTTTTTGTTTTTGACTTAGTAGGTACACACCTACATACTGGTTGGACTAAATTAAATTAACAATTCACTTAAGCTAGCTTCTATTTAAATGAGTTAAAAGGCGCCCTGTTGTTGAATAAAAATGGCTGTGTTTGACGATGATGGCTACTTTAAAACGTATGTTTCATTTTGTCAAGACGAATCTGATAGTTGGCGTCATCTTTTTTTATTATTGGGACAAGCCCGCCATACTGTTCCCAAACCACTGTAACTCCTGAAAGCCATAATCAACAGTGGCGACCACCAGAAAAGCGCCGAGACAATGAAACTCAATGAAGTCCCAGAAAAACAATTGAATTTTCTTGGATCCCGCAACGAAATTATTCTATGAAATATTAATCTTAACGATCAAAATCAGAAGTGAAACATGTTTTAATTGGACAGAGCATTACTATTCCAGCACACCATAAACTTTCTCAAAGACGTCGAACTGAAGAATTGGAACTGTCTCACGAAACTTTTCAAAACATAAGTCCAAAAGTGGTAGGCGGAACACTTGGGACCGTACAGAACCACCCCACTTATGCAAATCCTACAGTCAATTACTACAGAGAAAATTGTTGCGGTCTGCTGAGAGTCGTGCGATGCCTTTTCGGGTTGCTCTCGAGTAGTCTATTGTCTGTCAGTCGGGGGGTGTGGACACTGGTGGCTTAATTAGTATGTGTGGGATATGTGGGGCTAACGGTGCCTTGGGATTATTTAGACGTTGAGGAGTTTGATTTTAGAAATTTCTTAATAGCGTTTGGAAAACGAAGAAGGGTCCTGTGGTTTTAACGGAATACCTAGCTACACAAAACAATAGGAAGTAATAGTTGTATAGGGGCAAATATTTAAATCATCAGATGTGGTCACCATAGATCACCTTGCACAGGTCAAGAAAGCGTTCAACGAAGTATATCCGGAAGAAATACGGCAAAAATCAAACATGGTTCTGTATAGTCTAGTAAAATTATGCAGCCAAACAAAGTGGCCAAAATACAGCGGCGAAACTGAGCAATGAGGAACGAACTTTAAGTAGGAGTTTCAAAAATTATTACGTCTAATAACGACAACACTTAGATCAATCAAAAACCCCATGAAACAAACACCAGCTGTCAACATTACGTAACATTAAACGCATCCTAAGGTCACCTTCACACCGGCTGTCTAAGTTGCAATTAACGTTTCAAACGCGTCAAACAAATTGGCTTGTCATGCCAACAGGCTGGTGTGAGGGGGCCGTTACTTTAGGCACAAATTGACGGCTCTTTGAAGGTTTGATGGGCACGTAAACTGTGGGAGAAATTGTTGGTAATTAGAGTAGAATGGGATTCCTTAAAGGCGTGGGTATTAAATTTTATTTGCTTGTTAATTTTTGCGTCTGAATGTATGCCTGCTAATAACTGCAAATCTGCCTGATCAACAGTGCATTTAACGTAGGTGAATGAGCTGGCAGTATCCTAGTAGTTACAGCCCCGAATTAGGTGTCATAATTCGTGGTTTGAACCACGGCAGGCCTTTAATTTGTACCTTTACTGATTGTTCTGAGGGAGCTGTGAGTGAAAGTAATTTTACAATTCATTGCGAAGAATAACCTAACCTGTGGCGACACTCGTTTGAGAATTAATAGATTTGAAAGTACCACATGACTTTGTGGAAACCCCTGACGAAGTTGAAAACTGTACTGGATGATACGGTTCAAATAAAATTGGTGACATTTTAAAATCCCAAGATTTTAAGAATCCTAAGAAAGCCTAGTTAAGCATAACACGTTATAACAATAATTACATTTTGATTTACAGGATTAAATTAATAAACCAAATAACAAATAGACTCTATTTTTTTTTTCAAAAAACATAAGACCACTAATCAATTCTGCTGTTACTATGTCAAGGAACATTAATTACTTCGGAACTCGTTGAGAGCGTAATTAATCTTCACTCGTTTTGATCTACCATTTTATACGTTAACGAATAATTATTATTTGATCCCCTTGACATTTTACTTTTTTATACAAAAAATAAACATTCCGATAAATGCTCCATCAAATAAACAAAATTAAGCAGAACATACGTAGGTACGTGTTATTTTTAATCGATATAATATATTCGAGTCGATAGGCCCCGTAAATACAGGTCATTCGATTTATAAATCAAACTCGAAATCGATTTCAACAAGTGGCTATTAATTAAGTTGTAGTTAGATTAGAAATTAGATAGAGCAACAGTTGGGCGGCGACGTCAGTTAATATATGGGATCTATTATTAAAATTATCTATAGATACGTTAAATACGCTGCAATCGTCGAAAATAAAGGTGTGAAGTGGTGAAATGATGCCACTCAATATTTTTCCAAAACATATAATTAAGTGTTTATAAATCGCCTCGTATCTTCGGGAAAACTTTAACTGTTTATTAAGATGTTACGTAATGCAACCACCTGCTGGTATTTTATTATAAAAGGTAAGTAAAGGTGTTGTTTGCAAGGTTATTTTGGACATTACAACATCTTCAATTTTTTTTAACAATTCGCACCTTTATCGTCAAACGCGTTGATGTCTTTTGTGTGAGCGTGTAGATTTTTGACTATTTTTGTAGGATACTGAATAAAACCGCAATATATGCTTTACTAACATCGAAATTACCTTCAAATTATTCAAAACACACAACATTTGTTCACTAGTACTTAATTTCTAAATAAATCACGCACATTCCGTCTTGATTGGCTGTCAACATTGACAAATAAAAAATTGCGAAGTACAAATGAATGAAATATGATATTTCTTTTCATTAATCTATCGATCAATAGTTTGAAACAGCGCGTCTGATTATTAAGTCATCAATTTTAATTATATTACATTGGCAATAGTAATGACAGGATAGTGTCGTGTATGTATAGATGTACTTGTACATTATGTATAAAACTGAACAAACGCGGTTTGATTCAATGTTATACGAAATGTCGCAATGTGATTTGTGAAGTGTGAACGAGCATTATGAGATTATGACGGTTTTATGTGTTAATCTGTTTAGCTGTAAGCTTGGTCCTCAAGCCTCTTTATTATAACAGTAAACTTGGATTATATTAAATGACATTATATCAATAAATTTTCGTCTGGAAAAGTAAATTAAAACCTTCTTCCTTAGAAGAAAGGACGAATAGTTTACATGCGTTTTTTTTTTTAAATTCCATTTACATGATATTAAGTCCCATATTTGATTTTTTTGACTCTAGAAAACCAACGTTTTGAAGCATTAAGTTTGAAATATAGCAGTTTTCCTTTTAAATGAAGGCTCAAATGACTAATCCATTTACGTCTTTAAGTAAATGATGGATTAGCTACAAGTGGACATAAACTTATGATCTTCTAATTGAAAGCAAACACGACCAACCTACGTCAATCAATCAATACTGCAATTACTTAGATCTGCAATTTTATGCCTTCAACGTCTTGTAACTAATATGCAATTTGTTAGTGACGTATTTTACTTGATTTAGATGATTCTTGATGGTGACTACTCTTGGACCGTGGGGTCCGAGTGCTCACAGGCTTTTTAAGGAAATAAAAAAAAACGTAACAAAACGCTTAGTTGACACTTTCCGTGACCCTAGGGCTGGCTTTTACCTCGGTCAAAAGCGTTCAGTTGCCATACAGCGTTTTAACTCCGCCAGTCTCTTTGGCATTACCAGTTGACAGCGTTGAGGAGGACTGTTTTAACACCATTTTTCAGGTTCATTTTTTAAGATAGTTATTTAATTTTAATTTATAAATGCCATTAATATTAAATAAATTTCTAATATATATTTTTTTGTTCTTCTACTGGGCAAAAGTCACCCCATAACTTTCCACTTTTCTCTTTAATTTTAATATATTTACAAAAATAACTTTTATGGTCTCTAAAGGGGAAGGTCTAGCTGTATTACAATAAGTTCATAATTATTTTGCTAGTAAAGTTTCATATTATGTTTTTTGTTATAATCCAGAATCTGGACTGCTACTCAAAAATACCTAACAGGAAAACCCAACAACATTTTGGCTGGCCTGGCCTTGATCCAAAGTTCAGGAGTCCCTAGACCGACAAAGTAGGCACTTGGCGTTTTGCCGACCATAAAGAGTCACCTTGTTTACTTGAGGAACACCTAGTTGTGTCAGTCATACGCTATAATGAAACGTTTAAGTCGAAAGAAACTATAAACTTCAGTAGCTAAGATAGCCTTTGTATTAACCTTGGAATTAGGTTCTTGAATCGAATATCCATCCAGCAGATTCAGCATCAACATCATTCTCTTGCCCTCATCTCAATTCAGTTGGGGTCAGCATATCTTCTTCGTCCATACTTCTCTATCACTCGCCATCTCATCAGACACCTCCTTTCTTGCCATATCATCCTTTACACAGTCTATCCATCTTTTCTTTGGAAATTATCTTCTCATAAGCATCCAGCGGATTATTTTATGTAAATCTCAGCCTAGGTTCTCCAAAACATCTACCATCTTACATCCTAGTCCGTTCCGTCAGTTCCGTCTCAACTCAAGTCCGGTGTGAAGGTACAACACTGATGAAATCATCACCACTACCGGTTGTTATGACCTTTTGCTCCGTAGCTAAATAATAATATTCTTTTTTTTTTACATTAAAACAATTGAAAGTGCGATCGGTACTTTAGCTTAAGGTCATGTATGGATGTAAGTGATGGACGATGAATGAGACTTTTGTTTTGAGTGTTGTATTGTTTGTAAATGTTAATTTGTGGTCATATTTTTATATAATATAAGAAATAACGGATTTTTTTCAATTGGATAAAAGTATTTTATATAAAGTTACAGATCTGTAACTATCCGTGACTTTTATCTTCTCACGCTCTTCCATAGATAGACAAACAGACCGACAGAGTTACTTTTTTATTTTTATTGGTATGGATTGAAATAGCAACTAAGAGTATGCCAATCAATTGCTTACACCAGTTACATTGATTGAGTTAAACCTTAACACTTTTGCTTTTAACAGTTTTGATAGGTAAATTCAGTGTAGCCTACACTTCTAAAGTGAACTGTAATTTCGGCAATTAATCATCATGACAGGTTACTCTGTTCCACTCAGTCATTCTTTAACCCCATTAAAAATTACATAAACCAAATCAATATTAAACACCAAGCCATAATTATACTATATAAAGCTGAATTACCACTGACTCACTGACAGAATTGTTCTCCCAGATGGTGGATGGGGAGGTGGGTATATTTTGACAGATTCATAAACAACTAACTCTGAAACCTATGGGAAAAATCCCAAACCTCCCCTTTTCGCCCCCCTTCTCACCCCCCCCTATCGTATCTCGGAAACCAAAAGACTTGGAACATTTTTTTTTTCAGATTCGTATAGAGGAGGCTGGGAAAAGTAAAAACCACTTTTCAGAGTTGTCCCCCTTGTCCCCCTTCTCCCCCCCTTTAGGCGGATCTCGGAAGCTAAGAGACTTGGAACATTTTTTTTTTCAGATTCGTATAGAGGAGGCTCGGAAAAGAAAAAAACCGGTTTTCAAAGTTGTCCCCCTTTCTCCCCTTCTCCACCCCTTTAGGCGGATCTCGGAAGTTAAGAGACTTGGAACATTTTTTTTTTCAGATTTGTATAAAGGGGCTGATTGTTAGTCGAAATCATTCTTCAAAACTCCCCACTCTCCCCCCTTCACCCCTCCCCCTATCGTATCTCGGAAACTAGGACACATAGCGGCATTTTGATTTTTACTATACTTTATTATTGGGAGCGTAGAAATTTTTATACCCTCCCCTCCCCTCCCCAACCTCCCCTAAAAGTCCTGAGCAGAGCGAACCTGCGAGACCGAGTGGAGCGAAGGGGGGAGGTGGCGAGCGAAGCGAGCCGGCGACCTCCGTAGCGTAATGAAGGTTGAGTGGGTGAAGCTCCCCTCCCCAACCTCCCCTATAATTGAAAAGGGCTGTCACTTAATAACGGTTAGAGATAGGTATCAGGTGTTTGAACAAATATTATAGTAGGTGTCGAAACCTGTCCGGTGGTAGGTAGGTCTTGAGTGGAGCGAAGGGGGGAGGTGGCGAGCGAAGCGAGCCGGCGACCTCCGTAGCGTAACGATGGTTGAGTGGGTGAAGCGTAACTCAGCAAACTTTTGGGTAATGTTTTTTATGGGAAAAGGTCTCAGTTTTTAAATAAGGTTTTATTAGGGGTCCATAGGGGTTTTCATACTGTTTAAGGGGTAATTCTAACGGATTTTCCAATTCATTTAGGGGTGCCTATAGATTCTCAAAATTTTATAAGGGTAAGTAATACTTCTCAAAAACACCAAACACGCGAGCTGCGCGCAGCTCGCGCACCCAAGCAAACTAGTTAACTTATATAACTCCATTATTGAATAGCTACCTATTCAGATTACAGAACAACAGAAGAACTCTCATGAATCGATACTCAAAACAAAGCATTTCGATACTTGATTGATAAACTTTTAACTCGAAACAAAAAGGTATTAATGTTCCTCGTGTACACTCAACGTCAAACGTCTTTCATCGATTCGAATCGCCCATTGTATCGAATAAACGCGTGTCGTAATCGATTGTATCAATCGATACGAATAAAAAGTTATTATTATTATTTCCGACCTTACCCAAGGCATTAATTGTTGCTGGAATAGTTAACTGACAATTAATTTAATTAAGAATGTTGTAAATGTGTGTTGTATAAGTTTTGGGCTACTCAGAGGTCGAATTGTAAACCAGTTGATGGTGACTTGGTGACCCTATTTTCAAGTTAATGGGTGAACGCGATAGCAGTCAGCCTAGCGGTGTGACCGTCCGACTGACACGTCATAGGTCTCAAGTTCAAACCCAAGATACGCACCTCTGATTTTAGGATTTATGTGCGTATTGTAAAATTAATACTTGCTTCAGTGAAGGAAAACATAGTAAGGAAACCAGCATGCCTGAGAGATATTTGTAGACGGCATTTTTCAGAGGAGCCCATTGCCATCAACCAGGCGCTCTGATGGAAAAACCCAATGACACTTTGCCCAACCCAGAAATCGAACCCAGGAACTCATGATCAGCAGTCGCGTTTGCGACCACTATACCAGTAACTAGACTGTCTTGCCAACGGAAGAAAGAAATTTAATACGGCTTCATATCCATACTTTATATCCGTACAGTCAAACAAAATTACATATCACCAATCCCCATTATCAATTCAAGGCTTCAATACAGTCATAAGAAATAAGTAACAACATTTATTAAAATAATATTCAATTGTAAGGTTGGTACGTAATAATAGTGGGTTAATGTTGCCATAAATCTCAGGGCGTATGGTATGAATAGGACCCAGATTGCTAAGAACCTTGACCTAGAAGTATGGCTTGCAGCCTGGCTTCGCTTGTCAAAACTGGCTTTGATGTTAGTCCTTTTTAGTTGCGGTGAAATTGTTGTTGATGAGATGATTGATCATTGAGATGAGTTTTGTTTTGTAATGTTTTATGGAACGTGCAAAAAAAAGAGATTGCTTAAGGTTATTCCAATTGAATAATATTTTTTTTAACTAGTGAAAAAAGTCTCTTTTAATTGTAGTTAATAAATAAATACAACAATTAATTTAAGCTACCACATTTATTACGTCAGATGAAAATAAGTCTGCTGTCTTCACCTTAAAAAAAATAATATCCATTTTTTTTAGTACTTAATTGGAATACCACTATGTAAAGTTTTTTTTTTTTTTTCTAAAAATCATTTCCCTGAAGTCAACTTTCAAATCATTTAGCCAAATCCTGAACTCAATCTTTTAATTTCAAACTAATAAATATCAAAATAGAAATAAATTAATATGAAAGATTTAACAGATACGGTAGGCAATAAATATATAGCTCTTGAAATAAATTGCCCGGGGCAGTATTGTATTGTGAATCATCACCTTACCATTAGCAATATAGCGTGCGTATGTTACTTATTAAATGAGTACAATGATAGAATAAATTCTATGTTGTAGAGCTTAGTTGTATGGGTGGTGTTTTTGTTTTGAAGTGAATTAAGTGAATTATGGGCTGATCGGAGTGAAAATTTACACCTGGATTATTGGAAAGCTCCACTCACAGTTTTGACAAGTTAACGAATGTAAATATATATAAAATACTAAATTAAATTTTAATTGAGTATGATTATACACCTAGACCACTTCATTTTCCAAGAGTATCTGTTCCGTCTTGCTCAGCATAGTCTGGGCCTGAAAACCCGATTTATTTTCAAGTAATAGTTGAGTCAATGAGTTGACTAAACAGTGACGTCACAGTTTGCTATTGCCATACAAATCTATGAGAGAACAGCGTTTGGACAGCTCTTAAAAAGTATCTCAATTGATTGGTGTGTCATCTGCCCCATTATAATAACCGCCCGCGACTTCGTCCGCAAAAATTGTGATAGCTCAGCTAATCAGCATGATATAAATATAATTTTTAGCCTATGTTACTTCCTGATCATTTGGCTTTCTATTGCTGAAAAAATGGTTAAAATCGGTAGAGTAGTTTCGGAGCTTATTCGTTACATCATCATCATCATCGTCTGTCTAACCTTTTCCCAACTATGTTGGGAAAACAAACAAAAAAATCTTTCCTTTTCCTTATAATATTAGTATACATGTACCTAATTGTGTGTTAATACATAAGCCTCTTGATTTGAATTAAGAAAGACTGAGTGTAAGATCAGAAACACTCTTGCTTCTCGGTATACCGTGTAATGCGAATTATGCGTGTTTATTGGCTACAATAGACTTTGTGGAGCTAATCTGTCAATCGATTTATACGCACATGGTACGCTGTAGGTAATATTTTCAATCTTTCTTAAAAAGCTCAAACTATTACCCACTTATCATGTATGTAATAAGATTGCTGATCATTGATAGTCATAGAACAAACTTCTTTATTTTCCAAATTAAAATAACAACCTTGGACAGCTCAAGTAAGTTTCAAATAAGCATATAGAACAAATTATTCTGTATGAAAAACGATACGGTGCTGCACCAGCCCAAAGAAGAGCAAACTAGAAAAGTCATCTTATTTCAATAAATAAGAAATAGACTTAGTAGTAGTACTAGTTACTGCAAATGCTGAAAAGTAAAATTTCCGTTCCGACAAATTAGAAAAGCGCCGAAATCGCAATGTTGCTAGGCGACACCAAGAAACATGATTTAACTTTTCTATCCTATAAAATAATGATCCAAGAATGATGGAAGCGGTAGGCCTCCAAATAATCAGACCTTTATAATTAATAAGACAGAAGAATCTATATCATAGTAAGTAGTGAAATGGACAAAGCGAGAGACAGAAAAGGTACCATGATTATAAACCCAAAAGAACCGCCCGCCTATTAAAAGTATTCACGCAAGACTGACATAACTCAAGCTAAGCACTAATTTACTACCACAAAACCACTAATTATATTTAGGCAACGCCTAACACTGATATCTATTAGCAGTCTTATCCACCTGTAACCATAACAGGTCCTATGTAATTTTCTGCCTGTTTTAAAATTTAAATCATATGGTAATGTGACATAGCACTGCAGACACTAATTGGATTAACGCTCGCTGCTTATATAGTATATACCTACTATGTACTTGTTTATGTATATGAAGTGTTAAGTAGTGATAACGTTAAGTGTTAATGTTGTTTATATTGTGGTTTAATTGCTTGTTGAGTGGATATATCAGGTTATGATATGTCATTTTCAGGTTTTGTATCAGATATGTTGATGAGTTGGATGTTTTAGAGTTTAAAGTTTTCAGATATTGTGTTTAAATGGTTACAATGCAGATGAGTTAATGTATGACCTAAATTTATGGGCCAAAGCAATGTTTATCATTTTCTGTTGTGAAGTCTAGTGTTATATTTTTACATTACAAATACACAATGACCTGATAGGAAATAGGTTTTTTTTTATCCGATGTTTGGAAAAGGCTAGGTGGCTTCCGATCTAACCGAATGTAGCTAAATACCAGTATTTTACATCTGAGCTCCACAACCAAGTTAGTACTGAGTAACACGATACTTCTTGGTAAAACTGGTTGTGAAACTTTCGGGGCACTGACTACCTGTAACGACTGTCAAAGATCTACTAATAACAACAGGGACCAGCTGCTTAACGTGTTTAGTGAGACTTGGACTCCAACCTATAATGTTCCTATTAATAAACGACTGGCCAGTAACTTCACACAATGCAAATAAAAACAAAACCATAAACGTTCCTACACTAGCCATACCTAGAACCTACACCACAATTTACAACCTACTCCCACTAATTATTTCTAATTATAGTGCAATTGTACAGACAGACGAACAAACAATTGCTAACGTCGATAATAGGCCGCTAAGTGTTGGTGGTGCCGCTCCCTTGAAGCCAACGAGTAATCATACGGTGATGCGCGGATCTTATCACGATTACCTTAGCTCCAATCTTTGTAGGTTATACAGGATTGGCTTAGATTTTAAACATAGATAAGGTGGGTTTTTTTGCTTTTTTTTTTAATTGTGGTTGGTTATTTAATCGTATGTGTTTTTTTTTAAATTAAGAAGACAGACAAAGTATAACAGCGATCAATGTCAAAATTGTATTAGACTGACATAAGCTATCGAAAAGCTTATGCCACCACTATTGTAAGAAGAATAACAAAACATGCTTTAAAGCACAAAACATAAATTTGAAGCCTTAAGTTCGGTGTCCATAAAATGCAACCTGTGCATCGTAAATAATATTTTGAGTCGGCCGGGTCGTCTCGTACTCATCTTGCGAGACTTTCTGTCCAATCGCACGTTCCGATACCGCATAGGAAAATCGCTGTCATCCCCTCATCCTATTCGCGCCGGAGTCCCTCAGGGCTCCGTCATCTCCCCGCTCGCGTTCACGTTGTTCACTAGTGACATTCCCAAGAGCAAAAAAGCTCAGTTAGCCCTGTTCGCGGACGACACGGCCATCTCTTACACCGGTCGCTGTACAAAACGCAATCGCCAAAACCCTCCAAACCTCAGCCGACGTCTTAGGCGCTTGGTTTAGGAAATGGAGAATCGAGGTTAACTCCGATAAGAGTCAGGCCGTTCTTTTTTCGAGACCGCGTACTAAAGTCACTTCCCCCATTCCGATCACCATGTACGGCAAGCCCTGGGAGAAGCAAGCCAAATACTTAGGAGTCATACTTGACAACCACCTGACCTTCGGGCCACATATCAAAGCAGCTCGCGATCGAGCTGCCTTCGCGATGAGTAGGCTTCATTACTTAATAACGGAAAAGAGCAAATTGTCTCTCAGGTGCAAATTGCGTCTCTTTACGGTGATCCGTCCCATCATGACCTACGCTTGTGTCGTGTACGCTCACGCCAAGCCTAAATATCTCCATAGGATGCAGGTCCTCCAAAACCGGTTCTTACGTAAAGTCATGGGAGCTCCCTATTATGTCCGCAATGACCGTTTACATTTAGATCTTAAAATCCCCACAATAGCCCAGTTCATGAAGCGCCTTTCCAAGCGCTTCTTCGACTCTGCCGTCAGACATTCTAATCCCCTGATCGCAGCGGCCGCCCGCTACGAACCCTCGCGAATCAGTCAGGTCCGCCGCCCAAGGCATGCTTTAGTCGATCCCGATGACGCTATAACCCTCCTCCAGGAGAGCAGGAAGGAAACTAGCACGCTTAAGAAGCACAGATGCAAACAGCCGTCATTCCGTCCTCGCCGTCGAGGCCCGTCGCGACGCCCCGTTACGAACCCTCCCCGTCCCTTGCTCGTGCCAGCCCGCGTTGCTGAGCCTGTAGTCCAAAGTCAGTCCCTAAATAATGACACCACTCCGATCCAGCCTGTCCCCTTGCTGTCCTCTCCCAGCGACGCCCTAAGCCGAGGCCCGTATCCCGCAGGGGGTGCCCTTAGCGTGTAGTCGCTTAGTTTGTAAGTTTTTTGCCCTGGCTGGAGGCCTTACACTTAAGGCACCCACAGGAAAGTCCGGTTAAGCAGACAATAACCTTTCTGGTTGAACTGCGAGATGCCACGTCGAAAAAAAAAAAAAACGTAAATAATATTTATTGATACTGCAAATATTTCAATAGAAGCAGTGATAGCCTAGTGATGTGACTGACTGCCAAGTCATAGGTTTCAAGTTCGAACCCAAAACAAGTACCTCTGATTTTTCGGATTCATGTGCGTATTGTATAATTATTACTTGGTGAAAAAACCAACCGTGAGGAAACCAGCATGCGTGAGAGATATTTCTCGACGGCATCTAAAGCCAAGTCAGAGGCGGCAAAAACTATGACGCCAGGTTTGGCACTAACATACCACACGATGAAGAGAAAAACCATCTAACATCATGACATTTGTTTCCGAGTCATGGATGTTTATATGTATAATGAGTATGTATTTACAAACAAAAAGTATCTATGTAGTATATCAACTATCTGGTGTCCACGACACAAGCCTCGTTGCTTAGTGTGGCACTAGATGGCGCTGTGTGTAATGTCCAGCGACATTTGTTTATTTTTTATTTATTTATTGACTGGTTTATAAATAGGTACAGGACATACTTTAATACTGGAGGTCACTCCTAACTAGAAAAGTTCAACGGAAAACCGTTACTCTGTTATTATTTTTTATCCCAATTCCGCACGGAAATAAATATAATAACTATATTCATAACTAACTTTTCGAATTAAACATAGATCATAATTTTAATAAATAAATCAAAATTCTCACACCACCAATCAAAACATGCAATGAAATTATCTACGCGTTGATCAAGGAACAATTTGTTAATTTACTAACATTTTGATGTATGTTGAAAATATTTATTTACTTGTGTTTAATGCCCAATAAAATTGGAGGTTGTCTGTTATCTGATCGAATACTACCTATTTGATCATCAACACTTGCTTGTAATGATTAATATGTAATAATAATAAATTTTAAGTACCCACCTGACAGGAGTCTAGGAAAAATATTGTTCAAATGATTTTTATCACTTGTTGTGTTGACTGATGGATATATTTAAAGGTATGTTTGTCTGTCACACTTGCTAAAGAGATTTGAAAGAGCTATAGAGCGGGCCATTGGGAATAAAGTCAGACATTAACACACAGCGCCATCTAGTGCCACACTAAGCAACGAGGCTTGTGTCGTGGACACCAGATAGTTGATATATAATATAGATACTTTTTGTTTGTAAATACATACTTATAATACATATAAACATCCATGACTCGGAAACAAATGTCCATGCTCATCACACAAACATTTGCTCCAACCGAGATTCGAACCCGGGACCCTAAGAACATAAGGCAGCCTCACTACCGCTGCGCCATTCAGGTCGTATTGTTGACCCCGAACATTTTCAATTTTGACACACGAATGCTACCTGACAAGCGGGCGTGTGCCACTAGATAGACCGATTTGTTACTGAGTAGTAACAAGTATTGGATTACGATTTTCTTATTTATTTATGTACACACAACATTATTAACAGGGTATTGTTTTTAGATAGAAGAGCACAATGATACTGCTTCTTCGTCTTGTCCCGCCTGTGGCTCGTAAATATTTGAATGTCTTTGCCTCTAGCCTATCCAATATAAATTATTCAAAATATAGGAGAAGTTTTTGACTATACTTGCTATTTAAGAAAGGTTTTTGTTGATTTGGCAAAATCACCATCATCTGCCTAGCCTTTTCCCAACTCTGTTGAAGTCGGTTTTCAGTCTAATCGGATACAACTGAATACGAATATTTTACAAGGAGCGACTGAGTGATTTGGCAAGGTAAATTAACAAATATTGTAGTATCCTTATTAGAATTAGATAATTTAAACACATTATGCAGGAACCTACTGTTCTGGTCCATTGAGTTTTTTTTCCGAGAGCAAAAAACACGTGTAGCCTCGAGCAATTGCTACTACATCATACAAATACCTGTGTAATATGTATGGATCGTGTACAATATGACACACTACAATATTTTTTGTATTATTTCGATCACAAAGATAATTACAACATAAAAGCTATGATTGCTCGATTATATATGAATGAATCGATGTAATTTTTGTGAACAAAAGTGATAATTTCGTACAAATTCATCGACAAGGTCGTCTTGAGACGAATCGCAAATTGCTGGCACATAATATTTATTATAATTATTGGTATTTGGGAGAATCGTTTCGTGTGTGGCCCTGGCCTTAGTGCCTTGGTTGGTTTGGCCCAATAAGTTACTATTTTGAAAATTAACACCATTTGTCCATTCTGACATATTAAAATATACTCATAATAAACGGTAGATATTTCTCAAAAGGCGAGGAGGTTTGCGGAAAGTTCAGTTCAGTTAAGATTTATATGATGAGTGTCATAGTGAAAAAAGTTTAACTGTAAAATCGGTAGGTATAGGAAGAGTCAATTTTTGACTTCATTATTTTCCAATCAGCGACGGATACCCATGTAAACTCAAACTCTACCTAACCACACGAAACATTCTAATCCTTAAAACTCTACAAAATAGGTTGGTGTCAATAGTAACTTATACTAACCATAATATCTGGCTGTGCAACCATATCTGTCGCCTACACATAACCTAACATTTTATAGTAAACAGCAACATATCATAAACAACAAAATCTCAACGACAATATTGATAACTTATTGTTATTACTCAGCGAACGTATAATCAAAGGTTTATTTTCTATAGGCAGATATTGATATAATAAAAGCAGTTTATTATGATTTGTTTTCATGTTCATAGTAGTATTAAAACTTCGTTTAACTCAATTTAGGGATCTGTCCCACTGCTGACGAGGAGCGACTTGCTGACTTGCTGTCAATGATTTTCTCGCAGATGAAACGTACAGCACATCAAGCTACTGCAATCTGTCAAAATTCTTAAGTAGATTTTCAACTTTATCGCTAAAGCATCAAGTTCAAGGTTGATTGGAAAAATTAGACAGTTTCGGGTAGCTTGATTTACTGGCGTCGTGGGTCAACATCTTCAGGCTACATTAGTACATTGATGGACATTAGGCCTCTCCATTAGCACGCCACTCAGCTTGATACTCAACCACTCTCATCAAGCTAGTACCAGCCACCCTGCGGAGATCGTCTCTTTACCAAGCCTAGCCCGAGGGCGTCTCACATTCGGTCCCATTTAATTAAAAAGTAATAATCGCTGATCGCTGACTGTTATACAACGCCGCACAGCCGCGCCGCCGCAATGGCGTGTACTCTTTGGTCGCAGCGATAAGAGTTATCAAAGAGAGCACTCGCTCAGTGATGCTTGCTTGGCGGGTGGAAAACTCACTAAGAGACTCTCGTATGGCATATACTCCTACTATGGGACCTAAAAAAGGCTTCTTATAATAGTCTGAGACGCAGTTAATACTTGCGAATTGTCACTTTCTCACTATTTTACGAATTGCTACGTGATTCATATCATTATACACACAATCAATTCATATCATTATATTATTTCACACAATGTACTATTATATATATGTTAGTCTGTAAGGTATTTATCTATGGGCCAAAGTAGCCTGAAAATAAAGGTTTTATTATTATTATTCTAATAGCACTTTGCGATCGTACGCAAAAATTGTGATAGCTCGGGTAATGTGCATGATATAAATATATTACATAACTTATAGCACCCACAAATATTGTATCTTTCCATTAGTGAAAAAAAACTAGAATTGGATCATTAGTTCCGGAGATTACCCCCCTACATAAAAACTTACAAACAAATTTTATAAAATTACTATAGTAAATAGTATAGTATTGTATATGTAGATATATAGATCTGATAGATATATGGGTCGGTTATAGCAACATTTTAGGGCCTCGGAGAGTAATCGCCCGTCGCTGCCATCCACTCGCTGCTTGTTGCTCGCTCTACTCGCTTCTCGCTAGTCGCAGTGGGACCTGTGCCTTATAGTCTGCTGTCGGAAGCTAAATATAATGGTCTGATGAAGGACTGACGATGTTTATATCATTGCGTGCTAATGCAGTGTTAAAGTGTTATTAGTAAGGTTACTTTTAATGGGAGATTGGTTTGGAATGCTCTTGTCGATCAATCATTATTATTGTAAAATTGTAACGTGAACTTTTTGTCTAAATTAATTTCGTGTTGGGTGTTTAGAAGTCAAAGGGCATGGACGTATGGAAGATTTTGTTTCAGGAAGTTCTTTTTCAGACGATAATAACACCCAATTTTTTTTTTCTTGAATGTTTTGTAAGACTAGCGCCATCATTATTGGTTTTGGAAGAGAACGTTAACCCTCAATATCTCTGTAACTAGAAAGTTCTCAGGGATGGTCCAATACAAAAAAATGATTGCAATGACGAGGAGAATGAGTGCCTTTTAGCTTCGTTAAGGGTGGCGACACTTGGAGGAGGCCTATATCCAGCAGTGGACCTCTTTCGGCTGAAATGGTGATGATGCTAAAGGGTATTTTTACACCCATTAGATGACAAGGAACAGCCATAATTCTGGTTTTACAATCACACGACAAATTGCAACAGAAACTTAATAAACGTAATGTTTCTGTCAGTCTTTGCCCAACAAACTTTTAATACGACAAAAATGAAAGACAAGTAATAATTAACAGTAATTACATCGTCCATAATATTAATACATAATGATAATCTTGATGAAGGAAAGCAGAGGTCAAGATGAAACAACAATAGCCCAAGGGTGTAGCGAACAGCAGTCAATAAGTACGGTAACTGCTGATCGTGAGGTCACAGGTTCAATTATGTTCACTGAACTATTGTGATGAATCACTTGAGACTAGAGTTTATTTAGTGTTGAAATGTGTTGGTTAATAGTGGCCAAGAATTGAGGAAAGAACAATTCAATGCTTTTAGTCTCAAGAGGGCCAAGAGAAGTGGCCATCTTTTTCAAAATGCTTCGTGTTTATATTTTTAAATTATACAATGAGCCTGATCTGTTGTGTACAACTTCCCTACCTACCAACTCGGGAACGCTATTGCAAGATCCTTCCCCAAGGCACAACCAGTAGCGTGGTTATATATTTTTATAAAACTAGTGTTTTATTGACGACCGGACGATTATTTGACGACCCGAATGGCGCAGTGGTAGTGAGGCTGCCTTACGTTCTTAGGGTCCCGGTTTCGAATCCCGGTAGGAGCAAATGTTTGTGAGATGAGCATGGACATTTGTTTCCGAGTCATGGATGTTTATATGTATAATAAGTATGTATTTACAAACAAAAAGTAGTATCTATGTAGTATATCAACTATCTGGTGTCCACGACACAAGCCTCGTTGCTTAGTGTGGCGCTAGATGGCGCTGTGTGTAATTTTCAGCGATATTTATTATTTATTGAGTCCCTTCAGACCATCCTTTTCGACTCGATTAGGAGGTATTTCATCCAGTGCACAAAAACACTGTGATCACAGTTAGAGAGGTACACATTGATTATTGAAAAATAATAATATTTTTATATTATCCATCAACGATACCACTGATAGAATAGTAATTTTGTGTAGGTGCTAAGCACGCCATTCGATTTTATTACACAATTAATGATTAAAATGAAAGATTTTAGGTAATAATATATATATATATTTTTTGTTAGCCTGTTTGAATGTCCCACTGCTGGGCAAAGGCCTCCCCTTTCGCCTTCTAAGCCTCTCTGTCCTGTGCAATGTCTGGTAATAATATTATCACCTAAAAATGATCGGAAGATTGGTAGCATCATCACTTTATTCTAAGCCTTAAAGTGACGTGAACTCATCACGTTCAAAATCAATTCAAATAAACAAAAACATCAAAAGATTCCGCGCAGTTTCAAACCTAAAATTACAAGAAAACTCTCCTTGTATCATATCGGCATAACAAAACGCAAATAACCGATTCACAAGCACTGCAAGTTAATTAGGCAAGAGAAACGATCCCACATATCGATAGTTCCCAGGGTGGTATGCAAAAATTGTTGAGAAAATACCACAGGAGTGCGTGGTCGATAATTCGCAGGACGCACGCCTGTAATTTTAGCATTTAGGCCTATAAGACTGGGAATTGTAATTGTCTGGATCGGTGTTACGCTTACGCACTACTACTTGAGTCATATAGTGCGGTGCGTTGTGAGGGAATAGTGTGGGGAAGTTCCTGTTAAATTGTATCGATAAATAACTTCATATGTTTTTTTTATGTAAATGGTAATGACATGATGATTGCAACATGTGTTTGAAGAATTCTGAATTTATTTGGTATCTATTATGCCAAAAGTATTCAACAACTTAATCATGCTGAATTTATTGTTATAGCACTTTTTTGGAACAATAAAATAATCGTTTAAAGTTCTGAAACATTGAAAAGTATACAAGGAAATCATGTTAGATTTTTTTTCTCCAGGATATTCTAATGAGTTTATTTTTATAGCCCGTCATTGGCATTAAACTAGCCATCTAACGGTTGCCAATAAAACAACAAAGTCTAAACTATGGAGGAGCCAAGCATCATTGAGAAGCGAGGCTCAGCGAAATCATATGCAAAATGCGTTTCCCACGACCCGTGGACAATCGAACGTTTATCGAGTGGCCCGGACCCCTATTCTTTATCGATTATTACTTATCGATATTGCGTCATTTGAGTCGATTAACGAAATAAAAATCGAGAATAATAGCTCAAGTTAAAATAAAAACAGAAACAAAAAATAGTCATTAATCCATAGATATTGTAGCTCTTTTTCAGCAATAAATAATTATTAATGCAGCTGTTCAAATATCATTAAACTAAATACAGCAATAAGTAATAAATCAAATCAAAATGCCCCAGAAATTGATTAATTAAAATCAATCTCACTTACGTTCGGCTCGATACCGTTATCGTAAATCTATCGGTGTTTAAATGTTAAAACTTTGACAAATTAAGCTATTCCATTTTATCTAAATAGTTTTCTTTATCGATAAAAAATATATTGACAGCACTTAACATGGAAGTTTTAATAAAAAAAAACAACTGAAATTTGTAAAGATGGATTTTAATATTCATAAAATCTATTAGACCTCCTTGTGTTTTTTTTAATTTATATGTAAACGATAAATAAGTATAGAAGCTGTTAATAGACATTTAAGTATTTATTTCTCTATAGCATAAAGTGTTCGGACAGTAGTAAATAATTGGATAATTAAACTGTTGAACATGCAATAAAATGTCTCGGGAGTGATATTATATTTTATGAGTAACCAGAGCTTTTACACTTAAAGATTTACGTCTCGATTGTATCGAAAACTTCGGCTTAGAAGACTATAAACCCTTTTTGGCAGAGATGAAAGTGCCAGAGAGGGTGGATTAAAGTTACTACTTATCACACATATTAATATAACATCACGGCTATACCCCGATGGGTTAGGCAGGACGTGTAGTTCACCCACATTTTGCCTTTAGTTATATTCTAAGTCCTATGTAATAGGGGGCGAGGTTATTGCCATCAACCTTGCGCAATTCCAGCCTCCGTGGCTGCTACAGAGAAATTCCCAATGGAAAAATCCAATAACACTTTTCCCGACCCGGGAATTGAACCTAGGACCAAAAAAAGGACCAAGGAACTTCTTCATAATTACAAAAGCTTTTAGAAGACATGCAATTAATTTATCAGTGATGATTGTGACAAAAAACGTAACGTTTTTAACGGTGTATTATTGTACTGGCGAATATAAGGTGCTGAGTTCGAACACAGCTGCTTTGCATCTTTGCTGTTTTTTTACTTGATGCTTTACTGATCTTCTTGTATGTATCTCATTCTTGTATGTATTTTTGTCCCTAGCATGGACGGCTTGTTACTTAGATCCGACTTCTACACTAATATTATAAAGAGGAAAGATTTGTATTTTTGTGTGTGTGTATGTTTGTAATGAATAAACTCAAAAACTACTGCGACGAACGAAGATCAGAATAGGGTTGCACTCGAAGCCCATCTAAGTCCGGAGTCCGGTAACTCGGCAGTCCCGGGGGAATCTCGGCAAAATGTGAGCAACGTCGGCTTACATGACAGTGAAGTACGAATGTATGATAGGAATTCATTGTACGAAAGGTTAAAGCTTATTTATTGAGGGTCATTTTGGAGCTACGCAACTTGAATTCTTTGGTTGATTATTCTAAATGTTGTATGAAATATTCAGTAGTTGCGTGTCTGGTTGTTACTGAAATTATGGTACGTTGTTTAAGTTTTTCGTTCAGTTAGCATTTATTCGGTTAAATTTAAGATTATTTGCATTTTGTATTATAATATTAGACGTGTCAGTGGAAATGGAAAGAAGACGAATCGCGACGATGCAAAACGTCAGGGAAATATAATTATGAAGTTTGATAAATTAATTTTATATTTAATTACCCTCTTAACTCTTAGGTGTTTTACCAATCATATAATTATTGTTTTTAACGTGTATTTTTCCAAGAAACCGAATTGCGAATAAAAAAGCAAAGCAAAAGATAAGTAAACCGGATTTAAAAAAATGCTAATTAATTGAACTACAAAAATCTTAAATCATCAAACAAAGTAGTATCAAAAAGTTCTCTTCAAATTCCTCTGCCATGTAACCATGTGAACCGCGTACCTTAGCGTGCAGTACGGGCGCGGGCGTGACAGCCCGACTGGGGTTCGATTCCCTGCAGGCACCATTAGGACCAATAACCATCAGTCGGTAGCCAGTCCCCGGCCCACTAATTCAGACTAATTTTCCTATCAAAACCGAAACGCTATTGTTTTTTATGCCGACAGTAGCAACCTAACTGTTTCATCGTGAGAACTTCGTTTTGTTACGTAATTGCATATTTTTAGTACTTTTTTTGCAGGTTTTTTGTTGATATTTGCGTGTGTGTTTCGTGTGTGAAATTCGGCCTTGCGTTAACGCGGTAAATGAAGCTTGAAGGAGAGATTCTAAACGGTTAGCGTATCAAGATAGTTTATACCTATCATGGTATAAGTGAATATAAAGATATTCAAGGTAAGGTTTCGTAATATAACACTTTGGTAACCTTCGTATTGGGGAATTATTATTTCTGTAGGTATTTATTTGCGCGTTTTTTTAGAGAACATTAATTCTTACAAATACAGAGTGTTTTAAAAATCCTACATTTTAAAAGTTTTTCTTTAATATTTTTTTCCGGGCTTGTCTTATTTTTATGTCTGCTTATCCAAGTCTATTTATCAATAAAACAAACATAGAACCCATTTTTATTTATAAATAATAATAAATATCGCTGGACATTACACACAGCGCCATCTAGTGCCACGCTAAGCAACGAGGCTTGTGTCGTAGACACCAGATAGTTGATATACTACATAGATACTTTTTTTTGTTTGTAAATACATACTTATTTTACATATAAACATCCATGACTCGGAAACAAATGTCCATGCTCATCACACAAACATTTGCTCCTACCGGGATTCGAACCCGGGACCCTAAGAACGTAAGGCAGCCTCACTACCGCTGCGCCATTTGGGTCGTCCAATTTCTAATCATTGTGTTGAAGTTTTTTTGCGAATAAACTCATACCTCGCAACCATTGTCCTCTACAAATTCACAGGTGCACACATACGGTGCACCATGTACCTATATCTTCTATATACCTGTATGTAATGTGGTGAGTGAAGGATGCGCATGAGCACGTTACGGGGAGTGGCTCGTTCGTATTACGTATTAATTTAAACACGCTTCGTTAGCGATGCGTAGCGCTGTCATGTTACCATTTACATCAGTTCTGAGCCCGTTCTGTTTTAGTTTAAATCGGAGTTTTGTTTGACTTATGTTTTGTATTTGGGTTAGAAAAAAATGTTTCTTCTGCTTTAAAAGTAACTCCTTTATGAGTTGTCACTTCCTTAAAAATACTCGTTTAGGCAGAGCTTAATAGACTGGCCTGCAAAACTAAGTACTTACTACACTTTTGAAATTTCATTATTTTTTTTGCTATAAAAGTTAAAATAAAAAAAAAGTTTTGTAGCAATTTTTATCAGTTTTCTTTGAAACTATAGACAAAATTAAACTCTATTTCGAGTTCTTTTTGTTTCGAAAGTATATCTTGTGTACTTAAAAAGTTATTGCAATTTTAAAAGTGTGATACTTAAATTTGTAGGCCAGTGTATTTGTATGTTTAGCTTCCTTCACAAAACAAGCATGAAGGTGTCAAATACCCGTCTGATAATTAATTTCAGTTTCCATTTTTGACCTTATTTTTAACTACTATTACTGCGATTACTAACTCACTGAAACCTGGTAGAGCCAGCTACCAAGTTTAATTGGGCAACACTGCTTATTATAATAGTGATCACAATCAAATAAACAGAATAACGTAAAATAAAGTAAAGATAAGTATTTTCAGTAAAGTAAAACTGAAAGCAAAAGCATCGTAAAAAGTATCTAATAAGATTATAGTTAAGGATGATTTTCGTAGTAATCACATACCTTGTTGGAAGTAGTTGGACTTCCTCACGTAGACGCAGACGAGGGCCATGAGTTGGAGTTGTGAGAGTCTCTGCCTGGTGGACGGGGGGAGGGGCAGCAAGTCCCGAAGGTTGGCAATCTCTGCGTTTATGAGGTCGCGTCTTAGCTTGCTCGCGCCTTTCGTTGATTTGCCCTGGTCGAACCTGAGGGAGAAGTACTAATAACTTTTTAATCTCGAAAGCTTCATAAACATGAATAGTCCTTGAAAAAACTTTTTTGAAAAAAATAAAACAGACTTCAAAAAAAAAAACACAAAAAGAAGAAAACAAACAAAAAAAACACTAAAAGAAAAACAAACAAAAGTGAAAAATAACTTAAACTTCAGAAGTCAGTGACAAAAACGCCAAATCAATCAAACAAAGGTCAAGCTTCGACTGCTGCTGGAACCATTATTGTAACATCTATTTGTACCATATTCTAACAAATTAACATTTTTGATTTGATTTGATTTGAAGTCGGAGCAATTTAAATGGGACCACCTCAGGAGTCTTTCAAATACAAAAAGAATTTTGAGAATCGGTCCACAAATGGGGGAGAAATCGGGTAACAAACATAAAAAAAATACATGCACACGAACATATAACCTCCTCCTTTTTTGAAGTACGTTAAAAAATCAGATTGTTTTCGAATAAACACTAAGTAATACACGAGGAGCTCGTAGCTAATAACAGCCGCACGTGTCGATCTTTAAGGTTAAGGTACGCTTGCCAAGGTCAGCCTATGGATGGTTTAGAACATTCTGAGTTTCCTCAGTTTCCTTAAGCCGTTGGCTCACCTATCATTTGTAGATCTTTGACAGACGTTACGGGTAGTTAGCCAGTGGCTCGAAAGTCCAACCATGGCGTATCGTATTTCCCAGTAACTGGGTTCTGGAGGTCAGATAGGCAGTCGCGGCAAGTAAAATACTGGTACTCAGCTTCATCCGATTAGCCTGGAAGCTGACTCAAACATAGCTGTGGATGGTGAGCTATGGGCTAGCTCACCGTCCGTCCGTCTCATGACGACAGGCCGTGTCGATGGCGCGTTCGTGTTCCACGCGCGCCTCAAAGAGAGTCAGCAATAGGGAAGGGGACCGCAAGGGCCAAAGCCTACCGGGGCTGCGGGACTATTCGAAAGAGATACCGAGGCCCCGGAACACAAAGGGCGATGAAGGAACATGGATGGGTTTTAGTCAGTAAAAGTCTGACACTCCCTCCTGCTCCGCCCAGAGCAGGAGGAGTCATTTGATGATTTCAATTCGATTTGGAAAAAAAAAGCTGCCTCAAACATAGTTGGTTATAAATGCTCAATAATGTGTTCATATAACCACCGCGACTGCCTCGTTGGCCTAGTAGTCGCAAGCGCGACTGCTATGCATGATTGCGAGGGTTCGATTCCCAGGTCGGGCAAAGTGTTATTGGGTTTTTTTACATCAAGAATTTCTCAGTAGCAGCCAAGGAGACTGGATTTGTGTCCGGTTGATGGCAATAAGCTGGCCCCCTATTATATGGGACTTAAACATAACTGGCGAAATGTATGTGATCATTGTGTTCTAATGGGTACAGATCACGGTGTACAGAGACAATAAATATAATAAATTATTTTTTAAATTTATTGTGTTATTTCCCCGCTATTCTAGCACGAATGATAACCATCTGTCTCGGGAATTATACTTTGCTGCTCTAAGTGTATTGTTTTAAAGCACGCTTAGAAAAAAAAAAAAAAAAATTTCTTATCTCTGTACACCGTGATCTGTTTCGATTTTGTTTTTTTTTTTTTCATGTAGCCACGGATATCGTGATCAGTGGGTAACAAGATAACGAGGGAAACGGATAACGGTATGAGTGGATACAACTCGCCGTGATCCGTGGCTAACGTGATCTTATACCATGATCGGTGGAGACAAACCCATAATTTCAGTAACAATTACTTAAAGCAGTCTTCGCAAAAAACCAAAACCAAGCTAAGTTTCCACGTCAAAAAGCTACATTTTGTCTCACTTAAAACCTCGTAATACGTACGCAATAAAACGTAAAACAATTAAGCAGTTAACTTAAGACTCGAATAAAATTCGTTCCACATTCATATCCTAGTAGTATAGTATATATCGATTATTTATATCGATATGTAATTTTAACGATTTTTATTGTATTAGACATAAAATGCGGAATATTTCCTAAAGTTGCGATATTACCTTGAACGGTAATCGAAGTAATAGTGCAGGTAATAGTAAAGGTCAGACTTATAGTTGTTTTAAAATACCACCTGGTGTAGTGTCTATAGCTTTTATTATTAACTAGCTTCTGCCAGCGGCTTCGCCCGCGTGAAGTTTGATAATTGTCCCGTGGGATCTTACTACCGGGATAAAAAGTATCCTGTTTTAATCTAGGTTATAAACTATCTGTGTTGTAACCAAATCCGTACAGTAGTTCACGGTTTTAGACGTTCACGGTTTTTCACTACACTTAAAGTACTTACGGGATGATATCCGTGATTTTCCTTAGGTTCTATGAGCTCCCGATATTTTTCATAATTAGGCTTAAGTGTCACTGTTTTTCCATACATTTAGACCGTAGGTATTACATTTTTGTATGAAACAGTAGATTTGTTTAAAAATAACCTTCTAAAAGAGTTACGGTTCATCTATACTAATACTGTAAATAGGGGAAAGATTTGTATTTTTGTATGTAACGAATAAACTTAAAAACTCCTGGACCGATTTGAAAAATTCTTTCAGCAATGGAGAGCTACATTATCAGCGAGTAACTTAAGCTATATTTTAACCCCGTACTACCACGGGAAGGAGAACTACGCGGGCTAAACGAAAACTATCGCTCTTGTTTAATCATTTGTGAAACAGTAGACAAGGATAACATTTCTGTATAGCCTCTTGACGGACTAGTCCCTCACTAGACTCAACCCTACTAAACGTTCGGTTATCAATAACGTTAATATATCCATTCGTCAATATCAGTAAAACATTCACATCGGGTTAGCTAGTAAGAAGAAAGAGGAATGGCCTAGCAATGATATATAATGAAACAAACAACTAGTTGGAAAAAAAGATAAAATTATTGTTCAAAAACTTTAGCGAAATTCTAATTTTCTACGTTTTATCCAATTTGCAGGTCATTGTCAGGTTGTACGTGATAAAATTTGATTTGTATCCGTAACGCGTATGTAGTTACGGAATAATATTATCATTAAAATCATCAATAACGTAGGGTTCTCCAAGGTCATTAATCCAATCGGATGACTTTTTCATGAAATGGTTATGGAATGTCCTGCAAATTGCATTTCTCGGGCTAACCTGGCGTTTTCCCATAAAAGTAGTAAAATAAAAGTTATAAATGCACAGACTTCCATTGATGTAACACTCATTGGTTGTGGTTTCCTAAAATCTACTATCTATGGTAAAATGCCAATCAAAACACGTTCAAATTACATTTAATCGTTTTATTCGAAAGAGCTAATCAAATAATTATGTCATATAATATTTCATAAGTTTATCTTTTTCCATCACAGAAATATTATGTATTCATTCACATAATTGTTGAATTTGCAATCGTTTAAATGACGATAATTACCTCTTAAATGGCGATTAATTGTTTTACATGCCAATCAAAGTTTCGAAATGATTTAAATGTCACCTTAATTACCGTTAGACGATTTAAACCTGATTTAATGCATTGAGTAAATATTTCTTTGGAAGTATTTATACAAATAAAACATATTTTCGTATGTTATTTAGTGCGTGGACCTTATAATATTAAGACAAATTACGAAAAACCAAACAGCACAAATTATTTACGCAAAGCAAATCGAAAAATTATTAAAAAATGCATCAGTAGAAAATGCTGTACACGGTTGATATTTTTTGGTTATTCCATACATTTTGATCATGTAGGTATTGCATTTTTATATGAAATAGCAGTTTTTTTTTAATGACCTTGGAAAGTTAAATTTTACATAAAATATTTTCATAAAGTAGTGTTTCTAAAACTTTATACAAGAGCAATAAAATACATCTTTCCTAAACAGAAGTTATTAAAACTAACCTTAGAATTATTGTTCACAACATTGTACTACGAGTAGGCACTACGCAAAACTCCCATGACAGGAGCCAATTCAAGCTATCAACGGGTACAGGCGGATTAGCCTCACTCCGTCCACTAAAGCCTTACAGTTTAACCTCTGACCTCACAACCTTAAGCTGTCCGTCTGAATCCTCCATGGTCCTTGTTACACCTGATATACTGATGCAAACATTGCCCTTTGCCATAGATTAAGAACTTATAGAAGTGGAATTAACAAAAAATATAATTATACGCTCAGTCACATCTTTTTGTCGCTTATCGTGCAAAAAACGTGATCAAATTATTATTGTTCATAAAATTGTCCTCCTAGTTTCGTATTTCTCTGTTTTCTCCTTGAAAACTGAGCCGATTCAATTGTTTTTTAAGAAAGAGTATTTCTAGGTTCCTGTCAATTTCTTTTATGTTCAAAACTTTTAGAATTTGTCTGGTAGTCCTCTATTCATGCCCGTAAAAATGGGGCATTTTTTGTCAGTTTTGGAGGGTCACATTTTCTTTACCTATTAGTTGCAGAAAAAAAAACGAAATTTTAGGAACGTAAAAAAATCATCATCATCAGCAGCAGACATTGATTATATAGAAAAAACATTATTGCTCTAGAGGAATTATTCA
This sequence comes from Xestia rhomboidea, assembly GCA_963853795.1. NCBI lineage: Eukaryota > Metazoa > Arthropoda > Insecta > Lepidoptera > Noctuidae > Xestia > Xestia rhomboidea. The sequence goes on from OY970778.1 coordinate 10,869,348, forward strand.
GGAAGAAAAAAAAGGGGAATACATTTGTGTGGATAATCGCACCTCCTGTTCCCTCTTAAGTGGCATCGGGGCAAGGACGCATACAGCGCTCTTGTAATAAAAGTTGTTCGGGTTTGTACAAGGATGACGCTCGCGTACGATAACATGTATCAGTTTCTCTTCTATACGCATTTGTAATTCTAACCCCTTTTTTTTTTTTTTAGGATGGGAAATCATCAATTGACTCCTCCCGCTCTGGGCGGAGCAGGAGGGAGTGTCAGACTTTTACTGACTAAAACCCATCCATGTTCCTTCATCGCCCTTTGTGTTCCGGGGCCACGGTATCTCTTTCGAATAGTCCCGCAGCCCCGGCAGGCATCGGCCCTTGCAGACCTCTTCATTGTTGCTGACTCTCTTTGAGGCGCGCGTGGAACACGAACGCGCCGTCGACACGGCCTGTCGTCATGAGACGGACGGACGGCGAGCTAGCCCATAGCTCCCCGTCCACAGGCCCGCGCCTACGGTGGCCGGAAGCCACCACGTGGCCCCCGACGCCCGGGGCGTTAATTCTACACCCTAACCCCAAGTAACATGATATGTCACTTAACTTGTTAACTCGAAGTTTCTGATTAAAATTATCCCGCACTTGGATGTATTTATGCAGTAATGGCAAAGCTGTTTATTGATGATGTCATAGCAGTTTAATTACGAATGAGCTTGTAAAGTTTTAATACAACTGTCAGTGATGGATTAAGGAAATATGTGTTGTGTGCTACTTCCTTATTTGGTGGTAATAGTCGCTTTTGTACTTGAAATGCAATTGTTTGTTATGTTTTTTTTTTTCTTAGTTATTTTTCGATTTGAAATATGTTTAAGGAAAGGATAATAGATAAATAGTCATAAATAATTAATTAATAGAATATCTCTATATTCTATTAATTATTTATTGGTTTATGACTTAAAGTTGAGGAAATTATGTAACTACATATTTAATTATTAAGGTATTTTGATAAGTTTTGTTGCTAATTACATTATGGATCGTAGCTATTTTTTTTTAAATATACATGTAATATATTGTAAAACGTAACGTAAGTAAAACGAAGCAATTTTAAATTAAACAAAAAAAACGTTCACTTCAATTTTACAAGTAGTAACACAATCATTTTCGAGATCTACCATACGTACCGGCTTATTATTTTCAGATTTTAATGACAACAAAAAAAAACATTTTTGTTAAAAATTTCAAGAGTCACGTTTTTCACAATAATAAGATCAAAACCTCTTTTGCTTTATTCTACTTTGTACGTTACCATAATGGTTGGCATTCCATCAATTTAAACAATAAGTTTTTTTGAATTTTTTGCGTTAAAAAGGAAAAGAAATCTTTTGTGATTGCAGTGAGGCGTTCAGTGAATGGCATAAAGGAGTGAAATCGATGAGGGAGTGAGTGAGTAGATCTCTTATTAGCTAATATAGTGCAGCACGCGATGCGCCGGCGCAGTACCGTTGATGTATGCCGCTTGGGACTGGGGATTTATTGCATTTTGTTCTTCGTATTTTCCCACGTAGGTACTGTTTTTTTCTTGGAGGAAGGGTAAAGTATATAAGGTCTATATATTCATACACAAAATCTCTTGGGGGGGATTTATACCTACTATTATTTTGTTCTATTTATTAATGTACTTCCGAGGAAAAAATATTAGTATCTTATCATAACAATGTTTGAAACAATTGGGTTGTGTGTAAATTCAGCTGGGTTCCACAACAGCATCTCAAAATTGAAATTGATTTCAGATGTAGTGACATCAGTGCTGTGTGTAATTGCTGTAGTCTTTTAGTAATTACTTTTAGTAATTGTGACCGTCGGACAGATAAGACATAGGTCTTGAGTTTGACCCCAAAACATACACGTATGCCGTAGAGATATTTCTCGATGGCATAAAAAGCCAAGTCACTCTGCTCATGGGCGGTATAAAAACTCTGTCACCAGGTTAGGCACTATAACCACACGAAAAGGAAGAAATAAATAAAAAAAAAAAAAAAAATTAAGTCGAAATATGTTTTTTTTTTGCAAAGATTCCATGTTTCTACAGCTTTTTTTTCAATTACGTCTTTTCAGGGCATCAGTCGCAAGTGCAACACACCCACGACTCATGTGTATCGTGGGAACGCGATACATTACGACCGTAACCGGAGACCCTAACTCCTAACCCATTTCATGTATAAGGCCATCCTCACCTCACGAATACTTTCCGTATTTTAACGAAAATTCCGTGAGCATTGAACAAAGGGCCCAATTTATATGAGCACACGATTCGGAATGCAGTTAGTTTGAAGTTATTGGTTTGGGAGGTGGGATAAAGTGAATTCATGGGGATATTGTTTTAGTAAAGAAAGTTGGTGATGTAAATGGCTAAGGAAAGCGGGAATTATCGTTTCAGCTGTAGATTAGTTGGGGAAATCTACGGTGAAAACTTTTTTTGTTAACATTGAACACCTTGCTAGGTATTCCGTAGAAAGCCGACCCTTATATAATTGGGAAAAGGCAACCAGATGATAACGATTGAGCGTAATGATTGTAGCTTAAAACTTACAAATAATCAATGCCGTGCCTAAGGGCCAACATATCAAATGTTTGTGTGATGAGCATGGACATTTGTTTCAGAGACATGGATGCTTTATATGTATAATAAGTATGTATTTACAAACAAAAAGTATCTATGTAGTATATCAACTATCTGGTGTCCACGACACACGTTGCTTAGTGTGGCACTAGATGGCACTGTGTGTAATGTCCAGCGATATTTGTTTATTTATTTATATGGTAAGCCCATAAGGCGAGCAGACTGTTCAGATACCCTAACATCAAGCCAAGCTTTTAAGCTTGTAAAGTACCGCCAAAACGAATGATAAAGTTCCGTTACTTTGAAATTAAATAAAGGCAAACTATTTACAAGCAAAGTTATTTAAAGGTGCAGTCAGATTCACGATGTGGGTACCCCTTGAAAGCACCTACGTTCGAACCCGGGATACTGGACTACCCAACTGGGGTACCCAATTGATGCAGCCTAACGGCACACCACTGCAAGTCATGTTCAACAAAATAAAATCAACCGTTTAGATTTTGCTACAGTCGAATGTAACGAAGTGAACTTTCCATGTATCTAGTAATACAAGTACAAGCTAGTTCAAGTAATTTACTTTCTACAAAAAATTTTCACGCGAATTTTCATAATAAATGACCGCAACAGCTTTCGGTATTGTGTAAGTATAATTTCCTGTGAAAACTTAGCCTGTTTTCCCACGCTGCGAGCCGTTACAAAGCCAGCTAATAATTTAGACAATTTTCCAATATCAGGCTTTGTGTGGTCCAAGTGATAGGCGAGGTAGAAGATCCGTTTGATATTTTCAACAGTAGGTTTAGGTTTATGATTATTATTTTTTTCAAAGATCTTTATTTGGCATGCGTGAAGATGTAAAAAATTTGTTGAACCAGGTTTTTTACATCGCATTTTGAGGATGGATAATAGGAGTATAATGCCATAAAAAGAGTTAAAAAATACAAATTAGCATTCTCTTTGTGTTAAGAAAGTATTAAATTGGTATTCCACTTTAAAAAACCACGAAAGTCATTAATTTACGTATTCACTAATAGTTATCAAATAACACAAATCGCTGGATCTAGAAGAATGAATCTTTGGACAGGGTGACTGCTGAGCTTCATTAAAAACACTCATCAAAGAGACCTTATCAAAAATCCACACCAAACGACTTGTCATGTGACACTTCGACGTCAAAATTATGTTTTATCTCAGTGTATTTTTCTCGAAATCGCCCTCCGCTTCCCTCTTTGACTAACCACCAAGGGTAGTCCATAGAAACCGCAACAGCGTATCGTTGGTACAGTACACGCCACTCGCATTACCTCGTAAGGACCATACCTCTATCTCATCCGTTCGCCCTATAAATTCTAATACCATGTTAGTGCATAGAAAGCTTTATTACTACTGCATGTTTATGTTATCCTGGTACTATTTTCATAGATTTATTGAATGTGTGTGTTTATTTAGTTTGGTTTGTGTGTTTGGTTGGTATTATTGTGACAAATAAGGCGACGTTTGTAGTGTTTTCATAATCAAATAAAACCTATATCTGTAAGGTATTAAGTATTTGAACAGCCATGAATGTCAAACTGCTGAGCAAAGGCCTCCCTGTGTCTTTTCAGTTACTCCTGATGATGCTAATGCTATGCGCTTCATCTGTGTAATGATTTAAGATACATAAATGGCTTCAAAACCCACACAAATGTCATCTCATTATTCGAGTCGCCATTTTGCATTGACCCATGATATTCCTTTTAATTTTTCGAGTCGATCTCTTTGACGATGATTCATTCACAGTCTTTATATTTGCAGCCTACTGCCCTTAGCATAACATAAACATAATACATCTTAGATGCAGCTACCATCAACGTAACCATCATCCGTAATACCAATAAACTTGCCACGACATTGACACAACATACCCCTGACATTGATTCACAATCTATCTGCCAATGCGGTCCTAATATCCACAATTGACAGATCACACGTTTAAACGAGTTCATAACAGTACACAAGGCTTGTCATAATGGCGCTTGCCAAGAAATCTGTGGGGCCTGAGGGCTTGAGGTAATTTCAAGTCATATCACAAGGTACATACATATGTATACATGCATAGTTTTATGCGGTATTACATGTGTTTTGTGACATTTGAAGGGCATAGGTTAAAGTTTGTATGAGTATGCGTTTAGTCCAGTTGCTTTTGCCGTAAAATAGAGATAATAATAAGATATCCTTATCCCTTCAATAAGTTTTGTGTTGCGTTGCGGACGTGATTGTTGGAAGAGTGTTTTTATTCGATAGATGAGTTCTTTCAAAAGTGTCCCTGTAAATTTTGTACTATAAAGCACAGACATATTTAACTGTTAAGTAGACATAAACTGAAATGTAGTTACATAATAATAAATACCTTAACTGTAAAAACCTGTACTATTGCATGCTATATATTGGCCAAATCTGTGTTACTAAATATTTTATATAAGAACTTATTACCTACCTTACCATATTTGATGCAATAAATGAATGAATGGAATTGAAAAAAAATATATATAATCGTCCAACCTACAACCAAAATATAAAACTGGCTGTGTTTTGTTCTGTCAAATTGGGTTTTAGCAAAGAATATGAGTCCCCTTCTCACCAAAAGATGTCGTATAAGACGGTCCACGGATGAAGCAGTGGATGAGTAAGCACAGAGATTGTGCATTGTAACACCGTTTTGTCACTAAACTATTCTAATGACAACAAGGAACTCTTTCTAATAATTCTTTCTAGAGTGTTTTGTAAAAGCCTTATTTTACAAAACACTTTAGAAAGCTCTAAGAAAACACATCAGCAAACACAGATCCATTTGCATAGTTTAGGGATACATTGAACATTAAATAGTTTTAACAGACTTCAAAAAAAGGAGGAGGTTCTCAATTCGGTTTAATTTTTTTACGTTTTTTACCTCATAACTCCGTTCTCTATGAACTGATACGAAAAAATCTTTGTTTATGTGAAATAACTTTACTTTTGAAATTGGGTGGAAAAAAAGTCAATGAAACAAAGTCACCGACTTTCAAAAATATAGTTGTTTTAGACTTTTTTTTTTGGAAGTCGAATTATGTTTCGACCTTTGTTATCTCCTATGAAATCTTAACAAAAAAGACGTTACTCCAATAGCGTACAGTCTTACACAATCAAGTACACCAATGTTCACAAAAAGCACATGTTCCTTAGCTTATGCGTGCATCATGCTCATTCACGTCGGGGCAACACAAGGCAGCTCTCTGACACGATAAGTGGACACTTTACAAACTATTACAAAGCCTGTACACAATGTGGGTAGGTCATATTAAGCTGCGCCTGCTCCAGTTATGGCGGGAAAGTTGAAGTATTTAGTTACGTTCTTATTAGTGCATATGCGTAATTTTTCGAACATTAATCGGTTTTCACTGTCAATTTTGTGGGAGATTTGCATTTTCTACTCACTTGTTGCTTTGGAGAAATTCTGTAACTTAACTCCGCCCCTAAGACGAACCACTGACCGTGTGTTTATATATTGCCAAAGCTAGGACGCTTTTTGGGCACAGAGAGAAGTGTGATGCCACTTTCCGCTCAACTCATCTAGCCTTGTAATTATGACAATATTTTGCGAATAGGATACCATCATAGAGATTGCTATTACACCCAGAATATTTTTTGGAATTTTTGGCATTAAATTGAAAGTTTTATTTTGACTGTCCCTGCCGAAAGTCAATAAATTCAGTTTAGTTAGTCACAAATCCCCAAGAATCAGAGATACACCATTCACAGATACAGGTTGTAGTAAAAACCTTTCTTAACAAATGACACGGGTGACACAGTTAGGGTCAAGCAGGTTTCAGGTGACACTGGACATGTGTGGACGTGTCTTTATAATTAGCGAGTGCGAGTGGGGTACTAATGAGAGCTTTGTTTCAAGTCGACGAACTTGCACTTGACTGAATAATGAGTTTGGTGAGATACTGGATGTTAAATGGTGCTCTTCGATCTTATATAATTTAGCTTGGACGAAATCAAATGACATTTGTTCAGATCAGGCTAGTAATCGCCAGCAAGTTTGGGCTAAAAAAAACAATAATTAATTTAAATTCTGTCTAAAGTTCACTTCAACTCAATATTAGATAGATACTCTGTTTAACATTTTGGGGTGAAATTTCCATATATTTATTTGGATGCTTTCGTCAAATCAAAAAGATAATAATAATTATCCCGATGACTGTGCACTCGTTTTGACAGTTAATATTGTCCAAACCACTTTTGCTGGCTATTCGCAGGTTCTTAATTGCTGCCACCATGCTTATTAATTGTTTAAATGCTTATTTATTTTTCATCAGAGCCATACCTGATTAAATTACAGTGTAGTTATACACTACACTCAAATTTAAATTCAAACTCATCCTACTCAACGTTGATCCATAAAGTATTTGCGCTCATTATTCTCAGTTACATTTTGACAGATATCTGGGCTTTAATCGAAAGATTAAAATTATCTGTCAGCTAATGAACCGCGGTACGGCGCCGACGCAAATTATTTAGCACCCTCTAGCAACCATCGCTTATTCGATTATAATTGTTTTTCACGCCTATTTCGCGTTATTGAAATAAATCTCTTTTGTTTTGAAGTTTATTGTTGTTTTCGTGTGTTGATTGGTTTGGTTTTGCATATGGGTTTGTGTTTTGATTGTTTAAGATTAATTAAATGTTAGTTTATCAATGTTAATACCTTTGAAGTTTATTAACAAAAGGATGAGTTTGCGCGGCAGAATTTTAGAACTTTTCTATCGCATTCTGAGGAATTTTGAAGAAATGTGCAATATGTTTCATATGATTTGTGAAAACTTGACACCGTTAATAACGCTATGAATGTTGCTGAATTGAAATAATGAATTAGGAATGTGAGTATGTTACGCAATTACCACGGTGCGGTGGTGCCAAATGGTTAGATCTTTCCCATTAGGTCCCCAAAAGTTCAATTTCAAATACTCATCTTTCCATTTTTTTACTGTCGAATCTTTCGCCGATATGCCTTATCCTATGATCTGCCAGGAAGTAGACACAATAGTTAAACAATGGCGTCTCGACCAAATCGGTCATTCGACAGATCATGATTTATAAGTATACTGAATACGTGTACAGTCGTGGTCTTTTCCGCCTGATCAGTTAATTTTTTTTTCGCTTAAATCATGCGGAGGCGCCGAGCCACTCCACCTTAAACTTTAGGCCTATTAGGAAAGCGCTAACTTTGGCGCGCAAAATAACAATAACTCTCGTTTGGCATGTGTCGCCGATCGGTATTTTTTTCATTAATTATTTATTATAAAGTCAACGGGGCCCCCGATAGAGAGCGTTTCTATGTTTTAAGTGCAAGCAAAAATAAGCTTAGTGGTGATCAGGCGGGAGTGTCCTCGATAGTACATAGTTCAACAATCAACAACCCCAGATTAATTAAACATAAACATAACAAAAAACACAATACCAATAATGTCACACCGACCAACAATACACCAAGAATCTTCCCACACCTTGAACACCGCCTATAGTCAATGAACTGATTCATAAGCCTGATGATAATCATCAGCATAACGTGTAGAACTAAGCTTCTTTTGTTGTGTACACTTGGCCTTGAGTCTCTGATGAGCAGGAAGCAAGGCCATCTGACACTGGGAAGTCATTATGGAACAATTATGTCACTTTGACATAAGGTGTACCTAGATTGTCTATTGTTTTCGGCATAGACGATACGTGGGCCTCGATTGACTGCCTCGTTGCTCTAGTGCGACTGCTGAGCTGAGCAAGAGGTCCTGGGTTCGATTCCTGGGTCGGGCAAAGTGTTAATGGGATTTGCCATCAGGAATTTTTCGGTAACCGCCACGGAGTTTGAAACTGTGCCCGGTTGATGGCATAAGCTCGCCCCTATTACATGGGAGGAAATGCGGGTGTTGTATCAGGTACTCCTCTGCTCACCCCTTTGGGGATTAAAGGCATGACGTTATTTAACAACAAGGCACAAGTCTATACTCCATGGCTGCTACTGATATATTCCTGCAGGGCTATTACGTATCTTTCTGATATCCAGTGACTATCAAGCTTCGGTTGTACACCAAACTTTGATGACAATGTCATAATATTGGTATTACGTATCACACTGAGTGGATGTACTTTACGGTGATTATGAGGATCACGCATAATACGAAATTAACCTTTTGACAGTTAATTGATGGACACTGAGCCCAGTTACTATCACTTCGAGCTGTCAACAGAGATACGTAATAGCCCTACTGAACCCAATAACGCTGCCACACCCGGGAATCGAACCCAGGACCTCGTGCTCAGCGGTCAAGCTTGCGACCACTCGACCAACCGAGGCAGCTTTTGTTAAGCCATTAATTTAGGTCTGGCTAGCTTTTAGTCAAAACGGGCACTAAAGTAGCAACATTCAATGTTTTAATGTGTCTATCCGAATGGCGCAGCGGTAGTGAGGCTGCCTTACGTTCTTAGGGTACCGGGTACGAGTCCCGGCTGGAGCAAATGTTTGTGTGTTGAGCATAGACATTTGTTTCCTAGTCATGGATGTTTATATGTATAATAAGTATGTATTTACAAACAAAAAGTATATATGTAATATTTCAAGTATCTGGTATCCACGACACAAGCCTCGTTGCTTAGTGTGGCACTAGATGGCGCTGTGTGTTAATGTCCAGTGATATTTATTTATTTTATTTAATGTAATTAGCATCACTTAACGTAACACAAAATATAAAAAAGAACTGTAGTGTATAAACAGGAAACCATTTGTTGGATTATATTCGACGAGTATATTAAATAATTTTACAGATTACCAACTCATTGTGTGCGTCTCTATTGTGTTCAGCTATTAGTGAATAGGTTTGTACTACGACATTTTAAGGTAGATAAGGCTTAGGCAACGATGACGCGGAATTAATGAGATTACTTAACTATAGGGGTGCCATGAACATGAACACATGTGCAGTGTGAATTCATTAACGGTATGACTCTTTTCAACCATATCCCTTAAGTAATAAGGCTTATAAGGGGTCGGCAGTCTGTCGCATCCTTGCACAGCGTACCTCTAATCGGAACTGATCAGTGCAGAAGTTTTTCAAAATCATTGCAAATTGAACATCAATTTTTTAATAAAATCCACAACACTAATTTCAATAACTTCAATCACCTTTTTGAATCATTCATCACTATCCACAGTCTTCACCCACTGCTTGGTGTAGCCCTCTCTTTGCTTGTGTCAAGCTCCACGCTCTTGTACCAGCCACATCCAGGATATTCCCGCGATAAATAAATAATAAATAAATAAATATCGCTGGACATTATACACAGCGCCATCTAGTGCCACACTAAGCAACGAGGCTTGTGTCGTGAACACCAGATAGTTGATATACTACATAGATACTTTTTTTTTGTTTGTAAATACATACTAATTATACATATAAACATGTTTCATCATGACTGGGAAACAAATGTTCATGCTCATCACACAAACATTTGCTCCTACCGGGATTCGAACCCGGGACCCTAAGAACGTAAGGTAGCCTCACTAATGTATGGCTATGCCTCAGGAATGTCGTCTGCCCATCTCGCCGCCGGACGACCAACACTTCTCTTTCCAGTCCTTGCACCACCTAGTGGAGACTAGGTCACAGCTTTACTCGATCATCAATTGGGTAGATGACACCATAAAACAATTATTCCAAGACACCAATCTCTAAAAGAAACGTTATTTTGGGCCTGAAAACCCGATTTATTTTCAATTAATTGCCAAATTAGATTGTTATTTGCTTTGAAATCAATAAATAGTTGAGTCATTGAGTTGACAAAACAGTGACGTCACAGCGTGCTATTGCGTTTTTAGGGTCCCGGGTTCGAATCCCGGTACGAGCAAATGTTTGTGTGATGAGCATGGACATTTGTTTCCGAGTCATGGATGTTTATGTGTATAATAAGTATGTATTTACAAACAAAAAGTATTTATGTAGTATATCAACTATCTGTTGTCCACGACACAAGCCTCGTTGCTTAGTGCGGCACTAGATGGCGCTGTGTGTAATGTCCAGCGATTTTATTTTTATTTTTTTTATTGCCAAACATACACACAAATCTATGAGAGAACCGCGTTTTGATAGCTCTTAAAAAGTATGTCAATTGATTGGTGTGTCATCTACCCTATTAAATAATATTGCAAACCAAGTACAACTTAAAACCCGCGATATCTTTTCACTTAAGCCACACACAAGCAAATTTATATATCCGCAACGATTATAGCTGTGAGACTAATCTGTCACCTTTTATAATCTGTTGACATGTAAAGGTCTAATTTTAATTGGGTTTTACAGACGACCCAGTATTTATCGTGTCTTTTGACAATAGTGCAGTCTGCTTTGATTTTTTTATAATATAACCTCTTTTGTATATTTAATGCGTTATGTCTGTGAGCTAGATACTTTAAATAGTTTGTTGTATGCAGTTTTTGTATTTCGTATTTTGACATGTTTTAGTTTTTTAATGTGACCTCTTGGGCTTACGGAATTGTCTTTGGATTAACCTTAAACCTTTTTTTTTTTTTTTTTTTTTTTCGGATGGGAAATCATCAAATGACTTCTCCCGCTCTGGGCTGAGCAGGAGGGAGTGTCAGACTTTTACTGACTAAAACCCATCCATGTTCCTTCATCGCCCTTTGTGTTCCGGGGCCACGGTATCTCTTTCGAATAGTCCCGCAGCCCCGGCAGGCTTCGGTCCTTGCGGACCCCTTCACTGTTGCTGACTCTCTTTGAGGCGCGCGTGGAACACGAACGCGCCGTCGACACGGCCTGTCGTCATGAGACGTACGGACGGCGAGCTAGCCCATAGCTCCCCGTCCACAGGCCTGCGCCTACGGTGGCCGGAAGCCACCACGTGGCCCCCGACGCCCGGGGCGTCTCCCGCGGCGGCCGGGACGTGAGGATCTCTCCCTGTCCTGTTCCGCCACCTCCTTCGCTAGCATGACTGCTTCGCAGAAGGAGGTGACGGCGTCCCATTCCGTCTCGCTCCGGACCATGGATTGAACCAAGGCCGGGAGCGAGAGGTCGCCGCCGCCAATCGCCGTTACGAGGACACGGCGGTGCTCCGCCCAAGCGGGGCACACCTCCACCGTGTGCTCCACCGTGTCCTCCGGTCGATCCTCACAATGGTGACACCCGGGCGTCTCCTCCCGCCCGATTCGGTGCAGGAACTTACCGAAACATCCGTGTCCGGTAAGAACCTGCGTCAGGCGGAAGGTGAGGACGCCGTGGCGTCTCTCCAGCCACTCCTCAAAGAGGGGACTTACCGCCACTATTGTGGCGTGCCCTATTAACCTTAAACCTTAAGTTACGTTTTAGTTAAGTCTTTTAGATTACATGTATCTTAACACTGTATATACCAATCCTAGACTGGATTAATATTGTAAAATAAAATTAAACAATCGAACAACGTTTTGTCATTATTTATGACATGTAAATATTGTTTTGCATTATTTATTAATTTTTGAAAATACTACCTAATGTTAGTTTTCATACCTACATTGGTTAGTCTAAAAGTAAATAATGTCTTGGTACATTGATAATTGAGTAAAAGGCGACTACAGGAGTTTGTATTGTAATTTTTTTTTAAATAAGTTCAATGATTAAGTCACGAATAATTACGTAATTATAAGTATGGGATTACCTGATGATTTGTGAATAGATGTCGTACAAAAGCAGTAAACAAAATTAACTTCCAAGTCTGGTAGTAATGACATAATAAATATTATGATAATAAGACTGTTGTTTTAATAAAGATTTATTGCAATGGTATAACGTTTTAATTCTTAACAACGACTTAATAACTGCACATAATATCTGTTAGGTTGTAAAATTAAATTATATTTATAAATCGGGTTCTCCATAATTAAATTCACATTAGATATTACTCTATGTATGACTAAGAGTTAATATTCTTGAAACATCATCATCATCTCCCTAGCCTTTTCCCAACCATATTAGGGTCGTCTGCCAGTCTAACCAGATGCAGCTAAGTATTTTACATGGGGTGACTGCCTATTTTGGAAGACCAGAATGGCGCAGCGGTAGTGAGGCTGCCTTACGTTCTTAGTGAGGGTGCCTTACGTTCTTAGGGTCCCGGGTTCGAATCCCGGTTGGAGCAAATGTTGTGTGATGAGCATGGACATTTGTTTCCGAGTTCCGTGGATGTTTATATGTATAATAAGTATGTATTTACTAACAAAAAGTATCTATGTAGTATATCGACTATCTGGTGTCCACGACACAGGCCTCGTGGCTTAGTGTGGCACTAGATGGTGCTGTGTGTAATGTCCAGCGATATTTATATTTATTTATTTGACCTCCACAACCCAGATAGTACAGAGTTATGCGATACCTCATGGTGAGACTGGCGGCTTAACTTAAGCACGCTTTAATTTTTACATTAATGGAAATATAAGGTGTATCTATTCATACACGAAATCTTTTGAGGGGTCATTGTACTCATCATTATGAACAACTTTTACTATGGGACCAAACACTGAATCGCCAAAAAAAACTGTTCCCTTCAATATGTTTGCATAACTCGTCAAAATGTATGGAACAGCAGATTTTTTTTTTCGCGATTAATGGTTGGTCCTATAGTAAAAGTTGTTCATAATGATGAGGGAGAGAACTAAGAGATTTCTTATACACATCAAAAAAAGTTTGCGATCACTTTGAAAAATCGAAATCTTTTTTGTTACGGTACATTGTAGTATGAAAAAAATGTGTTTTTGTTTAATTTCAAACAGGGTATTTCTATTTAAAGAAAACACACAACATAGATTTTTTCTTGATAAAGTTAAATTTAAAAAATTGTATCAGCACAAGCTATTGATTACAAACTTTTTTTGATGTGTGTATATGAGTAGAAACATACACCTTATTTTAATGGCAATTCAAAAGGCCAGCCTAAATAAATCATAATTTAAGAAATCAAATAAAACTGAGCTTGTATTCATGTTTGCTTTTATAAAGGCGTCGACAGAGTAACACCTTTAAAAAAAAAAAAGGTTTTATAACATTAAATTATACTCACAAAGTAAAAATTCAAATCAAACGAGACCCTAATCAATAACCAATTAAAAACACTGTCTTACGTAACCAACTTTCGCAAATTACAACTAACTTTAAAAGCAAGTAACGTATCAGAATGACTGACAAGGCATTAGTGTTACTCTTTAAGTTTTTATGTTATTACACGTTCAATGTATCTCATATCTAGATCAGACCAAAGTTGAGGCTGTAATCGAGAGGTTGTATGATAGTAGGAAATGAAAGTGGCTAATATTAGGCTAAAATAAATAGTTTCGGTGATGGCAGGTGGAGTGAAGCTGTGACCAAGTGGCGTCTAAGGATTGGAAAGAGAAGTGTTGGTCGTCAGGCGGCCAGAAGGACAGACGACATTGTTACCATCGCGGGAATATCCTGGATGAGGCTGGCACAAGAGCGTGGAGCTTGACACAAGCAGAGAGAGGGCTATAACTAGCAGTGGATGAAGTTGGGCTGTGGATGATAAAATTATGAAAATGTTTGGTCCTAATTAAATGATAACTTTTTTTCATGACGAGTTTTTTGAGTGGGTTGGTACAAAGATTTTATTTGTAGTTTTGCATGCTATAACACGTCCTAACAATGTTAGAATTAATTGGTTGGTAAATGTTAATTGCCAGAGTTTTTATGCCACCAATATTATGATAGGCCTCTGACTTACCTTTACATGCCGTCGAGAAATATCTCTCGGGCATGCTGGTTTATAAATACAATACGCACTACACACATGAATCCGAAAATGCAGAGGTGCTATAAGAAAATGATTTCGGCGCTTAATATATTTTGAATTAATGCTGAAGTAAATTTCAGTAAAATTCATTATAACGTCTTTCCAGTGACGCATACAATTTGAAACTGAATCGTTCTCAAAAGTACATAACCATAGTTCAGGAGTGATATGAAGATTTGAATGACGTTATTCCGACGCACGCTATTTCGAAAAATTTTACGAGTGGTACGCCAGGGCATAACGTTGCTTGCGAGAAACGCAAGTCTCTACATCCAAGATGGGTCTCGCAAGCATCGTTATTTCAATAGTTATTTTTTTCAAGTAATTAGCTATCGAACGTTTGCGACTGCCTCTGGCGTACCACTCGTGAAGTTTTTCGAAATAGCGTGCGTCGGAATAACGTCATTCGAATCTTAATATCACTCAGGCTTTATGTAAAATCATAGAATTCCTACTTCTGATAGAGTGACATTTAATTAAAATTCAATTTAAATCACCTGTCCACATGCAAATGCTCTGATTTAGACTCTCAGCCCCCGAGTGCAAAGTGCAGATATTATTAAAATATGAATCAGTTCCGCATACAGAATCTGATTTAATAGTCACTGTTATTGGATCCTTATAATTTATGGCCATTTGCCTTCGTGGGAACGACTGGGTGTCTGGGTACTTAGACTGATATCACACCGTACTGTAATATTATCTCGACTTGGCTTTTAAATTGCTCGCTTATCTACTTCGCCTTTGGTTCGAATATGAGTTGTAGATTTTGGAATTATTGTTTTATTGTTTCTGGCATTTGATTTCGTAATGTTGTAAGAATTTATTAGCTGATTCTTGAAAGCAGTGATAGCCTAGTGTCCTTTTTACTGCCAAGTCATAGGGCTTAAGTTCGAACCTCAGACACGCACCTCTGATTTTTTGGATTTATGTGTGTATTATACAATTATCACTTGCATCGGTGAAGGAAAACATCGTGAGGAAACCAGCATGCCTGAGAGATATTTCTCGACGGCATGTAAAGCCAAGTCAGAGGCCCATGGGTGGCATAAATCTCTGACGCCAGGATAGGCCCACACGATAAAGAAGAAGAAGAAGCAGATTTTTGCCAACTTAGGTGACTCGAATTCGATGGAGTATTTCATTTGTGTTGTCAATCGTTAAGAGACGACTAGGGCCAGATTTCAGCAATGAAATTGAATGCGATGAGCAAGCAAATTAGTAATAATATCCACTCTTACAGGATGTAATGAAGACTATGCTTAAGAAGAGATGTGGATTTTGTGGCAGAGGCATGGACTGAGAAAAACATTTTTTTTTTAAGTTTAAGAGCTAAGCGACTTCATTTCATATTCTAACGGTGTGTAGGAATGCCTCTTAGTAGTTAATTATTGGTGTAACATCAAATAATTAGGTGTCACATTTATGCAAATATACACTTTAATGGGGATGCATGTTATCGCTGCAAATGTGGATGGAAAATGAAATTGATGTCATGAATATAATTATCGTTTCTTGAAAGAACTAAACTAAGCTTTTTAGTTATTCGCGAGTGCTGAGCATGAGGTCCTGGGTTTGATTCCTGGTTCGGGCAAATTTTTATTGAATTTTTCCATCAGGATTTTCTCAGTAGCAGCCACGGAGTCTGGGTTTGTGCCCGGTTGATGGCAATAGGCTCGCCCCTATTACATGGGACTTAAACGTAACTAGTGACATGTGGGTGTACCATTAAGTACACTTGTGCATAACTCTTAGGGGATTACAGACGTGATGATTTGTTATTTACATCAAATCACTTATTTCCAGTAATTTCCCATCCTTGTAAAACAACACCGAACGCAACTAATTTAATTAATCAGTTCACATTAAAAACTGTATCAATTTACTTTAAACAAAAACCCACCTAATATAAAACCCGCTAACTCCACATAACAAAAAAACGGTCGGCAAAACAGCTCAACAAAGCCGTATCCTCTCGATCCGCAAGTAGAGCCTCTTACTAACCGTATCTATCAATTAAGGCCCGGAGTAAGCGTGAGCGGACTTTTGATTGATCCATCAATACATACATAAATCCATTAAGGTAATACGCATAGCCTGTTAATTGTGTATTTTCTACGGCTGTCAGTCGAGATACATCCCAACCAAAGTGATTCGAACATTCGAATCTGTTTCAAATACTGCTCTGGGATTGGGCAATTAAAAAATTCGTGAAAGTTCCTCTATGACGGTGGATTAATGTAAAGTGGCCAGTTAGAGGTGGGTGGCGCAATTACACGCATGTTTTACAGTTCAGGGTGGGCCGGGCTTTTGGGCAATTTTTTGCGGTTTTAGTTAGAGAAATTGCCTATTGATTAAACGAGTTGAACTTTACCTCCAATTAAAGCTATTCGCAGATTAAGTCGGTTTTGGGTTAACTCAGATGGACTGCCAATTAATCCCTTCAGGGCTGGGTTTCTTGGTAACATTCTGTTATTAGTATATTTTTTGCAGGGTTTAAGCGTTTGTCGATCACTAGAGATAATTTATACAGCAGAAAAGTTTGCAAAAATGAAATTCATGGACTCGATTTTTCAGCCTATAATATAACCGTCTTTTAAAAAGGCAACTTTCATAAACCCGGAAGAACACCGCACGAATACGAACTGCAATGGCCAATCTGAAAATCCCTTAACCGATTGCGGGCCAAAGTTTGCCGCTGTAGATCCAGAATGCCAGTGTGTAACCTCTTTGCAGGTTATGCTCCACCCTCTGTCCTGCCCATCTTGAACAACCACTTGGTCCTTTCAGGATTTAATTGAAGCTTATGTTAGAGCTATGCAGGTGGCTACATACTGGTCTAACACAATTTGAGTTTAAACGACACGTTTAGATGAAAGAGAAGAAAGTAACTAATAAATAAATATAAATAATTAAATATCGCTGGACGTTACACACAGCGCCATCTAGTGCCACACTAAGCAACGAGGCTTGTGTCGTGGACACCCGATAGTTGATATACTACATAAATACTTTTTGTTTGTAAATACATACTTATTATAAATATAAACATCCATGACTCGGAAAAAAATGTCCATACTCAACACACAAACATTTGCTCCTACCGGGATTCGAACCCGGGACCCTAAGATCGTAAGGCAGCCTCACAATCGCTGCGCCATTCTGGTCGTCAAAGCGGAGAACATCGTGAAGTACGTGGCGAGAGTGCAGCTGTTGGAGTCGCGCCGCAACGTCAACTTTAAGGCGTTCGTGGTGCGAATGCCAACGTTTTATCTTCACCTTGTCTTGGAGGAGGACTTTTGGCCGAAGGGAGTGGTGCTCCGCCGCTTCCACGGGCAGCCACATGAACGCACGGTGAAATAGTGCACAAATGAAGTGAAACTAACGTAGTTTTAAGGTCCTTTATATTAACACAGTTTGTATTTTATTTCATGTATGTTAGTCTGTAAGGTATTTAACTGTGGGGCAAAATTGCCTGAAAATAAAGGTTTCTTTTTATTATTATTAAAGCTGCTAAGACGGAGAATAGTAACTACAGGGGAATGATGATTATGATGAATGAAACCGTCTGTTATTTAGCGTTTTCTTGCCGCTGTAAAATACAAATACCTATTACTACAACATAAATCTTAGATGATATTAAATCGTGAACAATATACTCCATGTTGTGGTATTGTGGTAAGAAGATACAGCGATGTTCTGCGCAATTAATGTTGTAGTGAATCAATGAATTCATCATTTATTTAAATATGAATATGCTAATTAGGATACTGACATGACTACATGCTTACTAAGTTATGTACGAAAAGGATATATTTTTTATTTAGATTTATTAATGTTTGCATTTTTGCTGCAGAAACGCGCATGGTTATGGCTTTAAACTGTGTTTATACGTAATGTAAGCAATGTTTTAATTGTTTATCCAAGCTTTAGTATCAGAAATAGTTATAATTATTTTTAAATAACAAGAGTTCTAAGAATAACTTCAATAATTTATGAATAAACTGGCCGACCAGCTTCGCCCGTTGAAGAATTTTCATACAAACTTTCACCTTCTGTTTCACCCGCGAAGGGATGAATGTTCCGAAATCCTTTCTTAGCGGGGGCCTATGTCATAATAGCTATCTGTATGGCTAAATCGTTCCATTATTTACAATTTACAAATCCATCAAAATAAACTAAAAACTAAAAATTTGCCTCAAAAAACTAGTCCTTAACGCTGTCAACGGTAATGTCCCCAAGAGACTGGCGGCGTTACCACGCTGTATGGCAACGCTACGCCTTTGGCCAAGGTAAAAGCCAGCCCTAGGGTCACGGGAAGTGTCAACTAAGCGTTTTGAAATTTCCTTGAAAGGCTGTGAGCGCTCGGACCCCACGGTCCTAGAGCTTCAACCCCAAACGGGTCGAAAACATAGTTACCAAAAAGGTTACTATATTTTCGCCGCTTGAGGTTCTCCGCTGCCGCAGAGGCAGCCCCTGCACAGCACGTTGAACTAGGAAGATGGGAAGGCGCAAGAGTATCTACAGAATCATGTAGCATCCCACACTAAAGGCCTACCCATCTTCCATGGAAACAATCGTTTCCCGATCCATGGAAACTTACTAAAGGCGCTTCGAAATACATAATAGGTATGTTTTATAAGCTATATACGATATTTCATATATATTGTATGTGACAATCTGCTTACTTGTAGATACAGAATATTTCAAATAATCTGCATAATAACATTCAACCACGACATTAAAGCTTTATAATGAAAACCTTTGCATACATTTTGTTTAGACGAATGAAAATTACATGAATCGAACTGCAGTATTCTAAGCCAAGGTTTCTGCTAGGACACCATAAACTTTGTAGAAACATGTTTATTTATTCATTCGACTTACATGATTGTATTTTGTATCTACAGTTTAACTTTTGAATAAATTAGTTTTAATAACCCTCAGGTATAGCAAAGTCACATTCGATAAAAGAATTCAAAAAAACCAATTGGCATAAGCTACTGAACCCGTAAGTCGTGAGTTCGAACCCAGGCAGGCGCAATACTTTCTGTAATTTATTTCATCACCACTGTTCTCACAACGGTGAAGGAAAACATCGTGGGGAAACCGGCATGTCCTAGAACCAAAAAATTCGAAGGCATGTGGCATCTACCAACCCGCACTGGTCCCGCGTGGTGGATTATAGCCCATTCCCTCTCATAGAGAGGAGGCCTGTGTCCCAGCAGTAGGAACATTAACAGGCTGATGATGATGATGATGATGACTGAACCCGACCCATACCCATTCGTTACTCCTGCGGAAAATCTCCTAC
This sequence comes from Xestia rhomboidea, assembly GCA_963853795.1. Lineage (NCBI taxonomy): Eukaryota > Metazoa > Arthropoda > Insecta > Lepidoptera > Noctuidae > Xestia > Xestia rhomboidea. The sequence continues at coordinate 10,889,121 of OY970778.1, forward strand.
CTGGACATGAGTTGCCATGGGTGACCTAGAAGTCTTTAAATAGACTCCCGAGCAAGGTTGGCCGCAGCAAGATAAACCAGCTCAAGTGGAGATTTTTTAATGACTCTGCCCTGGAGTGTAAATGTGGTGCTGTTCCACAAACGATGGGGCACTTAATATTGTGTCCTGCGTGGCCTGTTGTTTGTTCATTACAGAAACTGATTTACTCTACGGAAAGCGCCAAACTAGTGCCTCAATTCTGACAGACACACCGAGAAGAGAGCTACTGAAAAGCTGTCAATACTGTCGACCGTCGTTGCACAAGTACGAAAAGTTTTGAAAGTGATTCTAAAGATATCATCTGCATCATTTTTCGAAAGATGTCATCTGCATCACTCATTTTTCTCTAAAGTGTACCCATACCTATATCAGAAAGAAACAGATTTTATGAACGATAGCATTTTCCTTATACTTTCTTCCTATGTAACCTACGTTCACGAATTGACTACATACATAGCGATGCATATAAATTTACTGCAACTAGTTTTTTTAACTATAAAATACTCAATTTCAACCTTGAATCAAACATTACTAAACCAAAACTCCGTTTGCAATTACAAACCAGAAACACATACAGCCAAATTAATGGATCCATCTCTAAATCTCTATACAAACTAATTAAAACTGATGTACCGTTTCATTATACGCCGTAATGAGTTTAGTTCTAACACAATGGTTTAATTAGATCGAAGCTGTTCATTAACATACGATTGTGTCAAAACACTCAGTTCTGTCTGTCGTATCGGACTGTCAACTAAATGTCAAAGATGTGTCGGTGGGTTAGTGACGTTGGCCTGTTGTGTAATGTACAGACGAGTACACAGTTTTGTTGTTCGTTTCAATAAGCTTGTATTTTGGTGTGGCGTGGCTTGTTTTAATTTTGTATTTTCTGTGATGACGGTTTTAATATTGCTGGGTTAAAGGAACATTTGACAAATTAATTTGAAAGAAAATATTTGTTTCTAAAAAAAACTAGGTAAGTACTGTGTCTATCATCGTCTATCTGTCTTTGTCTCATATTACTTAAGCGTATTTATCTACGGGCCAAAGTAGTCTGAAAATAAAGGTTTTATTATTATTATTACGTTTTTTTCTTCCATTCTCGTCTATAAGCCATTTCGCAACCACTAACTTGTTGACTATAAAACTAATAAGTTATTTGAACTAAGAGACACGAATAGTGTGCTGTTTAATTTTGTTAGTTATAAAATCACGCCTGTAACCCCCGAAGGGTTAGGCAGGGGTGTACCTAATATTGTACCCACATTTCGCCAGTTATTTTAAGACCTAATCATAATATAATTCATGGTAAAGTAAATTATCGTAATTGAATTACAATTACTGTTAGACCGATGTCATAGATTTGAAATATTTTACAAACAAACAACCACTAAAACAAACAAAATTATTACCACATAACAATTTTCCCCGCGCGTACACTTGCGGCCAAACAAACCTGCACGCGTTGATCGGCTTACGTCGCGTCGGCTATCAACTGGTACATCGACGTCTGTCCACGTGCCCGGATTAAACGGACCGTGTGACATGTGATTGTACACTTATTTGTACACGAAGTGTATGATTAATGGTCCAGTGATACGGGTAACGGGATTAGGGAATAATGATGGGAAGGTGTGTAAGTTATTCATGTTTGAAGTGTGGATTTTGATAGAAGCAAAATTAAAAAATAAATAAAGTGTCTTTAAATTATGAATCAAGTAGATGCATGATTTTGAAGAACTCCAGAAACACCTTATAATAATTAAATCTATTGGTAATTCTTCAACAAAGATGGTCAGAGATCGCATAAGATAGAGAGGTTTTAAAGGAAAAAGGGGAGGGCTATGTCCAGCAGTGGGACAAACAAAAGCTTGCCAAAACAGTCTTCGACTAGTAAGCTCCTATGAGGACGCAATAAATAAAACACTAAAAATAAATCACACAGTCAAATAACTGCGAACAGATGTGAACTTCAAAATAAAATACAAAAGAAATCATCATAAAATAAATCACTTAAATAGTCTATTACCATCAACTTTTACACCACTTTCTATAATGGATGTCGTCCAATATAATTTTGGAATGCTTTAGTGAAAATACCAGCGCTGACTTGACGTAGGGCACTAAGAGCAAGTCATCTTTCGGCCTAATATAAATAGCGAACATTAGATGAACGAGCCTGGTTGGTGTACACTGGCGGTACTAAAAACTTAAGCATACATTTTTTGAATGCAGTTTTGACTTAACAAAAAAAATGTGATTAGTATCTGAATTACATTTTATTTTTATTCTATCCCTGTCTGTGATATACCTACGGTCTGTCTTTTGTTGCTTGTATGGTTAAAAACCCAAAACTGGGTTTGACGTAGAATGTGCACAACGAAAAATGTGCACTTGACGTAATATGTGCACTTCGCAAAATGTGCATTAAAAAAAAATTGTGTCTCAAAATGAGTGTACGTTTTATCACAATGCATAATGGGTCAAAATCGAAACCGTTTGTTAACCATTTTTTTTTTAAATTACATGTTTTTTTAGCATGATCATGTCAATTCTACATATTTTTGAAAATGTTTACTTGAAAAAGAATTTTCTTACAATTAAGGCATTGAACCTTAATTGTAAGAAAATTCTTTTCCACGAGGATGGGCACTGTAACATCATTATTTTCTAATTTAACTAAAACTTTATTATATTTTTTATCAAATTGGAAATCTTTTTGTTTACAGTTTTGCCTAACATTTTGAAACAAACTATCAATTATATCTTTGCTAAAAATCGTGTAAAATAATAAAAATATATAGTAAGCAAACGGTTTTAATTTTGTCCCATTGTGATAAAATTCACACTCATTTTGAGTAGTCCTCATTTTGAGAAGTGCTCATTTTGATAAGTGCTCATTTTGAGAAGTGCACGTTTTGCGAAATGCACATTTTGTGAAGTGCACCTTTTTGCGTCAAGTGCTCATTTTCCTAAAAAATCAAAAAAACTGTCAAATTTTCCCAATTTTAATACTTAAGGGGTAAAGTTGAAAATATATTAAGGTTTGATAGATTGTAGTATTTTTGTGAAATATTGACACTGACAGCTCTTGAACGCGATTTAGATGTGCTAATCGCGTTCAATAGGCAAGACGACAGTATCAAAAAATTGCAAATCTATTTAGTCCGTCAGTTAGAGTATTGGAAATTAATGGACACGTATTTTTTGTTTTTGTAAATCAATGAATATTGACAAAAGATAAAACGCATCAAAACTCGGGAGTGGGGGCTCGTGACGTCAGAACTAGCTAAAAATTATACCTAGGCGTGACGAATTGACAATTTTAAAAGCGTCATATGTTCGTCAATTTTAGTTTACGTAACAAAAGAAAAAACACGGGTCAAATATTTTTTGATAATCTAACTGACGGACTAATTCGTTTTTTTTTGTCGTCTCGCCTATTAAGTTGGTAAAATTCGCCATTAGCCTTCATTTACAAACACAAAATAAGACCAATCGGTAGATTGGTATATGTTTTTAAACTTTATTAAATTAAAAAACTCATTTTCTAAACTAATTTCGAGGATTTGTCTGAGGTTTAAAAAACAATACTGATAAAAATGTTGACCAATATTCACTGGTCCGCAGTGTACAATTCTCCGGTTTTCCGTAATGGCCTTACGCGCATTACGTTATTTTGAGTGGTTAGTACCGGACAAAAAACATAGCAAGACAATTCGAGGTATGTGCGGAACGCCAACCAGGGGTCTTTGGTCAACTATTTGGAGCTTGACTATTTTTCATTAGACCCACTTTACGTTTTAAAGTAATATGATTGAGGTTAATAATATGCATTGCTTCACTGATTTTATAAAAGTATTGTTCTTTCCTTTTGGTTCTGGCAATACTGCTGGCTTTTTACTTTGAACTGCTGTAGTTTAGTGAGTCTGAATGGCCAGTGATTAACTCCTTGGTGTTTTTCCGGGTGGGCAATATTAATTTATTGAAATATTTCTGTTATCATCAGCGTTGCTTTCAAAGAGTCTAGAGCTGCTATCATCATCATCATCATCGGCCTAGCCTTTTCTCAACTTGTTGGGTTCGACTTCCAGTCTAACCGGATGCACATGGAGCGACTGCCTATCTGACCTCCACAACCCAATTAATACTGGGTAATACGGTACCCCTTGGTAAGACTGGTTGTCAGAGTTTTGGGCCACTGACTACTTGTAACAACTGTCAAAGATCTACAAATGACAGCCGGGACCAACGGTTTAACATGCTTTCCGAGGCACGGAGGAAACTCGGTATGTAATGGGTGGTCACCCATCCACAGACCAACCTAGGCAAGCACGGCTTAACCTAAAAATCGACCCAAGAAGCTATGTAGCCACGAGCTACTAGTACTATTATGTACAATTCTGCTTAACCCTTCGGAGATTGCAGGCGTGATGTTTTGTATGTATTTCCCTATTACAGACATTTCAATCAACCTATGTATATCTAAAATAAGAATTTCAACGATTGACGACCCGAGTGGCGCAGCGGTAGTGAGGCTGCCTTACGTTCTTAGGGTTCCTCCGGTAGGAGCAAATGATTGTGTGATGAGCATAGTCATTTGTTTCAGAGACATGGATGTTTATGTATGATAAGTATGTATTTACAAAAAAAAGTATCTATGTTGTATATCAACTATCTGGTGTCCACGACGCAAGCCTCGTTGCTTAGTGTGGCACTAGATGGCGCTGTGTGTAATGTCCAGCGATATCCAGCGATATTTTTGACAGACTTTGCAATCAGCCTATGTACCTATATCTAAAATAAAAATTTCAACGCTTCATTTATATGTACAGGGTGTTAAAGTAGTCGCTTGCCATAGCCAAGGGGTGAGTTCAACCTAATCAACCTAATTTAATACCTACTAACTTTAAATAGCAGTATAAAATAATTTTAATTCTAAACGATTGCTATTTTAAGTTAGTAGGTACTAAATTAGGTTGATCTTGCAATATTTTTTTTATGTTTTAAATTTTATTTTTTGGATTTATTTTTTATTTTTTACGGTTTCTTTTATCGATACTGAACTCACCCCTGAGCTATGGCACGCGACTACTTTAACAGCCCTGTATATATGAGAGTCATAATTATAACTCATTTTAATAACATTGCAAAAAGCCACTTTAATATTCAAATTATGCTGATTAATATAAACAAATCAAACAAATTCATGGAAGTAATTAAGTACAGGACAAAATATCGAATTGAAATTATTATTCCATTGGGTTTGCTAATGGTAAGCTGCGGGGATAGTGACAGGTTGTTAGCTTGCGCCTACGCACGGTAACCCATTGGCCTCAGTTGACTCTTGTAACTTGAGTGAGATTATTATATTAAGGTGGATACTCCAGGGTAGCCCGCGAAATTCAAATTTTCTTACGTTTTTTGCAATTTGCAGGTCAGTGTCAGGTTGTAAGTTGATTAAACTATGAATCGCGGCTGTAAAACGTATGTAGTTACATAATTATAATCATCAAAATCATCAATACAACCCTCTAAGCGCATAAAGGTGACTGACTTTGACCTTGAAAAAGTAAATTCATACACCTTTATGCAAATTGCAAAAAACGTAAGAAAATTTGAATTTCGCGGGCCACCCTGGCGCATTCACCTTAAGGGAATGTCCTAACGTCGATATGTTTTGAAATTGATCTATACTTCTTGTCGGCAGGTTAAAGGAACAGTAAGCTAAAACTAACATAACATAACATCACGCCTGTAATTCTCGAAGGTTTAGGCAGAAGTGTATCTAATAGTACACCCACATTTCGCCAGTTATGTTTAAGTCCCATGTAATAGGGGGCGAGCCTATTGACATCAGCCGAGCACAAACGTAGACTTCGTGGCTGCCACTGGAAAGATCCTATGATGGAAAAACTCAATGGCACTTGCCCGACCTGGGAATTGAACCCAGGACCTCATTCATCCGGGGCTGCGGGACTATTCGAAAGAGATACCGTGGCCCCGGAACACAAAGGGCGATGAAGGAACATGGATGGGTTTTAGTCAGTAAAAGTCTGACACTCCCTCCTGCTCCGCCCAGAGCGGGAGGAGTCATTTGATGATTTGCCATCCGAAAAAAAAAGGACCTCATTCCTGCTCAGTAATTGCGCTTGCAACCACTAGACCGTCGAGGCAGTCCAAGAAATTATCACATACGTCAAAACGATTGGCGCCAAAATAAACTGGCCTGCAAAAATAAGTATCACACTTTGAAAATTGCAATAACTTTTTAAGTACACAACATATTATACTTTTGAAACAAAAAGGACTCAAAAAATAGTTTCATTTTGTCTATAGTTTCAAAAAAAGCTGATAAAAATTGCTTTATAACATTTTTTTTTATTTTAAATCTCTAACTTCCATAGTTTAGGAAAAAATGAAATTTTAAAAGTGTAGTACTTATTTTTGCAGGTCAGTGTAAATAAATTGCCACACAAATAAATTAAGCTAACATTTTAAATATTTTATTGTGATACTACCCGGTGACGTGGTGTGAATACTAAACGTTTTGAGAGTCCATTATCATGTCATTAATCTGGCTAAACAGTTATTTAGATAGCTGATAGAGGAAATGTTTTGTTTGGTTCTAAAATATGCAAAAAGCTACGCGGGAAATAAAGCAGAAAAATATACCTTGGGTTTAGAGAAAACAATTTTAATTCTGCACTGAAACAAAAGTACATGTTTTTTTCATATCTCAAAACGATTGATGTAATTATGAAATGGAGAATATAAAATTATTTTAATAAAACCTATTACAGTCTATCCATAGTCGTGACAGCGGTAGCCCAATTGCAACTTTATAATAACGAAAGTAAAGAAACTGTGATTTTAGCAGACTTGATGGTAACCCATCAGCTACCTTATTTTAACGAAAGTAAAGCTCAATGTAAGTTTGGCATGAGGAAAATATTGACAATGATTGTAAATGGCTACAAGAGTAGAGGAATACAAAACAAACGATGGATGGACTGTGTGAAGGATGATATGGCTAGAAAGGAGGTGACTGCTGAGATGACGAGTAATAGAGAAGTATGGAAGAAGAAGACATGTTGCGCCGACCCCAAACAAATTGGGATAAGGTTAAACGGACGGGGAGCTATGGGCTAGCTCGCCGTCCGTCCGTCTCATGACGACAGGCCGGGTCGACGGCGCGTTCGTGTTCCACGCGCGCTTCAAAGAGAGTCAGCAATAAGGAAGGGGTCCGCAAGGGCCGAAGCCTGCCGAGGCTGCGGGACTATTCGAAAGAGATACCCTCCTACTCCGCCCAGAGCGGGAGTCATTTGATGATTTGCCACCCGAAAAGAGAATAGTTAGAAATTTTCCATTACATCGGCAAGAAAACAATACATAAAAAAGTTTTATAACAAGTATTAATTCAATTAAAGCTACTGAAGTGTTCAATTCCACGAAAACGACGTTTACCTATACGACATCACTTTGTCAAAATTTACCTGAAAACAGCTCTAAATGAAATCACAATGACTTCCAAAGTAAACCGCTTGATACAACTTCGGTACATAGTGATATCGAATCACTTCACACTCGACTACGTCACAAGTTAAAAGCTGAAGTGTAAACTAACGAAACGTCATTTTAGCATGTTATGAAATAAAATGTAACTATAGTTATTGATATAGCAAGGAATATAATACGCAATGTGTACATAGTATACGTCAGTGAGTTACGAAATATTTTCAGGGTTATAGACGCCATGGTGACATACGGATACCCCTTGATAAGACTGGTTGTCAGACTTTTTGGGACAGTGACAACCTGTAACGACTGTCAAAGATCTGCAAATGACAGTCGGGAGCAACGGCTTAACGTGCATTCCGAGGCACGGAGGAAACCAGGTATGTATAATGGGTGATCACCCATCCACAGACCAACCTAGGCAAGCACGGCTTAACCTACAGATTGACCCGAGCGCCTTATTATTTAGCCACGGGCTTCTCCATACATGGCGTCTACGCCATAGTGACAATGGTAGGTATATAATAGAATGAGAAAAAGATGACGGTGTTTACTAATTGACACAATTACTGGGAAATGAGGTGGCAATTCTGTTACCGGTAATATAATTGTAATTCTTGGAATTTTATGACTCACACACAGATCTACTACAGTTGATCTTGATGACATCTAAGTGATAACTAGGATTTGATTAAGAATGTGTGGGTGGCAACGAGAATAGTACTAAATAGCAAGAAGGATTCAAAAATGGTATGGCTAAGAATGAACTGAGTTGAAGGCTGACATAAATGTATAGAAGAAAATGTCATTCTATTAGTCATGACGACAGTATCAAAAAATTGCAAATCTATTTAGTCCGTCAGTTAGAGTATTGGAAATTAATGGACACGTATTTTTTGGTTTGTAAATCAATGAATATTGACAAAAGATAAAACGCATCAAAACTCGGGAGCGGCTCGTGACGTCAGACCTAGCTAAAAATTATACCTAGGCGTATTGAGAATTTTAAAAGCGTCATATCTTCGTCAATTTTGGTTTACGTAACAAAAGAAAAAACACGGGTCAATTTTTTTTTGATAATCTAACTGACGGACTAAGACTACTTAGATTTTTTGTCGTCTCGCCTATTGGTATTAAGTCAGAAAACTAAATAAAATAGTACATTAATATGAAGTGGTTGGACTACACATAGCTTTCATGTTTCTTGATAATTCATATTTCTTGACGGCCCGAATGGCGCAGTGGTAGTGAGGCTGCCTTATGTTCTTAGGGTCCCGGGTTCGAATCCCGGTAGGAGCAAATGTTTGTATGATGAGCATAAACATTAATTTGTTTCCGAGTCATGGATGTTTATATGTATAACAAGTATGTATTTACAAACAAGAAGTATCTATGTATCAACTATCTGGTGTCCACGACACAAGCCTCATTGCTTAGTGTGGCACTAGATGGCGCTGTGTGTAATGTCCAGCGATATTTATTTATTTATTTCTTACACTCATGATTATGTCAAAGTAAAAAAAAATCATTTCACTAATAAATGCATGCGAATGGAATTGTTCACTTCTATAACTGTCTTGAGTCATTGTCTCCTGCGTTGTGATCACGAATTGGGTCAAACACGCGTGATGTACATGAACCATGATAAAAATCATGATGGTATTATCACGATTTTTTTACAACTTCTTACAAGTACTTTGAGTGCGTAGATGTGACTCTAATTGGTCGAAAGGACAATGATTTCGGTGACAAGTTGAAATGGAAATTCACGTTGGCATATTTCACCGTTTTTTTTTAACGGGATTCAATGTTTTCATCGTGACGTGTATGGAATTATCAAACGACCATTGTGAATGGCCATTAAGAAATAGTGATTTAAAATCTACACTAACTAAAGTCAATAAGAAGTTTGCCGTTTAGGGTTGAAACTCAGGGGCCGTGGGGTCCGCGTGTTATTGCAGCATTTTTAAGGAAATTTAGAAACGCCTATATCACGCTTCCCGTGACTCAAGGGCTGGCCAGAAGCCAAATGTTGCCATGCAACGTGGCAACGCGGCCCGTCTCTTGGGCACGTTACCAGCTGACAGCGTTAACCCTTGATCTATCTACGAAGTAGACACAATAGTTAAACAATGGTGTCTCGAACAAATTGATGGTCCTTTGATACAGATCATGATATGGAGGAGGCTTTTGATGCCCTTTTATACTTCGTTATTAATTTATTTAATAGTTTTCATTTGTAATAATGTAGGTATACGAAGTTAAGAAGTCAACTGATCCATTTATAACTTACCTCGTGAACATGTTGGCTTGTGGAGTGCGTCGTATGTGTAGGCACGCTCTGGTCGGCGTCCCCGCGCGCCGCCTCCGTTGTCATCATTGGCGACACGACGACCTCGCACCTGCTCACCCGTACCTCACACCTGGAGAACAAAGATGGAGTCATTAGGATATTAATTATGTAAATGTTATGTTAGGTACAGCTCAATAAGACATTAAACCACGTCCTTTATTAGACCTCGCTACAACTTTCCGGGACCTCACAACTAAAGACGGAAGATGGATTTACTAAGGTTTAATGAAAATACAGTAAGTTTTGTCTTTTACTTGAGAATATGTCGAAGGGGATGGCGAAGTTTTATTTCGCTCGCTTTACTCGCTCTCAAGACCCCGCCATGCCCTTAGAACGTGTTTAGATTTGAATTTGGAAGTGCATACATAACGACTGTTATATTATGTCTGCGGATGATTAGAATGATTTTAAAATGTTCAAGATTCAAAACTCGAATTGGCGACACAACGTCATCGCCATAGCTGGTAACTCACTCCTAGGGGAGTGAAGATACAGATATTGACTGAACAATTATTTGAACAGAAACATAGAAGGGTTTTACAAGGGTGACTCGAACAGACTGGTTGTTGAAGTGTGGAGAACCGGGAGTTGTGGCCCAACTTTGGAGAAGCCTATGTCCAGCAGTGGACTATTATAGGAATGGTTGATCACTATTAAATCTGATTTGTGAAATGAAAATGAATGTTTACAAAGAAATGTATTTCTAGAATTAAAAAATACTGACTTTACACTTCAAGCCAAAAAAGACGATCCCCTTTTGTAATGACTGAGTGCGTACTGTGTCAGATGGGACTCTAAATGGTATTTATAAAGAATTTTATCTTTTGCCACCTGGTAAAGAAAACATTGTCTATTATAAAAGTAAATATTACACAACTTTACTATAGAAGACGTATATGTAACTAGCGTAAAGTCTGGTCGGGATTTGGAAATTAGAGTAGCATTAAAAACGGAACTGTACTGTGACGATGGTTATGTGTGACGTCAAAAATATGTATATGACATGACTAATATTATGGTATTACTATGTACTGTATCGTTTATTTAATTATCATGTATTAATGCTAAAAACGTTGTGTACATTTCGACTTGGGAAATATTTTGAAGAGAAAAATGCTTCGTAAGATACATTTTCGAGGACTTACCGAAGAGATTTAAGTCTACTTACAAAGTACAATCAAAATACATCTACTTATACAAGATTTAAGGCTTGCTATCTCTAAATATGTACAAACATCATCACAAACACACCTGCTCACCAAAAACTAGCTGCCATACGAAAGATAACCAACGAACACTTGACGACTCCTAATAAGGAAACGCACAAGAGGCATAATAAAACAAAAAAGGCGCGCTAAACATTCTTCATTAGCGCTCAAACGCTGACTTACGCCAATCATTGGCAGGCGCCAGAGAACTGGCAAGAATGGGCATGGGAGGAGCGCTAATTATTGACAAAGCCAGTCTTATATGGCATGCCAAACTGATCATAAAACACTAAGGAATTATTACCTTTTTCGTCTCGACGAATCAGTGTGAAGTGGGTATTGGTTTGTCTTTTAACGTTTTCACATTTTTTTACTGAATTGTCTATGGATGATTGATTATGTTTTAAATGTCATGTCGTTTGCGTAATGTGGTTTTGTAGCAATGCATTGAGGGTTAGGTTGCTAAAGAGCATAGGTTAGACCCACACGAGCTTGTGTCGATGCATGATTGATTTATTAATGTTGCCAAGGTATGGCTTTTTGATATTGATATTTGTGCTTAATGTTTAGACAGGTGTTCTTGGGTATTTATGGGTTCAATCTGTCCTTTTGTTTTAATTATTTATTTCTAGCATTTGATGCATGCATGCTACCGGGATAAGACGTATCAGGCCAAAAGGCTTAAGGCCTAATCCAGGTTATAGTCTACCAGTATGTCTAACACCCAATCTAAATATTAAGGGGGTGGTATCTGCTAACGAGAGGTTTTCTCCATGTAACTCCTCTTTGATGAGTGAATATAAAGGTGCAAAAAAATATGTTACATATTAGACTCTAAACTTTTATTGGTACGATTAAAATTATTCTAACTTTATTATTACCATATGAAAAAATATTCAAAGTAAAGCATTTTATCTTTGAAATTTCGTAACTACTTCCTAAACGGCATTAAGTTTTCGTTTTTTTTTTTCACACAAATATTTGTCACTTTTTTCTTCACAAAGTGTAAGTACAATTGGCATTTTGATCTAATGATTTATTAGGCTACAATTACACTCATTTCGCACTATTCGGCCCGCAGCGACTGACGTAACAACAACTTTGTAGTGCAACCTGATTAAAACTTTATTCTAACAGTATTTCAAACGAAGTTTGAACCACCACAAATAGAGTTGCTAATTTAGCAGATACCCACGCCTTAAGTAAATTTCTTAATATTTAGATCGAATAAAACATAAAACTTGCGACTCAGAAAGCAATTCGTGACCCTTTTCCACTAATAACAGCATACATAATTGTAACAATACGGTCTACGTATTCGACTTGCTCTTGGCATTCCATAGCTCATTAGTGACGCAACTGAATTCAACCAAAGAATAAGATCATACCGATATTGCTCACAAAATACCGTACTTGTCATGATCTGCAATTATATTAACGTTATCTTTATAATGCATACCTTTTACGCACATTTTTCAACGTAAACAAATTACAGTTTTCAAAGCACCAATAATTTTGGCCCGATGTGTACTAAGGACGTATATTAAAATGATTACGTCCACTTTCGGTCGAGTGATTGGACATATTTTAGTGTGTAATTTTTCGTGTTATTATTGATAAAAGCAATGTAATTGGTTAGAGTTAAATGGCTCGTTAAGTAGATTTTGATAAATGGCCCTTTTTATCTGCTTTTGGAACTGTTAATTTGTTTTGGGTAATGAGGTGATTTTCTGGTGATTGTTAAATGAAATCATGTAGGAAAACATGTTTGTCTTTTCAATTACTTTTAAACGAAGCAAACATAACGGAGCAACACGCCTGCAACCCACAAAGAATTAAACAGATGTGTACCTAATACTATACCCACATTTCCCCAGTTATATTAAGTCCCATGTAATAGGATAATTGATTGATTGATGGCAATAGGCCCACCCGAGCCAGATCAACCGGGCTCAATTTTAATCGAACCCAGGACCTCTTGCCCAGCAGTCGTGCTTACGACCACTAAGCCAACCAGGCAGTCCAACGAAGCAAAATATTTGTAATCTGACATGAACATCCCCTAACTGGAAACACTACCGCAAACTGAACAAGTATTCTTACAAGAATAAGTTTCAAATGTGTGCTACAAATCAATGTTTTACTGTGCTTTAAAATCGTTGGTTCAAGTGAGTCACAACTTAATCCCGCAGTGACAAAAACGCAGCTTCAAGAAACACTTTAATGCATCCTGTATTCCCATCCAAACCCATGAGAAAGTTTATCATTCACCGAAAAACAAGAAAAAAAGCCCCCCACACACACTACTAGAGAAACAATATGAGAAACTGCAGATTCTGTATCCTAGCCACTTACAAATCGAATAAAACAAACACTGATATTCTATTATGGTGATCATCTAGCCCTTTCGCTCTCGCAGCGACGAAGAGGGACGGAGCTACTGGTTGAAATGTCGTAGGTCATTAGGTCCTTACCATGTAAGGCCTGCAATATGCCAATATGGAAGCCAGCCGTGACTTTTGTATGTGCTTATATTGGGCCCAACAATAGGTTATTTGGCATAAGATTTAAACTAAATGCGTAGATGACCTGGCGGGTCCAGATGACTTTGATAACGGCAGACATTGTTGGGAATTAATTGTTTGGGAGAAAGTTATTAGAGTCCTTGTTTGTTGAAATGAGATTGCTGTAAGACTGCATACTGTATTTGCCATAGTGAGATAGTGAATCATATGAGTTAATTGTCTTCTTCATTTTGTTTGTGTAGCTATAGATTCGTAGGAATGCTTTTTTTTTCTGTGGAACGGTGTCACTAGACCAGACGAATATAAATAGAGCAAGAGCATGCATTCTGTCTATAATCGATGAAAATATTAAACAGGATGTAAACAACCTCATCACGAAACCGTCAACCAAGCATTCTGGCCATCAAACTAAGTAACTTTACGCAAAAATTATTGCTGGGAAACGACTTTTTTTTTGGGGTGAAAAATCATGTTTTGTGGTAAAACTCAATGTAACGCACTCAAAACATTGTACTGATGGATTGATTGAATTAATACGGGGGTTGTGGAGGTGTTTAAAAGTAAAAATCTTGCATTAAAAACTAGTATTAAAAAAAAAAACTTGTCAAAAAGTCGGAACTTTGACCCCCAATATCTCCGTAACTCGAAGGTTCCCAGATATGGTGTAGAACAAAAGAAATGATCGCAATGACGGGGAAAACAAGTGCCTTTTGGCTTCGTTAAGAGGTTATTAACACCCTTATACTCTTTGATTACAACAGTAACAGTAAATAATTACAATTTGCCTTCAAGAGATTCTGGCTACAGCGATTCTGGACTTACTCCAGAATCTCGTTTAGGCTAAAGGTTGCTTATCCAGAAAGCCAGTGAGTGCCTATATATAGTGTAAATCAGGTCAATTAGTAGTTTTCACTGATAAAAAATCAGTTTACACTCAAGCTTATTTCTCTAGCCCAACTAAACAGTACAAGAAAGCACTTTTCAAAGACTTTCTATTCTCTTTTCAGGGTATCATGTTCCAGGTTCACAAACTTTCAACCGGAATGTCTCAGTCTGACCCTCGCTATTGTCTCGAAGTCTTTGTTTGCAATTGTTGTTTTAAATGTAGTGGTCTCACTAATTTTATTTTATGTACTGTTTACGAGTTCAGCTCCTTCTGTATGTACATATTTTAGGTTAGAATAGTAAGTCTGTCGAATACTCTAGGTGGAGTTTTCACACGGTCGCTGTTTTGGCTACATAACTAACCCTTGATCTGTCCACAAAGTAGACACAATAGTTAAACAATAGTGTCTCGAACAAATCGGTCCTTTGGCAGATCATGATCTAATGCTTGTTTTGACCAGCCCGCACTTGGGCCAGAGTGGTACATTCTGGGGCCCACCTACCACCCACTACCACAGAGAGGGAGGCCTGAGTTCCAGCAGTGAGAACGTTAAAGGACGAATTATCATGATTCCCGTCTAAATATGCCTAAGTATGATTGCAAGTGCGATTTTCACACCCCGTAGTTGAGTTACGCGCTGGAAGTCATACTGTGTGCCTTTGTTTAGGCATTTATAGTTGAATATTTTCTATTGGAAAGTAAGAACAAAGATGTGTTGATGACGATGTCGAAAAAGTCTGTTGATTGTCGAGTGCAGGGTCGATTTGAACCTCACTCAATGTGTCTTAAACCGAAAATGAGGATCGTCAGACACATAACATAACATCACGCTTGTAATCACTGAAAGGTTAGGCAGAGGTGTCCCTATAGTACACGCACATTTTGCTAGTTATGTTTAAGGGGTCCATGTAATAGGGGAGGGCCTATTGCCATCAAATCTAGACTCCGTGGCTGCTACTGAGAAATTCCTGATGGAAAAACCCAAGATCGTCAAACGTATCCATAAATCTTGTCCATATTCGCGTAGTTAGTATTTGACCCAAAACCCAAGTTGACTGAACTGTCCCGTGTAATGAGCACACCAAATTTCATAGTACAGCTACCTACGTTACAAAAATTAATAACCGTATAAGAAAACAGAGGTTTGTCATACAAAAGTCATCCAGAATGTCGATTCAAATTATGATAAGGCGTAGTGAATTAGTTCTGGTAGAACGTAATGGCTGGCGATTAGGTTATGTTCAGAACGTTGAGGTGCGATGGTTGCAGGGTTTTGGATGTGGCATCTATGTAGGAATGGAACGCGACGGATGCATGAGATGTGTGAAAGAGACAGAAGTATAAGTGTGAGGGAGACAGGTGATGTATGCTAGAGATGACGTGAGTGTTGAGGAAAAGAAAGGAACACAAGAGAGAGGGGAGAACGACGATAAGGTGTGAAAGACATAGGGTGTCTAAATTAAGTTGAATTTTAAATAAACCTATTAAGTATCAAACATACGCAATTTCTTTTGACTCAAGAACCTGATCCCACACTACTTGATCTATGCTGGTTATTACCGATGGAGTAAGGTTTTGAGCGAATGGTCGCCAAGGTTGGGCCTAAGAAACCAGGACCAAAAGCGAGTCGGGTTGACGATATCGTAAAGATCGCGGGAAACGGATGGATAAGGGACGCACATAACAGAGAGAAGTGGCAGAATAAAGGGGAGGCCTATACCCAACAGTGGGGTGATTCCGGGCTGATATGATGAATGATCTATACTTGATACTTGTCAAATGTGGAAACTCCTTTTATTGGTTGGCCTGCATAGCTATTTACGACGCTTAGATTCGATTTTCGATTCGGAAAGGCGTATGTCTATCTCGCTCAATTCCGTAATGTCAAAAAAAGATAGACATACGACTTTCCGAATCGAAAATTGAATAGAAGCGTTGTGAATAAGGGGCCTGATGTCAGAGTATTGATGTAAATATCTTAAAAAGTATTGGGAAAACTTTTGGTTAATCAAAAACCTTATCCTGAAAATGCAGGGAATCCGAAGAATGATTGCTATGGCCAGCATATTTAATCTCCCGAGACATGCAGAGACTGGAAGCTGACAATGACTTCAATACCAGTAACCAGCGCTGTGACTTTTTTTTAATGTTACATTACAGCACCACGCTGAGGGATCTGGCCTCGTACAGAACCATTTTGTTTTGTTTTATTTTTTTTCTCATATTTAGATACTTACTTTTTATTACATTTTTTTTTATTGTTAATTTAGCAATTTTTTGTTTTGTCCTGTGCCAAAAAGTATTTATTAGACATAAATACTTTTTCTCTCTTTCTGGGCTAACCTATTATTGATTACTTTTAAGAACAACTATGATTAATTTGTTGACACTTTGCAGTTGGTAAGTAAATAATATGGAATATCCAAATGAAGCCAAATTTCGTAGCTTCATGTGAACGTTCATAAAAGCGCAGTGAATGATGCGACGTATCTCGAATGGTCCACAAAATACCACTTTGATAAGCCTGACGAACTATTTTGTTCCGTGCTTTAGGAGCTCGGAACAAAAGAGTTCGTCGGAGCTTTTTCGGCTAATAATAATGTACGCTGTTAACATTATAGAGATTTATTGTTGGAGATTTAAGGAATTGGAGTAGTAAGAAGTTTTTATATGAAGGTATGGTTAATGCTACTCAATAGTTAACATCACACCTGTAATCCCCAAAGGGTTAGGTAGAGGTGTACCTAATAGTAAACCCACAAATCGCCGGATATGTTTAAGTCCCATGTAATAAGGGGCGAGTCTATTGGGATACGTCTACTGAGATATTCCTGATGGAAAAACCCAATAACACTTTGCCCGACCCAGGAATCGAACCCAAGACTTTATCGAAAGCCTATACAAATAATATTAATGCCATATAACCACTACAAAACACAGCCTCTGCTTCAAAAAAAAAAAAAAAGAAAACATTTAAACAAAGACCACCTGCGTCCAACCCCGTAAGTAAGTAACTGCTAAGTGGTGGTGTTAATTCGGTCGCTACTTACCACACGGCACCCTCCTGCAAACAGTTCCACTCGCTAATGTACATACGTGTTAAGAATTTGGTTCCAAATATTTGTGAAACGGTATGGTTTTTGGTGATGGAGAAAGGGATGGATGATGCAGGTGTTGTTTGGATTGGGTCATTCGAACAAATAATGACAGCCACTCGGATTAATCTTCAGGTTAAGCAGTGCTTGTCCAGGTTGGTTTGTGGATGGGTGACTACCCAATAAACAACGCGTTTCCTCCGTGCCTCGGAAAACACGTTAAGCTTTTGGTTCCGGCTGTCATTTAATAGATCTTTGACAGCTGTTACATGTAGACAGTGGCCTGAAAGTCTGACAACCAGTCTTACCAAGGGGCACCGTATTACCTAGTACTAACTGGGTTGTGGAGGTCAGATAGGCAGTCGCTCAATGTATAATACTGGTATTCAGCTGCATTCGGTTACACAGGAAATCCACCTGCAAAAAGGCTAGGTAGACGATGACTCGAACAAATAATCATTTAACTTGGTGAAATTACATCAAATCAGACTTTACAGAAAAGGAAGGCATTATAATTGTTTAAATAAAAATTAGAACAACAAACTAGCGATGCCAAATTTTGAAGAATAATACTGCTGCAAAAACGTTGTGAAAGGTAGACTGTAGAAACTGTTTAAGTGTGTGAGTGTGATACAAGAAGTAACTCGAAATTATTGTTAGTGTCATATTAACTTCGAAAAGTTCTCCTCCGTCCTCTACAACGGATAAAAAGTAAGTAGAATTTAATCACCAATCATAAACACGATAACATTAGGATATGTAGCTAGTTAAACCCGAATAAGGAAAACCAATACATTTCAGACAATTCCAGATTAGGTAAAGATAGTACTAAGGAACAATGAAGCGTCAAAATAATAAAAGAAAAACAGTACCAGGAAAAACTAAGTCTTTACAAGAAACAATCAATTAAAGTTCTTATTTTAAAAGTTTCAAAGAACGTTTCTTACTCATTGAAGGCAGAGATGAGTAAGCCTACATCCTATTCGAATTTCGAATCCTGTTCCTTCACATTATTTCCCATGCACAGATAAATAATAATATATGCGGCGATGATCTAACTTTGATCAAGATTACAACCTCATTGGTATTAAATACAGTTAATTATAGCGATTGCTCATAATTACCAATAACCAAGTAGCTAGAACATTTATTTTTTTTAACTAGTGAATTAAAATAATTCTCAATTTGAATTCAAATTTTCAATAGTGCCCGGTTTTTAATTGATCTGAGAAAATGTAGAGGGAATTAAGCTATTTTATATGGTTTTTAAAGTGCAGTAGCTTTTTCTCAGTAACAAGTTTGAGATCACTATTTTACTACTAACAAATCGCTGTGTTCTTTTTTCTGTTGAGTTCAGGCATTTTTAGTTTTGCTCCTTTTGATTGTGTTTTATACAGAAACGCATTTTGCTTTTTCTTTTAGTATTAAGCACACTCAACTTTGTTCTAGCTGGTTATTACCGTGCCATATGGATTTTATTACTCCAACTTGAAAAAAATGTTCGTTATCTCCATATTTCATTGAACGAACACATATTTATCATTGCAACTCGTATGTAATTATTACAAAAATAGCTACTGACGTTCGATAGGCCGTCTCATTGTGATGCATCAGAGAAAAGAAATCACATGGATGCAACGTAACAAAAAAAAAAGTACAATAAAAAAGTAAACGAGATGCGGCCGCGTACGCCAAGATCTCGGTCAGGCAGGAGCCGAGTTCTTTTGTTTCCAACCTCGAATCAGCCAGTGTCTCGAATCTAGATGCTGTTTTCGAATTGTTTTTTCTTTTTCCCCCTATGGCTTTTTCTTTATTGTCTCAGTGCAGGCTGACTAAAAAAAAGTAAAAATCCGGTGGCTTATGGCTCTCCATTGATATGCGACGTTCGAATTGAAATTTAAATATTTGCTCGCATCCGCGACGGGCTTCATCTTGTGGGTATTTTGTTTTTAAAAAGATCTTTGTGTTTCCATCTTAATATTTTATTATGTTATTCAAGAAATACCGCGAGTACGCATTTCTGTATTTTTTGTTTAAATGTTTTTGTTTACTGATCGTCGCCTCAATAAATTGATGGCAAATACTGTATTTTTCTATATTCTTTAGATTTATACCATTGTAAAACACATTGTGTTATCTACTTGAATATTTACTGAAACTTTCAACCTTTTTTAATTAGCTTTTTTCATTACCATAATTTCAAATTGTCTTTTAGAGGATGAAAGTTAAGCTATTTAACTAAACATATAAATAAATTAGAAACGTTATAAAATAAATTACTCAGCTAAATTACACTACTACCAAAACGTGTGTTAGCAATACATAAGTCAATCTCGTGTCATATAAAATTAGCCTAAATGACAAGACTACATTAAACCTTCACTTATTATAACCACACCTTCAAAAAACACATTCCTTTTTCAAAACTAACATTACACATTCTCCGAATCATTATTTTTTTGACAGTTAATGAGTTACATTTGTCATAAAAAGTTCATACTGTCAGGCAATATGTCATATTGGAAATGTGACGTTTAGGAATGGGAGCACTATTGCAGTTACAAGGTTAATAATCGGTTCTTTAATGTCAGGTATAGAAATGTGGCGTGACGTTGTGGAAGAAAAAATGGCGATCAGCGTTTGGACCGAATTGACCATTGATGCTTGGGGCTGGAAGTGAAATATGTAGGTGTTAACTGAATAAAAGAAGGAATCATTTCCTTAAAAGCGTATTGTGTTTACGGACTTGCACTGTTGCTTTTTCTTAGCGTGTCCATGGCAAATTTTCATAAAATCAAATCAATTAAAGAAACATTATTGTTATTATTTATTTAAAATTCTTTCTAAATATTTTATAAAAATAATTCTTTCTCCAAGTAGTACCACATAAGATTTCATCTTTTAACTGCTATTTCTTTGATTTTTGTTTCTTTTGATTAAAAATGTCTTTATTAATGGAATGACTTTATCTTTACCACAATCGTGAATATTAGTAAAAATCCTGTATATGTATTTGGTTCAAAACATATACACACACACAGAGTCATAATAGATCAAGTGTGCAGGTGTGGCACTGTTGCTAATGACTTTATGTTGGCATTTTTTCACAGTTCTTGTCAAAACATTGTAATTCCCAAAGTATGTCTAAATTTTGAGCCAGACCAGGTACAATTCACGAAGAACTAATGTTATGTTTTGTCTAAAACTGCAATTCGAAAATCTAATTTTAAGCATTTCAAACCCTTTTATTAAATCTAAGATAGATTATTTTGCTCTTTTATGATAACCCATGATCTGTCCACGTAGTTGACACAATAGTTAAACAATGGCGTCTCGACCAAATTGGTCATTCGACAGATCATGATCATGATCATGGTGAGGTTATCATAAAAGAGAAAAATAGTCTAGCCACATCTAGTATATCTATCAAATTATCTCCGCATTTTCGGTGATACGATTAGTTCAATTTAAAAAAGTCACGGTCAGTCACCGGAACGCCACAAATAACTAGTTGCGCCCTCTGACCTGCGTTCCGTGAAACACAATTAGGCCTGTACATTTCTTTGGTCTACATATTTCAGTATTTTTTATTAAATTAGTATTTTTTGTATAAGAAAGGATCAGTTATTTAATGGGATGCGTGAAAAACATCTTACATGGGATTGACTTTTTGAAAATAAAGGTTGCATTCAAAGAACAACTTTAGGTACCAAATCCTATAAATCCTACTTCCTACTAATATTATAAATGCCAAAGTTTGTGAGGATGGATGGATGGATGTTTGTTACTCTTTCACGAAAAAACTACTGATTTGATTTGGATGAAATTTAAAAAGCTCTTATCGAAGCCGAAAGGCACTTGTTTTCCCCGTCATTGCGATCATTTTTTTGTTCTACACCATACCTGGGAACCTTCTAGTTACGGAGATATTGGGGGTCAAAGTTCCAACTTTTTCACAAGTTTTTTTTAAATAAAAGTTTTTAATGTTAGATTTTTACTTTAAACACCTCCACGACCCCCGTACTATTCAATCCATCCAGCAGCACCATGTTTTGAGTGCGTTACATTGAGTTCTACCACAAAACATGATTTTTCACCCCAAAAAAAAAGTCGTTTCCCAGCAATAATTTTTGCGTAAAGTTACTTGGTTAGATGTACAGAATGCTTGGTTGACGGCTTTGTGATGAGGTTGTTTTCATACCTCCTTCCGTATAAGATGCATAAAATCCCGTTATTATGATTCTATGGGACAATTATCGAACTCCCTGAGGGCGAACCCACGGGCAAAAGCTAGAAATATTTAGTAATACAACATTAGTTTGTTGCTAAATACAAGTGTCCAGCCAGTTGGATACCAGAAAGACAAACTGATCAAATCCTCGTGTATTCTCCAATATCATATACTTTTCAAAATCAAAATCAAAGCATTTATTTCAAGTAAACCAGTTACAGGCACTTTTGAATTGTCAAAACAAAGATGAAAATTAAATGTAGCTACAGTCCCAATCACAAGACATAAAAACTGTGAAAGTACTGTAGATGCCCATTCCCTAACGTAGATATTATGTGAGTACAATGTAGCAAGATGTGCACGTTAAAAGTGTCCACAGTAAAACAAAAACTATAATCTAATTGTGTTCTAAAGTTTTGAAGATGGTTGTCAAGAGCTTCAAGACTGTATTCAATTGTGAATAATCATAATCATTTATTTGCTAAAAACTTACAAAACTGAACGGAACGTACGGACGTTCACTGATGCTCACATCTAGTTACCTGAGTGTCTAATATTTTACCTGAGTATCTAATATTTTTCGATAATCTAACTGACGGACTAAACAGAATCATATTTTGTATACTCTGGAATCATCTCTATGGTTTTCTTTAGTCAAAGAAGAACTTTTTTGTGTCAAACGATAGCCTAGTCCATACAGTTGCAAGCCTGTAATTGGTATTGCAACTGAACGGACTACGCTATCTTTCTTTCTTTTAATCTACAATATTTTATAACCTTCATTAGTCAGTTTTCTTTTGTCGAAGTTTATATGGGCTAAACTGTGTCAAAATGTATGAACCTATTTTAATTTGATTACAGTAAGACTTTTGCAATTTCTATAAGTATCCATAGAGCATAATTATCATTATAAAGAATCAACTTGGACTCAAAATAGGCAACTTAAGGACGCTAAAAAAAAGACGCGTTTCCTAATTCCGTTCTGCAAGAATTTAGAAGCCTAGTTTAACACACTTGTCCTGTGCCACAAAGGAATTGTGAAGAAGTCTAATTTAGTCCAAATAAAACTATTGTCTTGTGCTACAAAGGAATTGTGAAGAAGTCTACTTTAGTCCAAATAAAACTAGGTGGGCATATCCTGGTAGAAATAATGAACCATTGCAAATTATTAAAAGTTATTAAGACACTAACGTCTTTATTACTTGCACTAATGCATAAACCAAACCAGTTCTCAAAAATTTCAAATCAGACTAATATATCTTTTCTAATCGTCTAGCCATTCAATAAACACAAATTGGTTTCACATAAGCACTAACATTTAAATATAAAGTCGTAAACATTTAAATCAATCAGACAATAATGTTCTCTAAATATTATTTGCTTTCAATGACTTAATTTGCCACAAATCTTTCACACACTTAAGTTTTCAAAACATAGATAAGATAAATCGAATTCATCTGTTTTGGAACCGGTTTTTTAAATAAACTTTATAACACGATGCAGCGTCTGTATTCCTTAAAGAGATAAGCAGAGGTGTTTTTGGTGGTTGCCGATGATAAACCCGCATTTCACTAGTTCTAGTTTTAGTTCCTATGTCATATAGTCTAAGCTTATTTGAGGATCCGCACTGCCACTGAATAATTCATAGTATGTATACATAGTAACAATCTTATACCCGCGGCTTCACCCGCGTGGAGTTCGGTAACTGTCTCACGGGATCATACTAGCGGGATGATAAGCATCCTATGTGTATAACCTATCTGTGTGCCAAATTTCATCCAAATCCGTTCTGTATTTTTTGCGTGAAATAGTAAAAAACATCCATCCATCCTCACAAACTTTTGCATTTATAATATTGGAAAGAAGTAAGATTCAATGCCCGAACTAGCTCACTAATGAATGCTGAACCTCATGCCCAGCGGTCGAGCTTCTCATCAGAAGATTATCGAGGAAGACTTCTATCGATAACACTTGAACCGGTTTTAAAAATGATATTTGTTTGGCTTTAAATAGTAGCCCCAATATATTTTATAACTTTATCAGAATCACTAATGATGAACGTAGTTAACTAAACAAGATAATGAGTTAGTAATAAAATAAATAAGTTGTAATCGTAAAAGGCTGTATAACAAACATAGTTAATTTAGTGATTATTGGTTCTTTTTGCAGTGATTTAAGGATGATTTATGGCGTTTGATGGAAAATAATGGGATGGACACTTGCTCAGACTTCCCTGGTTTTGCAAAATATATAATAGATGAAAATTTAATTTCTTTTGTACGAACTTGGAATAACAGCCTTTGTGCAGAAGAGGACCAGAACAAGATGTGTCTGTGAGTGCATTTCCTTTGTTTGAAGAAGTCATAAAACAGGCAAATGACCCAAAAAAAATGTTAAGTTGGAACTCATCCCCATTAGCATTGCAATAGACCTCAAGGTCTCGGGTCTAGGACTCTTCAAAACTTAAAAGCTCCTTTAATATTATCGACATCTGAACCCTGCAACCTGTATCACTTGGCAACACTAATATGAAGAACTCTTCAAAGAAGAAAACACACAAAAGAGAAAGCAGAGAGTGAGAGAGCTTCTCTTCAGAGAAGAGTTCTTAGGGTACCGGGTTCGAATCCCGGTTGGAGCAAATGTTTGTGTGAAGAGCATGGACATTTGTTTCCGAGTCATGGATGTTTAGTATGTAGGTATAATAAGTATGTATTTAAAAACAAAAAAGTATCTATGTAGTATATCAACTATCTGGTGTCCACGACACAAGCCTCGTTACTTAGTGCGGCACTAGATGGCGCTGTGTGTTAATGTCCAGCATTTTTTTTTTAACTATTTAAAATAAACCAGTTATTGTAAGTTCATGTAACTTTGAAAGATTGAAAAACATTAGCCTTGAGATAGGCGCCAATCCCAAATTAAACTATGTAGGTACTCCAAAAATATAACACTCAAGCACCATACACTCCATAATAAGTTTTACAACAACCACAAACTAAAAAAATCATCTACAAAACCACTGGATGCGTCATTTGTTTGACCTATTAAACAACATAGCCACAAAAAACGAATAGAATAGACTAATATTATTCGTACCTATACATAGCTCTTTGGCCGTGAGTACCTACTAGTTTTTTATGTCAATTAGGTTGGTAGGTCCTCCATTATCCTTGATGATGGTGTAAAAACAACCCAAATGCTGTCAGTAAATCAGTAAATCGTTCTGCGGTTGTTTTTGGACTATTTGTTGGGGTTTCCTAATTGTCTAATGTTTCTATTTATGGGGTTCAGAAAAAAAGATTCTATTTATTCTTATGACAGATTTGTGTTTTGTTTTTTTGGCAAGTTTGCTACTGACTCGTGGCTCACTTGGAGTCATTGGCCACAGTCTCCAGAAGCATTGAAGATGTGTTTTTTTCTGGAGACCATGATTATATTTCTTAAATTATGCTTGTCCTCATAAACGTGTGTGTGCTTGACCTCTGCGCTGCTACTAACATTGCCTTGGAAGTGGTGAAGTATTAGGACACTCAAATGTATTCGTAGCCATCGACAAGAAAAAGAGATGTGTAGTAGCATCACAAATGGAGAACAATGTTTACAGCTGTAGCTACGCCTCAACGTCAAGACATAGACAAGAGACAAATCTCGCTTAGTTTAAATAGGATATGACATAAAGCTTATTCACCATAAAGGTTGAGGACTTGGCAAAAGCAAAACTTTGTAAAAAAAAAGTGACAAGTTGGACTGTTATAAAACGGAGTAATTAACAACATTGATAGTTAATAGTCAGCTAGGTGTCACCTTAGATGTTAAAAGTAACATTAAAAGACTCCTTAGTACGTAATTTATTAATACCAATTCACGACCTGATTCGCACACAATGTTAAAATTGAATAAAGAAATAATTAACCGCAGACTAAAGTGAACTGCCTTATTAGTGTAGTGTCTGCAAGGGCTAGTGCTGAATAGGAGGTCTTGGGTTCGACTTCTAGGTCGAGCAAAGTGTTATTGGTTTTTTTTTATCAGGAATCCTATAAGAGCAGGCCGGTGTTCAGATAGGAGGTTCATAGAGGACTTACTCATAACTCACTAGTTATGAGTAAGTCCTCTATAAAAGGGAGCACGCTACATATATATGGATGTATTATTGGCACTACACATCTGCCTATCCCTTCGAGAATAACATGTTATCGCAACTTATCGGGAGCTGATGAAGCAAGTCATAAACTACTGAAAACACAAATATAAAAAAACGAAAAAACTGCACAATTCTTTTTTTTAATGACAAATGGATTTATTCATTTGTTTTTTTGTCCCGTCAAATTATAATATTAAAAGTGGCGGTTCATATCAAACGTTGACGTCCTTTCACGCCGATTATAGTGAAAAGGTTAAGAGGCACTGCAATACTTTAATAGAGATATTATGACACAGCTAACTGCTTAATTCAAAGAACCCTGAATTGGACATTCCAGCAGTCATCGTTTACAGAAGAGGGCCCTGAAAATGCATTTGAAAAGCCATCCCGGATCACACAATTTTAAATTCAGCGAACATTTCTTGCTGCTAGTAATCTAAGCTTATTCCTAAACTAGCTTATGGCCTCGGCTTCGCCCGCGTGAAGTTCGGTGTCTCACGGGATCATACTACCGAGATATAAAAAGTTTTCTACATGTAAGAAAGAAAGAAAGAAAAAGTATTTATTTAAATTCACACAGGACATAATAGCAACAAAAATATAGAATTATGACAAAATTATAAAAAAAGTAAACATGAGAAAAAAAAATACAATCAAATTGGTTCCGTGCAAGGTCAAAAGGCTCCTATCTCAGCAGGGTGCTGAGACATTTAAAAAAAACAATGTCACAGTGTTGGTATTCTGATAGGGCCAGGGGTCAATCCAGGTTATAAATTTCATCCAAAACCTTTAGCATCCATCTTCACATTTATAATATTAGTAAGATTACAGAAGACCAAGAGGAAATTAGAGAGATACAGCGTATTCTTAAAATAAATGTATTAGGAGGTCATGATACGCGAAAATTGAAGGAGTTCGATGCAAGTGGAGACCTTGACATAGTCTTTCTCTATACTCGACCTCGTAGCTATCCAATGAAAGATGCCAAACAGCTGGCAACGTTAAAAATAATTACAAAAAAGGTAGTTTCTCATTTAACTGGGTTTTCGGGGTTGATACAACTTATGTTGCCTCTTGGAGAAAATTAAAGGTAATACACACACCGGCAAAATTAGGGGAACACAATAAAAGTGTTTTTATTTTTCACTTTTTTACTTCTTGCTTACTTTTACTTTGGTTGTATCAGTAGCCGTGTTTCACCGTAATGTGCAACGATACAGACAGACAGGATCTTACGTGCGCAGGCGAGGGCAAGGCAGAAATGAATAAAGAAAAAAAAATACATTTTATAATAAAAAACATTCACTTTTTTTGTGTTCCACTAGTTTTGCCGGTGTGTGTATTTCATCCAAAAATAATCACCGGGATCATTAGTAACAATTGCATGAAATATTTGGAAATGAACTTAAAAATTCATTTCTTATACTTGCATGCTCTAGAGACAAGCAAATATATTTAGTGCAAAAAAAGTATAAAAATCTTCTGATTACTAACATCTGAAGATGTATGCAACAAGGGGTTCAATTAGGCTTTAACATGTGAACTTCTTGAAACAGATTCAGGTGGAGATTCTTGCGAATCATCATTTGAAAGTAAGAGTGTTAAAAGAATGGATGGATTGATGGATCGAGAAGGCGAGGAGGACAAAGGAGAAAATGATAGCGTTATCATTGACAGGGGCGAATATAAGAAAAAACCGTGTTGCGCCGACCCCAACTAACATGGGATTAGGGTTAAAACATGATGAGTGTTAAAAGAAACGGCACATATGTTTTATCGTAAACAAAATGGCAATGAGACAAGCTAACGTAAAATATGATTTTTCTTTACAGCCAACTTTACCGGGTGTATCAAATGGCACAAAGCCACTTGAACACTGTGCTACAGCATTTTTTGCACATTGCACAGTTGATTAAAAACTGGTAAAAAAGGTTTAGCTAGGTGCAGTTTTGCTTGTACCAAAAGAACATGACAGATAGGTACTTGAGCACCATTGTTGCAAGTTATTGTCGAATCATTGTCTTCCATAATACCTACTTGTTCTGGATTAGGATCTGTAAATGAAAATGATTTCTGGAGAGTCTTAAGTCACCTTGTCAAAGAAAATCAAATAGTGGTAGGTAGATATAGCAGGTATCTATACTTTAGAATAACGTGCGAAATGTGGGTGTAGGTACTATTAGGGTGTTCTGTTAGGTTCATCTCTGTCTAGCCCTTCGGGGATTACAGGCGTGATTTTATGTTGTGATACTTTTTCTTTTACTAGGAATTTATGTTTGGATGGAGAATATATTTAAGTATCATGAAGCTGTAAGATGATAAATATGTAGGTGGCGTAAACGAAAAATCGATGCAATCTGAACCGATAAAGAATAATTTTCAAGAAAGGAATAACAGGGAGTGGGTAGGTCATCAAAGCAATGAAAAATGAAGATGACGTAAATATCAGTCTTAAGTTTCCTGAAATGTTCAGCTAAGCTTCTTGCGTCAAAGCTTTCAAGATTTTCTGAGCTCTTACATGCGCTTAAACATACGTCGCTTATAATAAAACAAAAATAAAGTAAAATCTTACCGAGGAAATCAAACTTTTGAGCAATCCTTATGCAACAAGAGTATATTCCAAGAATGTGCAAAAAATCTTTCAGGTACCCAAATCAATGAAAACACACAATTTTCAGTAAACTGTAACTGTCCACAACTACTTAATAAGTTCACACTTTATACAAGTCAAAATCCACGCCCTTGGCACCACTGAATAGAACGAAGCAGACCTAGAGAACGTTTAGCACTGAATTCGAAACACTGTGTGTAAATATTTCTAAACCTTTACGCAGTGGCTTTGATAATTAATGTCACTTCACCATTATTAACTAAAAAATATCTTTAAAAAAAAATTAAGTCAGGTCAACGGCAAAAAAGTCGAAAGTCATCCGTTCCATTTTTAAAGTCAATTTGCCAGTAACGTGTTCCGAACTGGAAGTCGGAACTGACAGCGGTTGACAGGTCGCGTGGTTGCGCACGCGCGGTCGTGTGAGCGTGCTCTGCGCACGGGCATCGGCGCCACACTGCGTTCGCGCGCTTTTCGACCTATGAAACCTTCGCTCACAGCCTCCAACCAGTATAGGATGTATTAGAACTGTCGATGATTCTAAAAGATTTTCTCACGGAAAGGACTCTGGATATGTAGATCGTCTGCTGACGGCCTAACGGTTCAAAGCATCATCGCTGACTGATGTTGATGAGTCGACTTAAGTTTTGTTTTTAATTTTGACGGGTTAAAGTGGTAGGTTTATTTTTAAAGTGGGATTATTCTATCGTGTTATGAATGCGAGTCTTATGGTCCGTAGTGAATCGGAGTCGGGGCTTTTTGTTTGGTTAGAGTACTACTGTCAATAAAAATGTATTGTATTTAGTTGTGTAACTCGTTCAAACGTTTCGTCCACGTGTTTCGGTTAAATGCGTTTGATCGATTTGTTGGTAATTTATAACTTTAAGGAGCAACATTTTATTCATTAAGATTGTGTGTTTGACGTTTGTGCTTTATAATGATAATATTAAAAAGCATAATAGAGTAGAAAAAAGGTTTTTGTTTAATGGCGTTAATGAGTTGTCATCCATAATGTTCTTTTGAGAAATTAAAACTGTTAAAATCTGAGTTGATGTTGACTATTTGGATACAGGTCATGACAAAGGCTCTGATTGAGATGTCACTTTCACTATCAGCCATTTTTTAGTGTCTGGGTTGTGTTAGGTTAATTCCATTCTTGAATATATAGGTACTTGGTCCCACGAGACAGATTGAGTAGTGTAATTCAATTTGCCTAATTGATTTTATTGAGTTAAATTGCGTTTTGGTATCGAAATATTTGTCTGTATTGGGTTTCCGAGTATTGGGTACAACTTTATACCGACTAAGTTAACCATTAAAATTAATATAAAGCAAATACTTTTGTCGTTGGCTGTAGTATATAACTTTTGTTTTTATTATTTGATACTACTAAAATACTGAGAATGATTCCAATCCAATTCTGGGTGAAGCTCGCCTTTGTATATAAGCTATATTATTGCAATTTATATTTATATTTGTTTTTTTTTGTGTGCAATAAACAATAAGAAGAATAAGAATTATATAAAGCTTTTTTTTTTCTTTTTTCGGCCTTATCTATACGTGCCAATTAGCATCATTATGTAAAAAAAGGGTTCTACCACTATTATAATGCAAATCTTTTCTACCTAACCTATTTAAAAAAAAACGTGAATAACCAAGAAACCTAGAATATAATAAGAATCAAATAATAATTTAAATTTACCCGAAAGCCCGCTTAAAGAAAATACCGCTTTCCGCTTTTCTATGAAGAAAAGACATCAACGATCATCTAAATCACCAAAATTGTTTTATTCCAAAACTCTCTGATTTTATAAACAATATTACAAACAATAAAAATAAACATTTTGGTTTTACGTGATATTAAAACAAAAAGAAACTAAATTTTAACATTTACCAGATATTGAAACAAAATTCGTGAAAAAAACTCAATAAACGCAGTTTCAGTGGGCAATAACTATGATAGATGTCAAAACTTCAACAACACGTGTAAATTATCACTCTGATAATAGATAGCCTTGATAATTTTACAAGCATTGCGTCATCAATGACAGTCAACATTCAATTGAAAAAAATAGTGCAAGAGCGAGACAACACTATCCCCACTGTTCCGCCGCGTTGTCACCTCCGCTTCAAAGCGAACAGTCGTCACGGATCACTGCGAAAGCCAACCCATTGTAGCGACACACCAACAAATTATACCCATCTCTTTCTCTCCCACGCAATTAGCATGGGACTTATTTATAGAGAGAGACGTAATCAAGTGCGTTTTTTGGACGAATTGTTTAGTTTTTTTGTGAAATATAGATCAACTTTAAAATAATATGTCATTGACCCTGAGTTCCGGTAAAATGGCAGTGGTTGTAGATATTAGAAAAAAGAGTTATAGGTAGTACCTACCTATTTGGAACAAACAAGTATTTCCTAGCAAGAAAAATGTGCTAAATAATATCTAGATTCAATTTTAAATATTTTTGCTCTTTGAATATTCTTCTGTGTTTACTTAGAAAAGGTATAACAAAAACTGCAAGTTCAGGGGCATTCAAATGTTGTTTAAAGAACCAGTTCATCATTTCTATATTCTTTTGATCGAACTAAATTTTGTATAAAAATCTTCGTTATTGGAGAGAGAGCTTAGGTAAATAAAATGCAAACGTATTAATAGGACCAATAATTTCCTTTTGTTAAAAAATGGTGCTACATATTTGATTGAGAAGTGGCAAAGTTATCTAGAAAGTAACTTTTTGTCACAGATCTCTATCTATAAAGTTAAAAGTAAGTAAGTAAAGTTAAAGTAGTAGTAAAGTAAGTTTAAAGTTACTTTACTTAATATTCTTGGGACATCATTTAATTAATGAGTTAGATCTAACTCATTAATTAAATGATGTCCCAAGAATATTATACGATTTTATATAAATCATGCTGTGTTAAAAAAAAAATAACGAACGGGTAATTATCTGGATACAATTATTTAACACTCACTTTAGTTTTTTCGTTACAAATATATTTCAGTCGTAAAGATAAAAATAGATATAAATCGCATTAAAGAACAATTCAAAGTTAAATGACCTAAAGATAGAGTGAGTGTTAGTAAGTTCAGGATTCACACTAGTAAAAGATTACTGATCTTTTACTTACTCGTAGGAATGCTCCCTACCTTTGGCTTAGTGCGCTGAACAAATGTACAGCATGATGCGTTTTCTTTGTTTCACTGAGTCTTGTTTTAAAAGGCTAATCTTGCAAGAGCCAGTTTGTTACCATCATTAAGTAGGTTGTAGGCGTGTGTAATAAAGTACTTATAAAGTATCCACAAGGTGTAAGCGGACCCTTCCTACCGCCGTCAACCTAGCATTTTGTACCTCAAATTAAATAACTGCGCGAAAACTATTGCTAGGGAACGACTTTTTTTTTGTGTGAAATATCACGGTTTACTCAAAACATTGTGCTGATGGATGCATTGAATAACACAAGGGTCATGCATGGAAGTATTTTAAGTAAAATTGCATTTAAAACTCAAAATAAAAATAGAACTTTGTAAAAAAGTTGAAACTTTGATGGTCAATATTTACGTAGCTTTGGTTCCAGTACAAAAAAAGATTGTAACGACGGGAACAAGTGCCTCTCGGCTTCATTAAACACGTGTTAACACCCGTTATTTTAAACCAAGATAATATTCTTGTAAACAAGCAAGATCTTCCTATATGAATTAAACATCCAACCCATTTCCACCCAACCAATCTTACAGTTAGATCTCTAAACTCCAACAGAATCAGCAACACCCTCTACACAATTGACCACCGCAAAGGTCATCGAGTACCAGTGACCGGGGGATTCTCACGCCCGTTGCCATGGCAACCGATACCACAGCCATATCACCGCCGATATTGAGCGTAATTTGTAGCCTCGTGGTACGGGGAGATTTACTGCTGGCTAGATACTAGACGTTTACCGAGAAAAGTGGAGTAGGAACTAAATGGTAAAGGTTGGGTTATGTAAGCTGTTGGTGGTGATTTAGAAAAAATGTGGTAGTTTTGTGAGGTAACTGTGAAGTTGTGGCGATTTTAATTAGGTCGTTCGAAGGTTCTTTAAGGTGTAGTCACGAGTATACCTTGCGCTTTGAGAATAGACCTAATTATGCACTTTTTTAGATTTTCACGGTTTTTCACTACACTTAAAGTACGATCATGATGCTTGCAACAGCGTCGAAATATCGGGAGCCCATAGCAACAAAGAAAAATCACGGATATCATCCCGTAAGTACTTTAGGTGTAGACCTAATTATTTCATCTGAGTAGTGGTTCCGAAAATACAGTTTGTAACAATCGTGACATTATAAAACTAACTACCTATTATAGGAGAAAATCACTTTTGAAACTTGCGTAATTGTAAAGTATTCATACTGATGCATGTAGACTGTTCGAACACGGTCCGGACAATTTTTCAAAAGTTGTGGTTTCCATAGATGTTCCGACCAGACAAGCTGTGTGTTTGTGATGACAGGAAATCTTTTAAAAATGGAACTAAATAAATGACCTATGCGTTTGGTGGTAAATTTCTATCGAACACGATTATAAAAAATAATGTCAACTTATCGAGGAAATAATATTATGTAGTTTTATCGGCTAAACTCTTATCAACCCTCAACAAAAATGAATCGTATTGGTACTATCGAGGACACTCCCGCCTGATCACCACTAAGCTTATTTTTGCTTGCACTTACAACATAGAAACGCTCTTTAGCCCCACCGTAGAAATAACGAATGAAAAGATACCAATCGGCCGAGCGCACTGACAACGCACGCCAAACGAGAGTTATTGTTAATTTGCGCGCAAAAGTTGACGCTTTCCTAATAGGCCTAAACTTCAAAGGGCCGTGGTTTGACGCCTCCGCGTGGTTTAAGCGAAAAAAAAATTAACTGATCAGGCGGAAAAGACCACGACTGTACATATTTTCCAGCTGCCCATTTCATCCGATGAGTCAATAAATCATTTCAGAGCCAATCAAAAACAGAAAACCCCCAATTAGCTCAATTAACGACCATCATAATAAAAACTGCCCATTATTATTACTACCATGAAATTAATTAAAATGGCCGCGGTGACAGGCACATTGCTGCCACCTAGCGGACTGTGACAATTACGTGCTTCAAACGCCTAGCGTGCCAGCTGGATTCCAACCAATTAGACACGAGAGAAAAACGGAACGGAAAAAAGTTTGAATTCAAACTGTTCTCATTGACAGATAATGCTGCTTCAATATGGTGCTAGTTGTTTTGTTTTGCGGTTTTGAAAATGGAACGTGTTGCATTCATTGTACTAACATCATAAGGAAACCGGCCTGCTCTAGAACATCATAGAAATCATTTGAAAACTATAATATGTGACAACTACCAATCCGCACTGGGCCTTCGTGGTGGATGGCCCGGTCTGTCTAACAATAAAGAGTTATGTGCCCCAGTTATGGGAATATTACAGGCTGATGTTTGTGTGTGTACTTGTGCATAAATTGTGATGCCCCTATGAAAAATAAAAAGGAAATTGTTTGAATTGTACCTGTGTGGGTGGACCTTATTGGTTGATCCATTGGATAGGGTCGTTCCCCGTGGTCCCGGTGGGTCGACCCATTACCGGGTCCATGGGTAATTTTAATTACCCGTTAGTTTTATTTGTATTAGGGAAGAGATATGTTTTGACATCGACACACTATTGGCAATTATTGGCCATAAGATTCAACGGATGCAACGTTTTATACGGTGCAGCTATAAATCACATCATAAATAGCTACTTACGGTCTATCAGAGAATAACACCTACTGGAAAAATTAACGAAGATTAACTATTTTCAGAAATTAGTAGCCCTAATGCATGATAAACGCATGAGTGTATACAGGTTTATGGAGTAACGAAATAAAAAAAAATATAAAAATTAAAATACACATTACTTTCATAAGAAGATTGTTAATCAATAAATATATACCTTACACTTAAAGTACTTACGGGATGATATCCGTGATTTTCCTTATGTTCTATCATCCCGTAAGTACTTTAAGTGTAGTGAAAAACCGTGAAAGTCTAAAACAGTGAATATATACCTTGTTACTTACAAAAAATATATTTGAAATACAACCAATAAGTACTTTATTAAACACTTCCATCAATCCAAAACTCAAGTAAAAGGGTTCACTTCCGACATTCTTAAAATACCAACGCGTTTTCAACTAAATTGATACGATGCGTCCAATCCGTGTTTGAAAGCAAACCAAAATAAACAGACCTTCCTTTCCCCCTTCTACACCAAGAAAATATAACCAGAGACAGGTAAATAAACTGTTATTGGAGGTGTAACAAAACTGGTGGTTTTGAACTATAAAAAGGATGGTCAATTGAGATAGAGCAGAATGCTTATAAACCTTTACAAAAAATCTATGAAGGATTTTTAGAATACCTTTATGTAAGGAATATAATGGTCAAGAGTGCAGCTGGCCTCACTGGTATTTATCTAAAAAACTCTTATTAAAACAGGCTGAAGGTAACAAAGGGTTTTGCAAAAGGGCTACAGTAGTACAGATGCATGTTTTGCTGTTATTAAAAAACCTGTTACTATTTTCAAATGCTTTTGAGCATTTGTTTTTGCTTGTTAATCGATATGCGAGCATAATTATCAGTCAGTTAAGACCAGTGTGGTATTTTTCTGAGGGGAAACTGTCATAACCACCTTAAAGCACAAATTTGTCAACCATTCCATATTTATTTATTTTTTATTCTTTATTTTAATGATTAATTAGTTTTTGCCTCCGAATATGTTTAAATTTTTTCCATTGGTAACCCTCGATCTTTATTGGTGTCCAAGCTTTGCTTAGTTTGGGGCCAATGTAAAACCTTTTTGTAATACTTTTGGTAATATAGTTTTGTATTTGTATTCTGTTTTTAACCGACTTCGAAAAGGAGGAGCCCTTTTTTTTATGTATGTTCCCCGATTACTCGAAGATGGCTGAACCGATTTGGATTTTTTTTATTTTGTTTGAAAGGGTATACTTCCCAAGTGGTCCCATGATCATCAAGTCAGGATCTGATGATGGGATCCTGGAGAAATCGAGAGAAATCTTCAAAATTTTATAGGCACACTTGAACCGATTTCGGTAGTTTTTGAAAGAGTACTTTCTCGGAGTGGTCCCATTTCAATTTGGTGAAGATCTGATGAAGGACTTCGGAGATAGGCAACGGAACTCCTCAATAAATGATAGCAAATGGACTGGGTTTGCGGAAATCTCATGTCTGTGTATTGTTTACACCAGTTCATAACATAACATCACGCCGGTACGTTGTGAAGGGGTAAGCACATGTGCACCACTAAAAAGTGAAAAATAAAAACTTTTTTGCAAAAAATAAAACCGACTTCGAGTCGGTGACAAAAAAACTAAATCACTCAAACAAAGGTCACCGACTTCTGAAGATGAATTAATTTTTCACTTTTTTTGTGTTTTTTGAAGTCGGTTTTATTTTTTGCAAAAAAGTTTTTATAATTTGAAGAGAGAAAGACGTTACCGACTGCTAACGATTAGGAGTCTCTTAAACCAGTCTATAAGTTCCTTGCCTGGAATGGCCCAAAAGAATAGACCATTCCTTGCCAGGAATCCCATAATAACACAGGTACCTACTTATTCCTAAACTTTTCTCATTTTATTTTCAAACGAGCCGTCTATCATATTTCCCCTTAACATCTGCTGCATCCATCAATCCTTCATTCCCAACTGCACTTATATGCCTCCAAAATTATATTTCAATCCAATCTGCAAGTAAAGTAATCGGGTAATCTCACACAAAACGTATTGTGCGTCGGTGGCAGTAAAGGCACGCGCACACTGAATTGTTTTATCTCGCACGCGAGTATTCGACGCACATTGCATGGTACAATAAAACATATGAGATGGGGTAGGGTTGTACCGAGTGAGAATTTAGTTCATAAATTATTTTACCCTTTTTTTTTAAAGATTGATTATGAATTTGACACAACACTACACAATAATAATAATAACTGGTTTTTCATGAATTCTTTGCCCCGCTACAGGAATTTCTCCCGTATTGTGGGGGCTTTTACACCTGGAACAATTACCTGTAGGCCAGACTAATATTTACTCCGTACGGTATTAAAAATCGCAACACGCAGCACAGCAGGTAATCGCTCAACCACTGCGTCAAATGTGTCGTCAAATTCAATTTGTGAGTTTTGCAGAGGATAATATATGACCTACTTCAACCAGCACTGGGCCCGCATACTCTCTGTCAGAGATATGAGGCCTCTGTTTCAGCAGTTTCAGCTTATCATGCTTATGCTTACAGAGATAGAGGATAATGCCGAGCAGTTGTACCGATTGTGACGGATTGAAGAAGAATTCCGACAAAAATAATAGGCACGACGACAGTAAAAATAAATTCAAATCTATTTAGTCCGTCAGTTAGAATATTGGAAATTAATAGACACGTATTTTTTGTTTTTGTAAATCAATGAATATTGACAAAAATAAAACGCATCAAAACTCGAGAGAAATTATATTAAAATATAATTATATAATATATTTTATTATATTTATATATATTATATTATATAAATATAATTATATTATATAAATATAATTATATTAAAATTCATGAATGAAGGACGAAGACGTGTAAACGGGGCATAAGAGTCGCTCAGTACTAAAGTAAATGAAGGTTTTTATGTTGAACTGCTACCACTGCACATTAACTTAAAGCCAACGGCCCTCTGTAATAATTGACTAGAATAGGCGAGACGACAAAAAAAATCGAATTAGTCCGTCACTTAGATTATCAAAAAATATTTGACCCGTGTTTTTTCTTTTGTTACGTAAACCAAAATTGACGAAGATACGACGATTTTAAAATTCTCAATACGTCACGCCATGGTATAATTTTTAGCTAGTTCTGACGTCACGAGCCCCCAGTCCCGAGTTTTGATGCGTTTTATCTTTGTCAATGTTCATTGATTTACAAAAACAAAAAAATACGTGTCCATTAATTTCCAATACTCTAACTGACGGACTAAATAGATTTGCAATTTTTTGATACTGTCGTCATGCCTATTCTTGGAATCATCGATATCAACACAGTACCGTAATGTTGTCGTTAACTTTGTGCGTGGATTTTTTTTTGGGTTTTCATGATAAGTAATTCTATCAATTATTATTATAGAACGCAAACACTTTTCGTAAAACCATCCTCTTCATCAGTATAGTGGAGGAATAGGAAAACCATAATTTCCACTGCTTCCAATCTTATCGGATGCAGCTGAATACCAGTATTTTACATGGAACTACTGCATAACGGACCACCTAGTTACTGGGTTACACAGGCATGGGTCTTTGTAGAAGGTCACCCATCGATGGACTGTCCTGCCGTTGCTTAGTCTTGAAGACGCAACCGTGCAGCTGTATATCCACGAGCTCATATACAGCAAAGATGATTCTATCAATTAATTTCGAACACAAAGGGTTCCTTTTTTGTTACATTATACTCTTCAACCAATTATTTCAATTCGCCACGCAACTCTCGCGCAACCCTGCACCTATGAATTGCATAGCGGCGCGTACGACCATCGTCCATGGGGTAGCCTTGCGTTACGCAGACGATCCCACTTTCCATTTCCTCTCGGTATTACAATAGCGTTTTTATATCGACGCGTATTCGAAAACAATGCAGCCTCCTTCAAGAATTTTATCTTTAGGAGATTTTGTTTTTATAATTGTTTTTTTTTCGAGTGTTGTTTTGGTTAACTGTGTTTGTTGAAGGAACTTGTTGTTTGGGTCCTATGGTAGGATTGGATTGATTTGGTAAGATATAGTTGCAAGGTGGTTTTAATCGTTGAAATGGAAAAAAAAACAATAAAACTAAGTTTTGTAGGTTAAAATCAGAGGTGAAAAATTCAGGTAATTTACTGGATCACTATTCAACTAAACATGACTCCAACTAACGACACCAATTTCTTATAGTTTTAAAAACCAACAATAAGATCCTTATTGATTCAGTTATTGATTTAAATAAGTCTGATTACAAGACAAATTTGTAGTAAAAATCATTTAAGAAACCAGCTTTTAAGTATCGATGTGATGTCGTTTCTTTTTCGATTTTTTCTCATTATTGATACCCATGTCATAAGAGTACACAAAAAATAACTACTCTGCTATCTTTGGGAGTCCGCAATATTGGATTTAGAATGACAACACTTAGCTAACCATGCATTGTCATCCAAACTAAACGTGTATGCAAAATTTCTTTAATTTGACCTAAACAAACAAACATAAAATAAAAGCTTGCAATAAACACAAATGCTGCAAAAACTAGTAAAAACCCAAATTACATTAATATTTTATGAAAAATTCTAACGCTCAATTCGCAGTAAAGCACATCATAAATGTTGTAATTATAGTTTTTAGGATAGATAAATAAAACGAACGTGCGCTTGGCTGACAAAAACGGACGGAAGGAAGTTTTTTTTTTTTTTTTTTTAAACAAATCATAGACACACGACAATAGATAATGTAGAACTAACTAATTAGAACAAGGTATTTTGAGCATATTTCAACACCCCCACTCTCAAAATACAAATATTTTATATTAAAATACAACAGCAACAATACCTAACATTTTTACAAACTTATAATGTTTCGCTGAACTTAAGCTTTTGGTAAGTATGTCTGCTGGCATATCTTCAGATGGCAGATAATTAATTTTAACAATTTTATTACTAATTATTTCTCGACAATAGTGATAACGTACATCAATATGTTTTGATCTGTTATGGAATACAGGATTTCCTGACAATTTCAGAGCACTTTGATTATCATTATATAATTTAATTGTATACATCTGTTCAGTTATTTCATTCTGTAAAGTAATAAGATACACAGCTTCTCTGCAACCCTCTGTAATAGCCATATACTCGGCCTCTGTACTTGAAAGTGCTACTGTTCTTTGTTTTTTACAACCCCATGAGATTACTGAACCTGATAACATAAAACAGAAACCAGAATAAGATCTTCTGTCTATGGAATTATTTGCCCAATCAGCATCAATATAACCCTCAATATTAACATTTGCATTTTTACAATACTTTAAACCTAAACATCTAGTTTTTTTTAAATATTTTAATATTCTTTTAGCATATAACCAGTGTTCATTATTATGACAGTTATTAAATTGACTTAGGTATCCTACAGCATAGGATATGTCTGGTCTAGTCAGTACAGCTAAGTACATTAGGCTCCCTATGAGCTGCTGATATGGATTTTGACTTTTAACATCTTGACTTTTTACAATATTCAATTTAGCCTCCATGGGTGTATCTACAGACTTACACTCAGTCATATTAAATTTATACAATAAATTATCAATATAGGTTTCTTGACTCAAGGTAATGACTTTGTTCTCTTTATCAGTACTTACATTTATACCAAGACATTGTTTAATTTGCCCTAAATCTTTGATTTCAAATTGACTACTTAAAGTTTCTTTTAACAATTCTGTTTCCTTTTTATCATTAGAAAAAACAAAAAAGTCATCGACATATAATGTCACAATAGTCCTGAGACCATTCACAATCTTTGTATACAAACAGGGTTCCAATTTAGATTTTTTATAACCATTAGCCAACATTACATTATCAACTTTCTTATGCCATGCCCTTGAGGCTTGTTTGAGACCATATATAGCTTTATTCAACTTAAGAACTTTTGTTTTATTGTTATTAGAACACTCAAAACAATCTGGTTTCTGCATATATATGATTTCTTCCAATTCTCCATTTAGAAACGCAGTCTTAACATCTAAATGGGCAGTATCTAAATTAAGTTGCACAGCTAAAGCAAATAATAACCTTAATGTAGTATGCCGGACTACAGGGGAGAAAGTCTCAGTATAGTCAATACCACTTTTCTGGTTATATCCTTTCGCAACTAACCTGGCACGATAACGAATGTTATTTTCCCTATCACACTTTTTCTTAAGCACCCACTTACATTTAACAACAGTTCCACTTTTTGGGGTATCTGCAAGCTCCCAAGCACTGTTAGCTTCAAAGCACTGTAGCTCCTCTTGGACTGCACGCAACCAATGCTCCTTCTCTGGACCTTGTAGAGCTTCCTCTAAAGACAACTCACCAATATCTACATTAGTACTTTCTGTACACATATTTGAAAAACCATATCTTTCTGGTTTCCTCCTGTGTCTCGCAGGTAATGTCTGTACTACACTGCCTGTACTTCCCATAGAACTGTCCGAGTCTTCATTTCCACTTGGCACATATGTAAGATCATTGCTGTTATCTACAGAGATAAATGAATCATCTGACTCATTGTCCCCCACTGAATCCAAACTCTTCTCTTCATTTTCAATGCAAGTTTCTGAATTCTTATTCTCAGTAACAGTCACACTGCTTACATCCAAATCCTTCTCAATAATGACTACATCCCGACTAGTTGTAATCAACTTTGACTTAGGATTATATATTCTATATCCCTTTATATCTTCAGAATAACCCACTAGGATACACTTGTCAGATTTCTTATCCCATTTTAACCTTTTTTCTTTGGGTACATGTGCCATTACAGTGCTTCCAAATATCCTCAGATGACTTACATTAGGTTTATTATTATTCCATAACTCAAATGGAGTTTTATTATTTAGGCAAGCTGATACTGTTCGGTTCTTGATCCGCCCAGGGAGACACTCTCCATTGGTCCACACACGTCGGTATGCACCACTTCTAGTAGCTGAGAACATCTGTTGCCACTACTTGGGAAAGGTAAACGACTTTGCTTCCCTTCACAACAGGTAACACATGAAGTTGTATTTATTGCCTTGTCAATGGAAAAACCTTCAACTGCATTCTGCATTCTATTAAGATAGGTACTGTTGACATGACCAAGTCTCCGGTGCCACATCTCACTGGTTACCATCGCTGAAGCTGACAGGTGTACTGGTGTATTTAGCTTATACACCCCATTAACCAACGTGGCTGAAGCCACCATGACTCCTTTTCTGTTGTAGATATCACAACCACTGTCTCTAAAGGTCACTTTATTACCTTTCTTTATTAATTGACTCACTGACAAAAGATTTGCCGTGAGATCCGGAACACACATAACCTCTTCTATAGTTACGTCAAAGTTGCATTTATCTGTACAAGTAGTAATTTGCACATTACCGGAA
This sequence comes from Xestia rhomboidea, assembly GCA_963853795.1. Taxonomy (NCBI): domain Eukaryota; kingdom Metazoa; phylum Arthropoda; class Insecta; order Lepidoptera; family Noctuidae; genus Xestia; species Xestia rhomboidea. Next base: position 10,930,945 of record OY970778.1, read on the forward strand.
CATTTAACGGGCACTTTGTTCTCGTTCGCAACAATAATATCCTTCGTGCATTGTTCGTAAGATGCATTTATGATCCAATGTTCATTTGTTGTCAAATGTACGCTCGCTCCAGAGTCAACATACCAGTCAGATTTACTGTAGGACCCGCTTAAAAACACTGCACTAAACGCATTAGTTTGTTTCTGATCCATTTCTTTAGAATCTGTTGTATTTGTACACTGATTTCGGTAATGTCCCACTTGTTTACATTTATAACATCTAACTTTCGACTTTGACTGCTGCCCGCCGCCATCTTTTTCACGACTTGGCTTGACATTTTTCTTATGTTGGCCAGATAAGCCAGATTGGTTTTTTCGTTGAAAACTACCAAACGCAGCACTGTCGCTTCCACTGACTTCCAACTCCATATCTAGTAATTTAGATTTAATGGCGTCTGTTGTGATGGACATCCCCGAATGCTCGATGGCCATTATCATTGGGGAAAATTTGTCTGTTAATCCAGCAAGCAATAATGAACCGATCCATTCATCATTTATATTGAATCCAGTTCCCGCCAATTTCTGACCCGTTTCCACTAATTGAGTAACGTAGGAATTCATGGAGATACAATTTTCTAGTCGAATTGATATGAGATTTCTTAACAAACTTATTCTTCTAGTAAATCCCGAATCATCATACAAGGATTTCAATTTATCCCAAAGTTCCTTTGTTGTTTTAACTTCTTTAATGTGGACATAAATAGAGGGATCTATCGTCAATATCAACTTTGCTCTGGTCTTGACATCTTCTGCAGCTGCAACTGCTGCTTGACCTTGCTCTGGCTTGATGCATCCTAGCATTCCTTCCAATACTAAGAAGTTTTCTGCCGCAAAGCACCACTCACTATAGTTTTCGCGCCCTTTGAGTTTCGGTACGCTCACGACATAGGAGTTCGACGCCATTACGATTTTTGTTCACAGCACGACTGCACACAACTGTTCTCTCTTATTTGTACTGCAACTTATTATTGTTCAGATAATACACTGTCGCTGAGAAAAACTAGTTTACCGGGATTCAGGATGATGTCCTGGGCCCATAACCTGTTGTAATTATAGTTTTTAGGATAGATAAATAAAACGAACGTGCGCTTGGCTGACAAAAACGGACGGAAGGAAGTTTATTATTTTTTTTTTTTAAAACAAATCATAGACACACGACAATAGATAATGTAGAACTAACTAATTAGAACAAGGTATTTTGAGCATATTTCAACAATAAACACAACAAACTATAATTTTAAGCGTTGGCCCGTAATTCCATCTATCGCTGACAGGGGTCACATCCCGATTTTCTCTCCTGGGACCACTTGATAAGATCAAATTACTGATATTATGCAACGTAAGAACCACCTACGGATCAACGAGCCAAGTCCTGCTGGAAATATACGGGCCAATAGTTTAGTGAACTTTTAAACTGAGCTAAAAACTGGAGATAGAGCCAAAGTAAGCTAAGCCGAAAACGATTACGATAGATACGTCTATCCACTTAGTTCGTAGGTTTTTGTTCGCAGAAACCTTTTGGTGCAAGCATTTGGATTATTATCCCATGATCTGCCCACGAAGTAGACACAATAGTTAAACAATGGCGTCTCGACCGAATCGGTCATTCGACAGATCATGATTTATTAGGATTGCTCAGTAGCAGCCGGGGTTTAAAAGTTGGTGGTGTGATATCCCTTCATTTTCGGATGGGAAATCATCAAATTACCCCTCCCGCTCTGGGCGGAGCGGAAGGGAGTATCAGACTTTTACTGACTAAAACCCATCCATGTTCCTTCATCGCCCTTTGTGTTCCGGGGTCACGGTATCTCTTTCGAATAGTCCCGCAGCCCCGGCAGGCATCGGCCCTTGCGGCCCCCTTCATTTTGCTGACTTTCTTTCAGGCGCGCGTGGAACATGAACGCGCCGTCGATGGTGTGATACCCCTCTGTGTTTCAAAGTACGTTTAGCCTTTAGTCCTACTCTTGGATATTTCTTTGATCGTTTCAGATCACTGTCTATTTGGAATATGAGTGAGGGAAGGGAGAACGTATCTACATATTATGGTTACTGACTTGATTGTGCTCTTTAATATTTCTTCTGCATCGATGGCAAGATTCGGCTAAGATTTGCCGTTATAGTCAATAATATGCAGTCAGGAAGACTTTAATTCTGTAGTTACATGGTGACAGACATCTAGAGAGAGTTGATATAATATAATTTTATTAGGTTCAAGGGCCGTTATTTTATCGGGCATAAAATAGATATAATAATTGATAAAGAATTAAAAGAAATAATTTCCCACTCTAACAAAATAATTATATTATTTATAATAAAATATATCATTAAAAAAAAAAAATCTCATTAAAAAAAAACATTGAATATTTTATATTACCTATTAATAATTTAAAAGGAATTTTCATATTTTTGAACAGAAAGTTGTACTTGTCAAAAATAGAGTATCTATTGCTCGACAGTTTACAGCAAACCATATTTTCACAAAGGACCAACCTAGCCAGCTATTCTAAACAACCGCTAAAGCAAAACCCTCAACAAAATACCATCGCCATTGAAATTTAGACGTAAGCGCATAAGTGAATCTTATTGCTAGTACGTAGTATCGCAAATTATAATATTTATACGCCATAACTCTTTGCTAACCGCCACGTAAGATATGATAATAATAGTGTTCGTTGGAATTTAATTTAGTGCTGATAATGGTCTTATTTATGGTACTTATGTATGGTGGAATTATGAGGTACTGTTTGTCATTTGTTGTGAATTGTGAAGTATAAAATACCTACTTGTATAAAGCTGTTACCAGCATGTTGCGGCCTGTGACTAAAATTGGAACGAACGTCGCCGTTTAATTAGGGTTCCGTAGCTAAAACGGAACCCTTATAGATTCGTCCTGTCCATCTGTTTGTCTGTCCGTCTGTATGTCACAGCCACTTTAACTCCGAGACTGTTGGCACCTGACAGGTGAAATTTAGAGATTGGGAGTCTTCTGTGAACCGCTGTACAAAAATGATGTGAAGTCCTGGGTTTGATTCCCGGCTCGGGAAAAGTATTATTGGGTCTTTTCATTAGAAATTTCTCAGCAGCAGCCACGGAGTCTAGATTTGTGCCCGATTGATGGAAATAGGCTCGCCTCTATTAGATGGGACTTAAAACATAACTGGCGAAATGCGGGTGTACTATTAGGTACACCTCTGCCTACCCTTCGGGGTTTACAGGCGTGATGTTATGTTATGTTAATAAGTGAAAATTAAATGAAATAAAAATTCTAAATAATTATATTTTTTGGAGAAGTTGTCTGATACGTGGAAGTTGGCAGTGTCTCCATCACGTCTGTTGAGTTTCGCTGTCTAATTTAATCTGACCCTATACTTTTATCCAGCGAACCAAACATGCACATGCCTAATTTATTTCCGCAAGCAATGACACAACTGCATTACCGACCCCATCAATCTGAATATTGAACGTGTGCGACTCGGGCATCGAATGTGTGCGGTCTCGTTACGCAGCTGTAATGAGTGCGCTTGCGTTCATTAGCGGCACAACATAGCGATTCCTGCGCAGCGTCGCCTCTATGCATCTTGTATGAGACACCCGGTGTGGTGGGGTATTCTGTATAAGTTACAGAAATCTATGTTTTTTGGAGAGCTGTTTTAAATATGATGTTTTAAAAATTGCAAACTGCGTTTAAAAGTTAAGGCAACGTAACACGAATTTTGGTTTTTGAGAATGCTTATCATCTTACAAACGGGCAACTCATTGCACACGCCACGTGGCTTTTGACCCCGAGACCAACTGATTTGAAATATCAATTTTGTAAGACATTTTTTTGTTATAACATGATTACAAATCGAAACGATAATGCATGTAAAAATTCACCAACTAATTTGATTTAACCATGGACACTCAAATAACGGGTTTCTCTACAAAATAGCACTGTAAATCATTTCTTACCATTTTTTTTAAATACTCTAAAATAATCTTGTTTCAGAATCACCCTGCGTCGGTGTGAGCCAGTTAGTTTGGCGCGATGTATTGCGTATTGTGGAGCTACAAATTGATTGGGCTCGTCACAGGACGCCGCCTTCGCGCCTGTCACTTCGTCACTCCATACCAGTGGGCCGTAACAAAGTTACGTCGAACTGCACACAAACAATTGTACGCCTGTGAATTTAAAACTATAAGAAAAGTTATGTTTGAAAAAGGAATAGGAAAGGAATTTTCGAAGTCGTCATAATAATTTCAAATTACGCTATAGCAAGGTTACGTCGATCGGCCCTCAAACAATAATTGTGTGCCTATATGATAACAACTCAGTGAATAATTTCGTATGAAAAAGAGAACTTTGAGGTCGCCATCATAGAGGTTTAATGGTCTTTGATTACTAAAATAAATAGCGAATGGGTACCAGGAGCAAAAAAAAAAAAAACACCATTTTGATACTTAAATGATGACTTTCAAGAAACGTAATTTATTTAAGTTGATAATATACCTACACAAATAAATATTTCACCGATATATTTCTTATCTAACAAAAATCTCCAGTAAACTCATAAACTGAATAAGTTTAAACATTGTGTTTTCGTAAGTAACATTGTAAGGAGATCACGTTCGCCCATGACAATGGTGGTGCATGCTTTCAATAAATAAAGACAAAAATGATCGGGATTGTTGTAGACGAAACAATATTTATGCGCGTCCTGGACGGGATCGAACCCGCGACCCCGGGCTACCGTGCCGGCGCTGGTGGTCTGAACGTACACGTGAATGTGCATCCATTGAAATGTTATTATAAATAATTGTTTTTTTTTAAAGTCCTTTTGCGAGTAGCTGCTGTATGTGACGGTTATTGACCCATTCATGAATAATTGGAACCTCATTCCTGTGATTAATTGGAGACCCAGAAATGAGAAAAAAAAAACATTCAATGATAAAAATTGTGACCCTTCAATTGAAAGTGCTAATATACAGGGTGGAAACTTTTAGCGGGGCCGTTAGGGGAACTACCTAAACTGCTGCAGTTACACGAAAATGGTCTTAAGAGGTTATCCATATTTTTTCTTGAAATTTTGATCTCCAAACACAGATTTTCAACAAAGAAAAAATACTGTTGCGAAAGTTTGGATGGATGGATTGATGGATGTTAGTTACTCAATCATGCCAGAACAGCTAAACGGATCGGGATGAAATTTGGCACAGATATAGATTATAATTTGGAATGGCACATCTTTTTCTCACAACTTCAACTTCACTTCAGTCCCATAAAAAATAAATTTCCACGTGAACGAAATCGCTGGCGACAGCCAGTACTACATAAAATTATTAATTTACGGATTCTTCGGATTCGACAAAAGTTTGACTCTTAAACTGTGTAGTTTAAGAGTCAAACTTTTGTCGAATAAATGCTAGTACAGATCGTCTCCAGTAACTTCAATAGAATAGGCGAGACGACAAAAAAATCTAATTAGTCCGTAAGTTAGATTATCAAAAAATATTTGACCCGTGTTTTTTCTTTTGTTACGTAAACCAAAATTGACGAAGATATGACGGTTTTAAAATTCGTCACGCCTAGGTATAACTTTTAGCTAGTTCTGACGTCACGAGCCTCCACTCCCGAGTTTTGTCAATATTCATTGATTTACAAAAACAAAAAATACTTGTCCATTAATTTCCAATACTCTAACTGACGGACTAAATAGATTTACAATTTTTTTATACTGTCGTCATGCCTATTCTTGAGTAGCCCAAGTAACTGTAGTCACTCATAGTCAGCAGAAAACAGCTAAGTAAATTGTCTATTAGTCTCGGCGACTACTAAAGCAAGTGTATCAAAGAAAAGTAATGCATTATTTTTAATACGAGGCTTGGTAACTTTAATAAGTAAGTTTTGACATTTGTAGACTTATATTACAGTGGCATTCCTGGTAAACCTTCAGACGAGACAGACCTTTTCTGTTCTTCAAATACAGTTCGATGGGGATGGCGGGGTCTAGTGAGAGAGCGAATATTTTACATCGTCGTAAGTGGCTATCGGTTACCAACTTAAGAAGTTGCATGGGATGCTTGGAGATGCTTGGCATCCCATCATCGAAAGAATTCACATCTGTGTCTACATTGGAATCTCTGTGTTAATAAACCATATTTACATTATATACATACTACAACTAGAACTCTATATAATTACAAAAATAAAACTAAATGTAAGTACCTATATACATATATACAACGACGTCAATAGGCGTCATCGTACTCCTCCGCATCGCTGTCATCCAGAAACGTGCCCAGAAGACTGGCAGCATTGCCACGTTGAATGGGAATGCTAATTCTTTGGCCAAAGAAAGAGCCAGCAAAGAAAGGTCACGCGAAGTGTCGACCAGTCGGTGAGAGATTTCCTTAAAGAGGAGACACGCACTCGGACCCCATGACTCGAGCGTTTCGGCCCCAAACGGCTCAAAGCTGTAGTTACCAATAAGGTTACAATGTTTGTCTCTCTGAAAAAAAGACGAAGTTTAATTTACGCAGACAGCCTGACGCTTGGCCTTGTTTGGTTTGTCTCCTGCTGATATGAAGGGAAGAAGAAATTATGTTTTTCCTACTCCTCTACAATTATTTTCTAATTAAATTCGTTGCGGGATCCAAGAAAGTTAAATTGTTTCTTTGGGACTTCGTCGTTATTCTGGTGGTCCCCACTGTTGTTTCGCGCTTCCAGAGTTGCAGTGATTTGGGAAGAGTGTGACGGGATTGTCCCAAACACTTTGGTCTCCACCTTCCTCATTGAGTGAGTCACAGTCCCCTTTTTAAGGTCGTCCATCATCCGCAGTCTCCACTCCACGGGGCTGCGGGACTATTCGAAAGAGATACCGTGGCCCCGGAACACAAAGGGCGATGAAGGAACATGGATGGGTTTTGTCAGTAAAAGTCTGACACTCCCTCCTGCTCCGCCCAGAGCGGGAGGAGTAATTTGATGATTTCCCATCCAAAAGAAAAAAACAAAAGTCTCCACTCCAGGTCCCTCTTGCTCCATCAACCGTCGGTACTAGTGAATACCAAGTGGTTATCAATGATAAACTTTGGCAACCATACAATACGTCTTAGACATGAGCAAATAGGTAAGGGCTGATAAGTACCTTATAAAAGGGCATGGTAATCATACAAATAATAAACAAACGATTGCAAACAGAGATGTACATCGCGAAGACATTTATATTATTGTCTACAACAAACTTATAACTATTGATTCATACCACGGCATTGCTTAACTAATAAGTAATAACACATAAATAATACAATCAACAGCCTACTTAAGATAAAAAAAAACACAATAATGGCCCTAACATCGAGCTCACGAAGTTAACACACGTTTTTGTCTGATATGCTGTGAGTATCATCGTATCGGGCAATCAAAGGCCTGTACATCATTATAAATGTGCAGTACAATGAAATAAACGTATGTATTTATCTTAACTGACTTAATTACTGAGGATTATCGGTGGCCTACTATCTCATTGATATTATTAATTGTATAGTAGGTGTGTATGTCTGTTTGTTACTCTTGTCATCATCATCATTGTCATCATCTTTCTGCCCTTGTCCCATTTTACTTGGCGTCGGAGCAACACCTTTTTTTCTTCCATTCTCCTCTATCAACCGTCACGCAATCATTTATACCCTTTTCCTCACACAATCCATCCATCGTTTTCTCGGTCTTCCTCTCCCTCTCCATCCATCAACATTCAAATTCATTCCTCTTTTAGTCATCTCTCTGTTTGTTACTCTTCTATCACATGCGTGTAAAATGCTCAACCTTAGAAACTTGTCCCTCTGAATTGGATTATCCTTTTATGTGTCACTTATGTGAAGCGTTAAATATTTCTTACGTATGGCTTTTGAACTTACGACCATTATGGGGGAACCCAATCGCTCAGTTACTGCTTCATCCATTGTTCAGTTGGACCTATTTTGCTGTCCATTTGCTTGATACCTAAACGCCACGAGCCGTTAAGAACCATCGATATACTTGCTATCCAAAAGCAAATTTGAGCGAATTTTCATTTGGTTATTTTTTTTATATTATCGATTAAAAAAATCACGAGTTTAGTAACGGTTAGTTATGAATGCATTATAAAATATATTTCCAATCAAATTAGAGTCAGATTGCCTTTCTTTTATTGAAGACTAGCTGATGCCCGCGCCTTCGCCCGCGTGGAGTTGGATAATTGTCCCACGGGACCATACAACTGGTATGAAAAGTACTCTACTCGTATGTGTTAACCGAGGTTATAAACTTTCTGTGTGCAAAATTTAATTTACCCTCATAAGGGTTGAATTTTGGAAAACGCTGAAATACGTACCTCATTATTTTTGCCGTACTCAATTCATACGAAATTTAATGCAAATATGTCCCAGGAATAAAAAGTTTCATACAAATTTTTATCCCCTATTTCACCCCCTTGGGGGTTGAATTTTGAAAAATCCTTCCTTAGTGGATGACTTTGTCGTGTGCGAAATTTTCAACTTTTGGCTTGTGCGTTGATACATCAGTCAATCACTTTTGTCTTTTATATATAAGATAGTTTGGACGCCACAAGAATAGTCACAGTAAACAGCTTGCTCTTATTATTGCGTAGTTACCACCTGGTTACATCGATAGGTCTGTAAATAATAAAGGATTTCTGTCAGTTTTATAACTGGTATCGATAATTATTCATAATGATATCAATCGACCGGTATCGGCAGCAGAAATCTATTGTGTTGTTCCATTAACATTTTCTAGCTATAAATGTGTATTCATGAGAGGGATTCGAGTAATACTGGATAAGGAAAAGGTTTTATCAATAAATCTAACATCACAACTGTGATTGACTTGCTTGCAAGGAACTTTCCACTTGCAAGCAAGTCATATTTGTAAAACACTAAATGTCAATTATAAATTTATGATAAGAATTAGAATTGTAAATCATCATCATCATCATTTCAGCCGAAAAACTACCACTGCTGGACATAGGCCTCCCCCAAGTGTCGACACATTAGAATAAGAATAATTAAAGGATAAGAATAATTTATATAAAAAGTATTACAAAAGTGTACATTTTATAAGTGCAATAGTGTTATTTCTCAAACAATGGTATAATTAGTGCTTACATTACATTGACCGGTCCCGTGCAAATCGTAAATGCAATGTTAAGAAAATAATCATGTGTGCTTACCAAAAGATTGAGACTGATAATAAGAAAACCTTTTTTAGATGTAATGTTATTACATTTTACTTGACTAAAATTGCACCTTATGCGTTCAAAAGATACCTAAATTATTCGCAAATTCTCCACTCAACCCATTTTTTTTTTACCTTCGCAAAAACACGTAATTGCAAACTTACCAAAACTAATCCATTTGTATCATAATCTTAGACTAAAAGGCATAAACGTCCGGTGTTGAGGGACATGCGTGTATCGTAGTGATTTACCGAAGCGAAGCATTCAGCATTGCTAATTTATCGTCGTTTGTTTGTTTGTCACCAATACCAGGGCCAGTTCCACCACTTCTTATTGCAGTATTACTATGACGTCACTTCAGTGCGTGAAAGAGTTGGAGCTAGATGACCTGTATAGTGTCATCTCTTTCACACACTAAAGTGACATTAAAACAATACTGCTATACAGGGTGTAAACAGACTTCACGAAGCCGTCAACCAAGCATTCTGTACATTGAACTAAGTAACTTTACGCAAAAAAATAAAAAAATTAAAAAAAAAATTGCTGGGAAACGACTTTTTTTTTGGGTGAAAAATCACGTTTTATGATAGGACTCAATGTAACGCACTCAAAACATTGTGCTGATGGATGGATTGAATAGTAGTCGTGGAGGTGTTTAAAGTAAATAAATAACATTAAAAACAAGTATTAAAAAAAAACTTGTTAAAAAGTTGGGACTTACTACAAAACTACTAACCTACTTAATAAAAGTTGGGACGTACTGTGACCCCCAATATCTCCGTAACTAGAAGGTGCCCAGGTATGGTGTAGAACAAGAAAATGATCACAATGACAGGGAGTACAAGTACCTTTCGGCTTCGCTTAGAGTCTTTTTACACCCTTTATAACGTGATGGTACAGACTCAGTACATCAACCTACCCAAAACTGACAAATTTTCTCAAAGAACCTTGAACCTAATGCTTTCGCGATAAAGTTGAAAATATATTAAAGAAAATTGACAGATTGTAATAGCTTGATGGGCTGGCGTCATACGTCCTCAGGAACGTGCAGGAACAAAGTCTATCGTATAATTTATACAACAAAAACCTATTAGTTACCCTTTGTATTGAAATTTTAGTAATTAAACGCACGATTTGTATGACTTAATTCTTGATATAGGTCGTTTATTTGCAATTTCCTTTCGGCTTTTTATGAGTTTTCTGGCTCCCTTTACAGACGCCGGGCGTCGTATCTGACTGTATAATTTTAAACTATCTTTCGCCGATGTCTTTGCTCGCGTGGAGGTCGACATTATGGGGAATGTACTACTGGGTTCAATTGAATCTTACGAACCTCGAATTTATATCAAGGTGTACCCCGTACCAAACTTCATTCATTCCTTAAAATGTGAAAATCAGAGATATTCAGAGTTACTTTACATAATTATTCTACACTATGTATTATGAGAAAAATTATATTGAATATAGGTTTTTTTGTACTCAGTCACGTTCTCGGAAGTGGCTCTAACGATTTCGATGAAAGTTGCAATACATATTACATTTATGGGGACAAAAAAAAACTGTAAAGCTAGGTCTCATCATATCTGAAATTCGTTTTCCCTGTTTTCACTCGAGCAGTGCTCGGTCGCCCAGGTACATAAAGGGTGTAAAAAACCTCTTAACGAAGCCGAAAGGCACTTGTTCTCCCCGTCATTGTGATCATTTTTTTGTTCTACACCATACCTGGGAACCTTCTAGTTACGGAGATATTGGGGGTCAAAGTTCCAACTTTTTGTCATTTTTTTTTTTTTAATATAAGTTTATAATGTAAGATTTTTACTGAAAACACTTTCACGACCCCCGTAGTATTAAATCCATCCATCAGCACAATGTTTTGAGTGTGTTACATTGAGTTCTACCACAAAACGCTATTTTGCACCCCAAACAAAGTCGGTTCCCAGCATTTTTTTTTTTTGCGTAAAGTTACTTAGTTTGATGTACAGAATGCTTGGTTGACGGCTTCGTGATGAGTTGGTTTACACCCTGTATATGTATTTAGTATAGATATACAACCACAGTAAATTAATTAACTACCTACGATTGTTTTGATAACAATCATTGGTGGCGTCAAGTAATACAATAGTCTGCCTTTATTTGTATGTAAACTTAGTTCTGAAAGAGCCAATTCCTAAAACCTACCCATCGTTGAAATTCAGAGTACATTTGCACTAATAAAGATCGTATAGATAAAGACATAGATGCCATAACTTTGCATAATCAGCTTGCAACGTTCAATTGATATTATGCGGAATAGCCGTATCAAAGTAATAAAGAGAAGTAATTAAAATATTTGCCGGTTAAACATTGGTTATCAAGAAAAAACAGCTAGGTATTAAATTTTTGGACGCCATTGTCACATACAGGGTGTATACCACCTCATCACGAAGCCGTCAACCAAGCATTCTGTACATCAAACTAAGTAACTTTATGCAAAAATTATTGCTGGGAAACGTCATCATGTTTAGTGGTAGAACTCAATGTAACGCACTTATAACATTGTGCTGATGGATAAATTGAATAGTACGGGGGTCATAGAGGTGTTTAACGTAAAAACCTTACAAAAAAAACTTGTTTTTTTTTAAAAAAAAAACTTGTCATTAAATTTGAACTTTGACCCCCAATATCTCCGTAACCAGATGGTTTCCAGGTATGGTCTAGAAAAAAAAATGATCGCACTGACGGGGAAAACAAGTGCCTTTCGGCTTTTTACACCTTTTATACGACCGTGACAAGCAAGCGCGTGCCCTGTACGACACAAATATGTGACAAAGATGCGGGGGACTATTGACACGAAATAAACAAATAAATAGTTTTGGCATCCCAATTCTTTTTGCAGGTATTTGCGGTGAAATTGTGACTTGGCGCGTGCTTTTATGCTCTGGCATTCATAAGGTCAAGTCTTTTTACGTCACACTGTTGGTCGGCAACAGTTCATAAAAAAAACAGACTCTTAAACCATTAGCGTCAGCTTTTCAAATTGGTCTTAACAGCTATATAGAGCTGCCCGATATGACATTATTGTCTACCAATTTTAATATTCCCGCTGGCTTCTCAACTGATCAAAACCTCAGTATTTAGCTGGCCATTTAAATCATTTATATATTAATAAATCGTGTTGTCATTTAACAGTCAATGACTGGAATAAACTTCCCCGAAGAAAAATCTTAAGAATTTGATGTCATAAACAATATTGTTCTTACAACTATGACCTCACAAATATTATGATGATCATATTCTTGTTACCTTAGCGTCATCTTTATCACGATCGTTATTGTCTTGGAAAATAATGTCTGTGGTTGAAAATCCAGGCTTTATTGTTATTTCCTTGTTACAATTTTTTCTTGGAGGTTGATGCTGGGATGACTTTTCCTTATTTCAATTCATCTTAAAAAGTGAAAAAGAAAAATAGTTTTCCCTGTATTTTCCAATTGTCATCATCACAATGATCTAATTTTAAAGAGGAAATGGTGTTATGGCTTTGTAACTCGTAACTATAACTGGCCGTCTGTCGATAAACTTCGATTTTTCATTTTTTTCAAATTGCTAACGTTGTATGGATTTGTTTGTTTTGATCTAAGTATACATATAAGTCATAAAAAGTTGTAACTCTGACATGATCATTTCTGCATACGAATGACGGCAAATTTTACTCTGTCGATCGACGTCGAGAAAAAATCACTGCTCAAAGCAAATTATCATAATTGTACCTGACCTAATAACACTGCGCTACATTATTATTATAGGCGCCATATCGATTTCCTTGATTCCGAAGATTATTAGATCGGTGTGAATCAAACAAGGAAATTGTTTGATTCACACCGATCTAATAATCTTCGAAGAATGAAATAATAAAACCGATTTTTTCGAATAAAAGGAAAACCGAAGCCAATGAATAAATTAAAATTAATTACAATATTATTCACTATGAAATTGCACGTAGATTTTATTGTTATTGGAAGCTATGATCAATTGTATCGGGAAAACCTATTTATGCCTATTTTATTGTGAATACATCTGCATTCAATTCAAGGAATTGGTGAGATAGATCATAGGGTAAAATAGTTCAGACTTCATCTATGAAATGTGATGACGAACTGCAGAAAACTAGGTACGGTATTTGATTTCCCTATACGTGTTGGAAAGTTGAATTTTTCCATTTTTTCAACTTTTGTTATTTTATTCCTTGTATGTAAATCGCATTCGATATACCTATTACAATTCGTTTTAAGTGCGTAAATAATAGCATCGTTAGAATCTAAACACTCTCCAAAATGCGCTTTACTACATAGTATAAAACAAAGTCGCTTTCTCTGTCCCTATATCCCTATATACATAGGGATATAGGGACAGAGAAAGCGACTTAAAAACTACGCAACGGATTTTGATGCGGTTTTTTTTTAATAATTAGAATGATTCAAGAGGAAGGTTTTAGTATATAATTTGCGTGCGGGCGAAGCCGCGAGCATCAGCTAGTAATATAAGATAAGTTCACGCCGGTAACCCCGAAGGGTCAGGTAAAGGTATACCTAATAGTACCTACACCTACATTTCGCCAGTTATGTTTAAGTTACATGTATAAAGAAAACACCTTTTATTGAAACTATTTATTCGCACAACTGCACTGTTTGACGATCGAACAACGACTGACTCCATTAGAGCTCACAAAATAAATTCAAGTGACATTTTCTCGAATCATTCCCCCTGCGTCGATTCCCTTTGCGTCGACTCGTGAAACAAATGACATCTGTTATAAAAAGTGTACGCTTGACCACGATGCTGGAAAAGTACACTTAAAACAAAAAGTGAAACGCTTTTATCTATACATATAATAAAATCGTTGAGACCAAAAAATCTGTTCATTGAAGATTAAAAAAAAAAACCAGCCAGGGTGACTTAAAATAAGTAACAGAACATATTAAATCCATTTAAAAAATTTTTGTTTGTTTGTTTGTTTGTTTGACCGCGCATCACGTGAAAACTACTGAACCGATATTGTTGAAATGTTCACAAACCTATTTAAATACATTTAGAATAACATTTAGGCTATAGAAATTTTGTTTTTTCTTGGAAAAAGGGGGTGAAAAGGGGGGGAAAAGTTTGTACGAAAAAAAATTTTTAGATTGTTCTAGAATCATGAAACTCAGAATAAATACTTATTAATAAAAATAAAGAAACACCTGTTTTAGCATTTTTTTTTAATCTCATCCAGAGACGCAAAAAAGAGGGTTTTGTGTTTAAAATTAATAAACTTCAAACACCTATACAATCAAAACCAATGAAGTGTAACCTTTTAAAGTTGCTACATATACTTTATATCTAATACCGGTAAATATAATTTCTCAGTTTTCTTGAAATTTGATTTTTGAGGTGAATACGCACAAAATAGTGGAACTCAAGAAAATCAACTTTCTTCGGTAAAAGTAGTTACTACGAAATGTTTGTGCGCGCATCACGTCAAAACTACTGCATAGGCTTCTTAAATATTTATGGTATATATTATCACGCTACTTCCTTAAGGGGGTAGGCAATTTAACATTATGTCCGTATACTTCAATTGTTTGACGTTTCAGTCATGACGTAAGTACATGAGAGCGGCTATTTGTAGCTTATCGGAGAGTCTGCAATAGGGAAGGGGTCCGCATGGGCCGAAGCCTGCCGGGGCTGCGGGACTATTCGAAAGAGATAACGTGGCCCCGGAACACAAAGGGCGAGGAAGTAACATGGATGGGTTTTAGTCAGTAAAAGTCTGACACTCCCTCCCGCTCCGCTCAGAGCGGGAGGAGTTATTTGATGATTTCCCCATACTAAAAAAAAAAAAAAAAAAAGGCTGAGGAGGCTGGTGAGGGAAGCCCTTATTTAGAAAAACTGAATATTTTAGCGATTAATGCAAATATTTCAGAGAAATTAAATTGTTACCTACTTGATTCTATACTATACCTAATATTATAAAGCTGTGTTTGTTTGGTTGGTTGAACACGCTAATTTCAGGAACTACTGGTTCGAGTTGAAAGTATCTATTACTGTTGGATAGCCCATTAATCGGGGAAGGCAACAACGAACAACAACGTTACAACGTTTATATAAAATCACGCTACTATCAATAGGAGCAGAGCATCAATGAAAAATGTTGCAAAAAAAGGAAAAAAATATTCTTTTTGAGATCTTTCGTTGCGTGCGCTGCGTAAACGGTTAAAGTTACGCAACAATCGTGTATGACGGAAAAAAATCTATAAAAATCCGCGATAGCATTATTATGTCTATCTTTTAAGGGCGTCTCACACTCTCTCTAACCATCTCTCTGTCTCTCTTATATAACGCAGACGAAGTTGCGCGGGTCAGCTAGTTTGCAAATAAAATTGTATTTATTTTACACAAATTATAAATTTACTATTCTAATAGAGACAACAGGGCTATTCTAAATTAATTTATCTTATTAAAACCTAATATGTATTGACTAAAATCGTCCTTTTGGCGATCGAAAGTACTAGGCTTGCATACATTCAAGGGAGTCTACTATACATAATTGAAATAAAGGTTGAACTAATTATTGAAATACCATGTTCAATTTGTGCAAGCTTAGAACTTCTGGGTATATTTTAATTGCAATGAAACATAAAAATATAATTTAATTTCAGAAAATCGAATGGCGTTTTTTTTGTTTTAATATTTTTAGAGAAACGTCAATGACAGTGACATAACTGGTGCATAGTACTTAACCAAAAAGGTCAAAGGAGTTTTTTTCTTAATCAATATTACTAACGCATTTAAAATTGAAATCTGCTGTGGCGACCTTGTGTTGGGATAAAAAAATAAAAAAGCCTTTTGTTTCCTATTAGTTTACAGTTTTTTTGAATAAAACATAAGTATGTTCGATGAAAAAGCAAGTTTTAAATAAATAAATATTCTTTTTATATTTTTTGGGTAACAGAAACTGCCCTCAAAGTGAAGGCCGCTTCAAAAGATTGTCATTTTTCCATTGCAATAATATGCACGTATTTTTTTCTTCACTTAAATCAATAAAGTACAGTACTATCAACCCCAGAAAATAATTAAAAGTTAAGTTCAACGACAGCCTGTTGCTCAAAAACAATTAAACTTTTACTATTTTCTACAACAGTTCAAACGTCCGTAACTTCGCGGCCATTCCTGTCAAAGCAGCTGACGTCATTTTCCTCTATCTGCCTTGTTTACATCTTATTTTTACCCTTAATATAATAATTTTACTTTTTTTCCAAATGCTGCCCAGTCCAGCTTGCAAAGTTGTTCTTACCAAACTGCAGAGTTTGCCCAAGGTTCCCAAGGGGACCGCCATTGATAACAATAGATCCTGGGGTGACTTGTTCTTTGGATATAACCTGGGTTTTGTCTAAGTTCACCTTGAGACCAATGCGTATTGAATAATCAACTAGGCCATCGAGCATCTGCTGCAGTTCATACAGCGATCCAGCCAAAGAAAGTACTAGGCTAGCAGGAATTGAAGATGGTATTTCAATCACAAGTTTACTATGACAATATTATACAGTAAGTACCTACACCTACTCAGATACCCGGAATATACAATTACACACCTCCTTGAACTTATGCTAGCCTAGTACTTTTTGGTGGTTATCAATGTATTATTTATAATACGGATCAATGGATGAGCAAACTATATTTATTAATTAAAAAGCCGTATTTCGTTTTTAATATGACTGTACTCTGTGACAGCTATGTCGAGGCGAAACAAAAGACAGTGCATCAAAACCAAGAAAAATCACGAGTCGACGCAAAGGGACTCGACGCAGGGGGAATGATTCATTTTCATTTTCCCCACTTATAAATAACGATGATTTTTAATACCGTTATTTCAAAGTGTAGTCAAAGTAAAAATATATTCTATGTCCCTATTCTATGTTGAAATTACATTTAAGAATTCGTTTAAAAAAACAATTAGAATAGAATAGAATAGAATAATTTATTTGTATAAAAACATGGTACATTAAGGTCTTATGAATTACAATAACAATTCATATTCTGACAGTGTTGCCACAGTGAATTTGATAATTCTATAGCAAAATAAACATTTTTGTAATCAAATTAAGGAAATCACAACACATGTAATTGATTAAGTTAATTAAACGAGCCCATTGCCATCAACTGGACACAAAAATGAGTGACAATAACTGAGATTATTGAGAAATTTCTGATACTAAAACCCAATAACACTTTGCCCGACCTGGTAATCGAACCCAGGACCTCGTGCTCAGCCAACTACTGGTCAACGAGGCAGTAAACTGCGCTTGTATTTAAGTATTCTCTTAGGTACTAGGCTAGGTAGGCTTAGTGTTACTGAAAACAGACAAAAAACACCCGCATACGATACATTTACGAAACATAATCTCAGAATCGACTCTAATAAAACGTCGAAATTCAAACCGCGAACGCGAGCAAATAGTTCGCAAAGAAATAAACGACCACAGGCTAAGATCTCCCAGATTGAAACGTACCAGCATAAATACCCACGTGCCTTTAAAGGTACTACATAAAATACGCCTTAAGCCATAAATTATGAGAAACTTAAACACCCGATATAACCCCGAGCACTTCGCATAAAAAAATACTAAAACCCAGTAATGAGCAACAAAACAACACAATAAATTTAAAGTTAAAGAGGTGTTATAATTAATGTTTTCGAGTTAAAAGGATGACCGTAAACGGCAGGTTAATTTCTTAACCCTTTGTGCGGCCAATGTCATAATTTGTATGAAGACAAATATTATGTGCACACAAATATCTGTAGGCGACTGGGGATCGTGTTTGTTTTTTGTTTATGTTACTTTATGGATGTTATTCTTTGATACCTTTTTGTTTTAATACTACCAATTATAATATTTATAACACTTAAAGTACTTACGGGATGATATCCGTGATTTTGATTCATCCCGTAAGTACTTTAAGTGTAGTGAAAAACCGTGAAAGTCTAAAACAGTGCATTATAATATTTATGTCAAGAAATACAGGGTGTAAACCACCTCATCACGAAGCCGTCAACCAAGCAACTTTACGCAAAAAATATTGCTGGGAAACGACTTTTTTTTTGGAGTGAAAAATCATGGTTTGTTGTAGAATTCAATTTAACGTCAAAATATTGTGCTGATGTATGGGTTGAATAGTACGGCGGCCGTGGAGGTGTTTAGAGTAAAAATCTTACATTAAAAACTTGTATTAAAAAAAAAAGTTGGCAAAAAGTTGGAACTTTGCCAACTAATTCATAACTAGAAGGTTCCCAGGTATAATGTAGAACAAAAAAATGATCGCAATGACGAAGAGAACAAATGCCTTTCGGCTTTGTAAAGAGGTGTTTTACACCCTTTATTATCATTGTCAACTATGTCAGGATCGGCTTCTAGTCTAACTGGATGCAGCTGAATACCAATATCGACATGGAGCTACTGCCAATTTGACCTCTACATACCCGATACTGGATAACACGTTAGACTTTAGTTAGACTGGTTGCCAGACTTTATAGTTTTTGATTACCATTTGTTTTTTATACTTTTTATTTAACATAACATCACCCCAGTAATCCCCAAAGAGTTAGGCAGAGGTGAAACTAAGACTACGCCCAGATTTCGCCATTTAAGTTCTATGCAATAGCGGGTAAGTGGGTAATCATCATCTCTTTCGAATAGTCCCGCAGCCCCGGCAGGCTTTACCCAACCTGGGAATCGAACTAAGGAGCTCATCCTCAGCACTCGCGCTTGCGACAACTATACTCACGAGGCAGACTTTAAGAAACATATACCTAGTAAATTATGTCCGTAACTTTATTAAGATTTATCTCTGACACGTGAAACTCACGATTAAAGCCCACACTTCGCACAATAGATCCTTTCAACAGCTGTCATTATAAACATAACCCTCTCGCTGTTTCTTCACTAAATCGAAAACGCTTCACTTTACACAGATCTACAAGTAAATCTGAACACAATAAAGTGCAGTGTACACCGGGACCATAAAATATTGTGTCCCAACGTCTTAGTTAGCCATTTATTTATGTGTGGAACTGAAAAAGTAACTCCGCGGTCTTATGGACCGTGGTGCGAGTATTTCAAGTGTTAACTAAGGAACTCTCTATTCAAAGTTGGTGATTATTTATCTGTGGTTAGTGTCGAACTTTATGTGCGATTAAAATTCTGTGTTCAACACAAAGACTGAATGTCTTTTGTGAATGAGGGCGATATTTTCTTTTTGTGGGGACGACGATTAGCTTAAGTGGTGGAGGAGGTCATGTTTAAATAATAACAGCTCTCGGATCAGATATCAGGTTAAGTCACGCTTGCCTAGGTCGGTCTGTGGATGGGTGACCAGCCATTACATACAGAGTTTCCTCCGTCCCTCGGAAAGCACGTTAAGCCGTTGCTCTCGGCTGTCATTTGTAGATATTTGACAGTCGTTACAGGCAGTCAGTGCCCCGAAGGTCTGACAACCAGTCTTACCAAGGGGTATCGTATTATGCAGTACTAACTGGGTTGGAGGTCAGAATGATAGTTGTATCCGTCTTGTAGTTGCATCCGGTTAGACTGGATGCCGACATCGTTGGGAAAAGGCTAGGCTACGCTAGGCTAGGATGTTGATAATGTTTGTCTCAGGTGGTGGTTTCTAGTTTACTTGTTAATGGCTTGAAAGAAAAAAATATAGTGTGAGTATTTGATGTTCGACCTCCATTTTTATATTTGTCGTATAATCACTGTATCAACACTTTTACTCATTTTTTTTTACTTCTTCTTCTTAAAACTAATTCCACTACAGATTATTCCACTTTCTTCCTCCTCCATTCGTTTTTATTATGAAAGCTCCCAGAAACGCGCCATCGAAATAATTTACGTAAAATATTTTCACAAGACGAATAAGAATAATCACTTCCATAGTACCAATTTAAACGATAATTGTAGACCACTATATCAGATATCGCGAGAAATTTCACGAGATATATCGTTCAATCTCGACAGGGGCGGTGCAAATTGCAATGACAAACTTTGGAGGCAATGCTGCTCTACTCGTAATTAAGTCTTACACCTGGGATAATTAATCAGTATAATGTTATGTCGTGTTTGTGTGTTATACGACATACGGTACTGGCACTATTTCCAGCCGTCGAAAATTTGGAGTGATTTGGGTGTATGACTCACACTTCACTGAACTGATTTGTTTTAATGTACATACGTTCGACCAATCTATTTGGTTTACATTTTAACATCCAAATTACATTGTAAAATGTAAACCAAATAGCTTGGTCGACCGTCCAATAACTTACTTTGATAGAAGCTATTTTTCCGTCACTTCCCCCTCAAGGTTCATTGGAAGACCAACGTCAGGCAGCATCACCTGTCTGGCATTAATGCTGCAATGGACCTTTTTGGCGCAGCCGTGAGGCACACAGCACATCCGTCATCTACCCCGGTCGCAGCGGAGAATGGAACCGGCGAGAGATGTCGTGCGGTGTTCCGCAGGGATCGGTTCTAGGCCCGTCCTTGTGGAACATCGGTTACGACTGGGTGCTGCGCGCCGACCTCCCTAGCGGCGTCAGCGTTGTCTGCTATGCAGACGACACGCTGGTGCTGGCACAGGGGAGGTCGCACGAGGCGGCGGCCGAAATAATGACACGCGGGGTTGCGATAGTCGTTGAGAGGATCCGGCAACTGGGTCTCGAGGTGGCATTGCACAAGTCCGAGGCCATGTGCTTTCATGGGCCTCGGAATGCGCCACCTCCGGGATCAGCAGTGACGGCGGGAGGGGTATCCATCGGCGTCGAGTCGACGTTGAAGTACCTAGGTCTCGTCCTCGACAGCCGGTGGAACTTCGCGGAGCACTTCCGACGTTTGGCCCCCAAACTGGAGCGGACAGGGGCTGCCTTCAGGCGGCTCCTGCCCAACCTCGGGGGGCCAAACGCCTCCTGCCGGAGGCTCTACGCGGGAGTCGTGCGGTCCATGGCCCTTTACGGGGCCCCGGTGTGGGCGCGTTCATTGAGGCAGCGAGCTGCCAACCATTTGAACGCGCCCCAAAAGGTGGTGGCCGTAAGGCTGATCCGGGGATACCGCACGATCTCCCGCGAGGCGGCGAGCCTCCTTGCCGGATTGCCGCCATGGGATCTGGAGGCGATAGTCCTCGCGCGCCTACACGAGTGGCGCGCGGAGGCGCTACGCCGGGGGGAAACTCCGCTGCCGCGGCAAATTGTCGCTCAGCGGACGGACTTCCGGCGGGATCTCATGGCGACATGGAGAGAGCGACTGTCGCAACCCCGTGCAGGGCACGCCACGATAGTGGCGGTAAGTCCCCTCTTTGAGGAGTGGCTGGAGAGACGCCACGGCGTCCTCACCTTCCGCCTGACGCAGGTTCTTACCGGACACGGATGTTTCGGTAAGTTCCTGCACCGAATCGGGCGGGAGGAGACGCCCGGGTGTTTCCATTGTGAGGATCGACCGGAGGACACGGTGGAGCACACGGTGGAGGTGTGCCCTGCTTGGGTGGAGCACCGCCGTGTCCTCGAGGTGGCGATTGGCGGCGGCGACCTCTCGCTTCCGGCCCTGGTTCGTGCCATGGTCCGGAGCGAGACGGAATGGGACGCCGTCACCTCCTTCTGCGAAGCAGTCATGCTAGCGAAGGAGGTGGCGGAACGTGAGAGGGAGATATCCTCACGTCCCGGCCGCCGCGGGAGACGCCCCGGGCGTCGGGGGCCACGTGGGCCTGTGGACGGGGAGCTATGGGCTAGCTCGCCGTCCGTTCGTCTCATGACGACAGGCCGTGTCGACGGCGCGTTCGTGTTCCACGCGCGCCTCAAAGAGAGTCAGCAATAGTGAAGGGGTCCGCAAGGACCGAAGCCTGCCGGGGCTGCGGGACTATTCGAAAGAGATACCGTGGCCCCGGAACACAAAGGGCGATGAAGGAACATGGATGGGTTTTAGTCAGTAAAAGTCTGACACTCCCTCCTGCTCAGCCCAGAGCGGGAGAAGTCATTTGATGATTTCCCATCCGAAAAAAAAAAAAAAAAAAAAAAAAGGCACACAGCACATACTATGTTTTCCTCCTTATTTTGTATCTTTTTTATATTTTTGTGTGTGTCGTGCTTTAATAACTGACGTCAAATAAATATTTTTTCTTTCTTTCTTTCTTGACAGAGCCATTTAGTTATCATCCGCGTCGTTCGGACTGTTCTCTACGTAATTTTCATACTTATGCTATATATAAAGAATTATCATTTACAGAACTTTGACGGTAGTCACTGGTCGTCAGGAACCAGAACGCCTGATAACCGGTCTAACCAAGGAGTGTCATCCACACCACTGGGTTGTGGAGGTAAGTCGCGACTTGATGCCAACAGCGTTCGGCTTAGAATTCAGCCGTTCGCGTATGAGAGGCTAAGCAGTTGCTCCATGTAAAACACAGGTATTCAGTTGCATTCAGTTAGACTGGAAGCCGACCCCAACAAAGTTGAAAAAAAAGCATAGATGATGATGACTTTATAGGAGACAATCTGAACAAAACAGCAGGCCTGTTCCTAAAGACCGCTTTTCACATCAAATTACTTAATTGTTGTACTTCAAGATAAATCAAATTTTAACAATCCAGACTACATAACTTATTGTTATTTAGCACCGTAGGCTCTAAAATATGGTCGTAAAATGTAACGGAGCATTAAGCAACCGCACAAAGGCATTGTATGATAGATAAGCCTTTTAAGCTGAACTGTGCCCCGATAATGGAAACTTAGGCTGTGTGCAGATCTGAGGCAATCCTGTCTTTAGCTCTATTAAAACAAAGGCTGCATGCCTCATCATCTGTCTCGCTTCTTCCCAATTATGTTGGTTCCAGTCTAACCAGATGCAGCTGAATACCAATATTTTACATGAAACGACTGCCTATCTGACCTCCACACCCCAGGACATAGTGGATCCAAAAGACTAAGATCAGAGTGTTGTGGTATACTTTGTGAGGGCTATATGTCTAACAGTGAACTGGTATAATCTTAGTTGCTTAAATGAAAGACTGACATGACTGAATGACATGAAAGCAATGAACAGGAGTTTCTCTAAGCCGGGGCGGCGGGACTGTTCGAAAAGATACCGTGGCCCCGGAACACAAAAGGCGATGAAGGAACATGGATGGGTCAGTGTCAGTAAAAGTCTGATACTCCCTCCTGCTCCGGGAGGAGTCATTTGATGATTTCCCATCTGGAAAAAAAAAGAAAAAAAAAAGAGTAAATTCTTTCAAATAATAATAATTCAATATTCGTTTGGGAGCAGAAATGTGTTTTTAACCAATAAGAGGCCCTTTTGAATAATGGGGACCAGTGGAATGCAAAAGCGAACGAAGTGACCGAATTTTTTTGGCACCTCGTCTTAGATAGGTTAGATTTTCTTGTGACTGTTCATAAAGAAATATAAGTACAAGAACACTGAAAATAAAGAACTTTGGATGTAAAAGCGACCAAAGCCAACTCGAAAATTTTAGTATCCCACCTGGTTAAAATTAGTTAAGTTTCTTTTGAAAGCCACGCCAGGAACTTGGGGCCGCCTTAAATAGAGGGGCCCTGGGCACTTGCCCAGAGTGCTCAATGGAAAAGATGACCCTGAGTAAGTTGTGCAATTTTATTGGGGTTGCAGTTCTGTCTACGGCAGACAAGATTGCTTTGACTCCAGTGCGTGCGCAGTCTTATGTTCTGTCTATGCTTCGTAGACTAGTAGGATAAGGTATGAGAATTCGTAATATTTATTAGTAATGAGCTATTTGAGCTCTTTCCCTTCTTAAGTTCGGCTTCAATTGTCATGAACTGTTTTAGACTTTCACGGTTTTTCACTACACTTAAAATACTTACGGGATGATTTTGCTTTGTTACTATGAGCTCCCGATATTTCGACGCTGTTGCAAGCATCATGATCGCGGGAATACTGAAGAAGTATGCGGGTGGGACGAAAATTATTTATTATGAGCAGACAAATCCGTCTACCCTCTTTGTTAGTCTCATAGTAACAAAGGAAAATCAGAGATATCATCCCGTAAGTACTTTAAGTGAATTGTCATGAAGGTATCAAGATCGACTGCAGTAAGTGTGTTAATACTCAAGGCAATCGGTTGCCTGGTTAAAACAATCATTATCATTATCGATAGTTTAGTTGTATGATAGTCGGCCGGCCAAATCATAGGTCTCGAGTTCGAACCCTAGACGCGCACCTCTGATTTTTCAGATTTATGTGCGTATTGTATAATTATAAAGTGCTTCGGTGAAGGAAAACATCGTGAGGAAACCAAACCAGCATGCCAGAAACGGTGTAAAACCAAGCCAGAGGCCCATGGGTGGCATAAAATCTATGACACCAGGTTAGGCACTAACCACACGAAAAAGAAAGAATTCTCATTATCTTTATATCAGCCGGCAGAAGTATACGCTGGATCTCCTGGCTACTCCCAAACGTCGCCACATCTCCTGGTATTGTGTTTCTAGCATTTTTTTTTCGGATGGGAAATCATCAAATGACTCCTCCCGCTCTGGGCGGAGCAGGAGGGAGTGTCAGACTTTTACTGACTAAAACCCACCCATGTTCCTTCATCGCCCTTCGTGTTCCGGGGCCACGGTATCTCTTTCGAATAGTCCCGCAGCCCTGGCAGGCTTCGGCCCTTGCGATGACTTCCCTATTGCTGACTCTCTTTGAGGCGCGCGTGGAACACGAACGCGCCGTCGACACGGCCTGTCGTCATGAGACGGACGGACGGCGAGCTAGCCCATAGCTCACCGTCCACAGGCCCGCGCTTACGGTGGCCGGAAGCCACCACGTGGCCCCTGACGCCCGGGGCGTTTCTAGCATACAGTGGAATCCCACAGTCTTCAACGGATTACCAGACCACCTGCATGGATTGTATCATTATGTAAAGGCATAGGTATGCCTTTACATATTAGCCCCTGCCTAACCTAGGTGGGTTAGGCAGGGGTGTACCTAATAGTACAACCACATTTCACCAGTTATGCATAAGTCCCATATAACAGGGCTGAGTCTATTGCCAGCGATCGGGCATAAATTCAAACTTCGAGCTACTACTGGGAAATTGAGGACCTAGGAATCGAACCCAAGACCTAATTCTCAGCAGACACGCTTTCGACCACTTGAACAACGAGGCGGCTAAAATAATGAAATAAGACAACACACAACAACAACACAACAACACTACAACATTTAAGTCGCGAGTTAATATGCTTCTTTTGGGTTCGCTCGTTCCAAAATACATACGTATTTTGGAACACCATGATACCTACTAGTAAACTAAACAAACACGCTCCGAACTATTAGTTTTCCCTGCTGTTGCTAGTACAAAACACAAGTAAACCGTACTTCAGGTTTATAGACTTGTCTATGTAAATGCCAGGCATTCCATATAAATATGGAGGCTTGGTCAGTGGCTCTCTAAATTAAGACATAAAACCTATATGCTTTGTTTCTGAAACGTGACCTAACGAGACCCATAACTAGGGAGGTACTAGCGTGAACATAAAGTGATTCTAAGACGTAGTTCTTGGTTTAATTTCATTTTAATTACTGTAGGATTGGCGAGTGGATTATTACTTCCTGAGTTGTCAGTGTAGGTATGACATTTATTTCCAGGTTTACAGTAGCTGCACACGATTTTATGATTTACACCGCCTGATTTACGGCCTTGTTCTATATACTTCTACTTCTCTTTGTCAATATCTCTTTTTTTAATATTCTGTCCCACTGGTGGGCAAATGCCTCCGCCATTCTTTTCCAACTCTACCAGTAAAATAAAGTAGTTTTTTCGTATCTGCTGTGTGCCCGGTGCCCGCATAATTCTATTAAACTTCACATTTGTCTTTTTACGTCATTATAAGTCAGGTCGCACATGATTATATGAAATCAACCAAATACTACTAAGTGTGAATTTCACTCGTATTCGAACTAGACAAAATATTTCTCCAGCGCTTGCTGTACTCAACGATACAATACGTACGTTACACGGAGGTAGATATTCTGAACGCTGCCGGCACAATTTTATGTCACTTTGACGATCTTATCAAATGTGCAAATGCGGCTACTCATACTAGCCGTTCAGGGGTTGCCAACATGTTTTGTTTCTCAGTAATGTCAGATTGAATATTACCACAAGTATATTGAGATGCAGTTTATGTTGTAGGTCATTTTAGATCGAGGATTGAAAGGAAATGTCAAGTAAACAGGCGTGGTAGCGATGGAATGTAACTTATGAAACCTTAAGTTGTTGTTAATTTCTGTCAATTGTTTTTGTTTGAGTTGAGTTATTTCTCGGTACACTGGTTGATTTTGGGTTTCTGGTTGTAACTTCATTCGAATTGTTGCCTGTTCTTCTCCATAGAGATCTACGCTAGGGAATGGGCAACTACAGTACTTTCACAGTTTTTATGTCTTGTGAATGGGACTGTAGCTACATTTAATGTTCATCTTTGTTTCGACAATTCAAAAGTGCCTGTAACTGGCCTACTAGAAATAAATTCTTTGATATTGATTTAGGGTGAATCTCTAATTAACGCTAAGAGATAACGCGAAGTAACCGTCTGTCTTAATAGTGAAGATACCAAAACTTATGAAAAATCGCATGATTTGCATTCCATGGGAAATATTTCTCACGCCCTAAAAAATTTACATAGAAACCACAAAAATGTTGCCAACCCCTTCACCCCAAAGCGTACCATGTTATAATAATGAAACAGAGCATACCTCAGGGACATGGCAGACAAGGACACCTGTATAACAGTCTGTTTAATTAACGCTCAACTTCACTGCTAGATGAAGTTGTTACTGGCTTGAATAAAATAACGAGGCTTGCGTCATGTTGCCTTATATCGGAGGCAATTTCTTTTATTTTTGCACTGTGTCCCCTGATTTTGCAGAAGTCACCTTTATAGTCGTTGACATAAGGTTTAAGTCACAGGTAAGATAACTGTAAAGGATTTTTACTGTGAGTGTAAGGGTGATTATGGGAAGATGGGACATGTCGGGAATGTTGATAATGGGAGGTGATTGTGGCGTTTATCCTTTTTTTTTAAGATGGTGATTAAAGTGCGCAAATTTTTGGAGGAGGGAGGAGATTCTTGGCGTGTGGTCTACATATCTTATTGGGATAGGATAAGAGATGACCTGGAAGATTTTTTAGTCATCATCATGATCCAAAGCCTGATTTCACCGGTGCCAAGCTCCACGTTCATAAGCCAGTTTTTACTTCCGAATATTAATTTGATCCATACTAAAAGTCACGTCAAAAAATCTTCAATACATGACTTCTTTGTTAAGGTCTACAGATCATTCTTATTTTTCATATTTGGCAGTACCAAGAGATCAATTCGAAGTTATATAAATTAAAATTAAAACTGGAGTCAGTTCATAAACTTCACCTCAACCTACCACCTCTATCTTAATTCTTCCATCTGTAATTAAAAACCGATGCATCTAATTATCCAAAAGAATACAAAAAACAAGAACACAGCAGCACATTTCAAAACCTTAACCCTCAAAGCGGCTCTCAATTCAGTAATAACGTTATAACAATAGACCATCCGATGGGTTGTAAAATTTTATAGTACGAACCCACTTAACCTGTAGCATGTCGTCCCCACGAAACAGGGGCACTTAACCCTAATAGTCACGTCGTTACAGTAAATACTCAATGGATTTTAAACCAAGATCGCATTCTGGCTTACTTTAAAAAAAAATTAAATTAGGCTGGACTTTAAATATATTTTTTAGGCGGGATTTGTGTTCTTTACTTCTAAATTCAAATGTTTTTCTCGCGATGTTGTATCAGCTGACTGGTATAGCTCCACCAGATTCGCCGCGAAATAGCAAGTCACATCGGAAAGGGGAAACAGAAACAAGGCAACCATTCACTCCATATAAGGGTATCAACTACCACCTGAACGCTTAAAAAGTCTTTAAAGCTTTTTGAGGTATATAAGACCTCCTTAGTGGACGGTGCGACAGACGAAAGATGCGAACTGCGAAGATACAAACACCCTATCCCTCCACACTTGATCAACCCGGAAGAACACCTGCCGCCTGGATACGAACTGCAGCGGCCAATCTGGAAATCTCTTATAAGATAGCGGGCCCAAGTTGGCCGCTGTAGATGTTAGTTATAGTTGCCAGTGTGGAGCCCCGTTTCAGGATAAGCCTAACCTGTCCTGGTAGACGAGCAGCACGTTGAGGAGCAGTTTGGGAGAGCCCTTTGTGCAGCAGTGAGACCACTGCTGAACATAGGGCTCTCCCAAACAGCTCCTCAACGTGCTGCAACAGACTGAGCTGACTGAATGTGGGTTAAAATTAGAATTGAAACTTAGCGCTTTGCCCCGAGACCAGCTGGCTTGTTGTAAACCGTGGCGTATGTATAGATCTTATGCTGGTTCAACAGGTTGGTAATGTGGTGTGTGTCTATGGGCCTTAAGATGCCTGATAATAAAAATGATTGATTGAATGTTCGGGATTTTTCGGGCCGGGTTGACAACTTGACAGTTGGCGACGCTTCGCCACGATATGCGTCGTCACGCCATTTTTTGGTTTTACCCGCGAGTATAGATGCTTCATATCAATAACAGTCATTCGTCAGAACCGAATAAAGGCACGGTTGGCGCAGTGGCTGAGCGATTGGGTGTTACGCTGCCTGTCGCGAGATCGAACACCGCGCGGAACAAATATTTGTTTGACCTACAGATAGTTGTTCCGGGTCTGGCTGTTTGTATATGCCAGTTTACATGTTTGTAATTGCACCCACGATACAGGAGAAATTCTTAGAGTAAGGAAAAGTTTAAAAAAATACATTCACATTTTACAAAATACATAGTTACCACAACTTAACGACTGCCACTTCGAACACAAGGAAACAAAACAGTGATTCTTAACCTTTAAGCCCGCTAATCATGTTAGTTCTAACGATAATGCTGAGAACTGCAATAATAAGCCGCAATTACTTTAAAACAAGACATTACGTAAGTCGGTTAATGAGTGTTTTGTAACTGTGGGCAATGGTGGTCATAAGTCAATGGGGTAGGTGATCGGTGAGATCACCTACCGGTCTGCAGTGGCGTAGCTTGAGAAAGGGCCCTTGTATCAAAATAATAACGTTGGGGCCCTTTTTTGCCAGACGGTCTTGGATCGTATGTTATGATTTTAATGAAGGCAAGAAGTTCAGTAAAATAACACCTATAGCTTTAAACCTATGTAGCCCATATGAAAATAATATAATATAATCATTAATGAAAATTCTGTTCACTCATTTTTGTGCAAATACGTCTTTATGTTACGATTTTTTGCTTACCTATACATGTATGTGGGTCCCATAGTTTGGGGGCCCCCATATTTTGATACAGCTAGTACGGCAGTAACCACGCCGCTGGGTCTGGAATACTATGGGCCCTTAAAGTCAGCCAACGTGCGGTCGTACCAGTACAAGCAGATTGTGGATTCGACTCTGGATACTGGATTTTGCCAGATGATACTCACGTCTTTTTACCATAGGGGTGGCAGAAACCACGAAACGCCACCTGCTACGATCCCTACATACGCCTTTTGCCTCGTTCACGGTCATACACGCACGCCGATTGCGAGTACTACGCACCTGAGTTTTCTGAAGAACGTCACCAATATATGTCCTAAGGCATCCTTTCCCATCATCGCCACTCACATCTGCTGCTGAGAAATTCCTGATGGAAAAACCCAACAACACTTGACCCGGAAATGGAACCCAGGACTTGAAGCTCAGCAGTCGCACTTGCGACCACAAGACCAACGAGACAATCCAAATTATTATGAATGTAAAGCCCAATATTCGTCACAGAATTAAAAATATGGCGTTAACTTTCAAAGACTATTTCAGTGTCTATATTGCAAAGCACAAAGCACAATATTCATATTTCCCAATATTTTACGACCATTTCGATTATCATGTAATTTAAGGGCTCAGATTTTCTATCTTTACCGCTTTATTTATGGCCTCAAAGTCAGCTTGGCCTTTGACCAATTTACCCGGTAGTTGCACTCGCTGTGATATGCAAACAAAAAGATGATGATATCTCCGGTCAGCAATTAAATGATTACGATCGTTTTAATTTATCTTACAATGACAGAATTTGAATATCTGTGAGTTTGGAATTGCTTCCGCATAGTACTTATTGTTCGCATTTGTGTATAGTGTGTGCTTGGTTTCGATTTATCATTTTACGTGCATTATTTGTTAATACATACTTCTTCAGATTTCTGCATCTTTGGGATACTACCTTTGGAAAACGACTTAAGTTTAACTAATTCTTCAGATATTTGTTTTTTTAAGGGTTATGATCGTATTTAAGGAACTTTTGCGTTTTTGTTTAAATCTGGGAAAATTTCCTAGTATGAAAAATTACACCGACAGTAAATAAATAATAAAAGTAAGGTTTATTCTTTGCTTCAAAACACATTGTAAAATAGGTACTACACAATTACTTGAAGTTTTCTAACTCCAAGAAAAAAAAACTTTGAAAAACTAGATCGATTGAAAAATGGAATTCTCCAATGCATCGTATGAGAACAATAATGACAACAATTTGAAATTGGAATGTTTCTATCTCGTTGTAGTCGGCACGTATTGTGCGTGCGCGCATCGGTAGCATCCTCAGTCTTTGGGAAACCGATCAGGGAATAAGCATTTTTAAACAAATGATTTTACGCACAGATTCCCTTGACCATCAAAAACATCTGCAACTTTACCTCGGTTTTTCTCTCAAAAGGAACTCATTATACAAACCTAAATGAGACTTAAACTGGAACCAAACGTAACTGGCGAAATGTGTGTGAACTATACTAGGTACACCTCTGGCCAACTCTTCGGGGATTACAGGCGTGACGTTATGTTACGTGAAGGAACTGATTATTTGGTCGATCCCTAGTTCTTAGGGTACAAATTACCTAAAATGACCCCTTTCTATTTTTAGCGAAACTAAATGAAAATGGAGTAATTCCGCTTACTTCCACTTGTAACTCGGAGAAATATATCTGACATACACTGTTTTAGACTTTCACGGTTTTTTACTACACTTAAAGTGCTATGTATATCTGACATAGTTACGGTTCCTAGTGAAAATAGCACAATTAAGGATCGAGTATCGTGAATTTCTTTCTAAGCTGTCCCTGAACGGTCCACCTCGCCATTCTCGCTTGACAAATCTTCTTCGTGCTTTACGCTCGCACAGTTTAACGTACCAATTCTTTTTTGCTTCGTTCAATCAAATCATTTAACCAAATTGTAACGAACGAACACCCATCAATGATTTGTTTGCAAGCAGCTTAGCGGCAATTAGTACTGCCTTGCTAAAAGCTATGTTTTTTGTGACGAATTTTAACAGTATCAAATTTTGTCTTAATTATTCTTTGTTAAGATTAATTATATTATTAGAATTATGCTTAGATATTAGTTTGTGCAACAATATGATTGCTAACTATCTCCATAGTTAGCAATAATATTGTTGCACAACTAGGCTTGGGCTTTTTGTTGATTGCCTCATTATAAATGTTTGTATTGCTAGCTGTAAGCCACCCAAACACAATAAAATAAAATAAATAATGGCCATTATCACTCCATTTTCCTTTAGTTTCGATTCTTGTGTATTGGAATTAAACATACCCAGCAAAAAATGGGATACACCGTGCTTAATCTTTAGGAGATTATAGAAGAAAGTGTCTTCTTCTTTCGTGTCAATAGTAAAGTTTAAATTTCTTTGGCCCTGTAGTACGTCTTCATTATCAGAAATGAAGACATCCGCAAGAGAACCAAGGTTACCAACGTAGCCCTAAGAATTGCCAAACTTAAGTGGCAGTGGGCAGGTCACATTGCTCGCAGAACGGATGGCCGATGGGGCCGAAAAGTTCTGGAGTGGCGACCGCGAACCGGAAGACGTTGCGTTGGAAGACCTCCCATTAGGTGGACCGATGACCTGGTGAAGGTTGCGGGAGTCCGCTGGATGCGAGTCGCATGGGACTGGTCAATGTGGCGACACTTGGGGGAGGCCTATGTCCAGCAGTGGACGTCTTTCGGCTGAAATGATGATGAATGATGATAGTACGTGGATTCGCGGCGTCTGTGGCGGCTTTTAGGTCATCTAAACTGCAGATTTTGGGTCACTTTGGACAATCCAGTAAGTAGGATATCGTCTGGTCCAGAGCACCGCGTTCATGGAGTATCGGAGAATAAATGATAAGTAACCTTATCCCACGATCTGTCCACGAAGTAGACACAATAGTTAAACAATGGCGTCTCGACCAAATTGGTCATTTGACAGCTCATGATTTATACACACATCAAAAAAAGTTTGCGATCACTTTGAAAAATCTAAATCTTTTTTGTTACTGTAGATTATATTATGAACAAAATAGTTTTATTTTTTTATTTCAAACAGGGTATTTCTATTTAAAGAAAACACACAACAAAGATTTTTTCTTGATAAAGTTCAATTTAAAAAATTATATCAGCTTATGCTAGTGATCACAACAATTTTTAATCTTTCTAGTACTTCCCGAATATGGTTGAAAAAGAAGCTAACCTGAACAGTATAGCCAACACTCACATGAATAATATTCCATGCATTCGCAAAATAAAACACTATACAGTTCCTATACCTCTACAAACCCTTTTATTTCTTTCTTTCTCCTGCTTACGGAACGATAAACAATATAAAATGCATTACTGCGTCAGTCATATTACAGTAATAAGCAATTGTTTCTCTTGTCGGCACTGATACGCTTACCGGGATTGTATTGTGATTGTAAACATAGGTAGAGTATCCACTGAGAGCGAAACTTTTTGTTTAATTAAGTAGAAGGAACTCCGGTGCCGCATTTGAGTTTCTTCCATTCCTCGGAAAGCACGTTAAGCCGTTGTTGGTAGGTAGTCAGTGGCCCGAAAGTCTGGCAACCAGTCTTACCAAGGTGTATCGTATTACCCAGTACTAAATGGTTATGGAGGTTAGATAGATAGTCGCTCCATGTTAAATACTGGTATTCAGCTACATCCAGTTAGACTGAAAGCCGACCCCAATAGTTGGGAAAGGGCTAGGCAGATAATGATCAAGTTGATTCGTTAACAATTGTTTGGATAGTTTAATTTCTAGTGCGACTGCACTATATTTCTATTCAGTGAAGATAGGTAGGTACTTAGTTGGGGACAGAACTATCCCATTATTTATGACTAAACAATGGGATCATGAGGGTAATTGTCATTTACACCTATTAAAAA
Source organism: Xestia rhomboidea (assembly GCA_963853795.1). Lineage (NCBI taxonomy): Eukaryota > Metazoa > Arthropoda > Insecta > Lepidoptera > Noctuidae > Xestia > Xestia rhomboidea. The sequence continues at coordinate 10,964,510 of OY970778.1, forward strand.
AAAACTTTTCCGAGTTATAGACATGGTGTAAACAACCTCATCACGAAGTCGTCAACCAAGCATTCTGTACATCAAACTAAGTAACTTTACGCAAAAATTATTGCTGGGAAACGACTTTTTTTTGGGGGTGAAAAATCGTGTTTTGTGATAGAACTCAATGTAACGCACTCAAAACATTGTGCTGATAGATGAATTGAATAGTACGGGGGTTGTGCAGGTGTTTAAAGTAAAAATCTTACATTAAAAACTTGTATTAAAAAAAAAAAAATTAAACATCCATCCATCTTCACAAACTTTCGCATTTATAATATTAGTAGGAAATAAGTAGGATATATGCAGAGATGCACTTAGCTAGCTTGGCTTTACTTAGTTACTTAAGTATGATCACATCAAATTATGACCACCAAAAAAAGCGATAAAACATACGTGACGCTACGTCAAACGGTAAATCCAGGTAATATAGTAATAGAGCAATATCTAGCTTCGCTTATTACTGGAAGGGTTCCCTAAATGGCGTAGAATTGACTTTATGATATGAAACAATTTAGTTAACAATCCGCAAGAACCTATGACTACGTTTACCAATAAAATATTATTGCTTGATTTAGTTGCCTTCTTTGTAAATGATTCAAAAAATATTTTTTTGTTAGAGTTTATTTCAAACTACTACACGAAATTGAGTTATTTTATCGTTGAAACTGTGTAAGTTATTCTCTCATGTGGGCCCAAACTGAGAGTAGCTCTATTTATGCCATGGTTTCCACGATTCATGCAGCAGTAAGTTTTATAATGAGAATTTTACACTTAATCAAGCTTATCAATGTAGTATTGTGTCCGTATAGACGCTGCTAAAACGTAAACGGATGAATTCACAGTCTATTGAATTTACAAAATAGGCATTTAAGTATCGGTCCTGAAAACGGTGCATTTGGTGCTGAATACGACGTCTCCTTGTTTCCTGATGAATTGCAGGTGAATTCTAGGTACACATCTGTTAATCATTTGAGGAAATAAGCGTGATTTATGTGTATAGAGCTAAAATATTACTCCGCCTGCAGCCAGGTCAACCAACCTACCCCCCAACTTCACAGATCACAATATAATTTCATTACCCGTTAACTTCAAAACAGCCTCTAAAATTGCCACTCTCGACCATTACTTACACACATTATCATACATTCGCCAGGCTAAGTGCGGCCGCATCAGACTGGGTCCAACAAAAGGCCGGGAAGTCGGTGTGCTAGTCGATTACAGGGAAAGTCGCAAGCACCTCGTTAGGCCGTAACATAATAATCGCAATTTGCTATTACCTACAGGCCACACGTAGTAAGAGCGTCCTGACAGGCACTTGGGATGAGTAACCGTGAAAATAATAAGCTGAACGATAGTGTTTTATAAGAGGTTGTGTGCGCTTGTTGTGGTGGAGCTTTCTGTGGCTTAAAGAGGAAGGCACCTTTGAATTCCAGTCAGTACGGATAGCTGCATTCGTTGGATAAGCTACTTGGTATTAAAGTGTAAAATTGATACACAAAAAGAGAAAGCTCATTGCATGCATTGCGTTTTCTATCTCTACAACGATATTCAATAGGATTAAAATAAGTTTTTCGATAAATATTTTTGACTTTTCCAACATCGTTTCACATAATTATATTATAACAGCCTCATGGATTGATCTACCAACGTCGGCCCATGGATAACTGATCACAGCGCCATCTCGTGCCACACTAAGCAACGAGGCTTGTGTCGTGGACACCAGACAGTTGATATACTACATATATACTTTTTACATACACATTATTATTTTTATTATGTACAGAGTTTTCTCCTTGCCTCCGAAAGTACGTTTACCCGTTGATCTCAACTGTCATGTATAAATCTTTGACAGTCGATAAAAGTAGTTAGTGGCCCAAAAGTCTGATAACCTGTCTTACCAAGGAATATTGTATTACCTAGTACTAACTGGGTTGTGGAGGTCAGTAAGCAGACGCATCCGTATAGACTAGAAGACTCTGATAGTCATTTTTCTAAGAACTATGCTGCATATCACAATGGTTTCCAAATACTCTGTAAAACTCATTAAGTTTTGAAAATTACTCATTAAGACTAAAATAACTTGTCCAGTGATTCGGTATCACGACCAAAATGTCTTATTTATAGTGGTTAATTTCATTTCTAATGAGGCCTTTGCCCAGCAGTGGGATGACGCAGGCTAACAGTATCATTATCATTAGAGGTTCATTGTTCCTAAAATCAACACTCGTTAACAATTCTAAAACTGTTTTAAAGTGAACATTGAACACAATCTACATCAAATCTGCATAAACTAAAAGAACCCATCGGTTTAATCTTCGCCTATAACAATACATCATCCAAGCGCACAGGGTGCTAGGTCGCAAGTCGGTTGGGACAAAAATAAACAAATCCACAACAGTGTTACAGTTCAGGGCATGCGAAAATAAACAGCGATATGTGCTGCTCAAACACTTGACAGTCCCATTACCGCGAACTATCACTGCACACTGCACACATGCAAATATTGGAGAAAAAATACTAGTTTGTAACTATTGTAGGTAGGAGGTAGAATGGGCTACAGTAGGATGTCTTGGGAAGACAAATATAGCCAGTTATGATACACAGAATTAAAAAAAGACAAATGGATATTTGTCAATTTGTACATTCTTTAAAGAGTTTTTTACCGGATCTGACGAGTATTTGATTTAGGAACATTTAGAATTTATGTTTGGAGGAAAATCTGTGTATTCTTCAAACCTTCAAACACCTTTTTTATGTATACTTAAGTTAGAGTAAAGATAAAAACAACCCACTTTTGTACTTAACGCGATTATTTTTAATACTAATACCGTTGCGTAGAGTTTACATTATTTTAAAACTTTCTTGCGAAATACAACAAACAGAACTGACCAATATTTTGCCCATCTCCTCGTCAATCGTCCCACAGTGTATCACCTCTCACTGCGAGGCGCCGGGGCGCTGACACGCAATTAAATAATGCTCCAAGTGTTCACACTAAATTCAATATCTCGCAGCCAACTCTTTTAGATCTACGAGCGTTATGATTCGGTTACCACTACCCTGAGCTATTTATTCTCGATAGGGCTACATTTCTCGTTAGAGATTTTGGTAAGAAACCTACATACCATTATAATCTTTTTACCCTTATCACATGTTCACTGGGCTCAGCGCAACACGTTTTTTTCTTCCATTCTCCCTTGTCCACCATTACGAGAGCTACAGCCTCCCAAAATGAGAAAGAACTTTTAAAAATGAGAAGGACTTATCTAGGGTCTTAAAATGAACATGGACAAAACCAAGGTCATGATGAATGCCCATGTCACACCCACTCCTATCAAGATCGGAGACTCTACATTCGAAGTTGTAGACGATTATGTGTACCTGGGACAAACGGTCCAGTTAGGTAGGTCTAACTTCGAGAAAGAGGTCAATCGTCGAATCCGACTCGGCTGGGCAGCGTTCGGGAAGTTGCGCGGTATCTTCTCGTCCAACTTACCGCAGTGTGTCAAGATGAAAGTCTATGACCAGTGTGTGTTGCCAGTGATAACATACGGGACCGAAACGTGGTCGGTCACAATGGGCCTCATCAGAAGGCTTAAAGTCACCCAAAGGGAATGGAGAGGGCTATGCCCGGAGTTGCCTTGCGCGACCGAATCAGAAATGAAGACATCCGCAAGAGAACCAAGGTTACCGACGTAGCCCGAAGAATTGCCAAACTTAAGTGGCAGTGGGCAGGTCACATTGCTCGCAGAACGGATGGCCGATGGGGCCGAAAAGTTCTTGAGTGGCGACCGCGAACCGGAAGACGTTGCGTTGGAAGACCTCCCACCAGGTGGACCGATGACCTGGTGAAGGCTGCGGGAATCCGCTGGATGCGAGTCGCACGGGACCGGTCAATGTGCCGGCCGACACTTGGGGGAGGCCTATGTCCAGCAGTGGACGTGTTGCGGCTGAAATGATGAAGGACTTATCTCACTTTCAGCTGTTGTCTGTCATGCCAGATATATGATCATCTAATTGTACGGGTTTTGGTATTTTTTAAATATCAGGTGGATGCCTCGTTGGTCTAGTGTTCGCGCGTTTTTTCCATAAGGAATTTCTCAGTAGCAGCCTAGGAGTCTGGATTTGTGTCTGATTGATGGCAATAGACTCACCCCCTGTTACAAGGGACTTAAACCTAACTGGCGATATGTGGGTGTACTATTGTTGTGGGATACACCAACAACCCTTCGGGGAATACAGGCGTGGGTGGAGGTAGACGGGAATTAAGGTAATCATAATCATCATTTAATGCATTCATGTAGCTTACAAGTTGTTACAAAGTATATAGGTTTCATACATGAACCCCGCTAGGGCACAGCAATATAAATAGTTTAAAGCGCTACAGTGTCACTAAAAATAAACAAACCACTTAACAAATACTAGTTTTAACATGTCTAACAGGTATCCAACATTTGTAATTTATATAAGTAAGTAGCTTTCATAATGTGTAAAACGATTTTAATAAAATATATTTTTGGAGACTGTTTTTAAATTTATTTTCGAATTCTTAATTGAAGTTGGAAGCTTGTTATAAATTTCCACGCACATGGCTAAAGGTCCTGAATGGAACATAGTTAATTTTGAGCTGGGTAAAACTAATTCATGTTTGTTTTGGCGTCTAACACTGCGATGTTGTGGGTGTGTCGTGAATGTTATTATGTGGATGCCACTTTGATACCCAGTTTTTGAAACGAAAATCATTGACGTTTCAAAATTAAGTCTAACGACACAGTTGGCCATCTGGAAACGTGCTTTGCTAACACACATCATTAAAAAAAAAATTAAACAAATAAACTTCATAACTCATTCCTAGTCCCATTTACGAACAAACAAACACACGAGAACAAATAGTACGTAATTATTGAGCGCAATTTAAGAACAGTTGTATGTAACAAAACACGCTTAGTTTCCTCAGACAGTTCCCACAGGCTAACTAATAGTCTGTCCGTTCAACAAAATATTGTGTTCGCACTGTATTTTTGCATCACTTTATATGCAGCTAAAATTTCAACGGAAAATATCCCCGTGATTGTTCTTACAATCGATCCGAGAAAGCTCTCGATAGTGATGTTTCTATTTCTTGTTATAAATGGTGTAAGATGATATTTTATCTGCAGTATTCGTTACAGGTTATTAACATGAATGAAATGAGGTTTTATTAAGATAGAGGATAAGGGGTTTAATTTGATTACAGTGTGAATGAAAGATATTGCCTAAGACGTAAATAAAAACACCCTTGGAAAGCATCTGCTAAAAATACTGTAATAAAAATGAGAGGTCTACCATAAGACTGATGTCCATAGGTTTGCAACTTTGGTTTCTAGTAATTAACAGAAGTGAGACACCAAAAAGCAAAAAAGGTAACATTTGAAAAGCATAGGGATCTCCAACAATATTTTTAAAGAAATATTCAGACATCAATAAAATTAAGGGCCGTGTAAAAAAAAGTTTCAAGTATTTGTAGCCGTTTTGAAAAAGCTGAAGCAGACAGATATTTTATATCAGTCGTGTTGACATTCATTTTAATCGAAAAATCCTTCACTAATTACGTTTTTCTATCCAGTGACAGTTTTAACTAAGTTGTGCAACAAGCCCGATAGTGCAATAGATACTTCTTGTGCAACAAAGCCAACCGAGGAGAAAATGCCAACACTTTACCTTTTAATAAATGGTAAAAACTATCAGAATGGTTGCAAGTTACAATAAATCAAAGTGGAACAATTTACCATCTTCAAGATTATCGTTAGCTAGTGTTACTAAATTTATAAAATCACCAAATAGAGTTTGGAAAAGCTAATGGACTGGTCGGATCACGTTTCCAGGATGAGTCAGGACATATATGGGCCAGACCCGTCACATAGTGGTTGCCTAGAGAAGGTCGTCGTTACTGAAGCAGGGCGAAGAAACGCTGGCGTGACGATTTATACTTGTTCCTGACTGATTTGCCAGAGAAGGCAAAACACCGAGAGAGTTGGAAAGGAAAGCGGAAAGCCTTTGCCCAGTAGTGGGACAGAGTAGGCTAAACAAAAAAAAAATATCGCTGGACATTAACACACAGCGCCATCTAGTGCCACACTAAGCAACGAGGGTTGTGTCGTGGACACCAGATAGTTGATATACTACATAGATACTTTTTGTTTGTAAATACATACTTATTATACATATAAACATCCATTATGCTCACCACACAAACATTTGCTCCAACCGGGATTCGAACCCGGGACCCTAAGAACGTAAGGCAGCCTCACTACCGCTGCGCCATTCGGGTCGTCAAATAATATGAGTATGTATGACTTTGCTTTTTGTAGGACAACTCTAGATTTCTTCTTTAGACGAGTTTTCCAGTAGGCATAAACTGAAGCTTTCGAAAAACAACTTTTCGCTTAGTAATTTATTGTAAAATTGTGATGATTGGGTGTAGGTAACAGCCAATACATAAACCAAAATTAACAAATGAACAATCGAATTTTGAAAAAAAAAACTGCTGTCAAAATTCGTGCCAATTCCTTCATTTTTGACAAGCACAGATAAACAATCAATCAGCCTATCTTATCGATTCATAAATTACATTATTTATTTTTCGATTTAACCTGCATTAACGGCACTAGCACTACCAACATTAGTTTTAGTTCAAATGACACGGGCGCATAACTCACGTCATACCGACCATTACTGTAACTCAAAATGGCGGCCAACTATCAAAGAGAAAGCTCGCAAGCTCTCACATCATTCTCTATGGTCTAGTCTATGGCTTGCGAAACGGAGTGCAGATTAAAAAGGGTGTAGTAAATGAGGCTTTATTGTAAATTATTTAAAGATGATATTAGTTTGATGTAGAGTTTAATTTTGATCAGTTTCCACATATTGGGACCAATGTTTGGTGAATCTGCAGCCTGCCATGAACTATCATCATATAGTCATGACTTCTCCGAACTATTTATTTTCCAATAAACTGAACTGGTCCAGTACCCTTCTGTGAGTTAGGCAGTGCTAAATAACTGTATGAATATTTTGATGGCTTCCTACATAAATTTCAAACACTAACATCTTCTTTCGAAAATTGTTTAAGAAAGAATATAATATAATAAGAAGTTCTCTAAGAAAGTGATAAAAATGTAAAACCTGCACTATTCATTGCAATAAAAAAATGGCACTCTAGTGTCTGCCTTGATTTTGTTTTCATACCGAGGCATAAAATGAGGGGCCAGTAAATGGCCCGCCACTATGACCCATCAACGCCAACATTGGTCCAACATCTTACCTAGTGTGACAGGACTAAATTTATCAATTTACGAAGATTGTTCGTTGCTATTAACACGTTATGTTCGTGTCTCGGGGCGATATAGTTGCTAAATATTAAATTATTGAAGTTTCTCGCGCCGATAACACATGGTTCACCGTCCGTAATGGCTTCGTGATTTAACGAACTTCTTACTTTGTGGGCGATGTTAATCAATATATTGTATTTAGTGACTTGGACGGGATTGTAAAAAGACCTACTTGCACTTGGAATCAGGTTGGGCGAAAATATTTTCAGATTTTCTTTAAAATATGAAACTGACAAAAGTTTTATCATTTTTCATTTTATTTCTAGTTAACAGGGATGAACACAAATAAAGATACATGATTCACTGTATATATTCATCACATTTTATATAATCAATAATTTCATTTACATTAGAGTTTTTAAATAATTACAACATTTATAATGGTATAATCTGTGAATTTCAATAATAGTTATCTAACACGCCAATTTTTTTAAATCTTAAAATTAAAATAAAGTAACAGGTAACTATCTTACACTACAACATTCATTTATGAAATAAATAATTGTGTTATTAAATATGAAGATATTTTAATTGTTTTAAAATTCAACTTGTCGAATAATAATATTTAAACTTTGAAATACAGTTGCAGATTGCAACCATCAAGGAATATTAAATGTTAATGAATATTAATCATTATAATTATGCAAACAAGATTTGGTGTTGTTCTAAGGTTACGTCGTATAGTACAATTCCATAACATTTTATGTTTTTCCTAATAATCTACGACATAAACCAAGATCAGCATCACAACCCATTGGGGCATTGAGATCTTATCATGAAGAATTTGTATACACTTTATAAGGAATGCTATAAGATATCCTATGAGATACACTATGAGATAGATAGAATATAATTTTCTACTGTGTGTATAATAGAATTTTGTCTCATGTCTTCCCTCTTAAGTCTTGTAGTTAAGTAACTATAATTAACTACATTGAAAAGACAAGCGATTAGCACAACACCGAATAGTCAAATAATTATAATTATATAATTCAAATTCTCATTTCATTATCACACTCGTTTTTTTATAAAAGAACTAATATTGTCAGTGGCACCTTTTGATTTGTAACTGCTTACAATTTCACATTGTACCTACCAGAGAAAATACAACCTCGGTTCCCTTCGTCAACTGCATGTACTCTAAGTCATTATAGTATATTATGTTTTTACTTTAGTTATGCAAATAATTAGTCCGTTAACAAAGCAGATAAATGCATAATTAAATCATGGCACTCCAAAACTGTAAGCACTTACAGCTTATACAAGTCTTCAGCCTAAAATATATTTTAAAATTGACGTTGCTGTAAATAATTTTGAATATAATCGCTGTCCTAGAAATTAATTATATAAATGTATAGCTTTAATAAATAATCAATTTCTTTTAATTGACTCTTTTAAGCCGCTAAAATATAATAATTTGTGTAAATTGCAAATAATTGACTCCTAAGACGCTATGAATACTATTGGACATTCAAAATAATTTTAATTAATTTACAATAATTCTATTCATAAGATATGTTAAACTATAAAATAAGCAAAAACAATTTAATTTTATAATTATTTTTCTTACTAGTTTCAATTCAATTCCGTATTTCTACCATCGCTGTTGTATTTGGTGTTATACAATGAGGAAACAATGAATTATTAGTGTTAGGAATATAGATAAATATTATGTGTTATAGAACTATTTTACAATATCAGAAAGATTCCACTACATTTGGAAGAATCAACAAGTCCTTTATGAGCTTTTGGCCGATAGAGGTATTAATATTTTGAATATATATATATGTTTGTACATATTTATAGTACATAAGTATACATGAGCAAATAGATAGCATACATAGAATCAGGACTCTAAATAGTATCTACAAGGCACGCAAATAAATTTTTAGACAGCCATGATTTTATAATTTTAGTGTCATAAGTATTTCCAAATATGATAAAGTAAGAGTGTTGTCTTTTTACTAAACTCCATTCATTCTAAACCCTATACGGAGAGATTTTTTACAGTTACATTTTTTACATCGTAAGCATCGTAACTGGATTTTAATCGAATAATTATTTTTTTTACCGAATAATTATAATATAATTACATAATAATTTTGAATAATTGTATTATTCAAAAACAGCCAAGTATAATGTGTAATATTTCGTTTCTTTAAGTTTAGAGCCTAATTGTTACAATTTTAAATATACATTTTATAATAGATAAATAATAAGATTATTAATAAATCAGCTTCTCATTTGAAGTGGAACCCAACGGATGCGACGAGTGAATTAATTACATATATTTTCCTGCAAACAACAAGTATATTAATACTTACTAACTAAAAAAAATCACATACTCACAGCAAGTGCATATAGAACAAAAAGATTCCAACTATTTTACAAAATTCATGTAAAATCACACAAAACACTCTTCACCTAATTTTGATACTCTTGCCGATGGATTTCATACAAAATCAAATAACGCAACTGTGTGTAGTGAAGTACAGTATTTAATACACTTGATGCATGTGAAGTGTATTTCTGTGAGTTATATCAGTCAAAGTATCATGCTGTATCCAAAAATTATATGAAATTCAAACATGTGGTGTCAAATTTAAAGAACGCTAGTGTCACAATTAAAAAAATGCAAGTGCCAAATTCGAAAAATTCAAAATGGCCGATCTACTTCTATTTTCGTTCAATGTAGACGTGAAATCGAAACATTTCAAGCGTCGGTGGGTGTAAAAAAAAAAAAATAGCTTATCGAAAGTATGTATTAGTGAATTGAAAAATAGTGTCAAAATTGATGTGAGAAATTCAAAATGGCCGAACTACTTCTAATTTGGTTCAATGTTGATGTAAGGAAGTTTGCGGCTGTACTTACTGCTGTGAGAATAGTGAGGTGAAAGCGCAATGTTTGTCAGGATTTCTGGCATATGTTAGTATTATGGGTACAAATAATGTGTGGAAGCGTCTGATATGTATTGAAATGGGAAGCTGCGTATTCAATACATACATAATAAAGATTATAATTTATGTGGGAAATAATTGAGAAGTTTTGCAGACCAAAGACGTTTAGTGCAACGTCACGTTGACGTGGTGTAAACGTTCGCAGAATGTCTACGCTGTATCATCGCCTGATGCGAAGGCTTTAATAAACACAATATTCGCCTCTGGGCCTAGACAATTGTCTTATTTCTACGCCGATTCACAACAAGATTGTTGATTTTTGTTATAAATTGGTGTAGAAATATTAAGCTTTTTTCGATTCAATTTGTTTTATACAATTTTGACTTTTCTCTATCAGTTCATATCACTTTGTCTAGACCCCGGATTTTTCTAAGTCCATAACCATGGCGAAGCAAACATCATAGCATAGCAGATTCATCTAATACATCAATTTAACGACTTACCATCAAATCTACAACTACAATTACAAAGCTCTAAAATGCAAAAGATTAGAAAGAAGAAAAGTTTAAAGATTTGGAGAAACTGGGACGGATAAACTGAGAACGCGGCGCCTTGGTCACTTCCATGCCTAAAGCTTACTGAAGGTACTCTATCAGACTACGGTGTCCGTAGTCGTCAGTCGGTTAGCGATTTATCCGTGCCAGTTACACCGATCCTTAAGAGAAGAACATTGTAGTACTCACAATGGTTAGTATTAGCTGCCACGGTGGCATTGGTGGCCGCAACAACCGGCACCGCTGGCGTGGTTGGCGACGGGTTTCGATACCGAACTAACCAAACATTTGTTTAATGTTATCACCTGCAAACAGCCGTAAGCAGAACATATGCGTCGAAGCGACTAGCCTCTACACAACCCGTGGTATGTTCAAGTGCTTCTTTATGGAACATTATTTTAGCTAGTACTTTAGTGCATCCTCTTTTACACATTTTTTAATGTTCATGTGAGTTTTTTGAGGGGACATTGTATGAGCTAGTATTTCAGTGCATTCTTTTTGAATTTTCATCGTGGAAAATTACATGAGCTAGTACTTATGTGCATCTTTTTCATAAACCATTTTTTCTTCTTGTTAATTTCATGGTCCAGTATTTTCAGTGCATGTCTTTTCTTACACCATATTGGTTGGATAAGTGCGCTCGAACATGACTTTTTTTTATTTACTTCTTTTACTCTATAGAGAGGAGGCCTGTGTCCCAGCAATGGGAACATTGTGAGTTGATTAAAGATTATGCTGTTACTATTATAAAAACAAATGATTTGGTATCTTCGTGCAAATCTATCATTAAGTACATCTATTAGAAATCTTTTACTTACACGGTTAGCAAAACTTAGTGCAGATGGAACACCAAGTGCAGCGATTCCAAAGTATGGAGATCAGTGCTCTATCACGCTATCACAGGTGCACTGTGCAGTCATGATAATAAGGTCGAAGGTTGAACTTAAAAATTACTTTTATCTTTTACTTCTGACTACTCAGATACATGCTCAACTTTGACTTACGATCCAATCGGTGCCGTTGGCATATGAAGTCAAAGGCTAATGCACATTATCAACTCAGTAAAATAGTGGTTATCAGACTCAATAAAAATAATAAACTTAACAACAGAAACATAACCAAAACGAATTGAGTAGACTGCTTTCCTTGAAAAATCTGTGCAGCATGCTGATTTACAGTGATTTTTGCTTTCTAGGTTTATTGTCAGCTCCACGGATTTCGTAGCCCATAGAACACCATTTGGGTAATGTTATAACAGGCAACATTTAGAAATATAGTAGGAAGCTAGACAGTCATAGAAGTTGGAAGAGAAATTAAGAAGCCAATTGCGCTAAGTTCAGTACAATCTAAAACATTTATGACATTCAGACGATCAAGGAAGGGTTAGATGCAAACTAACAGTTTCGTAGCCAGTCTCAAGTGTTTGCACGTTGCTAGGGGAGTGAGATGAAACTTGACTTATGCTCTGGGCAGTTAAAGAGGTGCGATACCTATACATCAATTTATAACAAGGAGACTATCTACATTTAGCCTCTCTCACAGTGACTCATGTGCGTACGAAGCAAGTCATCGTGATGTTTTTTACTAGTAACAAAACAAGAGACAAGTGTTTCTTGACTTGCTTCTTTGAATTAATTTAAAAACAATTTCTGTGACTCTTATAAAAGAATCTGCTATAGGTAATTAAGATCCTAACAATGGTTTTAATACTTCCTAAAAGCTAAAAAAATACGACATAAGATTCTGGCTGCGTCTAACATAAAATTCTATTCGTAGAATTCTTTCTCGAACTGTTAATTTCTACTTAGTGGATTTGTACAGTGTATGCTCATGACATCTATAAAATAATGTTTTGCCAACTGCCTTCCTTAAAGAAGAGTCTTATGGCTTGATAATGAGAACATTGTAGCTGCCTGTTTTAATTTTGCATGCTCCATGTCGTTGCTGTTTGAGATTTGTCTCCAGCTACAAAAAGTTCAATTTTTTTATCAATGTTCTTTTAAAGAACTCGTCTGCAAAAACAAACGAATCTGCTTTTGGGCTTTCATACGCGTAGACTACATATCTGGGTAATTTTTTCGGACTCCTTAATGAACATTAGTCAAGTTCCATACCTCCCCGTGTCACACACATAACATCCAAGTCACACAGCTAAGCTTCACTTGACAACATCGATCGTGTTCGTTAACTGCTGATACTTACCAAATAGTAGGCCTATTATAACGATTCCAATCACTCCCATTATTATCATCATCTGGAAAGTGAAATATTAAAATTAATAATAAATATCGCTGGACATTACACACAGCGCCATCTCGCGCCACACTAAGCAACGAGGCTTGTGTCGTGGACGCCAGATAGTTGATATACTTCATAGATCAACCCAGTTAGTACTGATTAGTACAATATCGTTTGGTAAAAGGTCAAAGGGTAAAAGGGAAAAATTGCATGACATGTAAACTAGATTTGACATTTTTATTATAAGCAATTGACATATTTTATAATTGAATTTCTTAAATTTATCATTTGTAAGTTGATTTTTAGAAAATTTATAATTTAATTATTTTCATTTGACATTTGTAATTTGATAGTTTTGACAATTCTTGATTTAGTAGGTACTTATTATTATTATTTAACATTGTAATTTAATTATTTTGCTAAATTAGAGTCATTGTTATTGTCACAAAATTAGCATGCCGAATTTACATAGTTGGCGGAATATGAAGAAATAAAGAAGAAGTGTAAAATCTGTAAAATACCATATTTCAGGCAAATAAATGAATCTGAATCTGAATCTGAAGACTGGTTTTCAGAATTTGGGGCCACTGACTGCTTGTGTAACGACTGTCAAAGATTTACAAATGACAGCCGGGAACAACGGCTTAATGTGCTATTTAGTTGTTAGTTATAATGGGTGGTCACCCAACCACCGACCAACCTAAAGATCGGCCCGAGCGGCTGTTACTATTTCGCCCCAAGCTCCTCCATGACCGTTCATAAGTTATTTGACCACAAAATACTGATTTCACGTAGAACAGCTTTCGGAACACCACCTCGTGAACTACCGTGTAAATATTTGACTCCCTCGTCCTATCAGATTGATTAAACTGGCACTGTACACATGCTTACTGCTTACACTTAGCAAAATGATACTGTTACTGTAAGCCTGCGTTATCCCACTGTTGGGCAAAGGCCCCAGTTGTTTCGATCCAGGGTTATTGGGACCACTGATGGTTTGTTTTGTCTAGCTCGTCCCGCCATCTTCTACGAGGTCTGCCGCGACGCCTTCGAGATGTGTCAGGGCTCCAGAAAGAGGCTATTTTGGACGTGACGTGGCCAATCCAAGCCCACTTTAGCTTGGCGGCTTTTTGAGCAACTTCAGTAATTTGCGTTTTGGAGTGCAGTGTGGTGTCACTTAGCAAAATGCTGCCGTAATAATCATCGCTCAAAAAGAGACTGCTGTGTAATAAGTTAAGTAGTTTAAAATATTAGGTGCTTGATAATAAAGAACAAAAAAGATTACCTTAAGATTTTGTAACCAGAACTTGTTCTTCAAACTCTTGGCCTGCTGCTCAAATTGCGATGCCCCGTATTGCAGCGCATCTGAGGAACATCAAAGTAGTCAATTAGAAAAGATTTCTATACCATTGTAGAAAAAGTTGAAAACTGATTAGCATAGGAATGTACACATGTGCTCGATGTGTACACACGACGACCAATCAAGGTATGCAAAACCAGTTTTGGCGGATCTCTTATTGTACATGAAATCTATGCAAAGTGAGGCCATGTTAAACTCGCGGGCCTGTGGACGGTGAGCTATGGGCTAGCTCGCCGCCCGTCCGTCTCATGACGACAGGCAGTGTCGACGGCGCGTTCTGTTCCACGCGCGCCTCAAAGAGAGTCAGCAAAAAGAAAGGGGTCCGCAAGGGCCGATGCCTGCCGGGGCTGCGGGACTAATCGAAAGAGATACCGTGGCCCCGGAACACAAAGGGCGATGAAGGAACGTGGATGGGTTTTAGTCAGTAAAAGTCTGACACAGCTTGATGTGTTTGTAATTGTTGTTGGCAATGGGCTCGTCCTCTATTGGCGGAATGTGGGTATTACTGCTAGAGCCGTATCATCATCATTTCAGCCGAAAGACGTCCACTGATGAACATAGGCCTTCCCCAAGTGTCGCCACATTGACCGGTCTCGTGGGTCTCGCATCCAGCGGATCCCCGCAACCTACATACCTAAAGCTGTATACACTGTGCGTAACCCTCCGAAGACTTCAGGAGTAAAGTAACAATGACGGTCCTAATAGTACACTTACACGAAGTGCAAAGATGAGTCTTGTGTAGTTAAGTCACGTCGCGGGATAGAAGCTGCTCATAAAAGTTTTACTGGCACTTTGGTTTTAATAGTTTTCATACAAACTGAGTGTAAGCCGTGTGTGTTTTAGATGCAAAGACTTCTGTGGACCCGAATTTTTGAAGGTAAAAGTTATTAAAACAATGTTTTACCTGCTCTGTCGTCAAGTTCTGATAACTTCACATCTCTGTCGAGCACCTTGTCCATGTTCGTCTTCATTATGTCCACCACCTGAGGGAAAACCACGCGGAAATTATTATATGGTCTATTTTTACATAAACTTATTTTTCAGTAAAATTCTGCACCTTCATCTTGTAAAATGTTCAAAAGGAAAGGATTCTTTGTTCGTCTTTGGATCGCGTTAAATAGTGGTATTATTATACTCCAGTTTATGTTTATAACCCTGCATCTTCCTGCAGGGTCAAACCTTTAATGGTCCACTTGGAAGTCCCTGAACCGTCCGCGAATCCAAACGGGAAGCTGTAACTCCAACCTCGTACAGTGGGGCTTCTTCAATGGATCAGCGGTGGAGTGTGGGTGTGGAGCTGTGTCGCAAACTATGCTTCTCCTCCTGTCCTGCCCGCTGTGACCCAAAACATGCAGCCGAAGAACCTTTGCACTACCACCGACGAAGCCGCGAAGGTGGCGAAGTTATGGGCCATCATTATTCTCTTGCCCTTCTTCATCATCATGGACATAGGCCTCCCCGAAACTCTCTCCCTCTCCTTTTTTTCCATAATCGCCACGCTTGGCAGGCGGGTTGGCGATCGCAGTACGGTTCTTGCAAAAGCACAGAGACCGCTGTTGCCCGTTCTCTGGTCTGCTCTGGTTCTGGTTCCCTTAGTCGCCTTTTACGACACCCACGGGAACACATGGGATGGTGCTATTCTTTACTGTGCAGCATGTCTTCTTCTTCCATACTTCTCTATGACTCGTCACCTCAATAGACAACTCTTTCATGCCTTAAAAGTTATGGGTCAATAAAATATAATATATATATAAATATATCTTTGTTTTCACCAAAAGATTCCATATCAGTCAGCCGATTATCTTGAACTCTGTAAGAAGTATCATCTGCTACCACTGGTAGATCGACTTAGAATTGCAGACTGTTTATTCTTGTTGAAAATCCTCAATAATAATATTGATAACCCTGAGTTATTGTCAAAAATTTTTTTCAATGTGCCTAGCAAGACATTTCGTTTTAATCCACCCATACGTGTACCTCATACATCCTCGAATTATAGGCAGAACAGTTATATTGTGCGGGCAAGCAGAGTTTTCAATGACATATGCAAGGAATATGACTTTGATCCTTTCACAATTAGTGTGAATTCGGCCAGAAGGTGCTTAAGCCTAACATTTTTCAAGTAGCAGCAGGTTAATATTGCTTGGTTTTAGTCTTAGTATTATTTTCTATACTATTTCAGCTTTATACATTGCAAACTAGTTTTTATATAGCTTCTTACTTATTTAAAGCTGTGTTTTTGTGTTCTTGTGCTTACACCATAGATTACTATTATAAGACTATACGTGAGGACTTGTAATTGGCTTTCTGGTGACTATGGTTTCCTCTTTTTTCTGTTTTTATTAGCTGTAAGCCCTCCATGTAATAAATAAATAAATACATAATTTCGTGCAAGCGACACGAAGAAGAAGAAGTACGTACCTCATCAACCTGCGCCTGAGTCTGCTGCAACCGCCTCTGCGCGGCGATCTGCTGCGGGGTGCGCGGTCCTCCAATGATCTCGCCATCGGGCCCAGTCTCTCCCTCCGGTGGGGCGAGCCCAGTTTGAGTGGGTCCTGCTTCGGCAGCCCTGGAATTTGTGAGAGTTGAGGTATGATATTTTCTTTCTTCAAATCTCTACTAATATTATAAAGCGTCAAAGTTTGAAAAAAAAATCCTGCACAAAGGAAGCCACATTATCCCCGAGTGTCATGTGTTATGTTAACAAAATGGTATTTTTCTTAATTATTACTTTTTGTACTCTATAGTACTGCTGTCCTATTTGTCCCAAAGCTTGACTGGTAGAGAATGCCTTGTGGCATTAAATATGCTTATGTACCACTCTTGTACATGAAGTTTAAATAAATAAATAAATAATTTTCGACTATGTTTTGCTAATATTTTCATGTTATATTAAACTATCCGTTCATTTAACAGCCAGATTTTGGAATTTAGAAGCTATTTCGGTCCTTTTAAGATGTAGAAGTTCAGAAACAAGTATTTATTTTAAACTTCGCTTTTAAACAGCTAACTTAAAGTTGAAGTTTGTTTGCGAACAAAGTCGAACACAAAACTGGTAAACTAATTAGTTCAACTTATTTAAAACAATCTTACAGCTAAGTTATTAAGTAACAATTCCACGGACAGTTTTACTCCTTAAAAAAGCTACAAAATATCTACCCTTGTTACCTATCAGATCAAGTTTTTCCTCATACGTTTCAAAAAACAATTCTGGCACAAACATAACAGACGTCTGCCAATTTTCTACCGAAACCTATTTTTCCTCAATTGATTATATGAAGGCTAGGTAAAAACAAGTCAGTAAATAATACGTTTTATATCCCTAATTAGAAAAAAGCTTCGTACACGTTCGGCTAAGCTCGTTAGTCTTCGTCAACCACACGAACTTATGTAAGGCACTTACTCTAATTCCAGTTTTCACTAGGCAACACTTATGCCTTAATGAAAATGTTCTGTTGGATTTGTAACCCAAAGCTCAGCGCCCGTGGGTTGAAATTCCAACAGTACAATAATATTTAGCCATCCTTTAGGTTACTGAAAAACTACATCACAGACAGGCGTGTTAGATACTACATCCAAGGTAATTTAGAGGGTTGAAAAGTTGCCAAACATTGCTAACTTTGACGAGAGCTTTCTGCTCTATGGTTTATCTTACGTAAATAATCCGCAGTAGAAAACTAGGGTAGGTAACGATTGCGGGAAATGTTGATTTACGTTGATTCATGTTGATTTATACATAAGTTAATTCAGAACTGAGACTATTTGGAATGTTTTAATATTTTATTTAAAATAATAACGCGTCTTTGGGAAGGTTTTTTTTATATTACACTTGCGCTTGCTTGACGCGGGCGAACCGCGTCGAATTCGATATTTGTCCCACAGATTTTTACACTAACTTCGCCCGCGTCGAGTTCGATATTTGTCCCACAGATTTTTATAATATTTGTGTGTTGGCCTTCTCTTGACCTCTATCTTTTCCTGAGGACAGAGATATGAGGTCGACGATGGAACGAGCTAATCAAAAGAAGCCTCGCAATTTAAAAACGAAGATATGGCAAGAAATGAGGTGTATGATGTGATGACGAGTCAGAGAAGTATGGAAGAAGAAGACATGCTGCGCCGACCCCAAATAAATTGGGATAAGGGCAAGAGAATGATGATGATGATGATAATAACTCGTCTGTCATCCCTGAAGGGTTAATCAGAGGTCGGCGCATTCGTGTTCCACGCGCGCCTCAAAGAGAGTCAGCAAAAGGAAGGGGTCCGCAAGTGCCAATGCCTGGTCTGCGAGACTGTTCGAAAGAGATACCGTGGCCCCGGAACGCAAAGGGCGATGAAGGAACATGGATGGGTTTTAGTCAGTAAAAGTCTGACACTCCCTTCCGCTCCGTCCAGAGCGGGAGGAGTCATTTAATGATTTCCCATCCGAAAAAAGGGTTAATCAGAGGTGTTTCAACAGTGCACACAAAATTCACCAGTTATGTTTTCACGTAATTGGTGGCGCCTATTGCCATCAACAGGGCAGGAATCTTGACGATTGCTACCGAGAAAATCCTGATAGAAAAACCCAGCAACATTTTATTTGCTTGACCTGAAAATCGCACCCAGTCTCGACAGAGATAACGACAAAATCGCTAACTTTCAATCGCTAATAACTCATGAAAAAATTCGGTTGCAATAACGATGCTTGCGGGAAATGCAAGTCTCTACATCCAATTTGCGATTCTCGAAGGCATCGTTATTGCAACCCGATTTATTCATTAAGCAGCAATCAAAAGTAAGCAATTTTGTCGTTATCTCTGTCGAGACAAGTGCCGGCCCAAGACGAACGAACAAATTCGAACGAACGAACGAATTCGTGGAAGGAATGGGAGAGGTCTTTGTCCAGCAGTGAGACAAAATAGAGTCCACAAAAAAAAACCATTCCTACTCATTTTAATGTTCTCCTATCAGCTTAAATTCAGTAAAAGCCACACAATAAGCCATGAAGATTCTCAATATTACGTTTAGTTGCCACCGTAAGCTCCTGTGGACTCCGCTACCATGTTTCAACAGAAAATAATATGATGTAATTTATCTCGCGCCCTTGTCGTCAACCATGCTATAAAGTAATTAGAACAAAATTAATTATGTTTGTTATAAAACTGTTTGCGTTTCTACCACTTGGTTTATTTTTATCCATTATGTTTTATGAAACATACTCTCCAGACTTATATAAAACTAGCACTTCGCCCGCGACTTAGCCCGCGAAAATTAAGATAGCTCGGTTAATTTGCGTGATATAAATATAATTTACAACCTATGTTACTTCCTGATAATGTAGCTTTCTATTAGTGAAAAAATGGTTAAAATCTGTCTAGCTGTTTCGGAGCATATTCGGTACAAACAAACAAAAAAATCTTCCCTCTTTATAATAATTTAGACTAGCTAAATATAGCTATGTCCCACGACTTCGTCTGCTGTCTATGATGAAAAGTAGTCTAGGGCCTTGCCCAAGCCGTAACCAAAGTTATTAGATTAGGCCACCTGCCCAGTTGTTTAATATAACGATCGGTTTCAACCATATAGGCTTACAAAGGTGCTGTTGGAATACATTACCTCCTCCTTTTTTAGAAGTCGGTTTAAATAAGGAAGAGTCAGTTACAGAGACAGACAAATAGAAAGACTTTCTTTCCGATTTAAAATAAAAGTATGATCACTGATTCATCATCATCAGCCTCGTCTTTTCACAGCTATGTTGGGGGTGACTTCCAGTCTAGCCGGATGCAGCTAAATACCAGTACCTTACATAAAACGACTGCCTATCTGACCTCCACAAACCAATTAGTACTGAGTAATACGATACCGCTTTTTTTTGACACGGCCTGTCGTCATAAGATGGACGGACGGCGAGCTAGCCCATAGCTCACCGTCCACAGGCCCGAATACGATACCCCTTGGTAATACTGGTTGTCAGACATTCAGGTCACTGACTACCTGTAACAACTGTCAAAGATCTGCAAATAACAGCCGAGATCAACGGCTTAACGTGAACGTACTATTTAACTACTACTATTACTATTTACTACTATTACTATTTAACTATGTAATGTATGGTTACTCATCCGTGGACCAACCTAGGCGAACGGCTTAACCTGA
Source organism: Xestia rhomboidea (assembly GCA_963853795.1). Classification (NCBI taxonomy): domain Eukaryota; kingdom Metazoa; phylum Arthropoda; class Insecta; order Lepidoptera; family Noctuidae; genus Xestia; species Xestia rhomboidea. The sequence continues at coordinate 10,985,101 of OY970778.1, forward strand.
ACATCGACCTGCATAGCTATTCACAACGCTTCGATTCTCTATCTTTTGTTGACATTACGAAATCGAGCGAGATAGACATACGACTTTCCGAATCGAAAATCGAATCGAAGCCTTGTGAATAAGGGGCCAGGGCGGGTGTTATAATTTAGCCAGGAGCTTCTACAGCTCGAAGGATCACTGAATGTAGACAGAAATCTATTAAACCAGCTTTGTAATTGTACAAAGTTTTATCTTCAAAGTTATAGATTACCGTTTAAACGCCAACAAACCATAGACAAAGCACGTTTAGTCGATTTTTAAAGCATTTTTATGGTAGGTATTTTTAAAAAACGCTACTGGATAACTCAGATCTCCAGCCGCGTAAGAGGTCATTCACGTACTGTAGACCTGAGGTCTCCAGCAACTGGCCAAAGGATGTTGTTAACAGTCAAAGCTTGATAAAATTATTCAACTCAAAAGTACCTACAACTTTGTTCGTGTCTTAATCGTTTAATCAGTTTTTAATGTTTTCTTGGGACAAGTCAACATACTTTATGTATTTGAAGAAATATATCAGGGAGTCACGGCAACTTAGCATTAAACTTCTTAACAAAAAGTATATTTTTCATTGCAGTGAATAGAGTCTATTAAAATATTGGGCAAGTCTTCGTTTAGATGTGTTGGCGGAAAGGTTATTATGAAGAGGTCGCATCATAATCTGACCCATTATCACGCCTGTAACGCCTTAAGTGTAAGGTAGAGGTTCTGGGGCTGCGGGACTGTTCGAAAGAGATACCGCGGCCCCTGAATACAAAGGGCGACGAAGGTACATGGATGGGTTTTAGTCAGTAAAAGTCTGACACTCCCTCCTGCACCGCCCAGAGCGGGAGGAGTCATTTATTTAATGATTTCCCATCCGAAAAAAAAAAAATCAAAAAGAGTTATACCTAATAGTACACCCACATTTCGCTAGTTGGTCCTATGTAATTAACAGGGGATACTTATTGCCAGCAACCTAGTACAAATCTCACAACCAGACTCCACGACTGGTACTGAAAAAACCCAACAATAGCAATTTTTCCAACCTGGGCATCGAACCCAAGACCTCGTGCTCAGCAGTAGTGCTTGCGACATATAAACAATTATAAACTATTTTAAAACTTCTTAAAAGCACCGCTGAGAGGCCAAAACAAAAGAGAATGCCATAAAGCAGGTTGTAGCTGCGTCTTTTCCATTTATATGCAAAAATCTTATTTTGTATTATCATTTCACATAGGTATATTTATTTAAATTAAAAAAAAGTATATTGTTTCGAAGCGAAGCATCCAATTGAATAATCCAATGATTTTAAAATTTACATGCGTCGGACTACAATTCCTATATTTTACCGTTGAGACGCAAGAACAGCCGACCAATCGAACAAAATTGGGCATCGTCCTTTCGGGGTCATTGCCTCTAAAGTCCAGACATTTTCTTAATTCAAATTTCATGCGACAAAAAATTAGGTCAACTGGCCTTTAAGATAAATGCCAAGTCACCCTAACCATCCACTGAAAAAGAAAACGACGAACCTTGCTGAATAAAATATGGCTGTGAACCAAACACGAACGTAACAGTAAACATAAAGTGGAACGATTTTAAAATTGAAAGTATGTTTAACACATAATTTTACTTTTTTTTAGACTATAATTCATATTTATGGGTATTATAACCGAGCTTCTCGTAAAAAAATGCTATAGTCAATGCTGTTAAATATGTCAAACTAATGTAACGTTCTTACTTATTTTTGTGGTATTATTACTATCCTGTCTAAATACATTTTGTAGTGTTATATTATATATATAGTATTATCCAAAATGTATGCTTAAAACAAATTCAAAATAGATCAGCAGCCGCTACGAAATTGCTACAGTTACTTTGGGAAATGGGAAAAATAAAAAAATGTGGTTTGGTACATTTTGGCAAAAACTACGCTCAGACGTATTTTCGATTCAAAAATCATTCGAATTTGCTATTCTTGTACGTTGTGCGTTTGTGCTACTAGGAGGGCCTTGGTTCTCACAATAAACCTAGCCCTTGGTTGAAAACGTATCAACCTTGAAACCTTATCGATCTTAAAACGATGTATAATGCACATAATTCTCATTTAATATCACATAATAACTAGTTTGGCGACAAATCAATCGATAGAAAAAATGGCAATGTGCCAAGCAACGTCATCGTGGCAATTGGGGTTGCCAGTTTGCCACTAATGGTACCTACGGAATTTGGTGTTGAATGCAGGGATTGTATGGTTGGCAATTAGTTTAATAGGCGTGGAGGAAATGCTTCTGAAATCGTTATGGATACATTTATCCAGTTCACGATACATTTTTGAATTAAAAAAAAAAGTCTACTCGAAAGCTACGCAGTACAGGTTCAGTCAGATCAGGATAATAGATACTACATTAGCATTTATATATAGGTGCCCGCTGCCCGTGTACGGAGCCGTGTCTGAACTGGTGTGTCCAATATAGATCGAAATAACCATAACTTCTGGGTAACTTTCTTAAAGAAAAAAGTACCCAGAAGTAATGGTCATTTGCTTAATTTGTGAGTAAGTTATGTACAATCAACAACATTAATCATAAGACGGCGTCTGTTATTGAGCTTTTTCTAAGCAGTCATTAAAGTGTTTTCGCATGAAAATTCCCATAGTCAGGACATTGGCTGAAGTGATTGATAATTTAGCTAAACCAAGTCAATCGCCGCATCTATCACTCAAATAATATTACTTCAGCAACGAATCTCTGGCAACAGCTGAACACTGAATACTACAAGAAGCCGTTGGAAGCTATCTCTGCTTCGATCTTCCCAAGCAGCAGACAAATGCAAGTACCTAAAATGTTATGAGCAATGAGATTTTACCAATTCAGACGATTTAATTAGATAGATTTAATGAGTCATAATCGTTAAAAAGAAATAAAAACTTGGCGATATTCGAACGCATCGTTCGAACTGACAACACCGCACGCCATTATCTCGTGCTCTCTGTCACTCATATGCAACGCACTACTTGTCTCGTTCGTGTAGGTGTCAAAGCGGCAACAGCGCGGCAGTGATTTTTGAGTAAAATAAAATGTATGATTTTCCATTTTAAATAGACTAAACAGTACTAACAAATGAAGAGATACGTCCTTCTTGATTTTTATAGCTGGCCTAGTATAAGTATTGCACTTTCTGAACACACAATTTGCCTTATTTGTTTATTTTCATACACCAAACTCCCGCTTAAACGTCAGTTCGCGTCGCACAGGACGGACTGAGGTCACGCAAGCTGATCAGCTTGTGTTTGCATTGCCACGCTGACGTCGGTAAATCGTTTCTTCCTTAGTATTATATATAACATCATTGGTTATGACATAAAAAGCATAATAAATAGCAAACTGGAGACCCAGTTTTTGACCGCTCAGACTCCTTTTACGATTTCCATTTTTCCCCATAATCTTCCAAAGTTTAAAACCATTCGAGTAAACGTAAAAAAACATTTTTCAATACACTTCCTCGAAAACGGGTTCTTAACGCACTACGATTAGGTTCAACATGCAATGTATTTCACACACGTGGATCTTTTTCATTTTCCAACACCGCGTGCTGAACCGCGTGCTGAACCGCGTGCGTGATAAGCCATTCCCGCACGCGGCACAGCACGCGGGTGTTGGACAATTGCCACAGATAAAACTATACCTTTAATTAGCCCAAAATGGTTCAATGCGTGTGCAAATAGTCGGCGGTGATTGTTTTTTTTTCATTATTTTATTGTATTTCTTCAAAAGTGTATTGAAAAACGTCGTTTGATACACTTGGACATTTTTTATTGCAGTTCCCGGCTAAAAACCAACCTCGCCTACGGCTCGGGTATTAATTCCGCCTCGAATGCAATAACAAACTTTCTCCACTTGTATCAAAATGTATGTTCTATTCTTTTCCACACAGCCGTTTTAGAAAAGATTTACCAAATATTTATGACCTACGTAAAGGAAGTACCCACTTCACCGACTCCATAAAAGTACAATGAGTGTGAAAAGTGCCACACGATAAATTTTTAATAAGGCTGCTTCGGGGAAACTTCGGTGACTACAAGCTAATCAAAATGTAAGCAACTTTTATGACTCAAGAGTTTATGGAAGAAACTTGAAGCTTATCTTTCGGTTACAGGGATGTTGGCAAACAGAATAGATATTTTTTTCTATAAAATGAAAGGTCTCTGGGTATAGCAAGTTTTAATCAATTTTTAAAAATTACGTTTTAGAAAACTGTTTTTTTTTTTGGGGGTGAACAGCTTATTTTATTGGACTCAAGCCAACTAAAGGTACTAGCGGACATCACGCGGTTTCACCCGCGTAGTTCCCGTTCCCGTGGAAGTACGGGGATAAAATACAGCCTATGTTACTCAGTAAAGACGTTGCTTTCTAATTGTGAAAGAATTTTTGAAATCGGCGCAGTAGTTTTTGAGTTTATTCATTATAAACATACACACAAAAATACAAATCTATCCTCTTTATAATATTATTTATAGTGTAGATGTAGATTTAGGTTTGCTAGCAAGATGATTGCATGACATCAATGCATCCTATTGCTCGACAAAGGGTTCTCCCCATAAGTTCCACTTATTTTGATCCCAGGCTAATGGGGACCACCATAGTAATTATTTAATCCAGCACTCTTAGTTTCATAAAACCATCTATCAAATCACACAATCTATTGCTAATAATAATGTTTCAGCCTACATAAGTTTCCACCCGATCATTTCACTCCCTATGTTAAAATCAATGTTCCTAAGTTCAAGTTTAGTTTCAAAATGGTATCTAACATCAAATACTGCGACATTGTAGATACTTTACTGAATGTACAGGCACTCCGTTTGTGCGCTATTACATTTAACTATAACATGAAAACTGTTGCTTCAACAAACACGCTTACATTTAGTGCCTATATTAACATAAAAGAGAGATATTCATGTTTGTACATCATTTACTTGTTATACATGTTTGTTCATGCAATCAGTTATGCGATATACCATATTTTTTACAAAAACAATATGTTTATGAGAAAAAATAATAATTTAATCATTATTTTCGGCTTTTCCCTACTGTAATATACACGAAACTCAATATCAACATCAAACAAAATTAAATACATCATCAGCGCTTTCAAGATGACGTCAAAACCGCAATTTCCACAAACAAGATCACAATGAAACGCAAAAAAAAACAATTGAAAATCGACCTTCTGAAAATCCAATTAAAAATGTACAAAAATCCAACTTACATGTCCTTGTCTTCACACTCACTTCAGTTCAACGAATCAATGAAATAATAACGCGTTTAATTCAGTTATTTCAGCGCTTGCTTCAGCTTTCAGGCGAGCTTTCAACAGCGGTGTTGGCGCAAAGTGCGACTGGTATCGGCCGCAGTAATGTCGCGCACAGAATACTTTTGTGAGAGCTTTTTGGCATGATAGCTAAGTTTTTATTTTGCGGTATTTTATTTAAAGATGTGTTTTTTATCTTTAAGCAGGCTGATATTGTTCGTTGGTTACTTAATTGTGTATTTTTTGTTAAGTTGTGATGAATTAATGCTACGTTCTGTCTAAATGAGTACTTACCTGCTGGGAGGTTTAATAGCTCTTGTCCCTAAATCCTAATGAGTCTGATTATACTCACTATTATACTTTTATATTGTGGAGTAAAATTAATAGATAGTAGATTTATGTTAAAAATTATAATTTTTCTTAACAAACAATAACACTTTTCTGAATTATGTAGGTTTTCCTATTGCAGATGAGCGATCAGTTTATACATAACCCAACATTCAACAGAACAACAATATTAATCTTAAAGAAAACGTACAAACAACTTCTGTCACCACCAGTACTTCGTCAAAGCTTTCCGCCACGCATGCGCGAGCCACTGCGTGTGTGCACCCCCATCGATTTCCCCCACTTGTGGGGTAGGTCCGGGCCCCGCTGCACGTGTCGCATTCACCCCCATCAATGAACCACCCCATACTTAGGTACCTATAGCTTGCAGGACACGTTTATGCGAAGATCATTGAGAATATTTATAAGGGCTGGCTTTTACCTTGGTCAGAGGCTAAGTGTTGCCATAAAACGTGGCAACGCCGCCAGTCTCTTGGGCACATTACCAGCTGATAGCGTTGGGGAGGAGTTTTTCGATGCCCTTTTATAGTTTGTTGTTAGTTTAGTTTATTTAATATTTTTTAATTAATTAGGTATGTATAAAGTTAGTTTATTATAAAATGACGCTGACGACACTGTTCTCCTTGCCACAACATTTGTCGACATGACAGAGATACTGCACAGATTGGAGGTGGAAAGTGGCAAATTAGGGCTTGCAATAAATAGGCAGAAAACCAAGCTTATGGAGATAGATCGTGCGGAAAACTATAGGGCGCCTACAAAATCCAAGGCATCGATACTGTGGACCGTTTCGTTTATCTGGGCTCTAATATAAGTAAAATAAAAATTATTATTTTTACTTGTATTTGAGTGCTAGACTCTTAAAACACTCAAAAACAAGAAATTTTGTAATAGCCCTCTTAATGTAGTTGCATTATTGAGTTTTATTTGTAGGGTTTTCATGGTGTTGACGTGCGCAAATCGTTGAGGGAATGTGCGCTGTTATGACGGTTTGTTAATAAGCCCTTTGCTTGCTAATGAACGTTAATTACTTTGTGGCAAGCTCAATGTACTGTTGTATGTTTCATATTTTCAAGGAATCTTTAAGGTTTATCTTGGGTTGGAAATGTATCACTTTTCTTTTAAAGGAAAAGCAGATAGACCGTCGACCGTGGCGTAATTTTTCAAGCTAGTATTCAGTAGAATACCAGCTTGAAAAATTACGAACCGTCTCCCCTCTGAAATTACAGGCGTTATGTTATGTAGTAACATAATTACTACATAACATAACGCCTGTAATTCCAGATGGTTTAGGCACCTATTAGTATACATTTTGCCATTTAAGTTATGTTTAAGTTCCATGTAATAGGGGCGAGCCTATTGCCATCAGCCGGCCACAAATCTAGACTCCGTGGCTACTGTAAGTACTGACAAATTCCTGATGGTAAAACCCAAAAACACTTTGCACCCAGGACCTCATACTCTCAGCACCAACGAGGCAGACTAGTATTATTATTATCAGTTTTATTATAAGCCATTTGTGTCTTCTACACAAACACTGTTTATTTTTAGAAAAAGGACTCTGTATGTAAATAAATTCTTGTGTCATAAAACCTTTTGCGACACTTAAACATGGAGAGGGTTCGTCCATTCTTGCTCAAAAGCGGCTGATGCCTAGATAATATTTTACGAGTCTGGCCTAAATTTCTAGATCAAGGTTTTTCATAACAATTTTGTGCTAACAATACAATTTAGCTGAAAGCGACGTCGTTACGGCCTCCCTTAATTTTCCGCCGTCGTAAATTCCAATTGATTTCGAAACTCCGCATCATAGTTCATGTAATTAATATTTAAGTTCGTTAACTAAAAGCCAACTGTTGTAAGCTTTAGATTTATAGTTAACGATCATTCGATCGATATCCGATATAACATAACATTACGCCTGTAATCCCCAAGGGGTTAGGCAGACGTGTACCTAATAGTACACCCATATTTCACCAGTTATGTTTAAATCCCATGTTATAGGGGGCGAGCCTTTTAACCGAGCACTTATCCAAACCCCGTGGCTGCTACTGAGAAATTCCTGGTGGAAAAACCCAATAACACTTTGCCCAACCTGGGAATCGTATTACTTGGGACTTAAGGCGACTATAGGAGCTAAACGCGAGTTTTTTAATGCCTGAAAGCATATGATACACTGCAATAAACAAAACTAGAAAAATATATGATATTCTTCAGGATATAATTATGCTAGTATGATAGTGTTTTGAAAACATAATACAATTAATTTTACTCAATAAAAAAAAATCACGAACTTGTTTCTAAAAAATTCTTTTAACGAGTAAATACCATACTAAAATACATGCGATCATTCTGATTTTTTGGCGAATAATTCTACAAGCATCATATTAGCATCATAGTGTTTTATTTTTTTAGTCCAATCAACAGATTTTTTTGTAAATCGATCGAAACCACTCATTTCGCACTATTCGGCCCGCAGTGACTGACGTAACAACCACTTTGTAGTGCAACCTGATTAGAACTTTATTCTAACAGTATTTCAAACGAAGTTTGAACCACCACAAATAGAGTTGCTAATTTAGCTCCTGTAGTCCCCTTAAACATAACTACACTTAAAGTACTTACGGGATAATATTCGTGATTTTCTTTTGTTTCTGAACAAAAAAAAAAAATCTGATGGTCTCACTGTCAACTGGTCAACTCGCGTGCACTCGCAAGTTTCTCACTCGCCAGTTGACGAATAAGCCAAAAGCAAAACATAGCGATGGTGCTATGTGCCTGTAATCGCCAAATAGTTAGAAAATATTGTGCACATCAAGCTACTATAATCTGTCAAATTTCTTCAATAGATTTTCAACTTTATCGCTAACACACTAGGTTCAAGGTTGACTGGGAAAAATTTACAGTATCGGGTAGTGTAATGGGGGCGAGGCATTAACGGTTGAAAGCTTATAATTTATCGTTTTTTCATGAAAAGGACGGGTCCTTGAGCCGAGCAGTGAACGACCTCTATTGTTCGAGACTTAGTTTACTGCCAACTAAGTCAGACTCATCAAGTTTCCTTAATCATATGGTCAGAGGTCATTTATGTCTGCTTTTCAAACATGTAAACTAGATAATTTCATACAATAGCGACCACTCCCTGCTTTGCATGGTTATCACGTCTTGAAAAAAAAAAAAACTTCGATCATAAATTTCTTTAATACAAGTTTAAGACGTTTTTCGTTCACATTTTCAAGCTAATAGATTTGTTTGATTTTTTATTGATTTATGATGGATTTATTTGATAGGTCAAAAATATTCTTAGGAACTAGTATTGCCAGTATCGTCGTATTGTCGTCTCTACCTTGTATATGTAAGTTAAATATGATATACACATACACAATATAAGCCTTCCTGAAACAAAAACCGTTGCCTAGTTTAAAAAAGCGTCGGTGTCACGCAGTCACACACAAAAAACGACTGTAATATTTAATGCTTTCCCTGTCCATATGGAACCACATGGGATTTAAGGCGATTTTTTTACGTGTGTGTTGTGTCTACTTTATCGACAGTGAACATGATAATATAGCTACAGCTGACTTCTTTCCCGAAACTTCGAATTGTATCCGATGAAAAAACTGCTCGCATAGCATATAGTGGATACGTTGAATCCATTTTAAGATACGGACTAATAATGTGGGGCAATTCAACAGACTATGAGAAGGCGTTTATTGTACAAAAAAAATGTGTCCGAGCTATTTGCGGTGTCGGCCCTCTAGAATCTTGTAGACCTTTACTTAAAAGACTTAAGCTTTTGACGCTGACCGGCATGTATTTGTTTGAGGTATCGGTATTTGTAAGGAAACATAGTGAATTTTTTAAATTCAAAGGTGACAATTACACTAAGCAGAGGCCAAGAGATCCAACAAAAATTATGATCCCATTTTGCAATACAAAATTGATTAAAAACAATGTGTTTCATATGTGTATTTCCATCTTTAATAAATTACCAAGAAATATTAGAGAACTCCCTTTTAAATATTTTAAAAATAAATTGCGCAAATGGTTGACAGAAAATTGTTTTTACAGTTTGCAAGAATTTCTGCAAAACAAAATTTAATTTTAAGATATAGGTATTAGTTTAGTGTGCAATACGTGTTATTTTTTATTTAATAATTTATTTAACTTTACTTACTTAATACATCTTGTTAAATTTCATATAGATACACATTATACAATAATGTAATGTAAAATTAAATTTGCATGCCCTAAAAAGGCAAAATATTGTTTGTGCCTAAACCACCAACTTTAACATCTGGTAACACCTGTATTTTAAGCAAATAAATTATTCTTATTCTTATTCTTATTCGCCAAATAATCAAAATACTATCACAAACCTGCAGTTAAAAATTCTTAAATAAATATTTATATTATTATATTTATATTATTGTTATAATCTTGTCTTACCTACCTGACGTACCTAACGTTGATAAAGTTTAAAGTTCCACACAAAAAGAAACGTGGGACGAGATGCGGAATGAAAATATTATTTCTTTTGATTTTCATCAACTGGTCCCAAATGGACCGTGGGTATATGTGGGACGAGTTGGTAAATTACTCTATAATCTTCATACATTCAGTTTTGTTTCGGCAACTACGTACGTAGAACTAGTCAACGGGGGAAAATATAATGACCACCAAAAATAACGTTGTGACCATTATCATGTATCACCTAAAATATCAATTGATCACCAAATTTAGGAAATTGAGCATCTAATTTTAATGAAGTGGTTGATGACAAACTAGTTTTGCCTAGGCCGACTTAGGGCACCCCGGCACGGATAGATAAGGTTATGTGCCTACGTGATTAAATTTTTATAAACCATTCAGAAGACCCGGTCGACGGAGCCCCGCTACGTGCAAGGAGCACGTAGTCTCCCTCGACTCGGATGCAAGAGCTTAACAGTTCAATTTCTGGTGGTCATTAACTAAAAAATATTTTTTTGGTGATCATTTACTAGTTTTGGCAATCAAAAGTGATTTTTTTGCCGGTACATTTTGCTAAATCTGGTGGTTCGTTAATTGTATGCCTTTACTATTTTTGCAAAACAAAAGTGTTTTTCTTTTGCCGTTACATTTTACTAAATCTGATGGTTGGTTAAACATAAGCCCTAGTGAACTAATGGATAGATATACATGGTATGAACGTATTCTATATGTATGTATTATAATCAAATACATAAACTAAAGTAGGTTTCGTGCATTGTTCAGTTCGTTTCAGCAACAGTATGTTTATAAATCAAGTAGTTTAATTGTTTTTATAGCGCATGTAATTACTGGGTGTGACCCGGTTAAAAATTCCAACCAAGTTGACCTGAGAATATTATAATGAACTAATGAGGTTAGTTAGAACAAAAAGTTTAATTGTGGTTTTGATAAACATGTATGTTAGTCTGTAAGGTATATATGATATGGGTCTTTTGTTACCTGAATTAATTGATATGTTATTATTATAAATGTATACTAATATTATAAAGAGGTAAAGTTCGTGAGGTTGTAGGGAGTAATCTCTGGATCTACTGAACCGATTTTGAAAATTATAATAAACGGCGATATTCTAGTGGTGTGACTGTCGGACTGCCAAGTCACAGGTCGCGAGTTCGAACCCAAGACACGCACCTCTGATTTATCACTTGCTTCGTTGACGGAAAACATCGTGAGAAGTCAAAGTCAAATGATAAAATTATTTATTTGCAATAAAAGATGGTAAAAATAATATGTAGACCAATGCAAATTTCGCCATAAAATTGACATGCACACACTATGTATTTTGTTTTTTGAAAAGAAATTTTGTTTTATGAATTTGTTCAACTATTTGGTCCTTTTTTTTTTCGGATGGGACATCATCAAATGACTCCTCCCGCTCTGCCGGAGCAGGAGGGAGTGTCAGACTTTTATTGACAAAAAAAAACCCATCCATGTTCCTTCATCGCCCTTTGTGTTCCGGGGCCACGGTATCTTTTTCGAATAGTCCCGCAGCCCCGGCAGGCTTCGGCCCTTGTGGACCCCTTCCTTTTTGCTGACTCTCTTTGAGGCGCGCGTGGAACACGAACGCGCCGTCGACTGTCGCCTGTCGTCATGAGACGGACGGACGGCGAGCTAGCCCATAGCTCACCGTCCACAGGCCCGCGAACTATTTGGTCCTTATGTGATATTTTAAGATGTACATATTTCTTCTGTGTTTTAAAATTTATTACTTAGGTTTTTCTATGGAAACCAGCAAGCCTAAGAGATATTTCTCGACTGCATGGAAAGCCAAATCCGACGTCAAGAGACCCATGGACGGCATATAAACTCTGACACCAGGTTATAGGCACTAACCACACGATAAAGAAGAAGAATTTGCCAAATCCACTCATAAGTTCGACCAGTAAAATAATGGCCGCGTCTACACTTAGACAGGTTGTATCCTAACCAGGTCCATATCCGATGCCACCTAGATGCTGCAGACGTAACTATGCGTTCAATACGCCGCGTGTGTACCCACAATAAAACAATAGTATGCTTAGCAATAACGCGAATGAAACTTGTGGAATGGATAACTGTGACGTCCTGAAAGAAATAACATATGGTACCTCACAAAATTTTAGAGAAGCTTAGAGGTGAACTTGAACGTTGTGTAATTGTTGTTTTTATATTTCTCAGACTTCTCGTGACAACATATGCCTAATAGCAATAAAATGCCCTTAGTTTATTATGGCTTTAGACATCTAGGCCTCTTCTCAGCTGCACTACAACACCAAGTCCTCAGCTTTCTGCATCGAGCTAAATGCCTATTTCCGACACTGGACTTTGAAAGGCTGGAAGATGAGATAAACACTAATAAATTGATTCATATTCCTTCTTCTTATTTTAAAATTTTTGAACTCATTTTTCCATACAATCTAGCATCGGAGAAAAGTCGATCTTCACAAAACCTTATCCACCCAAATCCAGCGCATGATAAATACATTAAATATAAATTTTATAAGCCCATTAAAATTAGGGCGGTCGGGCCGCGAGCAAATTGTTGTGAGCGTCGGCGCAGCGCACAAAGGGCGCCGGCTAATCAATTGCTTTGGACCAACTCTTGCGCACCACACACGAACTAAGAAGGTAGTAAGTCGGATATTGTTATTTTTCTATGTGCGTAAGGTCTGGGTGTCCTGTTAAAATAAATATTTTAAAGTAGATTGATAGACTCTTTCTTATGTTCAACATAATTATTAATTCCAGATTTTTATACATGTAGAACATCTCGTTTCTGCCTATTAATTTTAAAAATAAAAGCGCTATACTTTTGATGGGCATGAAAGATTTTCAAAAACATATTATGTAGGTGAATGATAAGGCCGAAGAAGGCCCACGTATAACATCAACAACATAATTTTCAAAGAAAACATACTTAATCATCATCGCTTGCAATGGTGCATTTTATCAGCAAGATATTAAGTGGACGAACCTCAATAAAAATCAAGTAAGTACTGTTAAACATTTTTTTAGTAGCCCTGAATGACCCACATCTGGGCAAAGGCCTCCACCATATCCTGTTAAACCATTATTTAAGTGAATAACCTTCTGTGAAGAAAATGCAGACATTAGCACCCCCTTTTCAAAAACTCCAAAACGGACTTACACCAGTTTCCTTTCTCCACGGTCATACTCCGTTCCCCAGTGCCGACTCTTCATTTATTTTATTAACCGACTCCGCGAGGCATCGTAAGTCATTCGTCTAATGCATTTATTTATTTCAGCCGTATCTTTAATTACGTGGACTTAAGAATTAACGAGCGTCAATTCGTGGGACTGCACAGTGCGATATTGGTTGTAGGAGTTCGTGTATTAATATTTGCATAAAAGTAAGATGTAGGTTCGATTATGAAAGGATATCTTAAATAAATAAATAATACTAATCTTACATCGATCTGGACAAGACCAGCGACCAGTGGTCCACATTGGTCTTAGATAAAAAAAACTGGAAGTCATGGCATCAGAGGCCTTAGCCCAGCAGTGGAATAGCGTATCAGTATCTTAAATACAAGAGATGAAGTAGGTGAAACGCACCAAGTAATTTGGCTCTGTGCTGTGTTGTTTAAAAATCTAGGTAAGTTTATTACTTATTCATTCATCAAACAATTTACATTGTGTTCAAATTTTACAAAATAATAAAGTACATTTCAAATAATAACAAAATCAAATACAAAGCAAACAAAAAAATATGAAAAAATATTACTATGACGTCATCAATCAAAAGCATAAAGAGCACGAAAAGTCAAACCATAAAAAGCACTCAGACAAGCATTTCTATATTTTACATAAATCAACTGAGGAATGCATGTCAATTAAATTACTGTTTAAATGTCCAACTATAAAAAGCTTAAAAGTGAAATGCTTATAAATTCAAGAAAGAAAAAAACAATTCACTCAAAGTTCCGATCTAACCAAAACACTCGTCATCCACACATCTGCCTAGGCAGAAAACATTATATTGCGTTGGATGATATTCATGATGATAGTGGCTAAGACCTGATGAGACTCACGGAGACCAGGGGAATATGGCACACAAGGTCTACTCAGCAGTGGGTTTAACAAGGCAGCCAATGATGATGTTTATGGTCATGTTGCAAAAAAAGTTGTTTGCATCTACAACGCCGACCGGCGACTTATCAAGCTATAGGTACATTTCCAGTAAAACATGGCCTCGCTTTGTATAGATTTCCCGTACAATAACAGATCCGCTTATACTGGTTTTGCATAATTGGATTGGTCAGCGAGAGTACCATGTGTGTTCTGCAACATTGACTGAATTCAGGAATTTGATTTGATCCCAAAACATACCATTTCTGATTGGGCGGGTCACATTTCCATGATGGGTTAGGTCAGATGGGCTAGAATCGTCCCACAGTGGGTGCCTGTAGACGGTTGTCGTTACCGAGGCAGGCCCAAAAAACGCTAACATGACGATTTAGACTCTTTCCTGTCAGATTGGCCAGAGAAGGCAAAACACCGAGAGAGTTGGAAAAAAACATTTATTAGTAACTTATACATTCGCAGCTCGTCGGGGGAATAACCCCACTTAAACCTCCACTACTTCCACCCCTGAATACCCCTGGCTGCACTTTTAATGAAAAGCATCTGCTTACGTATGCGCAACGAGTAAACAGTAAATTTTCTCATTCATTGATTTGCATATACAGGCTGTAAACTACCTCATCATGAAGCCGTCAACCAAGCATTCTGTACATCAAATTAAGTAACTTTACGCAAAAATTATTGCTGGGAAACTTTTCAAAGAACTGAATGAAACGCACTCAAAACATTGTGCTGATAGATGCATTGAATAGTACGGGGGTCGTGGAGGTGTTTAAAGAAAGTAAAAAAATTAAGAAAGTAAAAATCTTACAATAAAAACTTGTATTTAAAAAAAAAAACTTGTCAAAAAGTTGGAACTTTGGGTCAAACATATTTAATGAAAATCTGCCATCGACACGCTAAGAAGTCTAAATTTGCTGAGTGTAGCAAAATAGCAAAACATTAAAATCCCAATGAACGTGACCAAAAGCTCTAATATTTACTCAAACGATATGGTATGCAGTTACCCTCCCTCGTCGGGGGAACAACCCCACTTGAAACGCCACTAGTTTCACCCAAGAATACCTAGCTGCACTCTTAATTAAAAGTGTTTGTTTACGTGTGCACGGGTATACAGAATCGTTTCAGCCACGGCTTTCAGCCTGTTTAATGTATAAACTACGTAGTTGTTATTTGCTCTGCAGTTTCAGGAACACATAGGTTAGGTAAGGTCGTGATGAAGGTTGGTGTTTATTGAAATCAAGTGAAGTTTTATAAATTTGTTTCATTTTATTTTGTAACTGTGAATGTTAACTTTAAAAAGTGAATTCGTAGTATTTGCACGTTGTACGACGCTAGTCAAAATAACCCTTTTCAGAGCATACTGCTAGTCTTTTTACAAGTGCAGTCTGTGGGTCAGGTATACGCTGAGGGCATACAACGCCTTGCGTGTCCAGGATAATAATGTGTTCAGGATGCTGTTGGGTATACCACGCTTTTATAGCGCTTCCGGGATGTTCGCCGAGGCCAGGGTTGATGGTTTCCATGCCATTATGCGGAAAAGGTGCGCATCTATTCTCGGTAGAGTACGTGTCCCACAGCATTCTGAATGTATTTTGTGAAAGGTGGGACAGCCCCATGCTGACTCACTGGATACGGCTGCACACGTAGGTGTAAGTCGTATCTATTTTGTTAGTGTGTGTTTCTTATTTTTTACTTTTTACTAACATTAGGTTAAGACTTACTAAGAACATATGGATTGTATTTGATCTGAAATAAAATTTATATTTCGTTTATTTATTTTATAACATATTTTTTTTTTTTTAATATTCCTAATATAAAAACAATTTAAATTAAAAACATTTAAAAATATAAAAATAGTAGCCCACCAGCGCTGGGAGCAGGGTCCGAGCTGCCGGTGGTCAGGGCTCTTGAGAGAGGAACCTACTAACAATACGTGCCGTGTCCAGAAGTACTGCTTTCTGAATCAAGCCCTTGATCCAGCTGCCAAGCGAGAGCTTCCTACGCTGTTGGTCGAGGCTCTTGGCTATAAAGCCATTCAGTCACATTGACTGTGTACTTATGTCCCACATGTCAACAACCTCGCGAGCCAGATATATAATATATAAATTTAAATCATTATCATAGTCTTTTCCTCTTCCCCTTTCCTTCGTTTTTCTTTCTTCTCCTTTTCTTTTTCAGTTCATATATAAATACACCACACAGTCACGCCTTTTTGTCATGAGGGTAGGCAGAAACCACAGAACGCCACCTGCTACGATTCCTACATACGCCTTTTGCCTCGTCCACGTTCATACATCTGGTCACACACGCACGCCGGTTGCGAGTACTACGCACATGACCTTTTTGAAGAACCTCACCAATAAGGTCAGTGTATGTCCTTCTAGGGCGTCACCTCCCGGGGTTGCCACTCACATCTGCCTCATAAATTATATAACCTTTTGTTGGTCCCTTTTTACTCATGAATCCTTGCCACATGACCAAACCATCCAAGCATACCTACTTTTTTTAAATTTTTGTCACTATATCTTCTCTTAAACTTATTTTTGCAACAATAGGCATGACGACAGTATCAAAATTGCAAATCTATTTAATCCGTCAGTTAGAGTATTAGAAATTAATGGACACGTATTTTTTGTTTTTGTAAATCAATGAATATTGACAAAGATAAAACGCATCAAAACTCGGGAGTGGGGGCTCGTGACGTCAGAACAAGCTAAAAATTATACCTAGGCGTGACTGAGAATTTAAAAAGCGTCGTATCTTCGTCAATTTTGGTTAACGTAACAAAAGAAATCGGAAACACGGGTCAAATATTATTTGATAATCTAAGTGACGGATTAATTCGATTTTTTTTTTGTCGTCTCGCCTATTGGCTGCCGGCACGAACGGCCTTACGTGCTTTCCGAGCCACAGGGGAAACTCGCTATGGATGGTAACCTATAGGCAAGAGCCATTTAACCTAGATCGTCCCGAGCGGCTGTTATTATTTAGCTCCGTATCGAGGTATCTAAGCAAATAATGTACCAATATTTGCCTTAAATTTAACAATTTACTGAAATCCCTGACCATTGGCCCGCAGCGGATATATCTGTACCTTAAATAAGATTAAGAGTAATCTTATTGCGGTATACCCTTTACTGAATAAAGATCTATGTAAATAATGTCTACAGCTTTGTACCAGATTAAGAATCTCCGACCGGATTTGATGAAGGACTCACTTAATTTTCGTTTCATTTGGTTTACGAGATCTCTCTTATCCTATGTTATTTAACCAACATTAGGAAAAACGGTATCCGAAAATCCTTAACTCTGGTTGAGAATTCTTTTCTGATTTTCGATTGATGATTTTCAACAAACTGCTAAAACTGAAAATTAAATTCTTACTTAATAAAATATAAGTTAGTTGTTTGTTTACATTTTTATATGCTCGGATAAAATGTCACCCATAAGTCTGACAACCAGTCTTACCAAGGGATATCTCTTCGTAAGAACCAAAACAAATGAACCATGTTTCGTTTTTCATTATAAAAATGTTGAAGATCACGATAGATGACGATTCAAGACTTAAACAGGCTTATTTTTGAATTTCGAAGTTAAGAACTTTAATAAATGTAGATGGGTCAATGACCGCTATTGCGATCTTAACTGGCAGCAACTACTGGGTTGTGGAGGTCAGATAGGCAGTCGCTATATGGAAAATACTGGTAATCAGCTGCATCCGGTTAGACAGGACGATGACTCCTGACATAATCGGGAAAAGGCTAGGCAGAATGATGTTTACATATCTCAGCAAATATTAGTGTACATTTGCTTATTTACCTTTAAGCATAAATAATTATATTCACATGTTATTGTATTTGTATTAGTCCTGCAAAGAAGTTATGTAAACGTCCGTTGTTATGTATTTTTGTATTGTCATGATATAATTGTAAATGTGTGTAATTTTCAGCATCGAGCCAAAGGTCAATTCAGGATTAATGGAAATTTTATTCACGGATCTAGAATAAATATTGGCTCAATATTTTATATATACTCAATCTATTCTAATATTATAAAGACGTAAAATTTGTTTGTCAGTTTGTATGTAGAGGGTAATTTTCGGAACTATACTGATCCAACTCTAAAAATTATGTCACTGGCAGAAAGCTACATTATTCGTGGGTGCTATAGGTTATACATATATATATTTATATTATGCATATTAGCCGAGCTATAACAAATTTTGCGGACGAAGTGCTAGGAAATGCTTAACTAATATAAATACAATGATATTCTAGTTAGAAGATATTCAATGATATTCTTGTAAGAATATCATTGTATACATACGAGTACACGCATGAAGAACGTAGTAATGATTTCGGTTCAAACTAGTTTAGTTGAGACGCACGTGAAATGATTTTATTTTCAGATATTTGAATGATAAGTATTGGTGAAAAGATCACGGTAGAAAATTATCACATTAGAGCTATATTCCTGGCGGTGTAACTTACTGGTATTCAGCTGCATCCGGTCAGACTGACCACACTGACTGACACACTGGCCTGCAAAACTTAGTATCACACTTTTAAAATTGCAATAATTTTTAAATACACAAGATATACATCCGAAAAAAAAAGGATTCGAAAAAGAGTTTATGTTTGTCTTTAGTTTCTTTCGAAAGCTGATAAAACAATATATAAAGCGGTTTTTATTTTAAATCTCTAACTTCTATAGTTTAGAAAAAAAAGAAATTTTAAAAGTGTAGTACTTACACTGTTTTAGACTTTCACGGTTTCGGTTTTGTATTCACGCGATCATGATGCTTGCAACAGGCAGCGTCGAAATATTGGGAGCTCATAGTAACTAAGGAAAATCACGGATATCATCCCGTAAGTAGGTACTATAAGTGTAGTGTAGTACTTAATTTTGCAGGCCAGTGTAGTTGGGAAAACGTTAGACAGATGTTGAGATGAGTTTTGCGGAGACATTACAAAACAGAGCTGGACAAAACCAACGACTAGTGATCCACATTAGCCCTGGATAGAAACAACTGGAGGTCATGCGAAGGGGCATTTGCCCAGCAGTGGGATGACGCAGGCTAACAGTATCAGCATTACAAAATAGGCAAAAAGGACTCAAAAGACTCATTAACATTTGCAACAAGCCACTAGCCACAGGGCTCAACATCGAGGTCGTGGCAGGTACCTATACACCCGACATTCTATCTACAATTAGGCCACTTAACCCTGCAACTAGGCGCTGTAAACAAATCCGTGCTTTGTCCACTGAGTTAACACTGCGCAGCTAAGTGCTGCTCGATCCTTGTTAACGTTTTAGGTTAACAAGACGACCGCGATGTTTACGCCGACTTATGTTGGTACAAGGAGGTAGCGCCTTACTGCTGTGTTTGGGTTAGGGGAAAGGTGGGAGCGAGGGCGGTAGCGGAAGCGTTTTGATTGTTTTGTTCAAATCAAATCAAATCATTTATTCTTTGCAAACATGACAGATTTTCTTTTATAATAAAGTTATAGGCTTATTGGACTAGCTTTTGTTAACGTTATTGGTTCACATTGTCTGATGGTCAAGTAACTGTAACACACATTTTTTTTACTTTAATTAATTTCTGGAAACTTTCAGCTTATTCATTTACTGACGTTGATAAAGATATAAAATTGGAGCATGCCAACATTCATCATTACCCACAGGCGCAAGTATCTGTATTGGTACTAACAGTGAGCATTTATTTGGGGAATTATGCTTTTAATACAACACATATGCTTTATCGTTTTGCACTGATCTGAGGACTAAAAGCTTTAGCTTTAGTCGTGTGCACCAAATGTCATATTAAGAAGTACCAGGAGTTCTAGACTAGTTTTTTAAAAGGGGAAGATCTCTACCATGAGATTCTCAACATCCACCTCACTTATGCTTGCCTATGGCACACGACACAACTGGACAAGTGATCGCTCAGCGAAGCCTTCAACCAAGCATTCAGTACATAAAACCTATTTACGCAAAAAATATTGCTGGAACTGATCTTCTCTTGTTCTATATCTAAAAATGTTCATTTTAGAGGAAATAAAGTCAATAAAGGAAGCAAGGATTTGAATCATACCGCCATCAAACGTAAAAGTTTGGCGAGTTTATAATTAAGCAACACCTCTGTATTAGAATTTCTTTTAATAAATAAAAAAAAAAAAGAATATGGAATAATTACTAACCCGTACCGGCCTTAATCGTAGGTATATTACCCAAAAAGGATTATTTTATTCCACACGAAAACTTTCAGCCTCCAATTTGGACCACACATGAAAAAGCGATGACGTCGATTACAAAACATTGTACAGTACTGTATACTTAGTCTGAAAATTACCATTATAATAATAATACGCTAATTTAACCTCCTCTTTAAACTTCATTTAATTTTTATAATATTTTATTACATCCTGCCACAAAATTGAACCAGAACTCTTTATATAATTGTGAACGCTACTGTATGCTTCATTTCTGACATAACCTTTCCATTTTGACATTTAAATATTGACAGAACTGTAACCCGATCACAAGTCAAACTCTTATATCAACACCGTTACTAACAATATCCTTGTCTCTGTCGCACATGGTGTACTAGAAAGGGAGGTTATAGTTGTCAAAGTGAATTTAACACATGGAGAGCAATGTCACCCGTGGTCGGCTTTAAGTCACAATTCGGCATTTTCCTCAAACCGCATTATCACATATATGGTAATAGGGACGGGTGCGCGCGCGCCGACATCTGTGCAAACACACGCACACTACTACACGGAACTGGAAACTGTATCAAAAGTTTGTGGCAAACAAACTGACGTATTTGTAACATTTTTTTTAATATCTGCCTAAATGTACTTAAGTAGGTAAAGGTATATTCTAAGGACCTAGACAAAGTGTCCTTCAACGATATCGATGACGTAAAATTAAAAAATGACATGAAGTGACGTGATACAGAAAAGATGCAGAAAAGTTTCTACTGCCAATCTTCTTGGAATTCGTTACAGCTTAGTAGTAATAAAAGTTTTAAAAGCGTTACCACCAAAGACATTTAAATATGTACGAACGATAGACGAGAGAAGACGAAGAAAATCGTAATCCAAATACTTGTTACTTTCTAGTAACAAATCGTTCTGTCTACTGTTATACGATTGACGACCCGAATGGCGCAGCGGTACAGAGGCTGCCTTACGTTCGATGGGTCCCGGGTTCGAATCCCGGTAGGAGCAAATGTTTGTGTGATGAGTATGGACATTTGTTTCCGAGTCATGGATGTTTATATGTATAATTAGTATGTATTTACAAACCAAAAAAAAGTATCTATGTAGTATATCAACTATCTGGTGTCCACTACACAAGCCTCGTTGCTTAGTGTGGCGCTAGATGGCGCTGTGTGTAATGTCCAGCGATATTTATTATTTATTTATACGGGGCGCTTGTCAGGTAGCATTCATGTGTCAAAATCGAAAATGTTCGGGATCATTTTTGTATGATATTATTCCCAATGTCCGCTCTATACCTCATTCTTTTAAATTCCTTTTGTTTGCCACAAATTTCTAGACACACTTACTCGTGTTCAGGAACTTAAAATAGTCATCAAGCTAGGTTTTATACTAAAATGGGTTTGTTGTCCCGACTAAGGGCCTGAAAAAAAATATTTTTTCCAAATTTTTGCTAAAAGTGTTTTTGGGTTTTTTCCATCAGGAATTTCTCAGTAGCAGTCGCAGAGTCTGGATTTGTCATTGTGCTCGGTTGATGGCAATAGGCTCGCCCCCTATTACATGGGACGTAAAACATAACCGGCGAAATGTTTGTTTGCCTAACCACTCGGGGATTCTAGCCATGCTGTCATGTTATTTGATAAATCTCTTCACTTTTGTCACAACAAAATATGAAATCAATAAATCCCAAACGCCAGTAGAACAACAATTCAAAAGCCTTTTAACATTTACTCCGCCTAATATCCAAAGATTAGTTTAGAAATAAAAATGAATCCCGTTTCCCCGTATTTTATGCGAAATCTTTTCATTCTAACCTCTTGGCTGAACTTTTGTAAAAGGTTACAACAATAAATACAATGGCTATCAGAAACATTAAGTTTCGCCAATCTTATCTTGAAACAGGGACTCAGTACTTGTGGTCAGTTTTAATACGACAAATAGGTACAAGATTATTACGATACAGCCTCCTGATTGTTTATAATAAATAAATATCGCTGGACATTAACACACAGCGCCATCTAGTGCCACACTAAGCAACGAGGCTTGTGTCGTGGACACCAGACAGTTGATATACTACATAGATACTTTTTGTTTGTAAATACATACTTATAAAACCGCTTCATAAAACTGCTTCGTCCTAAATTACAAGTGATTTAAAAGCACAGTCTAAAAAAAAACTTTGTAACAGTACTGTACATGTTATTACTTAAACTAATTAATTTTATAAACTAAACTACAAACATACAATATAATATACGCAATGCAATGTAAATATTCTTTGATATCTTAGAACTAGCGGACGTCACGCGGTTTCACCCGCGTAGTTCACGTTGCCGTGGGAGTACGGGGATAAAATATAGCCTATATTACTCAGTAAAGACGTGGCTTTCAATTGGTGAAAGCTTTCTAAAGGTGATTTTTTTTTTTTAATCTGCGCAGTAGTTTTTGACTTTATTCATTACAAACATACACACACACAAAAATACAAATCTTTCCTCTTTATAACATTGGTGTAGATTGAAAGATGCTAGTGATTTTAGTGAACGAAAATATTAAAATTATCTATGAGCACATTTTGCTTTGATGAAACCGAATAATTTCAATGAACTCATTATCCTCTTCCTTTATTCCGAGACGTACTAGTTTAATGAACAGTTTAAAACATCCGCTTTATAAATGAGTTATTCGAAGCGCACGCGTCGCTGTGCCGGTGGTCCCCCTAAGCAAGTTTATTTAATGTTGGCATTATTATTTTAATAAGTAATTTGATTTAGATATTGCAAATACTGGCTAGACACGGTGTGACACAAAATTTTACCATCGATTCGGTTCTAGACTAAACAGCGTTGTTTTTTTTGTCTTTAAACAAAATTAAGCTGTTCCACTCATGACCGTATATACAGGGTGTAAACAACCTTATGATGCACGAAGCCGTCAACCAAGCATTCTGTACATCAAACTAAGTAACTTAACGTAAAAAATATTGCTGGGAAACAACTTTTTTTTCGGGGGTGAAATTCATATTTTGTGGTAGAACTCAATGTAACGCACTCAAAACATTGTGCTGATGGAGGTGTTTAAAGTAAAAATCTTACATTAAAAACTTGTATTTAAAAAAAAACTTGTCAAAAATTTGGAACTTTGACCCCCGATATCTCCGTAACTAGAAGGTTCCCAGGTATGGTGTAGGACAAAAAAAATATTTCAATGACGGGGAAAAGAAGTGCCTTTCGGTTTCGTTAAGAGGTTTTTTTACACCCTTTATTATGCACTCTTGTATGGAATTCCCATAGACCTGTATCTAGACCAACAAGGCAGCCAGCCTCGTTGATCTAGTCATCGCAAGCGCGACTGCTTAGCATGAATAAGGTCCTGGGTTCGATTTCCGCGTAGGGGCAAAGTGTTGTTGAGTTTTTCCCATCTGGGCAGAGATAACGACAAAATCGCTTTTGATTGCTAATTACTAACGAATAAATTTGGTTGCAATAATGATGCTTGCGAGTAACACAAGTCTCTACATCCAAGATGCGTTTTTCGCAGGCATCATTATTCCGCCGGCCTAGGAATTTGTCAATAGAAGGCAACGGAGTCTGGATAAATTGTGCCCAGTTGATGGGAATAGGCTTGCCCCTTTTACGTGGGACTTAAACATAACTGGCGAAATGTGGGTGTACTTGTTAGGGACACCTCTGCCAAACCCCTCAGGAATTACAA
Organism: Xestia rhomboidea; assembly: GCA_963853795.1. NCBI lineage: Eukaryota > Metazoa > Arthropoda > Insecta > Lepidoptera > Noctuidae > Xestia > Xestia rhomboidea. The sequence goes on from OY970778.1 coordinate 11,009,337, forward strand.
GACGTGATGTTATGTGTATGTTATGTATCTCAGCACAGGGAACGTTGAAGACGTTGTATGTAGAAAACAACAGATTATAGTATTTTATTTTATTTTCGATCAGGTATTATTATTTATTTATTTATTTTATTTTATTTATTTTATTTATTTTATTTATTTTATTTATTTTATTTATTTTATTTATTTTATTTATTTATTTTATTTATTTTATTTATTTTATTTATTTTATTTATTTTATTTATTTTATTTATTTTATTTATTTTATTTATTTTATTTATTTTATTTATTTTATTTATTTTATTTATTTATTTTATTTATTTACTTATTTATTTATTTATTTGGATCTCCAACAAAAGATACACAGATACATTAGAAGTCACAGTTATACAAAGGTTCTTATAAGTGTGTTCCTTCAATTACAGGAGACCACAGCATGCACATAAAACTAGGTGTTAACACAAAAAATAACAAAATAATAAAAAGCATTTGGTGACAAGAAATCATACGTATTACAAATAAAATTGAATTAAAATTGTAACAAAATTAAAATCGTTCTAAAATTAAATTGAATTTAAAATTGTATTAAAATTAAAATTGTACTAAAATTAAAATTGTACTAAAATTAAAATTTTTTCACATAAAAATTATAATTATTTTTCTACATTTATTTATTATCCCCTAAAGATAGAGAAAGGTACGTTCATGGCAATACCTCCCTAGCCTTCACCCAACTTTGTTGGGGTCGGCTTCCAGTCTTACCAGATGTAGCTAGAATACCAGCACCATGGCATAACTACCTATCTGACCAGAGTTGTGGACCCAGTTAGGTAACAGTTTTTCAAATGTGTGTTTAATGGTAATTTTATGTAACAGTACCTCACATTTTTGTGTCTTAGAACAGAGCATTCGAAGACATGTGGCCCCCACTAACCCATACGGAGCCCGAATGTGGGATTACAGCCCACTGTCTGTCCCAGCAGTGGGAACGAAGACAGGTTAAGCTTATTATTAAGTTAAGTTAAAGATCCAATTAACTCTTCAAATTTATCAGCGTTGTACAATGAGTGGCTCCGACGTCCGGAACATAGTCGAAGACAGCCGATATCTGCAGAGTTATTAATTGAGCATTGTGGGAACGCGTAATGGGACGTGCGCAAGAGCACTTCGTTGTTATCTTTATGAAGACGCATGAGTGGAGTCAGCGGTGTTACTATGGGTGTAATTTTGCTATATGCGTAAAATTTGTGCGACTATGAAGTTTTTTAGCGGGGAACAGTATTTCTTAATAGTAATATTCTTCCCTTGCTTAGGGCAAGAGAAGAATGTTACTATTAAGAAATACTTGAAAATACATCCTACATTATTTCAGCTGCAATTTTCAAAGTTTTTTTTTTTTCAAATTGCATTGGCTAAATACAAATAAGTTAATACTTTGTAGCACATAATAAATACTTACTCTTCAGGGTAAGGATGGGCAACATGGGAGCCGATTATTGCAAATATTTGGATTCACATTAATCCAATAGTTTCTGGCCTGTACAAAGCTATCAAATCATATCTTCTGGTCTGGGGCAATAGGCGAGACGACAAAAAAATCTATTTAGTCCGTCAGTTAGATTATCAAAAAATATTTGACCCGTGTTTTTTCTTTTGTTACGTAAACCAAAATTGACAAAGATATGACGCTTTTAAAATTCTCAATACGTCACGCCTAGGTATAATTTTTAGCTAGTTCTGACATCACGAGCCCCCACTCCCGAGTTTTGATGCGTTTTATCTTTTGTCAACATTCATTGATTTACAAAAACAAAAAATACGTGTCCATTAATTTCCAAAACTAACTGACGGACTAAATAGATTTGCTATTTTTTGATACTGTCGTCATGCCTATTGGGCAATATTATTAATTAAACGTTCACAAAGTTAAAGAAATTTTACATTTCATGAAAAAAGCCTGTTATGAAAATCGAATAGCATAATTTCAGCATTAGCATAATCAGCCTATAATGTTCCCACGGCTGGGACACAGTGAATTGCATAAACAGTATTTTCTTCTTCAATCGAGAACCCACAGTAAGGTCCGCAACTAAAATCTATAATTTAGCAATCGTCTGGTGCAGTTACGATGCGGTGCGTCAGCTCGACTCAGGGCAGCTATAACCTTGGTCGTATCTACCGACCTTAGCGACCTGTGCGGCCGAGTTGACACCTGTTTTCTTTCAGGTTTACTATCGAGAAACGTAGGCCTAATGTAGCTTTAACTGTTTTTCGTGTAAACTTGAATGGTATAGTTGGTGCCAGTTAAGATTGCAATAGCGTTCATTGCCCTTTACTTAATATCTCTTCTTACGAAACAAAACAAATGAACTATGTATCGTTTTTTCATATGAAAAAATGTTGAAGATCACGATAGATGACGATTCAAGACTTGAACTTATTTTTGGATTTCAAAGTTAAGAATTTTAATAAATGTAGGTAGGTTTTGCGATCTTAACTGGCACCAACTATAGTAAGCTTTCTCTCGCTCAGATAGTTCGGCATTCATCGTTTATGAGATGAAGTGGGTAGTTCAAATCAAGGTTTTATCCGAAATTTTCACGCACTATCATAAACTATGTAAGCCATAATACTTTTATCCCGGTTGTTCAATCCTGTGGGACATTTACCAAACTCAACTCGGACATAGCCGCGAGCATATGCTTGTAAAGAATATAAATAAATAAATAATAAAAGCATTTATTTCAGGTCCGAGACCCTTAATCAAAAATACAAACACATAAATAATTGAAATTGCAGAATTACATTAAAATTTCATACGGAACATTGATTGATATAACTAGAAATCTTACATTCTTTACCAGCTAGCTTTTCTTTACAGATCACACTTAGAACTAGAACTCGCCCAGTTACAATAAGATAAGTTCAAGTAATTCTCGGAATATGTAACAGAAGCGTAGGCAGTGACGTCAAACATGTCAAGTTTGCTCTCGTACCGCACTGTTTGCGCGCGCGCACCGCTCCTGTTTGAAGATAGATTTTGTTGGAAAATAACTATCATATAGTTGGTGCCAGTTAAAATCGCAATGGCGGTCATTGTTCTTTCCCTAATAACTCTTCCTACGATACAAAACAAATGAACCATGTATCGTTTTTCATTAGGAAAATGTTGCAGATCACGAAAGAATGATGACGATTCAAGATTTGAACAGGCTTATTTTTGGTTTCAAAGTTAAGAACTTTAATAAATGTAGGTTGTTTAAGATATTATAAAATATGAAATTGAAATCCTCGGCGATTTGTATTGAATATAGAAACTGCCAGATACTTTAATTCCACAGATAAAACATAATTTTGACGTTGGCAAAAAAGAGGCTGAACTCAAGAGGTGAATACTTGAAGTGTAATCAAGATTGCCTTTTTTAAAACTCCTAGATGTCTTACGGCTGAGCAAGAGCTTCCTCAAGGATTGGCATATAACAGCAATGGACTGCAAAGTAAACGTTTATTCCTTTTTCTTTCATATCATTAATTTCACCGACACACACACACTCCATGCATAATAGATAGATAGAATATGCAATATTTTACACAAAACTTTAAAGCTTTTTACAAAATTGGTAATATCAACTATCTGGTGTCCACGACACAAGCGTCGTTGCTTAGTGTGGCTGTAGATGGCGCTGTGTGTAATGTCCAGCGATATTTATTTATTTAATGGGACTACAGGAGCTAAACGCGAGTTTTATAATGCAAAAAAGCATATGATTCACTGCAATAAACAAAACCAGAAAAATATATGATATTCTTCAGGATATTATATGCTAGTACGTACCTATGATAGTGTTTTGAAAACATAATACAACTAATTTTACTCGATAAAAAAATCACGAACTTATCTCTAAAAATATATTTTAACGAGTAAAAACCATACTCAAACACATGCGATCATTCTGATCTTTTTGCAAATAATTCTACAAGCAACATATTAGCATGATAGTGTTTTATTTTTTTATTTCAATCAATACATTTTATGAAAATCGCAAAAAACCACTCATTTCGCAGTATTCGACCCGCAGTGACTGACGTAACAACCGTACTTTGTAGTGCAAGCTGAATAGAACTTTATTCTAACAGTATTTCAAACGAAGTTTGAACCACCACAATTAGAGTTTCTAATATTTAGCTGCTGTAGTCGCCTTAAAATGCTCTTTTTAGTGGGTAGGGAGATATTCCCGAAGACAATATTTGCGAAGTTTTCCGAAGCAGAGACGTAGGTGTCCCGTATCCTTGCACATGTCGAGATCACCTTTGTACTTTTGTTGGCTTTTATACACCAACAAACCATGGCTATTGTCACCTCCTGCAGTTAGTTCAAATACAGCGGTAACAGACCCTTCACGAAGCTTCAAGCATTCTGTACATCAAGCTAAGTAACTTTACGCAAAAATTATCGCTGGGAGACGACTGTTTTTTTGGTGAAAAATCACGTTTTACAGTAGAACTCAATGTAATGCACTCAAAACATTGCGCTAATGGATGGGTTGAATAGAACGGGGGTCGTGGAGGTGTTTAAACTAAAAATATTGCATCAAAAACATGTATTTAAAAAATAAACTTGTGATTAAGTTGGAACTTTGCCCCCAAAATCACCGTAACTAAAAGGTTCCCTTATGTGAGAGTATATAAGTTATAATCCGTGAAAGCTTTAAACCTAAAAGTAATCTTGACCGGAAAAAAAAATACCGTGTATACTAAACTTATGCGAAGTACTATCTTATTATAAACAAAAACTTATTTATGTACCTAATTAATTCCTATTGTCACTGAAACTAGGCATTTCCTAAATGAAAGCCTTAATGAAAGTCCGCTGTTGGATATCAACATTTTGCTTGGGTGTAAACGGACCTTTCACGAAGCCGTCAACCAAGCATTCTGTATTTTTGTACATCAAACTAAATGATACTGCGCAAACGTTTTTCCTGGGACATCATTTTTGTTTTGAGGCGTAATCACTGTTTAAGGTCATGGTCGTATCCGGGGCTGCGGGACTATTCAAAAGAGATACCGTGGCCCCGGAACACAAAGGGCGATGAAGGAACATGGATGGGTTTTAGTCAGTAAAAGTCTGACACTCCCTCCTGCTTCGCCCAGAGCGGGAGGAGTCATTTGATGATTTCCCATCCGAAAAAAAAGGTCAAGTAGAGTTAATACATTTAATAATTGTATTTAACTTTAACTGGAAGGAAACTGTAACCAGAAAGTTCAAGGTATAAACCGTAGGGAGATACTGAAGGTTTCTCAACAAAAAAATAGGTAAGGAACAAGTGCCTCTCGGCCTCTCATTTCTGCTTATCATTTCAGTTTTTTTTCGAAATGCATCGAAAGGCATCTCGCAGTTCAACCTAAGGCGGTTGTCGTCTGACTATCCAGTGGTTGCCTTGAGTGTAGGGCCTCCAGCCAGGGCGAAAAACTTATAAGCTAAGCGACTACACGCTAAGGGCTACGGGCCTCGGCTTAGGGCGTCGCTGGGAGAGCCCAGCTTATAAGCAGCTTATAAGTTTTTCAAAACCAGTCCCTAATCCAGCCTGTCCCCTTGCTGTCAGAGGACAGCAAGGGGACAGGCTGGATTAGGGACTGGTTTTGAACTACACGGTCAGCCACACGGGCTGGCACGACCGAGGGACGGGGGGACAGGGCCTTTCTGATAAGAAGCATAATTTAAATTTATAAACAAGTAAGATATAACTAAAACGTGGTTTCAGCGGCAGCCGCTTCGTATTTACATGCGTCCATCTTCACGTGCCGGTATTCTGTAAATAATGAAAGGTACACATGATTTAACGTTTTGATGTTTACAAATCCAACATAGGTAATCCATTTACAAGTAATTTTCGCATTTGTAATAATGCGAAAATTACTTTGCAATACACTTCCTCGAAAACTGGCTCTTATCAAAATACGATTAAGTTCAACATGCAAGGTATTTCACACGTATGGTTTTTTTATTTCATCCATCACAACGTGTGTGGAAATATTTTTTTCCACAGTAAAGTCCAAATTGATTCAATTCCTATTAATAGTCGGCGGTGATTCGTTTTTTCCACCAGGAATTTGGTTGTTGGCAATAGGCTTGCCCCCAAACACATGGGACTTAGACATTACTGGCGAATGTGAGTGTACAATTAGGTACACCGCTGTCTTATCCTTCGACGTGTGATGATAATTTTATCACATGCTTAATAAGATATTTGTGGCTTAACCCCAATAGTTAGAATGTTCTAGATGCTACTCACGTTTCTTCTCATCACAGTTGTATTCGAACAGGTCGCAATTGTCGCTGAACATCCTGGTGATACCCAGGGAATCCTGGCCGCAAATCGGCACAAAGTCATGTTGGCACTGGTCGGCCATCTTGCAGAAATTTATTATCTGTCACAGAAAAATTGTTCAAGAAGATATTTTACCTATGGTGGAAATTTTCTAATACTGTAAGGAGCGCGCTCTTTCTTTTCAGAGTAGTCAGGTACGAAACGCCGTCGTTATTAAGGGACAATAAACAGCTACAATATGGTTAGAACAGAGTAAGGATAATACAAAACATTAACAATATTGCAGCCCACTACATTATCCGCATATTAACAAGAGAATATGCTAATGAGTGCCACTAGATAGGTAGAAAATATTAATAATAATTATAATTACATCACCTTAATAACAGATAACTATAGAAATAATAGAAATATCAATAATACTAATTATAAAAATTAAATAATAATAAAAAAAAAACTAAATATTAATGACATCATGAAAAATAGAAATTCAAATGAATTCATTCAATTGTTTGGCAACAGAGTAATAATACACGCCAAAAACAAATAAATAATAAATAATTAAAAGACTAGCTTACATTCCCAATAACATTATTGGTTCATAATAATTATTTTCATGACATTGGATTTAAATTTGGATTTTGAGCATACAAAAATATCAATATTAACAAATGTTAAAAAGACATAACATCACGACTGTAATCCCTGAAAGTTAGGCAGAGGTCTACCTAATAGTACACCCACATTTCGCTAGTTATATCATGTCATGTTATGTGCTTGTCCCATGTAATTGGGGGTGAGCCTATTGCCGGTGGAACTACCCAATAACACTTTGCCCGACGTGGGAATCGAACCCAGGATCTCATACTTAGCAGTCACACTTGCCACCACTAGACCAACGAAGCAGTATGTAATGTCAAAAAAGTTTCGAATATTTGCAGATACTCGTAATATCATGTAAAACATAACACTCCTTTTTTTGGGCAGTCGTGTAAAAAGCGCTGCAACTAAGCATGAATGCAATGTGTAAACAGACCTTTCACGAAGCCGTCAACCAAGCATTCTGTACATCAAACTAAGTAACTTAACGCAAAAATTATTGCTGGGAAACGACTTTTTGTTTGGGGTGAAAAATCATGTTTTTCTGTAAAACTCAATATTACGCACTCAAAACATTGTGCTGAAGGATTACTATTGAATAGTAAATGGGCCATGGAGGTATTTAAAGTAAAAAACTTGTATTTAAAAAAAAAACTTGTGAAAGCGTTGGGACTTTGACCCCAAATATCTTCGGAACTAGAAGGTTCCCAAGTATGATCTAGAACAAAAAAAATATCGCAATTATAGAGAGAACCAGTGCCTTTCAACTTTGTTAACGAGTCTATGTACATTGTACACCCTTTATATTTTGTAGACCGCATAAACAGTTTCCTTTGTTTCCCGCTGTGGCGTTAAGACTCTCGACCCAGCGCTATTCGTTTAGAGACCATGTCAAGAGTTGCGCTACATTTGTTTAGCTCCAATGAACAAAGGGCCTAACATTGCGAGGTCCAAATAAAAATATTTGTAGCCTAACATAAGCTAGCTAAAAGTGGCTAAACAGATTCAGTTAACACTAAATCGTACCATACTATGAACGTATCAAACACGGAAAGGAACATGACACGGACTTCTCTGCCTACTAGAATGTTTCAACAGCGTATCATACCCGGTTCTAACGGGTTTGGAACGGTCATCATACGCGTTTAAATCCTATATTCTTGGTATTGAAAAGTATGAGACTATTATACCACTATAGTCCGGTCCAACACATAACACAACATATTTGGCCGGTGCCGATAAAAAAAGGGTTACCCCAGTAGAAAATAGTACTATGCTTTATACTATGATTGTTTAGTTGCAAATAATGAGACCGGCAACTCGTTACTGTACTTTTTGTGATAACAGTTATTTAATAATAGTAAACGATAACAAGCTTGAAAAAATAATTGATTTAGTGTTAATTATGGTAATATGAAGAAAGGATAAAGTCCTTTCATTAGTTTTTAGCGTTGCATTGTTTGACAGTCTGTTTCACAAGCAACACTCGTTTAAAGGTTTTAGCGATGCTTCGACTTGACCACTTGACTTGAATCAAAAGTGAATATTCCAAAGTTGTGAAGTTACGTTCGCCATGCCTGATTCTTAACTCAACAAAGACTACGACTTCGATTCCGTGACGTTTGTCATGCCTAATTATTAACTCAACAAAGACAACGACTTCGACTCCGTGCCGTTCGTCATGCCTGATTATTAACTCAACAAAGACTACGGCTTCGACTCCGAGACGTTCGTCATGCCTGATTATGAAATCTACGACTACGACTCCATCTCCGACTCCATCTCCGACTCCGTTTCCAACTCCATCTCCGACTATCACTCCAGAGATTTTGATTATAGCGGAGAGAATGACCCATTGAGTGTGGCTTGGCTTGCTTTGAAGTTTTGGAGCCTATGGGTGACTTTCGACTTAATTGTAATTGTGCTGACGCTGGCAACTGTGATATACGGCGTGATTTCGTGGTGTGTCCTGCACAAGTTTCGGAATTACCGTAATTTTGTGTTTATTAACGCCATCTTGTCCAATTGCTTACACAATATAGTGAACAATAGTTTAGCTTTTCTCTTGTACAATTTACTACACATGAAACCAGGTGTCTCTGTACGTCTATTTGCATACTTCTCATCGGCGAAAACCTATTGGCTGCTAGTAATAAGCCATATGTTCTACGTAGATTTCGTAAAAGTTTTTAATGGGAATTTCCGAAGAAGATTTTTGAAAAGCTGCCTCTTTGGTTGGGGTATGCCTTTAATAACATTAACATTAGAAATATTAACAGATCATTTTGTTATAATTCCGACAAGCTCGCTTTTTAATGAAAATAGTGACGTGTTGAAAATGTGTCTTGTATTATACGAGGGAAAAAACATCCTACCAGTGATACTCAACTGTTTTTTTTACATTATAATTGTATTCTCACTATGTCTAAATTTTAATTCGAGCGGACATACAGTTTCGAACATCTTGCGTCGCTTATATATAGCCACCTTGATATTTATATTGAGTGACGTCTTATTGTTGTATGATAAATTAATGCGTATAATTCACTTTTTTGGGTATTTCATCGAAGATATATTTTTTATTCAATTATTTATTACTTTGAATCCACTAATATTGGACATGGTTTTCGTGTTGTTAAGGAGTAATCGACAAATATGGTACGATTTTTATTTAAATAAATTAAACCAAAGACATAGAGATCATGACCTCAACATGCAGCGAAGAATTGTTCGTGATCCTGCCGAATCCTATCGGCAGGTTCTTGATGTGTGAATGTCATAAAGTGTTGTGTTCGTTTTGACTCGAATGGTACAAAATTATATGTTTATTTTTATAAACGATAAACTATATTTATAAGATAATGGTGTCGATTCTGTTGTACACAAACTAAACTTAGTTTAGGCTATTGCTATATTTTTCTCTCTAATAAAACAGGAAAGAGACGGATGTAATTTAGAACTGGCAAATTAAATTGAACTAATATTTCCATACAAATAAAGGGTGCACGTAAAAACATGTCGACTAAAATCATGGTGAAGCGCAAGGCATAAACTAGTTTGACATCTCTAACTTACACTGGCCTGCAAAAATAAGTATCACACTTTTAAAATTGCAATAACTTTTTAAGTACACAAGACATACTTTCGAAACAAAAACGACTCGAAAAAGAGTTAAATTTTGTACATAAAAACTTCATAGTTTTTAACCTAAATTGCTAAGAAACGTTTTTTATTTTAAATCTCTAACTTCTATAGTTTAGAAAAAATTGAAATTTTAAAAGTGTATTTAGTTTTGCAGGCCAGTTTAGTTCATAGCTATAGCCGTCCTTTTCTCGCACTGCCTTTTAGTAAAAGATGGCAATAGCCTAAATTAAGTTTAGTTTGTGCACAACAGAATCGACACCAATATTTGTGTTCTTCTCGATATCTGAGGCCGAATTGAAACTGTCTACTTATTCACTATCGTTATCTTCCCGCCCTTGTTGCTTGGGATCGGCGCAAACGTTTTGTTCTTCCATTCTTCTCTGTCAACCGTCAGATTATCATTTTCTCCTTTTTCCTTCATATCATTCCTCACACAATTCATCCATCGTTTCCTTGGCTTTCCTCTACCTCTCCATACATCAACATTTAAGTATATTCATCACCTTTTTATTCACATGCAATTTTAAACTGTCTACCAATTGCTATGTTATAATTATTGCTTTTAATGTGGATGCTCTAGGGTAGCCCGCTAAATTCAAATTTTCTTAATTTTTTTGCAATTTGCAGGCCAGTGCTAGGTTGTATGTTGATTAAAATATTGCTCGCTTATCATCAAAATCATCAATACAACTTTCCAAGCTTATAAAGGTGCAGGAATTACTTTTTCAATGTCAAAGTCATTCCTGCACCTGTATGCGCTTGGAAGGTTGTATATATATCTGAGGCCGAATTGACTAAACTGTCTACTTATTGCTGTGTTGTAAATCATGGCTATTAAATTGCTTGTGAAGCTACTAATTTCCTTATGGAATTTCTTGTCCTGTTAACATTCGAAAGTGTGTTATGTTTTCTGGCCTATTTTATTAAACATAAGTTGTATTTTTATTAGATATAAAGTGTATTTTTATGATTATGCTCCTGTCTATATTAAGTATGATGTGACTATAAACTTTAAGCTCTTTTTTTTAATATGTATCCAAAATATTTCAAAACATTTTAAAAGAGTAACGATGGAGTTTCTTGCCCATTCTTCTCCATACGAAACTACCTTTGCGAATGGGCAATGAAATAGATGCAATTCTATTTCCGTATTTGACTTTCAAAAGGGCCAATAAACGGTTTGGCTTTGTTTTTTTTTTATTTATTTTTTTGACGAATTTGAAACTCACTAAATGGGTAACACGTAATTCGGAACCCTTTGGGTACAGAACGCCTCAAAAACGAGTTTTTATCGTCTGAAAATCCGAGGCCAATTGGTACACTCTCCTATAGATAAAAGTCATTAATTAATGTTTAATACCAAATTAATTATTTTTTTTGCAAATATCAAATTCAGGACTTAATTAAATCGCGCTTTTTGTGATTCTAGATAATTCTAATGATTACAATAATGAGTAACAGTAAATACTACAATTATTAATGAATTCAACTAATGAAAATGTTGATGAGATTGTACACCATTAGTATCATCATCAGCCTATTAATGTTCCCACTGTTGGGACACAGGCCTCCTCTCTATGAGAGAAAATGGGCTATAATCCACCACGCGGGCCCAGTGCGGGTTGGTAGATGTCACATGTCTTCGAATTTTTTGGTTCTAGGACATGCCGGTTTCCTCACGATGTTTTCCTTCACCGGTTTGAGAGCAGTGGTGATGAAATTAATTACACAAAGTAATGTGCCTGTCTGGGTTCGAACCCACGACTTACTGTTCGTAAGTCGGGGCCGCCACCACTGGGCCACCGCTGCTCTCATCATCATCATTAGTATGGTAACGTTTAATTGGAACTATTGTAAGATTTAACTGTTTCAAAATCATCAGCTTCCTGCCCCTGTACCATGTAACTTGGTTTCGACGTAACACGTTTTTTCTCCTCTGTCAATTGTCACGCTATCATTTACTCTTTATTCCTTCATAAACAGGTAATTATTGTTGGTTAAGATCAAGAATCATCATCTCAATAATGCGTGCCACTAGCATGTGCATTGTGCATTCGCGGTGCAACACATAAATTTAAACCATTAGCCTAGTTATTTGGCTTCGGCGATGGAGCAGCCCTACCTAGACAAGACTAATATGGATGCGGCCGACGAACTAAGAAGACGTCGATTGCATTTTATTGCGACGAATAAATGAGCTTGTTTTATACAATCATTAATCAATAAGCAACCTGTATCGACACCCTTGCGCCTTCTCACGTTGCAAGCACGGCGGGCTGTGCAGGCGCTGCTGCTGCGGCTGCTGAGATCCTCAAACGGCGCAAATACTGTAACCTTATTGGTAGCTACAGCTTTGAGCCGTTTGGGGCTGAAACGCTCTGGTCATGGGGTCCGAGTGCGCGTCTCCTTTTTAAGAAAATCTCTCACCGACTGGTCGACACTACGCGTGAGCAGAGGGCTGGCTCTTTCTTTGGCCAAAGAATTAGCATTGCCATTCAACGTGGCAATGCTGCCAGTCTTCCGGGCACGTTTCCAAATGACAGCGATGCGGAGGAGTACTTTGACGCCTACTGACGTCGTTAGATATTTGTAGGTACCTACGTTTAGTTTTATTTTTGTAATTATATAGAGTTCTAGTTGTAGTATGTAGGTATATAATTTGACTGTACTATATTTACAAATTATTTAAAACAAACTTATGTAGTACATAATATTATTCATTCATATCATTCCTCACACAATCCATACATATTTTCTCTGGTTTCGTCTCCCTCTCCATCCATCAACATTTCACAAGCAACACCCGCTCATAGGGTTTGACGGTGTTTTAAACTTTAACGTCGAACTGATCATAAATACATTCTTTTGAAGTTTTATGAACCAAAAGTGCATCTATTAAAACTGTGAAGTGTGTTCATGGTGTCTTACTGATACCAGCGCACGGCTTTTTTTTTTCTTAATGGGAAAATGTAGGTATACTATGGGTACACTTCTGCTTAAACATTTAGGAAGAACCTTAGAACGTATCTTTCTGATATCCAGTGACTATCAAGCTTCGGTTGTACACCGAACTTTGATGACAACCGTGAATGTCATAATATTGGTATTACGTATCACACTGAGTGGATATCACTTTACGGTGAATAACTGGGTCATACATAATACGAAACTAACCCTTTGACCGTTAATTGATGGACACTGAGCCCAGTTACTATCATTTCGAGCTGTCAACAGAGATACGTAATTGCCCTTCAGGACCTGTTATGTATAAAGGCATTGTAAACTAAAACCTAAAAATAAATAAATAAAAATTAATCAATTATTACCGGTTCAAGAGGGAAAAAGTAATCCTCAGCTTCTATTTCAACGTGTGACCACACCTCTGCTGCTAGCACAATAATAATTAAACCTGAAACAATAATTCTTATAAGTACCTAAGACTGTAGGTTGGTCTGTGGATGGGTACCACCTATTACATACCGAGGAAACCTCCTCCGTGAACTCGGAAAGCACATTAAGCCGTTGGTCCCGGCTGTCATTTTCAGATCTTTGACAGTCGTTACAAGTGGCCCAAAAAGCCTGACAACCAGTCTTAAAAAGGGGTACCATATTACCAAGTACTAATTGGGTTGTGGAGGTCAGATAGGCAGTCGCTCCATGTAAAATACACGTATTCAGCCGCATCCGGTTAGACTGGAAGCCGACCCCAACATAGTTAGGAAAAGGCTAGGCCGATGATGAGCTAAGACGTTGTTAGAGTTGTTTACTATTGGGTAAATAAGAAAACACTGCCTCACAATATACTAAAATAACTAGATGGAAGCTATATATTATGCAGAAAATTGTGTTTAAGGTTATGGCTGTTTTAGGGGGCTGTTATTTTTCAGCGTCCAACCGAATATCACCCAATCTCACAAGCGAGAGAAGGAGTGTCTAGGCAAATATTACGTAACTTCCCGCAAGAAACAGTGTGAAATTACCAGAAAACTGAGTTTAAATTTTATAGAAAAAATATGGCGAAATCTTACATAATAATTAATATTCAATGAAAATAATTAAGCCAGTTATGTTTTTTTTTTAAATAAATCCAATGCATCAAGCACAGATAAACTTATTTACACTAAAATTAGCATTTTGTAAAATCTCACGTGAGATTGGGGAGGTTCAAATCTCACAACATCTCACCAAGGGGCTCGAAAGTACAATAAATTGACTGACGTAGTTAATGGACGCCCCTTTAAACCATTTACTTTCACATCCTTTGCAAGTTCGTACTATCTTGTACTAACTATCAATCTGCCAAACACCTGGAAAATTACTACGAAAAGGTAAATCAACAATACAAAAAGACTTACTAGTTAAAACTTTTCTAAATATCATAGTGTGCACGAACATTTCGCCGAACGAACAACAATGATTTAGGTGAACAATAACCTCTTTTGTTTACGTTGGTTAAGCTAAGCTATGGTTGTAGGACAGGAAATTATTACAAATCACACATAATATTGAAGCTTATGTGGAATGTGCAATGTTTAGCAGGGATGTGCAACATTTTGATCTAGAATGTCTACAACCTGCAAGACTTAATGTGCAAACAGTCGCCAGTTAATAGGCTTCTCTTGGGCTAGCTCATTCCATCGTCAACCTCATCTCCGTCCTCAGAATAAGATTGAGGGCAAGAGTCATCATCATCATCAGCCTATAATGTTCCCACTGCTGAGACACAGGCCTCTTCTCATTGACAGGGAATGGGCTATAATCCACCACGCAGGCCCAGTGCGGATTGGTAGATGTCACATGTCTTCGAATTTTTGGTTCTAGGACATCCCGGTTTCCTCACGATGTTTTCCTTCACCGTTTTGAGAGCAGTCGTGATGAAATAAATTACACAAAGTAATGTGCCTGTCTGGGTTCGAACCCACGACTTACTGTTTGTAAGTCGGGGCCGCCACCACTGGGCCACCGCTGGTCTAAGGGCAAGAGTAGATATTTAATATTAAAAAAAAACCGGCCAACTGCGTGTCGGGCCACGCGCAGTATAGGGTTCCGTAGTGGCCCGTTATCACAATATATAACGATTTATTCTAAAGATTTTGTAGTTGGTACAATATTATCCAACGCCCCAGTTCAACGACTATTACTGCTTAACCAATAAAGTTATCTTAACCGCTATAATTTTCCTTCAAAGTTCATGAAGTGCATTTCATGAACTTTGAAGGAAAATTATAGCGGTTATCAGCGGTATCATCATGATTTTTTACAGATCTTTCAAGCCAGCAGTTTAGCTTTTAGACTTTTGGACTAGAACAAAAATTTGCACTTTACAGTTTAATATTTCGTAAATGGAGCATTAAATCGAAAAATAGTATCAACCACTCTAAGTCATTTTGAAAGAATTATTCAACGATACCCCACACGATGGGGAAGGCAACGAAAATAAAATTCATCCCCACTTCAAATAAAAACATTTTTCAAAAGTATTAACCCCTAAAAGATTACAGCTTTCTAGTACTAACGGTCTCTTAGAAAAACCTCGGACAGACGGACATGACGAAACTATAAGGGTTCCTTGTCAGGACTACGGAACCCTAAAAACACATTATTAGTAAGCCAGCGGGGCTGGCTTGTATTTATGCTTTTGCGGTTGCACAACGACATGCTTTGCTTGGCTTGGTAGTATAGATACAGGCCTACCTTAACGCTTCCCTCAGAGGCGGTAAGGTGGCGGGGTCTTGAGGGTGAGCGCTACAGTCGTGTAGATCCTCAAGGCAAGTCTGGTGTGTTCTCCTTCACGTGGTTGCCGCCCTGTTCTTGGTCTAGTTCCTTAAGAAATAGACGCAACGAAAACCACCAGGCGATATAAACACAGGGGTGGAGAGGTCATGCCCCTGGGTGTCCACCATCGAACAAGAGCAGATGTTGGATAGCAATGACCTCCCGCGTGTTTGTGCCGTGCGCGGGGACCCGTACGGAGGGATGAAGGAATCCTGGTGATTGAGTGGAGCAGGTTGCACACAACACATCTCTTTGGTCTGGATTTCCTCTCACACGGGTGGTAGTGGAGTAGCTACCCACTATCAATCGGCTGGGGCATCCCATAAGCGGGTTGTCAAGCGAGGGCCGGTTTTTTGGGGGGGGGCAGCCGGCGCGGCGTGGGGTTGTGGGATGAGTGGCGGCATAGTCTCGTGCCGTTCACAGTCCCGTAATCCTCCGTTGCGTGCGGGCTCGTCTACTTCTCAATAAGCTGGTCCTATACCGAAGGAGTAGCTCTGGCGACCACTCGTGGAACGAGGGGCGTCCCCGACTTGAGGGCTCCGTGGCGGGTGGAGAGCTCCGACGGTGAAGAATCTCAATCCTAACCCATGGACAATGAGACTAAAAATGTAACCAACACTCAGGCTGCGTCCTCTGATGCGCCTAACTCAGCAATCAACCAACCACCTAAAGCTGCGTCTCTTGATGCGCCAACCACATCTAAACCTAGAGGTGCGTCGCAAGATGCGCCTAAGCGTAAAACGCCTAAGGCTGCGTCATCTGATGCCCCTAGGCACCACAAACACAAACCGTCCGCTGCGTCCAAGGATGCGATGAGGAAGGCTGTCGCAAGGTATGCGCCAAACCAGGCTGCGTCGAAGGCAACGCCAACCCCATCTGCGTCCGGTGATGCGCGCTCTGACCCAACCTTGTCCGCAAGGCCTAGGGCAGCTCTCGCACATGGCGACTCAACGGTGGCTGGTGGCGTGGATGCGCTCACAAGGGCTGCGTCAGCGCCAGTAGCCCCGGAGAGGGACCTAACGAGTCTGACCGAAGCCATACCGGCAGGGACAGACAACACGACCGGGATCGACATGTCGTCTCTTAGGGATGCCATTCAGTCTCCGGTCGAGCAAACCTGGACCACCGTACCCCACAAGGCAACGTCTTCCAAGAAGCGTCTGCCTGCACCGGTCAAGCCTGCGCAGCAAGACACTGTGGCGGCCACTGCCAGAGTGTCGGCAAGTACACCGACACCGGCAGGTGCGGCTACTACGGCAAACAAGAGCAAGCGCAGTGCCAGACCGAGGGGACGCAAAAAACCCAAAGCAACGAGCGGGGAACCTCCTGCTAGGGCGCAGAAGCGTGAGCGACCCGAGGATACCGTCACACCGACTGGGAAAGGTAAGAGGAGCAAGCCCGCTCGCTCCCACATGGTTGACGGTTCTTTGGTGAGCTACGCCGAAGCGGCCGCGTCGTACAGGAATAACGAGCTGTGCGTCGCCGTCATGACGGAGCCCTTTGAGGACATGACGCAAGAACAGGCGGAGGGTATCCGCCTAAACATTGAAAAAGAGCTGCGGACGCTGCTTATGGCAGATCCCGACCCCTCCAACCCAACCATAAACACCGCGATCCACTTTCGAGGGAAGGCGCACTTCGCCGAAGGCGTTCTGAAAACCTGGTGCGAAGACGCTTTCACACTGGCCTGGCTCAAGCGGATCACCACCAATATGACGTCCCCGATACCAGGGACTATTTTAACCGTTCGGCCCCAGGCCGAAATACCAAAAAAGGCGTTGTGTATGCTGTTTGTTCCGGAGAACACCGAAGACACTCCGGCACTACTTAAGCTACTCACACGGCAAAATTCAAACCTAAAAATAAATACCTGGACCCTGACACACGAGAGGGTAAGACAGGAGCCCCCGGGTACCTGTCTCTTCTTCCGTGTGCCAGAGTCCATGGTCAAAACAATTAAAGACCAAAATAGGCGCGTGTACTACCTCATGGGCAGCATCTACATCCGATTCCTGGAGGAGGGTGTAGCCAGTGAGGGGGTCACCGCGCCTTCAACCGCAACGGCCGCCGCAGTGGCTGGACCGGAGCTTGATCCGCCACCACCTAGGCGGTCCCCGCCGCCACACGCGATGGAGACCGCAGAGGGGGTGAGGGAGCGGGCTTCTTCCCCGGCCGTGGAGGCCGAAATACCTATCGACCTACCCACACAGGATCCACCCTCACCCGGACTAACTTCGGACGAGGACTGCTTTCCGGCAGGGGAGGAGAGAGAGGACTATGACGGCAGCCTCTCCTCTTCTCCCATGCGGGACAACTAGGATCCTACAGACCAACCTCCAGCACAGCCAATCTGCGTCGGCTACCTTGCGCAGAGTGCTGGACAACCACCACCAAAACACCATCGCCCTTATCCAAGAGCCGTGGATTAGGGGCGGCAGAATATGTGGCCTTACGAACATCGGAGAGACCTGACAGCAACGAGGCTCTGCAGGACAGAACAAGATCTCCCAGACATCGTCCTCGCCTCGGCCTACCTGCCAGGCGACGAGGACGTGCCGTTACCAGAGCTCGCCTCGCTGGTGGAGTACTGCGAAAGGGAGAAACTGGAACTAATCATCGCAACCGACTCCAACGCGCATCACACTCTCTGGGGTAATGTCAAAACCAACAACCGAGGTGAGGCAATGCTCGACTTTATTCTTAGCAATAATCTTGTATTACTCAACAAAGGTTCAGAACCTACTTTCATCAACGCACGATCACAAACAATAATAGACCTAACTCTATCAACTATAGGTATCTCCAACTCCATCCAGGACTGGCATGTGTCCAGCGAACTGTCATGTTCGGACCACAGATGGATTCGATACACCATCAACTTCAACCTACCGAAGCCACAACCAAAGAGGATCCCTCGAAACACAGACCAAACAAAGTTTATAAGGCTAGTCAAGGCAGGGTTTGGTAATTTACCCTCCCTTCCAGCTGATATACCCTTAATTAACTTAGATGAACACGTAAATAACCTCACATCAATCCTACTAACTAGTTTTGAGCAGTCTTGCCCACTCACTGTACCAAGGCAGGGGGCAAGGCAGTCGTGGTGGGGTCCAGAACTAGAAAGACACCGAAATAGGTTGCGTAGACTTTTTAACAGAGCCATGAACACACGGTCGCCAGGCGACTGGGACCGTTACAGAACTGGCCGTAAAACCTACAAAAAACTAATACGCCTCAGAGGTAAAAACGGCTGGAGGCGTTTTTGTACTAACATTGAGAACAGCAACCAGGCAATGAGGGTCAAAACATGTCTCGCCGCCGGGACTGATCTTTCAATAGGATGCCTTAAAAAACCAGACAATACCTTCACAATCAACGATGCGGAAACCAGTGAATTACTTCTCACCACCCACTTCCCAGGCTGCCAGATTGCGACCCAGCAGAGCTGGGCACCGTACAGTGAAAGGGCTACGAGCAACCTGGACTGGGAGGTGGCTTCAGAAGTAATAGACAAAGACAAATTAATATGGGCAATCAACACCTTCCTACCTTTCAAGGCAGCGGGGTTGGATGGTATTTTTCCGGCTCTACTTAGATGGAGCGGTGACTCGCTAGCCGAATACCTTGTCAAGATATTCCGTGCCTGTCTGGCCCACCGCTACATCCCTTTGAAATGGCGCGAAGTAAAAATAATCTTTATTCCAAAACCAGGTAGGAGCGATTATACTCAACCCAAGTCTTTCAGACCCATCAGCCTCACCTCGTTTTTCTTGAAGACACTAGAAAGACTGGGAGACAGAAGGATTAGGAACCAAATTTCGCTACTTAAACCGTTACACCCTAACCAACACGCCTACTGCGAAGGCAAGTCAACTGAATCCGCACTCCACTGCGTGGTCACACGCATAGGAAACGCTCTAAAAACCAAAAACCCAACACTGGGCGCCTTCATAGACATAGAGGGTGCTTTCGACAAAACGAACTTCGCCAGCATCAGCCAGGCACTAGTCGTGCACGGTGTGGCGCCAACGCTTACACAATGGATTCACAATATGCTAAAATATCGCGCTATTCAATTTACTGTAAACACTACCACACGAGGTATCGTTAGTAGGGGCTGCCCACAGGGTGGGGTGCTGTCACCACTACTGTGGAACCTAGTAGTAAATGAGCTCATTACAGAGCTCAATGCTAGCAGTCTATACTCGGTGGGTTATGCAGATGACATAGCAATTCTAATCACGGGGAAATTTGAAGGCGTCCTATGTGACCTCATGAGGAAAGCCTTCAATATAATCGAGAATTGGTGTATTAAACACGAACTATCGGTTAACCCCACCAAAACAGAACTAATAATGTTTACAAACAAAAGAGTCCTTGGACCACACAAACTCCCTAAACTATTCAACACCGAACTAACACTCAAAGATGAAGTCAAGTACTTAGGAGTGATTCTCGATAGCAAATTGCTCTGGAATAGGCATCTTGACTACAAACTCAACAAAAGCACAATCGCGCTGTACCAATGCAAAAGAATGTTAGGAAAAACGTGGGGGCTGTCTCCAAAGATCACGCTATGGCTTTACACAGCGGTGATCAGACCAATGCTGACTTATGGCGCCTTGGTTTGGTGGACGAGAACTGAACTTGCGACCACCGCCTCTAGGCTTCAGCGGTTCCAAAGGCTAGCATGTTCCGCCATCACGGGCTGTACGAAAACAACCCCAACTGCGGCAATGGAGATAGCCCTACAACTAACCCCCCTTGAATTGTACATACAGCAGGAGGCAGCATTAGCAGCCATCAGGCTGATGCACTTAGGCATATGGGGCAAGAACCACACCAGTCCCCACGCAGGCATCCTGGACCGGGTGATTGAGTATCAACCACTCATCGCTGCCCCGTGTGATAGGACACCTAATAAACCTATGTTCAACAAAAGATATAGCATACAAACAACAGAGGAATTAAGGGATCAGTCAGGAGCCAATGAAGTACGCATCTACACAGATGGCTCTAAAACCAAAAACGGCTCAGGGGCTGGCGTACACTCCCTTGACCTCAACTTTAACTTTCACTTACCACTAGGCGAACACAGCTCGATATTCCAATGCGAGTGCGTCGCCCTAACACAAGCTGCGACAGCCGTAAAGCGTCTAGGGGTTCACAATTACGCAATCAGATTCGTATCCGATAGCCTAGCTGTGCTTAAGGCCCTAGAAAACAAACAAACTAACAGTACATTAATATTTGAATGTCACCTCGCCCTGGAAAGTATATCGCTGTCTAACAGAATTACACTCCAGTGGATCAGAGGACACAGTGGGTCCCTAGGCAATGACGCCGCAGACGAACTTGCCAAGAGAGGCTCCGAGATGGCAGTGCTAGGCCCGTACCCACTCCTTCCCTTACCTTTCTCACAATTCCGTACATGGATTCGCCAAAGATCAACTGAACTCCATAACAACAAATGGTCACGGTCCACAGACTGCAGGCAGTCAAAAATGGCGATACCAAGTCTTCATCCGCGACTAACAAAACGACTGCTCAGCCTAAGTAGAAATAACCTCAGAATAATAATAGGGACAATAACGGGCCATTGTCCCCTAAACAAACATCTTTTCAACATAGGCGCCACGGACAGCCCACTCTGCAGGGGCTGCTTCGACGCCGAAGAATCGGCTGCCCACGTAATCCTGGAATGCGAGGCAGTGGCTACCCAACGCAAACAAATCCTCGGAACGGTGGGGTCGCTCCGCGAAGCCTGTGAAGCTCCCAGGAAACTTCTGTGCTTCTGGGCGGAGCTAGGCTGGCTAACTTAGCCAGGACACCTACGCACAACGGACCGATTAAGAGTCTAAGTGCGGAAAATGGAGTCCCTACTCTACTCTACTACTCTACTTAGTAAGCCAGCACGTAATGAGACATTACCATGTACCTAGTTACTTTTACCTTTGCCTAAAATTGTTGTGCACCTCTGAATATGGTCGTTCTAAAACTAACAAACATTGGCCTCTAACTAGTTTATAGTCTGATAACTATAACTGTGCGGATTGTTATCATTCAGCCATTCCTGCGTTACCGGAATGTGGGTAAAGCCAACGGAAATATTTGTTTTTTGTAAGTAACAATTACTTAAATATTATTCTTATATCATTTATATCACGGTTTTTAATATATGTTATATCATTACCTTCCTGCTCTTGTCCCATGTTAATTGGGGTCGGCGCAACACGTTTTTTACACGACTGTCCAAAAAAATTTGTGTTATATTTTCAGGGTACATGTATGCATGTATGTTTGTAAGTTTCTTTATTCCACCATAACTTCTAAATGCCTAAACCGATTTCGATGTACCTGGTTTCGTTAGAATCCTTGTGTTACCCCGGATAACATAGGCTAGGTCAGGACCCATTGTATAATCTAGACTTAAGTCATTACATCCAGTAAGGGTCCCGACAGTTGTAGTCAATATGTTCCGTATTCGAATTTATTATTTGATCTTTTTTTTTTCTTTTCAGTTTTTATTAAAGTTATTAGTTATTTTTTACGCAGTCTGGTTTTTTACACGGCTGCCCAAAAAAAGGAGTGTTATGTTTTCAGGGTTCATGTATGTATGTATGTATGTTTTTTTCTTTCATTCTTCACTGTCAACCGCCACGGAATAATTTATACCATTTTTTTCATATCATTCGTCACTCGTCACACAATTCATCCTTCGTTTCCTTTGTCTTTCTCTCCTTCTCCATTCATCAATATTTTTAATGCATGTATAAGTAGAACATTTTTTTTCATAAATAATCAAGTGTTTTCTCTGGCATTTTTTCATACCGTCCTCGCTGTCGAGGCCCGTCGCGACGCCCCGATACGAACCCTCCCCGTCCCGTGCTCGTGCCAGCCCGCGTTGCTGAGCCTGTAGTCCTAAGTCAGTCCCTAAACAATGACACCACTCCGATCCAGCCTGTCCCCTTGCTGTCCTCTCCCAGCGACGCCCTAAGCCGAGGCCCGTACCCCGCAGGGGGTGCCCTTAGCGTGTAGTCACTTAGTTTGTAAGTTTTTTGCCCTGGCTGGAGGCCTTACACTTAAGGCACCCACAGGAAAGTCCGGTTAAGCAGACGACAACCTCTCAGGTTGAACTGCGAGATGCCATTTCGAAAACAAAAAAAACTCTGGCATTTTTAAAACTTAGTGAGAACACAATTTATTGTCATTACGGAAGATGCAGTCTTGCTGCGCCGACCCCAAATAAATTGGGATAAGGGCAGAGATTGATGATGATGGTACATGTTGTCATTCCAGGTGTATTATTGCTGCTCAACAATATATCACAAATAAGATGCCATATTCCCAGCTACATAACCACACCATCGGTTTGTATTTTACATCTTCAATTTCTACCGTACCGGGATAAAAAATATCCTATGTCCTCACCCATGTCATGGTCTACTATTGAGCATGTCATCGAAATCCCTTCAGCCGTTGAGGAGTGAATGGTGACAGATAGAAAAATGCAAAAATATTAAAAAAAAAAAATAAGTTTACAAAAAAATCGAATATTTAAATTAAATTTGTGACCAAAAATAACAACATCCTGTCGAAAATACAGTATTTTTTTACTGTACTTAATTTTTGTTTGTCAAAAATACATTGTTTTTTAGCACTTAAGTAAATTTTATATTGCATGTTTTGCGATTTTGTTGCTTATTTCGAGCATTTATCATAAATATTTGCATGGAATATCGATCATTTTAAGTTGCATATAATTCGGTCTCCATCTCTCTCGACACTCGGCAAACAAATAATATTACTTTAGATACAAAGATTCAGATTAGATAAGATATAAAACTTTTACTACATTGTCAACGACACGCACGACGACCATTCAAGCTATCCAAAACCAGTTCATGTGGATCTCTCATTGTACGGGAAATGAATACTAAGCGAGGCCAAGTTATACTGAAAATGTATAGGTTTATGTGTGACTTTGTGTACACTCCATTCATGACCCTTTTTGGTTTTTTCTTTGCAGAACAAAGTTGAGCAATTCTGCGCACAGTCGGAGACTTGTGTTCACGACACGATTCAGATCTGTGGCAAGATGGGAGACGAGTTGAGAACCTTCTTAGACCTGTGTGACTTGCTGGAGTACGCCTGCGACACTAATCAGAGTAAATACCTACTACTTCTACTTATCTCCTTGTTCTTTGCTGTAAGTACGTCCGCAAACCGCAGCAGCAAAGTCGACAGCGCTTTCTGAAAATAACATGAAGTTGCCGCCTGACGACATTTCCATAGTGGTAAACACCCTTCACGAAGCATTCTGTACATCAAATTAAGTAACTCTACGCAAAAATTATTGCTGGAAACACTACGTTTTTTTTTAAAATCTCGTTTTACGGTAAAACTCAATGTAACGCTCTCAAAACATTGTGCTTATGGACGCATTTAATAGTAAACGGGTTATGAGTTATGACCTTAAAAACAAGTATTTGAAAAAAAAGTTATGAAAAAGTTGGAAGTTTGACCTCTAATATCTCCGTAACTAGTAGCTTCCCAGGTATGGTGCAGAGCAAAAAATGATCGCAATAACGGGGACAACAAGTGCCTTTCGGCTTCGTTAAGGGTCTGTAAGACCACTACCCTTTATAGAAATCAGTCTCGTGGACTTCGGCAGTTCGCCGCTGTGGTCGCTTAATGAATCACAAATACATCTGCTTCATTAAGCGACCGCGATCGAAGCGAGCGAAGCGATCTGTGGCATATTCGGAATCCTCCTTCGACACCGTTCTAATCTTCCTATAGATGATGTTAGGGTTGACTTTTAGGAGCTTATGGCTAAATCATAATACCCGCTCGGTTCAATATTTAGGTTGAGCTGCGCTTGCCTAGGTTTTTCCGTGGATTGGTGACCACCCCTTACATTCCCAGTTTCTTACGCGAATCGGAAAACACGTTAAGCCGCTGTTAAGCTGTTGATCCCAGCTGACAAATGTAGATTCTTTGACAGTCGTTTCAGGTAGTCTGTGCCTCGAAAGTGCCTTACTTTCGAGCCAGTGTTAACAAGGGGTATGGTATTTCCCAGTAGTGACTGGGTTATGGAGGTCAGATAGGCAGTTGCTCCTTGTAAAATACTGGTATTCAGCTGCATTTGGTTAGACTAGAAGCCGATCCCAGCATAGTTGGGAAAAGGCTAGGCAGATGATGATTGCTTCTGGGTTGTTAGCTTTACCTCCGATAATTCGTCCCATAATTATGATAGGTAAGTTTGGATATTGATGTTAGAGTCGACTTTTAGTCTAACAAGATACAGCTTAACACCAAAACTTATTTTATTCTTTAAGTAAGTACACCTAATAGACCTCCACAACACGCTTATTAATCAACACGATATGATGAAATTACATTTTGAGGACACCATCGACCGACCAATCTCAACGAAAATACTTTTTTTAATTTTTATTCAGCCAATACTGTCCCATTGCTGGGCATAGGAACTAAATAATATGCAATTATTTTTTCAGTTTACACACATGTGGATGATATGGCAGGATGTCCCCAATTCAAAGGCCCGAATTAAAAGATGAAATGGCACAACTAATTTGTTAAAGCATTTTGACAGGATTTTAAATAAAGTACTAACAGTAACACACCAATGGACTAATGGTACAGTTATTTGCAAAACCTCCCAAAAAAAAAACGTTACCTTAAACAGGTAATGTCTGTCGGGTAAGGCAGAGGTGCACCTAATAGTACACCCACATTTCGCCAGTTATGTTTATGGATGTTGTTGGGGCTCCCACGTTACTGTAGCGCGTCAGGAATGTTTGCGGAAGCACGTACGGACAGTTTCAGTACCATTCTACGTAAGAAGACTGCTTCTACGATGCGCCGAGTGCGTGGGAGCGGCAATGACATTCTGAAGGTCATTAGTGATAAGCCGTGCTGCACCATTATGGCGCATTGGGTGCGTGTACATGTACATATACCCGGTGCGTCAGGTGAGTGCAGCAGATATATGAATTAAATCTTTGTTTTTCGTTTGCTACTAACATAGCTTTTAGGTAGTGTGTATTACTAACATCATAATTATGGATCAAGGTCTGAAATAAATTATTTTTATTTATTTATTTATTTAAGTCCCATGGATTAGGGGGCGAGCCTATTACCATTATCCGATGTGCATATCCAGACTCCGAGGCTGCCACTGTGATTTTCCTGATGGAAAAACCCAATAAAACTTTGCCCGGAATCGAACCCAGGACCTCGTGCTAGTTACACGAAATGACACCTAAATGAATGTGTCTAAACGAAAGTGCACAGTTGGAATGGTAAACCACGTCGTTGATGCCCAGACTCCACCAAAGAGGAGACGAGCGGAGATGTGCGAAGCGGAGTGGGAGAAGATACGTAAGAGCCATGGTGCATCCACCGAAGCTGTGCGGAGATGTGCAAAGTAGAGGAGAGGAAGACAAGACAAGAAAAGACAAGAAAAGACAAGAAAAGACAAGAAAAGACAAGAAAAGACAAGAAAAGACAAGAAAAGACAAGAAAAGACAAGAAAAGACAAGAAAAGACAAGAAAAGACAAGAAAAGACAAGAAAAGACAAGAAAAGACAAGAAAAGACAAGAAAAGACAAGAAAAGACAAGAAAAGACAAGAAAAGACAAGAAAAGACAAGAAAAGACAAGAAAAGACAAGAAAAGACAAGAAAAGACAAGAAAAGACAAGAAAAGACAAGAAAAGACAAGAAAAGACAAGAAAAGACAAGAAAAGACAAGAAAAGACAAGAAAAGACAAGAAAAGACAAGAAAAGACAAGAAAAGACAAGAAAAGACAAGAAAAGACAAGAAAAGACAAGAAAAGACAAGAAAAGACAAGAAAAGACAAGAAAAGACAAGAAAAGACAAGAAAAGACAAGAAAAGACAAGAAAAGACAAGAAAAGACAAGAAAAGACAAGAAAAGACAAGAAAAGACAAGAAAAGACAAGAAAAGACAAGACAAGACATTTTTTTAGAAACATGAGCATACATACAAGATAATTATGCAGGTTGTTCATAAACACACACACACACACCGCTCCACACGCCGTCTAATAGAACAGTACAAATAATGGGACTTTTTGTACCCACTAGTTCTACGATTTTGTACCACCTTAAATCGTAGGAATAGTGGGTCGAAAAACCGGCCAAGAGCGAGTCGGACTCGCGCACCGAGGGTTCCGTAAAAACTTTTTAAAGGATAAACTTAATTTTGCTGTTCGAACCCTAGGTTACGGCTATTGCAGCAACCCCAAATAATAAGTTTGTAATATTAAAATTGCTTTTTGAAACTAGATATTTACAGTTTTCAGACTTTTCCCTTTACATGTGCTGTAAGACATTGCTTTGTGCCAAATTTCGTGATTCTAGGTCAACGGGAACTACCGTATAGGTTTTCGACCCAAAACCTATAGGGTACTTCCGGTTGACCTTGAATTGTCAATTTTGTTTAGAAAGAAAGAAGAAGGAAAAAATTTGCCCATATCTTTTTATCGTGTAGTCTCAGGACCTTGATTTATACACTTAATAGGGACTAATAATAATAGACTTTAGTATCTGGTATAAATTTCAACTTGCTAGGTTCGCCCGTTCCTGAGCAAATAGTTGGTGACAGACGGACAGACGGACAAGAAAGTGATCTTATAAGGGTTCCCTTTTTTCCTTTTGACGTATGGAACCCTAAAAACCCATTAATTCTACCGTAGTCAACTCAACTCAAAGCGTTTATTTCAATTAGACCATTACGGCACTTTTGAATGTCAAAAATACAAAAAAAAGCAATGCTACAGTCACAGTCACAAGGCATAATAACTTGAGAAAGTACTGTAGTTGCCCATTCCCTAGCGTAGATCTCTATGGAGAAGAACGGGCAAGAAACTCCATGGACACTCTTTTAAATCAAAATATTGTTACAAAATCTTGGTTCCATCATTCATGTTGAGATTATATATATATGTGAGAACGATGTAGAAAGACGTGCACATTAAGAGCGTCCAGCCCAGAGTAAAAGATTAAATCAACAATTTAAAATTAAAGTTATTAAAATGAACCGTGGCAGCTAAGAGATGACCCAGTACCAATTGACACATAGTACTGTGTACCGTCGTGGACACTCCTGCCTGATCACCACTTAGCTAATTTTTGCTTGCACTCGCAACATAGAAACGCTCTCTAGCCCCACCCCGTTGACTTTGTATAGAAATAATGAATGAAAGACAATACCGATCGGCCGAGCGCACTGACGACGCACGCCAAACGAAAGTTATTGTTATTTTGCGCGCCAATTTGACGGTTTTCTAATAGGCTTAAACTTTAAGGGGGCGTGACTCGGCGCCTCCGCATGATTTAAGCGAAAAAATATTTAACTGATCAGGCGGAAAAGACCACCTGTACCTAATAGAACTAGTAGGAATGAACCGCTCTTAGCATAACGCTCGCCGCATGCAGCTCGCAGCATGCTACTCACGTCTCTTCTCGTCTTCGCTGCGCGCTTGGCCAACGAATGCGAAGGCTGGCCTAAGAAATTACGAGACATCTTCTCTCTTTTCTTGTCAACTGTTTCCACTAAAGCTAAGTGGAGACGAGAAGTGTAAATAACGAAATCCTATTGGTGGTTTACAACACATAATTATCCTCTCTGCTTCGGTGGAGTCCGGCCCTGAGTCTAGTTTAGGAAATTCAACAGTGCGCTTAAATTCATTTAGAGGTCAACTAGCGTAAGTGAAGCGGTCATAAAATGCGTTATTTTTTAGGTCGACACGTATTCCTTTGCTTGAATCCCTACACACTATTTTTAGCTGACCCTTACTATAATCTTCAACCTAATCAACCTGTCACTGCCGCATGACTGGGATATAACCCTACACTATAATGAGACCTAACCGGGAGGTCATCATCATCAGTCTACCTCCTGAGTGAACTTTATTACAATACTAAAAAGCCCTACAATCTCAATAAAACGCAGAATTACACCACAAATTATAAAATACCAGACTACACACTCAGACGTACAACTTTTTAACAGAAAAAAAATCTTTACTTAAATATGTGTTTAAGTATCATTACTGTAATGTGCTTCGGCCTGACCTGAGATCGTTAGAGTGAGAAGAATGTATGACAGGTTACGTGTGTGTGAGGGAGAGAGGCAGAGCTCGAAGGTTGACCGGGTAACAGGTTGGAGCAGACAGAATAAGTATAGCGAATGCAGTAAGGTACGGGCGCAGGCGCATCTTAGATACGATGGTACGAAAATAATCGGGGCTTAACGGATGGTTAAAAAAAATTGCGTGGTGAATTTTTATTTGAAAATTTAAAATAAGTACAGGTTGTTTGTTTAATTAAAATTTACTGTTAAACTTACAGTCGCTGTTATAAATTTTTATAACACTTATATTATAGGGACAATAATGTTAAATTACATAAGTTTTCAGTAATTCGAATATGATCACTCAAGGTTTAGTGACAATATCAAAAATCCGGGCAGGCATCAGAAATTAATTAATATTTTTTAAATAATTACAAATCCCAATAACTGTAGCACTCACATCATTCGCCGAAAAACTCGCGTCACACACAGAAAACTTAATCCCAACCAATTAATATTAATAACTTCCTTCATATCATTTCTATAATTATAATCTAATAAAAATGTAATAGAATATTTTATGTGAAAAAAGTTTGTAACTCGATTTAATAGTTAAGGTTACTGTGGAACCGGTCCATCTCGCCCGTGAGAAAGCTACAATTTGAACAAGCCATAATTAGCGACTGGGGTATTAAATCACGGGCACTGGACGCCCCCCTCCCCAATCCCCCCTCCCGGGTCCGATGCGCGGGCGCCGGCCCGTTCGCAACGATTCCATCGATTAGACCGATTTAAGGTCAAGTTTTAACAGGTGGAATTGTAGGGTCAAGGACATTTCGACGGACGGAAATTATATGTTTCCCTGATCTAGATTAAGAAAGGGATGTGGAGGATGTGAAGGGCTATGTGGGAGATTATGAAGATATTTTAAAGCCAATTATAAGTTAGTTGCAAAAAGGAGAGGTCGGATTAGGTCAT
The DNA here is from genome assembly GCA_963853795.1 of Xestia rhomboidea. Lineage (NCBI taxonomy): Eukaryota > Metazoa > Arthropoda > Insecta > Lepidoptera > Noctuidae > Xestia > Xestia rhomboidea. The sequence goes on from OY970778.1 coordinate 11,039,286, forward strand.
TGACTGGATGTCAAAGGATAACGATGAACCCATTTTGTTTTGCACCCTGATCTTAAGTTGTAACAATATTATCATTAACATTGGAAACGAGATATTAACCGGTTTATCCGTAACTGGGTTGTGGAGGTTAGATAGTCAGTCGCTACATGTGAAATACGTGTATTCAGCTGCACCCGGTTAGACTGGAAGCCGACCTCTACATAGTTAGGAAAAGGCTAGGCAGATGATGACGATGAACCACTTTATCCGTGATCATGGTGCTTGCAACAGCGCCGAAGATTCGGAAACTCAAAACAAATAGGTAAATGGTAGTATGATCATGACAGTTTAAAAACGTATAACGTAACAATGTACTTGTAAAGGTCCTTTACTTATTCCGGAGCAACATATTACCCGTTCAATGGGAAACTTAGAACTTTACATTATTGAAAAATACTACAGCATAGGCATTTTGATTTCATGAACCCCATAATTTACTAGACTACTGAAAAAATATTTAAATTAAAATGGCGAATCTGCTAAGAAAAATGATGGCATCCTTATTGAGTTTGCAAAAAAACAAAGCCAGCGATAGCGATTTCTTAGAAGGCCTTATTTAAAAATGGAGTGCATGTAGGTACATGCTCTCCATTTTTCTCTTTAAAGAGAGATTATGGCAATACTAATTGGTATTGTGATGAAGAGGTAGATGTAACCATATCAAGTCCAGAAAAACATGCACAAGAAACTAATTGGCATAGAAATAAACAAGATAAATACAACAATCACAACATACAATCCGTGGGATCGGTCAAAGTTGACTTGTTAGAAAGCGGTCCTACAGCTATGCAGACGAAGATATATTTTAACTTAACATCAACTTGTACTTACATCATCTAGGAGGATAACATAACATCTGACTTCAAGATGGGTACGCAGAGCCAGATACAGTATTTGAACGGCATCGCTCTTTCTATGAAACCCCATACTATACAGACTTAAAGGCATCGCATCGGTTCGGGCTCAGTAGTAATAATGAGGTGCTGATGTCAAACCCGTGCAGTGCTTCTTTTTTTTTCGTATGGTTACTGCCTAGCCTGGTGTCAAAGATTTTATGCCGCCCATGGGCCTCTGACTTAGCATGACATGCCGTCGAGAAATATCTCTCAGGCATGCTGGTTTCCTCACGATGTTTTCTTTCACTGAAGCAAGTGATAATTATACAATACATACATGAATCTGAAAAATCAAGAAAGTGAGAGAAATGTGTCTTGGATTCGAACTTGAGACCTATGACTTGGCAGTCCGATAGTCACACCACTAGGCTATCATTGCTGATGCAGTGACAGCTGTATTGCTTATACGCCTGCCACAAATTGACCTGTCAGTTATGTCTTAGTCCTATATTATAATGGAGGATGGGGCTGTTGCCATTAACGAAGCTCAAAGCAGACCTCAGGTTATCATAGCGAAATTCCTGAAGTAAAATCTCAAAAGTTCTTAGCATCAAAGCCAGGACCTCGGAAACTATTCATCTATATATTTTCCACTCATTTAAAAGTAGGTAAGTATCTACTCTGTTGGCTTTTAAACATAAACTGGATCGCTTCGTTGCTGAAAAGGGTATTTACTCTTTGCGATCCGATTTTTGCAGAAAATCTCAACATTTGAAGACTTGGCTAGACAGGTAATTCTTTGCATGGTTTCTATCTTAGTATAGCTTAGATGAAGAAGGAGGAGGCTTATATAGCAGCAATGAGTGATTCCGGGCTGATATGATAATGATGACAGCTTCGATCAAAAACAATAGTATTTTTTTTCAAATAAGACCGAATATCAACACTATTTGAACGCCAACATTGCTAAAGGCAGTCCCCTAAAACGACCCCCTGCCCCCCACTTCTTAATGTTTTAGTTGGAAAGAAAAAGTGGTGGTGGTGGTTGCTGGGAAGTTTGTACCACCACTTTTTCTTTGCAGACAAATTGTCTGCTGATGATGTAGACTCTACATAATCAGCCGACATTTGTTAGGAGAGAGAAGATAAGGAGATGTCTATGTTTTTTTAGAGGAAATAGCCAGAATATTTTTGTCCTACAAGGAAAGTTTTATTTTTCCGATTTACTAACTAGGTCGTTTATTGTGAAGGCACCTATAGCTTTTGTTTGCGGAGCACGGGCAGGTAAACAGAACGAACGCACCGGCCGACAATCGCGCCATCTGCCACCCCGCCCAGCGACCCCGCGACCGCTGCCAGGGCTGTCGCGCGCTGACCAGTCGCTGACCAATTTAGAACTTTGTATCATAATACTTACAGAGAAGGCCTGTGTAACTGGTTCCCAGCAGTGGGAACGTTATAGGCTGATTATGATTTGGTGTGAAGGCACTTATTGGTTTTATTTGCGGAGTATAGGCAGATAAGCAGGATGAACGCAACGGCCATCTGCCACCCCGCCCAGTGACTGTGTGACCGCTGCCAGGGCTGTTGCGCGCTGACCAGTCGCTGACTAATTTAGAACCTAGCATCATAATACTTACAGAGGAGGCCTGTGTTACAGGTTTCCAGCAGTGGGAACGTTATAGGCTGATTATTATTTGGTGTGAAGGCACTTATTGCTTTTATTTGCGGAGTATGGGCAGGTAAGCAGGATGAACGCAACGGTCATATGCCACCCCGCCCAGTGACTCTGTGACCGCTGCCAAGGCTGTTGCAGGCTGACCACTGGATGACCAAACGAAAGAGCAGAGACATTTAGATCAAATAAATAATTTCTGAAGTCTTTAGATCCTTTGCACCTTTCTCTACGATCTTCAGTAAAGGATATCAAAAAGGTATTATAATCATTTTTATTTAGGGTGTGGTATCTGCTAACGAGAGTTTTTCTTCATGTAACTTCCTCTTTGATGAGTGAATATAAATGTGAAAAAAAATATAAAGGGTGTAAAACACCTCTTCACGAAGCCGAAAAACACTTGTTCTCCTCGTCATTGCGATATTTTTTTTTATTCTACACCATACCTGAACCTTCTAGTTACGGAGATATTGGGGGTCAAAGTTCCAACTTTTTGACAACTTTTTTTTTAAATACACGCTTTTAATGTAAGATTTTTAAACACCTCCTCGACCCCCGTACTGTTCAATCCATCCATCAGCACAATGATTTGAGTGCGTTACATTGAGTTCTACTACAAAACATGATTTTTTACCCCAAAAAAAAGTAATTTCCCAGCAATAAGTAAGTAATTTTTGCGTAAAGTACTTAGTTTGATGTACAGAATGCTTGGTTGACGGCTTCATGATGAGGTGGCTTACACCCAGTATGCCTGCTTATTATAGAGAACTTTAGTTGGTACAATTGAAATAATTCTAACTTTATTATTACTAAATTCAAAGTGAACCCTTTTTTTCTTTGAAATTTCGTAACTACTCCTAAACGGCATTAAGTTTTAGTATTATTTTTTTTCACAAAGTGTACAATTGGCATTTTGATCTAATGATTTATTAGGCTACAATCAAATAAAAACCACTCATTTCGCACTATTCGGCCCGCAGTTACTGACGTAACAACCACTTTATAGTGCAAGCTGATTAGAAATTTATTCTAACAGTAAGTATTTCAAACGAAGTTTGAACCACCACAAATAGAGTTGCTAATTTAGCAGATACCTCAGCCTTAAGATGCGGGAGGAGGTGCTTATAGACAGAATTGGCCCACTCTAGCTCAAAATGGAGAGGATCAGAAAGGAGAAAACGAGGCCTTTACTCTGCAGTGGGATAACACAGGTTGAAAATAAAATGAATACAAAATTTGGTGGTTCTTCAGTCTTCAACTTAAGCATCTGCAAAATTCTTAATAAGATATTGTTAACATAATGAATTGGATTGAACGTGTTGTTCGAATGAGAATAATTTCGTGGATTACAAAGCTAGAAGGTATGCTAACATCTTGTTTATCATTGGTGTATTCTAAAATTGGGGCAATACTTATAAAATCTTGATCAAATCACCATGAACAGAACGAGCATAAGGTTCAGTGTTGCAAAATCAGCTTTATTGTTTTACTTGAGCAAATTAAGGGCTTTCAATGTAAGTATACATATTAAAATACAATGAGGGTTTAGTATCATGTCCTAGATTTATAGAACCAAGTTGCGTGTCTAAATCTTTTCCTCGTATAATATTATTTCTTATAAAGAAAATCAAATATTTGTGCGATTAAAACTCAAAATAGCAAACTATACTTTTCTTTGAAAATAGCAAGACGATCTCAGCATTTCATTAAGTTATTATAATAAACACAACATAAAACCATAGAGATAAAAACACCAAACAGCTCATTAAGAGAAAAGCAAAACAGCATAACACGCAAGCCCTAATAACAAAATTAAAATGAGAAATACGAAATCCGAAAACGAAACAGAATCCAGCATTAAGAATGAATCATCTAAACAGTTAAATTTGAATATTCCGTGAACCATCTATACCCAGAAATTGGTCTCAATCAAAGTAATCCTAATCCAAGCTTTGTAATCTTTCAATTTTGATTCAACAAATAAAATTATAAGCGTGGCAACCCTGTTGTTAAAAATGCATCTTAAGTGAGGTCCGTTTTACTTACCTTGTAACTAACGGCTTGAGGTTAAGATTATAAAATTATCCCCTACATAGGTGATTGAGGGAAATGTCTGTGTGTCGATCAATAAAGGTTTAAAAAACCGCGATAGTTTATCATTCCGTATAACGTGTTTTTAAGCCTTTATGGTTTTGTAATAGTGTTTAAGATCGGCAGGATTTCATTGAAAAACATAGGTACAATACTTTTCTCTTGTACAATAAAATAATGTACCTATATATTTGCAATTATATAACTATAAGAAGAAAGAAGTGTCTGATGAAATGACGAGTAATAGAGAAGTATGGAAGAAGAAGACATGCTGCGCTGACCCAAATAAATTGGGAAAGGAGAATAATGAAAGGGCAGGAGATTGATTCCCTCTCTTAGAGAGGAGGCCGGTTTCTGCGGCTGCGGCTGTCGACTGCTGGGAAGCAGTGGGAACATTAATAGGCTGATGATGATGATGATGATGAGGAGAATGATGACAAGTGACAAAAGTTCAAGAAATTTTATACATTACATTTTTTACTATATTTTTGTCTCATTGAACCGAAAACATAATGAGATTGTCAATCATCAATCCAGGGTATAACAGCTAATTTGAAAAATCTTAGTAGGTACGTAAAAACCTCTATAATTTACAAAATAAACCCAACCAAACTCGGGTCTCAACCTTAGTCGTTCATAAAAGAGTTAAAGCAAGCCGTGTTACGAAAAAAATAAACATTATGACTCCGAATGATCTTAACACTTTAAAAATCGGTCTGTGTAATTTTTAATAACAAAATTATAGGTTTTGAATAAAGTTAGCTTAAAAAACTGGTGATTATAAATAGTTTGTCTTAACGGTTACTTATTGAAGCTTCTTTGGGATTTTTAATGCTAGGTTTGATACGAATTTAATTAAAATTATACCGTAACTCACGTTTAATGAAGGTTGATCAGGTTGAGAAGCTTCACTCATAATCACTTTCATAGTGACGCCTTACAACTTCAGATGATTAATTAACTAGATCAGTTTTGTAGATATAAATTAAAAAAAAAACTGCACATTAATTATAATACTTGTCTATCTTAAAAACAGGTCGTAAATGATTATGAGAATCAAATTGAAAAAGATTTAAAAATTACAACTAAATATTGATTTTTAATGTAGAGAATAAAAAACAGGCTAGTTTCTAATCTCAAAATAATTAGACAAAGTATTAATTGTTCTAATTAAAATCTAACAAGGATCTACAATAACATTGCCACAAAAATAAGAACAATTCCCTTAAAGCCTAATCTCACAATACGATGGCATCTTAACGACCTCTTTAGTGAAAAAGGACTGACAAAATCGGAGCACACCCGACACGGCCCGATTCTTGGTAAAACGGACGCACAGGTACAGTCAGGTGGCGGAGATATTGGAGCTATATATAATGCACAAACAGGAATTATTTTTTAGATATTCTTTCTTCTTTCTTTATCTTGTGATTAGTGCCTAACCTGGTGTCAGAGTTTTTAAGCCGCCCATTGGGCCTCTGACTTGGCTTAACATGCCGTCGAGAAATATCTCTCAGGCATGCTGGTTTCCTCACGATGTTTTCCATCACCAAAACAAGTGATAATTATACAATACGCACATGAATCCGAAAAATCAGAGGTGCGTGCCTTGGGTTCGAACTCGAGACCTATTACTTGGCAGTCCGACGGTCACACGGTATTAGATATTGAAATTTCTTTTTGAAAGAGTTCACAAAGAGAATCTCGCCCTATTCAGGTCTAGTGGTCGTCCAAGCGCGACTGCTTCGGTCTTGCAAGTCAAGCAAGTGGAATTGGTTATTCTACTAGCTGCCCGAATCTTAAAGTATTACGACCCCGTGGTGTGACACCCTGTGTCTAGGAAAGTTCGTGAAGCCGTTTGCCTCTTGCCGTCACATTGGACTAAGAGAGTACACGTGCACCGGTGTTTACGCCCATACTTCATAATCATAGTCATCTGCCTAGCCTTTTCCTAACGTTGTTGGGGTCGGCTTCCAGTCTAACCGGATGCAGCTGAATACCAGTACTTTACATGGAGCGACTGCCATCAGACCTCCACAACCTTGTTAGTATTGGGTAATACGATACCCCTTGGTAAGACTTGGTTTAGACTTTCATACCACTGACTACACTTGTGGCTCTATATTATCTCCGTCCTAATCAGAACTCTGTTGAGATAGACAGAAGATACACGATATTATTGAATAATTCAGAACTGCTAGAAACTTGTATCGATGAAAGTTTTGAGCGCCAATATAATGAAGTCAAGATTTAAGTTTTCAAATTCACATGGTCACTAACAAGAGCAATAGAGAAGTATAGAAGAAGAAGACATGCTGCGCCGACCTCAAATGAATTGGGATAAGGGCAAGAGAATGATGATTTCACTACACTAAAACTATCTACTTTATACTTCTTACTGTTTAACGGGAACAAATATCGGGAACTCAAAACAGTAGGGCTATTACGTATCTCTGTTGACAGCTCGAAATGATAGTAACTGTCTCAGTGTCTATCAATTATCTGTCAAAAGGTAAGTTTCGTATTATGTATGACCCTGTTAGTCACCGTAAAGTGATATCCACTCAGTGTGATACGTAATACCAATATTATGACATTCACGGTTGTCATCAAAGTTCGCTGTACAACCGAAGCTTGATAGTCACTGGATATCAGAAAGATACGTAATAGCCCTACTGATATTAAACATGGTAAATATCCCGTTTTCAGTATTAATGCTAGTGAAGTTAAGATAGGAAATGTATCCAGAAAGAAGGAAATCATGATGCATTAACCTCATTTTAATAGAGATGATTATTTCAAGAATAGACAATAACCAGAGATAACTACAAACTAGAAATACAAATATCGTCCGACACCTCAGCAAAGATACCTAGAAACCATCTCCCAATTTTCTTCAAAAAACCTCTCCAACTGTACAGCAACTATGATAGTTATCATGTATCCTAATAACAGCGTCGGGTTCTTTGTCTATTGTTTACATTAGGGTGGCTCGCTACGTGGTTTCGGTGGTCATGCCGGTCTCCTTTGCACGGACCTCCCTGCTGTTATTGTTAAATACGTCGTCATTCTGATACGGATACAGCGGGTTTGAGAAAGTGCTCATTAAGGCCGTACAAAATAGACACTTTTGAACATTTTATTAAGTAGTTATGATAATGACTGTATGGTTTCTGGATTATAGTGTTTAATAACCTTGGTATATGTGGAAAATAAGCAAAGTTGGCTAAATATAAACAGTCTTGCAAATAGGTACCCACTCGTCCAAAAAACAGGTTTGTCTTACAACAATAATAATAATAATTAATGTTCTCAAATCTAAATATTAATATAATTATATTGGATAATTGTTCCAAAAAAAACCTGTGAGTGTACTTGTCTTCAAGAAGCTTCAGTTAAAAAGGGAATCTTTCTCAAAATAACTCTGTGAATTTTTCTTTACTCACTGTTGTGGAGAAGCGTGACCTCAAAAGTCAATATCTCCATTTCTCACATTCCTGGAAAAAACACCCACCTCAAACACTTCCAACAAAACAACCTGTACATATAGGAAGGGTGCGCGCACCGTTTGTCGGCGCAGACGCAGCACGTGGCGCAGTTTAGCCTGCGCGTGAGTCGCGCGCTAATGACGCTGTGTCACTCGACTCCCGGCCGCCGATCGCGCCGGACGTCAACTAATGTGCCGCCCTATTATTTATTGTATATGAATTGGGTGACTTCTTTGAATCGAGGAGATTGTTTTTGATAGACGTGGCAACATCAGAAGCGGGTTATACGTACTATAAGTAAAGAATCACCTAAAGTTGTACCTAAGCGCAATATTACTTCATCATATCACTTACCTTACTCTTACAACATAGCTAAGATGAATTTCTGCAACGTTGCTGAATTATGTTACAGCCTATGAGTTTATGGCTGCAAACCCTTTATCCCCGTCTGCCACCAGCGCTCCGCAACCTCTGTTGGCAGTTGCTGATTGTCACACATCATCATCATCATCATCAGCCTATTAATTTTCCCACTGCTGGGACACAGGCCTCCTCTCTAAGAGAGGGAATGGGCTATAATCTACCACGCGGGCCCAGTGCGGATTGGTAGATGTCACAAGTCTTCCAATTTTTTGGTTCTAGGACATGCCGGTTTCCTCACAATGTTTTCCTTCACCGTTTCGAGAGCAGTGGTGATGAAAAAAATCACACAAAAAAATGTGCCTGCCTGGGTTCGAACCCATGACTTACTGTTCGTAAGTCAGGGCCGCCACCACTGGGCCACCGCTGCTCTATGGTTGTGTACAGTGTCTTGAAAATATATTTGGGGTGCTATAGTTTTGTATGAAAGGGGACTTAGTTGTCTCCACTAGATAGGTAAGCCGATGGGCCGTGGTGGAGTATGGCCCAATTCTTTTCCAAGAGGCCTGTGTCGTATATGCACATTGACCTAAATTAATATACAGCACTTGACTCATATTTGATACCTGTTATGATTCATAATTAAGCCACAAACAGGTGGCTAACAAATACATTTCATAAATCACCACCTGTCTTTGAACCACGATATTATCACCTTTGATGTGCCGCCTACCGTCAAACTGTTAGTTAACATTACAGTTAGAACCAAAACTGGTCACGGAACAAAGCCCTTTAGTAAAGAAGTATAACCAATTTTGAGTGGAATATTGTGATACGACCTATTTGAACGAAAACATTATGTTGATTTTCTCAATAAAATAATAATAATTGGAAAAGTAATTGCAATCATTCGTTTTTTATTGTGTCTGGCTAATGACGGGGTATCGTACTACCCAATACTAACTGGGTTGTGGAGCTCAGATAGGCAATCGTTCCATGTAATATACTGGTCTACAGCTGCATCCAGTTAGTCCGGAAGCCGACCGCAACATAGTTGGGAAAAGGCTAGGCTGATGATTGCTTCTGGGTTGTTAGCTTTACCTCCGATAATTCGTCCCATAATTATGATAGGTAAGTTTGGATATTGGTGACGCTTAAATGTAATTTTGACCTTTGTCCTTCTTCCTTGTAGTTCTAAAATTCACGTTCAGGAATAGACATGAGAGCTTGAAACTATATAAAATAGTTGTCACCATAAACCCTGTGACCCTGTGTCCTGTCTTGTTGCTGATGTCTAGGTACTTCGACATTGTCGGGGTCATCATTATCTTCCTGCCCTGGCCCCATGTTACTTGGTGTTCACAACACGTTTTTTTTTCCATTCTCATCTGTCAACCGTCACGCTATCATTTATTCCTTAAAAAAAAACCAAGCTCGGCTAACACACATTAAAAACCAAACATTATTCCAACGACAGAATCTAACCAGAATTTGTGTGGTATATACAAACACTAAAAAACCCGACTACTAAAAAACAGGCTCTAATTAAATTCGGAGTTTACAAGGTAAAATCGACTCCGCCTATTTTTGAAGTTGGTTAAAATGTAGCCTATGTTACCTGGACCATAATAACGAATCGAATGACACCTTATTCATCAAAATCGGATGAATAGTTTAGGCGCTACGGAGGACCATACGTAAGTACAAACAAACATACATACATAGACTGCTAAAATCATAACCCTTCCATTTGGCCGTAGTCGGGTAAATATACTCAACTAAAATGAGTGTTAAAGCTTTGGAGTTGAACCTCAAACTAATGTATTAAATAAATAAAATGTTTAAATTGGTCTACAATCAAACATAAAAACTCACACCTCTGACGTATCTTATAAGCAAATATAAAATATTACTTACATTGTCATATTTTTATTGAGAATTTAAATATCAAACCAAAATTGACTACGGATAGCCGATGAGGTTGCGCAATTCTGGGGGCCTAAACTGGCCACTTTAGCAGAATCATAATATGATAGTAAGTAACATGAATCACGTTTAAATTCTAAAGATGGTCACAGACGCAGCTAATATTATGAATCACTTTATGACCATTTTACGAATTGTAACGTAATTCATATTATTATTCTGTTATGATTCTGCTGAACGGCCATTGTAGGCACCTTGGAGTACGACTACGTTCTTACTTTAAGGTGCAACATTGGAAGGTCGAAGTCGGTAAGTCGGGGGTTCGAACCCAGGCAGGCGCATTACTTTGTGTAATTTATTTCATCACCGCTGCTCTCAAAACGGTGAAGGAAAACATCGTGAGGAAACCGGCATGTCCTAGAACCAAAAAATTCGAAGACATGTGACGTCTACCAATCCGCACTGGGCCCGCGTGGTGGATTATAGCCCATTTCCTCTCATTGAGAGGAGGCCTGTGTCCCAGCAGTGGGAACATTAATAGGCTGATGATGATGATTGGAAGGTCTTACTTAAGGTCTAACGATGACCTGGTGAATGCCACTGGGAATCCGATGGATGAGAGAAGCACAGGGCCGGTCAGCGAGGAGATGCTTGGAGACCCAGGTCCAGGGACCTCTTTCGACCGATATAATAATGATAATCATCATCTGACCAGCCCTTTCCCAACTATTTTGGGGTGGCTTCCAGTCTAACCGGATGCAGCTAAATACCAGTATTTTACATAGAGCGACTACCTAGACCCCACAACCCCGAACTGAGTGATACGGTACCCCTTGGTAAGACTGCACGGAGTTAACTCGCTGCATATAATGTGTGGTCTCCCATCCACGCACCAACCTAGGCCAGTACGGCCAAACCTAAAGATCGACCCGAGCGGCTGTTATTATAAAGCCGAACCTACATGTGATGATGATAATGAAAAATTTGTTTTTTGGGTGATTTCGTATAAGATCATCTCAGGATACCGCAGATCTTAAACATTATCTTGTAACAAAAGTGCTACCTTTGTTCTACTTGGGTTACTAAAAATTGACTCAGTAAATGCAAGGTAAATGCTAAAAAATGAAAATGTAGTGCACCTATTTACCTGTGGTAATCATCAGAAGAATAAGAATTTAAGAATTTTGTAATTAAGAAATTTATATTCTTAAAGAAAGAATTTTGTGAACTTTTTACTCGCGGAAAACATTACCCAATCACAAATGAATCACTCAATATGTCCTGAAATCACTATCATCATTTATTCTCCTGCCCTTATCTCAATTTATTTGGGGTCGGCGCCATGTCTTCTTCTTCCATACTTCTCTATTACTCGTCATCTCAGCAGACTCCTTTCTAGCCATATCATCCTTCACACAGTCCATCCATCGTTTCTTTGGTCTTCCTCTACTCTTATAGCCATTCTACATTCATACTCAACAATCTCCTCACTACATATTTTTCTCTCCCGAAATCAGCGTTCACAATATTTTATTACCACTGAAATTATTTATTTTTAACTTTTTCTCTCCCTCGTGGTATCGATGTTAAGATAACGGTTATCTGCGTAACCCGCGGCCCGCGGGCGACTACTCATCTTGAAACTTTTGTTTTACTTTAACCGCTGATGTTAAAGCTGTGAGGTTTTAATTGAGAGATTTTTTTGAGGCAAGTGAAATGTTGGTTCAAGAGACATAAACCACAATGACGTTGTGATTTTCTCTTTGTTTTTCGTCATTAATTGAAGGAGATGGCTTATATTACAGATTAATTAAAGGATTGGACCGAAATAGCTCTAGAGAGAAAAGAATGGAAAAAGATAAAAGAAGTTCTAATAATTTTGTCATTGTATAATTACAGTGAGTTACACAAAAAATAATATAAAGGCGGTTATAAGTACGGAAAACCAAAGGAGGCCATCTACCGTGGCCTCATGATGACAAGTGTAGAATACGCAAGAAATCAACAAGGCAAGAGAATCATGATGTTATGAGAGTTACAAAGAACACAAGCAATACGGTAGAGCATCGTAAATTTTTTAATAAGACTAAACACCCTAATTTATTTATGAAACTCATCATTATTATCTCATGATTCTTAATGTACACCCAACCCAATGCACTTACAAACCCACACTCAGTAGCAATTAATGAAATAATTCAAACCAAAACCAGACACAACCTGGAACTAAACATGACACCAATTAATAAACGCTAACATAAAATTAACTTGGACTAACTAAGTTGCGCTTAATGAATTTATACTGTGAATAGCGCACAGCTTCTAAATATACCAAGCACTTGCTAACTACTACCCACACACGCGAATTAAAATGCCATATACCACCATACTCGTAAAAACAAGAAAATCCCAACGTCGTCATTAAATAGTAATTAACTTGCGATCTAGATGCGCCGGCGCACCCCACCTATACGGCAAATCTCCCAAGCCACAAATCGACGCTTATTACGACAATATCAATAACTGTCATTGCGGCCAATCATTATAGTTTCGTCTCGTTTACGCGAAACAACAGTAATTACCCCGCCATTACCTACATCTCTTTCGAACTCATTAATCTAAAGCGATGTAAGTAACGAACGACTCTTTCCATTTCTTTCGCGCGAAACGTCTAGCGAGGCTGGGAAAACGTAGCTTACAAATATACGTCCGTCTCACTCGCACTCACGTTATACCGCGCTCGAAATAAAACCTTCAAAACAATATTTTTTTCTTAATTACAACACAGTGATATTTTCAAAATGACAAGAGTAAAGTGTCTTGAAAATTTGAAATTGGAGCACTCCCCACTACGCGTAGGGATTCGTTAAGTCGCTCGCGCATGTTTTTTAAACGTAAAAAAGAAAAATAAGGCTCGCGGGAAAGAGAGGCTTAGTTGGTTTTTATAGTCGTTCTCCCGGTGCGCCGGCGCACGGAAGTATCGGAGCTTCAGGATCGAGCCTTAATCTCATTCTAATAAAAAGCTCACGCATAAATTGACGCGCTAACATTAGTTTTTAAATTATAATAGTTTTTTTTTATTAGTGTTTTATGAAGATCCGTGCGGTATTGTTTAGTTCTTGAATAATGCGGGGCACGTGTGTTTTATGGTTATTTTTATTGTCACAATTAACATTAATTTTGTGAAGTAAAGTGTGAAGGGTGGTTTTTATTAAGTTATATCATTAAGATTTGAACGTTCAAGCTGTGTGGTCGTGTTTGCTTTTTTTAATATTATTAAATATGGATTGATCAATAATTGTGCTTCGATAGTTCAGGTGTATAATTAGATTGTTTTGGAAAAAAATACTTTCAAGCTATCAAGATGTTTTTAAGGTAAGATTTTTATTTTTTTTAAGTATTTTTAATGTTCGTCATATATTTACATAATTAAATTATTACAAAGTTTAATAACAAGAGTACAGGTGACTAGTATTTTGTATAAAAACATGGAATGACCATTTAATAAATAAAGTAAAACAGAGCTTTCATAACATTTTGTTACCTTTTAGATGAATTATTATTTACTAATGGTATTTTTTTTTTCAAAATAAAATCAAGGTACATTTACCATATTCATTGATTAAATTTAATAATATGATGATTAATGCGATTTATCTCAAGCTTTTTTTTTTGTTTATGAAAATACGCTTGGTCAAATATTCATTATGTAGGTACCCAATAGCCTATATAATTTAAAAAATCTGGTGCATTTACGTTTTAAAATAAAAAAAAGCCTAGCAAAAAGGCTTCGGCGAACACAACCGCCGAAGTTTCTTCTGTCACAAACGTGCTAATCATGTTTCGTCAACCATTGTTTTACATAACTTCCGAAAACCTTCATACTATTATCGTCATTAAACCTTTAAAGTTAGAGGTGTTTACAGCGTAAATATATTTGCATATGTACTTGTATTTAGCTGCCTGTTGTACGGCCTATAGTTAGGTAATGTGACAGACTTGTAACCTTGTATGGAAATATCTCCGAGTCTAAATATTACGTAGTAAGAGATCGTGATATTCCTTTTGATGTATAAGGATATTTTTAGTCGTATGTAACGAATTTCGTGACGCGCGTGCTTAATTTTTAAGAAAACGTGCTTGCTGAAAAATATCGTCTTCCTTTTTTCGTCGATTTTTGTTTGTTATCCTTACTTTTCAATACAAAGTATTTACTTAAATTAATAATTAATAATAATAATAATTAATTTTTATTAATTACTTAATTACTTATTTTACTTGAATTTAAAGAAATAAATATTTCGATTTTAAAGAAGTAGAAATTCGTAAATACGAATTTAAAAATTCAATTATATAATTATTATTTTTTTTTTTTTAAATTCTTTCTCTGGTCGGGCAAAGTGTTATTGGGTTTTTCCATCAGGAATTACTCAGTAGCAACCATGGAGTCTGGATTGGTGTCCGATTGATGGCAATAGGCTCTAGGACTTTAATATAACTATTATTTTAAATATTTTTTTCTTTCTGGTTGGCACAAAGTCGAACAAAAATGTATTATGTAAGTTTTCATTTTTATTTGTACGTTAGCTTTATGTAACAATTGGCTGTATTTATATACCAATAGATTGGTATATAAACACAGTTAATAGACTAAGAATCAAACAGTCAAAGCAGGGCGAAGCGGATTTTACTTGTTTAGATATATCTAAACAAATAAAATCTGTTTTGTAACTGCTTTTTTTTCTCCTAAGTTTAATGCATGCGGTGGCAGCCTTTAATTAAGGCTACACTATAAAATGTTAAAGTCAACATGAGTTCTTAAATATGTATTTTTAGTGTATGCTTGGTTGGTTGTCCTTAAATAAATAAATAAATGGTGAAATGTAACTTTAATATAACTGCTGTATTACAGGCGTGATGTTATGTAATGTCAAAAATAGATGATGTTTTAAAACTAGATGATTCGGTCTTTCCTATCCGACTTTTTTTTAAAAGAAACATCGAAACAAACCCGGAGATCAGAGGCTCTGTCATTTTAAAGATCCAAGCAAAATCTTGAGTCATAATTATTTTGCTGATTACTGGGTAATAGGCGAGACGACAAAAAAAATCTAGTTAGTCCGTCAGTTAGATTATCAAAAAATATTTGACCCGTGTTTTTTCTTTTGTTACATAAACCAAAGTTGACGAAGATATGACGCTTTTAAAATTCTCATTACGTCACGCCTAGGTATCATTTTTAGCTAGTTCTGACGTCACAAGCCAAAATCTCTTATATATCTTTTGTCAAAATTCGTTGATTTACAAAAACAAAAAATACGTGTCCATTAATTTCCAATACTCTAACTGACGGACTAAATAGATTTGCAATTTTTTGATACTGTCGTCATGCCTATTCAAACACTGTTTTAAGCTTACACGCTTTCGCTTTTAAGTACTGGGTAATTATTAAGTCTTCCGTCAAGTCTCGTTTCCGTCTTCTAGTTTCAAAGGGATAAAAAGCACATTATACTTGCCATAATTATAACTTCTTACTCATCTCGTCATAAAATTTCTTCTTTTTTCTTTTTTTTTCAACTTTACATTTTTTGTGTCGACGGGACTTTAATGTTAATAGTTAGTTACTTTGTATCGTTTACGTCCACCCCATTCTGGTATTATTTTAATTAATCAAAGTACACGAGCTTCATCTGCAGTATTTATTAAAGGCACAAAAATTAATCCATCACTGTATCTGTTAGTTCCATCTCTTACATAAATAATAAAATCTCCTGAAAACTGAAAGAGTTCTTTGAGTAGCCTGAAAGCTTTTCTTTGTTTCGATACTTTATCATTCTAGAAAGTTCTAAAAGTCCACTACTGACTCCAAGTTTCCTTCAATCGCTACATTAAGAGGTCTAAAAGGATATCCCCTTAACTGTCATGCTTCAAAGACAGATTAGTGTCAGCACATATCTTTTTGAGAGTCTTACGGTGCTATGCTACGGATAAAAAAGGTGATGTTTTAAAGCATTATTTTCTGAGAATTACATGGATGTTTGTAGTAAATAAAGATGGAGCTAATTCTATTGGACCGCTATCCTTTTAAACGACAGCAAATTTAGAATCGTTCTAAATTGCCATCCGTTTAAATTCAAGTACAACTGACTTATTCAAGTGACCTTTTTTTAAATTGGTTGTACATTTTGCAAAAGTTATATATATATTTTTAAAGTAACTTTTGGCTTTTTTACTGAGTATAAGAAATAATAATGAGATAGCTCATTGGGTTCGTATTTAGTACAGTTCCTTTTTCCACGGACATACTGATTTAAAAATTACCCTGGTCTCCTCTAAGTCAAAAGTCTGACAAACAGTCTTACCAAGGGGTATCGTATTACCCTGTACTAAATGGGTTGTGGAGGTTAGATTAGGGTAGGCAGTTGCTCAATGTAAAATACTGGTATTCAGCTGCATCCGGTTAGACTGGAAGCCGACCTCAACATAGTTGGGAAAAGGTTAGGCAGATGATTACGGACAATCAATCGTTTTTCTATAAAACATTTTGCTTAAATATCTAAGAATTAAAGAAACCTCCAGTGTAAAATATCTCACTTACAATTTAATTCCTCATAAGGTTACATTACAATTCAAGCCACACACATCGACCTTCTAATTTCACGCTCAAAACACGCGCGTACTATAAAATGTGTTAAAAAATGAATAGGAAAACAAAAGTAATTGAACACAAGCACGCACTTAAATTTACGAAAACTTGTTAAAAACAAGCCAAAGTGTTCCTTATTTGTTATTAATATTATTTAATTTTCAAGCAAAAATATGTTGCGTACATAAATAAATATTACAAATCTAGCTATATCTTACTTAATATTACCTAGACGAGTTTAAATGCGAAAGTTAGTAAGGATGGATGAATGATTGTAACTCTTTCACGCAAAAACTACGGAATGGATATGGATGAAATTTGGTCCAAAGATAGTTTATAATCTGGATTAACATAAAGGGTGTAAAAAACGTCTTAACGAAGCCGAAAGGCAGCCGAAAGGCTTCTTGACTTATTCTCCCCGTCATTGCAATCATTTTTTTGTTCTACACCATACCTGGGTGGGAACCTTCTAGTTACGGAGATATTGGGGGTCAAAGTTCCAACTTTTTGACAATTTTTTTAAAATACCTACAAGTTAAGTAATTTAATGTTAGATTTTTACTATAAACACTTCCACGACCCCCGTACAATTCAATCCACCCATAAGCACAATGTTTTGAGTGCGTTACATTAAGTTCTACCACAAAACATGATTTATCACCCCAAAAAAAAAATCGTTTCCCAGCAATAATTTGTACAGATACACAAGAGATGTACGTACGATGTGTATGCTTGGTTGACGGCTTCGTGATGAGGTTGTTTACACCCCGTATAGGATACTTTTTATCCCGTAGGATGATCCCGTAGGACAGTTACCGACCTTCACGCGAGCGAAGCCGCGGGCATAGGTTAGTTACCCATAGATAAATCTTTGAAAACCGACAAGGAGGGGGGAAATGGTTACCTAAAATGGTTACCAGTTAAAAAACTGGTACTTAAATATTTCCGTGAAATCATGACCGTTAAGAAAAGCAGTTTTCCTATTGTGTGTTTATTTTCATTCCTAAGAAGAAAGTATTGGTTGGGAATGTTTATGTTTTTTAAAGTAGAGTTATCGCCTGAATACTTATGGTGTGTAACTCATTTACAATAGTGGCTTTCAGTGTAGCAGCATTCGAGATAGGCTATTAAAATACTGGTTTCTAATTATTTTAGCTGATTTTTTTTATTTACGCAAAGTGGCAACATGATTTGGAGGTCACCTTTTAAGCAAGATGATGCTTGTGTTAGGTGACTCCGCTCTTCCATTTAACATTAAACAATGACGTAACTTTAAAAAATAGATTGAATAGACTAATATACTAATTAATAAAAGCAGGAAATTATGAACCACAAACAAGTTATGCTGGAGGGATAATTGTATATTCTGCGAAGCTCTCATCCTAGTATTGAAGCAGTCTCCTAGTATTTTAGGAAATATAATTATTAGTAACCGAAGCTTATTGCAATTTTAGGCAAGAACAGCTCATTTGCCATCAAATGAGCTGTTCTTGCCTAAAATTGTCCTTAAAATAGGTCCATACCTATTTTAAGGAACAGCTGATTTTTTTTTCGCGATTCGGGGTTTGGTCCCTTATTAAAAGTTGTTCATAATGATGAGTACAATGACCGGTCGAGGTTGCACTAGTCAACATTTTTGCCATACAATACAAAACATAACTGTATGAGTTAAATAAAAAAAAAACGAAATTTTTCACAGTAGGTACCCATAATATTTGCAACAAATAGTACACTGCCGGCCAAGATTATCACAACACATTAGCATCTACAGTCGTACAACACCAGATGTCCACTAATGTATTACGGAAGAATTTAAACGGTCGACTTACAGAATTCAGCGTGAAGCGTTCACGTCGTTACACGGCTCAGTATGTAAGGAATGCCACTTTTTGTGGCCAGACGTGTAAACGATTTTACAGATACATTCTTGATTTGATATATTTAAAAAATAGGGTTTGAACTCCGGAAGTTTTGATGAGGTCATCTTGGTGTGAAGGAAAAAAATAATGAGATGTACTGTGTCCTCTTTGGATTTTGTTAGGAGATTCTTCCCCTTAACTTTATATGTATTAGTTACTAAATATTTATGTAAATAGTAATAGGTGCTTCGTTTGATATTCGTAATCATTATTTTAGGGTTTATATTGCTATTTCAAACTCAAACTCAACTCAAACTCAAAGCATTTATTTCAATTAGACCATTACGGCACTTTTGAATGTCTAAAATACAAAAAAGCATAGCTACAGTCACAGACACAAGGGATAATAATGAGAAAGTACTGTAGTTGCCCATTCCCTAGCGTAGATCTCTGTGGAGAAGAACGGGCAAGAAACTCCATGGACACTCTTTTAAATCAAAATATTGTTACAAAATCTTGGTTACATCTTTCATGTTGAGATTATGCATATATGTTTATTTATTTATTTAAATATCTAAAAAACTTAATCTATTACAGATTGGTTTTAGCCACATATCGAAAACCTCTCAGGGCTTATCTGTGTGCCGGCGAGCCGTTCGTTTAACTTTTACAAAAAGTTACAACTACGATGATACATTAACAAACTTACTTTTTAAAGATAGTGATAATAATTCATAGTTAAATAATACTTCATGAGTTTTGTGTAAGGAAACGTTTTGATTTATATTCATAACTTTTCGAACTCGTTTTGTATAGCGTTTGCAAGTCCTCAGGAAGTTTATTAAGAAAAGAAGGTGCCAAATATTGTGCAACCCTCATCCCGTACACATTATTGAATGTTGGTAAATACATCCGTATTTATTTGTATGTGGTATCGTTCTCAGAAAGTCTGGCCGTGTTCTTTCGGTTAGCAGCTCAGTTCTATTGACTTCCGCAAGAGTAAAAATATCGACTTTATTGAACACATTCATAACTTGACAATATTTAAAGAGGTCACCGTCATTGTTTTTGTATTTCTTCTTAATATGTTTAGGTGTAATGTAAGAACGATGTAGGAAGACGTGCACATTAACAGCGTCCACAGTAAAAGATTAATCAACAATTTAATATTATAGTAATTAAAATACTGGAAGTACATATTGTGTCTATTTAAACCTTTATCCTCATATAACTTTGATTCCGGTTGGCGTATTGGGAAACGAGACAATGGGAGAAACTTGTTTTAAATAGCTGTCATCCATTTTATCTTTTGTTCTAAATAACTTTTATTCTTCCAAGCTTTTAAACATAACGACATTGAATCTGAGAAATAATTTTATTTATTTTCATAAATATTCTCTACTTTTGTAATTTGTACAAAATTCCGGATATAAGAAAACTTAGATCCGGAATTTTGATGTCAGTTTGTGAATTTTAACCTTTCATAAAAATGAAAGGTCAAAATTCACAAACTTTGACATTGACATTACCAATTGCATTACCCAGAAACCTTAAATGCCAACACATCATACAAACCTCATCAATATGACAAATCGAATGAACACAACCGCATCGATTAATCATAACAATTCGCTATTACGCCAATCGATCAACAAAAACAAAAAAAGTTCAATCGAATTAATAACACTGGCTGGTCGTTTCCCACAATCATATTTAACGCTATAGGAGGACGAAAAAAAATCGAATCATTTGAGATTTGAAAAAGGAACCATTATCTGCCTAGCCTTTTCCAACTATGTTGCGGTTGGCTTCCAGTCTAATCGGATACCTACAACTGAATACCAGTATTTTATATTCATAGACCTATCTGACTTCTTAAGATTGAGATTAAGACCTGGTAAGATTGGTCAACTGTAACCTTTGACTAACCGTAACGACTGTCAATGATCCGATTTACAAATTACATCCGGAGTTTCACATGCTTTCTGAGGCACGGGGTAATCACGGTATGTAATGATGGTCACCCATCCATAGGCCAACCTCAGCAAGCGTTGCTTAACCTTGAAGATCGACCTGTTACCATTAACCATTACGCCAATCGATCATCGAAAACAAACAAAGTTCAATCGAATTAATAACACAGGCTGGTCGTTTCCCACAATCATATTTAACGATTGAAAGAAGAAGAAAAAAACGTCTAATCACTTTGAGGTTTGAAAAAGGAATGAGGTATAAAAAGGACTCCCAGGTGAGATGAAAGGGCCGCGCCTGCGCAGTGCGGTGCTGCGGCGGGTGTGCTTGCGCATGTTAACATGCCGCGGACGGACGGAAAGACACTTCCTTACGTTATTTTTTGTTTTGTGGGCAATTTATTTTGTTTGATTCAATTATGATGTAATAAGGCTATTTGTTTTGGTTGACGGCAATTTGCCATGCGTCTTTAATTGGAAAATACGGGAGTTAATAAATAATGTAGATTAAAGTTAATTAAGTGATGCGACTTCCAAGGCAAGAAATTTTGTAACACTTACTACATATTTAGATAAGAACTCTAATTATTTTACATTTGCTTTCCTTAATTGTAAACGGTTCTCTCGGATCTTCATTTGCTTCCCTCATTGATTGATTTTCCGTATTCTAGTTTAAAGATATATCATTAATAATATATTATTTGAAAAATAAAATAATTTCGCACAAAAGGCTTTTCACAGAAAAACCACAATTCTTAAAATCGTAGAGCAATAACTTTCTCATAGGTACTCAATCCTTAAAAGATTCCCAATCATTCTCATTGCAAGAAAAAATATGAATAAAACAGCACGGGTCCCGTTTCCAAAGCAATATATCAATACATCCTGCGCGTGCGACGGTTACATAAAGCTTTTAATACGATCCGCCACCCTACTTAAGTATCTTAATTGAGTGTCCTTGTATTTCTTGCGTCAATGAAGTTAAATGGGAAATACACATTTTGGTTTAAAGAATTTCACTTCGTCAAAGAAATATGCCGAATATTTTTTAATGACATAGCTCGAATCTATATTTCTGCCTCCTTGGTCTTGTGTTCACAAGCGCGACTGCTGAGCAAGACCTGGTTGGGCTGGTCCTGGGTTCAATTCCCGGGACGGGCAAAGGGTTGTTGGGTGTTTCCATGAGGAATTTCTCAGCAGCAGCCACGGGAAGTGAATTTGTGCTCGGCTGATTGCAATAGGCTCGCTCCTTATTACATGGGACTTAAGCATAACTGGCGGAAATTCCTTCGGGGATTTCGCCCAGTATCGTACCTGCTGCATATTCGGGGTTTTCACTACATTGTCATTAGTTTACAGCAGTCCACTGCTGGACATAGGCCAATCCAATATCTCGACATTCACCACGATCCTCGGCAACGAAAGTAGCTGCTACAAGCCAGCCCGCAAAGATTATATGTCCATCCAGCGTCACCATCGTGGTTTCGAATCAATGTCAGTGGTTCTATAGCTTCGCGCGCCTACACGAGTGGCGCGCGGAGGCGCTACGCTGGGGGGAAACTCCGCTGCCGCGGAAAATTGTCGCTCAGCGGACGGACTTCCGGCGGGATCTCATGGCGACATGGAGAGAGCGACTATCGCAACCCCGTGCAGGGCACGCCACAATAGTGGCGATAAGTCCCCTCTTTGAGGAGTGGCTGGAGAGACGCCACAGCGTCCACACCTTCCGCCTGACGCAGGTTCTTACCGGACACGGATGATTCGGTAAGTTCCTGCACCGAATCGGGCGGGAGGAAACGCCCGGGTGTTACCATTGTGAGGATCGACCGGAGGACACGGTGGAGCACACGGTGGAGGTGTGCCCCGCTTGGGCGGAGCACCGCCGTGTCCTCGTAGCGGCGATTGGCGGCGGCGACCTCTCGCTCCCGGCCTTGGTTCAATCCATGGTCCGGAGCGAGTCGGAATGGGACGCCGTCACCTCCTTCTGCGAAGCAGTCATGCTAGCGAAGGAGGTGGCGGAACAGGACAGGGAGAGATCCTCACGTCCCGGCCGCCGCGGGAGACGCCCCGGGCGTCGGGGGCCACGTGGTGGCTTCCGGCCACCGTAGGCGCGGGCCTGTGGACGGGGAGCTATGGGCTAGCTCGCCGTCCGTACGTCTCATGACGACAGGCCGTGTCGACGGCGCGTTCGTGTTCCACGCGTGCCTCAAAGAGAGTCAGCAATAGGGAAGGGGTCCGCAAGGACCGAAGCCTGCCGGGGCTGCGGGACTATTCGAAAGAGATACCGTGGCCCCGGAACACAAAGGGCGAGGAAGGAACATGGATGGGTTTTAGTCAGTAAAAGTCTGACACTCCCTCCTGCTCCGCCCAGAGCGGGAGAAGTCATTTGATGATTTCCCATCCTAAAAAAAAAAAAAAAAAAAGTTGTCCTATAGCTAAAGCTCGACTAGACCTTAAATGATTTTAAACAATTACACTAACTTAAAAAAAAAACGCTTGCCCTTATAAACACGGCCTACATACTTATAAAGACTTAAAAACGATAAGGACCTATCTTCAAAATTACTCCACAGGAAACACATTAAAAACAAATAAAAAATCTCAATCCAAATTCGTCGCAGCAATAAATCAATGGATCCTGCGCACGCGCCGGTCACAACACGCCTTTTGAATCGCTTAGGTACGACGGACCTCTTGAGGCCCTTAACATACTGCCAAACTCATCATCATTATTCGGCCCTTATCCCAATTTTAATATGGGTTTGGCGCAGAATGTCGTCTTCCTCCATACTCCTTTATAAGTCAACACCTTAGTAAGCCCTTGAAAAAAAAGCATAAAACTGCATACGCGACAAAAAAATAAGAAAAAGAGCAACTACAATAAACAAATCCTTTAGCAATAAATCAAATCATGCTGCGCGCGCGTCGATTACACGACATTATGCACCGTGAAATTATCATGTCAAGTTGTGTTGGTAAGTAGATTTTATTGTGATTTGTGCTTTAAATTGTAACACACAATCATTGCGCCTGTAGTCCACGAAAGGTCAGGCAGAAGAGTACCGTGTAGACTAGAGAGAGACTACCCAGTAATACACCCGCTAGTTATGTTTAGGTTCCATGTAATAGGGGCGAAACTTGAGAGTATTTATACGTTAATAAGTAGCAGCAACGGAGTCTGAATTGCTTTTTAATTACTGGCAATAGGCTTGGCCCCTATTTCATGGGCCCTTAACATAACTGGCGAAATGTGGGTCTACTATTAAATTCAAATTCATTTATTTTGTGAACATAAGTAAAAAATAGGTGGTAAAAATACATAAAAATCAGAAACCAGCTATGTTCCGCCGGTAGGCATACAAAAAAAAGACATGCATAAAAATTCACAATTATGTCAATACCTACTTCACTAATACATTAATTAATTCATTTAATTTTGTGAACTTATGGAACAGTGATGTTTTATCAATTACAATGTTTGGTCTATCCTATGTTCCGCCGAAAGGCATAAAAATATAAAATGGTGTCACTGATTAAATCAAAATTAAATTAATTACAAAACTCATAAAATATAATGTCAGCAATATTACAGTTGTCAAAATAAAAATTTAAAAAGAAAGAAGAAAGAAAGAAGAAAAGAAAGAAAGAAGGTCCTTTAGGTCCACCTCTACCTAAACCCGCGGGGATTACATGCGTGATATAATATGAAGCATTCGATAACACATCCAGCAAATTATTCCTTAAAGCAGAACCGGAACCGGTCAATCATCACCTTATAACAAAAGCATAAAAGCTAATCTGTCAAAACAATAAATCATTACAACCTATCCGCCGCACGCGCCTCTAACAAAAAAAAACCCTTCAAAATCATAACCGTTTACAACAAAAAAGGAACAAAAAAAAAACATTTGAAAAGCGAATCCGTCAGAACGATAAATCAAAGTATCCTGCTCATGCGCATATTACACAACTTCGCCGCAAGATCGCTATGTTAATACGGCAGTGACAAGAAGTGCGGACACCTGTCCGGAACGGTGCATCCGCGCATTGTCTCGCATCCTAGAATCAGGAATGCTTTCTATTTGAATCTTTTTCTTAGTAGATAGGAGGAAAAGTTAGGGTTAGGTGTCGCGTTTTATTGTTTCCTGCATTTGCGTAGGTGTGAAACAGACCACCTTGACATTTCTTGTAAATATGGTTGCAAAGCTTATGGATGAATCACGAAGATTCAAGCTTTTATTAAATGATCTTCATGAGCTTGTGAGACAACGAGACACTAAGTGAGAACCGTAACTTACATCCATGCCTAGACAGTTTATTTTGATTACTGTCAAGATGCACTGTATCAAAACCAAAGATATCTCTCAACTGAAATTGAGATTTATTTCTGCAAAAAATCCTCTCCTAAGTTGTGCCAGAATACCACAAAGCTTTAATAGAGATTTATAAATATTCACTTATTAAACTGCTTGTTTAAGAGGACAATGTTACGAAAGTTTCATTCATAAACATAACAACATGCCTGAGATCTGTTTTTGGCAGATGTGTGTACTACCCTGTAGTACACAACCATTTCACTATTTATGTTTAAGTTCTATGTAAAAGAGACCTAAGTTATTAAAGCAACCGGACACAAAAAAAGATTCCTGTCTATAAAAGTTTGTTAAAATATTTGAAAATACCAATCAGCTCCCTCCATTGCCCAGATTCGAGCCCACAAAATCAACGAAAGGCGCAAGCAAGATGCGTCGTGACCTGATCAATGCAGAGATCTCCAACCTTCGGGACTTGCTGCCTCTCCCCCCGTCCACCAGGCAGAGGCTCTCGCAGCTGCAACTCATGGCTCTCGTCTGCGTATACGTTAGGAAGATGAATTATTTCCAACAAGGTGAGTGACTAATTAGTGAAGTAGCATACAAAAGCATGATTGTAGATCATGGCGGTTATTTTTGAAATTATTGTTTTGATTGGATCGCATTTGAGCAATATCTTACGGGAAGCGACGATGTTGTAAGATGAAAACATAATCATAAAATGGATAAAATGAAAACCTTAAATAAGTAAATAAATATCGCTGGACATTACACACAGCGCCATCTAGTGCCACACTAAGCAACGAGGCTTGTGTCGTGGACACCAGATAGTTGATATACTACCGATGAGTACTAGTTGAGTTGATGAAGTATATATATACTTTTTGTTTGTAAATACATGCTTATTATACATATTTTAAACATCCATGACTCGGAAACAAATGTCCATGCTCATCACACAAACATTTGCTTCTACCGGGATTTAAACCCGGGACCCTAAAACGTTGAGCAACCTCAGTACCGCTGCGCCATTTATAATGTCGAATAAATATGTTTATTCATTTACGGAGAACGCAGAATACATTTAAATTATTATCCATACTTACATCTATTTTTTTTACTGATAGGTAATCCATATATCGCTTGTACTTCTCGTAAAACTTTAAAACTAGTTCATAGACTTCAGAAATCACGAATCATCGATCAAAAAAAATTCAAAGCTAGTTACAGTCCTATTCAATTTAGATTTTGATACCAGATAAGCAACAATATAGATCAAGCTAGTTAAAATTCAAAAGCACAATTACTAGGCCTCTGTCAAGAGCATTTCATTGACAGTTGTTGACAAACCAGACAGCTGCTTTGAACCTTAGTCATGCTAGACCCATGCAGTGGCTCCAAACCTTTTTTTAAACAGGGACCATTTTGATTACGTTATTGATATCAGCGACCGTAACGATCCACACTGGCCTGCAAAACTAAGTATCACACTTTTAAAATTGCAATAACTTTTTAAGTACAGAAGATAATATACTTTCGAAACAAAAAGGACTCGAAAAAAAGTTTAATTTTGTTTATAGTTTCAAAGAAAGCTAATAAAAATTGCTATAAAACGTTTTTTTTTTTTTTTAAATCTCTAACTTCTAGGTATAGTTTGGAAAAAATAGAAAATTTTAAAAGTGTAGTACCTACTTAGTTTTGCAGGCCAGTGTATAGATAAACATGACGCCGAAGAGAATGCAGGATGCAAAAGCGATCGATTTATGCTCGAAAACTTCATCAACACCACCTAAAATATCATAGAAAAGGTTTCATTTACTCCATTCGTACAGAAATAGGACTTAGTTTGCCGAATTTTACAGAAAAGCTAATAGGAATCTTGCAAGATGATGATGACATGATAAGATATGATGTTACCAATAAATCTTTGCGGTTTTAAACCTTTCACGGATCATGTTTTAGCTCATGCGGACCACTGTTGGTGCGCGGACCCTAGGTTTGGAACCAATGTGCTAGAGAATGTAGAACCAGCCCACGCGTATTTGTGTTCACGTTATATAACTAAGTGTAGGTCAGTGGATTAACTAGATCGATGACGTTGATTTTGATGCTGTGATTCATGCGAATAATAGCTGAGATTATGAGTTATTAATATTTGTTATCTTCTTTGTAATCAGGATGTTGATTTTTGTCTACCGGAATGTTAGGATTGTGTCACTTTTAAGGACTGTGTTAAGATGAACGCTTACCGTAATCGATTTCAAAGCGTTTCGAAATTCTACAATTAAATTTCATCAGGGTTTAGCCGGCTTTGTCTAGCCCTTAAGAGTCAGCTGAATTCACACCCAATCAGATCGTTTTTTTAAATAAAAGGCCGTACTTGCTATAATATTTACATGATCAAAACTGTACCCGTACGAATTAATACCCTTTTTACCTTGAGTTAAAATAAAGGGGTTGTAAACTATAAATCCGCTACTGTAAAAACAAAACATGGAATGCAAAATTAAGAATCGAGTTAGCAACGTACTATAAACTTTTTATTCCAAATAGCTAACTTGTAATCTTAATTTAGAAGTAAATTTAATTACATTCTCGTATCTAACACTAAAGTCTGATACGATAGTTAACAAGATATATGTAGATAAAGACCACTTATCAGCCAATTGTGAGAATCAATTGCAGATGCTTCAAAAGAAAGAAAGAATGAAATAACAGACAATCAGCGGTCATTACATGATGCATTGTGACGAGAGATTTTTTCTACTATGAATGTGTTCAAGATTACTAAGTGATATCTTGATAGAGGTTGATAGAGGATCCGCGTAACTTGGTCCAAGCAAATTATTGACTAGGTTTTTTTTATTTCTTGCGTAGTTATTTGTGGCTGTCTGCGTTCGTATACTGAAAATCAGTCAGTTTCCAATCAGTACCTACCATGTTGTCAAATTTCATTTAAGCGGTTTTGAAGGGTACTAATTATTTTGAATAGCAATTATCTTCTAATTGTATCAGAATCAGATCTTTATTTTTACTTTTGAGAAGGACCTAATCTTTGAATGCCATTAAGTTCATATTTTTGGCTGAAACTATAAAAATAAAAAATAAAAACCTCAAGGGTTTTAAATGCTATGATTAAAACACGCATTCAGAACACGATAGTCCTATATTCTTGATGATACTTCTATTCTTTGCATAATTCAATACAAATTAAATAACTTCATCAACTTTACTGATGATAACTGAAGAGTACGAAACGCTGCAATGAAACTAAACATTTAATTAATATACGTTTATCTTAATTAATAAAGTAGTTCAAGATTAGAGAACAAACAAAAACAGCTTTCTTCGTCGATTGTATCACTCGTAAAACAGATAAATAATAAGTTTGTGTTCCTAACTGCAATGTCTGTTTTCTCTTTTTTCGCTATGCTATTTTAACAACTCTACAGGGTGTAAACCACCTCATCACGATTCCGTCAACCAAGCATACTGTACATCAAACTACTTAAGTAACTTTGTGCAAAAATTATTGCTGGGAAACGACTTTTTTTTTGGGTGAAAAATCATGTTTTGTGGTGGACCTCAATGTAACGCACTCAACACATTGTCCTGATGGATGGATTGAATAGTACGGACGTCGTGGAGGCATTAAAAACATGTAATTTTAAAAAAAACTTGTTTAAAAGTTGGAACTTTGTCCCCCAATATCTCCGTAACTCGAAAGTTCCCAGGCATGGTGTAGAACAAAAAAATGATTGCAATGACGAGGAGAACAAGTGCCTTTCGGCTTCGTTAAGAGGTGTTTTACACCCTTTATTGTTAACACGTAGAATGATGATATACTTAATACTGTTTCCCACGTCAGTAACCAAACTTCCATTTTGCTGCTCTTTCAGCGTTACGAATCATTGTAAACAATTAGCACTTTCAATGTGTGGCTTAACTACGTCATTATACTTATAAATATTTAAGTATCATTTGACACAGAATGCTAACAAAGTATGAAAATCCTCAAATTTTATTTGAATCTAAAGATTCAAATAAAATTTGAGTTTCTAAAGAAACTCCCAAGTACATTAAAACGTAGAAACAGCTAGATGTTGTAAACAAACATTATTAAAACAAACACACCATCTACAATTTCTTCACATACAACAGTTACAACCCCCGTTTCACGACGAAGTCGTGAGTCTTGATCCTCTTCATTTTCATCATTTAACATTTCCTCCGGTAAAATTCTCATGGCCCAAATCTTTGAACAAACTCATCACGTCTCATTTATCCTTGATCTCGGAACATCGTCTCCCCAACTTTTTGTGAGCTCACCTTTTGTCACGAAAAGGCATATTAAGACGTTTAAAATGCATTTAGTTCGCTATCTTATCTACTGTTGCTATTACTTCACCCGTAATACCGTCTTTCTTTCTGTTTTAGTGTTCAAAAGTCACGACTTCACCTATCAGTATCAAGAACAACCGACTCCTACACCTAATATCGGATTTTCTAAGGTTTGTATTTTAAATTTTGTTACTAGTTTTATTTTTACTGCGGTTTGCCGTGACATAAACTAATGCTACAATGTTTTTTCAGGCTATGAACGGTTTTATGATGATGATGACACAGAATGGAAAATTGTTATACATATCGGAAAATGCGGCGGAGTACTTAGGACATTCAATGGTAACTTTTATCATTTCCCTCTCTTTCATCGCTGAATCGTAATTCAGAACAGATTTCTAATACCAAATTAATTTATAGGAGGACCTACTAATACATGGAGACAGTGTTTACGATATAATAGATAGACAAGACCATCAGACAGTCCAAATGGAATTAAACAGAGGGGGTAACGGAGAGACTGAAAATGTACCAAAGAATAGACATTTCTTCTGTAGAATGAACGTGTCAAGAAATGCGAGAAGACAAATGAGGTTCGGCGACCAAAAAGTAAGCTTTGTAATTATATTTACGATTTTGTTTTATTTTGAAACTAGAATCAAGATGGCTTCTAGGCTTCTCTAGGGACACTTTCAAAATGTTTCGTTGTTCTAAATATAAATATCATGTTATTTTTTTTCCTTTATTTCTACATCGGCTTTCAACAGCATTGGCATAAACTTCTCAGTAGGTTGTGTCAATCTAAAAATTTAAGTAAAACGATATTAATGACTTGACCATCATCGCTCACATTATCGTTATTGCTAGTAAAAAGTAACTTTATCCTCTCAAATGAGCTGGGCTACCATGGTAGCCACAAGCTTTAGAGCCGCATGTGCTTGGCTACCGAGGTTAACTGGGTCAATGCTCGAAATACTGTTTCTTTTTCAACAACTTTTTCAGTTTTTTTCTAAGAATTCGTATACGTTACATGTATTTTTAACTTGTTAGATACTGTTACATTATCCTCTCTGTTATTTTCGTCTAGACACTCTACTATATTTTTTTAACATCATTCAAACACAGCTCTTTCAGTTCAATCGACTCTTGCTGATTTGTGTTATAGGTACGTATTTGAGTATTTATTTTGTCAATTTGCAAATAGACATAAACTCATTCCTCAGTATAGCTAAACTTAGTTGCAAAAAGTTGATATTTGGTCGTTTCTTCAATTATATGATTTTAAACCCAAATGTCATTGCTCTAACGTTTGGAACAGTATTCGTGATGATTGATTCAGTATTGAGTATTTAAACTATGACAGTTCAAGTAAAAAACCTTTAATTAACTACCTATAAGATTACACTGTTTTTGCTATTATTGCAGATTCTGAGTTTCGAAATATTAAGAATGTTCAATAACTCAGTGGCAATCTGTCAAATAATAGAAAAAAAAATTGAGACTCCGGAAATTAGCCCTCAGATTTCTTTAACAGCAAATCATTTTCAGGTAGTCCTCGTCCGTGGGCACTACGTGTCGTACCTGCCACTATGTAGCCGCAACGAGCCAGTGTTCCTGGCAGTGTGCACGCCACTGGCCATGCCCGAGACGCGCGAGTGCGTGGTGCACGGCGCTACCAATGTCTTCACCACCGTGCACGCCATGGACATGAAGATACTGCATATTGATGCCAAGTAAGTACAAACAATTATTACAGGAAACGAATCCAGGCAGGGGACCATTTGCGATGATCTGACTACATGAATCAACACCAAAATCTTCGATGCACTGTAACAGGCCAAACATCGTCGACGTCAAAATCGACTATAAGTCAATGTCCATCATTTATAAGCCGATCATCCAGTAAAAGAAGACTTTAGTATTACTATACCTTTGCACATTCAAATGAAATTCACTGACAACATGATAATAATAAATTAACACACAACATTAGGTACTTACTTAGAAGCGGGTAATAAAATTGGATGCAAATGCGCAAAACGCTACAAAAAATACTTGTACATACATTCTGTTCTAATGACGAAAACATTCCTGAATCAACAATCCACCAAATACGGTGATATCCAAAATTAGTAAGTCATGACACATCACAGACTTCCCTAAGACCAGATGGTCTCTGTTGGACATCCTAACATCCAACCAGACTCGTAGATAACACTGATATTGCAGAAACAAGTGAACGAGCAAAAAGTCTCCAAGCAATTTGAAGCAAAACTGTTTGGAGGAGATGAGAAAAAACATCTCAGACTGCGTGGTATAAAGAGCAATTTACCAACTAACGGTATATTTTAATCTACTTTGTGACTTAGATTAATTGATACTTTGTACAACCGAGTTTGAGCAAAATATTTTTAAAAGCACAATTTTGATGCTAAATTAATAATCTGTAATCGATTTTGTGCATTAACTCGGCCAGTTTAATTAGATTTTTTAATTAAGAAATCTTCGCTTACAAAAGTTTTTGAATTAATCAATTTGGGGGATTGATGATACACTTCTGATCTTTGCTTTCTTTATGTTATTTCAATGTATTCATTTATTTGTTTGTTTCAGCGGTGAATGGTATTTAGGATGGAAAAAATCTGAGTTAGCGGATGTTTCGTGGTATCAACTTATACACTGGGATAGCTTACGAGAAGCTCAAAGTAAACATAGATTAGGTGAGCATTTTCTTTCATAATATTTTAACTTGTAGAAGTGTAGACCGAATATTTCGATGTACGTGTGTGGAAAATTTCATAACGAAACTTGTTTAGTGTGACGGTTTAGTTGAATCACCCTCTGAGCAATTGCCACTGACTAAAATGCCAATTACCATCCTGTATATGAGTGACAGGTAGTCAATGGCCAGAAAGTCTGACAACGAGTCTTACTAAGGGGTATCGTATTACCGAGTAGGTACTAACTGAATTTTGGAGGTCAGATAAAGTAAAGTTATAAAGTTGATTGAAAATATATCGCTGGACATTCCACACAGCGCCATTTAGCGCCACACTAAGCCACGAGGCTTGTATCGTAGACACCGGATAGTTGATATACTACATAGATACTTTTTTGTTTGTAAATACATACTTAATATACATATAAACATCAATGACTCGGAAACAAATGTCCATGCTCATCACACAAACATTTGCTCCTACCGGGATTCGAACCCGGGACCCAACGAACGTAATGCAGCCTCACTACCGCTGCGCCATTCGGGTCGTCAGATAGGCAGTCGCTCCATATAAAATACTGGTATCAGCTTCATCCGGTTAGACTGGAAGCCGACCCCAACATAGTTGGAAAAGGCTAGGCTGTTGATGAAACATAAGTGACAGGTTTTATAAATGAAAATCAATCAAACTTTCTCTCCTGAAATCTCAAAGTTCAGTACCTAATACTGAACAGAGCAAATTTGTCCGAAATTACAAGCAAAAACTGGTTCAATTATTGAATTAGAGAGTGCATCAAGTGTTGACAGGCCAATTATAAGAAATCATGTTCCGTTTTAACTTTTTATATTCACTACTCAATATTGGACTATTGAGAAATATTTTGAAACTGAATGTATTCTATGTACGAGTAAGAGGTTACTAACTGGGTTGTGGAGGTCAGATAGGCAGTCGATCCATGTAAAATACTGGTAGTCAGTTGCATCCAGTAAGACTGGAAGCCAACCCTAATACATTTGGGAAGAGGCTAGGCAGATGATGTTGATGTACGGTAAATATGAGGTGGTTACATTTAAGTTTTCTAACAGGTCCGTCACCAAAGTAAATTTAAAAAAAAATTGGTCATCTTAAACCTTCATTACATATTTTTAAAAATCGACCCGTTGATAAAAGAATTGTTTACAAGCCGGATGAACCCACGTTTTCAACTTTGTAAAAGTGTTATAAGATTTTTACTGGAGTATAAAGTGAACATGATTTAATTGGATGCAATGTCTGACATAATTTCTTTAATTGATTTATCATTGTTTAAAATATCGGAATCAATCTCTAAAAGACAATAAAACCAACTGACACCTACGATTGGCAAAGGAAATCAACTATCAATAAAATAATTATTATTGTAATTCATACTTTAAATTATTAGTCTCAGACTACAATACACTCATTATTGTCAAAAGAGCCTATTAATAATGTAGTAGTTATTAAATGAATCATTGTAAAACTACCTCGTTGGACTAGAAGTCGCATACTGCCTGGCATGGGTTTGATCAGCGGGCCTAAAATGGCCGCTTTAGCCGAATCATAATATGAATCAATGTAAAAAAAAAACTTAAAATGGACTTTATAGTTATGTACATAAGGTCCATTTTAAGAATATTAAAATTTATTTTCATTTTAAGAATATTAAAATTATATATACTTTTAAGAATATTATTTTTTTATTCATATTATCATTCTGCTTAAGCGACCATTTTAAACCCCCAGAGGCGCTAGCACAAGCACGTGGTGTAAACGTAATGTACCTAAGTACGTCGATTTTTAATCGAAACTATAACTATTATCCTATATAGCATTTTAGTTCAATTGTTTGCAACAAGCACAATCATCAGTATAGATATAAATAAATTCTTCAAATTATGTATATTATGTATTACCTATGTGAAACGAGTATTAGATTATACAGGGTTATTTGTAAAACACCGACAATCTCTCAGGACTGTGTTACCAACATCATAATCAACAACTTTTGTTCTATGACTTTTAAAAATTCATCATATTTTAGTTCATCAAATTTTCATAAAAAAAATAAAAATATTTAAATTGAACGCTTTTACGGGCCCTCACCGCCCTGACCCCGCTCCCCTCACTATTGTACTATCGCTTTCTTTTGCTTCGCATACATTTCTTAACGTTTAGAGCGTTCAATTTAAATATTTTTATTTTTGTACGAAAATTTGGAAAAAATGGACACTCAGCGAGTCTGGGGGTTTCTGACTTAATTTTAGCTAAATTAATTTTAGTAATATGATGCCAGCATTTTACTTACCCACTGTTGAGCTAAGCGACTTCTAAATTAAAAAAAAAAACCCTCAATGATCAAATTAATTTATCTCACCATACGAGCTTAATGTTTTTAAATGTTGTCTTATTGTCAAACATTGTTACAGTAACGCAATCAGAACAGGACAAATGTTGCATATTGCTAGTGAAGTTGCAGCAACGGAGCGGGCAGTTTCTCTGGGTGCATATGGTGTTGCAAGTGAAGGATGCAACGGATACACCTCGACAGTTTATTGTTGCAACGAATCAGATTCTGAGGTAATAAACATAATACCTTTTTTATTTATCATCATCATCAGCTTATAATGTTCCCACTGCTGGGACACGGCCTCCTCTCAATGAGAGAGAAGGGGTCTTTTTTTAAAATAAATAAACAAAACTTATGGATAGGTTGTGTGTGGTGATTGCCTTAACCTACAGTATTTTTTTTAATAGTAGTCATTACCTATTTCAAATTGTAGTTTCGTTGAAAGTTGTGTCCGATTAATCATAATTAAATATTTGTAATGTAAACTTTACTCCTATTAAAACTTATTGCAAAATTAAAATTTTAACGGGTATATAATATAAACTCTCAGACACCAACATTTCGTAAGTTTTTTTTCTATGTTTACGTAATGTTTAATCATCATGTTTGAAAGTATCAAGAATTTTTTAATGATTTCGTTAACTTCATAAACTTAACACAAATTCTTCATCTTCCCCACAGTGAAGAAGAAGCAACAATAATGCTAGCAAACTCCTGGCTATACCAATACTATGGTTACCAGAATCAACCATGTGGAATGCTGGACCCTCGCTGCCAAAAGTTCTTCCGACGCGACCAATGCTACCAGGAATACCAGGAATATCCTTACGTGGAAAACCAGGAGATGGAGTATGCTGGATACCACGTGTCTTCATATGTACAGCCGAAAGTTCTAGAAGATTATAGTGGCTGTGAAAGAGTGTACTCGGATAGAGGACCAGTTGACTATTCTACGCATTCTCCGCAATCTACGATAAGTGAAGAGAGGTAAGGGATAAATATAAATAAAATAAATAAATTTAGCTGGACATTACACACAGCGCCATCTAGTGCCACACTAAGCAACGAGGCTTGTGTTCTGGTCACCAGATAGTTGATATACTACATAGACACTTTTTGTTTGTAAATACATACTATTATACATATAAACATCCAAGACTCGGAAACAAATGTCCATGTTCATCACACAAACATTTGCTCCTACCGGGATTCGAACCCGTGACCCTAGGAACGTAACGTAAGGCA
Organism: Xestia rhomboidea; assembly: GCA_963853795.1. NCBI lineage: Eukaryota > Metazoa > Arthropoda > Insecta > Lepidoptera > Noctuidae > Xestia > Xestia rhomboidea. The sequence goes on from OY970778.1 coordinate 11,075,163, forward strand.
GCCTCACTACCGCTGCGCCATTCGAGTCGTCATTCGGGATGATTAATTTAATGCTTATTTTTAGTAAAAAACCAAGTGCGAGTCGAACTCGCGCATGATGGGTATCGTAACGTCCTACTTGGGGAGCCCCCTTTATATATCATTTTTTTTTATTTGTTGAGTGGCTACAGAAACACACATTCTGTGAAAATTTCAACTATCTGCGTATTACGGATTGTGAGATACAGCCCGCTGACAGACGGACGGACGGAGAACGGAGACTTAGTAATAGGGTCCCGTTGGTTACCTTTAGGGTACGGAACCCCAAAAAGGTTTAGGTAGGAATTTTTAGCTTCGCAGTTACAGGATAATCGCCAATAGTGGTAAATATAAAACTGAACATAAAACACGTGTAAATTAACTTTGCTGTAAAATATACCCACCTGCTTATAGGTTACGGTAGATATCATAATCTAAATGAATACATTTCAGGCGCAACTAACAGAAAAGTCACCAAACCTACGCATATAAATAACTTATCACGCTAAATGCACAATTTACACAATAACCAAAACAAATAGTTGGACAAAATCTATACAGAACAAACAGACGAAGGTCAGATCATACAATTTGTACCCGTCATGTCACACCAAGAATATAAATAAGAAAATCATCACTCCGTCCGTCCAACTGTCCGTCTACGTAATTTGACACCTTTCATTACCATATTTATTGTAAACTTACCAACTTTAATTTACCATTACCAAACTTACACAATCAACTTATGGACGCCACAATAAAGTCTGCTTTTCAATGTTTTAGTGTTGATTTGTAACAAAGATAAAGTTGTTAATGTTAACCAAATATGAAAGGCTTAGGTTGAAAAGGGTTTAAGTCAGTAATAGTTTATTATTTTGATGTAGTTTCGTATTGGTTTTGACGCGCACAGCGTGTTTGTGTTTATGAAGAAAATTATTACTGAGTTCGTAATTGTGTGTAAACACAGCGTACTTGATAGGTAAATGGAGGAACTTAGAACGTTTTAAATCAACGTATATTTTGATCTATTTACAAATGTACACTTGTACAAGCAAATTGCTCAAGTACCCAATAAATAACAACGTTTTTACAAATGAACCACTGAAAAACACATTGGGACGTTTTATACTTGACGACCCGAATGGCGCAGCGGTAGTGAGGCTGCCTTACGTTCTTAGGGTCCCGGGTTCGAATCCCGGTTGGAGCAAATGTTGTGTGATGACCATGGACATTTGTTTCCGAGTCATGGATGTTTATATGTATAATAAGTATGTATTTACAAACAAAAAGTATCTATGTAGTATATCAACTATCTGGTGTCCACGACACAAGTCTCGTTGCTTAGTGTGGCACTAGATGGCGCTGTGTGTAATGTCCAGCGATATTTATTTATTTATTATTTTATAAAACTACACCACTGAAAAGATTGTAATTGATGTTTTGGAGTTCGGCTTAAATAATTAAAAATAGGACATTGAAATGCTTTAAAACACATCATCATCATTCTCCTGCCCTTATCCCAGTTTATTTGGGTCGGCGCAGCATGTCTTCTTCTCCATACTTCTCCATAACTCGTCATCTCATCATACACCTCCATTATTGCCATATCATCCTTCACAGAGTCCACACATCGTTTCTTTGGTCTTCCTTGAAAAGACAGACAGAAAAATATGGAATACTATGTAGTTTTTATTTATCTACATAGGCAGCACAGTTTAATAGCCCATTTAATTTTAACGCTCTATGAAATATTTTACGTTAGAGATAAAATGTCATTTGTATTAGCACAGTTACCCATTTCTTGCAGACCTCTGCTAGGACACAAAAACCATAAAAACAAAAGAATATCATAAAAGAATATCATATACACAAAAAATTTATGATATTCTTCAGGATATATCTAATATGATCAATTGAAATAAAATACCATTTACGCTAGGGAATGGGCAACTACAGTACTTTCACAGTTTTTATGTCTTGTGACTGGGACTGTAGCTACATTTAATTTTCATCTTTGTTTCGACAATTCAAAAGTGCCTGTAACTGGCTTACTTGAAATAAATGCTTTGATTTTGATTTTGATAGTGTTTTGAAAACTTAGTACAACAAATTTTACTCGATAAAAATAATCACGAACTTATCTAAAAAAAAAATCTTTTAACGAGTAAAAACCATACTCAAATACATGCGATTATTCTGATTTTTTGGCAAATAATTCTACAAGCAACATATTAGCACGATAGTGTTTTATTTTTTTAGTCCAATCAATAGATTTTTTGTAAATCGCAAAAAACCACTCATTTCGCACTATTCGGCCCGCAGTAACAACCACTTAACTACAAGCTGATTAGAATTTATTCTAACAGTATTTCAAACAAAGTTTGAACCACCACAATTAAATTGCTAATTTAGCTCCTGTAGTCGCCTTTGGCAACTAGCAATACAAGCAGCAGTGATAGCCTAGTGGTGTGACCGTCGGACTGCCAAGTCGTAGGTCTCAAGTTCGAACCCAAAACACGCACCTCTGATTTTTCGGATTCATGTGCGTATTGTAGAATTATCAATATGTATTAATTATGTGGAGTTATCGTGAACAAAGATAATGGTGATCTCCAATCCAAAGTACGCCTATATCCGAATATGTGGAAATGTTGCGGGTCGCCACAATAGGATCAAAGGGTCGGCTTAGGAGTTACGTGCTCATGTTCGGGCAGGAGTGGTTTCGGCTACAGATTATAATATTTCCTTGTTAACTTTCGACGTTTTTGGGATAAAACCTGGTTATTCATTATTATGGATAACTGAGAGATTAGAGATACGGGAACGTTAATATTAGGTTTTCGTCGATATGGGTGTACCTACCTAATATATATACATAACACCACGCCTGTAGTCCCCGAAGGAGGAAGTGTAGCAAATAGTATACCCACATTTCGCCAGTTATGTTTTTAAGTCCCATGTAATAAGGGACGAGCCTATTGCCATTAACCGAGCACAAATCCGGACTCCGTGGCTGTTTACTGAGAAATTCCTCATGGAAAAACCACGAACTGAATCGAACCTAGGACCTGATGCTCAACAGTTGCATAAAAACTAAGTTTAGAGATAAACAAACGTTTGCACCATTCTGCTTAAACAAAACGCGAAACATAAGGTGGATGCTCCAGGGTAGCCCGCGAAATTCAAATTTTCTTACGTTTTTTGCAATTTGCAGGTCAGTGTCAGGTTGTATGTTGATTAAAATATGATTCGCGGCTTGTAGTTACAGAATTATAATCATCAAAGTCATCAATACAACCCTCCAAGCGCATAAAGGTGCAGGAATGACTTTGACCTTGAAAAAGTAATTCCTGCACCTTGCAAAAAACGTAAGAAAATTTGAATTTTGCGGGCTACCCTGGAGCATCCACCTTAAGTATTTCACCTAAAGGGAGTGACATCAGACCAACAAAACCCAATTTACAAAATCAGCCTGAGACATTTCACCTGTGACACAACAAACCTCCTTTCTCTAAGAGGGATTGTGACCTTAATACACCACTCGGACCACAATGTGTGGCGAAATTCAAACATATTGTGGGATTCACCAGAATCCCACAATATGTTTGAATTTCGGGTCCCAGGACCTGCCTTTGATGATAAACGTCCCTAAATAAAAGAGGAGACTGCACCAAAACTAACCACCAATTTTGCTTTCAGATCGCCCCATCACTACGACCCGCCACCAGATATAATCGTGAACAGCAATATGTACATGTATCCTCATCATGGCAAGAGGGAGTACTATGAACAGTATCCCAGGGTCAACTATCATGTACAGGAGCCATGTTCGAGTACTGTCATTGAAGGTAATTTTTATGTTACTTTTTTAGGGTTCTGTACTTCAAAGAAAACACGGAACCCTCATACGTTCACTTTTTGTGCATCTCTCTGTGAAGTCCTTTTTTGATGAAAAAGTATTTTATTTTAAGAAAATGAGACGGTATTGTTGGTTTCATGCTTATTCAACGAAATAATAAGCAGAACCTCTTGATAAATTGAAACGGATTATAAAAATAATTGCTTCATTAATTCGTTGAAATATTTACGAATAAAGCTTTTGTTTCAGCTAGAAATGTATACGGAGATACGTCTATAATATAAATATTACATTAAGTACCAAATTTACAATACCAAATTAAAACAAACGTTTTCTTCAGCTACACAAACTAAACAAATTCGACATTACACTTTAATAAAACCATTTTCTTTCAATCACAGGTATGGAATACCCCAGTCCGAAGCGAATGCGGTTAGCCCCACCTCCCCTAACCCTAGAAGAAACGGACGGCATGGACCGGTGGAACCCCAGTCCACCCTGGTCGGATACTACGCTCAAAATCCCCGACTACACCCAACGGTTTACCTATAACCATATGGTACCCATGCCTCCTGAGAGGGCTATGGTTACCTAATATCAGAAGATTTTTTGTATGTTAAGTAAAATAGGTACAAAAGTATGATAGGAAATTTTTCACGACTTGAAAAGTTGATTTTCATTTTTCAAAATTGATTAGTCTGATTGTTTTCGACCTTCGAAATTGAGATTTTTTAATATGTTATTAAAATTGATGTGAACTTTAATTTTAAACATAATCAGACTTTTTCAAAGGTACGTTTACAACAATGTTTGAAATCAATTAAAATTTTTGACAAGAAAATGGATGTAGTATGTAAGAGTAACATAAGTATCTAAGTAAATGAATCCGTCCTAAAGACAAAATGGTTTGTAAAGGAGACTGGGCAACTTGTATGTGAAGTGGTCTATGAACCAAGAGTTTCTCTCAGTCTCCACCGATCACGGTATCAGATCACGTTAGCCATGGATCACGACGAGTTGTATTACTGATACCGTTATCCGTTTCCTTCGTTATCGTGTTACCCACTGATCACTATATCTGTGGCTACTTGAAAAAAAAAGTCGAAACAGATCACGGTGTATAGAGACAAGAAACAAAATAAAATGTTTTTCCTAACTGATTTTTTTTAGCTACTTTCCCAAACGAAAAGAAGTTATAATTATTTTTTTTTTTATATTTTTATAATTAAGTTATAAAAAAGAAAACGTTATGAATGTATATTAATAAGTCTTATTAATTTTATTTTATTATTTATTTTCTCCATCTTACGACTATCTTTACAGGGTTACCTAATAATCATATATTAATCTACACAAATAAATAAAATTGAAGTGTCAGTTTGTAATTTCAAAATAACAGCTTATTACGGAAGGCATATGAAACTACAACAGTGCCTATAAAAAATAAAAACATTTTTTAAAGTTTTGTCTGGAACATATTATACTTTATTTCTTGTCTCTCTCTGTATACCGTGATCTGTTTCGACTTTTTTTTTTCATGTAGCCACAGATATCGTGATCAGTGGGTAACACGATAATGAGAAAATCGGATCACGGTATCAGTGGATACAACTCGCCGTGTTCCGTGGCTAACGTGATCGTTGGAGACAAACCCTTGACCAAAAGCAATTCGAAAAATGTTGTTAATAAACCAGTGTTGCCCAGTTTCCTTTTGAAATAAATTTTAAGAGCCTAAAAAAGTAGTTTTTTTTGCTTTTTTGTTTTAAAAGCTGTATTTTTCGAGTTGCATATAGCAACGGACTATTAGCTGTAGTTATATCTTCTTCCTATTACGATGCATTTAAAATTGTTAGATACTATTTTTCTTGATTTGATTTTTTAGCTCAAATGTAACGCCTTGTTCTCAAGTTGGAGTGGCCAACATGTGGCCAACATTTGATTGATTCATTTGTTTGTTTGAGAAAGTACATTAAATTAAATGAACCATAGTTGTATTTTGTTGGCGTTGGTCGATCAACTCGAGAAAAAGGGCAAGCGTATAACAGTATTTTATTTTTAAATAATTTTAAGATAATGTATAGTGTACAACATAAGTATTGGAATATGGTTCCGTCCAAATATTTTTGCATTCCAAAGGAATAGTTAAGTTTATATTTCGATGTAAATATTTCTTAATAGTGGCATTTATGTAAATACTAAGTTAATTTCAATTGTATTTAGTGAAGAATAAGAGAAAATAATTAAATAAAGAAATTGATAAGTAAAAAAATTACAAGTGTCTTTCATTTTGGTTCACCAAGATTAAACATACACAAAAAATATTATAAAGAGGTCATTGGGAATATTGGTTCAATATATACATACAAGATAGAATTTCATCAAAAAGAGTAGAGCTCATGCAAGACGTATCAAATACAGAAGATAACGAAAATGAGTAAGCAGTAGCAGTGTAGTATTAAGTCCACCTATGTACCACTCTTGTACATGAAGTTTAAATAAATAAAAATATTCTAACCCTCATCAAAATTATAAGCGCTGGCTTTACCGTTAGCTAGCGAAAGTAGACGAAGCGAGGGAAACTATGTAAACTAAGCGAAGCTGTGGCGAGCGAAACTATGTGGTTCACACCGAAAATTACGGACGAACAGGTGAGTGAGGCCGGACGAGCGAGCAGACGGGCGTACCGGGCTAGGTGAACGAATAGCATCGCTAGCATCGTCGGATATTTCGTTCGCATCGCTTGAATCGCTGACGTTGCTTAGCTCTGTAGTTCGCGGTGCTCGCTCGCTCGCTCGCTAGCTGGCGGTGTGGTCTGCGCTTTAGGATAGCTATTAGAGATACCGTGCCCCCGGAACACAAAGGGCATTGAAGGAACACGGATGGGTTTTAGTCAGTAAAAGTCTGACACTCCCTCCTGCTCCGCCCAGAGCGGGAGGAGTCATTTGATGATTTCCCAGCCGAAAAAAAAAAAAAAAAAGGATAGCTATTAGGTAGCGATGCAAGTTACAAGAGCTTATCGTCTAGTATAGTCTACCTTTAGGTACCGAGACAGACTGTAGAACCACCAAACAACGTTTACCAATTATCAGAGATGTGACTTATTATACAAGTATCTGAAATACAGATACAAGATACAAAATACGTAATACAAAATCCATATTTTAATCTTGTATTTAAAATACTTTTTTTTTTATTTCATTTGTATCTTGTATTTAAATACCTTTTGTTTGGTATCTTAGTATTTAGTAATGTAATAGATAACTGATTGGCCAAGTTCTGCTCCTGTGGAGCGACTCTTCTCATTTGGGGGCATGATCATAAGGCCTCATCGAAGAAAAATGGGTGATAAAATGTTTGAAGAACTGGTTTTACTTAAGTCTCAATTGAAACCTTAAAAATATAATATTATGTTGTGTCACGTTTGCGCGGTCAACGCGATTTACATATTAAAAAAATAAACTTTAATTAAAAAAAGTTGTTTTTTTTACAAAAGTATTTCATCAATAAAAAATCTTTAAAAGATAAGTATTTTATATCTAGTATTTCAGATACCATTCCAGAAAGTTATTTGCATCTGGTATCCGAAATACTTAATTTAAAAGTATTTTGCATCTTGTATTCCAGATACTTTATTTAAGGTATCTTGTACATCTCTGCCAATTATTATTTTTTATCTTCTTCTGTCCCACTGCTGGGCAAAGGCTTCCCAAACCTTTTCAATTTCCTCTTTGTTTTGCCTTATTCGGCCAATTAGTCAGGAACGAGTATAAATCGTCACGCCAGCGTTTCTCGAGCCTGCCTCAGTGACGACGCCATACCTAAGCTTTTCTTAATTGTACTGAAAACCATCAGGATACTGAAATTCGAAAAAAATATATCTTTCGTTGATATAATATCAATTATTTTGAGTCACTTTTTGATTTTACTGCTGGGACTGCCTAGATAACGACAGTTGTTAGTTGCACGGTTGCACAATTCCCCGGCGCTACCAGTGATTCCGAGAAATTATACAATAAACAGAAGACACTGGTTGGACGTACCTATAGGTTTCATTCAACAGTCTTGCCGTTAGTTAATTGATTGGTCCTAGTGATAGTCAGAAAAAAATAACTTTATACACGGTGTTGGTGAGCAAATGGACTGTAGTTATTTGGAATGAATTGGAGGATGATGGAAACACTGTAAATATGAGTGATTGCTATTTGTTAACAGAAAAGCGGGACAAAACAACTACAACAAGGACTATGTACAAGGCAATGACACTTGGCAACTAACTCAACAAAACATTTCTTCTGTTCCAAAAGTCATCAGTCAGCCAGTCGCCAACACACGGTGCAATACAAGGCCATTCAAGGATCTTAAGGATAGCCATTCTTGGGTTACCATAAACATAGTTCTTTATGTAATTACTGCCTGATAGAAGTTTTTAAGTTGAAGTCTTGGACAAGAACTTAACGCCCTCATTACCATGTCAAAGTGGACCCTTGGACTGGTGCCATCACTTCGTCAAATTACATTTTTACATACTACTTCGTAGCGAGAAATCCTGCATCAAACATCTCCGATTACCATATCTACATAGCCACTACGACTAGATGCCACGGTGTACTGGGTAATCCATCCTACCATTCGTAATCCGTACCGAATGACGTATTCTTACAAGCAGAATGTCAGAATGTCATCCTTCCTAGAACAATGTAAAACAAGCTATGGGTACGCGGTTGAAATTTCAACTCAAAGCTAAAATATGTGGACAGTGTGCAAGCGTTCGTAATGCCACCCATTAGCTGTTTTAGTACTTGCATAAGTTACTTGAATTATATTTAAATGTCTAATGCGTGCGAATTACATTAGGGATACAAGCGTTGAAGTTCTTAATAGATGTAATGCGCTTAACAAACAACTAGTTTATGATGAGCTTCGAAAGGAGCATTGCTTCCACCGGTGTGGCCCTGATTTGTTGGGAGGTGGGGGGTAATGAAGGTCAGGTTGTAATGGCGGCGCTATAGCTGTCAATCAGGCAAAAGCTAAGCCCGATTGTGTGTGGTACAAGTGATGAAATGCTAGAGATTTTTGGTTTTTGCTTGTGGGTACGTACTCGGTATGGTGTGGAATAAAATCTTTGCTAAAGAAGTAATCATTTTCGAGAGTACAGAAGCTTGCTGCCATATTGATTGCCTTTTGCCAGTACAATATTAGAAGGAGAATCAGAGGTCATAGCACGAGTGCATGGAGTAAACGTAACTCAAATACACAACATAGCAATTTGGTGATTTTTTTGCGACAAGCACAATTTGTATCCCCAAAGATATGAATGAAATCTTAAAATTTATTAAGTTATATGTGAATCGTGTATTTTCAATTTTAAAAACAATATCAGGTTATGATTCTGCTAATTAGGTTACTTACCCCCGAATACTGAAACGTCACTCAAAATTTAAGTAGCACTTATATTTAACAGATTCTCAAAAGTGACGTTTGGCCATACGAAATTTAAAGTTTAGGAGCTGCTCAAATGTTAAGCAGCCCTTAAATTTTGAGTGACGTTTCAGTATTCGGGGGTATGTTGCATAAACAGGCTGCAACCCAATGGGACATGGCCAGTGGTTGTTGAAAAAGCTCAAGATACAAAAATTGCATAAAAAAGCATGAAATTTTAATGTTCCACAAAACAAGAATTGTTTTTTTTTAAACGTTGCCCCACTCTAGACATTTCTCCTGTATCGTAGGTGCGTTTAAACACATTTAAACTAGCATACACAAACAGCCAGACCCGGAACAACTTTTTTTTTTTTTTCTCTTTATTTAATGGGGCTTGTTCAATTTGAAGATGTCGCCCCTGTAATACAAATTACAAAATCAAACACATATTTCAAAAAACAATCACACCGTAGATTTACCTAAGCTATTCTATTTTAATGCCCATCTGAGTGAGCCTGAACAGCAGCCTGGCCTCCCTCGACAAAGGAAGGACAAAACGCTGTTACAGCAGCCCACATCAGATGGAATCAAATTAATTTTATATTTTATAAAATTTCTAAGGGCTTCGTTCCGGACACACTCCATCAATATGTGGTAAACATCTTCTACTACATCGCAATCATTACAGTTCGATGAAGGAACTTTACCCATCATATAAGCGAACTTATTTAATGGAATGTGTCCCGAGCGAAGTCTGAAACTCGTTACTATGTCATACCTTCCCATATCGGATTTTTCAAACCATAACTTATCAGGTAATGTTGGTTGTAAAGTTCTGTACCAAATACCTTTCGATAATGACCTTTTGTCAAAATACTCTGACCATAACTCTGTACTAAAGTTTTTAATGTCACTTAGGTGGTTGGTGTAATAAGACTCACAAGTAAAGTTAATTCCGTCTACTGAGGCTTCCTTAGCAAGTTTATCTGCCATTTCATTTCCTGCGATGCCGATATGGGAAGGAATCCATTGCCAAATAACATTGCTATTTAATGAGTTAACAACTACAACAACACCACCACAACACCTGTACAACTACCTGTAGTAATTTTAAATCATGACCGCTCTAAGCCTATACCTTTTACCCAAAAATCTCGAGTAAAACTTTGATCCATTGTTATTTCAAGCCTGTCTGACTGCGTTCAGATGAATTATTGATGCCTAGGATACATACGTGATTCTATATTCCAGGCTAACCTGCACTGTAACGAGGTACAAAACTCGGAGACACCACATAGAAAAGAATGAAGAAAAAATTTTTAACCTATGTTTGAAACATTCGAATTATAAACGCAATTTTGACAGAAAAAGTTTTTAATAAAGAAGGTTTTAGGTGCTCCATTTGTGAACCGTTGTATGTTATGATCGCATGAATATCAAGATGTGGGTAATATGTTCATTTATAGAATTAATAATAGTTTAATGCGTCTCACTTTGTTGTGAATGGTGTTATTGCTAGATCGTAAGTTAGTTTATTGAACAATATTTCTATGAGGAGAATGGAAAAAAGTGTTGCGCCGACCCCTAGTGACATGGGACAAGGGCTGGAAGATGATGATGATGATTTCGTACGTAGGTGAGAGTGGTCGATATTGATTCGAATTGAAATTAGTTTTAATGAAAAAAAAAAACAATAACGTGAGAACCTGTATTTGACTCTGTGTCGCTTATACAAATGTTAGTCATTTATTTTAGCTGTTGGTTCTCCTTTTAATAAATAAATAAAAGTTAATATCGCTGGAAATCAACACACAGCGCCATCTAATGCTACACTAAGCAACGAGGCTTGTGTCGTGGACACCAGATAGTTGATATACTACATAGATACTTTTTGTTTGTAAATACATACTTATTATACATATAAACATCACAACCGGGATTCGAACCCGGAACCCTAAGAACGTAAGGCTGCCTCACTACCGCTGCGCCATTCGGGTCGTCAATGTAACAAACTGCATGAATTTGTAAACTCAATTCAAGAATCATCATAATATCATAATATGAATCACGTTAAAAAAATTAAATTCTTTATGGTCTGTCCAAACCATAAAAACTATTTAAGAATTTAAAATTTTTAACGTGATTCATAATATGATTCTGATAGAGCAGCCATTTTAGGCCCCTCTGAAATAATTAAAAGAAAACTAAATATTATACGCTTTATTCTACCAACTGTACCTATTCATACCGCAATTTTCGTTTAAAGAACATCTCTCTGACTCGAACGTAATTCACAATTGACTTACCCGTAACACGTAAGTCATTAGTCCACCACTTCTAAGAATCTCTTTAAAATACCTACCAACATTACAGTTACAGCAGTTAAAGCCCAGCTTACAGATATTGCTTACTGATCATGATCAATAATGAGGCTTGCTCATTGGCTCATTACTGCATAAAACATGCCATGCTAGAGGGCCCACCGGTTCGCATTAGCCTACTCGTTAGTGGAAAACAAATTAATAAATTATACCTTCGTAAGGTTTTCCGATCACACATTGCGTGGGAAATGCGGAGCCTCTGGCTAATTTATTTAAACGGGCCGTAAACAACTGAAGTGGTGGGGGAGCAGTTGGCAACGATTTTGTAAGGTGTTGCTTCATAGTTGCCTCTTTTTTAATTGAGTTGTGAAATTCAAGTTCGAGGACTGATTTTTAAATCGCCGGATATTTTTATCCAAGGAACGGTTTTGGAAAATAAGACAATATCAACGTCAATTTATATTTACCGGAAAAAAGATATCTGGCGATGGATTTTTCTTTGGACTATCCTAAAGTACAATTTGTAGACACGGTGCATTCTTTGAGTGTTCTAAAAAAGAATGGAAAAGAATGACACTTGTGGCCAAGTTTTGGGGTTGTTTAATACCAATTTAAATAGCAGCTTCATGTGTTAGTCGCTGACATAAAGTTCTCTCCAGTGTAGTTAGTACTTAGTATTTCATTATGCAAATATCATTATCATCTATAAGAGTAGAGGAAGACCAAAGAAACGATGGATGGACTGAGTGAAGGATGACATGGCTAGAAAGGAGGTGTCTGCTGAGATGACGAGTAATAGAGAAGTATGGAAGAAGAAGACATGGCGCCGACCCCAAATAAACTGGGATAAGGGCAGAAGAATGATATAGAAGATGGCAAGAGTGTTGCTCAAGAAAGTTTCTCAGTCCACTACTACTCTTACAATACATAAGTGGACACCAGCTCGATTTATTTGACTGTTATTTGAAGGTCAGCACAAATTTGTATGCACCTAAAAACGTTAATATATTAACGAAATTGGCCGTATCCTAATCGTTTGCGACGTTGAGTACTTTATATGATTCGTACGTACCAAAAATATCAATACAAAGAATGTTTACATTAACAGAAAGTTTATTTTTAGGACAAATCTCAGAAAAATATCCTTTTACTTACGTGAATTTGATTTTTACATCATAAAGTCAAGGATAAATAGCCTGTTAGTTATTAAGCCATAAGTCCTCAGCTTTTAGCCAGAATTTTGTACATTTTTGCTCATTGCATTCAAAATATTTGGGATTTTTCGTCATAAATTGGAGACATCGTCAGACAGCTTCACAGTCTGGCATGAATGCTGAAATGGACCTTTTTGGCGCAGCCGTGAGGCACACAGCACATATTGTTTTCCTCCTTATTTTGTATCTTTATTTTTATTGTGTGTGTGCTTTAATAACTGACGTCAAATAAATATTTTTCTTTCTTTCTTTACATAAGTTCGGCCCCCGTTTCGTTGCACGGATTGAATGTAAATATAATGCAATTTAAAAAACACTATTGTATTATTTTGGGAACGTTGACAGCGATGAATTTGCAAAAAACTGTCATCGATTCCGGATCTACTTAAATAAATGTTACTTAACACAAATGTTTTCGAGTTTGGTAGAGTTTTAACGGTTCAGTAAAAACTGAACCGTTAAAACTCTACCAAACTCGAAAAAATCAACAAGCTCCAATTTTAGGTGATTGATTTTATTTGAATTGACTTCCTAAACGTAACGTGGAAAACTGTTATTTAATTTTAAAAATAAATAGAGTAATGGCTCATTTAACACTTAGTGTAAAGTGACGTCCGACGACGGCCCGAATGGCGCAGCGGTAGTGAGGCTGCCTTACGTTCTTAGGGTCCCGGGTTCGAATCCCGGTAGGAGCAAATGTTTGTGTGGTAAGCATGAACATTTGTTTCCAAGTCATGGATGTTTATATGTATAATAAGTATTTATTTACAAACAAAAAAAAAGTATCTATGTAGTATATCAACTATCTGGCGTCCACGACACAAGCCTCGTTGCTTAGTGTGGCGCTAGATGGCGCTGTGTGTAATGTCTAGCGATATTTATTATATTTATTAAGTGTGTGCGCCTGACGAATAGTGAGGAAGCTATGTTCCTGCAGCTACTAGAGTGGCCCAAATATCCGTCACATGTACCCATAACGATTTGAATAACCTCTCTGACGACGCAGTTAACTGGGCCCAAACAGTATAATATTGTCCCTGTATACAGGGTGTAAATCAACCCATCACGAAGCCGTCAACCAAGCATTGTGTACATCAAACTAAGTAACTTTACGCAAAAATTATTGCTGAGAAACGACTTTTTTTTTGCGGTGAAAAATCATGTTTTTTGGTAGAACTCAATGTAACGCACTCAAAACACTGTGCTGATGGATGGATTAAATAGTATAGGGGTCGTGGAGGTGTTTAAAGTAAAAATCTTACATTAAAAACTTACATTTTAAAAAAAAGTTGGATCTTTGACCCCCAATATCTCTGTAACTAGAAGGTTCCCAGGCATACCTGGGAACCTTCACCTTCACCTTCACCATAGTGTAGAACAAGAAAATAATCGCAACGTCGAGGAGAAAAGTGCCTTTCGGCGTCGTTGAGAGGTGTTTTACACTCTTGTAAGTAGCATTGATAGGAAATCAGCAGTGATAGCCTAGCGATGTGACCGTCGGACTGCGAATTGGTCATGCCATTGGTCTCGAGTTCGAACTCAAGATACGCACCTCTGATTTTTCGGATTCATGGCATAAAAAGCCAGGTCAAAGGCCCATGGGCGGTATAGAAACTCTGACACCAGGTTAGGCACTAACCACACGATAAAGAAAGAAGATAGATAGGAAAGTAGATTCATCATCAGCCTATTAATCTTACCACTGCTGGGACACAGGCCTCTATAAGGGGGAATGGGCTATAATCCACCACGCGGGCCCGGTGCGGATTGGTATATGTCACATGTCTTAGAATTTTTTGGTTCTAAGACATGCCGGTTTCCTCAGGTTGTCTTTCTTCACCGCTTTGAGAGCAGCGGTGATGAAATAAATCACACAAAGTAATGCGCCTGCCTGGGTTCGAAAACCTTCTATAATTCATAATCGGAAGTCGGAGCTTCGGCGGCTAAAAGTCGTCGAAGTGGCCGCGTAGTGACTGTTTTATACAAGTTCAATAGAATAAGCTTTTGATTTGGTCAGTGTTCTTAAAAAGTGTGCGATCAGTGTGTCTGTGTATTATCGAGGACACTCCCGCCTGATCACCACAAAGCTTATTTTTACTTGCACTCGCAACATACAAACGCTCTCTAGCCCCGCCCCGTCGACTTTGTATAGAAATAATGAATTAAAGACAATACTTATCGGCCGAGCGCAATACGACTCACGCCAAATGAGAGTTATTGTAATTTTGCGCGCCAAATTGACGCTTTCCTAACAGGCCTAAACTGTAATGTGGCGTGGCTCGGCGCCTCCGCAAGATTTAAGCGAAAAAATTGTTAACTGATCAGGCGGAAAAGGCCACGACTGTACATCATTTTAAATAGTTACTTCGAAGTGAACTCCTTAACTGGGTATTAAAACATTGTTTTAAATACCATATCTATTTCAACCATAACAAAACATTAGTAAAACCTTATCACCCAACATTGGCATCACCTTCACGCATATCTCACCCACAATCAGCGCTATAATATCTTCTTTCCTTCAAACCGCCATAAACATCAATGTAAGACCGGCAGTACACTAGAGTCTTAGATAATAAAAATGTATTAAAATGCACTTTACGACATGGCCGGCGATATGTATGATAAATATTCATGCAAATATAGCCATACATCCTGGATTCTGCTTAAAAAGGAAAATATCAACGCGGTTGGATTATGTGACAGCTTGAATGGAGTTTTACAGATTAACTGGCGCGGGGTGTGATGTCGGCGTCATTGTGGAATATGTTAGGAAGTGTGGATTGCACTTATGAATGACTGAGTGAGTACTTTTGCGAGGAAGGAAAGGGTTTATAGGAAATTATAGATTGACACGTAGCGTAGGTAACGTGGTATTGCAATTTACTTGGTGACTGGAATCGGCTCTTTTGCGATCTTCTTTGTGAGAGAGCGATGAAAAAACAATAAACTGATTTTTTTTGGCTTAAAAATGATAAATAAAATAAAATGTTGAAATTGGTAGGACTTCCTAGAAATAGGCATGACGACA
This sequence comes from Xestia rhomboidea, assembly GCA_963853795.1. Taxonomy (NCBI): domain Eukaryota; kingdom Metazoa; phylum Arthropoda; class Insecta; order Lepidoptera; family Noctuidae; genus Xestia; species Xestia rhomboidea. The sequence goes on from OY970778.1 coordinate 11,091,027, forward strand.
GTATCAAAAAATTGCAAATCTATTTAGTCCGTCAGTTAGAGTATTGGAAATTAATGGACACGTATTTTTTGTTTTTGTAAATCAATGAATATTGACAAAAGATAAAACGCATTAAAACTCGGGAGTGGGGGCTCGTGACGTCAGAACTAGCTAAAAAGTATACCTAGGCGTGACGTATTGAGAATTTTAAAAGCGTCATATCTTCGTCAATTTTGGTTTATGTAGCAAAAGAAAAAACACGGGTCAAATATTTTTTGATAATCTAACTGCCGGACTTATTAGATTTTTTTTGTCGTCTCGCCTATTAGGGTGTGCAGGAAGTAAATGTTTGGTTACAAAACTGATATTTTTTTATTTATTTATAAATAAATTAATACCGGCGTTTTTTTTTTAGTTATTCTGTAATTTAACAAATCCCTATTACAAAAATGAATAGGTACCAAAAAAAACTTTCTCACAAATTTGACCGAAAACCGGCCAAAAAATCAAGCGAAAAGTTCATTATTATTATAATTAGGGCGCAAAAATGCTGCCCCTCACCTCACGAAGACACCAGAGATGCATACTAAGTGGATTACCGTCAAAGAAGACGATTCCTTTATTCGTGTTAATCGAAATGGAGTCGATATTGAAAACAATCGACAGGGTAGCGCACGACTCGACAGCTTTATTGTAGGGATGTGACTGTTTGCTTAAATGTCGATAAGTAATTAGAATTTATCGACTCGGTGCATTTTATTGTCAATTTTGGCTTCACAAACATGTACTTTTTGCTAACTTTTAGGTACACGAATTGTTCACTGACTTTTCGTGTGAATCCAACTTGGTTTAAAAAGAAATCCGTCAGTCCGTAAATCAGTCATCAAAAAATGTATTTACTTGTCGTATCTTTCTACGTTTACATTCAGTAATCGATGTCTTAAATTAACTAACATTTGATGTTGTTTCACCTGGTATAAAGTACAATGAAGAAGACCAACGGGTAAAAGCAAATCGTTACAAATAAAGACATAAACAAGCACCTTTGTGTCTAAATCTCTCGCTCATCCTAAGCGAATTTAATTGAAACATCTCTTCGTGTAGTCACGTATTTTTATCCAACTTCTTAACCTATGAGGTTGTGTATTAAACCAGCATTCCTTTTCATGTGTGTACATCGATGTCTCCGTAATTACGGGCTCGATTTAAGTGATTCTTATTTCATCTGATAGAAAAAGCTCGCGCAGGGGGTCCCATGTCCTGCCGGGGCTGCGGGACTATTCAAAAGAGATACCGTGGCCCCGGAACACAAAGGGCGATGAAGGAACATGGATGGGTTTTAGTCAGTAAAAGTCTGACACTCTCTCCTGCTCCGCCCAGAGCGGGAGAAGTAATTTGATGATTTCCCATCCTAAAAAAAAAAAAGAAAAAAGGGGGTCCCATGTCAATTTTAATTACTTTATTTTGGTACTTTATGAGTTATCTTTATCAATCTATAATATATCTTCGTATGTATTACGTAAACAACGCTCGATCGAGGAAATCAAAGTTCTATAAAACAACTATCGATAAACTGTCAACGATGTGGCTCATCACTATTCATTCATACGCACGCACGATTTTCATGTCATTTGCCACGTGTTCAGAGCGTATACACGACTTTAGCTTACTCCCTGAATTAGAAATGATTGAAACAATATTATTCATTTTTACCCTTTCCAATTCTAATTGTTAGAGCGCACGCATTTTATAACACGTGCCAAGAAACGCAACTGAATTTAAATCGATTTAAATTTAGTGTTATCGATTAAAATACAAAGGGGTGTGATAACGGTTGGTCGATAATATCGATGTTTTGGTACCGTTAGGGACGTGAAACAATCGATGTTGCGGCTTGCTTTGTAATCTAGTTCGGATGATGAAGTCAAAGGATGGGTTTGATTTGTTGATAAAGATCTCAAAGGGTTTTCCGTCCTCACCTCCGTTATACAATGAGTTTTCATATTAATGTTACAATAAACAAACCGACATTAACTGTTTGGTTTTGGATTGAAAAGATCCGGTCGGTCGTTCAGTATTACAATCGTAATTTGAGCATTTTATGATAGTATAATTTCTCTTGTTTTATACCAGCAACAACATTAATAATATCAATTAATGGAAAATTTTAAGAAAAGTACGTTATTTATCTTTAAATATTTAAATTTAAATTACACTGAGTGGATCAAGTTAGCTGAATTAATTGAATTAAATGAATTTAATATTAAACGAAATAAAATTAAAATCAATATTTTGAAATGAAGTCTAATTGAATCAAATTGTGATAATATAGGAAAACTTTAAACGGATGTGTATTTATTTTAAACTATTAATGCATGAAATAAAAGGCTTTGTTATTTTATTTACGTTATTTATCGCAAAAAACATCGATAACTAAGTTTCGCAAAAAACCGCACAGAAAGCTCTATAAACTCTGAACACACAAGGAAAATGTTTTCTACTTCCTGTTATATTTCATCCATATACGTAGGTAACCGGTTATATGTACGCAACAAAGGGACATTAAACTTTCATTAAAAACTTAGGAGAATATTTTGCAAAAATGAGTAGATTAAATGTAAAGATAAACGAAGCTTATGACGTTAATAATAGAGAGTAATTTTCGTCATACATGGGAGCAAAGTAACAAATGTTCACTATAATATTGTGAAAAAGTGTCCTAAGTTACGTTTGTTTGTAACCAAGGCGAGACATCTACGAGGTGACTCTTTGCAACTGACTACCTAGTGGTAGTTCTTTTATTGGAAAATATATTTTTTTAAAGAAAAAGTTATTTTCTTTTAGCGTAGATGCCGCATACTTACTTGAAGTCTGATTGATGATATAAGTTTTTGTATTGTAAAATACATTAGATTACGGGTTCAACGGTCACTGGTTGTGTAGTTACTAATAATCTTTGAAAATATTTTATAGCTTCAGCCCTATCAAAATACCAGCTGTGACTTTTTTGAATATTGAGGTAGAAGCCTTTTGGCCTCGTACAGGACCAATTTCATTGTTTTATCTTTTTATTATGATTATGTCATATTTTTTATTCTATCATTTCTTTTTTTTTGTCCTGTGGGAGTCCAATAAATCCCTACCTACTTTTTCTTTTTTTTTCTTCATTTTATAATCGTCCACGTCTGTGATGGATGAATGTCCCGCTCAGTGTCCCAATAGCTGCAGTCAGAGTGATTTCAGGACTCCTACTTACTGACGATGCCGTGGAATTGGCGAAGTATAGCCAATAAATGGTAGATAATAGTACTATCGACACGGATAGAACAAGTCTATTTTTTTTTTCATTAAGTATTTGAATGGAAAATGTTTCTCCAAACAATAAATGCTTTAAAACGAAACTGTGCATCTTATATTCAGCTGCCACTGTTTTCGCATTATTAGTTTTATTTATTTATTTTGTATGTTTTGCCAAATAAACACAATTTTCTTTCTTTCTTTCTGCATAGGAAGAATCTTAAGCAGAAAGAAAGAAAGAAATATAGTTTTTTTTTTTTTTTTATAGATATAGATTTTTTTTATTCACCATGAATATCATGCAGTCATAGCGAGCAGTACCTACCGCGAGCAACTACTAGTGGTCCATTGTAGAGATCGTGGGAACAACAGGTGGACTCGTGGGTTGTTATCTAATCTGATAAGACGTAATGTGACAGTTTCACCAACGACACCAAAATGAGACGCACGCCTGTTTTGCGAACCTTCCTTTTACTTAAGTAGTTTACTAATTTTCCTGCTGTTTAGAAATAAATGTAATATTTTTCACCAAATGTTTTAGATTTTCACGGACTGTGTAGATGGCGCAGGGTCTCTAAGGAGACTGGCAAAATGGTTTCTTATTGGTGAACCCAGTTTCAGCACTCGCACAAGACAAAACAAAATAAAATAAATAAATATCGCTTTACATTACACACACCGCCATCTAGTGCCACACTAAGCAACGAGACTTGTGTCGTGGACACCACATAGTTGACATACTACATGGATACTTTACTTTTTTTTATTGAAAAGAGAACAAAAATAAAATATCTAGTTTGTCTTCATCTTTCTTGATTATGTAGTTCTCATGCAGTAGTCACGAGTCTGGATTTGTGTCCAGTTGATGGCAATGGCCTCTGCTCCTATTGCAAGGGACATATCTTACAAACTGTGGGTGTAGCATACACCTCTAACCCTTCCCCAGTCGTGATTTGTGTAGATAAATATATGACTTTTTAATACACATTCATATATTTTTTTTTAATAACTTCTTTTCGTTTGGGAAAGTAGATCAAAATACAGTTTCGAAAAATATTTTATTTTATGTCTTGTCATGTTTTTTTCATGTAGCCACGGATATCGTGATCAGTGGGTAACACAATAACGAGAAAAGCGGATCACGGTATCAGTGGAGACAACTCGCCGTGATCCGTAGCTAACGTGATCTGATACTGTGATCAGTGGAAACAAACCCATGCGTCTTAAGTAGCGTAGAAAAAAAAGTGAAAGGAAAGTGATCCAATAGTTTTTTGTTTTACATGCAATAATAAGCTTACATTTGACCGCAACTCAAATGATGTGAAGCGATGATGCGGACTAGAGTGGAGCACACTTGCCTCGAAAAAACTGATCCACTCGAACCTTAAAGAGATCCAGATTATAATGATCGGGGAACAGACTTACGGTTCGTACAATATCACAGTGTCAATCATAAAGCTTTGGTGTCAAAATAGCAAAGTGGATTAATTGTCAATTTTGCCAGGCAATTTAGTAAAGGCTCTTATTGTAAGTAGAATACGCGCGTCTACCGTGATTGCATTTAAGGCTGGGGCATCTGTTAAAATTAGTAAAACCTAATAAATCATATCAAAATGCCCATTGTACACTCTGTGAAAAAACAAGTGACAAATATTTGTGTGAAAAAAAAAAAACTTAAACTTAATGTCGTAAGAGTAGTTACAAAATTTCAAAGAAAAAATGCTTCACTTTGATTATTGTTTTGTATTGCATAGCGAGCTGGTGTCCGCAACTCCACGTCAAAGTGCGTATATTTTTTTTTTCATTTATAGTAATAATAAAGTTAGAATTATTTCAATAGTAGCAATTAAAAGTTTAGAGTCTAATAAGCAACATTTTTTTTTTGCACATTTGAAAAAGTAGCTTTATGAGCTTGGAGGGTTGTATTGATGATTTTGATGATTATAATAGGGAAATTGTCAACCTACCGAAATTGTCTAATGACTAAACTGGTGTATTAGTGAAATTGACGAGTAAGGAAACTGACCAGTGGTACGCTAACTCATATTCACTCATCAAAGAGGAGTAACATGAAGAAAACCTTTCGTTAGCAGATACCCCAGCCTTAAATGTACTTCATCTATTAGTGCAGTGACTTCATAGGTACAGACCGTAGATTATTCTTTTCGTTTACCTATTCTAGTCTTGTTTCCAGTGTCCGCTTTTCCTGTTAAAACGTCATCTGTCCCGTTATTCCATCGAACTTGAAATTCATGTGCATTTTCAATGATGGTGTACACACGTTAAGCCGCTAATTTAAGATGTTAATTAATTAATTGCCGTAAGTGTCTTCCGTTTGGGCCATGCCATGGCAGTTGGTGATCCGCTGGGAGCTTTTCTGCAGGCTCAGCATAGCCGGAGAGGACTGTCTGAGGAGCCACCGCTTTTTATCACCTTTATGGTATTTTTGTTTGGTTTGTGATCTTGAATAATTTTGACAATTAAAACCATAGATGTTTTTGTTAAAATTCACTACCCATGATTATTCTGGCAATAAACATAACTGACATACTTGCAAACCTACATATTAAATTAATTTTTGTAGTAAGTAACAAGAAAAATAAATCTAGAAATAAGTATCAAAAAGATGAACATTTATTTAAAACAGTACAACCAGCGACCTCTATTGGCATTTGTGTGCAATTCAAATGTAAACTGGTTCCCTACTTGAAACTTAGCATTCGGTAATATGAACGATGTAACTTGATGCGTTGTATTGAGCAGTGAGCACAGCCTGAACTTAACTAAGTTGAAACTTAGTTAAGGCCAGAATCCAGAGATGGCGCCACTGGTTTCGTTAAAGCCTCGTTCATTACTGTGAGGACCGCTACACCATTTTTTATAATAAATAAAACAACCGTAGACTAGCAAAAAGTTAATTGTTGTAAGTTTTTTATTAGTAATCGATGTTGTAAATAGAACATCTTGTACATTCTCATTTCCATTGAGGACTGCTGCCAGGCTTCGAAACTAATCTTATCTAAATATGAATAGATATGTAACTGACCCAATATGCCAGGAACTACATGACTACGGATGTTACATTTCTACAGTACCTATTTGAGCACGGCAGAACTTATCTTAGTTTTAACTTAATGAAGGTAAGAATCTAGAGATGGCGCCACTTGTTTCATTAAAGTCTCCTTATGTACCTAATTTGTTAGTGTACTATGTGATTATTTAAAAGTTTGTTTATAAGTAGTAGTTACACATTTTTAAGAGTAATTTAAAAAGTCTAGGAACTAAAAGAAAGTTTAGTGTGAGCTCTCCACTACAGACAAGCTAGCTTATCTTTAGTCCTTTTATTCAGTAATACTTGGATGTTACTTACTCAAATTATGGAGATCTTTTTGACACCATGCCTTGGACAGGTTATAATAATTGTTTCGGTCCTTCGTATCAGGAGTTACGTGGTCGACTTAGATAAAGTGAAGATTCAAGAGGAAAAGCGATCTCGAAAATTTTAAAGAAAGAAAATAGCATTTATAAGCCCGCACAGGACAAAACAGATAAAATAAAATGGTGAAATTATCAACGAATAAAAATTAAACAGAGGAAAAAGAATTAAAAATATAAAGAAAACGAAATGGTCCTGTACAAGGTCAAAAGGCCCCTATCTCAGCATGGTGCTGTAACATTAAAAAAACGTCACAGCGCTGCGCTGGTATTCTGATAGGACCCAAAGTGAGAGTGATGCCACGGTCAGTTACGGAAAGATTAAAAAAATAAATTGTAGACGAATAAATAATACATAGGGTTTAAAGTACGAACCGCGCGAGAAAATGCGGAAGTTTGTAGCAGTAGTACGAGCACTCAGAAGCTTATTTCGGCCTTAAAACATATTTCATTTTAAAAGTGATTGTACGCTACAATTTACAACGTACCTGCTTGGGTACTAATTCTGTGGCATCAGGCAGAAAAAGTTATAAATTGAACAATCCTGAGCCTTTTGGGGGGCAGGTGCCCCCCTCCCCGGCGACGTCTATAGTAACAAATGTACAAACTTCCACATATGAACCCACATTGTCCAACTCTTCTATTTCTCACGGCTGTTGGCTGTTGTGTACCAATCTCTCATGAAGGCATTATTCAAATCTTATAGGTTTGTTGTAGTTGTGATGTGAGTTTATTTGGGTTCATAGCATTATCACATTACATCTCGAAAGAGTTAGGCAGAGGTGTAACTAATAGTACACCCAACTTTCGCCAGTTATATGTTTCAGTCCCATGTGATAGTGGCGAGCCTATAGTCAGTAACCGAGCCCAAATCCGCACTCCCTAATTAAAAAACCCTATTTAACACTTCGCCTAACCTGGGAATCGAACCCAGCGTTTCATGCTCAGCAATCGCGCTTGCGAGTATTAGACCAAATGTCAATGAAATAACCAAATGGTGGATGCTCCTGGGTAGTGTAATTAGGTACCTGTTAAAGCCGCGAATCATATTTTAATCAACATACAATCTGACACTGACCTGCAAATTGCAATAAACGTAAGAAAGTTTTAATTTTGCGGGCCACCCTGGCGCATTCACCTAAATTTAATAGAAAAGTTTACACCACCAGAAATTCTTATAGAGTCCTTGATTTTGGAGATAAATTACACTTTCTTTTCATCCACTTCCATTCTTTCCACTTTTTTTGGTTTCTGTCCAGGTATAGTTGTTTATTATCTAAGGATCACTTACCCTTCATATACTGTGTATGCCTGAGCACACCTTAGAGAGGAGTAGAACGGTAGGAAACAAAGCTAGTATAACATAGTTAGCTAGCAAGCTAAAATAGCAGGCACTGCGTTAGACACACTAGAAAAAAATGCAGAACCAACCTGACATACTGGTAGCATACACACACAATCAAACACTTGCATGGCTGATTTACATTGATCTGAAAGTTAGACTGTCTACTGGATTGAATCTAAACGGCCTGATTCAGTGTCAATGCCAATCCTTCGCTAGAATCCAATCCAGCTACTGGATCAATGTACTGTGCCTATTTGACAGTACGATCAAACAAGCTATTTTGTTTACATTTTACAATCTAATTTGTTGGTTAAACTGTCAACCAAATAGCTTGTTCGACCGTACACTGAAACGAAAGTTTGAACATTAATGTATCTGTAGCGGCACTACAAAAAGTACTACGCAACGGAAGTACACATTCAGTGAAATCTTACAAGAAGTTTATTATTTATTAGCCATTTCCAGGGTAACTTGAATGAGGTTCGATGGGAACTTGAAATAAAAGCTTCACTTAAGTAACCAAACGGGATGAAGAACACGAAATCAGGTGAAGTTTAATTTGACTTAAATAATTAACTACACTTGTGAGAGGCATTCATAGGCATTCTCCAATTCGAATATGTATATAATATGAATATAATGAAATCAGAGGTGTTGTACCCCAATATTGCCCACGAATTGCAATTATAACACTGGTTACGAGGCCCTGGCACTCACGGTGTGAACGCAACGTAAATACGTCGATTTTAAAATTAAAAATACTCGTTTAACAAATAACATTTACCTACACAATTTTAAAAATAATATATCATATATCTATGGATGGGATGCTTGACATTCTTGCCACAGCCTGTCCATTGCGCCACAGCACAGTCTGGCTCAGCCATTTCTTTAAGTTCGTCGATCCATTTAGTACCTCCTCGTTAATATAATAAAATATTGTTACGTCGGTTGCTTTACGAGAACATTCTAGATTACCTGCGATTCTCGAATGTTCCAATAAGGAACTGTATAGAAAATTCGAGCCTAGAATGTTCCACCATAGAACTGTGTAGAAGACTCGAGAAAGTTGTGGAACTTTCTCGAAGGATGATGTTCCACTACGGAACTGTGAAGAAGGTATTGGATAACTTCCTACCTCCGTGGGTTAAAGGTTAGTCATACTACGCATATAAATACGTGGTATGGTCGTAGGAGATGGTTGATGGATGGAGAGGGAAATGAAAGCCAAAGAAAAAATGGATGGATCGTGTGAGAAACTGTTATGAAAGAGAAACGAGTAAATGAGGCCGTGACGTCTGACAGGGGAGAATAGAAAAGGACCCAAATAGACAAACCTGTTGCGCCGACCCCAAATAGAATGGAACAAGGACAGGATCATGAAGTTTGGTTGTTATATTCGAAACTATTCATTAGATTAAAAAAAAATCTTTCACTGATTGAAAGCCTTAGGATATGTTTCTTAGATAGGGAAGGGGGACCCCTTCCCTATCTAAGAGGGCCGGGCTGGGCAAGGGCCGAAGCCTGCCGGGGCTGCGGGACTATTCGAAAGAGATACCGTGGCCCCGGAACACAAAGGGCGATGAAGGAACATGGATGGGTTTTAGTCAGTAAAAGTCTGACACGCCCTCCTGCTCCGCCCAGAGCGGGAGGAGTTATTTGATGATTTCTCATCCGAAAAAAAAAGGATATGTTTCTTAGATGCCGATGAAGCTGCGGGCAGAATTTTTTGTAAAAATAATACAAATAATTATGTACAATAAAACAGATTATTTGTTTATTGATTTTTCGCTAATTTCACACGCGGTATGTAAGTTATTCCACCGGCTTTTAATACAGGGTGAAACGTGCTTGTGCTACGGACATGAATAACCTCGAAATCATTGGCCCCATGCTCCTTATCGTACTTGATTTTCGTGTCACATACGATTTGTTCCACCGGTTTGAAGATATCTGAAATTAGTGCTTTATGTTAATTACTGTTGAGATGTGAATAAAAGATTGGTTTCGTATAACGCGTAAAAAATATAATCAGCTATTTTCTAGCCCTAGTTACCACCGTTGTTTATAAAAAGTGACATGACCGTCTTTGCTTATAAAGTGTACATAGAGTATCAAAAGAGTTTAGGACTTCGGATTAAATCCAACACCTCCCCTCGAAGTCATAAGCTTCTTTCACTCATATTCACGATCATGCCGTCGCATACCTAAGCCATGCAAGCATTCTTGATGTTTCGGTCCACTCAAAGCCTTGGTCAAAACATCAGCTGGCATTTTGTCTGTACTCATATACTTCAGATCAATCACGCTTCGTTCCAACATATCTCGAATGAAGTGATGTCTCACATCAATATGTTTTGTTCGTGCGTGATAGCACCTGCTCTGAGCAACCTTAATTGCACTCTGACTGTCGTCAAATAATGTAACACATTCACACTTAACACCAACATTGTTCAACACATCACGCAGATATATAGCTTCTTTGGTAGCTTCCGAAAGTGCCATATATTCTGCTTCCGTACTTGATAAAGCTATAGACCGTTGCTTTCGTGCCTCCCAGTTAATAGGGGCACCTGCTAAAATAAATGCAAAACCAGAATAAGACTTGCGGTCGATTGCGTTTGATCCCCAATCAGCATCAACCACACCATACAATGGTTTGCCTGTCCTCTCATATACTAAGCCAAAATTTGATGTGCCTTTTAAATATCTTAATACGCGTTTTGCCGCCTTCCAATGTTCAATTCCGTAATTATTATTAAATTGACTTAAATAATTTACAGCATACGCTATATCTGGTCTTGTCGATACAGCCAGATACATTAAGGCACCTATCAAGCTTTGATACGGATACGTACTTATAACATCCTCATTAACGCACTCAGGTTTCTGTAACTTTACATTTACATCGATAGGGGTTCTTGCAGGCTTACACTCAGACATTCCAAAGCGTTCTAAAACTTTATCTAAATACACGCTTTGGTTCATGTACACTCTATCTTTTGCATCACGAGTGAATTCAATGCCTAAACAAACATTAATTTTGCCCATATCTTTCATCTCAAATGCGCTAGATAAATGCTTTTTTACGTCACACAACCACGCAATATCATTCGTAGCCAGAATAATATCGTCAACATAAATAGCAATCAACATCATTTGCTCACCTTTTCGTGCAACAAACATACACGGATCTTGTGGCAAAGCTGCAAAACCAATATTCTTCAACTTACTCACCAATTCCTTATGCCACTGCAGTCCTGACTGACGCAGACCATACAAAGACTTCTTTAACAAACATACATTATTCTCACATTTACTCAATGCTTTGTTCCAGCGTTTGGCCGTTTGAAGTACTTTCTTGTCTGTAATGACGTCCTTCTTTGAACCAATCTTTTGATTTGCGAGTATTTTCTCTAAAACATTGCTTAGCTGATCTGGTACTCCCATGAATACCTCCTCATCTAATGATCCATTTAGGTAAGCGGTCACAACGTCCATTTGATGGACCTCTAATCCCAATTCCGCCGATATTGCAGCTATAATCCTTACCGATGACGATCTCACGACTGGCGACGAGGTTTCGTGGAAATCCTCCCCTGGCCGTTGAGAACATCCTTTTGCCACGAGTCGTACTTTCTTCCCCGTAGTTTTAGTACGAAAAACAAATCTGCTCCCAATCACTTTTCGTTTAGATGGCCGCGGTACAATTTTCCAGGTGCCATTCTTAATCTGCGCCAAATACTCATCTTCTAATGCACTTCGCCATGCGTTTACATCGTTAGTTTTTTCAACTTCATTCCATGTCATTGGGTCAGCAGTTGCTATTCCCGCTATCAACTGTTCATTACTATCTTCATACTCTGAGTCAGTTCCACTGTCAGCCCTAACATTGGCTGGCGTGTACACTTTTCGTGGTCTTCCCACCGGACCTGTTCTAATCAATTTTGGTCTTCCCCGTCCTCTTTTAACTAATGGGACTAAATCCTTTCTCTGAATATTTACATCATCAGGTTCCTGTTCACTTTCTAGTCTTTCGAGTGATGTTCTACAAGAATCACTCGGAGGAGCTCTGTGTTCTTTTCTATCTTGATGACTGACTTCAGGCATATTTAACTGAACTGCCACATTTTCCTCATCAATACTCTCTTCTTCATCAAGTATATCTTTATAGTCTTCACGTCCGAATGCCTTCTCATTCATAAAATTTACATCGCGAGTCACAACAACTTTTCTTGTTATTGGATTTTGAATCCGATATGCTTTGGATTGCATGTCATATCCCAAGAAAATTCCTTCTTCAGAAACTGAGTCAAACTTCCCTTTGACTTTATTCGCGCCTTTGTTTTTATAATACACCTTAGATCCAAAAACTTGCATGTATAAAACAGTAGACTTCTTTCCTTTCCATACAGTGAAAGGTATCTCACCCTTCAAAGCCACAGTGGGACATCGATTCCGAATGTAATTTGCAGTGCTAACAGCTTCTGCCCAAAATTGAGGAGGGCTTCCAGCTTGTCGCATCATGCAACGTGCCATTTCGGTTAGCGTCCTATTTTTTCTCTCCGCTACCCCGTTCTGTTGCGGTGTATATGGAACCGACAACCTTCGAACAATACCATTCTTCTTCAGAAAGTTTTCAAATTCTTTGTTAATGTATTCTCGCCCGTTATCCGATTGCAAAGACTTAATTTTCTTCCCAGTGAAGTTTTCCACCTCAGCTTTGTAATCCTTGAAAACATTTAGCACGTCATTCTTATTACGTACAAAATAAACTTCGCACCATCGAGATTTATCGTCTATGAACGTAACGAAATATCTCTTACCTGAAAATGATTCATGTCTCATGGGGCCACATACATCCGTATGTACTATTTCCAATAATTCGCTGGTACGATCTGCATTACCCTTTGGAAATGGTTTGCAGGTCTGCTTCTCGCTATTACATATCGCGCACTCCGACATGTCTCCACCATCCAGCTTCATTCCGTGAACAAGCCCGCTTTTCGCCATGGCCTTTAAGTCACGTTCGTTCAAGTGCCCCAGACGTTCATGCCATAAGTCTATGGGTTTCTTGACTTCAACATTATTAACATCATTTTCATTCATACGTACGTGGTAAAGATTTCCTATACGATCGGCACGCATAAGCACTTTATTGTCTTTTATGACAATAGCATCCTTCTTCCTAAAATTAACTTCATAACCATCATCAGTCAGTTTCGCCACTGAAAGTAGGTTAGTTCGCAGATCCGATACATAGAACACTTTTTCAATGCTAAATTTTCGAATTTCACTGCCTGTATCTACTGAAATATTTACCTTCCCGGTTCCACTAATATTGGTTTTCTCATAATTAGCTAAGTTCAGTTCAGAATCCATTTTCTTGAATTCCTGTATTATATTCTTTTCGTTGCACATATGTCCCGTGCAACCACTATCAATGCACCATATATCATTCCCTTGTGCGCTCAACATCACTTCTTCAGTGGTTCTCTTTGACATCAACACTTTCGACGTTTGTGCATGATCACAATTACGATCTGATCGATCCAGGTTTTGTGGATTTTTATTTCCTTTATAAATATTCTTCACTCTGCACTCTCTTGCAAAATGCCCACGATGACCACAACGGTAGCATTCAATCGCCCTTTTAGGGCCTTGATCGTCATTTGACTTTGTCCGATTGGCATTTGTTTTGGCGCGTTTGACAAGCATAGCTCCCTGGTCCACCACTTGAGATTTGCGACCTTCGTGGTCTTCGAGGATCTTCACCTTTAACACTTCTGTTGTAGGTAGATCGTCTCGCGATTCCATTGCCGTTCGGAACATGGCAAAGAAGTCTGGCAAACTGTAAAGTAGTAAAATGGCCAGTAGTTCGTCTATTACCACCAAACCGATTTCCTTCAATTTCTTTACGGCATCGAAGAAATCCGAGATGTGCTTCCGCAGGTCATCTTCTTCCTGCATACGTGTTAATACGAGCTTCTTTAACAATGAGGCTTTTCTCGCGGGTCCACTCGACTGATACATCGACAACAATTTGTCCCACAGAGCTTTTGAGCTTTCTAAGCCATCCAAAGAACTTAATTCACTTGGACTGATAGCTAATAAAATGTCCGATTCAGCTTTTCCATCCATTTTGATCCATTCTGAATATTTTGGATCGGAGCGAGGCGGTCGTGGTAGTATCCCGGATACATATTCCCACAAATCGTTCTTCTTCAAAATCGCACGCATCTGAATCTTCCACGTATCATAATTTTCTAGAGTGAGTGGATTAACTTTTATAGTCGCCGCCATTACGTAAGTTTCTTCAACTTTTTCACAATTTATTTTCGGTTTACGAAACAATATTTATCGCTGCCTACCCATACTTTTATTCACCGTAGCACATATAGGTCGTTTTTTTTAACCTGTTGAGATGTGAATAAAAGATTGGTTTCGTATAACGCGTAAAAAATATAATCAGCTATTTTCTAGCCCTAGTTACCACCGTTGTTTATAAAAAGTGACATGACCGTCTTTGCTTATAAAGTGTACATAGAGTATCAAAAGAGTTTAGGACTTCGGATTAAATCCAACAATTACTTTCAAAAGAAAAAGTGTACGGAGTTTTTTTTCGTACTTTCTGTTTATATTGTAAATGAATTAGGTTAATAAGTTACTACAAACTGTCAAATTTTCTCATTCGATTTTCAACTTGACCTTCAACATTGTAAGGTGAGTGGGGGTAAGTCGAAATGGATTTTTGATCAGATAAACAGTGTTGATTTGAAACTGTTGTGAAACAAAGGGATTCAAGTCAAATGCATAAAATGATGTTTTGGGTAAAAAAGTATAGTCAACTTGTTTCTATAATGCTGCCAGAATTCTTTTTGAAACAATATTTTATGAAAAAAACGTTAATAAAATTGGTCTTGAGAAAAAAAATATGTAGGGGAAAGACGAAATGCATGACAGTTAAATAAAATCAGTCAAATATAGTACTACTTTTAAAACTAATATAACCTCTTATCAAAATTATATAATTTGGCTTTATCAGATCAGAAGTAACTACAATATAAAAAAATCACGTCCGCGTATTTTTGCGTTTCTAATGAATAAAAAAACAACAAAACTAGGCACTCTCTCAAACGTTAGTAAACTGTACTATCATAATCATTGCCAAATTGACGTTTTAAATAAAGATGATTGTGAAAAAACACCGTTCTCACTGAAACCACTGAAAACTCAAGAATGGTCACGATTAGCTACGGCATGAATAACAAATATCAGTAAACTAAAAAAATATAGAGTTATTGGTAAAACACTAACAACCTCTCAGGACTGAATTGCTAGGATCAAAACAACAAATTTTGTTGCATGACTTTTAATAAATTCATTACATTTAATTTATCAGATTTTAAATGAATTATTAAAAGTCATAGAACAAAAGTTATTGTTTATGATCCTAGTAATACGGTCCTGAGAGGTTGTTAGTGTTTCACTAATAACCCTGTTTAATAATTTAAAAAAAACGTAAGAATTATTACAAAATATTATTGGATATTATATTTATTGAGATCAACGTTAAATATTAGTTGGCCACGTCGAGAAATAACGGGCTGAGGTAAAACACAAATTATATCTGCTTTAGATTTAATAACACAGATATCTTCTACAATAGGATAACTAAACGTTGTTTCAGATTTTGACTGTTTTACCTTTCGTACAAATTTTACAACTGGTATTTTGTCATCAATCGATACAATTCTACCTATGAAATGTTTGACACTTTTTTTCGTTGCGAACTGAACTACAAGCCAGTCTTCTTTTTTTAATTGTAACGAACTTTCGTCATAAAATTTTATGTCGCTTAAGCCGAAAGGCAATTTTGCGTCTGGTTCAATGTTTTCTTCGTCTTCTTGCATATTCAGGCATTGTTCTATGTAGTCGTCCATATTTTCATATTCAGAATCGGTATCTACAGTCTTAAACTCTGTTTCGCTAGTGGAACTTTCTGTGTCGGTACACAACGTTAATTTCGTTTTCTTTTTCATACTTTGACGCGATTTAATAATCTTCTTTTGGTTAAAATCCTTTTTATCAGCTCTTTTTTTAGCTATCTCTTTTTTAGTCTCACTCGTCTTTCCACCAATATTCTTTTTCTGATTATATGCATTTATTTCCTTAAGTATTGTACCTTCATTATTTCTTTTCACTTTCTTCCTTGGTAGTCTGCGTGTTTCAATCTCAGTTTTATTTTGAATCAAAGACTCCGTTATTACCTCAGCCCCTATTGCCACCCGTGTCTTCTTGGCTTTGGTATTAGTTCGTGGACTTTGTTGAACCTTTTGAAGTAAGAGGTCTTCAAAACTGTAAGGGTAGTTAACTACCTCATTAGAAATAATCTTAATTTTAGACTCCGCACTAGTTGTGGGTTTTGTTTGAATATTAGATAGGCAAATCGGTAAATCATTTTGGGTTTTTGCCACAAATGATGACGCTTGCTTTTCATACTTTGTCACATCTACCAGCAAGTGGACTGATTGAGAAGTTTCAGGAAGCGTAAATGAAGACTGTTGACTGTGGTTTGCGACAAATGATGACGCCTGCTCTTCATGTTTTGCCACATCTACCAGCAAGTCGACTGTTTCAGAAGTTTCAGGAAGCAAAAATGAAGACTGTGGACCTTCAAGGTCGTAAATTGTCCCATCGTCACATATCCATCTATTAATTACTTTAAGGCTAAGTTCAAGTAACGACACGGGAGAGTTATTATCTGACTGAAGAACAGGTTGTGGAGGCTGAAATACGTTTTCCATTTTATGCTTTTCTATCCATCGCTTGTAAGCTCTTGGATCATACTTATCGACTGAAATTACATCTGAATTAAAAGGACATATTCCAGTTTTTATAAAGCCGTTGATAATATTTTCAGATTTTATATTATTCCATACTTCTGCAAATAAGTTAGAAAACACTTTTTTAGGTAGCTTCACACCAACATTATGTCGCTGCCATTCAACTAACTTGGCATCCCAGCTAGATTTAAAAGATTTAAACACAGCCACATCTAGTGGCTGTACAAGATGAGACGTATGTGGGGGTAATTTTAATATTGTGACATTATGTTTTCGTGCCAACTCAACCCATTTTAATATCAACATGAGTGCTATGACCGTCGTAGACTACCAGAACTGGCCTTTCTTCGCCGAGTCCTGGAATAAATACTTTTTCCATGTAATTGTGGAATATTTCCGTCTCCATCCATCCTCTTTTACTAGCTGCGTAAGATAACTCTAAATTACGTGTGTCAGCCATCCAGGTGTCCCATACATATTTGCCTTTAAATATGATTAAAGGAGTCAGTTTCTGTCCGCCGGCACTTACTGCTGTTAGAACCGTTATATGTTCTTTGCCTGTACCGTGAGTTGTTCGAGAGCATGGCGCACCCTTTCGGCCAACTACTTTGGTTTTAGAGGGATCCAAACTAACGGAAGTCTCATCGAGGTTCCAGATGAGTTCTGGCCTTTGTTGAAGACCTAATGTCTTTAGAGTAGCCTGCAATAGGCTAAAATATTCACCCACGATGAACGGATCTGTATTCTTTCGTCTGACATGCTCAATGGGTTGAGCCTTTTTTAATGATAATCTATGTCGTTTTCTAAAGTTTGCGAACCAATCTGGTCCTGGAACTCCACTATTGAATGGTGTTGATATCCCATTCAAATGAACGAATTCCCTTACAAGTGAAAACACTTCCTTTCTTGACAATCCAAATCCCCATTTTTCTAATACTGCAAGTCCGTTCGCCAATTGGGTTTCTATTTCAAAAGGCAAAACTGGTGGACGTCCTAGAGTACTGCTTTTTATTCCAGTTTTTTTATGTAAGCGATTGTGCAGCGTAGCGACAGGTGTGTTATATAACTTAGCTGCTGCGTACATGGTTAATTCTTTACCCTCCACTCTCTGTATAGCAATCGCCAAGTCCTCAGGAGTATAACAAGTTGCCCGTAACGATTTCCTTATATAGTTACGAGGCATGTTGATCCTAAAACAAAAATAAAAAGTTATCTTTATTCAAGTTGAAATTGCATATTTAGTGATTCATGCCGTGGTTGATTTACTGATCGCAAATCAAGGTCTCTCTTTGATATTTATGTATAAAAAACATAAATATCAAGGAAGCATTCGTACCTAAGTACAAATACAGTAACACAGTAATCAGCAAACATGCCTTTCCCCGAAGGGTGAGGCAGGGGCGTATCTTCTTATAATTATGACCAAGGTATTCATTTTTTCTAGACTAGTACTTCCCCACACAAACCAGGTGTATAGTACACCCATATTTTGCCAATCCGTGCATTAATCCAGACTCCCGGCTCTTACAGCGAGATTCCTAATGGAAAAACCTGGGCATCGAACCCAATACCTCATGCACAGCAGTTGCGCTTGCGACGACCATCGAGGCAAATTCTCGTAAATAATCTTAAAATTAACAAGACCATAACAATAGGTGTAACTAATTTGTTTAAATAAGTGACCATAGTGGTTTTATGATGATTAAAATAAATAGAATAAAATAAATAAGCTATATAATTGCAACTTATAATGTATATTTGTTTTTTGTGTGCAATAAAGAATAAGAATAAAACATATTAATTTTAGGACATCATAATGAAAACTTTAACCATGGATTCAGTAGGTACACAATTCTAGACAACCCAACGTAGATTTTTTTCATCTGCTTAAAAATCAGCTGTATTATACATTTTGATCGTGTAGGCATTGCACTTAAGTATAGAACATCTGACTTTTTTTGAAACCGACAAGCGTTTTAACTCTACAGAGTCTAGAATTATGTACTGATTCCATGATAAAAGTTTTTGTTACGATTTTGTGGAATATACCACCATATATTTTAGATTGAGAACCCCTGACCTTTTGTAGGAGTTTCATAAACGGGGTAAGATGGAAAGTTTTATATTATCAACTTACCCCGTTAAAATTTGCAGGGGAAAGTTTGAAAGGCACCATAAATCTTAAAATACGTGAAATATAGTAATCACCACATTAAAGAGCATATTACATTTCAAATCTAATTACGAATATCAAAACAAAATGTTTGTTACTTACCTGTGTAAGGAGATACAGCAAGCGGGGTAAGATTAAAAAACTCAATTTTACGCGGGAAATGTGTCCGTGCGGAAAAATGACAAAAAACACACGCGCGCTCTCACTTAGCGACTGACGCAGACTGCGGGGCGGGGCAAGACAAAATGGTGTCCACAACTGTATTGCCAGAATTAAAAGAATTCCTTGATATTTGGCGTTATTGTATTTTTTTTATCTTTCCCCGTTTTTTATCTTACCCCCAGTCACCTTACGGTTTAAAATCATTAGGAGCAGTTTGTGCTAACTTGATGTGCTGGTGAGTGTACCTAGCCTGTGTTAATGTCTATTTTTTTAAAACAGAACACAATGCAGGTTTAACACACTAGCTATGTAATTTAAGTAATTAGTTTTTTTTTAAGTTTTTTTGAAACTTATAGGGTGTAAAAAACCTCTTAACTAAGCCCAAAGGCACTTCACGTTCTACCTATCATTGCGATCATTTTTTTTTGTTCCACACTATACCTGGGAACCTTCTAGTTACGGAGATATTGGGTGTTAAAGTTCCAACTTTAAGACAAGTTTTTTTTTTAATACAAGTTTTTATTGTAAGAAACACCTCCACGACCTACTATTTAATCCATCAGCACAATGTTTTGAGTGCGATGCGCGATTTTTCACCCCATAAAAAAATGTCGTTTCCTAGCAATTATTTTTGCGTAAAGTTATTTAGTTTTGATGTACAGAATGATTGACGGCTGATTGGTTGACGGCTTCGTGATGAGGTTGTTTACACCCTGTATTTTTTTTAGTCTATTGGACAAATTCCCCTTAATAATATTAAATTTTTTTTCTGGCCGGTACTTTAATTTTTGGGTACAAATTATTCGAAACGTTTAATAACATTAAATAGTATTTTTAGTAAAAATAAAAAGTTACTAACTTCTGCCACTTTTACAGTTGATTTTATACAGGGTACACATATCTTCAAACTCGGCCAGCCATGGTATTGATTCGTCAAAGCCACACACTTTTCCACCACCTAAGTCGTTTTTTTTGGAGCAACTTGTAAACTTTGTACAGTAGTATTGTGTCGTACGATCATCCGTCAAATCCACGTTTGGCTGAGAAATACCCATGAATTATTCTCAAAAAAAAATTATACAAAGAACTGCAAAGCACTTATCAAATCCATTCCGAAATCTAAATTTTAATCAGGTATTGGTCAGTGGATACGGAACGGGGGGGGGGGGCACTATGAAAAAAAAAAAGACAAAAATTTCGCGACCAATTTCGAGGTAGTACCTAAATTGTAGTTGGTCACAGTTATAAACTAACCTATGAGCCCCATCGTTTTTACGACAAACGGTTACTAAACTACAAAAAATACTGAAACACTTTTAGCCTTTTATTTGGGTGTTTTATACGATAGAGTCAAGAAAATAAACCATTTGCGAAAATATTTTTTTTTTTGCAAATTTTTTCTAAGTACTCGCGCCGTTGCGCCCCTCCAACCCAGGTATTTCCTTCACTAGCTGCTGTGAGTGCAAATGAGTCCTGCCCCCATCTTCACACACGCTTCGATTTGATTTCGATTAGTCTATGTCTATCTCGCTTGCTGTTGTTATACGAAATAAAGATGGCATTAGGCTTTCGGAACGCTCTTAATTGATTGACCAGCACTCAAAACATAGATGCCTACCTACCTATTTTAAAATTCTTGTATACTCACATCATAAACGGGACGAGGTCGTCGTTGAGGTCTCGTTTCCACATGATATAAAGTTGCGAGAAATGCTTAAAATTTGATATTTTAATTAAGTAATTTACAAGTCAAGTAAAATAATGGTTTCGGTCTTGTGTACATAACACCGAAAAGTTACACAAGTGTTTTCGGCTTATCTCTGGTATGATATGCAGGGTGTAAACTGACCCTTCACGAAGCCGTTAAGGGGACTACAGGAGCTAAACGCGAGTTTTATAATGCAAAAAAGCATATGATTCACTGCAATAAACAAAACCAGAAAAATATATGATATTCTTCAGGATATATACTAGTATGATAGTGTTTTGAAAACATAATACAACTAATTTTACTCGATTGAAAAAAATCACTAACTTATCTCTAAAAAAATCTTTTAACGAGTAAAAACCATACTAAAATACATGCGATCATTCTGATTTTTTGGCAAATAATTCTACAAGCAACATATTAGCATGATAGTGTTTTATTTTTTTAGTCCAATTAATAGATTTTTTGTAAATCGCCAAAACCCACTCATTTCGCACTATTCGGCCCGCAGTGACCGACGTAACAATCACTTTGTAGTGCAAGCTGATTAGAACTTTATTCTAACAGTATTTCAAACGAAGTTTGAACCACCCTAAATAGAGTTGCTAATTTAGCTCCTGTAGTAGTCGCCTTAACCAAGCATTCTGTACATATAACTAAGTAACTCTACGCACATATTGTGCTGGTGGATGCTTCGAATGCACCGTGCTTTACCGTGCACCTTTTTTGACGTTTTATAAGTGCCCATCTAGGCCTATGTGAAATAAAATTTTGATTTTGATTTTTGAATAGTACAGAAGACATGGAGGTATTTACAAAAAAACTTGTGAAAAAGTTGGAACTTTAACGTCCAATATCTCCGTAACTAGAAGGTTCCCAAGTGTGATGAGGTTCTAGAACAAAAACGTGATTGCAATGACAGGGAGAATAAGTCATTTTGGTTTCGTTAAGAGAGTCTTTTTACACCCCTTATGAATAAAAGAAGTGCATTGTTTGGTGCAATTAACGCCGGGAAACAGACTTATCTATCTTTGGCCAGTTATGTTTAAGTCCCATGTAATAAGCAGGCGAGTCCATTGCCAACAAATTTGAATACAATTTAATTAAAAACGAAAAAGTATTTTGTTTGGTTGTTTTACTTACCAAAAACAATAAAAAATGATGTAGCATTCATCATTATCCACCACTTTGTCTCTTAACAACGTAAGAAAGTTTAGTATAACCGAAAAACAAAATACTGTTACAAGCCAATTTAAGTTTTAATCATCAGTATTAAGTGTGTTTAATTCTGTTCGATTGATTGAAAATTGTTAATTAACGATAAAGGAAAGTTTCTTAACCATAATGTTGTGTTCATACTTCATAGTGTTCACCTTCATCTCAGTCATCACAAACGACGAACTTCTGCAGGCCTAGCCAAGTTACAAACGTTTCATATCGATTCTCTTTCTACAATCGTAAACGCCTCGGCGTAAGCGATTGTAGAAAGCGCTAAATTGGTAGCCAAGTTGACACGACTGACTCGATCGCTCGTTCTCTCATTTTCTTCTATTCTATAATTTTTAACGATGTAAACTTGTCTACGAATTTTCTATTCGTTTGTGTTGATCACGTAATTTAACGTTGAGATGATGTCATTCTACTAGCGTTAACGATTGTAGATTGTCAACTTGGCTAAGCCTGCTGGGTCTGCTCTGCGTGGATTTACATCCAGCGCAAAAAAAGAATAGTTATCATATAAGCTTGTCGCTTGCATAGCAAAGGGAAAAAAAGCTTTTGACATTTTCTTTTTCCTTCTTTTTTTTAGTGCATTTTATAAAGACTTTATTTAAAAAAATAGGCCTCATTCGTCGGCCTACGGCCCGGTGCCCATGCATGCCGCCCATAAAAGAAATTCCGTAGTAAGATTTTACAATTTAGAGTGCAAGTTAGTATTTTTGATAAACAATTCGTATTTTTGTTTTAGAAATCATAATTATATCCGATGTACGAACCACATTTTTTTTTGGCGTGAACTCTATAAAAAAGGTCTTCTCGTTTTTTTTTTTTTTGTTTTTTGTTGATCAATTAGTTTTTTGCACAGCATTCATTTTTCTGGGATGCATTCAGTTAATTAGTGGAGCACACTAGGTAACTAGTGTGCTGAAAAATTATACAGATGTGCATTTAAAAATATCCCGTTAAATAAAACAGCCGCACGGGTCAATCTTCAAGGTTAAGCTATGATTGCCTAGGTCAGTCCGTGGATGGGTGACCCTCTATTACATACCGAGTTTCCTCCGTGCCGTCCACTCACTTACTTACCTCACTGGCATCTCACTCCCACTCGTAAATTTGGTGCCATATTTATCTGATGCTGGGGTATGGGTCTGCAACAATGTGGAGCCTTTGCGCCGGGACAGGTCTACGTTCAAATGGTATAACGTCAATATTTTGATATCCTTTTGTGGCTTGACTCAAATACTTCTCATTTAACTTATAAACATTCGCAACATTCTGGTGCTAATTTTGCACTAGAGTAGAAAATGTAAAAAGATTAAGTAATTTTTTATGTACCATTTTGTAATTTCTTAATAGGCTCTTTTTGCTTATTTTTGAGGAAAATTTAATTAATAATTTGATAGCCTCATCGTTTGCCCTTGCAATAAGATCAATTGTACGTCTCTAGGTCTCTTAAATTTATAGATATTCGCATTTCATTGAACATACCCTAGATCAGCCGATTAGAAAAACAAAATGGCTGCCTTTCGCGGAGTGTGGGGTTAGGAATATTTATAAACGTGAAGTTATCGAAAGAAATGAGTATATAATATAAAATAAATAAAATAAAATACGTTTAATTCAGACTAATAAAATGTCCATAATTTGTTAGTAACAATATCTTAAAACTATGTTAGTCAGAAAAATAGCTTAGGCAACATGCAGCCTGATAAGCCTTCCTACAACTGCCGATTCAGGTCTCTCTGCAATCATCCTTAGGATTCCGTTGCCACTTCCTCGAATTCGGCGAATTAGTGAGGCTGACTTTTTGCGCATTATAGCGTAAAAGTCATCCATCCTCGCGTCGGCAAACATGCCCGAGGCGCTACAAAACCGAGGCAGCCGCACCAGAATCCTAAAGGCGTTGTTGTACTGCACTCTAAGAGCATTGTAGGCCCGCTGCGTATAGTTGGTCCATAGGGCGCTGGTGTAAAAGCTTTGACAGTATGCTCTGAACAAAGTTACTTTAACCTGTGCTGTACACCTTGCGAACCTATGCACGAACATGTTAGCGCGCACCGACAATGCTCTCCTCTCCCTCTCAATATCTCTGTCGTCATTAAGGGTTTCAGTTACAATGTGCCCTAGATACCTAAACTCAGACACATGACTCAAGGATACCCCGTTTAGATATACGGGTGGTATATGCTCAGGCTGTTTATTTTTACCTCTGATAATCATATACTCACTCTTTTTATCGTTGTACCTTAAGCCGTGAATCTCGGCATATGACTCACAGATATTCACGAGCTTTCTCAACCCACCTACAGATGGACTCAGCAACACCATGTCGTCCGCGTAACTGATGTTATTGACACAAACGTTATCTATGTGACACCCGACATGGCTGTTACTGAGCTCACCAATCAGCTGGTTGACATATAGATTAAAAAGTCTTGGTGAGGTCAGCCCCCCTTGCCTAACTCCACACTCAAGTGTATACTCATCAGAACATACGTTTCCCCACTTGACAACGTTTTTCTGATGGTTGTACCAGAAAGAGAATATTTTAATGAGTTCGGCTGGAGCCCCGACCTCCCCAAGCTTAGTCCAGAGCTTACTATAATCCACTAGGTCGAAGGCCTTCGATAAGTCTAGAAAGCAAGCGTATATAGGTGTTTTCCTGCTAACATAGTAAGCGACTGTGTGCTTTAGTGTCAAAATTGCACTTTCTGTTGACAAATTCTCACGAAAACCAAACTGGGCATCGTGTAGGGTAATAAATTTGTTGAGCTGTGCATCCAAGAGACCGTCAAAGACCTTCGCCAACACAGTAGCCAGGGAGATAGGCCTATAATTATTCTTATGAGATACATCCCCAGTGATTATTTTTGCTATCGGCACAACAATAGTTTCCGTCATCTTAGGTGGTAAGTACGAGTGACGAATGCAAAAGGTAAACAACATAGCTAGTACTCTAAATAAATGCTTACCCGCGTGCTGCAAGTGTTCGATGCTCAGCCCGTCACTGCCCGAAGACTTACCTCGTTTCAGGTTCATGATAATATTTTTCACATCATTGCAAGTAAAGCCAATCGGGTTCTCACAGACAGTCACGGACTCAACATCCGCCACTGCAACACTAGCGGCTAGCGGTGACACAACCGTAAAATGATTTTTAAATAGGTTAGCTATATCTTTAGGCTCACTACACCCGCCCACACTCACTGGCAGACTAACCCTACCGTTCATCCTCTTAGTACCCTTCCAGAAAGCACGAAAGTTTTTATCTGTAACATGGGAGGCTAGTATATTCATTTTAAGCTGATCTTGGTGATTCTGACAAAACTTCAGTCTCGATTTAAAAGTTTTACGTGTAAGATACATGTTGTCATGAATAGGCCCACTTTCAGGTTTCCCATGTGCCATATACCTTTGGTAAGCCTGCCTAGCCTGACCGTGTGCCTCTCTCACGTGTTGGTTCCATCCCACTACAGTTTTACCCTTCTTATGCTTCGTCACTTTCTTACTTTGCACAGAAGCTTCACATAAAATCTTAACAATGTCATTATATAAATTATCAATAATATATCGATGTTTAAAATTATTACACATACTGTCTGCACACACACAGAATTCACTGGGAAAGTCAAGATTTTTTATTTTATCATTACAAATGTCTGAATAATTTTCTATTTCGTCAGTTTCTCTCTCACCCCACATAATGTCATTAGAAATCCAATCAACACAAATACACTTATTCTTAATCATGTCAAGATTACATTTAACTATTAAAGGCAAATGGTCCGACCAATACACTCCATAGTCAACATTAATACATGTTATTGTCTGCCAGGCTGATTCCGTAACTAAGCAGTGATCTAACCAGCGCTTACATCGATGAGCCTCACTATAGAATGTATGAGTACTCGACGAACTGCCTAACTTAGCTATGTCTGCACATATCCATTTATTGTCATCACAAAAATCAAGTAACTCGTCACAAAAAGACGCGGTGGGGTGAGCATTGAAATCACCAAGAACAAATACCGATTCTATGCTATTTTGTTGTACAATTGCACTAATCTCCCCTAGACAGTTCGTAAATATTGGTAGGTTGTCTGACTGGTCGGTAGGCATGTATACACAAATAACTAAAACTTTACGCTTGTCACCTGTATCTGCTCTAATGGCCGTGATACGATCGCTTTCACACTTCACAATTGTCACATTAGTAAACTCACTTTTACGCCAGAGTATAGCGACCCCTCCAAACGGCCTCCCCCGCCTCACTCCTGACGATAAGTCCATCGCAGATTTACCAGTATAACTGAAGCTACTGTCGATTTCGCCGAGGAAAGGCAGGTCCCGGGGCACCAGCTATGTTTCCTGCAGTGATACCAAATCCGTTCGCTGGCACAGTGACCTGACACACTCCACACTCCTTTTCACGTTTTTGCAGTTAAAACTGACTAGCACTTTGCTGTTGTTGTGATCCATCAATAAGTTGCTCATCTGGCCCCCTTGTCATGTTTACAAATCGGCGGAACTTTATTCCGTCCGGCCATAGATTGTCATCGAGATACAGATTGATTCTACATTTCGATACAAACAATTTAAAGGCGTTGTACCCTTTATCATATTTCATTTTAATTCTAGTCAACCTCACTCTTTCCTGCGTTTTATTATAAATGTATTCCACTATGTCAGATTCCACCGTGTCTTTATGAATATTGGAGACAAAGAGGGGTACTTTAATATCAGCCGCCTTAAAATTACTACGAGGTTCCGTGGTTGCCTTACCTAACTGACTGACAAAACGATTTCGTAGTCGTTTCCTTTGAACGGTAATCCAACTAGAATTTGGTTTATTTATCTTGAAGTCTCCGTCTTTCTGTACGATTTGTGCCATAGTTAACCGCTCCTCAGACACTTCAACAGGTGTAGTCATTGTACAAACCGGTAATGGAGCATGTACTTCCCTCTCAGCTGTTTGTGACAACAACTTACTCGGCACTAATACACTTGGATTTCCATCTGGCGCGACACTGTGCTTCTCTGTGTCCCGCTCGGTTATACCGGTCTCGCTCACTGAGGTATCCGCCAAGCACAGGTGTGACGGAGATAGAACTAGTGGTGTGCTCTCACTGTCGCGTTGCCTCTGTGACGGCTCTTTAATCCTTTCTAACACTGGTGATATGCCTACCGGCCCACTATCCATACAAAATGCTCCTCGCCAGCGTTTGTTAATATTGTAATCGTCTAATTCCACAATAGAACCATATTTGCAACTATGTAGCTCGCTTTTTATTTCTTGTAGTTGCTCAACTGTTGCATAGTTATCCTTCACAAGTTTCAACTCGTTTTTAAGTAGCATTAATTCTTTAAGCAACCCCGTGACATCGATGTGGTCGAATGTCACAGGAGGCAGTTTGCCCAGTTCTTTGGCCACAAATATAGGAATGAGCTCGGGGTCTGTATTTTTGAACAGAGTTATAATGTCCTCCAAATCTTTATGTCGCTTGTCTTTACGCCTGGATATTTTTCGCTTGCTCGCCGACATAGATTCAAACAATAACGACTTTGCTTGATCAATGTCTCCACCAGTAAAACCCGTTGCACAGATATTAATGAGGCTCTCATTGTCCATAACATCTAGCTTATTTTGCACGAAAGCCAACAACTCGTTAATAACTATATTACACGTTGAACACTTTATAACTTTCGAACTCGATATTTTCGACATTTTTGTTTTTATCACACCCGCACGGATCGGCGCATGCGCACTGACTGATGTAAAAATATAATAATAAAAAATATATAGATGTATGAATATACCCTTAAAGTATCGGTAACCCGTAGCCAAACACATTGTATAGAAAGAAATAAAAACAATAAGGAAGGTACACGATAGTTTTAATCTGCAATAACCCGTTTCCACACACTTTCTATTAATGAGCATTCATACATTACACTCTCCGTGAAATCTGTAAAGTAATTACAAAAATATTAACTACCAGTTGACGATAAAGGAAGGTTTTATGACCACTTGTTCGTTGAAAACAACTGACATAGTAGACGTAGTTCTGTCAAACGACCTAACCCCCAATCTCTTACTAATTCACAAATTTCCTTACGGTTTTTCGCAATTTGCAGGTCAGTGTCAGGTTATATGTTGAACAAAATATGATTCGCGACCGTAAAAAATATGACTTTACAGTAAAATCAATACAACCCCTAGTTCATTTAATCCCAGAATTACTTTTTTTATGAAATAGTCGTTAAACAACCTGACAATGGCAAAAAACGTCTTATTTGACGTCTTGTTCTCAAAAAAGACGGCGCATGTCACAGCAGGATCGAGGTGACGTCAACAACCGCTCTCCACTAATACCCCGTTCCACTTAAGTAGGTCTGTACTGTAGCACTTGGCGCTCGTATTGAGGCTCATGTTATTTCTTCACATCACACATTACATCATCAGCCTGCAGAAACTCCACTGCTGGGCTTTTCCAGTTGCAAACCACTCACACCCAGACGCTTTAGGTAAACATTTGTAAATTTATCTTTGGAAATTGTATTGAAATAAACAAGATGGCCGCGTTAGTTCGTGTTCCACGTGCGCCTCAAAGAGATGTCTGCAGAATGGAAGGGGGGGGGGGGGGTGATGCAAGGGCCGATGCCTGCCGGGGCTGCGGGACTGTTCGAAAGAGATACCGTGCCCCGGGAACACAAAGGGCGATGAAGGAACATGGATGGGTTTTAGTCAGTAAAAGTCTGACACTCCTGCTCCACCCAGAGCGGAAGTAGTCATTTGATGATGTCACATCTGAAAAAATTAAAGAAAGTACCAATTATGGTCACACGTCAAAAGATTCATGTACTTATTTTATTCTACAATCTTACCATGGTGTGAATTACAATTTACTTTGACCATTGAGCAATAATTTGCGAATACCCTCCTTCGTTTTCTCTTACTTCAACTCCGCAGACTTTGCCGCCTTCAGAATTGCGACGGAACATTGCGCGCCAGCAACACCAATTATTGATGACTTTAGCGTGACCTGGTAAGAAGGGTTTTGATGGCATACCCTTTATCCTCCTCTAACAAAATACTTTTTTTATATTGAAATTTGTAAGAACTTCACTGATCTCTCAGTACACAGATCATAATGGAGCACGCGTGTGTGTGTGTGTGTGTGTGTGTGTAATGTCCTTTCAGTCTAAATGGATGCAGTTACAAGCACGCGTAGCATGACTAATAGGGAAGATGAAAAAAAATCTAATTAGTCCGTCAGATAGATTTCCAATTGGACACATTTTTTTCTTTTTTCACGTAAACAAAAAAATTAAGACGATACAGTGCGTTGAAAACTCGTGTGACATCACATTTGAGTACATTTTTTACTCAAAAGTGACGTCACAAGCCCCCACTCACGATCTTTGACACGTTTTATCTTCGTATTTTTTTATTCATTTGATAAAACAAAAAACACGTTTCCAATATTTTTCGATAATCTAACTGACGTACTAAACAGAATCATATTTTTTTAAGTCGGTCATCATCCCTATTCCATCTCTATTCTACCAAGAATAGACAATGCTCTTTCTATACAACTCGAAATGTCTTCTGCCCGAGCATAAGGTGACCCGTAGACTCTAGAAGCTATGAAGACAAAGACACAGAAATTATTTCCATAGTAAGGAGGGAAGGAGCGAGAGAAGGAGGAGGAAGTAGCTGGGGATGTAGATATTCTACGAATCTCAATCATCGGGTCACTTAGTGTTGGTGAAAACGGGCAATTATGCATTGAGTTCCATGTAATAGGAGGTGAGCTTTTACCATTCACCGGGCTTTGTGACTGCTACTGAGAGATTCCAATGAAACCCAGTGACGCTAGCCCCGAACCGGGAATCGAACCCAGGACCTTAAGCTCAGCAGTCGCGTTTGCTTCCACTAGACCAACGAGGTAAACCTACCAAAAATAATTAAACAATCTTCGTCCAAACATAAGCACACTCGGGTACGTACTAGTTAACTAATCATACTGATTCTACCAGTCGCGAAGGGGTCGAATATACAAACCAGTACCAAAATTAAAGACATTTCTATATATTTTCTTTTTATTTATGTAAATTCATCTTTGTCCAACGGTGGCAGTTGCTCACAGGAATCATCGCTAGTTTTAACATAAGCTGAAAAAAAAAAGATTGTTTTGATGAAACTGTGTTGGAAAATTATTGGATTATAGATTCTGCTCGCAGCTTTGCTCCCGTTTTTTTTTCCTATGTTTTAATACAGGTTATAAACTATCTGTGCGCAAAATTTCATCCAAATCCGTTCAGTAGTTTTTGCGTGAAAGAGCAACAAACATACATACATCCATACTCACAAAATTTCCCATTTATAATATTATAAGTAGGAAATTAAGCCCACGGGAACGTTTTAAATGTGGCCAGGCAGTGTAGTATGACACTCGGGGATAATGTAGCTGCTTGTCAGTAAAAGAATTTTCGGAACAGAATTAGTAGTTTCGAAGATTACTCTACATACAAACAAAACTCTACTTATAAACAAATTCCTCTGTATAATATTAATAGAAGTTTCACTTCAATAATAAATTCATGTAATTATTGATTACAATATTATTTCAGCTTACTGTACTTTAACTTTTCTTTTCTTGTGGTCCCATAATACCACTCAAATATATTTAGGGGGAATCCGGGACCGCGTTTCCGGTCCAAAAGCCCCCCTACCCTAATATAGATAGACAAACTCTGCAAGAGTCCAGAGACTAATAAATTTGGGGGCATAACTATTTGCCAAGTGCCAAGAGTGGTGAACACAAGGTCAAATTTAATTCACTACAAAAACCCCGCAGACGTCTAATGGCACGTCATACCGATCCACGCCACATAGTTTCGCAGGAAACGGTTAAATGCTTGTTTATTTATAATAATAATAAATTCATTTATTTCAGACATGGTCCATAATTCAATACAGTATATAAAAATTTAAAAACACATGTACATTCAAATAACATAATCAATAAAAATAAAATTACACATACAATACAATTGAATTAAATTAAATATAAATTAAAATAGTACACATTAAAACAAAAATTAATCATACACGCATGTCAAATAAAACAAGGAGAGGCGCTAACATGAAGCTGCATCCACCTCTGTATCAGGGGCAGGTCCCACCGCTCGGACAAAACCCTCAGGGGACTGTTCGACGGGACCCGACGGCTTGCCTGGCAAAGCCTGGGTCCTGGCCTCGGAGGCTCTCGGTCCCCGACTGGAGGGGTTCTTAAGCGCATGCTTGGAGAGGGGCCAGTGCCCGCTTCGCTGGAAGACGGGGAAGCTGGTCCTCATCCGGAAGCCGGGGCGCCCGGCGGACTCTCCGTCCGCCTACCGGCCCGTGGTGTTGCTCGACGAGGTGGGCAAGCTCTTTGAAAGAGTCATTGCAAACCGCCTCGCCGAGCACCTTGCGGGGACGGGGCCGGACCTTGCGGAACACCAATATGGTTTCCGCAAGGGGCGCTCTACGGTGGACGCCATCATGCGCGTGAGAGCCCTCACGACGAGGGATGCGGTGTCCAGGGGTGGGGTGGTCTTGGCGGTGTCTCTCGACATCGCCAACGCCTTCAACTCCATGCCCTGGAGCTGCATAAGGGAGGCACTCCGGTATCACCGGGTGCCGACCTACCTTCGTCGTGTGGTCGGGGACTACCTGACGGATAGGGCCGTCATCTACCCCGGTCACAGCGGAGACTGGAACCGGCGAGAGATGTCGTGCGGTGTTCCACAGGGATCGGTTCTAGGGCCGTCCTTGTGGAACATCGGGTACGACTGGGTGCTGTACGCCGACCTCCCTAGCGGTGTCAGCGTAGTCTGCTACGCTGACGACACGCTGGTGCTGGCACAGGGGAGGTCGCACGAGGCGGCGGCCGAAGTTATGACACGCGGGGTTGCGATAGTCGTTGAGGGGATCCGGCAACTGGGTCTCGAGGTGGCATTGCACAAGTCCGAGGCCATGTGCTTTCATGGGCCTCGGAATGCGCCACCTCCGAGATCCTCAGTGATGGCAGGAGGGGTTTCCATCGGCGTCGAGTCGACGCTGAAGTACCTGGGACTTGTCCTCGACAGCCGGTGGAACTTCGTGGAGCATTTCCGACGTTTGGCCCCCAAACTGGAGCGGACAGGGGCTGCCTTCAGGCGGCTCCTGCCCAACCTGGGGGGGCCAAACGCCTCCTGCCGGAGGCTCTACGCGGGAGTCGTGCGGTCCATGGCCCTTTACGGGGCCCCGGTGTGGGCACGTTCATTGACGCGGCGTGCCGCCAACCATTTGAACGTGCCCCAGAAGGTGGTAGCCGTAAGGCTGGTCCGGGGGTATCGCACGATCTCCCGCGAGGCGGCAAACCTCCTTGCCGGATTGCCGCCATGGGATCTGGAGGCGATAGTCCTCGCGCGCCTACATAAGTGGCGCGCGGAGGCGCTACGCCGGGGGGAAACTCCGCTGCCGCGGCAAATTGTCGCTCAGCGGACGGACTTCCGGCGGGATCTCATGGCGACATGGAGAGAGCGACTATCGCAACCCCGTGCAGGGCACGCCACAATAGTGGCGATAAGTCCCCTCTTTGAGGAGTGGCTGGAGACACGCCACGGCGTCCTCACCTTCCGCCTGACGCAGGTTCTTACCGGACACGGATGTTTCGGTAAGTTCCTGCACCGAATCGGGCGGGAGGAAACGCCCGGGTGCTATCACTGTGAGGATAGGCCGGAGAACACGGTGGAGCACACTGTGGAGGTGTGCCCCGCTTGGGTGGAGCACCGCCGTGTCCTCGAGGTGGCGATCGGCGGCGGCGACCTCTCGCTCCCGGCCCTGGTTCGTGCCATGGTCCGGAGCGAGACGGAATGGGACGCCGTCACCTCCTTCTGCGAAGCAGTCATGCTAGCGAAGGAGGTGGCGGAACAGGACAGGGAGAGATCCTCACGTCCCGGCGGCCGCCGCGGGAGACGCCCCGGGCGTCGGGGGCCACGTGGTGGCTTCCGGCCACCGTAGGCGCGGGCCTGTGGACGGGGAGCTATGAGCTAGCTCGCCGTCCGTACGTCTCATGACGACAGGCCGTGTCGACGGCGCGTTCGTGTTCCACGCGCGCCTCAAAGAGAGTCAGCATCAGTGAAGGGGTCCGCAAGGGCCGAAGCCTGCCGGGGCTGCGGGACTATTCGAAAGAGATACCGTGGCCCCGGAACATAAAGGGCGATGAAGGAACATGGATGGGTTTTAGTCAGTAAAAGTCTGACACTCCCTCCTGCTCCGCCCAGAGCGGGAGAAGTCATTTGATGATTTCCCATCTGAAAAAAAAAAAAAAAAAAAAAGGGGACTGTTCGAGCTGCTTCGTAGGCGACTTAATAGTAAAGCGCTCCGCTTCCTCATGATCGCGAAAAAATCATCGGTCCGCGCCTCAGCAAACATAGTCGAAGCACTACAAAACCGCGAAAGCCCTAACAGTATCCTGAAAGCATTGTTGTACTGCACGCGCAGTGCGCTGTACGCCCGCTGCGTAAATTTGGTCCACAGGCTGCACGTGTAGAACGACTGACAATATGCCTTAAATAAAGTCACCTTCACAGGTCTCGTACATCGCGCAAACCTGCGAGCCAACATATTACACCGAACAGACAGCGCCCTGCGCTCCCTCTCAATGTCCAAATTGTCACACAAGTCGTCAGAGACCCAGTGGCCCAGGTACTTGAAATGCTGCACTCTTTTTAAAGGAATCCCGCAAAGAGTGACGGGAGGTACAGAAGAGTAACATTTGGTACCGGCTTTAAAGATCATGAATTCACTTTTTTTAGCATTGTAACTGAGCCCATGGGCCTCCGCATACGTCTCACAAGTACCGTGTATGTCTTGATGGTCGGCTGATAAAAATTACGGCATTACAAAAAAAAACATGGACTGTCTCGTTTGTCTAGTAGTCACAAGCGCGACTGCTGAGCTTGAGGTCCTGTGTTCGATTCTAGCCTGATGGAAAAACCCAATGACACTTTGTCCATTGACTTTGCCATCCATTTTCACACAAAGTGTTAGTTCCATCAGTCTTTTATCAGTAACAGCCACGGAGTATAAATGGTGTAAAAATCTTAACGAAGCCGAAAGGCACTTGTTCTCCCCGTCATTGCGATCATTTTTTTGTTCTACACCATACCTGGGAACCTTCTAGTTACGGAGATATTGAGGGTCAAAGTTCCAACTTTTTGCCATTTTTTTTTAATACAAGTTTTTAATGCAAGATTTTTACTTTAAACACCTCCACGACCCCTGTACTATTCAATTCATCCATCAGCACAATATTTTGAGTGCGTTACATTGAGTTCTATCACAAAACATGACTTTTCACCCCCAAAAAAAAAAGACGTTTCCCAGCAATAATTTTTGCTTAAAGGTAGTTAAGTTAGTTTGATGTACAGAATGCTTGGTTGACGGTTTCGTGATAAGGTTGTTTACACCCTGTAGATCTGTGCCCGGTTGATGGCAATAGGCTCGCCCCATATTATTAGGGACTTAGGCATGACTAGCGAAATGAGGATGTACTAAGTACACCTCTACCTAACCCTTCGGAGATTCCAAGCGTGATGTTATTTATGATAAAAAATATGGATGTAGTTGTTAACAGGAAACCTACTGGTATTATAATAGCAGTTATACTCCATGATGTCGCAGGAGTCTAAAAACCTCCTTGCATGTCCATAATCGTCTATACCACACTTTTCCACCGCATCATGGATGCATGTCTTCGCTTTATAGCACATCTGAAATGGTTAATGCTTAATTAATTTTGCTTACTCACGGAATACAACGGGGGAACAACTCAGGATTTGATAAGGCCTGACAAGGATCAAGCAATGAAACTGGACACACTTAAGAAAGAAGGATGACCAGTTTTCACCTGACAATGTATAGAAATGAAATAAATATTAAAATTCAGCTAATTTAATTGTATATTCATTACGCTAATCACAATGTTAAAAGAAAGTCAGGAAAAAAATATTCTTTAATTTTTCTTTATGCTTACTCGTATGTCTTATTACCATGTTTTGAACGCATCTCAATTACCCTGAACGCATCTCATCTCAACGTTCCATTTTACACACTGCTACTTGACTAAACTTGACTTTATTCGACTCGGTTTCTGAGTTTTGTACATTATTTTACCTTTCATTTAATCAATAAGCATTTTTTATTAACACGTGCATGATACAGATCAATTAAAAATAACATAATAATTAAATAAATTAATCATGCAGAATATAATTGAGTTCGCAAGATTGAAACGGATTTTTTTGACATTTTGAATTTTTGACAGTTCTGCGATTATTTTATTTGTTTTTCACGTTTTGTTCATCAGGTATGTATGTATGTATGTACTGCGGCCAATGAAATGGGCAGTAAGTGATCACTTTTGACAATACAAGAACAAAGTTACACTTTTTAGAGGTAAATAAACTGTCAACTATCGTAAAGGCAAATCCTAACCTAAAAAGTAACATTAATATTTTTTGGTCTTCGTAGACTTTAAATCGTGAAAATGACTATAAGACGTTATTTTCTAGACGTACAGGTACTCTCTCTACTATACTTTATAACTATACATTAACTTTCATTATCAGGTTTTCAAATGTATGGGAAGTGGGCATTGTTCTTTGGAAAGATTCCTTTGAACTGTTATTTAAAACAGTTGTGTATTTCTCTTAGATGAATAAGGAATGAATGCATAAGTGCAATAAAACTATTTAACCATATTCCTTTTTTTTTTACATAGGTATTCAATTAAACAATTATCTTTGCTTAGTACCGTACCACAGTCACGAATATGCTTATTTTTACTCTACTCTACTTTTAACTATTGAATTTGAAAAGAAGAAAAGTCGAAGAAATCGGTGATTTTTGTTTGTTTGTTTCAGTTTTTTTGTCACTCCTAAAGCTAAAGTAATTTTTTCACTTTTTTGTGTTTTTGAAGTCTGTTTATTTTATTTTATTTTTATTTTTCACTTTTTAGTTGTATTATGCTTAACAATGTTTTGCTGTGCATTTATTTTACATTGGTATTATTCATTCATAAATCATGTCTTGTCATATCATGTCATGGCTTATTCCCAACACCAAGCTGTCGAAATGTGGGTGTATTGTACACATCTGCGTACCTCCTCAGAGCATACAGGCGTGATGTTATGTTATGGTGTAGTGTAAACAATTAACATCCAAGCGATTGCAGCAATCACGGCAGATTTGCTGTCTATTATTGAAGAGTTCCGTTCCATAATTATCTTCGAAGTCCATGATCAGATCATGCCCATATTTCAACTTGGGAGTAAACTCTTTCAAACAAAATTTTCAAAATTGATCTACAATTCACCGAAAAATCGGTGAACATACATAAAAAAATATATATATATACAGTGGAACATAGAACCTCCTCCTTTTTTGAAGTCGGTTAAAAAGGGAAACACGAGCGTTTTTTTTTTTAAGTGAGAATTAAAGCTAAATTCAACAGTGTTTTCTGTTTGTTCAAAAGGAAACTGAAAAAACAACTTTTTTGTCGCAATAAGTTTCAAAATGATTTAAGAAATAAAATTTGAGGCGGCGCGAATAATAATCAACTAAGTACAATAAATTAAATAGCGTACTTGAACCCCTCCTTTTGGGCTTCGCCGCAGACCATGCAACAAAATTAAATTCACTTGTTTGGCGACTTTGGCGCCACCATAACCGTTTTCATTTCTTACTTAGAAATTTTTCTATACTAAATACAACATGTAACGTAATTAACGCACACCCTCAGACACCCCAATTAGTTTATTATGTTATAATCATAATACATGCACTGAATTTTTAATTAAACATGTCTAGGCAATGATTATTTAATAAATTAGTTTTCCTAATTCCGGAAGAATGTTGTAGTCACAGTACAAATCAACGAACGCACACAGTCGCATACGTAGGTCTCATACCTACGTATGCGACTGTGTGAGTCTTGCTAGCCTAGTAGGTATTCGCTCGCGTTCGAAACAGCTGGTAACGTCGTCGCTCGACTCAACTTCAATAGAAAAGTTCAATACATTTTTATGCCCGTTTTCTAAATTGATGTTTTAATTTAAAAAGCACTTCATATTTTTTATCAAAAGCGTTCACTATCCTATTTTTTGCACTAAAATAAACTAACGATTTAATACGTCCCCACAAAAAAAAGTCAAGAGGCGTCAAATCAGCTGATTCTCGGATACTGGCATGGGGATTCTCATCGAAATAGTCCAGTATTTCGTTTTGAAAACGAGTACTTACGTGTACGCCAATCGGCTCCCCTGTCGATGGCCGTGTTCGGACGGAACGTTCCGTGGCCAAGAAGCCGCTGAGTAGCAGCTAACATAGCCCTGCGGTCTACTCTTGTACCATGCCTTTGGTTGAATTTTCTGTCAACTAATAACCTAGAACCACACTATCACCACACCGCTCCGTGCCCAAGTCCTCATTGCACATTATTTTGTTTATTGAAAAGACATCGCGCGTAAAACAATTAGCATATACTTTACGGAAGTAAGTACCTACATCCCACTTAAAATGTCCGTGCATGACTAATAACATTTAAGCTTACATACAGCAGCGCCCGCGCGCCCGGTGCCCGGTGTCATGGTGGCTATCTCGCTCTATCCCAGGTTTTACATTTGCACGAGAAAGGGAACGAAAACAAGTATGTCATATTCGCATTTTGTTGGTATGGGTAACTATTGTTTCCTTTGTATCCAGTGCCTGTTAGTGTGTGCGTGCAGTTAAATCGCCAAGTTTACTTCAACTGTTTTTGTGAAGACTTTAATTTGCTTGAAATAAGGTTCATTTTTCTTTATTTTGTATTGAATGGCGGAATTTGTTTTAATACAAATAAAACTGAACTTTTAAAAGTCTTATTGCCTTGAGTTACGGTCCATTTCACTTTGTTCTGACTGTACAGGGGTAGTGTGACTATAAATTACATATTTTTAATTATTTTTGGGATAAAAAATGACCTATATTAAAAATTATAGAAATCGATTCAGTAAACGATTCTGAACAAACTATTTTCAGGATGTGCGTTAATTATGTTACATGTTGTATTGTATTTATGATTTCATGAGATAAATCCGATCTGACGATCAAAATAGATAAATTAATAAAGGAAGATTAAGTAATAAAAACTGGCAAGAATTAGAAGTCTTGGGGTGAAGCCTTCGCCCTGCAGAAGAATGGCGCAGGACAGTGACAGAAAGTACAAAACACGCCTGAAAACTGTAGAACCATGTAACTGCATAATATTTTTTAACATCCTATAGAGCAAGATCCCAGGGCCGCCAGATCTTACTTATTTTATCAGGAACAAAATGTTAAAGGCCGAGTGCTGATTTTTTAATATGTTGTAAAAAAAGATTGTTAGAAAATTATTTTTAACTCTGCCAGATGCTTCAGGTCGGCAGAAATTTCTGCCAAGCACTTTGAAGCACAGAAAAAAATATAGATACCGATAGTCTCATTTAGACTTTATTTTTACATTTGATACCTACTCAGGAAATAATTTCAGTACTTATTTTGAGCCAGACCAATCATAGTTGGGCCAAACATCCCCCAGACACAATTCAAATGTCGCTGTATGAGCGCATTGGTTTATTGAACTCAAACAAAAATGATTAATTGCGACCCTGCAATTATTCTGACTGCTTACAATGACTATTAACAAAAGACTCTAACTTGATATTTCACGTTATTTTTCCCGCGTTTTAGAGCGCCTGGCAGAAATTTCCGTCAACGGGCGGCTACAGACAGTGTTAGTTATTCGTTTTTAACAATATTCTCTGTAACATACATAAAAATCAGCACTCGGGCTATAAGAAAAAATATTATTATTTTTACGCAACTTTAGCAACAAATATCTAAAAATTGATACAAGTTAGCAGGTATGCATACGTTCACAGTACATACTAACACTACTTGATGCCATACATTTTGTTCATGAGAAAATAAGTAAGGTCTGGCGGCCCAGGGGTCTTGGACTAATAACTTACTTTCGTAGTTTCAGATTGCCACACGGAGACCATCAATATGACTGTCACTGTAAAAAAAAATGATTTCGTTGACATATACAGATCTTGCATTTTACGAACGCTTTTCGATCATTCCAAATTGTACCTTAATGCAATGATATAAGAGGCACACGAATCGCGCGAACAATGAGGTCGCGTTGTCGCGTCTCGCATGGGTTCCGCCGTCGCGTCGGTGTGGCCAGAACTTTATTAAAAACTTGGTAAAAACAAAAATAGCGCAAACAAAGACCAAATCGTTCGACCTCAGGTAGTCCCTATTATGTGGAAAGTGTGCGACACTGCGATGTATTATATATGCTGGTGCAGCGACAAAAAAGCCTTTCTGTTGAATCGATTCTATCGTAGCGGCAGTTGACATTCAGATTGTTTTAAATAAATTCAAGAGTTAAAAATAAGGGTGTAAAGACCATTAACGAAGCCGAAAGGTACTTATTCTCCCCGTCATTGCGATCAATTTTTTGTTCTAGACCATACCTGCGAAGCTTCTAGTTACGGAGGTATTGGGGGTAAAATTCCAATTTTTTTACAAGTTATATTCTTAAAAACATGTTTTTAATGTAAGATTTTTACTTTAAACACCTCCACGACCCCAGTACTATTTAAGTTTAAGTGCGTTATATAGAGTTGTACCAATATCGTTTTCCTGTGATAATTTTTGCGTAAAGTTACTAAGTTTGATATACAGAATGCTTGGTTGACGGATTTGTGAAGGGTCCGTTTACACCCTCTATAACACTTTTTGTAAAAAGTACTACATTAAATAAATAACTAGCTGTACATAACATAAAAACAGACTTATACGTCAAAGTACTTCTGCCTCCTACAGCCATCCGGGATCGTACCCAGAAGATGGGCAGCATTCGCACGCTTTTTTTTTTTCTTTTTTAGGATGGGAAATCATCAAATAACTCCTCCCGCTCTGGGCGGAGCAGGAGGGAGTGTGAGACTTTTACTGACTAAAACCCATCCATGTTCCTTCCTCGCCCTTTGTGTTCCGGGGCCACGGTATCTCTTTCGAATAGTCCCGCAGCCCCGGCAGGCTTCGGTCCTTGCGGACCCCTTCCCTATTGCTGACTCTCTTTGAGGCGCGCGTGGAACACGAACGCGCCGTCGACACGGCCTGTCGTCATGAGACGGAAGGACGACGAGCGAAAACAACTACAGCGACAAACAACAACAACAACAGCAACAGCTTAAAGCGACTACAGGAGCTAAATTAGCAACTCTAATTGTGGTGGTTCAAACTTCGTTTGAAATACTCTTAGAATAAAGTTCTAATCAGCTTGCACTACAAACTGGTTGTTACGTCAGTCACTGCGGGCCGCATAGTGCGAAATGAGTCTTTTTTTGCGATTTACAAAAAATGTATTGATTGGAATAAAAAAAAAAAAAACACATGCTTATATTATGTCGCTTGTAGAATTATTTGCCTAAAGATCAGAATGATCGCATGTATTTGAGTATGGTTTTTACTCGTTATAAGAATTTTTTAGAGATAACTTTGTGATTTTTTTTTATCAAGTAAAATTAGTTGTATTATATTTTCAAAACACTATCATACTAGCATATATCCTGCAGAATGTCGTATATTTTTCTGGTTTTGTTTATTGCAGTGAATCATATATTTTTTGCATTACAAAACTCGCGTTTAGCTAACTGACATGCACTAACCACACGAAAAAGAAGAATAACATGACAAAATACAGGCAAAAACTAGGTAGATACTTAAGACAAGGCTCACCAATTGAAAACGTTACGAAATGCATTTTCAAGACGCCCGGATAAAACTTGCAATAAGAAAATACTTTTCTTTTTAAACAATTTTTTTTTTTATGAGTTATTTCATGACTTTATTATATTGAGTTTTTATAATATAGGAAGGCCGTTTTGATATAAAACAAAATCTGATAGTTTGTAACTGTAACGTTATTCATCGTTTACAAAATTGGTGACCACAAGGTGACTACATACAAGCAGGTACCTATAACACGATTCTCACCACGACACCGTCCGTCCGGGCGGAAGTGGGGTGAAGCGGATCTCACGTCGCATTGGCTTCTATGAAATCTGTTGATGCCTAGCACACGGCGTATTTTAAATGCGCAGACGACGTGCAGATGACGCGCGTTTACGCACTTCAAACGAGTTTTGAACGCAACCTTGTAACCTAAGCACACGGGGCGATCGTGAAACGCACGTCTACTGCGCGTATACAGCGATACAGACGCGCTGTAGTCGCTCGTAGTTGCCGCGTTTTGGTCAGAGACTCCTCGTTAGTTGTACAATGGCGTCGGTTGAGACAACACTGCTTACGCCGGCTTTGACCCTTTGCACGGGCTTCAAACGAGTTTCAAACGCGCTTCACACGCGCGTTTTTATCGCGTGTTACGCGCGTTTGAATCTATAAAAACACAAAAATCGGCATCTACGGCGCAGATAACGCGCGTTTCTGAAACGCGCGTCGTTGCGCGTTAAAAATACGCCGTGTGGTAGGGGCCTAACACACGAACACCGCCCGACCGCGCAGCCGAGTGGCACTCGCAGCTCTCGGCACGGCGCATCGCCAATACCAATGCTTCGCCCCCGCCTGACCGCATGGACGAACGGTGTCGTGGGGAAACCGCATAACTTATTTTTAAAACATAATATTACCAAAATTTTATTTTCTTATTTGCACAAGCTCTTCGTTTATCTTTGATATCTTGGTAAAAGTAGAATTAAAAACTGTAAAAAGTAAGTAAAACAATTTCATCGTTTATTTTTTAAATATTGTTATTTGTCTCTTAGTAGAGCGGAATTATTAAATTTTGTACCCCGCATCTTTTTCCTAACGAATTCCATTGATCACTCGAATACGTGAACATCGCGTTCAAATGTCACCGGTTTGTTCAGAAAACCGGAAGGCCCTCCCTCGGCTCGACCATGCATTCAGCTTAGAAAACGCGACACTCGCGAGATCGCGCGACCGGTCGCTTTGGTTAGGACCCGGCCTTAGGTAGGCATGTGTTTTACTCACGCAAATCAGACATAGGTACTTGTATGATAAACTCTGTATTATTTTTCCTTTTGCAGGATTTGAATTGAAGACGTCTAAAAGGTTCTACGTAGGTGCTGAAGCATTGCAGCAAAATATACCATCAAAGAAGACAATTTTACTATATGCGTCTCTTAACAAGGCTGATTCTTACTGCAACATTTTTGGGAATATTTGTGGGGCAAATAGAAACAAAGCGATATGGTGTATGTACATATTTAATTTTGATTCATTTTTATCTGATCCGTTCCATGTAAAATGCTGGTATTCAGCTGCATCCGGTACGACTGGAAAGGTTTTTTTTTGTTCCGGGTTGGAAAATCGTCATGGATGTCCTTCGCCCTGGGGCGGGTCGAGGGGTTTGCCAGACTCTAACTGACTAAAAACCACCCCGATGTTCCCTACCCTCACTTGCACCAGGGATCATGGGAACTAGTCTACCCCAACAAGTTGGGAAAAAGGCTAGGCAGATGATGATCTTCTCGCAATTCTAGTCATATTAAATAGATATTTTCTGGATCTTACAATCGGCATTTCACGACAAAATCGCTTTTGAATTTTGCGGTACTAGATAAAAGAAGATATTTACACTGGTGACTGTACTCTACATTACATTCAAAACGATGTCTGCACGTCAAATACAGTTCAACTGAGTAAATCTTGAGTTGTTGGGCCTAAAGTTCTGTATCAGACAGAAACTATTACTTTACTTACTAGATGTATGAAAAACTAGCTTTTGCTATACACCTCGTTGAAATCATTCAATCTTACAATACTCGTACCTAAAAAAAGAAATAAACTTTGAAAGAAATATTGAACCATGCACACATGGTTCTTATGCCCTTGGCAATAATCGAAATCCATCTGGTTTTATCAGTACTACCTAGTTCATGAAACACTTTCTCAAATGCTTACCATCATCATCATCAGCCTTTTAATGTTCCCACTGCTGGGACACAGGCCTCCTCTCAATGAGAGGGAATGGGCTATAATCCACCACGCGGGCCCAGTGTGGATTGGTAGAT
Organism: Xestia rhomboidea; assembly: GCA_963853795.1. Classification (NCBI taxonomy): domain Eukaryota; kingdom Metazoa; phylum Arthropoda; class Insecta; order Lepidoptera; family Noctuidae; genus Xestia; species Xestia rhomboidea. The sequence continues at coordinate 11,134,373 of OY970778.1, forward strand.
GTCACATGTCTTCGATGCTTACCATAACCTTAATTTAATGCCTACCTACACCGTCCCACATAATTTTTATTCAGATGCCGAAAGATTCGTTAAAGCACTGTATTTTGTCTAAATACATTAAAAATTAAGAAAAGCTCCATAAAAATCGTGTAGTCATAAGCTATAATATGAAAACAATGTTACATTTTCAGATACCATGCCTAGATGCAGGGGTTTGCGCGCACACTAAAAAACGAATCTGCGGCATCATTAAAAAGACGGGAGAGGTGCGATGGTTTTTAGACAAATGTGATATTCTCGAGTTCAACTGCGAATATAAGACGGGTAAGTACCTCTTCTGCTTCTTTTTATTTTTTATCAGAGCGATCGTGGTCATCACGTAGCGACTTCTTTAGGGGTAGATGTGATTCCCCTCGCGACCGTCAGCCTTCCCCCTGCTGGCCACCATCTTGGTTCACTCGTGCAAGTGACCTTTGTTAAGTCCGAAGTACAGACGTCGTCTCATCCAAGGCACGCCGCTTTCATTTATTTATATTATGTATAAAAACTAGTCTCTCTAGAGTGCGTCGTTGGTATAGTTGACGGAACGCTACTACTAAGCAAGAGGCCCTTTTTTTTCGGATGGGAAAACATCAAATGACTCCTCCCGCTCTGGGCGGAGCAGGAGGGAGTGTCAGACTTTTACTGACTAAAACCCATCTATGTTCCTTAATCGCCCTTTGTGTTCCGGGGCCACGGTATCTCTTTTGAAAAGTGTCGCAGCCCCGGCAGGCGGGAAGGGGATCCCTTCCTTTTTGCTGACTCTCTTTGAGGCGCGCGTGGAACACGAACGCGCCGCCGACGACGGCCTGTCGTCATGGGACGGACGGACGTCAAGCTAGCCCGCTCACCGTCCACAGGCCCGCGAAGCAAGAGGCCCTAGGCTTAATTTCTAGCAAAGTGTTGTTACGTTTTGCTATCGAGTTTGAATTCGTGCCCAGGTGGCAAATTGGCTCGACCCCTATTACTTCGGACTTTAAGCATAACTGCTGAAATATGAGTGTTTTATTAGGTACACCTCTGCCCAGTCCATCGGGAATACAGTAGTTCTAATGGGTTTAGGGTTTTTACATTTTATAACACAGTCTTTTTTTACTGTTTCAGGATTCCTGAAGACAAAAAAATCTCACTGCTCACATTTACCACCACTATAACAAGACAACACATTAAGTATGTGATGATGACGAGTCACTCCGAAATAAAAAATAAATAAAAGAATAACAGGCATAAAGCTAGCGTTTATTAAAAAAAAAACATGAATTACAAAATCCAACTAAACTAGAATATTTGATTAAACAAACGTATCATAGCTTTGGTCGACATGAATACACTACGGAGAAATCTGAAAGAACAGAGAATAATAAAATTAATAAAGAATGCCAACAAACAAGTAACAATACATAACCCTGCATTTGTTCTTCGCCAGAGTCGAGTTAACAGAGAGCTGCAGCAGAACACACTTTTAATCACGATTCAAAATATTATGTTGACAAAAAATGTCTGCACAAATAACGCCATAAAATCAATGATTATACTGCCAAAATGAATCGCGTTCCCATTGCAAGTGTGTGACAAAAAGACCCTTGTTGATGAAGATTGAATACAGGTGCAAATTACAAATGTATTAACTATAAATATAAAGTACAATGAAAAAGATTAAGTCACTTACTGTATTTCCAATAACAGTTGACACGAAGCAAATGGCAGAAATTTTCAAATCTTCCGTACCCAAATTCGTCATCAAATCCACAAACAGGGTCCTCTATGTTCTGGCAAAGTAACGCTAATGGACACCAAGGATTAACTTGAGTATCGTCACTTTGCTGACTTGGACTGACTGAGGGTTCACCTCCCAATGACCGTCGGGATCCGGGCTGAAAAGATAGAAAATTTCATATAAATCTTAAAAATTAACGGTGCCTTTACCTGCCTATTGACATAGAATCATTGAACTTTTAAGAGATCATATGAATGAATTTCTAGTTCTACAAAATTTTCTATCGTTTCAACCTTCAAATTACTTTAGGAAAACACATCGATTTTAAGAACGCAATCATGTTTATTTGTTATTTTTATGACATAGTTATGATCACATCTTGAAGCAATACAACCTGTTTTAATGTATCGTATTTATTTTAAATCCTTGTATTTCAAATCTATACGAGTCACACTGCACTTGCCTGTAACAAAGGTAAATTAGTGACGTCTTCAATAAGAGGTGTCGGGTCAGTACCACTGTTGTCTTTCATTATCAAGTCTTTGGCCAGCTTGCCATATTTAGGAATATTCTTTCCGAGTCTTACCACAGGATTGTCTCGGGAGTTATCTCTGCTATTATTGTTTCTACGTTTGATTTGGGGTACTTCTGCAGGTTCTGCTTTAGTAGGTAATTTCGGTTTTTCTAGACCTTTGCTCAGATTTTCAATCAGCTTTTTTATCATGTCTCCGCTGCTGTCAACCGCTTTTATTAAATGCTCAAGTGCTTGATTTTGATGCATTAGCTTCTCTTCTATAAAACTGTTAAAGCTTTCTGGAGAATTTTCGTCGTTTTCCAGACCACGAATCTTGACAGCCTGTAATATGTATAGTGAAAGTATTTTATGTTTTTCAGTCTACGAGGAAATATTTACAGCATTTGAGTTTTTTGGTAACTTACCGCGTTTCGACCAATAGTTTTCACAATAAACTTATCATTTTCCAATGAATCAATATTTGCCATGTTTGAATAAGCAGTCATTGCCAAGACCACAAAAGCTGCAAATGGGAAAATATCAATTAGTTTTTAGCCATTTTTTTCTACTTATTTCCAAAGGCTTGAGAATAAAAAAAAACACAGTTCGAATGAATAAGTATTCATTATGCTCCGTAAAATAACAGAGTGAACACAAACAATCTTTTAAAGAAGGACTGTCTATAGCTAATAATTATGACATGAAGATTGATAGTCTTCATTATTTACTAGTCTATGCACAAATGCGGCCTGTATACGTGCGACGATGGTGCGTAAAAGCGCCGTGTGCAAAGGCCGATAGGGTGTACACTAATGGTAAACGTCCACATGTCCGCATCGTACGCATCGGACGCATCGCTTTAAACAAGTGCATCCACTGATCCACACCGTAAGGATCGCTCGAATCTGTTCAATAATACTACGATCCATTTGATGAGATGCGTCCGATGCGTACGATGCGAACATGTTGACGCTGACCTTAAGGCTGCGTTTCCACCAGAGATGAGCGAGGATGCGTAGCCAGGGATGTGTGTGAAATTAACCAATCACATTGCTAGAATACCTCAAGCTGTGAAAAAAAGCGATATTATTGGTTAGTTTTACACTCATCCATCGGTACGAATCCTTGCTTAACTCTGGTCTAAATACAGCCTAAAACTCGCGCGGCTGCACGACGCAGATGTCCGTGCAGGACGTTTTGTTATATTAATCCTTCGAGAAGCCGTCGCAAGCGCCCGCGTCTTTTAGCGCTGCTATTTTTCCATACACAGACACGCGAGTGTGCACCCGCGCGAGTTTTAGCGTACGCCCAGTCAGTCAGTTAGTCTGTACCCTCATTAAAATCCTTCTAATTTCAAACTCGAGTGCATCATCCCGGTCCTATCTTCTACAGATTGATTGGCAGTACAAAACCAGCCTCACCGATAACTAAGGGTGTCATGATGCGTACTTGAGATCCGGGGCGCTACAAGTAGGCCGGTCGTGGTGCTTACTCCACTTATAGTGTTGGTGATTGACAACCAGTGGCAAGTCGTTTTGATACTTGCTATTTTTGTTTGTACTTAATGCATTCATTGCGAGAAATGGAAGAGCGGAGCCTTTGCCCAACAGTGGGACACCACGGGCTGATAAAATACTAATCATAATTAATGCACAATATGATGGATGACACGGCGAAACAACACTTTTAACAAGGATTCAGTAGTGCAGCCATTTAAAATGAAAACAGCTGTTCCATATGAAAGTGTAATACGTACCCGCGGTCAAAATATATGAAAAAGCTGAATTGTGATCTTCTATGGAATCAAATAAGATCTGGATATATTTGTTTGAAATAGATTCACTTCTTATTTCGTCAGATTAAGGATAAAAAACAGATTTAAACGCGAGATATCAGTTTAAACGGTGTAAACAGCCCATTTCGATTCAACACAGGATATTCCTTACGTTTAGCGTATCATTAGCAATTACCGTCATCTCGTTACATTGATTACATCCTCTGTAAATGTTTAACATTCACTAGTACGCAAATTAAATCGATTTCTGTTTAAAGGTCACTTGCATTGAGAAGGTGTAATTCACTTTAATTGTGTGGGTTAGCTTTAACTTAGCAACTTGTGATATAACGCTATTTGCAAACTAGACTAATAGGTTTGTTTCAATAATAATTGGATTTATATTCTAATATAAAACTATATAAAAACATTTAAAATATAAAAAATAGTTACTCACCAGCACTGGGAACAAGGTATGACCTGCCGGTGGTCAGGGCTCTTGAGAGAGGAACCTCCCAACAATAAAAAATACGCGCCGTGTCCAGAAGTACTGCTTTCTGAATCAAGTCCTTGATCCAGCTGCCAAGCGAGAGCCTCCTAAGATTCTGGTCTACGCTATTGGCTATTAAGCCATTAGCCGACACGACTATCGGCACAACGACTGCTGTACTCACGTCCCACATGTCGACAACCTCACGAGCCAGATATTTTAATTGTTTATCTTTCTCTGCTTTTACGGGTAACTGTTAATTATTACTTATACCAGTATTTACTAAGGTCATAATATGCCGTTTCCTCTGGGTTTTATTTAAGAAAATTCAAAATCATTTTGTACTTTTCAATTCATTGTCATTATCAATGTTGTATTGCATTTGTAGCAGTGTTTTCAAGTGTAATATTTGTTGTTTTTTTTTTAGAGAAAATTAATTATCGAATAATAAAATGCTATTTTTGTTAAACGATCAAGACTATTAGCGCGCCGATCACCTCTCCAATATGATTTACAGTTATTAGGCTTGTTCTAATTGAATTAGGGACGTTGATACGCCTTTCTTACTTTCAATTATACTTGGTAATAAACCACATGTAATTCAGCACGCCAAACGAATATTAATAACCATTTTGTATTGTTTTCATGAACATTAAGAAATATCTAGATTAATTTTTAAATTTAATTTGCAACAGCTGTTGGAATTTGAACTCTCCGCGCTGGGCTGGAAGTTGGAACTCGTAAGGCCTGAATTCTTGTCGCGCTGACGGTCGGTCGCGTACGAGTATACATCACCATACTGCGACGCTGACGTCAGCGGTGACCGACAGCCGTATTTTGTTGACAGTAAAGTATAACTTTTCGGTTTTTTTTTTCAATGTAATTGTATAAATACCTATGTAACTATGTTACAAAATAATACTGATAGTAAATGTGATAAAAATGATTATTGCCTGTTAATTAATAGCTTATTGAAAATCTGTCAAATGTAGAATCTGTCGATTGTAGAATCGGTCAAACATAGAATCTGTCGAATGTAGAATCTGTCAAATATAGAATCTGTCGATTGTAGAATCTGTCAAATGTAGAATCTGTCAAATGTAGAATAGGATGTCAAAAGTAGAATCTGTCAAATGTGGACTAAACGTAATTCAGGCCTTACAGTGCACTTTTATTTTGTTCTTGTCTGGTGTTGGTTATACGTTTTTTTAGTAGTATTGGTTAAATAGATACTTGGTGGTCTAGTGTTCGTAGAGTAGGTATGATGGTCTCGGGGCCTGAGGATTTTTTGTCAGGAATTTCTCTGGAGCAGCCACAGAGTCTGGATTTGATGGCAATAATATATACGCCCACAAAACATAACTGGCGAATGTGGGTGTAATATAAGCTACTTTTCTGCCTAACTTTTCGGGGACAACAGGTGTGATGTTATGTTATGTGTGATAATCGTGCTCAAATGTAACGCTATCGCAATATACAAGGTTGTATATTGCGATATATATATATATATTGGCCTTTCACGAAGCCGTCAATCAAACATTCCATTCATCAAACAAGTAACTCTACGTAAAAATTATGGATGGGAAGCGACTTTTTTTGGGGTGGAACATTACGTTTCACGGTAGGAATCATTGTAACTCAATCAAAACATTGTGCAGAGGGAATCATGGAATCAAGGATCATCAAATCATGGAATAATATTAAAAAACTTGTATTAAAAAAAAAAAATGAAAAAGTTGGAATGTTGAACTCCATTACTCCGTAACGAACTAAATGTCCTTCCCAGGTATGGTCCAGAATAAAAAAAAATATCCCTATGATGGGTAGAACAATTAGTGCTTTTGGGCTTCGTTAAGGTTTTCGACACCCTGTATTCATTAGCCTAGTTAAATTCATAAGAAGAAGGTAAACTCCAAATAGTTTTCAAGCCGTCAAAACAAAGACGTTGGATATTTTCAATTCGGTTAAATAACTTAATACACATGAGATCGTCGAAATTCGTCTTCAACTTACTTTGACTTTCCCCTTAATAAAAGAGCGTAGGCAGCTAAAAGGAATAAAACCTGCCAAGTGCCAGTTGGACTCGCAGTTAAAAAAAATAGTTTTTTTTTTGTGGATGCCAGAAGACTGACTTCGTCCCGAGAGAGATTTAGAAAACGTTGGCAACTTAGAGGCGTTTGTGAGAGTTTGGCCGGAGTAAACCGCATGAAGAGAAGAGTGGGAGGCCTTTGCCCAGCAGTGGGACAATGTGGGCAAAAAAACTTGACGCTGAAAATAACACACGTTGTCGATTTTCTCATTTGTTATAACAGCCATCGTCATTACCCTGCCTAGCTCTATCCCAACTATGATGGCTTTCAGTCTTACCAGATTCAGCTGAAACCGACCAATCACACACTCTGTAAATATCAAATATCAAGAAATATCCCTGTGATAGACGGACGAACAGACACCGTATAGCCTTAGCAATAGCCCACACCCCACCATCCACCCTTACCGTCACCCTTTGGATACGGAACCTTAAAAATATAGCATTAATATTGTTTATACCTATACCTTTTCAGTCTGCTATTGACTCACACCCACATTTCAAACATTTCCCCAGAACATGACTGTATTTACACTAGGGCTTAATAACCACTATATGATGATCCATCGATTGAACGTAGATAAAGAAAATGTTCGAACAATCTTGAGTGGATAAAGGTTAGCTTATACTGGTGTGCTACACCCACGCAGGCGCCAGTTATATTCTTGTTTTTAATACAATTTCTAGGCTTTTATCTAAAGGTTTACTCGTCTTACGTCCCATAGTAAAAGTTGTTCATAATGGTGAGTATAATGACCGGTCGAAGTTTATCGATATCGTCCGGAAAAACGTTATAAGGTCTTAAAAAAAATCTGCTGTTGCCTACGGGTAAGTAATATATGATACTAGCGGACGGCCACGCGGTTTCACCCGCGTACTTCCCGTTCCCGTGGGAGTACGAGGATAAAATATAGCCTATGTTACTTAGTAAACACGTGGCTTATAAATAGAAAAATCTTTCACTATTAGATAGTGAAAGAATTTTTTAAATCGGCGCAGTAATTTTTGAGTTTATTCATTACAAACATACACACAAAAATACAAATCTTTCCTCTTTATAATATTAGTGTAGATAAATAAATAAATATCTTTATTTCCCAAAAACACAGATGATTGTACCTACAGTTTACAATTTTGAATTAGTGATATGAGAACACTTACATTAAACATTTGGATGCTTCAGAAATCTGTACACAAAAGATTAAACTCTGTCTCTTAAACTAGGGTATCCTGTATCTTAAGAGACAGTGTTTCATAATGAGGTTCCAATTGATAGATGCATGAGTGGACTGTGTCGATTAACCATCAGAAGGGAGAGAAGTTATTGCTTACATTGGTTTTTTTATTTTTATTAATGTAGGTATAAGTATGTGAAAGGGTGAGGGTGAATGTTTGTGATTGTGGGTGTGTAGGTGTTTGTGTGTGAGTGTGGATAAGTGGTGTATGTGGTGTTGGTGTGTAAGTGAGTGGGGGAGTTGTACGTGCGAGTGTGTATGGACGCGAGGATAGAAGAATTCGAGCAAAGATGGAGATGGGTGTGTGCTTATTAGGCGATGTAGGTGAGTAAAGTCTCTGTTGTGGCATAGTCCTGTTTAAGTAGCCATTCTGTCACTTTTAATTTTAGGTTGTGCTTGTTGAGGTCTAAGATATTCAGATGTTTTTGAATCTTTTTGTAAATATACGCGCTAATTACATAATACTGATGTTGGGCGAACGTGGTTCTGTGTTGGGTGCCTGGGGGAAGGTTAGTACGCTTTTTTGGGTTAGACGGGGGAAGGCTACTGTGTTTCCTAAGGACCGATTGAAGCACAAAAGAGCTGACGGACTGTAAGAACCTTGCAGTCTGCGTAGAGCTGTGTTGTTGGGTATCTATGGGGCTTCCTTGTCATTACTTTTAGTACGGCTCTTTGTGCTCTCTCTGCCCTCAGCACGCAACCTTTCGTTGCAGCACCCCATACAGCGATGCAATATCCTATAACCGATTGGCATAGAGCATAATACACCATTTTCAATATATTGGCGTTAGCAGAGTTTCGGAGGGATTTAAAAATATGTATGAGGCGCAAAGTTCTACTCGTGACAGCGCCTAGTTGATTTTTCCATGTGAGGCCATCATCTATGAGGATTCCTAAGTACTTTACGTTGTCACTTCTAGTTAGTGGTGGACACCGGCATGCTGATCGGTTAGAACATGAGTGGGCAGTAATTGAAAAACTGTGTGGCGGTGCGGTCTTTCGCCTAATTGCAAATGGGATGTAGCAGGTTTTGGTTATGTTTAAGGTGAGAAGATTAGAATTGAGCCATTTCATTATTTCCGCCACTGCCGACTCTGCTAAAAATTTGATTATATCCCAAGTAGGGCCGTGAACTACGATCGCGGTGTCATCGGCGTATGTATACATCTTAGTATTTGGAAGGTTCATTTTGCAAAGGTCGTTGACGTAAATTTGAAATAAGGTGGGACCCAGTATGCTGCCTTGAGGGACGCCGAAAGTAACAAACTCCTCATCACTGAGGTGGGTATCAATTTTAACTCTCTGGGTGCGATTGTTGAGATAATCTTTGAATATTTCAAGTGACACGCCACGTACACCTAAGTGTTCTAATTTTGAGATAAGGATGGGAACAGAAACTGTGTCGAAGGCCTTAGAAAGGTCTAAGAAAATACCTAAACATTTCGTTTTCTTGTCTAGATTTTCAGCTACATCTTGTGTCAATCCCAGCACAGCATCTTCTGTTGAGACACCAACTCGGAAGCCATACTGGTTGTCTGATATAATTTTGTGTTTCTCCAGAAAGGTCCTGAGACGATTGTTTAAGATCCTCTCAAGGATCTTAGAGAGTGTCGGCAAAACTGATATAGGCCTATAATTATTGACACAGATTCTGCTCCCACCCTTGTGTATAGGATGGACTATAGCCTTTTTAAGAGCATCTGGGAACACACCAAATTGTAGACAGCGGTTGTAAATGAAGGTAAGCGGTGGAATCAGCACGTGGCGACAGTTTTTCAGCAAAAGTGGCGATATACCGTCCCATCCAATAGCACAGTCATTCCGCAACTGTAAGATAAGCGACTCTGTTTCAGCTTCATCTACTTCTAACAACGCTAGAGAGTTTAGAGGGGAGGGGTTTGTACCATTTAGGTGAGACTGATGGTTAGTCTGAGGTGATGTGGTGTGGTGTTGTGATATGATGTTGTCAGCGAGCTTTTTTCCCACATTACTGAAAAAACCGCAGACCTTATTCACGGAAGACTTAGGATCATCGCATATTTTCAATAGCTCAACGGGGCTAGTACATATTTTCGTGGTGTTGGTTATTTCCTTTATTGTTTTCCATAAAAGCTTTGGTTTATTACTTGCTTTCTCAAGCTCACTCCTTTCGTATGATATTTTTAGTTTTCGGAGTAGGTCATTACAAAAGTTTCGGTAGCGATTATAGGTAATTTTAAGTGTAAGATTGTCTGGTGCTTTCTTGGACCGTATGTGTAATTTATCTCGGTGTTTAATGCATTTTAGAAGACCTGGAGTTATCCAGGGTTTTAGCGTTCTTTTTTGTCTAGGGACTTTAACCTGGGCGGTGTGTTTTGATATGACCGTCGTTACAATGTCTATAAATTTGTTCATAGAGATATTAGCGTCCACCTCAGAGTATATTATTGAAAAATCGGTATTTTCCAGTTCTAGCCTAATTGCTTCATGGTTAAGGCGGGTGGAGAGGTAACAAGTTTTGCGCGCAGGGTTTGCGTCCATGATGTCGAGGAGAATCGGCTTGTGGTCAGTAATATAGGACTCTAAAATAAGTGTAGTCGACAATAGTTTAGTCTTTAGAAGTACGTGATCCAGGCTTTTCTCAAGGCGAGTGGGAAGTTCGTGAGTGGGCAATAACCCTTGAGAGGCACTTAAGATGAGGTAGTCAAGACATTTGTTGTCCTCATTACGTTTGATTATATCAATGTTTAAATCGCCTACTAATACTATATTTGGGCAGGCGGATATGGTATCATATACATTACTCAAGCTAGTCTTGAAATAATCAAAATCATCGTTGGACTTTGTAGGAGTTTCACGAAATAAAGCACTGTAGCAGTTAATATTAAGTTTCTATATTATAATGAACGTTTTACTAAAGATAAGTACAAATCGGTTGCCAGTTAACCTTCAGCAGAGAAAAATATTTTTGACAGCTAAACTGCAGAAAGGCGGGAAGCTATGACGTTTGTTGCGTTCCATTTCTTACATCCACCCCGGAACGCAACCCCATATTAGTTACACAATACATATGTTTTTGGACCGTTGTTCCTTTAGTTAAAATATCAGAAATATTCTCACAACCTTTAACATAACAAAATTTTAACTCATTACTGATAACATGGTCCTTAAGAAAATGGTATTTAATGTCTATGTGTTTCGATCTGGGTAGGTAACAATCGTTGGCCGACAGCTTGATAGCGCTCTGGTTGTCACTGTATATGAGCAGTGTGCCGGAACCGCGCCCGAGTTCTGATTGTAGCTGTCGCATCCAAAGCGCCTCCTGCGCCGCGCTCCCCATGGCCATGTATTCCGCCTCAGCGGTTGACAGAGCGATGGTCTGCTGTTTGCGGGAACACCAAGATATTGCGCCACCCTGAAACATAAAAACGTAACCGGTGCACGATTTCCGGTCATGAGCATCACTTGCCCAATCTGCATCACAGTAGCCTGTGATTTCTTCATTACCCTTCTTGGTATATGTAAGTTTGTAACTTTTTGTACCTTGTAAGTACCTCATTACTCTCTTCACTGCAACCCAATGCTCAGACCTCGGATCTTTATTAAATCTACTTAGAGCATTCACAATATATGATATATCTGGTCTGGTTCCTTGTGCAACATATAAAAGACTTCCAATTGCCTGTTGATAAGGGCAATCAAATGTTTCCTGCTCCTTATTTTCGGAAAACTTCAGTCCAACTTCCACAGGTGACTTGACAGTTTTGCATTCAGACATATTAAATCTAGATAGTATCTCATTAATATATTTTTCTTGATCCAGCATAATTGAATTTCTTGTCCTTGTTATATTAAGGCCCAGACATTGACTCACCTTTCCCAGGTCTTTCATATTCAACTTCTGTTGTAGTTTTTCTTTTATGTCATTTTTTATCTTTTCTTGACCAGCAAACAATATTATGTCATCAACCCAGATGGCAATGTAAATTTCCATTTTGATGTCATAATAAACACATGGGTCTGTTTTTGATTGCTGAATGCCCATTTCCTTTAATACTGTACTGAGTTTCATGTTCCATAATCTACTTGCTTGTTTGAGTCCATATATTGATTTCTTTAAATGACATACCTCATCTCCCTTTTTATACTTTTCAGGCTGTATCATATAGATATCTGTATCTATTGATCCTTGTAGAAAAGCTGATACTGCATCCATTTGATCAATATGAAGATCTTGCTGTGCAGCTAAAGCAAATAAATATCTAATGGATGTCCACCTTACAACTGGAGAATACACTTCTTGAAAGTCCACACCCCTTTTCTGCGCATACCCTTTTATGACAAGTCTTGCTTTATATTGTATGACATTTCCTTGTTGATTGGTTTTTCGTTTAAACACCCATTTATTTGGTAGTGCAGTTTTGCCAGAGGGGAGGTCTACTAGCTTCCAGGTCTCATTCTTCACTAGAGAATTGATCTCATCTTCCATTGCTTGTTTCCATTCATTAGCTTCTGAGGATGACAGTGCTTCTGCTACTGTCTGAGGATTTGACAGATTAGTAAAAAAACATAGCATACCTTTTTTATCATAGGCAGGTCTATTTCGTGGTCTCAATGTGATGTTATGAGTTTCTTCTTCTGGAACTGAAATCGGCTTGGGAGGATAGTATGTATCATCAAGGTCATCCCCTGTGTCAGTCTCGTACTCACTGCAAGTTTCATTGTCAGCTTCTTCCAAACTAGAGCTGCATGTTGGCTGAGAAGTGACGTCTGGCTTTTTCTGTTGCTCGTCTTGCTTTGTACTACAGTCTTCTGGCCTTTCTGACACCTCTGACTTCTCCTCTCCAGTTGATCGGGCTGAAATGAGAAATTCATCGCATAGACCAGGTTTTTCAAAAAATATGACATCTCTACTCTTTATTATCTGGTGTGTCTTGGGGTTCATAACTCTGTATCCTTTAGTACTTTCACAATAACCTACGAAAATCATCTTTTCGGATTTCTTATCCCACTTTTGTCTTCTCTCTTTAGGTTTATGCACCATTGACTCGGAACCAAATATTCTCATATGAGACAGTTTTGGTTTGCGTCCAGTCCACATTTCATGTGGAGTAATACCTTCAAGGCCTTTGCTTGGTGACCTATTCACAATATAAGCAGCAGTGGCAATGGCTTCAGCCCAAACAGGTTTTTCTAAATTAGCATTAGATATCATACACCTAGCCTTTTCAACAAGTGTTCTGTTCATCCTCTCTGATAATCCATTCTGCTGAGGGGTGTAGGGGACAGAGGTCTGATGTATGATTCCACAACTAGACAAGTATCTTTCAAAGTTATTGTTACAGTACTCTTTTCCATTATCTGTCCTTAGTATTTTAATTTTAGTATCCAGTTGGTTCTCTACTCGTCTTTTAAAATCCTTAAATATGTCTAGAATACTTAGCTTGTCTTTTGTGAAATATACATGTACCATTCTAGTATAGTCATCTATGAAATTAATAAAATATCTCATACCTCCATATGATGTACTTTCCATTGGTCCACATAGGTCTGAGTGAATCAATTCCAACGGCTTAGTTGCTCTTGAACCAGCATGTTTAAATGGGAGCCTTGTCTGCTTACCTTCAAAACAACTTGAGCATTGCATATTAGTTTGGTTACCTTGTTTCAACACAACTCCCTCAGCACAGTTTGGTAACTTCTGTAGATCTGGAAGATTCAAATGTGCCATCCTAAGATGCCACAACCTTACATCATTGGAATTAGGATTATTGGAAGCCAAGTGAACAGTCTCTTCCTGTGACTGCATGTCCAGAGCATACAATTTATTATTTAATGTAGCTGAGCATATCACTCTTCCATTTACATCATTGATAATGCATCCATTTTCATTGAAAAGAACTTTGTATCCACTTTTTGTGATTGTACTAACTGAAATTAAATTTGCTGTCAGTCCGGGTACATATAACACATTTTTCAGCTGAATTTTCCCTCCTTGTGATATTTTCACATTTATTTCTCCAGCACCCTGTACGGACAATGGCTCACTGTTAGCCACTGTTATGGTCTTCACTGATGGTTCACGGATATTGTACATCCATTTCTTGTTGTTACACATGTGCATGGATGCACCAGAATCAATGTACCATTGTTTAACATTTGTACCAGTAGTAGCTGAAAAAGCTGCGGCAAAGCTTGAACTTTCCTGTTTGCAATTTTCCTTCTTCTTCTTCTGACAATTTTTTGCAAAATGTCCATGACCATTGCAATTATAGCATCGGGGACCTTTGGTTGTCTTAGTAGGCTTCGTCTTTTGTTTTCCTTTTGATGCATGTGAGTAGAGCGCACTATTTGAGTTGGTAGTTTCTACTTCTTGCAATAACTTGGTCTTAATGAAGTCTGCGCTGATTTTTACACCCGAGTTTTCAAGCCCCATGATCATGGGTTTGTACTGATCTGGCAGACCAGTTAACATTAAGGTGCCAAGCCATTCATCATTTACATCAAAGCTGATGTTCCGCAATTTGTGAGCAGCATTCATGATCTTACTCACGTATTCCTCTATGCCACTGCAAGACTCAAGTGATGTGTTTATCAACTCTTTAAGTAGACTCACTTTTCTTGTTAGCCCATTATCATCAAATGCCTTGTGTAGGTTGGTCCATACCTCTTTTGCAGTTTTGCAATCCTGTATGTGTACATAGTTCTGGGAACTCACCAACAAAATCAGTTTGGACTTAGCCAAAATATCTTTCGCCGGGTCAACCACTTTTTCATCAACAGGTTCCACACAATTCCATAGTCCCTCGTGTTCTAAATAGGTTTTCACGCTGAACTTCCAGGTGGCAAAATTCTCGCGACCATTCAATTTTTCCAGATTGAACATACCGTGCGAACTCATGGCGGCAACGACCGGCAAGTCTTCTTTCAGAGAAACTTCGGAATTACCGACTGCTATTACTTTATTTGGTAACCACGCTCTGCTACCATGTAGGAGTTTCACGAAATAAAGCACTGTAGCAGTTAATATTAAGTTTCTATATTATAATGAACGTTTTACTAAAGATAAGTACAAATCGGTTGCCAGTTAACCTTCAGCAGAGAAAAATATTTTTGACAGCTAAACTGCAGAAAGGCGGGAAGCTATGACGTTTGTTGCGTTCCATTTCTTACAGACTTGTATGACGGAGAGCGGTAGATTGCCACTACTGCTAACTTGTTGTCTATTTGACACATGAGGCAATTTCCGCCCCTAAAGGTGGGTTCCCATACGTTAGTTTGCAGTCCCAGTTTAGTATAGATGATAACTCCATCATTTTGATTTTTATTTATTTTAGTTGAGTGAGACTGAAAACCTTCCAATATTGGTAGATTATTAGCTTTACTCAGCCAGCATTCGGTCAGCACTATTATGTCAAAGTTAATTTTAGTTAGGCGCAATAGTACTAGAAGCTGATCAAAGTTTTTATTTACACTACGAATATTTAAATGCAGTAGTTTAATATCGCTACCAGTAACGTTTACATACTTTAGACAGTCTTCTGGGTTACATTTAAAGGAGTTGCCTACGGTAAATTTGTCAAGGTCGTTATTAATATTAATCAAATTAGCCATTTATAATTATGAAATAAATATCAGAACGTGAGCCAGTTGTAAGAGCAAGTAATATTTTGAACATTAAGTCAGAATGGCATGTGCGTCGCACATAATAACATGTGTATTTTATGATAGTGAGAGGTATTGTTATGTATTGTAGTGTTTGAGAGAGTGTGGTTGTGTTAGTTGATGACTGGTTGTTTTGATAATATATGAAGATGACAATTTGAATAAAAAATGTTCTTACAATTCTAAACAAGTGAAAATAAATGTTTTGATAATTTAAGAAAATGACAACTTGTATAAAAAATGATCTTACAATTCTAAACAAATAAAAATAAAAACAATTTACGGTGAGTCACATATTTTTGTTTCCAAGATCTTGCAGGTTTTTTTCGGTCGTGATTAAAATCTGTTTGTCGCCCTCTTGCTTCCGCAGGAAAATATTACCATTGGATATCCAACAGTATGTGTATTTGTACTTTTTGGCGAACTCACGGTATTGATAAAATAACTTTTTGGTACTGGCAGGTAGTTGTTCAGCAACATACACCGGTTGTAGTTTCCCTGGTAATCCAATCAGGCTAGTGTTGAGTTTTCCGTCTTTTCCCTTATCCTTGTTAAACGACCGCACAGCGGATAAGAGTGTCTGTTTTATCTGCACTCTGGTAAATTCTGCTATTATTGGACGTGGGGTGTCAGAAGTGGTAGGCTTCCCTGGTAGACGATAGATGTCACGTAGCTCGGATTCGGGAATTTGTACTCCAACAGCTTCGCCTAAACTGCATACTGTTTTTATGAGACTAGTGTGGGTTTCCGTATTTTCTTGTGGAACATTTCTCAGTTCAATACCAGACGATCGGGACTTGTGCTGTAGATCTGTTATCTTTTGTTCCAGGCTTAATATATACTTTTGCTGTTCTTGCCTTTCTTTCCTTAAGTCCTCAACTTCGTTACTCAAATCTTCGAACTTTTGATTCATGAAGATCATCGATTTCTCGATTTCTTCATTCGATTTACGAATTTCCTTGTTGGTAGCCTGTATCTGGGTATTTTGTGTTTTAATTTGAGCAACCTCAGATAACAGTTTAGACATTAGGGTAGTCTGTTCCGTTAGCGTTTTTGCTATAATGTTGTCTTGCAAGTCTTCAGAAATAAAATCTGACCCGCCTTGTGGAGAATTATTGCGGCGGGGCCGTTTATTACGATTACTGTTTACGTAATCGCTCATTATTATTGCCGTGTTAATATCCGGTTCAGATTGGGATTGAGTTTGACTCTGATTCATATTGGTTGTTAGTGTTTTTGGCGTTTTAGGTGGGGTGCGCTGAGTACTTGCCATCTTGGAGAACAGTTAATGAATGTTTGTACACACGAACACACGTCCACATCCAATGACGGCCGAGGATGCCAATAGTTAGGTTTGGTCGGTACTGATTCCAGCTATTTTCACTGTTTTGTGTTTATTTTGGACTTCTTCTTGTTCTTGGATTTCCTATTTCTTGGGACTCTTTGGTGATACCAAAGACCTCTGTCGACAAGTTTGTGAACTAAAAAGTGTTTACTATTCCTCGCTAGATGGCGCTAAAGTCGATAGACCTCTGTCGGCTAATTTTTGAACCAAGGTTTATACTATTCCTCGCTAGATGGCGCTTGCCATTTGCGTATGCGCATAGTGGTGGTGAGTCCTTGAGACTAGCCTTGGTTTATCCTCTTTAGCTAGATGGCGATAGCTACCACCTGCGTATGCGGTTTTTGACGAGTCCTTGAGACAAGCCTTGGTTCGCCTACCTACCGCTAGTGGCGCTAGTTGTGGTTGCGAATGCTCAAGTTGTAGGTCTTTGATACAGGTCTTGTTTGTCCACTTGTCGCTAGATGGTGTTAGCTACAGTCCGTTTGGTTGGAGGATGATGGCTTTGCAGCAAAAAAACTTTGAGGTTAATTTGATTATTATAAATTAGTTGCAATGTTTACTATCACTTTGTTTAGTACTGTTTTAGTTGTATCTCACTGTTGTCACTATATTATAAGTAATTAGGTCTTTTCACTTGGGACTGTTAACTGTCACTTTGTAGTTTAGTCACTTTGCTAAACGATACCGTTGCGGTTATGTTGTTTGAATTATCTCATCACCAACAGTTTATTTTCACTTGTCTACACTTTCACTATAGTGTTATAAGTTTATGCATCTAGCGATACTGTTACACTTTCAATACTGTTCGTTTTTACAATGAAATCCAAATTTAAATCAGAAGTCGTACATAAACACTGTTTACGACACCACGCCCTCTAGCGGAACGGATAACGATCAGTTAATATAATAAACGATTTACAAATCTATTAAAATGAAATAAACTAACTAACTACTAAAAAACTTAAAAAATGGCGTCAAAAACTCCTCCTCAACGCTGTCAACGGTAATGTCCCCCAGAGACTGGCGGCGTCACCACGCTGTATGGCAACGCTAAGCCTTTGGCCAAGGTAAAAGCCAGCCCTACGGTCACGGGAAGTGTCAAATAAGCGTTTTAAAATTTCCTTGAAAAAGCTGTAAGCGCTCGGACCCCACGGTCCTAGAGTTTCAACCCCAACCGCTCGAGGCTTGAGGCTTGAGGTTCTCAGCTGCGGCAGCGGCAGCCCCTGCACAGCACGATGAACTAAGAAGATGGGACGGCGCAAGACTACTACACATGTAGCATCCCACACTAAAGGCCTACACAACTTCCATGGAAACAAAGACATGCCGTCCGTTCTCTTGTCATCGTCGCGAGCCACGCCATTGTTTATAAACGATTGATAAAATTTTAAAGTTACTAATTTTAATAAGCATAACCTACATTGAATATAAAATCGTTTGATATAGGTACCACTCAAAAGGCCGAAAACTTATTTAGTCTAATATGATAAAACGCCTAGTAAAAACACATAGCAAAATTTCAGATAAACAGATTATTAAGTTAAGTTATGCAAACAAGCACCAATTAATGAATGATTTCATAATTTAGTTCGCGCGGAGTACTAAATTATGAAATCATTCTATGAGGGTATTATGTACTTAAAATAAAACCACCGATAATTTAAGTAAGCCACCGATTCCTCGGAGCTCGCGCGCGGACTGTACCTTAACTGGTACATATATAACTAGCGGCCCGTCCCGGCTTTGCACGGGTGGACATTTTATTTTTTTCTAGTAATAAATGTAGCGTATGACTTAACTCACAAATAACCTGGCTTTCTATTGGTAAATAATTTATTTTCAAAATCGGTTCAGTAGATTCAAGTAAGCCACCGATTTCTCGTAGCTCGCGCGCGGACTGTACCTTAACTGGCACAATTATATAACTAGCGGCCCGTCCCGGCTTCGCACGGGTGGACATTTTATTTTTTTCTAGTAATAAATGTAGCGTATGACTTAACTCACAAATAACCTGGCTTTCTATTGGTAAATAATTTATTTTCAAAATCGGTTCAGTAGATTCAAGTAAGCCACCGATTCCTCGTAGCTCGCGCGCGGACTGTACCTTTACTGGCACAATTATATAACTAGCGGCCCGTCCCGGCTTCGCACGGGTGGACATTTTATTTTTTTCTAGTAATAAATGTAGCGTATGACTTAACTCACAAATAACCTGGCTTTCTATTGGTAAAGAATTTATTTTCAAAATCGGTTCAGTGGATTTAGAGATTACCCCTACAACCTCACAAACTTTACCTCTTAATAATATTAGTATAGAAGAAGAAAGATAAATAGGAAGTAGAAATAATCACAGAACAGACAAGACTAAAATATAGATTCTATTCTAAATACGATTCAATTATTTGTTAATCTAGGGCGCACGAATTGTAAAAATTCTTTTAAAATCTTTCCACTCAGGTAGAGCTTAAAGTTCCCATTTTAATGCAGCCTCCGGCCACAAAAGAAGCCAGGGAAACACATGTGGGTCACTTCCGAATGGGCTAGATTAAATATGTATAAGTTTGCACTGGGGCTATTTTAAAATGTTGCTAGTGTAAAATAATGTTCGGGTCAGTTGTTTCGTTCAATATTTGAGTGCTTCTATTGGAGGAGAACTTGTTAATTGTTTTATAAATTTAACAAATGTTAAGTTAGGTACACTGCAGTTTTTCGGACAATAGCTAGTTATAAAATATACTATAGACTTTATCTGTTAAAATTCAATTGATAGCACTATAGTTGGTGCCAGTTAAGATTGCAAAAGCGGTCATTGACCCACCTACATTTATTAAAGTTCTTAACTTTGAAATCCAAAAATAAGCCTGTTCAAGACTTGAATCGTCATCTATCGTGATCTTCAACATTTTTTCTAATGAAAAACGATACATGGTTCATTTGTTCGGTTCGTACGAAGAGAAATTAGGGAAAGGGCAATGACCGCTATTGCGATCTTAACTGGCACCAACTATAGCGCGAAACAATAGACTCTACTGTTGTCTTTTACCTACCTATTACCTATTAATTTTAATCGCCAGTTTACTTGACAGATAACAAATTTTTGTTCATATAGAAGTCAGTTGAATAGATTAGCTAAACAGAGCAAACTGACACATAATGTTGTTTATTGTGTAAAAACTGTATCTCAATAATATTTATCAAAACACTGGTTTGGAGAAAGTAAAGAATGCAACGTTGCAATATTATTAAGAAACCAGTTGTATTTGAAAAAATTGGCAAATTATTTGATATTTAGCCAAATATGAATATTGCAACTCTTATAATGTTATTATTCGATTAATGATTTTTAATGGACACAACTTTTTAATCAGCAATGTGTATAATAAATATAATTGATATTATTTTGAACATTATTATGTACCTACTTAAACATTATTTTTTAATTATATTCCATTGTTACATTTTAATTTGACATTTTCAATATTAATTAATGTTTAGGTATAGTTGCAATAATTCTAACTATGACATCTTAATTTGTAACCCTATTTTTAGACTCCTAACATTTTTTTTATAATATTTGCGTGACTATTTTCAGGCAGAATGTACATGGCTCACTCCTTCCTACTCCACCTGTATTTTAATGTAACCTACATTCATTGCAAATAAATGATTTGATTTGATTTTGATTTGATATATAAATTCTGTGGAATTAATTGAGTCATGATACAGTTTGTAAGACTGTTTTCTTGGAATTGTTTGTCTGACGTCAAAAATACGTTTGTAGACTACCATAATAACCCTGGCATTAGGCGATTTGTCAAAGGGGAGCGAAAGTCGCAGGCTTCTTAGAAAAACTACGTCATTCATTACTAACCAAAAATATGTCGGAGTATGAGTCATGCCGTGTTGACGCGTGACGGCGCGTTCGTGTTCCACGCGCGCCTCAAAGATATGTCAGCAAAAGGAAGGGGTCCGCAAGGGCCGATGCCTGCCGATGTTGCAGTAGGAGTCATTTGATGACTTCCCATCCGAAAAAAAAAGGAAATGAGTCATAGCTTTTGGTTTTCTGCTGTCTACTGTCTTCTGCTTACTTATTTTGTAATTTTTTTTTGTTCATATTCGCTTCTACACTTTATTTTATTGATTCATATTGTTAGTATCTGACCGTGGCATCACTTGGGCTCTATCAAGCTAATTAGTCTGCCCTATCAGAATACAAGAGCTGTGACATTTTTTTTTTAATGTTTGGTGCTGCACCATGCTGAGCTATGCCCTTTTGGCCTCGTACAGGACCAATTTAATTTAATTTATCTAATATGTCTAATTTTGATTTGTATTTCTTCAATTTTGTTGGTCTTGTTGTGCGAGTCAAACAAATAATTTTTCTTTCTTTCTTCCTAGAAAAAAAATGGCACCTTTGTAATTTTTTTAACGTGCAGAAAGTTTAAAATAATAAGTGAAACTAAAGGTAACGAATCTACAAGCAAGCCTAGTCATACAAATTGGATTGTATGCAATCTATCGATAATCCCAACGGCTTCGGAAGTTTGGTTGCAGGTGCATTGAGGTCGTTGAAAGTTTGGACCGTTTTCCTCAATTTATTTTAGTATCATTTATAGATTTGGCCCAAATTCAGTATAATTTTACTTCGCTACCAATTCATTCATGTCACAGATATACATAATATACAAGGTGGAAAGGGACGCCGATGAATACAGGCTCTGTTTTTAGGGTTCCGTACCTCAAAAGGTATTCAAAGTCCTGAGTCAACACGATAAAAAGATAAAATTTAGATTTTCGCGAAAACTTGTAAGTACCAAAATTTACCTTAATTTTCAACTTTTTTTATTTTTTGGAATTTTCTCTTTATCACAAGACCTTGATTTTAACTAAATAATTTTATAATAAATTTTAATTCTAAGCGATTTCTATTTTAAGTTAGTAGGTACTAAATTAGGTTGATCTTTCAATATTTTTTTGTTATTTTTCATATTTTTTGCGTGTTCCTTTATCGATACTGATCTCACCCCTAAGCTATGGCACGCGACTAATTTAACACCCTGTATAGAACCCTAACAGCGACAATTCTTACTTTTACCGACTATATTCCATATAACTCGATTCTTTGATAGCCAAATTCAGCCAAATTGTCAGTGAAGACATGTTATCATGTCCTCTCTCAAATGAGTCTACTTTTATTTGGTTAACACTTGGGCCCAGGACAGTATGGAGCCGTACCTTTCTCCTTTGAGGATCCTATATTAGGCGTTTTGAGTCGTTGTCATGATGCTGAACTGAGCTGAGCGAATGACGGGTTTTCGATATCAGTGTTAGATCATAACTATTGTGCAAGTATGTTACAACAAATCCTTGCATACCTACTCTTATTACAATACGCACTTATTTAATTAATTACGTAAGTATAACAATGTAATAACATCCTGTGATATAATACACTACTTACATTCACAAGGAATTGTTGGTCAAAATTCAGATCTAGGTCACAAGTTTTCGACTTCGACATTGAAATAACAAAAAAGGAAATGGTTTAATACATAATTAATTTATGAATATCCTCAGTTAAACTAAGAACCGTTTTGCCAAAATGTATTTTTTAATATTCCATGAAAAGATTTTGCTGTCTTGACGCTTCTGAAGAATATTTTATCTTCGTTTATTGGGAAATAAATTGCATTGCGTCATTGCGTGACGTTAAAAGAACTTTTTATTCAGTACCGTTAACCAAAAAAAAACATAAAATGTCGTAGATTGGTATGGAGGAAGAAGACATGCAGCGCCGACCCCAAATAAATTGTGATAAGTCAAAGTCAAAACATTTATTGCGAACACTGTGTGCAATGTGTTTCTGTTAGGTTAGTAGGTACTTATGACTTTAGTTTCATATTCGCCTGCCCTTCTCATTTTAAATTGGCATGCATTAAACATTGTTATTACGTAATCATTTTATTTTAAAGTATACTAGCTGATGCCCGCGGCTGCGCCCGCCCGCAAATTATATTCTAAAACCTTCCTCTTGAATCACTCTATCTATTAAAAAAAAACCGCATCAAATTTCCGTTGCGTAGTTTTAAAGATTTAAGGATATAATACATAGGGATATAGGGACAGAGAAAGCGACTTTGTTTTATACTATGTAGTGATTTCAATAGCGAATAAGAATAAATTAGAATAAAGAATTAAGATAAGAGCAGGAGAATGATGATGGTAAGATATAAGTGGATCAGTAAGATACAAGTAAATTGGTAAGATACAACTAGGCCACTGCAAGAACAAGTTCGCGATATAGGGCATCGACCCGTCAGTACTTATTGTGTTCCCAACTGCTATCGTACCTACACACAAATTATACAGGGTGTAAACCACCTCATCACGAAGCCGTCAACCAAGCATTCTGTACATCAAACTAAGTAATTTTACGCAAAAATTATTCCTGGGAAACGACTTTTTTTTTTGGGTGAAAAATCAAGTTTTGTGGTAGATCTCAATGTAACGCACTCAAAACATTGTGCTGATGGATGGATTGAATAGTACGGTGATCGTGGAGATGTTTAAAGTAAAAATCTTACATTAAAAACAAAGTTGTTAAAAAGTTGAAACTTTGTCCCCCGATATCTCCGTAACTAGAAGGTTCCCAGGTATGGTGTAGAACAAAAAAAATGATCGCAATGATGAGGAGAACAAGTGCCTTTCGGCTTCGTTAAGAGGTTTTTTACACCCTTTATATTTTTTTACTGTTAGTTGGTATCATAATTGAAGGCATACGTGGCTGTTTAAATCAAAAGCAGTGGTGGTAGGTATCTCTCTCGGAAAAACAGAACTCCCCTACGTATCGTAAATTGCTACTAATATTATGTATGTACTCACAATGTACACAGTTTGAACACAAAATAAGTGTAAAAAAGCCTATGTAGAACCCTGTCTCTTAAACTAGGAGGCCTGTATCTTATTCTTATTTTTATTGCACACAAAAAATAAAACAAATATACATATAAATTGCAATAATATAGCTTATGTACAAAGGCGACCTTAACCCAGAATTGGGTTTTCTTACAGCAAACCTAATAACCCCAACCCAAACCCCCTAACCCCTAACCTCTTTTATTTTTATAAGAATAAGAATAATTTATTTAAAAAGTATTACAAAAGTGTACATTTAGGTGCAGTAGTGTTATTTCTCAAACAATGGCATAATTATGTTATCTTAAGATAAAAGCTTAATATATTCCTGACATAGAGACAGCGAGCTTAGTACATGGTAGTTTATCTATTCCATAAATGCATCGTTGATATTACACAAGTACCTAAGTACATTATTAGAACAGCTAAAGTACCTCTTACACGGGCGTATATTTACAAAATGCCACCGTTTTCAAGGAATTTGCGGAAGTTTTGCTAAACACCTAGACAATGGCGAATGTTCTAGACTTTAGTTAGGTAAACACCCTGTGGTGTCACTCATTGTGCATCCTTCGAGGGAATAAGTTTTGTAGATAGCGTATAAAATGGCCTCCATAAATCTCTTTGGTAAGTTTTTTGTTCGTAAGTTAAGGTGGTTACCATATTTGTTTATTAATACTCAACTATATTTACATTATTTTTGCACCACACATACAAGACAGTCAAAACAAGTACACCTAATTATACAACTAGATAGAATAATAAAATGAAACTGTAAAAGGACTTATTACTAAAATTGCATTTTTTCTTAAATAGATAGTGTAGCCTTTTTCTTTGAGACCACCATTTAACAAAACATAAAATTGTAAATAACAAATACGTAATATGTAGAAGCTCTAAAATTGGATAGAAGTACTTCCCCATTACATTTAATTTACAAAATGGAAAGGGAAAAACTCTTAATTAATTTTGTGCAATTAATTGCAACCACGTTTCTAGCAGATTGTTAAAAGTTTGTAAATCTCTCACCGTACAGTGGCAGATTGCCAAGTCTTTACAGGCTGTAGAGCAGCTGGTCTTTATCCCGAATAAAAGGAATGAAAGATTTAAGCTCTAGCTTGTAACTACAACGGTTTTTATTGCACCTTGCAAAAGAACAGTGTCTATCAGCTCAACAAAATCAATTTCTGGATTTCCTTACAAAAAATCTTTTCATTTTAAGACCATAATATCACACCTAGATTCCCTGCAGGGTTCGGTAGAGGTATAAATGTTGTAACACTCCAATTTCCCCAGTTACCTACGTTGTTGGGGGCGAGCCTATTGCCATCAATCAGGCACAAATTCAGGAACCAGACTTTTCATATAATTTTTGTTTTCATTTGATTACGCCCACTCCTTCACATACAGAGGGGGTGGCAGGTGTCCCAGCTGTGGGAATGTCATAGACTGATTATGTCAACTATCCTTTTCCAAATTATATCCACATTTATTTATTTATTAAAACTTTATGCACATAATGTACAAAGGCGGACTTAATGCCTTGGGCATGTTCTACCAGTCTACCTTAGGTTGATGCAGAGACAAAACAGTAGGTGCAATAGTACAGACAGTTTTTAAATAATAAAATATAATAATATAAATACATATATGCATACATTCTAATTCATCTTCTCTTTTCAGTCATTTGCCTGTTTTCTTCTATCATATTTATGACGGAGGCCCATGGACCGCCTAAAGAGCGAGACAATGAGGACATCGCAATGGGGCGGAAGGTAGAAAGACTAATTTTCTCATTTTTTTTACTAGCACCTCTACCTTATGCTTTGTTTTATTAGATTAAGGCCTGGGAGCCGTAAAACCTGTTCTTTATAGGCGCCTTTATTAATCAGTTTAATATCAAGTCTTCTAAATATTTTAGCTAGGTAGACTAATCTTGCAAGGCTTCGCAATCTGTTTTAATAAAATAAAACAGAGTCAGACTTTTGCTCAGTAAAACTTCCGTTATCTATAATAATATATTGTGTTTTGTGAAAAGCAACATTATGTAAAATATTTCAAAAGGCTGTCAGAAGAAAGCTTTAATAAATGTAGGTTTAAGGGGCATTGACGTCGTCTCCTGACGACAGGCCGTGTGGACGGCGCGTTCGTGTTCCACGCGCGCCTCAAACAGAGTCAGCAAAAACGAAGGGGTCCGCTAGGGCCGATGCTTGCCGGGACTGCGGGACTGTTCGAAAGAGATACCGTGGTCACGGAACACAAAGGGCGATGAAGGAACATGGATGGGTTTTAGACAGTAAAAGTCTGACACTCCCTCCTGCTCCGCCCAGAGCGGGAGGAGTCATTTGATGAATTCCCATTCGAAAAAAAGGGGGCATTGACGTCGATGCACTATTAATTTCCTAGTCATGGAAAGTTTACGTCAGTAAGAACACAAAAATCTGCAGTTTCATACAAAAGTGCCACACCTGCATACGTTAAAATGTATGAAATAACCGACTTTTATTTCGACAGAAATAAAAATCAAACAAATACACCATGTTAATACATGGTGTATTTGTTTGATTTTTATTTCTGTCCCGACTAACTCGCAGAAAAATAAAATTATGCACATTTATGTTATCCTTTCTGATGTGGCAAATTTTCGTAAAATTCCCACGTAACTGGAAAAAAGATTCTTAGCTAGTGTATGATAAATATTGCAAGTGTAACATAGCCATTATGTTACAAAACATAAAGTACCTAACATAAGATAAACAAGGTGCAGTTTTGCATCCTCGTCAAAATTCAGGAGCTTGTCATAAAAGACTTAGATAATCAATTTAAATAACGATATCTGGTCAATAATTAATAAATCTGTCATTTTAAATTGTTTCACTTTCAGAATAAACGAAATTAATAAACAGAATCACCCATCGCGCGACATGTCGCTGTGTGCGTGACGCGGTTATAGGGCTAGTAACAGACGGGCTGCGTTATAATACGGGTTGGTTTACACTTACCGATTCCCGTAAATAGGAACAAAAAAAAATCGTCGAGTCGTTAGTCGAGTCGAGTCGAGAATCATTAGCATAGATACCTCCTTGAATTTGACCAGGATGCAAAGCGACACCTTGAAAATTATGTTCATGCGTTAGGCGCCTTCCTCTTCAATTTGTGGTTGTGGATTAGATAAAATGATACTTCTTTCTCCAACATATAAAATGGTTTATTGCAAGGAGAGTTAGTAACTTGGTACAATAGGAAAAACGGTTCAAAACTTAAGCATTAACAAGAGCATGTGTTCGTAAACGGCCATTCTGTAGAAACTAGTGCAAGTGGTCCCGCCACAGCGTTGTAACAGTTTGGCAGTCTGCCATAGTATCAAGCGATCACCATGTACGGATATTGTTAAGTGATCGTTCTATGGTGTTACTAGCTCGCTTACTCGCCTCCAGTACATTTATTATTAAGATTCAGGGGATAGGCAAATTATAATGTTCTGTTTATTTATTCATTTGCGTGGGCCGAATTTGAAAATGTGTTATTTCTCTCTTTCTAAGTTTACTTTTCGTTTCGTTAGTATAAGATTAGTTTTACGAATTATTAGTAAGCACTTCTTTGTGCGTGGATAAACCTTCTCAGCCTTAAACAATGAGGTTTTTTTCTTTCTTTCTTCTTTCTTTATTTATTATTATTTATTTAGTACAGTATTTAAAACTATTAACAGTGAATTAAATACGTAATCCTTTTACTCGGTCTTCTCGCAGAACCACAAACGTGATGTCAAACTAACACTATTTATTAATTCATTCGTGGTTGCTATTATTACAGCCACGTACAGAATTTATAACTATTATCGGAAAAAAAAAACTATTACAACCAAAACCTTTAGTCTTTTGCTTTTGGATGAGTGTAACATACTTTCTGCTTGCGACTTAAAGTGCTCTTCTAGATAATGCACGACTTAGTTTCTACGTAATTCTATAAAACCTGTACTACCTCTGAGGATCATCCTGGTTAGCATGGTGTTGTTCTGGTCACAGATGGGAGCCAAATGGTGCAGCATGGCGAAGGTGTGCAACCACGACCGCGTGCCGATCTGCGGACTCAGCCACGCCGGCGACATCATGGGCTTCAGGGACCTCTGTGATATGTTCGATTATAACTGTATTCGGAGGAGGAGTAAGTGTGTCATGTATTTTTATCATCTGCAATTTTTTTTCCCAATTATATTGGGTACGATTAAACTGGTATTCAGCTGCATCCGGTTAGACTAGAAGCCGACCCCAAAATAGTTGGGAAAAGGCTAGGCAGATGATGATAATTTGGGTACGACTCTAGTCTTACTGGATGCAGGTAATCTATTCAGCTCCGTGCTAGTATGATATGTATTTTTATATACTTAATATCACCTATCAACAAGAATTAGTGATCGGACATTGCTAGTTAGTTCTGCCTCAAAACATGATTATTCACCCCAAAAAAAAGTCGTTTCCCAGCAATATTTTTTGCATTAAGTTAGTTTACTTAGTTTGATGTACAGAATGCTTGGTTGACGGCTTCGTGATGAGGTTGCTTACACCCTGTATAGTATTAATGAGATAAATAGTTGCTCAACGTAAAATACTGGTGTTCAAAACCTCCACATCCTAGTTAGTACAGATCTGTCGGGTTGACATACATTCTCATCATCTATAATATGATGTATAGGTATCATTTGGTAGCATCAGCTGTCGATTCAAGCGTGAAGTGCAGACGTAGATAGATCGAATGTCGGCCATGTTGATTGACGCTCGATTAGCTACGAGAACGATGCATTAAAACTCGTAATGTGTGTCAGTGTGAGCTGGGAAATGCAACCTTACGTGCTTTGTTTAAGCTATATAAAGATGAGTTTGTAGGATTCGTTTAATGTCGAATTCTATTTAACTATCTAGTAAAAAAATATTGCCTCGTTGATCTAGTGGTTGCAAGTGCGACTGCTAAGCATGAGGGGTAACGTGTTATTGGGTTTTTTCATCAAGAATTTCTCAGTAACAGTCATGGAGTCTGGCTTTGTGCCCGGTTGATGGCAATAGACGCGCCCCCTATTTCATGGGGTTTAATAGTCCCACCCCTGAATACTGAAACGTTACTCAAAATTTAAGTAGGTAGCACTTATATTTAACAGATATATACTCAAAAGTGACGTATGGCCATACGAAATTCAAAGTTTAGGAGCTGCTCAAATGTTAAGCAGCCCTTAAATTTTGAGTGACGTTTCAGTATTCGGAGGCCAGTCACACAAGAATAAGCGACTGTTTATATAGTTGGTGCCAGTTAAGATCGCAAAAGCGTTCATTGCCCTTTTCCTAACATCTCTTCCTACGAAATAAAACAAATGAACCATGTATCGTTTTTCATTAGAAAAAATGTTGAAGATCACGATAGACGACGGTTCAAGGCTTGAACAGGTTTATTTTTGGATTTCAAAGTTAAGAACTTTAATAAATGTAGGTGGGTCAATGACCGCTTTTGCAATCTTAACTGGCACCAACTATAGCTGCTTTTTCACATTAATTAATTTCAGATTACAAGCAGACTGCGTGCCCCGAGGACCGATCTCTCCTCGCCGTGTCCCGTCGACCAACCAACAGTTACTTTGATGACTGATTACAAATCTTAATTAAAACCTATTCCATTTGAATATTCCAATTTATTCCATTCTATATTTAGACGATTAATTCATTAAATAAATGTGTATTACAATTGTATTGTGCGTTTCATTATTAATGTCAGCTTTATGAATTAATGAAAAGACTTCGAAATATTTGGCGGAGATTGTAACTTTGACGGCTTTTAACTCGAAAATGTGACGCTTATGAAGATTTTCTTACACAGAACACTTGTTTGTTTTGATACCAGCTATTGATTAATACAGCTTTATATGCGGGCTGCTATTTTGAAAATAAAATAAAATGGCAGAAGTTATGCAGCCTATTAAAAATTCTTCCAACCCCTTTGTCTCCTTTTGTATGTTTTGCATCTTTCTATTTGGCACTATTGTAGATATGTTTTCCAATAACTGTAAATAAACTTTAACTTTTTAAGTTTAAGTACAAAATATAGCCACCTTCCAGCTCCATCATCAGATGAGCTCCTTGTTATCATAATATTGCAATGGCCCGCGATATGCGCGAAATTTCAGCTCAACGCGGTAACCAGGAAGTGCATCAAATTTAACATGCAAGATTTGATTACAGACAGACAAACAAACATCGGGACAGGTGAAACTAAATAAAAGCTTGTAATAATAAAATACAGCGAAATATCAAACATCGGTGTGGCAGCCCCGGGCTAAGTGATGGCACGAGCTTTGCACTTTAATGAAATAATTAAAAACAGTAGAAAATAGCTCTGTGACCTTTGCCCCAACTTTGTCCTATTCAAGTAAAGAAATGTCAAAACATAATTAGGTATTTGAGCTTTCAGTAATTAGTTCTATTTCAAAAAACATTGACTTGTTTTTTGCTTTGGCAAAGAAACATCATCTATAGTTCGAGAACTTATGTATTTTATTCATAAAATAAAACATAATTTTTATTCATTTTGTGTTACAAACTAGTAGTTTTAAAAGGTCATCATGTGCCTAGCCAACCCAACTATGTTGGGGTCGGCTTCCAGTCTAACCTGTTACAGCTAAATTCAAGTATTATACATGGAACGACTGCCTATCTGATCTCCAGAACTCAGTTAGTGCTGGGTAATACGATACCCCTTGGTAAGGAAGACTTGTCGTCAGACTTTCGGGCCACTGACTACCTGTTACGACTGTCAAACATCTACAAATGAAAACCGGGACCAACGGCTTAGCTTGCTTCCTGAGGAAACATGGAGGAAACTTAGTATCTTATGGATGGTCACCCATCCAAGGACCGACCTTGGCAACAGCTCCTTAACCTTGAAGCTAAGCTAAAAGTTAAATACCAAAATAACCTATTGATAAACTCAATCACGTACGTCCCTACTTTGGAAAGTTTCCTATATCTAATTTGACTTTTACCGTGGTTTTTATAAATTGTATCAATTTGTTTGCTTTGATATACGATCTCTCAGATGTATAATAAGTATCTTAGGTTTAAATACTTCATAAAACATCAATATAAATTGGAAATATGTCAGAGTATGTAGGTTGCGGATTTTTCCTATGTTATCTTCTTTTCCGGGAAAGTTCTGAGTATGAATGTTGATGGCTATAAGAGTAGAGGAAGACCAAAGCAACGGTGAATGGACTGTGTGAAGGATGATATGGCTAGAAAGGAGGTGACTGCTGAGATGACGAGTAATAGAGAAGTATGGAAGAAGAAGACATGCTGCGCCGATCGCAAATAAATTAGGATAAGGGCAAGAAAATGATGAAAATCTTCGTTTTTAGCTTTATCATCTACACTATATAATATAATAATAATTAATTAATAATAATTGTGTTTTTATATTTTTAAATGTTTTTTTATATAGTTTTATCAGGAAATATTTAAAAATGCCAAAAATATGTGTTTAAATGAATAAACGAAGATTATTATTATTATTTTTTTTTATATTTTTAAATGTTTGTATATGTTTTTTAAAAGAAATATTTAAAAATGTAAATAATAGGATATTAAGATGAACAAAGAAGATAATAATAATAATCTACACTTCTACACTAATATTATAAAGAGGAAAGATTTGTATTTTTGTGTGTATGTTTGTAATGAATAAACTCAAAAACTACTGCGCTGATTTCAAAAATTCTTTCTCCATTAGAAAGCCACATCTATACTGAGTAACATAGGCTATATTTTATCCCAGTACTCCCACGGGAACGGGAACTACGCGGGTGAGACCGCGTGACGTCCGCTAGTCTTTAATAAAGTTGTTAAAGAAATAAAGGTTCGACTGGGAGCCATCCTTAACATAGTTGGGAAAAGGTCAGACAGATGATCTATAGATGAATTTGCATCGTCATTTTGCAACTGCATCAACTGCAACTACGTCATTTTGCATTTATTTAACCTAACGATAGTAGACATGTGATGCAGAGGAATGAGGAAAACGTCGTGAGGAAAGTTTAGAGTATTCATGTGAATGGCTTTATGAGTAGAGGACCACGGAGGAAACGATGGAGGAAACTTATATTGACTCTAATTACGTGATATCTTCCGTGTTCCAATAGTGCGCGTAGCAAAAGACAAAGAAAGAGGGTAGACAGATTTGTCTGCTCCTAACAATTTATTTTCCATCCACCCGCATTCTCCAGTTAACCCGCGATCATGGCGCTTGTAACAGCGTCGAAATATCGAGAGCTCATTATAAATAATAATCACAGAAGTTAGCCCGTAAGTAACAATATAAGTTTAGTTTTAAACCGTGAAAGCTTAAAACAACGATAGAGAGTCTGTGTGGTAGTAATAAGGTCGAGAACGGAGTGACTATGATATGAAGACAATTTTCAACATCCTGCTGCTTACATCCGGTTGAGACAATTATCTAATATGTTGTCAAATTTTCATAGGTTGAAATATCTTCAGCTGAGTTATGCACCCATTATTGTCATTCTCATCTTCTGTCTACGAATCATGTTTATTTATTTATTTTAGTATTTATGTATACACAGTAGTAGTACAACACAGGGAAATAACATAACATATTTGAGTACCCTATGTACTCACTGCTTATTATTAAGAAATTTCTGCCAGCAGACCTGCAAAAGGAGAAATGAAGATGAAATGTAGACGATGGTGTGTGAGAGAAGGAATAGAATAATGTGTTAATGTACCTTATCTAACTTAACCTATAATGACCTTTTTTCGGATGGGAAATCATCAAATGACTCCTCCCGCTCTGGGCGGAGCAGGATCGGGAGTGTCAGACTTTTACTGACTAAAACCCATCCATGTTCCTTCATCGCCCTTTGTGTTCCGGGGCCACGGTATCTTTTTCGAACAGTCCCGCAGCCCCGGCAGGCGTCGGCCCTTGCCTTGGACCTCTTCCTTTTTGCTGACTCTCTTTGAGGCGTCGACACGGCCTGTCGTCATGAGACGGCCGGACGGCGAGCTATAACCCATAGCTCACCGTCCACAGACCCGCGACCTAAAATGACCTTGACCTTGACTCTGTTGCCAGATCTGGTATACTATTTCTCTTCAGGGAGTATCTTATACTGCTGCTTCCTGCATTTCAGCAGCTACCTGGCGACTAATAGTGAAATTGAAAGAAGAAGGCCTACTGCACCAACCCCAAATAAATTGGTATAAAGGCAGGAGAATGATTGTATAAGATACTACGAATATTGATCTTCTTTCTAGCCTGAGGCATAGACTACGTTACTACTACGATTTTATAAAACTATCCCAACTTCAACTTTGTTATTTTGGCTTGTATTAAACCGTATTCTGAACTTTCCCACAAACCATGATTAGTTTGTATTGTAACTTCGTAACTTATGTTTATAATTTCCAAGAAAGATACTATTGAAAGGCTTATCCTGAATAGACAAACATCCTGTGATGATACTTAGTTTTGATCAACAACTTACTGGTTTTCCGTAGCGTATTGTAGATAGACGTTGCGTACCAAATGATCAGTGTTTATTAAGTTTAGCAATAATGTTTATAATTAAAGTTATTTTGTTGTTAATTTTGCAAGTAATACTGTTGAGTGATTCTCATATTACTGTTGATAGATCTCATTTGGTAAGCTAAGTTAAATTGTAATTAATTAATTTTAATCAAACCTGGTTTTGACTGCCTCGTTGTTCTGATGGTTGCAAGCGCGACTGCTGAACATGAAGTCCTGGGTTCGATTCCCAGGTCAGGCAAAGTGTTATTGGTTTTTTCGAATTTGTCAGTAGCAACCACGGAGTCCAGATTCAGACCCGGTTGATGGTAATAGTCTCGCCCCCTATTACATCGGACTTAAACATGACTGGTGAAATGTGGGTGTACTATTAAAGAAAGAAAGAAAGAAAACATATTAGGTACTCTGCCTAACCCATCCTTACAAGCGTGATATTAAGTTATGTTTTAATCAAAATATCTGTACCATAATTCTAATCATGAACACACCTTTCCGGTATACGCTGTACGATTCAAAATGTAGTGGGCCCTAATTTGTATGATTCAAAATGTAGTGCGCCCTAATTAGTATAATTCAAGACGTTGCGTTGGAAGGCCTCCCACTAGGTGGACCGATGACCTGGTGAGGGTGGCGGGAATCCGCTGGATGCGAGTCGCACGGGACCGGTCAATGTGGCGACACTTGGGGGAGGCCTATGTCCAGCAGTGGACGTCTTGCTTCTGGTGGCTTGGGCTCTAATTCGAAATTAAATAATAAAACCAATTCATTTCTGAGAAAACTATTATGTCATAATTATGTGCAAGTTAATAAGTTTTTTGATTTTTTTTTCAGACTGAACTGAAGAAGATATGCGAACACGCTTACTCTTGCTTCCACGACACGGTCATTGTCTGCGGCAAGTCCGTCAACGAAGCGAGGACTTTCATAGACCTTTGTGATTTGTACGAGTATTCCTGTGAATACACCATGGGTGAGACATATTAGATTTGTTACGTGTTGATTGGAATAGGAACCTGTAATGTTTTTGTTTTTGTGTATGGCATCTCGCAGTTGAGTCTAAAAAGACTGGCTTCTGTTTAACCAGTCTAATCCTGTGGATACCTTGAATTTAAGGCCTCCAGCCAGGGGCGGGCAGTCGCGCCGGACCTTGGCGGCTAGGTCGGAATGTTGCCGGTTTGTATCTGTATGGTCTACGAACGGCACCAGGTGTAAAGTGGAACGCCCGCAGGCTAGGTAGACCAACGATCTTCGCAAGGTGGCTGGTACCAGCTGGATAGAAGTTACCGATATCGAGCTGTTCGAGAGGCCTATGTCCAGCAGTTGACAGCTGTAGGATGATGAAAGGACATAGTATATAAATTATTGACTTAGTTATACAACATAAGTTTTAGTATATGCGAAACCCAAAACACGTGTCTAGTATTTTTATGTAAAGAATCTATGCACAAAATTTCAAAACTGTATCATGAAAAATCACAAAGAGAAAAGCTTGCTCTGTTTTTCTGGTTGTCCATATAAAAACGTGCGAGCGCCCCCGCGCCGCCCGCGCCTAGTGCCGCTCTGACCTGTCAGTTGTTCGCGTATGATAGCGGATAGGTACTTAGTCGCTCGGTATCCAACTTGTATCCTTAAATATTTTTGGGACAACATATAACATGATTTACTGTCGTGGCAGGAAACACCGCTTACTGGCTGTTCCAACTTGCCGTACTGTTGCACACTCCAAGTCACCTATTCCCCGGACATTAGCCGCTATTAACTCTCTCCTGAACTCAAACACAGATGACAGGTGATACTGTCAGAATGTTTGAATTTTTATTAGAAGAATGCATGACTGTGTTAAATACATAAATTATATGTTAAATAGTGTAATTGGTTCGGCCGTTCTATTTAATTAAATAAATAAATGATCTAAAAAATATTGGAATCGATTCAGTTGCTTATTCTGAACAAACTATATTCAGATTTCTTTTTTTTTATCGATTGACATATTTTACCTTATACATTTTTTATTTTTTTGACGTATAATTATTACCGTTTGACATATTATTATTTTGTACCTTTTGACATATTTCACCTTAGCACATAATTATTTTGGTTCTATCTGCATGAAAAGCGGACAATGTGTATTTTTTTGTATATATTTGTATAAATAATTAGTTATTATGAATGTACCAGAAAAACAATGGCTAAAAATGAATGTTATAATCCGCATAATTGTTAAAAAAAAAAAAACAAATTTGTACACCTCACTAGGTAAAACATGTACGAACCTACCCTTTACTAAGATCTTGCATGCTCGATTTGTGTGTAAACGCATGTTTTAAACAAATAAATTATATAATTATTTATTTATCTTTATCTTTATCAGATTTCGCATATACTAAAAATAATGTTGTCTAAGAGACTGCTCGTCTATAGCTTTTTTGTGCCATTTGTATTCCCGGTCGGGCAACATGTTACTGGGTTTTCCATCAGGAATTTCTCAGTAGCAGCCTGAGAAATTCCTGATTGCACGGAGTCTGGATTTCTGCCCGGTTGATAGCAATAAGCTCGCCCCCTATTACATGGGACTTAAACATAACTGGCGAAATGTGGGTGTACTATTAAGTATACCTCTGCTTAAGCCTTCGGGGTTTACAGGCGTGATGTTAATTGCTTGTTTTAAGAATGGAAGCCGAATGACCAATATTTACGTTTTCAGTTTTCAGGCACGTGAAAGAAGATGACGTTTGTCCAAATCCTAAGGAGTTGCAACCAGGCATCGGATAATTTAATCAATTTTAAGATTTTTACATCATATACACCGTGTACCAGAAAAGTGTGGTCATGTTAAAGGATGAAGTTAAAAAAAGTTAATAAAAATCAGCTGTCCCATACAAAACTTCATTACCTACGCGCCTCAAATGTATGAGACAGCTAATTTATTTTTGCTTTGTATCATGATGATCCATTCCCTTATACAACATGTAACATAATTAACGCACATCCTGAAAATAGTTTGTTCAGAATCGTTTTCTGAATCGATTTCTATAATTTTTAATATAGGTCATTTTTTATCCCAAAAATAATTAAAAATATGTAATTTATAGTCACACTACCCCTGTACAGTCAGAACAAAGTGAAATGGACCGTAACTCAAGGCAATAAGACTTTTAAAAGTTCAGTTTTATTTGTATTAAAACAAATTCCGCCATTCAATACAAAATAAAGAAAAATGAACCTTATTTCAAGCAAATTAAAGTCTTCACAAAAACAGTTGAAGTAAACTTGGCGATTTAACTGCAGGCACACACTGACAGACACTGGATACAAAGGAAACAAATAGTTACCCATACCAAAAAAATGCGAAATATGACATACTTATTTTCGTTCCCTTTCTCGTGCAAATTCAAAACCTGGGATAGAGCGAGATAGCCACCATGACACGGGCACCGGGCGCGCGGGCGCTGCTGTATGAAAGCTTAAATGTTATTAGTCACGCACGGACATTTTAAGTGGGATGTAGGTACTTACTTCCGTAAAGTGTATGCTAATTGTTTTACGCGCGATGTCTTTTCAATAAACAAAATAATGTGCAATGAGGACTTGGGCACGGTGCGGTGTGGTGATAGTGTGGTTCTAGGTTATTAGTTGACAGAAAATTCAACCAAAGGCATGGTACAAGAGTAGACCGCAGGGCTATTTTAGCTGCTACTCAGCGGCTTCTTGGCCACGGAACGTTCCGTCCGAACACGGCCATCGACAGGGGAGCCGATTGGCGTACACGTAAGTACTCGTTTTCAAAACGAAATACTGGACTATTTCGATGAGAATCCCCATGCCAGTACCCGAGAATCAGCTGATTTGACGCCTCTTGACTTTTTTTGTGGGGACGTATTAAATCGTTAGTTTATTTTAGTGCAAAAAATAGGATAGTGAACGCTTTTGATAAAAATGATGAAGTGCTTTTTAAATTAAAACATCAATTTAGAAAACGGGCATAAAAATATATTGAACTTTTCTATTGAAGTTGAGTCGAGCGACGACGTTAACAGCTGTTTCGAACGCGAGCGAATACCTACTAGGCTAGCAAGACTCACACAGTCGCATACGTAGGTATGAGACCTACGTATGCGACTGTGTGCGTTCGTTGATTTGTACTGTGACTACAACATTCTTCCGGAATTAGGAAAACTAATTTATTAAATAATCATTGCCTAGACATGTTTAATTAAAAATTCAGTGCATGTATTATGATTATAACATAATAAACTAATTGGGGTGTCTGAGGGTGTGCGTTAATTACGTTACATGTTGTATAAGACTACAACTTTCTGTTACACGCTGTGTAAACAGTAATCCAATAATACAAAATATAATATTATTACGTAACATCAAAAATCAAAATTACAAGAATAAAATATCGACAAAGGAAGTTGTTCAGTAATTTAATTTCCCCTTTTTCATTTGCGTTTGATTCAAAATCACGTGTTTTTCATTTGCCATTTCCAACATTTCGTCCATGGCAGTAAAAGAGTTATGATATATATTTTATAGACGCAGTAAAATCAAAAATAAAATATTATGACTTCATTTTTACTTTGAAAATGTACACCTACAACATAAAAATAATATGACGTATTACAATGATAGCTGTTTTAGGTAAGTTAAACCTCTCATACTTAAATTTTAACACTCTAACATGAAAACATTGTAATAACGGCATAGTTATAATGAAGAGTAATACCCATAGAGTGATTGCCAGGGGGTCTAAAATGGCCGCTTTTGCAGAAACTTAATATGAATCACGTTATAAGGTTATAAAAATATATATATATATATAATATAACTTTATTTCAGACCTTGATCCATATGATGTTAGTAATACACACTACTTATAAGCTATGTTAGTAACAAACGAAAAACAAAGATTTAATTCATATATCAAACAATATGAAACAATCAAAACAAAAAAAAAAATGTGTACGTGTGTGTATGTGTATGTGTGTGTGTATGTATGTGTGTGTGTGTGTGTATGTGTGTGTATGTGTGTTTGTGTGTGTATGTGTATATGTTATGAAACATAGGTCCATTTTAAGAATTTAGAATTTTTATCGTGATTCGTAATAAGATTCTGCTAAAGCGGCCATTTTAGGCCCCCAGTTCTTTTCACCGTGCATCTATCTTTTGTGGTTACATAAGTGCTCATAATTATGGGGTTATGTGAAGTAAAATTGTTTTGATTTAACTAACTGCAATTGACTAACATAGTAAGTGAACAGTTAGCAAAGACGTTTTTTTAACTATTGCAAGATCTTCAATGTACAATTTTCTCAAACAATTCTGATTATTTCAGGTATTGTCGTATATTTCATTTCATCGATAGACGCCCACAGCGAAATTATGAAAGTAAGTACAGTTCACAAATCATTTAAAATTAACTTTTCTTTAAATAATTACAATACTTTTATACAAAAAATGATTTTCATATGTTTTTTTTCTGTTAAGGTACTAATATGAACCAATATAAGTTGGTTAATAAATCATCATATATCATGGTTTTCCTGTCTATAATTGTATAATAGGCATGACGACATGATCAAAAAAATGCAAATCTATTTAGTCCGTCAGTTAGAGTATTGGAAATTAATGGACACGTATTTTTTGTTTTTGTAAATCAATGAATATTGACAAAGATAAAATGCATCAAAACTTGGGAGTGGGGGCTCGTGACGTCAGAACTAGCTAAAAATTATACCATGGCGTGACGTATTGAGAATTTTATAAGCGTCGTATCGTTTTTTTGTCGTCTCGCCTATTGAGGTTGGCGCAGCACGTCTTCTTCCACACTTCTATTACTCGTTATGTCAGCAGTCGCCTCCTTTCTAGCCATATCATCCATCACACAATCCATCCATCGTTTATTTATCAAAATAAATATACCTGCTATTGGTATTAGGTTTAACGGAAAAAGGTAAAGACAAAATTGTATTTCGATAAAGAAATCAATTTTCCCACAACATTCGTAATTTTATTTGCAAACCGGATAAGACCTTAAAAGCTTGAGTGGTTTACAAATCATTTTTATTACGAGGAAAATAGACTGGAATTTGTTTGTCTTATAAAACCAGTAGGTACCTAACTTTTTTTTTCGAATGGAAATCATCAAATGACTCCTCCCGCTCTGGGCGGAGCAGGAGGGAGTGTCAGACTTTTACTGACTAAAACCCATCCATGTTCCTTCATCGCCCTTTATGTTCCGGGGCCACGGTATCTCTTTCGAACTGTCCCGCAGCCTCGGAACAGTCCCGCAGCCCCGGACCAGTACCTATTATACCCTACAAATGTTAACTGGTACAACTTCATTACTGCCTCCTTGGTTTAGTGGTCGTAATTGCGACTGCTGTGTGTGAGGTTCTGGGTTTTTTTTTTGTTTAAATCCATCAGGAATTTCTCAGATTCGTTGGCCCGGTTGGTGGCTATAGGCTTTCATCACCTATAACACGGGATTTAAAATAAATAAATATCGCTGGACATTACACATAGCGCCATCTAGTGCCACACTAAGCATTGAGGCTTGTGTCGAGGACACCAGATAGTTGATATACTACATAGATACTTTTTGTTTGTAAATACATACTCATCATCAGTCTATTAATGTTCCCACAGCTGGGACACAGGCCTCCTCCACAAACATTTGCTCCTACCGGGATTCGAACCCGGGACCCTAAGCCAGGTAGGGCTCATTAGTAAACTGATCCCACTAACTGATCAGTCGACCTAATGAATTTGGTATAAATAGGTACCTACACCTCTGAGACCTAGACCTTCAGAGAAAAGAGATGTGATATTATGTCGTTATCGTTACATCCAATTTGTATCCATTCCCACTTCACGATATTTCAACAAAAATATATATTTTATATCTTGTAATATCAGATTCCACTACAACGATTTCTCGATATTCGTATTTCTCGGTATCAAACGACTATAGAAATATGTAATAAGAGATCTAGTAAATACCTAACGCGTTCCCTCTTTACATATTTATTAGAAGACGCCTCTTCGTTATTTCATTCATCTTTTAACATTTACTTCGGGTGTAATCTCAGGCATATACCTACTCATTATTATATGCATGATATTCTTCGGTAAAATAAGTTTTCATTTCAAATCAGACTTTGGTATTAAAGGTCATTTGCGTATGCCTTATTAAGGGTTTGGGACGAGCAAGATTAATGAGCGCTTATCTAATCTAATTTTGATGATGTTTATTTGATCTTGAGTTGACAGATCGTTAACATAAGGAATAGGCATGACTTTGCTCTTTTTACCCGACTACGGCGAAGCCAAAAGGAAGGGTTGTGATTTTAGCAGTCTATGTATACATAGAAACGTAAATACTGTACTGTACTTACGTATGGTCGGTCCTCCGTAACGCCTAAACTACTCATCCGATTTTGATAAATGAGGTAAGGGGACATTTTAACCGACTTCAGCAATAGGAGGAGTTGATTTTATCTTGTAAACGAATTTAATTCGAATTTAATTAGAGCGTGATTTTTCAGTAATCGGGTTTTTAGTGGTAGTACACAACACAAATTCTTTTTATACACGTATGTCTACTTAGTTTGTTCCTTATGTTTCTTATTACTTTCACACATTATAGTTTCGCTTACCCTTACAACTTACTACTCTCGATGATGTGAGCTTGCCGTATTCTTGGCTCCTAGGCACGCCACTGATTGTTTTTCAAACCTAGAGCGAATCATCTAGAAATGGAAGACATCGATGATTTTTACACGACTACCCAAAAAACGGATTGTTAAATTTTATGTTTTAAATAATTCTAGCTTTCTATTTGTATGATATTAATAGAAATACTTTAGTTATTTCTGTGAATTACAATTAAGCTTTTTTTGTGGATGGGAAATCATGAAATGACTCCTCCCGCTCTGGGCGGAGCGGAAGGGAGTGTCAGACTTGTACTGACTAAAACCCAACCATGTTCCTTCTTAGGTCTTTGTGTTCCAGGGCCTCGGTATCTCTTTCGAACAGTCCCGCAGCCCCGGCAGGCAACCGGCCCTTGCGGACCCCTTCCTGTGTGCTGACATCTCTTTGAGGCGCGTGTGAAACACGAACGACGCCCGGGGCGTCTCCCTCGACGTGAGGTCCTCTCCCTCTCACGTCCCGCCACCTCCTTCGCGAGCATGACTGCTTCGCAGAAGGAGGTGACGGCTTCCCATTCCCTCTCGCTCCGGACCATGGATTGAACCAAGGCCTGGCGCGAGAGGCCGCCGCCGCCGATCGCTGCTACGAGGACACGGCGGTGCTCCGCCCAAGCGGAGCAAATCTCCACGATGTACTCCACCGTGTCCTCCAGGCAATTCTCACAATGGTATTATAATTATGCCTCGAGGCACGTTATTCGAATCGACAGTGCACTATTTTCAACATCTAATCAACTTCTAGAGGAGCTATTTTTGACGGCTTATGCCGCCAATTCCAACGACTCATCGCTTTTTATCATCAACTTCAAGCAACAAGTCCTAGAATTAATATATTGTTAGAGCTCCGGCCGCCTGTGACACAGGATTATCCTAGTACTATGATTCATTTTGTATTTTACCGATTTTTAATTTGAATAAAGTTTAGTTTTAGTTTTTAGTTTTAATTACTTATTTTATTTCATGATTTTTTTCCTAACAGAACGAAGAAGAGTGCAAAGTAGCAGACCTGTGCGTCCACGACAAGGTGCCGATGTGTGCCATAGACTCGTGCGGGGAGATGAGAACCTTCATAGACACGTGCGACATGCATGAGTTCAACTGTGACAGCAAGAAAGGTAAACTAATACATTTTCGTATTTAGTACAGGCCTTTTTTTTATTTTTTTCGGATGGGATATCATCAAATGACTCC
This sequence comes from Xestia rhomboidea, assembly GCA_963853795.1. Classification (NCBI taxonomy): domain Eukaryota; kingdom Metazoa; phylum Arthropoda; class Insecta; order Lepidoptera; family Noctuidae; genus Xestia; species Xestia rhomboidea. The sequence continues at coordinate 11,176,617 of OY970778.1, forward strand.
TCCCACTTTGGGCGGAGCAGGAGGGAGTGTCAGACTTTTACTGACTAAAACCCATCCATGTTCCTTCATCGCTCTTTGTGTTCCGGGGCCACGGTATCTCTTTCGAATAGTCCCGCAGCCCCGGCAGGCTTCGGCCCTTTCCTATTGCTGACTCTTTTATAGGCGCGCGTGGAACACGAACGCGCCGTCGACACGGCCTGTCGTCATGAGACGGACGGACGGTGAGCTAGCCCATAGCTCCCCGTCCACAGACCCGCGCCTTCGGTGGCCGGAAGCCACCTCGTGGCCCCCGACGCCCGGGGCGTCTCCCGCGGCGGCCGGGACGTGAGGATCTCTCCCTCTCACGTTCCGCCACCTCCTTCGCTAGCATGACTGCTTCGCAGAAGGAGGTGATTTAGTATAGGCCTAAGTTATAACATTTTGCATGCTATGTTTTATCTTAGCTAAACATGTTTTAACCATTCTAATTGTATTGAACACCATTGTATAACATGTTTTATGCTAATAAATGGTTTATGTTTATGATTGTACCTACCACTGCAGGGCTAAATACAGAGGCGGAATACGCTTAAGTAAATCACTAAAGTGATGTATAAATCAGCCTATAAAAATATGACCCCAGTGCTGAACGATAGGTGTCCTCTCCCTTTGTAACATTAGACGTCTACGCATAACAACCAATCTGACAAAGGGGTATTTTTAGTGTCACCGCGTAACCGAGTTGTGGACTGCGGAGGTAAGACATGAAGTCGCTCCATGAAAAACACTATTTGACGGCACGGTTGGCACAGTGGCCGACTGATTGGCTGTTGCGCTGCGTGTTGCGGGTTCCATTCCCGCGCAGAAAAGTATTTGTATGGCCTACAGGAAGTTGTTCCGGGTCAGGCTGCTTGTGTATATGAGTTTAAATATTTTTGAACGCACCCACGAAACAGGAAAAATTCCTAGTGTGGGGCAACTTTAAAAAAAAATCCGATCCTAATTTACTTTAAGTGGTTTAGCAAATTATGCTTTGTTTTCTTCTTTTGTTTTCAGATTTCAGACAGAGGCCGAATCATGAGTGTTGGGTGACTTGTAAGAGAGGACGCTCATTCAAGAAACCAGAATACCGAACTGACTGTAACATTAACCAAAAACCTGGCCTAGCTAGGCCGTAGAATTTTCTAATAAAATCTTTAAAAAAAAAACTTTTAATTTTACACTACGGACATTTACTTTTAATCAATTAAAATATATTTCTCTCTTATATCTATTCTATTCTATTAGTCGACCATCAACGCAAAATGCAGTACTATGGTGTAGTTTAGGAGGGACTAGTCGAGCAATGCTCTATGACAGGCTGAATCGATTGAGAGACCAGGGGGCCTAAAATGGCTGCTTTATCAGAATCATGATAAATTATGATTCTGATAAAGCAGCCATTTTAGGCCCCCCGCAACCCTAATAACAATATACAGGATGTAAACAGACCCTTCACGAAGCCGTCAACCAAGCAGTGTGTACATCAAACTAAATAACTTTACGCAAAAAATATTGCTGAGAATCCAGTTTTTTGCAGTGAAAAATCACGTTTTACGGTAGAACTCAATATAACGGAAATTATTTAATTTTGATTCAATTGTATTTTTTTTTCTAAAATATGACATTGTAATAATTGATTTTAATTTTGTTTTATGTAATGTGGTTGTGTTATCATTGTGCAAATTGATTTTAATGATCTGAGATAAATGAGTAAAAATATTATACTTAATAAAAACAAGTATTTAAAAAAAAAATGTGAAAAGAGTGTGGAACTTTGACCCCCAACATCTCCGTAACTAGAAGGTTCCCAGGTATAGTCTAGAACAAAAAAAATGATCGCAAAGGATCTATTTACACCCTTTAGGTAAGACTAATAAATAAGAACCTACAGCCTACCATTAAATATAGGGTTTTAAAAACAGCTAACAACTTACAAACACAAACTTAACTGACTTGCGTCACAAGGCAGAAATCAAGGATCGCTTAAATCTTTGAATAAAATTTAAAATCCTGTGCTAGGTATTTTATGTGAGCAAACCCCTGTAGACTCTAAAAGGCCAAGATAATATAATTATAATATATAAGATAGCATTCTATCATCTTTATCATATCAGCCCGGAGTCACCCACGCTGGGTTTAGGCCTCCCCTTTTTTCAGCCACACTTCCCGGTTCTGTGCGTCCCTTATCCAGGTGTTTCCCGCGACTTTGACGATATCATGATATCACAATATCGCATTCTATCATGCAAAAATGAAAAAGGTAAAAAATATATATTGGATGGACATAGGATATCGAAAAGGTAAATTGAACACTGTAAAAATACAATACCCTCTGAAATCGATTGTCTTTTGTCCGACTGTTTTGATTTTCAGGTGGTTTATCGAAGTTGCTTTATCCTATTAAGAATGGTAAAAAAATGGTCTGAGATCCCATGATCCCACATATCATAGAACAAGTGAAAACGTGAATTTAAAGCCACGTAAATTCGAACTATCTTTATGTTGACGTCAACCATTTTCAATTGGTTAAACCATAAAGTTTTCAAACATTTTATTGCTTTTTCTATAGCTCTATAAAATGTTCAGGAGTTTTTTTTAATGGAATTTCGTTTTCGTATTTTAGAACTCCACGAATTTTAAAAACTTATACGAAGTGTGAATAAAATGGTTTTTCATACACACTGCGAGGTCTAGAATGTTTAAATATATTTTTATTCTAATAATTTTTGTTCTGACTTTAGTAAATGATATTTACGCCCATGTGGATGGAGCAAAAGTAAGTAAAAAGTTTTTTAAAGTAATTAAGTAAGTAATTTTATTCAAATATCCGGGGTGAAAAAGAGCCTATGTCTGGCTATCTCGTTTCAAGAGTTACAATTACGATTGGATCAGTTGTTTAAGAGTGAAAAAGTGACAGACAAACATACTGAGGTATGAGGCAAAGGGTCCTCATTCTCCCATAAAAAGGCAGGGTCCTCCGACCCGACGGCTGTTGTGTCTCGTTGGATATAACTGTCCGACAATTGTAGTTGTCAATTTATTTTTGTCTACTTTCCTGTACGTAACAAAACATAACGTCACGTCTATTATAAAATCCATATTTATAAATGAATATTTACTTAATCAGACATTTTTCATAAATCTGTGATTTGATCACTTATTTCTTTGACCTTTATCAAATTGACCTTTTCGTTTGTCATTTGCTCCGTAAATCATAAAAATATGGTAATGGCTTTTCAGTGTGATATTGGAAAGAGATTAGTATTTATAAGTAAAGGTTGCCTATTTTTGGAATGTTTGTGCGCATGTATGTACGGTCGACCAAGCTATTTGGTTTACGTTTTAACATGCAAATTACATTGTAAAAAATAAACCAAAAGTTTGGTCGACAAGATTTGTGTCACTACATATTATAAAACAAAGTTCTCCGCCGCGTCTGTCTATCTGTCTGTTCGCGATAAACTCAAAAACTTTCACCAATGGATAGAGTGGTTCGCAAGGAATGTTTTAGTGTATAATTTGTCAAGTTTTTGTATACACTGGCTAAAATACAATGATATTTGTTGGAGGTGTCGGAAAAAAATAAGCCGTCAGGGCAAGCGGTCTCGAGATAGATAACGACAAAATCGCTAACTTTCGCTCGCTCGAATTTTTTCGTAAGTTATTACTCATGAAAAAATTCGGTTGCAATAACGATGCTAGCGGGAAATGCAAGTCTCTACATCCCAAGATGCGATTTTTGCAAGCATCATTATTGCAACCGAATTTATTCGTTAAAACTGATTTATTTTTTACTGATTCGATAACTAACATACATGCGGGCGAAGCCGCGGGCATCAGCTAGTGATAAATAAAGGATAAAGACCCTTGTTGCCTTTTACAACACCCACATAATAAAAGAGAAGATGGTCTTTACTAAAATAATTCATTTTCCAAAGTCTCGATGACATATTTCAAATGCTTTGCGCATTTTTAAAACAGTACATTTTTATCTTATACTGTTCGAATCTTACTATCTTACGGCACTTAGTACCTACTTATTGCTCGCAGTTGGAAGAAGAATGCAAGATAGCAGACATCTGTCGCCACGATCAGGTGTCGATATGCGGTATCGACTCCTGTGGGGAAATGCGGACCTTCATCGACACCTGCGACATGCATGAGTTCAACTGTGACAGCAAGAAAGGTAATATTTGAAGACCCGAATGGCGCAGCAGTACTGAGGCGGCCTTACGTTCTTTTAGTCCCGGGTTCAAATCCCGGCAGGAGCAAATGATTGTGTGATGAGCATGGATATTTGTTTCCGAGTCATGGATATTTACATGTATAATAAGTATGTATTTACAAACAAAAAGTATCTATGAAGTATATCAACTATCTGGTGTCCACGACACAAGCCTCGTTGCTTAGTGTGGCACTAGATGGCGCTGTGTGTAATGTCCAGCGATATTTATTTCTTTAATATCATTATACAGGGTGTAAACAGACACACCACGAAGCCGTCAACCAAGCATTCTGTACATCATACTAAGTAACTTTACGCAAAAAATGCTTTTTTTTTTGGGGTAGAAAATCTCGTTTTACGGTAAAACTCAATGTACCGCACTCAAAACATTGTGCTGGTGGATGGATTGAATAGTACAGTGGTCGTGGAGGTGTTTTAATTAAAGTTCATACATTAAAAACGTGTATTTAAAAAAAAAAAAACTTACTGAAAAGGTTGGAACTTTGACCCCCGATATATCCGTAATTAGAAGGTTCCCAGGTATGGTCTAGCTAGAACAAAAACATTATCGCAAAGACGGGGAGAACATGTGCCTTTCAGCTTCGTTAAGAGTCTTTTTACACCTTTTATAATAACCTTTTATCTTTGTTTAACCTACTATCTATAAATGCGAAAGTTTGTGAGGATGTATGGATGTCTGAATGTATGGATGATTGTTACTCTTTCACACAAAAAGTAATGAACGGATTTGGATAAAATTTTGCCCACAGATAGTTTATAACCTGGATTAACACATAGGATAATGTTATCCCGGCATAATGATCCCATGGGTATAGGCTAGTATTTTTATAACACATCACATGGAAGTCCACGTGATGTGTTATAAAAATACTAGCTTATCAAAAACTCTTATTGGAATTACTGAGGTACTTACATCAGTAATTCCAATAAGAGTTTTCCAAAAATTTTTCTGATAAATTGTATGTTTTTAGATAGATATGTATCGGTGTACGTACCAAGGTTAGAAGAATGTAAGAAAAGAACTTCTGCTCTACCATCAGAGTTTTCATAAGGAAAGACAAACTGCGCTTACCTAAGGGCGAACATCCTCAGACGAAATTAACATCTCAATGAATTATGATAAAATTGATAGATACAAGTACCTAATTAGATCATAAACAGGATAAGAACATAGAATCCTTTTAATCCCGGTAGATCGTTCACGTCGGATAGCTCCCGACCTTCACTCAAAGTCGCAGACAAAGCTAGTCTTGTCTAAAACGACAAAAACATGTCTACCTAAGTAATGGAGTAGCTATTTTCAGCACTTTGGTGACGTATTTAGAGCCCAGACGTTGGGGCAATAAACTCACTGTCGTATACATTCAAGTCTCCTCTACAATGTACCTACTAGTACTGCTTCTGTTTAAGACCCCATTCATGTGAACTTTTAGTACTCTATTCTTAAGAGCTATTTTCGAACAAGTTGAGTCTAAAATCGCAAGAGAGTAAAGAATGCTTTGTTTACGACTTCTACGTTTTAAAATGGCTGAAGTTTCGACGAAAATAGAACCTTTTTCGATCGAAGATAAGATGGGATGAGTTTCAGATTAACTAAAACTGGTGATGATAGCTTTGAAGAGACGGAGGAATATACGTAATTTTGTTTTGACCACGCTCGCGTTCTTTCGTTTTTGAGTATGAGTAAATGATAGTATGACAGTTGAGATGGGAGAATGGAAGATTAAAACTTGCTGCTTGGAAATCTATACTAAAATTATTATAAAGAGGAAGATTAGTATTTTTGTATGTTAGTTAGTTAGTGTTAGTTTTGTATCTTAAAAACTACTGGACCGATTTGAAAAAATCTTTCAGCAATGGATAGCTACATTATCAGCGAGTAACATAGGCTATATTTTATCCCCGTACTCCCACGGGAACGGGAACTACACGGGTGAAACCGCGTGACGTCCACTAGTAGGTAATATAAGACCAGGGCAAGAAGATGTTGGTGACCTAGATTATTTCAGGAAGCTGACCTCAACTCACTAAGTTGGGATACAGCTAGGCAGAACATGATGAGTCAGGATGATACGCAAACAGATATTGCAGTCGTATCACTCTGTCACCAGAAATGCTAACCATGAAGTTTCCCAGACAGATACTTCTAGAAAAAAATCTAAAGAAACTAGTTTCGTCATGTCCGTCTGTCTGTCTGTCCGAGGTTTTGCTAAGAGACTGTTAGTACTAGAAAGCTGTAATTTTGTAGGGGTGTATACTCGTATATCAATTACGCCGACAAAGTGGTAAAATAAAATTTTGGAATATATATTTTTTAGGGTAGAGTTCCCCTAAATGTAAAGTGGGTATGAATTTTTTTTCGTCGTCTACTCCACCGTGTGGAGTATCATTGAATAGGTATTTTAAAATGACTTGGGGTTTGCTAACACTACTTTTCGATTTAATGCTCCATTTACGAAATATTAAACTTTAAAGTGCAATTTTTTGTTCCAGTAGGGCGTCCCTCTAAAAGCTAAACTGCTGGCTTGAAAAATCTGGGAAAATTCATGATGATAGTGCATTTCATGAACTTTAAAGGAAAACTATAGCGGTTAAGATAACTTTATTAGTTTAGCAGTATTGGTCGTTGGACTAGTCGTTGAATTTGAGTGTTGGATAATACATGTTGTAAAAAATACTAAATCCTTAGAATGAATCCCATAAAGTGACTAAGATGAAATAGTTGGTAGTTTAAAAAATCTAAAATAAAAAAAAACGATAATAATTTATAATAAGTTTCACAAAGCTGCCGCTGGATGGCGCTGTACCAACGGGTTCATCCTATATTGTGATAACGGGCTACTACGGAACCCTACACTGCGCGTGGCCCGACACGCACTTGGCCGGTTTTTTTTGGAATGATGTACTCATCCAGACAAGACAACCTGCTATTTGTCATATTAGAACAAATTGTGTTTTTCGCCATCTTTCAACCCATTATGTTCGTAACAAACGACAGTTTATGTGATGTTTTGGCACTAAAATAGACAATATTGTCTTCATCTTGTTATGAACGTTGTTGACCCAGACCAAACGGCTTATATAAGTTTCATGACGTCAGTTAACCGATTTAGGAAGGATTTTAGAACATGTGACTTGGAAGGTTGTATGAAAAGGGTGAAACCACTAGCCACGTGGATGAAGTTTCAAAGGGTCGGGAGTTCGGGACACTCCAACCCGACGGTGCGTCAGCAAACTACATAGATACTTGTGCAATGCATAATACTTGTGCTACTGCAAAACGGCAACGAATAGACGATTTTCAGTTTCAGTCTAACTTAAATTCAGATCCATTTACTAAGTGATATGTTAAACGTTAGCAATTCCTAAAGTGCGTGTAGTGTAGTACTCACTTATATGAACAACTTTTAATAAGGGACTGACGGTGAAATCGCGTAAAAAATATCAAATGCTCCATACATTATAGGCCGCGTTGGTCGAAAAAAAAATGTAGGCTACGGTTGATTGTTTTTAAAATCATAATATTTATTTCATAGTTAGTGTTATAGTAAAGGTTACAGATAATTATAAGTATTTCACTCCCAGTATTGCCCACATTTAACAAATCACCTTGTATAATTAAAGTCAGATCCATATTTTGTGGATCAAATTTTGTCTGAAAATCAATCTGAATTTAGTGTAATCAATGCTGGTGTGCAAAAAAAGATTACTGAATCTATGTTGCTGTGGTTCTACAAACGCATCTCCTCGTATCACCCACGCGTAGATGTGCATCTATGCATTGATTTAAAGAAAAGGGAGGTACCAATTTACCTTCTACCACGCGTATGGTCGTAGCTTCAGCTTAAATCCTAAACAGAATTAGCTTTGCTCATGATCCATCTTATAAGATATCAATTTCAACTGAAGCACCTCTAAAACAACCAGTTTATGTTGACTTTCAGCCAAACAGAAAAATCAAATAAGGACCACTTTACCCTATCGAGGTCTTACTGTACTAGACACCCACGATAGTCACCCAATACTATTGTTTTAGTTAAACCGATAAGCTTCACGTTTATAGAAGAATATAGGGTAGGTGTGTATTCTGAACGTTCAGAAATTCGCGGTATTTTTGTGTGTCGTTTGATATAGGAATTTAACCTTTCGGAGGGAATTTGAAGAATTTTTGATCAGAAATGTTGATGTTGAATATTTGATCTCTTCGTGAATGGGATTTTCAAACGAAAGTTTTGAACTATATCCTATTCAAACGTTTTAGTTTAAGCTACGTCTCTTTCATGTACGTTTTAAATAGGTCATTGGCTTTTCTTTGACTTTGTTCACTTAATGTTGGACAGTCGACTTTATAATCACTTTAGGTGCGTCACTAAGAGTGATTGTCACTCGCACGTCAATTTAAATTACTCATTAGCTAATTGGCTGGACTGTTATCTGAATAAAGTATCAGCAACTGTGATAAATTAGAAAACAAACTTGCAGGCCATAAAACGACAAGGGGGCTGAAGGAAACTGACATTGTGTCAGAGATAACGATAATGGAAAGACATAAACTACCGAAAATACTATATTTAAAGTCGTTATAGCAATGCGACATATTGTTTTTAAAGCGATTGTCACTGTCTTGTCTAGACCCGAAGGTCATCATCATCATCACCTTCCTGCCCTTGTTCCATTCTACTCGGGGTCGGCGCAACACGATTTCTTCTTCCAGTCTCCCCTGTCAGACGTCATGGCATCCTTTACTCCTATATCTTTAAGGTGACTACAGGAGCTAAATTAGCAACTCTATTCGTGGTGGTTCAAATTTCGTTTAAAAATACTGTAAGAATAAAGTTCTAATCAGCTTGCATTACAAAGTGGTTGTTACGTCAGTCACTGCGGGCCGAATAGTGCGAAATGAGTGTTTTTTTTTGTGAATTACAAAAAATCTATTGATTTGACTAAAAAAATAAAACACTATCATGAGAACATGTTACTTGAAGGATTATTTGCCAAAAAATCAGAATGATCGCATGTATTTTAGTATGGATTTTACTCGTTAAAAGAAATTTTTAGAGATAAGTTCGTGATTTTTTTTATAGAGTAAAATTAGTTGTATTATGTTTTCAAAACACTATCATACTAGCATATATCCTGAAGAATATCATAAATTTTTCTGGTTTTGTTTATTGCAGTTCGTCATATGCTTTTTTGCATTATAAAACTCGCGTTTAGCTCCTGTAGTCCCCTTAATTTTATTCCTCAAACAATTCATTCATCTTTTCTTTGGCCTTCCGTGTCTAGGCCCGAAGGTATCCTATACTATTAAACGAGCAATATTAGTATATACATTTATAATCAATTTGTCGAACACGGCTCGAACGTTTTCGATGAAAGTTGCAATTTAAAAGTTTACTGGGGGCGAAAAATGGATCTAGATAGTCTCATCTGGGAAAATTCGTTTTCTCTATTTTCATCCGAGCAGAGCTCGGTCGCCCAGGTACTATTTATTGTTTATGTATATAAGGCTCAACCTTAGTGAAATTACAATTTATTTTGGGAAGATATAAGAAGATTTGCATTTTGGATAGTAGCTGATGTAAAAATTTGTCTAATATCACAAAATGCGTGTGGTTGTATAAATAATGCAAATGCAACTATTTCAGTAATCTTATGCAAATGATATTAAAAGTTATTGTTATGACTCTATCCGATAAGTCTTTGGCAATCTAAATTGCAAATAAAATGTTATGTAAGGTCAGGAGCTATATACATTTCGATATCAATAGATTATAACTTAAGACTGCAATGTTATTTATTATCCACTGTTTTGTAATTGGGCAATTGTAAAGTTTTTTTTTATATATTCTCTGTAAATTGAGGAGAGGCTCTTGGGATACATGAACTCCTAGTACAAGAGCCAGGGCTCGACTGATGTTTGAGCAATAACTTGTAAATAAAGATTACATTATTAATATTTTATTTTTATAAAACATCACCAACCCACACATGGCCCATGTGGTGTATTGTGGCCCACTGTCTCCCACTCTGTGGAGGCCTGTGTCCCAGCAGTGGGAACGTTATATGCTACTAGCTTTTGTCTGCGGCTTCACTCGCGTTATTGGCGAAAACTATTCCCGCGGAAAGTTTTAAAAGCCTATGATACTCGGGGATAACCAAAGATTACCACCTACATCCAAACTTCCGAACGTTACCTCTTTGTAATCAGTATTTATAATAGTAAGTAAGTGAGAGATATATGTCAACGGCTTGTAAAGCCAAGACAGAGGCCCATGGGTGGCGTTAAAACTCTGACACCAAGCTTGGCATTAACCACACGATAAATAACAAAGAATGATGTTGATGATACATTTGTGCTAATTTTATCAAAGCCCTTATTAAGTTCTGCTGACTGACTGTTTTCGGATAACTAATATTTGTTGAAAATTCTTTTTCCAGACTTCGTCCAGAAACCCACTCACGAATGCTGGGTAACTTGCAAGCGTGGCAGAAGCTTCAAGAAACCGCTATACAGAACCGATTGTAACATAAACTCTATTTGAAACAATGTTTTTTTATCAAAAATATTTTTTAATAATAACAATATTTCTAATATTTACAAAAAATATTGAACAATAACTTACTGATGTACTTATTGTTCGAGATCACAGATTTTTATTGACATTCTTATAGTACGGTTCCGCAGGCGAGCACTATTGCAAACAGTGGTTGCAAAGTAAATCGCTACGACAGAGGGCAGCGACACAACTATTTACTATTACTCTATGAAAAAGTCAACAGGCAACATTATACTTAAAATGTAAAAAAATAAAAAATAAAAACAAACAAACAAGAAATAATGACAGAAAGAAGATATAATGAGAGAAGAAATAAGATATCCCGTAAGTGACATTTTAAGTATAGTTATGAACCGTGAGAGCTTAAAACAGGCCACATTATAACTCCTAAAGACGAGTTTTCATATAAAACACATAGCAATCAGTCTTGTCTGGCACCCGTATCTATATACAAGTCAACGTTCAGAGTCTTGATTACAATAATTGCTTAAAATACGATTTTTCTCCTGTAGTTTAGTAATTGCTTGAAGTTAGAACTGTCAAAATGTAGCTTTGCTTTCTTTAAAGGTTCTTACTTCGTTCAAATTCTTGTCTATTGCATGAAAATGTTTGCTGTAATTATTTAAACTCAAGTAATTACTTTTACTTGACTATAGATACGAGTGATAGTGTATATGTCGTAGAAATTTGATGGCTTTGCAGCTACGGTTTACGATTGCAGTGCCCTTTGGAACTGTTTTGTCACCAGCGCATCAAACTACCACAAGCTGTCAAATTCTAATTCGATTTTGAACTTAATCCTTAACATGTTATGGTTGAAAATCATTTGGAGAAACTTGTCAGTTTGTAGTAAGTTGATGTGCTGGTGATTGTACCTTAAAACTAACTTATACTTAATCAAATTAAAGCCATCAGGCCAAACCGGTTTACCTTAGCATGCAATCACAATTATTTACATAAATAATTGGAATAAAAATAAGTTTTACATAAATAAACATGTTAAGAAATTACTAACATAATTTTAATATGACTTAGAGTATCTTAATTTACTCGAGAACTAAATTATTACTATACATTTCTTTCTACTTAAAATATATACAAGGTGACTATTATTTATATTCTACAATTTAAAATTACATTGTACCATGAAATTAACTTCCTAAGTTGCAAAAAATATATATATTTTCAAAAGTCCTCTTCCACAATTCATCTAAGATCACACACTATTCACACACACAAATTCTTCTCCAAAATCAATGCCTGTCCAAAAATCCGGCATTCTTCACGATATGGTAGATGCTTTCACGAGAAATCTTCTCAGCTTCCCTTTCAACCACCTGCATCTCCTTGTTGGTAAACCAGGATTCCCTGGCAAGTCCAGCAGCAGTATGTGGGTTGTCATAAAACTGGCTGGACTTCAGAAGTCCCCGAGGAAGTTGGGCTTCACTGGCAGCGTTGAGTTCCACTGCTGGGTGAGGGTGCACTGCGGCGAGCCCTGGTGATGCGTATTCCACTCCAATAGGTTGGTACTGCTGGGCGAAGAACAGACCCGGTCTGGCCTGAGACATCGCCAAGATGGCGGCGGTGATGATGAAGAAACGCATTGTGATCTGTAAGAGGATTTATGATTAGTAGGAAAAGATAGTTATTTTGAGATACCTCACAAATCTACCATAATAGGCAAGACGACAAAAAAAAATCCAATTAGTCCGTCCAGTTACATTATCAAAAAATATTTGACCATGAGTCATTTGATGATTTCCCAACCGAAAAAAAAAGGATCATATAAAATTCAAGAAAGACATAAGTCAAACCCACATTTTCTTCATTCGGTTATTAAATACCAAATATCATTCCATATGTATTCATATCTGTACATAACATGTTCTATATGTTATATGTACCTAACCATGTATCTAACCAAGTACCTACCCATATTTATCAATAAGGTAAACACACAGGGGTAAACAAGAAAGCAAGCGTGGGCAGTTCTCCAGAACTTGAACAAGTTAATAATTCAGACGAACTTAAACTGACAAGGTATTAGGATCTCGTCCTATTAGCTACCCCTGAAAGACTTCAGTTATATTTCTAAGCACTGAACTTATCATTTTTACTTAAATCTTTAGAATCTATTGTCTAAATTAATCTTAGAGAAAATACTACAGCAACAATTATAAAGGGTGTAAAAAGACCCTTAACGAAGCCTAAGGGCACTTGTCCTCCCCGTCATTGCGATATTTTTTTTGTTCTAGTCTAGACCATACCTGGGAACCTTGTAGTTACAGAGATATTGGCGGTCAAAGTTCCAACTTTTTCACAAGTTATTTTTTTCAATGTATTTGAACTATTACTATTACAACTATTACTATAATACTATTCAATCCATCCATTAGCACAATGTTTAAGTGTTACATTGAGTCCTACCCACAAAAAAAAGTCATTTCCCAGCAATTTTTTTTTTGCGTAGACTTAACTTAGTTTGATGTACAGAATGTTTGGTTGACGGCTTCGTAAAGAATCTGTTTACACCCTGTATAATTAATGTTGCTAGTTTATAGGGATTTCAATAAATTAACAACAGCCGCCAATTATCTAAGAATTTAATGTGATAGAATAAGATGTCCGTTCTCGTCTGTTTACGTTTTTACCCACGCCTTCGTTTTGTATAAAGCTATCACTAATATTAAAACGAAAAATATAGGAAAGAGCTTTGTACAAAGCGTCATATCGAAACAGTTAGATTTTTTCCCACTTTTTAAAACGTTTCATTTTAGATCACCGTTAACCACACACATGAACTACTTCTAATCAAAACTATTTAAAATAATCCAAATCAAAACGCACAGACACACAACACAAAAAAAACGAACGCAACACAACACTTACTTTAAGTTTCACGGTCACAGAATCAACGCAAGCGCAAGACGGTACTGCGCGCGGGCAGACAGTGCAACCAATATATAGCCGGACCAAGTAACCTTCTGAACGCTTCCGGGACAGCTGGTTGGGAACGTCCAACTGTGTTGCTGACAAGGATTTCATATACGCTACATTAGTAAGCCATTGAGATGCGGATCATGAGATTTTGTTGAGTATAGGGCTGTCGAATGGATTAGCTGTTCGGCATAATTATGGATTATTTTTGTATAAATTACGTAGGTACTAAGTATGTATACTTTAGTATGTGCTGGACTATGACCTCAGAATGCATAAGGTATGAACCCTGTGATGAAACTATACATCGCCAAGGCAGATGAAGAGGAATTGGTGTTCTAAATTAAAAGCTGTTTTGATAAAATTTTCAAAAAAGTACAAGGTGCTGATAGAGAAATAGTATACTATGAAATAATATGAGAGAATGATGTGGTGAGTGATTTACTGTTATAAAAAGTAATTTCAGGATAGAAATAAGAAGTTTTTTTTAATATATCTGAATCTGCACAAAATGTTTCCCGTTCCAAAGTAAACATTGTTCACAGAAAACGACAAAGTTTCAAAAATGAAACATCCTAACATTTAATAAACCAACATATTAAGTACAAAATACAATTTTCTGATCTCAAACAACCCTGGAGAAAGTTCGTGCAACATCTATTAAAGTATTAAAGCTTACAAAAGTCTGACATGAGTCGACTCGTGTTTACAAATGTGGAGAGACTAATATTAGGTACTGCTCTATTTACTTTGGATATTGTTTCTTTGTTGAAAACGGTGTGTCATCAAGAGTTTAACAAGTTTGGTAACCAGTATTGCTGCCATTAGCAAATCTGGAGCATCTGCGAAAAAAAAAACTGTACTTAAAATGAGCCGTTTTTTCAGATGCACCCTTTTTATTATAAAAGGGGAAGCGTATTAACTTAATTTTTAATGCCATTTTCACAAAGAAGTATGTGAGTTAGGAGTGAATTGCAGAAAAATCGGAAGGGGTCGATGTTGGTGAGGTCTATGTCGTGAAAAGGGCATATTTTGGCTAAAGGTAGATGATTCCGAAATAGAATATGACGGGATTCAATTATCGAGGGCTAAAACTAATGAAATGTAAGAATTCAAAATTGGACACCTTTTTTATTCGTATGGGAAATCATCAAATGACTCCTCCCGCTCTGGGCGGAGGAGGAGGGAGTGTCAGACTTTTACTGACTAAAACCCATCCATGTTTCTTCATCGCCCTTTGTGTTCCCGGGCCACGGTATCTCTTTCGAACAGTCCCGCAGCCCCGGCAGAAAAAAAAAAATTGGACACCTGACATAAACAAACCTCTAGGTTTTGTATAATGACAAATCACCACTCATATATAAAGTTATAAATAAAACAGAAAAAGCTGCAAGTTTTGCAAAAGTCAATTGAGATCAATTAAAACCAGTTCTCTCATAAGACCAAGGTTTCAATTATTTTTGTACGGACAAAACAACAAAATATAAACTGGTATGGAATGTAATTTACCAGGAAGATACAAGACATACATAAAAACTTGTGAGACCATAAATGTTATCATAAATTATACCTATTGAATTCAGCGATGTCCTTGAAAGTCAATAGAGCAAATAATAAAGAGCAATGAATAAACTCATGCTTGACACAAAGGACGAATTGAATTTTGAAAAGACCTTACTGGCGGCCAAAACATTGTAGGTTTTCAGTTTAATCTATGTTAAACAATATTGTCTTTAATATTATTGTATTGTTGTAGATTCCCGGTATGTCGATTCGCGAAGGTAGTCTGACAGGGGAGAATAAAAGGGTAGGAAGATAATGATGATTCCGACAAATAAATGAACACCAACCAAAAAAACGACAAATAAATGACATAATCAGCCTATAATGTTCCCAATAGGGTAGATGACACTATAAAACAATAATTCCAAGACACCAATCTCTAAAAAAAAATGTTGGGCCTGAAAACCCGATTTATTCTCAATTAATTGCCAAATTCAATTTTTAGTTGCTTTGAAATCAATAAATAGTTGAGTCATTGAGTTGACTAAACATTGACGTCACAGTTTGCTATTGCCATACAAAAATCTATGAGAGAACCGCGTTTTGACAGCTCTTAAAAAGTATCTCAATTGATTGGTGTGTCATCTACCCCATGCTGGAAACCTAGCCTCCTTTCTGTAATGAGTCATAATTCCGGGGCTGCGGGACTATTCGAAAGAGATACCATGGCCCCGGAACACAAAGGGCGATGAAGGAACATGGATGGGTTTTAGTCAGTAAAAGTCTGACACTCCCTCCTGCTCCGCCCACAGCGGGAGGAGTCATTTGATGATTTTCCATCCGAAAAAAAAAATAAAAAGAGACCTGGATCCAGTGCGGGTTGATGAATACCACCCATAACTCGCCTACTAACCAGACTAATTAAATTATATTATTATATTACATAATAACCTACCTATTATGCTGAGGCTAATATGCTAAGCACCATTATGTATAAAGCGCTTGTGTTTATATCATCTTATCCTCGACATTAATACGGTATCACGTGAGAAATCTCAACGCAACGGAACAAGGCTTTTAATACGATTTGTTACAACAGGCGTAATATGGAAATATAATTTATATTGTTTAAAGTAAGTGTGAGGAGATCTGTGGTATGGGCTAGCTCGCCGTCCGTCCGTCCTATGACGACAGGCCGTGTCTGCCTCAAAGGATACCGTAGCCACGTGGTGGCTTCCGGCCACCGTAGGCGCGGGCCTGTGAACGGGGAGCTATGGGCTAGCTCGCCGTCCGTCCGTCTCATGATGACAGGCCGTGTCAACGGCGCGTTCGTGTTCCACGCGCGCCTCAAAGAGAGTCAGCAATAGGGAAGGGGTCCGCAAGGGCCAAAGCCTGCCGGGGCTGCGGGACTATTCGAAAGAGATACCGTGGCCCCGGAACACAAAGGGCGATGAAGGAACATGGATGGGTTTTAGTCAGTAAAAGTCTGACACTCCCTCCTGCTCCGCCCAGAGCGGGAGGAGTCATTTGATGATTTCCCATACGAAGGGCGATGAAGGAACACGGATGGGTTTTCGTCAGTAAAAAAAGGAGGTCTGTGGAAGAGATTTATGAAAATTTGTTATTTTTAGCCAAGGAGTGAAATTCCCTGCCTCTATCGGTGTTCCCAAGTTCATATGACCCCAATCTATCATCCCCAATCTATCATAGCCATCTTGTGCCACACTAAGCAACGAGGCTTGTGTTGTGGACACCAGATAGTTGATATACTACATACTTAGATACTTATACTATACTTAGATACTTTTTTGTTTGTAAATACATACTTATTATACATAATAAACATCCATGACTTGGAAACAAAATAATGTACATGCTCATCACACAAACATTTGCTCCTACCGGAATTCGAACCCGGGACCCTAAGTACGTAAGGCAGCTTCACTACCGCTGCGCCATTCGGGTCGTCAGAAATCATCAATGAGTGTCAGACTTTTACTGACTAAAACCCATCCATGTTCCTTCGTCGCCCTTTGTGTTCCGGGGCCACGGGTCACCGTCGGCCTCATCTCGTCCTCGTCACTGCCGCCTTCTCTGTTTCCCGATCATTATAATCTGGATCTCTTGAAACTTCGAGTGAATCAGTTTCTTCTTGGCAAGCGTGCTCCACCCTAGGCCGCGTCATGGCTTCACATCAGGCGAGTTGCAACCAAATACTTCTTCATGATTCTGGCGTCCTGGTAGTTTGTGAGACTTTACTATCCTTAAAAAACCAATAAACCCTTGTTAATATATGCAATGACTTGTTACCGGTGGTCCCGGTGGGATATGATATGCTGTTACTATGGCTTTGTATTTTCTATCGATATTTTCAGAAGTACAAGGAAACAATCCCTAATGCCATGGGACCACGGGTAATTAAAATTACCCATGGATCCGGTAATGGGTCGACCCACTGGGACCACGGGTAACCACCCAAATACAGGTCTATTTGCTATTTATAAAAAAATGTTGTTGAAATACAAAACACACACGTACCTCTATCTAGGCCCTCTGGATATCTAGGTCGCACATTCCAACTCTTTAAGTTTGATTATGCAAACATCCAATACTGAAGAGCCTTTTGAACATTAAGCATAACAAACATTTGCATTTGCGTTAGGTTGAGCGTCAAAGGGACATATTGGTAATAACCACGAGGAGATCGATTGATGACGGCAGTTCGAAAGTGTACTTGCGACATCGAGGTATTGCCACGCGTAATTGAGTTTCTAGTTCCTGATAAATAGGACAGGGTTCTAAGAATCCAGAAGACATTAGATTATAATAAAGTATAGCATTAAGTAGGTCTTATTTCCCATGGGAAATTAGGAGATAATTGGTCTTAATAGTTAAACAAGAAAAATATAATAATAATTATAAGCCTAAAGTATTAGACACTAATGACCGCAAGGAGGAATGGCAGGGCAAGGTGCTTCACGGACGCTTTTACCGGGCCCTACATGGCCCCGATGTAGACTTCTTAGCGTCCGTATCCTGGCTGCGCTTTGGTGACCTCTTCGGGGAAACCGAAGGTTTTGTCTGTGCAATAGTGGACGAAGTTATGATGACGAATAACTACCGGAAATATACATTGTGAAAGATGGCACGGTTGACATATGTCGGGCATGCCACCGTCCGGGAGAATCGATCCGACACATTATTTCTGGGTGTTCTAGTCTGGCTAAGGGAGAGTACTTGCATAGACACAACCTTGTTGCCAGGATTATCCACCAGCAACTTGCTTTGAAGTACAACCTTGTGGAATCAGAAGTGCCATACTATAAGTATGCGCCCGACCCAGTTCTCGATAATGGTAATATCACGTTGTATTGGGATCGACCTATCACCACTGACAGGACTGTTGTTGCCAATAGGCCTGACATTGTGGTGATAGATCGATTGGAGCGCCGCACAATGATTGTTTATATAACGGTCCCGCATGACGAGAACCTCGTGAAAGCAGAGAAAGATAAAGAATTTAAATATCTAGTTCTGGCTCGCGAGGTTGTTGACATGTGGGACGTGAGTACAGCAGTCATTGTGCCGATAGTCGTGTCGGCCAATGGCTTAATAGCCAAGAGTCTCGACCAACATCTTAGGAGGCTCTCGCTTGGCAGCTGGATCAAGGGCTTGATTCAGAAAGCAGTACTTCTGGACACGGCACGTATTGTTAGGAGGTTCCTCTCTCAAGAGCCCTGACCACCGGCAGCTCGGACCCTGTTCCCAGTGCTGGTGGGCTACTGTTTTTAATATTTTAAAATGTTTTTTAACATAGTTTTATTAAGAAATATTTCAAAATATTAAAAATATGTATTTAAATGAATAAACGAATAATAATAATAAATGTTACCATTCCGCATGACGAGAACCTCGTGAAAGCTGAGAAAGAGAATCAAATAAAATATCTCGACTTGGCACACGAGGTTCACGACATGTGGAATATGAACTCTGTTATCATTGTGCCATTTGTCGTGACGGCCAATGGCCTTATTGCCAAGAGCTTCGATGACCATCTTTCGAAGCTCTCTTTAGGCGGTTGGATCAAGGGCCTTATTCAGAAGGCAGTACTCCTCGATACGGCTCGCATTGTGAGGAGGTTCCTGTCTCTGCAGCCCTAACCACCGGTGGCTTGGACCCTGCTCCCGACACCGGCGGATCACTATTTTTAATATTTTTAAATGTTTTTTTTAAATAGGTTTTTTTAAGAAATATTTAAAAATGTAAATAAATAAGATTGTAAAGTAAATAAAGACGAAAATAATAATTAATATACTAATATTATGACTTGAAATCAGAAAACGAAATACTCCACACAAAAATGGGTAAATAATAACCCAGTTTTTGTGTTGAGAATTTTGTTTTCGTTGCGATGATGAGGAAATTGCCTTTCGGCTTCGTTATTGGTATTTCTACACCCATTATATTGTTACTAGCTACTTCATTAGGCCCATTTTCTGTAACTTACTTTCGTCTAACTGTCAGTTAATATGCCACGTTTCGAAACTAGCGGTGTTTCTATAAACAAAGTTAGCTTGAAATTTCCTATCCCTGTTACCTACCTGTCACTTTATTCATAGAAAACCGGCCAAGTGCGTGTCGGGCCACGCGCAGTGCAGGGTTCCTTAGTAGCCCGTTATATTTCAGATTTTGTCTTTCAATGAAAGTCATCACCCGTTATAAACAAGCAACTACTTCATCTTAGTCACTTTATAGGATTTATTCTAAGGTATTTGGTACACAATTATCCACTAGGGTGTTGGATAATTGTGTACCAATTACCTTGTCAACGACTAATAATGCTAAACTAATAAAGTTATCTTAACCGTTATAGTTGTCCTTTAAAGTTCAATGAATGCACTATCACCATGAATTCTTCCAGATTTTTCAAACCAGCAGTTTAGCTTTTATAGGGGGGGATGCCCTACTAGAACAAAAAATTACACTTTGAAGTTTAATATTTCGTAAATGGAGCATTAAATTGAAATGTAGGATTAGCAACTCCTAAGTAATTTTAAAAGACCTATTCAACGATACCCACACAACGGGGTATACGAAGAAAAAAAAATTCATCCCCACTTCACATATAGTGGAGTTACCCAAAAAAATACAATATTACAGAATTTTATTTTACCACTTTGTCGGCGTTATTGATGTACACATCATCATCATCATCAGCCTATTAATGTTCCCACTGCTGGGACACAGGCCTCCTCTCTATGAGAGGGAATGGGCTATAATCCACCACGCGGGCCCAGTGCGGATTGGTAGATGTCACATGTCTTCGAATTTTTTGGTTCTAGGACATGCCGGTTTCCTCACGATGTTTTCCTTCACCGTTTTGAGATCAGGAGCAGCGCTGGCTCAGGAGCAGCGGTGGCCCAGTGGTGGCGGCCCCGACTTACGAACAGTAAGTCTTGGGTTCGAACCCAGGCAGGCACATTACTTTGTGTAATTTATTTCATCACCGCTGCTCTCAAAACGGTGATATACACCTTTACGAAATTACAGCTTTCTAGTACTAACTGTCTCTTATCAAAACCTCGGACAGACAAAAGACAGACAGGCCGACAGACAGACGGACATAGCGAAACTATAAGGGTTCCTTGTCAGGACTACAGAACCCTAAAAATCAAAGCAAGCTTTTCTGTGACGTTTTGTTTCTAACCGTCGTCGGTCTGCAAAATGTTAAACAGACAGAGATAACAACCTACCGAAACCGCACGGTAAGCAAGTTAGTAATCATTTATTTGCCAAAAAAAACATAGCCTAGGTAACATCAGTTTTGCAGTTTACAACATTGACTATCTACGCGAGTATACGGCCTCGCACTTGACCGGCTGGTTGAATGCCAAACCGAACATCACATGACTCGAGTACATTTCAAAATGTTTTGCAAAACTACTGCTGTCACCAACCTTGTCATTTGAGACGACGTTGTATTTTGTAATAAACTTGTATTTGTGAAGAAGAGGTGATTATATTATAATACGATTTTGTGGCCAGTGAACTCACTTTTTAATTTGTTGGTAACATCCGAATCAACATAACATCGAGGAGCTCGTGGCTAAATAATACCAGCCGCTTGGGTTGATCTTCAGGTTAAGCTGCGCTTGCCTAGGTTGTTCCATGGATGGGTGACCGCCCATTACGTACCAAGTTTCCTCCATGCCTCGAAAAGCACGCTAAGCCATTGGTCCTGGCTATCACTTGTAGATCTTTGCCAGTCGTTACAGGTAGTCAGTGACCCGAAAGTCTGACAACCAGTCTTACAAAGGGGGGGTATTTATTGCCCAGTACTAACTGGGTTGTAGAGGTCAGATAGGCAGTCACTTCATGTAAAATACTGGTATTCAGCTGCATTCGGTTAGACTGGAAGACGGCCCGAACTTAGAAACTTACTTACAAAGTGGTTGTTACGCCAGTCACTGCGGGCCGAATAGTGCGAAATGAGTGGTTTTTGCGATTTACAATAGTACATTTTGATACAAGTGGAGAAAGTTTGTTATTGCACCCGAGGCGGAATTAACTCCCGAGCCGTAGGCGAGGGTGTTTTTGAGCCGAGAACTGCAATAACAAATGTCCACGTGTATAAAACGACGTTTTTCAATACACTTTTGAAGAAATTAAATAAAAGAACGCAAAATATTTTTGCTATGAATTATTAGGAAACTATGATTTTCTTTTCTTTTTTTCCGCGCTTTGCTTTCTCCAGGTTAAAGGAAAAGCAAAGGTATGAAGCCGTTATACAGCCTAATATAAAAAATAGTTTTTTTTTTGTATTTTTGAATTTAAAATACAAATAAATGTTAATTTGTTTTAAAAAGTAAATATTAGTTTTAAATAATCATGTTTATCTATGATATTCTATTTATAAACACAATTTGAATTTTCAAAAAACATTTACGCCATACAGACGCATTCTTACTTTGCCGAAATAAAAAAAAAACATTCAATTCCGACTATAGGCATTGAATCAATTTGGACAAAGTATAGGTATAGTTATCTGTGGCAATTTTCATTCCCACACGTGTTGGAAAATGAAAAAAATCGCACGCGTGGGAAATACATAGCATGTTGAAGCTAATCATAGTGCGTTAAGAACCAGTTTTCGAGGAAGTGTTTTGAAAAAAATCTATTGATTGAACTAAAAAATAAAACACTGCCATGCTAATATGTTGCTTGTAGAATTATCTGCCAAAAAATCAGAGTGATCGCATGTATTTGTGTACTACAGTGGCTACAAATTGTTACGGGGTGGACTTGGCAGAGTGCCTACCTACTATATAGACACCTGTAGATAAGTTGAAACGATGCCATGAACTGGAGAGCCCATTCTTACAACCAGAAATGTTTATTTCATTTTTGGCTTTCGACCCCCCGAGGTCAGATTGTTCATCCGGTTAAACTGGAATCGACCCCAACATATCTGGAAAAGGCTAGGCAGACAAGATGCTTTTGATCCCCTGTAAAAGATTAAATCAAATATCCTTAGATTGAAAAATTTGCTGATCTATGGGGATTTTGCTTTTTAATTTTCTTTTCTTTTTTTTCTTTCAATTCTACATCTTTTTCATCTCGTTTTTGACACCCATTTACAATTTGTTGAGCTCCGACCTGCTCTCTTCTCATCTAAAGGCATGTTGGCTTTGAATTTTGCAAACGACATTTTCTCTAACGTAACTCAAAAATCAATACCTATAATATTTTGCATCACTAATTCAAGGTTGACGATGAACCTTGAGGTTCCAAATAATGTTAAGTACTGCCGAATATTAAATCCCTCTCAATGTTATTTCCTATACTTATTACTAAACTAGGTACTACTTACCTATCTGATTATGATGGGTATATTTTGGTTTATCGATGATACGTAATGTACTAAAAAGTATCCTTGATAATTTGTTTATTTTAGCTTTTTTTTTTGTAGCGTTGCGTATTTTCGTGATTTTGATGACACAAAATTATACACCATTCGAAATGATTATGTACTTATATATTTTTTCCTATTACATGGGAATTAAACATAAATGGTAAAATTCGATACCCTTAATCAGAGATTAGAAGTGTGAAGAAATGTGTCAAACTTTGGATTTTTCTGTATGTAAAAGGTTTTGTTCTTTTTTTTCCACATTATTTATTTTCAATCGTATATGACAATACGAGGTGGAAGGGTCACCGTTGCACAAACACGAGACGTATTCAGTACATATTTCTGAAAACCCACACGTGTAAAACATTTTCACCTGTAAAAAAACAGCTATGCCAATGTATGTATGTTTGTATTTACGTATGCTCCTCCATAGCGCCTAAACTATTCAGCCGATTTTGATGAATAAGGTGTCAATCGATTCGTTATTATGACCCGGGTTACATTAGACTGCATTTTAACCGACTTCAACAATAGGAGTCGATTTTACCTTGTAAACCCCGAATTTAATTAGAGCGTGATTTTTCAGCAGTCGGGTTTATTTGTGGTAGTATAACACACAAATTCTTGTTTCATACATGTTGACCACCCACAACATGTTCTTAACCCAACCATACACTAAAATACCACGTCATTAATATCTAATGCGCAGACCATGTTATCAAATGCCCTTAGAAACTCAAGACCGAGACTTAATCTCGTTAGAACTGCTAAACGCACTTAATAGACAATCTAAAGCTGATTTAATGTCCACTCGCCTTGCGACATTGCCTCTTGGTAACTATATTAAATAATAGTTCTGGTTTTACTTTCGTAAATTAAAGTTAAACTCACATTAAGTTAATGATGATTATGGTTTAGAGGTTTTTTTTTGTTTTAGTCCCTACTCCAAGGAGTACGGAGGCTTTTTATAAGAAAACGACCCTACTACCTGCCCACCATACTTTCCTACCTATCGCCTCCCTACGTTTCGACCTACCTACCTATCTACCTACCTTACCTTCAGAAACCTTCCCTGGGGTATATATAACAATTGTACAAAATGTTTGCAAAACTTTGCTAGTCGCAATTTTATCATATTCTTTATTGCCGGCTACCCTAAACATACATAAGCTCTACTAAACCAATATCGAATCGCGGAAATAAGCAAAAAAAATATATCAAAAGATCATTAGCACAAAACTTTACCAGATCGGAATGCCTTCTGTATACAATCAAGCGCAGAATTAGTAGACGCTCGCCTTCCGACGTCGCCTGAGGCTCCGTTCAATTCCGCGCCGTGCTCACCGCTTCCGATAAACCGTCTATATCCGTCCTAGGCATAGACAAAGTATAGAAATAGACGTGTCACAGAATAATAACGAGACAAGAATACACTTATTAGATCCAGTCATTAGGTCAACTTCACCCACTGCTGGGTATAGGGCTCTCTATGCTTGTGCCAAGCTCCATGTTCATATGCTAGCCTCATCTAGATAACTCCCGCGATGGCAACAATGTCGTCTGCCCAGATTAGATCCAGTAGTAAGAGTAATTTAATTTTTTCTCATGACAGTGATGGAAAACATTTTCGGGAAATCGAAATGTCCTAGAGCCAAAACTTTGAAGACATGTGACATCTACCAACCCGTATTGGATCAGCGTAGTGGAATATAGCCCACTCCTTATAGAGAGGAAGCATGTGTCCCGGCAGTGTGAACATGACTGGCTGATTTAATTAATAAATATTGACAAAAGATAAAACGCATCAAAACTCGGGAGTGGGGGCTCATGACGTTAGAACTAGTTAAAAATTGTACCTAGGAGAACGTATTGAGAATTTTAAGAGCTTCATAACTTCTTCAATTTTGGTTTACATAACAAAAGAAAAAACACCGGTCAAATATTTTTTGATAATCTAACTGACGGACTAATAAAAAAAACTATTTTTGTCGTCTCGCCTATTGTAAACAAAATCCGATTCAAATCAGGAAGTAATATTTTATAATCATTTCACGCGGACGAACAGGTCAACGGCAAAAGTTAGTAATAAAATATATCTAGAAATACGTCAACGACGTAATAAGGACTTGCATCGATCACTTCCCAATGACCTTTACACTGGCGTGTAATGCAGCCCACCCACGCTGCACCCACGGGACTTAATATCGTGTAGTTATTAAAGTGTACCCAGCATAGCACGTGTTTGGGAATATGGATGAAACGAAAATTTTCATTTTCAGTTGCTTCCGAAACGAATGACTTTTGTATTTGTGTGGTGGCGTTTTGTGATAACAATCGATATTAACGAAAGGGTGTGTCAAATTATAGAGAGATATATAGAGAGAGCAAAGACCTACGAAATGATGGATGGATTCTGTGAGGAATCATATAAAAGAAAAAGGTGTCATAATAATAATCATTTTATTTCAGATAAATTATTTTACATACATATAAATTGTTAGTAAACATGACTTTTAAAAACTATGTTAGTAGAACATGTAGGTTTGACATGAAATGCATAAACGGGCAATCAAATTTCCCCGCAATGACATTCAGGAGACTGTTCGAGCTGCCCCGTACCCTCTGCAGTAGCGACGCAGCACGCTTACGTCTGATAGATACGAAGCCATCAGTGTGCGCATCACCAAATATTCCCGACGCACTACAGAAGCGTGGCAGCCCCAGCAGCATCCTGAATGCTGCTGCTTATACTGAACTCGAAGAGCATTGATGGCTCTCTGCGTACAGCTTGTCCAGAGGCTACACGTATACAGTGTTTGACAATATGCTTTAAAAAGCGTCACTTTCACTTCAGACGTACAGATACAGTAATGATTGCGTGACAGAAGTGACTGTCAACCAAAGGAAGTGAAGAAAAAACGTGTTGCGCCGACCCCAAGTAGCATGTGACCAGGGCTGGAATTATTACGTATTCAAACATTCTTATCTCGAAGAGCAGTTTTTAAAATAACACGCCTGTAATTCCCAAATGTATAGAACGAGCTTATTATACCTCTAGTGTAGTTTCAAAGGGCCATGTTTCATCAGCTATGCCGTGGCAACAGCTTCATGAGTAAAATTTTTTAGATTACATACTTTAGTGACCTAAAGTAGATGAAAAACGATAATTTACCAAAAAGTTATATGATGCAAAAAAATCGAAAATTTGTATTTTATGAAACAGACATTACGATTATTATTTTTACGTACACATCATCTGCATCGCTACTTCTAACACAACACCTATTTGGGTTAATAAAAATCAATTATGTAAAAAACAGCCTTATTGTGCCCGGTCTCAGGTTAATTGCAATAACCTCTTAGGACATTCGTTCTGTGCAGCTCGTCCTGCCAGAGGTCTACCGCGTCGCCTTCTGGCTGTGTCAGGGCTCCACAACGTGGTTATTTTGGACGACAGCTCGTCGGGCACTTTGGCCCAGGATCGAAAGATTTGGGTTTGCCTTTGCCCACAGTGGATGACACAGGCTAACCGTAACATGAAACATTACATTAGTCTCGCAGACGTCGAGACCTGCTGCACTTAACACCTAGACCTACCAGCTTGATTGCCACCCAATAACATTAATAAAACCTCTAGAAGTCTTAACAATGATATCAATCAGCCACAATTTATTCGCTTGAAGCCGCTCGCCTTCGCTTCGTGCTCATTTCCGTCCGCCCGGGGCTTCCGTCGAAGTAATGACCTACATCCGCATTTGCTGTTACTAACTTACTTACTTATTGATGTTTGACGTCTTTTGAATTTTTTTAATTTTATTGACTTTACACTTGAAGTAGATACACACACTTACGGGATACAGATACTTACGGGATAATATCCGTGATTTTCTTTTGTTTCTATGAATATCAGGAGCTCATAGAAACAAAAGAACATCACGGATATTATCCCGTAAGTACTATAAGTGTAGTGAAAAACCGTGAAAGTCTAAAACAGTGCATTTATTGACTTTATTATAGAATTTTACATGAGATTTCTTTTAAACAATGAAAATGGCTTTTGTTTTCGGTTGATGGAGTATACAGGGTGTAAGGTGTGCAGGACATCTTTTATTAACCGGCGGGGTTAGAAATATGTACTGAATTCATGGTATAGTATATTTTTTGTATTCATATTTTTTATGTATTTTAAACATAACAATCCACTGTTCAAACTAGCTAAATGTCGGTATCATTCAATATTTATGTCCCACTGAGAGAGAAGGGCCTCCTTTCCTACCTTCTACTTATCTCTAGCTGGTGGGACGAACGCGACCCTTTTCTCGTCTAAAAATATCAGTGATCAAAAAAATATCACAGTACCAAAATTAAAAAGAAAACAAACAAATGACGTCAGCAGAATCCTGAAAAATAACCACCTGACATAACAGAAAAGCTTTCATATTAAAAATAGCCTTCCCGCATTTATTTCCAACTTCATATTGTTTAATTCTCATAAACAACACAATAATATTATACTTATTTGTACAGCTACTTTATATTTCATGCTGAAATTGTTTTCGTACACAATGTAAAGGTTACTGAATAAATGTACTGAAAAATTGAAACGAAATACAAAAGAATACTACAATAGAATCCTTACTAATATTATATATGCGAAAGTACCTAAGTTTGTTTGTTACTTGACTGTTCCCGAGAAGAACAACAATAACGTTCTTATGATAAAAGATGGCGCCACGTGTCTTTTAAAACATGATGGAATTATATTATTACAAGCGGAGTACCTACAACCCGAATTGACTGTCAAATTCTAAAATAACGCTAGCGAAGCCGCGAGAAAAGCTAGTTCTATGCTCTCGATTCGTATTGCATTTACGTAACACTGCATAGTGGTAAATTCACGAAGCAGGTGAGGCCAATGCCCAGTGGCACGAATGCAGGTCAAACGATGTACACCTACAAATACATACATATGTATGGATTGTTGCGACATTTCGTGTGTTGTATTCGGACGAGAATCTGTGCAATAGTTGGTTTATGAGGACTTAGAGATGGAGGATTAAACTGAGGTGTTACTGTTGGATCGGAACTTTCATGGGAATTTAAGGTGGATGCTCCAGGGTAAAAATCATCAATACAACCCTCCAAGCGCATAAAGTTGCAGGAATGAATTTGACCTTGAAAAAGTTATTCCTGCACCTTTATGCGCTTGGAGGGTTGTATTGATGATTTTGATGATTATAATTCTGTAACTACATACGTGTTACAGTCGCGAATCATATTTTAATCAACATACAACCTGACACTGACCTGCAAATTGCAAAAAACGTAAGAAAATATGAATTTCGCGGGCTACCCTGGAGCATCACCTTACCCTTAATCATGAGATTTATTGATCCACCAGCTTGTGCCCACGGCTTCGACCGCGTGAAGTTCGACAATTTGTCCCACGGAATCATACCACCGGGATAAAAAGTATCATATGTGTTAATCCAGGTTATAAACGATCTGTGCCAAACATTAAAATCCGTGCAGTAGTTTTAGCGCGAAACAGTAACAAACATCCATACATCATCCTCACAAACTTACACTTTTATAATCTTAGTCGGATTTTGCCAGTAATTGGTTTAATAATGTTGTCGTGATTCATAAAGAAGCGTTATAATTTTGCATTTCAAAAATGGATACCTAAAAATGCTCACAAATAATGTATATTTTTTAGTAATGAGAAACTAATACAACGGTTCCTATAGATCGATCGGTACCTTGGCGTTCTTCCAATCGTTTTGTCAATTCCTCCAGGATCTTAATTATTGACAACTTTTTGAATAGGTCCGTTACAAATTTTCCAGCACTTTGATTAAATCAATACCTACCCACTATCCATATCCAATTTCATTTCCGTTGACAACTTCTATAAAAGCTGTCGAATAATGTCAGCTTAGCTACATCCAATATGCATAACTTTTAACCCAGTTTCACGTTAACATCAAGCTCTATAGATAAGTAATCTATTTGCATGTCCTTCGCAACGGACCTCAGACGTGACTCAAATACGCTTGAGCTTTCGTAATATGTGTTACTACTGTTTTGTTTTAAACAAACGTTTGGTGACATCAGTTGACTAAATCTTGTGTTTTTTATGAAATGTTTGGATAGTGCTCAAAAATACGTTAAAGGTAGGTGCCTGCTCTGCTGTTACCTATTAATTGTAGATTTTTCGACAGTCATTATAGGTAAACAGTGGCTCGAAAATCTTATAACCAGTCTTACCAAGGGATATCGGTTACCCAGTACTAGCTGGGTTGTGGAGGTCAGACTGGCAGCGATAGTTACTTCATGTAAAATTCAGCTGCATTCAGTTGGACAGGAAACCCAGAGTAGTTGAATAAAGGCAAGGCAGATGATGACGTTTAGTTGGTGAAGCTTGCTTAAGGGCCGGCGCACATATAGCGCAGCGTATAGCATTTTTCACTGTCAAACTAAACTATTATCAACATTGTCCTCATTGAAATAATATCTAAAATAAATGAATCCGCGCGCAGTCCGTTCATTGATTTGAGATATTATTTCAATGAGGACAATGTCGATAATAGTTTGACAGTGAAAAATGCTCTACACTGCGCTCCGCCACATGTGCGCCGGCCCTTATAGGTTGAGGTCTAAGGTCATGTTGAATCTCAGCACTTTGGACTTTTAGCGAACCGATCACAATAACAATCGGAATATCGAAATTCCGTATTTAGTTTTTCAGAATTTTTGGGTGTTCCCCGTCAAAACAGAAGAGCATTTTTTTCAAACTTACACAAGGACCTGAGTTAGGTTCTTACTTCGCCAACATAAAATGTTGAAACAGAACTCTGGAAAAAAAAAACCGTCATCGCGTCTTGAAATTGCGCAACTTTACCTCTACTTACCGCTAACTTAGCCTTCAACAGGAAACCAATAACTCTGCAAAGCTTCGTATTGTTACGTTCTAGAGTAGTTATATGTGCCTACGTATATAGGATCATTTTTATTGAGCTGTACTGGAATTCCAGGATTTTAAGAGTACAGTGATTTCTTTGTAAATTGGTTTCTTTTGCAAATCTACTATTTAGGATATTCTGTAATATGGGAAGACATGTGTTCAGGTCGGCATTACATCTGCACAGAGGGCGTCGAAATCTTGCTTAAGTGGATGACAAAAAAAAATCTAATTAGTCTTTTTCCAAAAAATATTGGACACATTTTTTCATTTTTCACGTAAACAAAAAATGAAGATACAGTGCGTCGAAAACCCGTATGACGTAGCATTTTAGTACATTTTTTACTCAAATGTGACGTCACAAGCCCCCTACTCATAATCTTTGACACGTTATCTTCGTCAATTTTTATTAATTTGATAAAACAAAAAACACGCACCTATCCAATATTTTTCGATAATCTAACTGACGGATTAAACAGAATCATATTTTTTTTAGTCCGTCATCATCCCTATTATTACTTTCTATAATTGTAAAGAGGTACAGTTTGTAAGTTTGGATGTAGGGAATAATCTGGAAATATTGGCGGGATATTTATAGTCATCCAATTTATCATATAAAAACGTTAATTGGAATTATTTAGTGGTTTTGCACAGTCCCCCCTTACATTTCTAAACAAATACAGAAGGTTATTAAATAATGCTCCATTTTAACCGGTACTTAAGTATTACCATTTAAGGCTAATCTTTAACCTGTGTTGGTACTAAACACGCCAACTTCGCTTTTAATTCTGATAAGTTAAAAGTTCAAAAGTGGATAGACACGAAACTTTTTACTAAGAAAACAACACCTTTGTATTACCCGTAATTAACATTTTCTGTTTTCTGAAAGTTCAAACATTGAATACTACAAAGTAGGTTACAAAAGCTGTTTATTTTCTGTTCATAAATGATACAAAATGAAAAATTATACGTAAAATGTCAAAAGACAAGACAGTGAAAACTCGATCTTTCAAAGAAATTACGTGGGAGCCCTGTGAAAACCTTTCATCTAAAATGAAATTAAATTTTAATGGCACTATCCTTTTCTCGCCAGTTTCTGAGCGACACAGAGAAATGAAGTAGCCTTCAAGGCCTGTCTCATGTCAAAAACAGTTCGTCAAAAAGTACGGAAAAGGTTAAAACAAAATGACATTTTATCAGCTAAAATGATTATAGAAAAGTCACACAGAATGCTGTTGAAGTTATTAGAAATAAAATATTACAGCTTGAAAAACCAATAAACATGCTTTAGAGTGACGTCATTTTACTTCTCGTTTTTTCTCAGCAAAAAAAAACCTTTTCATTTGGAATAGGGTAATCATGCTAAGAATTCATAAAAAATAACAAATCCGCCATCTTTGAGAGTCAGCCATATTAAATTTAAAATGCATTGTCATCCAAACTAAACATGTATGCAAAATTTCAGCTCAATCGGAAACCGGGAAATGGGTCAAATTTACCTTCTAAGATTTTTTACATAGGTAACTATGTAAAAAATCTTAGAAGATAAATTTTGGTGAAGCCAATAAAAGCGTGTTAAAATACGAAGCGCTTGTCTAGATCCTCTTGACCTAAAAGTTAGAACAAACACGACTAACCGTCTCCACTAGTTTGTTACAACACTTTGACAGTTAAAAAAATTGGTCAGCAAAGGCCTCATTAATGGCCTCGAGCGAAACGAATTGCGACGCAAATAACGTCAAAAGACACACCTGACGTTTTCCCTTTGCGTGAGAACCGTCGCTCTCCAAGACATGTCGCGGTGACTCATGCTATGTTCAACACAACTTTGTTTTTTTTTTTTTCGCTGACGCTATTGCAGCAGATTCGTGACTAGGGCATGCGGAACCCGATTGTTCCCGGGTGTTACTATGGGACCGAAACCGGGTTCTGCATGTCCTATTCGTGACCTCTTGGATTAGAATTCCTCTCACATTCCTTAAAACCTTGCTTATCATAATCTTATCTCTTCAATTAAACATACACAAAGTACTTAAAACCAGTGATACGACTAACCCAATTCTTAAAAGTAACCACAACTAGTGCGACAGAATATCGACAGCATACGATTATCGCATTAATTGGTACATGTAGCCGTCTAGCCATTATCTAAATAGATTTTATAATTAGTTCCAATAGACAGGCTGTGTTGATTTATCCAAGTCGTTGATTGGAATCCTGAGTGCAGTGAGAGATTTGAGCTCACCCTTGACGAAAATACTTTCCCCTAGGAGAATACTCTACTTACTCGAGGTGGTAAAAACCAAAAATATTTTTGAAATAAAAAAGGTTTTCGTTCGATTTTTCTCGTGAGGCTACAAATTCAAATCACTACCAAATATTAAGAGATTATGTCTTCGTAAGCACCAGACTAAAGACACGATGGCTTGTGTCAAAATCATACACCTTGAAAGGTGATGAATACTATACGATGGCTGTTAAAAGAGGACTTGCTAGCACCGACAAATATCAGTCAGGTTATGTGTTTTGTGCAGGAGAACGTAAAATAGTAGATTTTATCATAAGGGAGCAAGATAATATTTTTACGGCGAGGGCGCTTTTTTGAATCCAGAGTGAAGTGAGGGATTTTAGAGTAGAATCCCGAGCGTAGCGAGGGATTCTTTAGTAGAATCCTGAACGTAGCGAGGGATTCAAAGTACGTCGTACGTCGAGTGATATCTCTACTTTTCATCACCCACTATGAGAAAATAAATGGTGCCTTATATTTTATTCAGTATCACATGAAGAACTCATTTTTCAAAACAAAACCATGAATTTCTAACAATCCGTGAAAATTGACGAAAATGCGGGCTGTAGTTCGCGATTTTTAATTTATTTCTTTTTTTTTATTCAGCCGGCGGCGCGACTATAGGCCGTCGTACCAGCCAGTCTTTATTCAAACAATATTTGCCTTCGATTTCTTTGGCGCTGAACACTAAGATGATCCAAATTCAAAAAGTGCGCGGCAAAGATAATTGCGGCGCACTTATAAAGAGGATGAAAAACTCATTACTGCCCGCTAAAAGTTTCTTATAGAAAACACCACCTTTGGGCGCACTTAAAGGCGAACCAAGTCGTCCTTTTCGAATAGATGGGATGAAAAGAGTTTTCTTTTATTATTATATGCATGTTAAATCTGACCGTCAGCTGCATCCAGTTACGCTGTGATAACAGTAGAAGCCGACCTCAACATAGTTGAGAAAAGGCCAGGCACATGATAATTATGAGCAAGAGGACATTAATAATCATTAATTTCTCACCGCTAACATAGTTCTTAAGTACTCTTTTACTAACCCTTATTGACCTTGTTGTTCGCAATAAACAATTATTTGATTTGATTAATATTACTAATGGAGACTGTTTACCTACTTCCAATTTTTTATCGTGACTTAATTTTTTGACTTTATTTTTTTAGGTCTGTTTAAGCAAATTATTTTGACAACCCAAAATTATTTGATAAATGATTAAAGCCTGACATATTTACAAGCCACGTGAAGGTAACATTCACACCTCCATAATTAACTATTACTTTTAAAATGTTAAGGCAATAAATAAGACGTAACAGCATAAGCCATTATGAGATGATTAATAGTTTTTTTTTTAAGATTAAGATTATTTTATAGTTTAAAATATATTCATTAAATTGTTGTTGTGTCTTATAACATCTATTGTTAGCTTCGATTGTTAGTTTTTTTTTTCAGCTTAGCGATGCTCCAGGATTTTTTTATTTGAAAATGTCAATAGATCAGTAGTTAGTTAAAATTTGCAATTAATATAAGTACAGGAACTTCCTCTTTAAAAAGCAGATGACAAACTTCCATGATTTGCTAACTAAAAATCATTCTATCAGTCGCTCAATACCCTAAACCGATACCTAAGGTAATATTGTGAGTTCAACGCACAATATGCAATAAATCGCCAACACACAAAGGGCCAGTAAATCTCCGCAGCAACGCAACACCAATCATAGCCCGTCTTGTTACAGTATAGATAGGTTCAGTAGACCGGCTCCTCATGAAATGAGCGAAAACACACTGACGCACATACAGACGCGTATATGTCAATCTCTGACAGTTTAAGCCTTGACTTTCACTAGACTAGCCAGTGTCATAAATTGTCAACGATGATGGAAAAGTGAAAAAAAAAATGCATTAGCTTGACAGGAGGTACCGAAAAATTTCTTCAATTCTCGAGTAGTGGTAGAAATAAGTTTTGACGTGAAAACGTCTTTTATATCGATGAACACCGGCTGCACGCACGAAAAAGTGTCACGAATCCTGTGATCAACGCCCAGCCCAAACCCTTGGACCTAGAAAACTTGAACTTTGCACAGTGGTTCCCTTTATAATGTAGACAAGGAATAAGGAAGGATTTTTCGAAATTCAACCCTTAGGGGACTTAAATAGGGGATGAAGGTTTGTATGAAAGTCCGTCAGTTTTAAAGTTAGGATCATAAAATTTTGTGTTTAGGCTGACGATTAAAAATTAATTTATATGTGTCTCAGCGTTTTTGATAATTCCATCCCCAAAGGGTTAAAAAAGGGGATGAAAATGTGTATAGAAACTCCTTAATTTTCGAAGTAAAAAAACCACAAAATTTAATAACTAGGCTAGGCTAGGATTTTATTTTTTAATATCTAGGCATATGGTTGGAAGCTAACGCAAAGGTGTTGTTAGAATTTCAATCCTTAAGGGGGTGAAAAGGGGGATGAAATTTTGTTTTTTATGTTAAAATCACATAAATCATGAAAAACGACGTTGTCACGTAAAATTATCGTCCGTAAACCGACTTTACAGACAACCATTTTTAATCTGACATGGTCACTAAGACTATCATAAACACTAAAAACAGGATATTTACCATGTTTTGTGGTAGCGGTACCTAGCGCGTAAAACGTATAAGGAAGGGGGTAGATCGATTTGACTGCTCATATAACACTTACCCGCAATAACTTTAGTTTATCCGTGATCATGGTGCTTGCAAAATAAAATAACGCAAAATATCGGGAATTCAAAACAAATTGTTAACATAGTAAAAATCACGTGTATTAATATTGGTAGACAAATTTGAAACGCTTTTAAAGCGATAGATGTAAGTCGAGGAATGACAACCGCGAGAATGTCATTAGACCTGAGAGCCTACTGCCTAGACGTGTCTCAGATCTGCGTGAGTTTTACTTGTTGCCCGGAGCAGACTTTCTGATGCGTACTTATTTAATGATTACATCAGCAACGGTTGCAACATCTAATTCGCCAAGTAATTCCGCAGCTCTTTCCATTTTGCTATCTGAGATCGCAACAATAGCGGCCTTGACATTAGCTTACCTGGACCACTTGACTGCATTGTTACAAATCGTCACGTGATTTTTGAATTTTGGATAAGTCTTGCAACAAAAAAAGAATTAATTAGATGGAGCAACTTATCTTGATTTTTCCTTCACACAAAATTGGGAAACTTGGAGGAGGAAAACTGTATGTTTATGATAAATATATTTATCATACTGATAGTAACATATACAGTCTATCCACAAGTATCGCGTAGACGAACCGACGGACTTCAAACATTTTCTGGGACAGACTGGTTGTGAAACACAGAGAAAACTGGTGTTGTGGCGCAAAACCTAATTTTTAAGCAACTGAGTCTACATTAACTAAAAACTCAGCATAACCGTATACGACTGTGTAGGTTTTACCCCAAATACACATTCAACACAACAAATCAATTCCAAACACGATACAATGAATTTGGCAGTCGACACTGTATTTGGACATTTACCAAGCGTCGATCCGGATTTGCATTCTAATGTTGACAAGCCAAATATTCACAATAATGAAACGCATAACAGTACTAGTGAATTAACTTTTTACAATTTCAACCTGAACATTGATGAATGCGTACCTAAATGTTAAAACTACTAGCAGCTTGTATGCATCTCATGAGAAGATCAATGTCTGACTTAGATACGAAATGCGAACTCCTTTGTCAAAAGCAGATTAAGTCAATGTCGTGATTGCAAACAAATCGTTACTAAGAGCCGCAATTAGTATTGTGTACTAGTCAGTCTCACGTACAACAAATTTAAGGTCGTTTAAGATAATCTGCTGTAGAACAATATGGTTACAACGTTAGTCTTTCTTGGGATTATATTGTAATGATTAACATTGTTGATAACTTTATGGGAAACTATCATTGTGGAACCCATGGTTTTAACCTAGATTATACCATTCTGGCAAGGTAATTAATTGTAATAGAATACAACAGTCATTAAATCTATTGGCCTTTATGACCAACGATACGTTAACAAAAATTTGGTTGTTTGGCGGCTGCACCATGTCTATCGTTTTCTTTTACTAAGGAACAAATAAAACCAATTCTTTTTTCAGAATTTAATTTTGTTGGCCCTCTTAATAATTAAACTGGAATTCAAAACTAAACACTATAACTACTATATTTAAAAGATATTTCCGAAAGAATGAACAATTAATTTCGTTTATGTTTTCGTTTATGTATTTTGTTTTTTTAGTATTTCCATATGATAACCGGGTATAAAACCCAAACGTTTTCTGGCATATGTAGGATTTTTTGGATAATGGGTAGTGTCCCTTAAAATTTGTATTCTATCACCAAACCGTTCCTTGAGCATTTGAACAAAATCTCTTGTTTCCCCTACCGCTGTTGTTTCCCAAGTTGACAGGAAAGAGCAGTGTAGACAACCTGGTTTGCCATTGCGCTTTGTAGTTGTAGCGACGCTAGTAGTAGTAGTAGACGTAGTTTTGGTAGGTGATTCTAAAGTATCTTCAGGGATTGTGTTTTCATCATTATTTAAAACATTTGCATCAGTTATAAAAGTTTCATTAACAGTAGTTATGTTTGTTGGTGTATCAACATTAGTAATAACAGTTTTTTCAGTGGATTGAGTGGTTGCTGAGGCTTGTGTAATAATTTCAGTGGTTTGCCGAGTGGTTTTAGTTTCCTCTGTTGTCATCGTTAATGTCGTCGGAGCTACAAAATTAGTAGAAGTATCAGTCTTGTCTTTATTCGTTTCAGTATTTTTTTTAGTACTTCTTACTTTAGTGGTTTCAGTTTTAGTTCCTCTAGTACTTTTAATTGTGCTTACCTTAGAAGGAGTCGACGTGGTTGTCATAGGAGTTGTGTCCGCATTAGCGCGGTCACTTTGGGTACACTGTGCTTCACATACTTTAGTATCTACTTCAACGTACGCTGAAATCAGAAAATATTAAAAAACATAACCTTAGTCAACACTGATCTTTTTCATTATTTAATCTTTTATGTTCTTACTTGCATTATTTTCGCAATTGTATTCGTGTAAATCACAGTCATCTAAAAACAATCGGTGACTGGAGTCGGCTTCCATCTTACCACAAACTGCTGTCCATGTGTGGTTGCAAACTTTTGATGCGGTGCATTCATCAAAATTCTGTAAGGGTATATGAATAAGTGTGAAGAAGCACTGTTCATTTTAATAACATACATAGTAGTATTTTTAGGTAATAATACCCCGATGAAATGATTGATTGTTGGTTGAAAGAAAAGACAATCTGAAATGAAACATATTTTTTAGTATTTCCGTAAGAGTGATTGACAAATCCACACAAGTAAAGATTGTAAATAAGTTTAATTGTGTATCAATCACTTACTTAGAGCTATAAGAAGTTCAACAAACATTTTGCGATTTTATTTCTTTTTTCTTTATTCATTGTTGACCAAGTTTTCATTTACCACATTTAATTCGTTATAACATTTTAAATGAATGTCATGTAACAAACAGGTTTGTTCTATTTGGTTATTATGTAATTCAGAAAACGTATCGCTGGCAATTTTTTGTATAAAATCGCTGTAAACCATTCGTAACCTTATTGTACCTAACCGTGAAGAATTTAATCCTGTTTGATTGTGAAATGTTTCAGCATTTTTATTGCGTGTGATAAAATACACGAGTGAAATTGCTTTGATAAGTTTAGGTAAGGTGATTGCAGCAATTTGTGTTTTCTTCGTCATATTTCCCTTGATCTTGGTAATAAAACTGATGGCTCGACTAGATCTCCTTTTAAGTTTAAGTAGAAAGATATAATTACTCGTTTTCGTATAAGTATCAAAGGGATTTGATACTTATAC
The DNA here is from genome assembly GCA_963853795.1 of Xestia rhomboidea. Taxonomy (NCBI): domain Eukaryota; kingdom Metazoa; phylum Arthropoda; class Insecta; order Lepidoptera; family Noctuidae; genus Xestia; species Xestia rhomboidea. Next base: position 11,214,936 of record OY970778.1, read on the forward strand.
ATATTTTTATTACTATTATAGAGTTGTAGATTATCTAAATAGGGTTATTTACTGTCTAGATCTAAGTATCCACTAATGAATTTTCAGCCCTCGAAACAATTTTTTTTTTTAAAGATAACTAATCAAGAAGTCTACTGAAGTGGGATTCCTTTTCAGAAAAAAATAATATGCAGTCTAGTTAGAATTCTATTGAATTGAAAAAGAACGACGAACATTTTCAGAGCTTCTTCATTTCAATTTAGATTATAACTTTACTAGCTGTTGCCCGTGGTTTTGTCTGCCTGGACCAGAATAAATATTCTGTGTTAATCTAGGTTGTAAACTATCTGTGTGTCCATCCAAATCTGTTCAGTCGTTTTAGCGTTATTGATTAACAAACATCCAAGCACACAAACTTTCATTTTATGATGGTAGGATGATTCGAATTAAACATTTTGTTGAACAGTCGAATCTCCTTGATACACAGTGACACAGTGGAAGGGGACATTAGGGTAATAAACTTTTACCATGGCTTCAGAAGAATCATTATTCTAGACACCGGTAGGTTGAAAATTTACGTCGATTTGAAAGAAAGCCGCTGTTCAATTTTCACCCTTTGAAACCTACAAGCGTTTTGGAATTCCTGTTTTGCATTTTTTTATACCATCGAGCGCTGGTGGGTAATTATGCAGTGAATCCATGGTAAAAGTGTTAACGGATACACATTATTTTAATATTTATTTAGATACCTAAGTATTTTTTTATAATTCGAAGACATGTGACATCTACCAATCCGCACTGGGCCCGCGTGGTGGATTTTAGCCCATTCCCCCTCATAGGGTGGAGGCCTGTATCCCAGCAGTGGGAACATTAATAGGCTGATGATGATGATGACGATAAGTATGTAAAGTATCCACTGAGTAACAGTGCATTGTCACAAGACTTGTAATTATACGCTGCTGGTTACTCCAAAAAGTCAGAATCGAGATCCGTAGTGATGATAGAGCCTTTCCGTGTTGGAGCTTTATATCCTTTAATGACCTTGTATAACAATTTTCCATGTTTCCAGACTGTTATATTTTTCAGAATTACCGTCCCAATTGTTCCCGTTCGAAGAACCTGTATATGTACAATAGCTATTTAGTCACCAAGGGGAGTAAGGCATAGATTACCAATCGAGTCTACATTTGAGGCGCGACGCGGCCCTCCGGCCGTGAACCACACGAGTTTAGTAATCTGTACTTACCCCCGAGTAATATATACTGCTTTATACTACACTTGCTTACAACGTCATCAAACTTAAAAAAAAAACGCTTTAGTAATGGATTACTACCCTGATTTTCAGGGCAGTAATGAAGGGCCTGTGGACGGTGAGCTATGGGCTAGCTTGCCGTCTGTCCGTCTCATGACGGCAGGCCGCGTCGACGGCGCGTTCGTGTTCCACGCGCGCCTCAAAAAGAGTCAGCAATAGGGAAGGGTTCCGCAAGGGCCGAAGCCTGCCGGGGCTGCGGGACTGTTCGCAAGAGATACCGCGCCCCCGGAACACAAAGGGCGATGAAGGAACATGGATGGGTTTTAGTCAGTAAAAGTCTGACACTCCCTCCTGCTCCGCCAAGAGCGGGAGGAGTCATACGATGATTTCCCATCCGAAAAAAAAAAGGGCAGTAATGAAATTCCATACAATATAACTGCCTAGATTTTTGAGAAGGTTTAATGACCAGCTTTCAAGCCTTTTAGTGGGGTAGTAAGTGTACCAAACACTTACTAAGCAAGTGTAGTATAATATTTATTTTTTCACTATATTCGTAAACTACTGGCTCGTTGGTCTAGTGTTCGTAAGCTCGATTGCTTAGCATGAGGTCCTGGGTTCGATTCCCAATTCGGGCAAAGTGTTATTGGGTTTTTCCATCAGAAATTTCTCAGTAGCAGCCACGGAGTCTGGATTTGCGCCCGGTTGATAGCAATAGGCTCGCCCCCTATTACATGGGACTTAATCATAACTGGCGAAATGTGTTTTGCTAAAAATGCTATTAGATATACCTCTGCCTAACCTTTCGGGAATTACAGACGTGATGTTATGTTATTCGTACACTAAAACCAGTTATGTTAAAAAAACAATTAGTTGGTTTTTTAATTCGAAAGTGTGCCGTCGAAGCTTCCAACTTCTTGTTATGGACAACTTTAACTATGAAAACAACCGAAAAACACACAAAAAAAGCAGATTTTCCATACATTTTGTCGATTTTAGATATGAAGATGTTTGTATGGAACAGCATTTTTTTCTAATAATATTTTTATATGCTTTTAAAGTTCGTTGACTTCTCTATTTCACGTTCTTCAAAAATAAACTTCGAGGACCTAATTTAGCAAGCATAATGTTTCACGTGATTTTTTGTACAAAATGAAGCCAATGAGATAAAAACATATAAAAAAAGATTATTTTTATCTGGACAAATACCTGTGTAGTTGGTTTGGCCGTAGTGCGTTTAGTGGTCCATTTCATGGTGTGTTTTTTAGCCTCTTTCTTTGTTTTAGCTGGAGTGTGACCATAAAATTTCGCTGGAAGCTCTAAGGTGGGCCAATACTGATAGAGTGTTGGCCGTGGCAAGTTATTTATCTTTTTTTTACAAGGAGCACAATTGGTTGTGTCATCTGTCCAAGGCTTGTAACTCCCCGTCTTCCACGGTGTATACCTCCTTCTGTCTTTCCAATGTGTGGTTAGAACCTTAGTAGATGTTTGTGTAGTTGCCTTTGTGGTCTTGGCTGGGGCTCTCCTCTCTGGAGTATACCGCAACACTCTTCTACCGTCAGCGTAGTAGATATAGAAGCCTTGAACTCTAGTCATTAGCGATGGAACGCTTGCACAGGTCACGACGAAACAATCCGAATAATTCGTATAATGATAACCTGGAATCCACAAGGGCCACAAGCAACATGATCAAGTGACACAATTAAAGAATTAAAGAAAGAAAGCGAAAGAAAATGAAATATACTATTCTATTCTTGGCACAAGTCACCACGACGCGTACACGTCCGTGTGGCTTCACACGAAAGGCATGCTATTTTTCGGGTTTTTGCACAAAGAAATTCTCAATAGCACCATGGATCAGGTGGAGATTCATTGAAGACTCTGACCTGGAGTGTAAATGAGTGGAAGAAGTAGTACTGTTCCACACACTTAATATCTTGTCCTGTGTTCCCTGTTTTGTTTGTTCATTACGGGATGGACGGTACTGAAGGCATCAAACTCGTGGCTCAGTTCTAGGCCGACACAATTTAGATTGCCATCGACCCGCTAAGAAAAACCATGGATAAACTTGCTTTGATAGCAAGTTTCTCCATCCCTCAGTGGTTCTTACATAACAGGTCAAATATGAGAGTTGGTTAGGTATAAATAAGCTAGATAAAGTCACAATAACACACCTAGAATTAAATCCTGTGGAACGCACACAGTTCTTTTAAGCTTGCTAGTCTTTGCACTATAGGTACTTACTCACATTATTGTCACAATTATACTCGTACATATCGCATTCATCTGTAAAAATTCTATGATGCTTCTTAATTTCATAATAGCCACACTCTGGAATCCATGTGTGATTGCAAATGTCAGCTAGAACACACGCGTCCAGATCCTATAAAAGAGCATGGTTGTTACGGAGTGTCAAAAGCCTTACCAAAGTTCAAATTCAAGTCATGTTACTTAGAAACTAGGTGGTAGAGATTAGAAGAGCAGTCACTCCATGTAAATAGTAGACTGTTAGGACTGGAATGTAATTTGTTCATTTCAAATCCACGGGCGTTGGCTTAAATAAATAAAATCATTTAGTTCAAGTCCGAAACCCATATAAAACTAAAATAGATAGACACAAACAAATAAATTAATTGAAATGTCAGAATTACATTAAAATTACGTTAGAAACCTTATTGAATTAAACTAGAATTAAATTAACAAGTAAAAAGTACAAATACACAATCACTTCAGAATAATAAATGTCAAAATAAATTATCATATTATTAAAATATTAATTACAAAATGTGGAATTACAAGAAAGAAGTTTAAATGTCAAATCAAAAATGCAAAAAGGCTTAAATGAATGCAACTTAACACTAGTATTTAACACGGAGTGTGACTGCCTATCTGGCTCCGCATCCCCCGTTGAACGGCATCGACCAATGTGTCGTAAACCTTATACCCCTTGGTAAGACTGCATAATGAAATGGAATGAAATGGAATGAAATGATGTGTATTTTTGCAAATAGGTTTTTATAAACACTTTTAGGAACACGTCTTTTTTTTTTAAAACTGGGTGGGGCCGGTGTTTCGTATCCGACTACTCTGAGAAGAAACAGCCGAAAGAAACTCAGAAGTCATAGTTTGTTTTAAAGTCCAGACAATCTTGTTCAACTCACATGAGAAATATGCAGATTTGTGTCAAAGATGGTTAATTATCAGACTTTGTTTTATGTTGTGGTCCAAGATTTATTAACAATAATTATTCCTTCATTTATTTTACTTAAACAAATTATTGAACATTTTTTAATATTAAAAAAAAATTGTAGCCCATCGGCTTCAGGAACAAGTTCCAGTTATTTCTTATTATCATACTTTATTCCAATTGTATTCATAAGCAAAACGAAGCATTTAACCGACTTGGGATCCCCCAAGTCGGTTAAATGCTTCAAAAAAATTTCAATGTTGGTAAAGGGGACTACAGGAGCTAAACGCGAGTTTTATAATGCAAAACAGCATATGATTCATTGCAATAAACAAAACTATATTTATTATACCGATATTTTTCAGGATAATACACACATCAACATTGTCTAGGGATATTTTGGATTTACTCAATTTACTCAAAATTTATTGAAAATAACATACAACATGTATATATTTTTATAAAGCCCATTTATCAGACTACACTCCAGAATAAAAGAAAACGATTTTTTTTGGGTAAACAAGTTTTTATTTAAATAAAGAAAAATGTGAAATAATGGTAAACCTAACAAAAAATGTGTTTCTCAAGAAAAAGTGAAAAATAAGGAAGAAATAATCTGTTTTTAACAGTTATGTGAAAAATCAGTAGTCAGTAACACCACCCATGACGTTAGTAACCGTCCTGCAACGATTTTTTATGCTTTGGATTAAGTTATCCAAGTCTTGCTGCGGTATATTGTCCCAGGTCCGGCTAAGATTAAAAAAAAGTTACTCTTCCGTCGCAATTTTTGCAGGGAAATTCCTCAAAGCCCTTCTTTGGAGCATGTCCCACGCGTGTTCTATGGGGTTTAGGTCAGGCGATTGAGCGCGCCAGTCTAAGACCAATACGTCGTGCTCCTGCAACCAGCTCGTCACCACTCTCGCTGTGTGCGGACGGGCGTTATCGTGCATGAGCGTGAATTCTTGGCCCATTTGTAGTCGATGGGGGTAGATAATTGGTACTAGAACCTCGTTACGGTATTTTTCAGCCGTCATGGTGTTTTTGATCCAAACGAGGTCTGTTCTTCCACCAACACGAATTCCCGCCCAAACCACAATTGTCCTGCCGTGGTATGACTGGACTTCCTGAGGATGTTGCAGACGGCTCTCACGACCAGGAACTCGCCAAACACGTACTCTACGTGTATCGAGATGGAAACCAAACCGAGACTCATCGGTAAACGGCACTACAGACCACTGGTTATCTTCCCAGAGCTAATGTTCACGAGCCCACTCTAGTCGTCGTCCACGATTTCCTCGGCGTAGTGCTGGAGTACGAAGCGGTCTACGAGCATGAAGGTTAGCTTCATGCAGCCATCTCCGCACAGTTTGGTCACTCACAAGCAACTGGTGCTCTGACTGGAGCCTCTGAACCAACTGCATGGCCGTAACATTTGGTTGTCTTCTCGCGGGAACTTGCAAAAATCGGTTTTGTCGCTGAGTGGTTATGCGCTTCCCGCCTGGGTGTCTTTCAGCCACTTCACCAGTAGCACGATAACGTGACCATAACCTTGATATCACGTTTTTTCTTGTTCCAATCTCCTCAGCAATACTCCGTTGAGTAGTCCCAGCTTGGAGCATGCCTACTACCCTTAAAATTTCCTCTCTCGTTAAATGGCGCCGCTGCATGATGCACACAATAACATTAATTTGAAATTAACCGATAACTTGTTAAAAAACCTAAATTTGACACAAAAAAATAGCCAAAAACTACTGTAGGTAAATTAAACTTTCGGACTTCACTACCATTATGCCGCGTAATTCTTTTGTTTTTAATTTATTTTTCAAATTCAAATTTAGAATCATTCAAAAAGGTTTACAAAATAAGCTTTCTTGAAAAGAATTTAAAACTGGCCAGTATTTTTTGAGTTTAAGAACTTTATACAAAATATCCCTAGACGGTGTTGATGTGTGTATATGCTAGTATGATATTGTTTAGAAAACATAATACCTACAACTAATATTACTGGATAAAAAAAAACCACGAACTTATCTCTAAAAATTTCTTTTAACGAGTAAAAACCATACTAAAATACATGCGATCATTCTGATTTTTTGGCAAATAATTCTACAAGCAACATATTAGCATCATAGTGTTTCATTTTTTTAGTCCAATCAATAGATTTTTGTAAATCGCAAAAAAACCACCCATTTCGCACTATTCGGCAGTGACAGACATTATAACAACCACTTTGAAGTGCAAGCTGATTAGAACTTTATTCTAACAGTATTTCAAACGAAGTTAGAGAAACTATATTTGTGGTGGACAAATAGAGTTTCTAATTTAGCTCCTGTAGCCGCCTTAATGCTTTGTCGTGATAAGTAGATAGATAGCAACCTTACCGGAATAAAATGTTGTCTCGATCTCAGAGGAATAAATACGATCACTGAAAATTTTATAAATATTAAAAAAAAGTTAAGTATATATTGTTTTATCTCGTCTGTGTCTATAGATTTATACAAGGTGTAAACAGACTGCTTGGTTTCGTGAAGAAAGCCGTCAACCAAAGTAAAACAAAAAATTGAAACCGATACGGTATTTATGCTGAATATCTATAAAGTTTTTCAATGTAGGCCTTAAAATTTTATATTCTCATCAATAGATATTTACCATCTTTTAACAGGTCTATAACCTATCTAGTACATAAATATCCTTACTACAGAATAAAAAATCTCTTCTTACGTGCCAGAAAGCTCAGTAAATTTACCATTTTCATTCACTTTAACATTCTTTCATCGTTCTAAACCATATTCTTTTATATTAAAAGAAAATTGAATAAAAAATACATTTATGGCACAATATATTTCAATTTTAAATTTAATATGACAAGTATTAAGTATAATCGATTTTTCAGAATGTAAAATAAAATAAAAATGAAACCCGTTTTCCTTGGTCACGGCATCACGCGTGAATGGCTGGACCGATTTCACTAATTCTTTTTTTGTTGTATTTGTTATTATAGTTTACATTATTATTAATATTAGTGAGAAAATTAACTTTATTTAAATATCAACTTCACATGAAAAAAAAATAAAATAAACTAAGATAACTAACTTAAACTAAAAACTTAAAAAATGGCGTCAAAAAACTCCTCCTCAACGCTGTCAACAGGTAATGTCCCCAAGAGACTGGCGGAATTACCACGCTGTATGGCAACGCTAAGCCTTTGGCCAAGGTAAAAGCCAGCCCTAGGGTCACGGGAAGTGTCAACTAAACGTTTGGAAATTTCCTTGAAAAGGCTGTGAGCGCTCGGACCCCACGGTCCTAGAGTTTCAACCCCAAACGGCTCGAAAATATAGTTACCAATAAGGTTACTATACTTTCGCCGCTTGAGGTTCTCCGCTGCCGCAGCGGCAGCCCCTGCACAGCACGATGAACTAGGAAGATGGGAAGGCGCAAGAGTATCGACACATGTAGCATCCCACACTAAAGGCCTACCCATCTTCCATGGAAACAAAGACATGCCGTCCGGTCTCTTGCCATCGTCGCGTGCCAAGCCATTGGGTTCTAATAAAGCTGGAACGCCGACGGTGACAAGAGATCGACGGATGATGTCATTTAAATTCGCGTGCCGTGCAAAACGGCCCGCACTTCGGCTGCAAGACAGGCCGTGGTGTCCGAGGCTGTTGACAACTTCACCACAGTGACAGCGATGAGGAGAACAGCATGGGGCGCCTAGGCGTAGAGCAACAGCGAGGCGGAAAGTGGTGTCGTCGAGCAACGTGCCTATGCTCGACGACGGTAGTGCGTGAAGCCAAAGACCCGATTCCCACTCACCCACAGCCAGCAGGCGCGCACGCTCAGCAGTAGTAGCAGACGTGTTCAGTAGATTTATCTGAACTACTTTGCAGAGCGGCTCATCCCACCGTCTCTGGGAAAATGGGTGGTCGGGTTCTTCAGAATTCGGGCAAGCGAGTTTCCAAGCGTTGATAGCCTCGGAGAAGCACGGCACATCAAAATCAATCAGTGTGGAAGCCAGGATTTTCCTGATTAATTTCTCAGTGCCGTGGACCGAGGATATAAAAGCCGGTAAACTAATACTAGAAATTTTGCGGACACCGAGCCCTCCCATACGAATGGGAAGAGTAGCTAGGGTCCAGGCTCGGTCGTCCAAGGCCACATTTAAAATGGATGATAAAGTATTTCTGATAATTTGATCCATTTTGTCTAAAAGATGAGTGTGCTTCCATAAAGAACAAGCACGTAGGAAATATGTTAATTTAGGGCCAAAACAGCAATAACGGATAATGGTAATGGCCGAATGCATGTTAATTTGTTATTATTAGGAGAAGGTTCTTACGAAAAAAATATTAAGAAAATCTCTCAGAAATATTGAAAAATATACATTTAATTTTGCATATTTAAAAAAACGCGCGTAACGAATGTCAATGTCATTCACAGCCATAGACTATATTGAAAGAGCATTGTTTGTTCGGAAACGTGGTTACTTAATTAAATTCGAGCACCATTTGTTCGGAAACGTGGTTACTTAATCAAATTCCTGTCTCTCTTATATATCGCAGACGAAGTTGCGCGGGTCAGCTAGTGTAAAATAAAATAAAAACTGTTTACGAACGTTTACAACATAAAAATACAGTAAAATATTGTAAATAGGAAAAAAGCTAAACACTAAACGATTTTTGATAAAACAAGGTTTACAATCGCTCCATTTAGAACACTAGCTAGCATTTAGCTGCATCTAGTTAGACTGGAAGCCAACCCCAAAACAGTTGGTAAAAGGCTAAGCAGATGATGACAAGAATATTTAATTTCTGTTATTACAAACGTCGGCAGCTTGGCAAAACTGCTAAAATTCAAGTATTTACACATCAAAATCTCATCTCAGAATAAAATCAAATCAAATGAAGGCCTTACTTTTCGTAGTTCTACTACTTCTAACTCACATAAGTTCATTAGAAGAAAATTACAACGCTTAGTAACCCTTGCTACTAAGGTAATTATGATTCTCACAAATTCTAGTGCCCTAGAGAGTGATCCACTACACAATGATAAGGATAATTTTAGGCGCACTTTAATGTTTCCAATTTGCGGCCAAGTTACTATTTCAGCGCATTTTCTGCTTGTGCATGCACTTACCTGCGTTTTACTGATATACCTTTGACTCAATGTCAAAGGTTTATCAGTAAAACGCGGAGTAATCACTGAGAAATCGGTGTGCATACATGAAATAAAAGATGCTATGCCGAATACATGACCCTTTCCCTTTTAAGGAGTCGGTTAAAAGTAGGTCCGAGGTATAGGAGCGCAGCAGGCTAAGTTACAAACGATTCGTATCGATTCTCTTTCTACAATCGTAAACGTTAAGTCACGTGGTCAAAACAAACGAATAGAAACTTCGTAGACAATTAAGTTTACATCGATCAAGATGATAGAATGAAATGTATTCGTTTCTACAATCGTGATCGCTACATCACATTTAAATCGTAGCCAACTTTAAATAATAAATAAATTTATTTCATAAAAAAAGGAGATTGTAGTACATGAGGCATACACAGAGTTATACATATAGGTTTGTACAATGTCAATCACAATCTGGTGGGTGAAGTTCTGTTTTTCTAGCTAGGTTATAGATTATCCTGTATTAGGTAAGGATTAACAGTCCCTATCCCTTACAAAAGTTACAAAAAACTAGTACAATATCTTTTCTTTTATACTACAATAATTTTAATAAGTAATTGAATACGTGCAGGTGTGTGTGTGTTTGTGTGTGTGTGATTGTGTGTGTGTAAGTGATATGTGCGTGTGTGTGAGTGTGTATGTGATGTAGTTTCTATTCGTTTGTGTTGACCACGTGACTTACGTTGAAATGATGTCATTCCCATACATTTGGTTAGTTTTCTATTAGCGTTAACGATCGTAGATTGTCAACTTGGCTAAGCCTACAGGCATTTTATAATATTTCATAGCCCGGGATATTCTATTACTCCACAACATTCATAGGAGTCCCAGGAAACCATTTCTGCTTCCACAAATTTTTGTTAGGTTGGTAACAAACTAAATGAAAGCATCGCAATACGTTTAGCTTTCACGTAAAATTCCTAGTGTCTGGAATAAATCTGCCATTACTTTAAAGATTATGTTCCTAGTATCTAAGCTGGTAGTTCAGCTTCTTAGTGTGTCTTCTGGAACTTGTTGAAGTTTTGCACGCCGATGGAATTACGTTTTAGGAACACTATAGTCTCTTATTAAATATTTTTAGAATATAATTTATATAGTATAAATAATATCTACCTGTCTACCTGAATAGTCAGAAGTCAAAAGTCTACATCCACTCTTACCAAGGGGCATCCTATTCCCCAGTTATGTTGGGTTGTCGAGGTCAGATAGACAGTTGCTTCATGTAAAATACTGGTATTCAGCAGCATCCGGTTGGACTGCAACTCAAGATTTTCGATCAAAGTATATTGATGTTTTGACATTTACACACTTACCATAGCTCTACGTACATAACAAACCAGTAAATCGATATACCTTCATCTAACCAAGGTCAAACTGACCTTAACAACGTCCATACACGTTGCAACACTGCGTTCATTCACTGACAACACCGAGGAATGTTCTAGAGACATTAGAAAAGGTCAATATGTCGTCGTAAACATTATTTGATTGTAACGGATGGTACTGTTTACGTAAAAAAAGGTTCGATGTTGTTTATAACTGGCTAGCTTTTGTCCACGTGTTCGCTCATGGTGGGCGAAAATGATCCCACGGAAACTACCGGGATACAAAGTATCTATTTTACGTCCTAATCCAGGTCATTCCAATCTATTCTTGTGCTTTTGATTGCAGAGGCTAACATAAAATAGGCTATTCCTTATAAATATAACTCTGTTAAGAAAAACGGTAACTAATCACAAATAAACGGCCGCTTTATAGCTATTTATTCACCAAGGGGAGTAAGGCACAGATTACTAATCGAGTGTGCATTTGAGGCCCGACGCGAAGCGGAGAGCCGTGAACCACACGAGTTTAGTAATCTGTACTTACCCTCGAGTGATATATACTGCTTTATACTACACTTGCTTACAACGTCATCAAGACTTTAAAAAAAAACAAAACGCGTTAGTATGTATTACTACCCTGATTTTCAGGGCAGTAATGAAATTCCATACAATATAACTGCCTAGATTTTTGAGAAGGTTTAGTGAACAGCTTTCAATCCTTTTAGTGGGGTAGTATTGGTACACTTACTAAGGAAGTGTAGTATAAAATAACTTTATATCTGCGTTGCAGATCGATCTGCTTAATTATTGGTCATAAAATTATAGAACAAGGCCTAAATAAGGATTTAAAATAAAAAAGTAAGTAATTGGTTCTTCATTAATAATGGTAATTTACACTAATAACTTAAAATGTTTTAGTAAGACATACCTGACATCTTCATCGTCAAGCCTTCCACATCCACTCCATGTTGCGAAACAGTTTGCATCATGGTCGAGCCTAAACACAACATTGGCTAACTAAGCGACACACCTCCAGAGGAAGATTATAAGACATAGAAGACAGTGGCCGGAAACTCAGTATAAATGCCGTAAAGAACCCTAACATACAATTAAATACGTATTGTTTATAATTTTAAATTAAGAGTTTATTAAATTTTAAATATACTCAAACACTTTTATAAAATTAATGGATAATTGAGAACCTCAAGCGGCGAAAATATAGTAACCTTATTGGTAACTATATTTTCGAGCCGTTTGGGGTTGAAACTCTAGGACCGTGGGGTCCGAGCGCTCACAGCCTTTTCAAAGAAATTTCAAAACGTTTAGTTGACACTTCCCGTGACCCTAGGGCTGGCTTTTACCTTGGCCAAAGGCTTAGCGTTGCCATACAGCGTGGTAATTCCGCCAGTCTCTTGGGGACATTACCAGTTGACAGCGTTGAGGAGGAGTTTTTTGACGCCATTTTTTAAGTTTTTAGTTTAAGTTAGTTATCTTAGTTTATTTTAATAGTTTTCATGTGAAGTCGATATTTAAATAAATTGCGTCATTCTATGTAGGTAATGGAAAATGGGATTTTCGCTTTTGAGTAAATACTATGGATAATAATATAATGTAATTTTCCTTCATTTTAATTTTCCTGGAATTTGAACTTTTGATTTTTTTTTAAATGTATCTTCTGTATGCGTCTTGCTTGAAATAAATGGTTTTTATTTATTATTTTTTATTGTATTTAGATGGCAAACAAGACCGCGGCTCTTTTGACTGTATTTGATCTCGCACTCACATGAATTAAGGGCACATAATACCTCGCATAAAGGGCACAAGCATCACATAGTAACTATAATCAGCCGAGACACTAGACTCTTCTTTATTACGGAGCTGTAATCCACCACACGAGCCCAAAGCGGGTTGGCAGAATGTGTGCAAATACAGGTTTTCGATTTTTTTGTTCTAGGACATGCAGGTTTCCTCACGATGTTTTCCTTGATGGTTTTGAGAGCAGTAGGTAGTGATGAAACTCATCAGCTCACGCATCATAGATCCGAATGGCGACCCGAATGGCGCAGCGGTAGTGAAGCTGCCTTACGTTTTTAGGGTCCCGAGTTCGAATCCCGGTACGAGCAAATGTTTGTGTGATGAGCATGGACATTTGTTTCCGAGTCATGGATGTTTATATGTATAATAAGTATGTACACACATCAACACCGTCTAGGGATATTTTGTATAAAGTTCTTAAACTCAAAAAATACTGGCCAGTTTTAAATTCTTTTCAAGAAAGCTTATTTTGTAAACCTTTTTGAATGATTCTAAATTTGAATTTGAAAAAATAAATTAAAAACAAAAGAATTACGCGGCATAATGGTAGTGAAGTCCAAAAGTTTAATTTACCTACAGTAGTTTATGGCTATTTTTTTGTGTCAAATTTAGGTTTTTTAACAAGTTATCGGTTAATTTCAAATTAATGTTATTGTGTGCATCATGCAGCGGCGCCATTTAACGAGAGAGGAAATTTTAAGTGCAGTAGGCATGCTCCAAGCTGGGACTACTCAACGGAGTATTGCTGAGGAGATTGGAACAAGACAAAACGTGATATCAAGGTTATGGTCACGTTATCGTGCTACTGGTGAAGTGGCTGAAAGACACCCAGGCGGGAAGCGCATAACCACTCAGCGACAAGACCGATTTTTGCAAGTTCCCGCGAGAAGACAACCAAATGTTACGGCCATGCAGTTGGTTCAGAGGCTCCAGTCAGAGCACCAGTTGCTTGTGAGTGACCAAACTGTGCGGAGATGGCTGCATGAAGCTAACCTTCATGCTCGCAGACCGCTTCGTACTCCAGCACTACGCCGAGGAAATCGTGGACGACGACTAGAGTGGGCTCGTGAACATTTGCTCTGGGAAGATAACCAGTGGTCTGTAGTGCCGTTTACCGATGAGTCCCGGTTTGGTTTCCATCCCGATACACGTAGAGTACGTGTTTGGCGAGTTCCTGGTCGTGAGAGCCGTCTGCAACATCCTCAGGAAGTCCACTCATACCACGGCAGGACAATTGTGGTTTGGGCGGGAATTCGTGTTGGTGGAAGAACAGACCTCGTTTGGATCAAAAACACCATGACGGCTGAAAAATACCGTAACGAGGTTCTAGTACCAATTATCTACCCCCATCGACTACAAATGGGCCAAGAATTCACGCTCATGCACGATAACGCCCGTCCGCACACAGCGAGAGTGGTGACGAGCTGGTTGCAGGAGCACGACGTATTGGTCTTAGACTGGCGCGCTCAATCGCCTGACCTAAACCCCATAGAACACGCGTGGGACATGCTCCAAAGAAGGGCTTTGAGGAATTTCCCTGCAAAAATTGCGACGGAAGAGTAACTTTTTATGCATCTTAGCCGGACCTGGGACAATATACCGCAGCAAGACTTGGATAACTTAATCCAAAGCATAAAAAATCGTTGCAGGACGGTTACTAACGTCATGGGTGGTGTTACTGACTACTGATTTTTCACATAACTGTTAAAAACAGATTATTTTTTCCTTATTTTTCACTTTTTCTTGAGAAACACATTCATTGTTAGGTTTACCATTATTTCACATTTTTTCTTTATTTAATAAAAACTTGTTTACCTAACAAAAAAATTGTTTTCTTTTATTCTGGAGTGTAGTCTGATAAATGGGCTTTATAAAAATATATACATGTTGTATCTTATTTTCAATAAATTTTGAGTAAATTGAGTAAATCCAAAATATCCCTAGACAGTGTTGATGTGTGTATTTGCAAACAAAAAGTATCTATGTAGTATATCAACTATCTGGTGTCCACGACACAAGCCTCGTTGCTTAGTGTGGCACTAGATAGCGCTGTGTGTAATGTCCAGCGATATTTAAAAAAAAAAAGATCGTAACGCAATACCATCACTATCTCAACCTAGCCTAGCCTTTTCCCAACTATACTGTGGTCGGCTTTCAGTCTAACCAGTTGCAGCTAAATACCAATATTTAACATACAGCGACTGCCTATCTGACCTCCACAACCTAGCTAGTACTGGGTAATACGATACCCGTTGGTAAGACTGATTATCAGATTTTCGGGCCACTGACTATCGGTAACGACTGTCAAAGATCTACAAATGACAGCCGGGACCAACGCACAACGTGCTTACGCACACGCTAACACGCATGCACGCTTACGTGCTTATGTTTACGTGCGTGCTTAGTTGCATCACTATCTCAGCTGAGCCTAAACGCACATTGACACTTGACACCCAGTTCACCTCGAGATTGACATTGAAGCACCACATGACCGGCGCACTTGTATATTTGTATTACTTCCGTTTATTAATGGCTTCCGGATTCATATTAATTAATTATTAGCAATTTTAAACATGATATGGTGTATATAGTAGTTAGGTGATGAAGTTTAAGGTTAGATGAAATAATGGATTATTAAGTCACAATTTGCAACGTGTGCTATGTCACGTAGTGCATTTGTCATAGAAAACGCACTAATATGAGGTATGACGATTCCGACTTGTTAATTAAACATTTATGCATGAATGTATTCTATCTAAAATTGTAATGACCTGTTTACCTAACTGACATATTTAATATGGTTTTTAGTTCTTTTATGTAATCTATTGACATTTTTTTTTTCAGATCATCAAATGACTCCTCCCGCTCTGGGCGGAGAAGGAGGGAGTGTCAGACTTTTACTGACTAAAACCCATCCATGTTCCTTCATCGCCCTTTGTGTTCCAGGGCCACGGTATCTCTTGCGAACAGTCCCGCAGCCCCGGATCTATTGACATGCCTCCTTAATTGTAATTTTTTGCTTATATTAATTTTGTACGCTATAGATTTACACATATTTTAGATAATATACCTACTCTCTGTAACCATACCTATGTTTAACAAAATAAATGATTGATTGATTGATAATAAACGTACAAACGCCTTCGGTAAACTCAATGCTGACAGCTGCGATCATGACGACCCGAATGGCGCAGCGGTAGTGAGGCTGCCTTACGTTCCTAGGTTCCCGGGTTCGAATCCCGGTAGGAGAAAATGTTTGCGTGATGAGCATGGACAATTGTTTCCTAGTCATGGATGTTTATATGTATAATAAGTATGTATTTGCAAACAAAAAGTATCAGTATATCAACTATCTGGTGTTCACAACACAAGCCTCGTTGCTTAGTGTGGCACTAGATGGCGCTGTGTGTAATGTTCAGCGATATTTATTTATTTATTTATCAAAACAGTAGCCGGTACAAAGAGATATGACAGGCTGGGAATCGTGGGCTTTGATAAATATTTCGGTAAGTATATTATCTGCCTCGTTGGTCCAGTGGTTGCAAGCGCAACTGCTGAGCATGAGGTCATGGGTTCGATTCCCAGGCCGGTCAAAGTGTTGGGTTTTCCATCAAGAATTTCGCAGTAGCAGTCACAGAGTCTAGATTTATTATTATTTACATGGGACTTAAACATAAATCTGGTGAAACATGGGTGTAGAGACTATTAGGTACATCTCTGCTAATCTTTTGGGGATTACAGGCGTGTTGTTATGTTTATTTATTTATTTAAACTTCATGTACAAGAGTGGTACATAGGCGGACTTAATGCCACAAGGCATTCTCTACCAGTCAACCTTTGGGTCAAATAAGACAGCAAGAGTACAATAAAAAAAATACAACAATATTTTGTCAATTAAAACACATAAATGGGTACCTACATACTAATACATATATATGTATATAAGATAAACTAATATATATTAAAATACATACAAATAGTCCGAAATACGACAAACCTTATAATAAATACTACGACTCTAGTAATGACTGGATAGTAAACAATTTAGTTTGACTTAAAATAAAACTTCCGAACTGCTCTTTTGAAAGCCAATTTGCTTTCAGCTTTCTTAATGACAAGGGGTAGCGCGTTCCAGAGCTTTACAGTTGCGTACGTTACGTTAGTTGCGTTATGTGTATTATTGTATTATTATATATTACGTGAATTATTTGCCAAAATCTGGTGTTCGACGTCTGGCCCACAATCTGTCCACACCTAAATAATCGTAAAAATAACGTCATTACAGAAAGATTTGGCGATGGAATTAAATATGTATATTATACATACAAAATGCAGCTGTTGGTTATCACGCTATCTTGATAACTGCGATTATGTTATCAAGACAATAATATTTAGTCATAGAAATGTTTACATGACACTGCATTCCAAAATGATTCACTCCATAGATAGGTGCGTCACTATTTCCCGAAAATCACTTTCGATCTAGGACGTTTGCCAGAAACAAATATCACATATTTATGTTACCATGTTTAAAAACTGTTGGCAATCAAATTAGCTAGAGCCTGTTACTAAGGCACCAAACACTACATCGTATGTTTGGCAAACGCGTCGTGTCACCTAGCATGACCACTCCCTGTGTTTTCTTAAAGAAAAGCTATTTCTGGACATTTCCTTACTTACGTGGGTGTTTGTTTGTCTACATGAGGGTGTAAAGCAGGCTGAATGATAAGCAACTTCAGTCTGGGGGCTCTTAATAATAGCAACTAGCTATATTTGGGTAATAAAAATAGATAATGGAGTGTGCAAATCTGAAAATATTGGCTATATTATTGCTTAATGATATGAAATATCTCTCTAAATCTCACCAAAACACTAATTATGTTTATTTAATATAAAATCATATCGTAACAATGAATATTCAAAATTTTTTACTTAATTCTTTTTTTTTGTGTTCTTAATCAATATTTCGATATAAATGTTTTATAACCTACATTTTTATTTTGTAACTACCTACATTTTGATTTAAAAGACTGTCCATGGAGTTTTTTGCCCGTTCTTCTCCATACAGATCTACGCTTTGGAATGCACACTACAGATCTTTCACAGTTATTATGCCCTGCGACTAGGACTGCAGCTTCTTCTATTTGTTTTTGACCATTCAAAAGTGTTTTTAATTTTAGTCCGTCGAATGATAATTATTTTATAATAATCTACAAATTAATTGATATAACGGTTTGAATAACTCTGACATCCAGCCGTATTACCCAGTATCTAAGTAGGTTGCGGAGGTCAGATAGGCAGTCGCTATGGAGCGACTACATGGGTAAAACACAGGTATTCAGCTGCATCCGGTTAGACTGGAAGCCGTCCCCAACATAGTTGGGAAGAAGCTAGGCAGATGATGATGATGATGATGAACGGAATATTTATCAGCTACTTGTGACGTTTGATACCTATTGTTAAAGTAGACTACTACCTAAACTTTACTGCCACTCTTCGCCTTTGTGACGACCCGAATGGCTCAGCGGTAGTGAGGCTGCCTTACGTTCGTTGGGTCCCGGGTTCGAATCCCGGTAGGAGCAAATGTTTGTGTGATAAGCATGGACATTTGTTTCCGAGGCATGGATGTTTATATGTATAATAAGTATGTATTTACAAACAAAAAGTATTTATGTAGTATATCAACTATCTGGTGTCCACGACACAAGCCTCGTTGCTTAGTGTGGCGCTAGATGGCACTGTATGTAATGTCCAGCGATATTATCTTAATATATATAAATCTCGTGTCACAATGTTTGTCCTCGATGGACTCCTAAACCACTTAACCGATTATAATAAAATTCGCACACCATGTGCAGTTCGATCCAACTTGAGAGATAGGATAGTTTAAATCTCAAATTATAGTCGCAATTTTAATTTATTGCTAATTATTTGTCTGTTATTATTTGACAGTCAAAATTATCTGTTAACTCCAAATGATTCTAACAGATGTCGATACCTTTCGACTGGGTTGAGTAAGTAATCAATAGATGGCGCTGCTATGGTAAATCTACGAACGTGTCATATAAGCTAAAACAAAAAAAAAAAAAAAACCAAACCCGTGCGAAGCCGGGACGGGCCGCTAGTATTATATATGTTACGAGTGTCTTTTATGTTGGTTTCAATAAACCCATATCATCCCATCCTATACCAAAAACACTGAAAAGGGGCCACGGTACATATTTTTTATTAAGGATTTACCTGCTTGCCATCCAAAGAATCTAGCAGCATTATACAATTTAGGTATCTTTCTTCTTTTCGATTGTATTGCTATTGAAATATAAGATTTTACAATAATGGTTTCGCTTTGTTTACTTTGGGTATCGACCACAAATTAAACAAAGCGAGTATTCAAAATGCTCGCTTTATAAAGGTTGTAAAAAGACCCTTAACGAAGCTGAAAGGCACTTGTTCTCCTCGTCATACCTATTTTTTTTTTGTCTTTGTGTAAACACCTACTACACACGAAATAAAACAAAAAAAAATCGCGTCAGACTAAAAACTAATTTATTCTCCGACCTCTGGCCTTGTTAAATTAATTAATAAGCTAATGACGAATAGTGTTACATTCCTAGACTTAAGTCAAGGTGTGAGTGAGTCATTAGAAGATATGTCGATTTGGGAGCTTGCATTCTAAAAATTGGTAACGTCGCAAAAAGATGTCAAACATTTAATATTGGAAATTGGTCATAGCAGGAAAATAGGTAGGTAGGCGTAAACAGACCCTCCATAAAGCCGTTAACCAAGCATTCTGTGCATCAAATTAAGCAATACTAAGTACGCAAAAAATATTGCTTGAAAACGACTTCTTTGACAAGGTGAAAAATCACGTTACTCAATGTAACGCATTCAAAACATTGTGCTGATGGATGCATTGAATAGTATGGGGGTCGTGGAGGTATTAAAAGTAAAGTAAGGTACTATCGTTGACACTCCCGCCTGATCACCACTAAGCTAATTTTTGCTTGCACTCGCAACATAGAAACGCTCTCTAGCCCCGCCCCGTTGACTTTGTATAGAAATAATGAATGAAAGACAATACCGATCGACGACGCACGCCAAATGAGAGTTATTTTTATTTTGCGCGCCAAATTGACGCTTTCCTAATAGGCCTAAACTTTAGGGGGGTGTGGCTCGGCGCCTCCGCATGATTTAAGCGAAAAAAAAATTACCTGATCAGGCGGAAAAGACCACAACTGTACAACACTCAACACTATTTTTTTTTTTTTAAAAACTTGTAAAAAAGTTGGAAATTTGATCCCCAATATCTCCGTAGTTAAAAGGTTTCCAGGTAGGGTACAGAACACACTCTCGCCGCCTGACCGCCGCCGCGTACGGACGTGCCGCTACCTGTGTTGTGTGTGTGTCCCGCCCGCTGCTATTTGCTGTCACCGGTTCGTCACGACTTCGTGACGTCATCAGTAGTCCCAGACTACACCCAGTCGTGGCACTACTACAGTTTGCGCTTCGCGCACGAACTTAGTGGTGCTGCGCCGTAACGGATCAGCTACATTCGTAGTTGGTTCGGTACGACAACAAAAAAAAAAAAAAAAAACTGTCTTTTTCAAGACAACTATTTCATTAACGGTTCCATCGTCTCGCGTGTTTTTTTGCCCTTCAGGGAAAAACCACAGTTTCGTGGTTCTTGGTGGAAACCTTACGGTGCCAACGAAGCCAAGAGGGTGGTGACCCAATCCTACCCGCCAAACCCCTTCAGGGCGAGGCATTCCATTGGAGTCGAGAGCTAGGACCTTGGCCTTGGGGGCTTCCCTCGTCAAACCTAGTATCTGGTTTCGTTCACAGCAACTCACCTAGTGTCGGTTGGGAGTGTCTACCCCTTCGCACTAGAGCCCCTTGCGGGCCTAGGGCCCTGTCGCACAATAAGACTGGCGGCAGGTTTACAAGCTTAGGGCACACCTTAGGTACTCACCTCCCTGTTCGCACAAGTTCAGGGAGGCCACACACCCCCGGGCCCACCCACCCGGGGAGTTAGGTTGTTAGGTGATAAGTTGTTAGGTGAGCTTCACTCATGCCAGCTAACTTTTAGCTGTTTTTAGGCCCGTTTTATCATGGCTGACAAACTTCTGTATAAGTTTGTCAGACAGGTTCTGTTTGAAGATTCTTACTTCAAACAGAAATATGGCGCGACGTTCGACCAACTTGAACGCGCAGCGTTCGCTGAATTCAGCGACGCACCCGATAGCCCATTAGTTTCAATGGACGCCGACACCGACATTCCGGGAATAGCCGAGGCGGCGCCCATTGAGCCTAATTACCCGTCCTCACCGCGTCTCGCCGACAAAGGCGTCTCAATTAGGTCGGAGCCCGACGCTCCCATTGTTCCGTCATCCATTGTTTCGGAAACAATAGTCCGTCGCGCACCTGTGTCCGTTTCTTCTTCCGAGAAGATGGACATGTCGGTTCCTGCTTCCGCTTCTGATCCTGAACCGTATTTCTCCTCCGCCTCGTCCTCCGAAGACGACTACCAAGTCGTCGGAAAGGGGAAGAAGAGGAAGGGAAAAAAGTCCCAGGCCACCCAGGCCAAGAAACCCGCCGCGAACGTCTCGGTTCCCACTCCCGTGACTTCCCGCCCTCCGTCCCCAGCCCCGTCGGCCGCTGCTCATACCAGCAGACCAACCGCCAACAAAACCGCCGCGAAAAATAAAAAGCCCAAGCCCACTCCCCCGCTCTTTCTACAGGACAAGGCGAAATGGACCGAAGTGTCCAAAGCGTGTATGGATCAAAAGATCCAATATACTAGCGCCCACAGTACCCAACAGGGTATTAAGATAAAGGTCCCTACGTCCGACGATTATAGGGCCCTTACTCGTTTACTGGCCGGAAGGAATTACGCCTTCCACACCTTCGGTCTTCCCGAGGAGACACCCACCCGCGTCGTCATTAGGAATATTCCTAAGGAAATACCCTCCGAGGACGTCCTCAACGACCTCATCAAGCAGCAAATCCCTGCCACAGCTGTGCACCGCCTTCACAAGGCGCGTGGTGGCGACCAGTACGACATGGTACTAGTCATTTGCGACCCGGTGGAAGGGCACTACCCAATATTTAAAATTAAGTCGGTCTGCTCCCTTTCAGGAATTGTAATTGAAAGGCCGTTCAAGTCGCATCAGATAGGGCAATGTCATCGTTGCCAGATGTATGGTCATAGCCAAAAACATTGTTACGCGCCTCACAGGTGCGTAAAGTGCCTAGGCGACCATGGCACGACCGATTGTCCTCGACCTAAGGACATCTCGCAAGCTACAGAGCCACCAAGCTGTGTGCTCTGTGGCCAGTCGGGCCACCCGGCCAACTACCGCGGTTGTCCCAAGGCCCCTAAATCCTCCTCCTCAAAGCTGGCGAAGCGCGCCAGCGCACGACAGCAGAGGGAAAGCCCCTCCGTCAAAATCTCCTCCTCCCAAATGCCCGAACGTCTTAGTCCTCAGAGACCCTCACCCTGGAACTCTCTGAATCACCAGAGAGCCT
Organism: Xestia rhomboidea; assembly: GCA_963853795.1. Lineage (NCBI taxonomy): Eukaryota > Metazoa > Arthropoda > Insecta > Lepidoptera > Noctuidae > Xestia > Xestia rhomboidea. The sequence goes on from OY970778.1 coordinate 11,237,194, forward strand.
TTCCAGCACTTGGTAAGACAGAGTCCACCACCATCCCAGGGTTACTTGACACCCCTGTCTCACCCCCTGCGCCCCCAGCGCCCCGAGCGGCCGCTCCCGCACCCTCTCCAAAGGTTGCTCCTGTTGCCTCTCCTGCGCCCCCTCGCCCTAGACCTCCAGGCCCCGTGGCCAACACGGAAGAAAGTTCTTTCCGAACGATCGCGAGATTCGCGGTATTTGTCGGTCCTGAAGCAGACAGCCTAGCTGCTGAACTCAGGAGTGCCCCCTTAGACCCGCTAATCTACAGCGATATCTTCAGCCGCTATCCCGAGATAGAGCAAGCCCTCAAAACCCTTAAGTCCCCTTAAGTATGGATAATACGAACTTAAGTAATTTCAAACCGCGATCCCTTAAATTAGGTTTTTTCAACGCCAATGGCCTCAGAAGTCAACGTGATGAGATCGCCGCTTTCCTCCGCGACCATCAAATTGACGTTTTCCTCTTACAGGAAACCTTCCTCTCGCCCAGTCACCGTGACCCGAAAATTGCCAACTATCGCATAGTTCGCAACGATCGGTCGCGTTGTCACGGTGGTGGCACTCTAATTTATTACAAAAAGGACCTGCATTGCATCCCCATAGTCCCCCCTCCGTTAGAGTCTCTACTCGAGATTTCCATCTGTCGGCTCGCCATGACCGGTCACCCGCCGATCACCATCATATCGGCTTATATCCCTCCCGGGGGCACGGCCGAGGAGCATTCGCTGCTCACCAAGGACCTTACAGTCCTCTTCGGCCTGAGCGACTCCGTGATTATAGCGGGCGACCTCAATGCCAAACATCCCGCCTGGAACAGCACGCTGACCTCTCCCAGAGGAAAATTCGTGTATGACCTAGGAGTCTCCCTTAACTTTGATCCCATCGCTCCTATGGAGCATACTCACTATCCCCATGACCCGAGTAAAAGATCCGACGTTCTAGACATCGCGCTTCTCAAAAATGTCAACCTTAAGTTGCATTTGATCGAGACTCTTCACGAGCTCAATTCTGATCATCGTCCTGTGTTCATGCACTTGCTCCCCCGCTCTGGTCCTTCTGACCCCGATCATCCCCCGCCTTCACAAGTGATCACCGACTGGAGGAAAGTCAGCGACAAGCTGAATTCTCTCATCCTCCTCACCTGGATACCATCCCTGACCATATAGTCACAGTCGCAGACACGACAGCCGCCATTGACTCCTTTACAGAGCACATTCAATCCGTACTGACGGATTGTTCACGGGAAGTCCCAGACCTGAGCGATCAGCGCTGGAAATTACCCGATGACGTACGTGATCTGATAAACGAGAAAAACGCAGCTGTTCGTGCCTACAGCTCTTTTCCCTGCGACGCGAACAAAACTCACATGCGCTATTTACAGCGTGCTGTAAAGAAACGCACCAGTGAGTTTCGTTCGAGTCAATGGGACAAGATGCTCAGCGAGCTAGAGCCCACGCACCTAGCTTTCTGGCAACTGCAAAGAAAGTTACGTGCCACTGAAGAGGCTTCGATGCCTCCTCTCACTCGCCCGGACAAGAGCCTCGCGTTCGAAGACTCTGAAAAGGCCGAATGCCTAGCCGACAGTCTAGAATCTCAGTGCACGCCCAGCACGCAACCGGTAGATAAGCAACACCTCGGCAAGGTAAACGCGGAAGTCGAACGTAGGGCCTCCCTTCCCCCCCTTGAAGACCCCGATGATCCTCTACCTGTAGTCACCCCAGACGAAGTGTATGACATCATTAAAGGGCTTAAACCGCGTAAAGCACCCGGTTCCGACGGTATCACCAACAAGGTGCTCAAACTTCTCCCCGGTCAGTTAATAGTCTTATTGGCAGCCATCTTCAATGGCGCCCTAAGCAACAACTTCTTCCCCCAAGTGTGGAAAGAGGCCACTGTTATCGGAATTCCCAAACCCGGTAAACCCAAGGCGGTCCCCTCGAGCTACCGTCCTATCAGTCTCCTGAACGCAATCGGAAAAATCTATGAGAGACTTATTTATAAGCGTCTCAAAGACTTTGCCGAAGCTAAGAGCCTCATTCCCAACGAGCAGTTCGGCTTCAGAACCGAACACTCTTGCATTCAACAAACCCATCGCATCGTCGAACACCTGAGCGCTGGTTTCCAGCGTTCGTCGATAACGGGCGTGTTGTTCTTCGACATAGCGAAAGCTTTCGTCAAAGTCTGGCACAACGGCTTATTATATAAGCTGTACCAACTGGGAGTGCCGGATCGTCTCGTACTCATCTTGCGAGACTTTCTGTCGAATCGCACGTTCCGATACCGCATAGGAAAATCGCTCTCTTCCCCTCATCCTATTCGCGCCGGAGTCCCTCAGGGCTCCGTCATCTCCCCGCTCGCGTTCACGTTGTTCACTAGTGACATTCCCAAGAGCAAAAAAGCTCAGCTAGCCCTGTTCGCGGACGACACGGCCATCTATTACACCGGTCGCTGTAAAAACGCAATCGCCAAAACCCTCCAAACCTCAGCCGACGTCTTAGGCGCTTGGTTTAGGAAATGGAGAATCGAGGTTAACCCCGATAAGAGTCAGGCCGTTCTTTTTTCGAGACCGCGTACTAAAATCTCTTCCCCCATTCCGATCACCATGTACGGCAAGCCCATCCCCTGGGAGAAGCAAGCCAAATACTTAGGAGTCATACTTGACAACCACCTGACCTTCGGGCCACATTTCAAAGCAGCTCGCGATCGAGCTGCCTTCGCGATGAGTAGGCTTCATTACTTAATAACGGAAAAGAGCAAATTGTCTCTCAGGTGCAAATTGCGTCTCTTTGTGTGTCTCGCGGTGATCCGCCCCATCATGACCTACGCTTGTGTCGTGTACGCTCACGCCAAGCCTAAATATCTCCATAGGATGCAGGTCCTTCAGAACCGGTTCTTACGTAAAGTCACGGGAGCTCCCTATTATGTCCGCAATGACCGTTTACATTTAGATCTTAAAATCCCCACAATAGCCCAGTTCATGAAGCGCCTTTCCAAGCGCTTCTTCGACTCTGCCGTCAGACATCGTAATCCCCTGATCGCAGCGGCCGCCCGTTACGAACCCTCGCGAATCAGTCAGGTCCGCCGCCCAAGGCATGCTTTAGTCGATCCCGATGACGCTACAAGCCTCCTCCAGGAGAGCAGGAAGGAAACTAGCACGCTTAAGAAGCACAGATGCAAACAGCCGTCATTCCGTCCTCGCCGTCGAGGCCCGTCGCGACGCCCCGTTACGAACCCTCCCCGTCCCTTGCTCGTGCCAGCTCGCGTTGCTGAGCCTGTAGTCCAAAGTCAGTCCCTAAATAATGACACCACTCCGATCCAGCCTGTCCCCTTGCTGTCCTCTCCCAGCGACGCCCTAAGCCGAGGCCCGTACCCCGCAGGGGGTGCCCTTAGCGTGTAGTCGCTTAGTTTGTAAGTTTTTTGCCCTGGCTGGAGGCCTTACACTTAAGGCACCCACAGGAAAGTCCAGTTAAGCAGACGACAACCTCTCTGGTTGAACTGCGAGGTGCCATTTCGAAAAAAAAAAAAAAAAAAAAGGGTACAGAACAAAAAAATGGTCTCAATGACAGGGAAAAGAAGTGCCTTTCGGCTTCGTTAAGGGTGTTTTAAAACCCATTATTTGACCGCTAGTTGCGACGTTGCCAAATTTCAAAGCTCGCAGCCTAAAGACTACCTTATGATCTCTAGTACTGAGTTCAAACTAAATCCGTCGTTTTTTGGGTTTCCACAGATTGGGAGAAGAGCCAAGTTTTGTCTTAGTAATACCCATATTTTGTTGGGAAACCTTAAAGAAGAAAACTAAGACACGCAACAGTTGAATTTACAAATGGCAGCTCTTATTATAATAGACAATAGTAGAAACGAGAACAATCGAAAGAAAACAAAACAATTTACATTATCAAAATGATTTATAGCTAGTCAGTGGCCCGAAAGTCTGACAACCAGTCTTACCAAGGGGTATCGTAATACCCAGTACTAACTGGGTTGTGAAGGTCAGATAGGCAGTCGCTCTATGAAAAATACTGGTATTCAGCTTCATCCGGATTCCGGTTAGACTGGAAGCCGACTCCAACATAATGAGAAAAAGGCTAGGCAGATGATAATGATGATATATTATAATAATATATAATAGCTAGCGGTAAAAAATAGTGAAAGGGCTTTAAGTACTATATTTTGTATTGACTGTTTGATTCCATTTGAGAACCATACATAGGAGAGGTTATAAGCCAGCCAGCTGCTGATTTTTCTGACCCCGAAAACCTCAGACCTAAAAGTGCTACCCACACAATTTTCTCATGTATGTTGGTAGTATATTATACCCAATTAAAAGCGACGATAATTAATTAAGAATTATTGCTAATTTCGTGAGGAACACGGTTGTACACATGTAAATAATTAAGCGTAATTAATTTAAGTTTAAAGAAGATATTCTGTGTGCGTAGGAGTATAACGTGTAGTAGGTACAAGATAATTATTTTACCCGCCCACAACAAACTATGTATGTATTGAAAATAAAGGTAGGTATTTTTTAATTTACAGAGAAAATTCAGATTTAATAAGCTGCTCTTAATAAACAGTTTCGCTAAATAAACAGTCATTTTAAAAACAACCACGAGAATTAAACATTGTAATACTTAGTATGGGCACCCACGCCATCGCATCGCCCACACAGACACGCGCAACAAAGAGAATTCTACGTTTTAAATATCAATTTTAAATAAAATATCATATTTTCAATTCAGTGAATTCTTTTGTTTTTGCAAGAAAGCAGTGAAATTCCATTTGTTATTTTAAAGATTAATACCAATTAAGGGCAAGTACGGTTGTCGACGTGTTCATGTCCCACTCATTACGTAACTCCCACCTACCGACGCGGATTGATTTTTGTTAGCATCTCCCTCTAACCGCGCATGCGCGATAACTTGACGCACACACCCTTAACAAACTGACACACATCGACGCACCCTCCAACTTTATCAAACAAAGAATTTCGACTCTAGGGAGATAAGATAAGGTGGAGTATCGTACGGTGCTGTGAACAGTTGGTATTTTTAGACAATACGTGCCTATTATGGCGAGTACCGACGCGCCCTCTCCCATACAAATCGGGAAACCTCGTCGCGGAAGGTTTTCCTCTTTCTGTCTATATTTTCTCTAAAATATCCACATTTTACATCACAGTTTCGGCGTCTTTTTACACTAGTTCGTACGTCAACTCACTGCGTGTGTTCATGGGGTTGGATTTAACGTGAAATAGCAGTTTTTTGTTGGGAAAGGTGTGACTAAAAATAGATCACTGCCCGATATACTTGTAGGGAAATCTAGTGAGAGCTTTCCATTCATAAATTACATTCATTTGGTGTCGGGCAGTGAAGTAATACAGTTGGGAGAAGCGATTTAACTGGTGGTTATAGTTCGGTGATAAGATTGAAGTGCTAACGGAGATCGATAAGCGGGCCACTGCCTGAATTCATCTTTAAAGCAGAAACACCAGCCAGAAGAGAAAAATGTAAGTTTTTATCCATTTTATCATCAATCAAATTTCAGATACTCTCATTATATATTTTAAACTGTGTTTGAAATATATGCTAGTGAATACAAAATTGATTCTGCTGTCATTTTGTCCTTCGTTTCACGAACCGTTCGATAGTAGGACGCTTAACAATGACTTATAGATTTTATAGATATGCAACCTTCTTGGGGCTTCTACGTTGTCGTACGTCGATAATATAGCAATATTTTACAGGTTTTTTATTGAAACAAATGAAAAAATCGAATGTTATTCTGGAATGTTTCGAAACTTAAAAAGATTCGAACATGGTGATAAGTAGTTTTTTTTCGATTTACTCATGGCTGATATGCAAATGGCAGCAAAAAGGAACTACGTCGTTCATTCGTCCAATCATTTTAGTTTAAATACCGAATGGATATGCATGTTGATGGTCATCAATTGCGCCTTATTTCACTGGTGCAAGGATTTGAATCCTGTTCTTCTGCAAAATGTCCAATACGGTGTCATATCATCATCATCTGACTGAGGATCTCGTAGCTAAATAATAACAGCCGCTCGGTTCAATCTTCAGGTTAAGCCACGCTTGCCGGGGTTGATCTGTGGATGGGTGACCACCCACTACATACCGAGTTTCTTCCGTGCCTCGTAAAACACGCTAAGCCGTTGATCTCGGCTGTCATTTGTAGATCTTTGACAGTCGCTACAGGTAGTCAGTGGCCCGAAAGTCTTTTAACCAGGCTTACCTTAACTCTGTGTTGGTTAGCTTCTAGTCAAACCGGATTCAGTTTAATACCATTATTTAACAAGGACCGATACGATGTTACCATCATGCTCTTAAATGCCGATGAACGTACCTTCTCGTACAAAGACCTCTTTTGAGCATCACCACAACTGCATGATTGTATTGAGAACTATTTAGACGTGTTGATTAGGTCCAGTCTTATACAAAATTGATCACCAATCTGTGCCATCGTACTGGTGATAGCAATCGTTTCTTAAGTATCATTACACTCAGTCACTTGACAAACCTTTTTGACTAGATACTACATATTTGTATAAAACAACATCGTCGCAACTAACTGACCTGCTTGAAACTATTTTTTATTTTATTTATTTATCTGTAATAACTGAAGGAATTAAAAATACTTTCTCAACTTTTCTTTACTTAATTAGTTCTGACGTTTTTTTACTGTAGGTATTGGTACAACTACTTGGAGAAGAACTTAAAATGTCACTTACGGGATATCTGTCGTGATTATTTATCCCGTAAGTGACATTTTAAGTTTAGTTACAAACCGTGAAAACTTAAAACAGTACTTGAAGAAGAGTTCTCTTAAAAAAGTACGACGTCCTCCAGTATACCATTACTACAGACGAAGTATGCCTGCCAGCAACCTCTGGGTAGCCAACGATACTCCAGATGCACTCAGAGCTGCAGAAATTGGATTCTGCCAAGGTAGGGAATATAATAACCAGTGGATTTGGTTTCAAAGATTGCTCAATCTGCATAACTACCGTTGGAGTCGGTTTTCAGTCTAACCACAGATGCAGGAAAAAACCAGTATTTTCTACGCGTCTGCCTATCTAACCTCTACAAAACCAGTTGCTTTTTAGTAGGACTGGTTGTCAGGCTTTCAGGCTGCTTGCTATCCTACCTCCACTGGTGACTGGTTTCGAAGACAATGGTAGTTTCAACCAAAAGAACTTTCACACAAGCAATATAAAGAGCATCGAATCATGTGTGGACATTACTTACAACCTCTCAATATTCCTAATGCAACGAGACTGGCAATTAAACTTTAAATTTCTAAAATCCATGAAAAAACAAGAAACTGCGCTTCAAAAAACCCACTGCTACCAACGTCACACAACCAACCCTAAAACGCGCTCGCACTACCAACGTCATCGGAAAGTCAGTAACGCGCCCTTATTGGCCAAGCCTGCACAAAACAATAGCTAGATACATTAAAATTTCAAAACACGAACGTACAGAAGTATAGTAGCGAACATGCGGGCGCAATCGACGTAGATTCTATCGACTTTAGCTATCCTTGTGGGTTGTGTCGCGAAACTACATCGGCAATTTAGGGTTGGAATTGGCACGACCTTTGTATGTCAACTGTCATGTTTTGCGACGTAGTTCGATGGTGTTTTGTTTCAACGTTCCACTTTTCTTTTTTTTAAACAATTGTCTAGAATGCTTATGAGATTCAAATGTTAGATAGAGTACCTACACTTTATAGTACACAAAAAATGGGTTCTTGCAACATTAACCAATAATTCCAAAACACAACTTCTGACCTGAAAACTCGATTAATTTTAGTCTCTGAAGTCAATAAAGTGTCGAGTCATTGAGCTGGTTAATTAATGACGTCACAATGTTGCTATATTGTAACTGGTCTTATAATTACAATATTATTGTTGTTGTATTGTTCAATGTTTATCATTTTGAGTGTATCCTTTTCTGAATAAGTCATTCTATCTTACTATCTGTCTTATTATCTGCTATCTAATTTTATCACTCATGAATATCTATCGCTAGTGCTAACAACATATAAAGGGATCATTCATCCGACATACTTATTATATCTATTTCGAACTATGCACTCGTCTTTTTATAATTTTAGATATGAAAACTACAGTCGTTTTTGTGACAACTGTTTGTGTGATAAGCATGGACATTTATTTCTGAGTCATGGATGTTTATATACTATAATAAGTCTATGTATTTACAAACAAAAAGTATCTATGTCGTAGACACCAGATAGTTGATATACACCACAAGTCACAAGACACAAGTCACACAAGTGACACAAGTCTCGTTGCTTGGTGTGGCACTAGATGGCGCTGTGTGTTATGTCCAGCGATATTTATTTATATTTTTAGGATTCGAAGAGACAAAGAACCCTTATAGGATCACTTTGTTGTCCATCTGTCTGTCTGTCAAGACTCTTTTTCTCAAGAACGCATTAAGTTATCAAGTTGTTTTAAATATTATTTTTATATCAAATACTTGGGTCTATGTTCTCTTTCAGCTAAATTAGCCAAGAAGCATTGTCTTTAATGATTTAATGATGTCAGCAATAAATATGTAAAGCAAAACAATCTGACAGCCGTAAATATGTAGTTTAATAACAAAATACCTACAAGTTTGTATGGAACCCTCGGTGCTCGAGTACAACTCGCACTCGTTTCTATGACAAACCTGTTATCTTTCTGGGAAAACCCAAGACTGATAATAACAGAATGTTTCCTCTATTTCACGAAAAACAACATCCTACGCTTAAAACGAGCAACAGATATCCACAAGTTCCATTTAATTCGACATTTGATCCTAATTGGCAAGCCTCACCGATCTAAAGGTCAAAATAGAGAGCCTTTGACCTATTGTCATGAACCTGCCAACTTAATATCTATATTACCTTCTATAAAAATATATAAAATTGAAATGTCTGCTTGTATATCAAAATAACAGCTTTTACTGAATACATATAAAAATATATACGGCACTTAAAAGAAAAACTTATTTTTTTTAATTTTTGTCGAGTCTGTCTGTCTGTTTGTTCCGTCTAATCTCCGAAACGGCTGAACTGATTTTGATGGGACTTTTACTGACAGATAGCTGATGTTATAAGGTCTTAGGCTTAACTTAGGCTACTTTTATTTTAGGGTATAAATAATTAGAGTTCCGTTCAAAAAAATAAAAACCCTATCCAAACAAAATCCGATTCAAAAATGATAGCTATATATTTTTATAATAATTTCACACGAACGAGGGTCACGAGCAATTGCTAGTATTATAAAATAATGTGGCAGGAGAAGGGATATGTACTGAAGTCTCGAAAATAAATTCGACATTTTAAAGCGAAGGTGTTGACTGGTTAAAAGGTCGGGTAGACCCTCTTGGGCCTTCAAAATAGCTGAGTAAGATGAGTTTTAAAAGGGTCGAGGTTGTTATTATTGTATGAAAACATAGCGCTTGTGATCGTAAATAGGTAGGTAGGTAGGATACAGGGTGAAAAAGACACTGACGCAGAAACGAATACAACGTTTTTAGTATATCATTCTGAACCACACTATACAACACAGTTTTTTTATCGAATATTTTTTTTTAAACAGCTGAATCCTACAAAAATGTAATACATGGTCAAAATATATGGAACAGCAGATTTTTTTGCTTTTTTTTTTTAATTCAATGTGACTAATGACTTCGTCTGCGTGAATTTTTTTACCACTAAGTATGAAAAATATCCTAGATATTTGTTTAATCCAGTTATAAACAATATGTGTAGAAAATTCATTTTAGCTTGATTAAATAACAATACATAAATGACATTCTATTCCATTATAATATAAGTAGGATTTTTGGTCTGATATGACGTCATACCATGCCAGCCAAATCGATGGTTCGCAGAGAAAGCAAGTTTTTTCAACTGTCTAGACATTGCTACTGTTTCGCTTATAATAGAGCTATTGAGCCAAATGCTGATCGGCTAGTATGATACGAGTATATATGGGACATTGTCCTCACACATGTAGTATATAGGGTCATTAAGTTAAACATACTTTTGGTTTAGCGATAATACTTATAGAGGAACAAACTAAATCATCACAGGTAACAAAAAACGTAACCATTTCAGTTGTGTTGACGTGGTTTACAAACAAGTAACCATTTTGAAACAAAAATCTGTGCCTTATTTTTAATTTCTAGAGAAAAAATATACCAAAATGATTCATAGTAAAAAAGAACCCAACGCTGGTGTAGTTTTTACGAAGGGAGTCTTCAGAGACATTAGAAACAAAAAGATGTGTCATTATTTTTATAAGGGTGGAACGCACAGTGATGCTGAAACGGTTACCCGTTTAGTACATCATTCTGGACTCACCCTAATTTTTCGGCGGTTATTAAAAAAAAAAACCGGCCAAGTGCGAGGCGGACTCGCGCACGAAGGGTTCCGTACCATTATCTCAACATTAGACAAAATGGCAAAAAAATCACGTTTGTTGTATGGGTTAATTGAATTAAAATAAAATAAATATTTAAGGGGGGCTCCCTTAAATATTTTTTTTAATTTAATTCAATTACTTATTTATTTTTAAATTGAATATACAACTAAATATTCTGTGAATATTTCAAGCGTCTACTTGTTGCCGTTATTAATATCGAGCAAAAAAACACGTTTGTTGTATGGAAGCCCCACTTAAATATTTATTTTATTCTGTTTGTATTTGTTGATAGAGACTCAACAGAAATACATCATCTGTGACAATTTCGGAACCCTAAAAACAGCTATTTCCTACAAAACTGCGATACCTACACCGTCAAAATGCCATACATTTTTGAAAACAGCTGTTTGTAAAAACAGATGAAAAATATCTATGGTATCCGTTTTAGTGTCGGTGTCCCATCCACCTTGTATTATTATAAACCACTAGCGGTTTTCACCCGCGTAGTTCCCGTTCCCGTGGGAGTATGGAGATAAAATATAGCCTATGTTACTCTCCGATAATGTAGCTATCCACTGCTGAAAGAATTTTTCAAATCGGTCCAGTAGTTTTTAAGTTTATTCGTTATATACAAAAATTCAAATATTTCCTCTATATAATAATAAGTATAGATGGATATAATTCGAGATCCCCCCCCCCCCCGACCCCCAATAAATGGGGATGCGTAGAGATGATAATAAGGTGAAGGAGAATGAAACGAAGAAGCCTTCGATTTACAATGTTATAAAAAAAATCATCAGATAGTAATCAACTTATTCCTAGTAGGTACCTCAGATTACACTTTAACTTAGTAGGAAAGAGATACAGTAACAAAAACTGAGATACAGACATGGAGACTATATGCGGCATTACAGGGGTCAGACGAAGGTGTTCTTCAATTCACCTCAAAACCAATGACGGTCGGTGATCTCCCATTATGTGGGGTGACATTATCGCCGTTAGGAAAAATTCTATTTTTGAGCTAGTGGCACGTTGACCCTGGCCTGGGGTTGTATGGAGTTTCAAAAGAACACGAGTGGCTAGTTTATGCTCATTTTGCAACACTAATGGGCAGCGTAGCACACTAAATAAATATACGTTTTCAGCCGAAATCCGCCACGTTAAGAACCGTTTAAAAGAACTGCAAACAAAAAAGGTATAAGCAATTCGTTGAAGTAAAGAAAAGTTGTTGTTTGTTGAGATGGAGATTCATAGATGACTCTGCACTAAAGTGTACATGTGGTGTTGTTCCACAAATGATGGGACATACACACATGATATCATGTCCAGCCTGTTCTGTTGCTTGCACATCTCAAGCGCTGGTTGACAAAACAAACGAGTTTGTTACTTTGTGTAGCGACTCAGCAGGCCTAGCCAAGCTACAAACGATTCGTATCGATTCTCTTTCTACAATCGTAAACGTTAAGTCACGTGGTCAAAACAAACGAATAGAAACTTCGTAGACAAGTTTACATCGATCAAGATGATATAATAAAATGTATTCGTTTCTATAATCGCGATCGCTACATCCCATATAAATCGTAGCCAACTTACAGTTTTGACTGAACTTTAAAGTTTCTATTCGTTTGTTTTGACCACGTGACTTAACGTTGAAATGATGTCATTATCATACATTTGGTTAGTTTTCTATGCGTTAACGACTGTAGATTGTCAACTTGGCTAAGCCTACAGTTATATTGTCATCGACACGCTAAGAAGAAAAATAAAAAGAGTTTCCTCAAACATTCCCAGAAACGAAAACCTCAACAAATGTCCTATTCCCTACACAGTCGTCATTTCATCAGACCCGCAAACAAACGAATTATTAATTAAATACAAACAACGCTTGGGATAACAAACATACTGTTAATAAAAGTTTCATGCGAAAACGTGTTTCTCAAAGTTTCGAAAGGTTCTAATCACGAAATAATCTGGAACCTGTTGAGACAAGTTTTGTTAGAAGTTAGAACTGTAACAAACTGTAGGGAAGTTCTAACAATGGCATTGTTCTGATCTGACTTCAATGGTGGCCTGGAAAGATGGCCATTGACTGTATACACAATGGCACTTAGACTTGAACATGACACTGTCACCTTTCGCTCTGTTGGCGAAAGACCAGAGTTATAGTTTTTTTTTTTTAATTCATACATGCACTTGAGTGACAGCCAAACTTTTTTGTATAATAAACAAAAATTACGTGATCAGTGTCACGTAATTTTTGTTTATTTTATATCTAAGGTAAGGCTGACTTTAACTTTCATTTTATTTTATTTATTTGGAAGAACCAACAATTTTACACATTATACAGGGTGGAATTTTTCAATGCCACCTGGAGGGAAAGTACTCGAAATACTAGAGATAGATAATTTTACTCAAAGGAAACATTCCTTTATTTTTCTAGAAACAAATCTGCATAAACAGATTCTCGAAAGTTCGCTTGCCACACTCGGGAATCAAACCGACTAAAGTTCGAAAAAATAATATCCTGTACTTTTTTTCATCAATCGATAGGGGCAATCATATGGATCAAATCTCTTTAACAAACATGATAAATTAAATGAAGGGAAAATCATAAAATCAAAAGAACAGTTATAAATTCAATGGGATACATTCAATAAGCACTTTTATTCATGGTTTTCCTTTCATTTAATTTATCATGTTTGCTAGAGAGATTTAATCCATATGATTGACCCTATCGATTGATGTCAAAAAGGTACAGAATGTTATTTTTTTTAACTTTAGTCGATCCATCCCGGGTTCGATGCCCGAATATGGCAAAGCGAATTTTCGGAAATCTATGAATACAGATTTGTTTCTTTTTAAAAATAAAGGAATGTTTCCTTTGAGTAAAATTTGCTGTCTCTAGTATTTAAAGTAGGTACTTTCCCTCCAGGAGGCATTGAAACATTCCAACATGTTTAGCACAAAACACACAATAGACACAATAGTTAAACAATGGTGTCTCGAACAAATTGGTCCTTTGACAGATCATGATATACACTGACCTGCAAAAATAAGTACTACACTTTTAAAATTTCAATTTTTCCTAAACTATGGAAGTTAGAGATTTAAAATAAAAAAAAAAACGTTATAAAGCAATTTTTATCAGCTTTCTTTGAAACTATAGACAAAATGAAACTATTTTTTGAGTCCTTTTTGTTTCAAAAGTATATCTTGTGTACTTAAAAAGTTATTGCAATTTTAAAAGTGTGATACTTATTTTTGCAGGCCAGTTTATAAGGAGTTATACAAATGTGCAACCAACAACGTTCTCCACAGATACACAAAAAGAGATCATGTTATATATTTTTAGCAACTCGTTCTAAGGGTGATAAATACGACTTCTAGTACAACGGTAATGCATCGTTTTCAGGAACTTGCGTTGTATACGTTCATATATTTATTATAATAGGGACTCCACACCGGCACAGTATATTCTAGTTGAGACCGGATTAATGACCGATAAAAAATGTAAATATGTGCTCGGGTAGATGAATTCTGTTGCTGATATAATCACGAATCTATACATCCGATAAGCCTGACTTATGATTTTATCAACATGTGCGTCCAGGTGCAGTTTATTATCGAGCAGTATTCCCAGATCACGAATTGTGTTGACTCTGTCTAGGATTTCACTTTGTAGTGCATAGGGGTGTTTAAGTTGGTTTTTATTTTTAGTAAAGCTGATACAGCAACATTTGGGAATACTGAGTTGGAGTTTGTTTTTAATACAATACTCTGCTAAGCGATTAAGATCTTGCTGGAGTAAGTGACAGTCTAGTATTGATCTAACGGGTCTAAATATTTAACTTTATGTCAAATGTGATCTAGGTAGTCAATGGTAAAGGCCATTAGTACCATTGTTTATTGCTCTATTTTGTTTTTTTTAATGGCGTGGTTGCAGTTGAAAAGATATAGTTTATGTTAAAGAACAGGGGCGAGATGATTGTCACTGGTGTATCTTTAACCATTTCCTATGGTAATAGATTATGTTTTAATCTATTATTATCTATTTTGAATATGACAACAGGTAGACAGATTTTACAATAACTAAACGTTTTTACATCTGCATTAAGTTGAACGTCGATTAAACAACAAGCATTCTCCCTTAAAAAACAAATCAATCATCTCGTACACCTTTCCCCTAATTATTTGGTGAAGTTAAACATCGTGAGGAGACCGGAATGTTCTAGAACCAACTCCTATTTCAATTACCAATTCTTTGTCCTCCAATTCCAATTACCAATTTTGTCCTGTGTGGGCTAATAAAAATGTTTTTTTTTTCTCTCTTTCTTTCAAATGAAAAGCTAAGAAACAACACATAAATTGAGAGCAAAATAATCTAAAGAAGAAAAATAAACTGAAATCTCGTTCACTAGGTACTCAGAAGAGAACAGAATTACAGAACTATGTTAATAACTATTTGTTTCCTTTGTATAACAAGCACCACTCGTAACCAACTTTATAATAGAAAATTCTCATCATTGTAAAAGCAAACTCTGCAGCAGATTTTCTTTATGTAGGTCACTCACGAATTCGCGAAGAAAATTCAATGCAGGAATGTAATACGAACTTTGAGAAACACTGATGAATAAATTTATGACTAGGTATAGATAATAATAGGGATGATAACCGACTAAAAAAAATATGATTCTGTTTAGTCCGTCAATTAGATTATCGAAAAATATTGGATACGTGTTTTTGTTTTGTCAAATTAATAAAAATTTACGAAGATAAAACGTATCAAAGATCGTGAGTGGGAGGGAGCTTGTGACGTCACATTTGAGTAAAAAAAGAACTCAAATGTGACGTCACACTAGTTTTCGACGCACTGTATCGTCTCCATTTTTTGTTTACGTGAAAAAAGAAAAAATATGTGTCCCATATTTTTTGGAAATCTATCTGACGCACTAATTAGATTTTTTTGTCATCTTTATTAGGTACTGGCCCTGTTGGGAAACTTGATTAAATACATGAAATATTTAAAGGATGGATGTGGATAATAATTTGTTTAATTATTTTGTACAAATGATGATGGCAGAATGTCAAGTAGGCTCTCCACTGCCCAACCCTTCGGGGATTAGCAACCGTGATGTTATGATAATTAAACTTAACATTCCAGTAAAAATTATGCATGTTTCAATAAAATATAAAAAAGATATATATACATATAAAAAACAACAACAACACAATACATTTATAATATTATAAAAATATTTTTTCTTTTTTCTTTCTTATATTGTACAAGCATTGCTCGTTTAAAGGTATTATTAGATTTACACAATACATTTTATTAGAAGTTTACTTAGCTGACTGTACATCTGCCGTATTTTACGTAGGTCGCGCGAGTTGACGACAACAAAATAAATAAAAAAATTAAGGAGCCATCTCGCGACCAGTCGCGAGATTCGCAGTCGCCGGATGACGAATGACTCTAATTATACTGCTGTTTAGTAACACAATAAAATCAATGTCAAGAGCAAAAATGCCTACAATTATGGATTCTCACACCGTCTCTACTTCCATTCAAACCTGTTACTCAGCAGCTTGGAGGTATAATTAAATCCTTTGAATATATGACAGGTCTTACGATGGAATAGCTTTATCCTAACGATATGGAAATCTGTCAGAGCCAGATAGTTAGGAAACTGTTGCTTTTATAGGTGTATCTGAAGTTTTGGTAGTTCGTCTGTATGTTTAGGATAATCTCTGAATTTGCAGGACGTATTTTAATCATGTTTTCACCATAACTGTGAATTTAAACTCAAACTCAAAGCATTTATTTCAAAGCCACTGAACCGCGAAAAGTCACGTGACCCAAAATGGTTAATTGCGAAGTTTCGCGATTTTCGCGAAATATTAGTAGTAGTAGTAGTAGTTAGTATTTTGGACACCTTGGTTAAAAACACTTGACGATCGCAAACTACAAGAGATATATCTAAATAAAATTTACAGTGAATAGCTGATTAATTAAGGAATATAAATAATAATAAAAAAAAATATCTAAAATTAATTTGAAACTCAAAAAAAAATGTAGAACTTGAAAAACAGTGATGAAAACAGATAGTTTGCTATTAAAACATTAATTTGAATTTTTTTAAATGTAAAATTTTATTTAAAATAATTTAAAAATAGACTAGATTATATTTCCTTTCCAATAAGACCATAATCTTATTCGTTTATTTACTATAGTCTAATTAGAAATTAATTGGAATTTGTATACTCACTGTTTATTTTGCCGCCTGCGCCTGCGCCTGTTTTTTGAACACGGTTATTTACGTACTTACAACTTTACGAAGCCAGTTGTTTTTGTTTGTACAATTTAATAATATTCTCACTATACTAATTAAGCACTATTTATCCGTTAACACACACGTTTTAATCACAATTAACACTTATTTCTTGTTTTAAAACCATCACTAAGGTAAATATACCTACCACTTTTTCGGAGGCGAAATAATCAATTTCGAGTTTCGAAAACTAGATTTCCTGTAGCATACTATTGTAGCACAGTTCTTCACGATTAATTTGATATATAACACTAACCGAATGTAACAATATACTTAACAAAACAATTGAAATACGATATTCGCGATAACGAAACACGTTACGTAATGGCGGAGTTTGTTTACACTAAACTTTTTACTAAATTATGACATTTGTCAATGGAATCGTGCTATGTCCTGTGGTACGTAGTTGAGAAATATTGTAGAGATGGGACGTAAACCATTCAATTCACTCCAATCCATAGACAAACACGTTTAAATCGATATTTATCAAACTATTTTATGGTTAAACGCTACTGGATACTACTACTATCCACGCACAATCTTGGTTAAAAAGTGAGTGGATAGTACTACTATCCGAGCTCTGCCCATTACAAGCACTTTTGAATGTCAGAAAAACAAACAAAGCGAAGCTACAATCCCAGTTACAAGGCATAATAAGTGAAAGTACTGTAATTGCTCATTCCAAAGCGTAGATATCTATGGAGAAGAAGATTAGTATGTCGATTCCTGATTCTATTTTGAAACAAAATTTTTATGGCATATCATCTTGGGTATGATTAAAATCATAATGGGAGCATCACAATGATTTTGTTGACTGGCAAAATAAAATAGGCAACAAAGATCTTTTGTCGTTGAAACTTTAAGATCGAAAATTAAAAAAAAAATGTTTCACGATTATTATTTAAAAACATATATTATTACAAATATTCTTTTGCGATGTTCACATATTTCTTATCAAAATAACATGTCTCCGAAACCTTGAGTTATCTGCGTCAGTGAAAGAGATGAAAAACTCGTTCGCAGAGTCACGGACCTGGAAAATCTTTACATTTGCAAAGATATTAAATTCCTTATGCTCGCTGTACCGTAAATATCTATTGATGCACTCGGAGCGCAAATGCAAGACTCCTGATACTCCATGCTCACGTATTCCTTTAGATAAGGCCATACGATCCCTGTCACTGAAGGGTTTATTTTCTTCTACGTGGTTTAAGAAAACAACCAGCTCTTTTTGGTTGGTATCTTCAGGGTAGCTGCGAGTGTATCCCTTTACTTTAAAAATTGTATACTTTTCCTTCGGATCCTTGTCTGCAATAGTTTCCCTAAAAGAAAAGCAAGTTACCGCCGATTCTGCTGAGTCGGAATCGGTGGATAATACCTGCTGGGGATCCGGAGGCGGTTCCCCCTCCTTCCTTTTTCTCTTCTTTACCATTCTTATTACTACTATACTATTCTAACTAACACAACACTAACTATTAATAAATATTTACAGAGATATTATGGAAAATTTACAAATAAAAAAGTTTAAAATCAAAAAAGCGCGCCTTCACTCTTTAACGTTTTCCCGCCTTTTTTTTTTCTTGATGCACTCGATTTTAATACATAAGAAAACGTTACTTTTTTTTAAATGTCACAGCACCTTGATGAGATAGGAGCCTTTTGACCTTGCGCAGGACCAATAAAATTTTTATTGTTTTTTATGTTTCTCATATTTACTTTTTTAAATAATTTTGTCATACCTAATTCTATCTTTTTGTTTCTATAATGTCCTGTGTGAGTTTAATAAATACTTTTTCTTTCTTTCTTTCCTATGGCAGTTATATCAGAATAAATCCTGGTTTATAGAAGTCTAATATGAACACATAATGGAAACTACTGAAAAATTTTGGAGTGTGTATTTGTGGCCGATTGATGGCAATAGGCTAGCCCCATATCACATGGGACTTAAAAATCGTAACTGGCGAAATGTGGGTGTACTATTAGGTACGAATAATCCCCCCTGCGTCGAGTCCCTTTGCGTCGACTCGTGATTTTTCTTGGTTTTGATGCACTGTCTTTTGTTTCGCCTCGACATAGCTGTCACAGAAAAAACAACACAAAAACGAAATACGGCTTTTTAATTAATAAAGATAGTTTGCTCATCCAGTGATCCGTATTTTAAATAATACATTGATAACCCACCAAAAAGTACTAGGCTAGCATAAGTTCAAGGAGGTGTGTATTTGTATATTCCGGGTATCTGAGTACGTGTAGGTACTTACTGTATAATATATTGTCACAGTAAACTTGTGATTGAAATACCATCTTCAATTCCTGCTAGCCTAGTACTTTTTTTGGCTAGATCGCTGCACGAACTGCAGCAGATGCTCGATGGCCAAGTTGATTATTCAATACGCATTGGTCTCAAGGTGAACTTGGACAAAACCCAGGTACACCTCTGCCTAACTCTTCGGGAATTATAGGCGTGATGCTATGTTATTTTATACCTTTTCAAAACCTAAACCTTGCATATGCAAGATATTAAATCAGTACAGTAAGTCTAATTAATGAAACTTTCTAAGATGAGAAAACCTCTTTGGAATAATTAAAACTTTTATGACAAGATTAAAATCTAGGCCATTGCAACTAGTGCTGATAAAACTTTATGAAGCTTAGTCTAGGCAACTTTAATACCTACGACGAGGAAAATGAAGGTTCTACTTTTTTATAAAAATAACCGGTTATCCGTCAAGAGCCATCGTGGTATTAAAACATTGCTGAAATGAGTTTTCTGTTGAGAAAATGTTTTGAAAATTAGTTTGGAAGCTACGCGCGTTTTATCGTAGTTGGGCATTCTTCCATCTTTTTATATTTAGTTTAGTTTAGTTCGTTTTGTTTGTTAATTTATGTTTGTACCTTCTTCGTAAATGTAGGCTACTTTAATGTTAAAGCAACTTACGTGGAAGAAATATTATTAAATTGTGATGCAAGCTTAGGCGGTACTTGACTTGCATGCACGCAACTCTTGCATAAACGTATGAAGACTTTGACGTGTCACATTCAGTAGGCATGACGACAGTATCCAAAAAATGAAAATCTATTTAGTCCGTCAGTTAGAGTATTGGAAATGAATGGACACGTATTTTTTGTTTTTGTAAATCAATGAACATTGACAAAAGGTAAAACGCATCAAAACTCGGGGGCTCGTGACGTCAGAACTAGCTAAAAATTATACCTAGGCGTGACGTATTGAGAATATTAAAAGCATCATATCTTCGTCAATTTTGGTGTACGTAACAAAAGAAAAAACACGGGTCAAATATTTTTTGATAATCTAACTGACAGACTAATTAGATTTTTTTTGTCGTCTCGCCTATTCTCATCAAACCAATTTGGACTTAGTCTGTGGATTTTTTATTTCCGCACTAGTGGTGTTATATGAAAAAAATCTATACGAATGTAAAATTTATTGCATGTTGCATCGTAGTGCGATAAGAACCAATTTTCGAGGAAGAGTATTGAGAAATATACTACTAAAACTGTCAATAGTTTTTACTGAAAAATGGTGCTTAGTTATTTTGGTAGATTGTGCCATTCATCTTATAGTGTTTAACACTTTTATATCGTACTTGGCTTTCATTTGAAGATCTTTTAGAGCCATTACAGGTAACCAGTGGCCCGAAAGTCTGTCAACCAGTCTTAGCAAGGGATATCGTATCGTATCGTATTAGCCAGTACTAACTGAGTTCTGGAGGTCATAATTATAGGCAGTTGCTTCATGTAAAATACTGGTTTTCAGCTGCATCTGGTTAGACAGGAAGTCAACCCCGTTCTCCCCGTCATTGCGATCATTTTTTTGTTCTACACCATGCCTGGGAATCTTCTAGTTACGGAGATATTAGATGTCAAAGTTCCTACTTTTTGACAAGTTTTATTTTAAATACAAGTTTTAATTGTAAGATTATCACTTTAAACACCTCAAAGACCCCCGTACTATTCAATCCATCTATCAGCACAATGTTTTGAGTGCGTGACATTGAGTTGTACCACAAAACATGATTTTTCACCCCAAAAAAAAAAGACGTAAATAGAAGCAGTAATTTTTGCGTAAAGTTACTTGGTTTGATGTACAGAATGCTTGGTTGACGACTTCGTGATGAGGTTGTTTACACCCTGTAGGTATAGTTGGGAAAAAGCTGATGATGAATAGGCAGATGATAACTTTAAATCGTTCTTACAAAATTATAATTCAATTCATAAAGAACTTCTCGATACGCAAAGAAATAACAATATAAAATATACCAATATCAACGTTGATAGAGGAAAATGGCTCTAACTTGCCGGCAAATTTAATCTGTACGGAATTAAATTACATTCCTTGTTGGGATAAGCATCTTTACTAAATCGTTGTTTTCGTATTTTGAAGTAAATATAACGCTTTAAACGCTTATAAACAGCTTATCACGGTTTTTCGGCTAAGCATTTTTTATTTACATAACATAAATGCACCCACATTTTGCCAGTTATGTTTAAGTCTTGGGACTTGGACGTGGGTAATAATAATATATCATTTAATTCAGGCAACAAAAGACCCATAATTATCATAAATTACCTTACAGACTAACCATACATATTTATAAAAACACAAAATCCACGAAGTAGACACAATAGTTAAACAATGGTGTCTCGAACAAATCGGTCCTTTGACAGATCATGATTTAAACTATTGAACACGAAGAGACGGCGTCATGTTCCACTGCGTGGTGTCGCGTAGCCTTCCGCGGAATCGCCGATACATGACACCCTTTCTTTTCGGATGGCAAATCATCTAATGACTCCTCTCGCTCTGGGCGGAGCAGGAAGGAGTGTCAGACTTTTACTGACTAAAACCCATCCATGTTTCTTCATCGCCCTTTGTGTTCCGGGGCCACGGTATCTCTTTCGAACAGTCCCGCAACCCCGGCAGGCATCGGCCCTTGCGCTTGCTAGAGTCAGCAAAAAGGAAGGGGTCCCCCTTCCTTTTTGCTGACTCTCTTTGTGGCGCGCGTGGAGCACGAACGCGCCGTCCACACGGCCTGTCATCATGGGACGGACGGACAGCGAGCTAGCCCATAGCTCACCGTCCACAGGCCCGCGCCAAAGGTGGCCGGGGGCCACGTGGTGGCCCTCGATGCCCGGGGCGTCTCCCGCGTTCCGCCACCTCCTTCGCTAGCATGACTGCTTCGCAGAAGGAGGTGATGGCATCCCATTCCGTCTCGCTCCGGACCATGGATTGAACTAGGGCCGGGAGCGAGAGGTCGCCGCCGCCGATCGCCGCTTCGAGGACACGGCGGTGCTCCGCCCAAGCGGGGCACACCTCCACAGTTTGCTCCACCGTGACCTCCGGTCGATCCTCGCAGTGATATACATGACACCCCTTGGCCAAAACTCTTCCTTGAGGAAGGTCTCAATATGACAATAATATATATATATATGTTATAGAGGGCGAGCCTATTGCCATCAACAAATTCAGGCTCCGTGGCTCAAGGAAGAACCCGGTAACACTTTGCCCGATCCAGGACGTCGCTTATACATACTTTTTAATGCTAAACATAATGGGTGTAAAAATACTCTTAACGAAGCCGAAAGTCACTTGTTCTCCCAGTCATTGCGATAATTTTTTTGTGCTAAACCATACCCGGGAACCTTCTAGGTATCGATATTGGGGGTCAAAGTTCTAACTTTTTCACGTTTTTAATGTACGATTTTTACTTTAAACACCTTCACGACCCCCGTACTATTCAATCCATCCATCAGCACATTTTAAGTGCATTACATTTAGTCATACCGACACTTAGTACACACGTAGAGTTACTTAGTTTGATGTACAGAATGCTTGGTTGACGGCTTCGAGAAGAGTCTGTTTACACCCTGTATAAATGTATTGCCGGGATAAAAAATATCCTAACATAGGTCACGTTCTATCTGTGTCCCAAATTATCCAATTCCGTGGTGACAGACAAAATGACTTTTCCATTCTAGGGATTACTGTAGATAGATAAAGTTCAAATTAGAACTTACTAGTTTCTTATACCCGGATTAAAAATTCATGGCACTCAGCAATAGATTAAGTAAGCTTTAAAAGAAAATAAAATGAAATCTGATAAGTAGTTTCAGATATAACTCTTTATAATGTTATAGTATAGATACATAATCATGTACGGATAGTAACAACAGCTGTAACAAAAAAGGTCCCATTTTTATTAACGAAAAAATACAGCTGTTTTGGAAAGGTCTCCTAAAAATTCAGATGTGTCATGTTACCTGCTATGTTGATCACTTACAAGGGAGTCAATCCCATTTCCAGGGGGTCAGAAAAAGGTAAAAAAAGGTTCAGTCACTGGAAAATCAACTATAAAATCAGTCCCGCCCACCGCACCATTTTATCAGTCTGCAAAGATCAGAAAATTATCAGATACGACCAAATATCACATGATTCAGTGGCATTTATGAAGCGAAGTAAAAATAATGGGCAAAAATCTTTTAACTGAGAACTCCTACTTCATTGGGTTTTGTCATAAAGATTTTTATACCGCCCATCGGCCTCGCGTTGACTTGGCGTTTACAAGCCGTCGAGTTATATCGAGAGATATATCTCTCAGCGTGTTCCGCGCGCGCCTCTAAGAGAGTCAGCAAAAAAAGAAGGGGTCCGCAAGGGCCGATGCCTGCCGGGGCTGAGGGACTATTCGAAAGAGATACCGTGGCCCCGGAACACAAAGGGCGATGAAGGAACATGGATGGGTTTTAGTCAGTAAAAGTCTGACACTCCCTCCTGCTCCGCCTAGAGCGGGAGGAGTCATTTGATGATTTCTCATCCGAAAAAAATGGCATGCTGGTTTGGTTACCTCACGATGTTTTCCTTCACCGAAGTAAGTGATAATATACAATACGCACATGAATCTGTTTTTTTTTTCTTATTGTAGTGGACAAAAACTACTGAACACCACCAGCTACCATTTTAAAATACACCCTATACTTTGTCGACGTTCATATATCTAGTCATACACGCCCGCCGGCGCCGGTTGCGAGTACTACGCAGCGGACATTCCGAAGAATATCACCAATTAAGCCGATTTTATGACTTGTCAAAGATCAAGATTTCTTTACTACACACAAGTTGAATATTAAACCTTTTGGAAAAATTCACTTTAGATGAACTACGTGGTAACACCGACAAATATAAAAACCGACCGAGTGCGAGCCGGACTCCCGCATGAAGGGTTCCATACCATCGTAATAGGAGAGCCCCGTTTAATTTTAAATTATTTTTATTATTTGTTCTTCGGCAACAGAAATATTTGAAATTCTGTAAAAAAAATCAATTGTTTATTATACTATTACGGATCATGAGATATAACCCGCTGTCAGACAGACGGACGGACAGTGGAAGCTTAGTAATAGGGTTCCGTTGGTTTTCCTTCGGGTACGGAACCCTAGAAAAAGAGTATAGATACGACAACATCGCACATGACATAGAGACATTTTACGAAGCAAAATAAAAATAATGAATCAACAAAATCGGTACACCGAAAAGTCCTTACCTAAGTAAATGTCAAAGTTCGTATGAATAGCTTTGATATTATTAAACATGAAGGGTTGTTTTCTTTATTTAATGTTGAGCCCATTACGAATTCTCTTGTCATTAAGGAAACATTTCCGATTTATCAATGGGATTTATTTTCATTGTAAACGTTTGGGGCAATTCAACAGAAACACAGCCATGTTTTTTTTTTGTGAATGAATTCAACTGTCTGGAGATCCTTGTTAAACAAAACCTTTACAGGGATTCTTTACCTTTTCGTTTGATAAAACAATAAAATATTAAAAAGATTTTTGTGTTATACAAAAGTATTTTCTTGGAAAATAAAAGGAACGTCCTTCAAGAAGACGTGAAAGATCAACGACCATTGTTACATTGTGTGCCTATTTTAATATACAATATTACCTGAAAATTATATGTGTACAATTGTACATGGATTGTTTGGCTGATTAATTTACGTCGCTGTTTTTTAATACAATTCACCAAACATTTACACCAATGTTAGCCAATAAACCCTCAGACAACGTCGTCATTCGACCAAACAAATCACGCCTGTAATCCTCGAAGGGTCAGGCAGAGCAACAAATACACACCTCCTTGAACTTATGCTAGCCTAGTACTTTTTGGTGGGTTATCAATGTATTATTTAAAATACGGATCACTGGATGAGCAAACAATCTTTATTAATTAAAAGCCGTATTTCGTTTTTAATATGACTGTACTCTGTGACAGCTATGTCGAGGAGAAACAAAAGACAGTGCATCAAAACCGAGGGGGAATGATTCAGCTGTACGTACCTAACAGTACACCCTCATTTCGTCAGTTATGTTTAAGTCCCATTTAATAGGGAGCGAGCCCATGACCATCAACCGGGCATAAATCCAGTCCGTGGCTGCTACTGAGAAATTCCTGATGAAAAAACCCAACAATGATTTTCCCAACACGGGAATAAAACCCAGGAACTCTTATTCAGCTGTCGTAATTACGAACACTCGACTAACGAGGCAGTTTAAAAAAAACCCGGAAAAATCCATTTCTCAAGTTTTTAGTAACTATTTTTGTAGTTTGTCCTTAAATAAAAAATACGTCATCGACCCTTATGATTAAAATTCTCATTTATATAACAAAATTGTAGCTTGACCTTTTTCCTAAACATTTTAAGGCTTCATTACGATTAAAAGTTCATTGAAAGTTCAAAGAGAATTTCTCTTTTAGAACAAACTATAATGTCGAATAAATTCAATTTCCTTTTACGCAAGGCGGCCGAAACCCCGATAATGGAAGGCTGATTTTTCGCCACTTTTCTCAATTTCAATGTACAAAGGATGTTTTTTTTATTGTTCGTCTTTTAAACGTTGATGGAATATTAAAAGATAAGATAGCTTACACCAAAACAATATATTTCAAATTATTTGTATGTATGCGGTCGACCAAGCTATTTGATTTACATTTTAACATGCAAATTACATTGGAAAATTTAAACCAAATAGCTTGGTCGACCGTACAACAACATTTTGTCAACGACGCGTCGGGGTACGGTGGCCTGTACCAAAAAAGAGCCCGACCCGACGCCTCTTGGATTAAAATATTCTAATTAATATAATAAACATAAAGGTATAATATACAATAATTTGATAGAAAAAAAACCGTTTTAGAGGTTTTTTGTGTCGGGGGATTCTTTTTTTTGTAACGGTCTTGTTGTATTTTTAACACGAGTTGCATCCATTCTCTGGAATAGACGAAAATTAGAACATTTATTAGTTTTTAAGGCTCTGTAATACGGACAAACCTAATGCCATTGACACAAAATCAGACTCTTCTCAAAATTATTGTTTGAAACTAATATTAGACCACCACTTAATTAGTGTCCCATTAAAAGTGCACGTTTGTTATGATTCTATAGCAACTCTCAATTGCACTATCGACCCGTCTCCGACAACTTAACATAAAATACTGTAGAGAACTCTCACGAACGCTGAAAATCGTATTTTGTTGAAATAGATCAAAAGTCGCTCCGGTGTCGGATCACAGCCTCCGGGCACCGGCTGTGACCCCAATTCTCCAAATTTTACGAATGTTTTTAAGTTCCCCGTATACGGCGTAGGTACTTTGAATTTAAGAGGAAATACTGCTATTTCAATCTCGGTACGAAGGTGGAAATTTTACGGTTCGAGACGTTTGGTATTGCAGGATTTTCTTTGAAATATGACAAAGTTAAAGCTAAATTCGTTGTTTCTGCATTTTTCAATAAAATCGGAATATTATGTGATAACCAATGTTTGATATAAGAAATACCGATTCAGATAGGATTTTCTTTGTGCGCAGCTTATTGTAGAACACTTAGATAGCACAGAGCACAGTCCAAAGTGTTATACTGGCTGAAATTTACTAAAAATGAAAGAATTGTATGTAGGGTTAAAAAGGGTGTAAAAAATCTCTTAACGAAGCCGAAAAGCACTTGTTCTCCTAGTCATTGCGATCATTTTTTTGTTCTACACCATACCTGGGAACCTTCTAGTTACGGAGATATTAGGGGTCAAAGTTCCAACTTTTTTTTTAAATACAAGTTTTTAATGTAAGATTTTTAAACACCTCCACGACCCCCGTGCTATTCAATCCATCCATCAGCACAATGTTTTGAGTGCGTTACATTGAGTTCTACCTCAAAACATGATTTTTCACCCAAAAAAAAAGTCGTTTCCCAGTAATATTTTTTGCGTAAAGTTACTTAGTTTGATGTACAGACTTCTTGGTTGACGGCTTCGTGATGAGGTGGTTTACACCCTGTATGTGCTATTCCAAGATACTTGAGAAGTGATTAAATAGTTTTAAAGCTTTTCTGATTTCTGCAACGAGTTTCAACATGGTTCACATTGATTGTCGCGGTGGCTTTTCTGATTTGATCATCGTCATTTTCTTGCCCTTATCCCTATTAATTTGGGATTGGCGCAGCATGTCTTCTTCTGCCATGATAAGGTAATTAATTTTGTTCAACATAAATACCTAAACACACACATCAAAAAAAGGTTGTGATCTAGTGATCACAGCATAATTAACAAAGCAAATTATGCACTAGCAAATTATGCTAGTGCATAATTTTATATCATTTTTTAAATTGAACTTTATCAAGAAAAAAACTTTGTAGTGTGTTTTCCATAAATAGAAATACCCTGTAAAAAAATAAAACTATTTTTTCATAATATAATCTACCGTAACAAAAAAGATTTCGTTTTTTCAAAGTGATCGCAAACTTTTTTTTAGATAGAAGAAATGCAAAATACACAATTGAAATTCCCAACAAAAAATTAAACAATTTTTTCATAATATAATCTACCGTAACAAAAAAGATTTCGTTTTTTCAAAGTGATACACAATTGAAATTCCCAACAAACATCGAAACAGTATCTTAACTATTCAACCCTAAACAGCTGTGTAGGTAAAATCCGGTAGAATACAAAGTTCTGTACCCTCGTATCAGTTCTTAATTTGAGTACTCGTATCCCGTGTTGCGGGAGTGAATGACCTTTCGATCACAATGGCCGCCCCGCGCAACCTCAGTAGCGAACCCATCAGTTTTATGAAGCCAATTAATTACTTGAGTGATATAGGTTATCTAAGAAACTAGTATACTCTAGGGAAATAAAACTACGGTTGGAACTGATGAAGTGAGACTTTGGAATAATAATCTAAATACGATGTTGGTACGAGTAGATTTATGTTGAATTCCGTCGAAAGTATTGAATAACCCTGACTGCCTCGTTGGCCTAGTGGTCGCAAGCGACTGCTGAGCATCATGAGGTCCTGGGTTCGATTCCCAAGTCGAGCAAAGTGTTATTGGGTTTTTTCATCAGGAATTTCTCAGTAACAGCCACGGAGTCTAGATATGCGCCTGCCATTGATTAAATAAAACGTGCCAGAATAAATGTGGGTGTACTATTAGGTACACGTCTGCATAGCCCTTCGGGGACTATAGGCGTGATGTAATAAATAACAATGTGTCAGGCAGAGCAGCGGTGGTCAGTGCCAGTGCCAGTGGTGGCGGCCCCGACTTACGAACAGTAAGTCGTGGGTTCGAACCCAGGCAGACGCATTACTTAGTGTAATTTATTTTATGACCGCTGCTCTCAAAACGGTGAAGGAAAACATCGTGAGGTAACCGGCATGTTCTAGAACCAAAAACTTCAAAGACATTTGACATCTACCAATCCGCAGGTGTTGGATTATAGCCCATTCCCTCTCATTGAGAGGAGGCCTGTGTCCCAGCAGGGGGAACATTAATAGGCTGATGATGATGATGATGTGTCACGCACGAAACATTTATAAACGAAGTTTTCCACTGCTGGGACACAAGCCTGCTCTCTGTGCGAGGGAGAGGTCAGTAATTCGCCACGTGAGCTCAGATCGGATTGGTGGATGTTACACGTCTTCGATTGAATACCTTTGCCATTTTCAGAGCAGTGCTGATGAAATAAATATGCCTTCATTTTTTTGTAAGAATATATTAAGGATACAGTATTCTAATTGTACCCTACCTCAACGGGCTAAGAGGTACCGACAAGACAAGGTTTTCCGACTCCGTGATTCTGATAGCAGAAAAACTCTACCAACTTTATCATCTGCCCAGCCTTCTCCTAACTATATTGCTGCAGCTGAATATCAATATTTTACAAGGATCTGCACAACCCAGTTACTGGGTAGTTTGATAAGACTGGTTGCAGGAGTTTCAAACTCGTAACGACTGTCAAATATCTTTAAATGACAGCCGGGACCAACTTATTAACGTACTATCCGAGGCACGACTGGGTCCCGATGTGCAATGGATCTCTCTCGTGAGTGGGTGACCAACCCACTCACGTATGGAACTCGGCAAGCGTAGATGAATCTTCGATCGACCCCTACATAGCCCAGACCCACCAAGATCCACCAAGTGGGCCCAGTGCGGTTTGGTAGATGTCACATGTCTTCCAAGCTTTGGTTCTAGGTCATGTTGGATCGACCCGTGCGACTGTTATTGTTTGGCCACCCCCTCCTCCTCTTTTGTAATATATGAGATGACATCATAACCACCAATTCATAACACCCTCACATATTGCAGGGCGACGGAAGGCGGACTGGCGCCAGGCGGCGATGGAGAAATGCCGGTGGGCGGGCCTAAGACGCCGCAGCAGATCGCGGCCCAGCGCCGGCTGCAGCAGACGCAGGCGCAAGTCGATGAGGTAAGGACGTGCTTTCAGTATAAGCTTTGGTATTATTGTCACTTGTTACTATATTCATTCATAATATTAGGCTGGTGCCCGCAACTCTACGAGCAAAGTGGGTATTTGGCGGATCGCTAATCGTACTTAAAAAATTATCTAAACTTCAAAACTATTATTTTATAGAGGAAAGATTTGATTTTTTGTTTGTTTGTTACGATTTAACTCAAGAACAACTCAACCGATTTTAAGAATTCCTTCACCATTAGAAGAATACTAGCTACATCTTTACC
Source organism: Xestia rhomboidea (assembly GCA_963853795.1). Lineage (NCBI taxonomy): Eukaryota > Metazoa > Arthropoda > Insecta > Lepidoptera > Noctuidae > Xestia > Xestia rhomboidea. The sequence continues at coordinate 11,267,042 of OY970778.1, forward strand.
GAGTAAGGCTATAAATTATATTGACATCATACAAATTAGCCGAGCTATCACAATTTTTGCGGATGAAGTCGCGGGCGAAGTCCTAGTTATCCACATCTACACTAATATTATAAAGAGGAAAGATTTGTATTTTTGTGTGTATATTTGTAATGAATAAACTCTAAAACTACTGCGCCGATTTCAAAAATTCTTTCACAAAAGCCATTCTTTCACCATTAGTAACATAGGCTATATTTTATCCCCGTACTTCTACGGGAACGGGAACTACGCGGGTGAAACCACGTGACGTCCGCTAGTTATTATATTATAAAGAAGAAATATTTGTTTGTTTGTCTGTACCGAATAAACTTAGTTAGCTTAGCTTGTTGTTAACTTAGCTTTTTAGACATCTTTTGTACCCTATCACTATGTTTTCCTATTTAACCCAAAGGTTGACTGGTAGAGAATGCCTTGTGGCATTAAGTCCGCCTATGTACATGTACATGAAGTTTAAAATAAATAAATAAATAAACTCCGAAGCTACTAAACCGATTCATCAATGGAAAGCTAAATTTTCAGGAAGTAACATAGGCTATAATTTATTTTCAAAAACATTAGAGATCCTTATGTAAATTGCATAATGTAACGCAGAGTAGCATTATAAAATTTATTATTTGGCGTACACTGAGAAAACTATTGATGATACATAAAATTATGTCATCTTTTTTATTCCGATATTCCCAAGGAATCGATACTTACGCGTATAAGATGGATTTGTATGCGCCCATTTTGAACAGCATCATCTTGTAACATTGGACTATCTAGTTCCAATTCAATCAGCAATAGTAAGAGATTACCAGATACTGTAACCAAGATCTTCGAGATTCTTAGCGGCACAAGACTGCTAACATCTGGAAATGTTTTAAAAATGGGGAGCACCGTCCTTATAATACTAACGGCCACTTATTTAGGCTCAGCAACTCCTGTTGAGGACCCAACTTATGAAAGAGTACGTCTAGCAGATGCCATGTGACATTGTATTACCGTAGTTGGTGCCAGTTAAGATCGCAATAGCGGTCATTGCCCTTTCCCTAAAATCTCTTCCTACATAATAAAACAAATGAACCATGTATTGTTTTTCATTAGAAAAAATATTGATGTTCACGATAGATGACGGGTCAAGACTTAAACAGGCTTATTTTTGGATTTCAAAGCTAAGAACTTTAATAAATCTTGGTGGGTCAATGACCGCTTTTGCGATCTTAACTGGCACCAACTACACCTTTTAGTATGTAGGTAAGGAGGTTTCAGATTGTGACAAAAACAAAGGACAGTCGTTTTCATAGGATGTTCCGCTAGATGAATAGTCCGCTCTTTATTTACACACTACCATGATAAATATTTATTGTGTATAGATTAGTGACGTCAGTTAGAGTCAACTGAGTGAGACATTTGAGCTCGATTGGCGTGGGAGGATGATTTACTCTCTGCCGCACGCCCTCGTCCATTCATTCGTTCATTCATTATGATGTTTGTAGATGGTTTCAGGATGACATGCTATTTCAGACTGGTTTCAATTATGCTTCGGATAGGTTTCAATATAATAACACTGGATTAGATATTATTACAGTTTTACTCGGAAACCATCCATTTGTTTTTAGGGTTCCGTACCTCAAAAAGAAAAAACAGAACCCTTATAGGATCACTTTGTTGTCCGTCCGTCCGTCTGTATGTTGAGACCCTTTATCTCGGGAATGCGTGGAGGTATCGTGTTGAAAGTAAAACCATAATAATCTACTCAAATCTACGGTCCCTTAGAGCTGTGAAAAAATCAACCTTCTAAGTTAACATGCGTTTATAATAATAATAATACCAGCCTATTACTGTCCCACTGCTGGGCAAAGACCTCTTCTCATACAGAGAAGGCACGAGCATTGATCACCACGCTTGCTCAAGACGGGTTGCTGATTTCAGACTTATATTAATTATAAGTCCAGGTTTATTTTGCAAAAAAACATATATTTCGAAAACCTCAAAGGAATCAAAATTTATATATATCCCGTTGACCTAGAATGATGTGTCAAGTGTCAATCAAGTGTCAATGTCTTACAGCACATATAAAGGAAAAAATCTGAAAACCGTAAATATGTAGTTTAATAATCAAATACCAACAAGTTTATTACGGAACCCTCAGTGCACGAGTCCAACTCGGCGGTTTTTTTTTTCAATTAAAACTAAATATTTTCAGTCACAATTATTACGAGTCAGAAACCAATATTTTAGTGCAACACAGAGCGATATTGCATGCTCGCATTAAGTAATAGTATATTTCATTACAAGTGCGGAAAGGCTGTCATTGCAAAGAGTTCCGGCAAATGTCTTCCCGAGCCGAGGCGCAGCCGAAGGCGAGGGTTGACAGTCGGAACAAGTTGCAATGACAATTCCGCAGGTGTACTGAACGACTATTTTTAATACAGTTGCGAAAAAATAAAGCAATTTAATAAAATAATAAAAACACAATAAACTCAACTAACTAATCATTTATTTCTTATAAAAGTTATAGTACACCATGTACATTGAAAATTTTCTGGAAAATGGCGCCAACCGTAGAATATAAGCAGAGTTTTTTTTTTCTTCACCCATTTTGGTAGGCAAAGGGAACTATCCATACAGCTTAGTCTTCAGTAGATTTTTTTATTGATATGAAATGAAAATGAAATTTAATGAGATGAAATGAAATGAAACCTAACCTAATCATTCAATTAAATCATTAAATCTGATATTGAAATAAATTAGTAACTTCTTTTTAGAAATATACGTATTTGTATGAATCACAAAAACTCTTTAGTAAAAACTTCATGGTTGGTTTTGCTTTTTAATAGTCATTATTTTGACAGTTGGGAAAGAGAACGCACGAGTTCGGTAAAGGTGAAAAAAAAGCACTAGTATGTAATAGCCCACATCCCGAACGCTATACGTCCCTGCAATACACCACTTTTTGAGCAACTGTATTAAAAAATTATTTCATCAAAACAGTGACATATTTGACAGTTATTTGTGACGTTAGTAACTTCCGGATTAGTCATTCAAGTTTTAGTTGAATAGTTAGTGTGTAGCTGAACACCAGAACAGGACTAACACAAGGTCTGTTGTTTCTTTCCTGATTTATGAGTTGATTTAATGCCGAGTTATTGGGATTCAGCGCGTTCATTCCAGAAATGATGGATGGATTGTGTAAGAAATGATACGAAAGAAAAAGACATAAATAACGTCGTGACGTCTGACAAAGAGTATAGACGTGTCGCGCCAACACCAAGTAACATTTTGACAATGGTAGGAAGATGATGGTGATGAGTGTGTTTATTCATCACCTGACATATCACATAGATAGTAGGTAGTTTAGGTATTATTAAAACACTAATGTATTTACAATATAAAGGACACAGAGTAACGAAGTGAGACAGACACAAGAGAGCGTGACATTTGAACCCCGTGGCAAGTGTGGGCGTGTTATTTACTGTCCGTCGACACACCCAGTCGCCCCTGCCAGTTCAGTGATGTCGTGGTATAGATTAACTTATTGCTTCGTTATTATAATTAAACTGTTCAGTTGATAGGTTTGTTATGTGTCGTCATTCATTATTCTCCTATCCCAATTTATTTGGCGTCGCGCGTCGGCGCAGCATGTCTTCTTCTCCCATAAATTTCTTTGTTATTTTAATCTTAGCCTAAATGAATAGGTGAATAATAATATAGTAGGTATCAATTTACGTAACGGAACATTATGGAGATAACAGTTAACACAGCCAATGAAACTGATACAGATCCATATTCAAGGAATAGGCATGACGACAGTATCAAAAAATTGCAAATCTATTTAGTCCGTCAGTTAGAGTATTGGAAATTAATGGACACGTATTTTTTGTTTTTGTAAATCAATAAATATTGACAAAGATAAAACGCATCAAAACTCGGGAGTGGGGGTTCGTGACGTCAGAACTAGCCAAAAATTATACCATGGCGTGACGTATTGAGAATTTTAAAAGCGTCGTATCTTCGTCAATTTTGGTTAACGTAACAAAAGAAAAAACACGGGTCAAATTTTTTTTTATAATCTAAGTGACGGACTAATTAGATTTTTTTTGTCGTCTCGCCTATTAAACGTGTAAGTAAAAGATGTCAGCATGAAAATTATTTTGAAAATTTTCTCAAAGTCATTAATTTCATCGTGACAACCGTATAGCCCGGCGCATTTCTTTCAAATAGACGAATTAAGGGTAAATTTGAATTGTCAAAAAGATGAACTATAGTCCAGTCCAGCCACGATGCATAAATAACGATAAAAGGACTGTAATTACCCACTCCAAAGCGTAGATCTCTACAGAGAAGAACGGTCTCCTTTCAAAAGCAAAACAAATATTCACGTGTCCACTAAAGGTGCACCACAAAGTTTCATTTACGACACAAAATGGCTGACGTAATTCCAAACGCCACTGCTCACAGACTCGAAGCAGGAAATTAAACGCCTGTCGAACGACCAACTATTTGCTATTGACACTAGCGAAACTACAGACGGGGGTGCGTCGGGGGTAAGGCACGAACAAATAAACGAAGATAAAAGCTTTACTTACGAGGAAGTAAAAACAAGGGGAAAGATTGAATTTCTACATCGCAGAGTTCGTAATGATTATAAACTAGCTATAGCCACGGCTTCGCTCGCGAAATGGTCGGAAATTATCCCAAAGGAACATACAGTTTGTAAACGGATCCTTCACGAAGTCGTCAACCAAGCATTCTGTACACCAAAGTAACTTTACGCATAAAAAACGCTTTACGGTAGGACTCAATGTAACGCTCTCAAAACATTATGCTGATGGATGGATTGAATAGCACGGGGGTCGTGGAGGTGTTTAAAGTAAAACATGATAAACCAGTATTTAACAAAAAGGAGAAAAAGTTGAAATTTTGACACCCCAATATATCCGCAACTAAGTAGAAGGTTCCAAGGTTTACACCCTTTATCAAAACGCTTATGAAAATTGGGGATAGTGTAGTTTCCCATTTGTGGAAGATTTTTTGGAATCGGATGAGGAGTTTCGAAGATTACCCCCTACATTCAAAATTGAAAATGTTACCTCTTTATGATAATAAGTATAGATATCGTGAACATGAAGTAGGTACAAATGAATCCACAGGATACTCGTATCATATTTCTCGCTCCTAATTTGCAGAACCCTTAGAGGTACAGGAACCCTTACAGCTTCCGTACCGTACCTTTGATTCTCAGAATAGTAGTAAGTAAGTAGTAATATAAAAGATCTTTCACATTTTTAAGGCTTTGCGTTTTATGTGTAATCATATCATCCATGGAAACAGTATCTTTCAAAAATACTCACAAACATATTCATTTACAAGAAACAAGTTCCATTTTCTTAAATGGTAAATACAATTTAGAAACTGCTTCTATAACAATATCAAATCGTTTCTTACCTCTACTTCAACGGAAAAACAATCTCAGTCCATCTTGAAGAAAGCTCAATTTGATAAAAAGCTTTACTTAGATCCGAAGATTAAAGTTCCTTAAAGTCCTTACCATGACAACGGTTTGTCAAGCTCCTTCTCTGACGTCATCGAGTCTGCGCGTGTATCTAATGACGTCATCTTGGGAGAAATAGCTCTTGGAATTGAGGCAAGGGTTTGCTGATATCCTATTACCATGCCCATTATGTATGATTGCGAGAGCATACGATTCGCACTAATATATCTTGATGAGGTCATCTAATGATGCCTTATATAGTTTTAATACGATATATATTTTAGCATACTGATAAAAAAGAACATTCTAGATAGTTTTGTACGTTCTTCTTTGCTTTTGATAATAAGTTCTCTTCTGGTATGTTCATCAATATCTGTGTCGTTTAAACGTACCTCTCCAAGAATATCTTTCGCCTATATTCTATTTTTTTTCTGAGACTGAAAAAGAAGACTTTCTACGTCTGCCATTGTTTCCTTCTCTGACGCAGCCTCATCTAACTTTCCTCTGCCATCTTAATTTTGACATTTGATCATCGTATTAACGACTTTAATATGAAACGAAAGTAATCGTAACTTTAAATTAATTATGACATTCTTCATTACAGGTGGTCGATATAATGAAGACAAACGTTGAGAAAGTGTTGGAGCGAGATCAAAAACTCTCAGAACTAGATGACCGAGCCGGTAAGTTTAATTCTTGTGATAAAATACAATAGCAAAGTAATTTTAGCAAGAAAACTATCAATAGAATGAACTGAAGTCAATGGATATTATCAATGAAGATGATGCTGACCTAAGAAATGATGGATGGACTGTGGGATGATATGGCTAGAAAGGAGGTGACTGCTAAGACGACGAGTAATAGAGAAGTATGGAAGATGAAGACATGCTGCCAATTAAATTGGGATAAGGGCAGGAGAATGATGATGATGATAGATATAAGTAATCAACAATGAATTTCGTTACAGATGCTCTGCAACAGGGTGCATCGCAATTTGAGCAACAGGCTGGCAAACTCAAAAGCAAATTCTGGCTGCAAAATCTAAAGGTGAAAAGTCTTCTAACTTCAACTGTGGAAAGCATTATGCAAAAAGAAAAACAATTTAAAGAAACTGGCGTTCAAGGGTGCTTCAAATACATTTTTCATTTGCAGAATCAAAAATAAATCATAATAAGCAGGTGGTAAAATAATAACCTTTGAAGCAATTAAAATTGCTGTTATTAATAGAAGTTAAAAATTAACGGTTCTACATTTTAGTCAAATGTAAAGCTTTATTAGAATAATATTGCTTGAAGTCATAGGAATAGGGATGATGACTGACAAAAAAAATATTTGCTGTTTAGTCCATCAGTAATATTATCGAAAAATATTGGATACGTGTTTTTTGTTTTATCAAATTAATAAAAATTTACGAAGATAAAACGTGTCAAAGATCAAGAGTGGGGGCTTGTGACGTCACATTTGAGTAAAAAATGTACTGAAATGTGTTTTGTGTGTGTCAAACGAGTTTTCGACGTACGGTATCATCGTCTTCGTTTTTTGTTAACGAAAAAAAAGAAAAAATATGTGTCCAATATTTTTTGGAAATCTATCTAACGGACTAATTAGATATTTTTTTTGTCATCTATCCTATTATGTTGGCTGTAACACACATGAGCTCTTTCAATATTGGTCAGCCATCAATGACCAATTCACTAGCCGGGTTTATTTAAGATCCCCTATTAATATGCTTCTAAACCTTCCAGATGATGATAATCGCAGCTGTAATTGGAATCATTATCTTGGCTCTTATCATCGGTAAGTAAATACAATTCAATGAAATCAATACACATATTAGTAACATCTATGTTTTGTTACACATTGTATTATTATGTTTTTAGACTAACCATATCATTTTTTTTTCCGAATTTTCAGCCAACTTTGTGTGAACAAGTTTCGGTAACCGAAGTTTAATTTAGAAGTTACTTGTTATAATGTTAATGAATACTTAGTCTATAACGTATGTTGTTATTTTTAATTACGTTACTGGTACTAAGCCTATTTTGGTAAGTGGGCAAGACGTATCGTTTGTCGTTGTTGATGATATCAGTGTTGGCTTTGTCTGTTCTATTGTCACTTCGTATAACTGTCTCTATCGAAGAATTTTTCATGCCGTTTCGATATCTTCTAGTTCATACTATAAGTTTGCATTCACATCGGTTTATGAGACTTCAACACAAATGGTCACACCGGTTTCGTTTTCTCTAAGTTAATTTAATTTTAAATATTTGATATTTATTGTTACAAATGTATCTACATTTTAGTTGTCAACAAGTAACTTGATGATTTTCTTTAATTTATCCCTGATGTGAATAGTAACTTATATATGAAATTCAGCTTTTATTTTGCAAATGTGTTTATTCTTGTGTCTGGGATTGCTCTTGTGGTTTAATTATGTCTATTATAAACAAACATTATGCAAAGACTTAATGAAAAATTAGAAACTAGATCTAAAATTGCTTGATATAAAAAGTTAGTCTACTTTTATCCAAGAATGCGATGCTTGTCCCAAAACCCCCAATTTAGTTCTGCTTTACATAAAATAAGCGTTAAGAATTGAAATATTATGTCCATGGACAGTGCGAATATGACATCTCTCAAGACGGGACACGCTTTAAAATTAAACATGAAAGAAAAAGCTTCAAAGAGAATAAAGTCTTTATTGCTAATTGGTGCTTTCAACGCTTTTATCAATATGAATATAAAATTGAATACGGTATTGCAAGCTGCGTGCAAGAAAAAGTCGAATATTGCCAAAACAGAGATTTAATAACAGTCGTTTTTATTAGACTACTAAAATGAAAACGTTCATACATCATTTATTGTCGATCATGATCAAAATCACATTTATCAAAATAAATCATTGGTGTGTGTGTTCAACCATCACAAGTTTTTCATCATGATCATAAAAAAATTGCATGACGAAGAGAACTAAAAAAATTAACCACAAAACAATTTGTTCTGATGTGTCGTCTTTTTAATAAAACTAACTGGGATCATTGCACATTTACATAATAATATAACTAACATATTCATACATATTGTGAATTCGTCTTGTGCTGCTATAATATTTTTTTGTTTGAAATTGATTATTAAAGTTGTTCAAATATATTCTAGGTCTGTAAACCACCTATATGGACGATTGAGGCTGGGGTATGGATTAATAACAGGTAATTGTTATTTCTTGTTAATGATCACCGAAAAAAGGCCGTCAAAAAAGACGCACAAAAAAACATCTGACCTTCTGTTCCTCGTTTTCTTACTGGGGAAGTACCTAATTAGGAAAGAAAAAGAAAAATATAAAATGTTATTAATGAAAATATTAACTGCGTGAAATAAAATTATAATTTATTTAATTTACAGGAAACATCCCAGCTGCCGTAACATCTGCAAGAACTTTGAAACAACTTTTATTTTGATTCCCTAGAAATTAGTGTTGTTATTACATGTCCTCTGGATAATATCACCAAAATATATCCGATGTTTTGCCTACTAAATATCAACTATTTATCCTATCAAAACTTTTTGTAAATTTCGAAATCACGCGTCTTTGACATGATTTCTTTTATATCACTAACAAATGCTCTGTGTAATACGAAATATAGTATTTTTAGATGATCTTTCTTTGTTATAAATTTTACCACAGAAATTAAATTTTTGCTATTAGATAAGACTTATCAAAAATACAGTAAAATCTCTTGAATATTTTTTACTTTTTCGAAAAATGGTTTGTTTCATACAAATGCAATGGTATTATTTCCATTTGGACCAAATTTCTTGAGCATTTATTTAGGGTCATTTCTTTTTGTACTTTTTTTAAACTTTTAAATTATTGAACTTTGATAATATCTACTGTCTACCTATACAAATATGTTTATCTGCTTGTAAATCCTACCACTTTATAGGTGTTATATGAATAGATATTTACACTTTATAAATATCGGTCCATTTATGAAATGGGCTATCGTTTGGGCTAGTTTCTGTATTCAAAGTTCCAAGTTATCACAAGTAAAATGTAACTACCATTTTGATAGCATAGCGTGTATTGGGCCCATGGTAGTACCACAGCGGTTAGATTGTTTACGTAATATATGTTTTAATCGCTTTTATAGCTGTAATGTATAACCGTGATCTCTATTTGAAACGAAAAATTTGTACTTAATCAAATTGTTGTTTGTTTAAGTAAAGTTAAATTAGAATATAATAAGGACTTGTGCTATCTTGCGTTTTTACATAAATTGTAATCGTAACTGGCCGCCAATATTTTTAAAAATATATAATCTATCCTGTGTAACTACAGCAAATAATGCATTAAATATCTTTTTACTGTGTGTGTATTAATGTATGTAAAAACAGCTTTGTAGTTAGAAATTGTAAAAATTCACACTAGGTAATTAGATGTTTCAAATAAATAGCAACTCATTAGTTTATATTAATCATATTATCATGGCTGACTACATTTGGTTATGGTTCGCAGACCGTGTACATTTCATCGTAATATAATTTTACTGAACACTGTAAACTGCACTGCACCATCGCGTCTGCGGTAACGACTACTTAATATAATTACCACGTAATAATAAAACATGATTAAACGCGAGCATCGACCGAATGTAGTTGTGCCTTTACATTAACGGTATATAGAATAATAGTATTGTGTGGGACGATTGGCAAGTGCCCATTCAATGATATGGGAATTAAGTACATTATCATATTATTAAAATCGGTTCTCCGTATACATAGGTAATATATTCATATCATGTATGGAGACCGATTTTTAATAAAAAAACGTACGTAAGAATATGCACTTCGTTATTGTTGACAGTCTCATTAGGGGGAGAAATTAGATTGTAATTATAAGTATGACGTCGCGGTTTTGAAACACAATATTTTGAACTTGCAACACTAACACGCGGGGATTTTTGTGCGTTTTCTTGCCAGTATCGTGAATGGCTTTTTAATTAATCCAATCATCTTCAAAGTAGTCTAAGCTTCATATTTCTACTACCCTAATCATCTGAACGCCTAAACTACCTAGACATTAGAACTAATGTAAATAATTTTCTTAAAATAAGACCGACTATGAAGATGGCGTACTGTTTTACTCTAACATCCTTCTGAAATAGCATTGTTAAAAGAAACAAAAATATTGTTTTCATAGTTCATGCGGCGGTGATTACCCTAAAAATACAAAGGGTTAATCCAAGGAACCGGAGCGGGGAAAATTATTTTTCTCTTGTTCATGCAAGAACTTATTGTATTGTGTTTCAAGAACGATGGCTCCAAACATTCACTGTAAGGTAAAATGATAACACACCAGAAGTATGTTATGGGATTAGATAATAAATTGGCTGTTACTTATAGCGTTGTTTACTACATTGTGACGTCACCATCAGTCAACGTTGTTGCGCTATATATTTTAAACAACATTGTAGGTAAGCCATAGCTATAAGCATTGTCATGAGTATAATTAAATGAAATAAAAATGTTGTAACTGGAAAGTTGTCTTATTTACTTTATTATTCTAGTGAAATAACTTGGGTTGGGCGAAGAGTCTTGTCAGACTCTGACCAAAGAGTATAGTGATACTCTGACTAACTGACTATAACCACACGCTATTTTTTTTCCTTGGGCCCATAGTCTAATACAGCGTGTTTGGCTACCGGTTACCGATACTTTAAAAGGGCATATTATACATTTAAACTCATATTTACATGTTTATTAATACTCCTAACCCCACACCCCGTGAGAGACGTACGAATGATCTTCTTGCAAGGGTAAACGACGAGCAAAAAATTAGCAAAAAGAAAGAAGAAGAAATTTTACATAAAAATTACTTATTCTTTTTACATTATTTTTCTAATATAGTGCAAAATTAGCCCCCGAATGTTGCGTATGTTTTTCTGTTAAATGAAAAGTATTTGAGTCAACCTGCAAAACGATATCAAAATATTGACTCAACACTAATTATTTTAAGAGTTAAAGCCATTTGAACATAGCACTTACCCAGCGTAAAGGCTCCACAATGTTGAAGGTGGCGTTCTTTGTTCTTCTTCTTAGCGTTTCGATGGTAATCTAAATTGTGTCGGCCCAGAACCGAGCTACTAGTTTGGCGCTTTCGGTAGCGTCCATCAGTTCCTTTAGTGAACAAACAACAGGACACGATATTAAGTGCCCCATCGTTTGTCGAACAGCACCACATTTACACTCCTGAGTATAGTCATTAATGAATCTCCATCTGAGAGAGAGGTAAAAAATAAAAATAAATATCGCTGGACATTACACACAGCGCCATCTAGCGCCACACTAAGCAACGAGGCTTGTGTCGTGGACGCCAGATAGTTGATATACTACATAGATACTTTTTTTTTTTGTAAATACACACTTATTATACTTATAAACATCTCCGTCTCTCGTCCAGACTCAGAAACAAATGTCCATGCTCATCACACAAACATTTGCTCCTACCGGGATTCGAACCCGGGACCCAACGAACGTTAGGCCTCACTACCGCTGCGCCATTCGGGTCGTCGGGTCGGGTTCGGGTTTTCCTTGCTGCGGCCAACCTGGGTCCGAAGACTATTTAAAGACTTCCAGGTCAGCCATGGCAACTCATGTCCAGGTGGGATATTTTCAGCAGGTGGAACGAGTGGGATTGGTAAGGATGCACTCCCTCGTCATATTCGGCCCGTTCTTCGTTTGAGCAGGTAGTTAAGGCACCAAATTCACGAGTGTGCGTCGGCAGAAAATAAATGAGTAAGTGCAGTAGCTAAATATAATAACAGCCTCAGGGGTCAATCTTCAAGGTTAAGCTGTGGTTGCCCAGGTCAGTCCGTGGATGGGTGACCATCTATTACATACCGAGTTTCCTCCCCGCCGTCCACTCACTTACTTACCTCACTGGCATCTCACTCCCACTCGTAAATTTGGTGCCTTACCTATCTGCAGCTGGGGTACTGCGACATTATGGAGTCCACGTGCTGGGCAGAGCTATTTGTATCTACATACAAATGACAATCATGAGAAAGCAGAGCTATACAGGGTGTAAACCACCTCATCACGAAGCCGTCAACCAAGCATTCTGTGCATCAAACCAAGTAACTTTACGCAAAAATTATTGCTGGGAAACGACTTTTTTTTTCAACCGTTTTCAAAAAGAGGAGGTTCTCAATTCGACTGTAGTTTTTTTTTGTGTTTGTTACCTAAGAACTTTCGACTGGGTGAACCGATTTTGATGTTTCTTTTTTTATTTGAAAGCTGGTACTTCCCGTGTGGTCCCATTTGTTGATTTTGTAAACATCTGATGCTGATCTTCGGAGATATACAATGGAACTCTTCAAAAACAGACGGAAAATCTGCGTGCTTGCTGCAATCGCTTGGATGTTTATTGTTTATACAACATCATGACGTAACATCACGCCTGTATGCTCTGAGGGGGTACGCAGATGTGTACAATACACCCAGATTTCGACAGTTAGGTACAATAAGTTGGCGCATTCGTGTTCCGCGCGCCTCAAAGAGATGTCTGCAAAAGGAATAATTTGATGATTTCCCTTCCGAAAAAAATATTGTATGTTAAGTTCCATATATTGGGGATACGCCTATTACCATGACATGTATTGTTAACAATGTCAAATAAATTCATAGCAAATATTTGTTTTGGAATAACCTAAAATGAAAAAAATAAAAACTTTTTTGCAAAAAATAAAAAAAAAGATTTCTGAAGCTAAAGTTATTTTTCAATTTTTCTGTGTTTTTTGAAGTCGGTTTTTTTTACTCAAAACATTGTGCTGATGGATGGATTGAATAGTACGGAATTCGTGGAGGTGTAAAAATCTTACATTAAAAACTTGTATTAAAAAATTATTAAAAAAATAAAAAACCCGTCTGCATAAAAAATAACTAATACCCTTAAATAAAAACAACTGAAAAGATAAAAACAAGTTCAAGAAACAGGACATATTGACTGCAACAGTCGGGACCCATATTGGATGTAATGATTTTAGTCTAGATTATTTAATGGGTTCCGACTGTTGCAGTCAATATGTCCTGTTTCTTGAACTTGTTTTTATCTTTTCAGTTTTTATTTAAGGTTATTAGTTATTTTTTATGCAGTCGGGTTTTTTAATTATTTTTTTATTTCACACTTTTTATTTACTTAATATACCATTTTAAAATCCTCATAATGAGCCCTTTATCAAGCCGTTCAGCCTGCAGAGCGAGCCAAACATTTGAACTTGGCACCAAAAATCCGCCATTTTGTTTCTTTTTTTATTTTGATATACCCAGTGTCACTCTCACATTAAATACAAATTTAACGACACCTCTCAAGCTAAAATCCATCGAGCCGTTCAGGCCACAGAGCGTGCCAAACAATTATACATACATACATACATACTCTCGAAAAACATAACCCTCCTTCTGGCGCGGTCAGATAAAAAAAAAGTTGCCAAAAAGTTGGAACTTTGACCCCCAATATCTCAGTAACTAGAAGGTTGCCAGGTATGGTGTAGAACCAAAAAGTAATGTACATAGAATCTACCTATATACGTCTTTTATTTTTTATATCTATACCAGCAGTACAGCCGCTATAAAATTAGAACGGATAGGGCCACATTTCAGAATCCTAAAGGATCCGCTTTCTCCAAAGCTAAGTTGACTTAAAGCGAGGTTGACAAATCTACGCTTCGCTGATGACATTGTACTTTTCTCTTCATCAGCTGCGGAACTAGAAAAAATGCTTCAAGAACTTAGCAAAGCAAGCCTTGAGGTTGGACTGAAGATGAACATGTCAAAGACTAAGCTCATGACCAACAGCTCACCAATCAATGTGCACTTAGACGGGGAGAAAATACACTACGTCCAAGAATTCGTCTACCTGGGCCAAGTACGAAGTATTCGCAAAACTGGCAAGCTCGATGAAATCAAATATATTATTAGGGCGATACCAAAAATCACCCACTTATTAGTATTCACGGAAACCTGGATTATTTCTGAAGCCGATGCAAAATTATATCAGTTGCCAAACTACAAGCATGTCTACAACTATAGGAAAACACGAAAAGGTGGAGGGGTATCAATTTATATACACGATTCAATAAAATACGACGTAACGGAAGATTTATGCGAAAATGGAAACCACTACTTGTGGGTACATATAAAAAAATTATCGCTAAACATCGGAGTGATCTATAAACCAGGTGACTCAAACAATAACGAATTCTTAACGACGTATTCCGCACAGCTGGAGCAGAGAAGAAGAGCAATTGTTTTTGGCGACTTTAACATTGATCTCCTCAACGCGGACAACCACGTCACTAAATACCTGAACGAAATCAAAGGAAACGGATATCAAATACTGAACAAAATTAATGGTCTATACAGTACACGTGAAACCTCGACTACAAAATCGATACTGGATCATGTTTGCACAAACATAAATAACCACTCATTTAATTTCTCCATAATCGAGTCATGCCTGTCTGACCATAAACAAATATATTTGGAAATAGGCAGTCTAAAGCCACAAATAAATAAATAAATCCAGTACAAAGCAATAAATTATGAAAAATTATACAGCGACGCATTATCAGATAATTACATAAATAAAGAAAACGATTACTACCACCTTGAGCGGTTTATCGCAAAACATGTAAATAACAACAAAACTGACAAGACAAAAATTCTGAATCCACCTCAAAATGATTGGATAAATCGAACTATTACTGATTCGATAAACTTACGTAACAACCTACGACAACAATCAAAATCTTACCCAAAAGACGGAAACATACAGAAAAGCTTTTCCAAACAACGAGACGCAGTAAAAAACCTGATCAAGACACACAAGAAAAAATACTATTACGATCTATTCTACAACAATAACAATCAACCGAAAAAGATGTGGGAACTTATTAATAACCTAGCACTAAATAAAATCAAAGAAAGCAGTGCTCCTCCGAAACTTATGTCGAGCTCAGGACCTGTAACTGAAGGTAACGCAATTTGTAATTTATTTAACTCATTTTTCTCATCAATAGGCCAGAAATTAGCTAACGATATACCCGGTATATATCATGCGAACTATGGCAACACTCTTATGTACGAACACAACCATTCACACGACGTAACTCTGAGTAAACTCACTCCTTGCACTGAGGACGAAATTTCTAAAATAATTGACGGTCTGGATAGTAATACAAGTACTGGGATAGATGGTATCAGTACCAAGGTGATCAAATGCCTCAAAAAAATAATTGTTCCGAAATTAACGAACTGCGTAAACGAATGTCTGATGCGCGGCATTTTTCCGAACACGCTTAAGGTTGCCAAAGTCAGCCCTATTTTCAAATCGGGCAGTAGGACTGATCCAGGTAACTACAGACCAGTGTCCGTTTTACCTTTATTATCAAAAAATTTTGAGCGTGTTTTGTACAGCCGTCTAAATGCATACCTTCTTGAAAAAGAGTTCTTAATCGACGAACAATACGGCTTTCGTTCGAAATCTAGCACTCTTACAGCTACAATAGGCTTGGTGACTAAAATCAAAACGCATATAGATCAAAAAGATGTTGTATTGGGGGTATTTATTGATTTAAAAAAAGCATTCGACACCGTAAGCCACCACAAACTTCACCAGAAATTAAACAACATAGGAGTCACAGATAAAGCCCTAGAAATTTTTACATCTTATTTACAAAATAGACAATAAGTAGTTAAAATAGATAAATTCACTAGTTCCATAAAAAACGTACCATACGGATGTCCTCAAGGCTCAATTTTAAGTCCGTTACTTTTCTTGATCTATATAAATAATATAAACAAAATAGGGATAACGGGTACCCTGACTTTATATGCAGACTATACATGCCTCTTCTATTTCGATAAATCTATCCATACCATTATAAAAAATGCTCAAAAAGATCTTGGTATACTCAGTGAGTGGCTTAAATACAATTTACTAACAACAAATACGTCCAAAACAACATACATGATTTTCACTGCAAAAAACAAACCACTACCAGACTTCCCGTCCCTTACTATTAACAATGACATAATAAAAAGATCGAGCCACGAAAAATATCTCGGTCTGAGGGTAGACGACAAACTCACATGGAAACTGCACATCGAACATATAAAATCAAAATTAACGTCATTACTAGCATCATTACGCAAAATCTCAAATTGTATTCCAAGGAAAATACGTACTATTATTTATAACTCATTAGTTAAATCACATCTCGAGTACCTCATTCAAATATGGGGATCGGCCGCAAAAACTATCCTAATGCCTTTACAACGAACCCAGAACAAAATTATAAAAACACAAGCTGACCCGCGCAACTTCGTCTGCGTTACGTAAGAGAGAGAGAGGCTTAGAGAGAGTGTGAGTCAACCTAAAAAAAATGCAGATAATATGCTTTAGCGGACTTTTTAAGAGGAACAATCCCGTCATACATGTATGATTGTTGAGTAACTTTAACCGTTTACGCAGCGCACGGAAAGGAAGCTCTCAAAAGCAATAATTTTTCGCTGTATTTGCAACAATTTTCATTGATGCTCCGCTCCTATTGATTGTAGCGTGATGTTATATAACGTATAGCCTTCCTCGATAAATGGGCTATCCAACACTAAAAGATGTTTTTAACTGGAATCAGTAGTTCCTAAAATTAGCGCGTTTAACCAACCAAACAAACAAACTTTTCTCCTTTATAATAAGTATAGATTCAAGTAGGTAACAATTTAATTTCTCGGAAATATATGCAATCATCGTTAAAATATTGTACTATGTTTTTCCAATTTGGGGCTTCCCTCGACAGCCTTAGGTTTTCATCCTTAGACACTCGATGACAGTCATACTCCAGCTAGGTCGAAAGTTCATATCAAGGTGCATGAATTGAGCCCAAACACGATATAGCTTTTTTTTTTTGGATGGGAAATCATCAAATGACTCCTCCCGGAGCAGGAGGAAGTGTCAGACTTTTACTGACTAAAACCCATCCATGTTCCTTCATCGCCCTTTGTGTTCCGGGGCCACGGTATCTCTTTCGAATAGTCCCGCAGCCCCAGCAGGCATCGGCCTTTGCGGACCCCTTCTTTTTTGCTGACTCTCTTTGAGGCGCGTAGAACACGAACGCGCCGTCGACACGGCCTGTCGTCATGAGACGGACGGACGGCGAGATAGCCCATAGCTCCTCGTCCACAGGCCCGCGCCTACGGTGGCCGGGGGCCAATACGTGGCTCCCGACGCCCGGGGTGTCTCCCGCTGTGGCCACCTCCTTCGCTAGCATGACTGCTTCGCAGAAGGAGGTGACGGCATCCCATTCCGTCTCGCTCCGGACCATGTATTGAACCAGGGCTGGGAGAGAGAGGTCGCCACCGCCGATCGCCGCTTCGAGGACACGGCGGTGCTCCGCCCAAGTGGGGCACACCTCCACAGTGTGCTCCACCGTGGCCTCCGGTCGATACTCACAATGGAAGAACCCGGGCGTCTCCTCCCGCCCGAAAACACGATATGAGGCCAACAACAATTTAGCTGTAAATATAATCTACGTAAACTGCGTATGGATTATTGATTATTGCGAATAGCATAGCACAGTTCTTGCACGGCAAGAACACGTGGATTTATCAGGCTTCTGGTGTTTGCTATACTTCTCTTTGGAGAAATCATCCTCATCATCATACTCCTGCCCGTATCCCAATTTATTTGGGGGTAGCATGATTGTATTCTTCTTCTATAAGTACTACTCTATTACTTTTTGGAAAAATATTTCACGAAAAAAATAAGAAATGCACACAACTTAAATACAAAAAGAAATATAGGAAATCTCACAGCATCAAAAAAAAATTAAACAAATCACAAAAAGTGAAAATAATGTTGGAGGGTTTGAACCTGCAACCCCGTAGTTTACAGAACGGTCATGAAACCGCAAGGCTATTTACTTCGTTGACATAAGCCACAAATAGCCGTTCTCATGTACTTACGTCATGACTGAAACGTCAAACAATTGAAGTATACGGAAATAATGCAAAATTGCCTACCCCCTTAAGAAAGTAGCGTGATAATATATAGTTTAAATATTGAAGAAGCCTATGCAGTAATTTTGACGTGATGCGCGCACAAACATTTCGTACCAACTATATATAAACCGAGGAAAGCTGATTTTCTTGAGTTCCGCTATTTTGTGCGTATTCACCTCAAAAATCAAATTTCAAGAAAACTGAGAAATTATATTTACCTGTATTAGATATGGAGTATATGTAGCAACTTTAAAAGGTTACACTTCATTGGTTTTGATTGTATAGGTGTTTGAAGTTTATTAATTTTAAACACAAAAACCCTCTTTTTTGCGCCTCTGGATGAGATTTAAAAAAAATGCTAAGACAGGTATTTCTTTATTTTTATTAATAAGTATTTATTCTGAGTTTCATGATTCTAGAACAATCAAATTTTTTTTTTCATACAAACTTTACCCCCCCTTTTCACCCCCTTTAAAAAATCCAAAATTTCTATAGCCTATATGTTATTCTGAATGTATTTAAACAGATTTGTGAACATTTCAACAAAATCGGTTCAGCAGTTTTAACGTGATGCGCGGTCAAACAAACAAACAAACAAACAATTTTTTTTTAAATGGTTTTAATATGTTCAGTTACTTATTTCAAGTCACCCTGGCTGGTTTTTTTTTAAATCTTCAATGTACAGATTTTTTGGTCTCAACGATTTTATTATATGTATAGATTATACCATTATCCCTACCTTCCTCCAACTAAACACTTTTTGAAAAAAACAAATTATTAAATCTCAAACAACTATACACATATGGTACCTGTATTCTAATCACCACGAACAGCGTACAATCAACGCTAAAATTACATAAAAAAACAATATCACACAACCTAAGAAATAAAAATAAATTACAACGAAGACAAGCTCGGACAAACTACGGTAAAAAAACCATATTGTTCGAAGGAGCACAGCTGTTTAACGACCTACCAAATGACGTAAAAGATTGTGATAATATTAACAGATTTAAACTAAAACTGAGAAAATATGTTTCTGAAATGTAGTCATACTATTAAATGTTAGCAATGACATACTTCCTGTATATTTGTTTTGTATAACTTCACCAGCACGCACCAGAGGCAATAGTTATTTAATATACAAGAGTGCAAAGTTGCTTTTTAACCGCGTGCTCAATTTTGATAACCGAGCAAGCGAAGGATTCTAAAATTGAGTCACGAGCGCAGCGAGTGATTCAAAAATTAGAATCCTGAGCGTTAGCGAGGGAATCAAAAGAGCACGAGGTGAAAAATCTTTGCACTCGAGTGCAACACGTAACTTTTCATCCCACCTCAGCGAGGAAACTACTAAATGCAAAAAAAAAAACATTTACAATCACAAGATACTTTTACTTTTACTTTTATTTCAGTTTAGGTGTTAACTACTACATTATGGTAGGTAAGTATTACAGAATAATCTTTAAATTATAACAAAGAATACTTAGGTACAATTAAGAAAAATTTAAAGTAACGTTGCTACAGTTAGTTAAGTTGAGTGTAATATTTATTTATTTATTTATTTGTCTTCTCTTGGTGGTTGTTAAAGGTGACACTTGAACTTCAATTTATAGTCTAGCACTTGTGAAACTCTTAAAACTTTATGCACAAGTAAAAACTGTACAAAGGCGGACTTAATGCCTTGGGCATTTTCTACCTATTTTTTTTCAATTTTTTTAATATCGTACTGTTTCAAATCCTTCTCGCGTGATTGTTGAAGGAGAAAGCTCATTTGCGCATTATTAACAGTTTCAGTCAATTTTGTTGGCGTCAAATAAACTTCTTGGTCGCCAAAACCACTTATTTTACGTTTTTCACTTGTTTTTAACCTAAGGTTTTAACAATTGACCTGACAAGAAAATGGCGCGCGCAAAGCAAATTATAAAAGTACACCAAGAAGGTTCCGAGTCTGAGTTTTTAACAAATTAAAAAAGGTTGTACCTATGATAAATTCGGCACCATGGAGGTAGAAGTAAATAGGTTTAATGATGTTTTGAATTCACAAACTTAGTGCACACGATCGATGTTCTAAATTCAATTTACTTTATCCTCTAGAGGATAAAAACGACTTTTGCACTCAGATATCGAAGAGCAAAAATACTCTTTCCGAGATGGGGGGATGAAAAATGTATTTATTTAGATATAAGAAATTACTTTGTATCTCATTGTAAGTGAACCTATGTATTGTTCTTATGAGAATAAATTCTTTAAACCGAAGTAGTCTCCTTCCAGGCGAGACAAGATAAAGAAGTGGCAAGACGCACGGAAATCGCCTGGAAGAGCTACTGGTCCATGAAAGAGCTATTCAAGGGCGATTTACCGATCCCCTTAAAACGCAAGCTTATGGACATGTGTATTCTCCCCATCCTGACATATGGTGCACAGACTTGGTCTTTGACTAACGTCCAGAAGTCCAAACTCAAGGTTTGCCAAAAAGCGATGGAGCGCAGTATATTGAATGTAAAAATAACAGACCGGATAAGAAACACCACACTGCGCTCCAGAACGCAAATTGCCGACGTAGCTTATAAAGCTGCAAGACTAAAATGGAGGACTGGAGCCCTGAGACAGCTAGACGGGGTCGCGGCAGACGAAGGAGAAGATGACGTCTTGGATGGCTTCCTGGCGAATAGGCGAGAAGAAGCACACCATCGCGAGAAGTGGAAGGAATGGGGGAGGGCTTTGCTCAGGAGTGGGACAATACCTAGGGTAACTAAAAAAAAAATGTATATACAAATGACAATAATGTGCTGGGGCAGAGCTCTAAGTATACAAATGGCAATAATTGGTTTTGGGTCATTATTTTGATTTCATTTTGTAGGTTGACTCTATTATTTCTCATATAACATAATAAAATACGCAATTTATGGGGCTAATTTGGCACTAGAGTAGAAATGTAAAAAGAATTAGTCATTTTTAAGTAAAAATTCGTAATTTGTTATTTTTTGGGCTTTTCTCTTTATATCGAGGAACCCTGTCTTGCCCAGTGTCCCTGTTGCGCTTCATCTTTTCCTACAACAATGACAGGAACTAGCAAGCCCATATTTCACGAGGCCCTGGGTTCCTCCTCAAACAATCAATCAGTCAATGGAAACGATATGCCTGCGGCAATCTAATGAAAAATGCAGTGTTCAGTAATAACATTATGTCTAACGCTCCATTTCTTTAATGTTCAAACTACCCAAAAATGTTACTGTACTCTGAGGTACTAGCCTGCAAGAGTTACTTTTTCACAAACCTCTTTCTTTATCAATTGATGAAACGTAATTTGTGGATGATCCCGAAATTCCTTAAATTATTACCAGCTCAAAAAAACTACTGTCACTGTTGGCTGTCATTACTGTCATAACCTGCTGATAACGTCAATGTCAGTCGATACGTGTCGAGTGGCGAAAAATATTTGAAAACCAATTGATTTTTACTAGAAATACTATTTAAATCTTAATTTTAATTGAATCACATTTAAATACACATACCGATCATCAATTTCTGTAAGGTTAAGGTTTAATATTAGTTTTACAACTTTGCAAATTATTGTGAAGAATTTCACAATATTATTTCAGAGCACCGACTGATCAAAGGTATGTTGTTGATATTGAGTAGCCATACGCCATAATACTTCCACCGGTGACTTGATTAACGTTCCTAACCATTGTGTTTTTCAAATTTGTAGGCAATGGAAGTTATGACTGAGTTACCTCGGATTACGAGAGCCTTAAGGGCACACACACAACTTGACAAGCCACGATGTTTGAAACCGATTGTAGACCCGTCAAAGCCGATACATGTGAAGAAGAAGAATTTACAAAGGTAAAAATGTTTGTTACAATTTTCTAATAGCAAAAAAAAATATTTTTAAAAGTTTTGTGAATTTTCTACCAATGGTCATTCTTATCCGAAAAAATGACTTCCTTGATTTTTGAACAACTTCCTTAGATATCTGTAAATTATCATCACAGTCAAGTGTCATAAAACTTAGTACAAAAATAATAAAAATAAATATATTTCAGGTTTAAATCCTACACAGACATTTACAACTATGTGAAACAGAATGAGCCAGACTCATCTGAAATACTGAAACTCTTTCCAAAACTAAAGGATGCTTGCAAACTCCTGACGGGAGACCAGCCAGACGAAATCATAGAAGATGCCACAGTGATGAGCCTGAGGATGTTTCTAGATCAAGATATTGTGATGCTGAAACATCTGTCGCAGTTACGACAAACTTTTGGGACCGTTATATCTGCTACTGCTAATAAAATCTGTGAGGTATATGTAAATAATGTATTTTTTTTAAACATAAAGGACTTCATATTTTTTTTTTGTAAAATAACTTCCATCTGTGTGCTATAAAAAAGGAAAAATGATAGCATGACCCTTGGCATGGTTAAATGAAAGAAAAAAAAAAGATTTGTCAACTCTAGAAACAAGAGGCAAGAGCAGGAAGACTATGCTTTGTATGCTAGATAGATAATAAAGTCTTCCCGCTCTAGTAGACCATTTTCAAGACCTCACCACATAGGCTAGCATTTTAAGCTTCTTGTTTCTTTCACACTCCTAAAAAGATAAACAAGTGGTTAATAATTCTATGCTTCACAAATTGCCATGTTACTGATAATTAAAAGAGAAAATAAACTAGATTCAGCTAAATTGTCAATTGGATTTATAATGAGTCCAATTTCTGTTCATCAGGTCATGCTTATTTACACTGTTTGCATGAATGTTTAATCTTTATATTCTATCAACAAGCCCTAAAAAATGGTCTTGTTGTCATTAAAGAGCTTCTTTTTTCTAACCTAGTCTCAGAGTTTTTATGCCGCCCATGGGCCTCTGACTTGTTTTTACATGTCGTCAAGAAATATCTCTCAGGCAGAACTAATATCACAAGTTTATATTTTTGCATTACAGATAGTAACAAAAATTTCCGAGCAACTGAATGATGATACTAAAGACTATATAAGATCTGAAGAGGCTGAAGCAATTAAAGAGCCCATCAAACTATGGGGAGACCACATTCAATGTCACTTTATACCGTACAAACCCGCCAAAAAACCGCTGGCCAAGTTGACGAGCAAGCCAGCAACGGCTAGCGCTTTTGTCACTGACTTTTCTATGAAGTATAATAGTGAGAATGTGGCTATAACAAGTCAGTCTAAAGTTACTGCAGCTGCTCCTGTGTCTAAAGTAAGTGTGTTTTGTGGTCTTATTGTATAGCAAATATCTATCACAAAGTTTTAACGGAATCATCTAAAATTATTTTTGGAAACTGTCAAACAGTTTTTATTGTACGTAGTAATGTCATTGTTGCCATTGCGGGAATAACCTGGATAAGGTTGCTATAACAGTGTGGAGTTTGGCACAAGCAAAGAGAGGCCTACACCCAGCAGTGGGTGAAGTCGGGCTGTGGATGATGATGATGATGAATGTCATTCCTTGGTTTGATCAAGACCCTTTTCTGGTTTTGACCAAACAGCTACTTCCTAATGCACACTGGAGAATTGGAGATGGCATTGTCTGAAAAACAAACAATGCCGTCTCAAAGAGGAAGCCTTTATCCTAGCAATGAAATACTAAAGTTTCAGGTGTTTTAAATCCATTATATGTTTTATTTACATTACAGTTCGGTAAAACTTGGCTAGAAACAAAAGTAAAAGCACAATACGAGAACACATCAGGCATATCGAGCACAGACATCCTTCAATCAATCATAACATTGCTGAACTCTCCCCGAAGTAATGATGAAATGCAGAATGATCTGTTTGAGTTGCTCGGCTTCGATAAGTTTGAGTTCATTCTTGAGATTCTTGAGCACAGGACGGATATTATTAATAGTCTGAAAGCACCACCACAAGGGCCTACTTTGTCTGAAAGTGAGTATTAAATATCTAACTATCAACATATCAATCAGCGCAAAAACAAATACGGTTTTAATAGTACCTATCACACTTCCACACAAAAATGAATTTATTTATTGTAAGACTAGCTTCGTCCGCGTTAACTTAGTATAAAAATATTATTTGAACCAAATTTTTTAACAATTTCAAGGGTATTAATATTTTTGCACGGAACCCTTTATTCTTTTTCTAAAAGAAGCCTAAGTTGCTCCTTATAACATCAGCTATCTGTCAAATAAAATATGTGTAAAAGCCCCATCAAAATCGGTCGAGTCGTTGCTGAGATTAGCCGGAATAAACAGACAGACAGACAGACAGACAAAAATTTAAAATAAATGTCAGTTATTTGTTTTAAGTACTGTATATGCTTTCATATACATTCAGTAAAAAGCTATTATTTTGAAATTAATGGCATGTTAATGCCAGTATTGAAGCCTTCCAATTTTCTAAGACATAGCTTGAAACCATGTTTGTTTGGAACTTCCTAATAAACAAATTAAAAAATAATTCAAATAAATTATTCTTATTCTTAAAAAAAATAAAAAAGACAGCTAGAGGAGCAACTGATAACCAAACCCATTGGCCTTGTTTCCTTTGTCAAGTTATTGAATAAAATTTTCGTTTAATTTTCAGTTCAAGCAAAACTCCCTGAAAACAAAATGCCCCAGTACCTATGCCAAGTGTCAGTGTTGTCTGAACAAGAGAAGATGTTAGCCAAAATAGTGAGGAAAGAAGAGAAGAAGGCTAAGAACAGGAAGAATGATGACGATGATGAGGAACAAGAGATCAATATTGGCCAGATGAGGGCTAAAAGGTATGTAGAACATTATCGAAGGTTTTTGAATGATGCAGATTAATTTGATTAATATTTTTACCATTTTTTTCTTACCCAACTGCGGCAAAGGCAAAAAAGGTATTAATTTTTCACTTTGACATGACAAGACATTTATTTGTAGAATAAAAATTAATAAAACATTTACTCATTGGGATTCGACTTTATGGTACCAAATGAAGATTTCAGACTTAAATGCTATTACAAATTGTGTTGATTAAACAGAATTTGAATTCAACTGGCCAAGAAGGAAATAAAGAAGTAAATTAATTTAAGAGTGTTACTAAGCCAGTCCTTTATGGACCTAACATAGTTCGGAAAGGGCTATGAAGATGATGTTATTGTTAACATATAACCGTAAGGGACCAAACCCTGAATGGCGGTAAAAATCAGCTGTTCCATACATTTTGTTATATTGTTGAATAAATAAATAAACCACAGAAATAAACAGATAACATGAGCGATCAGATACTTTATCAGGTTTTCTAATACCAACTTTGAATGCCACAATACATGACTTTCCAGGTTAGCAGAGTTATCAAAACCAGTGGTACCATTTTCTACATCAAGATCATCAAACAATGTCGATCCAATTCTACAGAAGATTTCGTATTTCCAAACTAAAGTGCAATATCCCAATGTTTATGATTCGACCATAGATGCTAAAAACGCAGCCGGTAAGAAATCTGTTCATACTTCATACTTGAGGTGGATGCTCCAGGGTAGCCCGCGAAATTCAAATTTTCTTACGTTTTTTGCAATTTGCAGGTCAGTGTCAGGTTGTATAAATTTGAATTTCGCGGGCTACCATGGAGCATCCACCTTAACCGTAATGCCCAATGACGAAAATCTACCACTGCGCTAGTATTTCCACTTGACAAAGATTTTTGCACACAATTTGTGCATCATAATGCGCAACATCTTGTTGGAGTCTTGTATGACTGCTTCGTTGGCCTAGTGGTCGTAAGCGCGACTG
This sequence comes from Xestia rhomboidea, assembly GCA_963853795.1. Classification (NCBI taxonomy): domain Eukaryota; kingdom Metazoa; phylum Arthropoda; class Insecta; order Lepidoptera; family Noctuidae; genus Xestia; species Xestia rhomboidea. The sequence goes on from OY970778.1 coordinate 11,293,357, forward strand.
CTGAGCAAGAGGTTCTGCTGGGTTCGATTCTCGAGTCGGGCAAAGTATTATTGGATGAAAAATCCAATAATAGGACAGGAATTTCTCAGTAGCAGCCACGGAGTCTGGATCTGTGCCCGGTGGGTTTCAATAGGCTCGCCCCTATTACGTGGGACTTTACCATGACTAGTGAAATGTGGGTGTATATTATAGAAACTTGCTCTATTGAAAATTTTACAACCTCATACCCAAAAAGGTCACAAAAACAGTTCAAGACGATATTTTACCATAACTTGATTTTCCAGGGTTCGTATCAGGCCTCAAATTAATACTTCCCGAGAACGCTATAAGGAAAGACAATAAGGAATATGAGGAGGTTATAATACCTAAGAACGATACGTCACCTCTCACTGTTGGAAACCAGCGCGTACCTGTTGCTGATTTGGATGAGGTAGGAAATTTATTTATTTATGTACACACAAAATACTTAACAGGACATTACATTAAGATAGATGAGCACAAAGGTACTGCTTATTTCATGAGAAATCTTTTCCAGCAGACCTGCGAGAGGAAAGTGGTATTAGAAATGTAGACACAGTGTGTAGAAAAGACAAAACAGGAAGTGTAAATCAAAACTTAAAACAAAAATATATCTATATGAAATAAACATACATACAAATACATACACATATAAAATAAATACTAGAAGACATCTAAGAATTATTGAGATTTTTTTGCAGATGTTACCCCACATTAGAAATTTCTCTAGAATCGTGGGCTCCCACGATTTATGACATTCTAAATTATTTCATTTCGTTTGCCTAGTCAAGAGAAACTGATGCGTACGAAAGCACATTAAACCGTTGATCCCGACGATCAAATTGTAGATTTTGATAGTCGTTATGAATAGTTGGAATCCCGAAAGTCTGACAACCAGTCTTACCAAGGGGTATCGTATTACCCAGTAGGTTGTGGAGGTCAGATGGCCATCGCTCCATATAAAGTTCTGGTATTCAGCTGCATCCAGTTACACTGAGAGCCATCCCCAACATATAGGTAACAGGTTCGGCAGATGAGTCAATTAAAATGGCATATCACTTGCCCCATCTTATTTTTTACCAATAAATACTATAACTACTAGTATGGAAGAAAAAGACATGCTGCGCCGACCCCAAATAAATTGGAATAGGGGCAGGAGAATGATGATGATAAAGACTGCAACTACATAATAGGGAATATGCCTTGTGGCATTAAGTCCGCCTATAACCACTCTTGTATATGAAGTTAAAATAAATATGCATGTATTTTTTTCTTCACTTAAATCAATAAAATACACTAAATATCATCCCAAGAAAAGTATTAAAAGTTAAGTTCAACCACTGCTTTTGCAGTTTTCTACGGCAGTTAAAACGTCCGTAACTGTCGCGGCCATGATGTGACGTCATTTACCACAATCTGCCTTGTTTACATCAATTTTTTTGGCCTTAATTAAATAATTTCACTTATTGTATGTGCTTTATTCAAGCATAAATTGCAGTAACAAAATTATAATAAAATATTCGTGAAACTTGTGTACTTTTCAAATAAAAGTGTTTTTCGACACATATACTTTGACGTTAATACCGGTGTTATCGAGCGACGATGCGTTTTGAGAGTGCGTTCCATTTCCCTAAAAACATGCTACATAAAAAATTAAATAATTGTAAAATAAGTGATGTTTTAGAAACTTTTACAAGTGATCCACAATGTTCCTAAGCGCCAATACAAGGCATTTTTAATAAATAAAAAGAGTTTTGTATTTCACGCATATTCCCTGTTCGGATAAAACCAATAATCAAATTTTTCTTCACAGATCGGTCAAATGGCGTTCGAGAACATAAAAGAACTAAACAGGATCCAGTCTGTAGTGTTCCAAACGGCATACAACACTAATGAGAACCTCCTGATTTGCGCGCCCACCGGGGCCGGTAAGACTAACATAGCGCTACTGACTGTGGTGCATCAGATTAAACAGCATATCGAGAACGATGTCATTATGAAGAATAAGTTTAAGGTGAGTAATAGCACATTATGATATAAGTGCGGTAGGTTGAAAATTACAGCCGAGGCGATGTTACTAGCCCGAGCCGTAGGCGAGGGCGATAAAAGAGCAGAGGCTGTAATTATCAAAGCGCACGTATGTCATACGACGTTTTATAACATCATGATCTGTCAACGGACCGATTGGTCCGAGACACAATTGATTGATTATTGTTAAAATTAATTAAATTAAAGAATTATATGTTTATTTATTATATTTCATCTCCCAAAGTTAATTTTATTCATAAAATGTTGACCACTTTTCTGACATAAAAACTCTTTGCTAGGATTTAAAAAAGTATAAACCGTGCATTTTACTTTACAGCACAAGTACGTAATGAGATACATTACGAAATTGAAATTGGTGAAATAAGAGACCCTTTACGAGCAAATGTGTTATAAACAATATTGTAGATTATTACATAAACATAACATCACGCCTGTAATCCTTGAAAGATTAGGTAGAGGTGTACAGTCGTGGTCTTTACCGCCTGATCAGTAAATTTTTTTTTTGCTTAAATCATGCGGAGGCTCCGAGCCACGCCCCCTTAAAGCTTAGGCCTATTAGGAAAGCGTCAATTTGGCGCGCAAAATAACAATAACTCTAGTTTGGCGTGCTTCGTCAGTGCGCTCGGCCGATTGGTATTGTCTTTCATTCATGATTTCTATAGAAAGACAACGGGGCGGGGCTAGAGAGCGTTTCTATGTGGCGTGTGCAAGCAAAAATTAGCTTATTGGTGATCAGGCGGGAGTGACCTCGATAGTACCTAATAGTACGCCCACAGTTATGTTTTTAAGTCGTTTTATAGGATAGGGGCTAGCCTATTATTGCCATCAGCCGGGCACAAACCAGACACCGTGGTTGGTACTGGGATATTCCTGATGAAAAATACTAAATGCTAAATATGTAAATGGAATAAAGGATGTGTTTTTGTGATGCAAAATACCACAATACTCAGAGATTTATAACATACCATTTTCAACTGTATGCCCCTGGAACTAAAGTCGATTTTCAATTAACAAAAACCCAACACTACCACTTCTTCCAAATCTTTTTTTGACCTATATACCGACCTACCTTTCTCTCCAGATAATCTACATAGCCCCAATGAAAGCTTTAGCCTCAGAAATGACAGCGAGCTTCGGCAAACGTCTGAAAGGACTCGGGATATTAGTCCGAGAGTTGACAGGCGATATGAAACTGACTAAGACTGAAGTGCAACAGACTCAAATGATTGTCACTACACCTGAGAAGTGGGATGTTGTTACTAGGAAAGGAGCTAGTAAGTATTTGTAATAGCCGAGACGACAAAAAAAATACTAATTAGTCCGTCAGCTTGATTATCAAAAAATATTTGACCCGTGGTTTTTTCTTTTGTTACGTAAACCAAAATTGACGAAGATATGACGCTTTTAAAATTCTCAGTTCGTCACGCCTAGGTATAATTTTTAGCTAGTTCTGACGTCACGAGCCCCCACTCCCGAGTTTTGATGCGTTTTATCTTTGGTCAATATTCATTGATTTACAAAAACAAAAAATACGTGTCCATTAATTTCCAATACTCTAACTGACGGACTAAATAGATTTGCAATTTTTTTATACTGACGTCATGCCTATTGTTGGCATTTTATACCTAACTAGCTGACCCGCGCAACTTCGTCTGCGATATATAAGAGAGACAGAGAGATGGTTAGAGAGAGTGTGAGACACCCTTAAAAGATGTTTCCGAACAAATGATGCTCGAATTTAATTAAGTAACCACGTTTCCGAACAAACAATGCTCTTTCAATATAGTCTATGGCTGTGAATGACATTGACATTCGTTACGCGCGTTTTTTTAAATATGCAAAATTAAATGTATATTTTTCAATATTTCTGAGAGATTTTCTTAATATTTTTTTCCGTAAGAACCTTCTCCTAATAATAACAAATACAACAAAAAAAGAATTAGTGAAATCGGTCCAGCCATTCACGCGTGATGCCGTGACCAAGGAAAACGGGTTTCATTTTTATATATATAGATTTCATTACCTAATAATAATAGTCCTGCTGACCGTCTTCGGTGACCAATCTGGCCGGAGATGAGCCAGTGCAGGAGATAGTGCACACGTGTGCAAGCAGACAAAGGTGCACTCTCTTCCTTCACTTTTATAATGCGATGGCACACGATAGAATACGAATATACGAATAGATCTTTTTAAGATGAATAATGTTTTTGTATAGGGCGTGACAAGACCCTTACCGAAGCCGAATGGGACTTGTTCTACCTGTCATTGCGATATTTTTTTGTCCTAGACCATACCCGTGAACGGAAGTTCAAACTTTTTTTACTTTAAACACCTCCACGCCCCCGTAATATTCAATCCATCCATCAGCACAATGTTTTGAGTGCGTTACATTGAGTCCTATCGCAAAACGTGATTGTTCGCCCCAAAAAAACTGTCGTTTCCCAGCAGTATTTTTTGCGTAAAGCTACATAGTTTGACATATTGCATGGTTGACGGCTTGCAACATTGAAGGAGTCCGCAAGGGCCGAAGCCTGCCGGGGCTGCGGGACTGTTCGAAAGAGATACCGTGGCCCCGGAACACAAAGGGCGATGAAGGAACATGGATGGGTTTTAGTCAGTAAAAGAGTCACTCCCTCCTGCTCCGCCCAGAGCGGGAGAAGTCATTTGATGATTTACAAAAAATATAATATTTAAAAAAAATAAAAATAAAAATGGTTGACGGCTTATTGAAGGGTCCGTTTACACCCCCTGTATAAATTTATTGGTTTACGCGGCAGACGCCAGTAAAGCTCGCAGTCTTGAAAATGATATTATCTGGTTTTGTGTATAATGGTGCGAAAATACTTGCAGTACAATAATTCCTCGAATGGATCTTTTCAGCTTGAAGACAAAACATTGTATTCTCAATTTTTCCTTTCCAGCCGACACAGAGTTAGCATCAATAGTAAAACTGATCATCATCGACGAGGTCCACTTGTTGCACGGCGACCGTGGGCCGATAGTCGAGGCGATTGTCGCACGAACGCTGCGACAAGTCGAGTCCACGCAGAACATGATACGGATAGTCGGCTTGTCTGCTACGCTGCCCAACTATTTGGATGTTGCTCGGTAAGTCACAATGTTCAAACTAGAAAACATCACGCCTGTAATCCCCGAAGAATTAGGCAGAGTTGTACCTAATAGTACACCAGCATTTCTTCACTCATGTTTAAGTCTCATGTAATAGAATATCAGAGGGCTAATTCACGTAATTTTATGACGCGCCGATGAAGTTGTAGTGCAGTTGCAGTTAAGTTCAAGTTCGAGTGATAAACGGTATTCTTGTAATATTTGAACTGCGCGTAAGCTGCGCGTAAACTGCACGTCAACTGTACGACAACCAAACTGACTTATGGTGTGGCCATTTGAGAGAAAAAAATATTACTCACTAAATAATCGAATAGAATCGATTACATTTCAATGAATTTGACGTTATTAAAATATTAAAATAATACCCCAGCACAGATTTTAGTGCTTTTTCTTACTTAGTAGAATACCGATCACGTTGCGTTCCGAAGCACGCACCAAAGACGCACAACAGTAGAATGCCGTTATTGCGCTCGCGTGACGCGAACTTGACGCGAGCGTGTCTGACAGCTGTAGAAAATACGAAAAGCGTTGATTTGATCGAAACTTAACTGCAACTGCACTACAACAGCACTTCTTTAGTTACGTGAATTAGCCTACAGGATGGCAACCAGTTGCCGGGGCTGCGGGACTATTCGAAAGAGATACCGTGGCCCCGGAACACAAAGGGCGAGGAAGGAACATGGATGGGTTTTAGTCAGTAAAAGTCTGACACTCCCTCCTGCTCCGCCCAGAGCGGGAGAAGTCATTTAATGATTTCCCATAAGGATGGCAACCAGTCGGCTTACATTTAAAGTAAAAGCTCGCGAACACTTCCATAAGAAGTTGGCAGACTTATCCCACAATTTAGTTTTTGGTTTTCTTTATCTATGTTTTTTTTTTTATTTTTATCTCTCTCTTTTTGTATAATTTGTTGTATGCATGAATATATGTATTTATTATTATATTTCATTCTTTAAAATAGGCGATACGACAAAAAAAAACTAATTAGTCCGTCACTTAGATTATCAAAAAATATTTGACCTGTGGTTTTTCTTTTGTTACGTAAACCAAAATTGAGGAAGATACGACGCTATAAAATTCTCAATTCGTCACGCCATGGTATAATTTTTAGCTAGTTCTGACGCCATGAGCCCCCACTCCCGAGTTTTGATGCGTTTTATCTTTGTCAATATTCATTGATTTACAAAAACAAAAAATACGTGTCCATTAATTTCCTATACTCTAACTGACGGACTAAATAGATTTGCATTTTTTTGATACTGTTGTCATGCCTATTGTCTGTACTATTGCACCTACTGTTTTGTCTCTGCATCACCCTAAGGTAGACTGGTAGAAAATTCCCAAGGCATTAAGTCCGCCTTTGTACATTATGTGCATAAAGTTTTAATAAATAAAATAAAGGCGAGCCTATTGCTAACAGCCGGGCACAAATCCAAACATCATAGCTGCTACTGAGAAATTCCTGATGCAAAAACCCAATAACACTTTGGCCGACCCGGGAATCTAACCCCATAGAGCGACAATTTTATTGGCTTCCAAAACTTTGAATGGGTAAACCTGGCCCCTTATTCACAACGCTTCGATTCGATTTACGATTCGGAAAGTCAAATGTCTATCTTTTTTTTTGACATTACGAAATCGAGCGACATAGACATACGATTTTCCGAATCGAAAATCGAATCGAAGCGTTGTGAATAGCTATTCTGGTCAGATATTCGAGCTAATACCTTCATATTTTTGCCAATTTTTATTTTCGTTGTCTTGTTACAGATTCTTACGAGTGAATCCGAACATAGGCTTGTTCTTCTTCGACTCTCGCTTCCGTCCGGTTCCCTTGGAGCAACAGTTCATTGGTGTCAAGGAAACCGGCAGCGGTGGCGGTTCACATCTTAGACAGGTATATTAAAGATAATGACATGACATATAGACACTAATGGCTTATTTAAGAGGTTGTACAAGAATTTCAGATAAGATAAAAAACATTGTCTGACAAAGGTACAGTCTGTCGGTTACAGTTAACTAAAACAAGCTCCAAAAACTATTTTCGATCTTAGTGCTTTCTAAAAGTTGTTCAATATTTCGCAGTTTTTATGAATGAATCAATAATACTAAATTAAGTTTGACTATATATGAGAGACGAGGTTAATTAGTCGTTATATTACCTCGTGCTCAAAGCTATATAGGTAATTCCATATATTGTTCTTATTGAAACTCAACATTACTCTGTAAGCCACTTTTGGCCTCGTAACCTTTCTTCAAAATTCTCACGAACTCAAATCTTCCACAGATGCAACAAATGAACGAAATATGCTACGACAAAGCAGTAGACATGGTCCAAAAAGGCCACCAAGTTATGGTCTTCGTTCACGCACGTAACGCCACTCACCAAACGGCCATGGTCCTCAAAGAGCTAGCCCAGAAGAAAGGCCATCTGAAGCACTTCGAGCCAGAAGATTCGGGCGCGTTTCTGAAGGCCAAAAAAAGCATTAGCAGTAGTCCTAATAAAGTGCTGGCTGAGTTGTTCGCAAGTGGATTTGCGTGTCATCATGCTGGTATGTTGAGGAGTGATCGGTAAGTTATTTCATAACTTTTTGTTTTATTTTAGAACTCAACCCTTCGACCAACGAAAACGGACCGCGGCAAGTGCTTCATATTTTAATGCGAAACTGCTTTGACCCCATGCAAGTAATGAAGGGTTAAAAACATTAAAGAAAAAGAAGTTACAACAGGAAATATGCACGTAATTGTTTCTTCACTTACGGTACTATTAACCCAAGAAAAGTATTAAAAGTTAAGTTCAACTGCTGCTTGTCGCACAAAAATAATATTAAACTCCTGCAATTTTCTGCGACAGTTCAAACGTCTGTAGCTGTCGCGGCCATGATGTGACGCCATTATCCACAATCTGCCTTGTTTACATCTAATTTTTTTGGCCTTAGTAAAATATTTTTACCAATTGTATGTGCCTTGTTCAAGTAAAAATTGCAATAATAATATTATAATAAAATTTTAGTGAAACTTTTAGCACTTTTCAAATAAAAGTGTTTTTTTGACACAATGAACTTTGACGTCAATACCGGCGTTATCGAGGACGGTGTTTTGACAGTGCGTTCCGTTTCACCAAAAACATGCTACATAAAACAGTAAATTGTAAAATAAGTGATGTATTAGAAACTTAAACAAGTGTACCACAATGTTTTTATGCGCCAAAACAAGGCATTTTTCATAAATAAAAAGAGTTTTGTATTACATGCATATTCCCTATTGCAGTTTTAGAAACAGGTCTGAGGAAGAGACATCAAGAGGTTTCCTACAAAAGTGCTATACCCACAACCACAAGGTCGTATGGAGCAGCAGGTTTTTTTTTTAATAACTGGTGAAAAATTTGTATGTGAGGTTCGGAATAATGTTCTGAACACGAGGTAACCTTTTTGGTTCAAGTAGAATGGGACAAGGCCAGGATAACCCTGATTGTACAATGCTAGAACTTACAAAATTGTATAACTTTTTTTTTCAGAAACATGGTCGAAAAATACTTTTCGGAGGGTCATATAAGGGTGTTAGTTTGCACGTCCACGCTGGCGTGGGGTGTCAACTTACCGGCACATGCTGTCGTTATTAGGGTGAGTATTAACACCTAAACTCCTTAAAGTAAGGGTGAAAGATAGCGTTACAAGTAAGATAAACCAAATTCATTCATCAAAGGGCTTGGAAGATTTTTGTATGTAGCCCGGCCGGCTAACTTCCGCCATTTGACGACCCGAACGGCGCAGTGGTAGTGAGGCTGTCTTACGTTTGTTGGGTCCCGGGTTCGAATCTCGGTAGGAGCAAATGTTTTTGTGATGAGCATGGACATTTGTTTCCGAGTCATGGATGTTTATATGTATGATAAGTATGTATTTACAAACAAAAAGTATCGATGTAGTATATCAACTATCTGGTGTCCACGACACAAGCCTCGTTGCTTAGTGTGGCGCTGGATGGCGCTGTGTGTCCAGCAATATTTATTATTATTATTTTTTTTCAAAGTTGCGCTGAAGATGCGATCAGTGAATGAACTTAAACTTTGATAGCTCATATCTCGAAAACGTGACACTTTAGAACATTTTGTCTCACACAAAACTTGTTTGTATTGATACCAGCTATCGATTAATGTAGGATTTATGCGTGGCCGCTACTTTGAAAAAAAAATCAAAATAGCGGAAGTTAAGCCGGCCAAAAAATTCAAACCCCTTAAGTGCATGAAATATTTTTTGTTTTGATTTTGTAACTTAACGCTTAACCACAGACTTATAAAAAAATTAAGTTGTCTTTTATTAATTTCTCGATGGAAACATAGTCCTTTGTAAAATTCGGTCTTATGTCTTTCGATATCAGTTTCGTGCTTAATAGCACGAAACTGATTGAATCACACATCCTTCACGGAACACGGGACAGGTCTTACAATCTTCATAGCAGTTGTTTGCCGTTTACGGAATATTCATCACTGCAAGCATAAATAGTAATTAATCAAAAGTAAACTCAACTATAATGTCGTAATCTTCATTCCCAGGGCACAGAAATCTACGACCAAGCGCACGGCACATTCGTAGATCTAAGCATACTGGATGTGCTACAAATATTCGGTCGTGCGGGCAGACCGCAATTCGACACATCAGGAACAGGCATCATTATAACAACGCACGACAAATTGACGCATTATCTCAAGTCGATGACTAATCAGTTCCCGATTGAGAGCAATTTTATCAATTTGTTGGCGGATAATTTGAATGCTGAGGTGAGGTTCTATTTTCTAGCTCGCCGTCCGACTGTCTCATGACAACAGGCCGTGTCGACGGCGCGTTCGTGTTCCACGCGCGCCTCAAAGAGAGTCAGCAATAGGGAAGGGGTCCGCAAGGGCCGAAGCCTGCTGGGGCTGCGGGACTATTCGAAAAAAATACCGTGGCCCCGGAACACAAAGGGCGATGAAGGAACATGGATGGGTTTTAGTCAGTAAAGTCTGACAATCCCTTCCGCTCCGCCCAGAGCGGGCCCCTCATTTGATTATTTCCCATCCGAAAAAAAAAAGGTTTTATTTTCTACGGAAATTAACTACTATGTATTGGAGAAAATATGGTAATTTCCAATTTGCACTATTAAGAGTACAAGGGACACCGACTCACAAACTTTTACCACGTACTCAATACAACTTTCTGAACGGGCATATAGACATTTTTCTACACGAATTTTAAAAAAATCTGCTGTTTCCTACAAGGTGTAATACCTACACGTCAAAATGTATGGAACAGCAGATTTTTTTAAAATTACTTATGAAAAGTTTATAGGGGGGGGGGGGGACTCAGAACTGTTGTACTGCAGAACGTGGTAACCATTTGTGCGTCGGTGCATAAACATTGGCTAAGCTATCATCAGTATTGAGCCTCTATCTGGCTGAGCTTTTTAGAAAACCCAACTCCCCTTACGGGGGGTAAGGGGAGTTGGGTTTCGTTGGGTCCCCCCTTCCCCTTACTGTAGAAACAGTAAGTTGGTTACATTCCCGTTCACAGATCAGAGATCGATCGATCTATCGATGGGATCGGTCTGAGTGTTGTTATAAAATACAAATTCTACTTTCAGGTTGCTCTCGGCACAGTCACAAACATTGATGAAGCGGTGGAGTGGCTCAGTTACACATACCTATTCGTGAGAATGAGGATCAATCCACAGGTAACTTTCAGTCATTTAAATACCTACTGAACTCTTTGTAGCACTGAGCACAAACCCATGAACCGAAGGGAGATTCACCGCCTAAAACATGGGAACTAAGATATGCAATCTGGTCTAACGTTTTTCATGGATTCGGTTTGACGACACGGTTGGCGCAGTGGCTGAGGGACTGGCTGCTGCGGTGCGTGTCGGGGGTTCGATCCCCGCACGGAACAAATATTTGTCTGGCCTAAAGTAGTTTTTCCGGGTAGGGTATGGTTGTTTGTGTATGTAAGTTTGAATGTTTATAAACGTACGCACCATTACATAATTCTATAAACAAGCATTGAATAAATGTTGGTATTGCACTAATTTGATATCAAGATAGGATAGAATACTCTTTATTATTTAAACGATACAAATAACAGGATTGAATAAATAGACATTTAACATAGGGTGATAATGGGCGATCTTATCCCTAAAATATGTGTAGTAGTTACGTAGGTAGTCTGTAAGATTTGTTTCATGTATTATATTTGGCGATATATTTTTGTAGGTATACGGTCTAACATACACGGACGTGCAAGACGAACCGATGTTAGAAACCAAACGACGGGAACTTATCACAGCGGCCGCTATGCAGCTAGACAACACGCACATGATACGCTACAACGAACGGACGGGACAGCTCAATGTTACTGGTAAATATAACTTAACTCGGAACAGACGAGATCCCTTTAAATTAGTGTTGAATAAGTTACCTAGGTTAGCTAAATACAATAATAACTTCCTAGCAATGTGTGTGCGCATTTATAATAAAATACCAAGGCATTATAAAGTATTAAATACAACATTAGGTTACTTCAATGTAGTTTTTATAGTATAAAAGAATTTAAAGATAAAAAATGTTGATGTTCCTAATATACTATTGCACACCTGCAAAATAAAAATAAAACGACTTTTAAAACTATATATTTACGTAAAAGGACTAATTTATATAAAACAATATAAAGCTAACTAAATAAACAAAACATTAAATACACAGTGACAGTTTTACAAAAAAAAAAAACTCATCAGTTTTAAAGAATGACTTACATCAAAATGAAATTAATAATAATAATAAACCATTTATTTCAGGTAAAAAAGACCCATAGATAAATACCTAAACCTAATAATACATACTAATAACAATTTTCATTTATTTCAAATTTTCTTTTTTTTAAATTAATTCTATTTTCGAATTCAAATAAACTAAATAAACTAAATACTAAATAAAATAATATATTTGTGTTACATAGATTTGGGCCGCACAGCCAGTCATTACTACATAACTTGCGAGACAATGGAGGTCTTCAACACTATGGTTCGCAAGTCTATGACACAAGGGTATGTGCTCGAAATGCTCACCAGATGCTCAGACTTCCAACAGCTCAAAGTAAGTTATTTTTGGTTATTTATTTTGATAGTTAATCTATGGATAGAGACTCAAAAAAAAAGGCTAAAATGCTGCTAGCTGTGGCCTAATAATAGCCCGAGACGATTTCATGGTGGAAGCTCCACGGTAGCCCGCGAAATTCAAAATTTTCTTACGTTTTTTGCAATTTGCAAGTCAGTGTCAGGTTGTATGTTCATTAAAATATGATTTGCGGCTGTAACCCTCTAAGTTCATGTAACTGTATTGAACGACCTTTTCATGAAATAGTCATCGAATACAGTTACATGAATTTAGTGGCTTGTATTGATGATTTTAATGATTATAATTCTGTAACTATACGTTACAGCTACTACGTGTTACAGCCGCGAATCATATTTTGTTCAACTTACAGCCTGACACTGACCTGCAAATTGCAAAAAACGTAAGAAAATTTGAATTTCGCGGGCTACCCTGGCGCATTCACCTTAAGCGGCGCTTGACAAGGTCTGTGGATGGGTGACCATCTATTACGTAACTAGTTTCCTCCATGCCTTAGAAAATACGTCAAGCGGCTAGTCCCGGCTGTCATTTGGTTGGTAGTCAGTGCCCTGAAAGTCTGGCAACCAGTGTTACCAAGGGGTATCGTATCACCCAGTACTAACTGGGTTGTGGAAGTCAGATAGGCAGTCGTTCCGAAGATATTGATATTCAGCTGCACCCAGTTGGAAAGCTACCCCGATATAGTTGGAAAAGGGTTATTTAGCGACGAGCTCCTCCGATTTCAACTACCTATGATTATTAATTCTAATGAAACTAATTCAGATTTTGGATGAATATACTAACTCAGGGGTGTGGTGAATATACTAACTCTCGAAAGAGACACCGTGTCCCGGAACATTAAATTTAAATAAAATAAGTTTCTCAGGACTAGACTGCAATGATTCGATCTACATTGGCGGGTAGGTGACTTGGGGCGGGTAGTTAAACATGGCGCGGGAATATGGACATTGTTTTAAACAATATTCGCGCAAAATTTATTGATGTTTTTTTTAAGTTTTAAATAGCTCGCAGGCCGGATGAAAGACTTATGCAAGCCGGTGGTGGCCCAGGGCGTACTTTGGACGGGCCTGTACTAACTGAACGGCGACAGTTCAGTAACCAACCTTTTAACACCCTTGCTCGTAAAGCTGATGTAATTCCACCGGTTTTAAATATGTAAAGCGGGTCATAAAAAACGCGTGTGTTATCAAAGCAAATAGTTAAGTTATAGTCCATACAAATTCCATAACAGTATTATTTGCCATTTCAAATATGGAACTGATCGCCGCCGCACGACTCCAGCTAGTGAGCAGCGCGCTGTTGCTATTCAAATTTCGAACTAATCGCCGCGCGGCGCCAGTCAGTAGGCAGCGCTAGCGCGCTGTTAAAATGGCGGGAAAGCAACAGTGTGCATTCACAGATTGAGTTTATTTAAAATAAAAATAAAACAGTTTATTCGGTAATTTAAAAACTTGGCTGCATGCTTTAGCGTCTTTGCCAACATTTTCACGCAGCCACGGCAGAAAATAATCCTCGCGCCATTTTTCTCAAATTTTCTTTTCTTTATACTTGTATTGTGAATATCTAAAAATGACAACTTTCAATAATGAAGATGAGCAATATATTACTTCAACTCCACCGGATATACTAACAGAAGCGCGAACCGCATGCGACAGCTTGCTGCCGTCAATATCCAAGGACAGATACATAACCACGTATGATTTTTTTTTTTCTGTTTCCTCGCAAATGTGTTAAAAAACGTCGTACGATATACGTACGACGCGTATTGATACTGCGTATTGGTTATAACATCTTTACGCACTAATATCGTAATGTACTATTACTCAACAATAGCACTTCTTTTTTACTTGACCTAACTTATTCTCACCATATAAATGACCTGTCTTCAACGCTGACCCAACCCTCCTATGAAATAAACCAGTAAATCAAGAACTGAACTTTACATTTGTTTTATTTATTTAAAATAGGTGCGCCAAAAGTACATACATTTAACAAAACAAGTATATAGGTTAGAGTTCGTATGTAGGTACCAATTACAGGTGTACACAGCATTCTCTTATGTACAATAAAGCTTTATCGTTCTAAAGTTATAGAAATAAAATGTAAATAAAACATCTTTGACTTAATGATAGAAACACATATTAGAGCACAGCATAATACCTGAAGTTACATGAATAATAAATAAATAAATAAGATATTAAATGATACACACAACCATTGTAACCATATTTATTTAACTTAAGTATCACTCACTTCGTAATAAACTAGAATTATTTTCAAAATTAAACAGAATAATTATATGCAATCAATCTATGAAACAACTTAAGTAAATGCTTTTTCTTTGTAATCGTCATAATCAATCACATACCTTATAATTTATGTGAGGCAATCAAAATAAAGTTAATAATCTACGAAGACATCTTTAATAAAGTTTATTCTCCCAGAACAACAAATCCCTACCTCGTCATAAAGAACAACAGAAATGGGCATTACCAGCAATAACAGATGTTATGTACTTAACTTTAGCACTCCAGACAACACAAGCAGAATATTCTGACTAATCTTTCCTTGCAGCAATCAGCTTTATCGTCAAGAAGCTTATAAACTTAATTTTTAACGAGGCCGGCCCCGCTCGTCCGTTGTCGAGATTTTTCTCTCCCACCGACCGGTCGCGCGGAGTCAAGCCATCATTTCTTAATTCCAAATGATACCGCAAAATTACTTTTCTATAACAACCAAAACATTACACCATTTATCCTCAAAGCCCCTGTTAACCGCTCAGTCACCCAAAAATTCTCCCCCCGTTTTTGTTCCATTTTTGATCACATGTCCATTGACAAAAACCCCCAAGTCAGATACCAGGCTTTTAAGTCAAAAATAACCGCTTTAAATGTAACAAATTATGTTTCCCCCTAAAATCCACTGCTGACTGAGCTATGCAATCATCACAATTATAACATTAAACCGATGACCTGGTAAAAATTGCGGGCTTGCGGGGATACGCTGGATGCGAGTCACACGCGACACTTGGACTCCAGCAGTGGACGTCTTTCTCTTTGATGATGACTTATACTAAACAAATAACTGACTAATGATGTTTTAAAATCAATTCTCCCAGATAAGAAAAGAAGAGCTAACAGAGCTATGGAGTCTCAAAGACCAATACTGCGAGCTACGCATAGAAGACCCGCCGGAAGATATACATTGGAAGATCAACATACTACTCCAAACTTACCTGTCGAGGGGACGCGTCAATGGATCGTCGCTGCAATCTGATCTCAATTATATTAGTCAGGTTTGTAAAAAGACTGGCAATTTAAAATATACCGTAATTCTAGTGAAATAAGCTTTAATTTATGTTAGCGAGAAATATACACCGTAAAAATATACTGCTCTTAGAGAATCTGGGCGCGATCTGTGTTGATGGTACCATAAACCACAAATGGTTTTTGGAAACATCTAATGAGTGTAAAATGACGCTTAACGAATCCGAAAGGCACTTGTTCTCCTTGTCATTGCATTTTTTTTGTTCTGGACCATACCTGGAAACCTTCTAGTTACGGAGATGTTGGATGTCAAAGTTCCAACATCTTCACAAGTTTTTGGCTGTGTAGCCCATCTGGTCGGAAAATCCTTCCTTTTACAGATTATATTATTTTTGCTATCTTGTCTCATTGTGGGACAGTCGAAGTTTTAGTTTTAGAATATTTGCGCGTTAAATGCACAGATGTACGGTCGACCAAACTATTTGGTTTACATTTTAACATGCAAATTACATTGTAAAAATGTAAACTAAATAGCGTGGTCAACCGTACATGAAGAAAATGGTTGCATGGCAGCTTTTTCAGCATTGTCTAAAACATAATCTCCTTTGCAGAACGCCGTCCGTATAGTGCGTGCTCTCTTCGAAATTACCCTGCGCAAGAACAACGCGTACATGGCTGGTCTGTACCTCAAAATGGCGAAAATGATGGAGATTCAAATGTGGGACTTCTACAGCGACATGCGACAGTTCAACTGCTTCACTATCGAGACGTTGAAGCACATCGAGTACCCGATGTTGAAGCCCGATCAAATTCGGGACATGGATTGGAAGGAACTTGGTAATTCCCGATGACTTATCATATCAAAGTAACCTCGTTGGATCTTAAAGACGACTTATTCAAAGTGTTTTGTTTTGTTATCCTCTAACTCTGAGTAGTTCCTCTCTTTTTTACTTATAGAATATAAACTTAGAGTTATGGGAATTATAAAAAAACACGTTGAGTGGTTTTATTGAAATTCTGTGGATCACATATAGCTGAATGATAAACAAGCAATACTTGCTTTTCAAAGTTTGATTTTCTACAACAATATTCAACAGGATTGACGAAATATTTTTCGTAGCGCATACTTTGTCAAGCCCTGTGTTACGCTTATAAAACCAGCTGAGTAACCTGGAAATGCTGGAACATACTTAAATATTTCTTTTTGAAGATTTTCTAGAGTAAAAGACACAGAATTAAATCAAAACAGTATTTTTAAAACTGTAACTTTCAATCATTGTGTTATTTTACTTGCAGGCGATTTGATACGAAACCCGAAAAATGCCCGCCATCTAAAGAAGTGCGCTGACGAATTCCCGCTCTTAGAAATGGAAGCAAGCTTGCATCCCATAACGCGGACTGTGTTGAGGATACGGCTCTCTATTACACCAAATTTCAAGTAAGTACATAAATATATTTAACAGACATGGAAGGTAAAATTATAGTTTTATCAAATTAAGCCAGTGGGGGATACCCACAGGACGCCTGTTTCCCGACAGTCGGATATTCATACGCTAAGCCAGCCATCAACTTTCTGCCGTTATAATAAGTTCTTGCCGATCAGCAATAGGCTTACAAATTAATAGTGTCCAACCGAAGCTTCAGCTTCTACCACATTCTGCCAAAACTTTGGCCAAAATGGGCAGAAGTTTTGGCCGAAACCGAAGGTTTCTAGCAAGCGCCCAAATTGAACGTACTAGCGACGCACGGAATGGGGTCACGTTTTTCGAAATGTTATTATTCTTGGCAAGTAGCAAGGTAATTTTATTCATCTCGCTAAGTTGTTTTTATGCAGTCAGCATAAACTTTAAATTTAAAAGTAAAAAGAACAAAAAGTATTCACTTTTAGCTAAGCTTGAACTGAATTTCTTAAGGTCATTTAACCTTCGGCTTCGGCCAAAAATCGAACTTCAGACACAAATTAACAAGCACATCTCCCACTTCAAACAAAACAAACACATTGCTTAAGAGATCCACAGACTAACAGATTTCTTGCAATACAGATGGAACGACAAATACCACGGTAAGGCGCCCGAAGCGTTCTGGATATGGGTTGAGGACCCAGAGACAGACATCATGTACTATCACGAGTATTTCCTCATCACTAAGAAACAGGTGAGTAAAACTAAATGTTGAATGTATGACATAATGCATTGAAAGGGCTAGTCTTGACATAAGTATGCCAAGGAGCTCGTGGCTAAATAATGTGTCGATTTTCGGATCGCGCTTGCGCTTGCGCTTGCTTAGGATAGTCCGTGAACGTGTGACCGCCCATTACATACCGAGTTTCCTCCGTGCCTCGGAAAGCAAACAAGCAAATATATGGGACGGCAGTTTTTTTGGTTTTTTTCCGAAGATATTCAGAAAAATACCTCTCTTCGGATCTTCTCATCTACCGAAGAATCCCTAGAATATAAAATAACAGTGTGTCTGAATGTTTACAGGTGATAACAAATGAGCCACAAGAATTGATAATTACTATACCAATCAGCGAGCCTTTACCGCCGCAATACTACATTCGAGCGACCTCAGAAAGGTAAATATTATCAGAAAAAACTCATGAAAAAATACTTTGTAATATTCCAAAAATTCTAATGGTGTGGTTATTTCACAGATGGCTGGGATCAGAGAGTGTATTACCACTTACATTCCAGCATTTGATACTGCCAGAAACTCATCCGCCTCACACAGGTAAATATCTATTTTCGACCTTATCTAAACGGACACAAGGTTACAGTTTGCTTTCCTTAAACCGCGACCCAAGTTGTCTTCTACGTAGATGATGTGCACATCTGGTCACCTCACTGCTGTTGACCTAAAAGGGGAGATCTCTTACGAATTCTACACTAGAGACTCGAAAGATTGTTAACAAAAACCATAAATATTACGCAATCTTTTTACGAAATAAATCAAATTCATTTTGCACAAGACTGGAATATATTGAAATCTGTGGGTCTTTAAATCTTTAAAATCAGAAGAAATTGCATTTTGACTTCATGGAAATAAATGGCAGTACACAAAAACACTTTTTACATCAACAATATGCTTTTTAACAAGATATCTCACGCCTATATTTAATGAGCCACATGAATTGATAAAATTCCAACAAAATACGCAGTAAACCTTGTGCTATTCTATCTTCATTATTTTTTCTATAAAAAATATAATATGTGTACATAAATAATCTTTCGCAGATCTCCTAGAACTCCAACCACTACCCGTAACGGCTCTAAACAACCCATCTTTCGAGATGCTATACAACTTCAGCCACTTCAACCCCATACAGACGCAGATATTCCACTGCCTGTACCATACTGATCACAATGTGTTACTCGGCGCCCCCACTGGCTCCGGCAAGACGATTGTAGCTGAGGTGGCTATGTTTAGGGTGTTTAATCAGTATCCGAATTGCAAGGTACAGTGTTTATTTTGTTACGGTGATCAATGCTCGTGCCTTCTCTGTATGAGAAGAGGCCTTTGCCCAGCAGTGGGACAGTAATATGCTGGTATTATTATTATTATAAATATTATTATTTATTGACATATGTTTTATGTTCTCGGCTTGTTAGCTGGGAAGAGCTGATAATACGAGCCTAGCCAAGTGATTATCAGTTGGGATAGAAGAAGTGTGGTCACGCGCAGAAGAAATTCCGATGGATTATTATTATTACATAAGCCTTACTTTAATTGGTGTTACAGCCACGTAAACGAATACCAACTTTAAGCTAGTGTTAATCAAGTTGATTTTAGGATGACAAATAGCTATTGGAAAGTCATGAAAATATAAAGTTGTAACGCAAAGTTAACTCTATGGGACAAAAGCAACAATCTTTGAACCAAAGTTTTTCGAAAAACATATTTGTTTACATGTATTATATTTAACATAGTGAAGTGGCAAACACATTCATATACTTCACGATTTAGTTTTCAAAACTAAATCATAAAACGTGCAAGTAAGATGGAGAATACTTGGTACAGGATTTTTAAAACATTTGTTTTGTTTCGTACTTTCTTGCTTACACGTTTTTTTGACTACGGCTGCAACGACTTCTTCGATAGTTCTAATCTCAAATAAACTAATAATAACTTTCAGGTGGTTTATATAGCTCCTCTTAAAGCTCTTGTGAAGGAACGGATAAAAGATTGGAAGGTACGACTTCAAGAAAGGCTTGGCAAGCAAGTCGTTGAGTTGACAGGTCAGTTACCTACGAAACAATATTATACGGATATATCTGTGTTCTATAACGATGCTCAGTTTTGAATCTAGATTTTTGAACTATTTAACGAAGTTCATAAATCTGCCCCTGAAACCCTTTATCTCCAACTAAGAGTTAAGAGGACAGGCACTACAGTGAAGGGGTCCGCAAGGGCCGAAGCCTGCCGGGGCTGCGGGACTATTCGAAAGAGATACCGTGGCTCCGGAACACAAAGGGCGATGAAGGAACATGGATGGGTTTTAGTCAGTAAAAGTCTGACACTCCCTCCTGCTCCGCCCAGAGCGGGAGGAGTCATTTGATGATTTCCCATCCGAAAAAAAAAAAAAAAAAGAGGACAGGCACTTTCCCTTTATCACGACTTTTGATATCAAACCTACAAATAAATTTACGAACCTGTGGATCTAATCCTAGAAAACGCTGGCGTGACGACTTAGAGGCGTTTGTGAGAGATTGATCTGAGAAAACCGCACGAAGAGAAGAGTGGATAGCTATGGGCAGGCCTTTGCCCAGCAGTGGGACAATATAAGCAATTTAAAAAAAAATCCAATGCTATGAACTACATAACGTATTATATCATCTATTTTACGGTTCTAGGTGACGTTTCACCCGACATCCGAGCAATACGCAACTCTCACGTCATAGTAACAACTCCTGAGAAGTGGGACGGCATCAGTCGGTCATGGCAGACGAGAAACTACGTGCGGGATGTGGCGCTCATCGTCATAGACGAGATACATCTGCTTGGAGAGGACCGGGGGCCCGTTCTAGAGGTCATTGTGTCCAGGTAAGCTTGAAAGTCTCTTCATCATCTGCCTAGCCTTTTCCCAACTATCTTGGAGTCGGCTTCCAGTTTATCCGGATGCAGCTGAACACCAGTATTTTACATGGAGCTGCCTATCTGACCTCCACAACCCAGTAAGCACTGGGTAATAAGATACCCCTTGGTAAGACTGGTTGTCTAGACTTTTTGGGCCGCTGACTACCTGTAACGGCAGTCAAAGATCTAGAAAGTCTCTTCTATGTATTCGATTTATTTGTCTCTTTTTCCCTAGCATAGTTTGGAAACTGCTACGTAGCCCAAATAGTACGTAAGAGCTACCGCCAAACAGCATTGTTTCAGTTTAAAGGGGGATGAGCACAAGCTCATTTATATTTCATATTTCGTTATCTTTAGGATGTCATCAATACCGACGGTCTTTCTTTTGTTTATCGTGTGGTTAGTGTCTAACCTGGTGTCTGAGTTTTTATGTTGCCCATCGGCCTCTGACTTGGCTTTACATGCCGTCGAGAAATATCTCTCAGGCATGCTGGTACCGACGATAGGTTGGATGCTTGGCTGCGGTGTTTTTTGGCACCAAATAACAATAAAATAACTGACACTGACATCGTGAGGAAACCGGCATGTCCTAGAACCAAAAAATTCGAAGACATGTGTCTTCTACCAATCCGCACTGGGCCCGCGTGGTAGATTATAGCCCATTCCCTCTCTTAGAGAGGAGGCCTGTGTCCCAGCAGTGGGAACATTAATAGGCTGATGATGATGATGATGATGATGAACTGACACTGTGCCGATAGTCGTGTCGACCAATGGCTTAATAGCCTATAGCGTAGACCAACATCTAAGGAGGCTCTCGCTTAGCAGCTGGATCAAGGGCTTGATTCAGAAAGCAGTACACCTGGACAAGGCGCGTATCGTTAGGAGGTTCCTCTCTCAAGAGCCCTGACCACCGGTAGATCGGACCCTGTTTCCAGCGCTAGTGGGCTACCATTTTTTATATTTTCAAATGTTTTTTTTTGTATTGTTTTATATTGGAATATTTAAACATGTAAATAATATGTGTTTTTAAAAATGAATAAACGAAAACAAATGAGATGACTTGAAAAATCTAGCACTCGTAAAATCTAGCATCTGTTAAAAACTTACCCATGTAAATTTTTATTTCAGAACAAATTTCATAGAGTCCCACACTTCTAGAAGACTTCGTATCATTGGCTTATCCACAGCCCTTGCTAACGCCAAGGATCTTGCCAACTGGTTGAACATTGGGGAAATGGGACTGTATAACTTTAGGCCTTCGGTACGGCCTGTGCCTTTGGAGGTATGTCGAGATAAAACATTTTATTCTCTCATGACTAAGGTAGATTTTAGGTTGGCAGTTTTGTCTGGCACTTGACAAAACTGCCAACCTAAAATCTACCTTAGTCGTTTGCCCCGGCTGTCATTTGTAAATCTTTGACAGTCGCTACAGGTAGTCTCCTATCAAGATCGGAGACACTACACTCGAAGCTGTAGACGATTATGTGTACCTGGGACAAACGGTCCAGTTAGGTAGGTCTAACTTCGAGAAAGAGGTAGAAGCTGCGCGGTATCTTCTCAATCAACTTACCGAAGTGTCTCAAGACGAAAGTCGATGACCAGTGTGTGTTGCCAGTGATTACATACGGGACCGAAACGTTATCGCTCACAATGGGCCTTATCAGAAGGCTTAAAGTCACCCAAAGGGCAATGGAGAGGGCTATGCTCGGAGATGCTCTCCTTGCGTGATCGAATCAGAAATGAAAACGTCCGCAAGAGAACCAAGGTCACCGACGTAGCCCGAATAATTGCCAAACTTAAGTGGCAGTGGGCAGGGCACATTGCTCGCAGAACGGATGGCCGATCTTACGAAGGGCAGATGATGAATTTAGAGATATATTTCAATTCTGTTTGTTTTACGCCTGTGCCATGACTCTTTAATGTTGAAGAAACTAAACACCATCTCATAAACACACTTGATCTCCCCAGGTACACATATCAGGACACCCGGGTCGCCACTACTGCCCACGTATGCTGACGATGAACAAGCCTACGTTCCAAGCCATACGGACGCATTCGCCGTGTGCGCCTACGCTTGTGTTTGTCTCCAGTAGAAGACAGACTAGGTGAGTTTGAGTGATGTTACATTCCACATGTTATCTCTAAAGGGTTTAGCAGAAGTATACATATTATATACAGGGTGTCAAAGTAGTCGCGTGCCATAGCTTAGGGGTGAGTTCAGTATCGATAAAGGAACCCGAAAAAAATAAAAAATAAATATTAAAAAAATAAAAACATAAAAAAAATATTGAATGTCAACCTAATTTAGTACCTACTAACTTCAAATAGCAATAGTTTAGTATTAAAATTATTTTATATTTTTTGTATTTATTTTTTTCGTGTTCTTTTATCGATACTGAACTCACCCCTAAGCTATGGTACGCGACTACTTTAACACCCTGTATAATAGGACACCCTCATTTCGCCAGTGATTTTCTTAAACATGTAATAGGCGGCGAGTTTATTGCCATGAACTGGGCAGAAAACCAGACTCCTTGGCTGCTTCTGAGAAATTCCTGATGGAAAACCCAATAACACTTTACCCGAACTGGGGATTGAACACAGGATCTCATGCTTAGCGGTCGCGCTTGCGACCACAAGACCAACGAAGCAGTACGTTTGTATCTTTGAAACTTATTTCATAAAGACAGAGGCATTACGAAGAGGTATTATAATAATAATAACGCACGACCATTTAGACCAGCGGTCGGCAACACGCGGCCCGTGAATGTTTTGTAAATAAGTTATAATTATCAGAATAAATGCATGAACGAACCGCAATCGACCGTATAGTGTGGATCCAGTGTTAAGGTCCATTGCCTACCACATCGAGTATTGTGTGCCTGTGGTGCCTAGTCGAAACTTCGGGGAATTACTCCACTGTTTGACACTGTACATCCAAAGTTAAACATGATACCGTTTTGCCTAATTAATTACTTTTGTCTGTGCGGAAACATAATAGTAAAAGAAAATGCCATTAAAAAGGTACGAGCTACCAAAGATTCGTTTTATTGCCAATTTTAAAGCAACTTTGGGCGTAAATTTGTAATAAAAAAGTGTCAAATTTCCAAAACAAAATCGGTACCGACAAAGCACAATTATCGAAAAGTTAAATAAATTTTATTTCTAATTGATTTATGTAGTGGTTTTTACATAAAACTCGATTTTCCAAAGGCCTTTTCGTAATTTCTTACGCCCGTCTTTAACTATGAATTATCGTGCATCTCACTGAACTCACTCAGTCGGGCACGATGCCAGGTGAGAGCTTTCTTTTTGTTCACGCCCACCAGTGAGTTCCAGCCCGCGACTAGTGCAACCTCAAGAACGCGCTTTTCTTTTTTTCTATGGAATAATTGGGATATGACCAATTATACGTAGGTAGGCTTCTAGGGTTAATATCACAAGTGCGGCCCGCCTTTAGTTTATTTTGCCACCTTGTGGCCCTTGCCGGCCAAAACGTTGCCGACCGCTGACTCTATATCTAGATAGAATAAATGA
This sequence comes from Xestia rhomboidea, assembly GCA_963853795.1. Taxonomy (NCBI): domain Eukaryota; kingdom Metazoa; phylum Arthropoda; class Insecta; order Lepidoptera; family Noctuidae; genus Xestia; species Xestia rhomboidea. The sequence goes on from OY970778.1 coordinate 11,317,588, forward strand.
TGCTGCCTCTTTGCTGCTAAACATCTGGTCCCGGGTCATGTAAAGTGTTATTGGGTTTTTCCATCAAGAACTTCTCAGTAGCAGCCACGGAGTCTGGATAAGTGCCCGGCTGGTACCATTGGGCTCGCCTCCTATAACATGGAAGTTAAAACATAACTGGCGGAGTAAATAAATAATAAATATCGCTCGACATTACACACAGCGCCATCTAGTGCCACACTAAGCAACGAGGCTTGTGTCGTGGACACCAGATAGTTGATATACTACATATATACTTTTTGTTTGTAAATACATACTTATTATACATATAAGCATCCATGACTCGGAAACAAATGACCATGCTCATCACACGAACATTTGCTCCTATCGGGATTCGAACCCGGGACCCTAAGAATGTAAGGTAGCCACACTACCGCTACGCCATTTGGGTCGTCGGAATGTGGGTGTACTATAAGGTACACCTCTGCCTAACCCTTTGGGGATTACAGGCGCGATGTTATATTAATAGATCGTTTTGAAAAAGTCTACAGCAGAACAGTAGGCTAGTTTCCACCATCAATAAATTGCAAATCTATTTAGTCCGTCAGTTAGAGTATTGGAAAATAATGGATACGTATTTTTTTGATTTTATAATTCAATTAATATTGACAAAAATATTGATAAAACGCATCAAAACTCGGGAGTGGGGTCTCGTGACGTCACAACGCACTAAAAATTATAGCACGGCGTGACGTATAGACATGCGAAATGTAGCTCACTGAAAAGAAAAGAGAGATACAGCTCTTTATCACTCTTTAAGCTCTTTAGTTCACCGAATAACTCTTTTAACTCTTGAGCTCAATTGATTTACTTGCGAGCTACAGATCAAATTGAGCCGCACTACTTTACGCAAGTCAAACGATACAACTAGCTCAGTGGCTCTATTTATAATCTTTGAAGTTCTGTTAAGTAGTTCGTTTAACGTAGTTGCGCGCTACATATAGATAAAATTAGATTCATTGGGTTGTTTTGTTCTTATTAAAAAAATATATATATGAAAGCCAATGATTTTCCTTCATACTTGAAGCTTCCGCTGTTGGCGTTTCGTCGGTAAACCTAGTAACTCGCAAAGCCACAGAGTATAGAGTGGTATAGAGTCAATGAGCCGTTGAGCTAAATGAACTATTGAGCTATTCCGTGAACGACTGAGCTACTGAGAGCTAGATTGTAATTAAAGAGCTAGTTCAATTTTATCCTTCATTCGCGAGCTGCCCATGTCTAGTGACGTATTGAGAATTTTAAAAGCGTCGTATCTTCGTCAATTTTGGTCTACGTAACAAAAGAAAATATACGTCTCAAATATATAGATTTTTCCAGGACACAAGCCTATTGTTTTATAGGAAGAATTACTTTTATTCTTTCCGACTTTAATTTTAACTATCACAAACTTGCACGCTTATACTATAGTTGTTGCAAGACTTGAGCTTTTAATTAACAACCAGCAGTCCGATACGTAAAGTTATCATTCTAACTTCTTTAATACAACGGAACCAATTTCCAGATTAACAGCGCTCGATCTGATAGCGTACTTGGCAGCCGAAGACAATCCGAAGCAATGGCTTCACATGCAAGAGTCTGAGATGGAACAGATCCTAGCCAACATCCGGGAGTCGAACCTGAAGCTGACACTCGCGTTCGGTATAGGCATACATCATGCTGGTCTACATGAGAGGGACAGGACTACAGTTGAGGAGCTGTTTATTAATCAGAAGATACAGGTAAGCTTCAGACACATACAGTCATAGGGACCATCCTTTAATCACGTAAGGTTTTTAGGCCATTTTCATACCCCTCCTTCCGTCTTGGATGACGTCATATTGTTGCTCCATGCCGTCCCTCCCCCCTAATCTTAATTAATCTTTTTTTTCTGACCGTCTCCCCCACCGTGTTTGAACCTTACGTTACTAAAGGACGACCCTATATTTTTATTAGCCAATAAAATTTCGCAGACGTGATGAGTATCGACGATATCCAAGACGTCTGTGAAGTTTCGCTAGGTAATTTATTTTTTTGTTTTATTCATTTATTTAGACTAAATACATGAGGATGCTCATATCTAGGCCATGAATCTAAACAATTTCTTAGCATCATCGCCATTTGGTTAAGACTGTATACAGGGCGAAACAGACTCTTTACGATTGATGGCTTCGTAAAGAGTCTGTTTCGCCCTGTATACCGTTCGAAGCATTCTATACATCAAACTAAGTAACTTTACGCAAAAATTATCGCTGGGAAACTTTTTTTTTGAGACTCAATGTAACGCACTCAAAACATTGTGCTAATGGATGGATTGAATAGTACGGGTGTCGTGGAGCTGTTTAAAATAAAAAATCTTACATTAAAAACATGTATTTAAAAAAAGACGTGAAAAAGTTGGAACTTTGACCCCCAATGTCTCCGTAACTAGAAGATTCCCAGGTATGGTCTAGACTGGAACAAAAAAAATAACGCAATGACGGTGAGAACAAGTGCCTTTCAGCTTCGTTAAGGGTGTTATTACACCCTTTATGCCTAATTTATAACCTGGATAAACACATAGGAACCTTTTTATTCCGGTAGTAAGATCCCGTGGGACAATTACCAAGCTCCACACGGAGCCACGATCATAAGCTAGTATTAGTATAGATTCTAACATGTTATTATGTCTTCCCTCTAGGTCTTAATCTGCACAGCCACTCTAGCTTGGGGAGTGAACTTCCCCGCCCACCTCGTGGTGATCAAAGGTACGGAGTACTACGACGGGAAGCAAAAGAGATACGTGGACATGCCCATCACTGATGTTCTTCAAATGATGGGCAGGGCTGGACGACCACAGGTAACTTATATGATATACTTGTTGCGAAGTCTTCACAAGGTTTTGCTATCATATTTTTATGGCTTTTAGCAAGTTTTGGATGTTTATATGTATAATAAGTATGTATTTACAAACAAAAAGTATCTGTGTAGTATATCAACTATATGGTGTCCACGACACAAGCCTCGTTGCTTAGTGTGGCACTAGATGGCTATGTGTGTAATGTCCAGCGATATTTATTTATCTTGGTTCTAGGACTTGCCGTTACCTCACGATATTTTCCTTCACCATTTGAAGTACAGTGAGTGATGTTATAAATGGCACAAAATAAAGTGCCTGTCAGCCCAAGTGGCACATAAATATCGTCAAAATGCCATGTTTTTTTTTATCTTCAGTCTGTTTACATTCGATAGAACGAACCAAATAGTACCACGAAAAAAAGTTTTATGTAAGTTTTTTAATTCCAGTACGATAACGAAGGCGTCGCAGTAGTATTAGTTCACGATCAGAAAAAGAACTTCTACAAAAAGTTCCTGTATGAGCCGTTCCCGGTGGAGTCCAGCCTTTTGGACGTACTGCCTGACCATTTGAACGCTGAAGTTGTTGCTGGTAAGTTTGTTTAGCGGAAGATCCACTTCTTTGCACATCATCAACAATAGTGTCGATTCTGTTGTGCACAAACTAAACTTAATTTAGGCTATTGCTATCTTTTACTAAAAGGCAGCGCGAGAAAAGGACGGCTATAGCTGTAAACTAAGTTAGAGATGTCAAACTAGTTTATGCCTTGCGCTTCACCGTGTTTTTAGTCGACATGTTTTTACGTGCACCCTTCATTTGTATGGAAATATTAGTTCGAATTAAATTTGGCAGCTCTAAATTACGTATGTCTCTTTCTCCGTTTATTAGAGAGAAAAAGATAGCAATAGCCTAAATTAAGTTTAGTTTGTGCACAACAGAATCGACACCATTATCTGCCTAGCCTTTTCCCAACTATATTGGGGTTGCTTTCCAGTATAAACGGATGCAGCTGAATACAAGTATTTTATATGGAAGGGATGCCTATCTGGCCTCCACAGCCCAGTTAGTTCTGGGTAATATGATACCCCTTGGTAAGACTAGTTGTCAGACTTTCGGGCCACTGACTTCTTGTAGAGACTGTCAAAGATCTATAAATGACAGCCGAGACTTAGCGTGCTTTCCGAGGCAATGTTAACCATGTTGAATAATCTACTTGGGGTCGGCGCAACACGTTTTAATCTTCCAGTCTCCCCTGTCAGACGTCACGGCATCATTTACTCCTTTCTCTTTCATATCATTCCTCACACAATCCATCGTTTCTCTGGTCTTCCTCTCCCTCTCCATCCATCAACATTTATATTTATCTCTTATTTGTTTGCAACACAAAAGCATAAAAACGAACTTAAATAAAATCGGATTTTTGTTGAATTTCAACAGTCTGAACACTCTTTTCTCACCCAGGTACGGTCCAAACGAAACAAGACATTCTAGACTACATGACGTGGACGTATTTCTTCCGACGGTTACTCAAAAACCCGTCGTACTACAATCTGGAAAGCGTAGAGCCCCAGGATGTTAACTACTATTTATCCAACTTGGTACAGAGTTCTTTGGATGCTCTCGCTAATGCCAACTGTTTGGAGATTGAAGAGGTAAGACTACATAAAACTAGTTTATTTTCTAGTGGTAACACCGTTTTCGGAGTTTTTTTTGTGCAAGCTACACCAAATACAGCTCGAAGAATATTGATAATTATAATTTTGATCCTCTCTAAAGTATCATGGAGCGATGAATCGCATCACAATACATAAGTTTGCGATAAAATTTAATTTGAAAGACTACACATACTTTTTATGATACCCTTAACAAGTGTGAGGAGCTAAACATCTGTACGAAAGGAACAGTATTGTTTGGGTATTTAAAGTATAACGGAATCCAAAGAAGCCACTGTCGTCCTGTACCTATAGGTTCCGACTTCAACGTTAGTTGCGAAAGTTAGCGAAAAGACTGATATATCACTATAGGTGGAGAAGAAATGAAAACACTAATTTATTATGGTAAACACTAGTGTACAATGGAGATTGTCCATTTTTCATTGTGCAATAGGAAATATGCACGTAATTTTTTCTTCACTTAAATCAATAAAATACAGTACTATCAACCCAAGAAAAGTATTAAAAGTTCAACTACTGCTTGTCGCACAAAAATAATATTAAACTCCTGCAATTCTCTACGTCAGTTCAAACGTCCGTAGCTGTCGCGGCCATGGTGTGACGTCATTATCCACAATCTGCCTTGTTTACATCAAATTTTTTTTGGCCTTAATAAAATAATTTTACCAATTGTATGTGCTTTATTCAAGTAAAAATTGCAATAACAATAATATTATGATAACATTTTAGTGAAACTTTTAGCACTTTTCAAGTAAAAACACGTCGATACCGGCGATAACGTCGGTAACGTCAATACCGGCGTTATCGAGGACGGTGTTTTGACAGTGCGTTCCGTTTCACCAAAAACATGCTACATAAAACAGTAAATTGTAAAATAAGTGATGTATTAGAAACTTAAACAAGTATACCACAATATTTTTATGAGCCAATACAAGGCATTTTTCATAAATAAAAAGAGTTTTGTATTTCATGCATATTCCCTATTGCAAAACCATTTTATTTATTACACGATTGACGGAACGAATCATAATCAAAATATTGTAAAAAAATATATATTATTTTTTTATCTAGTCTATACTGTCCCACTGCTGGGCAAAGGCCTCCCTCAATTCCTTCCATGGCCTCCTCGGACCAGCCCTCACGATCATAACGCACCATAATATTATTTATTTCGGTAATCAGGATCTCCGCACAGTCCACTGCACTTGGATGGGACGCATCGCCTCCTACTACTACTTATCCTACAAGACGATGGCCCACTTCACTCGCACCCTGCACAGTAACATGAACATCGACGACTTGCTGCGAGTACTGGCCGACAGTGACGAGTATGCCACGCTGCCTGTTAGACACAACGAAGACATACAGAACGGGTAACTATACTATCCTGCTTTACTATCTACTTTTTATGCAATGAAAATAATCTTCGCCTTTTTAAAGTATAAAATCCAGTGGAAGAAGAGTTCGCTAAACATTGCCACAATAACAAAAATGTAGTAAAGCGCTTCTTAGCTAGTATTAAAATACGCAATCAATAAGGACAGTGCCACAGATATTATTTAAAAAAACCTAGAATATCTGGCCACGCTAGCGGTCACAAGCTAGACTGCTGAGTATGACGTCTTAGGTTCGATTCCCGGGCCGAGCATAGGGTTACTGGGTCTCTGTATCAGTTAGTAAAAAAAAAAAAAAAACTTTTTATTTCAAAAACATTACATTAATTTTGGTTAAACCCACATCGCTTAATCTTAATTTTGAAAGATTATGTGCGAGTGAGGCGTCTCGCTTGTTTACTTTATAAAATATGTATTAATAAAAAATCATTTATTTATTTGTGAAAGATCTGGAGGAACTTTGTATTGATCCACTGAGAGGTAATATTTTATTAGTCGTTTTATTTGCAAAGTTGTCTTTGATTTTAATTTATTGCTTAGGGAGTTTATTCAACACTACCTATTTTGGGTTTGTGCCCGGTTGATGGTAATAGACTCGCCCTCTATTACATATGACTTAAACATAACTGATGAAATGTGGTGGTTTTCTTAGGTACACATCTACCTAACCCATCAATAATTACAGGCGTTATGTTTATATTTCCCTAATTCTTTTCAGCGAACTGTCCCAAGAATGCCGTCTCCCCGTGGACGCTTTAAGCCTGGACTCATCCAACGTGAAAGCGTTCCTATTACTGCAAGCGCACATGACAAGATTACAACTGCCCAACACAGACTACCTAACTGACACCAAGTCTGTACTGGACCAGACGATTAGGATATTACAGGTAAGACTAAATATCTGAAATAGTCTTAATTTTGATTTTAAACCTTAGCTTTATCGTATAAATATCAGTATTTTGTGACAATGTGTAAGTGTTTCTACTACTGCAAGCTCACATGACAAGACTACTCAACAGACCTTATTGACACCAAGTTTCAACCTTAGCTTCATCGTATAAAGTTCAGTTTGGGATAATAAATCATAATCTGATCGTTTTTAAGATAGTTTTGATAGTGACCAATCGGTCTTTGTAAAATCAATTTTGTTTACATGTATTTGTGTATGTTGTACTTGATTTTGCCTGGCCTTGGTTTGCCCACGTTCAAGTTGGAAATGATCCCATAGGAGCGAAATACCGGTATAAAAATTATTGTGTATGTTAAAGTTATAATGAGGGCATTATTATTAATGACAAGTTGAAGTGGGTAAAGTGGTTAAATGTTACCGATACTTCAAAATTTACCTAAGGGCGCACAAAATGCAACCAGTGCTACTAATATACAGGGTGAATTTTTCAAGAGGGCGTGAAAGGCCAAAACTGCGAGAAAAAGCGAAAAATACTCAAAAGAGTCTCAGGCCCGAATTTTGATGAAAACTAAAATTGCATCATTGGATTTGAATAGAAAAAATCAATAATCCTAGCCAGGAATCGATAAACTCAGACCATCAATAAATCAATTATATATAACATATTACACAAGAAAGTGGTTACAAAATTTTATCAAGTCCCTAACTCCTGTCCTAAGATAGACTTGTGTTACAAGAGCCAGTGACCTCTCCCATTACATCAATACTATTAACACCATCTCCTCCACAGGCTATGATTGACACCTCAGCAGAAAACGGCTGGCTATCCGTCTGCCTATCGTGCCAGATGCTCATGCAAGGTATCGTGCAAGCGCGATGGCCGACGGAATCCCCCCTCATGACGCTACCACACGTAGACTCCCAACATCTGTACATGTTCTCTCAAATGGCTAAAGCCACCAACAAGCCTTGTAACATGCTGAATGGGCTGAAAGTAGCTTGTATGAGGAATTATGAGCTCTTAGCCAAGTATATGAGGAGGGAGTTCGAAGAGAATCAAATTGAGCAGATACATAGGGTGAGTTTTTCGTTTATATTTATTACAAGCTTTTGCCCACGGCTTCGCTCGCCTCATCATCATCATCATTTTAGCCGCAAGACGTCTACTGCTGGACATAGGCCTCCCCAAGTGTCGCCACATTGACCGGTCCCGTGCGACTCGCTTCCAGCGTATTCCCGCAAGCTTCACTAGGTCATCGGTCCACCTAGTAGGAGGCCTTTCAACGCAACGTCTTCCGGTTCGCGGTCGCCACTCCAGAACTTTTGGGCCCCATCGGCCATCCGTTCTGGGAGCAATGTGCCCTGCCCACTGCCACTTAAGTTTGGCAATTCTTCTGGCTACGTCGGTAACCTTGGTTCTCTTGCAGACTGAAGACATCCGTCTTCATTTCTGATTCGATCACGCAAGGAAACTCCGAGCATAGCTTTTTGAGTGACTTTAAGCTTTTTTCGCTCGCCTTATGGTCGTAAATTATCCCACAGAAACGTAGCCTATCGGATCGGAATCGGATCAGTTATTCCGAAGATTACCCCTAATTACAAACAAATTTTACCTCACTATAATATTAGTATGGATCTATCGCTAGCATTTACTGGTGCAGACAGGACGAGCTTGACAAACCCAATGACCTCTGGATCATATGGGCCCTGGCTTGGAACGCCTGGCAGTCATGGAAAGAGACCTTTGCCCAGCAGTGGAATGACCCAGGCTAACAGTAGCATTTCGTAGCGGCTCCTCTCCTGTGTTTTTTTTGCAGGATAAGAAGTAACCTATGTCTTATATTTTCATGCAAAGAGCAGTCCATGGAAACAATGAATATGGATGCCATGACGTTTTGTATTTAGCAAGACTACCTACACTTTCATATGATAACTTACTTGCCAGATCATGATCATCCACTTCCTGAATTCACCCACTGCTGGGTTAGGCCTCAGTTTTTTGTCCATTCTTCACGTTCCTGTGCCAATTTTCATCCAGGTTTTACCCACGATGTCTGCTTAGCTCGCCGCCGGACGACCAACATTTCTTTTCCCAATCCTTAGACTAGACGCCAACGAGATATTTTCTTTCTCTGTTTTTTAAATATGTTTGTTTTCTTCCAGGCAATATGCGACATGCCTACACTGGATATAAAAATGAGAGTACGCGGGCTGTGGTTCGACAGTGACGGCGAACAAGATAAGCTGGTACATCAGCCACCTTCCAGGGACCAATGGATGCCGCTACATGCTGACCAGGTAAATACTTTGAAGTGAAGTTCGAAAAATTATGTCCATTCCACAATGTCCATGTAGAATTAAATGGATTTGCATAGTGTTATCCGCTAGGTATTCAGCAAACCAGTTTTATCAAGGGGGGGGGGTTTTATCTAATTGCTAGGTTGTGAAGGTTAGAAGGCCATATTAGTCGAAGATATTAGTCGAGACCGATGACTGTTGAGATAGATGTGTCCTTTAGTGGAGACCGAGAATCTGCAAGCGTTAGGTGGAACGCCCTCATGCTCGGTGGAGCGACGATCACAGGATGACTGGTAGCAACTGTATGAAAGTTACCGAAAGTCGAGTTGAGTGGCTGGTCGGCGGTGGACTGCTGTAGACTGATAATGATGATGATCATGACGGTCAGATAGGCAGCCGCTCCATATAAAATACTTGTATTCAGCCGATTTGACTGGAAGCCGACCCTACGTAATTAGGAAAACGCTATCTGACTGCACAACTCAGTTCCAGGGTAACACTTATTTGGGAAGACTGGTTGAAAAAAATAAAATAATTTTAAATTGTCTATCATTCTTGTTCTCCTTAGCGTGTCGATGGCAATTTAAATTGAGTCGGCCCAAAATTGAGCTACAAGTTTGAGACCTTGAGTCCTTCCTAATTCCTTGTCTACATTATAAAGGGAACCACTGCGCAAAATTTCAGTTTTCTAGGTCCAAGGGTTTGGTCTGGGCGTTGATGAGTCAGGCGGAACATGACTGGCGCGCGGAACGGTGTGACACTTTTTCGTGCGTGCAGCCGGTGTTCATCGATTTAAGACGTTATCACGTTAACAAAAAACCGACAACAACTGACGGGCAGAACCCCTCCTTTTTGAGGGATGAAGAATTTTACACCCTGGTCTTCTTACTTAAAATCCATTGGAAAATATTCTCTTTCCCCCAGGAATACACCCTACTTCTAGAACTGAACCGTCGCGGCGGCAACCCCAACAACGTGCTGTGTCCGCGCTTCCCTCGCGGTAAGAACGAGGGCTGGTTCGTGACTCTGGGCACTGTGGACGACGGGGAGCTGCAGGCCCTGAAGCGCGTGCCGGCGAGAGGCTCCGCGCAGGTCACCTTCTATACACCTTCGAGAAGAGGTACGTACATACACATTACGTCACGCCTGTACTCCCGCAAGGGTTAGATAGAGGGGTTAGGCTAGTTTCCACCGTCAATAAATAGGGAATATGCATGTAATTTTTTCTTCACTTAAATCAATAAAATACAGCGTTATCAACCCAAGAAAAGTATTAAAAGTTAAGTTCAAGTATTGCTTGTCGCTTAAAAATAATATTAAATTCCTGCAATTTTCTATGACAGTTACGTCAGAAACGTCCGTGACTGTCGCGGACATGATGTGACGTCGTTTACCTCAATCTGCCTTGTTTACATCTATTATTTTGGCCTTAATATAGTTATTTTACTAACTGTATGTGCTTTATTCAAGCTTACATTGCGATAACGATATTATAATAAAATCTTAGTGAAACTTTTAACTACTTTTCAAATAAAAGTGTTTATTTGACACAGGCTTTGACGTCACTACCAGCGTTATTGAGGAGGACGCGTTTTGAGAGTGCGTTCCGTTTCACCAAAAACATGCTACATATAAAACAATAAATTGGAAAATACGTGATGTTTTAAAACATAAACAAGCTTACCACAATGTTTTTATGCGCCAATACAAGGCATTTTTAACAAATAAAAAGAGTTTTGTATTTCTTGCATATTGCCTAATGCAAATTTATTTAGTTAGAGTATTGGAAAATAGTAGACACGTATTTTTTGTTTTTGAATGAATTTTGACAAAGATATAACGCATCAAAACTCGGGACTCGTGACGCCAGAACGCACTAAAAATTATACCACTGCGTGACGTATTGAGAATTTTAAGAGCATCGTATCGTAAAGGTGTACCCTTTGTACGGTTATTTTTACTAGTGCATAAAGTTTTATGATTTAAAATCACTAAATTCCGTAATTAATTATTTCTTCTAATTACCGTATCCTCTGTCTCCAGGTCGTATAATCTACACTGCCTACATCCTAAGCGACAGCTACATGGGTCTGGACCAACAATACGAGCTGCAATTCGAGATCATGGACCCACTACCCGAAGAGAACGTCGAGAGAGTATACGACAACATCGACAAGACTATTATCGAATGACACCAGCAATCTTACCCAAGACATGTTTTAAAGTCGTTCTGTCGCTACGATACTCTTTAGTGTGACAATGACAGCATGAGATACTCACAGGCGACGAAAAATTGAGTAATAATTGAACCGTTAATTAATTACATTGAAATATATGCAATCGATTTCATGTAAAGGAAATACATTATTTATTGTATTCATTGTTGAGTTTTATTCGATATAAACCTAAGTTTATGAAGCTCCAATTTTTCAAGCTATATAAGCTAGTTTTTATTGAAGAGCTATCTTCAATAAAAACTGTCCAGAAATCTCAAATCGTTATTTCATAATCCTCTTTTAGGGCTTCGCCACACTCTGGTCCAAATGGCCCCCAAAATTGACCCCTATTGGGACTATTGGTTTTAAAAGGCCCCCAACAATTTAAAATACGGGGCCTAAGACTAGATACGCCGCTGACAAGCAGTATACAATAGGCGAGACGACAAAAAAAAACAAATTAGTCCGTCACTTAGATTTTCAAAAAACATTTGCCCCGTTTTTTTGCTTTTGTTACGTAAACCAAAATTGACGAAGATACGACGCTTTTAAAATTCTCAATACGTCACGCCATGGTATAATTTTTAGCTAGTTCTGACATCACGAGCCCCCACTCCCGAGTTTTGATGCGTTTTATCTTTGTCAATATTCATTGATTTACAAAAACAAAAAATACGTGTCCATTAATTTCCAATACTCTAACTGACGGACTAAATAGATTTGCAATTTATTGATAGTGTCGTCATGCCTATGATATTCGGTTCACGTACAGGCAAGTAATCTGCTGCCGCTGTGACCTATTTTCCGTAATTAATTATTACGTAATATAATTTTTAACACCCTTGCTCGTAAAGCTGATGTAATTCCACCGGTTTTAAATATGTAAAGCGGGTCATAAAAACGCGTGTGTTATCAAATCAAATAGTTAAGTTATAGTCCATACAAATTCCATAACAGTATTATTTGCCATTTCAAATATGGAACTGATCGCCGCCGCACGACTCCAGCTAGTGAGCAGCGCGCTGTTGCGCGGCGCCAGTCAGTAGGCAGCGCTATCGCGCTGTTAAAATGGCGGGAAGGCAACAGTGTGCATTCACAGATTGAGTTTTTTTTTAATAAAAAATAAACAGTTTATTCGGTAATTTAAAAACTTGGCTGCATGCTCTAGCGTCTTTGCCAACATTTTCACGCAGCCACGGCAGAAAATAATCCTCGCGCCATTTTTCTCGAATTTTCTTTTCTTTGTACTTGTATTGTGAATATCTAAAAATGACAACTTTCAATAATGAAGATGAGCAATATATTACTTCAACTCCACCGGATATACTAACAGAAGCGCGAACCGCATGCGACAGCTTGCTGCCGTCAATATCCAAGCACAGATACATAACCACGTATGAAAAATGATTTTTTTTTCTGTTTCCTCGCAAATATGTTAAAAAACGTCGTACGATATACGTGCGTATTGGTTATAACATGCACGCACTAATATCGTAATGTACTATATTTTTTGGGGCTCGTTGCTATATAATAACAAGCGCTCGGGTCAATCGGGTTGTCTATAGATGGATGACCACCCATTACATAGGTAACAGTTTCCTCCGTGCCTCGGAAAACACGGTAGGTTCCGGCTGTCATTTGTACTTAGATCTTGGGCAGCACAGAGCATCATATTTAATTTAGGCTGTCGACAACATTAATATTTTACATTATTATTTTACACGTCATGTGGTGTGTTCAAGCTTTCTCTCGTTTATAGAATAAATCCATATTTCCAGTTTGAGAAGAGCTCCCTATTGTGTGTGAGGAAATTAGAAACAATGAATTAATGAGATTAAAAAATATGCAAAGGTAGTAAATCAAACAAATTCATACATTTTTATTTTTTATTTTAGTTACGTACATATTTCATTTGATGTTAGTGAAATTTTGAAAATCAAAGATATCATCAGTCGTTGACCAATAATTTACATTAGTGTTTACAGTGATTCCGAGTTACTTCGATTTTTTTTTCTATTTTTTTTAACAATCCTTTATAGTGTGAGTGCGGATCTAAGGTACGGGGTAGGACCACTAGCAGTCCTTGTGTCACAATAACATCATTGTGTAAAGCCCTCGTTTCCGCAATATTAATTATAACTTTACACTACTTTGTTACACATTGTGAGATGAAAATTTTGCTAATTTCCCGGTCCTAGATCCACTTAATGTTGTTTGTCATATCCGTGTGTCATATCCGGGTAGTCTAATAACTGCATGTGTTTTTGTAAATATATCGCAGTCTTTAAAATATCAAGATGTTATGATTTTCAATTGTAAAGCTATGATTTTTTAATCGTAGCTTTTATATCCAGAAATGTTTTATTTCCGGACGTATAATTTCAGCGTGACGTGAAGAAAAGTCATAAAGCCGAAATTATTAACTTATTACTATGTGCATTTATTGTTGGAATTTTCTTAACCTAACCCAATCATCTGACTGGCTGTGATTGAAACCGTACATGTTTATAGTAGTGTTTGTGAAGGGGGAGGTCTAATAAATTATACTTGCTTTCATTATACCCCCTCCTCAAGTGTGACAACTCTTGTTGCCTGATACGAACTATACGAGTCTAAATTAATTACCTAGCTAGCAAAATCCCGACAGATATTATGGCCATCGATAACAATCGTGTTTTGGGGTCAATGACCGCATGCTACTTGAAATATTGTTGTCTTTTTTGTGTGCGCTTTACAGATGAAGCATAAATCTTAAAAAGAGCACGAAAAAAAAAACGATTTTACTTCACTAGCTGCGGAAATTGCCCTAAAAAATGTTATCAAATCTTTTTTTTTTTTCGTTAAGTTGTGAGTTTATATCGATAACCAACACGTGTGTCTAGTTTCGCTAGCTAATTACCATGTAGACAGTCTTAGAAGACTTCCAAGAAGAAGCAGAAGTCTTGAAAGACTGCCTACAATAATTTCGACATAACCTCGAAACAAAGCGACAACACTTTGACAGATTGTTCATTTTATCAAGGAAGAATCGACTGTATTTTCTTTGCTCCGATAGAAAAAAAAGGGTATTCGACATCTTGGATGCAAGTAATGATCCAAGTAGTCAAAATATTGTGTATCTAAGCAATGAAATGTTTGTCATAAAATGAGATACCTGTGAAAGTGTATGGTTTTATTTCGAGGGCATATCGTGTTACATTCTGCTTAGCATAGCAGCTCGAGTGTTACTGTTTGAGACGAGGCTTAAAGTGTTGCAAGGCCGCCATTTTGATTGCTTGGTCCTGGCGCTGTTGGTCGATTAGGGCGTGTGGTCTGCCACCTGTAAATGAAAGAATTTGTTTTAAGAAATATTCTATGAAAGGCAGAATGTACTTCTTTGCATGGGTTAATCTCAGAAACAATTCCGGCATTCCCCTACCCTTATCCTAATTCATTTGAGGTTGGCGCAACATTGCTTCTACTAAAAACTATTAGAATTTCACTTCTTTCTAGCCATATAATTTTAGAGAGTCCATCCATCGTATCATTACATTAACATTTTATACACAAAAAAAAAAACAAATAAATGCAATTTAAACTCCACAATTTGAATAGTTTAATTATTGTTCCCACTGCTGCAGTAAAACCGCCCCAATTCACGTCGCTTATCTCGATCGATATAAATTTTGTATTACCAATGTCCTCCTTCATAATAACCTACTCGAAATTATAGAAAAAGTATATATTTTCGAAATGTCTCCAAATAATATAAACTGTATGTAGCCGGAACAAACGCCGCCATTTTTTTTTTCAATCAAATTTCCACAGAAATTTACATAAAACCAACTGCCTGCCTGCCTGACAGCATCATTCAAGCACCAAACGAATTCGTCACTGTATATAACCATCGGCAGACGAAGGAAAATAATCAAAAAAGTTTCCTTACCTTAATTGTGAACAAAGGAGTCACGTGAACGTCCCGTCCCGGAGGGCGCGGTCGCTATGGCGACTCGCAGGACCAAATCGATACGCTCAGCGAGCGATGTAGCAACTTCGCCTGAAACCAGATATAAATAGAAATAAGAGAATGTGTAGATAGATAGATATCTAAAACCTATATTAGTAGTCTCGGCTTCACACGAGTACAATTTAAATGAAGAAAACTAGTAAAAAACAAGGAGTAGACAAAAATAATTGTTAATAAATAAAAAATCTGCCGTCCTCGAGTGATGCTCCGTCATTCATATTGATAGATAGACATAAAATCACCTACGCCGTAGACGGTCTGTACAACGCCTACGCCGTAGCCGCCATCTTGTCTACGCCGTAGTCCCGTAGCGCTACGCCTACGCTGACGCCGAAATTATTCGTAGACAATGGAAATTACTGAGTTGTTTAGTAGTAGTCTTTCAGATAGTTAATTCAAATCATCCCCCTCAATTTGTCGGAAGCCGCCGCCGTAGGCGCCATCTTAACTACGCGGTAGTGACGAGTAACCACGCCTACGCCTAAATTCTTCAAACACGTCTCACACAATGGGCAGGACCGATTTTTGCAACATCAACCATCATCAATACTGCCGAAAGACGTCCACTGCTGGACATAGGCCTCCCCCAAAAGGGGGGAGGGGGGGTTGCCATAATCGCCACGCTTGGCAGGCGGGTTGGCGATCGCAGTACGGTTGTTACAAAAACACATATTTAACTGAAGTAAACTATTACTGAAATCCTCTTAAACTATTCAATTATAGAAAATCCCTTTCCACGTAAATTTTCGAGAGCATTAAAAAAAAAAACAGGGCAATGAACAAGGCACTTGAAACACACAAATTGTCAAAAACTATCAAAATCACGGTTTCAGATAACAAAAGAAAGATCTAGACCACTAACCTTTGTGTGAAGTCAAGCCTACAAACTTGAGGCTGATCTCGGATCACGTCCGGCCCACTCGGAGACCTCTGACGCAATGCAGTTTGGGGAAAAGGGTAGTGCGGTACTGCAGTCCCAGATTAAACATACGCACAGAAATAGGAAAACTCACGCACACATAGACACGCTTCACTTACAACAAGTTAAACGCAATTGCGACTGACATTCCTTTGAATTAAGGTCGAACTCGCCGTAACTTCGTGTCTTTGTGTGCGTGCGTCTGCTTCCACTCATTGTATGTAGCGAACCCACTACTATATTTTAGTGCTACAGCGCGCAGGTCCAATTTCATCGATCCAGGCATTGTGTATATGATGCAAGTTATGGGTTTGTCAAAATGTAGAAAATACTTATAGGCTCTATAGTTAGGTGCCCTGCCCGTCCTTTGTTCGACACAGTGGACCAGCATGTCATACTCAAGATGCTTTTTCGAAAATTTTGCTTTTTGGTTTTTATTTCATACTTAAATATTACTTGTTAATTTTATTTGCACTAAAGAGATCTGGAACCTTTTATGGGAATAGTTTATCAAAATATAAGAGCAATTGTATATTCTTGAGTTCAGTGAACGCTCAGACACACATGTTTGTTAGCCAATCAGGAGCAGCGTTTGTATGTAGGGAGGCATTGTGTGTGCAATAATTATTTGGTAGTAGTTCAGGACCGGAAAACCGAAGCATTGTACCAACAAAATACCAAACAACTCCTGTTAAGTTTTATAGCGCGTATTGAAGTCTATATTCTACATTCAGCCTTAATACACTGTAAATTAAGATGATTTGAGAATAAGTAGAACTGTTGAAAAAGTCATAAAAATGTTTAAAGTTGTAGTGCCAACTGAATAACTTGGAAAAACCCATATGTACTTTTTTGGGTTTTAAAATAATTTTCCTAAAACTTAATATTTTTTTAAATTAAGTAAGTACCTATA
This sequence comes from Xestia rhomboidea, assembly GCA_963853795.1. Lineage (NCBI taxonomy): Eukaryota > Metazoa > Arthropoda > Insecta > Lepidoptera > Noctuidae > Xestia > Xestia rhomboidea. The sequence goes on from OY970778.1 coordinate 11,334,768, forward strand.
TTGCTAACGTATATAAAAAATTGTACTATCTACCCAGACTTCGGGTTACCGAGCTAAGAGCATCATTGTCTCGGAGATTTTTGTGTTATGTTGGTACCATTGCAGACTCTGGCAAGTTGCAGGCGGGCCGCTCTTTACTGAAAAACAAAATGTAATTGTGCTTTTTAACCGGCGGTTGATTTGGGTTCTAGGGGTCAAAACTAGACTATGGTGAAATTTTCGGAAAACTCGACTCTAGGTGCAAGACCAATAGGTAGATTTTTCCTGACGAAATCTACCTAATACTAGCCTCCCTTCCTTTTTGTAGATTTACCTAAATCGTGTGATAGTTTTTATCATGCTGCATAAATTTAGGCATATAAAATATGTATTTACTAAATGGGTTTGGTAAACCAGTTCTTCCTCTTGGTATTTGAATGCCGTGTGTGAAACTAACAAATAATAAAGCTTCTTTTTCACATTTTGAGCTAAGCTAACTATGTGATTGGTTAGTTCAATGCTCATCTCTCGCTGCACATCCCCGCACATCTCAGCTGGAAACGCAGCCTTAAACCGCCAAATCGTAAAACTGCTCAACAAGTGGTAACTGCAAGCTCCTAATAACTTTCCGAACTTTTTGTTTCCAGGTCAACCATATTGTATATTTATTCAGGGCTTTTCTTGGTGGTTCCCAAATCCCAATGAGTCACACCTAATCGTCACAGTGTTACTCGTTGGGATTATTTTTCCCATCGAGTCACACTGTGACTCGTTGCAACCTTTTTTGCCAGGGCCTCAATAACTATTGATTGCTGATTACTAACGAATAAATTGGGTTGCGATAACGATGCTTGCAAGAATCGCATCTTGGATATAGAGACTTGCATTTCCCGCAAGCATTCTTATTGCAACCCAATTTATTCGTCAGTAATCAGCGATCGAAAGTTAGCGATTTTGTCGTTATCTCTGTCGAGACTGCCGGCGTCCAGGGCCGGCAGTCTCGACATAGATAGCGACAAAATCGCTAACTTTCGATCGCTGATTACTAACGAGTATATTCGGTTGCAATAACGATGCTTGCGGGAAATTCAAGTCTCTATATTCAAGATGAGTTTCTCGCAAGCATCATTATTGCAACGGAATTTATTCGTTAGTAATTAGCAATCAAAAGTTTGCGATTTTGTCGTTATCTCTGTCGAGACTGTTCTGCCCAGAACGGTTCCCAACGTGTCACACTGTTGCTCATTGAAATTTTATTATTCCAGTTCAGTCGCCTTAAATGAAATTCATACGAAGCTTATTGTGTTTCACACCATACTGCAATTACCATTCCGTATGCGGTTGCTATTTAGGCTAGTAACGCAATGAACGATCAATGCCCTGGTTTTATCTGACCCCTATTTCAAAGTAGAGGGTAATGGAGGTCGGGTGCTGCAGGGTACTGACCTTTCATTGTCTTAGTTATTGTCTTAGAATTGAGATGAAAATTTTTAGCTAGGGACATATTAGTACTTACGGAATGATACTCTTCTAATATATAAAAATATCATGGCACAGTGTTTGTTATAGAACTCCGCCAAAACGGCTTTACCGATTTTCATGTAAATTGTGATTTTAATTTTTTGTGTAAATTTGGTAGGTCTGAAAATAGGTCAAAGGTTATTTTACCATAATTTGTGTATATAGCAGAACAACGTTTGCGGGGTCAGCTAGTATATTTGAATAAATTGTTGAGTTATAGGGAAAGAATAATAGGTAAATAATACACGAACACACACACATATTTATATATATTTACTTCTTTGGCTCTCTGTCATTCAGAATCTGAACATTGAACACTTAACATTGTACAACATTAATTCCATAAACATTTTTAACAAACAACTTTTAAAAAGGACAGGTACATTAATTACATTAACATTTATAACAAATAACGTTTAAAAAGGACTGGTACGTTTATTACATTAACATTTAAAACAAATAACTTTTAAAAAGGACAGGTTCATTACATTTATAAAAATAACTTTTTAAAAGGACAGGTACATTAATTACATTAACATTTATAAAAAATTAAGGACCCACTCTGACTACGCAGGGGTTATAGGGTAGGAAACTTTTATTACTATGGATCGGATATTCTGATGCATATTTACCTGAAAGTAGGGTTTTTTTCCCGGTATTGTGTACAACAGTATGGGAGCGGCTTCTTAATATATATTTTTCATAAACAATATAAAATTTAGTAGATGTTTCTAATATATTTTAGAAACAGGCAAGATTCAAATAGAACAAAGTTTTGGAACTTTCCGATACTGACGCACCCTCTATACTAGTCAACACTCAAACTATAAAATGTGCATCCGAATAACCGACCTCTACTTATTAACACACAAATAAAAGTAAACTATTTTGTTAGACGCGGACCCTTGCTCTACCAAAGACAATAAGTAAGGACAAAATTTATTTCTGCTACGGCACTTCATTCATTTCTGAATTTTGGGCAGGAGATAAATACTTCAGGTCGTTCACAACTGCTTGCACGGTTTATACCTAAACTTACACTGAATAAGCTCAAGTACAAGTACTAAGTTTGAGCTCAGATTTATTGATAATCACGGAAGACATCCCGTAAGTGATAGGTCGTTTACCGTTGAATCGAATCCGCGTCTAAACCGGTTATTTACTTGTATTTTCAACTATCATGACCATCTACTGCTATTTGCAATTTTGACTAGTTACATAATTATATATATTGTATAGAAATATTCAACTTCTTTTTAGTACTTTCTTTTCATAAAACAAATGTAATGGGCAACTACAGTACTTTCTCAAGTTATTATGCCTTGTGACTGTGACTGTAGCTTTGCTTTTTTGTATTTTCGACATTCAAAAGTGCCGTAATGGTCTAATTGAAATCAATGATTTGAGTTTGAGTTTGAAATTCTAAAAAAATCTTGATGCAACTGAAATCATCAATTTAAAACGATTAAGTACATAAGTCTACGATCTTAGAAGCTATTTTGTTTAAATGTAGTACACCGTAAATGTGATTTTAGTACAAAAATTAAAGCGGTTAAGATTAAAGCTTTAGTTTAAAATGATCATTAGAAAAAGGTTTTGACAATAGAAGTTACGCAAAAGACGCGCATAGCTGGATAAATACCACTACACAAAGTGACTGGTAAAAAGGAGCTTCTCCAGTCATTCTATCAAAAGATAAAATAGTTTGATACCATAAATAGTACGGTTAAGGGATCTTGTAAAATTATTTTGAGCCAAAAACTTTCTAATACACAACCATTTTTGACAATGTTTTAGGGCAAACTTACAAATAAAATACATTGATTCATGTGATGTTTGTTTTAAATCAGACGTCTTAAATCATACTTACTTGCATATGGACGTCTAAATCTTACTTGCATGACTTCTTATATCTTTAGACTTCTAAAAAATAACTTGAAATAATTAATTAATAAATAATATCGCTGGACATTACACACAGCGCTATCTAGAGCCACACTAAGAAACGAGGCTTGTGTTGTGGACACCATATAGTTGATATACTACATAGATACTTTTTATGGACCCCTTTTTGCAAATCTCGCTATCAAAATTAAGTTTGCTGTAAGAAAACCCAATTCTGGGTTAAGCTCGCCTTTGTACATAAGCTATATTATTGCAATTTATATGTATATTTGTTTTTTGTTTGTGTGCAATAAAGAATAAGAATAAGTATACTTTTTTTTCTTTGTAAATAAATATTTATTTTACATCTAAACATCCATGACTTGGAAACAAATGTTCATGCTTACAACACAAACATTTGCTCCTACCGGGATTCGAACCCGGGACCCTAAGAACGTAAGGCAGCCTCACTACCGCTGCGCCATTCGGGTCGTCAAGAAAAGAAAGATTTTAATCAAAGCTGTTTGGTTTCCTCATCATCGGAACCATTGGGACTAAACAAACAATCATCTTGTTGACATACAGAATTACAGAAAACGTATCGAACAAGTACATTAGTTGTGTTATCCATCAAGTTTAGTTTGTAGCTAGGTAAGTACATCCGTGAAGCTGCGACGTCAGTTGTCTGTGGTTCATTTGGTTGTCCGGGTCCTGAAAAGAAAGAATACAAGTGTGAGTGAAGAACATGACTCTGTTAAGGTGTAAGCGTCAGGCTAGCCCGCGAAATTCAAATTTTCTTACGTTTTTTGCAACTTGTAGACCAGTGCTAGGTTGTAAGTTGTGTAAGTCGAGGAACGACTTTTTCAAGGTCAAAATCATTCCTTGACCTTTATGAACTCGGAGGGTTGTATTGATGATTTTGATAATTATAATTCTGTAACTACATACGTCTTACAGTCGCGAACAATATTTTAATCAAGATACAACCTAGCACTGGTCTACAAATTGCAAAAAACGTAAGAAAATTTGAATTTCGCGGGCTACCCTGGAGCATCCACCTTAATCGGTCAAAAAGACTGCACGGTTCGCAGTGGCTGTGCAATTGCCTGCTGCTCTGCGTGTCGCGGATTCGATTCGACATTCGACAAATATTTGTGTGGCATAAAGGCTATAATAATAAAACCTTTATTTTCAGGCTACTTTGGGTCATAGATAAATACCAGGTATAGGTAGTTAGCTATAGGTAGTTGTTCCGGTTTTGTATTTGTAATTACGTCATATGACGAAAGTTTTTTTTTTTTTTTAATTTTTCAAATCTCAAACATACTTTTTTTTTATAAATGGTTAGTACCTACTCATTGGATACATGAAGTGGGCTGCTGTTGTAAGACGACAAAAAAATCACGGTGTATATAATATACATGTATGTTTGGGATGACTGGCTTTCCAGAAGTCAGTAAGTACTAAAAATTAAATAAAGGTTGTAAAAAGACTCTTACGAAGTTGTTTTTCACTTGTTCTCCCCACCGGCGCCATTACTATCATTTTTTTGTTCTACCTAGACCATACCTAGGAACCTTCTAGTTACGGAGATATTGGGGGTCAAAATTCCAAATTTTCACAAGTTTTTTTTTTAAATACATGGTTTTAATGTAAGATTTTTCCTTTAAACACCTTCACGACCCCCGTACTATTAAATCCATCCATCAGCACAATGTTTTAAGTGCGCTACATTGAGTCTTACCGAAAACCGTGATTTTTCACCCCAAAAAAAACAAACATTTCCCAGCATAAATGTTTGCGTAGAGTTACTTAGTTTGATGTACAGAATGCTTGCTTGACGGCTTCGTGAAGGGTCTGCTTACACCCTGTATTATAGAAGGCTATAGAGTCGCTGTTCTTCTTCTTCGAATCTAGGTCGACAGTATTTGAAATTTTGCCGACAACTTTGTGGAAGTAGCGAAATTGTATTTCGCCACTTCCACGGAGTTATCGGCCGAAGCGCAGAGGTCACTTTGACTACATGTTTAGGGGCACAGACTCACAGAGGGCAGGAGGTAGGGTAGAACACGGTTAGCAGCACATTTCCACAACTATGCATTAACATATAACATTGATATTACCTTTAATGACGACGATTGCGGTTGCGACGGAAGTGCCGGAAAGTTCTAGTTGCTAGCCGGCTTGGGCGCGGTGTGCGTGGCTGCATAGCAGGGCGGTGAGCCAGGTGAGCTGCAGGCACTCTACGACGCTGCGCTGGAACGGCTGGTTCGGGCTGGGGTTCATGCTCTTCATCCTCCGGTTCAGACTGCTGTCCATCCTCCGGTTCAGACTGCTGTCCATCCTCCGGTTCAGACTGCTCTCCATCCTGCGGTTCAGACTGCTCTCCATCCTCCAGTTCAGACTGCTCTCCATCCTCCGGTTCAGACTGCTGTCCATCCTCCGGTTCAGACTGCTGTCCATTCTCCGGTTCAGAGTCCTCTTCATCCTGCGGTTCAGATTGCTCTTCTTCTGCCGAAAAGTATTCCTCCTCCTGAAAGCATGTTTGTAATTTTTTTTTTTGCTCTTTGAGTAGTATTCTAATACAAACCAATATTATTTATTTATTTAAACGTCATAGCCTCTACTAGTCAAACATTGGGTTAAACAGGACAATGTTGTGATGTTGTGACATGTTTAAGAGAATTAATATACTTTTATAGATACTAAATACACAAATACAATAGCTATTTATTCACCAAGGGGAGTAAGACACAGATTACAAATCGAGTGTGCATTTGAGGCCCGACGCGAAGTGGAGGGCCGTGAACCACACGAGTTTAGTAATCTGTACTTACCCTCGAGTGATATATACTGCTTTATACTAACTACACTTGCTTACAACCTCATCAAGACTTAAAAAAAAAAACGCGTTAGTAATGGATTACGACCCTGATTTTCAGGGCAGTAATGAAATTCCATACAACATAAGTGCCTAGATTTTTCAGAAGGTTTAATGAACAGATTTCAAACCTTTTAGTGGGTAGTATTGGTACACTTACTAAGCAAGTGTAGCTTAAATAAAATAAACAAACAAATACCAAAATTTACAACGATAAACCGAATTATAAGTTCGATAACTAGACCTGTAATTGAGAGCTAGTTAGTTTGACATAAATATTGGTTAAGAACCTTACTTTTAAGACTGAATTTTGTTTTTTTGTCTTTTTAGTGCCAAATTGACTTTGTTTGAATAGACTAAGATGAAAGTCACACGGGTACATACGATACGGGGACATAGGATACTTTTTATCGCACGAGCAAAAGCTAGTTATTTACAAATACAGATTTCCTCAAGGTATTTTCCAATCAAGTATATCACAAAAAACACATTTGGCATTTAAACAAAACCGTGGGTTCATTACTATAGTCTCCGCCAGATAAGTAGGAATTAAAGGTCATTGCTCTTTCCTTAATTTCTCTGCGTAGGTACCCCGACAATACATTATGAATCGTTTTTTATTACTAGAAAAAGTCAAGGATCACGATAAAGGTCGTTTCGGGACAAGTTTATGTCATTATTTCTGTTTTCGGAATTACGTATTTGAATAAATGTATGCGGGTCAATGACCTTTAATTCCTACTTATCTGGCGGAGACTATAGTAGCTCAATTTCGCCGTTTTTGACTATTTTTTTCCTGACGTCATCTCTTGTCCAGTTACGCTCCCGTTTTCGAACTTAACGTCTCTATTACAAGTGTTCGATTTTACTCACTAACTGCGCTAACTCCTCCGAAAAATGGCTAGATTTAGAAACTTGCTCGCTCGTTTATCTTCCCATAAAAATGTTTGCCAAAGAAACCTATCTTAACAAAAGTTACCCTCAATAACTTATGCTGTATAAATAGTGACGTTCATTCCATTTGAAATAAATGTCTCTAAACCGATAAATGACCACAAGCACTCGTCGCAATTGTCATGATTTTCAAATATGTATTAATTAATAAGATTTGCATAGCTATTACTACTACTTAGCTACTAGCTATTACTTACTATACGATTCGGAGAGTCGTATGTCTATCTCGCTCGATTTCGTAATGTCAAAAAAAGATAGACATATGACTTTCCGAATCGAAAATCGAATCGAAGCGTTGTGAATAAGGGGCCTGCTGTGATCTATTTAAACTTATGTAGGCTTTCAAAGATTTTAATAATTCGTTTTATTTTTTGAGAAATGGCAACACTGCCTAACCGTCAATGTTGAAGCGGGAAGGGATAGTTTACAAAACATGGCACTCGGAGAAATTGTTGTGTCAAGACTAATAGTCGAATCTATGCCCGATATCCGATAAATCTTATAATTATTGTATTTTGTATAAACTGTGAAGTAATATAAGGAATAAACTCAAGAGTTGATTGGAGTTACAGTGGTTTTATTACACAACATTTAAGTTCAAATCGCGGTCACTTACTTCTTCCGTCGCTTCGTCTCCCAGTGAGGCCAGTTGCACAGCTCGCTGAACCTGCCGCTGATGCCAACCCCGGAGAGGCCTGCGCAGCCGCGGCTGGCGGTGTGCCGCCATGTAAATGATGAGAAGCCCCAAACATACTTGGGTTATGTGTTGTATGACCAACATCACATCGTCGATGGACAACGGCATCTCGTTGTCAGGCGATAGCTGCCCCAGTGTAACCGTCGCCGTATTCAAACCACCCTCTGCCGCCTGGGCGATAATAACTTCTTCCTTAGATAACGACCTCCCCATGGCCTGCAACTAGCCGAGGGGTCGTCCATTAATCACGTAATGTTTATAGCAACTTTTTAACCCAACCATGGTGATATGTGGTGAAGTTTTATACTCCCCAAAATCACGTGTATTTTTTTATTACAAAGTAGATATCTTTAAAAAAATCAAAATATTGTCTTTAAATACAGGTTAACAGGTAGGTATAATCTAATTTAATTCTGCTGAAAAAAAAAAATGTCCAGACAGACAAAAAAAAACACGTGAAATCTCACTACACAACCGCCACCCTCCCCCCTAATGAGTTTTCGTGACTTTTTCCGAAACCCCTGCCTCCTTTTGAGCCTCACGTGATTAATGGACGACCCCCAACTGACGCGAAACTGACTAAAGCTGACTGAAGTGATTCTAACTAGCCCCCGGCTGGGCAACTATAACGTTGTCCAGTCGACTGGCAGGGTGCCGCATGCGATATGGTGAGAAGGAGTTAAGTAAAACATGGAGATGCGTGCTTCTCCATGAATCAACTAATGACACCTCTTTTGTTAACGTGCGGTATATATACATAGTGCGTACGTGATATTATTCTAATAAAACTACGAACACATCTAGTCTATCTTAACTTAAACTATGTACTTTAGGTGATGTGCTGTAGGTATCCCACTACCCCGTGTTCGGTCGTAGGTGCTTTCAAGGGTGGTACCACATTGTGAAGCTGATTGTACATAACAACACAGTACCTTCCCTAGGGACAATTTCCGACCTCCACAGTCACAAGCTAGTGTAGTAAGTCTTCTTACTATATTTTACTGGATGTAGGTATGGATCAAATTGATTCAGCAGTTTTTAATATATGTTTTTTAGTACATGTTATAACTCCTGAATGATTTTGAATGAATTTTGGCCCACAGATAGTTTTTAGCATAGCCTTTTTTTTCGGATGGAAAATCATCAAATGACTCCTCCCGCTCTGGGCGGAGCAGGAGGGAGTGTCAGACTTTTACTGACTAAAACCCATCCATGTTCCTTCATCGCCCTTTGTGTTCCGGGGCCACGGTATCTCTTTCGTATAGTCCCGCAGCCCCGGCAGGCTTCGGCCCTTGCGAACCCCTTCCTTATTGCTCACTCTCTTTGAGGCGCGCGTGGAACACGAACGCGCCGTCGACACGGCCTGTCGTCACGAGACGGACGGACGGCGAGCTAGCCCATAGCTCACCGTCCACAGGCCCGCGCCTACGGTGGCCGGGGGCCACCACGTGGCCCCCGACGCCCGGGGCGTCTTCCGCGGCGGCCGGGACGTGTGGATCTCTCTTATAGCATAGCCTGGATTAACACTTAGGTAGGTATAGTACTTTTTATCCAGGTAATCCCGGGGGAAAATTACTGAACTGTATGCGGACAAAGCCGAAGTATAAGAAATAAAGTACAGTAGAAAGAACTAACCTCAATTGGTCCTGATTGATTCTGTCCGTACCCCTTTAAATATTGGCGTACCAAAAAAAACGAAAATATTAAACGTCCTTGTACTAAAAAGTACGAGTATACGACAATCTCCATAGTACCGTTTATAACAGCATCCAGCATTTTGTATTCTGAAAACAGAAAAAATATCTTAGCACGCAGATGGAGGATCCTATAGATTTATTTATTTAACACTTCAAGCACAAAGTACAGATGCGGACTTAATGCCGTAGCCTTTCTCTACCAGTCAACCTTTGGGTGATGCAGAGACAAGCAGTGGTAAGTGTACATCTAAAAATAATTTAATTAATACTAAGGTAAACTACAAGGATATTTAAAATACAATAAATATATATTAAACTATTTATTACTACATAGATAACAAGGCGTAAACGGACTCTTCACGAACCCATCAACACACCAAGTAACTCTACTTGGTGTGTTGTAAAAAATTATTGGGTACGCAAAAATGATTCCTGGGAAACGACTTTTTTTGGGGTCAATGTTTTACAGTAGGAATCAGAGGAGCTCGTGGCTAGATAATAACAGCCACTCGGGTCGATCTTTAGGTTAAGCCGTGCTTGCCTAGGTTTGTCTGTGGATGGGTGACCACCCATTACATACCGAGTTTTCCGTGCCTCGGAAAGCACGTTAAGCTGTTGGTCCCGGCTGTCGTTTGTAGATCTTTGACAGTCGTTACAAGTAGTCAGTGGCCTAAAAAGTCGGGCAACCAGTCTTACCAAGGGGTATCGTATTACCCAGTACTAAGTGGGTTGTGGAGGTCAGATAGGCAGTCGCTCCATGTAGAATACTGGTATTCAGCTGCATCCAGTTAGACTGGAAGTCGACCCCAACATAGTTGGGGAAAGGATCGGCAGATGATGATGTTTTACAATAGGAATTAGTGTAGCTCTCTAAAAACTGTCACCTCCACCCTCCAGACCAGTCCAGTCCAGGCACCAGACGTAAACCTCCTTGTTTAACATGTAGATAAAGTCATTATAATGCCAGTCTAAAGAATATCTCGCACAGGCAAAATTAATATTTTAGAGACACAATATTGCTTTGCATTCACGCGCTGCATGTAATGAAAAAGTATTACAAAAACCAGTGAATTTATATGTTTGCAAATATTATTTGTCTTTTTCTTATGTTTTCTGGCAGAAACCCCAGTACATACGCTATAATATTGTAACGAAATCTGTGTAATTTATGTGTATAACAAAGAAAAGTTACTTACAGTTAAACTAAAGCTGTCGTAGTATTAAAAGAACAAGCGTCGGTGTGGCTGCTTGTGAAGGCAGACCTGACGACGCCTCGAAGGACCAACTGGGTTCGCTCGGTGTGCACTACGTTTCACCTGAAAGTAAAAATAAACACGCATTAGTACAAAACCTTTGACGAAATTGACGATTTATGTGACTCTTGGGAAAATAACAAAGCCATTAATACTGAAACCATAATTAATAATACCCATACCACCACCACCACACCAACCACCATAATAATGGTAGTACCATTATTGGTTTCGGTATGTAAGAGGATGAAAGACCTAGAAGCTTATTTAATAATTCTTAATCAAAAATACACATTACGCAAGATGGCGATCATGATTTCAAAATCACTAGATACACACGCGAACACCACCAACACTAGATCACTTAGTATGTTGTTCACTGTGTAACTTGTGCTTCTACCTAGACCCGTTACTTGGTACTGGATATTTAGCAACTTGTGACAACTTTTGTTCCCTTTTGTTGTCTAACCTTTTAAAACAAATGTATGTGTTAATCTCCGACCAAATAAAAAACCAAGACATAGCGCAGCGAACAATAAAGTGAGGCCGGAGCAAAACGTCTCGCTCTGTGCATACACACTCACACGCACACATTTACATCAAAATACAATGAAACTACGTCTCAATAAATGCACACGTGTTTACGAAACCGGCCTCACTTCTTTGTTCGCAGAGTTCTGTCTTAACTTTTTTATTTGGTCTGAGGTGTTAATGAATATCAATAAATAAAATTTGGCAGTAACAAGAGGTACCTAATAGTCATTCTCTCTAACTATTTACATCAACACATCCACTCAGTCTATATCAAAGACCACTGCTGAACAAAGCCTCTCTCAAGGTCCACCACAACGCCCTGTTCGCCGCCTTCAGCATCCACTCTGACCCAGCGACCTTCACGATCGTCGGTCCACTTAATTGTTAACTGTTCACAAACAATAACAGAAATCGTAATGATATATCAACATTAAAAGAACACAAAATACCGTTTTCCGTTGTTTAGGAATAATTTAGTAATTCGGAAGGAATAACAAACGTGGCCGGTGTGCGAACGGATTGAAGGTCAACGCGTAGATAGTGCACGGCGCAGGTCCTGATTATTTGTGATGTTCAGTTTGCACTACTGACAAACTGAACTGGTACTAATCCTAGTTTGTTGGCCTCGAACGGGTTTATAAAAACGCCATCTAGCGGTAGTCATGAGGAAGTCCACGTTGTTTAAAATCGTAAACGCTAAATGAATGCAACTTGTTTTGGACCAAGAGCCTGCGACAATCAGACCTTCGTTATTTTATAAAACCTGATAGTTTCTCTGTGTATGTCCCTAATACAGGGATGAACGCTCTCCGAGTATGATGTTTGGATCACGGTTCTTTGAAAGTTATCAGGTAGCAAGACTGTATAAAATTGGTCCTTACTTTCGTTAAAGTATAAAGCTCTGTTTTGATATATTTTATTTGGAACAATATTATAAACCACCTCGTCCATTGTCTGACACTTGGTACGGTTCCAACCCCCTGTCAGACACCCATTAAGTATGATGAATTATAGTTATACTTTCGTCATAGTATAAAATTTGATTTTTATATATTACTACTTGAAAGTCGGCAGATGTACTGTGTTTATTAATCCAGCTGCAGTTATGGTAAAAGTTTTGTTTTGGAACAACACCACAATATATCCAGGTGGGAGATCTTCCAGCATACAGCGATTATTGTAACAAACCTTGGTAGTGTTCGGCAGAGATGATTACTGTGTAATGGATGGACAAAATTATACAAACAAACTTCAATCTTCCAAACATTTATTACTACTCTTTAGAATAATTAAAACTCAATATTTACAAAAAAATATAAATAACAGAAACCAACTAACTAATAACTTTAAGAACACAAGCAATAGGACGCTTAGACTCATTCAAGTTTTTTAGAAAAAAACTGCTTTCTAAGTATTAAGTCTGGACATGAAAATTTACTCGCTTCATTCAAACACAAGAGCTAATCTATAGCTCGACAATCATACATTTTACATGCAGTAAGGAAGATCAGTGAACAGCGATGATGTCTCAACGACTTTCCATGGATAAATTAAGATTCGGATCCAAGGCTCCCAGAAGTCACTTAGGACCAAAATCAATCATGTAGGAAGGACTTGTAGGGGACTGCAATGTTTTGCTTTAAGAAGGTTAGAATAGAAGTATCAGCAAGATCTGTAAGATGTTCTGCACTTACTGCATCCGCACTTGTAGGTTTTACTTGTAAGTTTACTGCAACATTCATGTTTCCATACGAGACTTGCTCATTCAACTGTGTTTAAAACGTTAGAAACGTTTTTCTAGTTATGTAAGTTTAATTAGAAAGTTCGGTACATATTTAGAAAAACTATGATTGTTTTAAAAATAGTTGTAAAAGTATTGTACGATCACTACATGTAATGTAAGTTTGTAAATGTTTATAAAATATAGTCTTATTAAAACACAACCATTTTTATCAAACTAAAACAGTAAGAATTCTAACTTCAGGCTTCTTAGAAATGAAAAAAGAAGAAATGTTATGAAGCTTTCGCCAATAAACACACGAGATTTACCTCGTGTATCAATGCGTCTATTATTGAGTAGGTAGTAAGTAACCCTGAAGAAAAAGTCTTATTCAAATCATTCCCAAAACAGATAACAATATTTAATACAAATCTCGATCTAATAACGACTTGAAGAAAATTATAATTTCAGACGATATTTGAATCGTTTTTTGATAGTTTTTCTCTTAGATCCTAATTTCATTTTTTTTTTCGGTCTATCGAAGTCAAGAAGATATTATGATGAAATTAATACATTTAAAAAGGTAAAGTTGAACTGTCTAAACGAAAGGGATTGCAATTGTGAGTGTAATACGCAATTAGACTGCAGATTTGGTTAGAACATTGGCATCGCACGAAGTGAAGGTCGTCGGTTTTTTGTGTTGTTCCTTTGCCGCTCTGTAAATAAAGAAGATTTATTTAGTAGTCAGGTTCTAGGAAAAACTTTCACCTATCAACGGCTCCATTGAAGGCTTCCAGCTATTGCGATCGTAATTTTGAACAAGACCATACCAAGGAACTATAGGGTACAAAGAATAGGGTGTAAAGTTTTACATCCCCCCGGGTGATGTGTCTGGTGACACACACTGGCTTTTTCGCATAAAAAAAATAGTTTCCCAGCAATAATATCTGCTGAGAGTTACGGGTGATGGGATGTTCAGAATGATTTGTTGACGGCTAGGAAATGGGTCTTGTTTCACCCTGATTGAAGTGATTCTATTTCTAGCACAAGTCATTTAGTTTAAATATACGACAATAATCTTCATCTGCTAGTAACCCAGTGGGTGCAGTCATTTAAGTTATTGTGCTTACAGATGGGATGTCACACCTGGGTGGTCCCACCTGGATTCTTCGTATGTAAGGATAGGCACAGCGCCGGATTTAGGGCAAGGCAACTGGGGCACTTGCCCCGGGTCTCCACAAGGAAGGAGCCTCCAAAACTGTTTTTTATGTATAAGAAAAAATACATTCTTTGTGTCCATAACCGGGATCATGGTCTGAGACACCACACGAGAGGTTGTAGGGATAAGTCTATGTTACACCTTGTATACATCTTTTTCGTCAAAAAAAAATCCGGGTCCGCTTCTTGATTGCCCCAGGGCCTCCACACCTTTAAATCCGGCCCTGGATAGACAGTTCAGCGAACACACCTACTTTGTGTTCGCTGAACTGTCTATCCAGGGCCGGATTTAAAGTACTACTAGTTACGTATGAGTAAAAGACGGGCTGATGGGATCCACAATTAAAGGCAATAGTTGCAAAAAGCTATTAATTGTCCACAAATCCAGGCTCCGGGCTGCTCAGAACTTCCAGGATCGAACCGACCCTTGCTATCCAGTCGGACTTCCACAAGATCTATGAGGCAGTGGCTCGACTCCTTGATATTTTTGGTTTATTGCCCAATTGATATATTTGATATGTTTGGTTACAGGTGGTACCAAGGGCAATAAACCAAAAATATCTAGGAGTCGAGCCACTTGAAGCTCAGAAGGTAACAGATCAACCACTTAGTATTGACATTGAGAAACTTACCTTAAACAGTCACCACGGGCGGGCTCCTTCGTCGACCAATCGTGCTTTTGTAAAGATAATCAAAGCTTGGGACCTCCTCCTGAAAACATTTATTTTTTATTTATTTGTTTAAGATCTCCAACAAAGGATGTTGTTACGATGCCAACCTGCAAGCTAAGCACATCGTACCGATAAAGCGACCGTTCGTATTACGACACCGCGCTTCAGACGTCACCGACTATTGTCATCGCCTTTTCTTTACCTAACTTCGGTGGGAACGGACACTGATATATTAAACCTAATTCATAAGAAATCAATTTTATAATTTTTATCTGTAATTTGTGAATCTTCGAAATATATTTCGTAACCTAAAAGGACTTATTCATTGGAGAGTTTCCTGACACACGCCCCCACACATATTTGGCGCAGCCGGTGCTCGTTACAGACTTAAGGTGTGGTGATGTGAAATACCTAAAAATCAGGAAAACGCTGCATTAACTGTCTGGACGAAGAACCTATTGGAGGCCTGTCAAGGAAGCTGTTGCTACGGAGATTGGGACATCCAAATATCGATGAAACAACGCTCGCAAGCAATGCTACTCATGTAAGTACATAAGTCCTATTATTGGTTGCTATATTTCTAACGCAGGGTGGTACTGTAATTTTCCAAAATTTTTCACCCACGTAGTAATAGGGACCTTAGTTTTAGTGGGCGCAAGCAACTTCGCATCGCGCGAAGTGACGCCTTTCGTAATTTAGAAGATATAATAGAAAATTCAGAAACCATGACGGAATCGGGTAGTAGTTCTACACTCGACATGAATCAAATAGATTTATCAGATAAGATTTATAGATCACTTAGACTAGTTCCGGAATTTGACGGAAATCCAAATGTTTTAACTAGGTTCTTGAACTTGTGCGATCAATTAGTGCTCACTTATGTCAGTCCAGAACCTGGACGTCAGCTTTCGAACTTATCTTTGATCAATGGAATTTTAAACAAGATTACTGGTAATGCTGCACGTACTTTGGCAACTAACGGAATTCCAAGTGACTGGAATGGTATAAGATCAACCTTAATTAATACATTTTCGGATCACAGAGATGAATCGTCGTTGTATACTGATCTCTCTCTCTTAGTTCAAGGAACCGATTCGATACAAGTTTTTTACGAAAAAGTTCAACACTTGTTATGCACCATTATGACGTACGTCGAATTACATGAATCTATAAAAACTACCATAGAATCCAAACGAACTCTCTATAAAAAACTAGCTTTACAGAGCTTTTTAAAGGGTTTGGAAGAACCACTGGGATCGAGGATAAGATGCATGAGACCTTCAACTCTTGAAAGCGCTCTTGAATACGCTCAAGACGAATTAAATATATTATATCTCCAAAAACTAAATAAATCAGTACCAGCAAAAGAAAAACAACAAAATGAGCAGGTTAATCCTTCTACTTCTTGGTCACACCCTAATTTTCGTTCGATTAGGCCAGCAAATCAAAATCCAACATTTCAAACATACCCGAGACCTCACATCCAGCCTTTTGGATCTCAATATGCACCACAATATCACCCGCAACCTGCACGACCAGATCAGTTCAGACAACCCTACCCGAGACCTACAAAGACTCAACAAATGTTTGGAGCCCCCCCTACCAACATGTCAACTGGCTTTCGAATCCCACTACGCCAAGCACCTCAGAATAATTATCCAAAACCTATGAGTGGCATTAGTTACCCCGCTGCACGTACTTTGCCACCCACGAACTATAATGGCAGACGCAGTTTGGCACTGAATATGAATAATGTTCCTCAGATTAAAGAAGCAAACTTTAACGAATCGTTTAACGAAAATCATTGCTACTATGATTACAATATCCAGAACACTGATGTTCCTAATACAGATACAAGTAACCCTAACATTTTTTTGACCGACCTTGACGTTGAAAATCTACTTTTTGAAGATGGACAGAACTTTCAAAGTTCAAATTTTTACCCAACCTCGGAGGACAATGCCCTCAAATAGAATTAAATTTGCACGGTAAACGCCATTTACCTTATATTCAAATAAATAATCCACCAATAAAACTTTTAATCGATACAGGCGCAAATGAGTCCTTTATAAGCCCGGAAGCGTACGAAAAATTTTACCCGCATATCCCTCTTGTCTATGACCCCTTTTTGGTCACAAATACCCACGTGACTACCCAAAATTACTACTCTCTAACTGTGCCCTGTTTCGATGAATTTAAAGATTTTATGCCGATAAAATTATACCTATATAGATTTCATAATTTCTTCGATGGGTTGATAGGTTGCGAACAATTAAAAAAATGGAATGCAAAAATCGATCTTGCTACGCATACGTTAGAAACTAAATTTACTCAAATTCCAATAGTTTTATATAATCCTGAATGCTTAAATTCTTATCAAACCACCATACCTGCACATACTACTCAGTTAATGAAGGTGCCTACTAATATTACGCAAGGAGACATTTACATTGAAGAACAATCAATTTCTGCTTGCTTCATCAGCGAATGCTTAACATCCGCCGAAAATAATCATACTAATGTACAAATTTCAAATCCCACGGATAATGATATTGTAATTTCTATAACAAAACCTATCTTTGCACATATTTTTAACGAACAAACAATGCCAGTAACTCGAGTAGATACGACAGTGAATACCGAGATGCGAACTCAGCAAGTATTATCGCACCTGCGCATAGAACATTTAAATGCAGAAGAGACAGCCAATTTAATTAACCTTTGCAAAGAATATTCTGACGTATTTTATCTCGAAAATGAACAATTAACCTTTAGCAATGAAATCAAACATCATATCAGAACCGTAGATGATAGCCCGGTATACAGCAAAAGTTACAGATACCCTTACGTACATAAGAAAGAAGTACAAACTCAAATAGAATCGATGTTACACCAAGGTATTATTCAACCATCTTCATCGCCTTGGAACGCTCCATTATGGATAGTACCAAAAAAAAGCGACGCATCTGGCAAAGTCAAATGGCGCTTAGTCATTGATTTCCGCCAACTCAAAGCAAAAACGATTAATGATAAATATCCGATTCCGAACATTAATGATATTTTAGACAAGTTAGGCAGATGTTTATACTTTTCGACATTAGATTTAAAATCCGGATTTCTACAAATTCAGCTAAATCCGTCCGATATTCCAAAAACGGCATTTAGTGTAG
Source organism: Xestia rhomboidea (assembly GCA_963853795.1). Lineage (NCBI taxonomy): Eukaryota > Metazoa > Arthropoda > Insecta > Lepidoptera > Noctuidae > Xestia > Xestia rhomboidea. The sequence goes on from OY970778.1 coordinate 11,352,947, forward strand.
AGCAAGGGCATTTTGAATATGTTAGAATGCCCATGGGATTAAAAAATTCTCCGGCTACGTTTCAACGTGTGATGGACAATGTCCTTCGCGGATTGCCAAATTGTACCACATATATGGACGATATTTTAGTATTTTCAACATCCTTGCAAGAACATATAGTTAATTTACGCGCCATATTTGAACGTCTTAGACATTTAAACTTAAAAATTCAGATGGATAAATCGGAATTTCTCAAACATGAAACACCCTATCTTGGTCATATAATTACCACAGATGGTGTGAAGCCGAACCCGGATAAAATATCAGCTATTATAAATTATCCAATTCCGAAAACTCCTAAGCAGATTAAGGCATTCTTGGGTTTACTTGGTTATTACAGACGTTTTATACCGAATTTCGCACGGGTCACTAAACCATTTACGTCATGTCTTAAAAAAGGCGCTAAAATTAATTTGACTCCAGAGTATTTGAGCTGCTTTGAACATTGTAAAACTCTTCTTACAAACGACCCTATTCTAACATATCCAGATTTTAGCAAAGAATTTATTTTAACCACAGACGCCTCAAACGTGGCTTTGGGAGCAATACTTTCACAGGGACCTACCGGGTCTGACAAACCCATAGCCTACGCGTCTAGAACTTTGAACGACAGCGAAATTAATTACTCTACGATCGAGAAAGAGCTACTCGCAATAGTCTGGGCTACAAAATATTTCAGGCCTTACCTTTTCGGCAGAGAATTTAAAATAATAACGGATCACAAACCCTTAATTTGGCTTATGAATCTTAAAGAACCAGGATCACGTCTCACAAGATGGCGACTAAAGTTAGCAGAATATGATTATACTATTGTCCATAAAAAAGGTAAAATCAATACTAATGCGGATGCTCTGTCACGTATTCAAATCAACCAAAATGAAACTATGTCCTTGTGCGTTAATCATTCTGAAACGGCACACTCGGATACATCTTCTACATTAACTGCTGAAGGAAACAGCCCGATACATTCGTCATCAACCCTCACAGCTCACTCAGTTTTTGATGGAGGATCAAATGACCCGCGGCATCAAGAAAGTATAGCCTCCCCACATATTGAAACCATACACACAAGTTTAGAAAACCCTGTTCTGGAAATTCCAATATCGGACGAACCCTTAAATAAATTTAAGAGGCAGTTACTCATAAATGTAATAAATGGTACCCCTAAAAGTGAACCAACCACATCTCAACCTTTTCAGTCCTTTCAGAAAACTACAGTAGACATTAACGAACATAGCATTGAAGGCAGTCTTATTAACGCTGTAAAGTCTCACGTCGATCCAAAACTCCGGACAGCGATTCTTGTAAATCCTATCGAAAGAATGCTGAGTATAATACCGATTTTACAGGGAACTTTCGAAAATTCATCGATGAACTTAGTTTTAGTCAAATATGAGGTACTAAACGTTAATGATCAGTCAAACCAACTTGAAATAATAAAAAAATACCACGAAGGCAAGACCAATCATCGCGGAATCAACGAAACCTACCTTTCGCTGTCACAACGTTACTTTTGGCCGAAAATCAAAACTGATATTACTAAATTTATAAACGAATGTAATATATGCAGATGTGCAAAATATGACCGAAATCCGATCCGTCAGCAGTTCAGAGTTGTACCTCCATCAACTCAACCGTTTGAATTAGCACACGCAGACGTTCTAACTATTGACCATGACAAATACTTGACTATCATAGACTCATTTTCTAAATACGCGCAGGCGTATCTTTTACCCGATTGTACTGCACCTAATATATTAAAAGCCCTTTTAACTTACAGTACTCATTATGGGTTTCCTTTAAATTTAACTACGGATCAAGGTACCGAATTCAGTAATCAAGTAGTATCAGAATTTCTCCGTTTGCATAAAATAGAACACCATATGACTAGTGCATATGCACCAAATGAAAACGGTATCATAGAACGTTTCCACAGTACGCTTTTGGAACACTTACGGTTATTTAAAATTCAGCATAAAAACGAGCCCACCCGAAGTCTTATACCGTACGCGTTAATCGCCTACAATAGTTCTATCCACAGTTTAACCAAGTGTAGACCGTTTGATGTCATTTCTGGACATTTTGATCCTCGAAATCCTATTGATTTTAATATGACGGACCGATATCTTCAAACTTATATCCAAGAACATCGTAGTAGAATGGAAACGGTGTATAAAATTATTCATGACTCTGCACTATCCGATCGCATAAATATAATGACGCGGCGTAACGCTGATAGGGAACCTGTTTTAGATTGTGAACAAGATCAAGTCATACATTTACGAAATCCAATGGCAAGTAGACAAAAATTGGCACCTCGATTTATTCAGGACAAAGTACTTAAGAACTTACCTGTACACATTTACACCGCAAAAAGTCGTGGTCCAGTCGCTAAATCACGGTTAAAAAGACCACCAAAGAAATGACACTCTTCATTATCATTGTTACAGGTATCTATTATTGCTGCCGGTTTTCCTAATTGGTGCTCAAGACATACGTTTTGACAGCCTGGATAATGGACCGGGTATACTACCTTTTAATCTCGGTGCTACCAAAATTATATCTCACTTTCACACATTCTTGCAAGACATTGACCTTAAAGAAATTGAATCACAAGTAAACACTATGAAATCTCAACTCGCTGTCGCTACCCATAAATTATCACATGAGGACAGCGCTCTCTTCAACTATCAGATTAAACATTTATACACAAAGTTAGAAAGAGTTTCGGTGCAGCTAGATACATTTAGGCCAACCAGAGTTAAGAGAGGACTGATCAATCCAATAGGCACAATCATCAAAAGTATTTCTGGAAATTTAGACAACGATGACGCTCTGAAATTTGAAAATGCATTACGTATATTAAATAAAAATGATCAAACTATGTCACAATCGTTTAACAAGCACGTTACCTTATATAAAGAGATGACAATTCAGCAAAACCAGATAATCCGCAATCTTTCAATTAATCAGAGAAAATTGGAAAAAGCTCTTTCTTATGTCATGAATATGACTAATAATGATAATGAGCGAATAATTCAATACGCTCATCTTGTGCAACTTTTCGCGATTTTGACCGAAAATGTACAAGAACTACTGAGTGAAATTAATAGAATAGAAAATATATTAGCCTTTAGTCGAGATCAATCAGTTCATCATTCCATACTTTCTGTCAAAGATCTTAAAAATATGATAAGCCAACTAAAACATATTTATAGTTCCAACGAAATCATTGACTTAGATATTAGAAATTATTACGAAATTCTTAACTTAGCTTCATATTTTACCGAGTCGACAGTTGTAGTAGTCATAAAGTTTCCTATTACATTTACTACTGAGTACCAGTTATATGAACTGTGCCCTGTTCCAAATAACAATAGCGTTATTATAGTACCACCTGCACCCTATATAGCATCCAATTCTCAGGAATTTGTGTATATAGAGGCTGAATGCCCGAAGGTCAACTCTTGGCACCTATGCGAGCAGAGGATCGTCCACCAGATTATGTCAAAAACAGACTGTATTCAAAAACTTATACAATTCCAGGAGATAGATGTAACGTGCAAAACCACGCCTATCTCTCTGACCAAGGAAGCTCTGATTGAGCTAGACAGCTCCCACTACATAATTGCTTTCCCTAACAGTACAAAAGTAAAACTATCCTGTGGAAAAGAACGATATCAGATGCTACGAGGAAGCTTTTTGGTCACCGTTCCTCAAGGTTGCAAGATAAAAACCCCAGAGATCAGTATAATCAATTTGGATAACAAATTAGTTGGGCAACCATTAGAAATCATGGCTCTACCGCATTATGAGATATTGGCAAAGACACGCAGTTTCCATTTGCAGACTACAGATCTAGGTAGTCTTCGCAAAATTCAGAACCAAATTACCACGCAAGACGAAATATCTGTTGAATCATTAGACACGATTGGAATGTACCATACCACAATTCCATTTTATTCACTCATACTATTCGGTGCAGCCGCACTGAGCATTTGGTATTTTATTCGTTGCCGCCGCCGTCAAGCTGGGAAAGTAAATATTACAACTGAAACAGCTAATACCGAGCTGACAGAAGACGAAAGAAGAGCCGCAACTTTTGGCGTCAAGGTCACCAAATAGTTGCTCATCCGGCAGGGGAGGTGTTACGATGCCAACCTGCAAGCTAAGCACATCGTACCGATAAAGCGACCGTTCGTATTACGACACCGCGCTTCAGACGTCACCGACTATTGTCATCGCCTTTTCTTTACCTAACTTCGGTGGGAACGGACACTGATATATTAAACCTAATTCATAAGAAATCAATTTTATAATTTTTATCTGTAATTTGTGAATCTTCGAAATATATTTCGTAACCTAAAAGGACTTATTCATTGGAGAGTTTCCTGACACACGCCCCCACACATATTTATGTGCACAATAATAATACATATCGACGACAAAAGAATCACGTAGGTGTACTCCTTCACTTACAGGAGACCACAGCATGCATAATAAAATGTATTTTTAAGCTAATAAAGTTATAGTAGCATTTAAAAATATTAAATTAAAATCAAAACATTTTTTTTATGTATCTCGCAGTTCACCCTAGAGAGGTTGTCGTCTTCTTAACCGGATTATTCAATATGTCGGCCTTATTTATTTTTTTACACTTATTGGTTATTTTTAACTACAAATATAGTCCAACAGTTCATTCCGCCTCGAATGCATTAATATACAATCTCCACTTGTATCAAAATGTAATATTGTGAAGGATAGTGAAGTCGAGTTTCTTCCTACGGCTAGCTAGTGTATTCAAATGATAATGTTTCAACCTATCAAAGTAGCTAGTTAGTTGTTTAGCCCAGTGATCTCCGTAGCACCGATTGTAAAGGAACCGCTTTTGGACACTAATCGCTTGGTATAAACATCGTAATGCGGATTCCATGCGACTGAACTATACTCTAAGATTGGACGGACTACAGTGATGAGAGTGGTATTTTTGTAGTTTATTTTTGTTTAATTCGGCTTATTCCACTATTCACCCCCAAGAGAATCCCCCTTAGGGGGGAAAACTCTTTACTGTTTCGCAAAACGAATCCCAGTACCGTAAAGGACTTAGACACAATATTTATACCCCCAAATTTTAGCCACAACAAATCATACGAAACCAGGTCAAAGGCCTTGGACAGGTCGAGGAAGCACGCGTACACTGGTCTTGTACGTTTATCTTGGTTGTTGCATCTGTTTTATTTCATTGAAGCGGCAAGGAAACTGTCTTGCAGACGAGGACTACTGAATTTGACAAGAATGGAACGGGGCCTGGTGCTTTGTGCGTCTTTCTTTGCTATTCTGGTGCAGTGTAGTATGTCGGGGTCTTTAATATCACAACTGATCACCTTACCTAGTTGCAGCACAGTGTTGACTAAATTTTCGGCCTTGTTTTCCGGCACGCATTGCAGCTCGACGTTGGCGGACCTAGAGTTTTGTTCTACTAGGTTCAGGCGCTGACTAAATTGTTGAATGGCATCTCGTAAACCACAGTTCTCCCTTTCAAGTTTCTGTATCCTATCAGATTTATCTTCCAGCGTAGCCTTCATCTCTTCATACTTTTCGTTGTAGAAAGAAAATGACTCATTGAAACCTGAGATCAACTCGTTAATTTGTCGGAACTACATCTTTAAGTGACACTACATTTTAAAAAGATTTTCGTTACTATGTAATAATTTGTAAAAATCTTGCGTCTACATTCTTAACACAGGTACTTATTGATCAACCCATGTATAAATAAACATATGACATACGCGGATATACTACAATGAAAATAAAAAAAAAACAAATGGGAAAGCTGTCAATGTTAAAAGAAATAAGTAAGTACCTTGATCTCTAAGTCCATATATGCAATTTCGAACATTTCATTCGTAATTTTTGGTATCATCCAGAGAGCGGGCACTCTTGCGAAGGTCAGCATGGGCTCGCGTATCCAGAATGCCATCGTAACCTCCGTTATAATAATCAAAGAAGTCATGATAACCCCCCTTTTCACCATTTCAACTATCATTGCAAAAGTAATCAGTGGCAACATTGTAGCGTGGTGTGTTGTAAAGATGTGCGGGGAAACCTGTAACGGGAAAAACTTATACTTATGTATATTACCTACATATTCAAACACAAAATATTTTCCGAAAATCATCTAACGGCTATAACGAAGCCACAGCAACGAAAAAAAAATATATCTTAGTTTTTTTGTTTTTAATTATTATAATTCCAAAATTTCTTGAGACATTTTGCATAAAACCTTTACTATGACGTATACGAGGTGACCTTGTAAACTAGCGTATGTTGAAAAATAAGAAGAGCCAGTATTTATTGTAATTTTTTTTTTTTTTTTTAATATACTCAGATATTTTTGTTCCTTGAAATGGCTTCGTTATAACCGTTAGATAATTCCCTGATTTTTTTTCGTGTATGAATAGATACACCTAATTTATCTGCTGTGAATGAAGTAAGTTTTATATTTAGGTTAGCAAGAATTCCTTTTATTTTTTCCTGCTAAGGGTTAATTTCAGACGACCATATAAAATATGTCAAATCGTGTTATTTATTCTTCTGATAAAAGTAATCTGACTACTAAACAATCAGTCCTTGATATTATTAATACGAAAGTGTGTTCGTTGATATTTTGTTCTCTTTTCACAGTTAAAAGCAGAGCAAAAGATTGACATGATTTTTTCCATAGAAATAGGTTATGAGGACAAGGTGACAAGCTTTTTTATCACGAAACACCTACGGTTCCTGTGAAAATCACCAAATAAAACAGTGAAACCGTTGAACATAGCTTGATTTAAAAATAATACTTGTATCATCATTGTCGTCATCAATCTTGCAAATATCCACTGGCTTTCTGAAGCATTTCAGTAGTTGCATCATAGCGCAGCATCGCCCGCTACATCGTACCATAACCGAGTTGCGACCGTAACAGACAAAACAAAATCCCTTGTGTTGAAAAGTATGAGTTTATGCCCACCAGCAGGGCTATTACGTATCTTTCTGATATCCAGTGACTATCAAGCTTCGGTTGTACACCGAACTTTGATGACAGCCGTAAATGTCACAATATTGGTACTACGTATCACACTTGGTGGATATCACTTTACGGTGACTAACAGGGTCATACTTAGTACGAAACTAACCTTTTGACCGTTAATTGATGGACACTGAGCCCAGTTACTATCATTTCGAGCTGTCAACAGAGATACGTAATAGCCCTACTGACCAGCTGTATCTGGTTAGACTGGAAGCCGACCCAACATAGTTGGGAAAAGGCTAGGCAGATGATGACAACGCTGATGCAATGTCACTATGACTACAAATCATGCAAATAATTGAATACAAAGTGTTTGTTTAATCAAATACCTTTTAACAGGCTGCAGGTAGTCGTTGGACAACCACAGGTGGTGATGGCTCGAAGGACCAGCGTACACTCCGTAAACTCCTCCTGAAAACACAATTTACACACAAATAAATATTATTTACAGGGTGTAAACCACCTCATCACGAAGCCGTCAACCAAGCATTCTGTACATCAAACTAAGTAACTTTACGCAAAAAATATTGCTGGGAACGACTTTTTTTTGCCGTGAAAAATGATATTTTATGGTAGAACTCAATGTACCGCACTCAAAACATTGTGCTGATGGATGGATTGAATAGTACGGGGGTCGTGGAGGTGTTTAAAGTCAAAATCTTACATTAAAAACTTGTATTTTAAAAAAAAGTTGCCATAAAGTTGGAACTTTGACCCCCAATATCTCCGTAACTAGAAGGTTCCCAGGTATGGTATGGAACAAAAAAATGATCGCAATGACGAGGAGAACAAGTACCTTTCGGCTTCGTTAAGAGGTGTTTTACACCCTTTATATATATATTATATACTACGCAACCTGTATTTGAATTAAAAAGTACATAGTTAACGAGTCCGATCGAAAATGGTTTTATTTCGACGAAACAATTTTGTTTTTCAAGAAAACGCAAATATTGTGTTTTTGTCCAAAACATTTTGTTTGCTAAAAGTAAAGTAATTTATACAGAGTGAATCTTTTAATCCTTGGATTTAACCGTTTCAACGTACACAAATAAAAATTAACAACTTTTCAGAAAGTTGATATTTTTTTTTCGTTTTAAAAGCAGTCTTAATGAATCAAAAACAATATAATGTGAAGAAGCAATAAAAAACAATTTATCTGCTTTCTCTTTGTTATTGCGCTTCTATTCGTTGGATAGATTTTCTATGAAAAAAAAACACTGCAAATAAGTATTGATTTGCCGTAACTTTGCTTTTTCAGACTCTACATATTTCTATAAGTTTATTCAACCGAAAATGGAAAATTGCCGGAAACTTTAAATAAACATAGGCTAACTGAAAATCTCAGGATTAAATCTCATCCATTACTTCCAGTTACAAACAATTACTATCTACTGACTGTAGGAATCTTCGTCAGATAAAAAAAAACACCGGTCGCCACAAAGAAAATACGAAATAAAGGACATACCGAAGACTGAAACTTAAATCACAGAATAAATGTATATTAATTTAATTCCTAAATAAAAGTATTTACCAGAGTCTGTTAGGCTACACAATAAATCCCGTTCTAAGAGAAACGCCGAACTGCGTCACGAAGGACCAATCGATCATCTCCGAAGTTATACACACATAACTTATTAAGCACTAGACAGGTAAACTAGAATCAAGCAAGTACCATCTAAAGGTGTTCCCACAAACACGCCGCCAGCGTTACCATCAATTTTCACTTTTAAAATCGCTTTAGTCATTTATGATTCGTTGACAGCGGTAGTGCAGCAGGGGTTTTGTGGGTACACCTTTACTTTAAATAAACGTCTATGTTAGCACTTTCTGTCTAAACACAGCTTGCACATTGAGGGTGGGCTCATAACCTGTCCTTGAAAATTGGCCATAGGTGGCCACGTATCGCTCTTACATGTAAAGATTGAAGTAATATTCAAGTAGAGTTGTTTATTTTGAAAGTTTACATTAAATACATACTATAACTAGAACTCTATATATTTACAAAAATAAAACTAAACGTAAGTACCTACATAAATATATACAACGACGATATATATATTTTTTTTATTACAATATGGGCCTGCTCTTGACCTCGATCACGCCTGATGGAAAGCGATGGATGAGATCTATGATGGAACGAGCGTGCCCAGAAGATGCCTGTTCACTCTTGCTTTGAAGGCGGGCGGGTTAAATGTGAGTGGGAACACAGACGCAGGCAGAGAGTTCCAGACTTTGGCTGTGCGCATAATAAAAGTGGAGGAGAAGCGCTTAGTACGACACATTGGGATGTTAACCAAGTGCGGATGGTACGCCGCAGTACGTCTGCTAGTCCGGTGGTAAAAGGGTGATGGTGGGATCAGGTCGTGGAGCTCCTGCGCACACTCACCGAAGTACAGTCTGTAGAAGACCGACAGGCAGGCAACATTGCGCCGATGAGCTAGGCTGTGAAGCGAAGCTGCCAACGTCTCGTCGCCTATAAGCCTTTTAGCTCTGCGTTCCACCGAGTCAAGTGCAGCAAGCTGGTATTTTGCTGAGCCATCCCACAAGTGACTGCAATACTCCATACAGGAACGGACTTGTGTTTTGTACAGACTTAAAAGCTGTCCAGATGTGAAGTATCGCCTCACCTTATTCAAGATGCCCAGCTTTTTAGCTGCGGTCTGAGCTTTTGACTCGATGGTTGCGCCAAAGTTGAGATCCGATGTCAACTCCATGCCCAAAAGCTGTAGGTGGTCAGTAACTGCTACAGATGCACCCCGGAAAGTGGGAGACAACTGGAACTGGCTCCTTTTTGCAGTGAAGAGACTCGCCTGTGTTTTCAGAGCATTGAATTCTACCAGATTGACGTCACCCCACTGGGAGATGAGATTTAGGGTCAAATTCATTCGCTCCACCATGGCCTCTCTAAGAGTAGCAGTATCTTCTCTGCTGGCTCTTGCACTGGGCAGGTATCTTTCTGCGACTGTGCTGTCATCTGCGTATCCGATTGCACCAAGCTGTAGCAGGTCGTTGATGTGAAGCAAAAATAATGTCGCAGAAAGAACAGACCCCTGAGGAACTCCGGCATCAATGGCCTTGTGATCCAATGTGCAGCCATCTATGCCCACTCTGATCGATCTGTCACTCAAGAAGTCAGAAATCCAGTTGCAAAAGTCAGCAGAGATGCCGAATGCAGGAAGCTTACCCAACAGACTAGCGTGCCAGACCCTGTCAAAGGCCTTCGAGATGTCAAGCGACACAGCAAGGGCTTCGCCATGTTTCTCGATGGCCTCGCCCCAACAATGTGTAAGATACACAAGAAGATCCCCAGTTGAACGACCACGACGGAAGCCATACTGGTGGTCACTGAGGAGCGCATTGTCTTCGAGGTATGCTAGCAGTTTATTGTTAAGTACAGATGAAAATATCCATACATCCGTAAAGATGGAGGCAAACAGATTTGCCTTCTCTTGCGCGGTATGAGCCAGCGTTCCATCAGGCTTCAGCATAGGAGGCAGCGTTGGACGGCAGAAATTCGTCTCGACCGATTTAGACAGGGACCAGAACATCTTGCTACCCGAAAGGTAGGACGCCAGTTTGGCCCCAATTCGTCCAACATGATCAAAACGCGCCTTTCGTAACACCCGTTTGCATTCTTTGGCGGCAGAATTGTACGCTCTTTTCAGTACGCGTGCACCCTGACTATTGCTCCTGTCAATGCGCGCCGAAGCCCAGGCCTGGTATGCCTGCTCTTTGAGCATATCGGCTTGCGCACAAGACGCGTTGTACCAGGGTTGAGCCTCGCAGCCAAGTAATACGTCAGAGAATGGGATAAAATATTCCATTCCCTGGCGAATCACATCAGCAATTGAGTTAGCGCAGTCGGAAGGGTTGTGCGAAAAAAAGCAAGTCTGCCGCCATGGGTAAGAAGCAAAGAAATGCCGCATCTCGTCCCAGTCTGCTGATCCGTACTTCCAAACTCGCCTCGTGCCTCTAGGGCTTAAATCAGGAGGAGAACAGGAAGACACGCATTTCACCAAACAGTGGTCTGACCATCCGAGCGGAGCCCAGACCGATACAGAGTGCCTGTCTGGATCTGTTGTCGGCAGAAGGTCTAAGCAGTTGGGTGTGTGGCTATCAACATCCGGAACGCGGGTAGCTTGACCAACCAGCTGGTGGAGATCTAGCGAAATCGCAAACTTGCGCGCCTCTCTTCCAGCATGGTCAGTTTTCTGGTACGGGAACAACCAATCCTTATGGTGGGCATTAAAATCCCCCAGAAAGACAAGCTCCGCTGTCGGATACTTGTGTTGGGCCAATTCAGCTGCCTCTGTAAGATGTTCAAAGAGTCTAGTTGTCTCAAGATCACCGCTGTGCGACCTGTAAACACCGACGTAAATAGTTTTAAGGGAGCCGGTGTCCACCAGTAGCCACAGAGTGGAAAAACCCGCAACCTCATAGCAGCGGAGACGTTGACCGCATATGTCATCGCGAACGTACACACAGACCCCAGCCTGCTTCTTAAACTTATGTTCAAGTGAGTAACCCGGGTAGTTGAGGTACGCCACGTCTAACGGGGTCGCTATCTTAGTCTCCGTCAAAAAGAACAAGTGCGGCTTCTCGGTCTCAAGGTGGTGATGGACCGGATCGATATTTGAGTGCAATCCACGGATGTTAGAGAATTGCACTTTTAGCGGGAGGAAGTGCTGCCGTTGTTTAAACTTATACATTTTGTTTCTACGCTTCATGGGTTTAGAGAGTTTTGTAAAGGAATTCTACAGAAGGCGAGGCGAGTCCGGTTTAAACAGCTCCCACGGGCAAAGTTCGACAATAAGGAAACTCACCTGGAGACTGCGGGGACGCCCGAACCCCCCCGAAGATGCCCGCCGGGTCCTCCCTTCCAGTCGCCGACTGGCACGGCGGAACATTTCGGGATTTTTCGCGAGGTGGCGGGGCAGCCTTTCGCACGTGGCTGGCGTGCTAGTTGGGCCCCCAACTTCCTGCGCTCGGCTAACGGCAAAACCGTGCTTCGGATCCCGCTACCCTCCAAAGTGAGTTGCCATGACGAGGTTCACCCCTGGGCTGAGACTAACCTGGGACAACGCAACTACCAACTGTCGAATTCCTTAAGGCACTGGAACTCCCACGCATCGACGAAACACAGCAGGCTGCTTGACGCCGGACTCCGGTGGGAGGGTGGTCGTTAAACCAGGCGGGTGTTAGCCCTACCACCACAAGGGAAGAATTGGCCAGTCATATAAGGTAGTAGGTTTGACTGTCCAGGATGCGCCGAGCGCTCGGTTCAGTTGAGTAACTGGCGGAACAAACTGCGCTACACGAGAAGGCTTCTTCATACATCCCAAATGCATCGCTGTCATCCGGAAACGTGCCCAGAAGACTGGCAGAATTGCCACGTTGATTGGGCTGGCTCTTTCCAGCCGGAAAGATCCAGCCCTCTGGTCACGCGAAGTGTCGACCAGTCGGTGAGAGTTTTTTTTTAAAATGAGACGCGCACTCGGACCCCATGAACCGAGCGTTTCAACCCCAAATGGGTCAAAGCTGTAGTTACCAATAAGGTTACAGTATTTGCGCCGTTTGAGGATCTTAATAGAGTTTATTTGTATAGTATTGATCCATATCATCATCATTATTCTCTTGTACTTATCCCAATTTAGCATGTCTTCTTATTTTATACTTCTCTATACTCGTCATCAGAAAGCCTAGCCAAGTTACAAACGATTCGTATCGATTCTCTTTCTACAATCGTAAACGTTAAGTGACGTGGTAAAAACTAACGAATAGAAACTTCGTAGACAAGTTTACATCGATCAAGATGATAGAATGAAATGTATTCGTTTCTAGAATCGTGATCGCTACATCCCATATAAATCGTAGCAAACTTACAGTTTTGACTGAACTTTAATGTTTCTATTCGTTTCTTTTGACCACGTGACTTAACGTTGAAATGATGTCATTTCCATACATTTGGTTAGTTTTCTATGCGTTAACGATTGTAGATTGTCAACTTGGCTAAGCCTACTGTTCAGACACCGAGGAGATTTTATTTGCATTACAATGCTCCGTAAATGTATCAAGGCTGGCAACACTGTATTTGGGTCGAACCACACTGAGCCACCCTTCAACTTTTCTGGTCTGCATGTTATACTTTTTAGAGATCATTATGCAATAGTTGACTACAAAAGAATGAGTGGAGCGATATGTATAGGTACCTATAGCGAAGTCTGGATGCTGATTTAAGTGGGGTTAAATAAAATTATCGGTTAGACTTGGCCCTATAGAAATGATTGTGAATACAATCACCCCTTTTTAATATTTACGTAATTATTATTACCAAGACTTTATTGTGTATAAAGCAACGCAGATGGCGAGTAAAAGTGGTCTAATATGTATAAGCAACAAGTCTACTTCTCATTTTCGTGTAGACGAGATCCTCTACGAGAGCTACTTTGAGGCATCTTTTTGTGATTTTATTATTATAAGCCTGATGTGTTCCACTGCAGGGCAAAGGCCTTCCTTTCCCTCTTTCCATTTTTCTCTGTTTGTGGCTATTTCGGCCAAATCCTTTTGGTAAGAGTCCAGCTCGTCACGCCGTGTCCTCCTGGGCCTACCGCGTCACCACGTTCTGTTATTTGGAACCCAATCTGTGGCCACTTTCGTCCAATTTTGATGCGACATGCGTCAAATGGTCGACCCAGCAGGCCTAGCCAAGTTACAAACGATTCGTATCGATTCTCTTTCTACAATCGTAAACTTTAAGTCACGTGGTCAAACCAAACGAATAGAAACTTCGTTGACAAGTTTACATAGATCAAAATGATAGAATTCGTTTCTACAGTCGTGACCGCTACATCCCATATAAATCGTGGCCAACTTACAGTTTTGACTGAACTTTCGTTTTGTTTTGACCACGTGACTTAACGTTGAAATGATGTCATTCCCATACATTTGGTTAGTTTTCTATGCGTTAACCATTGTAGATTGTCAACTTGGCTAAGCCTACAGTTCTTTTTAGATATTGGAGACATCTATGATGAGAAAATAGGTAAATATTATGTTGGGATGAAATAATACAGAAAAAGCTTAGTTTTACAAACATTTATTACTTTGTTGAGTAGTAAGTTTAGACATTAATGCACACTTAGGTATTAAAACACTAAGACGTTTTCTACTGAGCTTGACATTGACAGTCGTACATTTACAACTAAGTGCAATTGAATTTACTTGAAACATGAAATGGGTCATTGCGATGTGTGTAGAACATACAACGATGGGTTGTATGTTGTTCAGGAATCAGTTATTTAAAATTACACCTTATCTATGTACTTACAGAAAGAAATGTCAAATAGCACCTATTATATTAAGTCAGAAATATGTTTTTTTAAAGATAACAACAGACAAGTATAAACAACTACTAAATGTATAAAGAAATAACTTCTGTATACTTTTATAAAATAAAGTTCTGAAAAATAAGCTCTTAAACACAACCACTGTCGTCATATACTGTTTTTTGTCAGAATTCCAAATTCGATTTCTTTCACGAGTGAAGATATTGAAATGATGATAATAAGAATGATAGATATGTTTTGTCAAAGTGATAGATATGTAGATAGACAGATTCAAAATTTTTTATAATAGCTACTATTATTACTACTACTATTCTATTATAAAAAAATCAAGAGTTTTCCTCATGCTAGAACAGAAAAACCACATTAGTATTTGCACACCATACTTGAAGAAAAGATACTTCTAATTGCTCCACTTGAAGAAAAATACGAATTACAACAGATAGTATTATGGATGAGGTGTCTTATCCCGATGACCGATTATCAGACCACCTTATGATTGTTAGGATTGATGAAGATTGAATTCTAGACGTAATTATCACGTACCTAGATGCTAGTTTTAAGTGAAGAAGGTTGATATTACGATGAATGAAAGAAGCCATATTTCATTATCTACGTAAATATATATTAACGCACTTAGGATACTGTTGAGGCTGCCGTGACGATGTTAAAGATGTTTGCGGAAAACGTATATATATATATATATATATATAGATACGTAAAATAAGAGCTTCCCTGCTTGCTCGTCTTCGTGGCAATACCAACACTATCTTGAGTGTATACGCCAATAGATGGGAGTCTCCAATGCTGTGACGTTGGATGAAGCTCCACACAGAATCAACTGTCTGTCTACTAACACTAGTAGTTAAGACCATAGCTACTAACACTATGGACGTAACCCGAAATAAATGCTACAATCATAATAATAATCTATCTTTAAAACTAAAATGAAGCAGTTTTCATAGTTGACCAACATATTCGAGAAATGAGTAAGTATCCTAATATACTACGAATCTATGAAACCGATTCTACGAAACTAACAATTATTCCGCACCCAAATTGCGTAACTCACTCACGATCACTCTTCATTTTAAAAGGAATTCACGTTCCTTTGCTTTATGTTTGAAGAAGTCGTTTCCAACGCCGACCCCAACATAGTTGGGAAAAGGCTAGGCAGATGATGATGTAGTAAAACCGGCCTAGTGCGAGTCGGACTCGAGCAGGAAGGGTTCCATACCATTTTCTATACAACAATAGACAAAACAGCAAAAAAATCACGTTTGTTGTATGGGAGCCTCCTTAAATATTTATTTTATTCTGTTTGTTTTTTGTATTTACTATTATAGCGGCAACAGATACATAATCTGTGAAAATGTCAACTGTCTAACTATCACGGTTCATGAGATACAGCCTGGTGACAGGCAGACGGACAGACGGACAGTGGAGTCTTAGTAATAGGGTCCCGTTTTTACCCTTTGGGTACGGTTGGTAACCCTAAAAACAAAAGGTAATTGCGATTGTGAGTGTATTAGGAAATTATTTTGTCTTAGTAATAACATCGTCCAAAGAAAAGTCGCATGGTCGTCGGTTTGTTGTGTTGTTCCACGGTTGGCCTGGTTCCTGACAAAAAAGAAGAGTCATTTAGTAGCCAGATTTAAAAAAAAAGCGGTAAAGCAGGAGGTACTTAAATGCAGTAATCGAGCGATCCCAAACTAGCACCTAAATAGATAAACCCAAATAACATAAAACCTTTGAATTGGCATGACGACAGTATCAAAAAATTGCAAATCTATTTAGTCCGTCAGTTAGAGTATTGGAAATTAATAGACACGTATTTTTTGTTTTTGTAAATCAATGAATATTGACAAAGATAAAACGCATCAAAACTCGGGAGTGGGGGCTCGTGACGTCAGAACTAGCTAAAAATTATACCTTTTTTTTCCGGATGGGAAATCATCAACTGACTCCTCCCGCTCTGGGCGGAGCAGGAGGAAGTGTCAGACTTTTACTAACTAAAACCCATCCACGATCCTTCATCGCCCTTTGTGTTCCGGGGCCACGGTATCTCTTTCAAATAGTCCCGCTGCCCCGGCAGGCTTCGGCCCTTGCGGACCCCTTCCCTATTGCTGACTCTCTTTGAGGCGCGCGTGGAACACGAACGCGCCGTCGACGCGGCCTGTCGTCGTGAGACGGACGGACGGCGAGCTAGCCCATAGCTCCCCGTCCACAGGCCCGCGCCTACGGTGGCCGGAAGTCACCTTTTTTGATAATCTAAGTGACGGACTAATTAGATTTTTTTTTGTAGTCTCCCCTATTTCTCGGAGGAGTAGGCAGTGTTGAAAATATATACCTATACGTAATATAAATTTTGTAAGTCAGGAGGCACGGTCTATATTTAAGTCCCATGTAATAAAAGGCGAGCCTATATCTATTAAAAGGCCAAAAAGCCAGTTTCGTGGCTGCTGGGATATTTCAAATGGAAAATGGAATTTTGCCCGACCTAAGAATCGAACTTGGAACCCCAGCTCATCAGTCACACTTGCGGACGCTGGACAAACGAGGCAATCTAACTAATATTCGTTCGATGTGTCGAACCCGGGACTTGTAACGTAACATTAAATGTAACACCGATCAACAACCGTCCATGTAAACGAATGCAATGCAAGATATAATGTAACACAAAACAAGGCTAATTTGTTACGACTGTTGCATTTTATGTTACGCATCAACAATTTGTACCATATCAGATCAATAACTAAGCCAACTGTGGTATGGGTCTTCATGATTACCTTAATTAACACGCCTATCCGCTGATCGCCAGCGCCTAGGATTCCGGCTGTTGTAAATATAACCCAGCTGCGGGCCCTCCTTCTGAAACATGAAAAAATACAGAGAAAAATGTAATCACCTGCATCCTTCAACGAGGTGCCCGGGCCAGGAGTCTCGACAGAGATGACGACAAAATCACTAACTTTTGATTGCTAATTACTCACGAAAGTATTCGGTTGCAATAACTATGCTTGCAGGAAATGCAAGTCTCTACATCAAAGATGGGTTTCTCGCAAGCATCATTATTGCAGCCGAATTTATTCGATAGTAATCAGCGATCGAAAGTTAGCGATATATTAAACAACTTTCCCAATGAACCTCATATCGGAATCGTGAAAAAAACTTGGAAATGGTTCCCAGGTATGGCCTATAACAAAAGAATGATCGCAATGCCTTTCGGCTTCGTTAAGGGTCTGTTTACAGCCATTAGATGAGAAGGTGTTACAGAGACTCGGCTAAACTTTAAAACTGTAACTGCTGTACTAAGATTTAAGCACGTTTTCACCAACACTAGATGACACTTTTTAATGTCACATCTAAAATGTGCACAGTTTTTGTAAAGGGGTTTAAATATTTTGACATGCCTTACTTTCCACCATTTTATTAAATTTTCGATATAGCATCCACGCACAATCTGACGATTGTGCGTGGATGCTATATCGAAAATTTAACCTATACTACTACTACTACTACTACTACTACTTTAACCTATACTAATACTATATCGAGTAACCAGCAGCGTATAATTACAAGTCTTGTGACAATGCACTGTTACTCAGTGGATACTTTACATACTTATCGTCATCATCATCATCATCAGCCTATTAATGTTCCCACTGCTGGGACACAGGCCTCCTCTCTAAGAGAGGGAATGGGCTATAATGTACCACGCGGGCCCAGTGCGGATTGGTAGATATTTATGAAATAAATTACACAAAGTAATGCGCCTGCACAAAGCCTGTACTAGAATCAATAGCTGACGTCAATTTAAACAAGTATTATTTGATGAGAAAAATCTTCTAAAGCGTTACGATTGGAAAATATCAGCTTGAAAAAAAAAACAATAATAAAAATGGCGGACGCAAGCCAGGCCAGGCTTTATACAAAAATATACAAAAACCTTTTTTACTTACACCTAGTGTCTAGGTGTAGAACGAGCACTATAAAATAAACAAGTGGTACCTACCTTGTCCTCTGCCTTCGAGAAGAAATAGTTGGTAACCTTCGGCACCATACACATAGTAACCACACGGCAAGTCCCAAACATTGCGGCCTCACATTCTATGTATTTCAATATAGCATCCGATAACTTATACAATAAGAACATAACGACAATCCGCTTTAGCTCCAAAGCTACTACTGGAAACATCTTAGATAGCTAGTCTGAAACGCCTGGACTTGGTTTCGATGAGTTGCTTGAGAAAACCTGTAAAAAAAAAAATACTATGGCTGTGAATGAAGTAACTTCATTTTTATTGATAAAAGTGCAAAATTAACCAAGCAAAATGCACGGTTAAGCATTACTAAAACAAAACAATGCACGGTTCCCATGAATATCACCATGCAGGTGAAAGGTTATTCTTTCCACATTGTTTAATAAATGTAAATGCAGAAAACGTATTGTTATTGGTCACCACAAGCTAGAAATTCTTATCACATTAAAATATTTGCAGCGCTACAGATAGCGCAACAATAGGAAATACATGAAAAAAAAAACATCTAGGCATTACCTGCGTATACAATAATACTCGACCAACACGCGCAGTTGGATACGTTTAGAGATTGTACTTAATTTTTAGAGATTAATTGTTACCATTGTCTGTTAAATGTTAATCAAGACCTTAACAAACAAGGTCAAAGTGCTCTCATAAAATTAACCCCCATAAGTAGTATAATTTTTGTTAACAATATACCGTTAAAGCAGGCTGCAAGCAGAGGTACTGGTAATGGCGACTCGAAGGACCAGCAAGGGCACTCCGCTCTCGGCCACTGAACTAGTCTCCTACTGAAAACACGAAACACATGCGTTACATACTACGCCTTTACTTTAATTTAAAAAAATAACTCATCTATCTTGCTGTGTAGAAACGAATCTTTGTTGACTAGAAACTGTTGTCAAACAAAGACACATTAGGATTACGAGAATCACAAACATAGAACCTATCGAAGACTGAAATTGAAATCTCTAAATTAATAAACATATAAATCTCAAAATTTATATGTTTATTCATTCAAAAGGTACTTAAATAAAAGGACATACCTTAGCTCGTTTTCCAATGGATACGCTTACGGGAGGAACCACTAACTGCGACACAAACGACCAATCAATAGTCTGCATAGATATAGCTATACAAGAATATTTTGGTACGTGGCTAAAATAGGAACTAATACCGCCAACTGGTTTAGCCAATACATTTCACAAGATGTTCACTAACAGCGCCCGCCTGACAACTGTCATTCAAGCACCAAAACATCCTTGTAACACTGTACTACATATTATAGCACTCTAGACAGGTGCAGATAGACTACACAAACAGATTAAAGAAGTACTAACTAAAGGTGTTTTCACAACCTCGCCGACTGGTTTACCATTCATTTTCGGATTCTAATTTTCACAGATTTATGTGACAGTATAACACATGCGTCCCTTTTTAAAATGATACCAAAAAAACAAACAATATTCGGTCGAGCATTTATATTTGCATTTACTTGCTGCCTTAATATACTAAATATTCTTACTATAATAGTAGAAAAACCAACATATGGCAACACTGAATTAGAGCCACCCTAAGATTCCATTCCCAGCGCCCCTATACTTTTCAGATCTGTATATAGGTACCTACTTCGGCGAGACCATTATGTAATACAACAACAGGCTGAGTGAAGCGATATGTATAAATACCTACACGTAGTTAAGTCTAGGTTGGGATTTGGGGACACTATTAATGAATAAATAACAGCGAATTATGGCGTTGAGTTCTGGGAGCGAGCCTCCAGGATGCAGAAACCCGTGCCGTGAGAGCTAATTTTAAGAGCGAATTTTAAGTCTTTAAAAAGTGGTCTCGCGGTAGACCACTTTTTAAAGGCTTAAAGTTATTATAACCCAGAAACCACTCATGTAAAATGCTGGTATGCAGCTGCATCCGGTTAAACTGGAGCTGACCTAAACCTTATTCGAAAAAAGTTGGGCGCATATTATGATGTTATTACCCAGACATTAATGTTCAAGGCGATACAAATGTCGACTCACGGTCACCATCATCATCAGCCTATTAATGTTCCCACTGCTGGGACACAGGCCTCCTCTCTATGAGAGGGATTCGATTCAAGGTGGTGTAATAATAAGCAATGAGTTTATAACGGAAAAATAAAAATAATTGCTTGTTTATGTGGTATATTAAAAGAAAAAAATAAAATGTGAATAAAGGACGAACCAAGTGCTCGTCCACACAAAGATAGAAAAGGAAAGAGTCTAGAGGAAACAAAAACAAAATATAGGAAAATAAACTTTTCCTATTCATTCATTCATTCCATATTAAAGCCAATAAACAAAATCAATTCGAAATCTCTTTATTCATTCAAGCCATCATGGAATTACAGCTTAGGAGATCCGATATCACTGGCTTTCACCAGACGGAGGACGATGAGACCCTGACAGCCTCCATTCCTCGGCTTCTTCACGTAGACAGTATCGAACTTGTCCATCCTCCTTCCCAACTTAGTTTCGATCATCTTAATCACGTCAGCGGGAAACATGTGGCGAGCGATAGCCAAGCAGTCCAAGCGACCAAATAGCGACTCAACCTGGTACATCTTCGGAATCCTGAAGTTTTCAGATGTCCCGATTTTGGTTACCGAGCCATCTATAATCTCGTCCTCAGAATTAATCGCGAAATTGTCCGAGCAAACGCTGTTCCTAAACTCTTGCAGGCTCTCGTTGAGTAGCGTCATTTCCCGCCGCAAGTTTCTCAGCTGGGTCATCACTTGACTTGGGGACAGTTTTGAACAGCTCATCTCGCTGTCTCTGGATGTAACTCGTGAAAGATCTGTAAAATAATAAAAGCATTTATGAATCGCTAGCTTTAATGTAATTGAATGTTACGATTTCAAACGCGAGCTTATAAGAAACACCCTTATGTGTGAGGTATTACAACAAACCCCTCGCTCTCTTTTTATAATTATGAGATCACTATTAGTGCCATTGCTCGTAGAACATATGGTTGCCAGCCATGGTCACTGACAAAGAAAGACGAACTTAAACGTGAGGGGAAATATGTTTGATCTAAAACTATCAGATAGAGTTAAAAACATCAACATAGGAAAAAAAAGTTGTAAGGAAAAGAATAAGATTACTCTCGAGGCCTACACCGCAGAAGCTACTACTAGTATAAATTAACATTATACATATATACATACATATTTATACATGAAAGTATACTATAAAGTATATACTATAACTATTTGACGTTTTGAAGTGCCTATGTGAAATTAAAGATTTTGATTTTTGAGTAGATTAATCTTATGTCAATCTTTGAATGGTAGTAGTAAATAAAGGCTATTTTATTGTGCCTTTGCGAAGTAATTTAAAACTAGACTAGAGAGCGTCAGACTATTCACAACTTATAAATTATATCGCAATTTGCTTGTCGCCTACATTCGCTGTAGCCGACTGGCAGCATAACATCACGGCTGTATTCTCCTAATGGGTAGACAGTTGTGTGTATCTTTCACATAGGTACATTTCGCAAGTGAATTTCCTAATAGAATTAAAAGAAAGTTCAAAAAACAAAACACGCCAACTTAAAATAACGCTAAAAAAGTATGAAACAAAAAAAATATTCTCATCTGAAACTGTATTTAATAATAAAAATTCCAGCCTATTACTGTCCCACACTCCCACTGCTGGGCAAAGGCCTCTTCTCATACAGGGATGGTATTTAAACTATACAATATTTATCGTCTATTAAATAAATAAGCTACACGTAAATCTATTTTAATGTACCTATTTAGTTCAATATCCATAGTGATTTTCAGAGGATAGCCGTGGTTTAAACCAAAAAGGTAGACACATTTTGATAACTATGTCTGACTGCCATGTTGTCCTAGCTAACAGAATAAGGTACACTTACATTAAGCGCAGATTAGACTGCTGGTGTGCGGGTCGAAGGACCAAGACTCGGGTGGCGTAGCGCGTCGGCGTTGTTGCTGGGGCGCGGCGACGGCGGCGGCCGGGCGTCTAGGGGCGCGGTGACGAAAGCACTGAACTCTACTCCGCCTGGAAACACAAATAAATACATGATCAAGGATTTGGTACGTAAAATATATTATCTATAAATATCTGTTGCCGGATGAGAATGGCTCGATCGATTTGATAGATTTTTATAGTGTTCGTAATGGTTAGGACTGGGTTTGTTTGCAAGAAAATTGGAAATGTGGTTTTTTTTGTTTCAATTTTAGTACGTTTATGGCACCCGCGCGAAGCCGGAGCGGTTGACTATTTTTATAGAGAAATATGAAAGTATACAGTACGTGACACCGTATTTTTTTAATTAGGTAATTAATTTGAACTCTACATAGCTCTATGTCTAGTAAAACCGAGAGTCGTAAATAAAGACTAAGTACCTATGAGACTGAGATTTAGAATCACATCTCCTACGATTCCCTATCGACAAATAAACAACAATCAAAAAGATACTACACCAAAAACTAAAAGAAAACACTAATTACATACCCTTTCCTAGTCGATAACGAATTGGTGATAAGACTCACGAGCACGGAACTTGCTACAATGACTAATGGCGATTGCAGCTAAGGGCGAGGCTGGAGTCCTGCAATGCGCAGGTCCGTCCTTTCCTCCCTAGTACTAGACTACACCTACATGCTTCATATTTATATTTTAGTACAGGTACAGTCTGCCACGGGATATTGGGATATGTTTGCTAGCGTTATTAATTACCGGAGACAGGGTAAACTACACTGGCCTGCAAAACTAAGTATCACATTTTTTAAATTGCAATAACTTTTTAAGTACGCAAGATATACTTTCGAAACAAAAACAACTCGAAAAATAGCCTAATTTTGTCTATAGTTTCAAAGAAAGCTGATAAAAACTGCTATAAAAGTTTTTTTTTTTTTTTAAGTCTCTAACTTCTCTAATTTAGAAAAAAAAAAAAAAAAAAAGTGTAGTACTTGTTTTTGCAGGCTAGTGTATTATGCGTTTAGACCAAGACTCATGAATATTTACTGAGCGTACCTAATGAAATATTTTGCGTCAGGGTGCAATCCTTATAATTGTGTGTAGTATTTAACATGCATAGTCAGGAACATATATAATTTTATACCAATTAAGTAAATACATAACGACCCCAAAATAGTTGGGAAAAGGCTAGGCAGATGAAGAAGTAAATACATGATTGAGTAATAATCACAAACGAAATAGAACTCCTCCTCACCTTATTAAAAGTAGCACTTGCGAGACTTGCAAATCACATGAAAAGTCGCTATAAGCCATTAAGTATATCAACCATGCTATCGAAGGGTTAAAAATAGGAATAATTTACACCAAAAAGTTATGAAGCCATACAAAAGGCTGTCCCATAGCTGTATTTATTAAATTAATTAAAAATTAAGGAAATATTGCGCAGCCGTAAAGTTCCCTGATGTTTTGCTTGTATTATTAATTTATGTACACACAAAATACAAAAATAATCAATAATAAAATAATAGTAAAAAGTGATGATTATAATATCAGTCCTGTATTTTAAAGACACCAAAACCACGTATGTTCTAGATATTATAGTATACTTACCAGCATTATACTTGTCTCAAAAAACAGCTCACTTAATTAGAACACACCACACTAACTTATCCTTGTCACCAAATACAAATACTTTTTTTATTGAAATCATTTCCTTGCTTTAAAAAAAGTGTTTCTTTTATTTTCATTTTTGCACTCTTGAAAAATAAATTCAGTAACTTTGGCCGGAACGATTGATGCACACAAGTAGGCATTATTTTAATTATATTAGTATTAAGTAATCCTTGAGTTGCTTCGACGGATAACTGACCGCGAAAGAATCAAACAAAAGTAGTTTGCCACGTTTTATAAAAGAACAAAAGTGGCGCCACCTGGTGTCACTAACAGAAAACATGACATCTCGCCTTTATTCTTCAAAGGGGTAGGCAAAAATACACCTTAAAATAACGCCCGAAAATTAAATCTGTCTGAAATGAAATGATATTAACAGTCGATCAATTCCTGAGGCTCTTCATATTATGCATCCATCAAGATAGGGTGTTATAATATGTAATACGCGTAGGAAATTAGGGATATATAGACCAGCTATTAGATTAGTGTCCTTACTTGTTTGCTGGTTTGCCTTTTTAATTAATGCAGATCCAACTTAGCACCTTCGGAGTCTTGCTCGGAACCTACGTAGGACCTGCACAGCATAATATAATCAGTCTATTTTCCCACTGCAGAATTCTCGGTAAATAAATTACTATATTATAAGAAATATGGCGCCCACCATTCTCCAGCCTTTTTTTCAATTCATTCGGGGGGAAGAATCTCTTCTTTTTCAATAGGTACTTCTCTAGTAAGATATCACTTCACATCCTTTCTAGCAAGCATGACATGTCGTCTTTCACACAGTCCTTCCGTCTTTTCATTGCACTTACTCTACTCGTATATCCATGCAACCTCACAACCAAACTTTCCTCACGACATTTTCCTTAACCATAACATTTACGCGATGCCCTGTGTCTTGAAACGTTCCTTTAGTCAGACAGACAAGAAGGGCGTTGCCCCCGAAAACGAGACAGGCATCTTGCGAGCTAATTGTATCTAGCATTTGTCTGGGTCTACACAGACTTTCATAATATAGCACGCTGCGGATTATCGACCGGTAGTTGTGACCTGCGCCTTGCATGAGCTTGGTGGGCGTTGCACCACCCCACCGTGCACCGCCCGGCGCCGCACGCCGCAGTGCCGCACTGCGCCTCCAACCTCCGAACTGAGCGCCACGATTTACTAACCGGTCCTGAAATCCGCGAACTTCTTGGTGATTTAAGAAGGTAGGTGTCTTTCTATGGTATTGCCAGCTTGTTACAGTCGTCAAAGTGTTTTACAGTAAATTAATCAGCGGTTTCAGTTGAGATTAACTTCACATTATTAGCCGCCCCGCTCATCTCTGAACCTTGGTTCTTTGGTGGAAGTTTCAGTTTTACCTCATCTCTTCTAGTAAGAACAAAGAAACAAATTGTTTTACATTTGAACTCATTATTAGATTTTTTGAAAATCAGTAATTTTCCAACGCAGCCCCCACTCCCCTTGTCCCCCTACCCCCCCACCCCCCTAACACCCCGCCCCCAACCCCCCCGTCCCTTTTCTGAATGCAATTCGTGTAATGCTTTTTTCTTTTTTCGGCAGCTAGCAACGCGTCCCCGCTCCGCCGCCGCTGATGCGTGTCGTGCGGAGCGGGGAGAGCCCCCCTCTCCATCCTTCAAGTCACTGGAAATATAAGGGAAAAAGGTAAGTACTTTTTTTTTTTTTTACTTGTCCATAAAAAGCCTCTCTTAAAGTGTAAACGAAATTATTGCTATTTGCGTTGAAGATTGACATCGAGCAGGAACCATTAGGCAGGTATCATTATTAGGCCCCGCAAGCCTCTGAATCTTGGTTCTTTGGTGGAAGTTTTAGTTTTACCTTCTAGTAAGAACAAAGAAACAAATGCTTAACATTTGGACTCGTTATTGGATTTTTCGAGAATCAGTAATTTCTCACGTCCCCGCTCCCCCCCCCCAGCCCTTTTCTGAATGCAATACGTCTAATGCTTTTGTTTCTTCCTTCGGCAGCTAGCAACGCGTCCTCGCTTCTCGAGCCTCCTTCCATCCTTCAAGTAATCGGAACTCAGGAAAATTGTAAGTACTTCTATTTTTTTTACCCCCGACGCAAAAACGACGGGGTGTTATAAGTTTGACGTGTCTCTGTGTGTGTGTGTCTGTCTGTGGCATCGTAGCTCCCGAACGGATGAACCGATTTTGATTTTGTATTTTTGTTTGAAAGGTGAATTAGTCGGGAGTGTTCTTAGCTGTGTTTGATGAAAATCGGTCCAAGATGGCCGCCGCCGCAAAATGGCGGTTTACATTTTTTTTTCATAACTCCCATATTAAGGGTATCAAATGAAAGGGCTTGGCAAGAAGAATAATATACACTATATTGAAAGGGAATGAGGAATATTAACTGACGAAATGAAAACTAAAAACTTGAAAATTATTTTTTTGTCTTATGAATGCCCTAGACTGAGGAGGAAAGTGGAGTGATGACTGGTACCTAGGACCTAATGAATTATTTTGATTTAGCTTTTTTTAGCATTAACCTGATTAAACACCAAATTATCTGAATCTTAAAACGCAAGAAAATAAAATAAATGAAATAAAAAAGGAGTCCCTACAAAAAGCATGAAATAAAAATTTAAAAAACCCCCGACACAAAAAAAAATGTTTAAACGTGAAACCCTATAAAAAGAAAAAATAACCTTTAAATTTGTTAACCCTCTTCCTTTTAAATTTAATGTAAACCCTCTCTTTAGTTTTCACGCAGAACGAAGTATGTTAGGTACCGTGCTGACGGGTACTTACATCTACAGAGTACGGTGTAGTATTGTTTGATACGACGCATGACAGTTTTCACAGATTTTATCTACACTGGCCTGCAAAAATAAGTATCACACTTTTAAAATTGTAATAACTTTTTAAGTACACAAGATATACTTTCGAAACAAAAAGGACTCAAAAAATAGTTTAACTTTGTCTATAGTTTCAAAGAAAGCTGATAAAAATTGCTTTATAACGTCTTTTTTTTATTTTAAATCTCTAACTTCTATAGTTTAGGAAAATTTAAATTTTAAAAGTGTACTACTTATTTTTGCAGGTCAGTGTATTTAGTTTCTATTTAGCAGATTTATTAGAATTCTGATCTGATACTGATGAGTCGTTGAAAGGAGTCGTTGTTTGTAAAAGGTGATAAATTCGTTGGTATTTAGTAGCAAGCGCTTCTGCCAAGTGTCCTTGGTTCGATTACTAGGTCGGGTAATTTTATAGATTTTTTCCGTCATTTTTTATACCACGAAGACTAAATGTGTGCCTGGCAAGGCAATATACTCTGCCTCATTACATGGTATTTAAACATAAATAGCGACAGCTAGCTAAGCTGTGGTATACTGCCCCTCCACTTCTGCCTAATCTTTGGAGAACAAAGCCGTGATAAAGTATTCAAGGATTTCTTTTTCATTTCCAGGTGCCACCTGCAAAGATGCAGCTACACTCGGATTTCCTGAGAAGATAATTCTTGGGTTATTATTTGGCCTTCGGAATCGTTCTCGTAACGTTAAAAAGCAAACACCTGAACGGGTTTGCTGTTCATCTCTTTCAGAATCCCCCGTCGTGATACGACGAGCTCGGGTAAAGACGACACTGATCATGAGATCATAACACACTCTATGAAACACCATTTAACGCATACAGTGTGAGATGACAGAGTGATCAAAATAATATGCAAACACCTGAACGGGTTGCTGTACATCTCTCTCAGAATCCCCCGTCGTGATACGACGCGCTCGGGTAAAGACGACACTGATCATGAGATCATAACACACTCTATGAAACACCATTTAACGCATAGAGTGTGAGATGACAGAGTGATCAAAATAATATGCAAACACCTGAACGGGTTGCTGTACATCTCTCTCAGAATCCCCCGTCGTGATACGACGCGCTCGGGTAAAGACGACACTGATCATGAGATCATAACACACTCTATGAAACACCATTTAAAGCATACAGTGTGATATGACAGAGTGATCAAAATAATATGCAAACACCTGAACGGGTTTGCTGTACATCTCTCTCAGAATCCCCCGTCGTGATACGACGAGCTCGGTTAAAGACGACACTGATCATGAGATTATAACACACTCTATGAAACACCATTTAAAGCATACAGTGTGATATGACAGAGTGATCAAAATAATATACGACGCTCTCGGGTAAAGACGACTCTGATCATGTAATCATAACACATTGTATACAGTGTGATATGACATCATCATCATCATAATATTCAAAACTTATATCCCATTTTTAAACCTAAAAATGTGATATAAGTACACGGACATAGAAATGTGGCCGGATTTTTTTGTTTTTGTTGACAAGAGTAGCTAAATAATAAACTTTCACAGACGCGGATCCAAAAGGAGGGGTACTGAAACCCCTCCCTCCAAAAATGACAAATGCTTTGTTTTGGAGCTCTTGGTCCTTCTGACTTGAGGCTTGGATACGCACCTGAACTCTTAAAATATGCCAATGTTAGATATAAGGTCGACGTAGGTTATAATCATCTTTTGTGGGTTCTCTTATATAATCATTAGACGTTCTCTTATATAATCATGAGACGTCCTCTTATATAATCATTATCTTATATAATCATAACATGTGGTGAAATATCTCTGGTGTATCAAAGGAATACTCGTAATTTTATGTATTATAGTTCTGTAAGGATTCTCTGGTGTAATTTAAGAAATTAGAGTAAGTTTTAAGAAAATAAACAATTAATATTTAAGTAAAAGATTTTCGTTTTATTTTAAAATTACCCCAACGAATAACCAATTAACCGGATGGATAACGCTCGAAGGGGGGTGATAAATGCATTCAGAGTGTTGGTAGCTCAGTATTTAAAATTCGTGAGTTCAAATTCGAATTCAGGCAGACATACATACCTTGTACAGTTCATTTCATTGCTACTTTTCTCAAAACGATGAAGGTAAACATCGTCAAGAACTAGCATATCCTACAAAAACAAAGACATGGACAACATAATATGGCCTCAGACCAAATAAAAAAGTTAAGACGGTACTCTGCAAACAGAGAAGTGAGGCCGGCTGCGTAAACATGTGTGCATTTATTGAGGCGTAGTTTAATTGTAGTTTGATGTAAATGTGTGCGTGTGAGCGTGTATGCACAGAGTGAGGCGTAGTTTTGCGCATGCCTCACTTTATTGTTCGCAGCGCTATGTCTTGGTTTTTTATTTGGTCTGAGAATATCATAATATGGTATCCGCCATCAGCCCCCTTCATCTCACGAGGAGGAGGCGCCCGTGTTCCAGCAGTGGAAACGTCACAGACTGGGTTATGCTGTCTATTTTACAGCGTTTCTGTATTCTGAGTTTACAGCAACCGTCTCAAGGCGATATTGACAAACGATCTTAACTCGTTCTAACATTAAAGACAGCCTCAAGTCACTTAAACTATTCAGTTCTAATCCTTATCGATTTTTATCTTTATATTTGTTTCGGGGTTTACCTGTGGACCCAGAGCATCATATACATATAACTGTGGACATAGGCTTACAACACCTTAACGAAGGTGGCATCCCTTTTCACTTCGAAGATAATTTCACAAGATAATTATAGTTCGCAGTTAGTGCTGCCCTTGAATGTGGTATATTAATTTATCAACGACTCTTGTATTGTGTTCATACTGGTGTAGTCTTGTTGAAGTGTAGCGTGTAGTGCCAATAGATCTGTTTTATCGACAGTATATCATGTTACAGTCGATAAAACAGAGTGATTGGCGTTACCAATCACTCTGTTTTATTGACACATGGTTCTTCTGGCGCTTGAATCACACTGTTGAGAGGTAGCTGGTGGAAAACATCTGTGAAATTGTCTATGTATAGTGGCACCAACCAAGAAACTTATATACTAACTGGAATGAGGACGGGCAACCCAAAACCGTTCCGAGCGAGAAAGCTTCAAGAGTGGATGTTGTCTCTTTCTAATAGGGTGTCCAATAATCATACTAACTCTTGAGACAGTTACAGAGTAGCTGTTATTTTATTATTTTATGATGATGACCTGCAACTCAATAGCATTCTAGGCGAAATAGCTTCAAGAGTGGATGTCAATAACTTTTTATGTTAACTTAAATGTATGTCTGTACCGTCCAGTCGTAAATTATCAATTTCGCAACCTGTCTTTTTTGACTTTTGTATTCGGGGATTCGAGGACTCCGTTAGTATTATATATTTTTTCAGACATAGAAAATCGCATATTCATACTATGACTGTTTATCTATAATGTTTTAGTAACATTCGCCAATATTTATTTTATATTCCGAAACCATTCATTTTCACTCGCAGCTCGCCTAATGGATTCTTTTGCTGGAGAAGCATGGAAAAATCCTTAGGGCTGGCATGGCACGGCACGGTGCGGCGGACTCTTTTCTTTTCAATATTTGTATTTAAAAAGCAAACTAGGTACTACCGACACCATGTGCGATGTCCGATGTTTCTAATTTATAAAATATACTTTTGATTACTATGTACCACAACGATGTTCGAAACTTCGAACTTACTTACTTAATTTATTTGGATATTTCCTGTTTGTCAATCTAAAACATTGGTAACCCTAGTCGTAATAAACAACCATAGTTAAAAAACTTCCCTGAAAAACGAAATTCCACATCCAGCATACCCTTACTACTACACCCCTTCACACAACACAATTTTACCATATTTAAAGCGGATTATTTGACTTAAATACAATAAAAAGTACTTAAATGACTTCAACGCGAAAATGTATCGGCCATATTGTTTACATCGGTGACAAGGCAAAACAGAGACACCATCCACCTTTGTCGGCTTCTCGCTCGGAACGATTATTTTTCCTTTCTATTGAATCCATTGTACAAATTTAAACTCTAAGCTTTTGAGATAGAGTTTTTTTTTATTTTTTTACCATTTTGTGTGTACTCATTCCAGTTAGTATGTAAGTTCCTTTGGCACCAACTTAGCTGTGCATCCGGACAAAATTAGAACTACAGCCGCCATTTTAAGAACGTCAAGCCGCTGTCAGTGTCCGCCAATCCGCGTTGCGGCTGTGACAAGTCAGTGATGCCACATTTGGAAAATTAAATCACCCACTATTAAATAAATTAATAAAAAAGAAGTCCAGTAGGAATGTGGCCGAGAAAAATGTTGGGAAATTGAGTGCACAAATGCCTCAATTGATTGCGATCATGTATAAACATTCAAAATGTATACTCACAAGGAGATGCGTATTTAGATGAACCTTTCATTATTCAATTACAGAGTGACTCAGAATCAGAAGATGACATATTGTAGGAATCAGCAGAATGCTCGGGAACTTCGGTTACGACCGGAATTCTCTTAGTGCGGCCGCTTGAACTCAGAAACCATGACCACAATTATTTTTACAAAAAATAAATATCACGGTGGGGAAAGCTTAGACTCCTTAGAGGAACACTGTCCACAATATTGGCGCCATCCGCCGCCATATTATCTTTCATTCTCTAGCCATCACATCGCCGTGCGATTAGGGTAGGGTATTTGAAATCACACACAGCACTTGACTCAAACTCCAAACGTTTATTTCTATTAAACCATTTAGGTACAGAAATATTTTAAATCTTATTACAGTTCTCATTTTCACAACTTAATATCGTTCACTTCAATAAACACTTATAATTACTTAGAATTTCAATTGTTTTGCTAATCCTAAGCTAACGAGACACGTCTGCCTACGCGCGTCCATCTTGAGTCGGCGGAAGTGACACGCCCACTCAGTACAGTGATTCATTACATCGTAAGTTCATTATAACTTACAAACAATACCAGAATACTTCACAATTTATTATTGTAATAATTAAACAATACTAATATTCACAAATGCAAAGGTGTTATTAAGTTTAAGCTAAATTACTCGCTTCATTACTTTTTACGATTTGTTTTTAAAACCATTTCCGGCAGATCGAAGGCAGGTCTAATTAATACTAAGAACAGGTCTTTCACTAACAAAGTGCTTTGTAAATAATCTTGTTACTACTAGATAAAAACTTAAGTATAATCAATTACTCTCTAAATTGTCACTTGAAGATCTAAGTACTAGTTAATACAAAAACCAATAGATGGCGCTTAACTCTTCAGTTAATCTATAACAATGTTTGTAATAATCGTACTGCCAAACAGAGATGGCAGGTTCATCAATACCATCATGGAATAGAACCATGAGTGTTATTAATTAGATTAAATCTTAGCAGATAGAGACTCTTGCGGCGACATAAATCAAAATTCTATTTTTTTTTCTATTATTCCGCACTTTTAGTTTTATTTATTCAATTAATCAAATTCATAGCTATACTCGTATTCTAATGATATTTAAAGACGGACTTGAAAGACTGCCTTATGTTTTACTTCCCTTTTTTTTGGTTAGTTTCTGAAATGGCAATACCAAAATCACCACTAGCGATGCCCTCAGGTGAACAGATAAGTTGGTGGCACTGTAAATTGTATTGAAAAAAAACCGGACCTAACCTAACCTAGTCGGACTCGCGCATGAGGTGTTCCGTACCATCGAGGTAGGGGAGCCCCCTTTAATTTTTATTAATTTTTATAATTAATCTGGGTTTTATAATTATTAATCAAAACGAGTCAAGCAAAGCGCTAGGGCACTACCTACCTTTTCTCGAAGTGCTTCGTCGTTTTTTTGAACCTTTATAACTTGGGTTTGGATTATACCAGATAAACAAAATTCTCGGTATATGTTGTCAATAGCGGATTTATTAAAAACGTATAAAGTTTTAATTGCATAGCTATATACTCTAAATATGTAGCTTGGCCGTTTCGTTACTACAAAAACTATTATTTATCAGAAAAGTAATGGATAAATTTTTCACCTTACGCCCATGTGAATGTAGCGAAATGGCCAAGCCACATATTTTGACTAAGGTGTAGAGTTTGTGAAGTTAGACCTTGTAGAGTAAGTAGGGCATGTAGTGTTAAAAGCTTGGGTCTACATGAGATCTGATAACTTTTTAACAGTGCGAGTCATATGGTCTCGTCTTGGCATGTTAAACATGAAAATGTTTTTGGTGGGTTTGTTATAGCGGCAACAGAAATACACATTGAGTGAAAATAATGACTATTAGGTACAACCCGCTGACAGACAAAAGGACAGACGGACGAACAGCGGAGGCTTAGTAATAGGGTCCCGTTGGTAAGCCTCAGGTCTAATTGACGACTGTGTAAGTCCAAGACTGTAAAACCTTTGCATACTTAAGATATGTTGTACACAGAAGCTGTTGGCGAACCTATAGTAATAAATAAATAAACATGGCAATGTTAGAATAATGCAGTACTATGATTTGTTAACTTCTTTTTTAAATACAAGTTAGATCCATCAAACCCGTCTCTACCGGGAACAAAGAATTGCATCACCTATAACATAATCTGTACGTGTGTACCTACCAAAACCCAAGTACCTACTCAATACAAACATTGAACGCCACGAGAATATAAATAAAGTTAGTGTTCAATAAGTTACCAGTGACCATGCATACTGGCAAAGCCTAAGCAAAAGTGGCATCCCCACAGATAGCTTGGGCAGTCGAGTGAAGTACGCAACTAGTGCTGCCCTCGTATTTTGTAGGTAGAACAAACGACTCGCGCTATGTTCACACTGGTGTAAAAAAAGTCCCAATTGTTATCGCTAGATGGCGTGAGTAGTGTCTTGCCAACAAGAAACTTATATACTAACTGGAATGAGGACGGGCAATCCAAAAACGTTCCGAGCAAGAAAGCTTCAAGAGTGGACGTTGTCTCTTTCTAATAGGGTGTCCAATAATCATACTAACTCTTGAGACAGTTACAGAGTAGCTGTTATTTTATTATTTAATGATGATGACCTGCAACTCAATAACATTGGCGAAATAGCTTCAAGAGTTGATGTCATTAACTTTTTATGTTAACTTAAATGTATGTCTGTACCGTCCAGTAGCAAATTATCAATTTTGCAACCTGTCTATCCAGACGACTTTTGTATTCGGGGATTCGAGAACTCCGTTAGTTTTATATATTTTTTCAGACACAGAAAATCGGATATTCATGCTATGACTGTTTATCTATAATGTTTTAGTAACATTCACCAATATTTATTTTATATATTCAGAAACCATTCATTTTCACTCGCAGCTCGCCCAATGAATTCTTTTGCTGGAGAAGCATGGAAAAATCCTGAGGACCGGCATGGCACGGCACGGTGCGGCGGGCTCTTTTCTTTTCAATATTTGTATTTAAAAAGCAAACTAGGTACTACCGACACCATGTGCGATGTCCGATGTTTCTAATTTATAAAATATACTTTTGATATATGTACGACTACGATGTTCGAAACTTCGAACTTACTTACTTAATTTATTTGAATATTTCCCGTTTTTCAATCTAAAACATTGGTAACCCTAGTCGTAATAAACAACCAAAGTTAAAAAACTTCCCTGAAAAACGAAATTCCACATCCAGCATACCCTTACTACTACACCCCTTCACACAACACAATTTTACCATATTTAAAGCGGATTATTTCACTTAAATACAATAAAAAGTACATAAATGACTTCAACGCGAAAATGTATCGGCCATATTGTTTACATCGGTGACAAGGCAAGACAGGGACACCATCCACCTTTGTCGGTTTCTCGCTCGGAACGTTTTATTTTTTTCCTCTCCATTGAATCCAATGTACAAATTTAAACTCTAAGCTTTTGAGATAGAGTTTATTTTTATTTTTTTAGCATTTTGTTCGTACTCATTCCAGTTGGTATATAATTTCCTTGCTTGCCAATCACTCTGTTTTACCTACCGTGAATAAGGGACACCGCATTTTTACCTACTACAGTGCTTTCACGTCTGACAGCGCAACTCTACAACAACCTTATCGTATAGAGAATACAGATCACTGTTAATTGACAGACTTGTCAGTGGCAGCAACCGAACAGCAACCTTAAAGTTACGAAAATAAAGATCACTGTCATCTGGACAGGGATGCCCAATCAGAAGTAAACTATCTGTAAAGGAATAGTAGAGCTTCATCTCTCTCAATTACATGCTAGTTTAACTGTACATAGCTACTCTTATTATGGATGTTTCTACAAAATCTACTAAGACTAGCACTACACACTGCACACTGCGGAGTTTCGACCGATATCTGGCACCTGCGCGCTGCATGAGGTCGGTGGGCGTTGCACCACCCCATCGTGCACCGCCCGGCGCCGCACGCCGCAGTGCCGCACTGCGCCTCCGACCTCCGAACTGAGCGCCACGATTTACCAACCAGTCCTGACTTCCGTGAACAGCTTGGTGATTTAAGAAGGTAGGTGTCTTCCTTTAGTCTAACCTTCATATTAGAGCTGAAAAAGTGTTTTACAGTAAATTAATCAGTGTTTTTAGTTGATCTTCACTGCAAATTATTAGGCCCCACACACCTCTGAACCTTCGTTTTTTGGTGGAAGTTATTGTTTTAAATCATCAGCTATCATTTTCAGAAAAAAAAACAATTGGATTTTTTTATATCGAAATATATTTTAGTTTAGTCCAAAATTTTAACAGCCCCTTCCCCCTGCTGAGTGTCAACTCTTCTAATGCCTTTATTTCTTCTTCAGGAGATACCAGCGCTTCCTCGCTTCGCCGCCGCTGCTGCGTGGCGTGCGGAGCGGGGATAGCTGCTACTTCGCGTCACCGGAACTCCAGAATGATTGTAAGTAGTTATGTTTTATTTGGTTCTTTTATTCCAGTATCAACTCCAAGTGTAACACAGAACAAGGCCTATAACTGATCGGGGCTACGGGACTGTTCGAAAGAGATACCGAGGCCCCGAAACACAAAGGGCGATGAAGGAACATGGATGGGTTTTAGTCAGTAAAAGTCTGACACCCCCTCCTGCTCCGCACAGAGCGGGAGGAGTTATTTGTTGATTTCCCATCCGAAAAAAAAAGGCCTATTACTGATGTGGTTGTACCGGCACTGAACCAACAGTTATTGTGCTGCATCAAGTGTTTTCTTCAATAGGTTACGTAAGTACAACTGTCTTCACAGGTACCGGCAGACTTCCCCAGTTCACTCATACGAAATGTCGCGTACTCCGCACATAAATGTGTAAAATCTATAGGAGCACTTTGACCTCCAATTGTATGGTAAGTTATGAGCGGCAGATGAAAAAAAAAGAACCTATGATAGCAGATTGAAGGTTTTTGCAAATGAGACGCGGAAAAAGAGTTTTTAAACGCGACAAAGCGATTTTTTAAGATCATAGTAGTTTAAAAGTAGCAAGACCTACTATTAACCTAGGATTCGACCTAGGAATTGTACCCATACAATTCCTAGGCCAGCAACGTTTTATTGAGTATTTCCTTCAAGAATTTCTCAGTGGCAGTCCAAGTCTGGATCTGTGCCCGGTCGCTGGCAATAGGCCCGCCCCCATTTCATGCAAGTTTAACTTACTTTCCGACCGTTACTTTAACTTTTCTTTCTCCTTTTCTAGATCCCTGCGAAGATGCAGCTGCACGGGCACAACATCTCCGGCTAACTTAGCTCGTCATAATCAGCTTTCATAGATTATTTATATCTAGAAAATAAGTAACCTGTGAAAGCTGATTTTCTTAAAAGCGTCTATTCAGACAACTCAGGGGCTATCATTTGTAAGTGTTATACCCGGAAATTCTTTCGGGCTAAAACTCCTATGACATAATTACACCAGTTGGTCGACAGGAACGTTTTTGCAACGTTTATAAAGCAATCACCTAAACGGGTTTGTTGTTCATCTTTCTTTACAATCCCCCGTCGTATATGACGACACGCTTGGGTACTGACGACACTGATTGCAACATTGCATAATGTGATCAAAATGCATTAATATGCAAAACTCATATCTAATTTTTAAGACCCAAAAATGAGATATACACACGAATATGGAGATGTCACTAGATCTCACATGAGTGTCTATGAGAATAGATAACTATCAAAGGCGCGGATCTAAGGGGAGGGGTTCTGAATACCCCCTCCCTCCAAATCAACAAATGCTTTGTTTTGGAGCTCTTGATCCCTGTGACTTGAGACTTGGATGCGCGCCTGAACTTCATAGTAGCTATGTCGATTGGTATATACGAGTATGATATTTACTGGTATTTAGTGGGTTATCTTATTTAATGCTGATTAATATTTGACTAAATCTGATTACATGTGGTAAAATATCTCTGGGGTATCTGAGGAATCATTACCTATGTAAAATGGGGTTATATTAGTGTGGTTATATGGTATCAGTGGTTATATGTTATCGGTGGTCCGTGGTTTTGAGAAACCAGGGTATATTAGTTTTAAGAAAATAAACAAAAAAAATATGTAACAGTTTATCGTTTTATTTTTAAAACTTCCACACGAATGGCCAATTAAGGGGATGGATAACGCTTGAAGGGAGTATTTGTAAGTCGTGAGTCCGAATTCGAACTGAACTCTGGCAGACATGCTCTATACTTTGTACAGAGCATTCATTCATTGCTACTGTTCCCAAAACGATGAAGGTAAACATCGTCAGGATCACGAAGCACATCCTACTAAAAACTAAAAAGATGGACAACAGAATATGGCATATATAATGCTATCCGCCATCAGCCCCCTTCATCTCACGAGAAGGAGGCGCCCGTGACCCAGCAGTGGAAACGTGACAGAATGATTATGTTGTCTATTTTTACAGCAACCGAGCCATGGTAATATTGACAAACGCCACTAAAGACAGCCGTCTTTAGTGTCAGTACTAGATGATCGTTCAAGTAACTTAGGACCGAAACTCTTGTGTCGGGCTTTGTGGTCCTTAGAGTCTTGAGAGTTGAGACTGTCCACATTTTGTGTGCCATTACCAGTGGACGGGATCAGATAAGCTCGATATGCTCTGGACACCTCCCTGGAGACCCAGAGCCCCAGAGGGCCTGGACATAGTGCATTCTAGTAGCAAAAATGAGAGAGAAGTACCATAAATGTCCTATATTTTAGGTGTCCTGGTTTGTGTAAAACACCCTTCACGAAGCCGATAGGCATTTGTCCTTGTTTTTGGGCCAGTAGGGATATTACGTATCTCTGTTGACAGCTCGAAATGATAGTAACTGGGCTCAGTGTCCATCAATTAACTGTCAATAGGTTGGTTTCGTATTATGTATGACCCTGTTAGTCACCGTTAAGTGATATCCACTCAGTGTGATAGTAGATATAAGATAGTAGTAATAACAACATTATGACATTCACGGTTGTCATCAAAGTTCGGTGTACAACCGAAGCTTGATAGTCACTAGATATCAGAAAGATACGTAATAGCCCTGCTGGACTTTTTAGATAATTATTATGTATTTGTTTATTTATTCAAAGTTCATGTACAATAGTGATACGTAGGCGGACTTCATACCACAAGGCATTCTCTACCAGTCAACCTATTTTCGGTGAGATGGATGTCAAAAAATACATTTTTACGACTTTTTCTTGAAATTCAAGTTTTAATTGATATATATCTTTACTTTTAATACCTTCACGACCCCTTTTTTTTTCGGATGGGAAATCATCAAATGACTTCTCCCGCTCTGGGCGGAGCAGGAGGGAGTGTCAGACTTTTACTGACTAAAACCCATCCATCTTCCTTCCTCGCCCTTTGTGTTCCGGGGCCACGGTATCTCTTTCGAATAGTCCCGCAGCCCCGGCAGGCTTCGGCCCTTGCGGACCTCTTCCCTATTGCTGACTCTCTTTGAGGCGCGCGTGGAACACGAACGCGCCGTCGACACAGCCTGTCGTCATGAGACGTACGGACGGCGAGCTGGCCCATAGCTCCGTTTACATCCTGTATATAGATTGACCGTGGCGTGAGAAGTGTCTGGCCAACTTTCTTTTAGTGTCCATCGCCACAACCACACACACACCAGTCT
Organism: Xestia rhomboidea; assembly: GCA_963853795.1. Lineage (NCBI taxonomy): Eukaryota > Metazoa > Arthropoda > Insecta > Lepidoptera > Noctuidae > Xestia > Xestia rhomboidea. The sequence goes on from OY970778.1 coordinate 11,392,042, forward strand.
GTAGGCGTAGACTTATTGCTCTGTTTTATCGACTACAAATAAATATGGCTTTCAAGACTTCGTCTCTATCACTCATTCATACCCATTCAACGGTTTTGTCTCCTTCTAAATTATCGATAAAATGGCACGCTGGACTCATGTTTCATATTCTTCAATTTGGACACAGCAAAACGAATTAGAGATGGATTATGGGATTAAGTCCTCCAAAGTTCAAAGGAAGCGTCAAGTTAAAATTCATCATTTTTGCAAATCTTGCTGCACCTGATTGATGATTATTATCGCAGCAGTGTGTAGCTTCGTAGCCGTCCTAATACATTATGTACTAAAAACAGATATCGCAATAACGCACGCCATATTATCGACCGATAATAACGCGCCTGTGTGGTAGAGCCTTTATATTTTATTTTTAACTCCCATGTAGTAGGGGGCGAACTTATAGCCATCAACCGGGCACAAATCAAGACTTCGTGGCTGCTATACTCAGAATTTCCGACCCGATATATTATGATTGCTATATAATTGATATTTTTTGCTCATTGTTTGACTGCGTAGTATCAATACAGGGTCTTAAAGTAGTCGCGTGCCATAGCTTAGGTGGGGTCAGTATCGATAAAGGTACCCGAAAAAAATAATAAAAAAATATAAATAATTTTAATTCTAAACGATTGCTATTTTAAGTTAGTAGGTATTAAATTAGGTTGATGTTTCAATATTTTTATTTGTTTTAATTTTTTTTTAGGAAATATATATTTTTATTTATTTTTTATGGGTTCCTTTATCGATACTGAACTCACCCCTAAGCTATGGCACGCGACTACTTTAACACCCTGTATACATTCTAATAGGTGTAGCGAAACATAGGCAGTCGTTCCATGTTAAATACTGGTAATATGCTGCACCGATTTTTTTTTTTTTTTAGGATGGGAAATCATCAAATGACTTCTCCCGCTCTGGGCGGAGCAGGAGGGAGTGTCAGACTTTTACTGACTAAAACCCATCCATGTTCCTTCCTCGCCCTTTGTGTTCCGGGGCCACGGTATCTCTTTCGAATAGTCCCGCAGCCCCGGAATATGCTGCACCGATTAGACTGGAAGCCGACCCCAGCATAGTTGGGAAAAGGCAGGAACAAACAGGATAGTTATTTCGTTCCTCACGAGAAGTGACACCTAACATAGATGATTATTACGATCGGATAGCAGCTTACCTTATTTTTTTGTAATTGTTATTTTTTGAAAAAAAGAAACACGAAATATTAAATTTAGTATATGGTTAATTAAATTTAGCAATTAAGTTTTCGACCTAAAATTAACCGTGTTTATAGGGCTTGGAAGATTTTAATATGAAGCGTGGCCGAATGGACTTAAACTTTGATAGCTCATATCTCGAAAACGTGACACTTTAGAACATTCTGTTTCGTACAAAACTTGTTTGTATTGATACCAGCTATCGATTTATATCGGATAGGATTTTTGCGTGGCCGCTACTTTAAAAAAAATCAAAAACGCGGAAATTAATCTGGCCAAAAAAATTAACCCCTTTATTTATTCAAGTTTTTTTTACACCCATTGCCATTTATCACATTATGCATTTGGTACAAATAGATAATTTTTTACCTATCAGCATAAATTTTCACTGCGTAGTACTTTTAAAACCCTATAGTTGTCACTCCTTCAGATAGAGAGGAGGCCTCTATCTCAGCAGCACGAACATGCTCTAAGAGGGCTGATCAAGTTAATGTACTGCCACTAGAAAACAAGCTACTCGTTACTTAAATAAGATACATAATATGATCTGGGATAAATCAATCCGTAGAATAAGAGTTCTTTCAACACAACTTGATACACATTACTGCCCAAGAAGTAGACACAATAGTTGTACAATCACCCTAAACCATTATGTGGCTGATGGGAAGGGTCCGTATCGAGTCTATAACTATGATAAAAAGTATGTACTTCGTATGACGGGTTTAAGAGTACCCTTAACGGAGCCAAAAGGAACTGGTTCTCCACGTCATTTCGAATTTTCCAAGATCGATCAATCGATCGATCCGTGCCTCGGCTGTCATTTGTAGATCTTTGACAGTCGTTACCTATGTAGTCAGAGGCCCAAAAAGTCTGACAACCAGTCTTACCAAGGGGTATCGTATTACCCGGTAATAACTGGGTTGTGGAGGTTAGATAGGCAGTCGCTCTATGTAAAATACTTGTATTCAGCTGCATCCGGTTAGACTGGAAGCCGACCCCAACATAGTTGAGAAAAGGCTAGGCAGATCAATCGATCGATCGATCGATTTTTCCGCCGTTTTCTCGTGGTCCTACTATTTTGTCTTACTAGTAGGACCACGACTGAGACCAGATTCTGTTCGTCCTACTATGACATATAAGAGCTGTAGCAATTTATTTATCCAACCTGTATATAATTAATACTTTTGACACTAGTAATAAAAGAAAGAAAAAATAACGGTAATTTGTAACAAACTAAAAATATGCTCCTATTTCTAACACAGGCTTATATGCTTAAAAGGAGGCTCCAATCACTAGTTTTTAATATGTACCTGTTAAAACAATAAACCATTTTTCATTTTTTTTTCATTCCCCGTAAAGCCCTATTAAAAAGTAACTAGCTAGCCCTGCGCTGTCCCACTCCTAGCCAAAGGTCTCTCTCCACACCTTCCATTTCTCGCCAACCCCTGCGTTCTCCTTCCATTTTTGACGTATAACCTGTTCATCTTACACAGTTTAGCGGCATGCGGCAGACATGTCCTGTCCAGTCTCATTTGAGTGAAAAGGGGAATAAATTCAAATAAAACAAAGGAATAATATTTACATTTTTTATTTTTATCCTAATATAATTATATCATGTGTCACTATAAAATATTATTAGATTATTCAGTATATACACCAGAGATACCTATTAGCTTACTTAACAACTACTGGCCCGCACCCAAGTTTCGGGTCACTGAGGACCAAGAACTCCAAAACGAAGCATTTGTTTGTTTTGGAGGGAGAGGGTACTCAGAACCCCTCCCCTTGGATCCACGCCGTATGATAATTACTTATCTACTTGTATGTAGGTACAAATACATAGATAACTATCATCAAATAAAACGTAGCACTTGTCAAATAATTTTCATGAAATTACATACCTATCCAGTTCGGTTCAATTTACATGTCCGTGTGAATATCTCATTTAGAAAATGAGATATGTTTTCTGCATTTGAATGCATACTGATCACATCGTTGATGTAGTATGATGTTGCAATCAGTGTCGTCTTTACCCGTGCGCGTCGTGACTTACGACGGGGGAATCTGAGGAAGATAAACAGCAAGCAAACCGTCCAATTGTTTGCTTTTAAACGTTACAAGAACGATTCCTAAGCCAAGTGGGGAGTAACTTCTCCAAATATGATGAATACATTTGGAAAATTGGTAGTTAAACCCCAGCATTTTGTCACACCAAATCGGGGAATAAGCCCGAAGTGATGAAATGAGTGAGTTCACTTCAATGTTCACTGCCATATCGACAGTGGAAAAACAGAGTAACGTAAAGGACATTGAACTGCTACTGGATTTTTAATCCATTAACAATCAAGTCACTTACGGTATTTCAAATTTCCACTGTCGATATTTCTCACATGATAGCACATGGACCTCAGGAACCAGCTTCCACAGATTACCTATTTTGATTCAAAATAAATAATCTGTGAAAGCTGGCCCTGAACGCGTTACGTTAGGTTTAGTCTATCCGCTGGAGATGTTGAGACATCAAGGGGAAAGAAGCTGCGTCTTCACAGCTTGATGACGGCGTATGAAGACCCGGGACCTGTAAGGACAAAAAATACTTTAGAACATTGAAAATAAGTCCAAGAAAAGTAGCGGGAAATCGAAAGAGATTCCATGACTTGACTGTGAATTTTCCAATGATAAACTTGTTATAATAGTATCGGAGTATAACATTAAACCGGTGTGGCGATATTCATATAAAACACTACCTAAGAACCTCACTCCTGACGTCACGCAAAATTTACTTTACGCAAGCAGACATATCCACAAAATAAGCATCATCATCATCCACGTCCACTGCTGGGCCTGCCCCAAGTGTCGCCGCATTGACCGGTCCCGTGCGTCTCGCGCAATAACATAGTAACATCAATAGCCTCACAATTACAGTCAAATAGCTCACTAGATACAATATCACTCGTCCGAGGGAGGCACTAGCACGACCATGTGGTCTAAAAATGTTTGAATTGAGGATACAATTACTATCCTATATATATATTTTTTTTATTTGTTTTATATATTACAATCTAGCATAATAAGGCTAATAAGCAATTTTAATCTAACTTAATTTGCTAAAAGTAAAATTATATCTAAGAGCACGTCCATTGCGTTCACTTAGCGTCTATTAAGGCGAAGTCACTTTGTTCTTGTGTCCATATAAATAGCTAGCTACTATATTACACTCGCGGTAAAGACACAATTATATTATTACACTACACTAACTCAGAAGGTTTAGTCCTTTTGAGCCTTCTTACTATGTCCGTGTTCCTAATGAATTACCTATTAGTTAACTATCCTATATGAAATAGTAATGTTTTTGCGCCAACCACATTGCAATCAGTATCACCCAGATATTATTACGAAGATGGGCTACTTTCCACCCTGTTGCAGAAGTGTGACCCTGATCCTCGATCCTCATACCTCTAACGCCCGTTTTCTATAACTTACTTACGTATAACTGTCAGTTAATATGCCACGTCTCGATCGGTGTTTCTATAAACAAAATTAGCTTGAAATATCCTATCACGTCACCTACCTGTCACTTTATTCATAGAAAAATCAATGAAAGCTTTTCTGTGACGTTTTGTTTCTATCCGTCCGTAAGCTAAATGTCAAACAGACAGAGATAGCGGCCTACCGATACCTGTCAGTAAGTTATTGAAAATGGCCGTAAGTCAGCTGGTTTCCAGTTTAGTATAGGACCAACTTCTCACCCAAGAGTATCCATTGTAAACACTTTTTAGATAGGACAGCATCTGTCTAGCTTTTTCCCAACTATGTTGGGGTCGGCTTCCAGTCTAACCGGATGCAGCTGAATATCAATATTTTACATGGAGGTCGCTCCTCCGTGCCTCGTCATACAGGCAGTCGTGCCTATATGACGAGGCACGGAGGAAACTCGGTATGTAATAGGTAGTCACCCATCCACAGACCAACCTAGACAAGGGCGGTTTAACCTGAAGATTGATCCGAGCAGCTGTTTTATTTAGCCACGAGCTCCCCCTTTGATAGTTAACATAAAATAAACAAAACATCAAATTTTGCAAAGGTTCTGAATATTTTGTTTATAAAAAAGGACTAATAATGAGAAACTACGATCACTAAACGAAATCATCATTAGTACAGTCAACCACACCTTTGCCCTTTTATCGAAGTCAATCACGCAATCACTCACGATTGGGCGTACAGATATGGGAGATAAAAATAAATTGGATACAAATAAATAAATAGGTACATACCTAAGTGGTGGTCTGCGTCCCTGTGGCGACTCAAAGAAGATCTTCACAAATGGCCGACAAACAGCTCACTGGAATCACGAAAAATACATAAATTAATACTTAGTTAAATTTAGAACCAACACAAAGAGAGATAATAGAAAAGAAATGAAAACAAGACAAAGAGAATCTCGACACTTCACTTCACCAATATAGACCGGGAAAATACCAAATATAATTGTTAACTTCGTTTACGGAAATACAAGAATAGACCCCTACTAAGTGGAACTTAGCTATAAATGGCGACACGTGGGTGGCGACAATGGATACACCACTGCCTAAACCAGTCACGATGTTACGTAGTTCTTATCTTCAACACTTAATGAGTGATAATATTAAATACACAAGCACTTCCTATCACTCACCTTAATAAATCAATTAACCATAAGCCGAAGGTCTGAATCGTGGCACCTCGGACCAAGGCTGAGGGCACACTGAATGCACCTCAATCGCCAACGCCTTTACCCTGCCCCGCGCGGAACCTTGGAACCCAATCAATAATTTCGTCTGGCTGTATAAAGACCGTCGCACACCAAGCGACTGTCGCGATCGTTGCCCACAGTTCGGAGGCTAGGCTTGCTGCCACAAGCAAGCTTGCCTAAGACGACCCGAATGGCGCAGCGGTAGTGAGGCCACCTTACGTTCTTAGGGTCCCGGGTTCGAATCCCGGTTGGAGCAAATGTTTGTGTGAGGAGCATGGACATTTGTTTCCGAGTCATGGATGTTTATATGTATAATAAGTACGTATTTACAAACAAAAAGTATCTATGTAGTATATCAACTATCTGGTGTCCACGACACAAGCCTCGTTGCTTAGTGTGGCACTAGATGGCGCTGTGTGTTAATTTCCAGCGATATTTATTATTATTATTATTATGCTTAAGCCATCTAAGGGCTATTTAGAAATGAATATTTTACCCCCCTTTCACCTCCCGTGTAAGGGAGGTAAAAAAAGTGAGACGCGAATGCCGCTCGGCTCCGTTCCGCAATGGCATAAAACTCTTTGATAAATTGAACCAAATAAATTTGACAGATTTGTAGCGGACAGTGCAAAAAGTACTACAGCAACATAGCACAAAAGTACTCGACTGCCCTGTTGGTCTCGTGGTCGCAAAGCGCGACTGCAGAGCGTGGGGTCCTGGGTTCGATTCCCTGGTCGGGCAAAAATTTGAACTATATAATATCTCCCGCGCCGATGGCTAATCTCCGCTAAGATTGGCCGACGTGGCCGAAAACGGTCAGGAGGACTATAACAAAGAGTACTACAGCGCGCAGCGCCATCTATGCTACAAAAGAAGAACTAATATCTAAATTCTTTATCGCACTAGATAGTTTGAGTCCACTTTGGTTCAGCTTAGCCTTGCTTTGTCGGATGGGAAATCATCAAATGACCCCTCCCACTCTGGGCGGAGCAGAAGGGAGTGTCAGACTTTTACTGACTAAAACTCATCTCATTGCCCTTTGTGTTCCAGGGCCGTGGTATCTCTTTCGAACAGTCCCGCAGCCCCGGCAGGCATCGGCACTTGCGGACCCCTTCCTTTTGCTGACATCTCTTTGAGGCGCGCGTGGAACACGAACGCGCCGTCGACACGGCCTGTCGTCATAAGACGGACGGACAGCGAAGTAGTCCATAGCTCACCGTCCACAGGCCCGCGCCTACGGTGGCCTGGGGCCAGGTCTAGGCTATCGGTTGTGGAAAGAGTGTCAAGTTATATCTCAACTCCTTTACATGGATGACCTGAAACTCTTTGCCCCCAACGATTTGCAACTGATGGAGCTACTGAAGGTAAATGAAACTTTCAGTAGCGCCATCAGGATGGAATTTGGTGTGGACAAATGTGCGGTCATGCATGTGCTCTCGGATTCCATAAATCTTAGATTCCTCTTAGCAATCGAAACATGTAAGTATTTGGGTATGTCGGAGCGCTGGGAATCAATGTTGGGCTGATATGAAGCAATCGTTGAAGGAGCGCTTCTTTGGCCGCCTGAAAAAAGTAATTAATAGTCTTTTATCAGGTGGAAATAAAGTGCGCGCCTTCAACGGTTGCCGGTGTGGTCATGCCGGTTTTGATGTACTATTTCGGCATACTCAAATGGACTCAAAAGAACTAGACGCCCTGGATACGAAGGTCTGTAAATTGTTGACGGCATATCGAATGCATCACCCGAGTTCTTCGTTTTTTTTTGTTAGCCTGTGCTGTCCCACGGCTGGGCAAAGACCTCCCCCAATTCCTTCCATTTGCTCGTTTCCCGTGAGACTGTATATCCCACGGAAGTGTGGGTGGGGGTCAAGGCTTTTTTAACACTAAGATTCTTCACAATCGCGAGATATGCAGTCTCGGGGAATATTTCCTAGAAGCCGACGTGGGGATGCATCATGATGTGGTCACGATGGATAAGGGCCTCACCCCGCTCTCCTTGGCTAAATAGAACTGGCGCAAACCCCCAGTGCTTGACGCTAGCGTCCGCTGGGAGGTATGGTGGAGTAAGGAGCTTCACGGACGCTTTTTCCGGTCCCTGCATGGGCCCGATGCAGGGACCGAAAAAAGACACAACCTTGTAGCCATGTTGGACTTCCAGGTAATGAGGAGTCTGACAGACTAACCAAATATGACAATTCTTTCAGGAACAAAAACATGAGATAAACATGGTGTAAACCACCTCATCACGAAGCCGTCAACCAAGCATTCCGTACATCAAACTAAGTAACTTTACGCAAAAAATATTGCTGGGAAACGACTTTTTTTTTGGAGTGAAAAATCACGTTTTACTGTAAAACTCAATGTAACGAACTCAAAACATTGTGCTGATGCATGGATTGAATACTACGGAGGTCGTGGAGGTGTTTAAAGTAAAAGCCTTACATTAAAAACTTGTATTTAAAGAAAAAGTTGTCTAAAAGTTTGAACTTTGACCCCCAATATCTCCGTAACTAGAAGGTTCCCAGGTATTGTGCAGAACAAAAAAATGATCGCAATGACGAGGAGAACAAGTGCCTTTCGGCTTCGTTAAGAGGTGTTTTACACCCTTTATTACCTCTAAAGCAACAAATATCTTACATACTTTTTTTTAAGCTAAATTAGTTTAGGAAGAGTAATAAGGTTGGGAGTGGTAAGTTTAGTGGATAAGTTTGGGAAGTAAGTTAATATTTGTAAAAGTAAGATGGCATTGACATCGTCGCAATTGTGAACAAAAATCCCTTAAATACAGAAGATTAAAAAAAAACCTTCTGGAATCGGAAGTGCCGTACTATAGGTATGCGCCCGACCCAGTTCTCAATAAGGCGGTATCACATTGTACTTCGATCAATCCATCATCACTGACAGGACTATAATTGTAGCCAATAGGCCTGATTTTATAGTGGTGGTGGATCAATCAGAGCGGCGCGCAATGATTGTTGACACAACGGTCCCGCATGACGGGAACCTCGTGAAAGCTGTGAAAGAAAAACAAATCAAGTATCTTGACTTGGCTCGCAAGGTTGTAGACATGTGGGATGTGGATTCAGCGATCATAGTGCCGATAGTCGTATCAGCCCATGGCTTAATTGCCAATCAATACCTGAGGAGGCTCTCGTTAGGCAGCTGGATCAAGGGCTTGATTCAGAAAGCGGTACTCCTGGACACGGTTCGTATTGTTAGGAGGTTCCTCTCTCTGGAGCCCTGACCGTCGGTAGCTTAGCTAAAAAAATAAAGTCATCCGCAGCTTAGGTCCGTCGGAGAATCCTCTCTTTTCCATGGTCAATGACGAACTTTACACCCTTCCCTTCAGACCCCTTGAGATTTAAGTGTAAACTTGATTTATACGAAAAAAAACCTTATAACTCATCGAATTCAAAAAAGCCGTATTTCTGTCAGATTTCTATCCATGTATTTTGTTTCGGGAACCTCCACAAGAAAATCGATATCACTTGGGCAACACAATTTCCAATTTATTTCGCCGTATCGTTCCATTGTGGGACTATTGGGATTTTTTCTCCCAATAGTTCCATGGAACTAGAATACTTTTTCACCTAATTTCTATTAAGTTAACCATTAGTTCTATTAAGTACATCATCTGCCTAGCCTTTTCCCAACTATGTTGGGGTCGGCTTCCAGTCTAACCGGATGCAGATGAATATCTACAAATGACAGCCGGGACAAACGGCTTAACGTGCTTTCCGAGGCACAGAGGAAACTCGGTATGCAATGGGTGGTCACCCATCCACAGACCAACCTAGGCAATCAATCAAATCTTAATCTAAAGATCGACCCGAGCGGCTGTTATTATTAAGCCACGAGCTCCTCGAGTTCCATTAAGTACAGTTGAATGAATTTTAAATATGGTAAGAACAATAATCTCAACTATTTACCTACGTGCAATATGTGAACTAGCTTTTTATTTCCTTTATTTAATTCTTAACAAATTAATTACATTTTTAAATATTTATTACAAAAAAAAAAAAAACATTTAATAAAATATAAAAAATTGTAGCCCACCGGTATCGGGAACAGGGTCCAAGCTACCGGCGGTCAGGGCTCCAGAGAGAGGAAGCTCCAAACAATACGGGCCATGTCCAGGAGTCCCACTTTCTGAATCAAGCCCTTGATCCAGCTGCCTAACGAGAGCCTCCTCAGGTATTGATCGAGGCTCTTCTACATTCATACTCAAAATTTTCGTCACTACATTTTCTTCATTCCTCCGCATCACAACATGTCAGGCACAAAGCCGTCAACCAAGCATTCTGTACATGAAACTATGTAACGTTACGCAAAAAATATTGCTGTGAAACGACTTTTTTTTTGGGGTCAAAATCATATTTTGTGGTAAAACTCAATGTAACGCACTCAAAACATGGTGCTGATGGATGGATTAAATAATACGGGGGTCATGGAGGTGTTTAAAGTAACAATCTAACATTAAAAACTTGTACTAAAAAAAACTTGGAACTTTGACCCCCAATATCTCCGTAACTAGAAGGTTCCCCAGGTACGGTGTAGAACAAAAAAATAATCGCAATGACGGGGAGAACAAGTGCTTTTCGGCTTCGTTAAGAGGTTTTTTACACCCTTTATAATGCACCTGTCTGGGTACAAAACCACGGCCTTTAAGTTGAGGCCATAACAACCTGACCACCAGTCAAAATTCAGAGCGAGATAAAAATGGTTGCGTTAAAAATTGATCATGTAACGAGGGCTAAAAGTGGCGACTGATGGCCGCCACTCCGTCTGGCCTAGACTAGTCGCTCAGTACGCGACAACGCTTAGCAATATGATGTACCTATGCGCGCTACGCACGGCTAGATAGATATGATTCGTGTCACCCCTAAATCTTCTGTTTTGTTTCATGACAGGTCTCTCAATCTATACTAGACCAATATTTTAAAAAGGTAAAAAAAAATTGTATGTAGGGGGTAATCTCCAGAACGAATAATCCAATTCTAGAAATTCTTTCACTCGTAGAAAGCTACAATATTCGTAGGTCCTAGCTATAAATTATATTTATATCATTCATTTTATATCACAGCTTTTACAATTATTGCGGACAATGTCGCGGGCCAAGTCTTAGTTTCCTAATAAATAACTCAGGTTTATTGTTAGTCTGTGTAATATAATATTAATGATGATCAAAAATCTGGGACTAAAAAACACGATATCGTCTCTCGTTTTTTTTATTAGTCGACTGAAAAATCTCTAACTGTATTCCTTATGTTGGTTTCCGACTCATCATCTGCATAGGCTTTTCCTAACTATGTTGGGGTCGGCTTCCAGTCTCACCGGATGCAGCTAAATACCAGTATTTTACATGGAGCGACTGCCTATCTGACCTCCACAACCCAGTTAGTACCGGGTAATACGATACACCTAGGTAAGACTGGTTGTCAGACATTTTGGGCCACTGACTTATATTGTCAAAGATCTACAAATGACAGCCGGGACCAACGACTTAACGTGCTTTCCGAGGAATAGAGGAAACTTGGCATGTAATGGGTGGTCACCCATCCACAGACCAACCTAGGCTTGGTTTCCGACTATTAAACTTAATAATACATCACGCTATGTTGTTAATTTATTTTAATTAGTCAAGAGCTGCAGCAGCCTACACAAGTGGGACCCACTTACAAAGCGTTTATTATTACTACAACGACATTCAATAGACAACTTTTCAAAAGGTCGTTTTCGCCGAGCGAAAGTCGCTTTTTCTAGGCGCTCTGTACTACCCGAGTCGAATATATAATACAATACAATACAATCTGCAAAAAAAAAAAAAAAAAAAAAAAAAAAAAAAAAAAAAAAAAAAAAAAAAAAAAAAAAAAAACTTTATTATAAGGAGGTCAGCTAAGTAGATGGTAACTACTAGATGGACACAGAAATAATAATAATTAATATTGCCGCCGTCATTTACGCATTAACGTACGTAGGTTAGCATAAACTGCCATGATTTGAAGGGTAGGGGTGCGGTAATTAGGTATAGACACATGAAATATACATTTTTATATGTATATCAGCTTTGTCTGGGATGGGGCTGCGTATCAGGTATAGCAGAATAATATTTATAATTATTATCAATACACAGTGATTATTCGTCGTTTTAGGGAAGCCCGCTATGCACATTGCTATGTTTTTAGAAGCGTCTCTACAAAGACTTTCCGTAACTAAAATATTTTAGGTCATAGTTAGAGGTTAACGTGGTTTAGTAGAATGAACTATAGTACTCCTCATAACGTGTTGATCAATACCAGAGATCGGTGAGAATTTTAATGTATAGGAAGGTTGTATTATCCATATTATGTCACTTACTTCCTCGATATGTAGTTACTTATCTAAATATATGTATAAAAGAAGAAACTGGCTGACCGACTGACTGACTCACATATCAACGCACAGCCCAAACCGATGGGTCTACAGATTCCAAATTAGGCAAGTAGGTTCCTTATGTGGTCTAGGGGTGCACTAAGAAAGGATTTTCCAAAATTCATCCCCTAAGGGGGTGAAACGGGAGTCGAAAGTTTGTATGGGGAAACAAGATTAGTTACACTGTTAGATTTAAAACTTCACAGGAGTATACCTATCGATAAATGAGTTAACATTTGTGTTTCAGGTTTTTTCAGAATTCAACCCCTAAAGGGGGAAATGGAGTAACAAAGTCTGAAAATCAACATGGGTATTGTTTGTATGGTGTATCGGGTCGGGTGTATTACGAAAACAACGATTTTAAGATTTAATGTGGCGGACCTGAAAAAACATCATCCCCTGTTGGGGTGCGATGGGGTTGATATGTCTAAAAATCAATATGGGTGTCGATACCAAGATTATCAGGGGTGCTGATTACGAGTATGGCATTTATTTTGAGATCCTGAGGATGGCGGATTCGACTTCTATACAGCTTAGGGTTATTGTTGATTTATTGTGATGATTGTGATTACGATGATAATTATTGTGATAATGATGATTGTGATAACGATGATGATGATTGTGATAATAATGATGATGATTGTGATTACGATGATAATGATTGTGATAACGATGATGGTGATGAAGATTGTGATGGTGATTGTAATTGTGATGGTGATTGTGATAGTAATGGCAATTGAGATAATGACGGTGATGGTGATAGTGATGGTGATTGTGATAATGATGGTGATCGTGATAGTGATGGTGATTGTGATGATTATGAAATTTGGCACATAGATAGTTTATAACCTGGATTAACATGTAGAATACTATTTATCCCTTTAGTAGGATCCAGTGGGACAGTGTTACCAAACTTCACGCGGGCGAAGCCGCGGGCAACAGCTAGTACCATATAAAGAGAAAAAAGAAATTTAACGAAGCCGAAAGGGTCTTTGCGATATTTAGTTACGGAGATATTGAAGGTCATTGTTCCAACGTTTTCACAAGTATTTTTCTTAAATACTAGTTTTTAATATTATAACTTTACTTTGAACGCCTTAATTGCCCGTTTACTATTAATGCATCCATCAGCACAATGTTTCGAGTGCGTGATTTTTAACCTCGGAAAAAAAAGTCTTTTCCTAGCAATATTTTTTGCGTAGGGTTACTTGGTTTGATGGTTGACGGCTTCGTGAAAAGTACGTTTACACCCTGTATACTCTCTTATTCCAATTAATGCTCATTACCTCAATGTAGTAACTGATATGAAATCCTGATATTACTGGTGCGAGAGAGAAGCACAAGGATATTCTAATGCACAAGAATATTCTGGCACGGCGTACTCGAAACCATATAAACAGTATGACTAGAGGGCTTTGTTCTTCCAAGAACTATCGTGTCACCCTGTACTAACTGGGTTGTGGAGATCAAATAGGCAGTCGCTTCATACAAAATACTGGTATTCAGCTGCATCTGCAGGCCTAGCCAAGTTACAAACGTTTCATAACGATTCTCTTTCTACAATCGTAAACGCCTCGGCATAAGCGATTGCAGAAAGCGCTAAATTGGTAGCCAAGTTGACACGACTGAGTCGATCGCTCGTCCTCTAATGTCTGTAGACAAAACCTACACTTTAGTCTATGGTGAGCGTTCCTACCAAAGAGCATAGCGATGAACATTGTAGAAACGATAACATTCTACTCTATCATTTTGAACGATGTAAACTTGTCTACGAATTTTCTATTCGTTTGTGTTGATCACGTGATTTAACGTTGTGATGATGTCATTCTACTAGCGTTAACGATTGTAGATTTTCAACTTGGCTAAGCGTGCTGGTTAGACTGGACGCCGACCGCTACATAGTTGGGCAAAGGCTGGGCAGATAATGAGCAGATACGCTTTACATCATGATCAGATTGATTAAGTTTGGTGTCAGAACAAGTTAAGATCGTTAGAGAATATTGCCTTGACTCAAATTCAAAAATTTATTAGGTCGACTGATCCCACGGGGTCCGCCTGTGTGGGATCAGTTTACTAAAGAGCCGTGAAATTAAACAGCAGTATCGGCCTACAATGTTCTCGCAGCTGGGACACAAACCTCCTCTCTACGAGAGGAAGTGGGCCGTGGAATGCATGGTGAATGTCATATGTAGTAGACATTTTCGTTCTTATTTGGATTCCTGTATCCTCGTGATGTTTTCCTCCACCGTTTTGAGAGCAGTGGTGATGTAATACATTGCACAAAGTAAAGAGCATAAAGGGTGCAAATACGTATAGAGCCTTAACGAATCCGAAAGGCACTTGTTCTCCCCGTCATAGCGATCATCTTTTTGTTCTGGACTATACCTGGGACCTCCATTAACTCCGTAACTAATAGGTTAGTTACGGAGTTAATGGAGGTCAAAGTTCCAACTTTTTCACAAGTTTTTTTTTAAGTCTAGGTTTGAGGTTACAACTTTTCTTTAAATACCTCCATAGCCCGTTTACTACTAGTGCGTCACATTGAGTTTTACCGTAAAACGTGATTTTTCACCCCAAAAAAAAGGTCGTTTCCCAGCAATAATTTTTGCGTAGAGTTACTTAGGTTGATGTACAGAATGCTTGGTTGACGGCTTCGTGTAGAGTCCGTTTAAGCCCTGTATCCGTCTGCCTGAGTTCGGTTCAAAGGACCTACAACTTTCAACTACTGTCCCACCGATACGCCCACCCGACCACTTGCACTGCATTGCTCCCAAATATGAAAAAGGTGCTCGGAATATTCAGATATAATCCTTCGAGCGACGCTTATCTCGTTCATTTGTCATTCGAGAGGTTGTTTCAAATAAAACAAAGTAGTATTACATAATTATTGTTTATTTTCTTACAATTGCTGACTTATAAATATACCTTAGAAGTACATTCTGTGTTGACAATTGTTGCCTAACCTAATCTTATTACTATTTGTGTAGTTCCTCCAGATACAGTGACGATTCGACGAGACCACCAGAGATACTTAATTTAACCTCTTGCCATCTTATTGACGACATGAGCTTCTCTCATCAATATATTTAATCAGATTATGAGCCTAGTACCTAACAATGTAACAGTAAGATAATCACAATATAACCATATGTATCCCAAAAAAAAATGGAAGTTCAGGCGCGCATCCAAGTCTCAAGTCACAAGGACCAAGAGCTCCGAAACAAAGCATTTGTTGGTTTTGGAGGGAGGGGGTATTCAGAACCCCTCCCCTTGGATCCGCGCCTTTGATAGTTATCTATTTTCATAGACAACTTTGAAGTTCAGGCGCGCATCTAAGTCTCAAGTCACAAGAACCAAAAGCTCCAAAACAAATCATTTGTTGGTTTTGGAGGGAGGGGGTATTCAGAACCCCTCCCCATGGATCCGCGCCTTTGATAGTTATCTATTCTCATAGATACTGATGTCATATCCAGTAATATTTCCATATCCGTGTGAATATCTCAGTTTTGGGTCGAATACTGAGATATAAGTTTTGCATATTAATGCATTTTGATCACACTGCATGATGATGTGAGGACATAGAGTGTGTCATGATCAGTGTCGTCTTTACCCGAGCGCGTCGTATCACATGACGGGGGATTCTGAGAGAGATGGACAGCATACCCGTTCAGGTGTTTGCTTTTAAACGTTACAAGAACGAATCCTAAGCCAAGTGGGGTAGTTATCTGTTAAGAGTTTTTACCCAGGAAAAGACCCCGGGGAAGAACACCTACAAATATTAACCCCAGAATTGTCTGAATTGAGTCATTAAATCGGAGGCTAAATAACAGAATAACTCTTAGGAGCAGTTGTTTTTAGCCATTTAGCCCGATTTAATGAATATAGCAACTGAGAGACTGCTACCATATGAGATCATATATTTTCCTCCGAAAACGCTTTCCAGAATTCAGCTTTCACAGATTACTTTTTGTCTAGAAATAAATAATCTGTGAAAGCTGATTGTGTCAAGCTAAGTTGGTTTAGCCTATTAGCTGGAGCTGCTGACACCCGGTCGCTAAAAGCTGCATCTTCACGGGAAACTGCAAAAGAGAATAAAAAAAACATGACATAACATGTCATCACACGTTTTTCGTTGAAAGGTTAGGCAGAGGTGTACGTTTAGTTCACACATATTTCGCCAATTAGGTCACAGAACTCCTTGACCTTTCATACGTTTAAGTATTGGGTACATACACGATATGTACATACCTACCGGGAAATCTACCGGTACCTGTGAAAACTCTCTTACCAAACAATACAACAGCGTATTGCAGAAACCCGTCGGCCGGTGCCTGTTCGAGGTCGATCCTGAACGCAAAAGGCATTACCTTACCTCGTTTTGCGTAACACCTAAAGATAAGCTGTTTCTAGAACAGGAAGCACCAAAGAAATATAGATACTTACAATTATTTCACAGTTCCGGTGATTCGGGCAGCACTCCCCGCTCCGCACGCCACGCAGCAGCGGCGGCGAAGCGAGGATGTGCTGCTAGCTGCCGAAGACAGAAAAAAAGCATTAGAAGAGTCAGATAAGAAGGGGAAGGGGAGAATAATTTCTGTCTCTCAAAAAAAACATAATTTTAGTCTTAATGATAAACTTTTTCTGTCTTATTACTTAATATAATAGATGAGATGAAACAAAAACTTCCACCAAAGAACCAAGGTTCAGAGGTGTGCGGGGCCTAATATTTGGGAAGTTAATTTCAACTGAAACCACTGACAAATTTACTGTGAAACATTTTCACCACTGTAACAAGCAGGCAATACCAAAGAAAGACACCTACCTTCTTAAATCACCAAGCTGTTCACGGATGTCAGGACTGGTTAGTAAATCGTGGCGCTCAGTTCGGAGGTCGGAGGCGCAGTGCGGCACTGCGGCGTGCGGCGCCGGGCGGTGCCCGGTGGGGTGGTGCAACGCCCACCGACCTCATGCAAAGCGCAGGTCACCACTACCGGTCGAAACTCTGCAGTGTGCTATGCATTGCATGCTATGTGGGCTTTATAGAAACATACATATTACATACACATAATAGGAGGAACTTGGTAAGGTCAGGTGGTGACGGTACAACAGGATGATTAGCAAGACACTCACGCCATCTCACGTCCACGAACACAACTGCAGTTTGCACCAGTGTGAACAAAGCGCGAGTCGTTGACAGTAATACGGCACTCGAGGGCAACATGCACTCATTACGCACTTCACTTTCATGCTGAAGTTTCTTGTGAAATTAGTGGGGACGCCACTGTCGCTAGGGTGTTGCCAGTTAAGTACCATAAAAGCGAATGAGAGATTTTCTTTTTAAACTCTACCCTGGTCGCTGGCGCTGAACTTGGTAAGTTACTGCAAGGAACGGAATGTGACATCATTTCACTTAGATGTAATGGTTATATTCGGAAGCTTAAGCAAACGAAAGTGTCCCCACTCCGATCCAGCCTGTCCCCTTGCTGTCCTCTCCCAGCGACGCCTTAAGCCGAGGCCCGTACCCTGCAGGGGGTGCCTTTAGCGTGTAGTCGTTTAGTTTGTAAGTTTTTTTTACCCTGGCTGGAGGCTTTACACTTAAGGTACCCTCAGGAAAGTCCGGTTAAGCAGACGACAACATCTCAGATTGAACTGCGAGAAGGCATTTGGAAAAAAAAAAACTAAAGTGTCAGTCAACGAGCGTTAGTGATGTGACGCAATGTTTTTTTTCTAAGCGTTTTGGCTTTGGCACCTAGTAACGTAGTCAGTTCAATTCTACACATCTACAGAGTTCTTGGAAACTATGTTTTTTTTTTATAAACTCAAAAAGAAAACCTCTCATTTATTTTAGCTTTTGATTTTACTGGATGAAAGAGATAGGAATGTTAACCAGTGCTTAGGACTAACTGAAAAGAAGCTCTAAAAAGCAGAACTTTGGTCGCTATGGTTTGCTTGGGCACATCATCGTCGCAAAGTCTGCCTGGCTTTTTTCATTGCAAGCACCATAAACCCGAAATACTGAATTTTATTCAAGTCAAGTGACGTTCAATGTGTCTACTGAATAGATGGAATCTACGGACTTCTTTAGACGTTAAACTTGGTTTGCCTGGTAGTAGAATCGATCGCTTAACTCTACAGATAAATAAATTAAATAAAAATAAAATTACCAAATATATTTTTTTACCAATGTAACTGGTCAATGATATCTTTAAATTATTATCGTTTTTTTAAGAGCGAGGAAGTATTGAATCGAAAACATCTTAGAAACTAGTGGTTCTATTCAGTATTATATATAACATCATTGGTTCTATTCGATTTATTGGTTATTATATTATTATATTGGTTATAGTCAATTTATTTGCTTAAATATACGCATATATTTTTTATAAAATTTGTTATCGATATTGTTTTGTTATTGTAGTATTTTTTAAGAGCGTCTTCTTCTCATATCGGATGAAAATCAGCGTTCAATCACTTTGAACGTCAGCTGCTCCAAAACTGGGGAAATCACAATAACAGCAAGTCAAACTTGTACAAAAAACAAAAGTCTACTCATACCGCGTCGAAACCATATAAGGGATGACCTTAATGACCTATAGTTTCGAATTTAGCCAAATGAACCATCCAAAAATCTTAGCTCACTATCTGATTTACGTTCACCACTCTTAGCTGAGTATTGTTTTTTACGTTGTAGTTCATCCTCATACGGTTTTGGCACCGTATGAAATGACTTTTTTTATATCTTTGACATGTTGTGATTACCCCATGTACGGGTGTAGCTGCCATTTTCCATTTTCCACCGTCGCTGATAGAACGTCACAATGCTCAAGAGTCGAGCAAAGCTGATCTCGTTCACTGAGCATACATGGAAGAAGAACAAGTACAGACGGTCCTTTGCGTCAGGACTAATTAAAAGCGTTTAGGAGTATTTCCATGGCTCAGATGCTCGAAAAATCAGCATTATGTTTCCACTTGCTGGTTTTCTGTGTAGGTTGTTCTTCAACGTTGCCAGAACAGTAGCGATGAAATGAATTGAACAAAATGAAGAGCATGTCTATCTGGGCTGAATTCAGATGGCCTGCGACCTAAGGCCGCGCCGTCACCACTGAGCCACCTACAATGCACTACTCCCAAATATAAATAAATAAATTCAATATTTAATTAATTTATTAAATATTTAATAAATTATTTAAATATTTAAAAAATAAATAAATATCGCTGGATATTACACACAGCGCCATTTAGTGCCACAAAATAAACAGGTTTCGAAATTTTAAGGGCGTAGGGCTGTTTCAAATAAAACAAAGAACTATTACATATTTATTGTTTACTTTTAGGTGTATAATCCCTCGAGATTCACCAGAGATACTTAATTTAACATCGTGTAACGTTGACAGAGCTTTACCCACGCTTTAGATGTACTACAGGACAGACTGCAAATGTAGCTGAGATACTTAATGTATACGATTAATGTTTACCACACTAAGAAGTTCAGGTGCGCATCCAAATCTCAAGTCACGAGGATCAGAGCTCCAAAACAAAGCATTTGTTGGTTTTGGAGGGAGGGGGTACTAAGAACCCCTCCGTTTGGATCCGCACCTTTGATAGTTATCTATTTTCATAGACAGCTATTATATAAGTTCAGGCGCGCATCCAAGTCTCAAGTCACAAGGACCAAGAGCTCCAAAACAAAGCATTTGTTGGTTTTGGAGGGAGGGGGTATTCAGAACCCCTCCCCTTGGATCCGCGCCTTTGATAGTTATCTATTCTCATAGACATTCATGTCAAATCCGGTCATATTTTCATATCCGTGTGCTATTTTATTGACCAATTTTGGAACTAATTAATTGATCACAAGATAAGTTTTTGTGCAAATAAATGCTGTTGAGCACACTGCCATATCACACTGTATGCTGATGTGAGGACATAGAGTGTGTCATGATCAGTGTCGTCTTTACCCGAGCGCGCCGTATCACACGACGGGGGATTCTAAGAGAGATGGACAGCAAACCCGTTCAAGTGTTTGCTTTTAAACGTTACAAGAACGATTCCTAAGCCAAGTGGGGTATTTATTTGTTAAGAGTTTTTACCCAGGAAAAGACCCCGGGGAAGAACACCTACAAATAATAACCACAGAATTGTCTGAATTGAGTCATTAAATCGGGAGCTAAATCACAGAATAACTAACATGAGTAGTTGTGTTTAGCCATTTAGCCCGATTTAATGAATATAGCAACTGAGAGACTGCTACCATATGAGATGATATATTTTCCTCCGAAAACGCTTTCCAGAAAATCAGCTTTCACAGATTACTTATTATTTTTTATAAATAAATAATCTGTGAAAGCTGATTATGACAAGCTAAGTTAGTTTAGCCTATTAGCCGGAGAGGTTGACACACCAGGCCAGTCAGAGCGAAGCTGCATCGCCACGGTTTTCTGAAACAGAGAATAAAAAACTTGAAATAACATTTCATTACGCTTAATTCAACGATTGATTAGGAGAGGAGTGCGTGTAATTCACTCACATTTGGCCAGTTAACTCTAATGTAAAGGAACACCAACCTGTAGCCATCAACCGGACACATACCCAGACTCTGGGTACTACTAAGAAATTCTTATTAGAAAAATCCAATTACTACTTCCTCAACTAGAGAAGACAAGACAAGATCAAAGTTAACTCTTTTAAAAAATTGCAACCTGTGCTATTTTTTCATCCACCGCTTACCAGATGAAACCATAAAATTGAAGGTCAGAGTACTCCTTTAGGATCTTTTCACACGTTTAAGTTTTGGGTACACTATATGTACATACCCATGGAGAATTCTGACGGTAACTGTGAGAACTCTCAAGCCAAACAATATTCCACCGAATCCAGCACAAACCCGTTGGCGTGGTGCCTGCTCGATGTCGATCCTAAACAAAAGTGGATCTTACCTCGTTTCATGTAAAACTAAAAGAGAGGCTGTCAAGGGAACGAGTAAAAAGAATACTTACAATTTTCCCGAGTTCCGGTGAATTGAAGGAGCAGCACTCCCCGCTCCGCACGACACGCAGCAGCGGCGGCGAAGCGAGGATGCGCTGCTAGCTGCCGAAGACAGAAAGAATAGCATTAAAAGAGTTGAAACTCAGAGAAGAAGGGGAGGAGGAGAATAATTTCTGACTCAAAAAAAAACATAATTTTAGTCTTAAAGATAAACTTTTCTGCCTTATTACTTAATAATAATATAAGTAATAGATGAACTGAAACAAAAACTTTCACCAAAGAACCAAGGTTCAGAGGTGTGCGGGGCTTAATATATTCCGAGTAAAGATGAAAAAACACTGATTAATTTACTGTAAAACACTTTCCCAGCTCTAATAAAACGCTAGACTAAATGAAGACCCCTACCTTCTTAAATCACCAAGAAGTTCGCGGATTTTAGTAAATCGTGGCGCTCAGTTCGGAGGTTGGAGGCGCAGTGCGGCATTGCGGTGTGCGGCGCCGGGCGGTGGCGCGGTGGTGCAACGCCCACCAACTCATGCAACGCGCAGGTCACAACCACCGGTCGAAATTCCGCAGTGTGTTATATGGTGTAAGTCTATGTAAACTTTCAGAAAAATATGCATAATGAGAGGAACTAGGTACAGTTATACCAGCATGTATGAGTGACAGAAATAAAGCACTATAGTCTTTTCAATGTTATTGTACCCCTGAAGTTACATCACTGTCAATCACCGTGAACTTTATTCCCTTTGCAATAAGGTTGCTGTTGTCATACGTAAAATATGTGTGAAAGGAATATAAAACTTCTCCAGCCCGAAATTAACGGTCGGTAAAACAGAGTGATTGGCACTTCTCGCCCCATCTAGCGAAAACGACTGTAGTCTACACCAGGGCAGGGGTTCTCAAACTTTTTCATTTCGTGGCGCACCGACAAAATACTAAGGCCTTAATTCCTCTTACGCTGATGTCGGTCGAGTACGCCGATCACGCTTACGAGATACATTGTGTTCTATATAACACCATACTGCGACGCTGACTTCAGCGGCGGAAGTCAGCCGTATTTTGTTTTATATTTCTCGCTGAAAAAAATGTCGTGATGGCCCAGCGGTTAAGGCCTCGCCTCCCATTATGAGGTTGTGGGTTCAAATCCGGGCAAGTACCAATGTGACTTTTTCAATTCATATGGACTTTTCTAAGTTTATCTTGGACATCACAGACATCGGTGAAGAAAAACATCGTGAGGAAACCTGGACTTATAACTAATATAAGTCTGAAATCGCCAACCCGTCTTGAGCAAGCGTGGTGATCAATGCTCTGTGCGAGAAGAGGCCTTTGCCCAGCAGTGGGACAGTAATAGGCTGGTATTATTATTATTATTTCTTGCTGACGTATGCGACCGACCGTACGCTACTGACATCAGCGTAGGAAGAATTGAGGGCTTAATATTTTGTCTCGACACCCTACCTAGTCGAAAAAGATAAGTTTTTATAATTATGTTGCCACACATGGATACATTTGCAAATACGGCTTCACATAATTAAGATGTTGCAAAGGGAATGAGAATTCTTAGACCATAACATAACATCAAACTTCGTAATCCCCAAAGAGTTAGGCAGCGGTGTAACCATTATGTTTAAGTTCCAGGTAATCGGGGGCGAGCATATGTATCAGAAGGCAGAAGTTCAGACTCCGTGGCTACTGAGAAATTCCTGATGGAAAAAGCCAATAGCCAATAGCCCTCTTTGCCCGACCCGGGAATTGAACCTCATGCTCAGCAGTTGTAGACTAACGAGGCAGTTAGAATTCTTAGAGGTTTTGAATTTAAAAGTTTGATATTTATTTTGATCCAAAACTCCAACAAATCGGAACACGTGAATATTTTTTTAAAATTTAATTTTTATTTTTATTATTTAATTATTTAGGGACAAAAAACAGTTACACGTTACAATTTGTATATCGGAGCTTTTAGGCTACTGTCGTAGGAGAGTTCAATGAGACTCTCTTCTTCTTACGTAGTGAATTCTGGTAGATCTTGGACTTCGAAAAGATCTTGGATTCTCGCGAATTTTTCGACATCGTCTTCGGCAAAGTATTTAAAAAATCATTAAGCGAGCTTCGAAAGGTGTTCCGTGAAAAGGGAGAATGTTTGTGAGACAACAAGCTCATTAGATTTTATCGAATACCTAAGTATAGTTTCGGCGCACCAGGGCGCCGCGGCGAACACTTTGGGAGTCTCTGGTCTTCACCAATGTGAACACAGTGCGTAATTTTTAAATAATTCCACATAAAACATTAGAGGGCAGCACTAATTGCATACTTCACATTTGTCTACCAACGATGTTATCTGTGGTTTTAGTGGGATCGCCATTGTAGCTAATGTGTTGCCCAGTGTTGCCAGTGTATGCTCTCTAGGAACATAAATATTTTTTCTTGTTGATAAAGCCAGCACAGATTGTAGTAGCTTGATAGCTACTACAATCTGTCAAGTTACTTTAATCGATTTTTAACTTTATCGCTAAAGTATTAGGGTTCAACGATGATTATGAAAAAATGACAGTTTTGGTTAACTTGATGTGCTGGCCAAGCTATCCAAGACAAAAAACTTTCAAAACCAAGAGCTGACCTTTAGTTTAAACTTTGTTTTTTTTGTGATGATTACTGGCACAAGATTTTGAGATTATCTGTGGCTTATGTCAATCCCAAATAGGGCACTATTTCTCGACCACCACCGTTTTGTCCTGGTGACCCAGAGAGCCTGAATAAAGTACAAGTAGGGTGACGAGAGCATGTCGAGCTTAGCTGATCCCGTCCACTGTTGATGGGGTTCCTTCTATCTGGCAGAATCTTGATGCTCCGAAATTTATTTGGCATGACACACTTGGCATAATTTTCTTTAAACGAATATTTTAAGGCATTAAAATTATTTAATATAGTTATTGTTTGGCCGAATGTTTGTATGTCCGAATTTACAATGGCATACTTTTAAGATGGCAGAATTTTATTTGGCATAATTACCTTTGGCAATGTTCAAATTCCGCATAATTTCGTTTAGAAAAACGTTTATTTAGAGCGACGATTATTTGGTATAATTTCACTTGGCATACTATGAAGATGGCAGAATTTCATTTGGAATAATTTTATTTGGTATTATTGCCATTTCTATAAAATAGCATTTTTAACATTAATTTAAAATTAAAATATTGTCTTAAAAAGTCAATATGTTTATTTGCTACAAAAGTTAGTGACAGAAACGAATCGCTCCAAAACCGACTCCACGTAGTCTTGTCTGCCCTAGAGTGTATTTTAAGCCCGCGTAGGTGCGGAGGGGTGAGCATTAAAACCATCGGCGACGATAAGCTCACGTGGGACCGCCGGAGCCCCGCAGCGCCGGAGCCGTGACAGAAACCATGCCTGCTGCATGTTGCATGTTAGTTTGCATGCTGCATGCTTGCTTGCATGCTGCATGCTTGCTTGGATGCTGCATGCTTGCTTGCCTCCTGCATGCTTGCTTGCATGCTTGCTTGCATGCTGCATGCTTGATTGCATGCTTTGTGCATGCATGGTGTATACTGGTTTGCATGTTTGGATACTGCATGCTAGTTTGCATGTTTGCATACTGCATGCTTGTTTGCATGTTTGCCTGCTTCTCGCAGGGAAATATAAATCACGTGTTCACAATCAACTGTTTTAATGAATTTTCTGTGATGTGATAGATGAGTTTTTCCATTATTATGCTTATGAAATGTATGCCAAAAGATGATTCTAACTGTAAACTTTCTGAGATATGATAGTTCTGCCTTTAAATGACTATCGATATGAAATTTATGCCAAAAGATGATTCTGACTGTGAACTTTCTGCGATAATATGGTTCTACTTTTAATTCTTATATATGCATATGAAATTTATGCCTAAAGATGATTCTGACTCACAAAATTATGAAGATGGTATGATAAATGAGTGTTTGCCAAACGATTTTCTTCGAAATGAAGTTAATGCTATCCGCTGGTATGCAAAATAATATTATGACATAAAAAGTTCTGCTATAAAGGGTAGACCCCTGGTAATGAGGTACACACTCTATGACAGTCTCACGACATTACGGACCAATTAATGCTCCAAAACAACTAATTAGTGCCAGAACTAGGTAAAATCGTTGGGGAATATTACCATGTGTCGGTTACTTGCATAAATAGACAGCATTATAGACTTGTTTTGTTGCCACTGCTGGGACACGGGGTTCCTTTCATGGAGTGGGTCGATGGTGGACATAACATGTAGTCATGGTCGTTCATCAGTACGACATGCTGATTCCTGTCTAGGATTACCGTCACCGTTTTGGGAAAAGAAACTATGAAACGAATTGCACAACGTGAAGAGCATGTTTGTCTGGATTTCACTGTTAGGATCCAGGAACACTGTGGAGGTGTGCCCTGCTTGGGTGGAGCACCGCCGTGTCCTCGAGGTGGCGATCGGCGGCGGCGACCTCTCGCTTCCGGCCCTGGTTCGTGCCATGGTCCGGAGCGAGACGGAATGGGACGACGTCACCTCCTGCGAAGCAGTCATGCCAGCGAAGGAGGTGGCGGAACGTGAGAGAGAGAAATCCTCACGTCCCGGCCGCCGCGGGAGACGCCCCGGGCGTCGGGGGCCACGTGGTGGCTTCCGGCCACCATAGGCGCGGGCCTGTGGACGGGGAGCTATGGGCCAGCTCGCCGTCCGTCCGTCTCACGACGACAGGCCGTGTCGACGGCGCGTTCGTGTTCCACGCGCGCCTCAAAGAGAGTCAGCAATAGGGAAGGAGTCCGCAAGGGACGAAGCCTGCCGGGGCTGCGGGACTATTCAAAAGAGATACCGTGGACCCGGAACACAAAGGGCGATGAAGGAACATGGATGGGTTTTAGTCAGTAAAAGTCTGACACTCCCTCCTGCTCCACCCAGAGCGGGACAAGTCATTTGATGATTTCCCATCCTAAAAAAAAAAAAAGAAAAAAAGATCCAGGACCTACAACCCTACGGCCGCGCCGCCACCACTGAGCCATCCGCACTGCAATGCTCTCAAATATAAACAGGTCCTCGCTATATTCTGTTATAGCTTTTCGAGTGTGACTCATCCTGTTCATTCGTGGGGTTTTTTCAAATAAAACAAAGAACATACATATTATTTGTTTAAATATATGTTTGAAATAATTATTAACACGATAGCTTATTTATAGTTTCTTATTCTAATTCCTTAGAATACTCCATGGCGACGTACCTAATTTAACCGCAGGAAACCACTGTTGCACCAGCTGTTAGGAGCAGGGCTGTTCTCAGCCACCCCAACATGTGTATGTGGATTGTGTGCAAAACATTATGTATTAGAAACAAAATAATAAACACGATTGAATACCGCATACTGCCATTATAATGTGTTATATATAAGGTCGTGCGGACCAATATTAATATAACCTTTGTGGTTAAAAAGTTCAGGCGCGCATCCAAGCCTCAAGAACCAAGAGCTCCAAAACTAAGCATATGTTGGTTTTGGAGGGAGGGGGTACTCAGAACCCCTCCCCTTGAATCCGCGCCATCGCTATCTATTTTCATAGACAATCTTGTCAAATCCGGTAATTTTTTTTAGTAATCAAAGTTGGAACTGATTAACTCATCGCCTCACCGCCATAACACACTGTATGATGTATTGCTGATGTGAAGTCATAGAGTGTGTCATGATCAGAGTCGTCTTTACCCGAGCGCGTCGTATCATACGACGGGGGATTCTGAGAGAGGTGGACAGCAAACCCGTTCAGGTGTTTGCTTTTAAACGTTACGAGAACGATTCCTAAGACCAAATGATGGGGTAGTTATCTGTTAAGAGTTTATACCCAGAACATGACCCCGGGGAAGAACACCTACCAATAATAACCCCAGAATGGTCTGAATTGAGTCATTAAATCGGGGGCTAAATCACAAGACTAAGAGGAGTTGCGTTTAGCCATTTCGCCCGATTTAATTAAATAAGTTTGTGATTATCATGTGCTAGACTGCTGACATCTTACAAGACGACATATTTTCCTCCGAAAACGAATCAGCTTTCACAGATTACTTATTTTCTATAAATAAATAATCTGTGAAAGCCGATTGTGACAATCTAAGTTAGTTTAGCATATTAGCTGGCGAGGTTGACACACGGCCGGTCGGCAGCGAACCCGCATCGCCACGGGTAACTGGAAAAGAAAATACAAAATCTTGAGATAACATGTCATCACGCCTATTTCCCCGAAAGGTAAGGTAGAGGTCTACGTGTTGTTTACCCACATTTGACTAGTTATTAACGCTAACCTGTAGCCATCAACCGAGATGAGACCATAAGAAATTCCCAAAGGATACACCCAATAAAAAAGACTGAACCAGGGAGTCGAACCCAGAACCAATACGGATTGCAAAACGTGATAAAAGATCAGAAGTGACAAAAACTACCGTGCTATTTTGTAACAGATGAAACCTTCAAACAGAAGGATCTTATCACATGTTTAAATGTTGGGTGCATACACGATATGTACGTACATACCCATGGGGAATTCTGCCGGTAACTGTGACCAACAACTCTCATGCCAAACAATTTAACACCGTACCCAGCAGGAACCCGTTGGCGTGGTGCCTGCTCCATGTCGGTCGAGAACGAAAGTGGATCTTACTTAGTTTATGGAATAGGAACGACAAAAAAAAGTACTTACAATTTTCCCGAGTTCCGGTGACATGAAGGAGCAGCTCTCCCCGCTCCGCACGACACGCAGCAGCGGCGGCGGAGCGAGAACATGTTGCTAGCTGCCGAAGAAAGAAAGAAAAGCATTAGACGAATTGCATTCAGAAAAGGGCTGGGCCGGCCCCGGTTGGGGTGGAAAATTACTGATTCTCAAAAATCCAGTAATGAGTCCAAATGTAAAACAATTTGTTCCTTCGTTATGAGATGAGGTAAAACTAAAACTTCCACCAAAGGACCAAACTCAGAGGTGTGTGGGGCCTAATAATGTTAAGTTAATTTCAACTAAAACTGCTGAATTATTTACTGTAAAACACTTTCACCACTGTAATAATAATAATAATAGACTATAGGAAGACACCTACCTTCTTAAATCACCAAGCTGTTCACGGATGTCAGGACTGGTTGGTAAATCGTGGCGCTCAGTTCGGAGGTCGGAGGCGCAGTGCGGCACTGCGGCGTGCGGCGCCGGGCGGTGCACGATGGGGTGGTGCAACGCCCACTGACCTCATGCAACGCGCAGGTCTCAACTACCGGTCGAAACTCCGCAGTGTGCTATATTATGCAAGGATATGAAGACCTAGAAACAGGGCCGGATTAGTCACGTAGCAAAGTACGTATGTCTCGTAGTAACAAATGTTGCAAACCCCACGTTTGAATATACGATAAACTCCGTTTGTCACCTATACCACCGCACCTGCTAGTCCAATAGAATATTATTAAACTACCTATGAATGAACAACAACAAAAATAACAATATTTTAAAACCCACTTAACACATTTTAGTTTCTTTTCATTATTTAACTTTTATGCATTAGTCGACAAAGTAACTCATATTTATGTATGATCAAAAGAAAACCTATAAGAGGTGCTAACATTTTAGAGCTCACTTCTCCAGCTCTTGCATTCAAGACTAGAAAAATGACTGTTAAATCACTTACGGAAGAGTGAGACAACTTGTGCTGCAAGCACTGCAAGTCTCTATTGTAGCAAAGAAAAATAATAGTCGTAAAAAGGTGGTCATAATATTTCTTGACCTTGCTAAGGCCTTTGACACCGTTCCATTTTTATTATTTTACTGATCAAACTAATAAAGAGAGCAGGCTTCAGAGAATTGCAGCTTAATCTTGTCTAAAGCTTTCTGACAAATAGACTGTAAATGGTAATGAAAATTGGTGATTATTTCAGCGATGAGGTTCTGATTTTTACAGTATCCCGCAAGTACAATACTTAACCCTACGCTGTTTCTCAGCTTTTAAATTGACATTTGTAATCTCAATAACAGAGGAAAACTTTGTGATTTAGTTTGAAATTACCTTTTAAAAGAGTTACATAAAGTTGGTTTTCTTATTAGAGTCAATACAAGACTAATTTATGTTAATTTAAAAGGAATAAAAAACTTGGAAAATTGATCTCGTAGTTTGAAAATGACATTTTTAAATAATAGAGATATTTTAACAAAAATTGGTGCCAAAAGATAGGTCTATATTTAAAACCAATAGCAATATAAAATTTAAAACCAATAGCACAAAAGAATTCACATAGATAACTTCATCCAGATTAGATTTTTAAACATGATGTTCTAGAATTTTTTTTTCATTGTAATTTTTACGGGTTGACAGAACTTCTAGCTTTACACAGTATAGTACCTAAAGCAGTTTTAGGAATTTGCAGAAATGTTGCTGTTGACAATCGTCCATCAGAGTCCCCGGTTCTATTAAGTTTAAAACTGCTTATTTCCAACACTTGGCAATTGTAATTGAGTCTAAGTTTTTTTGGTACATATTTGATTCGTGTAACGGCTAGGCCCAGAAACGGGTTTCTCCAAATGTATTCAAGTAAAATTAATATAAGTTCACAAGTACTGTTTCTAACTCTTCATAGAATTAAGCGATTGCGATGAAACAAAAACTAAATGTTACTCCAACTTATACATGTGGGAAGACAGATTGAGTGAGTGAGAGCGAGGCTGTGCGAGAGAGAAAGAGTACGATTGGAGTGTATATTTTGACGGAAGACGTAAAGATTTTTGTAAAGACTAGATAAATCAAAATAAAATAGATCAAGTGGTTTTAAAGTGTTTTTTTTTCCCACATACACAATAATTATTTAAATATATAAGGTCGCGGACACGCAGTCAGAGGGCGCGGGGCGGCGGATTCGCGGTAACACACCGGTCTAGACTGGTGCGATACCGCGTTATAGTACAAAGATTACTTATTATCCCAGAAATAAGATCCCGTGGGCAATTTCCAAACTCCACGCGGGAGAAACCGCGGGCATTAGATAGTAAATTATATGTGTATGTTATAATGTCTCAAAGCCATTCAAATCTGAAACAAACCAAATTCTGCCTAGAGCCTTTTAGAAAAAATAATTGCCACCAGCCCCGTACAGGCTTACCAAATCCGGCCCTGCCTAGAAACACGAAGGAGAGCTAGGTAGCCTAGATATGTAGGTATTGCTACGCCCGTGTAGCGCTGTGTGTAGGTAGGTGGAATGAAGGATAATTATGAGTTCTGTTACGTGCTCATAGGAGCAGGATTTTTTATATGCCTACCACAATTATTACTAACTCCAATCGGTATTCCAAGTGATATCTTCTGATGAAAGGTTATAAAATTGCATAATTATCAACCTTTCAATGTTCCCACTGCTGGGACAAAGGTCTACAAATGTCACAAGCCTCCAATTTTTTTTTTATTCTAAGACAGGTAGGTTTCCTCACGACGTATTTTAGTCTGGCTACACATCGCGGTTTTTAAGATACTAGCTACAGTACTTAAAAACCGCGAGGTGTGGCCATTCATTGTGTCGAAGCCGGATGCGTCGTCAGCTACGCTACGGATGTAGTCTGCTACGGACGTAGCGTGCTACGGATTTTCTCGTAGCACATGTAGCGCGCTACGAATGGTTACGTAGCACCATCATTATGAAATATCTTATTGATGCGTTTCCGTTTATATAATAGGGTGCTCTATGATGCCTTATTTCCTAAGTTATAGCTAAAATCAATTCAAACCTAGCACTCCTTCAACAATGATTTGTTCAAAATAGGTTTACCATGCCTTGCAAATCCAGATAACTTATCATGTGACTTTTATGACCATTGACTTAAGGTTTACATAGCAATGACTCGGCAAGCCCTTGAAATGGAACATTTTTAACATACTTTTGTTTTTATTTAATTGGGACAAACTCGCCACACTGTTCCTAAACCACTGCAACTCCTGAAAGCCAGAATCAACAGGGGACCACCAGAAAAGCGGTGAGACAGTGACGCTCGACGAAGTCCCGATGAAACAATTTAACTGCCTTGAATCAGAAAATAATAACGGAGGAGTAGGAAAAACATTTAAATATATATATATATTCTTTGGTTTATTTACTTACTTTATTATATATATATATACTATATATATAATATTATACTCATTTTAGAGAAGGTAAAGGTTTACTCACGGTTAAAACCACAAGGAAGCACCCAACGCATTAAGCAGAGGGCTCTATGCATCGAATGCATCTCAAGCAAAACGCTAATTTAGTGCTACGTTTCAAGGAAAGCACCTAGTAATTTCTTCTTCGGTGGTCGTCTTACAACGCTGACGGTAGAGGGCGCTTCGGTTACCAAGCGAAACATACCAGCACCAATGTACTACATTTGATTCCTCCAACACACGCGAGATGGCGCTGACCTGCATTAGTGAGGGAAAGGATACGGGGAGCGTTTGCCTAGCAGTGGGATTTCCTAAAATATTTGTGGTCTCAATGCTTTCAAAATGTCTTTGAATTGTTATGCAATCGAATTGTTTTCTTGTGCACTATCTTATAATAGTTATAATAACAGAGTAAAAGGCATCGTCCTAATAGAAAGCGAATGCGCGATCATCGTAGGTTCGCGCGAACTTAGTTCGTACGAACGCGTGATCAAACATATTGAATTCGAATAGGCGTCCTAATTGAAATTCGCGCGATATTGCGCTGCACTGCGCTGCCCGCATTCATTTCCATCTAAACCCGCACAATGAGTCATCCAAATATTTTCCGACAGCAAAAATTGAGCGTTTCTGACATCCATGGTTGTTGGTATCGACCGTGCCACTGCCCTAGTCCACGGTCGCTCGCTCGCTCGCGTCGTCAATTCGAGCGATGATAGGACACCCAGTTTTTGCCATCGCGCGAACACACGATGGTCACATCGCTTACTCGCGCGATGATCGCGCATTCGCGTTCTATTAGGACAATGCCAAAGACATCATCGCGTGAACCGTTACCACGGCTCTCTGAGAGGCGCTATAGAGGAAACACGTTATAATGAGTTTAATTGGTGGTTACCCATCCACGGAACAACCTAGGAAAGCGCGGCTTAACCGACCGACCGACCGAAGATCGACCCGAGCGGCTGTTATTATTTAGCCAAGAGAATCCTGTTTATGCTTATGAACATGGTTTTATTAAGGTGACACTAGTCGACATTTTGTCCATAGAAATTTCGGGAGGGTATTACTCCACTGTTTGACACTGTACATCCAAAGTTAAACATGATATCGTTTTGTCTCATTATTAACTTTGTCTGGGCGGAAACAGAATAGTAAAATAAAAAGCCATTAAAAAGTTAAGAGCTACCAATGATTCGTTTTTATTGCCAATTTTAACGCAACTTTGGGCGTAAATTAGTAATAAAAGAAGTGTCAAATTTCCAAAAGAAAGTCGGTACCGACAAAGCACAACTATCGAAAAGTCAATAAATTTTACTTGTAATTGATTTATGCATTGGTTTTTTTATAAAACTCGATTTTCCAAAGGCCTTTTAGTATTTTCTTACGCGCGCTTTTTACTTTGAATTATCGTGCATCTCACTGAACTCACTCTGTCGGCCACTATGCCAGGTGAGACAGCATGCTTTTTGGCCACGCCCACCAATGAGTTCGAGCCCGTGACTAGTGTCACCTTAAGGAAAGGATTCGAGTCATAACATCACGCATAATCCCCGAAGAATTAGGCAGAGGTGTGCCTTAAAGTACACCCACATTTCGACAGTTATGTTAGTCCCTATACAATATAGGTTGAGCCCGTGGGTTACTGCTGAGAAATTCCTGTTGGAATAACTCTATAATACTTTGCCCAACCCGGGAAACGAACCCAGGACCTCATGATCAGCAGTAGTGTTTGCGACCACGAGATAAATGGAGCCATTTAAAAAAAAAATAAGATCATTATAAGCGCCCACTTGACAGTCACTGGCACGTCTGCCACAATAAAATTATATAAGCATACCCTATAGCCGGACACTGTCCCCTAAGATACAGGCCTAGCCTAGTTTAGGGGACAGGGTTGAACCTATTGTACTTATTTTCTGAACTTAATCTGTAAACAGTGCAATGTACTTGAACTTTGTGGTAATAAACAATTATTTATTAATTTTACAAAAGTAAAAACATAACTCTTGATGGCAGTTAGTTACTGACATAACGATTGTAACTTGGAGATGGGGTCGTTTTCATAGAAATATGACTTCCAGAATACCAACAACATTACAACATTCTAATTAAAATTCAATGTTCATAACAACATTAAATTTTAATTAGAACCGATGGAGAAAGTGTACGGCAAACGAAATTTGAAATGGGAAGCAATAATAATAAAAGACGCAATATATTTATTATTATTTATTATTCTTCTTTTATTCCGACTTTATTTCCTTTAAATAATTAATAAAGGAAATAAAAACGAGATGTACTTATTATTTTATTTTATTCTTATATGTCTAACTTACATTGTAGATTGTATTGAGAAGGTATATAATACAGTCCTAAATCTAGAATCCCCCCGACACCGAGAATCAAACCCATCAGACTGTAGTTTAATATTTTATAATTTTATTTTTTTTAATTCTTATATAGAGAAGGTACCTATAACATTTCAAAATCTGGAATCCCCGACACCGAGAATCAAACCCATGCGTCAGTGCATTAATAATAATTATTTACCACGTAGTCACATATTAACGAAACCCAAAGCAAGTGCATTCGTCCAACGGTTGCTATGGAGCGATAAATCCAGATGATGTTGGTACAGGTGGTCTTCAGTAAATGCAACCTGAACATGCAAGATTGCTTCGGGTTGCATCACAAATAGGCATGAAGAAACACATTACAGTAGTAATGAATTCCCTCCTGCATTAGCACATGTTGAAATCAAACAGAAAATAGTATGTTTCTAGTTCAGGCGCGGTCCAATTAAAAGGGAGAAGCCAGATACTCCCAAAAAAAAACCGTCTTCTAAAAGGAAAAGTCCTTGAGCCCGTCACAGAAGAACCTCGATCCGTGCCTGGACTAAATAAAATTGCCATGAATATAATGCTGGTGCTTATCAGCATTTTATTCAATTACTTAAACTAAATACAAGACGTTTAATGTAAAGGCCGCTTGAATGTATTGCCCCTATTTATTAGTCAGAAATTACATTGAATTTGAGGGCAGTAAACGTGTGATCGACTGTCCTTGAATTTTGCATTCCAGGATCGCAACAGAACGCCAAGTCCTATCAGAAACCTTTTAAGACCGTAGGGGACAAAACATTCCCAAGACTTTACAATACTTCTTGTGGTTCTGACTTGTGTCCCAGATTATCCGGAGCGACCCCTGAGGTAATATGTTAGACCGGAGTTGTTTTGAAGTTGGGTATGTGTTTGTTCAGTAAGTCGAAACTGTTTGGGTCTTTCATGTTGTGTGGTCATGTTATCGAGTGCGTCGACTGATGCGTCGAGCGAGAAGAGCCGGTCTATCAGTCTCGGAGAGGAGTGAACGTCGCCAGATGTACCAGAAACCTGAAAAAAAAAGAAATAAGACTTGGTCCAAGCTGAAGTCAGTCATTGCTTGTACGTAGAACGGGGAAGGTATGATCAAGTACTTGAAATCGGACTGATGATTTTTCTGCTTGTTTGGTGAATGTCTAATTAATGAAGGCTGGCCTTGAACGGCGAATATTTCTCGAAAAGCTAATTTTAGTGACAATTTAGTCATCCAAATTAATCCCAACTTTAAATTAAAGATTGTTTAAGCAAAGGAGTGCACCTAAGCAGGTGTGAGGGGATGCGTCACAACTGAAGGGGGTTATACTGCAGTAGACACCCCGAACTCCAGGACAAACTCCTATCGTGAGCCAAAGATTTAAAAGACAATCAAATAGAGCTGATTATCTTGTCCAAATATGAGCACATAATTATTCTTATTATTATTCATCTCTATAATTTTAATTAAAGATTGTGGTTGCGTCATTGTAGAGGCGAAGTTAAAGAGTTGGACGAATCGTTGCTGAGGAGTGAGGCATGCGTCACTAGGGGGGGTTACAGCGGTATAACCACCCCCGCCCCTCCCACTGCAGTACGCCTGTCCGTAAGTAGTGTCAGAGTTACGTAACTCTATACCAAAGCTCGAAAAGGGTTATGTACCACATTTGGATCCTCCTACCCACTAACGTTATATAAAAATCACGCCGTCCATCACTTCTTCTGCATCTAGCTACATCAGGAGTAAAAATCATTAGAAAGCTTACGTCATATCCGTAAAAGAAGGCTGCTGGGGGGCGGAGTGCTGGTGGCGCTGGCGAAGGGCCGTAGGTATTCCAAAGTAGGCCTTCCCAGTGTCGCACCAGGTGCTTATGTGCAGCTTTGGAGCATAGAACGGAGACTCCATCTAAGACCAAAGAAACACCTGCATTATTTTTACATCATCTTTCTGTATGGCGCAGCTAAGGACGTACCACCCCTCCCCCTCCCCCCGCTCATCACACCCATGATGCACGAATGCACATAAAAAGGTCTAGACTGGAGGAATTATGCTGTAGAAGATGCAGTCGCATTTAAAATAACAAAGAGCCTTATTCTGCTCCTTTTTCTCGAGTAATCTTCATCACCTTCAAGTTCAGCAAGATTCAGGAGACCACTATGAACTGGTTACATAATCCAAAAAAAAAAAATAGGCAAGTACTTACCTAATAAAGGCCGCAAAACGCGAAGTCTTGCACAGAGAACTCCATCAAAGCAAAAAGAAACGAATATAGATACATACCTTAAGTCCCACGCCCAAACCAGCAGGCCTCTTTTAGTCGACACCACCCATCTTCGGACCGAAGGAGCAACACGTCTTGCTCGGTGCACGGCAAACGACGCACTGTATGTTGCAGATGGCGATGCGGCACGGGAGCCAGGTGACCTAGATGCAAAGCGCAGGTCCCGTAGACCGATCGATAGTACTGCGGCTGTGGGGGAGATGCCTAGGTTATATAGGTAGTGAGTTATGTGATTGAAAACAAAGGAACTGCGGCTTTGAGGCAAATTTTAGGTTAAGGTAGCCGTTAATAGATTTTGGAGAGAGCTTTCCAAAAAAATAAGTATTCATACAAAAGTACTTAGGCGACAATATTTATTTTGTAACCAATCTTCAAAATCAGAAGCCTAATTATTAATAAAAATTTAAAACCAATCGTATCACATTTTTTCTTGTATTTGAGTGTTTTAAGAGTCTAGCACTCAAATACAAGAAAAAAATGATTTTTATTTATAGCGCTCCATACAGAAATAATCAAACTTCTCGGGCATATATTTTTTTTTTAATTTTATGGCGATATCTAAACCATAATCACACATCAAAAATCTCAGTTTAGATGTGTGATTATGGTTTAGATCTCTTAACCTTCTTATGGCAAGCATGCTTTTACCAGGGATTGGATTGTACCGACCAACATCCGAAGGCTCACAGGCTTCTTAGTTATTATTAGGTTTTGCCCGCGGCATCGCTCGCGTTAAATTCGCTCGCGAAAGTGACAATCAATTCAGCAGTACTCTACATGTATAATAAGTAATAAATTAAATAACACTCCTTTTTTTTGGGCAGTCGTGTAAAAATATAATTCAATCATGATTCAAAAGACACGTGGCGCCATCTGTTATCGTAAGAACGTTATTGTTGATTTCCTCCGGAACAGCAGGATTTTTTCGGGATGAACGGTACTTACTACCTTAAATCCGTTTCTGTACACCTGACAACGTCTAGCACAATTTTAGAATGATCGGTTCAGTGGTTTAGGCATAGGAGTGAAAAGGTAACAAACAAACTTACTTTCGAATTTATAATATACTAGCAGCCCGCCCCGGCTTCGCACGTGTATTTTTAACTTGTGATATCTTTCGAATGGAATGTCCAAATTGAATAATTCAAAAAGTCATATAAGTAATGGTATTGAAGCAGACTTAAATATGAAGTCATTTATTTTGATAAGGATTAATTCCAAAGTATAAATAAAAGAGCTTTTAAAGCGGTGGCATTTATATATATTTTTTCTAATGAAAAAACACTTATTGTGTAATAACTATAATATTTAGACATATGCTGTCGCAAAATTTTTTGTAGATAATTATATGTTTTGCAAAGACGTAGTACATTATTTTGTTCTATAATCAATTGGTTTCGCAGCGCACGCGATGTAAGAAAGTTTTTTGGTAATTTTTTCACACCTTGGGTTACATTATTGGAGTTTTAGTATGGATCCCTAACTTTTTTGAAAATGTAATATAGTCTGTTCACCGGAGATAGTGTAGCTTCCCAACAGTGAAAGAATCTTTCAAATCGGTCAAGTAGTTTTGGAGCCTATTCAATGCAAACAAACAAAAAAACAATCAAATCTTTCCTCTATATTAGTGTAGATTATTAGTTAGGAAGATAGAAATATCTTTATCATAAAGACCTCGGTTTTGAAAACCTTGACTAACGCTTCAAGAAATACAAGATACCTACTTATCTACTGTTTTCGTAGGTACTTATGTAAAACAAATATAATATTAGAAGAGCCTTTGACCTACGAGTTTGTTTCGGCTGTTTCTTCTCCGAGTAGGTGCAGAGCAGGTAGGTAAAGGCCTCGAAAAGTTAAAAAAAAAAAATCTTTGTGTAAAAACCTATTTCCAAAATAAACATCATTTATAACATCGTGAATGTGCAATCAAGAATCCGCCTGCTAAGTGATCAGTAAGTAATATTTATAGATCAATGACATAATATTATCATTGTGATAACGTTATTGCTCATTGAGTTCCGTAATCTTTAGATTACCTACTCATAATCGTTTTGTAATTTGCTACCAAGTCATAATATAGCTCCGGGACTGACAGCTAGATAACGCTCTGATTTCTCCAGTTATGTAAACCTCTGTAGGTAATAGAGGTCGAGAGTTTACCACAAATGGAGCACAAAGCCAGACTCCGAGATTGACCGACTAACATTGAAAATCGTTTGTTAAAAACTCACGTGGTCACCAACTAAGTAGGTAGGTAGGTACAGTCAAGCACGGGCACTAATACAGGGTGTAAACAGACTCATCACGAAGCCGTCAACCAAGCATTCTGTACATCAAACTAAGTAACTTTACGCAAAAATTTGTTGGAGTGAAAAGTTATGTACTTATCTTACATTAAAAGAATGTTTAAAAAAAAAACCTTGTGAAAAAGTTGGAACTTTGTCCCGCAATATCTCCGTAACTAGAAGGTTCCCAGGTCTTGGCGAGACGACAAAAAAAATCAAATTAGTACGTCACTTAGATTATCAAAAAATATTTGACCCGTGTTTTTTCTTTTCTAACGTTAACCAAAATTGACGAAGATACGACGCTCTTAAAATTCTCAGTACGTCACGCCATGGTATAATTTTTAGCTAGTTCTGACGTCACGAGCCCCCACTCCCGAGTTTTGATGCGTTCTCGGGAGTGGGGGCTCGTGACGTCAAAAAATACGTGACCATTAATTTCCAATACTCTAACTGACGGGCTAAGTAGATTTGCATTTTTTTGATTTTGTCGTCATGCCTATTATAGCAATGACGAGGAGAACAAGTGCCTTTCGGCTTCGTTAAGGGTCTATTTACAACCTGTAAAAAAATTGTCTTTTTTAAACTTCACTGGGGTCTTAAATGGCCGCTCATCTTATTAGGAATCACGTAAAAAAAATTAAATTCTTAAAATGGACTCTATGGACTCTATACCTTAAAGTCCATTTTAAGAACTTATTTTTTTTAACGTGATTCCTAATAAGATTCTGCTAAAGCGGCCATTTTAGGCCCGTAATAACACATTATAAAACATATGGTAACGGGTAACGTCGGGCTTATATTATAGGTAAAATTCGCGATTTAAATACCCGTTTGTGTTTTATAAGAATTGTCTTACCTATGGAATCAAACAAACTTAATCAATGTTATAATCAATGTTTATTATTTACATCAGTACAACCAGTAACAATAAATAAAACACCTCCGCACGTCAGTGGTAATAATTCGGCATTGACAACACCTTTATGTCGTCGCAGTAAGAGCGATTTTCGTAGTGCATCTAGTACCACCGATATGCGGTTGCGGCGTAGATTTAAAAAATATTTATGCATTAAGGCCCGCTAACTTGTACCACAAATAACTTACTGCGTTTAGCGCTAAACATATTTATATCTTCATTCTTCCTTTGCCATGTTCGAACCATTGCTAGAATCAGAGCGATATTTTAACAGGGTAGCAACTGGCAACCGATTACCACGTATTCAGTAAATCATTCCAAACCCCCCCATACAGAAATTTGAATGAGTAATAAAATTAAGCCCTCCCACCCAGTATTATTAGCAGTAAAAGAATTGAATTATTTGTAATGCAAAGGGTAAATATAAAAATATTTGCAAATGCATTTTTTTTTCTTATTCAATTACGTTTTACTATATCAGAAGACATGGTCAAAAAACATGATTAAGGTTTAAAACCAAATGTGTGGTTGGTATGCCAAAGGATGTCTTCTTAAATCAGATTCTCTCATTTCAGTCAACAAACATTAACTTAGATATATTTAAAAGACATAATAACTAAGTAAATAGACAAAAACACTATATACCAATATTATTAGAAGATCACTCTTAATTATACAACAAACATGTCATATTAGTGAATAGTACAGAAAACTAACTAAATGTGTTATCCTTAATAATTAGTAGAAATGCAAGAAAATTCTACATTATTTTTAAATTCAGCTAGTAACTAATATGCAAAACGGATACAATTATGGCATGGAAGAACAATACTAACAACAAGAATTCTTAAGTTAAAATTAACTTGCTTACTTTACTTGAAGGACTTTTAATGACAATTGTTTTGTCAACATTGTATAAAAATATAATTAGACTTCGCAAACTGTAGTTGCATGATTCTAACTCTTGATTTCCACTGAGATAAATATGTAGAATTCAAGGTTACTTCAGGTTCATGCAATTATAACCATGAAAACATTTGCACAGCCTTTGATACAAAAATTACAACTTAGGAATGAGGCTCGCATGCCCTGAGCAAAGTGATCAGTCACTCAGGTGCACAATCATATGTCACTATTCTTTTCAGAACCCTGATGTGGCTGATTTCTTTGGTTACCTAGTTCATGGGGATAGTTTAGTATAATTGACGACCCAAATAGCGCAGCGGTAGTGAGGCTGCCTTACGTTCTTAGGGTCCCGGGTTCGAATCCCGGTAGGAGCAAATGTTTGTGTGATGAGCATGGACATTTGTTTCCGAGTCATGGATGTTTACATGTATAATAAGTATGTATTTACAAACAAAAAGTATCTATGTAGTATATCAACTATCTGGTGTCCACGACACAAGCCTCGTTGCTTAGTGTGGCACTAGATGGCGCTGTGTGTAATGTCCAGCGATATTTATTTATTTATTTTATAATTAGTAGATTTTAAGTAAGAGTCTATACTCTATACTTACATTGTTGGTACAAACAATGCACAACAAAAAAGATACAAAAACAAAAGGTCAACGAGCGTTTCATCAACGTCGGTCTCATCGTCAGACAAGATGATGGAGATTAAAAACTTTAACATGGACAAATATAACTCCGACAGCTGCAGGATTGAAAATTTTTTAGACTTGCACTATCTGTCATTCAATAAATTATTTGCATAAAAATGTCATTCATTTTATTAATTAGAAAGTAACAGATGGTAATGACAAACTTGATATTAGCAATAACATTGGCTAATTACCACTTTAAGTAAGGACAATGTGTTGATACTTCTCAAGTGCCTGTAATTTAAGGTGGAAACACGGGTAGCCTGCCAAATTCAAATTTCAAAAATGAAAAAAAGTTTGAATTTCACAGGCCTGGGGCTTCCACCATAACTGCACTTATACCATATAAGGAACAATGTGATACTGGAATAGTAACAGCAATTATCCCATGATCAGTCCACGAAGTAGACACAATAGTTAAACAATGGAGTCCCGACCGAATCGGTTGGGTCGACAAATCATGATTTATACAAACATTTATACGGAAAAAAATTAAATAACAACTTCTAGGATATTCCCTAGTTTCTCTGCCTCAAGTTTATGCAATTTACTTATCTTCATATTATAAACACCTTTAATATTTAACATCAATTATTTACATTATGTTCAGCTGTTACAGCATTCCAGCATGATACAAGCTTTGAGAAAAAAATGCAATATTTTGACTACACCAATGTTTTCTAAGCCACTACCAATTATTGAGCATCACAATTATTGTACTCAGTGGACTTTTCTTGGGTTAGCACACTCAAACAATATCACATATTGTCGGAGTGCCGGCATCCTGTTATTTACGTTTACGGTTCTCATACTCAATGGCTCTGGCTTCAGATGCAATCTGCCTCTCCCTGTTCAGTATACCATCTAACTGGTCTGTGAATGCATCAAAGGAAAATTTTGTTTCAAATCTCTTTAAACCAGCGTCACCAAGCTTTTGACCTAACTCGGGGTTTAATACCAATTTACTCATTGCATCAGCAAAGGATTTGCTATTAGGCTCACATAAGAACCCAGTTACTTCATTTACAATAGTTTCTGTTGGTCCTCCGCTGTTCACAGCTATCACTGGCTTCTTGAAGTACATGGCTTCTAAAGGAACAATGCCGAAATGCTCATTTGATGGAGTATACACCAAAGCTCTGCAGTTGTACAAAAGAGATACTTTCTCATCATCTTTGGGAGATTTCATAAATGTAACCTTATCTTCTATATCCAACTCTGCCACTAAATCAGTCAGTTCAATATAATGCTCCATATTTTCCAAGTTGATTGGATCAAAGCCTCCTGCCATTATTAAATGCACTCTGTTCCAATCAGCCTCATTCAGAATATGTTTTAAATGTTCAAATGCTCTTAGTGCTAGTTGCAAATTCTTTTTTCTTTCATATCTATTTATTGACAAGAATATAAATTTATCAGTTCCAACTGGAACAACCTCCTTCAATGGCTTTGGTGTTGTTGTTCTGAAGAATTCAGTATTTATAGATGGGTAACAGATATCAGGTGTATCTTTGATCCTCTGGAATGCATCTTGGTACACTCTAGCAGTATATTTGCTATTAACTAGCACTTTATCTGCTTGTGCTGTCGTCAGTTCCTCGAGCCAATTCAAAGGTGCTCTGTAGATCTTTTTCAAAATGTCTCCTTCAGCAGATAATAGTTTATCCGGATGATGGCAATAAAATACGACGCGGTAAGGTCCTCGGGCCATTTTTAAGAACG
This sequence comes from Xestia rhomboidea, assembly GCA_963853795.1. Taxonomy (NCBI): domain Eukaryota; kingdom Metazoa; phylum Arthropoda; class Insecta; order Lepidoptera; family Noctuidae; genus Xestia; species Xestia rhomboidea. The sequence continues at coordinate 11,434,751 of OY970778.1, forward strand.
GAATGCATAGAGATATTAGGTCGCAGAATATGAGCGTGGGCTCTTCAGCCGGTATGACGTACCATGCCATGTAAACAGCTGCGTATACCATGCGGACGTAGGCACACGCGGCTTTGAACCTACCGAATATAGAACGTGGTATCCAGTCGCCTAAGACAGATACAGGAAAAGTACCGTCTCTCGTCTCCGCGAAGCAGTGTGTGGGATCATGATGGTTCGTGTAAAACGCTACTTCGTGGCCCTTATTCTTGAAAGCCAATGCAGCATCCAAAACTAGCCGCTCGGCGCCACCAATACCCAAATCCGGGTGGAGAAATATTATCTTGACCATTATCGCACCAGTTTTAATACTGTAACACGTTATCACAAATCATTGAACCGTGCAAAATTAGAAATGAGAATTTGTAAATACGGCAAAATTCTTATTGAATGACACTTGAAGTTTATCTGAGACAGACTAGTGTTGTGTGTTGCCCAACTACCACAGAGTAAACTTATATGCGTGGATACAAGAGGGGGCAATGGGTGCAATTGTTCCCCCCTGAACCGGACCAAATTTGTCATTAGCCAAGCTTGAACTAGTTAACGGAATTGAGACTAAATATTCTAGTTGTATGTAGTTGTCATGGGCGTCGCCAGGAGGAGAACATTTATAAAAAAGCGTCTTTTTTCTACCTATGGATTGGTACTCTTATTGGATTTTTGCATGATCGACCTATATCGACAGAGCCTGAAATAAATTAAAAGCCAGGCCTTACATAAATGCAATTATAGCATAATTATCGCAATGACGCGTAACAGCACTGGATAGGGATAAGTGGAAGGAGGGAAGGGAGGCCTTTGCCCTGCATTGGGACACAAATGGCTGATAATAATAATAATGTCTGTGCATTAATGGATGAAGTTATGATGACGAATAACTACCGGAGATTTATTGTGAAGGATGGCACGGTTGACATATGTCGGGCATGCCACCGAATGTCCAGGCGAATCAATCCGTCACATTATCTCTGGGTGTTCTCGTCTAGCTAACGGAGAATACTTGCATAGGCACAACCTTGTAGCCAGGATTATCCATCAGCAACTTGCTCTAAAATACAACCTTGTGGAATCGGAAGTGCCTTACTATAGGTATGTGCCCGACCCAGTTCTCGATAATGGCAGTATCACATTGTACTGGGATCAATCCATCATCACTGACAGGACTATTATAGCCAATAGGCCTGATAAAGTGGTGGTGGATCGTTCAGAGCGGCGCGCAATGATTGTTGACATAACGGTCCCGCATGATGGGAACCTCGTGAAAGCCGAGAAAGATAAACAAATCAAGTATTTTGACTTGGCTCGCGAGGTTGTCGACATGTGGGAAGTGGATTCAGCGATCATTGTGCCGATAGTCGTATCAGCCCATGGCTTAATTGCCAAGAGCCTCGATCAATACCTGAGGAGGCTCTCGTTAGGCAGCTGGATCAAGGGCTTGATTCAGAAAGCGGTACTCCTAGACACGGCTCGTATTGTTAGGAGGTTCCTCTCTCTGGAGCCCTGACCGCCGGTAGCTTGGACCCTGCTCCCGATACCGGTGGGCTACAATTTTTTATATTTTTAAATGTTTTTATATATTTTTTTGTAAAGAATATTTAAAAATGTAATTAATTTGTTAAAAAATAAATAAAGGAAATAATAATAATATCGCAATGATGTAAAATTTCGAGCTCGCTTCGCTCACTCTTGCAGCCTAGTTTTTCTCAAAGTCGACCAAGTAACTCCTGAAGGATCGAAACCATTCCAACCTGTCCAAGGCAAGGTGTCATAAGAATTTCTCGCTACGCTCCTCCCCCCTGGCCCAAAAGCTGGCGATTTTCTTGTATCTTGCATATCATGGATTTCTGTAAAGTAACGCCTGATTCCATTTATTTTCACAAGTTCATCATTTTTTTTAAATGAATTTTCCAGATACATAAAATCAAACAAAAATTGTATTGTATTGTATAACGGGCTGGTGTCCGCAACTCCACGTCAAAGCGCGTATTTTGCGTGCGGGTGGGAAATTATTCTATCCATCCCAAATCCCCGAGAAAGGCCAGCAGCGCCCCGATGTTGCTGACTATCTCGCGGAGAGTACCTGGGTTACCGAAGTACTTTGCCCTGTATGTTGCAACCACTGGGCAGTGCAGAAGCACGTGGGCTGCTGTCTCGTCTTCCTCCATGCAGGCACGGCACAGGGGGCTGTCTGTGACTCCTAAGACAAAGAGGTGTTTATTAAAAGAGCCGTGTCCGGTAATGGCGGCTGTAACTGTGCGCAGCTGTGGTTTTGTCAACCGAAGCGCGCGTTTGGTGAAGCGGCCGTTGATTGTAGGAAGTGCTTCCTTGGCCTGCCTGCACTCGCCGTGGTCCAGCCACAGCTTGTGGTGTTGTTCACTAGTTCGTTTCCTTACCAGTGTGCGTAGGTATCCGAAAGGGAGTGGTACGATAGGTTCGGGTCCCACCGCTTCCGTGCTCGATCCCCTTCTAGCGAGTTCGTCCGCCGCGTCATTGCCACGGGAGTCGCTGTGTCCTTTGATCCATTGGATGGTTATATTATTGAGATTACCAACCTGGTTCAGGCGTTGGTGACACTCGTGTATTAACCCTGAGTTCACTGTGTGGTTGTTTAGCGCTAGCAGTACAGCCATGCTGTCTGAGAGTATACGAATTGAGTGGTCCACAACCTCCCTGGCTAGGATGGCAGATGCCGCCAGGGAAATGCCCATGCATTCTGCCTGAAATACCGTGTTGTGGGCCCCCAGAGGTTTGGCTATGTGGATGTTGAGATCCTCCGAGAAGACTCCAGCCCCAGTGCCAGTACCTGTTTTAGATCCGTCCGTGAAGATCCGTAGTTCCGCGGGGTTTAATCCCTCGCAGCGGTGATCCTCGTGGAGCTGGATTTTGTATTTCTTATCGAATACGAATTGTTTTGGTATCCGATCGTTTACTGCTTTCGCCAGGGGGAACTCGTTATAGAATCCCTCCAGTGCGGCGGTGTGCTGTGTTTCTTTCTTACCCCAGAGTTGAAGTGTTTTGAGGCGTACGGCCGTCATTGTCGCTTCCTGCTGTATGAACAGATGGAGCGGTGGGAGCCCCAACATGGCTTCGAGGGCCGCAGTCGGAGTGGTCCTCATGCAGCCTGTGATCGCCATGCAGGCCAGCCTTTGCAAGCGTTGCAGTTTGATGGAGGCTGTAGTTAGTTTGGTGCGGGGCCACCAGACCACTGCCCCATAAGTGATCATAGGTCGGATTACCGCGCAGTATAACCAAAGTATAATTTTAGGGGATAGGCCCCACTTCTTACCTATCATCCTCCTGCATTGCCAGAAGGTAATGCAGGCCCTGTTTGTTTTGTTGTCTAAGTGGCTACTCCAGTTTAACTTGCTGTCTAGGATGACCCCCAGATACTTGACCTCATTGGCTAACTGGAGTTCCGTGTCGAAAAGTTTGGGTAGGCGATGAGGGCCTAGTATTCGTTTTTGGGTAAACATGACTAGCTCAGTCTTCGTGGGGTTCACTGAGAGGTCGAACTCTCTGCACCATCGTTCAACGATGCGTAGTGCCTGTTGAGTTAGGTCGCAGATTGTCCCTGTCACTTTCCCCGAAATGAGGATAGCTAGGTCGTCGGCATACCCTATAGTGTAGAAATGGTTCGCGTTGAGTTTCGTGATGAGGTCATTTATCACCAGATTCCAGAGAAGCGGGGATAGTACACCACCTTGAGGGCAGCCTCTGGCTATCATGGCAATCTGCTGTTCCACTTCAAGTCGAACCACTCGTTTACTTAGCATATTAGTAATCCAGTCTATCATTACCTGTTCTACTCCGTGACGAGAGAGCGCGGTGTTGATGCTGGAGAAGTTTGTTTTATCGAAGGCTCCCTCGATGTCTATGAAAGTGCCCAGACAAGTGCCCTTCTGATGAATCGCCTCTTCTATCCGGCCGACCACCAGATGGAGGGCGGATTCCGTGGACTTACCCGAGCTGTATGCGTGTTGGTTAGTATGGAGTGGGATAGTTTTCAAAGCGCCGTCCCTCAGCTCTCTCTCGCACATTCTCTCCATGGTTTTAAGGAGAAAGGAGGTCAGGCTGATTGGTCGGTGGGATTTGGCGTTGGTATAGTCACTCTTACCTGGCTTAGGAATGAATATGACTTTCACTTCCCTCCATCCTTTTGGAACGTATCTGAAGGCCAGACACGCTCTCATTATGGTTACCAGTCTGCTGGCGACAGAGATCCCACCCCACTGCAGTAAGGCAGGAAAGATCCCGTCCAGACCAGCCGCCTTGAAAGGATGGAAGCACCGGATCGCCCACTGGAGTTTTCCCAGCGTTATGACTTTGTTTGCGTAGCGCCAGTCGTTTTCTGACGGTGTTTGAGTTACCTCTGTCCAGTCGATAGCCTGTGTGAAAGCGCAGCCTGGGAAGTGAGTTTCAATGAGGACGCGCATCGCCTCTACTGGTGAGGTGGTAAGTGTGTTGTCGGGTTTGCGGAGAACAGCGGGCCCAGTCGGGTTCTGCTGAGCCAGGATCTTCCTTACCCTGTTTGCTTGTTGGCAGGATTCGATGTTGCCACAGTATTTTCGCCATCCAGTGGAGCTCCTGTATCTGATGCATTTTTTGTAGCATTTTTTGGCCGCGTAATACGCGTCCCAATCTCTATCAGCACAGGTGTTCATGGCTCTGTTTAGTGCTGACCTTACCTTCCCGCGCTTGCGTTCCAGATCCGCTCCCCACCATGGTTGCTTCCCTGGTGTTGTGGGCGGAGTGGTCTCCGGGCAGGATGAGTGGTAGCTGTCTAGCATAGATTTCGTGAGATGACTTACACGCTCGTCGATCTGCGGCGTGTCCTCGTAGGTCATCCCGTAGTTTGTTGACGCAAGTTTGGTTTCGAGGGTGCGTGTGTAAGCAGCACGGTCAGTGTTACGCGGGTTTCGCCGTGGCAGTATTGGTGTTACACAGACCTGAATGTCGAAGCGGATCCACCGGTGGTCCGAGCAGGAGGCCTCCTTGGAGACCTGCCAGCCAGTGGTGATGGCCGCTGCACCTTCCGATGCCAGAGTGAGGTCTATGATTGTTTGGCTACGTCTGTTTACGAAGGTTGGTTCAGAACCTGTGTTCAGTAGGGTCAGGTTTGTTGTAAATAAGTAATCTACTAAAGCCTTACCCCTTGCATTATGTGTGTCCATGCCCCACAGAGGATGATGAGCGTTCGCGTCCGCGCCTATGACGACTTCTAGCCCTGTGCTCTCGAAGTAAGTCACGAGGCGGGCGAGGTCATGCGGCGGCGGCTCCTCTTCCTCGGGCATGTAAGCGGAGGCGAAGACCACAGTTGCTACTGTGTCCCCCCGCTGTATCAGTAGCCTAGCTGCAGAGACATCCCTGCAACAGAAATCTATTAGTGGCTGTGTTTTTATGTTACGTGTAACATAGATGCACGATCTGGGCTTATCGTGATCTGTACTAACTAGGAGCTTACCGCCAAGATTGGAGAGTCCTTGTATTTGGCCCGCCCTAATCCACGGCTCTTGGATCAAGGCAATGGCCGTATGTTGAACCTCCAGCCACTTCCGCAGCTGAGCCGTCGCGGTCTGGCTGTGGTGGAGGTTGGCCTGCAGGACCTTACAGGTCGACGAAGGGGACGCCATCACTGGACGTACCTTCCTCGTCTCCTGCTAGCCGCAGCCCGGCAAACAGGTCGCCCGCGTCGAAGCCGTCCCCCTCTAGGTCAGAGGCCGAGGACAAGATGATGTCCTCGAGCTCCTCACCCGAGAGGACGGCGCCCACGCTAGCGGCTGTAGGGGCGGCTGGCGCTGCTTCTGCAGGCTCAACCGCGGGTGTTTCCGCGGTGTTTGTTGGGGGTGGAGTTGCCTCCACCACCTGTGTGTCGGCGCTGGCTTCAGCGGTTGGATAGCCTTGAGGGACGTCGACAAATTTGCCGTTCGGACCCTGGAATTTCACGTACACCGTCCCTACACAAAATGAGAGACGGCGTTCGGCCTTCATCAGGGTCGGTATTTGGTCCTCAGGGACCCCGACCACCACATACCAAGCGTCGGCCTGTTTATAGGCGCCCAGCATCACCCACTCCTTGACGCCAACCCAAGGGTTCTGGTAACACAGAGTGCGCCCAATACTGGACGGCTCCGTGAAGATCCCCTGCTCGTCAGGGATGGAGATTCCGCATCTTACCCTGCGCCTGATGTCCGCCTGCCTCCTGACCACTAGCGTGGTGCTAGTAGGGGGAGGCACCTCGGAGATTAATGTCCTTAGCCATGCTAAGGTGTGGTCGTTACCGCACCACAGTCTAAGGGCCCCGCTGCTGAACACCGGCTTCGCTCTGAAGGTCGGTGCAGGTGAGTCCTGTGTAGAGGAAGCGGCCTCGGCAACTATCTTTCTCTGGATAGCCGCGAGTACCTGATTCGACACCTCCTTACTGATGTGCCCCGTCCGGTCGCAGGTAACTGCGACATCCAGGTCGGAGCTTGCAGCTTGGGCGTAACTGCGGTTTGCGTCCCGTTTGGATTTATCAAGACACGGCCGCTTGCGCTCTCCTCGAGGTGATGAAGTCTCGTTGAGGGCTCGCTTGGCCGCGGCCTGACCCATCCGAACGGGTTGCGGTGCAGTTTTGGTGGCTGGTCCCTTCGCGTCGCTGGCTGCTGGTTGGCTAGGTCCCGGTCGGCTAGTGCCGGCCTCGGCCTGCGACCGCTTGCCTGCGGAGAAGTTGACATTGCCACGGGTCGGTTTTACCCGGCCCGCGGCGTTAGCCTGTTTAGTTTGTGGAGACTTACCCGTCCACAGTGTCTGCCGCTGCCTCTGGGACGGCCTGTTCTTCCTTCTCGGTTTACCCGTCGAAGGGGCCGGGGCAGCCTGCGCTGAAGGTTCAGCGCAGTGGCGTTGTTTGCTGGAGTCCTCCTTCCTGCCTTTGTGCCTGCTCCTCTGCACCTGCCAGGCGAGCGCGAACGCGTCACCCGTGGTGCTGGTCTCCGCCGGTTGACCAGTGACGGCCACCGGGGGGGGAGCAGTAGGCGGAGGAGGATGTATGAGGGGAGCCCGGCCAGAGGAATTAACCGTCGTGGCGGGCCCCACGCCTGAAAAGGAGGGAGGAGCGGTACTGGTCCCGAGCAGCGCCGTCGTCCTCCGTTTATTACGGGACCTGGTTTTGGTCCTGGCAGCGGTTCTCGCCACTGCCGGACCTGTACCCGCACTGGAGCTCGCTGCGTTAGCAGCGGAGCATCCGGGGGCTAGAGAGGTGCTGCTAGCACCCCTCTTGGGAGAATTGGCTTTTGCCTCCTCTCCGGTGTGTTTTTGTGCAGTATGTGCGTGTGAGTGTGTGTGGGGTGTGTGAGTTTGTGTGGTTGTTGTGTGTGTGTGTGGTGTGTGTTTCGGTGTGGTGTCGTATGGTCTTTGGGTATCCATAGTTTAGTGTAAAAATTTCATCTCTCCGGCTTCCCACCCTCCTTGGAGCCCGCACCTGGGAACGTCTCGCTACAAACTAGCTCAACCGTTAGGAGTACCTTCGAGATATAGGGGCGTGAGGCTGGCTTACAGTGCGACATCGGGCGCTTGATCGGGTTGACGACTAATCAAACCTTCACTTACGCCTTCAGCATGACCTTCACCAACCGCTTCGGCCGTCCAAGGACGACCTCCGCGGACCTCCCGCCCCTCGCCGTGACCCTCTGACGGGACACTGTGACCATTTCCCTACCCTTGGCTATTGGGTAGGGCCACCGTTTCGCTTGAAATCCAGACCAAAGAGGGCGTGTTGCGTCACGGACGCATTACCGCCAGCGCCGCTCGGCTCAACCCTCCAGGACTCCTTCATCCCCGCTTACGGCGCTCAACTGCGCAGGTCCTAGCGCAGGTGACCAGATTTACCTACTCGACGCCAGCTGGGTTTAGTGGCGGCCGAGCCCACTCCCACTCGGTCACGGAGGGTCATGGTTAGGTTAAAAAGCGCCTGGTGATTTTCGTTGCGTCTATTTCTTAAGGAATTAGACCAAGAGCAGGGCGGCAACCACGTGAAGGAGAACACACCAGACTTGCCTTGAGGATCTACACGACTGTAGCGCTCCCCCTCAAGACCCCGCCACCCTACCGCCTCTGAGGGGGGCAGTAAGGTAGGCCTGCATCTATACTACCAAGCAAAGCGTAAGCAAAGCATGTCGTTGTGCAACCGCAAAAGCATAAATACAAACCCTCCCCAACAAAAATTGTATCCGCGTCCGTGATTATTTTTAAATTTGTTTTGAGCTTCCGATCCCGTAAGACAACAAGTTTAGTTTTAAACTGTGAAAGCATAAAACAGTGTTTACCACAAAGTACATGAATAACTACATTAATTAAATTCGACTAAACTCAACTAAATTATTAACAACAGATAAAAATAAAACAGTCGCTAGCACGGTTAGGGTTCTTACAGACGAGCGGCACGTTGCCAACGGCATAAACTGCACTCCACCTGTCGACGGGTGCCGTCGATGCGCCGGACGGCAGCCGCCGAAGCGTCGACGACTGCCGTCGAGGGGTCGCCACGCTTGCAGTTGTGGCATGCCGCGTAATGTGTGTCGGCGGCAGCCGTCGACAAGTGGCGACGGCTGCAGGTTATCTGCAGTTGGCAACGTGCCGCTCGTCTGTAAGAACCCTTTGTCGACTTTGTCAGAGACACGCTTTGTTTGTAAGTAGAAATTCAACGAAAAATAAATAAAATTGAAAAGAATCGTGTTTCTACCCAAATCCTTCAATACATTTTTTTATAAATTTAACTAAGTCCATACCAAAAATTGTGGCCCAAACATTGCTATACTAGGCCGATCGTATGTTTCAACTTCATTGAGTAGCAATAATTTATTAATACAAAATAAACAAATTATTAAGACAACCGCCCATCATTATCTGCCTAACCTTTTCCCAGTTATGTTGGGGTCGGCTTCCAGTCTAACTGGATGCAGCTGAATATCGGTATTTTACAGAGAAAGCTTAACTGACCTCCACAACCCAAATAAACAATACCCACATGAAACTTATGAGCCACTGACTTTCTGTAAGGGCTATTAAAAAAGGTCTTCAAATGAAATGAGAGCTGGGGTTAACAGCTAAATGTGCAGCAGGCATATATTGGATAGTGACCCATCTATTTACCGACCTAGACAAGTGCTGCTTAACCTAAAGATTGACCCATGCAGCTGTTATTATTTAGCCATGAGCTCCTTCACCCATTTTGTACATTTAAAAAGGGAAACAAAAACTACGAAGTTAATACCATCAGCAAAATGTATTTAAGTTTTTCGTTTATTACCAATATCATGATAAAAAAGTATAAAACACAAAAATGGAATAAATTATAATGGAAACACACCATCTGAATCAATACCAATAATCTTCAAACATACAAAGATTGTAGACTGATAAATAGATATTATGCTGAAAAATGTCATATAATAAAACAATAATTTACAGTTCATCCTTCCTTTCAATTTTGACAAGATCAACATGGAATGTTAGCGTTGCTGACTTGGGTATCTTGGGTGGTGCTCCAGCCTCACCATAGGCCAAATGAGGTGGAATAACTAGTTTCCTTTGCTCTCCTTCACACATGCCTATCAAACCTTGGTCCCACCCCTTTATGACTTGTCCGGAACCCAAAGTAAAGGTTAGAGGGTTGCCTCGTGGAATGGAACTATCAAATTCAGTGCCATCGTCTAGGGTACCCTGGAATTAAAGATTACATGACGTATTCGATTTTTTAAAATAAATTGCATCTGGCAAGGAATTGAAGTACACACATTTAATTACTGTAGGTGTCGAGTAATATAAAATAATTTTAATAATACATTCACGGCACCGCTATTTCAGTTACAATACATTACTCCATCCACTTCAGATCAAGCAGATAACCATTCACGAGTTGTGCATGCTTCCTAAGATATAGGATTAATACCTACATTATCGAGCTTTATATAGTTTAATTACCGTGTAATGCATGTGCAAAAGGTCTCCTTTTTTGCTTTTAATGGGACATTCACTGGGCCTTTTTTTTACCCCAATTTGCATTTTTTTGGGGGTTGCATCGGCTATGACATGAGAAATTACACTCATGAAAATCATCAAAAAGAGAGCAATTTTGCAGACTAATAAAACTACTGCCTTATTCATATTTCTCTTTTAGAAATAATCTCACGTGTCGACACAGGAAAACTACTGATAATTATTTAAAATTATTACACAGCCAAGTCAACGAAATCAGTCGAGTGGTCAATAAATAATTTGCTGTCATTTGTCAAAGTTAACCAAAGAGAATCTAAATAGTCTAATGCTGTTTTTGTAAAAATAACACTAATTACGTACTAGCACAGACAAATAGTATTATTACTATAGCACTACACTTGAGTCGAAACTGTTTTTTGATGGCTGACAGTTGACACTTTGACAGTCAGAGTCACAAACTTACAAGCGATACCAAAATATCAATAAATCGACAGAACTCACTCACAACTAATTATAGGTTTATCACTAAAACTCTCGCCATGTCGACTGAAAACTATGGATTGAAGAAATACAAGAAACTCCTGCTCAATAGAGTAACAGTATTTTCAGTCATTGTAGAGGGTATTGAGAATTGTATACAAACTGAAGATAAAGCTGCCAAACATTATTTCCACAAAATAATGGTAAGTTGTTTATAATTCTAGCCGGATAGATTGCTTTGGAGCTTGTAGTAACTTTATTATAATTTCTAAAACTACACTTTTCGACACAGAATGAATATCACACGTTTTCCCTCAATTAGTTGTGTTTTGTTGAGAGACTGATAAACCCAAAAGAAAGAATAGGTAAATAATCAAGAAATATTAAAATTGAACCATTAAAAGAATCTGCCATATTCCAATCTATATCAAATTTTAGTTGTATGTGCTGTGTAAGCCTACTAAAATTGCTTTTGCTGTGCACAGTTTCTTAGTAAACAACTTATGTTTTTCAGATACATAACTGGCAGGATACTCTGCATGAGTTATTTGACAGACTATCTAGTTATTTTGGCTCTGTCTTAGTGCCTGTCAACTGTTCAACGCAGGGTGATATAGCCACATTCTACACTTCAAATCTAAATCTACTTTTAAAAATTATAAAATTTGACTTCATGTTTCCCTATAACAGAAACATGTTCAGTGTAGATGTACTTTTTAATGACACATGTTCGTCCGACTTCTTTGGATCAATGACTACAATTGATGAGATAGTTTCCGGTGTAGTTAGCCGAAGGTTTAGTGACAAATGCGAGCTGGATTTATCCAATTTCTGCGATGACCCAGGTAAGTTATTTTTCAAAATAATTCAGGAATTATGATCTCACATTAGACCAATCATCTCCCTAGCCTTTTAGCAGAACTGTGTAGAGGTCAACCTCTAGTCTAACCAGACGCTTCTGAGTACCTGTAATTTACATAGACCAACTGCCTATTATGACCGTAAAAAGAAAGACACTTAGTAAACTTAATTTGTTTTCCAGAATTTGTAAGTAAGAAAATATTTTTTTACAAAATATCTCTTCTCGCCAACTTTAAAATACTGATGCTTAGAATGGGAAGAGACACAAAAATGTTAAACTTAAGCAACAATAATTTAAGGTATTTATATTTCATTATTTTATTTGAATATTATTGAGTTATAAACTATGCAATTCCTGTAATTTACCATTATTATTTCTGCTTTCTTTACTCACTGTGCATGAAACCGATTTTCTATTATAAAAAATATTCAAACAGTAACAAATTAATTTTTCAGCCAAATACCATTAGATGTATTGAACTTTTTCATAAAAGCAGATTTGACAGCTATGAACTTTAGCAACAACAACGTAAGTTTTTTCTTCATCAATATTACAAAATATAAGTCATTTATTCAAATAAATTAAAGACCAGTTTGCTTTGCTTTGCCATTGACTTTGCCACATGGATTATTGCGGAAATTACAATAAGGGAACATACTACAATAGTAGGTATTCTGTTATGTTTTTCCTGAAATATGTGCCAAATTTCATTGAAAATTCATCAATCACTCAATCTGAAAAGACAGCGAGACAGTTAAATATTAGCATGGAAGTATCGATTATTTATTACACAACATTCTAAATTACTTCTAGTGTAAAATAATCCTTTATGATTTACAGATCCCCTCAGTTGGAGAATTATCTAGAGTGAGTAGCAAAATAGAGAAACTCTGGCTGGAAGGCAATCCTCTGTGTGAGGACTTAGATCCCGTGTCTTATGTTAAAACTGTAACTATAAAATTTCCTAGATTAACTGAATTGGTAAGTTTGGTAGTGGTAATAAATTGTAAATAGATCTGTCTACAACTTCCTATTTTTTTACTAGCCTGTACTATCCCACTGCTGGGTAAATGCTGGGAAGCATTTACCCAGCAGTGGGATAGTCGACTTTCCTTACATTCATTAAATCAAGATTGACATCATTATTCTCCTGTCCATAATCCAATTTATTTGTAGTAGTCTGTAGCATGTCTTCTACCATACTTTATTAATTGTCATCTCTTGAGTCACCTCCTTTCTAGTTATATCATATTTCACATATTCCATCCATTGTTTCTGTGATCTTCCCTACTCTTAGAGCTATCACATACTCAAAGCGGTAACACAAAATAATAAAGGTACTAATATTTCTGTTTCAGGATGGTGTGAAGTTAAACCAAAATGGCATAGTATTTCCTTTCTATAGAAATTATCTGTCTAATCTAGATAGAAAAACAAAAATGGTTGTTGAGAAGTTTGTGACTTTGTACTTTTCTAACTATGATCAGCCTACAAAAAGGCGCAAGAAAAGGATTGAACAACTCTACGACCCAAAAGCAAAATTTTCTTTATCAACTGACTTCTCGGGTACATGTTTTATTAATGCTGAAAACTTGTTTTGCATAAGTAAATAGAATTGACCCATAACCAGATTTTTCTCTGCCAAATTCAAGGCTTGAGTTTACATTCCATACAAAATTATACCCTACAAGGATTATACCTACCAACAAATTTTTGACTAACTTAATTATTTACTTGGGTACTTCCATTAATGCAACGAATGAAGTGAATATCCTAAAAAAAAATTATAATATTAATAAATAATGATTTATATAGGTTGAATTACCTTACCTAAAATATGATGATTTTTATGTGTTATTTCAGAAACCGAAGCAAGTGTTGCCCACTACGTAAATCATACGCGTAATTTTATCAATACTTCAAAGAAACTTGAACCTACAGAAAAAAATTACTATGGTAAACGAAACATAGCCAGTATCTTGGGGACTCTACCTGAAACTGTACATGATAGGAGCACTTTTACAGTGGATGTATTACTACATGATGTAAGTAAAAAAAGCTTTCTTTGATTTCTGCAGTTCAGATAAATGATGTTATAAGAACACTAATTTGATGTCACACATGACACAGTTCAAATTCCATTGCAACTGCAACCGATAAACTTTTAAATTAAAAGCTGTCAATCAAAAGTGAACTCTGACTACATAATAAATCAAGGAGATAACGATAAAATAGGATGAATCGTGACAAAAATTTGAAAAGGATTTCTAAATTAATATTTTCTAAGTGGCAATCACCATCTCTTATAACCTGCCTGAATTGAGTTTCTTACACCACGTTTTTTTTATAATAAATAGAATAATAATCCTTCAGGAAATATAGGTGTTGCCTTACCTAGATATTATTCTTTGTTTGTTATAAAATAAATACTAAATAAATTCATCTCATAGTACAGTTATCACACGATCAATAGAAGATACATTCTTACTTATTCATGTTCACAAAATTAATTCAAAATGTTAGTACAGAACTTACAATAATGTTAAATGATAAATTATGTTTATTTTGCAAATAGGTTTTTACAAATACTTTTACACTTCATTTTTTTTTTCAAAACTAGATGGATGAACACCGACTGGTGTTTCGTACCTGACTACTCTGAGAAGAATCAGCCGAATAAACTCAGAGGTCATAGTCTCTTTTAAAGTCCAAAGTTAGTATTTAAACTTAAATGTAGGTGCAAAACTAGGTAGTGCTAGCCCATTGTAACATCTTTTTAAACTTATGGTATGCAAAATAAAATGAATATGAACATGAAACTCATTTAACCGACTGGCCAGTCTGTAGTGATTATAATTTTAGATTTACCATAAATGCTTTTACTTTTTCAGAAAAAGTCATTACATCTTACCATAGACGGACTATTCAAAGAAAAATACATTGGGCAAATGTTCCAATTCAGAAGAACGTTTATATTCAGTACCTATACGGTACGCGATAACTCGGTGTATCATATAACTAATGATATGTTGTCCTTGACGCATGCTACCCAAGACCAACTGAATTATGGCTTTCAGGTAAAATATTTTGATCACTTATAACTATTCGTGTGTGGAGGAACTCGTGCTGCTCGGCTGCATGGGTCTATCGTTTGCCAAAGACAACCAGTGATACCGAGGAGTATTGTTCTAACTGGGTTATGGAGGTCGCATAGGCAGTCGCTCTGGCTGTACTGGGGAAATATAGGTGCACTATTAGTTACACCTCTGTTAAACGCTTCAGGGATTGCAGGTGTAATTTTGTGTTATAAGTATGTGGGTTGAGATTCAAATCCTGTAACTGCACAACTTACACTATATTCAGAATTTTTTAATGACAAATCAATGCAGAATCAAAGTAATTTGTGCTTATTTTCACTAACACTATTTCTCACCTAAATATTATTACACTGTTGGAATTCAACATTGAACAACATCAACATTCAACTCGCGACACCAAGGCTTTTTCAACTCCGGCGTTGAAAATTCATTAGTTTTCCTGCTATTTAAGCGGCCAGTCAGTTCATTCACAATTAACAAAAGCGTCAGTAATACTTATCTTGATTTGTTCCAGAATCCTGTAAGAAACATGAACTCATTAACACTTATAGGCCCCAGTCCTGATGAGAGCGAAGCAATAATTAGAGCTTTCCAACATCTGACTCAGCTGAAAAAGACTGAGGTTGAATTGTAAGTGCCAAAATTATAGTATCCGACCGAAGGTCGATTTCTGCCCGAAACCGAAGACTTTCGTTTTTTTTTTTTGCGAAATAGGCCGAATCTTTCAGTCGGACCCCACAAAATTATCGTTTCGTGAATTTCAAAATACCGAGTTTCATAATTCCGAATGGTTCAAAATTCCGAATATTAAAAAAACTCCGATATATCATTAATCCTATTTTCATTACACCGAACGTTCATTATTACTATTATCAAAATACCAAATTTCAATAGTCCGACTTATGAGTGTTGAGTGAGTGATATTCATGTTTTGTATTATCATACAAAACATGAATATCACTCCTTTTTTTGGGCAGTCGTGTAAAAATACGAACCCATATTATTTATTATTATTTTTTGTTTTTTCATTTTGCATATTAAGAGGCAAAATTTTCATTATTTTTGCGATAGGACGCACCGTTTTCGAGTTAAAAGCAAATTTAGTTTTAGAACTTGCTACGACTCCATGACGCGCGCTATCTAATAGCTCAGTTTACACTACACACACACCCGCTTTCTGTCACAAATGTAGGCGTCTCTCCGCCGGCCTTCGGCCTACGCTCCTCATGCCAGCTAGCAAGACTTTTAGGACAATTTTAGCAGTTTATTCGAAGTATCGGAATATCGTTTTTCGGACTAACGATCCATCGAACATTTGACTCTTCGGACATATGAAAATCTTGTCCGATTTTACAAACAATTCGTATTTATGACTATCGGAATTATGAATTTTGGGATTTTAATTAATAATAGACATTATAATTTTTCGGAATTATGAAATTCGGACTTTTGATAATTGGAATATTGAAATTTGGAATTTAGTTTTTCGGAATTTTTGGGTGTTCCCGTAAAAAAACACTATGTTTCTGTGATTTCAGACGTTTAAAATACCACAGTTGGGACATTCGAGAAGCCTTGAAAACCTTCGTAGCAGATGCAAAAGCTAAAAAAATGCCAGGAGAATTATTTAATATGGATTCTGATTTTTCTGACTCT
The DNA here is from genome assembly GCA_963853795.1 of Xestia rhomboidea. NCBI lineage: Eukaryota > Metazoa > Arthropoda > Insecta > Lepidoptera > Noctuidae > Xestia > Xestia rhomboidea. The sequence continues at coordinate 11,450,861 of OY970778.1, forward strand.
TCATCAATATTGGATGAAATTGAATACTGAATAAATTAGTTAATAGTTTTCTACGTGTACTCTATTTTCTATAAATCAGTAAAGATGGGCGATACGTATCGATACAACGCTATGCGATATATCGATATTTTGTATCGATACCAGTGTATCGATACAAAATATCGATATATCATAATTATGGCAGTCCATATGATACAAAGCGATATGTGTCGTATTCCTCGTCGTACGTATCGCATCGCATTTTGACGCTAACAACGACACCAAATTCGGGCTAGGTACTGCGGGCCTACCATGACGTCAGCAGGATCGTTTTAATTTCGTTCCATGTGGGAAAGAGATGGCGCTAGACGTCCTCTATAGGTCCGTCTCTTACCCACACTGGAACGCGATTAAAACGATCCTGCTTTAAGACGTCATGGTAGGCCACCTGATACTTAGAAGGTTTAGATAAACATTATTATCATACTAAATATTTGACATAATAAAGAGGATAAAGTTATTATATTTCAGTTAAATGATACGAACTTTGTAATTGAGATATTTATAATTCAAAATCACTTTTTATATTACATGATACTGACTTTTCTGTAAGTGATGAGGCGCTTAGATTTAAATTTGCAAAAATAAACTTATCTCAAAAGCTTAGAGTATAAATTTGTACAATGGATTCAATAGAAAAGAAAAAAAACAAAACGTTCCGAGCGAGAAACCGACAAAGGTAGATGGTGTCTCTGTCTTGCCTTGTCACCGATGTAAACATTACGGCCGAAACATTTTCGCGTTGAAGTCATAAAGGTACTTTTATTGTATATAAGTGAAGTAATCCGCTATAAATATGGTAAAATAGTGTTGTGTGAAGGGGTGTAGTATTACTAATTACTAAAAACGAAATTCCACATCCAGCAAACCCTTACGGGTTTGCTGGATGTGGAATTTCGTTTTTTAGGGAAGTTTTTTAACTTTGGTTGTTTATTACGACTAGGGCTACCAATGTTTTAGATTGACAAACGGGAAATATCCAAATAAATTAAGTAAGTAAGTTCGAAGTTTCGAACATCGTTGTCGTACATAGTAATCAAAAGTATATTATATAAATTAGGAACATCGGACATCGCACATGGTTTCGGTAGTACCTAGTTTGCTTTTTAAATACAAATATTGAAAAGAAAAGAGTCCGCCGCACCGTGCCGTGCCATGCCGTTCCATGCTTCTGCAAGGATTTTTCCATGCTTCTCTAGCAAAAGAAGTCATTTGGCGAGCTGCGAGTGAAAATGAATGGTTTCGGAATATAAAATAAATATTGGCGAATGTTACTAAAACATTATAGGTAAACAGTCATAGCATGAATAAGCGATTTTCTATGTCTGGAAAAATATATAATATTAACGGAGTCCTCGAATCCCTGAATACAAAAGTCGTCTGGATAGACAGGTTGCAAAATGGATAATTTGCAACTGGACGGTACAGACATACATTTAAGTTAACATAAAAAGTTAATGACATCCACTCTTGAAGCTATTTCGCCTAGAATGCTACTGAGTTACAGGTCATCATCATTAAATAATAAATTAACAGCTACTCTTAAACTATCTCAAGAGTTAGTATGATTATTGGACGCCCTATTAGAAAGAGACAACATGCACTCTTGAAGCTTTCTCGCTCGGAACGTTTTTGGCTTACCCGTCCTCATTCCAGTTAGTATATAAGTTTCTTGGTCCCAACAAAAGCCAGTGTTGATGGCGCTTCAAAAAACAGTTACTCTTTAACTAATTTTAAACAGCACCAAGTTACTTATTAGTATGTCACTAAGATTCGATTTAACAAGTCCCAACATTATTTTAAGTTTGGTCTTCTTGAGTTGGGTATCCAAACCACTGGGAGTATGTGCGACACCTAATTACATACTTTGTTAAAAATTATATGTTTATGCGTTGTGGGTGGGAGTCCGGAGATAATGAAACGAGTGTCGTCTTTGATCGCTAGTTTATTACTGGCTATGGAAGAGGCCGAAAAGGTTACACTCACACATGACACCGTATAACAATGTGTGAGTGCGCATACACATCATTCCTCCACGCTAATTCTGAAACCTGTTGACAATGCATAACAAGGTTTTAATCATTGTTGTAACAACTAATCTTGCTTAGCCTAACATTGTACATAATAACATAACTATCTACTAGTAAAATACAGAATAGTCAACCTCTTTTCTGGTACGCCGAGAATGTGCACGTGGTTCATGCATGACTGCTGAATCCTGTGCAGCGGCTGAGGCTTGAGGAGCCTGGTTCTCTAATGCGTTACTTAATGACTGCCGTGCATTTTCTCGGTTCACAACATCCGTTGAAATCTGGTCCCTGTCAGTTTCAAAGCTAGTTGTAGCCGCAGTACCCGCTTCTATCTCCACCGGTTTATCTGCAACTGCACTCTCTATGGAACTGACTGTATTCGATTCAACAGCCGGGCTGGGCATTATTGGTGAAGTAAATGGAACCAGAAAAGTCGAAGGATTACAAACAGATTGACATTCGTCACGATCAATGGTTTTTTTACATTTAAACAATTGATCAAGATGTCTAATGCAAAACACCTCTAAATCTTCAATGAACACTTTAAACATTCTTTTCCCGATCACTTTATTGATTACTCCCATCTTCCATGTCTCTTTTCTACCACTGTACCACCGGACCCATACCCTGTCACCAGCTTCGAAAACTCTGGTGCGACCTTCATTCCCCCCTGACAGTATTTTACGCAATTCTTTCTTTTTAGGTAGTATTAAGTCAAGTCGTGATTTCAAATCCCTGCCAAACATTAATTTTGCAGGTGATTTTCCAGTAGTACAGTGCTCTGTGTTCCTGTATTCAAATAAGTAACCCAATAATTTGTCGAATACTACGTTTTGTGCTGTACTTTCACCCAAAATGTTCTTTAACATTTTTTTACACGTCCTCACTGAATTTTCAGCTTGACCGTTGCTGCATGGATGGTAAATCGGTGACGTCATGTAGTTAATACCATTATTGGAACAGAACACGTTGAATTCTTTACAATTTATTTTTACGTCATTGTCTGAGACTATTGTACCCGGTAATCCAAACACAGAAAATATTTGCTTTAATTTTTTTATTAAAGATTGTGTGGTAAGATCGTTTCCCATAAAAATACACTCTAACCATTTAGAGTACGCATCAATCACTACTAAGTAAGTCTGTTGCCGTAAAGATAAATAGTCTATGTGAATTCGTTCCCACGGTGCCGCTGCGCTCGGCCACGGCGCCGGCGCTGCCCGTGGCGGTGCGGGCTGCACGCTCGCGCACACCTCGCACGCGCCGATCCACCTTTCAATATCCTCATCTATACCGGGCCACCACATCCTAGCGCGCGCATTGCATTTCGTTTTAACAATGCCCAAATGCGTACTATGTAGTTCGTGCAACATTCTTTCACGCAATGTCACAGGAATTACTACCTTATGTCCTCGCATTAAAATTCCATTTTCATATTGCAAATCTGTGCGACATAACAAAAAAAGCTATTTTGCAAAGTTGACTTTACACAATTTGACTTCATGTTCCCATCCAGTGTTAAACAAGAAGATCTGAGAATCTGTGAGGCACACAAGATAAATAGTCTATGTGAATTCGTTCCCACGGTGCCGCTGCGCTCGGCCACGGCGCCGACGCTGCCCGTGGCGGTGCGGGCCGCACGCTCGCGCACACCTCGCACGCGCCGATCCACCTTTCAATATCCTCATCTATACCGGGCCACCACTCATCAATCATTCAAGTACTGAGTTATGTGAAGTGTTTTTGCAGAAATTAAAATCTATGACCATGTTGTACATGATTAAACAAAAATGACATTAAGAGCGACTATTTTATTATTTGTTAACTCTGATGGGAGCTATGGAGTGATGAAATACTCAATCAATTATTGTGCATGTTGATACTGTTACTAAACACTTACCAGTTATTAGTCGATTAGTATTATTGCTAGTTGTGGCACTGGATTATTGATAAAGCAAAAAGACTTGAACTTCGACTTGTTTGAATTCTTGAAAAAAAAATGGTTCAAATAAATTCCAATTGTCTATTCCTTCTGTCCGTCAGTGTCACTGTCAAAGTGTCAATCAAATAGTGTTTTGCAACAAAAGCGTTTTGTTGCAAAACCATTGATCTAATTTCATTGCTGTAAACGGTTCAAAAAAGAAATCACCATTTATTTCGTCATGGCTAATAATTCCTTGGGCCAAGGAGCCAATATGCCCACAATTGGGACTATAAATCAAGGTGCTATACAGTACGTAAACAATCCGGTTCAGAGTCCTCAGTTGCAGTCCAGTTCGCTTCAAGGCTCTCCATCGCAGCACAGTCCCATGGGCACTCAGTCCCAAGTAGGGCCTAAAGCCAACACGAGCGGCGGAGGAGACCAGACTACTCAGGTATCAATTATGCTGTGTCTATCGCATCTTATTGTACACTATGCTTGTATCATATTGCTTGTATTATTATTTGATAAACAGTGTAACAATTGTAGATTGGCCAATAAAAAAATAAATTTTTAAAAATGCTCTTGTTCCCACTTGCGATACTTTCACAAAAACGTGTTGTCTGATGAGTTGTAAGACTTCAACTAAGAGAATAGAGAGAAAAAGAGATTTCGAACAAGTTACCAAGGGGTATCGTAATAATGGGGTCATTCCATGTAAAATACTGTCTGCATCCGCATCAGGTGGAAGCTGATCTCAACGTAGTTGGGAAAAAGCTAGATAACGAAGTTTCGCCGGTGCGAATTAAATATGAAATACAGTATTTATTAAGGTTATGTATAGAATAGCACATTGGGCATTTTTTGTCTTTTAGTAGCAATACTAACATCATCATATTGATATTTCAGCTGCTAAGTCGACCTCGTCTCCAAGAGTTGGTTCGTGAAGTAGACCCCACAGTGCAGCTAGATGAAGAGGTAGAAGAGATGCTGCTACAGCTGGCCGATGACTTCATAGACACAACTCTGAATGCGGCCTGTGCACTGGCTAAACACAGACATGCCCCTAATGTCGAGCTCAGAGATGTACAGCTGCATTTAGGTGAGATAATATCAGCTTATTATTGTTGCACTGCTGTGCTGGCGTCCTTTCATACAGAGAAGGCACGAGTTCAAGACAGAGTCCCCGCAGACTTTCTATCACCTGATAGATTAGTCGGGAGCGCACACTTTTAACCTCATTGTGGAAATCCTCAATGGATGTCGTCCTATCCCTGGGGAAAGTGAAATGGTCTGTCAGACTTGTACTACTGACTAAAACCACACAGATGTTCCCTTGCACACTTGTGTCGGGGGGCCGTGGGATTAATGAGACTTCCCCTGCCCCGGACTAGACAGTTACTTCTCATTTTTTACCATGATCCATCCGTACGCAAAATACGCGCTTTGACGTGGAGTTGCGGACACCAGCCCGCTATACAATACAATACCATGATCCATATTTATTTCAGAGTTCAGAGTTTATTTATTTGTCAGAAACATGAGTATGCACACACAAAGCATGCAAGATGTTAAGTACAATGCAGAAAGGATCACAGTCATGTTTTACCTTTACGGCGTACAAATATTAAAAAGCGTATTATATAATAAAATTTGATCAATTATTTCATTAATTTTAACTATCAATATTTATAATAAAATACAATTACTTATTTGTTTTTTTTTAGATTACAATAATTTACATTTGAACAATAAATTACATAATATAGGTACAGCATACAACATTAGCAATTCAAACATCAATTAAATTAAATTATTAGAAGAACAAAATATTATAGTAAAAATCAATTTAAATGTCAAAATAAGAAAATATTATAGTAAAAATCAATCTTATTATTTCAACTGTTAAAACTAAATTTGTTTTTCCAGAGCGCCAATGGAACATGTGGATCCCAGGTTTCGGTAACGATGAGGTGCGACCATACAAGCGCGCAGCCGTCACCGAGGCGCATAGACAACGCATGGCCCTCATTCGCAAGACTATCAAGAAGTACTGATTTGTGCCTGTGGTACTAGTTTTACAGTTTACGTGACTTTTTGGATTAGAATGTATTCTCATTGTAATTTAGGCTAAGATTGAAATTGAGTAAAGGAGTTTGATATTAATCTCATGTATGTATTTTATTCAGGGACCTAATGTAACTTTAATGATGATTGTGTAAATGTGTGTACCTCTAAGACATTCCATTATCATTTGCACACATTGTGCACAGCAACCTTCATAACATCTGAATGCATTAGATGGGTGTATCTAATATCTATCTAATATGTATCATAATTGCTATCGTGTGTAATTATTATTATTACTTTTATTAAATAAAAATAATATAATAATTTCTATTGTGACGTCTGTGATGAACTCTAATTATAACTTATTTTAAGCATTGTTCTCATGTAAGTGACTTTGTGTCTTTTTTGAGAATAAATATCTTTAAACCTAATAATAGCTGCAAAGGATAAAGTAACATACTTAAGTTTTGGGATGTGATGAAGTCTATACTATTCAAATGAGAATGTTAGATACTATACTAGTACAGTTTAGCTTTTATTGCTCTACACATTAATTTGCTATACTTAAACTATTTTGCACCAAGTTCAATTAAGCAGTCTATTAAACAGGGATTCAAATGAAACAAAACTTTAATTATAATTTAAGACATGATTTATTTAAATGATTGTAATGATTAGACAATGAACATGATAAAAATGAAAAATAATCACAATTAAATCACACACATAAAGTAAAAAACTTAATGGTCATAGATAAGTAAAAATACTTAACACAATACTGGTTGAAACAAAAACCTTTGATAAATCAAAATAAAATCACAGACTGTATATGGTACAGTGTTAGGGCCTCACAGACGACAAACAATTATTGACGTACTTTAGTGTCAGGTCAAAAGGCAAAGCAACACAAAAGGAATGCAGTCCACATATTTCAGCGTCACAGAAACGATCGCATAGACTTATTGTCGCCAGACACCTAAAATAATAAAAAAAAAACCTTCACACAAAATTAAGTACATACTTAACTAAGTACACAGAAATATTTTGGAATGCATTAATACTAATGTCAATACTAGAAGACAACCATTTGGTTATGACCAATGTCCTAAAGTGATTTTATAACCAATATTTCTCTTGTAAACAGGCGAATAGTTTGTTCTGCTAAACTTAAGTTACATCTAAGTCATGGCTAAGCCACATAATTACTCGATCTACTTAGAATCGGTTGAAAGCTGGCATTTGATAAGCTCTAGGCAGCTTTTCTTATACTAAAACGGCCCATACAATCATGTAAGCTGTTAAAAATTTTATCCATTTTCTGGAACTATTTTATTCATTTTCTTAACTTGGTCAGGCCTGCCGTAAAGGCCCGTTTGCAACACGAATCACAAGAAAAATTAGCGCTTACCTTTCAAACGTTGTTCTATTTCTGTTATTCGTTGTTTTAAATATGATACGCATTGATTTGTGGTGCAAATAGGCCTAAAATTAATTTGTTCTAATAATCGGCTATATTTATTTTCTAATTTACACATGAAACTGGCGGTGAATCGCGTAAATCGGTGACAAACTAAATAATCTTAAATATTTAGATAATGTTAAACATTGACCTTAAATTAGACACACTTATCATTTAATCGTCACAAGCAATCGAAATCATTATACAAATTGAAAAATTAAGTACTTAATTATTCTCTTAAAAGTTAAATATTTCTGAAAAAATTTTGAAGAGTTCTTGAAGAATTCCTTGCCTAACCTTTTATTTTTGTCAGTAGGTACTTTTTGCCCTTACGAAAAAAAAATTGCTCTTCAACACTAGATTAGTGTAGATGTAAATTAGGGGTAATTTGCCAGCATCACCCTAAAAGCCTTGATACATAATCAATTATGCCTAGTTAAGGCTAACCATAGTCTCTTTTGCCAGGCAACTTTAGTTTTGTTGAAGAGCTTGATAAATATGAACTCATCAATTTATAGCCGAACTGCAGGGCGCTTCATTTGAAAGCTGGTGATTTAGTGCAATAAGTACTCAAGAGGTGTTGTTCTACCATACAATAAGACTTCCTAGAATCATTTATGGGTCCAAGCGTGCTCTATAGACAATTATAGATGATCTACACTTTGCATGCTGCGCCTTGCTTGCTCGGGATGTAGAGGTGGTCAGACGGGCACACTTTCTGCCAGAGAAGAGATTTGGACTTGATCGTCACGGGTTCCTGAAAAAAAAAGAAAAAAAAAAACGTTAGAAAACCTTTTGTGAGACAGTATTCGGTGGATGTGCGACGTGCGTGTTTCGAATCTTGAATTATATTTGCCAAACCCTTGAGGTTTGGCAAATATTCAAATTCGGATTATGTATTGTGTCGGAAGAATGAGATCATGTTTTATTAAAATTAGATCTAGATATACCTAAGTCTTCACGATGCTGGTCCTGGAATTTTTTTAGATCAGTAAGATATAGAGAAATGACGCAGGGCATCGGACAATTTATCGCAGTTACATATTCTAACAAAGCGAAGCTAAATTCACATGGATTGTGTGTCCCTTGGGTAGTAATATAACTGCGGCTTTATATGCTTGTCATAATGACTCTCCACAAGGTACCTTTAGGGAGAAAGGACAAGGCACTGGGTGATGTTAAAGGTAGGTAATTTCAATAAAATTGTATGTTATTGGTAAGTACTTTATTATTTATTATAGCTTCACTTAATAGATGAAATAACAATATCCTCAAACTTTTGGTTGTTGTGCACATTTTTTTTTATTTAATAAACCAATGCGACATTACTTTTGAACAAATGTTTAATTTGACACTATTTTTTGCAGTAATAAAAGAATATCTGAAAATGGAGCGCGGTTAGGTTCCTTGTCCTTGGTTCAGCACCTTCAATTCAGCATCAGTAACGGCATTGAAAACATTCTGTTTAACTTGCAACTGCAGTCTCTGTGGCAGTCTTTTCACACTGGCAGCCATTGCCAAGAAAAATGCGTCTATGGGATCCTTTTCTTTTGTTGCCTTGGCCTCCAGGTAGTTTTGTAGAATATCCTCGACGGTTGGTGTGGTAGAAGGTTTTGACACAGGATTTGAAGCCGATTCGACAGGAGGATCAATGTTATCGATGTGAAAGGGAGGTGCCGAAGTAATGTCACCGAAATCTTGTGCCACGTCATCAGAGTGCATTTCTTGGTTTAGAAAACTTTCAGCTTGTTCGGTGTTCGCTGTATTTTCAGGATTAACCGTCATATACGAATTCATTAGTAGATCATCGTAGTATTTTACAAAAGGTTTAACAAATTCTAGTTCCCATTCGAACTTAAGGGGACGCCTTTTGGCAGCAGCAGATCCACTTTTTTCCCGGGTTTTTAAAGCTTTCCTGAAGTTATCCCTAAGTCGCCTCCATTTGAATATACACTCCTGAACTGAAAAGATACAAAACAGGGCTTTTTAAAATAAGTAATAATAGCGTAACTTCAGAAGCGTGATTGATAATTATCAGCATTTGATAGCAAAATAGCAATTAAAACGATAAGTAAATCGATTATTAAACTAATTTAATTCTTCAACACGACGAAGAAGAAGAATCGATTTTGAATAATAACAAGCTAAGCACTTACATAAACAATTTTTTAACAAAATTTTAAAATAAATAAATGATCTTACTTGAAATTCCCATTTCGTTGCTTATTTCGTCCCAAGCGTGTTGTTTGCTGTTTTTGTCACTGTATGTACGCAAATTAATGTTATAAAGACATTCATGGTGTTTTACTAAAGAAATAAGTTTTTCATCGACATCCATTACGTTTCGAGAATAACTAGATAATAACTTAACACGGTGCACAACTTGTAAGAGTCTAAACCAAAATGGCGGCCAAAGTTACGGCGGCGACGCGTGGGAAGAGCCGATCGCAGCCGAGCGAATCGGAGCGAAAGCCGAGGCAGCCGACAGCATGCATCCGGCAACCGACTGACTTGACTTCCGGCAGACGTGAGGCGCGCCGATTCCTAGTTGTTATGGACTTATAGCAAAACTAGGACGAATCAGTGTTCTTTATTACGTCAATCTAAGGTTTATTATGTAGATCCGTTATGTTGATTTAATGTTAGATAAGTGTAGCCACACGAAGAAGAATAAACTGCTGGGCTGTAGTTTGTAGGAATAGTCAAAGAGCTTGACATCAATTTTCAGAGTCTTTTAAAGTCATACGACCTACATAAAGTACTTATTAATTCCATTCACAAAACATAGTTGTGATTTGAATTGATGGAAGAATTGGTAGATCTATTGGTTCATAGTTTGATAATTAAGTAATTTGCCTTATCAATCGAGTTCCCCTTCCCCTAACTACCTACATGACTAATAAAAAATCATTACCTATACCGCTACACCACCTGAGGTTTCGAGGTCGACCCATCCATTGGCCTAGCTCGAATGATAAACCGCTTGCACAACTGTATTGACATTTATGTTAAAACATAAAAATCCTTCAAGTTGAAATTACAGAAATAACTAGGTCGTAATTTTCCTTTAATAGTCCAAGAAAATCATCAACAATTGTGTATGAATCAGCAAGGTATAGGTAAGTAACGTTCTAAGCACGGATAACTATTCACTAATAAAAGCGAATAATTTATTAACAACAATCTAATAAGCAACATTGTTCGAAAGTTATTATAGGGCCTTTCATTTTTCACGAAAGAGTCTCCATAAATCGGAACCTCTTTCGTCCGGTTCCATGGTGTAATGGTTAGCACTCTGGACTTTGAATCCAGCGATCCGAGTTCAAATCTCGGTGGAACCTATTACTTTTTGTAGATTGTTTTCAATGTTGTTCGTCCAAGCGATAACGGAGAATTCAATGAATGGTTTGTAATCAATCGAGCGATTCGTTTCGAAGAAAGTTGATGTGTTCAGAAGTGCGCATTGGATCTTGTGTCAAAACATAGAACCATTTCGATTGTGATAGATTTGAAACAAGAATTCTGCACTGAAACTGTGTGTGAATAGGAAAACCATTTTCTTGTGCAATTGAATTTTGAAAACTAAGTACCTAGGTACTAACGTCAATTTAACACTAAAAAGCTGTAACTATTGGTGTCATTAAGATGGAACAAATATGTATTTTTTCAAGGTTTTACCAAGTATTTCTGCTATTTGATATCACAAAACTGTCAGGTCTTGAAGATGCAGATTAGCAGTAAACAAAGAAATGTTATCATTTGCATGCAAGTGACTCCATCGATGAAAAATCAGATTACGAGTAGCATGAAGAATTTTGATAAAACAAAACGCAAATTCATTTAGGAATAACAATCGATAATCATGACTGTTCGATTAACAATGAGTTTCCAATTTATTAACAAAATGCGTCGAAACTCGAAATTAATTAGCAGTTCGATTCCTGCTTTGGTTTAAGTTGTTAGAAATCTAGGTTTTTCAAGCAATAACTTTGAAATTGCACAATAGGTAGGTATAGCTGATGAGTAGTCCAGTAATTTCAAAATGATTTTCCTTTATTATTGTAAAATCATGGTCTTTAATGGCAAAAGGTTGTATCATTACTGGAATTAGCTTCGTTTATTTATTAAACTGTAGTGCATAAGGTAATCAAAAGCCTTAGTAGTCTCAAATCCCGCTATCCAGGGACTACGCAAGAAAAACTCTTAAATCTGAAGTAAAGGCTACCATTAATTAACGAGTATGGAATGTAACTTTTTGCGCATGCCTCCTAGACACTCGACAGTCTTTATTAGACGGTCGATATCAATTTGTACTGTTACCTCTCGCGTTAGCTAGGTAGGCAACAAGAAAAATCGATATATCGGAACATAGGCACACGACCAAGTCTTCAGGCGAGGAGGTGAAGGTACAAGTCAAAACGTAATTGCTAGAGCTTCCACGGCAACTGATTTTAATTTCATAGACTTTTTCGTATCAGACTTGGTTGATATTATGTTTTCGTACAACGAAATCATTTAGATTGGGATTTGAGATAGTATTTTGATGAGTAATGACTACGCATATCCATTAAGCAGGCATGAATTGATTATTACACAAATTAAAAATCTAGGTAGAACAACAAATAACAAAAATAAGGAATGCTATTTCCTAATTAATTAAATTTAAGAAGCTATTCTTAAATTTATTCAAACACATGAAATACATTACACGAATACTTGATACGTAAAACATAGTAATACCTGTGGTGCTACGTAGTATGACCTTATACTTACCTAAAATAATTGTGGAACGCAAATAAATTAAAATGAGTATAATGACATAAATGTTGATGATGAAAGCATATTCATTTATTGTTTTCGACACGATCTTTATATTTAAATCAAACGAGTCGGCCAAAATTGCTAATTGATGTTGGTCATTAAATTCAATACAGGTTGACAGTTACATACAGCATGGCAATCAGCCAATCAATGCCTTTATATCGAGACACACCTCTTTGTAAGTCAGTACATGTCTTGTTGTGGTGATAAAACTATTAGAGATTATTTATAGAACAGCCATTAGTCCAAAACTTCATTTCATTGTTGCAAAGACTGTTTTAATCTTGCATAATGGCCATTACCATTTTCTTTTCAAGTGTAAATCCTCAATGAGAGGTATGTCAGTCTTCTACTGACTAAACCCACGCGGTGTTCCTCCGCGTCACTTCTGGCTGGTTTGCGGGGCACAATTGCATGCTCTTCAATCACCTCAACATAATTATGTCCCACTCTCACAGATAGGGGGACTATGTCTTCCGTGGGAACGTTACAGACTGATTGACTATGTATTAAGTGGAACCGAGAGCGAACATCAGGAGCTCATCTTCAGAATAGAAGACTGTCTGCTAAACATGATCCTCTCTCAAAAATTTTCAGAAACAGTAAAACATTCACTGTTTTCTGATTTGGCCACATCTGCATATATTTTCAAGGTAATTTTCAATATTATCCACGTACAGCAATATCCAAAGAAGGTTTCGCTTCGTTAATTAGTATTTTAACACGGGCGTCTGCGCTGGCGGGCTCACAACAATAAAGATCGAAATAGAACTGCACTTCCGAGTGAATGACAATTCGATCATTATAGACGCAATGGTTTATTTGGAAACTGCACTGCTGCTGCGCTGTTTGTTTTGTGCTCCACGTGGCACCAAAACAAAATAGGCAAGGATAGCCAGGCCTGTGGCACAGCTCCGTTAATGCTTTCTTTTGCTTCCCGAATTATGCACAAACCACATTTAAAAACGCTCTTGAAGGCTTACTAGCTAGTGTGTCTAGAGGCCTTCTTACAAGCGTTGCCTTGTAGGCTCTAGACCTTTTAGGACTGCTCGTTTTAACGCTTTTATAGGCATCTCATCATTACCAAGCGTTTTATAACTTCTTCCAGATTGTTCTCATCGCTTCTTTCTTTTAGTGTAATTTTGTTATTCAAGTAAGAACTGGTTTAATTCGAAAGTGTATTTTTTTCTACTACATACATACTTCCACGCTGCATATCAATTCCTCTGAGTCCATTTCGCAATATTTTTATTGAGCTATTTAAGCTTCATTTTTATTTTTTATTTTAGCTTTATTTAAGCTTCGGTATCCATTGGTAGACAAAGAGTGAAAGCTTTTAACTGAACCGAAATTGAACGAGATTATCATAAACTGATAACTCGCTCGAAACAAGTGGAACATCCTGAAAGCTTGATAACGGGGTTTTTTCTAGAAAATATTGCAGTGTTTGTTTCATCATGGCATCGATAGAGTTCAGTGGAAGTTATTAAGACAAAATATTCACGTCCGCTTGTGCCGCCAAATCTTTGGACTATGGTATGGACCTATAGCAAAAACAGGCAAATCACTGTTTATAGCATTTTTTTACCGTAACTGTCATACTTATAATAATAAAAGGGCACCTTGTTCGCAGTTTGCGTCCACAAATAAAACCTGTTACCATGAAAGAAAAGAGAGCAAAGAACTCTACGACAAAAAACGTAACAGATGTATCACACGGTACTCGTCTCAAGGGCGAGAGCTTGTAAAATTATGAATAGTAAGATGTTACGAAACTGTTGAAGATGAAAACTTGTATGAATGAATGCCTATTGAAATAAATTGTGTGACAGAAAATGAGAATGTAGAAATACAGTGTTGTTGTCAATGACAGCACAGTGATGATTGATATTTTCAGGTATCCAGGATAGCATTAGAAATCGGGGAGAGCAAGTTAAAGAAAGAGTCTCTTATTATCATTAACGATTGCAAAGTGCCGATTTTCCGCTAAGTTATTATCGTCATAAAGAAGACTAAATTCGAAAAACAATGCAGGAGGATTAGTAGTTGATAATAGAATTTTTCCAGTAGCAAGAGTCTCGGATAACGTAATCCTACACTCAAGTGTTGTTTATAGTTGCAATTAAGTCGTTTATCTTACATGGATTGTCAAAAGCTACTGTTTTTATTGCAAGTGCTTTAGGTACCATAAATTATACTTACAAAACGTAATCTTACAAAATCTTAATACAATTTCACCTTTAATGAAGTCTCTCGATTCAATTCAACTACACTAAGGAACACAATTAAAAAGTTTCATTATGTATCCAACAAACGATATAATAGGCTTCCTTGTGCGCTAGCAGTCAAGAATTGTGCAATAGCGGAAGTCCATTGGAAAAACATTACGTCAGACCATACTGAGAAAATCGTAAATAATAAGCTTAGAAACTGAAATCTTTATTGCCAAAATAAATATTACTTCTCTTATCGATATAATTAATAATCTTGGCAAGCTTATATACGCCAAAATATTTGATGCCAGGTAAATTCTTGGAGTTAAATCGTCAACCCGTGGGCGTTATGCCAACAGTACTGGTACTGGCTTCAGTGTGAAACACAAATTAGGTTTAGACGATTTGCAGACATTCATAAATAAGAATATCTTGGTTCGGAACATTCGGAACAGACTCGTGTTGGTTGGTATTAGCGTTTTTAATGAGATCAATGCAAATTATACTAAGGGTGATTCACACAACCCTGTCTAAAGGCATATCTAAAGCACTGCAACAACAATATGTGATGTAAAGACTAGACACGGTGAGGCGTAACTGCATTTTAAGTAAGACAGAAACACAATTCTGGTAGTGATGAATTGCTTGACCTTAATGGAAGAAAACATCAATGTTTATTAAAAACTAATAAATCACCAATAAAATCATTTAGTTACAATGAGCGAAACTCACAGAATTATGATTTCGATAAATCTACTCGATGATGAAAACACAATTCACAATGGAAGGTTAGTTCACATGAATAACATTTTCATTCTTATTTACGACTTTATGCTTCACGCCACTTACGATTCAGTTTAATCCAGGTATTGGTACAGACATCTGCAAGGAAACAGACGTACATTGAAGTGGGAAATATCTTTATTATATCTTTCATAATGGTATTTATATTTGAATCATCTTTGAAGTGCTTATATGCAATTCATATAACAATATTATCGCTATGTTTATAGGTTTAAACTGAACTACGTGAAACAATGCAGACTTCGAGATAGATATTGAAGTGATTGCATTAAAAGTAGTGTAGGTGGTACTGAGTGTAAACCTACACTACTTTTAATGCAATCACTTCAATATCTTATCATATCTATGCAGGATATGAATCAATAGTTTAGCTAGAGATAACACTGACGCTGTTTCAACACTAGTTGATTATGCGGAAAATCACACAATTGTCAATGAGTTTAAGGTCATCGAGTCAAGAGCGTGATTAGTTTTTTGTTCCAAATTCGTTTTTTCCTGATGATGATGTAAACAGAACTGAAAGGCACTATACAACAAGTGTGTTAATAGCAGACACGTAAGACCAAAACTCCCACAAAAATTTAAAAGTTGGCCTAAGTTGGGTGGCAAAATATTGCAATAGCTTCAGTTCGTAAGAACGCGAATGTTTCTCACACGCAAACATAACGTCAACTTTGACACAGTTACCCTGAGAGGCAGACCGCATGTCGGCCGCATGGTGACGTCACTTATCGTATAAGCTGTATCTGGGTCAGGTTTTACTCGGAACCAAATTGTTATATCGGATAATGCTAAGTCGAAAAGGCTTCTACCATGTCATAAACGTTTCAGTTTCAATCGATTCTTATTGGTTGGACAAAATCATGTTTTACTTAGCCTTTTCTCAATCTGAGGTTGCCTTAAAGTCCAACTGAATGTACTGTAGACTCTTACCAGCAAACACACAAAGGTATTATGCGCAAATAATACTAAGAGCATTTTAATTTCGAAGGTAACAGGCTTAGTAACTACCCTACTCTAAGTCATGCAAGAAACGTAGGACCAAGTATAAGACCCTAAAGACTCCAACAACGCATTGTCTAAACAGAATACGTGTCAATCACAAATAAAGTCACTGTTCTTATTATATTCACACATCTCCAAAGCGAAAATAACTTACCAGTTAACCAGATTTTCTCCGTTTAAAAGATTTTTGTTCACTTCTACTAAAGGTACCTCTACCTATGTAATTGGATTAACTTTCTTAACCATACTTATAACTACGGGAGAAGTTGCGGTTCAATCCATAGGCTCAAGTTCAAATATACATAGTTACATACTTAGGTTATGATATTGTGTGAAATTTTAATACAACAAACTATTTTTGTACCGCCAGTTTGATGTTTTCCTCGAGGCCACGTGCGGTGGTGGTGTTAACGTAACGAGCTTATAGATCACTCACATAGTGCATGATATAGCCTACCAGTCCCCGTATTCACAAACGCTTCGATTCGATTTCGATTCAACTAGTCTATGTCTATCTTTTTTTGGCATTACGAAAGCGAGCGAGATAGACACACGACTTTCCATATCGAAATCAAAAATACAGGGGCTTGTAGGCTTGCTATCATGACTATATCATGCACTATGTGAGTGATCTATAACGGGGACTGTATAAAAACCGTGCAAACGATAAACACCTGCAATGAGCAACAAAAGCAGCAAATGAATGACTCAGTAAAATCACTACATATTATAAAACAAAGTCCTCCGCCGCGTTTTTCTGCTGTTCGCGATAAACTCAAAAACGACTGCACCGATTTTCATGCTGTTTTCAACAATGGATCGGGGAAGGTTTTAGTATATAATTTGTCAAGTTTTTGTATACATTGGCTAAAATAATGATATTTGTTGGAGGTGTCGGAAAAAAATAAGTGTCTGGGAGCTTTACTTTTGGTCGCGATAACCGACATCCACGCGGGCGAAGCCGCGGGCATCAGCTGGTGTAATAATAAATTCTTGACCAAAGTAAATACCTTAGGTCAATTTTAAACGATCGTAGAATAGAATCATGATCACTGTTATTTGGTTTGAGATTGAAAGAAAATTGATTCACTTTGCAAACACTCGTTACAAAAACCTAAAAATGAATCGCTCGCTCAAACTCGATAAGTCCTCTGAAAAGGTTATTTAAAAATCCAATATAACTCCTTGTTCGACTTGGCAGTGTCCAAATATTGCGTTTATACAAATTCGGTAAATTAGACTAATTCCTTCCTTGACGACTTTCAAATGAAGCGTTTTAACGCCATTTAACTAAACTCTTTCATGTACAAAAACTATTAATCGTCGGACGCTTTCTAACAGCAAACCTATCATACTCAAGAGCAGCCGATGGAAAATCAACATAATTATCACCCACAGCATTCATGACAATGAGACCAAGTAACCACATTACCGTATTATTAGTAAATGGTCGCGATAAAGCGAGAAAATCAAACAATGTGTCATTTTCAGAATGGTATCACACATAATGGGTGATTCACCAGACTTATTTTCCCCGTAACGTTATCTGTTTCGAGGGTTTTCTCCGTAAATTGCAATTTGCGAAGTTACAATAGGAAATTGACAATCATGTGATTGTTTATATTATCAATAATCGATAAGCTTGAGCAGTCTGACTTCTCGAACTATTTACGGAGTTACTGTTTAAATTCTGTTGCTACTGACCATCCACTTAACATGCTCAAATATAGGCTTAAGAATTTCAAACAGAATAGATTTTTATTACAGAGGTTTGTAAACTCGAGTCTAGAACTTTCGATCTCTAATCTCATAAGCTAGAGCGCGTCATCAAAGAAAACGAACAGCTAAACTACCTGTCGTAAAACTACTCTAAAGACAAAACAATGCACTCGCTGCTCATTATTCAAAGCGAGTCCAAAGAGTTTTATACAAGGAACTGGTTCCTCCATGGTACTCAGGCTCTATGGCCTTGTAGCCGCTTGTTTACTTCACTAACAACAGTGCTTGTTTTGATGATACTTTCAAGGGCTTTTTATTACAGCTAAGATGGAGCAGGTGATCTGTTATCTTCACCATCTATGAGGACAACCAGAAATAGAGGCAGGACTATCGATCGAAAGGTAAACGATTATTCTACGCACTATGATTCCGAAAGCACTTTAGTCACTTCTACAAATGCAAAAATACCTAGAGAAATTGGAGCGATTTTTCGTTAAAACTTAAGATACTACACGTCATACAAATAGTCTTACCTTAGCAATAAGTTTTCCATCATCTCCAATCAGGAATTCTTCCAGGCCAAAGACGAGGGGTGAAGCGGTTCCAAGATGGAATATCCTGGAGGAGGTTCCTCTTGTTACTCTGAACTCGATGGTCTTTGCCATGAGTACACTCGTGATCATGTATACTGATTTCTTGCCTTTCAGAGCTGAAACAATAAAAAGGGTTTTTTATTTGATGGGCCTGCTTTTGACTCCAATCTGGCTTTATTGAAAGCGAAGGAATAAGGTCTACAATGGAACGGGCGTGACCAGAGATGGCCTGTTCGCGTTTGTTTCATAGGCTGACTAGATCTAGGCTTATCATCATCATCCTGCCCTTTTCCCAATATATTTGGGGTCGGCGCAGCACCTTTTTTTTCTTCCGTTCTGTCACGGCATCATTTAATCCTTTCTCTTTATATCATTCCTCACACAAGCCACACTTGTGAAGTGTGATCCACACATAAGGCAAAAAAAAATTGGTACCTTGACCTACCATAATGTTTGACGTCAACGAAGTCTTATTTAGATTCCAATGCGTCACGTTTCTAAGCCTAATAATATGATTATCATAATATTTTGCACAAAATTAATTAATGATAAGCGGAACCGTTCGTGTGGCCAGTTTGTTTTGATATGTTTTTTTTTTTTATATAAATCTCTGATAAGCAACGCAAATAAGATAAATACAATCAATAGAAAAAAGTACGGAGATACGGACACTCCGATTAAGTCTATAAATTATCCATACCTTTGTTATTTTCAACGTTCAAGTAGATATTGTTTACGAGATCCTTGTCTTTGGATACAGACGTTCTAGAAAAGTTTATCATGATTACTCTAACTTTGTTCTTGATGGCCTCATCTTGCAGTGTGATCTGTAAATAAAATTACTAGTTAAGCATATTTTATGAGTACTTAATACAGCCATTATCGTTGTTATAAGCTATGGGAGAACAATGCACAAGGTCATTGCAGATAATATGGGCATAGCGATTACAACAATTGCGTCATCTAGCGTCCCAGAAATTCTGACCCATTTATAGAATTACAACTTTTATTTGCAAATGTTTTGCTTTCAGAACTTTCACGTTTTTTTCAATCTTCATTAATCTGCCAGAATTCTTTGAAAATCATGAAAATGTGAGTACCTACTGAATCACTGGTACAGATTTTCGAGAAATTCTGAAGAGTATATTGTAATTATTACTAAAACGCGTGGTGTATGTTTTTACTTTCAGAACTTTTCAGTTCAATCTTTAGTTAGCTGTCGAAATTCTTAGAAATTGTAAGTACTGACTGAATAACTGAAACAGACTTCGAGAATTTATTAAGGAAGAGTATATTATTGTAATTATTAACAACACGTGGTGTATGTCTAAACACACTCCAATAGGTGTTTCCAGTGTGTGTTGGGTATATTTATCTCTGTGTCGTTTCGGTTACTCAGGTGTGAATTACGATTCTCGTCAGTCTAAGCATCTTGTAACAGGGCATTGACCGATGCGACAGCAGTATAACAGTTTCTTTTTCATCTAGTGTAGTGGGATCATGGAACGATGGTGCTGGTTCTTTTGTTTTGCATAACTTGGAGCGAATAAAACACTTTCTGCAAGAGACAGTAAAATCCTTAACTGCTGAAAGCGAATTAGGGTTTTTATAGCAACCAATCTGGAGGCTGGAAATGCATTTAAAATTCGTGAAACTGTCGGAATTCAAAATCACAGGAGTATAAAAAGAATTCTCGAAAAGATATTTTAGGAAGCAGGGTAAATATTTTTATAGCCACTGCACGTATTTTTCCTCATCTGAGGGATTTTCCAGCTAAACATTGGGAGTGTTGAATTTGGAAACAGGTTGATAGGTAAGTATTACAATAATATCTGATGATATACCTAAATCAGTAGCGAAACAGAATTTAAACCTTTATCGGTTGAAATGCAAACACGATGCAGATAAGATTAAAAGGTAAGTACCTTTGCTTGTTTTGAAGACTATAGATAATGCATTGAAACATTGTAAAACTCTGATATTATTTCTGACACAGTAGCAACCAAAGGGGGAAGTTCTAAATTATGTGGGAGTAACTCATTCCCTGTTTGCGTAAGAATTTGACAGACTGAAGTAAGAATTTGCGAGGCTCTGTTCTCTGTTCTAAAAATATTTCAGTGATGCCCATTTCTAGCAATTATCTGGACGACATGACGATAAAATTATAAGCCCACGCATAACTAGTTTGTATCTATGCAGAGCCTGGGTGGAAACAACTTACCAATAAGCCAACGATACAAAAACTGAAGCAAAAAGTATTCGTAACCATTTTTTACTGTTAGTGCTTCTAACGTAACAGGTTACTAAACAGTACTTTTTTTCTTCTTTGTCGTTTCGCCGCAATTCGAACTGTTAAAGAATAGTCCATGCCTGATACCGTCAACCATGCTAAACTATTTGCCCTGGGCCGGCAGTCTCGACAGAGACAGCGACAAAATCGCTAACTTTCGATCGCTAATAACTCACGAAAAAAATCGGTTGCAATAACGATGCTTGCGGGAAATGCAAGTCTCTACATCCAAGATCTATCATTGGCATCAAGCATCATCATTGCAACCGAATTTATTCGTTAGTAATCAACGATCGAAAGTTAGCGATTTTGTCGTTAACTATGTCGAGACTGCAGGCCCTGGAAGGAAGTTGGTAGCGTAACACACTTCGGGTATTTAACGGTGAAGGTTTTTGTGACCTACAGCTACACAGAGTATCAGTTAGCCAGATCTTAAATCGTTACCTATAAGTGTAGCCTACACTCAAGAGAAACGACTAATCACAGACAATTTCGATTCGGTTAATTATAGGGTTTAGTTAGAAGTAATGTTAGTAGGGGGCTGACTGACTATCCTCACGTACGCACTCGCTAAATTGTGCAACCGTTCTGCGTCGGACGGAATTAGGTCAGGACGATCAACGATCTGAATATTCAGATTGTTTTCTGGATTATGATGTAGGAATATGTTGCGGGAATTTCATATAATGCGAGGATCGCCTATACCTAATGGGGTGGCATGGTGAATGCTGATCAATGTCTCTATGCCTTCTCCCACTTGCTCTGCTGCGGGACAATAATTGGCTTTCATAGACAATTTGGTTAGATCCATTTTGGACACTATGGACTTTGCAGCAGCCCTTACTAGTAACTACTGGATTTATCCATTCGAATTTTCTTTTTTAAAAGTGCCGATTCTTCAAATGCGATGCAGCACACTAACGGCACAGCTCGAAGTCACGTTTAGTGGAAACTGATGAGGAAAAAGATTCGTAGACCATAAACGGCGATTTTATAATAAGCATACTTACTTACAAACATATTTTTAGATACGTACCCATAGTACAACATTTCTAGTAACCGTTGCTGGTTAGACAAATAGGAGTCAGTAATGTTATGCAGCATATGAATGAGTGTGGCAGTATGCCTGAGAGATATTTCTCGACGACATGCAAAGTCAAGTCAGAGGCCCATGGGCGGCATAAAAACTGACACCGGTTAGGCACTGACCACACGATAAAGAGAAGAAGTGAGTTAATAATATGTCTAAAGACTAGACTAGACTATGTGTAAAGACTGATAGAAATAGACCAGTCCCAAAGTATCCACTTTGGGACTGGTCTATTGCCTGGAAACGCAAGGTGAAATTTTAAGGGTATATCGATAGCTTGTCTGCTCAATTATCGGTGTAAGAAAACCCCAAAAACCCGGGCACGTGTTGTGGATTGCACTGGCTGAAAATACCTAAGCTATCGAAGACTAAAGAAGACCATCGGGGTAGACCTGGTGGACGATGGTGCATCATAGATCAAGTGCAGATACGAAACTAGGCAGAATCCAGAAATTGGCAATTATAGACAGGTAGCTACAGAATTAATAAAAAAAGTCGTATTTTTAGGTACTGAAAAAAGCTAATCAAAGTTTGCGGGAGCGTTAAATCCAATACTCCGGGGACGTATAACATTTAACGCCGGTGTGATTTTACTGATTACTATGGCTATGGGCGCTATGGCGCGTTACCTTATTTTTCTATTACTTTTATGTACCTACTAGAAAAACCCAGTGACCTCTAAATAAATGCCAAGGACTCTGGGATATTTTAACAGGTGCGGATATTTTTAAATAACGGGCTTAAGAGATGAAGGAGCACATTTTTAAAATTTTTGCTTGGTAAAATCGTCCTAGAAAGTTTCTTCTTAAATCTCATTAGGCAGCTGTAGCTTGAACATTTAAATAAATGTACTACCGTGCTCACCGATGGTCGCCCACTCTTGAACCTTATTTCTCAAGACATAAGGGTGAAAAGTGATCAACCCTTGGTGAGTGCTTATTCTAAAAATATTTTGTAACTACTTATGGATTATCAAATACAATCAAAGTCTACAATTGATAAGGAAAAAAATATGAAGTGATTGAAGAGTATTGATAATAGTAATTCCCCAAATTGTTTACTATATTATCAATATCTTCATCTTTACTTGACGTAATCACTGGAAGTAAGCAATACTTAGACACAATAGTTTCAGTAAGAATACTCAATAAAGATGTTGTGTACGTAGCCAATGGCTTCAGTTCTTAATCCATTTGTTTTGAAGCCAAAGTAAGATAGATTGTTGACCACATATTTCTAAGTAACCCGCTGTGTGGTCTTGTCATTGACAGGAATGAAGGATTCATTTTAAGAAGCCGTTGGATATACCAGTTAGTTTCAAGGGTCTCCCTGTATGAAGGCCGCAAAATGAAGAGATGAAAGTCACAAATATGACGTTCAGAATACACCCTTTATTTTTTCCTAGCCTACCCTGTCCCACTCCTGGGCAAAGGCCTCCCTCCACTCTTTCCACTTCTCTCAAACCCGCGCCTCCTTTTCCCAGTTCGGACGGAACTTGTACAGTTCGTCCCGCCATCTCCTTCGTGGTTTTTTTTTTTGTTGCCGGGGTGGAAAATCCACACGGATGTCCTTCGCCCTGGGGCGTCTGGGGGGTCTGTCGATCTCCTTCGTGGCCTGCCCCAACCCTGCCTCACTGACAACCCTATTCTGACTAAGAAAATATATGAGTGATTGAACAAGAACAACTACTCAACACTGCCTAGCTGAGCAATGCATTTGACCGCCATAGTCTGAGATGATGAGCAGATATGTACAGGCTTAATTAAAACAGCAAAGGTTACCAGACTTTATGGGTTGGGTAACCCTATACCTACCCGAAAACAAACCCTAGTGCTTATGATTTATAAAGCATAATACTTTTTTTAAAAATCCAAGGGTATTCCCCCAATTTTAAAGGTTTATTTTCTTGTTTAGTCACAGTGAACCATGGCAACGAAACTCTTCCTATCAAAAGATGCTAATTGGCATCTAATTATACCTAAATAAATCTGAATCTATTAACACCAGTGCGCTAGACTTGTACAGTCACACACAAGTGGTAACACTTGAAAATATATAATATTCTGAAAAGCACCTGTAGGTACAATATAACAAGCTATTTAATGTCAGAATTATTGTATACCATTGATGTGCTGATAGTACACATGTCATATTTATCTCCATATTATGTGACTGTACATAATTACTAAGTGTTATAATACTGCCAAGTAGGATAAAAAAGGTACAAACAAATGCAAATTAAGGTGACCTTAGTTATTAAACTAATGGATAATGCATGACAGGCAGTGAATGACTGCTGCATAATTTAAGACTTATTTTATTCAATGTGCAACCATTGAATGTAGCATACTCCTGAGACAATAATATGTTCTATTGTACTTAAATGTTGGCTTTAAAAAAAACATAGTTTAAACTATGAAGTTTCTTCCCCTGAGGACCAACCAGAATTACTATGCACATAGCTTTTATCTTTTGATGTTTAGTCTAAGTAAAATAATATATTTTTATTTTGACGTAAAGAATGGCCGAGGAGCTGGTTTGATGTGAGAATGATAAGTGACGAAATCTGAATCATTCATTGAAAAAAATGCATCCAGAGACATTCTAATATTCAGACTTCAAGATTGGATGTTGTTGCGATATTATGTATAAACATAAGGAAATAATTTAATTCAGTGACTCGCTCAGTAGTGAAGTGTCGTAGCAAGTGCGTATTTTTTGCGATCAAAAAGGATAGGGACCAATCATTTGGGTCAGATTTCGCAATCTGCGGGTGTGGAACAAAGCGTCAAAATTTCGTAATACAAAAGAAAGTTCCTTGATATTAAATGCACTACTAACCTTTACGCTTTCATGCGGGAACTTGAAGTCCGCCTCTTGAAAGTCACCTTCCTCCAGCCATTGCACGTATTCAGAGTTCGATTTCTCTCTATTTACATTCTTCACCAACTCGCCGAGAGGTGTAAACATTTTGCCGTTTGTTTCCTTCTCATTTGGAACGAACAGAGATGTAACTTTATACAATTCTGCTTCGGTTATATGAGGAATACACACCAACTGACTACTGCCGATTTCGATCTCAATTTCGTCTCTGATAAACGGCCAGGCATCCTCTAACTTGAGTGACTTTAAAGTTTCCAAACTAACATCTTTGCGGATCTCATGAGAATACAACGATTTCACGACTACTTTTAGTTTTTTCGGCATTGTAAAATATTTGAATTTCTACGCAATTTTTGAATACAAAACACAAGTGCTCACACTGCAACTGTCAAACAACGACTAACTTTTTTCTCTTTTCTTTTCCTACTGGATGTGCTCGCAACTCAGAAAGAGACAGCTAGCTTAATCAATACGCATGAATTGCTCAAGAAAGACAGAGAAAGCAATATCGGTGATACCATACGATAGTTAAAATTTTCCCTACTACTTTTAAATACATCTCATGATCTGAGTCAGACTCGGTATCGGCAGTCGGCTAGTAGGTACACAAAACCTATAGAATAATGTTATGTCATTGTGCAGTAATTTATGGTTTTCTGTTTATTTACATGCTTTTATTTTATTTATATCCTGGAAAATTCACATTCAATGAGTACAATTTTCTCGGAGCTGGTGGTCAATGTGGTCATTCATTAGAGGGAAATATTAGCATCAGCAACGGTTAGGAAAAGTATGAAGGGTTGTGTTTTGTTCATCATCAAAAGCCGGCCAAGTCCGAGTCGGACTCGCGCATGAAGGGTTCTGTGCCAATCCAAAGGGGGCTCCCACTACGATGGTACCGTAGTGGGAGCCCCCTTTAATTTTTCGCGGGCTACCCTGGAGCATCCACCTTAATAGAGTTCCGTTTCTACCCTTTGGGTACGGAACCCTAAAAAGATCTCTTTTTCCATTGAATGCACCATTGCATAACCCGCATTATGTAAGTACCAAACGGCTAAAAGTTAAGAGATCTTTTTTGTACGTAGGTAGGTACTAGCTTTGTATTCAAGAAATCCGTGTTTGTATATAGCAGCTATTCATAGCATAGTAATTCCTATTATATATAATTTCCTACCACAAACATTTCCAGATATATTTAAATTTCCAAGAAACTCGATAATAAGTAAAAAGTGGCATCACTATTTACGTCACGTTGTTGTCACGCGTTCCTCACGCAACCACAGAGTTGTTTCGTGTTTGTTTGCATGCGGGATGCATGTATAGAAACGACGCTGACTCAGCCAAGTCATAGTTTTCGCACGGCTAATCCCGCAGAACACTAATGCCCTAGCTAATCCGCGCCAATTTTTTGCATGGTCTGACGCACAATGACGCAATTTCATATTTGGCGGTATCTTCAGGCTAGCGACACAACGAGACATCCCCGAGATGTTTCGTTAAAATGGCGTGATTGTATGAGTCATGCATGGGTTGTTCCATCTGGCTAGCTAGGCTAGCAGTAGCCTAATATCAGTCACTGCCTAGCCCACTGCAGAAGCCCCATAAGAATTATTTAGTCCTAAAAAGAGTTATTACTGAAAACTAGCAAATTACCAAAGTGGCCCAGTTTCATATGATTTGGTAGTGGCAGTAATGGCAAATAATGAGAATAGCTTTATTACCCGACTGCGGCAAAGCTCAAAAGGAGGGTTATTATTTTGTACGCCACATCTGCTAAAATTGACTCATTTGGCTGCAAATAAGTGAACTGTCCTTTCATTATTCATAATACCTCTGATTTTGCACTGCAGTAACCTTTATTCCCATTGACATAGGGTTTGTAATGTCAGAGTTAGTTATCATAAATCTGTGATTGAAAGAGCAGTCCATAATTCTTTCCAGGCACTGCCTAAAAAGGAGGGAGATTTTAACAAAGGAAAATAATTAAAACAAAATTATAAAATGTTAATTAAAAATTTTAATACTCATAAGCTTAAAATTAAAACAGTTCATTAATAAATGATACATTCAAAATTCCGTTTAGAGAGCCTGTCTGTGAAGATTTTCTCTAAATCATAATAACAAATTCAAGAATAAAATGGAATGTGTGTAGCTATATAGAAAAAAAAAACTATTACATTTAACAATAATAACTGCATTAGATTTTTTATTTATAAATATTTAAGTTCTTATTTTTTATGAAGAGGCAAGAGTTTATTAGATAGCATGTTTCAAAGTCTTAAATCTATTTTATAATAGGTACATTATTAAACTAAGATATTAAGTGCTTTATTAAAATAACAGCAATGCTTTTGAAGCTAAGCCTCTTTACATACAAACTCCTTGCTGTCAACTTGACAATACACATTTAAAGGCAGTGCATTTTTAGAATGAGCCCTTTGTTATTAATATTTTAGACAATAGAGAAAGTAGTCCATTTGGTGCACCAGTGAATTTCAATTTTATCATATTTTTTCATTTCTTGTATACTAACCTGCCACTGGCTTAGAGTATTTTAGACCACTTACTGTACCAACACAATCATGATCTGGGCTTTACATGCAACTGAAAGTCACAAAACCTTTTCAGTGAGGTATATTATGCAAAACAAGACCAGCTAAAGTACTTTAACATCTGTTGTATAATTCAAAACTGGATGAATAAATTTTTAACAGCACTTTTTGAGATTCTCTTTGATTTTTCAAAACATGTAGCACACACAAAGTATATTTAGGTAAAAAAAGTTGTCTATGACTTTCAGCCACATTAAATTCAAGTATTCAATCAAGTTTACATAGTTAAGAGTGAGATCACATTTATGTTTGCATAGCTGTGCCAGTGCACAGTGCTCCACCCAAAACAAATTATAGTGTGACATGCCCCTTATTGTTGTGATTTACTTCTTGACAACATTTGGTGTGGTCGACTGGAAAACTGATGACGCTGACATTAAGTTTTCTATGTACTGTCCCAGGACTTGGTTTTCTGAGCGTAGTTTTAAGTTCTCTTCTTTGACTGAGTCTACCCGTTGTGACAGATCTGTAATTTAATTAAGATTATAATATTATTTTTTTTGAGTTTGAGTTTGAGTTAGTAAGTAAATGATGCTGTGGTGTGCAACAGGGGATAATTGGAAGAAGAAACGTGTTGCGCCAACCCCAAATAGAATTGGACAAAGGTGGGAAG
This sequence comes from Xestia rhomboidea, assembly GCA_963853795.1. NCBI lineage: Eukaryota > Metazoa > Arthropoda > Insecta > Lepidoptera > Noctuidae > Xestia > Xestia rhomboidea. The sequence goes on from OY970778.1 coordinate 11,479,023, forward strand.
ATGATGATGATGATGACATATTGAATGATTCATTTCCTTTTAAATGAGAACAATGATTACTACTCTGCAGCACAACAATAAGTACAAATAGATAAATCCTTGAAACAGCCTTCACAGCAGGCACAAAGATGTGTATTATAACTATAGAAATCTCTTTGTTTGAAATGAATCTAAAGAAACGGGAGATTTAATAAAAATATTTGATTATATTTACCATCTAAAGTGTTCTGCAGTTCCAAAACCTGTGATATTAGCCGGGCTTTCTCTTCCTGCTCATCAATTCCGGAGTCTGGCTCGAAACTTGGCGGCCCATTGAGGCCAGGGCTTGAGGAACCTCCAGTGTATGAACTCGGCAATGAGTCCATTGAACGACCATGATCCAAATGATTGTTTTCTATTTCGTCGTTAATTATCACCTGAGGGTCGTCGTCTGCTAAAGGAATATTGTCATCGTTACCCTTCTGCATGATTGATGACATAAACTAGGTATACAGCCGTTTTAAAATAATTGTACTCGTAGAAAATAGGGCGACAAATCGATTTTTCGTTTTGTTTGACGTGAGTACGTGACGTTTGTTTTGACATGCAATTAGAGTGCGTTTAGGCGGTGCGCAATCGTCGATTGACTATTCATTCCAATTAAGGAAGTCTAATGTCCTTAACAACTAATAACAGTTGTAACGCGGGGTCTATGGAGTATGGATGTAGTAAGTGCGGTGTTGTTACGCAGTCGCAGTGCCATACCTTGCGCGCCCCCCCCTCCCGTCGCCCGCGCACCTCATGTCGGGAGCTCGGGGAACGGGACGCAGGCGGCACAGAGAGAGTACCCGAATCGCCAACGACAACGGACGGGAACAGTGATCCTCCGCGACTCTCGATCGCGATGTTTTGTGGTTTTATTGCTCCATATTGTACCTACTTAACGTATAATAAATATAATTGTTTTGAAGAAGTGACTTTAAACAGTGAAATTAGTTATTTCTAATGAATAAGTCATAAGTCATTCAATCATTAATAAAATAATGGGTTTTATTTCAAATGTTTTTTTTTGTTAACTAAATTTAGATTATTTTTGTTTAACTTTAACCCAAGGAACTTATATACTAACTGGAATGAGTACGAACAAAATGGTAAGAAAATAATAAAAAACTCTATCTCAAAAGCCCAAGAGTTTAAATTTGTTTATTGGATACAATAGAAAAGGAAAAAAAAGCGTTCCGAGCGAGAAACCGACAAGTGTGGATGGTATCTCTGTCTTGCCTTGTCACCGATGTAAACAATATGGCCGATACATTTTCGCGTTGAAGTCATTTAAGTACTTTTTAATGTATTTAAGTGAAATAATCTGCTTTATATGGTAAAATTGTGTTGTTTATAGGGGTGTAGTAGTAAGGGTATGCTGGATGTGGAATTTCGTTTTTCAGGGAAGTTTTTTAACTTAAGTTGTTTATTACGACTATGGTTACCAATGTTTTAGATTGACAAATGAGAAATAACCAAATGAATTAAGTAAGTAAGTTCGAAGTTTCGAACATCGTTGTCGTACATAGTAATCAAAAGTATATTTTATAAATTAGAAACATCGGACATCGCACATGGTGTCGGTAGTACCTAGTTTGCTTTTTAAATACAAATATTGAAAAGAAAAGAGTCCGCCGCACCGTGCCGTGCCATGCCGGTCCTAAGGATTTTTCCATGCTTCTCCAGCAAAAGAATCCATTTGGCGAGCTGCGAGTGAAAATGAATGGTTTCGGAATATATAATAAATATTGGCGAATGTTCATCATCATCATTTCAGCCGAAAGACATCCACTACTGGACATAGGCCTCCCCCAAGTGTCGCCACATTGACCGGTCCCATGCGACTCGCATCCAGCGGACTCCGCAACCTTTTTCCGGAGATTCTTCGCACCCCTTGCCACGCCGTAGCCTCGACCGCTGCCGTAGTCAAGGGTACACGGGCTGCCGGGCACTAGGGGCCATTTCTTTGATGCGTTTTTCATATGGGGGGGTTTTGCCATAATCGCCACGTTGGGTTGGTTGGTTGGCAATCGCAGTACGGTTGTTACAAAAGCACAGAGAACGCTGCTGCCCATTCTCTGGTAAGTCCCTTAGTCGCGTCTTACGACACCCACGGGAAGATATGGGATGGTGCTATTCTTTACGTCCGACACCATACAGACATGGCGAATTTTACTAAAACATTATAGGTAAACAGTCATAGCATGAATATGCGATTTTTATGTCTGAAAAAATATATAATGGACGGACTAACGGAGTCCTCGAATCCCCGAATACAAAAGTCGTCTGGAAAGACAGGTTGCAAATTATCAATTTTGTTTTAACATACATTTAAGTTGACAAAAAAAGTTAATGACACCCACTCTTGAAGCTATTTCGCCTAGAATGCTATTGAGTTGCAGGTCATCATCATTATACAGTATGTTAGGTTAAACGAGGGACATATTGACGGAAGGTATTCAGTATTCGATTCTCGTCCCAAATATGTAAAAAAACTATAACCTTAATTTGTGACATAATTGTCAAATAAAATACACTATTCATGGACACTGAGCGCGCGCAAGAAGTGAACTTGTAAACAGTAAAATAATCACGTGGCAAAACACGCGCCAATTCTGCCGAAAAGGAAGCTCGTGCGCAAACCCCGCCCCTTTCCTTTGTGTTGTCCCCGATGTACCGACAGGGCACACTCCCGCGCCACCCCGCGCTGACCCCAGCCAGTCTAGGCGCACGCGCTTCCGGGTATCGCGTAAACAACCCCGCTTACTTCGCGATAAGTGTGCGTATTCTTGAAAAACCAAAAATGACGTCTTATCAATATTCCAGTGAAGAATATTGGGATATGGTTCGTGCCTACTTGTTATCTAATGAAAGTGTGCGAGGAGCTATTGATTTGTACCTACTGAGAGATGTTTCCCAACCGCCAGATTCCGTCGTATAAACTTATGCTAGGTATCATCAACCAACGACTGCGAACATTCAGTCAGTACCTAGTAACAGTAGCTAGATATATTTGCCTGTCATAAGCCAGGTTTAAAGTATTAAAGGGAAAATGGATTATACCTAAAAGTCATTGACCCGCGCACATGTTCTGCGTTAGGCGCAAGGGTGTATACACGTTGCGAGACTTGCGAAATTTTTGGTATGGTTCTAACTGTTATTTATCAGTGTTTTTTTTTTGTTCATATTTTTATTAGTATCACGTAACCACTCAACCGCCCCTGGCTGCTTTAGCAGCCAGTTGCCGATTTGCCAAATGTCCCTGGCTGCTAAAGCAGCCAGTAGCGCCTTCGTCCAACAAATGCAATAAAAATTTATTAAACTGCTATTTCTAGAGCTTATTCCTCTTGTAGCATTCTCTATACTATATTCCTCAACGTTCGGACCAACAATAGCAACACTATTCCATCGACAAATCTCAAAATAAAAGTAAAAACTGTAGTGTAAACAAACTCCGCCATTTCTGACGTGTGGCGTCGTATTTCAATTGTTCTGTTACGTATATTGTTGTTTTCGGATAGTGTTATATATCAAATTAATCGTGAAAATCTGTGCTACTATATTATCATAAAGGAAATCTAGTTTTCGAATCTCAAAGTTGAGTATTTCGTCTCCGAAAGGTGGTAGGTTTAAATACCTATAGTGATTGTGTTTATACAAGAAATAAGTGTTTTTGTGATTAAAACGTGTGTGTTAACGGAAAAACAGTGCATAATTAGTATTGTGAACATATTATTAAATTGTATATACAAAAACAAGTGGCTTCGTAAAGTTATAGGTACGTAAATAACCGTGTTCAAAAACAGTCGTTGGCGCAGGCCGCGTCAAAATAAACAGTGAGTATTCAAATTCTAATTTAATTCTAACTAGACTATCGTAAATAAACTAATAAGATTATGGTCTTATTGGAAAGGAAATATAATCTAGTTTATTTTAAAATTATTTTAATTGAAATTTAATATTTAGAAAAATTCAAATTAATATTTTAATAGCGAAATATCCGTTTTCATCACTGTTTTTCAAGTTCTACATTTTTTTTGAGTTTCAAATTAATATCAGTTTTTTTTTTTTTTTAATATATAGATTCCATAACTATTCAGCTATTCACTGTAAATTTTATTTAGCTATAACTCTTGTAGTTTGCGATTGTTTATCTAAAGTGTCAAATTACATGCGAATATTTCGCAATTTTTTGCACCCTGGACGGTTTGGTGCAAAAAAGTTGCGCGCGGGGCGGGTGAGTGGGTAAGCATGCACTATTGCGGGTTTGAATATGTCCCTCGTTTAAACTAACATACTGTATAATAAAATAACAGCTACTCTGTAACTGTCTCAAGAATTGGTATGATTATTGGACAGTTTAGACACCCTATTAGAAAGAGATGACATCCACTCTTGAAGCTTTCTCGCTCGGAACGTTTTTTGGGTTGCCCGTCCTCATTCCAGTTAGTATATAAGTTTCTTGCTTTTATGGCATTCGTAACAATCTCTGTAAATGATTCGATGCAACGCGTTTTATTGTGTCGCCTTCGCGGGTAGAGAGGATGGAAATTAGATTGAATAATAGCATTGAATATAAAATATTACGTAGGTACTTTAAACGATCAAGCATTCTTATCAATTTGTTCATAATTTTACACGTGGTTAAATGACAAGACAAAAATATTTGTGTTCAAACGATATCATGTCACGATGAACTGCGAAAAAACATAACGCTTAAACTGTCAAACTACTATAGTGGTTTTATTTTGGGGTTGCGATTGAACGAATGTTTTATTTATATTTGAATTAAGCTCCTTCATACAACAGATTTGCTGATATCAAGACCCACGGATACAATGGCTTTAGCTATTAGAAGATCTTCGAGTGAAGTTTTTGGTACAGCAAAATGGTTCTTACGAAGAGGTTAGAAAATATGAATCTCCAAACATTTCGTAAGTCTCACCACAAAAGTATATTATTCTGACATTCCGTTACAGATTGCCGTCCCTTATCAACGTTGCCGGAAAAGGCGGAAGAAGTTGTTGTTGAGAAAAAGCGGGAAAGACCAGCGATGTCGCGATTAAGGGTGAATGCCAGCAACCCTAACTTGTCGCTAAGACATGTTTACCCGGAGTTCCTTCCTGACCCTAACCCTAAATGGAGGAACAGCCTGCGTGAGAAGCTTGAGAGAGTAGATATGCTGAAAAGGCGCAAACAAATTGACATACCAGAATTTTATGTTGGTAAGCACAATCCAATAATCTGTAAATATGTTAATTAGGTGTAATCTTTATTCTGACTTACGTTTTAAAAGTTGAAATTATGATGTGGTTTAATACAAGCAGTATTAATTAGCAATAGTTAAGCTTTTAGACAAATTAAAGCACTGAAGAAGAGGTCATCATATTCATAATGTAATTGTGTTCAAGTAAATAAAGTTATCACAGGTTTGGGCAAATAAAGTTATCTGGATCTGAGTCAAGTCTCTCAGCTTTTATAGCTTGTTATGAAATAAAGAAAGAAAAAGCATTTATTAGCCCGCACAGGACAAAACACAAAAAATGGTTAAATTTACAGTACAACTAATAAATATTAATTAGAGAAAAAATAAAATAAAATGAAACGAAATTGGTCCTATACGAGGCCAAAAGGCCAGCATGGTGCTGTCACATTAAAAAAACGTCACGTCGTCAACCCTGGTATTCTAATAGGGCCCAAAGTGATGCCACGGTCAGATACGGATCAGAATGAAAAAATAAACTCGAAAACTCAAACTCATTATATCAATACTTATATCTTATATCGTCAATCTGTTTAGATATGAGACATAATCTGTACTTAGTCATTAGTCACCCCCTTTTTAGTTATAATCGTTTTTCACACAGCATCCATTGTTTCTTTAGCCTTCCCTTACTTTGCCGCCGCGGGAGACGCCCCGGGCGTCGGGGGCCACCGTAGGCGCCGGCCTGTGGACGGTGAGCTATAGGCTAGCACGCCGTTCGTCCGTCTCATGACGACAGGCCGTGTTGACGGCGCGTTCGTGATCCACGCGCGCCTCAAAGAGTCAGCAAAAAAGAAGGGGTCCGCAAGGGCCGAAGCCTGCCGGGGCTGCGGGACTATTCGAAAGAGATACCGTGGCCCCGGAACACATAGGGCGATGAAGGAACATGGATGGGTTTTAGTCAGTAAAAGTCTGACACTCCCTCCTACTCCGCCCAGAGCGGGAGGAGTGATTTGATGATTCCGATTCGAAAAAAAAAAAAAAGCCTTCCCTTACTCATATATCTACATTCTAAATTATTTAAGTAATACTATTTATGTTCTTGTCTCCAGGGTCAATAATAGCAGTAACAGTGGCTGACTCACATGCACAGGGCAAGACTAACAGATTTGTTGGTATTTGCATTGAACGCAAAGGAGTTGGATTGAGGGCTGAGTTCACCTTGAGGAATGTTGTTGATCATCAGGGAGTTGAGGTTTGTATTTTATAGTTTTCAATTTACGGTAAATATATGTTTCCTTTATACCTTTGAATCTCTGTGTTCCTTTTGTTCCATGTAGCCATCTTCAAGGTAAAACGTTCACTTGGTAAACAAAAACTATTTAAACTACATTTTAAAGGGGGACTATACAAAATGTGTAACATGATCAATGGCAACCACACATATTATTTCAGTAGACTAAATGGGCATTTTGATAAATTGTGGTAATTTTTTTGTATCATAGGACTGACCTAGATGGTTGATAACAGAACTCTTACATAGTTACTAACTTGAAGTGGTCTTAGTTATCTGATTTTGACAATTATAATAATTTATATCAGACAAGTGATCCTCAATCTAGACTTAGAATTGAAAATCTTTTTGACACATATTATATTCCTTTTTGTATTGCTAATTCTCTATGGCTTATATTGTTTCCAGGTGCGGTATGACCTCTACGACCCAACAGTACACAGCATCCAAGTCCTCCGTCTTGAGAAGCGTCTGGATGATAAGCTGCTGTACCTCAGGGATGCTCTGCCAGAGTACAGCACATTCGCCTTTGATATGGACCCTGAGATATTGCCTGAAGGAACTCCGGTGCCCGTTAATCCTGTACAGGTTTGTTGCTGCTACAGTCTTAGTTCTCGAGGAGTGTTGATGGGGCTGTGATAAGCATTATAGTAACTTTGATAATAAACTGCTCTTAGAAGGAAAAGAATTAACTTGAGGAAGTTTTAAAGAGGAAGGCAGTTATCTCAATGTTCTACCGTAACGAATCTACAATTAAACAGCTGTAGTAATAGCACTGTGGTGAATGCTTCCACTTTGACTAAACAGAGCACAGGATGGGAAAAAGTAATAGGAGACCTAATGCCCCTTTAACATCTGCCAATATCTATTATAATAGAACAGTTACAAAGAGTTTCTATTGTTTTTCCAGGTAAAACTGAAGCCCAGACCTTGGCTCGAAAGATGGGAGAGACAAGAGCTGCAGGGTGTTTCCAACATTGAGGAGCATCTGAAAGAAAAGGATAGAGTTAGAAGAGAGTTGAGGAAGGAACCCTGGGAGAAATATGACTTGATGAAGCAGTACAGGTAAATGTGAAAAAGCATTATACAATATTTTGTTTCAATTTCAAAGGGGAACTGTTTAAATCTGGCAAACCAGAAAATACAGTCACAATAAAGGCTCCCACACACAGGCGCGTTTCTGCGTCCCAATACCAAATGTTCTAAGGACTCATATCACAGCATGCAGAAACGAAAAAACGGGCCTAATATCGCGCGATAATAACGCGCCTGTGTGATATACTATGTAATATCTAATCCTATGTAATATCGCGGGACGCAGAAACGCAAAAACGCGCTTGTTTGTGGGAGCCTTAGTGATTGATTCCACAAGAGTTTGTAATAATACATAATAATGTCCGGCAGCATCTTCGCTTCAGATCAGGCAAGTTACGGCCAAACGCAATTCTCCTTATTAAAAGAATAATATTGTTGTTTCGTATTGTCGAACGAAGCATGCCAAGTGAAACTAAATTAGTTAGCGAAACTTCACAGACTTGATCAATCAGAATGGAGACTCATAGTTCTAAAGCAACTAAACAACCAGCAGACGTTGAACATTGTTACCTGTAATAATGTGAAATGAAGAGCTTTCTAGGGTTCCATACCCGAAGGGTAACCAACGGGACCCTATCACTAAGTGTCAGCGGGCTGTATCTCACTAATAGGTAGATAGTTGAAATTTTCAGAATGTGTGAATGTGTGTTCTGTTGTCACTATAACAACAAATAAAAAATTAAAGGGAGCTTCCCTACTACGATGGTACGTGCGCGAGTTCGACTCGCACTTGGCCGGTTTTTTTTTTTATTGTATGATTAAATGGACGTTGCATTTATTATTCATCAATTTTGCAGGAAAACAATACCAATAGAAGACCAGAACGACATTTGGGGGGAAGTGAACAAACAACTGAAAGAGCTGCAACTCACGCGCAAGAAGATGTCTAGGAAACGCACGTTTAGTGCGCCCAAACCGCAGCTCGGATGAAAACTTAGTTGTATGCATTGTGTTTTATAGTAGTTTAATAAAGTATTCGTTATTAAATACTGGTTTTATTGAATGCTTTTGAATTTTCCTAATTGAATCACATTGCACTTACTAAGTAATACAACCCAACCCACAATCTTTTATTCTGAAATCCGAAGTCATACAAAATGTGGTATGTTACTCCTAGTAACATTTAAAAGTAGTAAGCGAAAACTATCCAAAATAATTAAATTTCGATGTGGGTTGGTATATGACATGTTAGCAATATTTCGCTCGATTACATACTGGCGGATGCACAGGCAGACTGATGTAATGTGGTGCTAAGCGGTAGGTATCACGTGTACTGTCTTTCTACCCGATTGCGAAACACTCAAGCAAGACATTAGTTAGTTTATTGTATCCAGACTGTTAGTAAACCCTCTGGGAGTCTGGGATCCAGAGTATCATAATTATTATTCATATAGGTTTATTTGTTGATAACTAATCGTAAGGAAAAAAGTAACTTAGCAGTAACGAAACGTATTGGTAGTAACGTAGTTGTCATGGGATTTCTCAGCTGTGTACTAGGTGGCGCTACAGGCATCAATTTGAATAAAAAGGCCGCTTCACACAACACGTAATAATGAGATCCTACCTGCTACGTAAATTGCAGCACACAGTATTTAATTAAAACAGCTTATTTTTTAATCTTTTACCTGAGAAAAAAATATTTAGTGCCAAACAAAGGTTCACACAAAAGCTCAAGGTGTTGTGATGTGTTGCGTCCCGAAGGTTGTATGCACGTAGAACCTTCGCAAAAACAAACCAAAATAGCTCTTATTTTCTGCGCAGTAACAGACATATTGATGTCAAAACTGTGATCGTTTCGAGTTTTAAGTTTGCGTGCGTGCGGCGCGGGCGGTCCGCGAAGCGAAGAAGTTCGCTTATTGTTCTTGAATGCATTTTTCTTGTATGATTCCAAGCAAATCGAATAGGAAATACAAGAGAATTAAATTAAATTTGTGTTGTTTGTGCTGAATCAGTGAAGTGTACAAGAGTTTTATTGAACTTGTTGTTAGCAGAGTTAAAATAATTGCATGTTGCACTCAATACACCTGTCGCCCGGTAAGTTATATTGTTTATGTGGTTAATTTTGCGAAAATATGTACAGGAGGTAGTGCTAAAACGTTCGTGGCACGTAATACATTGGGGGTACCGTTAAGAGCATGTGAGAAGTTACGGTATTTCCTTACTAAGTTACGGATTGTTGGTGTCATTTATAATTGCAACTGCAGTCTGACCAACCAGTATTTATCGATTGTGACGCATTGTAACTGGCCAGTAGCTGTTACGAACGTTATCTTGAGATTTACTTTGTTCTCTATTAGTTTAGTTTCAATTGTTTTGGTAAGTTCTAATCAAGTAAACATTAAACATTAGTTTGTTCTGTGTTTGATTTGATTGTTGGTTGCAATTTGAACTTTAGACTAAGTACATACATATTTAAATTACTTACATGGCTAAAGTTTCTACTAAAGGTCTAAGTAAAGGTACCTAAATGTATTTTTTCTGCTTTGAAAGTGAGTAACTTATTTCAATGCATTTCCCACATCAACTTTGAATGTCTTATTTCATTATGAAAACATCACTTAACCTTGTATTCATATCTAAAGTTGATTGACTTACCTAATTTTTCATTTGAAGTTTTCAAAAGTGTAGTAGGTATCATCCCACACAACCAGGAAGAAAGAAGAACCAACATTACTCATCACCTAGTTTTCCATACTATCAAATCTTCACCTACGTATGCATGGGATCATAGCAGGTGGCATTCTGTGGTTTCTGCCTACCCCTATGGGATAGAGGTGTGTGTATATTATACATCATAACTGATACTCATTTAAAATCATTATCATGCCTATAAATATATATTTAAGGGAACCATCGACACAACGAAGAAGATCTGAATTAGCGCATTTGGATAGTTAAGAACCAGAAAAAATAACTTAAACCAAGAATATATTCCACTGCAACATTGGAATCTAGTTTTGCAATAAATGTTTGCTATCAAACGTCTGAAATTCATTCACCAATTCAAACAGTCAAAGTAATTTATTAAATGTGTCCTGCTGAACCTGCAATGTGAAGTTTTGTGTCCTTCGTCTGTTGAATGAAGTATGCCAGTTACATTAATCAAAACATACTAGATACTAAATTATTATGTTCTCCTTTATTGATCTTTTCACATAGTTTTTACACTACAAAATATTCTTATCTATACATAATATATTGTATATATTAAGTATAGATATGAATATATGTATATCGAACAACATAAAAAAAACATATATTTGTTAACTTTACTATTGGTGATGTTACTGAGAAAGTTCGGGGACATAGATATTTGCAACGGTGTGTATGAACATTCAATGGCCACAGAAATTGACTGACTAACATTGATATGAGGCTATTTCATGTATTTTAATGTTAAATCAATCAAATTGACAATACAGGGTGAAACAGGAACAGGGGAAAGGACACAGAAATGGTTACCACATATTCAGGACATGATTCTCCACATAGAAATTATTTATTGGTAATAAAAAAAATCTACTGTTTCCTACACAAGTGAAAAACCTCTATGGTCAAAAAATATGAAACAGTAGTTTTTTTTTAAATTGGCGTTGAATAATAGGGTAGATGACACCAATCTCTAAAAAAAAATTCTTTATTTTGGTCCTGAAAACCCGATTTATTCTCAATTAATTGTCAAATTCGATTTTTAGTTGCTTTGAAATCAATAAATAGTTACTAAACAGTGACGTCACAGTTTGCTATTGCCATACAAAATCTATGAGAGAACCGAGTTTTGACAGCTCTTAAAAAGTATCTGATTGATTGGTGTGTCATCTATCCAATAAGATTACCATTACGAGAACCTCTGCAGGGTTCAGAATGATGTCCTGAAATATGTGATAACTGTTTGTCCGTGTCTCTTCCACCCTGTATATTATTATTACTGTCTCCAGTGTAAACTACAGTTTTTACAGATTGCACACAAAGTCAATATTGTATGACGACTTGTCTTATTATCAAATGCATTCACAATTTCACACTTCCTTTCAGTTTTCCTTAAGGCTATTCTTAGAAGAATTTTTAAACCCATGACTAATTCAAGACTTAAAATCAACTTTATGTATTAGGTAGTAAAGTGTGTCAGTCATTGAACTCTTGAAGACAACTAATCTCAATGGAACATTTTCATCAGATGGACCAATATTAAAGAGCACTAGATAGAGATGACGCCTAAATTAATGCACTTATTTAGGTGTCGCATAGTAAAAATAGCCATACGAAATGCTGACCCTAAATTGTTTTCCTTGTTTATCTATTTGACACTAAGTAAGTAGGTAGTATTTTGCCATAAAATTTTGCTTTCCTGAACATAGTAAACTACTTTTATTACTTCTAAGGCTGAAATAACACCCATAGGGTAATAAAAAAGGGATATATTCGTAGCATACGTGTCTTGTTGACACATTTTACAACACCTTGGGTGATACCGTGCACGTGTCTAGGGGTCATTGACCGATAATCCAATCACTAATGACAGCTTACGACTCAGTTACGACTTACAGGGAATGTTACACCATTGGATTCATGGAATTTGTTTTTGTAATACTTTCGGAGTCCTAGTTTCGTACCTATGTCTGTCATTTCTTTTTTCATGATTGGCATAAGCTTGTTCTAAGCTCGCTATTTCGTTGATTCGACGTAGAATGTGTGTCGCATTCGCATCATTTTGACATCACGCAATCAAACCTCTACGATTTCCACGCTTTTACTTAACACTAGCTTATTCCCGCGGGTTCGCCGGCTTGGAGTCTCAGACCAAATAAAAAGGTAAAACCGGAACTCTGCGAACAGAAAGTGAGGCCCGTCAAAATAAGTCTCGCTGTGTTCATACACGCTCACACGCACACATTTACATCAAATTACAATTAAACTATGCCTCCATAAATGCACAACATGTTTACGAAACCGGCCTCACTTCTCTGTTCGCAGAGATTTCCTTGTTACCTTTTTATTTGGTCTGAGCTTGGAGGTCGGAAAGAATTACACGTGAATTTCTTTCTGGGATAAACAGTACGCCATACTCCAGGCCATGTCTTATGTCTATTTGTTAGTTAGACAAACTTAATCCGAAATCCGTTCATCTGTAATAATGCGAGACAAACAAACTCACCTTCACATTTATTAATATTGGTTAGACCTCTTTATAGTCTCCCCAGGGATGTGCCCTAACAGGCGTTGCACAGATGGGCATCCGGACAGGTCTTTAAGGGAAACGGAACCTCCTCCCATGTGCGAATTGTGACCACAGCGGCCGGGGGTTTGAGTGACGATAGCATCTTCAGAGAAACCTGTGCAGCAGTTTTTAAAAAAGCATCGGGTGTTGTTATATCGAACTTCTTATTCGACTCCTTATAACAGAACTTCAGTATCACAGCAGTGCCCTACGAAAAACCATTTTATGACTCTAATTAAGATGTAAAAGATAGTGGAGCTCTAAATCAAGACGGCACTAAAATTCTCAGATTTATGTAGTGCGTGTTTGTCACTTAGCTTGATGTAATACACGAACACGTGCGTTACGAAAGCGGAAGGCGACAATAAAAACAATATGGCGTCATGATGCGCCGGAGCACATCGTAGGTACACCTGCTTGAAGTGTCACTAAACTTTCAGTGTATTTTTAGTTGCGTAGGTAACAATATTGTACACAGTACACTGAGCTCGTTAACGCTTCATCTCCCTAACTAGCTCATTTTTGATGATTTCGAAAATGAGGAAACCATGAAGGACCATGTCGATATTTTTGAGTATGGCTAAAAGAATAGAGAAGACCAAAGAAACAATGGAGGGTCTGCGCAAGATGATATGGCTAGAAAAGGGTTGACTACTATGATGACGAATAATTGAGAATCGTGGAAGAAAACATGCTGCACCAACCAAATCAATTGGCATACGGACGGGAAAGTAACGCAATGATGAATCTAGAGACAGGAAATGAATATTGTTCCAGATTTGCAGGAATTTAGACTACCATTTGTTCCAATAACTGCACGAATTCCGAAGTTTTAACGTACCTAATGCATAAAACACGTGCCTACGTTGATCATTACTGGAAACAATCTGGTTAAATTTTTAGCCACCTCTCGTTCCTAGTTGGACGTGATTGTATTAATAAATCTCATTTGCGACGCGTTAGACCAGAAACTGACATAAACCAATTTTAGAACGCCTGATTGAATTTCGTGCACGGAAAGACTAATATTGATGAAGTAAGTCTAAGAAAATACGTTATCAGATAAAGACAAGATTTTCAGTCAGGTATTTAGGTCAGTTTAGTTTACAGATGCAGTACGTCTCGATATCAGGTCGGCGACCTTCCGTCTGCCGGTCAATTTAGAAACTAGCCGATCCCGTGCTCTACCAGTTTCTGTACCACTTTCTAAGCTTAATTACTCGCCTTTTCCAGCTCTTGTTTGGTACTACACATTGTCAACGTTCTTCCGCGTCATTATCGCGATTCAAAAACCATTTAAACGTTGACCGTTTCTTGGGAATGAGAAATTGTTCCCGTTTTCGTGCTTTCTTCTTGTTATGGCAATTTACGGATGTGTTTCTGCAAAGAAAAATGCAAAACGTACTGTTTCCGCCCGGGATCGAACCGGGGACCTTGTGCGTGTGAAGCACACGTGATAACCGCTACACTACGGAAACCACACTGTCGTTGCGCGAAATCAACTACTAATTTGCAATACCAAGTTACCAACTGTGCAAGCACTATGCAATCATACACATAGCTGAAAAGTTCAACACAGCGAAAGCAGCATTCAAAACTGCTAATCATCCAACTTCGAAGGAATTTCTTTTCAACCACTTTCATAATGAAAAACAAACCAGTAATTAGTCCCCACACACTGTTCAATTAAGCCCGACGTGTTGTAGACATAAAATGAAGAGCTAATTGCAACAAAGGGCTCTAAACAAAAGGCTCATCTCGATAGAATACAATACAAAGTGTTGATTCATCGCGTGCTTGCAAAGGGCTACACGCGATGGCATGGTGGTAAGATACTGTAAAGACAAAAAATTAATAAAATACTATTTATCTATAAGATCTAGTAGTTTTATTCCATTGGTAAAATACGGCTTACAAACTCATCTAGGTACTTGATTAATGCTTAATCAGCTAAAGTTTGTTGTAAATCAACTCTACAAAGGGCGTATTGACGTAAGTACCGGCCACTCCTTCAAACATATTTTATTATTTCCGCTGCTACAACAGCTCCCTATACTCCACACAATGTAACGCTGAACTTTCAAAATTAACTTGATTTATTAATGTTTGAAATCAACAACAATAAAGACTTCCGATTTAAAACATAATCAGATCGCCTATAAATTAAGGGTCTAGGCAAGGACTTCGGTATGGATGATGGCTATAGTTGGTGCCAGTTAAGATCGCAGTAGCGGTCATTGCCCTTTCCTTAATGTCTCTTCCTACGAAACAAAACAAATAAACCATGTATCGTTTTTCATTAGAAAAAATGTTGATGATCACGATATATGACGATTCAAGACTTGAACAGGCTTATTTTTGGATTTGGAAGTTAAGAACTTTAATAAATGTAGGTGGGTCAATGACCGCTTTTGCGATCTTAACTGGCACCAACTATAGTGGCTAAACATATAATATTTCTTGCTGCTTCTTACTCCTCCATCACTATGCGAAAATGGGGTGCTGATGGAACCAGCTCCAACTTGAAAACTAAGAGAAGCAAGACACCAAGAAGTTTCGAAACACAAAGTAAGATAGCTTTTACCGAGTTCGATACCTGGTCTGGAATTTAGAGTATGGACCAATAAATACCCAGCAGTCTAAAGCTAAATAATTTATTACCAAAGCATGCTGACCACATTTTAAGGCCCCTGTCAAATGCAGTGAAATGTAATTGAATTGTATAGGCAAAGGCTAGATAATGACGCCTGATCCGATAATGCTTGCGCAAGCATCGACATGCCATGCTGTAATTAAGTGCACATTGCAGACACTGCACATAGCCATGGCGACGTCAAGGCCAATGTTCTTTATCTAATTATGAGAGATGTAATTTATAATACTTTGCAACACTAATTGATTTTTATCAAAGGGATGGATTGTGTATTCTTGCTGTTGATGGAATCTTGTTAAAAACAATTCAATCAGTGACCCATGGAGATCAAAATGAATTACATTTTGGTATTTATCCAAGATGATAGTAATTAGGATTGATAATGATTGCGATTACTTGAGGTATGTGTTTGTGTTGGTGAAGTCAATAAATAAGTGAACAGACTCCCAAAATAATTACGGAAATATCTGTCTAAATACCGCTACTCATCGTATTCCTAATTCTAATCAATAAGCCCTTTTCGAAATAACATGGGGCCTCAGTTGCATCATTATTATTCTGATAAATTAAGCCACTTGTCTTGTCTGTCTTTGACGTGGCTTTTTGTGGTTGGTGTGGTCCCATGGGCCAAGAATCTTCCAGATAGGTAACTACAAATAAGATCAAACACAACAATTGGTAGACAGATTATTAAATAATACCTATGATGTTCGAAGATAGGTCATTAAATTGTCGTTAAAATAAACTTATGTTACAGAATTAGAAAATGTGAGACTAAACTCGGACTTATTGTTCTGATCTATCTGTTTAACATTTCTGCGTCCAAGACTCCAAGTACGGCGATATCTCCTGTTATGAATACAATACTAGGAGTGGTTTACATTTGAAGTAAACCACTCCTAGTATTGGTTTTTAGAGTGGTTTTTATTCAAAATAAACAAGCTTACTGTCCACACTCACACCGCGTTTGTTATTTATCTAAGTTACAATAATGATAAGTGGATTGCGGTTCCATTCATTGTAATTTCATGATTAAGGTAAATTACACTAAACATTTTATTATGTGAAGACGGCTAAGACTGACACACGGATAAGACTAGAGGAAGACCAAAGAAACGATGGATGGACTGTGTGAAGGATGATATGGCTAGAAAGGAGGTGACTGCTGAGATTACAAGTAATAGAGAATTAAGGAAGAAGAAGACTTGCTGCGCTGACCCCAAATAAATTGGTACAAAGATCTAAGGAAGGTACCGTAAAATATGTCTGCTTATAATTTATGCTCTTCAGACCGATTGTCGTCGTCATTTCTCGTCCTCAAAGTACAAAAGGCCTTTATTCAAACCTGCCAGTGTCCAGTAATACGCACTATAAAAAAACAAAAGAACGTGCTCAAATGCACTCACCTTAATTAGGAAATGCTTAGAGACTTGTTATGATTTCAGTTTTGTTGTCATTGCGTGCACGTGTGAACTATCGCATGTTTATACCTCGTAAATATTTCGTGACGTGGGGTTTATAATCTCCGCGTGGGGCAATATTTTTGTAAGGGGGTGTTTTGGGTATCATTGACCTTTTTAGAACCATTTGCTTCCTAGTTAAAGATCCATTAAGTATTCTATAATTTTTGGAGGAATTTAAAGTGAACGATTATGTTTCTTTGCAGTCGAGATAAGTGGCTACCAATTTAGTTCCCACCAAACAGACTTCGATTCCACCATTGATTGTTATCTTCACCTTAACTTTTTGATAAATATTTCCATCCTAAGCAGCAAATGCTGATGACTAAATTTAAAAATAAAACTACACTATTTTAGGGGAAAGTTACGTTAAAATCGTGTCTTGGCAATATGAATTTTGATAACAACCATCGGATTATTTTGGGCCCAATTGTTTCGTAAGCTCCATTGTTATTTAGTTCAAATCATGATTTTGATATTTTGCGTCTGTGGTCTATAGATGGGCGTCGGTTGCGAAATTTAGGCATTGTTGTAGAGAATCATGTAAAGTACTTAGTGAAGTCGTGCACTAGATTAAAGAGAACGCACTTTGAATAATAAGTACCCTTCATGATATTTGAGGGTAACCATCAATATAAGGTTTGAATGTGATTGCCGTGCCAGTACCTGCCTTTTGATATTTTGGAGTTCCTTGGGTAAAACTAAGTAGGTGCAGAACGGCTGAACCTTCCGTCCTATTTTTGTCCCAAATTCTTAGAAGTTGGCTAAAATACTAAAAAGGTTTGATTACTTACCAACTGAGCGACAAGAGGAAGTAAAAATATACTGATACGGAGTAAACAGCTGAGTAGCCACAGAACCAGACATTTCACACAGCCTATGACGGACCTGATTCTGCCTGAGAAAAGTAAAAGTGCTAGGTAGCAGCTATAATTAATTAACTTGTCCTACATGACTGGATTCTCGTTTTAGAATTTAATTAATGAGAACTGGCCGTCTTTATCTCGGAATTCAAGAACTAAACTCGATTTATAGTAAAGATGAGAGAATTTGTGCACATAAATCTTTAAACATTTCCCACCACTTGTTACAATGTTTGCATAGGGTTCGTTTTGATGTCGTATTATCCGACATCTCACGACTTTCCGCCTTTCTACGTACGAGTACGCTAAAGGTCCGCTCTGCTGTTTCTATGGTAAACTTATCATGTGATTGTTATACCGTTTTGTTATGTGAATTTTGTATGCTGTGGTTTGGTCGACGTTCCTGTGTATTTCAGACTAAGACAATATGAACTGTGATGCGACATGTTCTGAAAATTACAAGCTTAAAAGCATAGAAGCTTAGCTTACCCTTATAATTAAAACCTACTACTTACTCTTCATGATGTTTGGGTTTCTGATCAGTCTGTTTGTCTTATTGGCTTGCCGTATTGTTGGCCCCCGGCCACTGGTTCTAAATGCTTTATTTTATTCACGTGTTACACTTTGAAGGAAGAATTCATTTGGTAGCAAATACTAAGTTGGTATTGTTACCAAACTTGGCAACAAATAAATTGGCATGGTTCACGTACACGTTCCAGATTAAAGGAACTAAGCCAGAACATGAAAAAAATATTGCGCAGTTGCGCCAGAATGCGAAAATGCCATTACCTACCCATCCCCATGTCTTAAATCGCATGTTATTTCGATCCAGTGCTGTTTCCATGAATAAAGAATGGTATCCTTGAGTGCTAAAGGTCGGGTTTACTGCAGTGTACTTCATTCTTTATGCATGAGACGGAGCTTGCTTCAGTCAAGGGCAAAATGAAAATCAATATAATTATAGTTCTGGGAAATAAAACATGTGTTTTATTTGTTTCTGTATGACTGAAGGTAATGTTATGTTTACGGTATTTTGTTCAACGAAAACGGATGCCTCTAATTATCTAGCAGTGGGTAGAGACAATTTGATGTTGCTTATACCCGTATCTACGGCGTTGATCTTCAGCACTTCTAATTTAGATTAAAATTCATTGGATTTGTCATCAAGGTAATTAAATACCACTATTAATTTCAACCAAAAACTTATTTATACGTATAATGAGTGGTGTTTAATGTAAATAAATATTAGTTGGTATAATAAATAAATCGAGTTTGCTACTATGGGCAGCTTATGCTTGGATGTTGTTTCTAATATAGCACACACGAGAAGAGGTCCTGAGATGAGACCACAAAAATCGTTCAAAGATACGAGCACGGTACAAAGTCGAATTGAAAACTAAACATTACTGGTGTTGCATGTAAACAAAAACCTATCATCCAAACGTAAGTCCACAAAATTACAGACATCGGAACATCAATCAAAACAAAAAAAGAACTAACTTTGTAATCCGAGTGAAAGAACCTCAATTCTCACGATTAGGTTATTGGACCACAAGCCAGTTTGCCGTGACCTTTCAAATAGACCAGACATTTGTTAGATAAAGATCTAGTTTTATTTGTCGTAGTAACTCGCATCTTTGTAAGTTTTTACCCATCATTGCATGACGCTGCGGGAGCCGGCCCAGCTGGGCTGTTGTTTACAGACCTAGGTGCTCGTGTTTAAAAATAGGTACCACTTGATGTAAACTGTCATGAGTGGGGCATAGAGCTAAAATGAGTAATGCCGTTATGTTTTTAAACGATGAAGAAAACTGGAATTTACTTTTCTGTTCTAGAGAACGGAATTATATCTAAATATATAAAAGAAGAAACTGACTGACTGACTCACCTATCAACGCACAGCCCAAACCGCTGGGTCTACGGAATCCAAATTTGGCAAGTAGGTTCCTTATGTGGTCTAGGGGTGCACTAAGAAAGGATTTTTCAAAATTCACCCTCTAAGGGGGCTTAACGGGGCTCCAAAGTTTGTATGGGGAAACAAGATTAGTTAGACTATTTTAATCGAAACTTCACAGGAGTGCTCCTATTGATAAATGAATAGAAACTGGTTTCAGGTTTTTTCAGAATACAACCCCTAAGAGGGGGAAATGGTGATTGTGATTACGATCATAATGATGATGGTGATTGTGATCGTGATGGTGATTGTGATGGTGATTGTGATGGTGATTGTGATGGTGATTGTGATGGTGATGGTGATTGTGATGGTGATTGTGATGGTGATTGTGATGGTGATTGTGATTGTGACGGTGATGGTGATTGTGATAATGATGGTGATCGTGATGATAATAATTGTGATGGTGATTGTGATAATGACGGTGATGGTGATTGTGATAATGATGGTGATCGTGATGATAATAATTGTGATGATTATGAAATTTGGCACATAGATAGTTTATAACCTTTTTTTTTTTTTCGGATGGGATATCATCAAATGACTCCTTCCGTTCTGGGCGGAGCAGGAGGGAGCGTCAGACTTTTACTGACTAAAACCCATCCATGTTCCTGCATCGCCCTTTGTGTTCCGGGGCCTCGCTATCACTTGGGAACAGTCCTTCAGCCCCGGCAGGCATCGGCCCTTGCGGACCCCTTCCCTTTGGCAGACTCTCTTTGAGGCGCGCGTGGAACACGAACGCGCCGTCGACACGGCCTTTCGTCATGAGACGGACGGACGGCGAGCTAGCCCATAGCTCCCCGTCGCCCGGGGCGTCTCCCGCGGCGGCCGGGACGTAAGGATAAGGAGCTCTCCCTCAGATAGTTTATAACCTGGATTAACATGTAGGATACTATTTATCACTTTAGTATGATCCAGTGGGACAGTACCGAACTTCACGCGGGCGAAGCCGCGGGCAACAGCTAGTATGGTATAGGTCAATCAAACGGACCTAGGTTTGGGAGAAAACAACGTATTGAGCCTACCTCAAATAAATTTGGAAAATGATACTCGGCAAAGAGTGGTTTACCTTAGGTACGATTTAATTGCCCTGGCTGGAGGCCTTACACTTAAGGCACCCACAGGAAAGTCCGGTTAAGCAGACGACAACCTCTCTGGTTGAACTGCGAGATGCCATTTCGAAAAAAAAAAAAAAAAAAAGTACGATTTAATAAATGGTTACTGTTTTTTTACGTAACCATACAAATGATAAATGCACACTAATTTTTCACCATTATCTATGGTTGTGTAAATTTCCAAGTTATTTGAACTACGCATTGTTTGTTCTACAAATAATACGGATAACGCAACCAGAATAAATATAAACTTTACCATAGAGCGCCTCGAGATAAAAATCAAGAGGTTCCTATTTCAAAATCGAATAAAGGCGAGCCCACACATCATTACCATGTTACCATGTGTTTCGATATTGTACCAATTAAGTGTAACCAAGGAGATTGACAGAAGAAAGCAACAGGGAGTAGGGAATGACGGCGAAAGTGGAATGTTCGCTCGTTCCGTTTGTATACAATATCGGAATAATGGTCATTGCTTAGTATTTCCCCGCCCTAATGTCAAGTTGTGTGACTGTAAGTAGTCATTTGTTTCGAATATGTTAACATTATTGTGATAGCTATGTTGGTTCTGATCGAATTGATGGCTATTACAAATAATGTGATTGGTACTGTCCGTTTGCCATGCATACGAAATTTTCCGGAATTTTGCTCCGTGTCTGGTCTGGAAGTGCGGAATGCGAAATTCGAAAGCGTCCGGAACTCACAAAATCGGGAAAAGCAAAACTATAATAAATAAAATTAACAGAGGAATCAACGTATCGCTTGTAGGTAAACGTAATACATTAGTCTAGAGTGAGTAGTTTTTATGATTTATATGAATCCTATTTAATGTTTTGCAACTAATCTTTCAATACATTTGCAAAAAACGCAGTATGCAATTTTACAGCACAGATCAAAATTTAAGAAAGAAAAGTCTGGACTTTTCTACAAATGTCCGGAATCTCTTCCGGAAAACTTCTTAACGAGGTTTTCAATTTTGTACGAGAGTAGATAATATAAAAGTACGTATTTCTTCTTAATTTGGTTACTGCGAAGTACCTATTTGTCTATATTTGTGTTACATTTTATAGCTTACCGTTTTTCTTCTTAGAGAAGCACCATGCTAAACCGCGAAGGTAGGCCTAGAAGTCATGTTTTGATTGAAATCTTAACATCCAAAATAGCACTTGGAGCACACACACCTTATCCAGGAAAATTGAACACTTTAACACTATAAATTACAAGTTTCCTGAAATATCAACACTTAGTTACATAAAGCAGCATTTCTATTCGAGATTAATTTTCCACTAACTCCTTACAACTTACAAGACAATGGCGTTTGGAATAAATACAATGCATTATTTAGATTCCTTGTATCTATCCTTTTACGGGAAAACGGCGTGACTATTAAAAACAATACAATATCGTGCTTTCGAAAGAAAGTCGAGCGTTGAGGAAGGCGTGCGTTACCTAATGACCAGTAATGGCTTAATTTTTAATCAAACCGTAGCCATAGGCCCCTTGTGCTCAAGACAACCTGCTATTAACTTGCTGTGCTAACGAGTGTCGGATCGAGGGACTTAATACATTTAAATGAACCATTACCGGTACGCGTATGGGCGTATACGCACGGATTTTATCGTTGTCGACTGGACGTATGTGTGGTCATTTTGGGTCGGGTTCTTTAGGAAAGAGATGAACTGAGGCTGTTCCGAATTTACGTTTTAGAAATGATGCTTATGGCTCTATAAATTGCTTGAAGATTAACAGTTTAATTCCAAGTTTCGACTGGTAAACTGACTTAGATTTTTTTACAAGTTGCAAATTCTTGCACGAAATTGCTTCAAAATTAAAAATCAATTGTTACCAATTACAAAATGAAAGAGATTGCTTGCAATAAGAACATTTTGGTCAAATTAGTAAAAATATCTGCACAGAAGAGACTAACTAAACCTCAGATGGCATGTAATCACATGCCATCTGAGGTTTAGTTAGTCTCTTCAACTAGGTTTTACTAACGAGGTTTTCTGTTTGAGGAATCCCTCAAACAGGAATATACCCAGGTATCTATGTACTTAATAAAAGCGATATCATGTAACATACTTGTTGAAGAAGAAGAATTTGTTTTACTACCAGTGGACCAAAACAAGATGATAGATCATCGTTCTCTTGCTCTCATTCTAATTATTCAGGCACATGAACAAGACGCTGATCCCGAAAATTTCCGAGAACGATGATGATCATGATGAAATCACATGAATCCAGATAAATGAGTAGCACTATATGTCTTAAGGATTACATAAGGCTGATTACATCCAACATCAAAAGATAGTGCAGCAGCAGGAATTCTAATAAAGGGACAGGTAATCATTACATGTCATTATGATTACCAGAAAAAACGAATGGTTCCCACCAAAAAATCGTGACTAGTGAAAAAATGGTTAAGAAGATAATTAGGAATGTAATGCCCTTCGAAGAATTTTGTTGTGTTGTGTTCGTCATTTTTTAAAGTTCATCGAAATCAAGTTGCGACTAGATAAATTGAATTAATTATGAGGTATAACTGAGTGTTGTGATGAGTTTAATTGGATAACTTAACTTTAATTAATGAAGATGATTTGTGTAATGGGATGAATGCCGGAGGGTACAGATTTGAAATGGAAGGGGACAAATAACTCGTAATTAACTATAAAAATAATATAAATGTATGTATGGTAGTGAACGTGACCTTAAGAGGCGACTGGAGGGATTGAATGAATACAGAAGGTGGAGAACCGTGTTTTGTGAAGACTTTAGGCCAACCTTAGTCTAGCTGTCTCTGAACACAGAACAAGTTTATCAGATACTAGCTGATGCCCGCGGCTTCGCCCGGCCGCAAATTATATACTAAAACCTTCCTCTTGAATTACTCTATCTATTAAAAAAACCCGCATCAAAATCCGTTCCGGAGTTTTAAAGATTTAAGCATACATAGGGATATAGGGACAGAGAAAGCGACTTTGTTTTATACTATGTAGTGATTACTATCGTGATCGTCACAATCAGACTTAGTATAGCAATATTTTCTTGGTCATCCGCTTCGACAATAATGCAGATCATATTCTCATCCGACTTGATCTTAAGAACCGAAAATTCGAAGATATGATTTCCAACCACCTGCACTGGCCACAGCACCAGGAATATTATAGGCTGATTTATACGCTTAAATTACAATAAATAATCGACAGAAAAAGACGTGTGCAATGTTACTCCACACGGTCTCAACGCCCGCATTGTTGACGCCATGTTATTCAATAAAGCAGTTCAGCCTTCACTAGATTATCGCCCACCTGATCTCGAGGGGTTGTTTTTTGCCCCAGTCTGTCCCCAAAGGTCGTAATTTGTGGCTGTAATAACAATTTTTTGGAATTGAGACACGCGTGTGGCTTGGTATGTGTTTTCGAGAGATGATTAGATTATTTTGTTGTTTTTCGTATTATTTTTGGTATTCGATTGGTTTTGTGTGAAGGATTGTTATAAAAAGATTTATTTATTCATAAATTCTCTGCTGCCTGTATGATATTTCGGAATAATGGAAATACCACAACCTTTTGTATGTAAATTACCTTGAAAATCCATACATTTCGACACATTCTAAGCGTCACTTTGAAGTAAACACCGAGAATGTTTTAAAGGTAATTGTATCCAATTCATGTTTGCTCAGTTACCAATGTTTTTAATTTCAGAACTGAAACAATTCATTGTGTTTGATGTTGCCCTCTTTTGGATCGTAAAGCTATTGCTGAATATACGTTAGAAGAAAACAGGTGTTCAAACATCATTTCTTATGAAAGAATGTTTCACAATTGAACTGAAAAGGGACGACTTCTTTCGTTACGCACAAAGTGGATACTTTACAAATGATTCATTTCATTTAGACCTAGTTTTAAAGGAGATAATGGGAAAGCGAAAAATAGCAGAAAGATTAGTGCGGTATTTGTTTAAAACATAACTAGCAAGTCAGAACATTTCATCTAGTGCGTTACTTGCATTTTAGATCTCTATAAAGCGGGTTACATCAAACAAAACGGTTCTGGTGTCTCAAGCAGACCACAAAAGGTCTTCAAAACAAAACGGTAAAACGGTAGTTCTAATGTAAATGACGTTTCGCTTTATTGTTTTCGTCGTGGCAGCTGCGCTTTCCCGCCATGCCTCAACATTCGTGTTTCTGGGATAACGTTTGTTTTATAAGCGTCGTTTGTTCGTACCTGACTTGCCGAACGACGTTCAATGAGGATAGTTTGCTGTTTATGGTCTATGCCGTTGTTTCTAACACAACTTCATTCATGCATAATGGTATTCTAGAATTAAGTGTTGGGTTGGGAGCAATCAGCAGATTTTTGTACACATGTAGGTACTAATCACGTTTAAGTTAAGTCAAATTTAATAATGTCATACCTACGAGCAGTATCTTCCTACTTCAAAGTCACTCTTTGATCTCCTAACGAAACATTACCTACTAGGAAAACGTTTTGGCATGTCAAAAGTAACACGTTGCCTACGAAAACCTGGAAATAACGTTTCTGTGACTCTCGGAGACTTCACTGATGGGGTAATGCCGCAATGATCATCAACTATTTATCTCCACTGTACTACCCGAGCTGAAATGCTAGATAGAGGAAACATAAAATTTATTGTTTATCTTTCTGGGATAGCAGTAAACGTCAATTGAGAATATTGGTTACCCAATTAGGGTAGAATAAGTAAGTGCACGTAGCAGTAAGTAGAAAAATAGGCCACCCTCTTGGCCGGAGGGTGTCGTAAATTGCGAATAAGGAATTTTATTGCGTAGGCTGGCGGCGTGGTGCGGTTCATCACGTCTGCTTACTGCATTGTTTATAGCGTCCCCCCTTATCACCCCAAAGATCGATAGTATGGCTGGGATGCTTCATAAACTCTATGAACGGTGCTTCCTTATTGATTATTTTAATGTCCCAATTCAGGGCAAAGCACATTAGTCAGCGACCGCACTTTCAGATCTTTCACCGCACTTGTCGAAAATAGACAAGGTTTCAAGAATTCTGTAGATATCGAATGAAAATTGAGAAATTCATTACCACTCGCTGTTTTCCAACCCACAAATTGGAGTTTAAGAAGCGGTTGCATAAACCTGCATCTGTGGCTCACCATGAGCTATAGACGTGTGAAAAATTAATAACTCAGACACGTCTCTAAACCACCATCGTTAACGGTATTCTTGTCTTCATAAATAGAATTTGTTTTAGCCCACGGTTTCATGCAATAACTTTAAAACTTCATACCACTGAATTATGTATTTGGCCCAACAGTTATTTCTCGATTCTCATGCTAATTGTCGGTGTTTACGTACTTCCAATTTATGTTGGACTATGAAACCAATACCCAAGGGGTCGTCCATTAATCACGTGAGGCTTGAAAGGGGGGAGGGAGTTCGGCAAAAAACACGAAATCTCACTAGGGGGGAGTTGTGTGTAGTGAGATATCACGTGTATTTATTTTTTCTTTGAACGTGCAATTTCTAAATTGTCTGTCTTTACATTTTTATCACGGTGCTTAATTTTCCAGAATTAAATTAGATTATACCTGATAACCCTTAAAGACAATATTCAGATTTTTTAAGATACTTTGAACTAAAAAATACCCGGGATTTTGGGTAGGGGTGGAGTAGTCTAAAACCTCACCACGGGGGAATGGTGGGTTTAAAAGTTGCTAAAAAACATCACGTGATTAATGGACGACCCCCATGTTTTATATTGGAAAATTATGGGAGATTAATGACTTTTATTTTCTTATTTTACAGTTAAGCTGTAATATGGTTTTATTGAGTCAGTGTGTGACACAGTGATCCGTTTCTTCGTTTACGATGCAGCGCTGGTGACCTCAAACAAGTTGTCATTTACCTATTTTATTAAAATGTGTTAGGTTGTTGTCAGACTATTTCGTTTTGAATGTAGAAATGCACTTTAGTATCTTTTAATGTATTTTTTTGTTATTTATAAGTTACATCATGTAGGTATTACCTTAACTCAAATATAACTTTTCGTGATGTGCTACATGCAAGTATAGCAACATCAGCTAATAGAAATCATGATGTAACATAGATGACGTGCACATCGTAAAACAAACCAACCCATAGGAAGAATGTTACCAGCAATAAACCTTTTGTGGTGGTTATTTCTTAACTCGAATTAAGTGTGGAAACTACACGGTTCGCGGGTATTGGGGGCTTATTAAAGGTTATGGTCAATATGCTGTACAGTTATCTGTTATGGACCGTTGTCGACGTAAAAGCCCTTTCGTATGGCCGCCATCTTGGAAAATTAAGCGCGCTTTTGTGATGACCATTTTGTGAGATGCTGTTTTGTTTAATAGTCCGAAATTGAGTCATTGAAATGTTTCATTAAATGAGAATTCCTCGGTTTAATTTGGCTCAGAAGAGAAGCGATATTTTTGGCAAATATTTGTTTAACTATCCATCATCTGCCTTGCCTTTTCCTCCAACTTTGTTGGAGTTGGCTTCCAGTCTTACCGGATGCAGCTGAGTACCAGTATTTAACATGGAGCGACTGCCTATCTGACCCCACAAACCAGTTAGTACCGGGTGATACCCCTTGGTGAGACTGGTTGTCAAACTTTTTGGGCCACTGACTACCTAACGACAGTCAAAGATCTGCAAATGACAGCCGGGACCAACGGCTTAACGTGCTTTCCGAGGCACGGAGAAAACTCGGTATATAATGGGCTGTCACCCATCCACAGACCATACCTAGGCAAGCACGGGTAACTTAAAGATCGACCCGAGCGGCTGTTATTATTTAGCCACGATCTCTGCATTTTTGTCATTTGTCTAGCTATCCATAACTTAAGTAATTAGACTTAAGATAAGCGCAATTTCATAGAGCGTTAGACTATTCTACAATACGATTATGTTGCGATCTCAGACCAAATAAAAAAGTTAAGACGGAACTCTGCGAACGGAGAAGTGAGGCCGGTTTCGTAAACATGTGTGCATTTATTGAGACGTAGTTTCAATGTAGTTTGATGTAAATGTGTGCGTGTGAGCGTGTATGCGCAGAGCGAGTAGGTAGTAGTTTTGCGCTGGCCTCACTTTATTGTCCACAGCGCTATGTCTTGGTTCTTTATTTGGTCTGAGGTTGGGATACGTAAGATTTGTGGACTTATTCCGAGTCAAACCTAACGATGTCATAAAAATATTGTGTTAGACTTTTATGAAAACTTCTTGTTAATTTTATAGCTGAATGGTCCGGTGGCCTGGTCAATGGGACAAATACCTAATATAATGGAAGTGGGACCAGCGGTTGTATGTGGAGCGAATATAAAGTTTTACTGACCCTTAGGTACAATTTATTTAATGAATTACTTAAGTACATTTAGTTATTTTATATCACCAACGGTTTTATAGCTAACTAGTCTAAAGCTTTTAATAGTTTCGTTTTATGTCTGTCATCGTCCCAGTCAGTGCTAGGTTCCAACCATTCCGATCGAATATCTATTTTGTTTTCTAAAACGTTTTCTATACATGTAAGAAGTTGGTATATAATACACTTCAGAATGCATCGTTCATATCTGGTATGCGATGCATTATTTCGATTTCTGCGTAAGTAAATGTGAGATTGCATCGTGACCACGGCTCTGAGCGATTTGCGTGATTTTCACACTGACCGATAGCCAAGGGGAAGTAAATTCTGTGTCAACTGCACCCCAGTATTGAAGAATTAGACCCTGGCAATGAAGGCATAAAGATTGTATAGTATTAGCGCTAACATTGGCGGAAATGGAGCGGCAATTGAAATATTTCTCGATTCTGTATCATTGTAGCGTAATTTACGGTCATTGGAAAGCCTGAAGGGATTTTAAATTCATTGATACTATTATGCCAAAGAAGTAGATTGTTAACTTAAACTTAGTTCTGAGATACGATAAAGTAAGAATTCAGTTTGTCGTATCACTGGAAATGTTGCGAAATAACTCCAGAAACTACTACAAATCCTTGAATATGTGAATACATCTTTTTTTTTGTTGCTATATTTTATGTTTGTTTTCAATTTCCTTTACGAACATTCGTTTAAATTCAATGGTTTTACTGACCCTACTTATCATAATCCGTCTTCCCGCATTCCCATCATAATATCGTGCTAAACCATCGACACTTAATTTATCCCGATCTGACCTCCTCTCGCCACACTGGCCCTGATCAGCGATTTGTTTCGCGTTTCCTCTCATAACCTCTTGTCTATGCGCAGTGGAACATTTCCTGTTACTGGCTGTTACTGCAGCTTACCATAATATATCATCTGGTCGTGTGACCCCGATAGCTTGGGCCCCTTCTGTAGCGGTTTATGAATAATATGCCCGTTTGTGGGAAACCCTTACACATTCTTCATTTGAATCTTAGGGTCTTTAAGCCAGTGGGTTATTGGTGCGACTTTATTTGAATGCATTTGCATCTTTATATAGATAGTGTGAGAGGAAATTTGAAGGTAGCATTGATTTTCTAGTAGTGTACTCTATCGTTTTATAACTTTGGCATTATCGTGCGTCGTTGCAAAATATTTACTATATTCTGTCTCAAAATACCACCATACTTCTTGTACCAATTTACCTTTTAAGATCTACATGTTGACAGACCACATTGACACTTGCAAGTTGCTTTATCACGGATCTCGGCGTGTTTTCTTGAACACATGGCTTCAGAGTCAAGAGGTGTGTTGATACCACTTGAGATACAGTCTCCGCCGGGAGTCTCACGATTAAGGATAGCGAATTCCTCAAATAAAGGGATGTTTAGCAATTAATGAATTAACATCTCTATTTATTAACATCCGTTTTGTGTCGTCTCGTCTTCTCAATTGTTTTTATCTATGTGGCACATAATATCCTGTAGGTATTACAAAAAATCCTGAATATCGATCTACTCAAGAATAACCTACAATATTAATATTATCAACTTTGTTACGTATTTGCCGACACCAATCAGCAAGCTAATAATACAAGCAATTTTCTGAAACCTGTTCTAATCAGCACGGATAATGATAAAGTTCTGCAAGCTAAAACACCAATTACTTGCTAAATGAATTTTGTACTGAGACCTAAGACTGAAACGTGAAGTTTACCTTATTAAACATGGAACACTTGACGATCGGAGACAGGTGGACGATTAAATAGAAAGCGGCCATTACATGTTTGGCCTAATACTGTGTACAGGATGTTTCATGTAGCTTCGATCAAACACAGTGATAAATAGTTAACTTCCCTGTGAAAGGCACATTTTTAGGAAATCCATCACTAAGTGCTATCAATTAGAAGTAGTCTGGTTAATGTAAATAGGAGCTTATTATATGGTAAGACCCAGTCCATCTGAGTGGTCGTCTCAATATCTTTCTCTGAAATCCAGTCCATATTTCGTAAATCAACCTGTATGGTAGGATAGTGACCTACTAAACGTGTGCCTGCCTTTGACGTGTGCCCTACATAATAGAGCGTTGTGGAAACAGGTGTCTGTCAAGGACGCTACCTTTCGTGACTATAGTAATAGTAACCTGAATATTTCATTCATTTTCTTCGTCTGTTATTTGGATTTGGATGGTGTTTGTAAACTATGGCAGTAATGCCTCGTCTACACCTTTTTCTAAGTTTTTAAAAAACAGTTTTGTAATTTTATTGAGAGTTTATTAGATTGATCGGTTTTAAGATTTGTTGGTCGAGCTCCAAAAGGTCACCTTTCTTTAATGAGGTCTGCCATTCTGAAGTCTGATAGGAATCCATCTTGGAAAGGAATTTCGCGATAAGTAATGTTCGAACGATGGTTCACTTAGATACTATTGTTGTTTAACTTCAGATAATAACTTCGCAGTGACTCGTGAATAATGTGGCGGAGAGTTTAGCAAACATGTCTTTATAATTAGTTGAGTATCTTGTACTAGAAATGAGGGTAATAGGCCTAATTAGTTAGAATGCTGAAAGGTATTACGGGGCAATTTAGCGAATAATTATATCGTTTTATGTGGGAAATTGGCAGCTTCAAATTAGAAATCTGTTATTTTTGCATGCAGCGCTGTATTGCCATAGTTTTATTTGCATGAAGTACTTAAAAGGTGTCAAAAAGCATGCAACAATAATCGAAATGTGTGGAGATATACTCGTATTGAATTTCGGCTTAACCTTAAATGAAAATCTTCCAAAATTCCTGTTGCCAACAGCCCTTTGCTTTACTTAGTCGTTCTCGGTCACCACAATGTACACATAAGTTCTGTTTACTTTACCCTTATCACTGATCATAGATGTCGATTACACAAACCCCACATTCCAAAATATTCCTTAGCATAATCAATTAACTCGTAATTAAAGCGTTAATCGCTTGCTGCATTAATTAGTGCAGCTGTGTTGCTTTACAAGCAACCAATTGGAGTTTGCTGCGACAATTATCTGCAGTAAATTGACCAAGAAACTTGAATACTCCGTGCTTTTATAAACTTGGGCGTGGGGGAATGCTGGTGTTGACAGAATTCGCGTAATTACAGTGAGTTATAGTGGGCTTGTTTATTTTGGCCTAAGCGAGACACTTGTAGAGGAATTATTGCTAGTCATCTGCAAAAGTATATTAAAACGGTGAAAGAAAACATCGTGAGGAAACCGGTAAGTCTTAGAAGCAAACATTCGAAGTCATGTTACATCCACCAACCCGCACTTGGCCAGCGTGGTCTGCTTATAGGTCTCTCACAGAGAAAAAACCTGATTCTCAGCTGTGAGAACGGTGTGGGCTGATTATAAATATCTGCGGAATCTCTCAAGTTTTGCTCAAAGTCATTGTCATTGTCCCTTATTTTTGCATAGCTCACATCTGAATAGGACGGACCTCCAATGTAACTTTTTC
The DNA here is from genome assembly GCA_963853795.1 of Xestia rhomboidea. Lineage (NCBI taxonomy): Eukaryota > Metazoa > Arthropoda > Insecta > Lepidoptera > Noctuidae > Xestia > Xestia rhomboidea. Next base: position 11,510,787 of record OY970778.1, read on the forward strand.
AAGTTGCGTGCAATAAAAATGTCAGTCCATAAACACCGGGCCTAGAAAAGATGTCTTGCATGTGGAAACATTCATTTTAACTATAGCTGTTAACCCGTCCAGAAAAACTTGTACCTCATAATTCACAACAACTGCACTTCTCTTCAAACCCACGTTATTACTTCCAAGTTGGGCATAAAACAGGTATTCTCGAAGACGTTTCATACCATTGAAGATATTACGGTACATAACAACGTTTAATATGAATGTCAAATGGAGGAAGCTCGCTGAATGTGTATTGTTGTGGATGACTAACGGAAGTAAGTGAGATGTAACCGAGAATCGATGCTGTACTAAATGTGACGCTAAATGCCACAGGTTACGTCATTAAAACAAATTGCGGCTATGAGATGAGCAACTATAAGTTTGGAGAAGCTTTTAAAACTTCGTTACATAAGCAATGTAGTAATTCTTCGAAATTAACTATAATGTACTTAGTTTGCTACTTAGTCTCATTGCTCTTGTAGATAATAAAATATATAAATAAATAAATAAATAATGGGGTCCTGTAAGACAGAACTTGTCAGAAGCATTTAAGTCCAAAACTTTTACCTAATTAGCTGAGCCTGCTCGCATATTGGCAAATCTGTTATGTTGCTATTCTCTTCCTGTTGTCCATTTGGAAAAGTCTAGATATAGGCGAATTACGAACGACATCCCATGGTAATTATTTAGTTAGAAGACTACTCTTGAATTTTTGGTGCGTCCTTCTCACGATTGCCTTCTGTAACTACGTCAACGAATGTTTTTCCTAATCTATGGCTCTCGTGGCGCCAATTAAGTCTTTGTCCCGCTATCTTCGAAGCCCAACCCTAACCAGCTATTCATTGAGGCGTAATTAGAGCAGTTCTCAGGAGTATCGGCAGACATATCACGATCTTTGCGGGTGTTAACTAGTCGTAATAGCTTAGCTGGTATCAAAACTGTTTCAACTTTTACTTTTCTGTTGTTTACTGCTCATAAAACTCAATAAGAAAACTTTGAACTTTTGGAATTAATAAGCAGTCATTCATTGTTGAAACTTTTTTTAACACCAGACGAATTCAATAGGTACCTTTTTCGAAGTAAAGATCTTACTACAAAAGGTAAGGGAATGATAGTAGCATTTCAACTACAGACTCGTCAACTAATTCTTGGGTGGTTCCAATGACAAAATTCTCCTTAAGCTGAGGATTCTTTATGACGTGTTTGGGCAATTGAGGTACAAACATAGTCAATGTTCACTACCTTATTTATTGAATGTTGATTAACAGCCAATTGTTCCACGCCTCACTTGTTTTTATTGTTATACCGTCATAACTTATAGTGAAATTCCATTAGAAGTTTATTTACAACGCGCTATATTCGATGACTGACGACACGACTAACTGCACGTCATCTGAACTAACTATAGAAAGCACTGCCTTGTTAACGAACTTGGACATTGTTTAAAATACATCGCTGCTTTTCTATTGATGATGAAAGGAACCAGTCATAACAGTTCAGCAGTGTATATTAAACAAGTCGTTTGTTTTCTTTAGTGGCGGCATTCTCGTAGTACGGTCTCAGCTTAGAATAACCTTAAGGCAAATTAATAAAACACTTAAAAGGGATGTCCTGAAATACTCTAGTATCTGGCAAGCCGCCAGAGCTTCGGTCATCTCTTATATTAGAGTGAAAACGGCAGTAAATTTAACACCTTATGGTATGTTTTATGCAGTTTATATGCGGCCAGCATTGCGGGTTATTTTTGTGAAAAATTATGTAAGATATAAAAAAAAATGCTGCGTTGCTATACTTTGATGTTGTGTGATTGCCATAGTGTAGTTTTATTTTTTATTTTACCAGTTTTGTGGAACAAAGGATGTCTGCATCCGTATCTAACTGCTTTTATTTTGGGAAAATGTTCAATTGAGTTTTTGTATTTAACAATAATACCTAATTAAATTTTTGTTTTGTTTTCAGGTACCTACACCCAGTTTTCCAACATGTAAAATGGACTGTTTTGCTTAGGTATGTAAGAATGCGTTTTAGTTGAATCTAACGGAACACTTCATGAAACCTAACCTCCATCACGGTCAGAATCGTCATTGACGACTCTTAACTATTGTTTCTTTAAATATTAAAATCCTGGATTTCGCCTTCATTATTACCGTTTTTATCAGAACCCACTTACCACAATCCCATCTTTTCCCATGAAGTGTCAACCCTGCAAGGGAACAATGAAGTCATCTGGGGCCATAAGGCCATGGTTCACCGGCTCTCGGTCGGGGTCCGATCAGGCCCCATTTTACGCTCGGCTCGGCTCGGCAAGACTCGGCATTACCTCAGATACACTTTCGTATTATTATCGCGATTACGGTGTTAAATGACTGGCTGCAGTGGGAATTTATTTGAATAGTATGATTGTCTATTTAATCTGTGGTAGGGACTATCTCGGATGTAAATAGTACCTAATAATTCCATAGCTGGATGAAGCAATTACGGTTTTTCTTTGTTTGAATGAAGCACTCTTAAATTTAGTTTTGGAGCTGTATGTTTTTATCATATCAATTTAATGTCTTCAGTTTAAACGGCTGATAAACCTGATTTATTGTTTGTAAATGTTACTTTACTTTTGAACTAAAATGTAGTTCAAAGCTCCAGCTGAAACACTTTAATGGCATAAGACATAGAAAAGCTTTTAAAGTTCTTGTTTATGTGTGCTAAAACTGCCCGTTAACTGCACTTAATGGCGACAAAAATAAGACGTTCGAAGAAAATCTTGAAAACGTCAAGATGCTCTTTGGATAAAAGGCGTTGATTATGGAAATTAGTCAAGCCTTACAATGCTGTAAAATTGAAACGGATCTGTTGATCGGAAAATTGTGACATAATTACTTTTTATTGATTAATTTTGTCATCTGTAACGTTATTTTTTAGATCGACTTTCAACGTCACCATATTGTTTCTAAATTTTATTAAGATAAGTTGTTATAGGAAATTGATTCCTTTCTGTCTTAACTAAGTGCTTTTAAGTTTAAAAGGTTTTAGCACTAAACAGCTTAGTCTACTACAACTCTTCACGTTTACATATATACAAATTAATTTCCCTTTCAAGTTCTCCGTCAGCCAATTTCCAAAGCCCGCCTTTTTCAAACTTCGAACGTGCACAGACTATTTACATGGTGTGTCCATGAATTATAGAATTAAAAGACAGCCAATTGATCGCTAGGAGGACAATACTGATGGCCTTGTAAGACTATTTGAGTCGGTTCACCGACCCGCGGTCCAAATAAAGATGAAATTCCAACCGCTTGGCATAAAGATGGAATAAGTGTGGAATAACTAGCGAGTTTACTGTTAGTGTTGGTTTTTTAAGCGCTAGTATATTTTATTCCGCTAGAATAGGCAGGTACGATATTCTTTAATTGTAGTTTTACTAAGATCACCTATTTAGGTATTTACACCGTAGTAGATTGTGTTCTGGTTGTTTTTAATTTTCAGATTAATAAGAACGGACGGTAGGAATGAAAATGTATCTTGGGATACATTTGATCAGGTTCTCGGGACCGTCACTTACAGCCAATATTCGTTTGCATAAAGTACTACTTTTTTCATTGATGTTAAAGTAGGTACTTACGGATCCAAAAGCTTTGTAGCTTGTACAATCGTATGTTTAAATCCACACCCGAAATCTAACCTGTCAAACAACAATTACAAATGGTCTACACCATGCTTTGTAAGAAAACCATTGACAACATTTCCCCATCCAAACACACTCATACAGCTTCATACAAGCCATGCAACCCATTCAAGCATACAAAGGGCAATTACATTGCCTACCGGTTATCCAAACGGAGCAATGAATATGGATGGCCCGCTCCCGAGCCGTAGGTGTCCGATTATGATGTAACCGTGCCCAAGATACCGTGGAGACGGCCGTGATTATGATGCAGATGTGCCAGATCTTACCGAGATTCGGATGGGTATGGTAAGGGTTAGGTGCGTAACGGTTGTGAAATAATTTGAGGTGCACCTGCACGCGTTGAAATCGGCACGCATACCGTAAGCAAAACCACGCAAAACTGAGTTCCTGGACATATGGACTTTCTTTCTGCAATACGGTGAACGATAAGTCAAAAATGCGTTGGATTGACATTTATGCTACCAAAAAGCATATGCCAATCTTGTTGAAAGTGATAGAAAACGCTCTGAAAGCGATATAATTAACTGTCAAAGTTCAGGATGACAGTCAGTCATTGTCTAGGCCCTCAGGTTGTTCTCGATATGAGTACAAATCAGTAGGACAATTTATTTTTGGGTAAAATTGTACAAAACAACACCCTCACATTAATCAGAAGCATTGTGTTGGCAGAAAATATCAGCTTTCATAGAACAACTATTTATTACGTGTAATTATGTTTATTATTAACTATGTATTGTGCAGTTACGACTATTTTTACACCATGATTGTTTTAATAGTCTTTAACTCATAAACAATGCTATAATTTACTGTTAAACATAGAAGAAAGAAAGCCAGTTTACACGTTCATTATAGCAAGTTATCTTCATTCTAAAATTAGAACTCTGTACCGACACAGGAATATTTACAAGCTCTCACGCTATGAGAATGTCTTCCATCCTCAAAGTTAGTTTTCTTATGGGATGAGATCTTTGACACCACTTAGAGGCAGGTGTGAAGAGTGACAGGTCGTTAGCCTGTCACCTTTAGCTGCTTGCACTGAAATAGCAGCAGTTGACATTTCACAACTACGAGATGGTAAGCAGCTGATGAATTCTGTTTTCGCTTAGAATGCAGTTTAATTTTTGTAGGGTCGCTTTTTCTTGTAGATTCTGGAATATATTCTTAGCCTGTCGAATGCACGCAAAGGTATTTTAATACGTTGATATTTTTGCCAGGACCTTAATAGTACATAATAGTAGCATGTATTTTTATCTCTGGACTGGAGTAATATTAAATTAAAAAATAAGTAAAATTGAATTATTATAGCAATCTCCTTGCTGTGTCTGTTTGTTCGAAATTCAAAATCTTTATAATGTCGTGTCTACATATTGGCCCCGAATTACACCTCTATGCTCCACAAGTCAACAGTGTTGAACATGACACGTATGTGTGGGTGCGCCTGCATTCGGCTGCAACTGGCATACTGGCAACGTAACTGTCATCTTCAGTAGGCGATGATTGTGATTATCGCCTCTTCCGGCACAAAAGTACCGTGTAAAAGACCCTTTAGTTCGTAGTGAATTTATTGTTATTGTACGACCTCACTATTATCAAGATTTAAAGTGTATGTGGAATTTGAAAAGTCGAGAAAGTATAATAAATGGTTTCTTGATGTTGATGTATAGGCTGATGTGTGTACTTAACTGTTTACTGAATTAATGGACGGGCGATTTAGTAACATATTTTTGGGAAATATTAGTTTTGGTGATTGCCTGCAGCTGACAAATCTTTTATCATCGCTGATTAATGTACCGGGCTTAATGTATGCGCGATTCAATTAAACGGGATTTGAATAAACCTACCTAACGGTGAAAAACTTCATCGAGTTTGCTGCTTTTCATAATCTTGTTATAAACTATTTTCAGTATAATTTCACCATTGCACGGAGGTAACTCCAACAAAATCGACATCACTACGCAAGTAAGTATAAATATTTGCTCATGCAACATACACAGATTATTATTTACGACCCATAACATGATGGGGAAACATGTAAACGCTATAATATCCGCGAACCATTTATTTACGTAATACATAAAAATAAATAATCTCGTCCAAATTAAAACGTTCATCAGCATCCCTATTGCGGAGCACACTTTCCATCATAATCCGAAGGAAATTGAAGGATCCTAAACAATTGCTTCATTTGTTTGGAAAATTCGTCTACGAGAACGACGCAGTGAATCTCGTTGAACTGTCAAAATAAATGGCATTGCCATTGTAAATGTAACGCAATCACCCCGGAGAAGACGGGAAAGACGTAAATGCTATAATATCCAAAAACCATTATTACTTACGTAATAAATCAAGTAATCATGTCTAAATTAAAACGTTGATCAGTTCTCCGTAACTAGACGATTGACGTCAGTTTGTTGTCAAGATTTCAGGATTCGATCGTGTGTTATGTAAACGTTGCGCGGGAAGAGATCAAATGCTGCCGTGTATCTGCCATGTTGATGCTAAGCCGACTCTTGTTGTTGCACCGAACGTGTGTTAAATTACCTGTTAAATCAATTTGGAACATTTTAAACATTGTAAAGAAAAATACTACTTTATTAAAATAGGATTTTAGTATTAAACTCTAATGAAAATAATCTAAATGTATTTTAGTTGACACAGAGAGCATCATCTGCCGTGCCTGCTCCTAACTACAAATGTGACTGTTCCTATTGATGGATTGCAAATCGAACAAATGAAAAGTTACAACGAGCTAATCTAGCTTAATTTTTGTTAGGGAAATAAAAATCCCTCAACCATTTTGCAAATTCTCTCAATTTCCAAGTTGATAAGTATTTTTTTCATTTCAGTCAATCTATGAAGTCAGGAAATTGTGCTGTAATAATTTACAGGACTTAGGAAAAACTATTTTCATTTACATAATGCCTATTTTCTGCGAGGGGCTGAGGCAATCAAGAGTACACTCACACATCATTCCTACCACTGTAACCTACCAAATCACCTAGCGCATCGCTTTTGCACGTATGCCAAAATCTGCATTTACAGTCCAGAATCCACTACAACAGTTCCATTTCCTTGGTAAACCCCCACAGATATTGAATTACTCCATCTAATAGCAAGTTATGTTATAATACGGCTCATTTGTAGCTTCTATTTGCTCCCTGGATCGTAACTAATGCGTATTTAATGCTCGTGTTTAGTCCGCATTCCGAGCTCAGATTGCTGTTCTAAGTGTCATGGATCCTTTGGAACTGTTCCGTGTAGAACTGATGTGATAGTCAATTGTTTATCACAAATCTCTTTTTTTATCGTGAGGTTAGTGCCTAACCTGGTGTCGGAGTTTTTATGCCGCCCTTGGGCTTCTGACTTGGCTTTACATGCCGTCGAGAAATATCTCTCAAGCATGCTGGTTTTCTCAAGATATTTTCCTTCACCGAAGGAAGTGATAAATATACAATACGTACAAGCACATGAATCCGAAAAATAAGAGGTGCGTATCTTGGGTTGGTTGACTTGGCAGTCCGATGGGCACACCACTAGACTATCACTGTTTATCACATGACACATATTCTGTTCTCATTGTCCAGTTAGCCTTAAAGCGGGCCTACAAGGTTTCGAAAAAAAACTAAGCAGATGCTGACATCTGTTCCTGTGGCTCTCCACAGCCGACTTAGGATTGTGACCAGAGCAGGCAATATAGCGTCTTCTTAAGCTGATAGAAAAATACTAGTTACTAATTCGTGTGCTTTTATACGATAACTGGTTTTTATACCATGCCTCGTCCCATCTCTACACCACGACATGAGCTTAATTCAAGATACAAAATAGCTAATGGTGACTAAAAAATAATGGACCTCGTCCTATCTGCCTAGCAAGTTCCCATCACATCTATCATTATTATCTATAGCGTTATGTATTCCTTTCTATCGAGAAGGCATTATGTTCAGTGTTCACCAGTAGATTTCTCTGATTTCCGCTACTCAGAAAGCACAGAACATGCTTGCCGTTCTGTGATTACTGATTAGCCATTGATCAGGCAACGCTGTAATAAACCAACTATAGTTAGTTATTCATGACCAGAACTTCGAGTTCCTCGTTCTGGTTCAGAATCAGCAGTCGTGTTAACAATTAGACCTAACTATGTCGCGCTTGCAATACATTTAAATGGAGTCTTTGAACGACGGCGTCTGGTTGCGTCTGGTTTGTCGTTAGTAACTTTGTATGGTGGTTCGTTAGTCGGCTTTATCTTGTCGCATAGCTAATAGGTGAGTGAAACACCTTGGAACGCTGCACCTAACTTATTAGTAACTTGGACACTTTTCGCATTTTTAGCGCGCTTTTTAAAGTTTATCGTTTTGTGACTTTCATTTGCGCTGTTTGCAAAACGTAGCTGATTTCGAAGGAAATCTTATGTAAAGCATTTGTTTTTGTTAGGGTTCTTACAGACGAGCGGCACGTTGCCAACGGCAGATAAACTGCAGTCGACGCACCGGGCGGCAGCCGCCGAAGCGTCGACGACTGCTGTCGACTGGTGGCGGCGCTTGCAGTTGTGGCATGCCGCGTAAATGTGAGTCGACGGCTGCCGTCGACAGGTGGCGACGGCTGCAGTTTATCTGCAGTTGGCAACGTGCCGCTCGTCTGTAAGAACCCTTAGTAACTTCAAGTGATTCTAAATGTTTTAAAATATAAAAAGTCAGGATATGTTTAAAATGTTTCGGGTTGATGACCTCATATATCTAAACACAATCATCCGTTTCCAGACTTCACTGGTATTAAAAAAAACATATTCTCAACCTGATCCTTTTAATCTCAAAACACAATCTATAGTCCCTAGAACAGGTTGACAAAAACCCATTACTATGGTAATGCATCCATACTTTTATTTTCTCCCGTCAATAAGCTCGCCTCAATGAAACCACTTATTTCGCCGCGTACCAATAAAAACCTTAGGATTTCAACGCGTGTTGTCATTCAAGTTCTACCAGCTTCATATATAAGATAAAAAGGGTAGACGGGAAATTATCTAGATATGATCGCAGACGGTGTAAAAAGTCACATAAATCTTTAGTTTTTCTTGAGAATATCTGATCGAAATTAAAACTAAATTATCGCTTCAAACTTGTAATCCGACACTGGATTTTTTCCTTTACGGATTTTTTGTCCGTTACGAAGTTATAAAAAAAAATATTGCAACCAAAGTGCAAAATAGTCAGCATTTCTACCAGCTAAACAATTGTATTTTTTTTAATACTGTTAAATGCAGCTTGTAAAGATCAGAACGGGTGTTAAAATAAATTCTACAGCAGCCGATCTCTCCCCTAGAGAGTTTGCATGAACATTACAGATGTTAATCCCACAAATAAACGTCACTACGGCAAATGAATACTTGAAAATTATCGGCCATTACCACAAATTCAGCATAAAGTGCGTTGAAACGGCTGCTAGCTGGAACCGGCACAGCGTGATTAATGAATGGTACATTATGCTAATGCAGCCTGGTTGAGCTACATTCCAGGCAGGACTGGATAAATACACCATCGCAGATGCCCGCAGACTTTGTGGAAACAAATCATTGGCAGCAGAAGGACCACTTTGTCATAAGCAATAGATTGAAGTCAAGTGCTGGATCTATCTACTTTGAAGTAGGCTTCGTTACTTTGTTTATTGTTATCATAAGCCGAGGAGAATTAGGTGTTGGACGACAGAATTTCATCTTCGTACAGCTTGTAATTTCGATTTGGCGTGATACTATGAAAAATCTGGATCATGTATCGCCTGATCACGGCTTCACTCCATAATCTATCTATAAATAATATAATCGATCACGAACACATCGACGCTGATCGGATCTAAAGCTTCATTTGCACACCACCCGAAAGCTGCGTTGTTTAGTTTGTTTTTATCTGCGTTGACTTGTGTTGTCTATTTTGACCACAATTTTACGAGCATAAAATGAGAACATGCCTTCTGTGCCACCATATTGTGATGCTCCTAAGTGCACCAATGTAGATAAAAATTAATATTGCAGATTTATTTTTAGTACTCCCTGCAAATGCTGGCGATGTCGATGGCTAGCGTGGTTAATTTATTCTTTTTTTTTATCTCTGTGCGCGTAGGCAAGTTTGCATGCAAGTTGCAATTCATCCTTTACTTTGAAACATTATAATACTCACACAAAATGGTAAAGTCAATAAAAGTTCATCAAAATCGGCCAAAAAATAAACAAAATTGTTTGTAAAGCTTTCGTAATGATAGAAACATTTATTATTTTAATGGAGATAGTAATGTTTGTATAATATCTGCCCGTATTGATTCGAATCAGACTAAATTTCGAAGAGAAAGCAGTATTGAATGGCTGTCGGAAATCGGTCACATGTACGACTAAAGGTTTAGCTCTACCGTGTCTGGATACGGTTTAATTCGATCAAGCCTTCCGAAGGTTACACAAGCCACGATTCTGGGCTTTCGTTACAGTTTCGGTAGTTATTTTAAGGTGTGTGATTGTAAATGAGTCGATGATGTTGTCTCTTTTGCACGTACTCTTGTCTATTTGAAGATAAATGAAACAAAAGATGGGCAAAAAGTGGCAAGTAATCATTTGGGACGATTTAATTTTCTGTAAGATTTTTTTAACTGGCTTTACGTACGAAATACTTTTGGCAATATCTCTTAGAACTTTAATAGATTACTTGAGATTGCTTGTACAATTTAAGAATTGGAAGAGTAGCAATTCTTGTGCAAAAGAAAATCTTAACAAAGTTACGTTTCTACATTATTCTTACACCGTGTCTACACCGTTTCTTATTCTCCAGACTTTCCAGTAGCACCATTGATATTACCTCCATTTATTCTGTGGCAGAATCTATTACAGGATTTGTTGGCTTGCATTGAATCGCAAATATTTTCTAGCGGCCATGCGCGACTACAAACAAAATGGACAGGGAAATGCTAATAGGATTTGTGAGCATGGGCACATGAATAATGTTGTTTTGAGTGAGATTATTAATGAGGGATACTATCAAGAATTGAATGGATATTCTACATGTAATTGATGGACAGATGTTGAAGTTATGGATGGTAGTTGAGGATGTTCACGAATAGGCCTGCTCCAGTTAGGGTAGGCTGGATATGAAGAACGAAGCTTTGGATGTTAAAGCTTACAGAAAATTCCTATGACAGCAGGATGATTTAGGCTTACAATAACTCTATTGTAAGCCTAAATCATCCTGCTGCTGCGCCTTTGCCCATTCCTCTCCCCTTCCAGTTTGATTCGATCCAGGATTGATGTGTATACTGGTCGATTGTTGCTCGCCCCGCCAAATTCTACTAGGTCTGCTGCAACGCCTTCTGACGACAGTATTGATTGATAAAGAGCCGGAAGATTCCAAAAACCTTGGCAACTAGCTAGAATTTAATCTAAATAAGGAAGCTCAAACAAATATCGATCATGCAGATAAGACGAGGAAGGGGACTGAGCAGGTACTAGCAGTATAATCAAATATTCACTTTCGTTCACCCACGCGTATTGTCATCGAGACTTATTAACTAACTATTGCCCTGATCATTTGTCTCGCCAACACTTTCACGTTTGCTCTGGCTGGCAAATTACCGATTAATATTGAGAAAGCAGTCTTATTACTGTCAGTTTTGTCTTTATGCTAAACAAATATACTCGGATAATCTTGTTGAACTTGGGGTGATTTCATTAATTGCTAAACGTCAATTAGGACCTTCTTCTTAAATCATGATCAGTCGAATGACCAATTTGGTCGAGACGCCATTGTTTAACTATTGTGTCTACTTCGTGGACAGATCATGGGTTAACGTATTGATGGCAAAAAAGTTTCCAAATTCTATGCAGCTTCTCATTTTTTGTGTTTCCGAATTCCTGTAGAATGTAGAGAATTCAATAAAAAAGTTATCGTAGAATTCTATCATCAGGACTGTTTAATCTCCAAATTTTCCCTGTAGCAAACCATATTTAATGGCGTCATTTGATTCTATCTTTTATCATCCTGCCATCTGTTTGATCAACCTCCACTGTTTCGCAATGCTGATTGATTGCAGTTCTTCAAATAACGAGCCAGTAGGAGTATGAATAGCGACCGTATCATCAATCGTTTAGCCTTCATTTTTGAGCTTTCTCAATACTTCAATATTTTTAGGTCAAGGAGAAATGACAATGTGTACTGAAAAGTGGAATGAATGGTAGATGTAGGGTTTTCTGATTTGTAAGCTGTTTGACTGATGGATTTTAATGTTTGTGTAATTTGACTCTGAATGGAGACTACTTGGCTAGATTTGTTGCTATTGTTCGTATTAATATAATTTATTTTGTGCTGTAAGTAACTGCCACAATAGGTTAGATTAATGTATATCACCCTCCTGCCCTTGTTCCGATTTACTTGGAGTCGGCGCAGCATGTCGTCTCCTTTCATATATTGATATAATATCATCTCTATCTAGGCTAAACATAATATTTATTGACGCCTGGCCTGCTACTACAGTGTTAAGTGCCCTGTTGGTCTTGGAGACGTAACCGCGACTACTGAGCGTGGGGTCATAATTTCGATTTCCAGGTCGGGCAAACTGATACTGGGTTTGCCCATAAGGAATTTCTCCCGGAGTTTGATAGTAAGCCCATGCCTCGAAAACCAAGCACGTCTCCCCGGTCGTGTCGGATTACCGTCCCGTAGGATTTTGAGGTTGAAGGAATAGAGAGTGTACCTGCATACACGTCATGTGCTTTATAATATTTCCAGCGTACTCGGCTAATCTCTGACAATGGCTGCCTTGACCGAAGATCTCAGGGCACACTTAGTAATTGAAATTAAAATTGAACCAAGCTGAAGTAGTTTTAGCGGGTCGGGGAGCTTTTGGGACCGGGACCGCGGTCCCGGATTCCCCCTAAATATTTTGGACCACAAGAAAAAAAAAGTTAAAGTACAGTAAACTGAAATAATTTTGTGATCAACAATTACATGAATTTATTTTTGAAGTGAAACTTCTATAAAGGCGGAGGAAAAAATAGGCTTTCTGCACTTGTATCAAAATGTACATACTTACTATTTTTGGTTTTATAAGAATTCGAAATATGGTTGGTTGACCGTACTTTCCCAGGACATGACTTTGTTTTTTTTTTCTCGTGGTCCCAAAATACCACTCAAAAATATTTAGGGGCACTCCGGGACCGCGGTCCTGGTCCCAAAAGCCTCCCGACCCGTTTTAGCTTACTCAAAGCGGCCACCAGACAATTCCTTACCCAAGCCACGACCATCTTTAAATACACAACAAATACACTTTCGTAACGCCAATAATGACTCCATAGGAGTTTACGAGCACTCCTCAGTAAACGAAGGGTTGTTCCCATAAATATTGCTTTCGATTTCGTACCGATCTAAAACTAGCGCCGTCGCACTATTGTTTAGTTGACAGTTATTGGTAGTAAACTGTTTAATGATTGCGAGAGGAAGGATTAAGAGCGGTTGTGTAAGCGTTGCTGTAAATTGTGTCAGTAGAGATAGATTGTTGGGAAATGCTGTTGGTTTAGGCTGAGTTATTTACTCACTCATTACAAGACACAGGACACCTGAAACAAAAGAGAATTAGATGGTGCTAAACAACAGATACATCTCTATATATCTTGAATTTGTGCGTTTGCTGGTAAAATGAAACAATAAACTGTTGTTCTAAAATATTATTTAGTAGGTACTGACTTTTTTAATATAAAATAATCTATGAACAAAACGAAAGAAAAAAACTAAATATTCATACGTGGGACGAGTTGCAGAATGAAAATATTATTTATTTGATTCTCAACAACTCGTCCCAATGGATCGTGGGCACGTGGGACAAGTTGATGAATTACTCCTCTGAAAAGTATTGCCTGGATAAATGCAACTATGAAACCCGCTGCAAGTTTGTAATTAGTTGGTCATTTTGAACCATCGCACACTAAAGGCAGCCGCGGTTCGCTGAAATGTGCTTCAGATGTGAGCGAGGCTGTCCTTTTGTGGACTGAGGTGATACACTTGGTGTCAAGACCTGACTAACACAATTGTTTATTTATGTATTAAAACTTTATGCACAAGTAAAAACAGTACAAAGGCGCACTTAGTGCCTTGGGCATTTTCTACCAATCTACCTTAGTTACCTGGTACCAGTTTACCTTAATTATTCCATTGCGGCATTGTCCGACGTGACTCCTAATGCGCTTTGGTGCAACTTTGCAATGAGGAACACTGTGACCCGCCGCGGCTGTAAAGTACACTTAGCTAAGAAGCACGGACATGCTTCTATCATCCTTGTCACCACCACTTTCTTCGCTTCAAAATTGAAATTCCAGCCAATTTGTACGTCTAAAACCGAAAGCATAATCCCCATGTTCCTTTCCATTTTCATCGCTGTCTCTGCCATCCAATCGCTAGATGATTAGCAGAGCCTTCGAAAACCGTTTATCAGATAATCGTGTACCAAACATCACGCACTTGAGCTCTCCCAAGCTGTACTCATCAGTAAAATGGCGATACTGACGTGGGGTGGGAGTGATATGACAAAACTGTTTATTGTTTAGAGACTGAATATATTTGTACGGATTGGATCGCTATCGGGCTTTGCGATTTTTTAGGAAAGAGTGGCTGTAAACCAAATAGTTCTAAGTGTTAGTAATATAAAAATACCAAAGTCGTAAATAACAAAAAAAAAACAACTTCGTTGTCGTTGTCGTTACGGTTCGATCCCACACACTAAGCCAATGCAGCAGCAATGATAGTGGCTGATAGATCCAAATACCCCATTCTGGTAGGTGGTCGATTTGGCGGGAGAATTTTTAATGTAAGACCAATATTATCCATTTATTGTACCAGATAGCGATCAATTCCGATAAAATTACTTGAGTCCTTTACTCCAATCTAGTCATACGAGAAAGCGATTGTGTTAGGGCGTGATCACATATGTCGCTTTTAGCATTGTCATGCCATTTTGTCGCTGTCGTCATAATATTGTGTCGCGGTTTCTCTATGATTTAGCATGTCAGACAGGTTTGTATTGTCTTGTAAGTCGTAGATAATATGTATTGCGAAATGTAACAATTGATAATACATCTAAAATTGTCGATTACATTCACGAGGAAGTGTGAGAAATTCTTCATTACCATTTGTGTCAGATCAGATCAGAATGTCGCAATTTGTGGTTTGAACAAACCTAGAACATGTGTCAGATTTGTTTTATCAATGTTTGGTTTATGCTTAGCTCCAAGCGTATCTGTGACACAATAAGCATTTTTAGTACCGATCGAATCGATGACGCAGTTACGTAGAACTTACGTAACTAACAATGTTATAATCGATATCATAAAATATGTTGTCAAGCACATGCTTATTCACTATAGTTATTACTTACGTGCAACCCATTGTTTAGCGAGAGTAATTTATCCGCAGCGGTTAATTTGTTTCCCGACAGGTTTATATTGCGTCCGATCGCGTCGTCTAATCGTCAAATGTGTTTGGCGCCTTAGGTGCATCACGACTTAGTAAATGTGTGCCTTTCTCGCTAAATTGCGATTTGTACACAGATATTATAGTTATCTAAACGTTTAAGGGATAAACGTTGTCTGTTTAAGGTTATTTGGACTTTCTTCTGCCCAATTTCCACAAGACATGACTCAATTTGTAAGTTATTGGCATTGGTTTGCGTGATGTGGTTAAATGAGTATCCCTTGTAATACACCGGTTTTAGTCTGTTTCTGTTAAATTTATTCAGAATGTCTTATTTGTAACAAGTCAATTGAACATTTCCTCTATTCTAGATTCAAAAGATGAATGCATTACAAAATGTTTTAACGATCCAATCAAACATTGTTAAAGACGGACAGTCATTAGTCTTCTGTCCATAGACAAATTTCCACAAACAACCACAATGCAAGATGTCCTATTGAACGAAGAACTTTCATGCCGCTAAAAGTACACAGTAATGCGGAGAAAAGGCCATATTGTAATGAATAATTGGTGCTGCGTATAAATATTAATGGCGTAGAACTGCGCCGGCGCAGGATCGTGACATTTCAACCCGCTGGCACCTGCACTCAAATGTCAAACATGACAGATGTCGATGAAAGTTAGAACTGTCCAGACGTGGATAATGAGCTAGCATAACAGGGTTAAAAAATGTAATCATCAAGATTAATTACAGCTGATGAATAATTGCATCCTGTTTTTGTGTTTATCTTGTTTATTTTCTTTTGCAATTATTTCTGCTGTCAATACAGGTTTTTATCGCGAGACAAACTTGCTTGAGGGACTCATTCATTTGCCAACTGCAAATTAATTAGTAACCAAAGTGTCGAAGTCAGTTCCAATCGAAGGAAGTAAGATTAAAAACGGTCATTGTGTCAATGAGGCGATGAGAACATAAAACGAAATATTTATGAAATTGTTTCATGCTCCACAATTATCGTAGGCACGTGTTTTACCATAACGCCTTGGGGCTGCCATGGTATAAAAAAATAAACTTTCGCTAACATAGTTGCTATCAAGATCATCTCATTTATTACTTGTTATATAAGAAAGAACAATCTATACGATAGATTTATCATAGTTATAGATAGATAATGTGCTTCTACAATGAATGGTTTCGACAAATTGATCGGGTTGGCAAATGTGTGTATCATGCGTAATGGCTGTACAAATTGTTCTTGTCAAATGACCACAGACGGCAATGTTTGACTCTTCGTGAGTGCAGAAGGATTTTTGATCTAGCAAGGTATAATCGAATCAGTATGAACAGATAAAACTACTGCGTAGGTAATTTGAAATTTGACAGTCACGATGAGTAAAATTCTGTAGTATAAATGATGTTTACAATAAAAAAAATCTATATAAGTATTGCTGTAATACAGGCTTCTTCTGAAAAGTGGAGTACAGAATGTTGCTTCTATCAAATCTTTATTTTTGCCGTAAAGCGCATTGCTGTAGTGAATTTTGAAATATGAACATGACAGACAATATGATACGTAGATAGATTAGTGATCTCCATTTACTTTGTTCCTTGTGTCTATTCTCAAACAGAAGAGTTTATTTATTAAGTTTTCCGAAACGTCTTCACGTTTGTTAGTGTTGTTACGTTACCGTTCTGATTTCATCCTCAACTGTTAAGTAAAAGCTTAACCACGTAACATTACACATGTACATTAATTTGACTTTCTTATACTACCGTATCACATATCATCTCATCTCAATTTATCTTCGTCGCAAAGTTACAAATGCGTCTGTCAAATTTAAAGTTGTTCGCATAAAGTACTGGCTATCTCCAAACAAGTCGTAAAAATAAATTTGTCGGTGTCCAACTGTCAAATTAGGCAGTTTGTATTGTCACTTTCAAACGTAACTGTCAAAAAAGAAAATGGCCGCTAAACATGATCATAGAAAGTAATTACTGTCACATGTTCTAATGTTTGATTGCACTTCTTTATGTAAATTGAGTGAGCAATGGTGACCTGTGTGTAGTTTTAAGTGATGTTAGTTTATTGCGAAATCCTAATGGCCTTATCTAACGCTTTCTTTTCTACTAAGAACAGAGAAGGTCGACTAATACATATTAGACTTCCTTTGTAATGAGGATTTGCGCGGAAAAGGTTCGTTTCTAGTAATTCATTCATACAAATGTAATATTCCGTTCCATTTTCTGGCAATATAATGAATAGTTTAGTATCACCCACGACTTGCAAAACATTTTCTCTCACGTAACTTTTGTCACAAGATGTGGCTTTGGTATTAATTTCAGCCATATTATTGTAAAACGGTTCATTTCCTTCTAAGTAAACTTTGAAAAGTAAACCATGATTATATTATACGGAGAGAAGGGAGCGAGCGTGCCATAATTTAATATCTTAATTTCTACTCTTCCTGATACTCTTAATATTGTGTCTTATTGAGGAAGTCTCGAGGAAGTCATTAGACCTCATTCTATTAGTAGTTTTCACTAGTTTACGAATGGATTGGTTAATCTCTGCCCGGCGCATCCGCCATCTCTTTATTCCTATCACGAATATTATCGCAATGAAGAATTTATAATGCCAATTATACTAATGGAGGTCGTTGACGCTAAGGGTACGTTAATGCCAAATTTATATATAACTGTTCAGCTTAGACACGATTTTAGTACAGACATTTATATTCTATCAAACGATTTATGTTTATACGGTTGTAAATTTTATAGAGAAATTGTGCTAACTGATCGTATTTGGAGCAGAAGTGATATTAGAAAACAAATATTAGTCTGAAGCTGACAGATTTAATGATATCTGTCAACATAATGGTCCATTCAAAGTAAGAATTCTACCCAATGAAATGGCAAGTTTGCAACAAACAAATCATTCGCTGAGATGCTTCTTTTTATAGCTTGAACCATTCTTACAAAATTCTTCACACATGTAAAATTTAAATTCCCATAAATTCCTGCATAATGTCTATTTCTTCTGAACATAAGTCAAAGCTCAAGTTGTAACTTAGCAGGTCATTACCGCCGCACATTTCTAAGTGTGTCGTTATTTCGGGATTGGAATTTCAAAGTTAGCGTGCGCTCTGCAGTCTCAGCTATGTCAAGTATTTGTTGTGGCTTCGGTTTTAGTATGCATCTGGCGAAATGGAAATACTGTTGTACTCGACGGCCTATAGGCTCTGCTTCTTCTTTAGGTTCTATTCTAAATCAACTGTAGTGTGGGATCGATGATCATTCATTATGTGACGAACAGAACAGTATCAAAAGCCTATCTCAGATCAGACATAAATAAGATTTTTTTGAACAGGAAGTTTTTGTACTTATTACGTAATTAGGCATTTGAATTCAACGGCAGTTAGTCAAATTTGCATTTGTATTCGAGTCTTAAATTCTGAAAATAATGTTTTTTCATCTAGCATTGAGCTAGTTTTAAAAACAAAAAACCAAGCTAGTGTCAAATGAATCATTTTGATTCATTAAAATGGCTAAAGAATTTAAATGAGTGCGATGTTATCAAAGTAAATATTCAGTCTATCTACGGCCACAAAAAAAATATTAACGCCGTTTCTTACTTTGTTTTCTTTGTTAATATCAAGGAAACGGGATGTGTACGTTCTTTTTCGTTTTCGTCTATAATTTGACAGGCTGAAATCTTTTTAGACGCGGAAGTTTCTACTAATTGGCGATGATAAATTCTGTGCAGGTTTCGTCACCAAAAAGTGTGCAGCCCATGATTAATTGCCTAGAGACTATTTTAGATGATATGGACAGTTAACATTCATATGTCTTTCACCGGTCACTGGTAATTGATTTAGTTACAAGAATTTCTTAATGGTTACATCTGACATGGTTGCATTGGAAGCCATAGTTATTTATTCGGCCTATAACTTTGGCAATATTTAAACATCATTTGTCTTCAACGACATTATGTAAGTTAATCTTATTATGATTAATATTTTCGACATGTCCAGTGCGGTTGCCTTCGCAACATTAAATCACATTCTAGCAATAACATTCATAAATTATCCGAACTAATAAAGGAATGTTTGTTTCATCATGAATAGGTTAATCGAATTTCATAGTTTGACCCCATCAGGAGATGGTACGCTATTTATTACAGTGAATGTTAACGTCAATCAACTCAGAAGGAAATTTGGATGGACGCATCAGATCGTGTTTCATCAAGGAAACATTTTATCGGATACATTTGTTACAACGAGGCAAAACGTTCCGTGTTTATTTATTGACTAAACTAATATCTCTGGAAGCGGATTTATTTTAATGCTATAGCTGGATTATGTAACACGATTTTGTATGTCTCCAGAATTAGATATTTGGTCGTATAGTCGCGGATGCTGGTTTCCTGTTTCGTTTTTACGAAATTATGCACATTTTGGATGGATTTCTTCAAAAAGGTTGAAAAGATTTATGTTATAACGTGTTAGAGAAATGTTCAAATTGGATTTATAGTTGCCATGACTTGGCTCATGGTCTGCGATGTGTTAACTTGTGTTACGAGAGGAGCATATTCGGTAGTCTGTTTTATATCTTCCGCATTCTTTAATTGATTCTATTTCTGTTTTACTTTCTTTTATGGTACGTTTTGATTAGATGTTTTAATAAACTCTAGGATTATTGCTTCCTGCAAGTATAACCATAATTCTTACACGTTAACCTCATTAGGTTTAAATACTATTACGTGCTTTATGAGTTTTTATGTCATAGTATTTACGAAAGGAATAAAAGGATTACAATTTATGTCTGACTCTTGTTTTATTTATGTTTTATTCCATAACTTTCTATCGTAAAGTTTATAGGATATTACTTAATACGTACATGTTCATCAACGTTTTCTGTTTGTGACAAGTTATTGGTAATAATAACCAATTTTAACATGTAGCTTAGATCAGGTATTTCATGACATCATTGCCTGGCTATCTCTGACTATTTTTACGACTGCCGGACTCATTCAGTTTTAGCATGACCTAAAGATAAAAGATAGTCAAGTATGGAGCTAAGCTAATAAAGTGGCGATGATAGAGATAGATTTATGACAAACAGAAGTTTGCTTATGAATATTAAACAGCTTTTCTTTTAGTGTCAGTAATAAACTTCGGTGGATGAGTGTTGACGCTTCAATGGCCTTTGATTGTATCATTTTAAAGTTACAACCAAAAGATAAATGGTGGGTCTCCTTCATCTTTGCGACTGCTGTTGGACCGCTACTGCTAAGCATGAGGTCCGATTTGAGGGTTTGATTCCTAGATAGGGCAGTTTTGTTGGATTTTAATATCAGGAATAAATCTGATGCCATTAGTCTCGCCCCCTGTTATATGGTACGTAAATTACAAATGGCTAAATTTGGGTATATCATAGCTCCCCGTCTGCCTAACCTCTTAAATAAAACGTACGTGACGTTATGTATGTCCTTCCTAGTTTCCGATTAAGTAATCGAAATTAAGGTTGTAATTAGGTTTATCGCTTGATATTTAAATGTCTCCTAATTTTTTGCTTCATCTGTCGTTGGGACTTGCAAAATTACTATTGATTGCATCATGTTACCAATACATTTTATCGAACATGCCTTTCAAAACAATTTAGATTAGATAACTGACTTATTAAACGATAAAATCCATTTCAGACACTATATTTTATGTAACAGTGATCCATAAACATTTTTTAGTGTTTTTAATAATCCTTGATGGCATTGATTACCAAAAAAGACTATCTCTAGTAATTTCAGATCTACGTTTTTAGTTTGATTGCTTTCCACAGATGACCTGTTTCAAACTAGAATTGATGCCAAGTTAGACGTTACCTTATTTGAAATTCCCTGCAGATTTCTAATGCAGATAAAGATGGGTAGTACAAAGCGGACATATCAACTGTTACAAATCTCTCTTCACCGCAAAGTGGTACAGTCATAATCGATATATTCAGACAGGCTCGAGACAAGATCTTGGTACAGGTCCGTTGTACGCTCGGCTGCGCATTGACCATTAATCTTCTTCGATTTTAGATAATTCTCAAGTTCTCGGGAAAGCCAGCCTTAATGTTAGCCTGAGGTCATGAGACGATAGCTACTGATACAAGCTATTGTTCTGTATTCGGGTTCTTATCAAGTACTGTGATGTTTTCTTTTGTTAAAACTTGAGTCATATGGGTAATTGATGTTCGGAGGACTATTTTGTCCTTATCAAAGCCTTTCTCCATAAGAATGTTTCACTGTTTTAAGTTCACCGTTATGGCTGCGGTGAGATTTACAGCCTTTAGTGATGGTCTATTTACGAGTAATGTCTTTCCATTGTCACTTTGCTTTATTCTTTTGTTTACTGTTCAAGTTATTTTAAGTTTTGTTATGAGTGGAGAACCTTTAGTACTTTACTTACAGTAGCTAAATAAATAATGTGCCTTATGGACTTTGTGCAAATGCGTGTCAAGGGATATACATAGTCTCATCAACCAAGCCGAACTACTTTGTGACTTCTAAATATACTGAAGTATTGTTAATCATTTGCCTTAGTTCACCTTCACCATTACCCTTAATTTAAATATACTTACGATAGACGAACGACAACGCTAACAAAAACATACCTAATCTACTTGCAAGAAAGAGCCAACTAGTTGGTACGTTGGTAGTGCTTGCCAAGGTCGGTCCGTAGATGGGCGACCATCATTACTCGCCGAGAGCCCTTTGTGCCTCGGAAAGCACGTTAAGCCGTTTGTCCCGGCTCCGGTAGACAGAGGCCCGAAAGTCTGACAACCAGCCTAACCAAGGAGTATCGTATTAGCAGTTACTGGATTGTGGAGGTTAGATATGCAGTCGCTCCATGTAGAATACTGGTATTTAGCTGCATGTGGTTAAACGGGAAGCCAACCCCAACATAGATAAAAACTAGGCAGATGATGATGAGCCTCTATAGTTATCTTTGATCTCTTTGCAGTAACAGGAAAGTAGAACCCGCTTTCAAATATTGACTGAATCGCTTCATCCAACAAAGGACTAGATTGAGACAGATTTATGTCTAGCTATTAGGCGATAAAAGATTTCAGACCGATCGTTATGTAAGTCAACCACATTATGTACTATGTGTTATGTATGAGGTTTAAAGGTTTGAGGTAACAAATGTAACAATGTTTAATGTACTATCTATTTCATCCTTTGTTGTCTTTTCGACTTTCGTTTTCGCTATCTTGATGCATATAAAAAGTTTGAAATTGTATCATTAATGAGACGGATGTGTTGCATTTTGCTTGACATGCAGTTTCTCTTTTAAGCTGGAATGGCGTTAGTTTATTTTTCATCATTATGGTATAGTTGTAAATATTTAATTAATTAATTCTTTTTAACAGTATTGCTTTCCATTTCAGTATCTATCCAACTACTTCTTACCAAAATACAAAATGGAAAAGTTTGTCTGTTACTTTTAACGTCTTAGCGGCTGAACGGATTTGTATGAAATTTGGATTTGGACTTACTATAGGACCTGATAGTAAGTCTGAATGGGACAATTTCCGACCTCCGAAGCCGTGTGCAAATGCTAGCGTATCAAACATGCGTTTGCGCATATCTATGACATTTAACGTCATCATGTCAAGTTGACGTTCCCTTCAAAACGTTTCATAATAATGTCACCATGATTTATCAATACTATACTTGTCACTTATGTCATGTAATGTAGCCTCGGTTACCATATCGACCATTCAAGTCATACTCAACGACATGTCCCCAATAGATTGTGTTGTACAAATTAACATAACTAGTTGCTTGATCGTTGGAGCTTGGAGCTAATCAATCGGCTTCTTCTAGCGCTTCGTGTCTTTTTCTTAGTAGTTGTAGGGTTATTAGTATTCTAAGGTTTGTGTGTTTTAATGGTGATAAGTGTGAAGAAGTGACTAGTTGGATAAATGAAACGGAATTTTTAAGCGTTTTCTCTTTACAATTTATTAAAAAGTAATTCGTTTCTCTAACAAATGCATGAGCTCGTGGCCTAATCATAATAGTCACTCGGGCCGATCTTCAGGTTCAGCCGCGCTTGCCTAGGTCGGCCCGGAGATGGGTGACCACCCATTGCATACCGAGTTTCCTCCGTGCCTCGGAAAGCACGTTCAGCCGTTGGGAATTTGTACACTTTGGCAGTCGTTACAGGCAGTCGAGTGTCCCAATATTCTGACAACCAGTCTTACCAAGGGGTATCGTATTACCTAGTATAGTCCACGCGCGAGCTCCGAGGAATCGGTGGCTTAGGTACTTAAATCATCAGTGGTTTTATTTCAAGTATACAGGGTGTAAACCACCTCATCGCGAAGCCGTCAACCAAGCATTCTGTACATCAAACTATGTAACTTTACGCAAAAATTATTGCTGGGAAACGACTTTTTTTTTGGGGTGAAAAATCATGTTTTCTGTTAGAACTCAATGTAACGCACTCAAAACATTGTGCTGATGCATATATTGAATAGTACGGGGGTTGTTGTGGGTGGGAGGTGTTTAAAGTAAAATCTTACAATAAAAACTTGTATTTAAAAAAAAAACGTTGTCAAAAAGTTGGAACTTCGACCCCGAATATCTCCGTAACTAGAAGGTTCCCACTTTCCAGGTATGGTGTAGAACAAAAAAATGATCGCAATGACGAGGAGAACAAGAGTTGTTTTACACCCTTTATAATACCCTCCTATAATGATTTCATAATTTAGTTCGCGCGGAGTACTAAATTATGAAATCATTCTATGAGGGTATTATGTACTCGGCGACCTCTCGCTCCCGGCCCTGGTTCGTGCCATGGTCCGGAGCGAGACGGAATGGGACGCCGTCACCTCCTTCTGCGAAGCAGTCATGCTAGCGAAGGAGGTGGCGGAACAGGACAGGGAGAGATCCTCACGTCCCGGCCGCCGCGGGAGACGCCCCGGGCGTCGGGGGCCACGTGGTGGCTTCCGGCCACCGTAGGCGCATGCCTGTGGACGGGGAGCTATGGGCTAGCTCGCCGTCCGTACGTCTCACGACGACAGGCCGTGTCGACGGCGCGTTCGTGTTCCACGCGCGCCTCAAAGAGAGTCAGCAATAGAGAAGGGGTCCGCAAGGACCGAAGCCTGCCGGGGCTGCGGGACTTTTCGAAAGAGATACCGTGGCCCCGGAACACAAAGGGCGATGAAGGAACATGGATGGGTTTTAGTCAGTAAAAGTCTGACACTCCCTCCTGCTCAGCCCAGAGCGGGAGAAGTCATTTGATGATTTCCCATCCGAAAAAAAAAAAAAAAAAAAAAGGGTATTATGTACTTGAAATAAAACCACCGATGATTTAAGTAAGCTGGGTTCAACTGTGTCGTGGAGGTCGGATAGACAGCCGCTCCATGTAAATTGATGCAAAATACTGGTGTTTAGCTGCCGACCCCAACATAGTTGGGCTAAAGCTAGGGAGATGATGCGTTTCTCTAACAACTAAAAAAGTGTTTTAAAACTCACATAAAGTTGTAATACTTGTATTCAGCTATTAAAAGAGATGTACGGTACGGCCCAAAGCCCGTAAATGAAAGTCATGCGATTTTCCACACATAATTATGTAGGTATTGAAATTAAGGCGTGAAACATATTGGAAAGTGAGTTTCCATTAAATTCAATAAAGGTTTCACAGTATTGTGTTTAGACTATAACAATAAGTGAAATGTACTAAGTGACGTGTATTTGTGACATTTTCGCTGGAAAAATAGCTCTCTAGTTGGTAGGTACAGTCCTTTCGCTATTATTGTACCTCTAACTTGCTATCACTGTCAAACTCACAGTGGTCGTTATTGTGGTAAATTTAAGGTTCTTGTTGGGTTGCTTCCACTGACAACTCTGTTAAGATGACATTGATCTTTACTAGCGTGAAAATAACGTTGCTATTGGATTGCAGCTGTCACCCGTGAATTAACTGTGGTAGGACTGTAGTAGTTGGATACGTGAATGTATGTTCCCCATAATGTCATCAAACAATGCGCAAGATTCGTCTCGGTTTGCGACACGTTACTATTGAGCAATGAATATGAGATAGAATTGTTAGCTTGCATGTGTTTGATCTGTAAAAATGAGGACAGGAGATAATATTACAAATGTACCTATTTCCTAATTTTTGTATCTTTGTTTGGGTACCGAGTATTTGCTTTCGTATTGTACCTACTTTTCTTAAAGTTGCATCATGGGGGTCTTGTTTCAAATGGTGTCACGATACTTGTTTGTGTAGTAACTAGATACCAAAGTCTATAAAAAAGGCTGCCTTATAAAACAGAAGCATTCCATCTATAATTTACTTTATTACTGCCCAGTAATAGAACAGGACGGATGGCAATGCCAGTAAAAAAACCTAGGTTTGCGCGGGCGCTGAACAAGTGGATAACCTTGCCGCTTTGCGGTCTTGCGCACAGGTCGATCTTATGATACATAGACATATTTTACGCAAAACATCCTTTTAATACTATGGAATTTAACTTTTTTGTTTCTAACCGGTCTTCTTCTTTTAAATAATGTAAGTCTGCAACTATAGAGTGAAGTTATGAATATAAAAAATGCTAGTTACATAAATTTAATGTTACTCCTCTTTACGAGGCTTTTAACAATAATATTCTTATAAACTGCAAAAAATATTAACTCATTTACAGAGTTCATAAATTCAATGTTTTTTTTGCGGATGGCGCATGTAATTTAAAATGTTCATTTATACGTTTTTTGTACTCCAAGTAAGAATCTAAAAATAGTATTTAAAATAAAACCGGCAAGCTGACATCGTTCTTGAATATTGAATTCCTAATGCCACCTTGACTTATTTCGCCCGAAGCCCTAAAATGGCTTCTGCAAAACTGGGACATAAAAACGCAAACGCAGCACCTTATATCAGTTAGAATAAGGACCAAGAATAGTTGCACCTGGACTGTCATTATCTCCTTAGGTGATAAACACCTGCTGGTAAAGTTTATTTTGCAGATGATACAATGACAACAAATGTCAGGCATGTGCATACTGAAGAATTTGATATTTACGACACGCTATAACATCGTATGTCGTACAAAAAGAAATGTGCTCATATAATGCTGTAAGTTCCGTTAATGAAGAAGAGAATAATTGAAGGGAAAATGTGAAAATGATTATAATCGACATAAAAGGGGATTTTAATGGGTGTCGTAGATGTGATGACAAAAACTTTTAAAGAATAAAAAGCTGAAAGTGTATAACTGCAAAAGGTAACCGCTGAAGCTAATGAATACGAATTTAGTAAAACTTACTTGCTTATTGAACATTGCATCACAAGAACATTAATGGTAAACAGTTAGCGAGAAAGTCTAATAGAGGAAGGTATTTTATTACGATAAAGATCAACGTAATTGACCCGTAACTGAAGAATTCGCCAAAAAATCGCGCAAAACTTAAGGTAATTGTTGGGAATTTAAACAGAATCAAGATAAACCAATTCTGGTAATACTAGGTGAAACTTTTAACTTTCGAATTGGGACGATCGTGCGAAAGTCTGAAACAGAACTTGTAATTTTGAAAATCATTAGCAAAAACGATGAAGGAGCAATTAATAACCGAGAAGTGATCGCTGAAGAAAAAGAAAGATCGGAAGAACCGCCAATGAAAGTTGATGAGACAATGAAAGCCCTAATTTGCGTACCCTAGTTTGAAAATTGACAATAAGTAGCGCTTTATTGTTATATTAAGTATAACATACGTATATTATAGAAAGCTGATTAATCTACTTTGTTATTAGTAAATAATAAATCAAGACCACCGTCACGGGTAATGAAGCAAGCAATAGAATATTAAAATCGATTCATAGTTCAGTTACTTTCAATGTAAGATGTAGACAATGATTTTAATCAAGGCCTTCAGATAATTCAATAACAATTTGCTCGCGAGTTTTTGAGATTGCACACTTTTTTTATTTTGCATTCAGCGGAATATCAATCTTCGAAATGATGAGTAGGTAAAAAACTATAAGCTAAATTCCTTGGAACATAAATGACAGACATGATACATGATAGACATGATAAGTGATTAGGTGAAGACGGGCTTTTTGAAGATGCCAAAAGAATACATGCAACTGTGAGGAGAGGAAACAAAACATAGCTAAAGAGATTTAAACTATACTTTCAAGTAATGTAGTACCTAACTTGAATAGGCCACAAGGAAGAATCCAGGTGAAGTGGGTGGGAATGTGAAGAGTTAATACTA
Source organism: Xestia rhomboidea (assembly GCA_963853795.1). Taxonomy (NCBI): domain Eukaryota; kingdom Metazoa; phylum Arthropoda; class Insecta; order Lepidoptera; family Noctuidae; genus Xestia; species Xestia rhomboidea. The sequence goes on from OY970778.1 coordinate 11,538,191, forward strand.
TTATTTAGAGCCAGTCAATCCGATCAGCTGCCGGCGTGGTAATGATATGGTGAGGGCTTTCTCAGGGCAAACGATGCTTAGAATGTGCAGTTAAGACTGATAGTGATGGTATGTTTGATTTTAATGAAGTTAGTTTAGGTGAATATGTGCATTTACATGGAATGTGGGAAGAAAACCGACTTAACGAGGTGGACAGACGATCTTATTGGCCGGAAGAAACTTGATTGCCATAATAAAGAACTGTCAAAAGAGTCAAGGAAATCATCAAATGTCTCCTCCCGCTCTGGGCGGAGAAGAAGAGAATGTCAGACTTTCACTGACTAAAACCCGTCCATGTTCCTTCTTTGCCCTTTGTGTTCCGGAGCCACGGTATCTCTTTCGAACAGTCCCGCAGCCCCGGCAGGACCAAAATAACCTTAGAACAACTTAAGCAACATTACAAAAAAAGTCTACGATTTAGCTTGAGTCTCCTTGTTACATAATTCTTTTAATAAATCATCAATTTAGATTGCACTATACATTCACTATACATACACTCTGATTAAACACCGGAAATATGACAATAAAACGCCTTAGTCTCTTAGAATCATTACTAAACTATGCTAAATTTTCATTCCTCCAACGGTAACATTCAGGAAGCATATCTCATGTGAATTTAACGGCGTTTTCGATCACGATGCTGTTCTTGCTGTATTGTTTGACGTAACATCAGGTATTGCATGCGATCCGTTTGAACTTGTATCAGTTATGTCGATGTTACCCACTTTTTTGTCGATTACGTATTGTTATGTTACGTTGTTTTCGGAACAGATTATTCTGATTAATAAAGTGTTGGCATCTTGAAGCTTACTGGCGCCATCATTATTAGCTTCTGTGTAATTTATCTATGCAACTGTTTTATCTGCATAAATAGTCCCACCGTAATGTGGAACCTCTGTATGTTTTTGATTCGAAAGGTTGAATTTCAATGAAACTGAACGCGATCAGTTGACGTAAACTGCGTTCAAGAGCTGTCTCAGTTATGTTTGCAGTGGAATATTTACAATAACAACGATTGAACGCGGTTTAGACGTGTTAATCGCATTCATATTCATTGGTGAAATTCGTTAGGACTGATGAAAGTCCAAATCCACTCCATCAACATCGTAAAGAAAGACCTGCGCTAAAAGTTCTTACAAAAAAACTGAAGAGGCGTGAGATTTATTCTGAGAATGAAACCGAACCAGTTCCTCAAATATTTGATCTCTCTCAAATCAACATTTGAATTAATTCAGTCCAATTAACATGTTTCATGCTCTAAAATCTAAATATTTACTATCAATCTTCGCACGTGAGTGTATGCTGTATGATTTAGCGTTTAGCAAAATTAATAGAGTCCGTATATTTGTCAGTTCTTCATTTATTTAATCTATCATCCAAATACCATTTTTCAATTCTGAATCAATGCTCAAAATAATCATCATGATTCCTTTTTCTTGCTTGTTATAACATAACTTGGAAATAATAGCATGTTGGCCACCTACCACATAACCTTGACCCCTAGATGCGCGGGCGCCGACGACCGAGCTTTGAGCAATGTTCACACAACGAACGATGGAGTAAACTCGGTGTTAATTAACTGATTATTATCGCCCCCTGCTTACCAATTAGTCTTTGTTTTTGGAGAACCTTTGAAGTACTATTGGTGAAGAAATATCAATAGGCCTCCGATTGTGTAATGATATTTACACAATTATGTAGAAATCATTTTACATCAATCATTTTTTCTAACTTGTAGCTTCAAGCACACTCGTTTCGACAAAGTCGGTAGTAACTGAAATGATCATGGATAACGTATTGCCAAACAACATAAATGTTCCAAGGAAGAAAATAAAAATAAATATTATGTGAATTCAAACTAATGAAGTGAAGATTTTATTGTCCTACAAATAAGAAAGGGTCTAACAAACAGAGAGACAGCAATAGACATTGATGTTAATCTGTAAAGATTGTACGATTACCGCGGTCCGCATTGTAATTAGAGATATTCTCATGTCAGTCAGTGCATCAACTTGAACTAAACTGAGGGCCTGATTACATAATAATATAGTATTAATGACCTTCTTGTTTGTAGAGAATATTGCTCCTAGTAACAGCCTTGACTTGGAAAAAAATCGTTGATTATTCATTGTTCAATATTGCTATTGATTATTACATTATTATCTTGATTACTCACAACAATGTCATCAAGGTAAATTCAACTTAATTAATTCAAAAGCTGAGTAAATACTTCATCTTTATTTGTATCATCATCGATAGGCTTATGTCGCCATATTGGGTCTTAAGTGTCAAGCTCATCTGCTATCATTTGCATACCATTTAAAGTTGTGTAAACCTTTTAGAATATCAAGTTAACAACCATCAAATATCTTGCAGTTCTTAGAAAACAAACATCATCGTTCAAACAGCCAAATTCATTGGAATGGTATCTTTTTTCAGGGCACCAACGTGTTATCGTTCCACGTCGTTTCTTGTATGTTTTTATTCTTTTATCGGTCATTCTTGTTCGGAGTTTTGGGTGTCTATAGTACAATCTGCCTTGTTTAGTTATAATATTTTATTTTATTTTGTCCTTGTTTCAGAGTATGGGAAGTTTAGATTGTGATAGTACAAGTTATCACATGTAAAACTATTATTTCATTTGGTCCTTATTCTGTCTATCTTTCACATCATAATCGTATCAACTATGTATGTTAAAATTACGCAATAATCTGTCAGACAGGACGACAGTAACCTCCTATTTATTAGCCTCTTTACCGTACCGAAACTAAATACTAGAATTAATTCCGCCATGCAAACTGTTGAGGACACTGATTACAAGTGGCTAGGTAACAAGCCATAATTTACGATGACTGAAGAATGGACTAAAGAGAAATATACACAGGTCGACGACACAGTGAGGCAACTCATTGTACAACACTTTATCACCTCATACTTAGCTGGTTGTCTATTGTTTTTGTTTTCTGTCAAGTGACGAAGTGGTTATTCTTTTCTTCCATTCTCCCCTGTCGGCTGTCACGGTATCATTTACTTTTTCATAAATATCATGCAATTATTGGACCTCAAAATGTTGCCTCAGTACATTGTTTCCAATTAAAATTATATATGTGACTGCATTGTAAATTAAGCAAGTTATGGTAATACTTATTTACAGCCTCAAAGCAAGTCTTTATCATAAGTTTACGACTAAGTGATTATAGGGTTTTAGCAATTCCCTAGAAACTTGTCGCACCCATCTCAGCCACGATTCCCATGGTTATAATATGAGCCAAGAATCCAGTTGGTGCAGCCGCCGCCGGCCTGATCTGCATACACTTTAATTAGAGTTGTTACCACTGCGACATGCAAGTGTAGGATCTTGGCTCAAAGGAGAAACATTAGCGGAAAATTGAAATAACTTATCATTATTTAAATTGAAGGCAATTTTGTTATACAATTTTATGTTTTCAATGAGTGCTTCCATGAAGCCTTCTTCTTTGCTGATCACTTTCTATATTTTAAAAGGTTTATCTGTAGGTGTATTTTTGTTTAGTTGCTCTTCTTAGTTGCTATTTTCTTTTTAATCACCGTATTGAATTCATCTCTGGTTCTTCTTGAAGCAATTTTGGTGTTGTTAATTGTCTTAGAGCCGATGAATGTCAATGTTCAATGTTGGTATAAAAAAAATGAGGGCACTCACCCAAATAAAAAAAAAATGCCGCATCTATTCCGAAACCTCCAAAATTCCTGTGAACTCTTCTAAATTGATCTAAATTGTATCTCCTGATTGCCTCGTTCCAAATTCAGCTTTTAGCTTTTTAGGATCAAACATTTCGACACTAATTTGGAACCTGTTACTATCACGATTATTTTGCACTCTTAACTCCGTTCATTAAACCACAGATGTTATTGAGATCATTAAACAGTAGAACATGCAAATTTTACCGAAGAACTTGCAACGGATACACTTTACTGCTTTCTATTACGATTACTAGCAATTATTTTAAATATGCAAACACTGTTGTGTTATTTTTTTTTTAATAACAATTTGTCATGCATTTAATGCTACGATAATGTAGAGCGCTTATTGATTTTATATTTCAGTATTTTCTGATAGTCTCGTACTAATTACCTTTTGTTGTATTGATTAAGTTATGTTCCGATAAACATCGTCTTTGCCTATAATTTATCTGAGTTATGTACCACATTACCAGTGTTTTACATAATAATCTAGTCTATAAATTTACGTAGAAGTGCATTCTGTATTTCCAGCTAAGAACGTTATTTTACTTCTTGGCTGCAAGCTTTGGATTAAATTCATCTTGAAATAGATAAACTTTCGTTCCAACTTCATCCACAAACTTCTGTTTGCCTTAATTTATATAAACATTGCCTTAAATCAAGATCTTAAGATCAAATTCCGTGCCCCTCTTTGGGAATGCAACGTTCTCTGTTATTTGAACAGTTACTGTATCCGCATTTGGTTCAAAAGAATTCAGGTTGATTTTCTTAATTTATGTTTCATACCGTTAAAAATACAATGCAATCGCTTTTTTTCATTTCCGTTCGATGTTATTATCATTTGAATCGAAACTATCATTATCGAACCCGAAATCGGTATCCATTAATTTGGTTATCTTTGGGTATCTACGTCAAGAGCTCACATTGATGGATCATATCAGTTCGATTAAATGTTTGCTGCGTAATCGTTGCGTGTGTTCACGAATGTCATATGTTGAGAGCCTTGTCCGGTTAACTTGTCCATGTATGTAACTTGCAAGTTTATTTGCAACTTAGCAAGCCTTCCGATTTTAAAGCTATCGAGGCGTTAAGGTTGTTGTATTGCTTGGCGTGCGGTTTCGATTCGGTCGGGTAAAAGTTTGAAGTCCATTCGGTTCGGTTAGATGCGTCGCGTGGTTGCGCACGGCGGCGCCTCAGTTTGCTCGCGCTGCCCGCGCAGCTCACTCGTGTGTTCAAATTCTCGCTGTTGTTAACGCAAACCGACTTTCCGATACGAATTTGGAACGTTTCCGACCGGTAAAGTCGGTTCAACTGTCGCTTTTAGGCGAACAATTTTGCGACCGCCTAAATTTCGCATTGCGATTGGTAGTGCGATTGCTTCACTCTGTTACGCTACCGTCTTAACAGATAACTGTGAAGAAACGTGTGCAAGCTCTGTGTGTTGCGGAGCCGGCAGAAGTGCAGGTTGTGCTTTATCAGTGCTGTGGAATGGATGTGTTTTGTGGAAAGTGCTAATTTTGTTTGGTTCGATACTTACGATACGTTTCACTGAACGCGATACAAAAAGTGGTTGTGTTATCGAGTTCATGTGACTACCGGAGTATTGATACGCAGTGCTTTCCCCCTGTCCAAAGCTTGATTTATGGTAAGTCATTCGGTTCACTTGTTCTAGTGGTAGGATTTATAGTTGACAGATATCATTCAGTTGTTAGTTGTTTGGCCTTGTTTCCCTAACTTAGATTTAGTGGAGATACGTAGAAGATTTATTCGTTTCATGACACACCGGTTCAAGAACGAAGGTTGACACACGTGAGGATATAAAACTGTGATTAATTCAATGACATATCGTGTAGACTTCCGTAAAAGGCCTGGCAAGGCGGTGCGCGTTGATTGTTGACTCGTACTCGACACAAGCAGAAACTTAACAATTTCTACTATGACATTGAAGCCGTGAAGAAGAAAGCGACATTAATAAGTTTATTACCGAACTGGCACGTATATTCATCACGCCGAAACACTTACACCGCGAGCTTACCGAAGATTTGATATTAATTAATACGAGAATGATTGGACACTTTGAAACTTCGATAGTGGGTCATGCTGTTTATTAATTGCGAATCAGTGCGAACAAGTGGGACCGGCATTGTGCGCGAAATAAACTGGAACTTGAGAAATCCGTTCACTTTTAATGTTGCTCTGATAATATATATTGTTCTCACAAAGAAATTACACAGGCGATGTAGACAGTAGATTGATCAATTTCTAAGTTATAATAACGTTTTCAAAGCCTGACATTAGTAGGTACCTACTTGAGGTTTCCAAACGTAAAATTGATCTCTGAACAAACTTCTGGGTTTCTGTCTATTATGGCTGACGTTAGCTAAATAATGATGTCTTCCCCACGAAAACCACAAATCAAGAGTTGATGTTCAATTGATCTGTTATGAGTTGTGTAACCTACTTAAATTGCAGAAATGAAAAGTAACCGAAGCATTGCATTAATAAGGTTGTTAAACTTGAATTTGTAAATGTAATGTAGACTGTGCATAGCACGTAAAATGTAGTGTAATATCTACAAAGTATAGAACAAACCGTTAAATTCCTAGAAAGTTTAGATAACATGTACGTCTACGAAATAAAACATTCGTATTGCTAACATTGAATGTAATAAAATAACAGCTGGTATGGAAGGATAGACTATGAACAGTGTATTATTTTATAGACTAACACATACAGACACACAGGTATCCCAGGTAGGAGTTCATGTAAGTTTTTTTTGGCAATGCTTCTGCTGCGTTGAACTCTTTTCAATTGTCAATAAATAGAATTAATATAAAACTAGTAAATTTTTCGTAGGATTCACTCATTATTTTAGAATACAAGAAACAAAAGTAGTATTAGCGTCGTATGCTCACAAAACTTACATTATAAAGAGCCTCTCATATACATAAATAACTGGTTTTGGTTTGACAACAAAATATATTAAGAAACTGAGAAATTAAGTATGTATGTTGATATGATAATATGATGATATGTATGTTGTATTAAATGATGAAGGACATACTCCTAAGTCGAAAATTCGCTTTGTCTTCTAAGTCATCTTTAACATAAATAACTACTTATTTATGTCCCACTGCTGGGCAAAGGCCTCTTCTCATACAGAGAAGGCACGAGCATTGATCACCACGCTTGCTCAAGACGGGTTGGCGATTTCAGACTTATAAATAATTCACCCGCGTTCCCGTTCCCGTGGGAGTACGGTGATAAAATATAGTCTATGTTACTCGCTGATAATGTAGCTATTCATTGCTGAAAGAATTTTTCAAATTGGTCCAGTAGTTTTTATGCTTATTCGTTACATACAAAAATACAAATCTTTCCTCTTATAATCTATCATCTCATTTCTATTTATCTTTTCTCATTATAATATAATTATAATATAGTATATACTATATATATAGTATAGACTAGCTTATGCCCGCGTCTTCGCTCGCGTGAAATTCGGGAATTTCTCACAAAAGTGTATCCTATGTGTTAATCCAGGTTACAAGCTATCTGTATTCGTACACATAGTTTTTGCGTGGATGAGTAACAAACATCCATCCATCCTCACACACTTTCGCATTTATAATATTAGTAGGATTACATCATGTAAGCCGAGTATCATCCTGAACTTCGACAGTTAATTATTTCGACACGGTCTCAATTTCGAATAACAATAGTTCGACTACTCATTGCTTCGACAGAACATATTTCGACAACGCACACCTTCGAAAAACACTACTTCGACAGATACCTTCTGCGATATGCACTTGTTCGGCGGATTCCTATTTCGACAGAACATCCCTTCGACATAATCGCTCAGAAATTTTTATTTAATCATTTAATTCGAGCAACAAGTCTGTGACCATAATAATAATTTAAATTGCTCATCGTACATACAAAATCTTCAACAAAGAATATCATTTTTATCTTCCCATTACGATATTTCAGATTATACCAAAATTGCTAGTTTTCCTATCCCACAATTTGCATTCTTCACTCCATCACTGTTCTAAGTCTTTTGTCTGTGCTAATCAGGCTGTAAAGCTAGAATGATTAGTTAAATGCCCTAGACTAGAGAGTTTGACCTAGGCACAGATAGAATGTGGAGACTGATACAGCCCGTGACCTTTCTGTCACGACCACCACAAATATTGTAAGTCGTTATGTTAGCTTGTGTGTTTAATTGAAGCTGTTCGTTTTTGTATTTCTATTTATAAGGACATTGACAGATTTTATTCAATTACTCACTTTACGGGGATCCGCTGGATGCGAGTCGCACGGGACCGGTCAATGTGGCGATACGTGGGGAGGCCTATGTCCAGCAGTGGACTTGCGGCTGAAATGATGATGATGATGATTCAATTACTCACTTTACGGGGATCCGCTGGATGCGAGTCGCACGGGACCGGTCAATGTGGCGATACGTGGTGAGGCCTATGTCCACCAGTGGACTTGCGGCTGAAATGATGATGATGATGATTCAATTACTCACTTTACGGGGATCCGCTGGATGCGAGTCGCACGGGACCGGTCAATGTGGCGATACGTGGGGAGGCCTATGTCCAGCAGTGGACTTGTGGCTGAAATGATAATGATGATGATGATTCAATTGACTCACTTTACGGGTATCCGCTGGATGCGAGTCGCACGGGACCGGTCAATGTGGCGATACGTGGGGAGGCCTATGTCCAGCAGTGGACTTTCGGCTGAAATGATGATAATGTTGACTCACTTTGTGTAAAAACCTAGCGTATGGATTATCGATATACTTACTATGTACGTAAATACTCGTTGGCGCTGATAACAGAAATAGGTAAGATTAGATAAGGCCAAGTTGATGTCAGCAAAAAGTCTTGTGGAGTAAAATATTATCACAAAAATCAAATCGGCTTATGTATTTATTTACAAACATGGTTATGTGGATGTTTATATTAGAGACCTTCATATTTTATCGTCACTTCTTCTTTCTAGCAGTATCCCACCTAAGGGTTCTTACAGACGAGCGGCACGTTGCCAACTGTAGATAAACTGCAGCCGTCGCCACCTGTCGACGGCTGCCGTCGACGCTTGCAGTTGTGGTGTTGGCAACGTGCCGCTCGTCTGTAAGAACCCTTAGGTGGGGTCGGCTCTCCTAATTTTCTGGCGCCAAGAAAGTCTGCCCTAGGTTGTCGGGTCGGGCAGTTCTTCCTCCAATAGGAGCTTCGTCAAGCTAGTCATATTTTACCGTCACATGAGCATGTAAATCCTATTCAATTACACAAAATGGTTAATCAAATTAGTTTCATCCCTGTTTCGTTGTCATTCGCTTCACTCTTGAAAACAACAAAAATTTTTACCAACCACGTCCTAGTCTGTTATTTAAACAATATTATTTTTCCAACTATTAACATTTCTCAACAAATAAACTTAACCAGTTTTAATGACGATACCTAAAACACCGTTGCACTAAATGCATACCCAGATAAGAGATTAACGTCAATAATTACCATTGTTTATAAGAATTTTATTGTTTTTAACCTACTTTCCGGTCACAACCTCCTTCAAACTTACGTAGATAAAAAGAGTAAATTACTAATTTCTGTGAAATTACCAGACGGTTATTTCGTAATTATGTTTAGAGCATCGATCTCCGGTATTACCCCCCGTAGTTCAGCTGCAGCGGATGATCCCGGGTGGTATTGTAATGTATAATCACCAACGCTTAGTAGATGGGCAGATGGACGGACGGTCTGTCTCAGTATGATATTATTAGCCGTCAAGAAGTCATATTGTCCATCGTCTTGACGTTATTCTTTACGCTGTCTGTCTTCGATTTACGTTTTTTCTAAATTTTTATACAATATATCTCAACTTGATAGTAGGCGATGAAATGGTTGACGATGGTGTACGGTGAACTTAGTCCCTTAATCTTTAAAGGTGACTGTACTCTTTCGCCGAGACACTCCGAGGTAATGCGAGTATAAAGTTCCAGTTTTTATTGGACTGTACATTGATGTGTGGTTGTGTTGAAGTTCAGATACAGGCAACTAGAACTGATTAGATTTATTGCTATTTACTCAAATATTACAATAAAATTTGAAATAAAACTGTCTGCTAGTGGTATTTTTTTGGTTGCACCTATAATATTCTATCTATATCTATCTGGTTCTCATGTTCCATGGGAACTTCTACACACTTTTTATTCTCAATCAATCTTTTCTATTGGAGTTTATTACGTATCATTCCCGCCATAATTGCTTTCGTCACGATAGCCTTTTATTTCTATCGATAGATCGATGCAAATTGCTGTGTCCTTGATACGGCGCGGTCATCAATCCTTTTGTTGTTCCCCATTACAAGTTTCTATCAACTAGCAACCGTTGCATGTCGTAATTGTAGTTTTGAAAGTGACAATGGTCTGTTGTGTCCACTAAGCTTGTTTTTACGACTATTTGATATTCTATTTCAATTGTCCATGTCATTCATTATACCTATCGCTGCACATAAATTCTAAACTATTAAAAACTATACTAAATGTATGAGCTCTGGTTTTATAAAAACCACTCTTACTTTGCTATCTCAATGTTACTTTTTCCTGGGCGATTGATTAATTATCTGCATTTTGACAGCTGTCATCATAATGTTGCCAATACACTAAAAATTGACCGTGTCTGAATGTTACAAAGAAGGGATAATACTTAGTAAAACTTACACTAAAGTCTATTTGTGATTTGCAAGAGTTCTGTAGCCTTATTTATTACGGCAGATGTCGTAAAATATAGTGAATGGTCTTTGTTTCATTTAATACAAAGTTTAAGAGAAAGTGTTTCCTCATACAAATGTCTTTACTGTAAATTATTTGTTATTGTCATAGGTGCAGTACAAGTGAAAATGTAAGATGAATACTATTTTCACTCACACAACTTTGTGGTATATTTCACTGTGTTATTTTATAATGTTTTATCGTCTTAAATTACCATGTAAAACTTTTTTTTTTACACTGTAAAGACAACTTTTGCTACTAACTAAATGTCATCATTTAACTCTTCAAACTATCTGACAACAGCAATCATAAACAAAACTAAATGTAAATTCGAAACAGTTCAGTAACTCTATGGTTAGCGTAGGAGTAGCGCTACCGGCCTGTCACTCCGTATGCAATGTAGTCATAAATGTAGTGCTCAAACCTATTTTGTGACAACTAAGGGTGTGTGCACATTGGCGAGACTATTGATCAACGCGTGTGACGGCGCGGCGGCGTGTGCTCGCTTTGTAAACCGGTCCGGGGGTGAACGTTAAACACATGCAGGATAAAATTTATGTGTTTTTGTTCATGACGGGTGTCATTTTGCATGAGAGGGTTCTGCTCCATATTTCAACACAATACGTGTAGACAATACACGTATTGTGCGCTAAGCTTTTGTCATACGGCTCAATGCAAAAAATAAAAAGTCCATGTTCCATGTGAGCAGAGAATCACCACCTTTTAAACGTCAAAATCAGATAAGACAGTCTCCTAAATCGCCCTTAGTGTTTAGATGAGGAGAAGAAGTGGCGGAACAAACTCCCAAACATATACCTATTGTTAGGTAAATCATAAGGTAAAAGCTTAGCGCATGCCAGCTGTGTCAATGTCAAAACATAACAGACCCGCGCATTACTTCGATTTGCATCCGCCAGTGTGCACGCGCTCTTACAGCATTAATAGAGCTTTGTGTGTTGCTCGAAGTTTTGCTTTGAACCTCAAAAGGAAAGAAGCGTGGGTGATGTAATGCGTATTATTACGTGGCTTTACCTTGAAGGGATAAATAATGCTTTAAATACCAACCGGCGGCGGCGCTAGTACGAGGTGTTAGATAAGGAAATTAATAACGTTACGGTTCTTGTACAGAATCATATAGGATGATGGATCTTTGTAATAGCTGAAGCAGAAGTGATCAAAGTAGAATAGAAGGAGTTTCCATTCAGATACATAGATTCAATGTTTCTGCGGAAGAGACATTGATCGCTCGTAGTAAGTCGATAAAGCAGACGAAATGAAGCAAACTTTACCAAAAGATAGACTATTTGTATGAACCAGGGTTGTGGGTGATCAGTCTGGTAACAACCTCAACAAAATCGTGCAGATGACGAAGCGCCCTGTCCTTTCAGTGGAAACCGATCTTAACACTATATGTAATAACGAACACAATAAGGAAGAACGAAAATATAGCCTTGCGTGATTTAGGATCAGTCACAGTATCAATCCAGAAACTAGACTTAAATTGCCCTTATTGCTGACGCTATAATGGATGATTTGACAACCCAACGAACAAACTATGTAGTTTCTATGGGCAATGATAAAAAATCGTCTCAAGAAAAGCACTTGTTAATTCCAATATTACCCCAGAAGTAGCAAATCTCGTATCAGTAGCCATTTGAAAATCAATATCGCAACTTAATAGAAATAATTCAATGGAAGCCAATCATCTATCACCGAGGTGCGAATGGAAACATGGTACTGTGATCTTTGGAAGCTGTAAATCAAACTTATCTCCACCACTTACTTGTTTATGGTTATTGTTCTTAAATAAATTTTAACCGCTTTCTGCACCTTTCGTGACCTATTTGGAAATGTTCTTTGTTATTCAATGTGGGCTGTTTTAGTTAGATTTTATGGCTTGGAGGTAGTTTCATTTAATTGGGTTTGCGTACAGGTGTAGTGTTATTAATAATGGCAGGCTTATCTGAATCTTATATGTAGATCTTCTTTTGGAGCTTCATTTTTCTCTTTTAGTTCAGGATTCCATTCAATATTAACAAGTGATTTATGAATTCCATTAACAGATATTAATTCGTTGTATCTTCCAATCTTTGTTGAATCATGTTCTAAATCTGTAACTGTTTTACTCTGAACGCTTAAAACAAAATCCCCAACTTCCGTGTCTTAAAAATGTGCTTACTTACTCGTAGATTTTTTTCTTATTCTTAATCATTATTACACTTCATCACGAAACTCCACTTTAACATAAACTTCACACGAAAAATATTCATTGCGCAGACGCACCTAATAATAGTGCCCTAAAACCAAGTATAAAGTGAGTACTATAATAAAAGTTTCGGAACACATTAATTAGGCACTTTTATGGCAGTATTATGGGTGATTTAAATACTATATTAACGTCTAATGTGCTCTTATAATATTATTATTACACCTCCATTGATGTACTACATAATAATGTCAATGATGATTAGAAAATTATGAATGGATCATTAGTGAAATTACTGTTTATGTAAGTAAAATCCTAAACATTCCAAATTCTAAAATCACTGATTAGTTCGCAACGTCGTTGGTAAGTTCTAGTAGTAAGGAAAAGAAGAAGATTGTGCGAGGAATGATATGATAGGAAAGGGTCATGGGCGCTTGGCATGGCGGCGTTTAGCGCCGGCAGCAGGGTGCAAGGGGATGCACTTACACCCCCCTAACGGAAAAGAAAATACATAGAAAAACCAATGCATCGAGCCAGAAAGCAAAAATTTTCTACTCCTTTACTTTTTTCTGGATTTATGAACGAAAATAACTTAATTTATCCCAAAATATCTTAAATATACAGGGTGTAAACCACCTCATCACGAAGCCGTCAACCAATCATTCTGTACATCAAACTAAGTAATTTAACGCAAAAATTATTGCTGGGAAACGACTTTTTTTTTGGGGTGAAAAATCATGTTTTGTGGTAGAACACTCAAGCACTCAAAACATTGTGCTGATGGATTGAATAGTACGGACCCCCGTAAATGACGATGTTTTAAATGTAAGGTTTTCCACGACCCCGTGGAGGTGTTTAAAGTAAAAATCTTACATTACAAGCATGTACTTATTTAAAAAAAAGTTGTTAAAAAGTTGGAACTTTGACCAATATCTCCGTAACTAGAAGGTTCCCAAATATGGTGTAGAACAAAAAAATTCTCGCAATTACGAAGAGAACAAGTGCCTTTCGGCTTCTTTAAGAGGTGTTATACAGCCTATATATTCGAGCGCGCTCGGACATCTTATGTTCTTTGCGTTCCTAAGCTTTTCTTTATAAATAGGCAAAATTAGCCGTATTGAATAGGACAAAAGAAAACCTATCAAATTCGAGACGAGTGCTAAAATTTTCAAGCTCGCGCTCGCTTTCGAATAATAGGTACTTTTTTTGATTGAGGGGCTTTTCGGGATAGTTTGACCAAGTTATTCCTTAAATCTAACATATCCGAGGTGGGGTGCAAAAAAAATCCAGCTGTTTTTCATGGTGCACCTCCCTGGAAAAAAATCTGCCGGCGCCCATGGAAAGGATGTTAAGCATGACAGGGGTGAATATAAGTAGAAAAGTTTTGCGCTGGTCCCTAGTAACATGGAACAAGGGCAGGAAGATGATGATGATGAATTATAAAGCAACCTATAAAAAGTTCCAGGTTTAACCTTTATTTCAATTATGTACAATATGTAGGAAGACAGTACTAGGCTTGCATACATTCTAGGGATAGAATGTATGCAAGCCTAGTACTTTTGGTCGCCAAAAAGACGATTTTAGTAAATATTTTGGAGAATAACCTTGTTGTCTCTATTAGATAGAATAATTTAATTTGTGTAAAATAAATATTATTTAATTTGTAAAAGCATTTCAATTTTTGTTTTAAGTGTACTTTTGTAACCTCGAGGTCAAGCGTAAACTTTTTAAAACAGATGTCATTTGTTTCACGAGCCGACGTAAAGGGAATCGACGTAGAGGGAATGATTCCAATTTAGAACTATCACTATGCGCGACACAGTTTTTGAATGCATATGATTCACTAACTAACTCCCAATTACGCACACAATTTAAGTTTTATAATCTCCCTTTAAACTAGAATACGGAAATCGTAAATCTCGTAAGAAGTACATTAACATAAGGCAAACAATGAGCTTCATTGTTTTAAGTATTATAAGGTCTTATTTCTCTACACCTTGTATTAACTACTTATGTTAGTATTCTAGTAACTGTTGCTAAGGGAACGTTTGAAACTAAAGTATGAGTCAGTGTCAGATTTAAAAACAATAGAAGTAGATTTAGTATTATTGTCGAGCTCGTACAAATAATAAATGGACTGGAAACTGATCGAAAAGTCGAGAAATTTCGAATTTTATGAACCGTGGCTAAACTTTCCAATAATTGTACGATGTGTTTGCCATTTAAATGACAGTGAACTCTTTATCATTGTTTACTAGTTAACTGACTGAGTCTCAAATGTTTTCGTTTTGGATTATAAATACTACTAAAATCAGTAACAACATGATGTTTTGCTTCTAGATTAGCTTTTGACATTTCTTTAACTTTAGAATCGCTGCTATCTTCATCTTCATTAGATGACAAATGACATTTTCTAGTTTTGTCTGCTTCATATTCATCACTACCATTGCTTATCTTCTCGCCATTTTCCAAAGGTATAGATCAAAGACCATCTTAGAACATATATTATAGCACTGCAATATATTCCGCAAGGATGTGGCAATATATATTCCTGTCGCGGGGTCACGCCTGCTTGTATCCCGGTCCGCCCCTGCGCCTGCGCGTGAGTCGCGACATAATTACAGGATCCACTGTGAAACATGGCTTGGTGTTATACTTAGTGGTATTTTGAATTGTCTAGTATTACTTCCTTGTAACTATATGTAGAATCAGGTTTTAAATTACGTTACAATCTAGTCAAATCGATCCTTCCCAAACAGTCCCAGTGTGGAGCTCCCTGATAGATGATGCTTCATCTTCTTTCCTGCCCATTTGCATCGTCCAGAATTTGAACTAGGTGAATGACAGTACAGGTAGCAACTTACTGTGAGAACAGTTTTAGTGGTAGTCAGTTGACTCGAAAAGAAGAAGTCTTAAATGTCATACTGGACTTACTTAAAGGGTTGGTCTTCTAACTCATTGTCTTCGTCTGCCACGTCTTAAGGGCTCTTTGGCTTTGTCTTTCACCATTGATAACCTTTTATCTTTTATCCTCTGTGTCTGGTGGCAAAACTAGCAAACTTGCCTTCTGATATATATTGCGTATTGATTTCATATGAAATGGACGTGGGATATTGAAAATAGAGAAACCGACAACGAATGTCATTCCTTAGCTAGCTAGCCGCTTATATAATGATGCAAGAATTAGTCTCAAATGACACTAAGTAGACACAAATAATAATAAAATAGTTTATATTACTGAGAATGGAGAAAAATCGAGCCATATTTCTGTTTATTTTGCGCATACTTAATCTGACAGACTTAAAATAAGCTAGTATGACTAAGCTGGTGAATTATTGAGGAAGCAAATACTGGTTTAGCAGACGCTACCAACATTTTCCTTTTACTGGAGGAAATAATACAAATAAATAATAATTATTGTGATGACTGTTAAAACATGTTTGCAAACTTAATATTATTTTCAGTTCAACAAAAATTTGAATGCAACAGCAATTTTCTTTTTGATTCATTGATCTTCTAGTCGAAATAATATCTAGCGAAACTCTGCATATCCTCCAATTTCATTCTCAGAAAGAGTCATCAAATCATCATCTTTAGGGTTCCGTACCCGAAGGGTAACCAACGGCACACTACTACTAAGCCTCCGCTGTAGTTAGTTAGTTCCGTCCGTCTGTCTGTCAGCGGGCTGTATCTCATTGTCCGTAATAGGCAGACAGTTGAAATTTTCACAGAATGTGTATTTCTGTTGCCGCTATAACAACAACAAAAATTAACTTAAACATTAAAGGGGGCTCCACAACCCTTCATGCGCAAATCTGACTCGCACTTGGCCGGCTTTTTTTATGTTAGATCTTGTTAATATCTAGACATCCGGAGTTTCCCTACCTAATTTAATTTTGAACTATTATACAATATATAGATTAAACCTAACCTAGCCTGCTATCTGTCCAACTCTAATACGTTCCCTATTAAACAACCAATAACGTTAAGCCTTGCCGTAAGAGATTGAAAATTAATATCCGTCCAGCCCGAAGTGTTTAGCCATGCAAATAATAGTAATTTATATCACAAGTAATTGGCTATTACAGTAGACAGCTCTCTGCTACCTTATTTATTTTATTTGCGGGGAATTAAGTATCATAAAGTAAACAGGCTGATTCAGATCTTACTGATGCTGAATAAACAGATTTCGCTTTCTATAGTAAAAGTCGTTTTAGTGTTTTGAGAATTGATAAAGAAGTTGTGAAGCAGCATATAGATACTACCGATTTCATTGACGGTCGACCAGTATTAATCCTTATTACTTAAAGCATAAGGGTGAAAGTGGCAGACTGTAAGTGAACTCGGTAGTACATACAGCCTATGTTGTTCCTGCTCCGGGTCACAGGCCTTGTCTCCGGCAGAGGACCATGATCCACCAATTCGGCTCTTTACGCGTTTGTGGATGTCACTATGTCTTCAAATTTTCAGTTCTAGGCCAGACCGGTTTCCTCACGATATTTTCCATCACCGTTTAGAGAGATACCGTTTTGAATGATCGTTTCGTTTAATTATTTCATTGAAATTAAGTACCTCCATATGTTAACGTGTAAAGTTTCAAGTCAGTGAAGCAAGTTACACGCGTTACACTACATGATTTTTAGAATATGGCAAGGCAAGTTCGCATTTTTTTAAACTAATAAAAAATCTCCGCAGAGCTATTACCATCTCATCAAAAAAGCCAAGTGCGTTACACAATGTAAATTTTCATATTAATTGTTTTATTATCAAGCGTTACACAGGATGGTTAGAGGTAATCCACTTCCCTAGTTTAGTTAATAGATTATGGTAAGTTATGTTAAATATTCGGTAACTGACATTGATTTTTATGGCGTCACACTGGTGGGTATTCAAATAATGCGTTTAATTTATTCGTTGGTGTATTTATGGATCTGTTATGTCATTTGTTAATTAATTATTTTACTCGGCTTGTGAGTTCATGCCCCGAGACAGGCCAAACAAATTAATTCGACTTTATTATTATTTATCAATTTAAGCAAAGGTCTTCCTTAAACTGGGTGTTCAGAAAATAAATGAGTTAAGATGCCGAACCAATAATTATTTTGACCAACAAGGAAATTAAGATTTTAATAATCTGAATGGTATTGAAGATTGTAAATACCACATCGCCCTCCACTCCAAAACCACTGCGTAAATTAAAATGTGCCTCTCAGACCCTCCGGTTAGTAATAAACAATAAAAGGAAGCATGCTTTATCATTTCTATCTCGTTTGTGCATAATCCGTGTGCAGAACGCGTTCAATCGCCAACATAGCAGACTGCTGAGTCACGCACGTCCGCTCGCTTCGGATGCATCGACGCGAATGAGACATGCTATTGGCCGAAACTTCAACTGTCGCGCCCTTTTCCGGTGCATATGCGCGTGCGCTGCCCTGCGTGCAATTTAAATTATGTTTTACGTTGATTATTACGTCATCATTATCAGCGGGACTTGCTGCTGTTTTTTCATGTTTCTGTCAATATCTTAAAATGAAAACTCAGCCAGCAGTGCACTGCAGGACATACTCCCAAACCGCACCACAAAATTATTTTCTTTGCATCCCGCATCCCGTGTGTCCTGGCCACCTAAACATTATTGATGCAAAATTCGTATGACTTCAAATATTATTTTCAAGGGGGCAACTGATGGCTTTACAAGATAACACTTCATAAATACTGCGTTAGATATTTCAAGTGATGCAAGTGCGTTTAAGTATTCTTTTAATTGATGCCTACATGTCGTTCCTAGTGCAGATTAATTAAATAAATTTCACCAGTGTTTCTTTGTGTTACATCATTATGATGAGATGAGAATCTTTTATCTTTCGAATAATGTTTCTGTGTAAGTACAGACTTCTTTTTCTTTCTTTGCAAGACTAGGAATTATTTCCAACCGGCCAGTAGCAAAAGGAAAGCAGTTTATATTTTGCTTTATTTTTATATTCAACCTATATTTTCCAATAACTGCGTTCATTCCACATTTTTTGCAAAGAAAAGTCAATGTCAATATTAGAAAATCTGCAAGCAGCCATTTCATATTCGCGTTGGGTTTCTTTATTGCGACGGACATCCGTTAATTAGACGAATAGTGTAACTTAAGGCTGGGTACACACGGCAGTAATTCGCACGTTCTTACAGTATTCGATTTTAAATGTAGAACGAGCGAGATGTTTAGGTTCAAACTACGAACAGCCGCAGTTTTCTTATGCAGTAAGTCAGTCACCCGTAATAGACGTCCGAATTTTCTTCGGTTTGAACGTCGTCGTAGTTGAAGCAGAATTAGAACCAGCACGTTGAATGAATATTTTTATGCTATGGTTGCAATAGGAAATTACAAAAACTAAACTGGCGTGCATAAAAGTTAGGCCATCCTTAATAATATAATTTTATTCCTCCGAATACGTTAAAGTTAATTCGGTTTACTTGAGAAGATCGGCGAGTATCCTTTTGCAGTACAAAATTATGTGTGAAAGGTTCCATGCCCGACACTTATTCAATAAGACGTACGGACGCAAAAGATCGTGCAATGAGGAGAAGAAGAAGCCCGTCGTGATGATCGTGCAATGAGGAGAATGCCGTGTGAACCCAGTCAAGGGTCAGCTCAAACCGAAGTAGATGCGCAGCGGTGGGCAGTTTTACTGTCAAACCATTGTTGGCGTTTTCTCCAGTGCAAAGTATAGCTTGAGAGACTCGGATTGGCTTGTGGACGGTCAACAGTGAAACGGCCGACCGGCCGCTGCGTTTCCACTACAGTGTGAGCCGATCCTAAGTATGACTACTACTCCGGTCGATGTGCCTGACGCCTTTTGCATACTATCAAGTATGAATCACGAATCGTTGGCGCTGATTGGCTGCTTCTAGAAACCTTGTTAGGTATGTGGTTTGTCTGTAGTTGCACTAGTTTACGTGTTCTCTATCATTATCAATGGAGGTCTGTTTAGTAGAACTAATCTCGGAAATTACTGTGCAATCAAAATAAGAATAAAGCATTGACCGGTGCTTAGTTCAGTTGGATGAGAAAGCAAGTTGCTTGTTAGTCTTACTTATAACATTATTACTGTAACATGTTATTTGATTTTGTATAAGTTAAGTATCTAGATTAGTTCAATAAATAAGACTTGTGCTAAAACATTAGTCCATAAGTGACAAAGTGGTACGGACAAACTGCGGACACAGCTTATTTCAGTCTAGTATGATCTGTCAAAGTCCGGTGTCCGAAGTGGCGTCCGGTATTTGTTCGTTTCGTACCGATATTCACCGTACGTTTAAACAGTATTTTAGTGTTGTTAGATTGACAGCTATGTAAATTGAGTTATTTTTAACACTAATGCACAGAAGTTTCGCTTAGTGAAGATTACGCATATACTTATCCATGTAAGTACACACGGCGAAACATCAAGCGATATTAATCTAGTATAACCTGACCTCGCTTTGTATGAGTTTCCCGTACAATGAGAGATCATCTTAATATATTTTGCATAGCTTAATTGGTCGTCGTGCGTACATGCGTGTTCAAACACAACATAACTATCGTTATTAAATCTTGCTAATACTATGTTAAACAATCTCTATCTAAATTAATACTTGTACCAGTGTACCTAACATGCTATTTAACGTACACTTCACAGTTGTGTAGTAACACCAATGAATTGTACAGGCGTGTAATAATAACACGGTGGGGCCAATGGGTTGGGCTGTTACGGTGACATTTCCATAAAAAACCGTAAAACACATAAATAATGCTGTGGGATTTGCAACATTCGGCAATGGACTGAGAGTTGGATATTCAACAACACGCTCCATGTCAATGTCTCTTATTAAATGTGCATGCATATGAATATGAAATTTTTATTAATCACATAACTCTGCCCAATAATTTGTGCCTTACGTGTACCTACTATATGAATGAAAACGTACTACAAACTATTTGAAGTATTTTGTAGTTTTATACCACTGTGCAGTAGACCGTAAAGTAACTAGTTATTTGGTTGAATTTATTAGTCAGACAATGTGATATGACTGGAGTGTTTAATTATTTGATAGGCCTTTCAGCAGGTTTGTTCAGAGTCTGACAATAATTATTTGACTTTTTCTGCATGCTTGCGTCTAGAATGTTAAACCACATTCGTTAAATAATAAAAGTAGGTACCTTCGTGGCTTATTGGCAGGTCTGTCAAGATTTGAAGAGTAAGATTAACTTTTGGGACATTAAAAGCGCCGCAGAACTATGGTATCCCGGCTGACAACCTCTTCGGTCTTCAGCACGGACTAAGAACGTCCTATCAACACATAACAGCACTTTCATGCCCATATATTATAATATTATACATTTATACCTATAAATATAATATGAGTTGCAAGTTTATCATCAGATTTCTAAAAGCTGATGAAGTCTCAGAATAGTTTAATTTACTGTGGCTAAGTAATAACAGCCGTCGATCTTTAGGTTAAGCCGTGCTTGTCGAGGTTGGTCTGTTGATGGGTGACCACCCTCACATACCGAGTTTCCTCCGTCCTCGGAAAGCACATTAAGCTGTTGGTCCCGGCTGTCATTTGTAGATCTTTGACAGTCGTTACAGGTAGGTAGTCAGTGGCCCAAAAAGTCTGACAACCAGTCTTACCAACGGGTATCGTATTACCCAGTACTAACTGGGTTATGGAGGTCAGATAGGCAGTCGCTTCATGTAAAATACTGGTATTCAGCTGCATCCGGTTAGACTGGAAGCCGACCCCAACGAAGCTGGGAAAAGTCTACGCAGATGATGGTTGTTACTGTAATTTGCTAGCGAAAATATCAACAGCCAGTTGCTTGCCATAAGCACAGATAATATAATACTTCGTACAAAAGGTTTGAAAGACGAATTTAAATAGTAGTAACTAGTAATAACTATGACTAGAAATAAATCATATTAGTGTCACAGGCGCCATATTGTAAGCTAATTTACTAATAACGTCATCTTGTCGCTATTATAATGTCACACGGAGTGCATTATCTCGAAACTTGCATTGTTAGTAGATCTCATAAATATTACATGACATGACACGACGACTACTAGAGTTATGTCCGAGGCTGTAATAGTACATTATGATATAAGTGCGGTAAGTTGAAAATTACAGCCGAGGCGATATTCCTAGCCCGAGCCGTAGGCGAGGGCGATAAAAAGCTGAGGCTGTACCTAATTATCAAAGCGCACGTATGTCATACGACGTTTTATAATATATTTGCGAGGAAACAAATGAAACAAATAAAAACAATATAGCGAAAAGAAAAAGCGCGCGGAATAATTTTTACTTGTTCACAAATTAGTGAGGCGCGCGCATCAGCGCTTTTTTTAAGGCAAAGACACAAAAAACAGCCAGTTTAACTAATAAAGTAAATTAATATTTTTGTGTTTTTGTTACAGATAAATGGTTGTAATTTATTGTCAAAATTAATTAAATTAAAGAATTAAATGTTTATTTATTATATTTCATCTCCCAAAGTTAATTTTATTCATAAAATGTTGACCACTTTTCTGACATAAAAACTCTTTGCTAAGATTTAAAAAAGTATGAACCGTGCATTTTACTTTACAGCACAAGTACGTAATGAGATACATTACGATATTGAAATTAGTGAAATAAGAGACCCTTTATGAGCAAATGTGTTATAAAAGTATATTACAGGGGCCTAGACATAAAGCGGGACCAATCATAAAGAAAGAAATAAAGAAAAGAAAGAAAAAATATTTATTTGACGTCAGTTATATTATATATGTTATACAGTATAAAGCACGACACACACAATAATATAAAAAAGATACAAAATAAGGAGGAAAACATGCCTCACGGCACATATGTGCTGTGTGCCTCACGGCTGCGAATAAAAGGTCCATTTCAGCATTTATGCCAGACAGGTGATGCTGTCTGATCATGAGCCTGCTTTGCAGGGGTAGACGGTGTGTCTAGTTTTTTAATGTTACTTTTTAATTACTAACATTAGATATGAGCAAAATTCTTGTTACTTACCACCTCGCCATGCCTATGGACTTTTTGTCTGAAATAAATTATTTTTATTTTATTTATTATAACTGGCGATATGTGGGTGTCGGTACCTACTTGTTAAGTACACCACTGCCTAACCCTTTGGGGATTACAGGCGTGATGTAATGTTATGTTAACATTTATGCTACTGACAAGCTTTTGCCAAAGCAACCAAATATCGCCTTCAAGAAACTGTAATCTCAAATGAATTTTGTAGATATCGAGGTGTCCTTATGGCTGAATTAAGCCCCAAGTTTTGTTCAAGCAACGAGTTATGTGACAAACGTCAGTGCCAAAATGACAGTTTCTCAGTTTGAAGTGTCAGAGACACTAGTGACTGAGCTCCCTACGTAACTAAGTGCGTATACACGTAGAACACTGGCTGTCAGAAATTGTCGGCGCTTATAGTTAGAGAGCCCACGACACTAAACCTAGTTTGATAAGACTCCCAAATGATATATATATATATAATTAGTCACGTTATTAATGGGAGAACACGAAATAGCGATGCTGCAATGCTAAAAACCTGGAGCTATTTAAAAAAAAAAAACGATTTTTAGTATGATCTAAAAATTGTTTTTTTTTTTTTAATTATGAATTTATATATCATCTGGGAGTCTTATCGAACTAGGTTTAGTGTCGTGGGCTCTCTAACTATAATCGGCAATCAGCGTTCTACGTGTATACGCCCTTATGCTAATGTAAATATTTTTTTAAATTTAGCCCATTTTGTCCCACACCTGAGCAAGGCAGAAGTGGATGGAATGGGGGAACCCATTCCATCCACTTCTCACGATGGTGCCTTCTCATCAATTTGCGAGGAAGCCATCCAAGACGTCCCGGCACAGCTGTGGGCCCGAATATCGCAAGACTGGAGTCCTGAAACAGCTAGACGGGGTCGCGGCAGACCGAGGAGAATAAGATATTACGAATACAAAAAAATCTGAGCTAGAAATGGAACCCTCTATCTTCATTATACCACAACAAAACAGATAATAATCATAATTCAATACTTAACACACTTTCTTAATAAAATTACATTGGCTATGAACTTGTATGTGCGCAGCTAATCTCGCCGATTAAATCAATCTAAAAACCCGTGGGGGTCACTACGGTCTCACTTTCTTCAATGAATCATGGACGTATTCTAGTGCGGCGTTGTTCACTGGTGGGCAAGTCATTACCACTTGTTTCCCTGTAATTAGAGGACAGTAGGGTTGGCTAGCTAAGTAATGGAAAGGACGATTACTTGTGCTGCTTTCTGGCTTTGCTTCGCTGGATTCATTGTGTATGGACGAGTAGCGCCTGTAGATATTAGAAATTTACAAATCACCTTATTAGAACAGCTCAAGCTGTGAAAAAGAAGCGATATTATTGGTAAGTTTCACACACATCCTTCGCTACGCATGCTCGCTCATCTCTGGTAGAAAAGCACCCTTTTTTATTTTGGATGGGAAATCATCTGGCGGGATGGAGTGTCAGACTTTTACTGACTAAAACCCATCCATGTTCCTTCCGTCTCGCAGCCCCGGCAGGCATCGGCCCTTGCGGACCCCTTCCTTTTGCTGACTCTCTTTGAGGCGCGCATGGAACACGAACGCGCCGCCGCGCCGTCGACACGGCCTGTCGTCATGTGACGGACGGACGGCGAGCTAACCCATAGCTCACCGTCCACAGGCCCGGTAGAAAAGCACCCTTATGCTTGGTTGGCGGCTTTGTGAAGGTTCCGTTTACACATTGAATAATGTTTAGTTTTGAACTTTTGTATTTAATGTGTCTGGTAACCCTATTTCTAAAGTCATTTCCCTCGCTCTAGGGTTAAACAGTGTGTGTATTAAAGGTTTAAATCCCGCGAGATATTACCGGATATAGTTTCTAGTAGTTTAATATAAATCAGAACGACTTTTAAATGACAT
Organism: Xestia rhomboidea; assembly: GCA_963853795.1. Taxonomy (NCBI): domain Eukaryota; kingdom Metazoa; phylum Arthropoda; class Insecta; order Lepidoptera; family Noctuidae; genus Xestia; species Xestia rhomboidea. The sequence goes on from OY970778.1 coordinate 11,562,921, forward strand.
AATTATAAAGCATAAAGTGATTTATTCTGAATAAACATGATTGTGGGATTCAGTCCGAATGAGTTAATTGATAGACAGCTAATGGCAGTGCCTCTGGCTTTGCTTGTTCAGTTTTTGCTTTTCCTTTTTAATAGTAGTTTAATCACAAGCCATACGCTTTATTGATCGTTACTGCAGCATCAGACAGGACGTTGTCAGATATACAGTTTCTATCACAGAGAAGAGGCAAGCTTTCTAACATCATCATATGCCTAGCCTTTTCCTAACTATGTTGGGGTCGTCTTCCAGTCTAATCGGATGCAGCTGAATACCAGTATTGTATATGGAGCGACTGCCTATTTGACCTCCACAACTCAGTACTGACTGGGTTTATGTCTAATATTATGCGTGTAAAATGACTTCTTTGTTCTGGACCATGGGCGCCGTCAGGATTATTTTCAGGAGGGTGCAACGTCAGTTCCATGAAATCAGCTTGAATTTTTTTGCACACCAGCTCTTAATAATAAATAAATATTGCTGGACATTAACACACAGCGCCATCTAGTGCCACACTAAGCAACGAGGCTTGTGTCGTGGACACCAGATACACTGACCTGCAAAAATAAGTACTACACTTTTAAAATTTCAATTTTTCCTAAACTATAGAAGTAAGAGATTTAAAATAAAAAAACGTTATAAAGCAATTTTTATCAGCTTTCTTTGAAACTATAGACAAAATTAAACTATTTTGCGAGTCCTTTTTGTTTCGAAAGTATATCTTGTGTACTTAAAAAGTTATTGCAATTTTAAAAGTGTGAAACTTATTTTTGCAGGCCAGTTTAGTCGACTATACTACATAGATACTTTTTGTTTGTAAATACATACTTATTATACATATAAACATCCATGACTCGGAACACAAATGTCCATGCTTATCACACAAACATTTGCTCCAACCAGGATTCGAACCCGGGACCCTAAGAACGTAAAGCAGCCTCACTACCGCTGCGCCATTCGGGTCGTCGAAGCTCTATCCAAGATATGTTACGTTTTTGTTTGTCAATTTATACTAGGAGTAACTTTGTCAATTTATACAGAAAAGCCTATTAATGAAAAAAAAAACAATTATAAAAATGTTCTGCCTATTTATAAAGAAAAGCACAAACACACGCACGCACACACGCAAAAGCACACGCACGCAAAGGACAAAAGATGTCTGAGCGAGCGAAGCGAACTAAAATACTTTAAGATATGCTCGGATAAATTAGGTTATTTTCGCTCATACAAACAGAAACGAGAATAGAAGTACAGAAAATATTTGCTTTCCGCCTCGGATTTGTCTGAATCTAAATCTTTTCTACATATTTTCTTTCCCGACACTAGGGAGGTGCAAGTGCACCCCCTTGCACCCTGCTGCCGGGGCCCATGTTCTGGACCATACCTGAGAACCTTCTAGTTACGGAGATATGATAGTGCAAAGATATATGATAGGTCCAACTTAGTTGGAAAAAGGAAAGGCAAATGATGAATATTAGACGTTTCAAGTGAGGTAATTATAACGCCATAATCACTACATAGTATAAAACAAAGTCGCTTTCTCTGTCCCTATATCCCTATGTATGCTTAAATCTTTAAAACTACGCAACGGATTTTGATGCGGCTTTCTTTAATAGATAGAGTGATTCAAGAGGAAGGTTTTAGTATATAATTTGCGGGCGGGCGAAGCCGCGGGCATCAGCTAGTATACTATAAATAACCTTCAATCCGACCAATAAATAATTAAAATCTGTTCAGTACAAAAGCCGTGAAATCGTAGCAAACAGACTGACTCAATTTCTACATTATGATAATTACTATGGATTGAACTCTATTTTAATAAACAAATATAAGTATGTTCCGTTTGTTTTGCATTAAACACTGCCCATATTTACATACTTTTGACAGCTTAATTTCGAATCCAGTATTGAAATTAAAACTTAAAACGGATGTGGACACTTAACAGCCACGGTAGAATTGAATTTTAAACAGGATTTGTATGCCTATGGTTGTGAAATTGATCTGCAAACACTCAACGTAATTCTATTTGGCCGTGGACAATTAAATACTGTTCTGTCGTTTCTGGCAGAGCAAGTCAGTTCTCATGGGTACTGCTAGTCTGAAAGTCAAAGCTATTGTTTCGATAGTAATACCTTCCACTTTACCCCGTTCGAAAAATATTTGATGAAAGCGTAAACAAATAAGTAGGTCAGAAAATGCAGCTTCAAATTATGTAATCGAATCACTCGATTTGTAGGTAGCTCTACGATTACTAGATACACTGGCCTGCAAAACGAAGTATCACACTTTTAAAATTGCAATAACTTTTTAAGCACACAAGATAAACTTTCGTCACAAAAAGGACTCGAAAAATAGTTTAATTTTGTCTATAGTTTCAAAGAAAGCGGATAAAAATTGCTTTAGAACGTTTTTTTTTATTTTAAATCTCTCTCTAACTTCTATAGTTTACGAAAAATTTAAATTATAGAAGTATAGTACTTATTTTTGCAAGTCAGTGTATTTTTCAGATGGGCCTCCTTGCAAAATGGACATGTAACGGACTATCTCGTTTATCAGGGTTAAGGACATTCTTATCAACTTGTCATGCATAGAGATTAAAGCTTTATCACCTACGAATATTTAAATTGTACTCTTTTACTAGACACTACTTTTCCAATGTCAAAAAGTATTTAATTTTATAATCAGATAAAGTTGTCTAGATAAGTTAGTAGGTACTCGTTCGCACGGTGACTTCATTTTTTATTACTTTTCATTGACTACAAAATAATACGAAGGTATTTTTTGTTTATCTTATAAAGATATTGTTTTTGTCCGATTACGTATTTTAAGTAAAGGACACAGAAACAATCATTGAAGTATTTCATAATATAGACTGGTTTCCACTGATGAACAGGCTTAGGGCCGTGGCCGCCATCCAAGACTTTCCGGCAAGCCGGACGACAAAAGATATAGAAACGATAAGTAATTGTAATAACTGACCATTATTGACAATTATTCTAAAAGATTAAAGTTATCAGCGATAAAAATGATGGAGAAGTCACTTAAAAGTTTCCGTTGAAAGTCGCCATAGAAAACTGAAATCTTTTGAAGACGATTGCTACTTATTTAAGTTCTCGCATTTGTGGGTCTTTGCGACTCAAATAAATGTGATGTAGATAAACATTAATTTTAATATTATTATAACATTTTACAATACCTATGTCATTATTTAACACGGAAAACCAAGTTTCAAAATAATAAAAATAGCTTGAATAATAAAAGTTCTGTTTACCTCTTTCATCACCAACTAAATTAATGGGATCGTTAAATTCAATACACAATATAAATGTTTATTTATAGGACTAGGTGACTGTTTTCAGCTTACAATAAATTGTTCTGATACATTATGGTGCATTAGAGTTTTATTTCTATAAACTGGACATGATCAAACGATTATAATGGCTAGCTTGCCATCTATTACCAAATTTTTAGATCGATAGTACAATTTATTAAATACTAGCTTTTGTCCGCGGCTTCGCCCGCGTTAATTTAGAATTTGACGATCAATTCAGGTTGTACTCTGCTACTGTTGTAATACTACAATAGGCGAGACGACAAAAAAAAAATCTAATTAGTCCGTCAGTTAGATTATCAAAAAATATTTGACCCGTGTTTTTTCTTTTGTTATGTAAACCAAAATTGATGAAGATATGACGCTTTTAAAATTCTCAATACGTCACGCCATGGTATAACTTTTAGCTAGTGCTGACGTCACGAGCTCCACCCCACTCCCGAGTTTTGATGCGTTTTATCTTTTGTCAATATTCATTGATTTACAAAAACAAAAAAATACGTGTCCATTAATTTCCAAAACTATAACTGACGGACTAAATAGATTTGCAATTTTTGATACTGTCGTCATGCCTATTCAATCATGATTCGAAAGACACGTGGCACCATCTATTATTATAAGAACTTTATTGTTGTTTTCCTCGGGGACAGTACTTTTTTTTCGGGACAAAAGGTTGGTATGTCCGTTTCTGTACACCTGACAAAGTATATGCAAAATTGGGACGATGGGTTTAATTTTTTAGTCGTGAAAAGGTTACAAACAAACAAACTTTCGCATTTATAATATTTTATGTAAGGTTCGTAAGGATTTTCTTGAGGTTTTTTTAGTATAATTCAACCAATCAACTCAGCCTATATAAGTTCACCGCTGGACATAGCCCTCTCACAAGCTGCGCCAGCGCCATAATACTTTATTCTCCGCCTTCCGCTCAATTCGTTTCCATTCAATCAAACGAAATAAATCTAAAATGCAATCTTATCGTAAATTGTAGATTATACACATTTTTGACACAGTTTCATATGATTTACAACGATATCAAAATCGCCCTTGGCCTTGCTGTAATTAAAAACACGTAGATATTATTATTACTATTATATAACGTTTTATAGTATTCATAATAGTCAGTGGGCTCACTCGTAAAGATTTATATTTCCGTCTTCTAATTTATTGACCCGTCAGTGTGTTATTAATTGCTAATTGGTCTTGTTTTGTGAGGTAAAATTAGTTTGAAGTGCATTGAATTTGTAAGCTGTCTATTTAATTAAATGGCTGGGATAAGGATTCGGGTATTTACGAGTTGAATAGTGTTAAATGGATCCTGAACTGCACCCTATTACGTATTTTTACAGAAATGGCAAAATATTAGCTACGTATTTATGTGAGCCTGCGTAATTTGGGTGCTGATTTGACAATTTTATGATATGCGGAGCATCCATAATAAACCTGATGGTTGCTAAAACTAACAAGAAATAAGAACCTTCATTGCGTTATTGAAAAAGATGTCATATCAAATCCAATCTAATTAAAGTATCGTTGTAAAGAGGAAAACATGTTTTTTTGTAAGAGTATCTCTTAAGCTGATCCAATCTTTCTTTTTCGTGTGGTTTTAACCTGGTGTCAGAGTTCTTACGCCACCCATGGGCCTCGGACTTGACTTTACTTTCCGTCGAGAAATACCTGTCAGGCATGCTGGATTGGTTGCCTCACAACGTTTTCCTTCACCGAAGCATGTGATAATACAACACGCAGATGAATACGTAAAATCAGAGGTGTCTTGGTTTCAAACTCGAGAGCTACGATTTGGCAGTCTGACGGTCACACCACTAGGCTATCACTACTAACGAATAAAGCTGATCCAATAACAAAAACTAGCAAATACTGTAGAAAATATAGGTAATACAAATATTAATTCCCTTCGTGGTAAACAAGGAAGTGCAATGAAGAGGAATCAGTGTGTGACAGACAATATCCGCTGCGGAGTGGCGACCATAATGAGTTCCATTCTAAGATCGATGAGGAAGCGGCCTTATGTCATCAACACCTGGACAAGAAGTCGTGCCAACGTCTTTAGTAAAAGTGGTGTTTATTATAATGTAAAGTCTAGATTGTAATGAGGGGCTCATGGCTAAGACATAACAGCCACCTGGGTTGATCGATTTATTTATTTATTTATTAATATAGGTTCACCAACAGCTTCTGTGTACAGCATTTAGGTATACATAGGTTTTACAGTCTTGGACTTACACAGTCGCCAATTACAGGTTAACCAGCATTCACAAAAATAAGTGTTAACTTAAGAGAAAAAAATAAAATGGCTTTATACATGAAATACTTATCGATTTGGTTAAGCTATACTTGAGGAAGATCCGCGGATGGGTAAATGCTTCGATAGGTTTTTTTTTGGGACCAACTTGCCGCACTTTTTCTAATTTCACATTTTTCTGCATTTTACCAGTGTCTATCAACAAAAATATGCTGAGACAATGAATCCACAGGGAATCAAGGGGAGAGAAAAGCTACAACCTAGAAGGTTGACGACATAAAAGGAGAAGTAGGATGTAACAACATGACACGACTGTGATCTCCAAAGGTCTAGTCGGATTTGTACCTAATAGTACACCTACGTTTCGCTGGTTATGTTTTTAAGTCCCATGTAATAGGGAGCGAGCCTATTGCCAACGATCGGGCACAAATCTAGACTCCGTGGCTGCTACTAAGAAATTCCTGATGAAAAAACCCAATAGCACCTAGACCGACCCGGGAAACAAACCCAGGGCATCATGCTTAGCAGTCGCAGTCTAGGAAGAAACAATAAAGTTAGAAACTGAAATAACCAGAATGTAAGAAAGGAGGTTTAGCTATCTAGCTGTGAAAGATGAATATGCGAAGATAAAATTAATAAAGCAAACCTGCTAACAAATCTTTGTATAGTTTTTTCTTAGATTAGTATTGATGTGGAATCTATGATCGTTTGACAAAAGGTTACAAATCATCCCGTAACTCGTAACACTAATCGTTTATAATGACCTAGTGGCCGAATTATCTTTGTTTATACAGTATTTATCTCATTATCTTATCTTATTTACTTAACTGTTATCTCTTTCACTATACTCTCCTAAACTAATGTAGTAGCTGTTACCTGATGACCTGAAATTCTATCGTCGATATCATCATTATTAATCATTCTGTTGCCCTTACCACAATTCATTTGGGGTCGGCGCAGCATGTCTTCTTCTTCCATACTTCTCTATTACTCGCCATCTCATCAGACGATCATCGATAATGATGATGATAAAGTCAAAAATATTTTGTATACGGTACTGAAAAGTTATGTTAATCCTTTTGGAACTCCTTGTAGAAGTACGAAACTTTGTTTGGCGATTGTCACTTATGCTCTAAAGGCGCTTTTATAGTAAAGAAAAATGCCAACAATCGAATATGTGTGAAAAGACCGCTCACTTTGCATTTCTCAAAAAAAGAATCCACACCTTATTTCCCGTTATTACTATTTGTATAAAAACCGCTACGTTTACTGTGCTTTAACACCTTGATTCATTCTCACACATAATTCAGAAGTGCATACCCATAACGTTATAATTAGTACGTTTCTCATGGCTCATAATTTTTCCCTAGTCCGTGTCACTGCGTGCCCGTAGCATCGATGTTCTGTCAAATGCGTTTAATTATCGATGGTTTACACTAAACGGTATCTAACCGGCCAGTTGCATCGGTAAATGTGTCAATAGTGATGTCACGATAACTTGTTTGGTTCTCGTAACATGGTATTTGTACCGGTTCATCGTAGGGATGGGATTGATTGATTGAGCGTATGTATTGGAACGAATTGGTAATTGCATTTGCGAGTTTTAATTTTGAAATATAAGTAGGTTAGCCCAGCAAGGTTCTACTTGTGTGTTAAACAAGCTCCAAAATCAGTAAATAGAATTACTTTATCATCAGCATCATTCTCTTGCTCTTATCTCAATTTAATTCATTTGGGGTCGGTGCAGCATGTCTTCTTCATACATCTCTATTACTCGCCATCTCATTAGACACCTCCTTTCTTGCCGTATCATCCTTCATACTTACATACCTATGTCACAGTTGAGGTTTAATTTCAAAATTATCCCTTATTCAATCGAACAAACATTTTTGTTGATTCCAAATAAACAGATCGGGCAACAATCGACAATCCAGAAAGTCGCACGTCGAATTCGCAACCGAATCGAATCGCATCCCTATTCTGTATTGGATCGCGTGAAATCTCTAATTAAGTACGATTGTGAGTGTGTTGACCATTTAAGGCTTCTAACAGAACAGATGCACTGGCGGCCCGTTAGTGGTGTTTCTTTCATTAGAGCTTAGAGCCTAACATAGCGGTTTGTGATATAATTGGCCGCCGCGTTCCTTTCCTAAGGCTGGCTGGCTGGTTGCTAAATCACACTTATCTGGTAATGGTGTGTCTTAGGATTGATTGTATGATTGCTGGGCGTGTTATTTTATTGCTTTAAAATAGCAGCTTGGGGATGAATGTTGAACCTGATTCATTAGTGCCATAAATTCGTACAAGGTAAGTGCTGACTTGTAAATGTAGATAATATGACTTCAAATGGGGAAACTGCCTACTGAGATGAACAGGAATAGGGATGCCTTGAACAAGAAGAGAAGAGTAATACCTACCCTAAATGAATGGAGATGAGGGTAGAAGAATGTTGATGATTAACTAAATATTTGTTTTATTAACTACTAGCGGACGTCACGCGGTTTCACCAGCGTAGTTCCCGTCCCCGTGGGAGTACGGGGATAAAATATAGCCTATGTTACTCGCTGATAACGGAGTTATCCATTGCTGAAAGAAATTTTCAAATCGGTCCAGTAGTTTTAAGTTTATTCGTTACACACAAAAATACAAATCTTTCCTCTTTATAATATTAGTATAGAAAACTGAATTGAATTAGGCATAAAATCTAAGTCTTGAAAAAAACTAAGAGTGACTTACGAGTGCAAACTGTTAACGGAATTCGAAAGTAAATGCGCAAGTAACTAAACAATTAACACACCAACAGTGACTCATAGATTACCCAACTAAAAACATAAGCCATAATTGACATTTCTCAGTAGAAAATCTCCATTAAATTACAGAATACGTACATGGCTACTGTCCTACATTTTACATTCCGTAAATAGAGAACTCGATTTTTTTTCTCGATATCGGTATCGATATACAATAAATCATCGAGAACCGGTCGGGAAAGCCTGGGAAATATCGCGGGAAATTGGGGAAACTATCAAGTAATGATTTTGTCACTATGATGATTGATGATCGGTCGTTATGGAGTGAAATCATCACGGACGATCGTGTTGCGAATCTTGATTAGATTGCTTAATTACTTTTTGTTTCTATTTCTTGACGTTTTTAGAACAGCTTTGTGAAGGATAGTAATGGATTGGCAACATTATGCTTTGATTATGTCTCTGGTTATTTAAGTGTGCAAATTTTATGTTAAGTGTTTTGTTGAAGCTCCAAGCCACATTGTCATTAAAATTGTCTTTTAAGAAGAATTCTCAGGAAATAATAATTTAAATAAATCAACTTTTCGTCGTATCGTAAATGCAACGCTTGGTTGTGTGTTAAAATTATAATCTTAATTTAATTATGCGGGCATTTTCTTTAAACAATCCGGAAGTGTTCAAAACAACAAGCGGTCGGTTTAATTTTTACATGGTCAGTTATCCACAGACCGCAAAGTTAAACGCATAAAACATACACTTCCTTGTGGTTTTTTTTTTCATAAACAGTTTAAACGATAAATTGATTTTAATGACCCCATATGAACCTTTTTTATTAAATACTTAGGGAGTTAAAATATTCATCCTTTGGTACAGAAAAGCAAAACAGAGTGTGAACCATCTACGACCCAAAATGCGTTCCAATTTCAAACAAATACAACACCAGTCTATCACCAAATAGATTTCTTCACGCATCAATGACCAACGCTTTTTTTTTTCGTGGCCGTTGAATTCGTGGCTTGCTTGCTCTCCATTCAAAATTCGAACAGCTGTCGCCGCCATGTTTTGTACCCGCTGATGCTTCTGGAAGTGACCAAAGAGATTCTTTTGTTTTGTCATTCTGTAATTAAACATTGTCGGAAGCGGTTGCGAAATCTTGGGGGAAAACAATCGCCTTTGTTTTGATTGATTCGATGGAGACCAAGAAGAGGTCATCTGTTTGTTACACTTTTATATCTAGACTAGTTTGCTTGGGTGCGCGAGCTGCGCGCAGCTCGCGTGTTTGGTGTTTTTGAGAAGTATTACTTACCCTTATAAAATTTTGAGAATCAATGGGCACCCCAAAATGAATTGAAAAATCCGTTAGAATTACCCCTAAAACAGTATGAAAACCCCTACGGACCCCTAATAAAACCTTATTTAAAAAACTCTTCCTCCCTTTTCCCATAAAAATCATTACCCTAAAGTTTGCTGAGTTACGCTTCACCCACTCAATCATCGTTACGCTACGGAGGTCGCCACCTCCCGCCTTCGCTCCACTCAGGACCTAGCTACCACCGGACAGGTTTCGACACCTACTATAATATTTGTTCAAACACCTGATGGCTAGCTCTAACCGTTATGAAGTTACAGCCCTTTCAATTTTAGGGGAGGTTGGGGAGGGGAGCTTCACCCACTCAACCTTCGTTACGCTACGGAGGTCGCCGGCTCGCTTCGCTCGCCACCTCCCCCCTTCGCTCCACTCGGTCTCGCAGCTTCGCTCCACTCAGGACCTATCTACCACCGGAAAGGGGAGGTTGGGGAAGGGAGGGTATAAAAATTGTAACGCTCCACAATAATAAAGTACAGTCAAAATCAAAATGCCGCTACGTGTCCTAGTTTCCGAGATACGATGGGGGGAGGGGTGAAGGCGGGGAGAGGGGGGAGTTTTGAAAAATGATTTTGACCAACTCTTTGCCCCTTCTTACGAATCTGAAAAAAAAAATGTTCCAAGTCTCTTAACTTCCGAGATCTGCCTAAAGGGGGGGAGAAGGGGGGAAAGGGGAGCACCTTTAAAACCGGTTTTTACTTTTCCTAGCCTCCTCTATACGAATCCGTAAAAAACACAAATACGGGTCTCTTAACTTCCGAGATCCGCCTAAAGGGGGGGAGAAGGGGGGAAAGGGGGACAACTTTGAAAACTGGTTTTTACTTTTCCGAGCCTCCTCTATACAAATCTGAAAAAAAAAATGTTCCAAGTCTCTTAGTTTCCGAGATACGATAGGGAGGGGGGAGAAGGGGGGCGAAAAGGGGAGGTTTGGCACTTTTCCCATAGGTTTGAGAGTTAGTTGTTTACGAATCTGTCAAAATATACCCACCTCCCCATCCACCATCAGGGAGAACAATTCTGTCAGTGAGTGAGTGGTAATTTAGCTTTATATAGTATAACTAGTTTGCTTGGGTGCGCGAGCTGCGCGCAGCTCGCGTGTTTGGTGTTTTTGAGAAGTATTACTTACCCTTATAAAATTTTGACAATCTATAAGCATCCTTAAATGAATTGGAAAATCCGTTAGAATTACCCCTAAAACAGAATGAAAACCCCTACGAACCCCTAATTAAATCTAAAACCTTTTAACCTAAAGTTTGCCTGTCGTCGCCCCTGAGTTACGCTTCACCTACTCAACCATCGTTACGCTACGGAGGTCGCCGGCTCGCTTCGCTCACCACCTCCCCCCTTCGCTCCACTCAGGACCTACCTCCCCGGGGCTGCGGGACTATTCGAAAGAGATACCGTGGCCCCGGAACACAAAGGGCGAGGAAGGAACATGGATGGGTTTTAGTCAGTAAAAGTCTGACACTCCCTCCTGCTCCGCCCAGAGCGGGAGAAGTCATTTGATGATTTCCCATCCTAAAAAAAAAAAAAAGGACCTACCTCCCACCGAACAGGTTTCGACGCCTACTATAATATTTGTTCAAACACCTAATAGCTATCTCTAACCGTTATGAAGTTACAGCCCTTTCAATTTTAGGGGAGATTGGGGAAGGGAGCTTCACCCACTCAACCTTCGTTACGCTACGGAGGTCGCCGGCTCGCTTCGCTCGCCACCTCCCCCCTTCGCTCTACTCGGTCTCGCAGGCTCGCTCCATTCAGGACCTACCTACCACCGGAAAGCGGAGGGGAGCAAAGGGGAGGTTGGGGAGGGGAGGAAATACAAATTTCAACGCCCCTTAATAATAAAGTATAGTAAAAATCAAAATTCCGCTGCGTGTCCTAGTTTCCGAGATACGATGGGGGGAGGGGTGAAGGGGGGAGAGTGGGGAGTTTTGAAAAATGATTTCGACTAACAATCGGCCCCTTTATACAAATCTGAAAAAAAAAATGTTCCAAGTCTCTTAACTTCCGAGATCCGCCTAAAGGGGGGGAGAAGGGGAGAAAGGGGGACAACTTTGAAAACTGGTTTTTACTTTTCCGAGCCTCCTCTATACGATCCCGTAAAAAACAAAAAATACGGGTTCCTTAGTTTCCGAGATACGATAGGGAGGGGGAGGAAGGGGAGCAAAAAGGGGAGGTTTGGCACTTTTCCCATACTCGCGGGAGTTACTTGTTTACGAATCTGTCAAAAAATACCCACCTCCCCATCCACCATCTGGGAGAACAATTATGTCAATGAGTCAGTGAGTCAGTGGTAATTCAGCTTTATATAATATAACTAGTTTGCTTGGGTGCGCGAGCTGCGCGCAGCTCGCGTGTTTGGTGTTTTTGAGAAGTATTACTAACCCTTATAAAATTTTGATAATCTATCGGCACCCCTAAATGAATTGGAAAATCCGTTAGAATTACCCCTAAAACACTATGAAAACCCCTACGGACCCCTAATAAAACCTTATTTAAAAACTGAGACCTTTTCCCATAAAAAACATTACCCTAAAGTTTGCTGAATTACGCTTCACCCACTCAACCTTCGTTACGCTACGGAGGTCGGCGGCTCGCTTCGCTCGCCACCTCCCCCCTTCGCTCCACTCGGTCTCGCAGGTTCGCTCCACTCTGGACTTTTAGGGGAGGTTGGGGAGGGGAGGGTATAAAAATTTCAACGCCTCTCAATAATAAAGTATAGTCAAAATCAAAATGCCGCTATATGTCCTAGTTTCCGAAATACGATAGGGGGAGGGGTGAAGGGGGGGAGAGTGGGGAGTTTTGAAAAATGATTTCGACTAACAATCAGCCCCTTTATACAAATCTGAAAAAAAAATTGTTCCAAGTCTCTTAACTTCCGAGATCCGCCTAAAGGGGGGGAGAAGGGGAGAAAGGGGGACAACTTTGAAAACTGGTTTTTACTTTTCCAAACCTCCTCTATACGATCCCGTAAAAAACAAAAAATACGGGTCCCTTAGTTTCCGAGATACGATAGGGAGGGGGAGGAAGGGGAGCAAAAAGGGGAGGTTTGGCACTTTTCCCATACTCGCGGGAGTTACTTGTTTACGAATCTGTCAAAAAATACCCACCTCCCCATCCACCATCTGGGAGAACAATTATGTCAATGAGTCAGTGAGTCAGTGGTAATTCAGCTTTATATAATATAATAACTAGTTTGCTTGGGTGCGCGAGCTGCGCGCAGCTCGCGTGTTTGGTGTTTTTGAGAAGTATTACTTACCCTTATAAAATTTTGACAATCTATAAGCATCCTTAAATGAATTGGAAAATCCGTTAGAATTACCCCTAAAACAGTATGAAAACCCCTACGAACCCCTAATTAAATCTAAAACCTTTTAACCTAAAGTTTGCCTGTCGTCGCCCCTGAGTTACGCTTCACCTACTCAACCATCGTTACGCTACGGAGGTCGCCGGCTCGCTTCGCTCACCACCTCCCCCCTTCGCTCCACTCAGGACCTACCTCCCCGGGGCTACGGGACTATTCGAAAGAGATACCGTGGCCCCGGAACACAAAGGGCGAGGAAGGAACATGGATGGGTTTTAGTCAGTAAAAGTCTGACACTCCCTCCTGCTCCGCCCAGAGCGGGAGAAGTCATTTGATGATTTCCCATCCTAAAAAAAAAAAAAAAAAAGGACCTACCTCCCACCGAACAGGTTTCGACGCCTACTATAATATTTGTTCAAACACCTAATAGCTATCTCTAACCGTTATGAAGTTAAAGCCCTTTCAATTTTAGGGGAGGTTGGGGAGGGGAGCTTCACACACTCAACCTTCGTTACGCTACAGAGGTCGCCGGCTCGCTTCGCTCGCCACCTCCCCCCTTCGCTCTACTCGGTCTCGCAGGCTCGCTCCATTCAGGACCTACCTACCACCGGAAATTGGAGGGGAGCAAAGGGGAGGTTGGGGAGGGGAGGAAATACAAATTTCAACGCCCCTCAATAATAAAGTATAGTAAAAATCAAAATTCCGCTACGTGTCCTAGTTTCCGAGATACGATGGGGGGAGGGGTGAAGGGGGGAGAGTGGGGAGTTTTGAAAAATGATTTCGACTAACAACCGGCCCCTTTATACAAATCTGAAAAAAAAAATGTTCCAAGTCTCTTAACTTCCGAGATCCGCCTAAAGGGGGGGAGAAGGGGAGAAAGGGGGACAACTTTGAAAACTGGTTTTTACTTTTCCGAGCCTCCTCTATACGATCCCGTAAAAAACAAAAAATACGGGTCCCTTAGTTTCCGAGATACGATAGGGAGGGGGAGGAAGGGGAGCAAAAAGGGGAGGTTTGGCACTTTTCCCATACTCGCGGGAGTTACTTGTTTACGAATCTGTCAAAAAATACCCACCTCCCCATCCACCATCTGGGAGAACAATTATGTCAATGAGTCAGTGAGTCAGTGGTAATTCAGCTTTATATAATATAACTAGTTTGCTTGGGTGCGCGAGCTGCGCGCAGCTCGCGTGTTTTTCTGTTTTTGAGAAGTATTACTTACCCTTTTAAAATTTTAAGAATCTATTGGCACCCTTAAATGAATTGGAAAATCCGTTAGAATTACCCCTAAAACAGTATGAAAACCCTTACGAACCCCTAATAAAATCTAAAACCTTATTTAAAAACTCAGACCTTTTACCATAAAAAACATTACCCTAAAGTTTGCTGAGTTACGCTTCACCCACTCAATCATCGTTACGCTACGGAGGTCGCCGGCTCGCTTCGCTCGCCACCTCCCGCGTTCGCTCCACTCAGGACCTACCTACCACCGGACAGGTTTCGACACCTACTATAATATTTGTTCAAACACCTGATGGCTATCTCTAACCGTTATGAAGGTACAGCCCTTTCAATTTTAGGGGAGGTTGGGGAGGGGAGCTTCACCCACTCAACCTCCGTTACGCTACGGAGGTCGCCGGCTCGCTTCGCTCGCCACCTCCCCCCTTCGCTCTACTCAGGACCTACCTACCACCGGAAAGGGGAGGTTGGGGAGGGGAGGGTAGGGTGTACAAATTTCAACGCCTCTCAATAATAAAGTATAGTAAAAATCAAAATGCCGCTACGTGTCCTAGTTCCGAGATACGATGGGGGGAGGGGTGACGGGGGGGAGAGTGGGGAGTTTTGAAAAATGATTTCGACTAATGCATTGCCCCTGTATACGAATCTGAAAAAAAAATGTTCCAAGTCTCTTAACTTCCGAGATCCGCCTAAAGGGGGGAAGAAGGGGGACAAGGGGGCCAACTTTGAAAACTGTTTTTTTCTTTTCCGATCCTCCTCTATACGAACCCGTAAAAAAAAAACACAGGTCTCTTAGTTTCCGAGATACGGTAGGGAGGGGTGGGAAGGGGGGCACAAAGGGGAGGTTTGGCACTTATCCCTTACTCGTGAGAGTTTTTGTTTACGAATCTGTCAAAATATACCCCCCTTCCCCTTCACCATATGGGAGAACAATTATGTCAGTGGGTGAGTGGTAATAAACCGGAAATGGCACGGCCGCCATCTTGAATTTCTGAAATGTCACAATTTTCCTCAAGTAACCAGGATACAAGTTACCTGTAAGTAAAACACGGTGGCTGTCCGTTGACTTTGGTAGAACAAAAGAATTGGCCAAAGTCGGGTCTGACCCGAAAATTCAAGCCCGAATGGCTCTCGGCGTTGCCCGCTGAAAGTGATAAAAATGGTCAAATGTCATTTGCAGTACCCCATTCTTGGTGGTAATGCAAAATTTCCATTTAAAATGTCGTTATTTCTACTTTTTACGTTTTCGGGGAAAATCTGGAAAAGTACCCCAAAAATGGGGATTTTGTTTGCACCAGGCAACACTCCTTGACGAAATACACAACCGGTTTATACAACACAATCCAGTCGGGGGATGCCAGCTGTTCCATTTATCGTGTGGAAAATTGGGATTTTTCGTTATTTTTACAAGATGGCCGCCACACAGTCCGCCATCTTGTTTTTCTAAAATGTCATAATTTTCCTGAAATCTCAAGGATACAGGCCACTGACTGGTGTACTTGGTGTTGCCAAATTTTGAGTTTGGTAGAACAAAAGAACTCGCCAAAGTCGGGTCTGACCCTAAAATTCAAGCCCCACTGGCTTTCGGGGTTGCCAGCTGAAAGTGATGAAAATAGTCAAATGTCATTTGAGGGACTCCAATGTTGCCGGCTAGTCAAAGTCTCAATTCAAAATGTCGTTATTTCTACTTTTCATGTTTTTGGGGAAAATCTGGGAAAACTCCCTAAAAATGGGGAAAATTTTTGCACCAGGAAACACTGCTCAACAAAATACACAACCGATTCATACAACACAATCTAGTCGGGGGTTGCCAGCTGTCCCATTTATCGTGTCGAAAATTAGTAATTTTCGTCATTTTTACAAGATGGCCGCCAAACTGTCCGCCATCTTGTTTTTCTAAAATGTCATAATTTTCCTGAAATCTCAAGGATACAGACCACCGACTGGTGTACTTGGTGTTGCCAACTTTTGAGTTTGGTAGAACAAAAGAACTCGCCAAAGTCGGGTCTGACCCGAAAATTCAAGCCCCAATGGCTCTCGGGGTTGCCAGCTAAAAGTGATGAAAATGGTCAAATGTCATTTGGGGGACCACAATGTTGCCAGCTAGTCAAAGTCTCTATTCAAAATGTCGTTATTTCTACTTTTCATGTTTTTGGGGAAAATCTGGGAAAACTCCCTAAAAATGGGGATTTTTTTTGCATCAGGCAACACTCCTCGACTAAATACACAACCAGTTCATACAACACAATCCAGTCGGGGGTTGCCAGCTGTCCCATTTATCGTGTCGAAAATTGGGATTTTTCGTCAATTTTACAAGATGGCCGCCACAATGTCCGCCATCTTGTTTTTCTGAAAAGTCATAATTTTCCTGAAATAATAAGGATATAGGCTACCGACTGGTGTACTTGGTGTTGCCAACTTTTGAGTTTGGTAGAACAAATGAATTCGCCAAAGTCAAAAAGTCCCAAAAATTAAAATATTCAATATTTTTTGGGGTTGCCAACTAAAACGCACCAAAATGGTCAAATGTCATTTGGGGGACCCCAATGCTGCCAGCTAGTCAAAATCTTCATTTGAATTGTCGTTATTTCTACTTTTCATGTTTTTGGGGAAAATCTGGGAAAGTACCCTAATAATGGGGAAATTTATTTCACCAGGCAACACTCGTTGTTGTAACACACAACCGTTCGGTACAACTCGAACCCGTCAGATGTTGCCAACTATACGAAAAATGGATTTGAAAAAAGTCGAAAATTCCAACTGTTTACAAAATGGCCGCCACAGCGTCCGCCATGTTGTTTTTTTTAAAAGTCACAATTTTTCTGAAATCTCAAGGATATAGGCCCCCGACTGGTATACTTAGTGTTGCAAACGTTTGAAATCGGTTGAACAAAACAATTCGCCAGAGTCGAGTGGAAAAAGTCACAATTTTCAAAACGTCCCAGCGCAGCCGCCATCTTGTTTTTTTTTTTTTTTTTACTTTTTTTTGAAATCATTCCAGATCTTATACAGGACCTATGAGTCGAAACCCCTCCAAGTCTTTTCCCCACCGAAACCGGAAATGGACTCGGCCGCCATCTTGGATTTGAATCTCCTCTATAATTTTCCTCTACTCACTTTATGGTTTTATACATTATTGCAAAACATACCCTTAACCCATCTCTCACCCATTCCGAGAAACGGCATGTCAATCAGTGAGTGAGTGGTCTTGTAGTTTTATATAATATAAACTAGTTTGCTTGGGTGCGCGAGCTGCACGCAGCTCGCGTGTTTGGAGTTTTTGAGAAGTATTACTAACCCTTATAAAATTTTGAGAATCTATAGGCACCCCTAAATGAATTGGAAAATCCGTTAGAATTACCCCTAAAACAGTATGAAAACCCCTACGGACCCCTAATAAAACCTTATTTAAAAACTCAGACCTTTTCCCATACAAAACATTACCCTAAAGTTTGCTGAGTTACGCTTCACCCACTCAATCATCGTTACGCTACGGAGGTTGCCGGCTCGCTTCGCTCGCCACCTCCCCCTTAGCTCCACTCAGGACCTACCTACCACCGGACAGGTTTCGACACCTACTATAATATTTGTTCAAACACCTGATGGCTATCTCTAACCGTTATGAAGTTACAGCCCTTTCAATTATAGGGGAGGTTGGGAAAGGGAGCTTCACCCACTCAACCTTCGTTACGCTATGGAGGTCGTCGGCTTGCTTCGCTCGCCACCTCCCCCTTCACTCCACTCGGTCTCGCAGGTTCGCTCCACTCAGGACCTACCTACCACCGGAAAGGGGAAGTTGGGGAGGGGAGGGTATACAAATTTCAACGCCCCTCAATAATAGAGCATAGTAAAAATCAAAATGCCGCTACGTGTCCTAGTTTCCGAGATACGATGGGGGGAGGGGTGAAGGGGGGAGAGTGGAGAGTTTTGAAAAATGATTTTGACTAACAATCAGCCCCTTTATACAAATCTGAAAAAAAAACGTTACAAGTCTCTCAACTTCCGAGATCCGCCTAAAGGGGGTGAGAAGGGGGGCAAAAGGGGCATTTTTGAAAACTGTTTTTTACTTTTCCGAGCTTCCTCTATACGAAGCCGTAAAAAAATTAAACACGGGTCACTTATTTTCCGAGATACGATAGGGAGGGGTGAGAAGAGGGGCAAAAAGGGGTGGTTTGGCACTTTTCCATTACTCGTGAGAGTTAGTTGTTTACGAATCTGTAAAAATATACCCCACTCGCCCTCCACCATCTGGGAAAAC
Source organism: Xestia rhomboidea (assembly GCA_963853795.1). Lineage (NCBI taxonomy): Eukaryota > Metazoa > Arthropoda > Insecta > Lepidoptera > Noctuidae > Xestia > Xestia rhomboidea. The sequence goes on from OY970778.1 coordinate 11,581,471, forward strand.
AATTATGTCAGTGAGTGAGTGGTAATAAACCGGAAATGGCACGGTCGCCATCTTGAATTTTTGAAATGTCACAATTTTCCTAAAGTAACCAGGATACAAGGTACCTGTCAGTAAAAAAACGGTGGCTGTTCGTTGACTTTGGTAAAACAAAAGAACTCGCCAAAGTCGGGTCTGACCCGAAAATTCAAGCCCTAATGGCGCTCGGGGTTGCCAGCTGAAAGTGATGAAAATGGTGAAATGTCATTTGGGGGATCCCAAAGTTGCCGGCTTATCAAAGTTTCTATATAAAATGGCGTTATTTCTACTTTTCAGGTTTTTGGGGAAAATCTGCGAAAATACCCTAAAAATTGGGAGAATTTTTGCACCAGGCTATACTCCTCAACAAAACACATAACCCGTTCATACAACACAATCCAGTCGGGGGATGCCAGTCGTGCCATTTATCGCGTCAAAAATTGGGAATTTTCGTCATTTTTACAAGATGGCCGCCATACTGTCCGCCATCTTGTTTTTCTGATATGTCATAATTTTCCTGAAATCTCAAGGATACAGACCGCCGACTGGTGTACTTGTTGTTGCCAACTTTTGAGTTTGGTAGAACAAAAGAACTCGCCAAAGTCGGGTCTAACCCGAAATTTCTAGCCAAAATGGTTCTCGGGGTTGCCAGCTGAAAGTGATAAAAATGGTCAAATGTCATTCGGGGGACCCCAATGTTGCCGGCTAGTCAAAGTCTCCATTCAAAATGTAGTTATTTCTACTTTTAATGTTTTTGGGGAAAATCTGGGAAAACTCCCTAAAAATGGGGAAATTTTTTGCACCAGGCAACACAACTCGACTAAATACACAACCGGTTCACACAACACAATCTAGTCGGGGGTTGCCAGCTGTCCCATTTATCGTGTCGAAAATTGGGATTTTTCGTCATTTTTACAAGATGGCCGCAACACCGTCCGCCATCTTGTTTTTCTGAAATGTCATAATTTTCCTGAAATCTCAAGGATACAGGCCACCGACTGGTGTACTTGGTGTTGCCAACTTTTGTGTTTGGTAGAACAAAAGAACTCGCCAAAGTCGGGTCTAACCCGAAATTTCAAGCCAAAATGGTTCTCGGGGTTGCCAGCTGAAAGTGATAAAAATGGTCAAATGTCATTCGGGGGACCCCAATGTTGCCGGCTAGTCAAAGTCTCCATTCAAAATGTAGTTATTTCTACTTTTCATGTTTTTGGGGAAAATCTGGGAGAACTCCCTAAAAATGGGGAAAATTTTTGCACCAGGCAACACAACTCGACTAAATACACAACCGGTTCATACAACACAATCCAGTCGGGGGTTGCCAGCTGTCCCATTTATCGTGTCGAAAATTGGGATTTTTCGTCATTTTTACAAGATGGCCGCAACACTGTCCGCCATCTTGTTTTTCTGAAATGTCATAATTTTCCTGAAATCTCAAGGATACAGGCCACCGACTGGTGTACTTGGTGTTGCCAACTTTTGTGTTTGGTAGAACAAAAGAACTCGCCAAAGTCGGGTCTGACCCGAAAATTCAAGCCCCAATAGCTCTCGGGGTTGCCAGCTAAAAGTGATGAAAATGGTCAAATGTCATTTGGGGGACCACAATGTTGCCAGCTAGTCAAAGTCTCCATTCAAAATGTCGTTATTTCTACTTTTCATGTTTTTGGGGAAAATCTGGGAAAATTCCCTAAAAATGGGGAAAAATTTTGCACCAGGCAACACTCCTCGACTAAATACACAACCGGTTCATACAACACAATCCAGTCGGGGGTTGCCAGCTGTCCCATTTATCGTGTCGAAAATTGGGATTTTTCGTCATTTTTACAAGATGGCCGCCACACTGTCCGCCATCTTGTTTTTCTGAAAAGTCATAATTTTCCTGAAATCTCAAGAATACAGGCTACCGACCGGTGTACTTGGTGTTGCCAACTTTTGAGTTTGCTAGAACAAATGAATTCGCCAAAGTCAAAAAGTCCCAAAAATTAAAATATTCAATATTTTTTGGGGTTGCCAACTAAAACGCACCAAAATGGTCAAATGTCATTTGGGGGACCCCAATGCTGCCAGCTAGTCAAAGTCTTTATTTAAAATGTCGTTATTTCTACTTTTCATGTTTTTGGGGAAAATCTGGGAAAGTACCCTATAAATGGGGAAATTTATTTCACCAGGCAACACTCGTCAATAAAACACACAACCGCTCGATACATTTCGAACCCGTCGGATGTTGCCAACTACACGGAAAATGGATTTGAAAAAAGTCGAAATTTCCAACTGTTTACAAAATGGTCGCCACAGCGTCCGCCATGTTGTTTTTTTTAAAAGTCACAATTTTTCTGAAATCTCAAGGATATAGGGCCTCGATTGGTGTACTTGGTGTTGCCAATGTTTGAAATCGGTTGAACAAAACAATTCACCAAAGTCGAGTGAAAAAAGTAGCAATTTTCAAAACATCCTAGCGCAGCCGCCATCTTGTTTTTTTTTTTTTTTTTACTTTTTTTTTAAATCATTCCAGATCTTATACAGGACCTATGAGTCGAAATCTCTCCAAGTCTTTTCCCCACCGAAACCGGAAATAGACACGGCCGCCATCTTGGATTTGAATCTCCTCTATAATTTTCCTCTACTCAGTCTATGGTTTTATACATTATTGCAAAACATACCCCTAACCCATCTCTCACCCATTCCGAGAAACGACATGTCAATCAGTGAGTGAGTCAGTGGCTTTGTAGTTTTATATAATATAAACTAGTTTGCTTGGGTGCGCGAGCTGCGCGCAGCTCGCGTGTTTGGTGTTTTTGAGAAGTATTACTTACCCTTTTAAAATTTTGAGAATCTATAGGCACCCTTAAATGAATTGGAAAATCCGTTAGAATTACCCCTAAAACAGTATGAAAACCCTTACGAACCCCTAATAAAATCTAAAACCTTATTTAAAAACTCAGACCTTTTCCCATAAAAAACATTACCCTAAAGTTTGCTTGTCGTACCTACCGCCTTGACCTACCTACCACCCGACAGGTTTCGACGCCTACTATAATATTTGTTCAAACACCTGAAGTCTATCTCTAACCGTTATGAAGTTACAGCCCTTTCAATTTTAGGGGAGATTGGGGAGGGGAGCTTCACCCAATCAACCTTCGTTACGCTACGGAGGTCGCCGGCTCGCTTCGCTCGCCACCTCCCCCCTTCGCTCCACTCGGCCTCAAAGGTTCGCTCCACTTAGAACCTACCTACCCCCGGAAAGCTACTATCTTTCAACTTTAGGGGAGGTTGGGGAGGGGAGGGTATAAAAATTTCAATGCCCTACAAAAATTAAGTATAGTAAAAATCAAAATGCCGCTAAGTGTCCTAGTTTCCGAGATACGATGGGGGGAGGGGTCAAGGGAGGGAGAGGGGGGAGTTTAGAAAAATGATTTTGACCAACAATTAACACCTTTATACGAATCTGAAAAAAAAATGTTCCAAGTCTCTTAAGTTCCGAGATCCGCCTAAAGGGGCAGAGAAGGGGGGAAAGGGGGACAACTTGAAAAACTGGTTTTTACTTTTCCAAGCCTCCTCTATACGAATCTGAAAAAAAACTGTACCAAGTCTCTTGGTTTCCGAGATACGATAGGGAGGGTTGAGAAGGGGGGTGAAAAGGGGAGGTTTGGCACTTTTCCCATAGGTTTGAGAGTTAGTTGTTTACGAATCTGTAAAAATATACCCCACTCGCCCTCCACCATCTGGGAGAACAATTATGTCAGTGAGTGAGTGGTAATAAACCGGAAATGACACGGTCGCCATCTTGAATTTTTGAAATGTCACAATTTTCCTAAAGTAACCAGGATACAAGGTACCTGTCAGTAAAAAAACGGTGGCAGTTCGTTGAGTTTGGTAAAACAAAAGAACTCGCCAAAGTCGGGTCTGACCCGAAAATTCAAGCCCTAATGGCTCTCGGGGTTACCAGCTGAAAGTGATGAAAATGATCAAATGTCATTTGGGGGATCCCAATGTTGCCGGCTAGTTAAAGTCTCTATTCAAAATGTCGTTATTTCTACTTTTCATGTTTTCGGGGAAAATCTGGGAAAACTCCCTCAAAATGGGGAAAATTTTTGCACCAGGCAACACTCCTCGACTAAATACACCACCGGTTGATACAACACAATCCAGTCGGGGGTTGCCAGCTGTCCCATTTATCGTGTCGAAAATTGGGATTTTTCGTCATTTTCACAAGATGAACGCCACACTGTCCGCCATCTTGTTTTTCTGAAATGTCATAATTTTCCTGAAATCTCAAGGATACAGGCCACCGACTGGTTTACTTGATGTTGCCAACTTTTGAGTTTGGTAGAACAAAAGAACTCGCCAAAGTCGGGTCTGACCCGAAAATTCAAGCCCCAATGGCTCTCGGGGTTGCCAGCTAAAAGTGATGAAAATGGTCAAATGTCATTTGGGGGACCACAATGTTGCTACTTAGTCAAAGTCTCCATTCAAAATGTCGTTATTTCTACTTTTCATGTTTTTGGGGAAAATCTGGGAAAACTCCCTCAAAATGGGGAAAATTTTTGCACCAGGCAACACTCCTCGACTAAATACACAACCGGTTCATACAACATAATCCAGTCGGGGGTTGCCAGCTGTCCCATTTATCGTGTCGAAAATTGGGATTTTTCGTCATTTTTACAAGATGACCGCCACACTGTCCGCCATCTTGTTTTTCTGAAAAGTCATAATTTTCCTGAAATCTCAAGGATATAGGCTACCGATCGTTGTACTTGGTGTTGCCAACTTTTGAGTTTGGTAGAACAAATGAATTCGCCAAAGTCAAAAAGTCCCAAAAATTAAAATATTCAATATTTTTTGGTGTTGCCAACTAAAACGCACCAAAATGGTCAAATGTCATTTGGGGGACCCTAATGCTGCCAGCTAGTCAAAGTCTTTATTTAAAATGTCGTTATTTCTACTTTTCATGTTTTTGGGGAAAATCTGGGAAAGTACCCTAAAAATGGGGAAATTTATTTCACCAGGCAACACTCTTCAATAAAACACACAACCGCTCGGTACATTTGGAACCCGTCGGATGTTGCCAACTACACGAAAAATGGATTTGAAAAAAGTCGAAAATTCCAACTGTTTACAAAATGGCCGCCACAGCGTCCGCCATCTTGTGTTTTCAAAAAGTCACAATTTTTCTGAAATCTCAAGGATATAGGCCCCCGACTGGTATACTTAGTGTTGCAAACGTTTGAAATCGGTTGAACAAAACAATTCGCCAGAGTCGAGTGGAAAAAGTCACAATTTTCAAAACGTCCCAGCGCAGCCGCCATCTTGTTTTTTTTTTTTTTTTTACTTTTTTTTGAAATCATTCCAGATCTTATACAGGACCTATGAGTCGAAACCCCTCCAAGTCTTTTCCCCACCGAAACCGGAAATGGACTCGGCCGCCATCTTGGATTTGAATCTCCTCTATAATTTTCCTCTACTCACTTTATGGTTTTATACATTATTGCAAAACATACCCTTAACCCATCTCTCACCCATTCCGAGAAACGGCATGTCAATCAGTGAGTGAGTGGTCTTGTAGTTTTATATAATATAAACTAGTTTGCTTGGGTGCGCGAGCTGCGCGCAGCTCGCGGGTTTCGTGTTTTTGAGAAGTATTCCCTATCCTTATAAAATTTTGAGAATCCATAGGAATCCTTAAATGAATTGGAAAATCCGTTAGTATTACCCCTAAATCAGTAAGAGAACCCATAAGAACCCCTAAAACATTTGAGAAGTATAAAAAAACATTACCCTAAGGTTTGCTTGTCGTCGTGCCTGAGTTACGCTTCACCCACTCAACCTTCGTTACGCTACGGAGGTCGGCGGCTCGCTTCGCTCGCCACCTCCCCCCTTCGCTCCACTTGGTCTCGCAGGTTCGCTCCGCTCAGGACCTACCTACCACCGGACAGGTTTCGACGCCTACTATAATATTTGTTCAAACATCTGATGGCAATCTCTAACCGTTATGAAGTTACAGCCCTTTCAATTTTAGAGGAGGTTGGGGAGGGGAGCTTCACCCACTCAACCTTCGTTACGCTACGGAGGTCGCCGGCTCGCTTCGCTCGCCACCTCCCCCCTTCGCTCCTCTCGGTCTCGCAGGTATGCTCCACTCAGGACCTACCTACCACCGGAAAGCGGAGGGGAAAAAAGGGGAGGTTGGGGAGGGGAGGGTATACAAATTTCAACGCCCCTCAATAATAAAGTATAGTAAAATCAAAATGCCGCTACGTGCCCTAGTTTCCGAGATACGATGGGGGGAGGGGGGAAAGGGGGGAGAGTGGGGAGTTTTGAAAAATGATTTCGACTAACTCGGGGCCTCTTGGTACGAATCTGAAAAAAAAAACGTTCCAAGTCTCTTAACTTCCGAGATCCGCCTAAAGGGGGGGAGAAGGGGGGAAAGGGGGACAACTTTGAAAACTGGTTTTTACTTTTCCGAGCCTCCTCTATACGAATCTGAAAAAAAAATGTTCCAAGTCTCTTAACTTCCGAGAGCCGCCTAAAGGGGGGGAGAAGGGGAAAAAGGGGGACAACTTTGAAAACTGGCTTTTACTTTTCCGAGCCTCCTCTATACGAATCCGTAAAAAAAAAAAAATACGGGTCCCTTGGTTTCCGAGATACGATAGGGAGGGGGAGGAAGGGGAGCAAAAAGGGGAGGTTTGGCACTTTTCCCATACTCGCAGGAGTTACTTGTTTACGAATCTGTCAAAAAATACCCACCTCCCCATCCACCATCTGGGAGAACAATTATGTCAATGAGTCAGTGAGTGAGTCAGTGGTAATTCAGCTTTATATAATATAACTAGTTTGCTTGGGTGCGCGAGCTGCGCGCAGCTCGCGTGTTTGGTGTTTTTGAGAAGTATTACTTACCCTTATAAAATTTTGAGAATCTTTAGGCACCCCTAAATGAATTGGAAAATCCGTTAAAATTACCCCTAAAACAGTATGAAAACCCCTACGGACCCCTAATAAAACCTTATTTAAAAACTGAGACCTTTTCCCATAAAAAACATTACCCAAAAGTTTGCTGAGTTACGCTTCACCCACTCAACCATCGTTACGCTACGGAGGTCGCCGGCTCGCTTCGCTCGCCACCTCCCCCCTTCGCTCCACTCAACACCTACCTACCACCGGACAGGTTTCGACACCTACTTTAATATTTGTTTGGGTGCGCGAGCTGCGCGCAGCTTGCGTGTTTGGTGTTTTTGAGAAGTATTCCCTATCCTTATAAAATTTTGAGAATCCATTGGCATCCTTAAATGAATTGAAAATCCGTTTAGAATTACCCCTAAATCAGTATGAGAACCCTTAAGAACCCCTAAAACATTTGAGAAGTATAAAAAAACATTACCCTAAGGTGTGCTTGTTGTCGTCCCTGAGTTACGCTTCACCCACTCAACCTTCGTTACGCTACGGAGGTTGGCGGCTCGCTTCGCTCGCCACCTCCCCCCTTCGCTCCACTCGGTCTCGCAGGCTCGCTCCACTCAGGACCTACCTACCACCGGAAAGGTTTCGACGCCTACTATAATATTTGTTCAAACACCCGATGACTATCTCTCACCGTTATGAAGTTACAGCCCTTTAAATTTTAGGGGAGGTTGGGGAGGGGAGCTTCACCCACTCAACCTTCGTTACGCTACGGAGGTCAGGACTTACCTACCCCCGGAAAGCTACTACCTTTCAATTTTAGGGGAGGTTGGGGAGGGAAGGGTATAAAAATTTCAATGCCCCTCAATAATAAAGAAAGGTCAAAATTAAAATGCCGCTACGTCTCCTAGTTTCCGAGATACGATGGGGGGAGTGGTGAAGGAGGGGAGAGTGGGGAGTTTTGAAAAATGATTTCGACTAATGCATTGCCCCTTCTTACGAATCTGAAAAAAAAAATGTTCCAAGTCTCTTAACTTCCGAGATCCGCGTAAAGGGGGGGAGAAGGGGGGAAAGGGGCCAACTCTGAAAAGTGGTTTTTACTTTTCCGAGCCTCTTCTATACGAATCTGAAAAAAAAAATGTTCCAAGTCTCTTGGTTTCCGAGATACGATAGGGAGGGGTGAGAAGGGGGGCGATCAATTTTAGGGGAGGTTGGGGAGGGGAGCTTCACCCACTCAACCTTCGTTACGCTACGGAGGTCGCCGGCTCGCTTCGCTCGCCACCTCCCCCCTTCGCTTAACTCGGTCTCGCAGGTTCGCTCCACTCAAGACCTATCTACTACCGGAAAGGGGAGGTTGGGGAGGGGAGGGTACAAAAATTTCAACGCTCTTCAATAATAATGTATAGTCAAAATCAAAATGCCGCTACGTGTCCTAGTTTCCGAGATACGATGGGGGGAGGGGTGAAGGGGGGGAGAAGGGGGAGTTTTGAAAAATGATTTTGACCAACCCTTTGCCCCTTCTTACGAATCTGAAAAAAAAAATGTTCCAAGTCTCTTAACTTCCGAGATCCGCCTAAAGGGGGGGAGAAGGGGAGAAAGGGGGACAACTCTGAAAAGTGGTTTTTACTTTTCCCAGCCTCCTCTACACGAATCTGAAAAAAAAAATGTTCCAAGTCTCTTGGTTTCCGAGATACGATAGGGAGGGGTGAGAAGGGGGGCGAAAAGGGGAGGTTTGGGATTTTTCCCATAGGTTTCAGAGTTAGTTGTTTACGAATCTGTCAAAATATACCCACCTCCCCATCCACCATCTGGGAGAACAATTCTGTCAATCAGTGAGTGAGTCAGTGGTAATTCAGCTTTATATAGTATAACTAGTTTGCTTGGGTGCGCGAGCTGCGTGCAGCTCGCGTGTTTGGATTTTTTGAGAAGTATTACTTACCCTTATAAAATTTTGAGAATCTATAGGCACCCCTAAATGAATTGGAAAATCCGTTAGAATTACCCCTAAAACAGTATGAAAACCCCTACGGACCCCTAATAAAACCTTATTTAAAAACTCGGACCTTTTCCCATAAAAAACATTACCCTAAAGTTTGCTGAGTTACGCTTCACCTACTCAACCATCGTTACGCTACGGTGGTCGCCGGCTCGCTTCGCTCGCCACCTGCCCCCTTCGCTCCACTCAGGACCTACCTACCACCGGACAGGTTTCGACACCTACTATAATATTTGTTCAAACACCTGAAAGCTATCTCTAACCGTTATTAAGTTACAGCCTTTTTCAATTTTAGGGGAGGTTGGGGAGGGGAGCTTCACCCACTCAACCTTCGTTACGCTACGGAGGTCGCCGGCTCGCTTCGCTCGCCACCTCCCCCCTTCGCTCTACTCGGTCTCGCAGGCTCGCTCCATTCAGGACCTACCTACCACCGGAAAGCGGAGGGGAGCAAAGGGGAGGTTGGGGAGGGGAGGAAATACAAATTTCAACGCCCCTCAATAATAAAGTATAGTAAAAATCAAAATTCCGCTACGTGTCCTAGTTTCCGAGATACGATGGGGGGAGGGGTGAAGGGGGGAGAGTGGGGAGTTTTGAAAAATGATTTCGACTAATGCATTGCCCCTTTATACGAATCTGAAAAAAAAAATGTTCCGAGTCTCTTAACTTTCGAGATCCGCTTAAAGGGGGGAGAAGGGGGGAAAGGGGGCCAACTCTGAAAAGTGGTTTTTACTTTTCCCAGCCTCCTCTATACGAATCTGAAAAAAAAAATGTTCCAAGTCTCTTGGTTTCCGAGATACGATAGGGAGGGGTGAGAAGGGGGGCGAAAAGGGGAGGTTTGGGATTTTTCCCATAGGTTGTAGAGTTAGTTGTTTACCAATCTGTCAAAAAATACCTACCTCCCCATCCACCATCTGGGAGAACAATTCTGTCAGTGAGTCAGTGGTAATTCAGCTTTATATAGTATAATTTAGTGCGAAGCAATGTTTTAAAGATGCAATACTTAGAGTTCAGACCAAGCAGACTTGATAGTACAATTTTTAAAAACTCAATTCCACGTTGTACAAACACTTACATATAATACCCAAAAAGCCTAGTATGTTTTTTTTTTGTGCGCATCTTAATTTGTGTTTCTAATTTAATTACTTTAATAGGCACAATTTTAACCAAACCTCGTCTCTTATCAATCTAGATTCTAGAATGACTGATAGTCGCTTTGAATGTTAACAATCGATAGAGATTAAAAATATTCAAAGCCTCTTCCAGTAGATATATCCCGAACAGGTGATAGACAAGTGCAGCGCGCAGACGCATCGATCCGACTCCCACGTGTGCTCTGTGATGTCATTGCGCCGAACGGTACCTAATGGCCGGAGATACTACGAGTACCTACCCGCATAATTTGAGAGAATCCGTTAAACTAAACACTATGATTGTTATGTAAGCTCGAGTTACTGACCTACAAGGACTTTGTGCGTAAATTATGATTTATTTTGGATGGATTTTGTAGTAAGTCACGGCACTTAGAACTTCAGGTTTTGACATTGTACGTATCTTTTGTCTACACTCGAGAGCAATGAATCCGGGTCACTTAAAGAATGTTAAAAATCTCGGAAACTAAAAATGATAGGTTAATGCAATAAATTGTATTTAATAGACAATGTAATACTCCTTAAATGAAAGTAAAAAAAATATGAGTCACCATACATTTTATTAACACAAAATTACATAAAGAAAAAAACTGCTGATCTCTCCTTAAAACAAAAATAGGAAACATGAAATTTTTGAACTTTATTACGATTTTCTTGAATTTTAATACTTCGTATTGCCTCCTCGTGCTTCCATTACTGCGTTTACGCGGTTTGGCATGCTGTACACCAAGTTCCTTATACGATTTTGGGGAATATTCTCCCATTCCTCTGTGAGAGCAATTTTGAGCTCACGAAGCGTGATTGGGGGAGGGTTTCGTTGTTTTACGCATCTGCCTAGCTCGTCCCAAGCATGCTCGATCGGGTTGATATCCGGGCTGCGCGCTGGCCACTCCATACGAGTAATGTTCATCTCTTGAAGGTAGTCATTCACAATCCTACCTGTATGAGGTCGGGCATTGTCATGCATAAATATAGCATCCTTTGATCAATTGACCATAAATGGACCAACGTGATCATTGAGGATTTCTTCCACATATCTTACGCTAGTTAAAGAGCCGTTTTCTATGATCACCAGCTCTGTGCGACTTTCAGAAGAAATTCCGGCCCACACAAGTACAGACCCACCACCGTAGGCTACTTTTTCTTCGATGCATGCTTGCTTGAATCTTTCCCCTGGTCTTCGATACACTCTGTGTCTTCCATCGTGCTTGTAGAGCATAAATTTTGATTCGTCGGAGAACATAACTTTTGACCAATCTTCAATACTCCAATTTACGTGGCTCTGGGCATATCTTAGTCTTGAAATACGATGCCCACGCTCCAGTTTAGGGCCGTTTGCAGGTCTAAGGGGTTTTAAGTTAGATTCAGCAAGCCGACGTCTTACTGTCCATGCACTTGGGTTACTTCCTCCGAGGCGTCGAAACTGATTTGTGAGTTCAGTTCCTGTGAGAAAGCGATTTCGAAGCATGGTGTTCACCAAGTATCGGTCTTCTCGTGCTGTGGTACACCTGGTTCTGCCCGTTCCTGGTCTGCGTAGGTTAGAACCAGTTTCTTCGTAACGTCGGAGAACTCTTTGTACTGTTGACAGCGACACACCGACAGTCCTGGCTGTATCGCGCTGACTCCGGCCGGTTTCCAGCATTGTAAGTATTCTGGTGCATTCTTCAGGCGTAAGCGACATAATTTCAGCTTGAATAATGAATATAGAGCACTATCAACATGGTTTATGTACCCACATAAATGACAGATTACAAACAAAAGCAAAACCAAATGCTGTAATTTCGTAGTTCCATCTTCGAAAGTGGCCCTTTTTCAAATTTGATTTTTTTATGATATAACTATACAATAACTAAGAAGTTTTAATACCTTCATTTAAGGAGTATTACATTGTCTATTAAATATAATTTATTGCATTAATCTAGCATTTTTGGTTTCCGAGATTTTTAGGATTCTTTAAGTGACCCGGATTCATTGCTCTCGAGTGTATGTAGAGATTAGAAGAATGGATTTTATCCTAAAAACTAAAGAAACTGTTTAGAAAATCCCGGGGGGAAAACAATCAAGTTCTTCAGTGTATTTGACCTACCACGCAAGCCCTATGCGGGCTGTCGGATGTAATTATGTCTTCGAATTTGGGGTTCTAGGACATGCCGGTTTCCTCGCAAGGTTTTCCTTCACCGTTTTGTGCATTTCTCGTGCACTTGTTTTACACGATTCTTAAAACATTTATGACATTAAAAATGTTTTTATCATCATACTTTTAATTTGCATAAAAGAAAAAAGATATTTCTTATGTTGACACAGTCAAGGGAGTTATTCAGTAATTATATAAATATCGCAATTTGCCTGGCAACATTACTAGGAAGGGTTTATCCACTATCTTATCCACGTAATAAACTCAACTTTAAACTAACTTATTAAATAACTTGATTGATAACACGACGTATTTTCCATTTCAGGTAAGCTGCACGTCGATTAATTAATCACACTCGTCGCTGGCTCCATTTCATTATGTAAGTTCCTGCGACCCACTTCGACGCTAGTTATTATATGTAAGTTATATACTTATGTTGGTTAAATAGCTTGAAGACTGATTAACCTTGGGTAACCACTTTAAAAACGGAGCGATCGAAGAAGAAGACCAGAAGCCAGGCTCATAGGTTCCTGCCGGGGCTGCGGGACTGTTCGCAAGAGATACCGTGGCCCCGGAACACAAAGGGCGATGAAGGAACATGGATGGGTTTTAGTCAGTAAAAGTCTGACACTCCCTCCTGCTCCGCCCAGAGTGGGAGGAGTCATTTGATGATTTCCCATCCAAAAAAAAAAAGGCTCATAGGTTGACCTGCGAGACGCCATTAAAAAAAACTGAAAGAAATTTTTTTTCGTGGGCCGTGTACTATCATGTCGGTAAAGCCGTGATCTTTCACACTTACAGCCATATTAATTTTACCTAACACATTAAAATACTAATAAGATAAAAAAACGAATTCTGCTACCATGGCCACTAATCAGCTTAGTACTCGCTAACCTCTGCTGATTTTAATTTTTCTTCATCAGAGTTGAATGTGAAATATCGCACGAAAAACAGAAAAAGTCTATGCCATATCACAAAGCCGGCAACAAAGTGCAAGTCATTTGTCATTGTATTATGTCATTACTTCACTCTTCGAATAAAAAAGAAAGATTTCCTAAGAAAGTCGAGCGCTATCCGCGCTGCCGGTGCATCGCGTGCGCGGGCGCCGCTGCCGCTCAAAACGTGTTCATTAGTGCACATTAATCATTCCTAGTACACCCGACTCTAGAATAACGTGATATTTACACTAACTCGCTCGTATGGAAAGATGATTTCCGACAGTTTAAATATCCAACAGAAAATAACTCTATAAATAAACATAGCATCACGCCTGTAATCTTCGAAGGGTAAAGCAGAGGTGAACCTTTTACTACACCAACATTTGGCCAGTTATGTTCAAGTTCCGTGTAGTAGGAGGCGAGCCTCTTGCCATAAACTGGGCACAAACCAGACTCCGTGGCCGTTACTGCGATATTCCTGACGGAAAAACCCAATAACATTTTGTATGACCTAAAAATTGAACCCTGGATCTCGCTTGGCAGTAGCGCTTGACCAACAGCACAGAAAATAACAGCAAAACAATTAAAATAACACTCATATTTATTGATGTTTGTTATAAAGGAAGTCTTCTGATTATGATTAATTACATGCCGGAATAAAAACAGATTTAATCAAAGTCTCATCATCGGTCAATTTCTCGGCTCTACAGTCTAATCTCCGGCGTCCATCTTCGGTCGACATTACGATAGCGAAAGTGACCGGCTAACAATAATATTCGCGAGGATATTGTTCACAGCGTGAGCCGACGCCATCTTGGATTCTTGGCCACTCTTTTGTACTACAAATGAAATAATTTGGCCTTTGTAAAAAAACTTACTCTTGATTCTCGACCTTAAGAGGACAGTGGGCCATGAATAAATTGTCCATAGAAAAGTAATTTAAGTAGTAAAATCATTTGCTCTACGAGCATATTCACACCGTAATTATATTATGTATCCTGTTAAAATCGAATTGAGACAATATCGATGATTTTTCCCTAATTGTATACTTTTTTCCTTGGAGACATGTAGTACATGTCTACGTTTTTCGATCGCAACATTCGAAACGGTTGCAGGGACGCAAATGATGGCGGAAAATCGAGAAAAGACGTAATTTCACCGCCAGTAGGTCAATTATGCGCAAGTGAGTAATTTATTAAGCACGAAAACCGATTTAAAATGGCAATGCATTGCCTTTTTGCGGACGTAATTAATTAAACCGTTAACTGTGATAGGTTACCATAAAATGAAAAATGATTACTTTTTCCATTAACAATATGTGGTTCTCCGTAATGTTGAAATTAGGGTCGATACAGCATTTTACGACCCAATTTTTCGGTTCTGCCATGTTTTTGCCGAACTCATTGAAATTAAAACGGAAGGGACCTCATAAACTGTATTTTATGGTTGATGATAATGAGTCAAAGAGCCAAATTCTTCTTGTTTGCTTTTTTTGCTGTTTCACTAAAGACGGGCGGGGGGGGGGGGGGGGTCATCAGGTTGTATGGTACCAACACTACGGAATTATAACCATGAGAATCATCAAAATGATAGACTAAGTTGAATTGTCCCCAAATGAGAAAAGGTTTCCATCCTACAGCCGATTTTGACTAGCAATATTAGTCAAAACAAAACAGCCACAGCTTACTCAATCACCTGCCTAGCCTTTTCCCACCTATGTTGAGCTCGGCTTCCAGTCTAACCGGCTGCAGCTGAATACTTGTATTTTACATGACGCGACTGCCAACCGACCACGACCGATCGCGACCCATCTACAGATCAACCTAGGCAACCGCGGCTTAACCCGAGTGGCTGTTATTATTTAACTTTACTGTAGACACAGGTGTTACTGGTAAAAAGTTTCTCGCCATTTTACAAAGTTGAAGGAAAGATTCAAGTCATAAAAACTTTTCATTTTTACGAGTTCATTCCAAAAACGGCTCTTTAGTACCTTCTAAGTTTTAAACAAAAAAGTTCTATGTTCCATGTAGCTTTAAGAGGCTTTAAAGCACTCATTAACAAGTTCACTCACAAAGGCGGGGCTGACCGAAATACTGTTGCTAATTCACTTTCATACTAGCGACCGAAATAGACCGAACGATAAATTGTTTCATTCAATTGAATGAACCGGTCTCATTAACTCGATAATTTGGTAAACACTTTCGATTTTGGCGTTGTACTTAATTTTGTTTAAATGGCCGATTATAATAAATAAATTATGTTTTTGATTATAGGAAAGTATTCTTTAAACGCTGTTTGTCTCCATGTTTAATTTTATATGTTTCTTCCGCACTGGACACATGACTTGGGGCAGTGAAGAATTACCTAATGATTAACCACATTTAGGATGTTTTGACCAGAAGACCATGGCCAAGCAGACGTCTTTCAGACATAATCACGATTATAACTAAACTAGCTGATGCCCGCGGCTTCGCCCGCCCGCAAATTATATAATAAAACCTTCCTCTTGAATCACTCTATCTATTAAAAAAACCCGCAGCAAAATCAGTTGCGTAGTTTTAAAGATATAAGCATACTTAGGGATAAGGGAAAGGATATAGGGACAGAGAAAGCGACTTTGTTTTATACTATGTAGTGAAGTGTGTTAGGCAATTGGGGTGCTGTTTTTTAAGCCCATTGTAAGATCTTCACACATTCATCATCATCATCATCCTTCTCTTGCTCTTATCACAATTCATTTAGGACATATTATGGAATGCAAATAAAGATATGAAAATGAACAGTTTATATTGACAAACGATATGAGCTAGAATTAGTTTTGAACATCATTTTGGAATTACAAGCTTCTCTGTCAGGTTGATTGGTAGTCTCGCTGCGACATTATTAGATCACAGTTGGAAGACGTCATCCATTTACGAGAAACCTTAAATCTTACCACATTCACTGAAAATCACAGAATAATCTTCGCGGAAACACTGACACATGCTTGATTTCGCGTACGGATTATTCAGAATTCGTTGGCAGGCTAGTAAATCTTTAGTTATTTTATAGTTAATACTGAGGTACCAGCAATTCGCCCCTGCTGTTATGATACATTTATTTCTATTTTAATATTATTAGGGAAAAGAGAATTCTACTGACCATTGTTTTGATTCTAGCTTTCTGACATAATCATAAAGAAAAGCAAAGCAAAGAAAACAGTACACAACTTCCCCTGAAGATAAGGTTATTTAAAAAGATTTGGCCAAATTGATTTCCCGGAATTCAGCATCAAACAAAGGTAAGGTTCTTTGATTAATACTCCGCTACACGATTCCTCGCACAGATTATTTAGACTTAGTTGGCGTACTACCAAAACTTTGTAAACAATAGTTCTAATCACGCCGTGTTTGGCTTCCAAGATAATCAGAGAATTAATACAGTATCGTGTTTATTGTTTGTACGCTTTGTTTGTGTTCGTATTGTATTCAGCGAGATAGTAAGCTTTGACTGGAGGAAGCCGTGCAAATTGAAGTAATTACTTGAGTTGTAGTAATTACTTCTGCAAACATTTTTATGCAAAGCAAACAAAGCTAAGAATTTTAACTTTTGACAGTTCTAACTTCAAGCAATTACTTCACTACAGAATAAAAATCGTATTTAAAATAATTACTTTTATTGAAGTAATCACTTTGACTTGTTTATAGTTACGAGTGTGTACGTAATTGATCTTTTATTAAATTAAACTGGCCTGCAAAAATAAGTATCACACTTTTAAAATTGCAATAACTTTTTAAGTACCTACACAAGATAAACTTTCGAAACAAAAAGACTCGAAAAATTGTTCAATTTTGTCTATAGTTTCAAAGAAAGCTGACAAAAATTGCTTTATAATGTTTTTTTTTATTTTAAATCTCTAACTTCTATAGTTTAATTTAATTTAAATTTTAAAAGTGTAGTACTTATTTTTGCAGGTCAGTGTAGTTTGAGGACTCATTAATTTAATTGACTGTTCGATGATTCACTGTTTTGATATATCATAATGTCACTTCACAAAAGTTTAAGGTTATTATTTGGGTTTTCCGTTTTTTTGATACTTTTTACATGACAGTGAAACTACTTATGTCTGGAACTCTACATGCAGAAGCACGTACAAAGTTCTAAAGTGCACTAAATGCAATGATCTTCTGTTACTTTACCAGCTTTTAAACAAAATCAACCATTACCTACTGTACTATACAGTATACCGCCTTACATTAAGATTTATTTGTTGCCGCTGCTACAACTGTTAATGTAATGAGAAATTGTAGGGTTAATGTTAGCTCTTAACCTGTATCTGCTGCTATCGATAACGTTATGTTCTTATACAGGTTGGTTTAAACAGATTGGACTAAACAGGCTGGTGTTTAAAATGTAGGAAGGTTTGCAGCTGATTTCTAGAAGAGAATATAAAGTTTATGGGTACAGGTTTGTTATGGGGTAGGTAGGACGTGTTTATTTACAGCGTGAAGAAAGTATTTGAAGTGGATTGGTTTACAGATGATAGAACTCAGTATTGTGAATCTAAGAAGTTTTGGGTAAGGATATACCTCTTAGACCCAGACTCCACCAAAGCCGAGATGAGAGAGAGACGTGCGGAAATCGACCAATCACAATGGTTAAAGACTACATCTCGTCTCTCGTCTCTCCTGTGATTGGTTAATTTTGCACCACCCCCGTGCGTCGCTCCGCTCGTCTTCGCTTTCGTGGAGTTCGGGCCTTACCGTATTTTGAGTTTTTTTATAACTGCAACTGAGTTCTATGAAAACAGATTTTATGAGAATGTGATATCGAAGCCTTCACACTCACCTCACTGAAAAGTACTGAAACTAAAAGACAGTCTTACAGTGCTCGCATGTCACCTAACTATTGGAGTTATTTGTTCTGCTTAAAGAGTAGTATAGGAATCAATTTAAAGCAATAAAATCTAATAATATAAACCTCTAAAAGAATAAAAAAATGCCACCATTTTACTCGGATCATTCATCACAATTTGAACCAAGTACATATTTGAACAAAGTTTTTTGCCCGTGTTCTTAGCCATATTATATTACTGAATCATATTCTTTAATTTCAATACAAACCGTTAGCAATTTGCGGAAGAATCAACCAATATAATGACAGTGTATTTTAATAAAACTCTAATATGCTTAAACTTAAGATGTCGACCTAAATTCAACTTTCTAGCTATGAAGATAAGAATTAAGGCAATATAAACAGAATGAGTAATACAATCGAGAATTATGAAGATTGGCGTAAGTGTGCCACCATTCCGCCAAAGTAAGCCATTGTTCGATGGTGTACATTTGCTGATTCGATTCTCGATTCTTTCGAATCGATTTAATGTTCGTTTATTGTAGACGAAAGTTTTTGGCGCTATTTTGTAGTGAATATTTTCTTGAACTCGTTCGTCTCACATATTTTTATTGGGCAGATGAGAAGTCACGATTCTCATCTGAACAACTTTTTCCCAACTAATTTGAGGTCAGCTTTCAGTCTAACCCGATCAGTATAACATGACGCGACTGCCTATCTGACCCCTACAATCCAGTAACACGATATCCCTTTGTCATATAATATGAGTTTAATTATAACGCCATAAAAACATGAGAAACTAGCGTAATGAGTTTTTTATTCGTTACCAAGACATTGGTATCAGATTTATTAATGTGGTTGTTAATAATTATGTTATTTACAATAGTGTATTGACCTTTTTTATTCGGATGGCAAATCATCGATTGACTCCTCCCGCTCCGGGTTGAGCGGAAGGGAGTGTCAGACTTTTACTGACCCAACCATGCAACCCATCAGTGTTCCTTCATCGCCCTTTGTGTTCCGGGGCCACGGTATCTCTTTCGAACAGTCCCGCATCCCCGGCGAACAGTCCCGCAGCCCCCCGGATAGTGTATTGACTTAAATTTTAAACTACGTCAGAGGTTTAAATCTTTAGAGTAAGGTGATTGGTGGTAGTCTAGTTTGCATCAGCAATATTCAGCATAATTTCAGCTCATAATTATAGATGACGGGCATCTAATACCGGAGGTGGGCTTCACCAAAGCTTCCCATGATGAACCAGTCTTCATCCTTCTCGTATCCAGCAAATTCTGCTTTCACCAGGTCATTCACCTACCTAGTCGACACTCCAGAATCTTTAGCCGCTTTTTCGTTCTACGAGCAATCTGCCAAGTTAAATCATTTGGAGCAATTTGACAGTTATGGTGACTTGACGTGCTTCCCCCTCATAGAGTGGAGGCCTGTGTCCCAGCAGTGGGAACATTAATAGGCTGATGATGATGATGATGACGTGCTGGCGACTGTACTTAAATTCCTCCTACCTCGAGCTAACGAATCCATAAAACCTTGACTACTGTGCTACTAGCTTTACTAACATAGTGTTAACCTATATTTGTTATCAAGCGACCGTGTCGCAATACCGTCGAACGTTCTCACGGCGCGGGCGCAGTGGAACCGACCGTTAATAGCAACAACTTGGTGCTGTTAGACACGGATAGTTTTTGTTTGTAAGTCTTATTTGGCAGTGGCTAGTTGTCCAATTGAATTGTGTAATGGATTTGGAGGCGTTTTGTTTTGATTTTTAAAAATAGTGGTTCGTGTGCTTGTGTGTGTTTTGTTGTCCGAATTTGTGCTTAGTTGTACTCGCCTCCTATTAATTGACTAAATGTGGGTATAAACTTCTGTCTAGCCCTATAAACAGTTTAAAATAAACTAACCTGCAAAAATAAGTACTACACTTTTAAATTTCAATTTTTCCTTAACTATAGAAGTTAGAGATTTAAAATTAAAAAACGTTAAAAAGCAATTTTTATCAGCTTTCTTTGAAACTATAGTCAAAATTAGACCATTTTTTGGGTCCTTTTTGTTTCGAAAGTATATATTGTGTGCTTAAAAAGTTATTGCAATTTTAAAAGTGTGATACTTATTTTTGCAGGCCAGTGTATAATGGTCTGACACATGATCTTAATTTAAGGTGAAAAGTCATACTACCTACAGGTTGAGTATTTGATGCGATGGGCGAAAACAGAAAGTAGTCGTTAACTCCCAGAAGTGTACATTGTTACCCTAGGCGTGAATAGTAGATTATTAACCAAGGGGATAAAGCAGTGTCTTCTGTCGCGTGTGACTATTTAAATCGCGAGCGTAACGAAAGATTCGAGGTTTACTCCCGAGCGTAGTGAGGGTGTTAAAAACTTAAATCACGAGCGAAGCGAGGGATTTAAGACGAGTCCTGAGTGTAGCGAGGGATTTAAGTTTTTAACACCCTCGCTACGCCCGGGAGTAAACCTCGAGTCCTTCGTTACGCTCGAGATTTAAATCGTCACCCGCGACAGAAGACATTGCTTTAGTAACTGAGGGATTTAAGTTCACCCAAGACTAAGACAGCTTTATCATCAAGGAAAATACTCTACTTTTCGTACCATTTGCGAAAAAAATAACACAATAATAATATGAGATAAGCATTTAAGAACATTAACTTATTTATAAAAATAAACTTAACGTTTATGTATTTGAAGAAAACAAAAACGCGGCAAATTCCTAGACTAATATTTTTTTATCGGAAAAGCAAAGGCATCAAGCTCATACGGCCTCGTCGGTTTTCGTAATTTTATTTAATAATCATAACTGCATAATAAATGCGTATTCCTTTTTCAAAAAGATGTATAATGCTTTATATACAAACTCAATGCTGTAAACACAGATGTAGTTTAGATAAATTTCGGTAAGTATTCCAAATTTAAATCACATCCTCCCCCTAGAGGATGAATGAAATTCAGTAAAATTTTCTTTCCCTGTTTTTAACAGATTAAAAATGACTATTGTTATGTTCGCTTTTTGTGGCATAGAATGTCACTTTTTTGAGCTAGTGGTACGAAAAGTAACTTATTTAGTCCCGAGACGGGGTTTGGTGCCCTAGCACAGCGAGGGCGCTAATAGTTCGAGGGACTAAATACTAGTCTTTAACCCGAGGTAAACACTGCGCTTTTCATTACGAATACATCGAAAGTAAAAATAAAAACATGAATCAACTCGAAAAATCAAATGAAGATCGGATTGCCGCTTTCCCACCTATTTTTTTTTTTTCTGTGGCCGGCCAGCTATTCACCCATGACCTATTTTTCATTTTCATCATCGAAATAATGGTAAATATTTTGCCCAAATCTATGTTATTTTAAAGAAATAGTTGAAACTTAATTATAATAAAGTTAATAAAAAAATACGTTTTTTTTTTTATAATTTGACAGTTATCAGTTGAAAAGGGCCCCCTAGGGCTCCCTAGGGCTGAAAAGTATTACTTTCAACCCGCTCCTCAGGCAACTTCAGACCTACTTTCAGACTATGAGTAATGAAAAAAACTTAATGAAACTTCTTTTCTGAAAATACGAATTAAAATAAATAAGGCCACACGCTACTAACCAATGAGAGGTTTTCTTTTTGAGTATTAAAAAAAAAATTGTTTCCAAGAACTCTGTAGATGGCGTTAAACAGATTACGTTACTAGGTGCCAAAGCCACAACGCTTGGGAAAAATTGTTATTTATCCAACATGTGAGGAAAGTTCGTTTTTCCTATGAGTTTTGATTTTGAGTCTTGAGAGAGCGAAGGATTGAAAAATAGAATCACGAGCGCAGCGAGTGATTATAAATTTCAATCCTTCGCTCGCTCAAGACTCAACAAAACGAATAGCAAATGAACTTGCTCACATGTTGCATACAAAACTTTTCACCACTCCCAGCAAGAAAGTATTCAGTCATCATAGGTAAATAAATTAAATAGTCACAAAGCAAATCAAAATAATTCTTTATTATAAAATAAAAAGAGCTGTTATTCATGAAAAATATTTTTTTTTTAAATATCTTTAAAACTTAATATAAAAAAATCAGGCAAAGTTAGTTTCTGAACGGGATCATTACTTTCCTCACTGTTCAAACAGTGAGGAAAAACCAACTTTCCTCACTGTTTTCGTAGAGGAAAGACACTTCTTTCGTGCGGGAGTGGTGAAAAAAACATTGCGTCACGTCACATACGCTCGTTGACTGACACTTTCTTCCGATCGCGGGCCTGTGGACGGGGAGCTATGGGCTAGCTCGCCGTCCGTACGTCTCATGACGACAGGCCTTGTCGACGGCGCGTTCGTGTTCCACGCGCGCCTCAAAGAGAGTCAGCAATAGGGAAGGGGTCCGCAAGGGCCGAAGCCTGCCGGGGCTGCGGGACTATTCGAAAGAGATACCGTGGCCCCGGAGCCCGGAACACAAAGGGCGATGAAGGAACATGGATGGGTTTTAGTCAGTAAAAGTCTGACACTCCCTCCTGCTCCGCCCAGAGCGGGAGAAGTCATTTGATGATTTCCCATCCTAAAAAAAAAAAACCTTCCGATTTCCGAATATAACCAAGTGACATGATGTGAAGTTCCGTTTCTTGAGGTAACTTACCAAGTCCAGCGCCATCTATCCAGCGACTAGGGAAGAGTTTAAAAAGAAAATCCCTCATTCAAAAGATTTCGTAATAGTAACTAAGTAAATGAACGCCAGTAATTAAAGTTTTATTTAAAAATAGCTGACCCGCGCAACTTCGTCTGCGTTACGTAAGAGAGAGAGAGGCTTAGAGAGTGTGAGTCAACCTAAAAAAAATGCAGATAATATGCTTTAGCGGACTTTTTAAGAGGAACAATCCCGTCATACATGTATGATTGTTGAGTAACTTTAACCGTTTACGCAGCGCACGGAAAGGAAGCTCTCAAAAGCAATAATCATCAAATGACTTCTCCCGCTCTGGGCGGAGCAGGAGGGAGTGTCAGACTTTTACTGACTAAAACCCATCCATGTTCCTTCCTCGCCCTTTGTGTTCCGGGGCCACGGTATCTCTTTCGAATAGTCCCGCAGCCCCGGCAGGCCCGCAGCCCCGGCAGGCTCCCTCGACAGCCTTTGGTTTTCATCCTTAGACACTCGATGACAGTCATACTCCAGCTAGGTCGAAAGTTCTCATCAAGGTGCATGAATTGAGCCCAAACACGATATAGCTTTTTTTTTCGGATGGGAAATCATCAAATGACTCCTCCCGGAGCAGGAGGAAGTGTCAGACTTTTACTGACTAAAACCCATCCATGTTCCTTCATCGCCCTTTGTGTTCCGGGGCCACGGTATCTCTTTCGAATAGTCCCGCAGCCCCGGCAGGCATCGGCCCTTGCGGACCCCTTCCCTTTTGCTGACTCTCTTTGAGGCGCGCGTAGAACACGAACGCGCCGTCGACATGGCCTGTCGTCATGAGACGGACGGACGGCGAGCTAGCCCATAGCTCCTCGTCCACAGGCCCGCGCCTACGGTGGCCGGGGGCCAATACGTGGCTCCCGACGCCCGGGGTGTCTCCCGCCGTGGCCGGGACGTAAGGATCTCTCCTTCTCACGTTCCGCCACCTCCTTCGCTAGCATGACTGCTTCGCAGAAGGAGGTGATGGCATCCCATTCCGCCATGCTCCGGATCATGTATTGAACCAGGGCTGGGAGAGAGAAGTCGCCGCCGCCGATCGCCGCTTCGAGGACACGGCGGTGCTCCGCCCAAGTGGGGCACACCTCCACAGTGTGCTCCACCGTGGCCTCCGGTCGATCCTCACAATGGAAGAACCCGGGCGTCTCCTCCCGCCCGAAAACACGATATGAGGCCAATAACAATTTAGCTGTAAATATAATCTACGTAAACTGCGTATGGATTATTGATTATTGCGAATAGCATAGCACAGTTCTTGCACGGCAAGAACACGTGGATTTATCAGGCTTCTGGTGTTCGCTATACTTCTTTTTGGAGAAATCATCCTCATCATCATACTCCTGCCCTTATCCCAATTTATTTGGGGGTAGCATGATTGTATTTTTCTTCCTTATGTACTACTCTATTACTTTTTGGAAAAATATTTCACGAAAAAAATAAGAAATTCACACAACTTAAATACAAAATGAAATATAGGAAATCTCACAGCACCAAAAAAAAAAATAAACAAATCACAAAAAGTGAAAATAATGTTGGAGGGTTTGAACCTGCAACCCCGTAGTTTACAGAGCGGTCATGAAACCGCAAGGCTATTTACTTCGTTGACATAAGCCACAAATAGCCGTTCTCATGTACTTACGTCATGACTGAAACGTCAAACAATTGAAGTATACGGAAATAATGCAAAATTGCCTACCCCCTTAAGGAAGTAGCGTGATAATATATAGTTTAAATATAGAAGAAACCTATGCAGTAATTTTGACGTGATGCGCGCACAAACATTTCGTACCAACTACTTAAACCAAGGAAAGCTGATTTTCTTGAGTTCCGCTATTTTGTGCGTATTCACCTCAAAAATCAAATTTCAAGAAAACTGAGAAATTATATTTACCTGTATTAGATATGGAGTATATGTAGCAACTTTAAAAGGTTACACTTCATTGGTTTTGATTGTATAGGTGTTTGAAGTTTATTAATTTTAAACACAAAACCCTCTTTTTTGCGCCTCTGGATGAGATTTAAAAAAAATGCTAAGACAGGTATTTCTTTATTTTTATTAATAAGTATTTATTCTGAGTTTCATGATTCTAGAACAATCTAATTTTTTTTTTCATACAAACTTTACCCCCCTTTTCACCCCCTTTTTCCAAAAAAAAAACAAAATTTCTATAGCCTATACGTTATTCTGAATGTATTTAAACAGATTTGTGAACATTTCAACAAAATCGGTTCAGCAGTTTTTACGTGATGCGCGGTCAAACAAACAAACAAACAAACATTTTTTTTTATGGTTTTAATATGTTCAGTTAATTATTTCAAGTTACCCTGGCTGGTTTTTTTTTTTTAATCTTCAATGAACAGATTTTTTGGTCTCAACGATTTTATTATATGTATAGACAAGACACCTTAAAAGCAGCCATCAATTTAAAGTATTTTCTTGAAGAATTTTCTCATTAGTACCAACATCTAATGAATCATTTAACTACAATCGATCTTCATTTTAAATTCCTATTTTATTGACATGTTTTATAGTTGTCGTAAAGTTGAGAACTAGCTTTGTCAGCGGATTGGTCGGGTAAACGATTTACTACGAGACTCTGTAATGATGTAACTGGTGGTTGTGGCTTTACAGACGCACTCACTGATTACTATCTTTCTTTATCTTTAATTGGTGTCTAGACAGAGTGTTGCAACATTTTAGAGACTGCTTGTCAGCTAGTTATTTTGCTTGATTCATTTTAATTTACCAAAAAGTTTAGTTTTTACAAGCCGTCAATGATTTTTTAAGAAAAACCAATTTCATCGAAAGAAAAAAATACTGACGACTTTTGCAACGACAGCAAGGATCATTTTAAATTGACCAAACTTATTGTTGTTTTCATTGCAAGTATTAAAAAAAATACTTAAACAAAAGAAATCTTAAGAAATAAACCACACTTACACCTCAAATCACTAAACGCATTTAACGCTAAACCAGTTTAAATCATCTTCTGAGACACCATGTCTAAAATTAGGTTAAGCATTGAACGCATTGAATAAGTGGTCCCGGCCTTTATTATGTAGATGGTGTGATTTGCAGCAAAATTGCATTTAAAGTTATTTAAATAAAGACTAAAAATAAAAGAGAAGTTATCTCACCACAAAATGTCAGACTGAGTAAAGCTTATTACGGCATATTACGTGAGTCAGTGTTTAAATTTTAAAGTGTCCAATCGTGTTTATGAGCGTGGTTTAATTTACGATAGTTTAGTTTTATTGTTACTACGCTTTTAGTTGAATTCCAGATAGACGTAGGTACTTAGGTTTCGTTGGCGTCTGGAAACTTGACTATTTTGATAAATTTGCCTGATTTTATGAATATCTATCGTGTTGGTTTTATGAATTTCCCTGGTCAGTAATGAGAGTAGCCTAAATGTACTATGTATAAAGGGTGTAAAAAAACCTCTTAACGAAGCCGAAAGGTACTTGTTCTCCCCATCATTGCGATCATTTTTTTGTTCTACACCATACCTGGGAACCTTCTAGTTACGGAGATATTAGGGTCAAAGTTCCAACCTTTTGACAAGTTTTTTTTTAAATACAAGTTCTTATTGTAAGATTTTTACTTTAAACACCTCTATGACCCCCGTACTATTCAATCCATCCATCAGCACAATGTTTTAAGTACGTTACATTGAGTTCTACCACAAAAGATGATTTTTCACCCCAAAAAACAAAGTCGTTTCCCAGAAATAATTTTTGCGTAAAGTTACTTAGTTTGATATACAGAATGCTTGGTTGATGGTTTAGTGATGAGATTGTTTACACCCTGTATGCATAAATAACTAAATACTAGTTAACTAGACACACTTTGTTCTGGGGGCCTAAAATGGCCGATGTAGCAGAATCTTAATATGAATCACGTTAAAAATGTTATTTCTTGAAATGGACTTTATATTCATAACCATAGGATCTATTTTAAGAATTTAATTTTTTTAACGTGATTTATATTTTGATTCTGATACAGCGGCCATTTTAGACCATCCCATCTAATCATCAAACATCCCAGATCCATCCCATAAAAAAAAACCACAGACACACAGTTTTACCCGAATTTTACGGGTTATTTTACTAATAAAGATAAAAAAATATTTGAATGCTCTCTTTCCAATTTTCTTTGTTTTAAAACCTTATTCGGACTATCACAAATATTTATTACCCATGAGCTCCAGCTGTTCTTAAATGATGCGCTATTCACGACGTGCATTGCACATTGCAATGCTTAATTTTTATTTAAATAAATAGGTAGATTGTTTGAACTTTCGTATAGTAACACTGAGGTTAAAACAAAAGCAGAAGCCGGAAAACCAAAGTCCAAACTAGTAAGCGTCTATCCGGTCGGCGACTGACTAAACAAGGCATAATGACGCCTGGTAAAGATACTCTTTGTTGCCATTCGGGATAAGCGGACATCCTTCGAACTCCTGATTACTTCCTCCCATTTTCTTTTGAGGATATTATGAACAAAGGATTGTTGAAAAATAATATTCTGTTTTCGAAATGTCACAGAGGTAATTATGCTGTTGAAAACAAACAATGGCAAAGAAAGAAACTACCCGCCTTTTGGATTCCGCCATAGTCCGTGTAGGTAATTGAAACGCGTAAAGAGATTTATCAGGATACACCTTTATGAAAACTAACCCTCCGACTGTGTTGTGACATGGTTCTGATTTTAAAATAGGCCAACAACTTCAACAACCAATTTTTTTTTTCGATTTTAAAAAAGGAATGTTAAAAGTTTGTTTACCTTGTTGTTAATTGTAGGTCACGTGACATCATGTTGTTACATTTTACATCAGTGAATGTAATTCACATGTAAAAGTTTACGTAAGAGATTATTAAAATTGGTTTTATTAACCGTACATTACCTGTAATGAAACTAAATTGTTATAATAATGATAACGGTAATGTATTTATTGATTTCTTTAATAATACATTACTGAAAGTGTTCCTAAGGTAAAAACCGGCCAAGGGCGTGTCGAACCACGCGCAGTGTAGGGTTCCGTAGTAGCCCGTTATATTTTAGATTTTGTTTTTCAATGCGTCTTTACCCGTTATAAACAAGCAACTCATCAACTTATTCTAAGGATTTTGTATTTGTTACAAAATTATCTAACACCCAAGTTCAACGACTATTACTGCTATCCTAATAAAGTTATCTTAACCGCTATAGTTTTCCTTTAAAGTTCATGAAATGCACTACTATCATCATGATTTTTTCTAGATTTTTCAAGCTAGCAGCTTTTAGAGGGCGGGGGGACGCCCTACTGGAACAAAAATTTGCACTTTAAAGTTTAATAATATAATTCAATAGGAACCACTAAGTCATTTTAAAAGACCTATTCAACGATACCCCACTTCACATGTAGGGTATCTACCCTAAAAAAATATTTTCCAAAATTTTATTTTACCGTTTTCTCGGCGTAATTGATACACCCCTACAAAATTAAAGCTTGCTAGTACTAATACTAACCGTCTCTTAGCAAAACCTCGGACAGACAGACAGACGGACGGACCGTTCCTTGTTAGGACTACGGAACCCTAAAAAAAACAGTTGGTATATATTTTTATTTTTATACAGTTTCCTTTCTTTTTCATTGCCCAATGTTTTGAAGACCAGGTTTCTATTAAAAGGGTATAGATTAAAAGAATACTATCTTCAAGATCGTAGCTAATACCTTTTCAATCGTGTAAAACAAACCACAACAAAATGCCATCGAGTTAGGCCTTTGGCTAGAACTGCGAGCTGTTAATACGTATTTTCGAAACCCAGGTCAGAGTAATATTCGATTGCCCAAGTTTCATTGCTCTTAGCCACAAGTAACAGTTTCCTTATGACTTTTATATCACAAGCTAGTTATACTAACTTGCAAACAGGCACGCCCATTAAGGAACCGCGCACATTACACAGGACTCGACGACGTCGACTCCACTTGGACTCAACTCATAAAGCAAAGCATTGGATTATCATCCTTATGTCGTGTTCGGTGTTCCTTCATCCTCATCTGCCTTAGCCAGAACTATGCTGGGACTTGCAGTCTAACTGGATGTTGTTGAATACCAGTAATTTACATGGAGCGACTGAATATCTGACCTCCACAACCCAGTACTAACTGAGTAATATGATATTCGTAGCGGGCTGAAAGTCAGACAACCAATCTTACTAAGAAGTCTGGTTGTTAGACTTTTGGGCAACTGACTAACTTATACGGTTGAATTTTCACAATTAACTTGAAATTGGACGTCGCGTCGCGTCGATGTGTCGTATACTTATCGCCATGTTGAAAATTCTACCGTTGAGTCGGATTGGAGTCGGCGGTGTTGAGTCTGTGTAGTGTGTGCAAGCCCCTTAAAACGTTCCACAGACCATGTCTATTACTTATACATACGTCTTTCCTTCAAGGGAAATACTAGTCAAAAAAGTTGATAAGATAAAACTTAGCCGGTTTATCAGCGAAAGTGTTATTAATATTTATTTTTAGAGTGTTGCAAGTTGTGTTTACTTTTAGTATTAGTATTAGTTATTTTATTGCTTTGATGCAATTTTCCGACGATTTCAACATAAATGTTGTGACAAATAGGGTATCATTCTTTCTAGTAAAATTTGGTGTGTCACGTAATCCCGTTATGTATTGATATGATTTTTTTCATGATGAAAGGCTAAACGCTAAGAAATTTGAGGTCTTTACTCAGCTGCGGCACAGGACAGGCTAACATTTAAAGAGCCTATGGTCCAATCCAATCCTATGGTATAATCCACTGCTGGCTTCCCTAAATCCTAATTTATTTGTCTAAACTTTATGTACATGAGTGGTCTCTACCAGTCAACCTTTGGGTCATATAGGACGGCATTGTGATAGAGTACCAAAATAAATAAAAAAAATTACCAAAAAATCCTGCTTGGAACTCTTTTGTCGCCACTGTTACTGTGATTAATAACCAAAAAACTTTCTTCACTTTCAAGACACACCATACATTGCATTGAAAGAAAACTTGATTGCTATGTAAGATATGAATAAGAAAAGTAAAATCGTAATTCGATGTCCAAAAATCCACCATTCCTTGTGATCGATAAACTCGTCACAGTACCAAGTACCAATTTACCTTCTCGTGTCCAATTAATATCGATTTCTCTGACAAAATTGTTTGTTTCGATCGCTTTCTTTCCGCGTGAGTTCTTTATGATCAATATTTTATTTTTAACTGCGTATAGTGTAGGTTCTAACCCGCGGCGTGAGGGTTATGTAAATGTGTGTGTGTGTCATGTGTGTAGTGTTCGCAAGCGTGACTGCTGATGAGCATGAGGTACTGAATTCGATTCCCAGGTCGCGCAAAGTGTTATTGGGTTTATTCCATCAGGAATTTCTCAGTAGCAGCCACGGAGTCTGAATTTGTGCCCGGTTGATGGCCATTGAGCGTGGAGCTTGGCACAAACAAAGAGAGGCCTATAACCATCAGTGGGTGAAGTCCGGCTGTGGATGATGATGATGGCCCTAGGCACGCCCACTATTACATGGGACTTAAACATAACTAGCGAAATGTGGGAGTATTGAGTACTAAAGATGAACCATCTTTGCCTAACTCTTCGGGGAAATACAGGCGTGACATTATGTTATGTTATGTATTTAAGTCGTAAGTAAAACGTGACCGGCTTTGATTATACCCACCATGTCACGTACCGTAATGATTTAATAATAGTTCTTTGTTTAGTTTACGTTTTAATGGGTAAGGATTTAGGGATGATTAACGACTATTACTTTCGCTTAATTTTACCGTAGGCTTAATGGGGGCCAAGAAACAAACGGCTGCTTCTTGGTTCCCATTAATGTCAAGTCAGTCATCTAAATAATCGTGTCCGACAACTTTTTAATTCATTCACATGTTTGACGACTGCGACGATTCCTGCACCATTAACCATATTTTTAATCATTTCGATTCGAACATCATATTTCAAGATTTTTCAAATTATATTCATCACAATCTGTAATGTCCATATCTACAACACAATCATTGACAGGACACACCGTAGGCGTAACGAGAGAACCTGTCTCAAGACATACCAATTTATTTTCTTACTTAACCAGAAGATAAAATATAATGACACAACTTTATTCACTGTCAGATCTTACACGTGTTTTACCACTTTTAGTTGAAAAAGGTCGTATATCAATGAAAGTACCAAAGTAAAGTAAAGTATTCATGAAAGTATCATTGATATACCACCTTTTCTAGCTCATTGTTCCGTTTCGCAAATCAATTTAAATCGAATTTAAAGGCTTAGGTTGTGGCTACATTAACCCATAATTTGCGAAGAGACTGGGAAAACGAAATCTAATGAACATGGTTATGATAGTTGGTTACATTACTTACATCCAGAAAACCCGAAAAATCGTAGAAACATCGCACATCTATGAAAGTAGTCAGGTCCTAAAAAAACGAATAATGATTTTGCACAATTTTTTTTTCCAAGCATTTTTTGAACCGGCCCTGTGTGTGTTTGATCATACAGTCACACAAAGTAAAAGGTAACATAGTCAAGAATTCGGGATGAATATTAGACGCATGCACACTATTAACTCTAACGAGTACGACAACAAAAAAAAAGTGTGCATTTGTAAGTATTTCTGAATTTGTCAAGTAGCATGTGTTGTAGCTATATCTCAACAAGTACACAACGTCATCATCATCAGCCTACAGCAGTCCACTGCTGGGCATAGGCCTCCTCAATCGCACGCCACTCAACTCGATTCTCAGCAACTCTCACCAAGTTGCTATCAGCCACCCTACGAAGATCGTCGCTCCACCGACCCTGAGAGCGTCCCACCTTACGTTTGCCGATTCGCTGTCTCCACTCCAGAACACATCTACCCCAACGGTACACAACGTATCTTCTTTAAATCAATTTTCATTGAAAGCATATTTGAAACGATCGATGTTATGTAGCCTCAGCCTAAAGGCGTGTTCTTAGATACCACAGCACATTTCGCAAGCGGTCGCCTGCGCAGGGAACCGAGTGAACTTTAGCTGGTAAAGTAATAAAGATCGCAGCGACAGGTTGACGGGGTCAACCCGACTTACTCGAGATCCGTTTCGATAGGTGATGCAAACTGTTTTAGAGACATTTGTAAGTGAAAATAGAAGAATTTGTTGTAGTAATGTTTGTGAGAGAAATTATTGCTATTGGGGTATGAAGATACTTGTTTTTGGTCAACTTTAGGATAGAAAGAAGCACATATATGCCCCCAATCTATTTAAACCGCGAGTTTATAGGCTTCTTTTGGGTTAGCACGTTCCATCGTCAACCTCATCTCTGTCCTTAGGACAAGATAGAGGTCAAGGGTAGACAGGTAGGATAGGAAGGATGCAATAAGATGCCAACTTACAAACGCACAACTAAGTTACAATTAAGTTATGTTGTGTTACCATATTGACAAATAACAGTACTGAAGTGTCAGTCAGTGTCCACTGTCCGCATCCGAACCGCAGCATGTCCGTGCCTGTTCGACAGAACCTTTAAAGGTGCAAAAAAAAACAAATCAACCTTGTGCGTTAATGTACCACCGATGTTAGAATTTCAATATTTTATAATCTCTGCACTATTGAATGATCAGTTTCGAGGAAAATCACATAAATTCCATCGCCAATAACTTAAAGATCGAAACAGTATAATGAATTTACATTTAATATCCTCCCATGTATCGATTCTGGTTAATCTTGTATAGTACGATTTATTTCGCCTATCACAGAGTTAGAAAACCCGTTGGGTCATCTCCGAGTCACATCGCCATTCGGCACTGGAGCCAAGAGGCTATATATACAGGATAAAAGCAAGCTATGGGCTATAAAATTAACTTTTATCGCAGACTGGGCTTAGATAGAAGAATTTCGATTAGTTTCTTTGAATTGAAACGAAAGGGAATTAGGAGGGATACGATTTATGAAAAACTCTTTACGAAGTATAAATTTTAGTTGTTGTATCTTCTTAACTAAGTAGTAGTACCTACTAATCCTTTAAATTATGCAGTCGATGATTTTGGTGCTCGGTAAAACTAATGAGTTTATGTTGGCACCAACTTAAATGAATTGAATGTATGTGTCTGAATAAAAAATAAATCAATGGCGTAGACACTTGTAGCTTGCTTTCCAAGCATTTCATATTTCTGCAACGGCTTAGACTGGATAGACATAAGCTTTTGGTGGCCAAATACATTATTGCTGATAGAAAAATGTTACTTTTTCTACTCCCTCCAAATTTTGAAAACTTTTTTCAAATCGTGTCCATCTCTGCGAATTGCCCGGTATACTATTCCATGAAGTAGGGGTTTTTGCTTAGTTAAAACACAAACAATTTTAAGTACGGTTATTAGCAACAAATCCAAATAAACAAAATCCCCCGGAAGTAACAAACACATTTACGACACAAATAATTACCAAGAACACAACATTAATTTAAATCTAACTCCTCAAGGCATATTCGTAAATGATAGTGCCTGACCATAAATTATAACACAACTCTAGAACCATAGACCATACACTACTTGAAGTACTTGATCACAGGAAAAGGTGTCAAACTAATATTAATTTGATTGCTTCAAGATTACCGAGCAATAAGGCCCGGGGGACACGAGCGGCAATTCCTGCTAGTTCCACAACAGGTGATAATTGTGGGTACTTGGACTTTCACCCGTGTGTATAGCCCCGGGTTTATTGCAATGGCCGTCCCCTTCAATTGAAATTGTTCTGCAGTTAGATTTAGTTTGTTTAAGTTGTTGATCGCGATAAACTGTGCTTTGTTAGGTTAGACCTTTGCATGTTCGTGATTGATATCGGGATTTACAGTTGTTGTTTTCATGTTCAATTTGATTTGTTTGGGAAATGAATGGTTTAAGGTTACAATTTGAAGCTATCCTTTTTGAATATGTATTTATAGTGCCGAAAAGATCTAACTAATCTCATGATGTAAGTACCTAAGAGAAACCATTCCAACTAGCCTGTGAATATTTTAAGTAGAACTTCGCAGTAGGTATCTAAATATTGCATGTGAGGCGACGGTAACAATTTCAAAATACGTGGTAGAATGTTAACACTTCTGAACAATTACATTTCAGGCTTAAAACAACGACCCATTAAGAGGCCAAAATAGACAAATAACTGATGATATTGAAAAAAAAGCTTGTATCTCTAAGTGGGCGGACTAAGCTGTCAATAAAGATGAACACGAAGCTAACATTACTGATAAAGATCACTACACGTCTGTCATTAAGCAAGTATGTACTATATAACAGGTTGTAAAAGGTTAGCTCCATATTTGACATAATCGCTTATAAGTTAGTATCTATTGTTCTTGTTGCGCGATTAGAACAGTCGCATAATGATCCCTTTGCATTTGTAGTACTTAAATGTTGCTGTGATTATCGACACCGGGAAATCTATTGGCCTGATCGATTTTAATCACAAAATTCTAATGAAATCCGCTGCATCGCCTTACCTAAGTAATATTATCATGCTTAGCAATAAAGATGGCTATTATCTGCTCGTTAGTTTTTAAAGTTGTTAATGATCATTGTTTTGTCATGACTAAATCTGAATGTTTATTTTTAACCTGTACTATTACTGCTGCTTAAGTTAGCCCATGTATTTTATCATATTTGCCTAGCTCTGTTAATCCTTTTCTTTACACAACATTCAAATCATCGCGCTAGCGTTCTTACTTCTAATTTCTTGAGATTCATGATCAATAGTTCAATATCTGTGCCAATAGAAGTTTCAATTACTCTTAAACTTTTACCGATCATAGCCATGACCTCCTGTATATTTGAACTTTGCAATTCAGTTCAACATACATTCATTGGCTTATGAAAAATTACAAGATCCTCTACCTAGATCTTCAAGATCTGATTGTCCGTATTTATTTGACTTCAATTTTTTTTATTTATGTGCCAATACATGCTCGTACATTTTTTCTCTTCATCATCATTATCATATCAACCAAAAGAAGTCTACGACTGGATCTAAACCTCCTCCAAACGTTCCTGTGTTCGTCTACTCTCATCCAGCATATTGCCGCGTTCTTCACCAGGTCATCGGTCTACCTTGTAGAAAGCTTTATCTCAATTTCTTCGTATTCGTTTTTATTTGATTTTGATTCGTTTTTTTAGTGAACCGTATACTATTCATTCTTATTACTTTTACTCTGTTGCTCTAGTTACGCAATGCAAAAGGGGTTGATTCTAAATATAGAAAGAAGGTTTATGTACGATATTGTGGTTTTCAATGGCTTCACTACGCTTGAGTGACAATAACTGAACATGCAAGTGGTATTGAATAAGAATCATTCTATATGAATCAGTGACTGATTTGATATTTCTGATTACTGATGTATTATTACTAACCACCCACGATACAGGAGAAATTGCTAGTGTCAACGTTTTTCAAAGAAAGAAAGACCTCTTTGGTCTTTCTTTGCTTGAAAACATTTGAGTTATAGTCGTTAATTTGTTTTTTTTTTCACGTCATCATCGCCTGATTCTAAATATAGTAGGTAAATACTGAACATTTGCTCCTCATGGCTGTCTAACTAGACCGTCGTTCATGAAATCATTTATTTCGAAAATAATTATATGGATATCAATCATGTCATTCATGTACTTGTCGACAGTTTTTATTAATTAGGTAGACGTATCAGACATTTGATGGATGCATCAATGATAAAAAAAAAACAGAAATGATGACATGTGTAGCGCCGACACAAGTGATAATATGGAACAAGTACAGGAAGATGATTATGATAAGGATGCAGTAATAAAACAACAGGTGACCGAAGATGGTGTTTTGATAGTGATAATAGCACAGAACAGCTTCAGAAGGTAGTAAATAAAGGGTGTAAAACACCTCTTAACGAAGCCGAAAGGCACTTGTCCTCGTCATTACGATATTTTTTTTTTGTTCTACACCATACCTGGGAACCTTTTAGTACTTATGGAGATATTGGGGGTCAAAGTTCCAACTTTTTGGCAACTTTTTTTTTAATACAAATTTTTAATGTAAGATTTCTACTTTAAACACTTCCACGACCCCCGTACTATTCAATCCATCCATCAGCACAATGTTTTGAGTGCGTTACATTGATTTCTACCACAAAACATGACTTTTCACCCCAAACAAAAAAGTCGTTACCCAGCAATAATTTTTGCGTAAAGTTACTTAGTTTGATGTACAGAATGCTTGGTTGACGGCTTCGTGATGAGATGGTTTACACCCTGTATTAGCAAAATATTAAGTTTCTTAAGATCCGTTGAGGATGCAATGATAATAACAAACCAATTATAAAAAAAGCAAGAGGAAATTAAAAGTAGTTACTTTAAGAGTCGAAAACGGATCACGTTATACTTTCGAAAAATTTAGCATTCGTTACACATTATAGTGTTTGCTTCCGTTTCCCACTGAATATTTAAATGCTGTGAGAGACGCGCTGAGATGGAATGAGACCGGCTTTAATAAAATAATTATTAATTGAGTAATTAGATTAGTATTTCTATATATGATGTATGGTGGCTGACAGCTGCCGTTGACAACCGTATCTTATTTAAATTTCGGTTCTTATGTCTTTCGATGTGAAGAACCAGTTCGCAACTTCGTATGGAATACAGTCATATCAAGGCCATAAATATGCATATTACGAACATAAATTGTAAAGTTTGGACGTTATTGGATATACACATTGTGGTGTTTGGACATAAGTGTGATATGTGAACGTATTTCACATATGACAGAAATATGGAAAACGATAATAGCATGAGACACACGCATTTGACACCTGAGTAAATGATAAAATTCGTTTAGTAAAAAATATAAACCGAAATATTCGCTTTTATTCATTTCCATTTTTTATTAATTGGATATACAAATCACCCGCTGACCTTTCAAACGGATAAACATACTAATAATATTTTCCAATGAATTTTAATAAGCCCATCTAAAACCGATTAATCAAATAACTTAGGTTACAATTAATCACTAATAATTAATTTCTATTTAAATGACGAAGATGGCACACTTTTGTGTTGAAGAAGAGGATGTGAAAACTTGTAGAGGCAGGATGCTGTGATGAGAGGAGAGAGAGTTGAATGATAGACAAACATTAGACACGCAATTTATAGATAGTCTTACAGAGTGACGATGAGTGATGAGAAGATGCAGCCAAACTGCATTTAACTGCAAGCTCAAGATATATAAATAAATATCGCTGGACATTACACACAGCGCCATCTAGTGCCACACTAAGCAACGAGGCTTGTGTCGTGGACACCAGATAGTTGATATACTACATAGATACTTTTTGTTTGTAAATACATACTTATTATACATATAAACATCCATGACTCGGAAACAAATGTCCATGCTCATCACACAAAAATTTGCTCCTACCGGGATTCGAACCCGGGACCCTAAGAACGTAAGGCGCAACGCAAACAGAAGGCGGCGCGGCGAAGATACTGAGAATAAATCACTTTAAATTAAACCTTAATTACTATGACATGCTGTTGAAAATGGCATGGCCAAAGAAAGATAGGCACGCGGCGCCGCGCGCCTTTCTTTGGCATCGCTTTTTCAACCGCATGTCATAGTAGTTAAGGTTTCATTTAAAATGATTTATTCTCAGTATCTTCGCCGCGCCGCCTTCTGTTTGCGTTGCGCCAAGGCAGCCTCACCACCGCTGCGCCATTCGGGTCGTTAAATGCAACTTGAATAATGCTTTTAAGTTGAAAATGAACTTAATAACAAATTCAATAAAATTCAGGGTGGAATGGGACATCGATGCACAAACGAATATTCATAAACGAAAAAAGAAAAACTTGTATAAACGAAAATTTTATTAATTGTGACCGTTAAAAATTGTCTTTTGTATCCTACAAAAAAAAAACAAATTCGGAATGATGCACTAAATACGTGGACCGCTTTCATAATATTTGGAATTTTATTTGTGGTGTGTCCGCTATTCTATCCCCTACTCGAAAACCCGCCTGGCTCAGTTAAGAGTGCTCTCTTAACATCTAACCTATATTCCTGCTGTTCCACTGAAGCAGACATCACGCGATTATAATTTCTCACGATACATTTACTCGTTACACTTGCTTGCATATAAATCATCGCGTGATGTGAATTGATCCGGTCAATTGATTGGCCGATAGCTTCATTATGTTTTGCAATCGATGTATTTATATCTAGCACAGTTCTGCACAGGCTTTGGAAAATGATCAGGCTTAAAACCTTCTTCCTCATTGTCCACCTTCTTTCTTGGTTTTGGGCTTTCCGCATCAAATTCTTCCCTCATGCTTTGACCAGGTTATCGATTCATCTCGTGAGTATTTTTTTTCTATTATGCACGTGTCTTCTTTAAGCTTTTAATTTACTGCTCAGGCTATCGCATTAGCTTAGTTACTGTCTCTTCACAATCGGGATACAGAAAAGTGCAGCAATGTACCTATAATAAAATTGTGCTAACAAACTGTTGTATATTCTCCTTCCATAGAATTAACACTATCTTCACATAAGTTATTTTTTAAATGAAATGATGTTTATTTTTGCAAGTAGGTTTTTACAAACACTTTTAGATGTCATTTTTTTAAAACTAGATGGGGCCGGTGTTTCGTACCTGACTACTCTGAGAAGAAACAGCCGAAACAAACTCAGAGGTCATAGTCTCTTTTGAAGTCCAGACATAATCTTGCTCAATTCACATGAGGACTATGCAGATTAGTGTCTTAGATGGTCTTTTGAAGAAAGAACCACACAGATTTGAGTGGAGCTGTCCAGTCAGTGCAAGCATTTGTCAGTATCGTGTAGCTCGACTATAACTTCTGGAAAGCTCTTAGTTTATAGCATCTGTTTACCGTTAGTTACCTCCAATATCACTATAAAGCACTTCGTTTTATCAAAGCACCAAAACGTGTCTGAAACATTAATTACTACTGCAGTTTCTTTACCGCTAATAAATACATAGTAAATAATCTCAGAACGTTGATATGGAACTAATGATTACTGTTCCTAATTAGTGAGATTGCGGATGCATGACCTTGCCATGAAATCGGACTCTCAATCTTGCAGACGGAACGATGCAATTTGTTGCAAATGCAGTGTTAGGTGCCGGAACTGCTAATATAAAAACGAGGTAATAAATACATTACAGCAGAAGATTTTAATAAGTTCGAGACCATCTATCTGAAGATGCAAGTCAAGTCAACCAACGCACCCTCGTGGTGGATTACGGATTTACGTTTTACTACTCCTCCTACAGAGAGAACTATGAGCGTTTATTCGGGTTATGTGCCCAAAGACCCCTGTTCCAGATGGGCTGATTATGCTATAGGACATTGGAAATTTATCTACAGGAGACATTTTCCAAGTGGTTATAGGAGATTCCAGTCGAAATTCTGAACTTCTTTTCGACGTAAAAATGTTGTTGTAGGTCATGATTTTTTCCTTTAAGGCAAACGAAAACAGGCTTTAGGATACCGGTTTCTCACTTGTTGAATTTATGACGTCATAAAGTATTATTGTACCGGGGAAAATACTGTCCAATTACTCAGAAAGCGGCTGAAATCTGTCTGGAACTTTATTAAGTGGTCGAAGTTAGTGAATGGATATGAAAAATAAAATTATCTCGATGTTTGGTCAAGTTGGACAAACTGTGAGAGGTTGCAGGAGCTGGTTGCCATATCATAACAAAATGACGTTTAATGTTTTTAATTTACGTTAGAACTCCTCATTGTTAATTAAATATTGTTATGTCATTACTCGCACAGCACGTTACTATGACATCTCCATACACGCACCTTTCAACCGGTGACTAATACCTCAAACACGTTCGGGCATACAAAATTACACTTCACAATACACCCCTGTTCAGAATAATCAGATATTACATTAAGTAAACAGTAAATTTTTTACTCATACAAGCTTTGACCCTGAAAAAGCACATACTTGCATTGGACACATTTTGCAAGAAAGTAACAGTAACATTGCAACATCTGGTCTGTGACGTCATTCATATGTGTATCACAAAAAGTTTCTGCAGAAGTGTTATTCAGATAATCACCAAAGAGTTTTTATTCTCTGAGTTGAGTCTTGCTAATGCGCCGATTTGCGAGATTCGACCAACAGGAGAGATGAGAGACAGTCTGTGTAATTGCCGGCTGCCGACTGCCGGCTTTTCTGTTTCCCGATTTGATAATCTGGTCTGATTCGATTCCCGAACGTCTCCTGTCCACTCCTAGATTATGACCGGTCATGCATAAAACTGTTTCTCGGAAAACCTAGCCCATTTGGCAGAACCACAAAATGCCACGAATGATCTCGAAGAGGGCTCCTTGGGAACGAAATGGGATAATCTCATCAACAATCACAATTCAATGTGCTTGATATACCATTATTATTGTACCTATGTTAAACAAATGACTTATTTTCCTTTATTGGCCCAACCAACAATTGTTTACACTGTAAATATTTTGAGTAATTATCTACCATTATGTAAGGTTAGTGTAACAATTTCTTCTTTCTTCTTTTCTATCTAGGATAGATTAGTTCCGTTTCAATTGACTAACTGGTATCCTAAGCATGCGATGCTAACCTGTCAATCTAGGATACTGCAGAATCGATTGGCCGAAATTGCATTATCTCATTGCGCGGACATTCTGTTTTACTTTTATTTTGTAACACGTACGACAGAGTGACAGACGAACTGCGCGGACGCTGGTCGGCCTCTGTACTGAGAATTGCAATAAAAAATAAAAAATAAAAAAAAATGAATTTAGTTGATTATAGATTTTTTGAAGATACCGTCCAGTCCAATGAGGATGGGACGACCGCATTAGAGATAATTTCGTCAGAATTATGCAATGCACGAGAAAGACGTAATTCCTTAGAACCAAAAATGAAAAACGTACTGGGCTCGACTAATGGATTCTAAGTATTGTTTATGATGCATGCTCTCATAGAGAGGAGGCCTGAGAGGAAACTTTATATGCAATGGTAGAATTAGCAGGATTTACTACATGGCTTAAGTAGATTATTGTTTTACAAAAATTGTATATCTAAAACAAAGTGTTGTTTAATCCGCAGCAATTATGCAAACTTCATGAAAAAAAAAATATTCGCGTGCACTTCTAGCAATGTTCAGTGAGCAAGAAAACCTTGCTTGGCCGTGTTACTTGTACACTCGGTAAGGTACGGTAATCGCTTTAATGCTGTTTAATCTATTCGTTCCACGGAAGTGTGAGTCAGCAAGCCTTGTCGTTTACACGTGGTGTTCGGAAATAGCTTGAAATATAACCGATAAAATTCTCATTTGCTATGCTAAGGACGCTGGCCGAAAAGAAGGCGCGGAAATCTTCAACTCAATTTTTAATAGGAATCAACACGATCTTCTTTTTTTTTCGAACGTCATAAGTGAGAAGTCTCGTCGATGTGGTCAATCTGTATTGACACTAGCCTTTTTGGTACCAAGGAGGTTTTAAAAACTGGTTGGAAACCATTTCAAGTGGCCCAAACGTGTTTGGTGTGCAAACATTTTAGCGGAACGAAGACAAAGGAGAATTTTTGTTTGGGTTGGACGCATCCGGAACCGACAGTTGTACGATTGATTGCTTGGTGCAGTTAATAATACTGACTGATCAAAACAGGAATTGTTGGTATAATCGTACATTGGTGGAATAATTTTGGTTTAACTGGTGATACTTAATTGTTGTTAGTAATCCAAGTTTACCCAGTAATTGACATTGGCCAAATCTTTGCAAAAGCACATTTTTCTGAAAGTGTTTGCAATTGCATGAGGTTAGAATAGAAGACCATAATGATTATATTTCAACTTAAGTAAGAATACAAAGGTATAATGTTTTATTTAGAAACTGTGTCACGTTGAATATGGATTTTCTCCATAACACGGAAACTACGCAAAAGAAAGCATTCACGTTCATGAACATCATAAACTTGACTCACTTGCGGTCAAACGGATGTCGATACTAAAACACGAGAAAATCTAAACATGATCAAAACACATTTATTTTGTATCGAAGCAATCGCCCACACGGTCTTATATTATCATGAGATTTAGAGCAAACATTCGTTAGTTGGACAAACAATTGTCAAACAGTTGGCAATTGATAGCATCAGCTTCCAGGTCTAGTAATTACATATTATATTGTTGTTACTAATGATAAATGACTAGTATTATGTGTGTCCGTTTGGTTGGTAGAAAGTTCCGGAAGCCACGTATGGCCTGGAGGAAGGCAAAGACAATGATCGTATTTTATGTTGTAATGTTGTCCATCATTTTAAAATGCCATTGCTTTTCATAGAGTTGTCTATGCTTTGTTCGAGTTCAGTAAGTTTTGTCATAATCACCATTATCGTTCTGTTCTAATTCAGATTTATTTAGTTTTATTGTTTTTAGTTATTTAAATATGTATTAATAATGTTTACTTTCTTTTGTTTCAGGTAATTACTTTGGCGGCTTTCTATCATTTTCCGTTACCAATTTATTGTTCTTGTAAGTTAATATCTATCTCATTCAAGACAAGAAATGCGATTAGTACCACAATTTTAGAACTGTACATAAAAACTTCAATCATTTAGTTGATCTTCTGTAACTTTTCTTCTTTCGCTATATCTATGTGAGTAATACTTAACAATAGCAAGAAAACAACAAAACCTAAGCAAAAGCACGAACTAAGACATATCCTCGCGACACACAACGAGTGACCTTCGAAATTGAGCGCGGATGAGGTAACCGAGATGCAACCAACTCGTTAGGTAATCTTTGTAATCGAGAAATGGCGAGCTAGACTCATTCGAGTAGCTAATCGAGAATCAACTT
Source organism: Xestia rhomboidea (assembly GCA_963853795.1). Classification (NCBI taxonomy): domain Eukaryota; kingdom Metazoa; phylum Arthropoda; class Insecta; order Lepidoptera; family Noctuidae; genus Xestia; species Xestia rhomboidea. The sequence continues at coordinate 11,624,016 of OY970778.1, forward strand.
CTATTAGTAACACGTTTCTTCATTTAAAAATGGAACGTGCTCGAAATATCAAGGCATTGATTGGATGCGATACGCTGTTAGGCTAAATTGAGACGAAGCAATTATGAATTTCGAACTTTTGTTTTTTTTTTGTTCTTAATAATATTTAGCTATCTGTCATTTCGTAACTCAACGTTTTTATTTCCTTACTTTGTTGTGAATGTTTTGTTGATTCTTTTAATGATGGTGACTAAATCAAGCAGCAATGGAGTCTATACGATGTAAGAAGTCGGTTAAAAAACTCACCTTTCGCTTTGTTAATAACATGTTTAGTAACTAGATATAACTTTGTTCTGTCTAAAGACCTTGCAAGTCTCGTTCACAGGATATAAAAAAAGCATTAGAGTCTATTAAAATCTTCTTCGTTGTAATAATATAAGTGGCAGTAAAGCCTAAATTAGTCTCTGTTTCCTTTCCACTTGTTCTCTCCTTTTTATTTTAAATTTTAAAACTCTAAACTACATTGTTATAATACAAGCTGTCAGTTAGCACCTTTGCGTGATATTTGATAACCCAAATAGTGAAGTGACTTGTGATAGGTACATTTAAAAAGCCCAGTAACCGAATTTGCGTGATACAAACTTTTTGCGCTTCACCAACTTTTTGCGCCACTGACAACACAAGATAATCATCCTATTTTCCTTCTATCCGGTTTCTTACAATGATACGGATATAAAGACATTATATCAGCGCATTGTGCTTGACATGTGCGTTACTTTCTCAGCATTCAAGCTATACGGTGACACAAATTTTTCGCACCACGGCATTTCATGGAACCGTGTGAAAACTGAACTGCATCGCAATGTGAAATTAGATCAAAGACTATGTCGGGCGATACTGAATCACATCTTTGTCATTGGACACAATCGCTTCCTGAATTAACACCTTTACTTGTACTAGGTTTCTCTCGGGTGTGAATTAACATGGTTTGGTTAGTAGGGAAAAATGTGTAATTGTTGAAGAAACAATAGGATCATTTACGTTGACATTTTATAACACAATTATGTATAGTGTAAACGGTTTTATAGTAAAGCCGGTTGCATTCATGTAGTCATTCGTACGTGTCACACATTCCCCTCCCTCAATCATAATTTGAAATTCGAACACGCATCCATTGCAATATTCGTGGGAAAACAAAAATGGCGGAACGCGTTCGAATTCACACATGACACAAGACCTTGTGTTACGTTATTTTGAATACTCATTAACATTCTGCTTAGTTCGGTAACGGCACTGTTCAATAGGTAGGCAGAGAACGTATGTAGTATGGACATTGTTACGGTGGTTTCAAAACGGTCATCGATTGTGCGATCGTAAACGTTATTTGAGAAAACGGTGCATCGTAATCATGCTTCGCTTCACCTTACATTACCCGTACGTTTTGATGGTGTTTAAACACAATGCATTGTTTCGAAATGTGTCTGGATTCAAAGCAACATTTCCAAAGTTTCATCGTAATTTATTTGGGGTCGACGCACAATGTCTTCTTCTTCCATACGTCTTCTCTATTACTTGTTATCTCATCAGACACCTCCTTTTTTGCTATATCATCCTTCACACAGTCTATCCATCTTTTGTTTGGTCTTCTTCTACTCATATACCAATCCACATTCATACTCAAATATTTCAAAAGTTTGTCACACCAAAAACTGTCCTGTAGAATTAGAAGATTTTTTTTCTTCAGGAAGACAAAAAGTAATTATCGAGTAACAAAGAAATCTACTTGCTCCCAAAAATACTCCGTTGTTAGAGTTATCACTTGAAGAAAATGTTAGCGATCCTTGGATTTAAAGATTCACGAGTCTTTCCAACAAAATAGGACCAAATTAATATCCTAGTTTTTCAAGAAGCATACTTCCATACCTAACAAGAACAACATATTGTATGTTCGATACTGAACTTCGCATGTAGGTGTTCAATGTACTACCAGGAGAGGTTGACGTCATTCCGGAAACCCAGATTCCTCGGCCAATTTATGTAGTAGGAGCGCCCGTTACAATAGATTGAACATATAAGCGTTGTAATGCGAATATAGAGAGAACAATGACTTATACTTAGACATGAACTGAAACAAGGTAATTCTTATGTTTGAAGACATCGATGCTATAATTCTTAAACTTACGTTAAATTTAGATTGAGATATTGGGTAATCCCTTATCAATAGCCAACCACGCTACGCATTTTTGCAGTTCTCCAATAATTCTTTTCTCTTTCTTACAAGATTGACAGAATCTTACAGAATCGACTCCGATATTTATTTCCTCTTCTTTTGGGTCCATAAATTAAGGTGTTATTAGTTTATCTTCCTTTATATTATGTTACGTAGAAGATATCATACATATAACCCGTCTAATGAAAAAGTGTTATACGCTTTGAGTTTTCGTATCGCTATCCGCTCTAGAAATCTTTTGACGGCGCGTCTCTGCTTACTGAGTTTGTCAGTATCAGGTGTCTTTTGTTTCTCGCGTTTGTCATCACGCTTTGTTGCTATTTGATGTCGGCCATCTTTTATGCTGTTTTTCTTTTGTTTATTTACTTAGTATCGAGGTAGAAGAAGTAGTAAACGGAGGACTGACCAGTGACCACTATTCTGTGATATGTTTGGAAAAAGGCTACGTTCGGCTGGGATTTGGAGATTTTATTTGTTCAACTCCTATACTGCATTCTGTGCCTTTAAGTCGTCGGCAGTGCGACTACCAAAGATAATGTCGTGAAAACTGGAGAAGTTTTGGATCTAAAATCTAAATCTGTCGTGCCAATGTGACAAGGAAGAAGAAGACCTATCAACGAATATTGGTGTTCTGCTAAGTGTACTGCTGGAGGTAGCCAGAGGTGTGAAGGGTTGTTCAATAAGATTTTGTTACTAATAATGGCAATGAAATGGTTAAAGGGAAAAACCTTACACTCTCAACTTCATACCTATAAACAACGTTGTCGACCATCACTTCTTTAAAATGTACCCAAAGCCGTTATTCTTTATATTCTTTTATGAACGTTTCAATTCAACGCAACCGCTTTGTTGTAATTTGCAGACTGTCAAGATCAAGACTCGAGACCTTGAATTCTGCAACACTGTGTTGGTGAAATATTTCGACATCGGCATCGTGCTCAAATTCTTTATCGACGTTGTGATTGTTATTTATTTATAAAGTTCTTGTTTGTTTTATATTGTTGTAACTGAGTTATTACTGGTTTGTGTTATTTGGTACAACGCTATCTAGTCATCCAATTCTTGACGTTTCATTTTTTTGTTGATCATAGTTGCGAAAAGGCTAGGTACATCATGATGAATCGAACAATTCCTAAGCATACGAATATTTTTGATTGTGAAACGACACTGCTCAACATCATAACATAGTTGCTCCCAAAAACTTTAGGGACATATTATATGACAATAATGTCTTTGCTAAGTACCTACTTACTCTTACTTTTAATATGGCAAACGATAATAATAAATGTACAAGTCTACCGCATTTAACCACAAGATGTGAGAAAATGATGATCCTAATACCCAACTGCTCCACTTTCTACAAGAATAGATAAAATAGGAAGAGAAACAAAAGAATATGAAGTTAAAACACCGCTCTTTACCGCAATATAAATCGCATAAGGCGCCAAACTAGGCAATACCCATAATATCTTAGCCTCATAATGTTGTCATCAGCTGGCCGTTGCGAAACCGCGGTCAGGCGGTGATTCATTCTGTTATGAATGGGAAGCCACAGAAAATCCACTCCTAACAAGGCTAGGGTATCTAGCGTTTAATAGTGGTTACTCCCCAGCTCACACTTGAATGCATTTTCTCAATTTTAGATAAAGAGAAAACTACCTTAATACTAATGTAAATAAGATTTAGGAAAAATGAGAATTTTATCAGCCTTGGGTAATTTAGGAACAGTCACACACAGTTGAAATACTTAACATTTGAAACGTTTATACCCGTTTTATCAAAAAGCCTTTACGAATGCTGCAGGTCAATGTTACCCATAAACTTATCAGAGTGTTTTACGTGCTTCTACTCAAAGTCCGTCAAAAAAAAATACCACCACCGCCGTCGAGATCTTACAAGACCTGAAAAGATGTCTCGTAATTTTAATTTGTTGTAATTTTGTACATCAAGCTGTGATTGATGGTAGTTCGTTTGTGACATTCTGAAGTAGTCTCTGTAAATAAATACAGTCACAGAAAGACGTAAATAGTTTTATAAATACACTAGTTGACCCGCGCAACTTCGTCTGCGTCACAAAAAAGAGAGAAAGGGCGAGAATGCGCGTGCGGTACTTGATCATTATTTTGCTGCGGAGTTATTTTATTCTTATGGGTTTAATTTCACCTAGTGAATCTTCTGTTACTATCATGTGAAGTCCAGTCCCGTACCTACCACGTCGCGTTTTCTCTGTTAGTCAAATGTTTGCTTTACCGACCGGGTGGGAATGTAAATTAAAGTGCACTTTATTACTTGTACACTCGGTGACACATCGAGCTATACATATCCAGTATACCATGGTCTCGCTATGTATAGATTTTCAATACAATGAGAGATTCGCATAAACTGGTTTTGTATAGCTTGATTCGTATTTGTAACAGTTCGTATGTGCTGTTGTTTTTGGTAGACTTGTTTTACAACTTATTTTTTTGATGGGACTTGTACGTGGTTACGTAAATTCTACTGTTTTTTCTCCGAATTTCGGAACATGCTGTGATAAAGTTACGTCTTTGGGGTAAATTGAGACTGGTTGCATACTGAGACAACACATCTGTGTATGTAATGCTAGGCACAGTTTCCACTGCTTTTATCAACACGGATTTCTTTTGTTTTCATCTTAATACTTAATTAATAATTGGATTGTGGATTGTGTGAGGAATGATATGAAAGAGAAAGAAGTAAATGATGTCGTGACGTCTGACAGGGGAGAATGGAAGAAGAAAACATACAGGGTGTAAACAACCTCATCACGAAGCTGTCAACCAAGCATTCTGTACATCAAGCTAAGTAACTTTACGCAAAAATGGCAAACGTATTTTTTTTTTGGAGTGAAAAATTTTGTTTTGTGGTAGAACTCAATGTAACGCACTCAAAACATTGTGCTGATGCATGGATTAAATAGTAGGTACGGGGGTCATGGAGGTGTTTAAAGATCTTACATTAAAAACTAGTATTTAAAAAAAAAAAGTGGTGGTTGAAACTTTGACCCCCAATATCTCCGTAACTAGAAGGTTCCCAGGTATCGAGTAGAACAAAAAATGATCGCAATGACGAGGAGAACAAGTGCCTTGCCGCTTCGTTAAGAGGTGTTTTACACCCTTTATTGCCCACCGACCCCAATTAGAACGAGCTAAGAGCAGGATGATGACAAACATGATGACTTCATTAATAAGATAGTTTTTGACACTAGATCTGAGGTTAGGAAAGATTGGTGTTTCTTTTCTGCCCTTCAACATCATTGTTCCTATACACATACCTATCAGTCATTCTTCATACTGGTAAATATTTCGCAACACATCCAAACGGAAAATTCGCCGGTTATTATAACAAGACACTAACTGAATATCAATGTGAGTGAAGTTTAAATGTGTGACGAAGCCATCGTTACGTGTTGATATTTGGGTAATAAAATTCTTAAATTTTGGTGCTACTGTGAGCATTTCAGTTAGATTGACAACCTATTTGGTAGGGGTGCTGCGGTTTCGAAGCAGTGAATCAGTGAAAAAATATAGAATTGTACGAATTGATTTGCCCAACCCTACAATCCATGCCCCCTTGAATATACCGAGTGTTCTTCTCTTCTTCTAGCAGTGCAATTGCAGTGTCAGCAATATTTGGATATTTATGGTTTACAGTTAGTGCCACAATTAGTGTCATTCCATAAAATCGGAAATGGAATCCTGTTTGAACACACAAGACGTCAAACAATAAAACAATAAGATTTGTTTTTTCATTTTTTCTCGCCCCTGCTGGTAGAAATTTCTTTTGAAATACGCTATGCCTGATGATGTTTCCCTGTTCTCTCTTTTATTTATTTTTTTTATTTAATTTATGGAAAATAAAAACAGTAGCACAATAAGAATTTGTAACAATATTTTAAATATTACTTTTTAAAACAATTATGCTACCCACAATGTTCTCCACAGATTACAATTTAAAGTATTTAAAACTAGCTAGTAACAACACAAATACGATACATTTACATTACATAAACAATACATATCTGTTGTGTAAATAAATTATAAAATTAATAAAAGCAGCATCATTCTTTTCTCTGGTTAAAGTCGATGAGAACAACGTCGAATATCTATAATGGAGTAGCCAACTATAACCACATAATTTACAAATCACGTTTCACTCACAGTGCACAATACCAAACAGTAATAAAACAATTGACTGTGAATAATCTGTACCTATCGATTGTTATGGGAATTTCGTTATACGAATTACACCTTCACAGTAAGTTCGGTTAACATGCACTCTTACATACAGGTTGTACAATTTATCTTGGCCGATCGATGATGGCGCCACTTTCTTCATAGACTAGCAATGATCTGTAAAATGCAATATTTATATTTTATACGTACAGTTTTACCGATCAAGAATTATAAGATTAGAGGTAGACAATTTGATTATTTTTGTCGGTTAAAAAAACTTTTACTGTTTTATAATTTTATCCTGTATTTATTGCATTTTTTTTTTATAAAAGGACTTTTTTTAAAAACCCGCTTAAAGCTTTTACGCGGCGCGGTCTAGAATCATACGCTGAGTTTATGGTAACAGATTGCTAGTGATGTCTCCACCCTGTATAATTTAAGTTCCCTTTTCCGCCGTGTGTCACGTATCCAAGATCACTGGTCACTGTGTTCTTACGCAACGTATCGTTTTTATTGTACAGTATTGTTTGAATATGACTCGAATTTTATGAAGGTACAAAGGTGTTGTGTAATTCTTTTGAATTTATTCAAATGACTGTTTAATTACGTCGCTTTGTTCAAAGAAAGGAGTGATTGGTAGACCTTGAGGTTACCATTTTGGTTGGACATCTTTATCGGATAATCTTTAAATGTGATTGGCGTGGCAAATCTTTTGTTAAAGACTTATTTTATAATGTTAAAGGAGGAAATATTGCTGAGGAAATTGAGAGGACCTGTATCTGTTCTAAACATAGTGCATAGGGCCTACCCTTTTTTATTGACATGACTATTATTATTTTGTATTGACATGATTATTATTATTTTTTATTGACATAATTTATTTTTTATGACTGTTTATTTTGTGACATTTATCTAAAGAGAGTAAGAGAGCAGCGGTGGCCCAGTGGTGGCGGCCCCGACTTACGAACAGTAAGTCGTGGGTTCAAACCCAGGCAGGCGCATTACTTTGTGTAATTTATTTCATCACCACTGCTCTCAAAACGGTGAAGGAAAACATCGTGAGGAAACCGGCATATCCTAGAACCAAAAAATTCGAAGACATGTGACATCTACCAATCCGCACTGGGCCCGCGTGGTAGATTATAGCCCATTCCCTCTCTTAGAGAGGAGGCCTGTGTCCCAGCAGTGGGAACATTAATAGGCTGATGATGATCTAAAGAGTTGCATGATTTATCTTTTATTGACATGGTTTATATTTTTTCGGTAACTTGTTTTTTTTTTTTTTTATTGAAATGATTTACTTTTCAATCACATTTTGTTTTTACGTTTTTGCTAATGTACCGAATTTTAATTGTATTATTTTATTTTTTAATTGTAAACGTTAAAATCCGTGTTGTGTTAGTTTTTAATGAGTTTTCGACACAACGTAAAAATTGTTTATGAAATAAATGAAATGAAATGAATTAATGACAAATGTTGTCGGAACTACGAAATATTATTAAAATGCAAGGCTTTATTTGCCTTTAGGACAAGAGCTTTGGTTCGTAAATCGTATCCCACAACTTCAGTTAGTTGCTCTTATAAATCCGCCTTGAATGTCTTATCTTCTTACATCACCTTCATCTTCCTGGTCCCATGTTACTTGGGTTCAGCGCAACACGTTTGCTAAACCGTCATTTTATCATTTATTCCCTTTTCATTAATATCATTCCTTTCACAATCCATCAATTTTTTGGTCTTCCTCCCTCTATCCATCAACATTACATTACTTAATAACCAACCAAATACGGTCGAGAGTTCATTGAATTCTTTAGTAACGTTTTAGCAGTCTGCCTGACAGTGTTATCACCACGGTTTTGGCATTTCATCACCATCAGATTACCATAAAAAACCGATTGTAACGCCAACACGATAGCGACTTCATTTACAATTCGACAGCTGTCGTCGCGTGTTTGCCGACTGTCACGCGAATCCTTGCCGAATTGTACGTGACTCAGGATTTCTAGGAAACAGCTTTTAAGGCTATGCTAATAGGAATTCGTAGACGGATTTCTGTTTAAAACTATCACTGTAAATTATAGAGGTCCTATTGATAGAGTTAATAAGACTAAGGAATGCCTCAATAAAGCTTTAGATAGTAAAATAGTACAAAAAGCTTTTTTTTTTTAAAGTGGGAACTAACTTACGTCTGTCATAATCCATGATCCGTCCACGAAGTAGACACAATAGTTAAACAATGGCGTCTCGATCAAATCGGTCATTCGACAGATCATGATTTAATAGTAATACTCCAATAACACACAAAACAATTCTAACAGCAATTCTAATCTAGTGAACCTTTTTAAAGACTCATATCTAATTAACTACTTTCCTAATTTAATAATTTGATGTATTATATATAAAATATTTGCAGTGCCCTTACAGGGTGCATGTCGACTCATACTGTGTCATGAAATTTTAATGCATGCAGGCAATAACCAGTTTTTACATGTAAGCAAATAAATAAATAAATAAACAATCTTGTTATTGAAGTCAGTCTGATTCTATCTCTCTCTCTCACTCTCTGATCCATTTAAGCCTGATTAACACGTGCTTCTTAATTGTAATTAATCTTCTTACAACGCTGCCTTTTGGGATGATAATGTTATCCCAACATCCTTTAAAGATAAGCCAATGTTTAGTTTTCAACGCATTCCTAACTCCATAGGTAGTCCAAGAGTTTGACGGAGAATTATCCCACGAAAAGAAATACATAATTCCTAAACCCTTCTCCTTCCTAATTGTACGAGCTACGCTGTACATGCCACTAACATGGCCTACTTTTAGTGATACGTTGCAGTTTGTTTAATCCAACAATAATTGTACATTATTACTTTAACACATGTTATTTTTAGTAGCAATTAAACCTTTATACCAATCGGTTGTCTACTCAATCAACATAACATTCCTATACAACATCAACATAACATTTTCACTGTTGGGAGTTACGCCCCAACATTTGGTCCTTCGAGCAATTAATTTAGTGTTGTGTGATTTATATCTTCTACGGTCGCGAATCGGTTGGACTGGTCTCTCACAAGCGAGTCGCCCCAGTAACCAATTGAGAAGGCGCATATCGTAGAAGAGAAAGGTTGCACAATACTAAGAACCAGGAGTGTGGAGCAACAGTCGACACTCGGAACAGAAGAGTACATCTTGAGGTCAACAAGAAAAACAACATAAACAACATGTCGTCAGCAGATTTATACCAGAACCAGAACGAACTCTACGACAACATAAAGAAGATCGGAATAAATATCAAGAAAGATTGAAGATTGGGACAGGAAAAACCCCGACTATTTGAAACACCGTAAGGCAATGTTGGAAAACTTGTGGTCAGATTATCAATTCAATCATGACCGCCTGTCTACGGAACAAAGTGCAAGTCATCCCTACTTTGCGAATGACTCCTATAATCAAACGCTGCAGTGCTACAATGAAGTAAAGGAGCTTATTATTCAACAACTCACGACCCTCGCTCGTTCTCCAAGGGAGCAGTCGGTACAAACAAAAACATTGGCAGGTGCCAACCAACAAACAGGAGAAGGTACTTCAGATCAGGCAAGACAGGAACAAGAAGCCTTCAAGAATGAGGTGGCAGAACAGAACAGAGGTGTTTCGCCTGTATCATCTTCTACAAGTAAAGGCGAAAATGACTGAACAATACCTTATAATCGAGGTAAAGGTACCCTTAATCAGCAGAGATAACTTCGAGATCTACCGAATAATACCAATACAAAAAAACAATGACGTGGGTATGGTCACCCTAATACCTATTGCTGAAATTTTAGCAATAAACATCCAAAAGGATTCGTACATGCCAATGACGGAATCCGAAATACATCAATGCGTGCAAAATGATGCGACAACTCGACTGTGTTCACTACAGAAACCCATATATCGCATGAAGTCTGACGAGAGCCTCTGCATGAAGAACAAGAAATCTCTTCACTGCGAAATCAAACATGAATCCTGCCGAGACATGTGGTTGGAATTAAACAATGTAAATAATTACTTATATTTTTGCTGTCAACAATGCAAAATACGTATTATTTGTGGGCATCAAGTTTCAACGCAGCTACTACACAAGGCCGGAGTCATAACACTCAATGACGATTGCATAATTAGTAGTGAAACTTTTGCTGTTTATCCTCAAAAGCAACAAATGAACAAAATCCAAGCCCAGGTCGACACAGGTCCTGCAGAAATTCCTTCAATCAACAACATTATAAACCTACCTGTACCGGTTTTAAAACATCTTCACGAGAATGAGACAGTAACAGAGTAGAGAGCATTACTCCAAAAGCTTGGCAAACAAGTAGAGCAACTGAAAGCCGCAACATCAGAAGACATCATGTCAGATCATGCAACATACCACGATGTCCACCAATACGTTGTCATCTACCTATTAGCGGCCGCAGCAACACTCGTGGGCGTAATATACGCTTACAACCACCTACGCAAGCATTGGGCAAGTCGATAGAAACCAGAAGCTCCATCTGTTCCTAACCCGATGCCCCGAAGAAGGTCGGCAGCGAGCATCGTGGACAACTCCTCATTTGACGTCACAGACGACAGTAGCGCAGCGCACTTATCGAGTGCACGCGCACTAAATAAAGCAACGTCGCCTATTGCGCGTTGTGAATTACCATAATAACTTAACATTGTTTGTATTTAACTTTTACATTCGAACTTTATTTTTAAACAATTTCCGATGTACGAGCTACGCTGTACATGCCTACTTTTAGTGATACGTTGCAGTTTGTTTAATCCAACAATAATTGTACATTATTACTTTAACACATGTTATTAGTAGCAATTAAACCTTTATACCAATCGGTTGTCTACTCAATCAACATAACATTCCAAACAACATCAACATAACATTTTCACTGTTGGGAGTTACGCCCCAACACTATTCTTTACGTTGATTGGTCAGTCATCCGAATGCTTTTTAACCGACTCTAAAAAAAAAAAACCTCCGCAAAAAAAAAAAATCTTCTTTTTTTAAAAAAAGAAGAAAATTTGTTGGGTTCGGTTTTTTTAAATCATTAATAGCATGAATAGTCTTGCTTAGCGCAAAAATGTTTATAACTTGCCAGTCTTTACACAGTTTTCCCCCATTAAAGTTAAGCAGTAGCTGTGGTCTGATTACTAATGACGAATAAATTAAGAGAGTCAACTTAGGCATTTGTACGAGACGAGCTCTTCTAGAAAAACGTGAAGAGAATAGAAAAGTTGGACATACAGAAATAGAGACAGGAGAAGACGTGTGATACTTGTCTGAAATAATTAATCAATACGTGTTTAGCAAGATGTAATAGAAATTACAGAATTATACATGCGAATATGCACTGTATGACTGAATTCATGAGATATAGAACTTTATGTGCAATAAAGGAATTTAGTTTATTTGTAGATACCGTTCGTTATGTATACATACAAATTAAATGTAGATACTGAGAGTGCTGAGAAAATGTTTGATAAATATGCATTTGACATCGTATGTGCATCATTTGAATAAAATAATTGACAAATGACAAACATTGCATTGCTTACAGATGATAGACTTACAGAAACCATGTCTGACTAATATTCACTCAAGTTTAAGTTATAAAATACTAGCATAGGCTCGCTGCTTCGCCCGCGTGAAGTTCGATAATTGTCCCACGGGATCATTCTACCGGGATAAAAAGTATCCTATGTGTTAAATCCAGGTTATAAATAATATGTGTGCAAAATTTCATCCAAATCCGTTCAGTAGTTTTTGCGTAAAAGAGTAACAAACATCCATCCGTCCATCCATCCATCCATCCATCCTCACAAACTTTCGCATTTATAATATTAGTAGAAATAAAGACTGTAAAAGAACCCTCAACTTTATTGATAAGTCGTCGTTTCTGCCTGCTGACTTATCTGTTTAGTTGACTTTCCCCAAAAAAAACTATTGAATATTAAAAGCTTGCGTGTTATTCCGTTCTTGTAGAGGTAATCGTAGTAAAACTGTATCCATATTTCATAATTTCCTGGTAAGACGAGGGTGGTGGCGCCCCCTTCGTGTTTGGACAGGGCGTGATGTGAAGGGCTTTCTATTTCTTTTGGGGAGGAATGGGAAATAATTTCGTTGGTTAGAAAACTTTTATTGCGCTATTATTATTATGGCTAGTAAACAAGGAATCTTTTTTACGGTCGTTTCAGTTGTTTTTCATTTTTAGGGTTACCTCAAAAGGTAAAAAAAGGAACCCTTGTAAGATTCTTCTCTTGTCTGTCTGTCTGTCCGTGTTTCACCGCCGATTTTCTCAGGAACGGGCGGAAATTTATACCAGATACTGAGGTCGATAGTCCCTATTGGGTGTATAAAATCAAGTCCTGAGTCAACACGATAAAAAGATATGGGCAAATTTAGATTTTCGCGAAAACTTGTTAGTACTAAAATTTACCTTAATTTTTGATAAGTACTCGTGTTTGGCTCGCCCAGCGTAGACGCAACTTAGGCTTTACCGAAGAAACTCGTGGTAGTCATTTCACATCTTGCGTACTTAACATCTACCTCAAACAAAAAATAAATAAAGTATCTTTCTATTTAGTTTGTTCAAACACAGTGTTAGATGGCGGCTTTTGTAAAGCATCAATATGCATTTCAAACATAAAACTTATTTTCCGGAAAAATCACGTGTGTTTTTCTTATCTCTTGCACTCACTGTTTAAAATCGTGTGCAGGGACTGTGTCTAGGTGAAAATATACGTTTGGATGATAGTTGTTGTCTGCAGTATGCGTGACCCTTCAATTGAATGCTGATAGATAAATATTGTGCTTACACTTTCGCTCTCTGTGTTGACCTGTACCTGTACCGACGAAAAGAAAAGTGTCTTCTCATGTTTTGGGACCGTACAATACTGTTGGTTTGCGCTCGAAGGTGTTTTGCAATCGGTAGTGTGATTGTTGCACTAAGAATTAAATATATTTATCATCATTTGCATAGCTATTCACAACGCTTCGATTCGATTTTCGATTCGGAAAGTCGTATGTCTATCTCGCTCGATTTCGTAATGTCAAAAAAAGACAGACATACGACTTTCCGAATTGAAAATTGAATCGAAGCGTTGTGAATAAGGGGCCAGATCACCGTTTACTATCAGGTGGATTTGTGGTCTGACGCCTCGCTAAGAAAAAAAACGAACGGTTGCAACCCAAGTAGGTATTCATCGTTACTGTCACTTTTAATTTGCGATTCACTCAATCATAAACCCCGGATGTTTCACAAAAGAAAGTTCAAATAAAAAATAATAATAATTCAAAAGTAAATAAATAGATTATGTAGGATGTACTACCATAGTTAGTGAAGTGAATTTCTTTCTTCAGTTCAATATTAATGATCATTACTTTAAATTGGACAGGCTTATGTAACGACCGTTTAGATAAATTGTTTACGATGATCTTTACTATGTTTTGAATGGTATGAATGGATGTTTACATAACTTTTGATCGGTTATACCTCTGACTGCGATGCTCCCGGTGTTTTGAGCGCAGTTATAATACCTTTCAAATGCTTTCAATGTTAGTTGAATGTCTCTTGGATGATTTTTACGATCGTAAAGTAACTACAACCATAGAACTACGATAATCCATGTAGCCGTTCGTTACGCATCTATGTATTAGGTAGATTTTATATTAAGGGATACTAACGAATAAAGGCAAGATATAGCAGTGATAGTCTAGGGGTGTGACCGTCAAGCCATTGGTATCGAATTCGAAACCAAGACACGCACCTCTGATTTTCTCTTTCTTCCATGCTTCATTGTAGGAAAGCATCGTGAGGAAACCAGCATTCCTGAGAGATATTTCTCGACGGCATGTAAAGCCAAGTCAGAAGCCCATGGGCGGCATAAAAATTCTGACATCAGGTTAGGCACTAACCACACAATAAAGAAGACTAGCTTTAATAGAAATCAACAGAAGATTTATTTCGAAAATTGAATATATGCCTGGGGGCACAAAATATCTACCTTGTTATAAAAAACTTCATAGCAAGGCGTAGCTGCAAATAGAGTGCAAAACAGAAGTTAATTAAACCTCATTGTACTTTAACCCGAGAAATAACAGTTATTACATGTACTCTACAAATCTAGGTTAAATTCAGCAAGCAGTTAGCAATTAATCATACAACGCCCACTGATTGGCTTCTTAATGTCCTGTCCTATTAAGTTGGAGCTTTAAATCGCCTACGACACGCCAAACGAAGTGCCTTAGTAGGTCAAAATATGTGTTAGCCGGATTTTGGGACACTATTATGGCTATAATTTGGTGAGAATTGGCAGCAATATTGTAGAATATAAAGCCTTTGCACAAGAAAGGGGTTGACAAAAATAAATAAATAACGATCTTGTAGCTGAAGTATTAAGATCTAAGGGTACAGGCCAGGTGATGGTTGCTCCTTACATCTGCAGATACACAAGGCCTTAACTATGCTATAGTTGCTGCCAGTTAAAATCGCAATAGCCGTCATTGCCCTTTCCCTAATATCTCTCCGTACGAACCAAAACAAATGAACCATGTATCGTTTTTCATTCGAAAAAATGTTGAAGATCACAATAGATGACAATTCAAGACTTAAACAGGCTTGCACTGTTTTAGACTTTTACGGTTTTTCACTACACTTAAAGTACTTACGGGACTTACTGCGTACTTACTTCTCAGTATTCCCGCGATCATGATGCTTGCAACAGCTTCGAAATATCGGGAGCTCATCGAACCAAAAGAAAATCACGGAAATCGTCCCGTAAGTACTTTAAGTTTGTTAAACAGGCTTATTTTTATATTTCAAATTTAAAAACTTTAATAAACGTTGGTGGGTCAATGACCGCTATTGCGGTCTTAACTGGCAGCAACCGGTAGACTTTGTCGCAGATCACGAAGATGACTGCTAAATGAAACGGGTAAAAATAGTTCCCATTCAAGACTGAGAAGACTTGAAACTGCTTGCACCTAGGTAGGCATTGCAGAAGACAGTACAGAAGTAACATACATCCGATCAACACTTTAAATCCTGGACATTTAATAGACGAAATGTTAAAAAACCGAGGGATCCGTACAAACTTTTTAAAGGACAAACCGCTGTCCCTAGAAACGGCTATTGCACCAACCTCAAATAATAAGTTTGTAATAGTAAAATCGCTTTTTTTTGTTATTAAACTACATCTTTACGGTTTTCAGACTTTTCCCTTTACATGTGCTGTAAGACCTTGATTTTTGCAAAATTTCGTGATTCTAGGTCAACGGGAACTACCATATTGGTTTTCGACCCAAAACCTATAGGGTACTTCCGGCTGACCTAAAACTGTCAATTTTGGTTAAAAGCAAGGTGTACAGTACAAGTAAAGGGAAAAGTCCGAAAAATAAAAAAAAAGTTGATAACTTGTAAGTACCATACTTACAAGTTTTCGCGAAAATCTAAATTTGCCCATATCTTTTTATCGTGTTGACTCAGGACTTAAACACCTAATAGGGACCATAGACCTCAGAATATGGTATAAATTTCAACTTGCTGGGTCCACCCGTTCCTGAGAAAATCGGTGGTGACAGACGGACAAGAAAGTGATCTTATAAGGGTTCCGTTTTTTTCCTTTTGAGGTACGGAACCCTAAAAATGCTACGTTGTATCCCGAAAAGGAGGAGAACCTAAGCCATTCAAACTTCTCCACAAGTTATATTCTAAAGGCCAAGTAATATTTAAAACAAAAGGATGCATTGACTTCTAGTCTATGATCAATGTATTAACCATCTTATGAGACGGTTAGCTGATTATGGTAAAATGTCCAACCAAGCAAAGTACCTTCACGAACCAACTTTCCGCTAAATGTTCAACGGTCTATTCTTCTGCAAAAACAATTAACCAAAGCCATGTAAATTACCGTTAGCTTTAGTACTGGCCAATAAAATATTTATTTGTTATCTTTCTGCTAGCCTCTAGAGGTCAAAGGGACATCATAGTAGTGTGTCGTAACTACATATTTTATGGCTTTTAATATGATGACGTGTGGGAGGTCTAGGGAAATCGATGAAGAAAAGCTCATAGAAAGCTTTATATGAATGGGTGTTGTGAAATTGTTTTTAAGTTTGGTTATTTATGTTTGTTGATTTATCAAAACATGATTGTTATTGTGTGGTGTGATGCAATTTTATCTCTTAGCTTGGCAAATGCAATATGGACCTAAGTTATAGAATTGGGCGTTACTTTGTGGAAATCCTTGCCAATGAAATGTTCAATTCTTGCTCTAAAGAAACTGCTTCTCTGTAAAGTTATGATCAGTGTTTTGTTTAGTCTTTCTTAGTAATGTTACAGGTAATGTGAAGCAGAAGCACATGTTGATCGTCAAAAATCGGGCTTATTTGCAGCTTTTTTTGTTTTTTTTTTTTCGGCTGGGCGGAGCAGGTCAGATTTTTACTTACTAAAACCCATCCATGTTGCTTCATCGCCCTTTGTGTTCCGGGGCCACGGTATCTCTTTCGAATAGTCCCGCAGCCCCGGCAGGGCTTATCTGCACCTTGAGTGAAACTCTACCCATAGCAAATCTGTACCCTTGGTCTTCAACTAAGATAACTGCAAACGATGCTTCTGATAATCCTATTTGACTATGGAATGGTAAAAACCTTAGTCATTAAATTAAGCTTTTCATACTCAAAGTCAACGTCTGTTAGCTCTATGACGGTTATAACTCCCTGATCGACGTTCGCTCCGACTGATACAAATATTGAATCTCCATATATGGGAATTGTTAAGTTATGTAATACAATTTGTTCATTTCCGAGTCTTCGATTAAAATTGAACGATTAGTTGACTAATATTATGTGTCTTATATAACTCATTCGAATACTCGATCACCGTATATGAACATAACTATACCGTTACCATGGCAACCTCATATCGTAATAGTAATTAACGTTCAAGATACAATTTTACTATGAACATACTACAAATCGAAAGTGTATCTTAGCAAATACATACTTATAATTACTTACTAATGATCTAATAACTAGTTATTTAGTACCCCATTGAAATCGGATTAACCATTAAATTGGTTCTTTATGCCGTTAATTGATGTTTGTATGTAATTACGCGTTTGTATCTACGGGGGTACAATTAGTGGGTGACCGGCCGCTGTACGATATATGAAGACAAATGGGGGCTTTCTATTACTGGGTACTAACAAGTATGTTAGTCAGCGTCCCCGCCCGGATGTATGGGCTTTGTTTTGTACACGTGGGTAGTCAATTGGTTTCTGACAATTGGTGACTGTTTTATTAGAAGTTAATAGCTTAATTTGAAGTGACGCGTGTCTGTACGATGTTCATCATGCATCCTATGTTTACTGAGATATAAATATTTGTTTGGGTTTTATAATTTCTCGGCAAATGCTTAACTTTTTAGCACTTATTGATTGTTAGAAAGAAGCTTAATTTCTCAATGTATGTAAAAAATCTATTTGTAATGATTTCCTATCGGCCAGAGTCGTCACGCAGTGTCAGAAGACGGGCGTCGCGTCGTCGCGGAGGGAGGCTAAGAAAACGCTGGCGTGACGACCTAGAGGCATTTATGAGAGATTGGCCTGAGAAAGCCACACGGGGAGAAGAGTGGAAGGCTATGGGGAGGCCTTTGCCCAGCAGTGGGACAATATAGGCTAAGAAAAAAAAAACGATTTCCTACTGCTAAGTACGTATTAACGTAAATTTCCGAAATTTAAAAAGTAGCTACAGCTGTCAGCTAGTGCAATAGGGTATTGTCGTTTCATAATCAAGATGAATGAAACTACGACGAGTTTGAAGAGTTCTAGCCTACGCGAAATTTCCAAAAACAATGTATGAATATATTACATATTATACGGTCCAACTTATTTCCATAACGTATCTTAACTTTTACGCTTATGTAACGTCCGATGTTTTAACCTACATTTTTGACAATAAAACGTAACCTATATGCAAATAAGTTGTCCACTTCAACCAACTTATCTGTGCAGGCGGCAAAAACACAAAACTAAAATAATTGTACCAAGTTTGACATATCGATGTATTGTTTCTTGACAAGCAGCGCCATTTTGAACTGCAAACTTAAAGTGGTCATACTGTAAGACTTTAGTAATCGATTGTACTGTGAATGGTCATAATAGGTAACAACTATGGTAGGCTATGGTTTGTGAAAGTCACTTTGACTTAATGATTTTCGACTGATTGTTTTCGTAACTACCAACTAGATTGATTGGCAATGTTCTTATTAGTCTGGCTGTTATTGTTACAGTGTTTTACCAAGTAGTTTCCTAGAATGTATACAAATTGATGGGAGTCATTTTTGACGGCGACGACGATTAAAATAAATTACCTGTAATTTAAATGCACACTGACATATGACTGCCATGGCCATACCTCATAATGATCATGCTCTCTTACTAATCTCTGCATTCCACTGCAAATAGGGAAATAATAGTGTACAGAGGTACAAGGATGTTTTGGCGTTTACAGGGGGGTGCTGTTGGTTGACATGACTGTGAAATTGTGTTCAAAGATGTATATTAGGCTCTTTTAACGCGTTACCAAAATCGGATCTTAGTGATATATTATAAGTTCCGAGACAGCTTACACTGCTTGATATACCTACAAGGTGTAAACTTACCCTTCACTAAGACGTCGGCCAAGCATTCTGTACATATAAGCAAATAAATATTGCTGGGAAACGACTTTTTTTGGGACGAAAAATCACGTTTTACTGTAGGACTCGTAACGCACTCAAAATATTATGCTGCTCGATGCATTAAATAGTCCAGGGGTCACAGAGGTATTAAAAGCAAAGTTATAACATTAAAAACTTGTGAAAAAGTTGGATCTTTGACCTCCGATATCTCCGTAAGGTTCCCAGGTGAGGTCCAAAACAAAATGTAATCGCAATGACAAGGAGTACCTACAAGTGCCTTTCGGCTGCGACAAGGGTTTTTCTGCACACGTTATTATGTCATTGTTTATTGTTTTGACAAGCAGTGCCACCCCGAATAACATTACGAGCAGTTCCGGAATCACAAAGTTTTTTGTTCCGATTTTAATTACGCAATGTTTTTATTGGTGGATTTATATTTACTGCTGTAAACTCAATGAACAAATTGTAATGGCGTATTATTTGATTTTTGTGCAATACCGGTATCAGAGTTCTTGCGTAACGTGAGATTTTTAGAAAGGCGTATGAAGTTTTGACCAAAAAGGCCAATATTTTAATAAAAATTTAACTTTGTGAAATTAATTTTAGCACAGTACATGTGACTGTGATGTAGCTTAGTGACTAAGAAGTCTAGGCTTTTGTGCTAATCCTGATCACCGTAGTTTGATTAGTATGCGAGGGCACGATGTCAATTCGATCTTATAATTTGCTAATTTGCAATAATTACACTGTGTCTTAATTAGCAAATAGCTATCCTAATGGATTTTAAAGCGTTTCATCTCCTAGATTAGAAAAAATAATATGAATAAGAAATAATTTTTCTGAAGGCAGAGCTGGTACTAAGTAATGTGGTTTAATCAATGGCAATACTAAACTTTTTTCATACATCTTGTTCACTGTATGCTTGTAAGTGAATATATATATCGATATTTGACTACTCTAAATTATGTTTTAGTGAATGACGAATTTGTTAACTAAGTATACTTATCGATAACTAAATCGATCACAGCACATCACTGATTTTCACGCAACTGAAACAACGGAGTTGCAAGGGGAAAAAAGAGTTCCAAATCCATTTCTTTTTTCAAAAATCCAACTTTAATAACGTGTAGCAACTCCAATTTCAAAATTTTAGTCTCGGTGCGTTCAGATTAGAAGCAGAGCGAGTCATTGCATTCCTTTCTATGAGGAATATTGTTTTTTTTTTACACTTTTTTGGGCCATCGCCGGCCAGGATTCGTCTTGGTGTACAAGTGTTTCTGAAGGTGCGTTGATTGCGCTATCGATACAGGATGTTTCTAGCTGGCCAGTATTAAGTTTCTGTTCACCTTTAACCTCTGTGGAGAGGAATTTATCGATTAAGATTGAAGGATAGCGTTGAATTTTTCATGTTAATATGCTTGAAGCTTGCTGGATGTGGATATGCTTGAAGGATGAAATTTGTGATTACCTCAAACTCTGCTGCTGAGAAGGGATTCCGGATCCTTCTTTTAAACTCAGTTTTATACAAGTTTATCTATCCGCCAATCAACAAAGGGTCCGCAAGATACATACACACATAACGATATAGGCTGATTACGCTAAGAGTAGTTTTTACCTTCGTTTTCAATTCAGCAATAACCTTGTAACATTGACATTAAACAGCTCAGCAACATCTGTTCCGAAAGTAAATCACTTTAATTCATATAACCCATAAACCCAATCTTAACTAGTAGTTAGTAAATTGTTATAATAAAGTTTCCCGTTAAAGCTATAAATTATCAATTAGACATTCTGGCCGTAATGTTGGTCCTGAACTTATCTAGATGAGCATCTTAATCGATTTGTCCGTATTCGTCGGTACTCTTGTCTTGGAAGAAAGTTAAGATAGGTAGTACTGATGTTTAGTTCTGCACGAGGGGTTTTGTGTTTACCTAGCTAGATGATTTTCTAATGCTGTTATGCTTTTGTAGAGTAGGTATCGAATTTTTCGAATTTTTCATGCTTAGAAAGAACTTGTTCCTAGATAACAGCAGCATTCACGACGTGCAAGCTGTTTTTTGTTCCGTCCTGTTGTATTTGTAAATACTTGTTATACGTTGTATGATTATTGTTTTTTCTTTCTTATAATATTGCTGCTAGTTTTTAGTGTAATTTGAATAACAACTTTACGATTGTCAGTTTTAAGACAACTTTCAATTACTTGGCTGCTGCAGAAGCAAAAGCAAGCAATGACTGCAATATGTTTACTAGTGCTGTACGGTTTACGTACATACCGTCAGGCTGCAAACGCAGCAACCTACATTTATCTTTCGTATTTAAAACCATGTTTAATATAATTTTAAGTTAGTTGACAATTACATACTTACGCGAACACCGCGGATTAGCATCCAACCCACTTTTACTTTGTTGTGATCGGTATATACTCTAATAAACTTTTAGTGTTACCAAATCTGTGTGTGTTTACGTCAACTCACCTAACTCCAAGTACTTACTTACTTGCCACTTCTTACATAAACTGCAAGTGTAAGGTGCCGACTACTACGGGATCTTACAAGTGCCTTTCATAATTTACTACCGAAAATCAATACCTATGTCTATAATTTGAAGAACTCCCCCTACCAAGTTATTCCTAACTTCTAGAAGACTTTTCTCTACTAGTTCAATAATAATCATCTGCACATTTTCCACATTCCAAAACCGCGACAAACTGCGTTCCTTTATCTATACCCAACTTTTATCACAATGCCCAAACTAAGACCTCCTGTATAAGGCCTTACATCCTGCAACTCCTTTGATCTGTTAGATAATTACACCATTGTGATACGATCCGATGCGCCGGAGTTAGGTTCGAGGAGTCCCTATTATCGGCCGGGCAGGAGGAAAACATTCTTGATTATATCTGGTGTTTTATGATAGTTCAACACGAAGGAGGTGCTTGTCGGAAGTTTTCGTTTACGTTGCTTTGTCTTTGGTGGGTTCTTTTTTTTGGTTTTATGCTCAATTAATGTTATTTATTAGGTCAGAGTTGTGGATCCATTCATACTAGTATCACTACATATTATAAAACAAAGTCCTCCGCCCCGTCTGTCTCTCTGTTCGCGATCAACTCAAAAAGCACTGCACCGATTTTCATGCTGTTTTCACCAATGGATAGAGTGGTTCTCGAGGAAGGTTTTAGTTTGGCCAAGCGGGCGGGCGAAGCCGCGGGCATCAGCTAGTAGTTTTATAAAACACGGGTTCGATATACAAAATTATCTACGAAGTATTCTGACCGCTATTTTTTTGAGCAACTACATAACCATATCAATTCCGTTGAAGCATGCGTTTGTCGTTTCGTAGAAATATTGAAGCCAGTGATGTTCTTAAAGAATGAGGGGACATGGCAGAGTCATTGCAGCAAAGGGGTCAAGCTTTTCTTAAAGCAACTATTAATTCAATAAAACCTTTTTAATAAAATCCTTTCTGCATATTCTACAATACAGGTAACATATTATTCCGCCTTAAAACAAATAACTCCTCAACACATAACTTCGCCGTGTGGTCGCCGTCCTAGCTGCGCGCGCGTCGCTTTTTATTTGCTCTGTCCTTTTAGGGAACCCATTCAACGAGAACTGGATTTAAGAATGAATTGCTTTTTTTGTTGTTACGGTAACCGTAACAGATATTTTTTTGTTCGGTTTTTCTGGAATTATTTTGAGATTTGGAGAAAAAAATGTGATTAAGATTTGGATGTGATTGATTTGAAAAAAAAAAGGCTTTAACTTACTTATGTGTTTTTTAATTTGGGATACATTCTATTACATAATTTATCTTTCAAAGGTTTACTTATTGAAAAAAAAACCCCTATAATCATTTTATGTAATCTCGCTTGCCATTTCTGACTGATGAACCATCTGTTTTAACCATGTTTGTGTAATGGATGAGAATCACATTACGGTACGTTTTCTATCATCAAAGAGCTTCTCTAAAAATAGCAGAATTTATTTATTTATTTATCAGGAACAATTTAAATAGTGTTTGATACATTACATAGGTACTTACATCATAATTAATAATATTAATATAAATTCTAAAATAACATGCAACAATATAAAACATGTAGCAATAATTAAAAACAAAACATACAAGCTTAAAAAAAACATGAATAGGTACTTACCAAAAACAATAACAATAAATAGCATTTTTTTTTTAAATAGAAAATTGGAATTATAAATTACAGCCAGTCCACTGAGTACAAATACAGAGTACAGAGGAACTAATCCTTTTCCTTATGGCCTTTCTTAATTATTATAATCGTTGCAAAATGAATTAGAAAAATAATAAAATACTTTAATATTTTTCTAATTAGTTTTCTAACTAATTAGCCTTACTGAGGCAGACTGCCTAAGTAGAAATTACTTTCAATTTCTACTGCAAATAGTTTCTTCTAGATTTCTTTTCCTTCTATTGTTTACCATACCGCCGCTTAAAATGATTCATATCTCATACTTTTCAATTTACCTCTAAATACCGATACATATTCTCTCATTATAATTTAGGCGATTTTCACTTTATATCGATAAGCGTTATATCACATCCCTTTCTCCTGTCAGTAGGTACAGCACTATTGTTGGAGCGAGTTTTTGCCAAAACACTTTTATCAAACAAGTTCCTCATTAGCTTATCTGTGGCATTGGATGAAAGTAACACCGCAACACTATGGTGATCTGATAACCTTCTAGTTAAATGGTATGATCTAAGTTAGGAGCTGAAGCGATAACGATTTGATTTCGGAACGGGTCTGACTGAGTCTGTCCAAAAAACAATGAGTATCAGCTGCCAAACTATACTTTGCTCAGTGCATGTATAAAGTAGACAAAAGTTAACAAAAAAAAATCTGTTTCTGAAAAATCTGGATAAGTAATATACCTTCAGGGATGGGCACTTCGTATTTTATGTTAATCTCTAACTCATCTGCACTCTGCGCCTCATAATTATGACGTCGGCTTCCAGTCTAACCAATGGAAGATGCCAGTATTTTACATGGAGCGATTGCTATCTGACCTTTCCTCTCTGTGGTAAATTTGAATATCACGAAATCCGTAGACCGATCGTAGTAGTCATAGTCAGATCTTGGGTTACAGCGTAACCTTTGATCCATAAACAATAAAGGATTAAAAACATTCCTCACTTTCTACATAACTTGAACCACAAAGTAACACCAGGGGCCACGCTCAACAAAACACTCTTTATAAAATCACGCTTCATTGTCTGCCCTCCCAGAGTCTGATCATCAACATCATCAACACTACATGACGTATCAAAACTCTTTACAGAATTACCAATTTAAGTTTGCAGTTCAAAATGGCGCTGCTTGTCAAGAAAGAATGCATCGATGTGTCAAACTTGGTGTATTTATTTTAGTTCTGCGTTTTTCCACCTGCAAGGGATATGTTGGTTGAAGTGTAAACCGACATTTTACGTTTAAGTAAACATTTTATAATTAAGTGTACATGTACATACTTGATAGCTTACTTAGATAGTAGAAACAAAATTAAACAAAGCATTGTAACAATGATAGATGTGGTTTGAGTGTTTATCTTATGATGATCAGCCGTGTGAAGAGAGTAGCTAGATTACGAGTATTTTTTCTCAGGTTTTGATCAAATGAGAGTGATAGGGATATCTTTCTTGTGTTTCTTTGTTTAATGGCAATATTCTTTCTACCATCTTTTCCGGTGCCATCCGTCATCCTTATGGCTTCTTTTTTATATATTCGGAACCTTTTCTTTTTTATCTCAGAGTTCATTTTCTTCCTTTGTCACCTCATCTACCACCACTTTCTGTATCAACGTCTTACTGGAGACTATTTAAATATCATCTCTCCAAAAATCCCGATAATTAATGAAGCTTCTAACCTTTAAGAAAGAAAATCCACCTGCCCGAGGCATTCATTACATCAATAGAATTTATTTCAATCTCATTCACTGTGTTCCGTCAGGTAACAATGATTGATACATCCAGCATTATAAACCATCTTAATTTCATTTCGAACTACACACCTCGTTATGTAGTCTTCATCAATGAATGAAAAAAACTTCTTCGTACTTTCGTTGAGCATTTCCTATTCAGATAATAAAAACAATTTCCATTTCAATCTATGCTTTAATAACTTATTTAAGGGAAAGTAAAGCCCACAAGTGTTTGTTTTTTTTTTACATTGTTTAAGATATTAGAATATGTTTCGCACGGAGCGATCGTGATAACATAATACTTATTTACTTTCGTTTCGTTTAAATTAAATAACTCATTCATCTTTAATCTGTCAGAACGCATCTTTACTTTTACCCGCTTGTTAATCATATAACCATTAGAAATTTCGTGTAACGTTGATTACTTGAAAGTGTGTGCAAAGTTTATATGGTCCCAGGCTGAGAATGGACCACCCAGGTAGAAACAACAATGGCGCCGCTGTTTTCGCGGAAGTCATATTCTTTGCGACGCCTCTTTTCTTCAGCATTGGCTACCATTGTGAAGATAATATCGTCGGTGAAATTCAGATATGAAACGTGTCCGATAATCCTCTGTTAGATACCGCCAGTGTCCAGCGTATCAAAAGCTTTAGACAAAACGATTGATTGATTTTCAGTTTCTTTTGTTTCGTAGGTAGAATCATTTAACACTATAGTTGCATCCAAATTGGAAGATCCAATTGCATTTGATGTTGATGCAGTTTTATGCTCATTTGATTTTACGTCTTCAGAATCTGTATGTAGAATTTGATCATCAAAAAACTAGTTTCTAAATTGTCTTAGGTCACAACAGGTCAAACGTCACTTAATTTTATTTATCCATAGCTAGATGCTTCTCAGCTTCTTGATATAATCTTTCTGCAGATGCCAAAGTGCACCTAATTAGTTGACCTATCACGTGGTAGTATTATGTTAGCTCTTACCATTTCCCTTTCCTGACCTTTGGGGGTAATGAGCAGACTCTTTTCTTTAGATCTGACATCTGTTGGGGAAGAATGTTGAAACTTTGAAAGTAAGAACAATGCTATCTGTAGATTGTCTAGACTTAGGTTGTAAGGGTCAAGCTAGCTATTATATCT
This sequence comes from Xestia rhomboidea, assembly GCA_963853795.1. Classification (NCBI taxonomy): domain Eukaryota; kingdom Metazoa; phylum Arthropoda; class Insecta; order Lepidoptera; family Noctuidae; genus Xestia; species Xestia rhomboidea. The sequence goes on from OY970778.1 coordinate 11,650,230, forward strand.
TATCGTTTCTTCTGCAGGGGACGATAACCTGTCTTATTAGTTTTGTCTTTTACTATCTCTTTAGATTTGAAAGTCTCATTTATTTTCTTGCCTCCAAGATTGATTTTCAAATCTAGATTTTTTAGGAATGTCATTTCAATTTAGAATAGGTGTATGAGTGTGGATTCTAGCTAAACCTTACGCAAAACTGTTCGATGAATATGCAATACATTCTATGAGATCAAGTTAGGCTCATCGTTAATTAGAAATAATATACTTCTACTAAATACAGTCATCTAATCCAAGTTCCATTTTCTAAGAACAGTAGTAAACTACCAAGCATTTGGCTCATGTTTTAGTAAATCTATCAACAGGATCTAGCAAACTAAATAATATAATGTAGTGGCTGTCGATAGAAACACTGCAAATTCAACAGAATTAATATTCGCAGTACACGAGACAGCTCAGGGTATTATCTTGGAGCCATAAATTTAAGCTATAATGCGTTTACCGTTAGAACAGTAGACGGATCAAATTGGTGTACATTGTGGAGGTCAGTTTGACCCATAGCACGGGGTTTATAGGTTAACGGTAGAAAGTAAACGCAATGTTTACTTACAGTATTGGAAAAAGTTTTGAACAAATATTCTTTTTCACTATCAGTTTGTTTTGGTGTGTTGTCAATAAACATGTTAAGTGGTTGTATATAAATAAGTGTTAGTGGTGATTTGATGTTGTTTGCGTTGTTTTAGCGGACATCCGGTAATTAATTGGTATTCAAACATTGAATACCATTACAGCTATTAGGTAAGGCGCCTGTGTGAGGTTCAAGTTCATTGTCGCCGTTTGAATCGCTAAATGGTTTAGCTTTTGCGTAACAGCTTATTTGCATGATAATGTTAGTGGTGATGTATGAGGGTTATTATGACTCCTATTTCCATCAAAAAATTATAGTCAACCTGAATCGGACCATGGTTTCATCATCACCTAGGTAGGTACCTAACTTTTTCCCAACTGTGTATGTTGTGTGCGGCCCCCATTAATTGTATTGTTCTCTGTCTGAGTAGAAGCTTGCAGACATTTCTAGATATCTCCACATTTCTTCGAACCTTTTACGTAGTTTATTAGGCTTGAGACTCACCAGCCGTTTCCCAACCCTGTCAGCTAAATACGGAACCGCCCAGCATTCCCAAAAATGTTCACAAACACCATTTTAGAACCACAGCTAACTGGCCGACGGGCGCGTGTCGCAGCGATTTGTCTTGTAAATCCGCAAATTGGTGTGAAACTGTCAAAGAAAATTGCGACTTTCCAATCGTGCTGTAGTCGGTCGCCCTTGGTGACGTACAGTGAAAACAATCGATCGTTTGGAGAAAGTATTTAGGCTACGTTATGTGATAAGGGCTCGGCTTAAGACATGGACGACATGGTTGTTTTTTCTTGTACTCAGTTGTTTATATTGAGCGCTACCGGTATACAGTTTCGTGTTTTCACTTTCGTTTTTGAGTTCGTCTGTTTGTTTAGAATGTTGTGTTGGTTCTGAATGGGTTGGTTAATATTAAGGAGTGTGTTTTGAAAGTTTTGTGGGCAAGTAAACTTGAAAATGCTTTCTTGAGATATGAGAAAGTTATAGCTCACTTTACGTGGGGGTGTTTCCCGAAAACTCGTTTTTGGACGGACCGAGAGATTATTCACATGGTTGACAAAATCTTCATTATCATTGAAATTGTCAATGAGTCCAATTAGAACGGTTCGACTACCGCCAATCCGTGGAATGGCTAATCATACTTCGATATTAGGGATAGCTTCGAGTGTAGATCACAGGATATCACAACGCAGTAGCAGTCAGTGTTTGTAACAGATGAAAGCTGACCAAAATCGCAAACCTTTACAAAATTCGCAAGTGCGTGTATCAAAATTGCCTAACAGTTAAAACTGTATAATAATAACTCAATCTACAAACATGTGAGCATTCGGCAATAAACATTACTTTTATTAAGTCAATTTCACGGCTAACCCAATAACATAAACAGTCATGGTAGCACCGATTGTCAGTCAGTGCGTAAGTTAATTAAAATCTTTCATAACATTCAAGTTTTAAGTAAATTACCTTCCGTATTGCTTGTGATGTAAGATGCTCATCGGAGATCGCAAATTGGATGCGTATGCGTAACTTTACGGCACTAGATGGTGTTGGGGGAATTAACTTAGTTTTTGTGTAAAATGTTACTTGGATTTGCGTGTTGGTTAGTGATTTTGGGAAATGTAGAGAAACACATTATAAAACATATGGACATGGCTACCTACATATGTTCGCTTGGAATCCAGTGATCACTAAGTGTACTCGTCAAGTGAAATCATCTCAGTATGCGGACACTGTTAGTGTAATGTGCTGTCCTGTGAACCGGCCCTAATTAACATTTATGAAAATCAAGTGAGGGTAGTTGAATAAACACCTTCGCTTTGCTGTGGCGGTACCTACAATACTTCAGTCTTCCAGCGACCACAGCTGGTGCAATCCGGTCGAAACGTCGGGCTTAAATTAAGGGTAACATTCGCGATAAATACCCGTTTCCATATGTTTTATTATGTAGAGAAACGCGTAAGTGAAGGATGGATTTCAGATCTAGTATGCAACCCCTCATGAAAGCCTCATATGGCTTTGGTGCATACTGTAAGTGCAGCAAGTATGTATTTAAACTAATAAATAAATAAATGTAACTTACTATGGACACCACCAACATTTCTCGAATCTGGAACGGTAGCAGTACAAACGTTCTTAGACTCAAATTCGGCAGCAAACGGTTGATATCGAGAGATTCAGAAAGAGATCAAGAGTAGACTAAAATGCTTGTAGTCGTGCACCGATGAGGAATACGGTCCCTCTGTAAGACCAAGGACCAGGGCCAACAGTCTCGACATAGATAACGACAAAATCGCTAATTACTACGAGTAAAGCAAGTCTCTACATCCAAGATGCGTTTCTCGCAAGCATCATTATTGCAACCGAATTAATTCGTTAGTAATCAGCGATCGAAAGTTAGCGATTTTGACGGTATCTATGTCGAGACTGGCCGGCCCAGCAGGCCTAGCCAAGTTACAAACGATTCGTATCGATTCTCTTTCTACAATCGTAAACGTTAAGTCACGTGGTCAAAACAAACGAATAGAAACTTTGTAGACAAATTTACATCGATCAAGATGATAGAATGAAATGTATTCGTTTCTACAATCGTGATCGCTACATCCCATATAAATCGTAGCCAAATTACAGTTTTGACTGAACTTAAAAGTTTCTATTCGTTTGTTTTGACCACGTGACTTAACGTTGAAATGATGTCATGCCCATCATTTGGGTAGTTTTCTATGCGTTAACGATTGTAGATTGTCAACTTGGCTAAGCCTACAGGATATTTAGTGCAACGATTATTTCAGTCGCAGGAACTCAGAAGTTGGTTGATAATAATTACCAAGAAACGAGGAAAGGCGAATTCGCTAAGGAAGAAAGTCTGCCATGTTTAATTCCTACTTCAGCGGATGCATTCAGTCATCACGTCGTTTCCTCAATTTACTGGTGTTATCTTAATTATTCGTAAGTAATCCTTAATCGAACAATCTTCAAGGCACGTAAATACCTACGGAACCTGTTACATCCTATATTTGCTATCACGTTCTCGAAAACGGCTCTAACGATTTCGATGAAAGTTGCAAGGGTTTTACGGGGCCAAAAAATTGATCTAGCTGGTCTCATATCGGGAAAAAATCGGTTTCTCTATTTTCAACCTGGGTATGCAATGTTGTTGTTGATGTGTGCCCATCAACCGTAGCAACTTCAGTTCGATACTGATAGGTACTGTTAGCCTGCGTCATCCCACTGCTAGGCAAAGGATCTTGATTTCCAGTTATCCGCTTGGCCAATCAGACCAATGGTGTTATTGGGTTTTTCCACCCAGCATAGCTATTCACAACGCTTCGATTCGATTTTCGATTCGGAAAGTCGTATGTCTACCTCGCTCGATTTCGTAATGTCAAAAAAAGATAGACATACGACTTTCCGAATCGAAAATCGAATCGAAGAGTTGTGAATAAGGGCCCAGGGCCAATGTGGATCACTGGTCGCTGGTCTTGTATAGCTCTTCCCGCTACCTTCTAGTTCGAGTAGATTTTCAAATTTCAACCACGACAAAGCTTTTTTTCGAAAAGTCGTATACTGTATGTCTATCTCGCTCGCTTTCGTTATGCCAAAAAAAGGACATACGACTTGTCGAATCGAAGCGTTTGTGAATGCGGTCGCTGTTTTAGTTCATTGACAATTCAAACAGCAGTATTTATCGTTGTCACAAAACAAAGTTCTCATGAGAAATTCTGACATTTTCGTAACTGCAGTTTGTAGAATTCCTAATTGAAACATGTTACGTAAAGACTGGTACTCAAACTGATCATATCTGCTTCCTTTGTACAACGAATCAAATCTTGACATGTCCGGTGAAAGCCTAAAATGATTAATTGAACTTTTAAATTCCCTTTACGTATCCTGTTTTGGTGTTAGCATTACATGATCGACCTCTAGCAGTTAAAAGTTACTCTTTTGCACGTTTCAGCAAAATATCCCACTGCCCAATGAGGACCAACTACTTGAAGCCACTTAGGCTTCAAGTAGTTGGTCCTCATTGGGCAGTGGGTCCCAGTTCCAAGCCAATTAAGACTTGAAACTTTAAAAGGTTCCAAGCTACTGTTTTTTTTTTAATTTGCCTGTTCTGTCCCACTGCTAGGCAAAGGCCTCCCCCGTTTCCTTCCATCTCTCCCGGTGTTTCGCCTCCTCTGGCCAATCAGTCAGGATCGAGTCCAAATCATTACGCCAGCGTTTTTTGGGCCTGCCTCGGTGACTACGACCGTCTTCAGGCACCCACTGTGTGACGATTCTGGCCCATCTGTCCTGACCCATTCTGGAAATGTGACCCGCCCAGTCCCATTTTAGCCTCGCTGACTTATCGCCAACATCGGCGATGCCTGTCTTAGAGCGGTGTTGCGTATTCGATCGGTGATATTGATGTATGCTACGCTCCATCGCTCTTTGGCAAACCTTGAGTTTGGACTTCTGAGCCTCCGTGAAAGACCAAGTCTGGGCGCCACTACAAGCTACTGTTATTAGGGATAATGTGGGCGGCGGCACATACCCAGTTAATTGCCACAAAACGTGCGCTATTCTTTTAGTCCCTGTTTATGTATCTACAGAAAGTACTTTTCTTAATAAGTTAGTTTTTTTGCTAATGTTGTTTTTTTCTTTAATTCCAGGACCGACCGGCAAAAACCAGCGCGGCAAAAGAAAAGAGAACCGCCACCCAAAATGTGACCACCGAACGAGTAACCAAACCAACAAGCAACCTTCAAATTCATGAGTCCTTCAAGATTACATGATCCAACAATATTTATTTGTACTTATTAATATAGATAACGAATCTAGTCGCCATAGCACTATTTAAACGAAGCAATTTTAGACTTTATCACTTAGAGAATACGGTTGAAGATCGTATTGAAGTACAAAGATTAAGGATTGATGAGACAGTACAAACGACTCTTGGGGCCCTAATGTTGATTTATCACTAAATTGATTTTATTAGAAGTTCCCTGAGATAACACGAACAAGATGTCCACAAGTAAGTTGAATTTATTCATATATTATTCCTTAATACTGATGTTTATGTGGTTTCAATGCGCCGTGTGGGGCCGTAAATACAGTGAAATATAGCGCACATAAATTGAGATACTCTTTTAGTAGTTTATTATGTAAAGATCTTTTTCGTGGGTGGATGATTTCACCATAATCACCGTACACCCAATAAGGGATTGAAGTTAACACTTTGATTGAAATAAGCCATGTCAATTAACTATAGTAGATAGTCCAACCCTCTACCCCAAGACTTTATTGTTTTTTTAAGCGTTACAAAGAAATACAAAAAAAAATAGGCTTCTTCGCGAAGCACACCACTGTGAGCAGTGGAAGGAATGGAGGAGGTCTTTGCACAGGAGTGGGACAATACGGGCTAACTTAAAAATATAGCGATCTGGGCATTAAGGCTGGGGTATCTGCTTAATTAGCAACTCTATTTGTGGTGGTTAAAACTTCGTTTGAAATACTGTTAGAATAAAGTTCTAATCAGCTTGCTCTACAAAGTGGTTGTTACGTCAGTCACTGCGGGCCGAATAGTGCGAAATGAGTGGTTTTTATTTAATTGTAGCTTAATAAATCATTAGATCAAAATGCCTTTGTGAAGAAAACAATGACAAATATTTGTGTGAAAAAAAATACTAAAACTTAATGCCGTTTAGGAGTAGTTACGCTTCACTTTGAATATTTTTTTCATATAGTAATAATAAAGTTAGAATTATTTCAATTGTACCAATTAAAGTTCAGAGTCTAATAAGCAACATATATTTTTTTTGCAAATTTATATTCACTCATCAAAGATGAGTTACATGGAGAAAACCTCTCGTTAGCAGATAAAAGAGGGGGTGGCCTTTTTTTTTTTTTTTCGGATGGGAAATCATCAAATGACTTCTCCCGCTCTGGGCTGAGCAGGAGGGAGTGTCAGACTTTTACTGACTAAAAGCAGATACCACCCCCTTAAGCAGTCATTCTCATAGTATAATTCAACCTTTTTTTTTCGGTGAAATCATCAAATGACTCTCTGTCTGAGCTGAGGGAGTGTCAGACTTTTACTGACTAAAACCCATCCATGTTCCTTCTTCGCTCTTCGTGTTCCGGGGCCACGGTATCTCTTTCGAACATTCCCGCAGCCCCGGCAGGCTAGTATCCTTCTAACTGTAAGAAGAAATGCCCGTTTGTAAACCAAGTTCTGTTTTCACTTTCAGGTTTCGAACACTCTTCAATGAAGAGTAGCTTCTCGTTGTCATCGCTGAGGAGCGCGCCCGCGCCGCCTGGCGGCCGCTGTGAACAACTCGAGCGGCCATACCATAGTCTTACTAAAAAGAGGTACGTGACTATTTACGAAGCTGATGAATAAGTAGGCTGCAGTAGGTACCTACTAGAGCACTAGAGTACAAAAAAGGTAATTAATGTGTACAGACAAATGCTTTAATTGCTTGTAACCCTCTTCTAAGAGATGTTAAAATGCAAGAATGCCAATTAATGCAGCTATCTATATTTGCATTTCCGATACAAAATGCTACATGTCGGCTGCAGGGATTGAGCGGACTACCACAACAAAAAGCTATTTTATAGTCTAGAGCTCTCACGCAACAGTAAGCAGGCGCATGACCTAACAAGAATTAATTACTACAGCTAACTACAATCAGTTTATTTTCATAGTGCAGTAAACGTAAACAAACGAACTTTGTATCCAGACAATTTTTACCCGACTGCGCCAGAAGGAGGGATATGTTTTTCGAGAGTATGTATGTATGTATGTATAATTGTTTGGCATGCTCTGTGGCCTTAACGGCTCGATGGATTTTAGCTTGAGAGGTGTCGTTAGATTCGTATTTACTGTGAGAGTGACACTGGGTATATCAAAATAAAAAAAAACAAAATGGCGGATTTTTGGCGCCAAATTCAAATGTTTGTTTCACTCTGCAGCCTGAACGGCTCGAAAAAGGGCTCATCATGAGGATTTTAAATTGGTATATCTAAGTAACGAAAAAGAGTAAAATAAAAAAAATAATTAAAAAAATTAAAAAACCCGACTGTTGTTACAGTCCATTTTCTTGAACTTGTTTTTATCTTTTCAGTTTTTATTTAAAGTTATTAGTTACATTTTATGCAGTCGGGTTTTTTTTTTTAAGTTTTCATTCAGGAACTCAAATTCAAATTCTTTACTGACATAATAGGTTACATAATAGTACATTGTAATACAGGGGGCTAAAATTACCCATTATATACGAGGTAGTTTTACGGAGAGACAGACGCACGGACAGACAGACGGACATACAGACGGACAGACAGACGGACAGACGGACGGACAGACAGACAGACGGACAGACAGACGGACAGACAGACGGACTGACATACAGACGGACAGACAGACAGACGGACATACAGACGGACAGACAGACGGACAGACAGACGGACAGACAGATGGACAGACAGACGGACAGACAGATGGACAGAAAGACAGACGGACAGACAGACAGACGGACAGACAGATGGACAGCGGAGTCTTAGTAATAGGGTCCCGTTTTTACCCTATGGAGTTTCTCTATGTCACATGAAGGAAATTAAAAATCTAATTACTTTTACTCCCTAGAGACTAAAAAGGTCACTTTAGTCCCGCTTCGTAGGGCTATATTGGCGTACTTTTAGAGCATGAGAAGTGAAAACTTGTTTGAAGCCTCTGACTCCTGAACTAGGTGTATCAGTTTGTAGGTCAGGAGTCGGCGACAGTCAACTCTTACTACTTAGCTATTAGTATAGAGGCAAGCTAGTTACTGGTTGCTGTTAGCCTCTGTCAACTCGCTGCTGGGTAAAGACATATTGATTTCTAGCAAGTTAGTATAGTCATACTAACAATGTATAAAGTGTCCAAAGCCACACAAGCGAGTAACTCAGCAGACTGCCATTCGCCCGCTAGTCGGATTTCTGCCATGACATTAAAAAAGCGACCGGGATAGATTTGGAACGGAAGCAGGAGAACCGAATGTTGTTGCAGAAATGAAAGATTTACCTACAGCTCGTCTGTAGTAGTCTATAATACAAAGGTCTAGCTCAAGACTCCGATAAGCAAAGTTGAATAAAAAATAAACTAACATACTGTTAATTTATTTTTCCAGGAAGGAGCCATGTCGCGAAGCTTGGCGTCGCAGCTGGGGCTCGGCAGCGAGCGGCGGCAGCGCCGGCGACGACCTCTGGCCCCTGCTGCAGCACCACTACGACTATATCATGGACAACCAGATCATCGACAGCTGCAAGGTAATTTAGGCTCTATTACAATGCCACTACGTATGTATGTATCATGGACAACCAGTTCATCGACAGCTGCAAGTTATTTTAGGCTCTATTACGTGAGTATGAGCGGCAGCAGCGCCGGCGACGACCTGTGGCAGTATTGGAGTTCTTTTCAGTTCTTTTTAACACATCAATTCGTTACGGTCGGGTTTTCTGACATAAAAAACGGAAACATTCCAAATGCCTTTTCTTCACCTAAAACGGATACAACATCAAATTTAGTGTTTTAATTGAAATTCACTATTAATATTTTGGTTCACTACTTAGCCATATTTCTTATCTCCATACAGTAATATTGCCAAATTAATCAAAACAGCAAAATAAGTGACAGCTATTTGCGACGTTGCCCACTTTCTCAATCAACCTTAACCAACCTTTCGAAAATGTCCATAGACTAAGCACCTCAAGTTATAGAGACCAACTAACCCCTCCCATTTATCTTACCAGGAAGCGAACGGCGAGCTCCTCCTCCACAGCTCGTCCCTCCACGGCTGCCCTCGTCTACTCAACCCGACCTCCGGCTTCAACCGCCAGTGGTCCCTCAGTCAGCTGGTGGCGGAGTTCAACGAACTCTGTCAGTGGCTGACCCACGTGCAGGAGGAGATTTATTCTAGTCCCGAGAACTTGTCCAGCAGGAAATTGAGGATGGTGAGTTAACCTACAATATAAATACTTAAATAATTAAATATCGCTGGACATTACACACAGCGCCATCTAGTGCCACACTAAGCAACGAGGCTTGTGTCGTGGACACCAGATAGTTGATATACTACATAGATACTTTTTGTTTGTCAATCAATACACTTATTATACATATAAACATCCATGACTCGGAAACAAATGTCCATGCTCATCACACAAACATTTGCTCCTACCGGAATTCGAAACCCTAAAAACGTAAGGCAGCCTCACTACCGCTGCGCCATTCGGGTCGTCCAATAGTCCTAATAAACTTCTATGTTAACTACCAACAGCGTTTTTTTTTGCATTTCCGATATAATGGGAGGCGGGAAACCGGTTGAAAATAAAACAGGATTACTGTAAGCCTATGTGCATCTACCAGCCCGCACTGAGCCCGCTTGGTGGATTACAGCAATCTCTTTCATAGAGGAGACCTGTGTTTCAAAACATTTGTTAACGCCATCTATTGGTGAAACGCCGCGTCACGTGACATGAAGTGCTTTCGGCTTCGATAAGGGTAATCATTTAATGGTAATTAAATGTACAGGTAACAATTTTTGCGTTACTTAGTTTGATGTACAGAAAGGTTGGTTGACGGTTTAGTGAAGGGTTCATTTACAACTTATGTATGAGCAAAAGTAGCTCAAATTGATTTTCAGAAACCATGGTTATTCAACCTTAGGTATAGGGATTAGCCAAAGGAGCCAAATAGGCACCTGATTAGTTAATGTGACCAGATTTTCATGCTTTTTGTTAGGAGTTTAACTGACATAACATTTTGTTGGTCCAGAAAAGCGTATTGGTTATTAAGCCAAGGATCTTAAATGCAGCAGGTGGTTGAGATAACAGGATTCAGAAACCAGTGTACGCTCAGATTATAACGTTGTTGTGTGTTGAGGGTCAGGACTTCTTCAATGAACGACTTTATTATCCATGAAGGTTTGATGCGTTAATTATGCTAGTAATTATATCAATTTACATTATTATAGGTTGGGATTATACCTTCTAGTTACGGAGATATTGGGGGGTCAAAGTTACAACTTTTGACAACTTTTTTTCAAATACAAGTTTTTAATGTAATATTTTTACTTTAAACACCTCCACGACCCCCGTACTATTCAATCCATCCATCAGCACAATGTTTTGAGTGCGTTACATTGAGTTCTACAACAAACCATGGTTTTTCACCCAAAAAAAAAAATGTCGTTTCCCAACAATAATTTTTGCGTAAAGTTACTTAGTTTGATGTACAGAATGCTTAGTTGACGGCTTCGTGATGAGGTGGTTTACACCCTGTATGCAAGGATCATGCAGCCAGGACATTAAATAGATGTCTAATACCATTCGTGTTGTTTGCAGAGCCGTATGTCGGAGCTGGTGTCAGTAGAACCGCGCCGCGCCAAGTTCATCGAGCAGGCCACCGCTATACTCGACCGTATACCTGAAGCCAGTGCTGAAGTAAGTAGTTTACATGCTGCTGCTGCAAGTTAGTTCCCGTATTTAAACGTTGTACAACGTAGTCCTCGATTGTGCAGGCGAACTTTTATTGCACACTGTATTCTCAGAGTACTGTTTGTCTGAAGTGGGATGCGTATATAGTTGGTGCCAGTTAAGATCGCAAAAGCGGTCATTGACCCATCTACATTTAGTAAATTTCAAGTTAACTTTGAAACCCAAAAATAAGCCTGTTCAAGTCTTTCGTCATCTATCGTGATCTCAACATTTTTTCTAATGAAAAACGAGACATGGTTCATTTGTTTTGTTTCGTAGGAAGAGATATGTAATGACCGCTATTGCGATCTTAACTGGCACCAACTATAACAACTATTGTTATGCACAGATTGCGCACACGCTAGAGCTGTAGTTAGTTGAAAATAAATAGCTTTAACAGTGGCAGAGCTGCGTTCTGACGTGCGCAGTACAAATTCAGCAAAAATTAAAAGATAAAAAGTTGATAGGCACGTGTTCTAAGATTTTTTGGCCCTGCATTTTAATTTCGTTGCCATGTTTTGTAATTAATTTTGTTTTCTCAGGTGACGTGGCGAATAGAACATTTGAATGTGAAGTGGGAAGGTCTCCGGCTGCTACTTAGTCCTGAGCAGCAGCATCGCGAGGGAGACAGTTCTGACACAGTTGGTTAGTATCCTAACAATTTTGTAGGTACTTAACGCTAGTTGGAAATTTAATTAGAATATGCATATTATGCATGTACTATCGTAGACACTCCCGCCTGATCACCACTAAGCAAATTTTTGCTTACACTCGCAACATAGAAACGCTCTCTAGCCCCGCCCCGTTGACGTTGTATAGAAATAATGAATGAAAGACAATACCAATCGACCGGGCGCACTGACGACGCACGCCAAACGAGAGTTATTGTTATTTTGCGCGTCAAATTGTCGCATTCCTAATAGACCTAAACTTTAAGGGGGCGTGGCTAGGCGCCTCCGCATGATTTAAGCGAAAAAAAAAACTGATCATGTGGAAAAGACCACGTCTGTACTAAGTAGCTTATATTGGCACGGTTAATAAGTTAGACTTTGTTTTCGCGGGATCTCTGCAAGATAAAACAAAACATGGAAAAGTTTGTCAATTTTGGAATAGCGCCATTTATCAACAACGTTTATAACTGCAATCAACATTGTTAGCTTTCTTGCAGCCGCTAGATGGCGTTGTCACTGCAAACAGCATAGGAAAGCAAATTATAGATGGCGTCATGTTATCTGACGAGACTGGATTTTGAATAACTGTTAAAAATAATTTTGCTGGTCCCATAGAAATTCGGATTAGTCCAAGAAAATGATGAATAACGATAACCAATTGATCTAAATAATTGCTTTCAATTATCAACATTAATGTCTGTTCAAGCATTGTAACAATCACAGATACATTGTAACTAATGTTTTACTGATGATTTTATTGATTTTACTGACCAACGAAAGGATGGATGGATTGTGTGAGGAAAAATATGAAACAAAAAGGAGTTGTGAACGTATTCCATTAACATACATCTATTTTGTTATCCAGACACCGCTCACGAGTTACGCTGCCTCCGGCGCTGGCTGCACTGCATGGAGGGTCGCCTGCCGCCGCCGTCGCTAGCCGCAGCCCGGGGAGCTCCCTACCACGAACTGCTGAGGAAACTCAGTGAACATAAGGTAGGAATAGATTTAAGATGAGCCTGTTTACTAGATGAGAAAACAATACATACAGCATGTAGCAATCTGTAGTTTCTGCCTAGCCCCATGGGAAAAGGCGTGAGTTGGTGTAGGTATGTAAAACTGTGCAAAGGTTACCCACTTCTAGACAATTAGGTACGCATGATCGTCGACAGCATTATAGCTTTTCATTAGGCCAGATGGTGGTCAATCGCAAGATGAAGCAGAATCGAAAGCTTCAATTTCAGTTAATCTATTAGATAATTAGACAATCCTCGTTTTAATTTACGTTAGAGGTATCAATAGGCGTGACTACAAAAAAAATCTAATTAGTCCGTCAGTTAGATTATCAAAAATATTTGACCCGTGTTTTTTCTTTTGTTACGTAAACCTAAATTGACCAAGATACGACTTTTAAAATTCTCAATACGTCACGCCTAGGTATAATTTTTAGCTAGTTCTGACGTCACGAGCCCCCACTCCCGAGTTTTGGTGCGTTTAATCTTTGTCAAGATTCATTGATTTACAAAAACAAAAAATACGTGTCCATTGATTTCCAATACTCTAACTGACGGACTAAATAGATTTGCAATTGTTTGATACTGTCGTCATGCCTATTAACTCAGTGGATTCCACGATGTATCCCGATGGATATAGGTCTACCCCAAGCTGCGCCACATCACCCTGTGCTCTGCCTTCTGCATCCAGTCTGTCCCGTCCACCTTTTTCGGTCTGTCTGGCTGGGTGGCGTACTGGCGTCCCACACTATACTTGCCTGTTTTCGCTCTAGGACTTCCCTCAGGGTTAGAGATGCGTTTAACCGTGATTACTTGCCATGTATTACCAAAACATAAAGTCGTGAACAAGGATAATTAAGTAATAGTACATTATGATATAAGTGCGGTAAGTTGAAAATTACAGCCGAGGCGATATTGTTTGCCCGAGCCGAAGGCGAGGGCGATAAAAAAGCAGAGGCTGTAATTATCAAAGCGCACGTATGTCATACGACGTTTTATAACATATTCGCGAGGAAAAAAAAAAACAAATAAAAACAATACAGCGAAAAGAAAAAGCGCGCGGAATAATTTTTACTCGTTCACAAATTAGCGAGGCGCGCGCCTCAGCGCTTTTTTTTAAGGCAAAGACACAAAAAACAGCCAGTATTACTAATAAAGTAAATTAATATTTTTGTGTTTTTTTTTACAGATAAATGGTTGTAATTTATTGTCAAAATTAATTAAATTAAAGAATTAAATGTTTATTTATTATATTTCATCCCCCAAAGTTAATTTTATTCATAAAATGTTGACCACTTTTCTGACATAAAAACTCTTTGCTAAGATTTAAAAAAGTATAAACTGTGTATTTTACTTTACAGCACAAGTGCGTAATGAGATACATTACGATATTGAAATTGGTGAAATAAGAGACCCTTTACGAGCAAATGTGTTATAAACTAATATACTTACTGTATACGGTGACAAATGCCAAAGTACATATTTTTGTAGGTATTATGAGGATGTCTCATAGGGATCTTGGTAATCATCATCAAGCCTGAGAGATATTTCTCGACGGTATGTAGACCCAAGTCAAAGGCCCATGGGCGGCATAAAAACTCGGACCCCAGGTTAGGTACTAACCCCACGATAAAGAAAATCATCTACCTAGCGGTTTCCCAACTATGTTGGGATCGGCTTCCAGTCTGGAAGCAACTGAATACCAGTTTTTTACATGGATCAACCGCCTATCTGACCTCCACAACCCAGTTAGTACTGGGTACGAAATCCCTTGGTAAGACTTAACGAATGTCAAAGATCTACAATTGGCAGCGGGGACCAACGGCTTAATGTGCATTCCGAGGCCCAAGAGGCTATTTAGCAACTGTTTATTATCTGGCAACGAGTTCCGGTGACAAATACCGAATACCTATTTCTGTAATAAAAGGATGTTTTTCTCTTATCTGAATACTTCAAATTGTTCATTATGAATACTGCTTATTGTTTTTTTTTTTATTCTAGAAAAGGGCTTTGTTGTGCATGCGATTATGCCGCTGGTTGTTTTTTTTTAATTTTTAACAGAAGACTGCAATTAGTCTTTGATGAAGATTAGTAACTCTCTATAGCAATCCCGACTTCCCGAGTCCCGAGTATGACTGGTTTTTTTTATTTACGTTGACTGGACGTTTTTAACACTGACGTGATTTCGGCTCGTGCAACCGCCGGCTATCCATATTTTTTTTTCTCGAAATTCGCATTTAATATTCGGCACAAAATCGTGAAAACTTGAGCTAGGCCCTCATACTTACTTACTAATATCGATAAATTTATGTCAATCCCTAGCGTACATGTAAAAATAGATTGATGAAAAATCTATCCACCAAAATCATGTAAATTATCAACAAATGGACTTTTATCTGCTTAACAATATTTTATTAAAAGATATTTTAAAGTAACATTCTCTACCTATTCTCTAACATTTCGATGAATTTTACAAATAAACAAGATCATTACGATGATATCCGTGATTTTCCTTTGTTACCATAAGCTCCCGATATTTCGACGCTGTTGCAAGCATCATGATCGCGGGAATACGTAATTTAAGTGTAGTGAAAAACCTTTAAAGTCTAAAACAGTGCATACAGGATCATCTTTACAACCGTCCTTCTCAAAGATTTTAAAACTTACTTTCAGCAAACCAAAACCACATAAACACACTATCACCTCCACACAATTGCATAATAAAACATCTGAATACCGATCCCTCACAAGCGATTTATCCCCGTTGTTACCGATACATTGCTCGGTATCGCGGCGTCTTCGTGACACGTCGAACACGCTCTCTAATGATGATAATAAATCAGCCAGCGATGGAAAGATGCCCTTAATTAGGTTCGACGGTTCGTGAGTGAGAGTTCTAGTGTTCTCTGCTCGTGTGTTCGTGCCCTATGGATTTATAGTGTTTGGGGTTGATAGATAAGTCTGTTGTACGTGTGTACCTTGGTGTTTCTTTGATATTAGTTCTATTTTGAGATTCTTCGTCTTTATTATGATGGGTTTAAGAGTAGTTTTGGCCCATTTTTGGCTTTGGGAAGAATACGTCATCATTATCTTCATCCTTCTGCCCTTATGCTACACATTTGGAGTAGGTGCACCATGTTCTTTTTCTTTCACTTCCTTCCGAGCCTATTATGAAATACACTCCTAATTTCGATATAGGTACTACCACTACATTACCATTGTAACTTCTACGCTTAAAATAGTTATTTGTTATACAAGAGTGCAAAGTTGCTTTTTAACCGCGTGCTCAATTTTGATAACCGAGCAAGCGAAGGATTCTAAAATTGAGTCACGAGCGCAGCGAGTGATTCAAAAATTAGAATCCTGAGCGTTAGCGAGGGAATCAAAAGAGCACGAGGTGAAAAATCTTTGCACTCGAGTGCAACACGTAACTTTTCATCCCACCTCAGCGAGGAAATGACTAAATGCAAAAAAAAAAAAAATTTACAATCACAAGATACTTTTACTTTTATTTCAGTTTAGGTGTTAACTACTACATTATGGTAGGTAAGTATTACAGAATAATCTTTAAATTATAACAAATAATACTTAGGTACAATTAAGAAAAATTTAAAGTAACGTTGCTACAGTTAGTTAAGTTGAGTGTAATATTTATTTATTTATTTATTAAAACTTTATGCACAAGTAAAAACTGTACAAAGGCGGACTTAATGCCTTGGGCATTTTCTACCTATTTTTTTTCAATTTTTTTAATATCGTACTGTTTCAAATCCTTCTCGCGTGATTGTTGAGGGAGAAAGCTCATTTGCGCATTATTAACAGTTTCAGTCAATTCTGTTGGCGTCAAATAAACTTCTTGGTCGCCAAAACCACTTATTTTACGTTTTTCACTTGTTTTTAACCTAAGGTTTTAACAATTGACCTGACAAGAAAATGGCGCGCGCAAAGCAAATTATAAAAGTACACCAAGAAGGTTCCGAATCTGAGTTTTTAACAAATTAAAAAAGGTTGTACCTATGATAAATTCGGCACCATGGAGGTAGAAGTAAATAGGTTTAATGATGTTTTGAATTCACAAACTTAGTGCACACGATGTTCTAAATTCAATTTACTTTATCCTCTAGAGGATAAAAACGACTTTTGCACTCGGATATCGAAGAGCAAAAATACTCTTTCCGAGATGGGGGGATGAAAATGATATTAACCATCAAGAATGTGAAATTTTCGTAAACGAGTTTATTTTTGTCCGAAATCAAAAGGTTACGGTTTTTGAACGTGGATGAGGCAAAGTAGAGTATGTGTGAGCAGTGGCGAAAATGCCATACAACTCGATTCCTAAAGGATTCTTTTTGAAAAATAGCACAGTCAGTATTCTATAGACAAATTATATATTTACATTAAACATATGTACTCCGGCTTACCTTTTACAAAAATTAATCCATCGTTGTCACGGTACTTTCAACTAAACTGGCCTGCAAAAATAAGTATCACACTTTTAAAATTGCAATAACTTTCTATGTACACAAGATATACTGTCGAAACAAAAAGGACTCGAAAAATGGTTTAATTTTGTCTATAGTTTCAAAGAAAGCTGATAAAAATTGCTTTATAACGTTTTTAATTTTAAATCTCTAACTTCTATAGTTTAGGAAAAATTGAAATGTGTAGTACTTATTTTTTCATTACTCATACTCTGAAAGTAGGTCTGAAGTTGCCTAAGGAGCGGGTTGAAAGTAATACTTTTCAGCCCTAGGGAGAATCGTTTTCAACTGACAACTGTCAAATTTTAAAAAAAAATTGTTCATTTTTCTATTGAACCATGTTCCAACTTTCTATACAGCCACGATGTAAAATTGAAATAACAAAGTTAGGTATTAATGAAAGAACAGATATTTTTTAAATTACTTTATTATAATTAAGTTTCAACTATTTCTTTAAAATAACATAGATTTTGGCAAAATATTTACCATTTTTTCGATGATGAAAATGAAAAATAGGTAATGGCTGAATAGCTGGCCGGCCATAGAAAAAAAAAACAAAATAGGCGGGAAAGCGGCAATCCGACCTTCATTTTTTTTTTCGAGTTGATTCATGTTTTTATTTTTACTTTCCTTGTATTCGTAATGAAAAGCACAGTGTTTACCTCGGGTTAAAGACTTATTTAGTCCCTCGAACTATTAGCGCCCTCGCTGCGCTCGGGCACCAAACCCCGTCTCGGGACTAAATAAGTTACTTTCACCCCTAGGGTAACAATGTACCTACTATTGCAGGTCAGTGTATTTACTATGATCATATTTTTGGGTTTCTGAAGTGCGCACTTAAAAACTCATTTTCCCTTTACGACACAACAAGTGCATCTGCAAATTATGACAAGTTGCATGTTGCAAGAGTTCACGTAAAAGTTAGAACATAAACGTCGGTGTAAGGTCGAATGGTGCATAAATGATGAATGGTTAACCCTTGCCCTGCAGCCACCTTGAGCGATTGCTGTTTGCCGAGATAACTGGAAGATAAACCCTTTGAATTTACTTCGTTATCTTGATAATACAAAATGGCTAGGTACATGAGCTTTTAATGATAGGAAGACGCAGTTCTTTGCAGTCGTAATAGCTAAGTATAAATAAAAATATATAGTTTAATTTATACAAGGGCTTATTGATCATACAAATGGAAAGTTTGAGTTTTCTGACTGTCTGTGTTCAATTAAAAAGAGCTGTATTAGGATGACCGATGTAATACGGACGAGCCTATTCTCATTAAGGCAATTCTAACACTACACTACACCGCTCATTGGTGCGACCAGCCGTGAAGCGGATCTCACGTCGTCGCATTGGTTTCTATGAAATCCGTTGATACACATACACCGCAAGACCGCGTGGATGAGCGGCACTCACCAGCTCGAGGTGCACCGCCAATATATTTGCTTCCCTGCCTTCGCCCGACCGCGCGGATGTGCGGTGTAGAATGTAAGGACTGGTTTCTCTGTTGGAAATCACAATATTATTTTTCCCGACCCGCTAATTGTACCCAGGACTTCACGATGAACAATCGCGTGCTACTATTAGATCAATAACGCAGGCAAATAAATAGTCAATGTGGTCCTTGCTTAGGAATTTAAACTATGTGTTGATAGAGTCAAGATAGCCAATCGATAGCAATCAAAATGTCATCAAAAACAGTTTAACACGACATCCACAACACGATTCCTTCAGGCTCCGGAACTCGATAGAAATTGACAAATTGTAAGATAGCGATGGAAACCGCGAGTAACGTTCAACTAAACGCAGGCGCAAGTCATCAGATCATCGCAGATCATGTATCTGTAGCTGTACAAATTACCCCGTATCTGATGAGAGTGAGATATGCTCACGATATAGGGATAGACAGTATCAGATTTAAATGAGACAGGGACCAATCTAAGAAAAAAGAGTAAATCATACATCGAACAACAAATTAAGGGCGAATACCATCGGCACAACTAAACCGCGTTCAACATCATTGTCATAATTCCACAACCATGGCTGCCCCTGATAGCTCTTGAACACGGTTTGACTGATCGCGTTCGGTTTCATTGGTGAAATTTGCCCTTTATTAATTTAGCTCCGTAATCAAAGAATAGTAGGTTCTTCAAATGAAGCAAACGATAAATTCAGGAGATTTCTCCCGAAAATAATATAGCTCATCAACATCTATTCAGCCTGGTGCAGTCCACTGCTGGACCTAAATCTTTCCCAAGCTACGCCACAGCACCCTGGATATTGCCTTCCACGTTCTGGTTGGTTGTCGATGATAGTCTTTATCTAAAGCAAAAAAAAGTACTTTTGTAACAACCAAGAAACCCAAACAATCCACCAGGAAAGCTACAGTCTACATTACATCTTATCTACTCAGTAATTCGTAGTCAAGTGTCTAGCAAATTGATAAATCTCTGTAATGATAGTAAAATCACGCATTACGCTAAACGAGAGCGCGGTAAGCAGAGGTCATCGGATCATCAGCGATCGGGGTATCTATAGCAGTACAAATTGCTCTTATCTGATTAACATAAAGGCGTGTTTATATTAGTGAGGCTGTAGCGGAGTTTTGTGTCTTGATAGTAATTTCTAAGAAGGTTTCTGCTAACTGTTGTCTGTGACTTGAAAATGTCTCAATATAATTTTAATAAAGGGTGTAAAACACCTCTTATCGAAGCCGAAAAGTACTTGTTCTCCCCGTCATTGCGATCATTTTTTTGTTCTACACCATACCTGGGAACCTTCTAGTTACGGAGATATTGGGGGTCAAAGTTCCAACTTTTTCACAAGTTTTTTTTTTTAAATACAAGTTTTTAATGTGAGATTTTTACTTTAAACACCTCCACGACCTCCGTACCATTCAATCCATCCATCAGCACAATGTTTTGAGTGCGTTACATTGAGCTCTACCACTAAACATGATTTTTCACCCAAAAAAAAAATTCGTTTCCCAGCAATAATTTTTGCGTAAAGTTACTTAGTTTGATGTACAGAATGCTTGGTTGACGGCTTTCAAACTTAATTCAGAATTTATCTTTCTTCTATTTTAAATGCGAAAGATTGTGGGCATGGATTTAGATGAAACTTTGCAGTAGGTATCTATACATATAATAAAATCGTTGAGACCAAAAAATCTGAACATTGAAGATTTAAAAAAAAAAACCAGCCAGGGTGACTTAAAATAAGTAACTGAAGATATTAAAACCATTTTAAAAATTTTTGTTTGTTTGTTTGTTTGTTTGACCACGCATCACGTAAAAACTACTGAACCGATATTGTTGAAATTTTCACAAATCTATTTAAATACATTCAGAATAACATATAGGCTATAGAAATTTTGGTTTTTTTTGGAAAAAGGGGGTGAAATAGGGGGGTAAAGTTTGTATGAAAAAAAATTTTTAGATTGTTCTAGAATCATGAAACTCAGAATAAGTACTTATTAATAAAAATAAAGAAATACCTGTTTCAGCATTTTTTTAAAATCTCATCCAGAGATGCAAAAAAGAGGGTTTTGTGTTTAAAATTAATAAACTTCAAACACCTATACAATCAAATCCAATGAAGTGTAACCTTTTAAAGTTGCTACATATACTTCGTATCTAATACAGGTAAATATAATTTCTCAATTTTCTTGAAATTTGATTTTTGACGTGAATACGCACAAAATAGCGGAACTCAAGAAAATCAGCTTTCTTCGGTATAAGTAGTTGGTACGAAATGTTTGTGCGCGCATCACGTCAAAATTACTGCATAGGCTTCTTTAATATTTAGACTACATATTATCACGCTACTTCCTTAAGGGGGTAGGCAATTTTGCATTATTTCCGTATACTTCAATTGTTCGACGTTTCAGTCATGACGTAAGTACATGAGAACGGCTATTTGTGGCTTATGTCAATGAAGTAAATAGCCTCCGCTACCGCTCTGTAAACTACGGGGTTGCAGGTTCAAACCCTCCAACATTATTTTCACTTTTTGTGATTTGTTTAATTTTTTTTTTTGATGCTGTGAGATTTTTGTGTTTAAATTGTGTGCATTTCTATTTTTCTTATTTTTTTTCGTGAAATATTTTTCCAAAAAGTAATAGAGTAGTACTTATGGAAGAAGAATACAATCATGCTACCACCAAATAAATTGGGATAAGGAAAGGAGTATGATGATGAGGATGATTTCTCCAAAAAGTAGTATAGCGAACATCAGAAGCCTGATAAATCCACGTGTTCCTGCCGTGCAAGAACTGTGCTATGCTATTCGCGATAATCAATAATCCATACGCAGTTTACATAGATTATATTTACAGCTAAATTGTTATTGGCCTCATATCGTATTTTCGGGTGAGAGGAGACGCCCGGGTTCTTCCATTGTGAGGATCGACCGGAGGACACGGTGGAGCACACTGTGGAGGTGTGCCCCACTTGGGCGGAGCACCGCCGTGTCCTCGAAGCGGCGATCGGCGGCGGCGACCTCTCTCTCCCGGCCCTGGTTCAATACATGGTCCGGAGCGAGAAGGAATGGGACGCCGTCACCTCCTTCTGCGAAGCAGTCATGTTAGCGAAGGAAGTGGCGGAACGTGAGAGGGAGAGATCCTTACGTCCCGGCCACCGCGGGAGACGCCCCGGGCGTCGGGAGCCACGTGGTGGCCCCCGGCCACCGTAGGCGCGGGCCTGTGGACGGGGAGCTATGGGCTAGCTCGCCGTCCGTCCGTCTCATGACGTGTGACGTGTCGACGGCGCCTTCGTGTTCTACGCGCGCCTCAAAGAGAGTCAGCAAAAAAGAAGGGGTCCGCAAGGGCCGATGCCTGCCGGGGCTGCGGGACTATTCGAAAGAGATACCGTGGCCCCGGAACACAAAGGGCGATGAAGGAACATGGATGGGTTTTAGTCAGTAAAAGTCTGACACTTCCTCCTGCTCCGGGAGGAGTCATTTGATGATTTCCCATCCGAAAAAAAAATAAGCTATAAGTATCGTGTTTGGGCTCAATTCATGCACCTTGATGAGAACTTTCGACCTAGCTGGAGTATGACTGTCATCGAGTGTCCAAGGATGAAAACCTAAGGCTGTCGAGGGAAGCCCCAAATTGGAAAAACATAGTACAATATTTTAACGATGATTGCATATATTTCCGAGAAATTAAATTGTTACCTACTTAAATCTATACTTATTATAAAGGAGAAAAGTTTGTTTGTTTGGTTGGTTGAACGCGCTAATTTTAGGAACTACTGATTCCAGTGAAAAACATCTTTTAGTGTTGGATAGCCCATTTATCGAGGAAGGCTATACGTTATATAACATCACGATACAATCAATAGGAGCGGAGCATCAATGAAAATTGTTGCAAATACAGCGAAAAACTATTGCTTTTGAGAGCTTCCGTTCCGTGCGCTGCGTAAACGGTTAAAGTTACTCAACAATCATACATGTATGACGGGATTGTTCCTCTTAAAAAGTCCGCTAAAGAATATTATCTGCAAATTTTTTTAGGTTGACTCTCACTCTCTCTAAGCCTCTCTCTCTCTTACGTAACGCAGACGAAGTTGCGCGGGTCAGCTAGTGTACCTAATAAAGTTGATACATCAGAATAACACATGGGCTATGATTATACAGATATTGTGTAAAGACTTTGAATTTACGGGTGCGGAGTAGTGTAGTCCCCGTGCTTCACCTGGATTCTCCACCTGGCTGAAACACGGGGACTAAGAGTGGGGACTTAGGGTCCCGCGCCCGAATTTACGCGGGCGAAACTGCGGGCGGAAGCTAGTTTAAAATATTTTTTTTGTCTTCTCGCTTCTCACTTTTTTTTCCCTTCCCATTTGCTTAGAAATATTTCTTTCGACAAATCAACAACTTTTGTTGGTCTGTGCTGAATTGATGATACAAAGTCTCTTATCATCTGGTATGTTTTAAAACCTTTACAAGGATTTGTTATCGAGTCTAGCTGTAGACCGCACTACTGGCTAGCTTACTGTGGGTTAAGTACAGGAACCGGACTAAACATAAGAACATATAGAAGTTACAACTTCGAAACGGTCATATTAAGGGGACTACAGGAGCTAAACGCGAGTTTTATAATGCAAAAAAAAGCATATGATTCACTGCAATAAACAAAACCAGAAAAAATGTATGATATTCTTCAGGATATATGCTAGTATGATAGTGTTTTGAAAACATAACAACATACAACTAATTTTACTCCATAAAAAAACTATAAACTGTAAAAACCATACTCAAATACATGCAATCATTCTGATTGTTTTGCAAATAATTCTACAAGCATCATATTAGCATGATAGTGTTTTATTTTTTTATTCCAATCAATAGATTTTTTGTAAAATCGCAAAAAACCAGTCATTTCGCACTATTCGGCCCGCAGTGAGTGACGTAACAACCTCTTTGTAGTGCAAGCTGATTAAAACTTTATTTTAACAGTTTTTCAAACGAAGTTTGAACCACCACAATTAGAGTTGCTAATTTAGCTCCTGTAGTCTCCTTAATGTCAATGGTAAATATAAATATTTATAGGGCTATCGAAACAATGTAATTAAACTGGGTGTTTACGTTTATTACATCTCTTACATGGTGAAACTATTTAACTCTGTTAGCTATTAATATAATTTGGTTCGTTTATAGTAGTTGCGAATAGCCCAGCAGTTGGTAATTACAATAAAGTTGCAAATGTCTGAAACCAGTATGAGTTACACGATAGGTTGTGTTTAATGTTTGATTCAATAAACTTGAAAGTACTCGTAAGCTTCTAAACTGGCTAGAAAACATATTCCTTCAGAAATGATATTTTCTTGGTTGTTAACTTGTGTTGGAAGTTTGGAATCATACTTGGGTAGGGTATGGTTGTCCGAGACATTAAAATTGTCTCTTGTATTTTGATTAAAATATGATTCGCGACGGTAACAAATATTTTATTTTATTTTATTTACTAATAAATTAGTAATAATTTTATTAACATTTTTTTTATATGGTTTTACTAAGTTATAATAATTAAAATCATCAATACCACCCTCCAAGCTCATAAAGGTGTAGGAATTTACTTTTTCAAGGTCAAAGTCATTCCTGCACCTTTACGCGCTTGGAGGGTTGTATTGATGATTTTGATGATTATAATTCTATAACTACATACGTGTTACAGCCGCGAATCATATTTTAATCAACATACAACCTGACACTGACCTGCAAATTGCAAAAAACTTAAGAAAATTTGAATTTCGCGGGCTATCCTTTTTTTTTTTTTTTTAGGATGGGAAATCATCAAATGACTTCTCCCGCTCTGGGCGGAGCAGGAGGGAGTGTCAGACTACTTTTACTGACTAAAACCCATCCATGTTCCTCTCGCCCTTTGTGTTCCGGGGCCACGGTATCTCTTTCGAATAGTCCCGCAGCCCCGGCAGGCTTCGGTCCTTGCGGACCCCTTCCCTATTGCTGACTCTCTTTGAGGCGCGCGTGGAACACGAACGCGCCGTCGACACGGCCTGTCGTCATGAGACGTACGGACGGCGAGCTAGCCCATAGCTCCCCGTCCACAGGCCCGCGCCTACGGTGGCCGGAAGCCACCACGTGGCCCCCGACGCCCGGGGCGTCTCCCGCGGCGGCCGGGACGTGAGGATCTCTCCCTGTCCTGTTCCGCCACCTCCTTCGCTAGCATGACTGCTTCGCAGAAGGAGGTGACGGCGTCGGAATTCCGTCTCGCTCCGGACCATGGCACGAACCAGGGTCGGGGGCGAGAGGTCGCCGGTCGCGAGGACACGGCGGTGCTCCACCCAAGCGGGGCACACCTCCACAGTGTGCTCCACTGTGTCCTCCGGCCTATCCTCACAGTGATAGCACCCGGGCGGTTCGTCCCGTCCGATTCGGTGCAGGAACTTACCGAAACATCCGTATCCGGTAAGAACCTGCGTCAGGCGGAAGGTGAGGACGCCGTGGCGTCTCTCCAGCCACTCCTCAAAGAGGGGACTTATCGCCACTATTGTGGCGTGCCCTGCACGGGGTTGCGATAGTCGCTCTCTCCATGTCGCCGCCATGAGATCCCGCCGGAAGTCCGTCCGCTGAGCGACAATTTGCCGCGGCAGCGGAGTTTCCCCCCGGCGTAGCGCCTCCGCGCGCCACTCATGTAGGCGCGCGAGGACTATCGCCTCCAGATCCTATGGCGGCAATCCGGCAAGGAGGTTTGCCGCCTCGCGGGAGATCGTCGCGGGCTATCCTGACGCTTTCACCTTAACAATGCACAAGTTTTGACAGAACCGTAAGCAAAAGCAAAACACACAAAAAATACAAATGCATGTCAAAAGTTCAAAACTATTCGAACTCTAAGCTCATAAATACCCAATTTGTAAAAAAACACCATCATCATTTCCTACAAATTATGTACAGAACTTCATCAAACATTTATTACTCGCATAATCTTCTCATAACAAAACCCCTGTATTCAACAAACCGTTTGTCTTGATCGACTCCTGCGCAAGTTGCGCGCAACTTTCCACCAGAGGTCGCTGTCACAATTAACCTCTGCTAGTCAATTTGTGACATGACCATCTATTATTTGGAGCTATCGGTCGAGTTAATAGTCCGTTTGGATTGATAAGCTTTTGTAAGGAAGTTGTTTTAAGTTGAGAGTGATGTGGCTAGATAAACGGTTAGGCCGTTTCCTGGGTTTGCAAATGTTCTGCTTAATTCATAATTCGATCAGTGTTTTAAGAAGCGGTACTTCCCCCGTATTCACAAACGCTTCGATTCGATTACGATTCGATAAGTCTTTACGTCTATCTCGCTCCCTTTCGTAATGCCAAAAAAGGATAGACATACGACTTGTCGAATCGAAATCCAATCGAATTATTTGTGAATAGGGGGGCTGATTTCTAAATACAAATGACACAATAGCACATTTGTTTCCCCGGAAACTCGCATTTCGCCAGTTTGTACGCCATAGATAATATTGTTGAAACTACGCAGAGAGACTTCAAACACTTATTCTCTTCTCTCTCTTTCCTCAACCTTTGGCCACTCAATGCTGAGTGTAGGTCTCTTCCAAATCTCTCCACTTTAGGCGGTTTCGTGTCAAGGCTATCCATTTTCTTCCGGCCACTTTAATCAGTTCGTCTGTCCAACTAGTCGGTGGTCTTCCCACATTCCTTCGTCCCGTCCGTGTTCTCCACTCCAGCACTTTCTTCCCCCGTCTTCCATCCAGTTTACGGCACGTATGGGCCGCCCACTTCCACTTTCTTTAAATGGACTTAATTATCTACTTATTTTGCTAATGCACCTCTCATACGCGTGCTCTCTTTACCGAGTTAAAAAGCTTGTACACGTGAGTTCATCTTCTGAAAACACAATAAAAAGTTATATTATCTAGGTACATTTTATGTCTTCTTCTAATTTTCTTATGAATGAAATCTCCATCAAAGAAACAAAAATAAACCAGTGTAACGTTTAAGTTTGACGACTTCCTTATACGACGAATATTTGGGTAAAAGTTCATTTACATAATTTTAACTGCCGCCATATTTGGTTAGCGATGAGTTTGTAATACATGGGTTTATTATGCCCTAAATAAAGACATTATTCCACTGCCTGCTCTGCTGTGCTACAACTGGAATCAACAAAAATTGTAAAAGCGCCAATGTTTCTGGAAGTCCCGGTCACAAAATAAGGGAGCAAGACGATACGAGATTCGGTCTGAGTTCACAGAAATCTCGATACATTCAGCGTCTCACTCTCATGTTATATGACCACGAGTCTTGACGTTTAATATGAGAGATTAGGCGTGAAAATAATTGTTCTTCACTTGTTCAGCAAAACGTGCAATTTGTCGTCCCAGCCTTTCTGCGACATTGAATGACGCAATATCAGTCTATACAAGTATTATCGATTCAAAAGATTTCACATGTCATTTTACCTATTGGTACTTGTTTTTCGCCTTCTTTTGTTTCATGCGTTCAAAGTTTTATCTTATCAGCATACTCAATACTCAATACTCAATACTTTTATTGCATTCCACAATGTGAACTTAGGTGGTAGGTACATAGGAATATACATACAGTAGTTTTAGAGCATTGTGGGCCCTGTCGGGCATAACAAAATACAAATTAGGAGGAGGGCTATTATAAATTAGTATTAGTTTACAACTTCAATATTTATCTACTCATTCGTTTTGTGAAGGGCTTACAACTAGGTACATAAATTGTGTCATATAATTTTTACTACTTATATATTGGATTTATACATTAATATTTATTTAAATTACACATATATTATTATTATTGGTATTATAGATTATTATTGCGGTTTTTTTATTATTATTTATTTATTAAATTTATCATTTAAATATTCATGTACATTATAATAACATTTACGGATTAGAAGTTGTTTTAATTTATTTATAAAGATATTAAATTTTTGTTCATTTTTAATTTCATCGGGTAATTTATTATATATTTTAACTGACATTACTAAAGTGCTTGTGGAGTGTATTTTTAGCTTAGAACCTGGCTGATTTAGTCTATTTTTGTGTCGTAGTGTGTAGTGAGTCTGTATGTTTTCACGTGTAGTGAAGAGTTTTTGATTATTTTTAACAAATTTACACATTTCCAAGATATATATACAAGGTAGGGTTAGAAGTTTATGTTCTTGGAAATGGGGTTTGCAGCTGTCTGTGCTATCTATATTGGCTAGTATTCTAATCAGTCGTTTTTGTAGTAAGAAAAGTGTTGGTGCGTCTGTACTATTTCCCCATAATATTATGCCGTAGTTTAACCACGCGTATGCATAGGCATAATACGTAACCAGAGCAGTGGAGAAATTTGTTGATTTTTTTATTTCACGGAGGGCATAGGCAAATTTTGACAATTTTGACCTGATTTTTTTAATATGTGATTTCCAATTTAAATGTGTATCTATGGATAAGTAGGTAGAAAAGGCCGAGTAGGTTGAATTCTTTTACTGTTTCTATTTTTGCGTCATTGTAAATAAATTTTATGTCTATAGGAGTTTTCTGATGTGGATAGAAGGACATGATTTTAGTTTTATGAAAATTTAGTTCAAGGTTATGTTCTGTCATCCAAGTTGTTATTTTGTTGAGTATACCTGTAAGTATTTCGGTTAAGTTGGTATTGTCGTGGCAAGAAGTTAGTACTGAGATATCGTCGGCAAATAGAACACATGACTCATTTATGATTGTAGGGAGGGCATTGTGTTGTTAAGGGGGAAGCGCCAGGATAGCCCGCTAAATTCAAATTTTGAGCGATAAAATATCGCTCCATTTACCGTGGAGCATTAACTTGTACTAACGGTATATACAAACATCCGTTTTTGGCTGTAACGGACGCACCAATTAAAAATATTGACTCAAAACGTTATTTATTATACAGAAAGTCTTGACAAGTTCATTGAAGATCATTGCAGCTTGCTGCTAACGTTAATCGATGGCTACAACGGGAATTTTCAGTTTCATTCGCCCCAGTTCCAATCTTGGTGGTCTGAACTAAAAAGCGAATGAAGATTGAACTAGATGTAATGATTAAATTGGCCCGTGCTTTATGATGATGTTCATCCGCTATTGACGAGCTTGCAAATGTGGGCTAATCAACTGTAATATTGCCTATATTACAGTTGAAGGAAGGAATGCCTTAAGGTCTAGATAATAACGACTTATTTGCTGTAATTAAATTTAATATGCGTAATCTACGGAGCTGTTCTAAACTATTATGTACTGGGTAGTTCAGGAAAAGTAATTTTAGATAATTTGCGTTCATAAGTTCCATAATAGTATGTAATGATTAGGGACGAAGGTAAATAATAAGCAAGTACTACGCCACAATTACAACTGAAGAGTATTCAGATAGCCTGTACTACTTAACAAATAACTAAAACTTAGCAGATTACACTGCAGTGCAAAGGAAATTGCCAACGGTAAAATGCGTGAATTATTTCCTTTTGTTAACGAGCGTACACATAATGCAAACTTAAGTGTACAGTGGATTGTTTTTAACACGAGAAAAGTGTGTTTGGTTGCACAAAAGAATAGAAATTGCTTTGAGACGTGCTTTTGTGGGCAAACGATTAATCATTAAATGGCCTGGTTTAAACAAAGAGGTAAAGGGAGAAGGCGTTGCGTGCCCTCCTTTGCTTGACGTTAACTAAGGAAAGCTAAGCTAACAATAATCTTAGTTTTATCTAAAACAGAATGTTTATGTTCCTCTGTTCCGGTTAGTTAGCGTAATCTATAATACAAGAAGGAGTTGTACCGGTAATGTTATATTTTATTATAAGTCTAGCTGTACAGATAAAAGCAAGTTCAAATAAATGAGCGCCATTAAAATATTCTGACAAGAAACGGACGCCATTTGCAAAACGGCCGCCGATACAGCAGAACTGTTTAGTTAACGAGTTGACCGTAAAGTAGCATATCCTTAACTACTGTTCATGTTATTGCGCATTATATGAAGGAAAATGGCAATTTCCAGAGCTATAGAAAGGAAAGCTTATTATACATTGTTAAGAAGATAGTGAGATAAAAAATTAATTTTAAAAATTAGAAAACCCGACTGCGTAAAAATAACTAATAACTTACTAGTCGGGACCCATATTGGATGTAATGATTTTGGTCTAGATTATTTAATGAGTCCCGACTGTTGCAGTCAATATGTCCTGTTTCCTGAACTTGTTGTTTTCTTTTCAGTTTTATTTAAAGTTTTTGGTTATTTTTTACGCAGTTGGTTTCTTTTTTTTTTACTAGCTGATGCCAGCGGCTTCGCCCGCCCGCAAATTATATACTAAAACCTTCCTCTTGAATCAATCTAAAACCGCATCAAAATCCGTTGCGTAGTTTTAAAGATTTACGCATACAAAGGGATATAGGGACAGAGAAAGCGACTTTGTTTTATACTATATAATGATTTTACATTTTTTAGTTACTTAGACATACCATTTTAAAAACCTCATGATGAGCCATTGAGCCGTTCAGGTTGCAGAGCGTGTCAAACATTTGAATTTGGCGCTTATAATCCGCCATTTTTTTATTTTATTATTTTGATATACCCAATGTCACTCTCACAGTAAATCTAGCTAAAATTCATCGAGCCGTTCAGGCCACAGAGCGTGCCAAACAATTATACACATAAGTACATACATACATGCTCTCGAAAAACATAACCTTCCTTCTGGCGCAGTCGGGTAAAAATAGATGAAAGATGAAGAGAATAGATGTGCGTCTGACAACTGCAAGCTTTATGCAGTATGGGTGGCGATCAAATTGTGGGCCCTCGTGATGAGTTATGGCCCATTTCTACTTACAGATAGGATACATACCTGTACCTATTACAGCTGTAGAAATATAACAAGCTCATTTTATATGGGCGGAAAGTTACTAATCCTGAATTTTACTGTGTGGTGAATTGATTTAGTATCCTTAAAATGTCACTTACGGGATATCTTCCGTGATTATTGTTTATTTTTGAGCTCCCGATAT
The DNA here is from genome assembly GCA_963853795.1 of Xestia rhomboidea. Taxonomy (NCBI): domain Eukaryota; kingdom Metazoa; phylum Arthropoda; class Insecta; order Lepidoptera; family Noctuidae; genus Xestia; species Xestia rhomboidea. Next base: position 11,681,012 of record OY970778.1, read on the forward strand.
TTCGACGTTGTTGCAAGCGCCATGATCGCGGGTTAAATCCCGTAAGTGACATTTTAAGTATAGTTATGAACCGTGAAAGCTTAAAACAGTGTTTGCTTTAGTGTCGTTTTACCCGTAAAATTTATGAGTGGCCAGTGTTCTCTCAGTTCGAAATTTGTAACAATTCGCTTTTGGCCTTCGTTTTTTCCAACCGTTTTCCCTGGAATATATGTAGTATGACCACGTTAAGTGTGCAGTTCAATGGAGTGTTGCTTGTCAAGAAAATTAGCATCGAAATGTCAAACTTGGTACATTTATTTTAGTTCTGTGTTTTCCCACCTGCACAGATAAGTTGGTTGAAGTGTAATTTTAGCCTTGCTTCAATCACGAATGTTACATGAAACGTACAAATTCTAGATTACTTAACTGATTACGACACAATATTAAGATAAATATTCCCAGTAAGTAACCAAGACTTGGACTAATTTCGCATTATTAGTAGCGATATAGGAAAGCAATAACAGTTAATCTGGCAGCCGGTGTAGGAAAACGGTCCCATTTTGTTTGGCCGACAGTGCAAGTGATTAATGAATTTATCGCGGCGCAAGATCGGCCGACGGTGTCGGACGACTTCGGGCTGCGTCGGAAAGCATCGGTAGCGACTTTCGCTCCCGCGGGCGTATCGGTATCGCGGTTTGTTTAATACCAAGATGTGCGTGCGCATATGATTAATGTGAGAGAGTTTCAGATTAAATTGGTGTATTTTTTTTCTATTGAAATTGTAGTAATATAACATGTCCGGATATTAGTTTGATCTGGTTGTAAAGTTAAAAGTGGAGTCATTAATCATGGTAGTTACTGACATAACTTGCATGTTATAGATCTACGACGTAACGTGAAAATAAGACAGATGTCTACGCTTACATAAAGAACCGTACAATGTTATACAAATATACACCCTAATCTGCTTATAGGCCATAATATTTCCAGGGCTGAGAAAGCGTCCTCTTTGTGATGCCTTTCATATCATTCTCCTGCCCTTACCACAATTAATTTGGGGACGGCACAGCCTGTGTGGTTCTGCAATATAATGTGGTTACCAGCACGGCCAATGGTAGCTTCTTGTACAACAATTGCAACAAAATAGTACACCAACAAATTAATCCCAAACCAAGTAGAGTATCCGTGCGGAAACTACAGTAAATCTACAACTATTTACACTTCACAATCAAATGTGTGAATCTGAGCTCGATTTGATTCACCAATCACGCGTCGCACATCATTTACAAATGAGTATTAATTGATCCGTCACGCACGGTTCCATCTATTTTGAGATCTGTCGGCATGATGTTGTTTCATGTGACATCATGCGTTCGAGATCGTCATCTCCTTTGATTGGTCAGGGAAAGTGACTTGTAAAATGGATGAATAAAATCTTTGTCTAAGGTGACATGCGTATGTTTGGGACTATACGATTTGGCACTGTCTCTTTTGATTTGATGCATAGTATATCTTCGAGAAAGAGAACCGCACATTAGTGAACGAGTAAAGAACCCGTACAAAGCACCGATCGGCACGAACTCCAAACATGTGCTGTCTTTGCTTCGGGACGGCTTTGCCATGCAACAAAATTCTGCCGAATTTAATGTGGGGACCGAACGTTGTGTGAAGCACCTTTTAGAAGTATTCAAGCTTAACAAACAGTAAATGAACCATTAATATGCATTTTACATAGCTGATCAAACCACTAATTAATCCTAACAAATTCATCTAAATTACATTAAAACTATTCGTTACAGCACCAACAAAGCATAATTTACATTTGAGTCCAAAAAAAAGAAAATAGTTTTAAGTTTGAACAAATCAATGTCATGGGAAGCTAAAATATTGTTTCTGAACAATTTGTTATGTCTACACGTAACAAAGGAATAATTTCACAACTTGTGACTTGCATTAAAGCACGTTCTTTCAAGTCCCGGAATCTACTAAAACAATTATGCAACATACTCTTAAACATTTCTTCCAATCCATTGCTCACTTTTCTGACCCACTTTCCGCAAGTTCCCTTACAAATAAGGTAATGGATATCAACACTGCTAAAAGTATACCGTTCTCTTGACTCGTAGTACATAGGACTCCCAGATGTGAGCCTGCGCGGGCGCAATATTTCTCCCGCGGCGTCAACGCGATCGTATCGCGCTCGCGCCCCCTGGTGGCCAGAGATACTACGTGCAAAGTAGCGTTCAGTAATAATGCCGGCGGATAAGATTTACTATAGTCTAAAGGACGAATAAAGTGGGACAGATCGCCGGCATTTGATTTACGTGGGGATCACGAATTTGAACTGTTGGGGGAATATGTTAAGTATTATAGAGATTTATTGGGTTTTAGCGTTAGATGGTGGAGATGTATACAGCTAACAAATTGTACTTTAAAGGTTGTTTTAATTTAAACCTTAACTTGTTAGCACGACAAATAGCAATAAAGCTAAAGTTTGATTACGGACACATGCGAACAAAAGGCAAACAAATCATGCAATATTGTACAGAAACTCTTTGACCGAATCATCGATCACAAGATAAAAGACAATTTTGTTGTTATGACGCTTGGTCAGCTTCACTCGCGTTGTGTGTTCGCATAGCAGGAAATGCAAAAAAGTCCGCTCTGTGACTTTAGAATCTAAGAATCGCAAATAAGGGATACGTTCTATTAGAATTTTATGAGCGTTGGTTTACCCAAGTAATATTGAATTTCACACCTTTAAAATCATATTTCCTTTAGAGGTGCGTGGCATTCAATTGATACAGCTTCTATTAACAGCCAACTGTAAAATCCCAAATATGGTTTCCATAAACTATTGCATTGGCGGTAAAAGATATTGAAACTGACAAAAGAGTATAGCGTACGTTTTAATGCCAACTTCATAATAAACAAAGAAAACATAAACAATGCGAACACAGATGGACAATACAGTCTTTTGCAACCTAACAAAGCTCCAGCTCACGGCACACAGCTATGAAAGTCGCCAAAGATGAAATAGACTCCGAACATTCTAACACTCATACAAAAGGAAGTCAACATCCTAGATGATACAGCAAAAACCTCAGAGATAATCCCAACAGTATGTTACATATTTCTCGCACGTTTTTATCGACACTATCACAAGAACACAAGGGTAATAAAACTTCCGTGTCGGCACCGGTAGTATTTTACTTGCGTGCTAATCTTCTCGGGGATTTAGAAAGCACTGCGAAAGTGGTTGTAGTACGCAGTGCTGATAACATATTGTGGCAAAAATCCCCCACAATAACCCGCTTACAGCCCCAGGGTACAGCCTTAATATTGTGGAGAAATATGACGAAACATTAGCTCGGTGTAATGAGGCTCAGTCGATCGGAACATGGAGTTTCAAACCATGATTATAGATTTAGGAGCATGATACGGACTTATGGTTTACAAATAATACTTACAGTGCAAAAGCTTTTGACTAGAATTTATTAAAATGGGAATTGCTTCATGAAATCGCAACTGCAAAATAAAATTAATTCTGCATCAACAACATGGCAAAGTACTTTATCATCAATAAGAATGTCAGCATTACAATATTCATACCGCTATAACATTCTTAGATAGACATAAGCTGGGTGTGGTGCTTCTTCATCTATTGCATGTAAGGTTGAAGGGTCAGGCATTTCATATGAGCTACCCGCCACACGTTAAGACCACTACATTCTCGTGAAATACCAGAAAATTATCGCTTCCAATTTCTACTTTCACTGTAATTCAATGTTTTTGATGCATAAACGTCGTCTCACTTTGCAGTTGCTCCTTAGTCTTTAATTTTACATTAATATTCTAAAACTAATCCCAACAAGGGTGTTTATTTAATCACGTTTCGCAATTGAATTTCTGTTGTAAATCTAATATAATAATTTGTTCATAAACAATAAATACAATATTCGTAAAATACGAGACTGGGTTTTCATAAAAGCTATTGATTTCTTTGAAATGATTCTCCTTTCATAACTTTAGTATCGTGTTGTGTGACCAACCTTTAACTATAAATAAGACTTGGGTCATAGGTGGAGCTAGTTTCAGTTAGCTTTATCGGCTTCCCGGAGAATGGTGGAAATGCTCATTAAGCAAACAAAAATCGTCGTAAATATATTCATACGTTGATTAACTCTTAATCCTGCGTTTTGCTTTGTTCATCCGCCATGTTATTCAAACACAACTGTTAACTGAGATGTCTGTGCTTGTCATTTTGACTTTAACTACGTCTTATCTCAAATCTGTGAAAGTTCCTACTTCTTGCGCCACTACGTATTTTCTCAACATTAAAATCTTAGGCGTTAGTTAATTTCTCACCTTCCATTACGACTTTGCTTTTGGAACATCGTTTGGCATTTGAAATTCAATCTTATTCTCTAATGGTATATTGAGCTGCTTTGTTATAACTGCGTTACCAGCAAACGCAGTTTTGTAAATATACCAAGCAATTTCTATATTATGAACATGAACGTATTTTGTGTTATCTTTGTAAACTGTCGGCAACTCGTTTTAAGGTTTAGTTTCATTAATTAATTAAACTTTCACGCCGTTTACGCCTTGCTCTATTACGTTTATAATAATTTATTGTGTTTGTTCTATTTGATTATGTTCGGTCCCTTCTCTTTAAACACACTTGATGATTTCATTGGCTCGAAAGTTAAATACTACTGTAGCTCCACTATCGATGATATTATCTTTATTTTCTACGTTTCACTTGGTTTGTATATCAGAATGGCATTTTCCTCTGAATACAACTCGTATATTACTGAAAGGGAAATCGATACACTTGGTATCGTATTGCATATCGATTATGCATTCCTTGAATTATTCAGCAGACTACGAAGCACATGTACAAGTGCATAGAAGACAAGCAATTATTTCATTTGTCAAAATTGTGCTCAGTATTTTCATCCGAGTGCGAGAGGTACACGTTGTAATCGAATAAATTACTAAGAGCTTCGGTCTTATCTTGTATATCGCATATTAAACGGGTATTAGTGCACTTTGAGCTCCTAAACAGCTTTCAAGCAAATGAACTAAGTTCTTTAATGAGCCTATAAATTGTTCCGAGACGATGTTTCGATTAGATCTATCTGATTGAGTTCGTTTAGCGTGAATGTTTGTATGGATACTATCGAATGTCATAGCCAGACCTTATGAAATTATTAATGGTACTAAACTTAACAGGCAAAATGGTGATATAGCGATCTTGATTTCGTTTATCTGCAGTGATCTTACGATTATTGTGAAAAGTGAAATGAAACTAACTAGAAGACGTTTCAGTAGAATATTTAAATTGAATTTACGTTTGAGTAAACGATAGTCAAGTCTCATATTCTAAGCTAATCAAATTTGTCGGTGCGAATCGCCTGCCGGATAAATTATAACAAGTCTATTTCCTCTTGCGTCACTGTGAGCTTTAATACTAATTTTCAATTGAATAAAAGGACGGAACACTTAAAATGAATTATCAGTAACCGTGTACTCTACTTTGCCTTTCTTCGTAAAATTGTTTTCAATACAGATTCCTCCTTTCCCCGCATAATTTATATCAGTTTCCATTAATGTTTGTTCTGCCATATTATCACTTGAGGCTATAAATTTTCCAGCACTATTCAGCACTCCATGGTTTGCTTTCGAGTTATCTTGATCAGTATTAGTGACTCCATAATTCAAAGCCGCGTTGCACAACACGGCACGTGGACTAGGAAAGTTCTTGTAATAACTGGCAGAAGTTTAATTGATATATAATTGTGGTGTACACAGTTCAGGAAATTGTATGGGTCTTATGCTCCTTATTACAGTAGTTGCACGAAGTAGTAATGTGATTTATGCGTTTACTTGCCGGTCACGCCTCTTTCGTGCTAGTTCGCTGATTTGAATAAATTTTAAATTGGTACTTGACGCTTTAGTGAAGGAACGTTAGATAACGTCAGGATTTCCGTAAGGTAGCGTTTAAGCGTCTGCAGTGTCATAAAAGGGTTAATTCTAGCTTACAGCGAAATTTGTTTAGTGTATACAAGAAGCATATCGTTACCTGCAGTTTGCTAGATTATTATGTTAAACCAAGACTCGTTTTATAATGGATATTTCATAATTTGCACTACTCCTTGGAGATTCCTCCTTGGAAGCACATTATTCGCCACTTTATAATCCCGGAGCGAAACCCGGCAATTACCTGGGCTTACAATTATTCGCTTTAGTTCCTTCCCGGTGGAGCCATAAGATCTCCGTTTATTTTCATTTTCATACAGAATTATGGCCGTTTGAAGATTGCTATAATTTTGCGAGCTTTGCTTTCAAGACACGCAACTTTATGTGCTTTGTTATTATCATCGACGTTGATTCCCGAATGGGTTTTTCTGTTGTTGATGTTTCCCTTTTTTTTCTTGGTAGTCTAACCCTATATTTTTAAAAATTCTTTGAAATGCCCCGTTAAGTAATTATACAATTTTGTAAAAACCGATTTTACGGAAAATCGCTTTCAAATATTTTTAAGTCATTTCCCGAATTTAATTTACGAATGGACGAGAGGGTACGGCTGTAATGGATTCCGTAAGATTGGCAAAGTCTATATGACTGTTCGTTGTTTGGAAGTTTCAGTTATACAGGGTTATTTGTAAAACACCAACAACCTATCAGGACTGTGTTACTAACATCATAATCAACAACTTTTGTTCTATGACTTTTAAAAAATCATCATTTTAGTTCATCAAATTTTCATAAAAAAATAAAAATATTTAAATTGAACGCTTTTACGGGCCCTTTCGCATAGATTTCTTAACATTTAGAGCGTTTAATTTAAATATTTTTATTTTTGTACGAAAATTTGATGAACCTAAATATGATGTTTTTTTAAAAGTCATAGAACAAAAGTTGTTGATTATGATGCTAGTAACACAGTCTTGAGAGGTGGTCGGTGTTTTACAAATAACGCGGTATACAGTCAAAACGAAGAACATTGCTCACACGCATTCCGAACAGTTATAAACATTATTCTGTTTGGTATTTATTGTTTGATTATTTTCAGCATAGATTCACCTACCGTCTCATACGTATCTTCAATTGTACTCATGCTATCGTTATTATTACTATACTTGTATTCATTAGTACCGATTGGCCTTAGTTTTATCGATTGTTGTACAAGGTCGGGACCCTTTCCGAACAAATATCCGGTGCTACCAATTGTATGCGTTTCCTGTCGCGCCTGCATTTATTCTCCTTTACGACTTATCAGCCGTCGATGTTTGACAAGAGGTTCCGGTAAAATAAACTAAATTAAATTGTATGGGGTGCTCTTATATTTCTTTTTTTTTTACAATTAGCTGCATTGATTACGGACTTTATTTTGAATTGTGGAAGTCTGCAATCAGTATGAGTCCTAATTATTTCATAGATTCAAGTATTATTCATTACATTTCAGATTAAAATGGTATAGTGCGTTGGTTTTGCATTCACACAGCCATCATTGTTATTTAAATTTAAAACGCGATGATTTATATTTTCTTATTCAAGTTGTATCATTTGAATCTTATTCACATTAGGGATTTCCTACATTCATTGTTTATCCTTTACGTGGTCTACTTAACTAATGCGGTCGTTTGAAATGAAACCACCATCAATAATACCGTAGTTTTGATCTTATTTTCACTGACTGACATAAATAACCACTCATCCACGAATTTGGTTGAATTTCACTATTCATAGGACAAATTGCCGTTATTTAAAATAGGATAGGAGTGTGCGCTCACGCAGGCGTACGTCACATGTGTATGGTTCGGTGGCGACCAATCGCATACACCGTTATAATTGCATATACAGAGATGTGACACAAAATTACTATGATTACGGTAGATTGGGGAATAACTACTTTTCTGACGACGGCTTTTGTGAATTAAAGTTTTTGTTTCCAATCGATTTTAATTACAGTACATTTTGAACGCATTCTTGTGATTTTAGAAGTGTTTCGTGAGTTCGTATTTCTAAATTGGTATAAATAATAATGTCTATTATAAACTGTTCATCTTCCTACGCAGGTTGTGAAAGTATGAGGGAAATGGATTAATATCTGTCATTGTCCCATTGCAATCTTGATACAATTCTGACGTAGGTGGTTTTAAACTGTGGAAATCTGAAAGGTTCGAAAACCTTGTATCCATCATTAACATCCCACGAATGACATTAATTGATAGCAAAAACAATAACCGATATTAAATATTTTGAAATATTTGCCCGTTCATGTGGATTCATTGGCAATTCCTGTATATCATCGATTGGTATTCAATTCAATAGATTAGTCGGCAGACTTCGCTAGCTTCACTTTTACCGATAAACTTTAGATACGCGATACATGTATTATTTCAGCGCTTAAATGTCAACAGCGAGGAACAACAGTGTTTATATTTGCATGAAGTCTCGCAATCTGATTGTCGAGTGCGATTTGTAAAGCTGTCGTCAGGTTTCCATGTAATGGCCGCATTACTTTCAGTATATTTACCCTGTGACTTCACCATCAGCGATTTCTCCCTTATCGTGTACACTGTCTTGTTGATTATAGATCAAGTCATCATGGTAATTAATAGGGTTGACTGCAGCCTAACTTATTTAATTAATTTCTCAATAAAGTTAAGACATTTTTCGTTCTCTGATTAAATCAGGAGCTTATTCACTGTTAACATGTCTTCTATCTTTATTAAGAATGAATTAATATATCCGGATTTACTTGTCTTTATTTCCATCTCATTATCTCCATAGATGAATAGAATCTAATGTAATGTGCTATTAACTTTCGCTTTTATAGTGCGTTATGGCTTTCCCGGAGCATAGTTGACAATCCTTGCGTTTACCCGGAATTTAGCAGTAGTATTTATGTAAATTTTACCGAGAAACCTCTAACCCGTCGTGACTCCAAGATCGTTATTTTTAATTTACAAGTTCTTGCACTGTGCATTAGTCTTATCTTAATTGTACAAGAAAGACTGTTTCATAAGATGATAACAGAACCAGTCGTGGTGGTGTTTGGCTTTAAACTCTTTTTGTATCTGTTTCGATTGTGAAACTTGCTAGCGTTTTGATACCTAGTAATAGAATTCATGCCGAATGCATCATGAAATCTAATGTGTTTAATCTAGATATAATTGAATCTCAAATGTGATTGGATTAGTTTCTCTGTAATTCGTTTAGTAATATTCTACCTGTGTAATCAGATGGTGTCCACCCACTGTTAGCGTTATCGGTTCTAGCAAGATTGCTTTTTACTGTGCTACGATGTAATAATTCTTCTTTTCTTGCACTAAATACCATCGAAGTAATGTCCTTGTCTGCTTTCTCGTGATTTCTATCAATAAGTGGAACTGAAGTAAATAGTTCCGCAACTGCTTGTAAATGATTGACTAACGATTTGCTAATTGAAATCATTTTGCCAGTTTAATCGGATCAAATCATTGACATCGTTATTTCAATTAACACTTTCAATTAGATAGTTATATCAGTGATCTTAAAATGTTCACTATACAGTCCACGCGCGATTGATATATGCTTCTTTTAAGATTGAGATAAACTACAATCCCATGTACCTAATCTAATTAAAGAAGCTTTTGAGCTATGAAACTGCAATTCAGCAATGTTTTATTCTTCCTATGCAGTAGCTTTCAATCAGTTCCTAGGGTACACCTGCATCACCTGGCGTACTCCACCCCTTATTAAGATAATAAGCTTAAAGGCTAGACACATAAGCGTAGTTTCATGTGTTCGTGTGGGTCGTGACGGCATCCTTAGCGCAAGCTATCGGTGGCGCGATCGTCGCCTCGACGTGCGCTTGCGACACTTACCACGGATTCTAGATCACCCACACTATTGTCGAAACTGTCTAGTTTTGATATTGCAATGTGTGTGGTAAATTCTTGTCTGACAGTGTTATGATTTAGAATGTGTAAAGATAAATGTAATTGTTCTTTCTACGAGTATTGTTAAATGATGAGATACTGGAATTCAACTATAAAAATAAATTATTGTTTTTTTTTAAATTTTACAAAGATTTTAATTAAGAACGGGTTGAAAAATTGATAGGAATGCAACGATACCGATGCGATAATCGTAAATCGGCGATTATCGTAAGTTTTTACGATTATTCGTTATCGTGAACATTACGATATGATATTTTACGATTCATTCTTTTCCAATATTTTTAACAGTTTCGTGTGAAACGAAACGCATAACGCGTCAATTCCTAAACTCACCCGTCCCACATTTTGAAAATGTGGGACATTTAAATATTTATCCATAAAACCTGCAACGGCGCCATCTGAAAGACTATTCTCAACAGCAGGGCTGATTCATCGGGATGAGAGAAACAGACTCATGGGAAAAAAAGTAAATTAAGTTAGGATTGGTACGGAAATGGAAAACGTAAAATTGAACTTTAACAAGAATTCCTTTTTTGTATCAAGCAAACAAAGCATAGACCCAATTCCGTTTCCTCATGCAAAATCTATAAGCAAACAAATCCGTTTCGCAATCAACGCATTCTAATTGGCTTGAATATTCGAGAACAGTTAGTTACACTAACAGTGGTTAGTGAAATGTTTTAATCCAAGCTTTCGTCGTCGATTTGTCCTAACGACTCGTTTATTCCTACAATGTGGTGGATTTTCTCCTCAACTCTTAAAACACGATATGCAAATGAAGTTAAAGTATTCGATGTTTCTGTGGCTTCCTCGTCTTTGTTTACTTTATTTACAAGTGCCGTGACATCTTTATAGTCAATGATTATCGTCCTAATGTGGATTTTTGTTCCGCTAGCTTCTTTCACTAAAAGGTTTATATGTCACTTCTCTATGTTGTGTAGCGTTTTGGTATTAAGATACTGTGGTAAGATTCCGTGTTTGACTATTTATCGTCTATTGTCTGCAGTAGCCACATACGGTGGTTTTATAGATTTCGTTTAACAGCTTCCTTGCATTTAGCCATTTGCTTATTGTTGCTCTTTATGTACATATTTCTATGTTTTTCACGGTGTATATTTCTTACTGACTATATTTTTATTGACTGTCTAAAATGGTTCGATGTTTATTTATGTAGGACTTACTTAGTCGCAGCCGGTAAATGCAATGTACAGAAATTCCGATTTTTTTCACTTTTGAAACTTATTATCACCGTAAAAATAAAATGTGTTAAAGCATAATATTTCAAAATGTATCACCGGATAATCTTTTTGGGACATATTACAAATTTACAACCGTTATTTTGCTATAAAAAAAAACATTGTAAAACCCGACATATTATGTTATCATCATAATAATTATGTAATTGTTATTTGTTCCACGTTTATGTAAAATATAAACATCTAGATAGCATCGGTCGTATATTTCGGGGTTCCTTACTTTCTCGAGTTTAAGAGACGATTACGTTATAATACGTGATATCTTTATTAACATCACATAATCCTGTTTTTTTCTTCTTTATTTGTGCGAGTACTGGCAGTCGCCTTTGGCGAAATTGTTCTGAGACAATGTAAAGGTCAGGGTGTCCAGAATTAAATGGAAGCGCTTATGTAATGTTGATGATAATTCGGCTTTCGAGCAAGATCTTATCATTCTTGCATATATAATTGTGGAGATTAATATGTCGTATTAAGTTACTCCTTCCTTTCCTTTTTGTACTGTTCTAGCTGACATCTGCAAAAATTGTAAAGGTTACATCCAAATTTAGCATCCTTATCGTGCATATGCGATCTCTAAAAATATTACAATTCATCTTGGATTTCTGAAAATATATCTTGAGTGTCAATTTATGAGATATTTTCTATGCTAGATACATCTTGCTTATGTTTAGGTATATTTCCTTGTATGGGTGTGTTTATTTGTAGTGGTATAGGTGTGTGTATGGTGGTAACAATGCATGTCGGCGCGAAAGTGGCTGCCCTCCACCCCATGATTTACCTTCCACCTCGAGGTGTCGCTGATGGCAACTTTATGGTGTTTTGTGCAGGGTTGTCTAACATCACAAAGTCTAGACTGCATACTGTCAGAAATAAGCTTTTGAATATTGTAGGATCACAGGCCAGTGAATAAAAAAAACAAATATAACTACTCCATTTCCATCATTCACATTATTATGATGACTTGTTTCAAAAACCTGAATCATTCCAATTTAGTCCAAATGTGATTTTTTTGCCTAGTTTTCTATGCGATCCATCATAGAAGATGCCTCTCCTAATTATTATTTCTTGTTCCAAAATACGACTTTTCCTAGAATTTCCCCTATGAACCCTAGTCCCTCTAAACGTAGCAACCCTGTCTAGAATTTCACTCCCGCGCCACAACTATGTTTGCGTACGATTTGTAATGTTGCAATATCTGCTGTGAAATCAAAACAATGGTCGATTGTAATATTTCGATATGCAGGAACCTCTGCTATGACAAATGGTTCATATTTCTATGAAGAGTAATGGTGTCCTTTTGCTAGAGCCGATGAATTTATTAATCTTGGTGCGCTTTCGAAAGGCTTCATTTGAATGGAGGTGATGATGTCTTTCTTAACGACCTATGTCGTTGGCGACGACAGACGAAGCGCCTGGAATTTGTACGGAAATAACATGACGATGAACTTTGTCGTTGAAAGAAATAACAATTATTTAACATTATTGCCTCATTGTTGTTTTTTTTTTGAGATAGATGTGTTTTAAGCGTCGAGGAAATTAGCTTTTTCCTGAATAGTAGCTATCGACTTCATATTTTATGATGACATCGTGCGTACAACGGTGAACGGTGACAGTTTACTTTAATATTCAAAACCTCAAAGCTCAGTTCGGGAATTAACGATTCTTTCGTCTGCTATGACGATAATGATAATGCGATGTCGTTACAGCCGAAATCGCTAAATTGTTAGCGATTTCGGCCGTAACGACAATGCGAAAAAATTCAAGTCGGCAGACTCGATGAATTTTTAGGGTGGTTGAGATCTTAGATGTACTTTCACGTGCTCTTATTTGACTTATATTCGTGTCTTATTACCAGAACGTTAACTCTCTTCGATCACTGCTCATTACACTTAATTTTCAATACGGTGTACCTCATTGGCATTTCAAGTATCATTGCTTATGCATCCAGCAACATAACTGTAAACACAACCACATCCTCAATCACGTATTGCTTCGAATGTTAGATCATCTTACACCACACTTATCACCTCAGTACTTATGCGATATACAAGATAATATTATCCCGAGATAGCACGATCACGGACTGTGCTAAGAATTATAGTGTGACCTAAGACCTTCACGTGTGCTGCAAATTCTCGAGACATAGCATTGAGTTGCGTGACGATTGATGTAGTTGTGGAGATGTGTGCGTGATTACTTATTACGTGTGAACACAGTCTGGATACGTAATTCCTAGTGAATGGTTATTTTATATTTAAAAGACATATTTTTGGGACAAATAAGGCGGTATTTTTTGCTGTCGTAATTCATTTCATTTAATTCTGTAACCAGTTCTTTCTATCTGCTATTACAGTTTGACAGCTGTAATAGCAGAGGCAAAGGCTTCTTCTCGTACGAAGAAGGCACGCTTGCTGTTTTACTATCATGCAAAAGAGTATTTTTAATGCTGACGGTGCTCCGTGCTAGTGTGAATTCTAGTTGTTCTCATAGACCGATAGTTTAAGAAGTTGTCATTAAACTTCTAAAAATGTTCTGTAAATTCTAGTTTTTATATAGCTATTGCATAACTTTGTCGAGACGTATCATTAGTACTTACTTATTTGACTATTTGTGTAAACAGTAGCTAGCTGTTTGTTCACGTGAATTTGCTAAATGTGTCACTTCGAATTTGCTAATATGTCTGTACTCTTACGATTTCCATGACGCGACAAAATTATCAGTTTACAGTCTTGTCTACTATGTCCAGCATAATCTGACCCCTCTTTCCCTATTCTTCTATTTAAGACTGGTCTATAAAGTTTTTAGAAGATATGCATTTTTCATATACTTAATGAACACGTTTTCTTTTGACTTATAAATGCCCATATAACGTCGTCGGTAGGCGTCGCTCTTGTCAAAGCCAAAAGTGGGTGTCACAGCTATCAAAACACCAATTTCTTTTACGAAAGTTAACAAAAACACTATTAGCATATAAAATATAGCCATCAAAGGTGACAATGGCAACCTCATACAAATTAATACACATATTCATGGTGTCGGACAGCTGGTCGCACCCACGGGCGGGGCTATCCATCCATCGGACAATATGACAAGAGAAACTAACACGGAATCGAACGTGGTACCTCGATAAATTAAGTGCGGTATCATAATTCATATTGACCGTGAGTAGGGCTTTCATGCGAGGTCTTCTTGAGTTTTTGTGGTTGATGAGGATAGAAAATTGGGAAAATAGAGATAATGAACTGATTGTATTGCTTGCTGTCGACTATATAGAAATACACAATTTGTTGCTAAGGCTATCAGTTTTTCTATTTCTTTTTGCTGATTTGACTTTCGTGGTTGTTAATTATCAAGAGTTTTTGTTTACGCTCTTTCTAATATCACGAATGAAACGTCATCTTTGAATACAACACCATCAAGCTAATCTTTTACTTTGTACAGATCAGTAACAACATTTTTTCAAGTCATGGATGTTTATATGTATAATGTTAATAAGTATGTATTTACAAACAAAAAGTATCTATGTAGTATATCAATTATCTGGTGTCCACGACGCAAGCCTCGTTGCTTAGTGTGGCGCTAGATGGCACTGTGTGTAATGTCCAGCGATATTTATTTATTTTATTTTTGAGGGTCTCATCATCTTTTCTATTTTGATGACCATTTTGAAATTCTTAAGCAAAAACTTCAAGTTTATCGCTGGTATCCGACAGTTCACAATCCAATCTATCTTTCTGTTGTTATAACGTATCTGCGAACAATACCAATTCCTCTACACTTGCAACCTCTCCTAATATGGTAACTGTTGCTAACCCTACCAGGGCACCAGTGATGGATAGTGGTACACGCCTCGAGTTCGCGTTTGTTCTGCGTCGATTATATATCACTATCTTACAAACTTTTGCAGGCATTACGTAATACTTGTTATGATTCTATTGAGACTGCAATCATAGGGAATTAAAGCGGTCTTTTGGGTATCAATAATGATTTAATGAGAGTTGTTGAGCCTTTTCATTTACATCTTCGAGCACTAGACAGCCCTAGATGGATAGATTTGATGAGGAATGATATGGGAGTGAAAATAGGGTGACGGTTGACAGTGGAAAATGGAAGACGAAAACGTGTTCCGTTGACCCCAAGTTATAAAGCCAGGAAAATGATGATGATGAGATACCTATAGGCCTATTTAGAATATGTAATGTGCTGTTCTACACAAAGTTTATCCTTAGTATCCAGTAATGAGTAAACAATGCTGTGATCAATTTATCGCGATCATCTGAATTGTTTCATCATGCACAATGTTATCGTATAATCAGTATGACGTATGATACCAACTGTAAATTCGAATAATATCATTGATATTGTTACTATGAGAGAGAATTTTTTTGAGACCGCCGGTGAAGATTTTCTCACATTATCTCCTATTATTTGAATACAACATTTCTTACTTAGACTCCTAGTTAAAATAAGTGGTTCTGAAGTCAAACATACATAAATAAAATCCTTTCTATGTAAACGACCTATTTGAAACCGTTATCATTGCTCCGTTAATTTCTTCAAATTATCCTCGTATATGGCAAGAATTTCCTCTCCATAGAAAATCTCAAGACCACTTAAAGTGATTACACCTAAACTGTATTTTATCTAATTGAATATTCATTGTCAATGTCCATTGGTTTTCCTTTGTGCACCCACATGCTCTTGCGCATGGGACCCATAACTAAGTGATGGTATCTCTACACCAAACTATAATTACTTTTGAATTGTTTCAGGTAAGTTGCAGTTGTTCGACTACAAAATTACAAACAATGTAGTCGTTTTAATTTTAAGGGTAAGCACATGAGATTATTTTATTGTAAAGGTGAGTCTGTGATGGGGTATAATGTAACATTAGTGTTAGTGGACTGTTTTGTCTGCTGGCTGACTAACTTTTAACCTGATGAAAAATGCAGAGACTACACATCATTTTTAGGGTTCCGTAGTCCTGACAAGGAACCCTTATAGTTTCGCTATGTCCGTCTGTCTGTCTGTCTGTCCGAGGTTTTGCTAAGACACAATTGCGAAAGTGGAAAAATACAATTTTGGAAAAAATTTTTTTTAGGTTAGCTCCCCTACATGTGAAGTGGGGATGAATTTTTTTTCGTCGTCTATCCAGTCGTGTGGGATCGTACGAACGTATCCGATCGTTTAATAGATCTTTTAAAATGACTCAGGGGTTGCTAATACTACTTTTCGATTTAATGCTCCATTTACGAAATATTAAACTTTAAAGTGCAAATTTTAGTTCCAGTAGGCCACTAAAAGCTAAACTCCTGGCTTGAAACATCTGGAATAATTCATGATGATAGTGCATTTCATGAACTTTAGAGGAAAACTATAGCGGTTAAGTTAACTTTATTAGTTTAGCAGTAATAGTCGTTGAACTAGGGTGTTGGATAATTTTGTACCAAATACAAAATCCTTAGAATAAATCCTATAAAGTGACTAAGATGAAGTAGCTATTGCCTAGTTTATAACGAGTGAAGACTTTCATTGAAAAACAACATCTAAAATATAACGGGCTACTACGGAACCCTACTGCGCGTGGCCCGACACGCACTTGGCCGGTTTTATATTAGCAAATACAAAGCATCATAGTTTTAAAGCCGACTTCAGTAATTTTGTTAAGTTTTTTGACTAAGTACTCAATGTGTATGGTTTGCTCATACAAACATCACACCTGTAATCCCCGAATGATTATATAGAGTGAACCTTTAGGTGCACCTGTCCCGGTATTGTTTTCAGCACGTTTAAATTATCATGAACACCATCATCATAATTCATCATCATCATTGATTATTTTACGTCAACAGTTTCTAAATTACCATTTCCATGTATTCCTTGTGACTGGTTAAAAATAGGGTGACGGTTGACAGTGGAAAATGGAAGACGAAAACGTGTTCCGTTGACCCCAAGTTATAAAGCCAGGAAAATGATGATGATGAGATACCTATAGGCCTATTTAGAATATGTAATGTGCTGTTCTACACAAAGTTTATCCTTAGTATCCAGTAATGAGTAAACAATGCTGTGATCAATTTATCGCGATCATCTGAATTGTTTCATCATGCACAATGTTATCGTATAATCAGTATGACGTATGATACCAACTGTAAATTCGAATAATATCATTGATATTGTTACTATGAGAGAGAATTTTTTTGAGACCGCCGGTGAAGATTTTCTCACATTATCTCCTATTATTTGAATACAACATTTCTTACTTAGACTCCTAGTTAAAATAAGTGGTTCTGAAGTCAAACATACATAAATAAAATCCTTTCTATGTAAACGACCTATTTGAAACCGTTATCATTGCTCCGTTAATTTCTTCAAATTATCCTCGTATATGGCAAGAATTTCCTCTCCATAGAAAATCTCAAGACCACTTAAAGTGATTACACCTAAACTGTATTTTATCTAATTGAATATTCATTGTCAATGTCCATTGGTTTTCCTTTGTGCACCCACATGCTCTTGCGCATGGGACCCATAACTAAGTGATGGTATCTCTACACCAAACTATAATTACTTTTGAATTGTTTCAGGTAAGTTGCAGTTGTTCGACTACAAAATTACAAACAATGTAGTCGTTTTAATTTTAAGGGTAAGCACATGAGATTATTTTATTGTAAAGGTGAGTCTGTGATGGGGTATAATGTAACATTAGTGTTAGTGGACTGTTTTGTCTGCTGGCTGACTAACTTTTAACCTGATGAAAAATGCAGAGACTACACATCATTTTTAGGGTTCCGTAGTCCTGACAAGGAACCCTTATAGTTTCGCTATGTCCGTCTGTCTGTCTGTCTGTCCGAGGTTTTGCTAAGACACAATTGCGAAAGTGGAAAAATACAATTTTGGAAAAAATTTTTTTTAGGTTAGCTCCCCTACATGTGAAGTGGGGATGAATTTTTTTTCGTCGTCTATCCAGTCGTGTGGGATCGTACGAACGTATCCGATCGTTTAATAGATCTTTTAAAATGACTCAGGGGTTGCTAATACTACTTTTCGATTTAATGCTCCATTTACGAAATATTAAACTTTAAAGTGCAAATTTTAGTTCCAGTAGGCCACTAAAAGCTAAACTCCTGGCTTGAAACATCTGGAATAATTCATGATGATAGTGCATTTCATGAACTTTAGAGGAAAACTATAGCGGTTAAGTTAACTTTATTAGTTTAGCAGTAATAGTCGTTGAACTAGGGTGTTGGATAATTTTGTACCAAATACAAAATCCTTAGAATAAATCCTATAAAGTGACTAAGATGAAGTAGCTATTGCCTAGTTTATAACGAGTGAAGACTTTCATTGAAAAACAACATCTAAAATATAACGGGCTACTACGGAACCCTACTGCGCGTGGCCCGACACGCACTTGGCCGGTTTTATATTAGCAAATACAAAGCATCATAGTTTTAAAGCCGACTTCAGTAATTTTGTTAAGTTTTTTGACTAAGTACTCAATGTGTATGGTTTGCTCATACAAACATCACACCTGTAATCCCCGAATGATTATATAGAGTGAACCTTTAGGTGCACCTGTCCCGGTATTGTTTTCAGCACGTTTAAATTATCATGAACACCATCATCATAATTCATCATCATCATTGATTATTTTACGTCAACAGTTTCTAAATTACCATTTCCATGTATTCCTTGTGACTGGTTGACAGTTTTTAGTACACTCTAAAGATAATTTTATAGATGGATAATTTTAGTGGCCAATCACTTTCCACCGGACATTGACTTGTTTAATAAACCTTTCTCTAATTAACGTCTGCGTCCGCAGCGTCTGCGCTAAACTGCATCCTCTCAGGACAACCGACGGGTCTGGTGCTAAGTTCCGGAGTTACAGTCTTCTTTCTTTATCGTGTGAATAGTGCCTTTTGCCTAACCTGGTGTCAGAGTGTTTATGCCGCCCATGGGCCTCTGATTTAGCTTATACGCCTTCGAGAAATATCTCTCAGGCATGCACGATGTTTTCCTTCACCGAAGCAAGCGATACAATACGCAATTACGCACATGAATCCGAAAAATCAGGGGTGCGTGTCTTGGGTTCGAATTCTGATGAAACTAGACTATTACTGCTAATACACACATGCACATGCTGGAGTTACAGTTTAAAACATTGTCTCATATATACAGGGTGTAAACAACCTCATCACGAAGCCGTCAACCAGTCATTCTGTACATCAAACTAAGTAACTTTACGAAAAAATTATTGCTGGGAAACGACTTTTTTTTTGGGGGGGAAAAATCATGTTTTGTAACAGAACTCAATGTAACGCACTCAAAACATTGTGCTGATTGACTTGTATTTAGAAAAAAACTTGTCAAAAAGTTGGAACTTTGACCCCAAATATTGCCGTAACTAGAAGGTTCCCAGGTATGGTGTAGAACCAGTGCCAGTGTAAGAGGTTATTTACACCCTTATTGTATATGTACTCTCACACATAATAATGAGTGCATCTTTGTAGGTGCTTACATAACTTCAGGATTCTTTCCGGAGGGTGGGTAAAGAAACTACGTATTGGTTCCAGCTGGTGTTCCTTTTGCTTTTCAAATAGAAATCTCGTCCGTGTTTAACTAAGGTACTAAACCATAACTCACAAGTTCACAACCCGTAAAACCATACTCTGCACGCAACCCTTGAAATCAAAATCAAAGCATTTATTTCAAGTAGGCCAAGAGGTTAAAAGTGTCGATAGTAAAAACAAAACAAACAATTCAAAAATAAAATAATTAATTCAAATAAGCCGTGGCAACCAGGAGCTGACCAGTCCCAACCGACAGCGCCCGTACACGAACATGACGCATGTATCAGCACCATTCAACTCCACCATTTTGAAGGGAACTAAATGATCTGACACACGCGCCACCATCCATCAGTGACACATTTGAGTGAGCATGACATACTCTTAACCGCTAGGGCACATTCAAGTCAAGAAAAGACGCAGGTTTCCAGCGACTGATAGCATTACAGTAAACCAAGCAAGCATAACCTTACACTTCAATGCCGCCAGACCATAAACCCGCTATTGACATAAACCTAAACCAGAACAACAAAAGTTGACTGTTACAGTGACAACCGCGTTATTGTGTAGTCAATGTTTATCTAAAGCAACCACAGATACACGATCGTAACACTTAGATAATACCCTCTCGGTTGTAGGGCGGGTTTTATCTATGTTTGTTCTGTCTGATTAGAATCTAATTATAATGTTGTTATTAGTTTTTAGAGTGGGGTTTAGTTGGAATTGATTAAAGGATTTAAGGTCAGGTTATATGTGGATTAAAATATGATTCGCGGTCGTAACATGTATGGTTTAATGATTATTTATATAAGTAACAGAGTTTATAATCATTAAAATCATCATGATTAACTTTTTCACGAAAGAGACATTCAATGGGATAAAATAAACTTAGAGGGTTGTATTGACGAATTTAATGATTATAATTCTGTAAAAATAGGTACGTGTGTCATATTATTCAACAAACAGGTCGACACTGACTTGCAAATTGCAAAAAAAAGTAAGTCAATTTGAATTTCGAGTGCTATAGTGGCGCTTCCACCTTCAGGTATGTAAGACGACCCGAATGGCGCAGCGGTAGTGAGGCTGCCTTACGTTCGTTGGGTCCCGGGTTCGAATCCCGGTAGGAGCAAATGTTTGTGTGATGAGCATGGACATTTGTTTCTGAGTCATGGATGTTTATATGTATAATAAGTATGTATTTACAAAAAAAAAAGTATCTGTGTAGTATATCAACTATCTGGCGTCCACGACACAAGCCTCGTTGCTTAGTGTGGCGCTCACTACCGCTGCGCCATTCGGGTCGTAAACACTTTTAAGATAGGCCCTGCCAAATTCATTGTCAAACCCACCCTTAGTATTATCTAATCTGTGTCTACACCAAAGACTTCAGGAACCGGAAACCGAAAGTTTACCATAATAAACAGTTCCCTCACTACACCTTCTAGTAGTAACAACCGGGCTGCACGACCCGGGATCGAACTCGTGTTTATACGCACTTTTATGACCGGACGCGGCTCCCTAATACATGTGATTACGCGGTGTAAGTGATAAGTCGATCATTAACTGGTTTTTGCATAATTTAGATTTCATCGAGTTAGTGAAGTGTTGCTTCTAACGCGTTTAATTTTAGGGTGCTGTGATAGATTCTCAGATACTGGAGATGTAAATGATTATACTCACAGCAAGGCATAATTGTCCACAGAACATACATACTGTTAGCACTGTTTTATTTGTTTTAGGTGCTCTCAGTATCATTCAGTTACCTCAACCAATTACGAAAGAAAGAAAGAAAAAATATTTATTTGACGTCAGTTAATAAAGCACGACACACACCATAAAAATATGTATATATAAAAGATACAAAATAAGGAGGAAAACATAGTATGTGCTATGTGCCTCACGGCTGCGCGAAAAAGGTCCATTTCAGCATTCGTGCCAGACGGGTGATAAACGCTGAAACCAGGATTAGCACGAATCTTGGGTGTATTAAACGTTACGTAAATACGTCGATTTTTAACCAAAAATACAATTATGCTATAGCATTTTAGTTAAATTGTTTGCAATAAGCACAATCAGTAACATCCATGAATATGAATACATTCTTTAAAAAATGAAAATATTACATGTGAAACGGGTATTATTAATTTTAAAATCGACTTAAGTATTTACGTTAGGTACGTTAAATCACGCGCTCGTGCCCCTAGCACGAGCGTGCGGACCTCAGGACCCTGATTTAAATTAACCAGGGTCAATTAATATTCGTTTTAAACTTGTCCTTCATTTGGAGTAGCGTTGCTATTGTTCGAAGATAACCATTAATAAGCAAGTAACTGATTGAATTCGATAAATATACCTTAAACCAGCAGTTAGTCCAAACATGTCAATTGAATTAACAATGCACTTTTGACTATTCAATATTACTATTTCCTACCATATTATTATCTACCCTTCTACCAAAAACCACTTGCCAGCCGTCACGAGTGATCTACGGTCAACCGTCCGTATCGCTCGTACTACGACTACAGTCCTTTCACAGTTAGATTACCTCCTACTTTACATCTCTGTCAAAGCCAGAGTGATCTTTATTTTCGAAGCAATAAGACATATAACATAACATCACGCCTGTAACTCACGAAGGGTTACCTAACGGTACACCCACATTTCGCCAGTTATGTTTAAGTCCCAGGTAATAGCGGCCGACCCTATTGCCATCAACCGGGCACAAATCCAGACTCTGTGGCTGCTACTGAGAAATTCCTGATAAAATAAAACCAATATTACCTTTGCACGACCCGGGATTCGAACCCAGGACCTCATGCTCAGCAGTTGCCCTCGCGACCATTTGTTTAGAGATTAGACCAACCAGGCAGTCGAAACATTAAGGTTGCTTTGAAATTGCTGTCAATGACAAGTCTGACGAAATTACTGTGATCCTCATTCTTGTGACAATAAGGTTTCAGTTGGGTTACATCTGTCAGAGGTAAATAAATGAAATGACTGTAGTATTGATTCTATGCCAAACTATTACGGCCTGGCTTGTTTCCCTTATTTTATTGAAACCCGTTAAACTGCCGGGTGCCTATACGAATCTGGCTGTGGGAGTAATTGTGGGGAACGGAACGTATGTTATTGTTCAGCTGTGTTGATGCATTTGTATTAGGGATTAAACCTTAACTGTGATGGCGGAAGAAATGGATGTAGTTGGGGAAGATGAATTGGTTGATAGTCTTATCACCGTCATCCACATCTCTATAGTGAACTCTATGGAGATGTGGATGAGAAAACTTGGGCAGTTTTATATGGTTATGAAACCATAGCAAATGATGATACGATAATTCTCCTAGCGTTTGATCAAGATAAGATAAGATAATATTTTATTTGCTAAACATGTGTCATACATACAAGAAAATACATGCATGCAAGATGGTAACAAGAACAACATTATTAGGTACAGCATGTTTGCCACATGATGTGACGTGCAAATGTGGAGGATGATGAGGATGCACATTACTTAACTGGCTCTCAATCGATGTTTTGTTTGTCCATCTCAGTCAGATTGAACCATCTAGAACATTACTTGATAAATGAGAATCATCATTCTCCTGCCCTTATCCCAACTTATGTGCGGCAGCATGTCTTCTTCTTCCATACTTCTCTATTACTTGTCATCTCAGCAGTCACCTCAGTATTCAGTGCATGAGATTAACGGATTTATTCCCTTAATACCATTCATAGAAGTAACGCCAATAGAGTGATTAGATTGCCATATTTGAAATCATTATTGGAATTCTGAACAATACTCTAAAAGTTACTTAACCATTATTGTTCACAAGTAGTCCCTCAGTCACTTTCTAAGCAAACTTCCGCAGCACAATAAAAATAACAAAGCTGTCAGTTAAACCCAATTACCGTATCCTAATCCGTAATCACTAATCAGGTGTTGACCGTAACGGAGTATTGGGTAACTAAGTACCAAACTAAGTAGCAGATATTACGTTAACCAAGCACCCATACTGTTACTGTGAAAGAACAAGAATCAGAAGATGCAGTCGGAATGACAGCCGACTAGGTAGACAGACGAACTCATTAAAATGGCCGAAAGAAACTGGATAGCCGTGACACAAAACCGCCAACACTGGAAAGATTTGAAAGAGACCTACACTTACCATTGGATGGCCAAAAGGTTCAAGAAGAAGAATGACCGGTCACCGCAGTGCCTGCATCAAATGGATTCCAGCGACCTTTACGTATTAAGAAGGAGTTTTGTAGATCATTTTCTACCACTAAGATACTGAAACTAACACAATTTCAGTAACACAAAGCAAAGTATTCCTTTTTTACACCTTCGCGCTTCTAGAAATAGACAAAGCGAGTGCAATCAAATTCTGTAGGTCCAGGCTGGGGACTTTAATAAATCATAGTTACCGTTTACATATTGCCTTCTAAAATATTCGTTTCGACCCAGATGAAGTGAGCCTTCTACTCTCCCCTTTACTACGCTTACGGTAAGCCACGGGTCACTTCACACGAAGCGAGGAATTACGCGACATCGCCCTCGGCAGCAACTCGATCGTGGTCCCCACTCGAACGTGAAACGTCTGTGGGCAACTTATTGTTACCCAGGTTATCTCCACAAATTGCCCACTTGAAATCTATTGGAAAATAGGAACCGCTCGCGGCTAAGATTTTCTCAGAATATTCGCGATTAGATGAGAAATCGTTTGATTCGATGATTGATATGTTTCCTGGTGTTGGGTAATTTGTTGTAAGTATAGAAAATAGTAACGATACAGGTGATCGACTGTTCGTCGGACATTGATGCTAGAAACAGCAAGTCAAGATTATTGTAGCACCACTGATTTTTGACAGAGTCTAGGGTCTATAACATAACACCTGTGATCCCCGAAGGGTTAGGCAGAGTTGTTTCTCAGTAGCTACACCCAAATTTCGTCACTAACTAATCGACGCTGGCTTTAAAAGTACATAATCAACATAAATCTTGCCACCTTCTGTGCCAACGATTCTAAACAACACTAAACAAATTACGTACAATTTACCTTTAAAACCCGTGCATCAGCCTAACCTGCGCGTGGGCATATTGTGGGCGGAGCTTGCAACAGTCTAGCAGATGTGCAGCGATCTCACGGAAACGATGCTTTCTGAGTTATGGATAGTAGAGCTTTGGATTTTAGCATTTAGGAACGGACCAGAAACGGTTTGCTATAACATGATTTTTGAATAATGAGCCTGTTGAAGAGACCCGAGACAAGCGATAAAGATAGTGTTGTTCTGATCAGAGATGAGATTGTTTGTTTGTGAGAAAAAAGTGGAGGAGGTAGTTGTAGAGCTGATTTGAAGTAGGAGGAATACGACGATGATACTGATTTACATAAAAACAACTTTGTGGCAGTTGTGATTCTGGCGATGACTGTGTCCGAAGCACTTAAAATATCCTCTATTTTAAGGTGGCTGATATTTATTAAAATGCTGATTAAATAAGAGATCTAGATCTCAGATTATTTCCAGTTTTAGTAAATGTCGAAGTAGGTAGAATTAATTATTGGAACATAAAATTAGCCAAAATAGAAATAGATGATATTGACGGCTTTTTAACGATGACCAGTTTCGCTTACGTAACATTTTGTCATCATTCTGTGAATATTGGCGTTTGCCCAAAGCCAATATTATTCTGACAGGATTAAAAAGAAACCGTCCAATAAGAAATACGATTCCACAGTTCTGTTTTTTTTTTGCAAAGGTTTCCTTAATCTCTTTTAGTCTAATTGAACATAGCATTTGAAGCAAAAGATTTTCAGATTTACCTGGATAACATTCTGATGGTTGAGCTCGCTCAACCATCCGAATGTTATCCAGGTAAATCTGGGCCAGCTTAAATCAGATTACATTATACTCCAGCTCCTTAAGGTGGATGATCCAGGGTAGCCCGCGAAATTCAAGCTCATAAAGGTGCAGGAATTACTTTTTCAGGGTCAAAGTCATTCCTGCACCTTTATGCGCTTGGAGGGTTGTATTGATGATTATAATTCTATAACTACATACGTCTTACAGTCGCGAACAATATTTTAATCAACATACAATATAGCACTGGCCTGCAAATTACAAAAAACGTAAGAAAAATTGAATTTCGCGGGCTACCCTGGAGCATCCACCTTAATCCAAACATAACACTTATTGGTTGCAAACCAATGCAGCTAAAATCTTCGTTTCTTCGGCATCTATAACACTAAACCGTGGGCCGTATATTTCCACTCAACAATCCACAATTTGCATGCATAAAATTGTTTAGAAAGTTACCATTTCCATATATCAGGCGTACGTTCCTGTTGGCACATCCAATATTTATCTGGCAGTATACGGAAGCCTGCCACGCAACGCACAAGACCAGGAAGCGAACACTAATAATTGTAACTCGATATAAATGAAGAGATAACGTCTATTACCACTGTTTAAGGAAGCGTAGTCAGTTTCCTTTGATATATTACTTACAATACACAGGTGTTTAATGTAAATGAGAAAGCTCTGTTAACTTCCAATGGGCTTCAAGGAGTAAATGGTAGTAAGACAAATCGTGCTGCTATTGAATCATTCGAAGATAAATTCTAAATAGATGAAGCCAATAACTTTTTGCTAGCGTATTGAAGGAACATTGCAGACAATGGTGTATCACATAGTACTATAACTTCTTGCTTGCATGACCCAGGCTAGATAAAGACTACCATTCGAATAAACTCTTATCAACAAGAAAGCTCACACAAATTAGAATGATATTAAAACTTAATCATTCAAGTTTTATAACCACACAATTTCTTCACCGGCATGTGAAGCATCTTGCGCAAGCATAAGGGCTGGATCATTCCCATTAAAAATCAATTACATCTCTCCTTTAAAAAGTCTCGACAAAGAGCACTCTTTTCAAAGCTTGTCCATTGTTATATGTACTCCTTTTGTGAAGACAATCGTGACTGCGTACTACGACAATATTGTTGAACCCGTAGAACCTTCAATGAATGAGTGTTAAAAACAAATCATACGCGACAAAATTCACGCTTCCTCATTGAAATGCATCATGTATGTCTTGATCTTTCTTTGTCATTTCAGCGTTATTTTCAGAACATATGCCTTTCTGAGTTTCCAATCTTATTTGGGAAGAATGATTAACATCGAAAAAAGAATTTGTCAATGTTAGCCAGTGACATCTTTACTCGGTTTTTTTCTTCGTTACCGTCTATATCTTCAAGTGAACAAGTGCATCAATTATTTCGTCACTTTCAAAGTGATTTATGTTGAAACCACATTCCTTTTGGTTTATCGAACCGCACATCAGTGAATAATAGAATTATCTTTATCCTGCAATCTTTATGTAAGATTACGATGAGTTATAGTGAATTGATCTTAAATTGTTGAGTTCCAAATTATATTCATTTTCTTTATCCATCTCTCGAATTTAGGAATCATCGATTTGTTGATGTTGTATTTCCAAATACATCGATTTCTTCCTTTCTTTCTATTCCAGGTTGACTTGAAAGGGCTAGGAGAAAGTTCGGCAGTTCTTTCGACAATCGGCCCTCATTGTGTTTCGATCCCGACTTGTGTTGAAGCATCAATCTTTTGCATTGAACAGTTTTGCTCTCATTGTTAGAAAGTACTATGTTAAATGTTTTTCTGTCAGTTTCAAGATTTCTATTTCATTTGCTTGACGTTCATTTTATCTTTCTAAAGGCCTGTTGTGGTAAAGCCTATTAATTCGTCTCGAATCCGTTTTATTGTGTACTTGCAGTATAATTTTTACAAGTTATCTTTTGGCATGTCCTTCCTGTATCGTAATATTTACTGTAATTGTTTTATTATTCTTTTCATTTATTTGTTTATTGCTGTTTCAATGCTTTGGCCTCAAAGTCTAGATATAAAGTAGTCATTAAAACCCCATATACTTTCTGTTTCGTATGTCAATAACCATGAATGACTGGCATTCAGAGTAACATTTGGGTGCTTTTTATTATCCCTTCGTAACGAACAGATCTCTTTTAGATTACGTACCAGAAGACCCTTCACTTGATAATAAACAGTTTTATGTACTAGAGACATATTGGCTTGAACTACTAAAGAATCAATATGATCAATACAATAGTAACGGTTATAAATTATAATGCAACGGTGTTGTGTAACAATTTATGTTGTGATAGCACAATTATTGCTTCCGTCAAACAGACAGAGGATCCAAATTATGAAACGATAGGATGAGTACAATCTTCTAATGCATATTATTTCTCGAATTAGTTCTTATTCAAACGTTTATTGGCAACAATGGTAATAGAATTGACAAAAGAGCTAATCAGAATGATTCAATTGGATAAGTCATTATGAATCGTATTGAAGATTTCGATGGTCATCGCTTGCCCCGAAGATGTTTCCGGCATCCTACACAATATGTAACGTATTGTGAGAGAAAGCCGTCCATCTGATTGCCAATTACGCTTTTCTCTTTCACACAATTCCACGCGACATTCCCGAGTACTTTTATAATGATTGTTTTCGAGATTTCCTTTCCGGATATGTTGTTTAATGTCCATATTCGTCAGAATGTCCAATGAGAACTGTTCAGAAGAAATGCTGTTTATGAGTCTGTTGTTTATATTATAAGTAGTAGAGACGCATAAGAACCTTAGCAAAAACCTTATGACCAATCTTGAATAACGGTGCAATTAAAGTATTCATTTTAATCTTAATGCTACCAATATCATTGCGATACTTAGAATCAAATTGAATGTATTTTTAACCGACTTCAGTTCATTGCTTTTAAATTAGTGGTGTTGCAAATAATCGGGTGTATTGCAATTAATTTGGCAAATACTTTTAATTTGCTTCGTCCACTTCCTAGAAGTCTGTTTGGTTTTTGTTTGGACAATAAATGAAATGCAATGCTGCAGTAATAAGGTCAAAAACGTTCTTACAATTTCTAACGCTCTGTAGGTGATGTTTGTCGTTTGACGCACCAACGAAAATAATGCTAGATAAATATTTATCGTTTCTGGTGTTGTGTAACTCAATTTACTAGACAATCGTTCCAATATAACACTTTTCTGTGCGTCGATTTATTATGTTGTTATTACAAATGTTTCATAACTCTTCTTTCTGGTTCATTTCGATTTACATTTTCCTCAAAAACTCATTTGTTGTTATGTTACTGCCGCTAACAGCATTTGTGTTGCGATGATCCAATTCTACCGGGTACATAATTTGTGACGTGTTATTTGATCGATAACTATAGGAGATCTCTTTAGATAGCAGATGCGAATTGAGGTCAGCGCTTACACATGCGTCCATGCAGCCACTTAAAGCAAAAATCGTGAGTTGTTCGTTTCGAGATTTTGCCAATATTGAATCGTGTATCTGAATTTTAAGATTATATTTTGTATTGATGTAACGTGGGCTCTCAATTTCCAAACATGGCCTCTTTATGGCCTTGAACTGGTTTGAACTGTTACTGCATCTATCAACGAGGATATGTTAATTATAAGCAGACTTCCGAGAATCCTTGGTCACTCATCGCCATCGGCGTGCTTCCGTTCCGAACAAAGTCTGTCTCGTGCCTCTCGTTCCGCTTAAACGCGCTCCGATAACAAAAATAGAAGTTCAAACCGATCCAACATTCGACAAGAAAAAAGTCCTGCCAAATACACAAAAAAAGTAATCGCCCCATTCCTCTCTGGCTAATGCTCGGAAACTATTCGTATTCACGTCGCTGTAAAGTTTATCCTGCGATAAGACCCGAACGACGTTTGACTGGTGGCCGTCTCGTTCTCGCTTGACGGATTCCTCGATAGTGAGGGAGACAGAGAGGTAGGGCGCACTCCGCGTGGCCGTTGATGTTTAGTTTGAAACGGAACGGAACAGTTTGCGAGTCGCCGGCTCAGCGCACGGCCGACTGACGCAGGCAGTTCGTTGCGCTCAACTCGACAATTTATTTTAACACACTTTTTGAACTGTTTTTATAATCTAACGTTTAGACAAGTGCCTTATTGTTAATGGATGTGATAGTGAATGCATGTAATGAATTCGAACAACTAAACGCAAATGAAAAGTAACACCGTGTGGATTTTCTGAGACGTCTTGAGTTTTGTGTCCTTTTGGTATAAAAATTTGCAGTAATTACGTTACGAATTAAAGTTTTATATTTCTTTGTTAACTGTATTGTGTTGGAGCACGTTTCTACCCGTATATTGGCACGAGCCTTTAATAATAATAGTGCACCGAAACCAGTTTGCGAGTGCGGTTCGGCTGTGGTTATCCTGACTTATATGCGGGCGTCTTTCTCGTGAACGAATTTCGACGCATCTGTAGGTATTCTTTTGAAGGCTGCGACTTCAGTTGATTTTCTTACATCATCATTATTTTTACATTTGTTTTTTGTGGTGTCAATAAATGGTGTAATCTGTAAAAAGTTGTAATCAGTCGTGTTACTTTTGTTTATCATAATCTAGTTTGATATCATTAATGGCTGCATCTTTGGCTAATCGGTCCAATCACTAAGACTGATTCACCTTGACCGTTTATTGCGATGGCAATGCATTCAGACTTTCTGTTTCGAGGTTACTAGAATCCTGAGCGCACCTTGTAAAGCTTTGCTCATTGCGATAATTAACATTTCTAGTCGGTCACTAACCGGCATTTGAGCGTAGACTGTTTAGTGACTAAACTGCTCAAGAGTTAATTTGATTAATAACAACTGTTGCAAACAGGCTATCATTGTTACCCACGACTGGAGTGTTCACAAGCATCAGCTCCTCAAACAATTCGCATGTGGAAATACGTTACCTCACAAAGTAATTGTTTATCTTGCATAAACCGTCCCATCATGCTCAAAGTTAACTGTAAATTACAATCTCCATTTATAAACACCAGTTAATCGTAGTTAACTGCACATAACTAATGTAAACATGTTGTCATGTGTGGGCAGTTCAACTGGCGCCGTTAATTTACAATTAAACTTACTAATTGCATCAAAGCACCAATAATATCTTTATTTTAGCACTGTCGCCTGTAAATCTTATAGTTTATCAACTTGCACTGTGTCGATTGCTTGGAATTTTGTTAATTTTCCACCAGTAGCTCCACGCTTCGCTTCTCCGCTATACGTGACTTCGTCGGCTGCATTTTTTGCATCTTGTCAGCATGAATTCTCTTATCTAACAGAAACTTGCAATCTAGTTTCAAATTACCCAATTCACCTGTAGCTATTGGGTGGTTTTTGTCTATTTTCGATTACAATTCCACCGGTTCTAATCTAACACTTCCTGTGACTCATGGCGCATATATTGAAACTGTGAGTACCATCAGTTACGCAAGTTGAAGGTGGCAGGTTTCCTTCTTGTCACGCGTAAATGTATTACTTCCATGGAAGAAAGCGAAAATTGGAGATCGGTGAACTTCCTGACTGGTTGTCAACCATGCCACTCATTTTGTTAACTCAATATTCGTATGTGTCTGAAGCCGAAAGACTTGTTTCAATTATAATTATCTGAAATGCTTGATCGCTTGCTAACTATTAGTGAAATTGAATTATACGTCATTAAGCAGACAACTGGCGTTGATGATTCACCTCGCACTGAAAGCCACAGTTATATGTGTTTCATTTTCTGCTTTGTTAACTGATCGTTGACTTTCAACTGTTATGTCACTGGCTAATTATTTCGCTTAGAAGCATTTTACCAGCATTGTGTATGTTCTTATTTTACCACCATTTCTAGACTTAATTGCCTTGTTTATGACTTAAAGTTTTAAATTATGTGGGTCGTCCAGTAGACAGACGTCTACTTTTTACGAGCTGTTTGCGGTGTTTTTCGTCCGTAGTCTCGATTTTAATGCACTGCATTTCTCTTGTATCTTTTAATGTGACGTTGCTTCAGCTTATTAATAAATTTTCTCTTTTATATGATTCGTGAATATGTCTGGTCTTGTAGCAGCAGAACAGTCGTTATGCGATGTTTATGTTCTATTGTTAGTAAATTAACTTTCAAAAACATTGCTCATAAAGTAACCGAGGTGACACCGCTTTGGGCTTGTTGTGTTAATTCTTTTATCTTTTCTTAAGCTTTATGTTTTTTGAAATAAGGTTCAACTTAAATCGAATTTGTGAAGGCGCCCGCATCTTTTTTTTTCCTTTTTTGACCGTTAAGGATGATGTCCGTTAATGTAGTTTCGATAAAAATGTTTTACGGCATTGGAATGCTTCGTGTATCTATTGAATTTCAACCCAACTAACAATTTAATGGTTTCTATGCATGTTAAAAACTAGTTGGTTTAACGTTTTTTGTACCAAAAGGACATTCATAACGTTATGTTTTTAGACGAACAATCGAAATAACAAAGTGACCTGCAACAAGTGCTCTTATAAACGAAGTACAAAACATATTTTTGAAGTATTTTATACCTACAACTGAGGGGGATACGTATGATTTTACACTGGATCTTTACCTTCACCATTGGGACCACGAAGACACTGGAACGAGCATTTCGCGTTTAGAGAGATGATACAAACTATTAGGTAAGTTATAAAATAGTACTAATATCTTAAAAGGAAACTCTTCATGTTAGCAGGTGACAATTTTTTTTAATTTTTTTATTTATAATCATCAAACATGATGCTTATAAGCTAGCATCTACAGAGATCAACTCTGGGGGTAAATCTAATCCACTCATGTCTTTAATAATAATAACCAAAGGAATTGAAAATCCAGAAGCTGATCCTAAACCACATGACAAATTAACACCAACGAAAGCAACAAAATAACACTTTAGTTACCTCTAATTCAATAAACACAACATACCGTGCATGGATACTCAGTATTTTAGTACTCACAAAATTAGCCAACACCTATCAAATGTAATTTATTCTACGTGTGCATGTGTGGCTCTTTTATGGTACTTTCTTTGACACGCCTTGTGAAATGATTGCCCTAAAAGGGAGTGCCCATCTGTTAGCGATAGCCAATGAGCTTTGATTGACAGCTGACGTTTATCTTCTTCATAACTTTCCAAAGAGAATTTACACAACTGTTTTAATATTTGTGAATTTATTTTCGCTTAAATATGAAGAAGAATTTCAAGGTGTACTTGGAGAAGGAACTGGTAAAAGAAAGTAGGAGGAAGATAATGATAAAGTTGGTAAAGAAGACAAGAGACTTTAAGTACAAAATAAGGAGTAAAATTAAGCAATACATAATAGTCCACGATCAGAAAATTGGTCTTAGCACCCTTCATAACACAGCTTCCTTACTGTCCAGTAATTAATCCATAGCCAATACATCCTATAAAAGAAAAAATATTTTATTTAAACGTTACTTAAAATAGTTATGGGCAATGCTACTATTTATAACAGAATACCGATTAACGATCGCAATTACATAGTCATTTTTTATGATTATTCGAATCGCCCTTTTAGATCGTTAATCGATAGTTTCACTCTACACTTAATATTAACAACGATGTGATTCTTGCTGGTTTGCTATTCGATTCGTACTCGATTTAGACAGTTGACTCACTGACCTATTAGCCTTGCTTATTCTGATTTATGTTCACTAATTGAACTATTGTGATTTATACCAAGCTAGTTTAGATCTTGTTTGGAACACCTAAATCATAATGCAACAGCTTGGAAATAGAATTTACACAAACCATTCTTCAATCCTCGACAGAGAGAATTTACCTAAATACGAGTATGATATTATTGAAATCAATGTGATTTATAATTCTAATGTTGTCTATGTTTACTATTACTGTTAGCCTGTGTCATCCCACTGCTGGGCAAAGGCCTCCCCCATGACTTCAAAATTCTTCGGTCCAGGGCCAATGTGGATCGCTGGTCATTGGTTTTGTCCTGCTCGTTTACCCCCTATCCATTTGAAAAAGTTTATTACTATCTTTCATGGAGATATCTATTGATCGCTATCTTTGTACATCTTTTTATGTGTCTAGTCTAGACAATTTAAATTAAATTCTTAGGCAGACAATTTAAAAATAATTGAAATACTTAATCTTGATTTGATCCCTAAATGTCTATCTTATGTTTATTAGCTAGTTTCTCACAGAAAAGCCGTAAATGATGATTTCATACAAGTATTAGTTAATAATCCCCTTAAACAGAATCTCAGATAATAAGATAATTTTTTATACTAAAGCCAGTGTTTTGCCGTAATTAACGTTCAGACAGACACATTAATTAATGCAAATAAGACTGAACTTGGCCGTGTATTAAATCTCATTAAATTAATGCGAGCACGCTCGAACTTGGCCTTCTTTACCAGAAAGTATAAAGTTTCAATACCCAGTGTAGTTAGCATGGCAGTGTTTGTTCGTTGACGACATCGACATGTGTTCAACTGTTCAATCATCTAGTTAACCTTTATCGCTACATTATTACCGACAGCTGTGTTGCAGTTATAAAAAGCCTGTTTGTACAGAATCACATTTTTGTTCGCTTATGTTTTGGTGAATCTTTATCATTAAGATCTTCACATATTTCTACTTCAAGAACTACCGTTACACTTACTGTCTTCCCGAATTTACGTGTCTTTCCACAGCAATTCTTCATCGCTCTTTTGTCTTATTCAGTCATTAAATGATCCGACAGGCATATGTTCTGAGTTGACATTTACATCCTGAAGTACGGTATGTGTTTCCAATTAGTATATTTTCCTACATATTATTACTAAGATATTGGTGAATATGTGCGTACTTCTGTTCGGATCCGGCTGTTGCAACGTTCTCTTCACGCCCCAATTCTCCGCGAGTTTCGTTGGCATTTATTTTGCTTTTTATAAACGCCATTTTGTTCCTTTTTTACTTTTAATTCACCTCTTGTTGGTTCAATTGGGCTTTTAACTGCTGAGTGATAGGTTATGAGTGTTATGGTTATTACAAGTTACTTTCAAATTAAATGGTTGAAATGAATACGTGAGTTTGTGATATAACTGTTTTGGTAATTTGTATGTGGGTCTTGCGATATATTCGTATCAGTGATTAAAATTGATGCATTGATTGTAATGTTAACTGTTACAACATTGGTTTGAGTGGCCTAATTAGAGTTTCTGAATTTGGTGACCGAAAAATATCCTGTATAACGATAGGCTGACTTCAATAAATATAAGTCGTGCGTAACCATTGATTAATTATTTGTAAGAAGAAGCTGACAACCAGCAGTTGGCTACTAAAGATACAAACACAAGCAACAATGTAAATGCAACAGCTAATGCAAAATGACGGAAATCTCAAAGCAGTTACAGACCAAGGCTTTTCTCAGCACTCAGCATCATTTCTGTTCACCGCACACAATTCGTGGAAGCGATTGAGTCACCCACACAGCGGTTACGAT
This sequence comes from Xestia rhomboidea, assembly GCA_963853795.1. NCBI lineage: Eukaryota > Metazoa > Arthropoda > Insecta > Lepidoptera > Noctuidae > Xestia > Xestia rhomboidea. The sequence goes on from OY970778.1 coordinate 11,716,167, forward strand.
CTACCCGCGAACTAAAAAGCGTATAACAATGCGAGCCGAAAGCGGCATCACTTTAAATGTAATCTGAATGTACCGCTACGCTGTTGCAGTCAGTTGTTATCCAGACTAGGTCAGTTTTTGTCGAATGTGCCACTGATGGATTTCAGACCATTTTGATAGTCACACTTTTCGTCAATGTTGAACTTCATTTGAAGCCCATTTACATTTTTTTTGGCGTGTTGTAAGGTAGGCCAATTTAAGAGATGTTTTCAACACATGGGTTCTTTAATGAAAAAACTGTGCTCATGAATTTGTCATACCCAAGATTTTTTTTTTTCTGCTGAAGTATGAAACTTCCAGGTACTACATTGATTTTCTTGACAACATTTCCAAGTGTAATGCTTCTGTTTTCTAGTTTAAACACTTTGTCCAGCTGAATGAATGGGTAATTTCTTCTCTTTTAGATTTTCATGTTGAGAATGGCCTCACTAGCATTCCGCTACACTACTGTAAATTTCCTTAATGCAGCATGATGCATCTACAACACACTACATAGTTACTAAGTGAGCCAACGTTCTGACCTCATCCAGTGCAGTAAACATTAACATTTTCTACATCATATAAAATCCGCTACTAACAGATTTGTTTTTATTTCCTTTCTCTCACCAACAGAACATCACGCTTTTATATTTTACTTTTCAACACGTACTCGATCGCAACTTTGTCGAAGAAAAAATAGTGACGGTTGACACTCGGCGCAATGCCATTTCAGGTTTTTCTTAACTGTATGTAGAACACTGTCACTCACGCATATTTTTTTACAGTACCCAAGGTGTCCCGAGGTATTCTTAAACTTTTTACTTTTGTGCAAATTTGAGTGAATGGTTGGTTTCTTTCTTCCTATTTGACCCAAAGACCGTTTCAAATTTGTCATTGTCCATTTGTCATGTCTGTGTAGGTATCTTTGTTTCTCCTTACATCTGCTCAGAAATTCTTACTTTAGTTACAAGATATTCTTTTTACGGAAGTCTATTCTAGTCTTATTATGGGTTCCTGAATTTGATGTTTTCTCCTTGCCCTTTTGGCTTACCACAATAACGCACCTTGTTCACAATACATGATTACCGGCTAAAGTTCCATACATCAATGGCGCAGGTTCAAAGATTACGACAATATACGATTGCTTGCCGATCGATATCTGCTAGCATAGTCGTAACCTATTTACCTCATTTGACTTAGCATAGCTATTGTTAGTTCAGGTTGTAACTTAGACTTGCAATAACACTTTCTTATCGAGCCTTTGATTCTCATATATAAACTTGATTAGTTCCTTTGTAATTGTGTCATATGTATAAAACTACCTTTAGTTTAAATATTGGTCGCGTGTGGTTAGATGTTGATAATTTGGCATTGTTTACACACGTCGTCTACCTCATTGCTTATCTTTTAGTCTGATAATAGAATTAACCGAGTTTTTTTTAAATAAACGCGTTATTATTAGCTAAAGTATCATTCTTGTTTTCTATTTTTAGAAGTGCCTTTGACAAATCGGTAACTTCCTTTGATATGTAGTTGTTCAGCCAATATCAAAACCATGTGTACTTTAACTTCTTTAAGAATTTTATCAATATTTACCGCCACTGCCTACTGTACTAGTATCCCACTTTCTCTATTGACTCTGTCGATACCATTTTTCACATGGCACCTTCAATTTCGTCATGCAACGGTCAACCATTTTTCTCATATTTGTTTGTTATGATAGTAATGAGCAAACACACAATGTTTATTTGGACAGTAGAACCATGTTCACCGTCCTTATCATACACAAATATTGGCATCGCGGTCTAAATCTGATAGACAAAACGGAAGACTGAATATTTTTTTATGATTATGATATAAATATGGGTTGTTTCTAAGCTTTGTTTATTTGTAAAGTCAATGTGCTCTTGTTTATAGGTAGAGCTAGAGGTAGAATGAACGGTGATTTTACACGTTTACAACGGTTGTATTCTTCGTCAGTAATATCACGATTAACAACTTTTAATTCTTCGTAATTGATTTCCGCAGTGTTTTCAATATGGGATCCATTCAAAATCTACGACCTCTTGCTTTTCTATTCTACAATCATTCACCTTGATTTCACTGTAATTGACTTTGTCGTTACTTTCAACTACTGACACAATACAAAAGTTATGATCTCTTGTAATAGCATCTACCTCTACATTATTAATATCCAGCATGATCTCACGCATCCTATCCGGAGCACTAATGTTACGTGTTGAGTCGTCACCTATCCCAGTATATTACCGTCCGTCTATTTCTCGCTGCTGGTGAATAACAACTGACTAAGTCTACGTGATTCAGAACAGAGATTTTCACAAAGAACAGGGTTAAGTTCACACAGCCTTCTATTTTTACCTTGGATAGATTGCGTGACTTTAAAAGTCGGTTAACATTAATTAAGGCTTGCTGTACAGCGTTTACAATCGTAGTACTTAATGCTGGTAGATTAATGACTGTAAGTAAAAACTCGTGAATGGTTTAAGAGTTAGTTGGAATTAGCGCGATTGAGGAAGTAGACCAGAATGTTGTTGAGTGTTTCAGTATAGGTTGTCTAGATTTAGAACTCTTACTAGGTTAGACTCATACGTTGCGAGCAAATGAATAGGAATTCTAGGATAGTAAGCAGAAATAATTTCAGTAGCAATTGGAAGTTTAAAATAAATGCTGACCCAATATCGACGGTAAACATACAAAGATTAGCATCACTAAAGAGATTCTTCATTTTGCATCATAATGCTAAGTCATTCCCATAGAAATGTCACATGAATTTTCCGTTACAAATGCTTAAGTACCCTCAACGGTAAAAATTTATAGTAAACATGCCTGTTTAGTAAGTAAACCTTACCGAAATCACGTAGAATTCTCATTACCAATGATGCTTGGAGCACGTAAAGGGCTTTCTAGCCCTGCTAACATTTTATTATCGTTTGCCTTTGTTCCAAATGCTTCAAAATTTATTTAATGTGGCAATGCTGCGTAGGAGTGTATTGTTTTGGATTACAAAGCTATCATTTATGAAGCAACGTCTGCCTTTCCCTTTGTTTTGGCATCGTGCTTCGTGATGACCGATGATTTGGTTCATGATGATGAACATTATTGTGTCTGGTTCAATCTTATTTGGTTTATTATCTGTTTTAATATCTCGATTATGTTTGAGTAGATTTTTAATTAAATGCTAGCTTCGTTTTTACCTAGTCCAAATTAAACATTAACTAAAACAAAGGCGTGACCAGAAAGTTCAGGAATTTTAAGTTTTTTGTTAACATTTTTAATAGCATAATTATCAATATCCCCATATCTATTTCATTGTCTAATAAGATTAGACCATCATCGTCAATTACCATTGCAACCATTTACGTCTTTAAAAGTCGTGGACGTCCAAAGGCAGATTCTCGTCGATCTATTTTCGTCGCGATGGGCTTACATAAATCTATCTATCGACGCAGTAGCTAATAGTTCAGCAGCGACAACTTGATAGCTTCCTCTGCTAGTAAACGGGCCTGTCCATGCTTCCTGCTAGGACATAGTAGCATTTTCTTGAGGTTTTCCTGTAAAATGTGGACATGGTAATTAATTGAAAGTAATTTCTTTACTTTTGATACCATCTACATAAAATGCCTGAGGACTTACTGAGTTATTTCTCGTTCCTAGAAATTTCCTTGTCCTTACGTTATCTTGCATAATCATTGATTCTGAACGTAGTAAAAGTTTCAAAGAAGTTATTTTCATCTGTCAGTTGTATAGCATCATTTGAATATGCAATCTCACTGGGTGGTCAATTATTATCCAATGGAAAAATTAATGCATTTAGTGATCTATTCAATCTGACATCCGTTCCACATTGCGGTCACATCACATTCACAATACAACCTTTTATTACGAAACTGAACAAAAGTACTGTCCAAGGTAATGGAAATCAAAGAACTGTTTGCATTGACGCAATAGTTGGAATACCCAACGAGAACTGAAACATAGTCTAGAGTATATTTTACAGTGTTACTAAAGTTATCTTTGAACTATCAGAATAAATTGCATGTTCTAGTGACAGGGGAATAGACGAGACGATTTGTCTTACGAAGGCACTGAGTGTGTCGAAACTACGCCAATAAGGGCTACAATGCTAGGCTAGGCTTTAATGTCCCTGTTAAATGAATTGAACAACACTTCAGTAAGGAAATTGTTTGTGAAATACAAGATGACGCTCGCAACGAAAGGGAAAATGAAAATGTAGTACATATTAGAAAAGGGGAAATTAAAATATTATGTTAAGTAGTAGTTGTTTATTAGAGTTAAGGTGTCGTTAATCAGTTGTATTGCTGTCATATTTGTCGTCTGTTATGGTGAGAGTTACTAAAAGCTGAAACATAAAATTCACTATGCAATGAAACACTAAAGATTGATGTGATCATATAGGAGAAGTTATATAATTAATATATGATACTTCCCATTAGTAGCAACCATCTTTTACATGCCTTGATGTTATTGCCTATACTCAGCCTAATGTCTAATCATCACTTTGAAATATTGCACACGATGTATCAGAAAATTAAATCAAAATTACTACCGGACTCCTTGAATCAAGTAAGAATATACAAGTTACTGGCCACAGAGCATGTAAACGATGAAAATTGATAAGTGCAGTAAATGCGTAACTGTCTATATACGTAACTATCTATCCGACTGCTCATAAATCCATAACTAGTAATTTGATCAGTTTCCAAGTGTTTTCACTGAAATCGCTAACAAAATAATGACTGTGCAAACGTTTGCCCCTAACACTTTACCTAGCTCTCTCCTTGCCTGGATTTTATTAAATCTGGAGTTATAGTACCCTCTCGGCGACTTGAAATGATCTCAATCGATGCAGATAAGCAGATTGCAGGGACTCTGACAGGGAGTGATGAATGACTTTCATTACTTTATTTAATTTGCTGTGAAGCTGTTGGTTTAAGATAAACTGTAGGAAGTGGCAGATTTGCGACAATTTGCCTGCGAGGCAAATAATAAAAGTAAGTTTTGTCGTTATTGCGGTGGATTTATTCTAGTTATAACTAAGCCTGCAAAATTATGAGTCATGAAACCAAAGGTTGATGTTTCAAAAGTCTCATTACCTGTCCATTGATGATCAACAATATGATTTCCTAGATTTATAGTGTTTTACACCTAAAACGGGTGTCGGTGGGTAGTGCCAAGCCTCGAGACCTCAAGATTTTGAAAGCACAGTGTAGGCTTATAAACGTTCCCTATATTTCTCAACTATATCTATAAAATTGCGCAAATGGAAGTACATTATTGAGCAGCAGACGTGCCATTGAAAAGGAAATGTCAGTATTTAATTACGATTTGTTAATTGCCGATAATTTAGGTTAATGCTTTTAAAACAGTGCATGTAGGATTGATTACATAAATAACGATGCCGTATCTGTCAGTATGTTCGATTGTATTGAGAGGGAAGTTTACAATGGTGATATACATATTGTTTTCTGCAAAAAAAAAATATGTCTAATTTTGTTTACTTAGGATTATACAGCTTCACCATCTCCCTGCCCTTGTCGTTGTTACTTGGGGTCAGAGTATCACGTATTTTCCATCATTATCTCCTTGTCAACCGTTACGTTATCATTTACTCCTTTTTCTTTCATATCATTCCTCCCACAATCCATACATCTCTTTTTTGGTAATTCTTAAGATACTACATCAATCCTTGAAAATACTTTAACGGTTTTTCTTTAAAAGATGGTTGAAAAAAGTCTTAAAACTGGCAGCGTATACGAACTCACTGAACAAGAAGCTCGAATGTCTAGCTTTTTCACCCGCGATCAAATTACATAAGCAAGAGAAACACCCTCATCCTGGACGGATATTGTTAATTTTAATTAATCTTTTGACAGCTAATTCTCATGCTCGTCACAAGATTTCTACATCAGTCTAATTAAAGTGTTATCGGATAACGTTTGAATGGGATGTAGTCTCATACATGGCCATTCAGGTTGTATGTAATACCTAATTAGAAGCTTGTTTCAATGGGACGTTATAATGGCTGTGTGGGACGTGCCTTTGTTTGATGCGCTTTGTGCAAATTTCAATGTGGCTTGATTTAGAACCGCTGATAGCTGTTTCTTATAAAGTAAACACATGTTGAATAACTTTTCTCCTTTCTAAAGTGTCGATTAAACAGTTATTGGTCAATTTGGGGATTTATTTGCTTCCGAATTCAGTAGTTGATCACTTTATAATTGCATGTTTATGAATATTCAAATGTGAGAATCTCTCTCTAAATATCGATATCTTAATCACTTAATTGATTCGAACTCGCGTTTACCTTCACACAATCGTTAAAATAATTAGGACATGCATATCTTCATTATTTCCATCAAAGTTTTCTCAAAACTATCTTCATTCCTACTGTACCTTTCTGCGAATCACTTTTGCCTAAAGAATTCCATTTTATTTGATTGGATTTTGGGACTAGCATCAACTTCTACCAAATATGTACTTCAGAGTGTCTACCAGTATTTTCCCAAGTAATTTTACATTCCTAAATCCTCAAATAAGTATCAGCAGGTTGACATGCCGTCGTCGGTGGGAAGTGGGTTACTTAATGATAGTCGTGCTATTCGCTAACAAGTCGGTTCTATTACAGTTTATAGCTAATACTTTACCGCTATACGAAATGTGTTGATTATGTGTTAGGGGATTATTGATCGTGTTTGCATCGATTGTACCGTTTTTAATATGACTGTTGAGAAATGGATTTGTGTTTTCTAACTTCTCTTTACCTTCTGTCTTTGTTTTACAGCTTAGGTAAAACAAAGACAGAAGAAGAAGAAGAAGAAGGAGAAGTCTTTGTTTTACCTAAGCTGTTTGAGCTTCTCAATCTCCGGAACTTGATGAGACGGATAACAGATTTGTATTTTCCTTTTACAATTAATGTATTGTTTTATAAAATTGAGCGTTTTCGATGGATGTCATGCTTGATGATGATTAGTCACTTATTAGCATCCTCTGTTATGACTTCGTAAGTCAAGCTTTCAGTATCATCTCCCTAAACCCCATAAACTTAACGAACTTTACTACATCTTTCAACTTAGGTTCACGAATTTCACTTTCCTGGCGTAATTTTCTCACATTTGTCTAGTAATCATGAGTACAAAGACTAACGGGCTAATTAATCGTTGAAGACGTTGGAAAGCGACTCCGTGTAACTTTCAAATGATGGCTTGCTGTGCATGCGATTAGATTTCCAATCGGAACGTTTGATGCCCTTACCTAGCCTTTAATGTGTGTATTTGTTATTTATTACTCACTTACCGAACCATCTTGTTTACGCAGATGGTATTTTAATTGTGGGAAGTTATCATCCGTTGTTTTACTGAAATGGAAACGCACCTTTAGGTACTTACTTTTAGTTCATAGGTCGCTGTTGGTTGTCCTTTTCATTTTCATTAACAATGAAAACGGAATATTTACCATGTTTACTGTTGGTTTTGAGTTCCCGATATTTCGGTTGTCCATTTCGTTAGGTTATTTCTTTCCTTAATTTCATTAGTGTTTTAATTTAATTATACATCATTATCAAACACTCCATCTTTCTATGCTGCTTGTGGTTATCTAAGTGGTCCTGTACCATCTCTTTCATCCAGTACCTTCAAATCAGTTTCATTATTAGATTCCAAACCACAAAAAATCTATTCAAGTTATTTCAGGCCTTTACCGACAAATATAGCATTTTCTTTTGATGTTTGTAAATCGCTTCGTATCCGGTTTGGAAGTAAAGCGAATCGGTTTGAACTAAATGTTGCTTTAAATAAAACTGGCGACAAATTGTTTATTGACAAAAAAGTGTAAGTTTTTATCTGTACTAGTACATTGAAATTTAGTGTCGTGTATCTGTTACAAGTATTGATTTGATTTGTCCGTGTTCTATTCAATATTGTTCGTGTATCGCTAGGTTATATTTTACAAGATTTTTGGTGCAATTTATTGAATAGTGTTAATTTATTCTTTTCACATTTATCCACAATTGACTATCATTGATGCTATCATTACATTACATAACATCACGTCTGTTATACCCAAAGGGAGGCGTACCTAATAGTACACCCACATTTCGCCAGTTATGTTTAAGTCCCATGTAATAGGGGGCGAGCCTATTACCATTAACTGGGCACAAATCCAGACTTTGTGGCTGCTACTGAGAAATTCTTGATGGAAAACCCAATAACACTTTGCCCGATCTGGGAATCGAACCTAGGACTGCTGCCGCCCACTAGACCAACAACACTCCCACCAACCAACAACCCAATATACGATAGTGTTAGTTTATTCTATAAATATTTATCCACAATTGACTATTTGATGATATTGATAGTATACTATCATTAGCAGAAGTAAACATTATCATATGTTATTTAAACACATTTATTTCACAGCTTCTAAAAGTAGGCCCTTAACGTCACTCAAGTAAAATTTTAACAATGGTTCTTATAACAATGGAGTAATAGATATTATTCAATGATTGTTTAATTTTTCTAGGAGTGTTGTCATCTAAATGTCAGGTATTTAATAAAAAAATGATCATTTGACAAGGTGTGAGAACAACAATGGCTATTATAAATTAGGTATTATAATATTATTAAGATGAAAATAGATTCCAAGGCTGCTGTCAACTTACACTTGTACGATAAATATAATGACACATTATTGACAAAAACAATATTACATTGAGTTTCCATGCATACATTATGACTTGAATTGTACACTTCTTATGTTACATTAGTTGTTACATATTACTGAATTTCCTGTCAAAAGTTTGCTAACTTACTTCTAGATTTAAATGAATGAAAAGGGGACATCATATAAAAGGTGTAAAACACCTCTTAACGAAGCCGAATGGCACTTGTTCTCCTCATCATTGCGATCATTTTTTTGTTATACACCATACCTGGGAATCTTCTAGTTACGGAGATATTGGGGATCAAAGTTCCAACTTTTTGACAACTTTTTTTTAAATACAAGTTTTTAATGTAAGATTTTTACTTTCAACACCTCCACGACCCCCGTACTATTCAATCCATCCATCAGCACAATGTTTTGAGTGCGTTACATTGAGTTCTACGACAAAACATGATTTTTCACCCAAAAAAAAAAGTCATTTCCCAGCAATAATTTTTACGTAAAGTTACTTAGTTTGATGTACAGAATGCGTGGTTGACGTCATCACGATGAGGTGGTTTACACCCTGTATATTGTAACCTGAATCTAACTCGTGAAGTGTGAATGTCGCAATAAATATTTTACGATGGGTTATTGACCTATTTGTCAACTGTGGTCCATCAGATTCTTTAGGCTATGGTTGAGAGACATTCGCTATGCATCACCGCAGATGAGACGTAAAGTGTCACTTTGTCAACTGATGGGTCCAAGTGTGAAGAGAAAAGCGACAAGTTACTACATCAAAATAAGTTTCTGAAAAGAAATAAACGGGATTTACCAAACTTAAGTAATTATTATGAATTCATAAATAAATTGTGTCGTATTATTGGTAAAGTGTGGCAGTGCCCATAATTGGATTAAATACAGTAGTAAGTACTAGTTCTTATCTAATGAAAATAGGTTGTTTAGAACGGTAGCAAGTATTACTTACTACAGTATTACGGCGAATTTAACCACACGGTTAATGATTAAATTTTCTTATTAAATTTTTCTATTATAGGATATTGATTGACGTAAATATGACGCTAACAGCTGGTAGGTTACGTCACCGAATTCATACCTACTCTTCAATAATTAGTCACCATGAAAACCTACACGTACTAAATTGAATGCTGAAATTACACTGATCCAATATGTTTGCATCATTTAGTGGATTGGATATGGCTTGGCTAAACTAAAGAAAGAACGCGAATGAAAATTAATAATAACGTTTTTATATTTTGACTTATTTGACAACTAACACTGGTCACAGAGTTTAATTAAAAACGTAAAAAAGTTTGTTTCAAAGCGTTTTCTAAAACGTCTTCCAGTAATATAATATAAACATTTTCCATAGCTTATGTCAACCCTAGTCATTTTTTGCCTTTTATGTCATCGTTTTTACTTACTTTGTCTCAATCTTCTTGTCAACAATAAATTCAGAATCCGCTTCCGCTTATAACTTGACAAAAATGTTACAAAAAAAAACGTTCTTTAAATTAGCCGTCAGTCAAAATGGTTCTTTTGTAATGTGACCTTAAAACGTTCAGTTAATAACCAGACCAAAGGTTACTGACTAATAATAGTTTTGTTAACTTTAGTTATTAAGAGCTTAATGTGGAGGCGTGATGGTGTAAGTTAATGTCAGCCTGAATTTATACTGATTAATTTTCTCTCATGTTCAAATTGTGTTTAAAATGTGGAGAATACTTTCATTTGTTTGTTTTGTTAATTGTTAGAAAAATTTATTCGATTATCGCTTTGGCTTTTTAAAATGTTTTTAGTTTAATTACCGTCATATATGATGGATAGGATGTATAATCATTAAATATGTGGCTCTTATAAAACTTTAATAAATGTATCTTTCTAAATACTGTGTGTCCTTGCCAGTTCAATGTGAAAGGGTCATTGTCCTCTAGACTATCATCTTTCATTCCTTGCATTATAAATATCCAATGTTTCTTATTTTTGTTACAGGTAAGTTTCATGAGACCAGTCCACCAACATGCCTATTAATTTACCTTTCAAGTGAGTGCCTACCTATTGTTTAAGTACATAGCATTCAACAGTAAAAATTGGATATTCGTGTGTTTGTAGAATTATTATCTAGGTGCGTTTATGTTAGAAATCATTACTATTCCCATGCTACAAAATCAACAACATGCTTTTATCATAAACATCGTATTTTACGGTCTATAAACTGTTCGCCATAGCATGCATGCCGCGTCCACACATTAGGCCTAATCGGTAACTGACATCGCCGCTCCCATTGTCTGGGGCCAGCATTATCGTATTCAAAAAACGCAAAATTGTGCATTCGTTACGCAGTTCAATTTGAGGCTAATTGGCAGGTGTGAAGATTGATAAAATGGTGAAATAATAAAGCTATTGACTGGAACCAAAATATAATAAGGTGAAATACAGGATTTTTTGTTTAGGTTACACTAATTTAGCCTACATTTTTATTGCACGACTGACAAAAGCGAACCTATTCAAATGTTTTTTTCATACAATTTGGTCTGTTCGATTTTTGAAAGCTTAGTGAGGGCATTCAAATGTCGTTCTACTAAATGGCCAGTATTACTTTTTTAGATTTTTATCATTCTCCTTCCATGTATTCTTCTTCCATGCTTGTCTATTAGTTGTCATCTCAAGTCTCAGTAGCCACCTCCTTTCTAGCCTCATCAATCTTCACACTGTCTATCGCATCGTTTCTTTCTTTCTTTTCGTACTTTTATAGCCAGTATAACTTTTTTAAGTAAAGCAATTACCTACTTGAACAATTCTAGTAGGAGATATCTATCAGACTATTTACAGGCTCTTACTAAATGAGAAGCATTTCTTTTTCTATTACATAAACGTTTAATGGCCCAACCTTGTAGGGCACGGAGTAAACACAAGATCCTGACATGTGCACTACTGTCAATATTTGTAACAGTTGTGTGTGTAATGTGTACCGGCTGAAACCACAGAGTAGATGGAACCAGAAGGATTATGTGGCTTACTGTGGAATAGGGTTGGAAGATTTTAATATAAAACGTAGTTTGCCTGCCTGCACGCATTAAACCTGTATCAATGCAAACAAATATTGTTTGGGACAAAATCGTCTGAAGCGTCACATTTTTGAGAGATCAAAGACCAAAGTCTGCAAGGTATTTATGCAGATGCTGTAACAGTTACGAAGAAATTATGGTCTCTTCAGGGGGCCTAGACAAACGACTATTGCTTTCAGGGCATTTCGCATTTATACTCCATCTTTCAACGGAATTGACATGACAAGTTTTGGTAGCTCAGGTCAGTCCTAAACATTTTTGACTTTTGTTTCTGGCAGAATATCAGTTTGTCTAGGGACTCTAGGGCCTCTGGTCTTACAAAGTGACAGTTCTGTATCTTCTTACTCCGTGTCATCCCGTCCCATCTCTCCCACGGGGGCGTGGGAACTCTGGATGCGAGAAACGAGATCTCTTGCTACGATTGTTTGTGTACGATATAACGCTCTGTCATGCGATCAAAAAGTCGTATCGGACACTTGACTTCCAATTGTTTTGAAACTTGTTGGAGGAATGTGTGAATGGGCTGATGAAAGTACATGTTCGTAGATTAGGGTCGATTGATTAAATAACTTTGTAATGTGGGAGATTTTGTCTCAATTTTGTTCTTTTTAATCTTTCTTCTATTTTGAACCGACGAAAAAAAAACGGATTAGGTTCTCAAGTCGACGCGTATATTTTTTTATTATTATTAATGTAGGTATCTTTGACCACGCATAACTTTTTACAGAGTTGTCCGATTTTGATCATTCTTTTTTTATTGGAAAGGCTATACCCCGAAGTTGGTCCCTTATGAATATTGTCATGATCCGATCATGGACTTCGGAGATATGGAACGAAACTCTTCAATAATAGACAGCAAATCTGTTGTGATTGCTGCAATCGCTTGGATGTTTATTTTTACACTACACCATAACATAACATTACGCCTGTATACTCTGAGGGGGTACGCAGATGTGTACAACTGTACAGTATACCCACATTTCGACAGTTCGGTACCTATGTTAAGTTCCATTTTATTGGGGATAAGCCTATTACTATGACATAAATTGTTAACAATAAATGCACAAAAAAAAAGGCAAATATTTATATAGGATATTACAAATGAAAAAGAAAAAAAAAATAAAAAAAATAAAACCGACTTCAAAAGCACAAAAAAGTGAAAAATAACTTTAGCTTCAGAAGTCGGTGAAAATAAAACTGAATCAAACAAACAAAAGTCATCGACTTCTGAAGCTAAAGTTATTTTTCACTTTTTTGTGCTTTTGAAGTCGGTTCTATTTTATGCAAAAAGAATTAAGGATAATATATATTTAGATTCAAATTCAATAAATTGCCACCGTCTCCAGTTTCAAATCTTCATGCTAAGAGCGTCTTCTTAGCTTTTAATTAAAAATGTACCTACTGCATAACCTTCACGATTATCCCTTGAAAAAGCATCAACATCTGAAATTACCCTCAGGCTTATTTTGTTCTCAACTTTCTTACAACTTTATCTAACGTCCACACATAACAACGTACAAGTTACAACATCATTACCACATTACAACAGCTTGTCTAGAAATAAATCACCCTTGTCGGCAACATGTTTCTTATCCAACATGTTGGTTACAATGTGGACATGTTCCACATTTATTTGGTTAATGAGGACTTGGAGGAAGCGGGGGCGTGGCCGGAATTGAACACGTGTCCCGACGCTTCCGTCCCTGTGTTTATAAGTAAGATAGTTTAGATTAGGGAACAGTGAAGTTAGTCTGTAAATAAATACATAAATAAATATCGCTGGACATTACACACAGCGCCATCTAGGTGCCACACTAAGCAACGAGGCTTGTGTCGTGGACACCAGATAGTTGATATACTCCATAGATACTTTTTTGTTTGTAAATACATACTTATTATACATATAAACATCCATGACACAAATGTCCATGCTCATCACACAAACATTTGCTCCTACCGGGATTCGAACCCGGGACCCTAAGAACGTAAGGCAGCCTCACAACCGTTGCGCCATTCGGGTCGTCAGTTGTTGGTGGGTGGTCTGTAGTTGTTGAGTTTAAGTTCAAGAATGGTTTGTTCGTTGGACTAGTGGTCGCAAGCGCGACTGCTGAGTGTGAGGTCCTGGGTTCGATTCCCGGGTCGGGCAGTGTTATTGGGTTTTACCATCAGGAATATCCGTAGTAGCAACCACTGAGTTTGGATTTGTGCACGGTTGATGGCAGTAGGCTCGTCCTCTATTACATGGGACTCAAACATAACTGGCGAAATGTGGGTGGGTGGGGGTGTGAGGTACATGAGATGACGAGTAATAGAGAAGTATGGAAGAAGAAGACATGCTGCGCCGACCACAAATAAATCGGGATAAAGAGAAACGATGGATGGACTTGTATAAAGAATGATATGGCTAGAAAGGAAGGTGTCTGATGAGATGACGAGTAATAGAGAAGTATGGAAGAAGAAGACATGCTGCGCCGACCACAAATAAATCGGGATAAAGAGCAGGAGAGTGATGAAGAAGATGAATATGTTTCTAAAATCGTAGTTAACCTATCAGGGACAGCTTTCTATTGTCTTCATTTAATTACCTATTATTAGTATTACGTACATCCGTATGATTCCGTATGAGAACCAAAGAAAGTTACTCCTTTATTAAACTATCAGTCAAAAGAGCCAATCAATTTTTAATAACTTTTGATTATTTATCAATATGAGTCCAAAATAATATAGTTTCTAACAGACATATGGTCTTTCTCCTAATTTAATATTAAATGCGGAAATGCCTAATGGCTGATTTCCTCTCGTTTAATGAATAAACACGTAATATCCCATTACTAATGATGTAATATAGACGTGTGGCCTAGTTGGAGATCATATTTATTTATCAGACGTTTTCTTGCACATTCCATATGGTTTTTTGATTATAATTAATTGCATCATTCCATAATGACAGCCTGTAATGCCATGTGTATTTACAGTTCCTCAATACGGAATATGGTTCTGTAAACGTGAGTTTAGCATTAACCGTACGACACTTCGGAGAGGCCTATGTCCAGCATTTGACGTCTTTCGGCTGAAATGATGATGAAAAAGATTTGGCTTTACAGCATCCAAACAAAAGGGATGTTATCATAACTACTGATTCACTTCCAGAACTGGCAGAAGGAGTGGATCCTTTATTATGTTGCTGACGGGTGACGCTATTACCCATTCCCCTGATGAGATTAAAAGAAAGCGAGAACATAATTCAGATCCCCTAATTATAGACACATTTTTACCATTTTCGATTGTAACGACACTTCTAAAACAACTGCAACGGATATCATTACAGAGAAGCACAAGACAACGGAAAGCGACAAGGCTATGCAAATTACAACAACAAAGTTAACAAGCATGAATAATTTTATAAAAAGGCTGTGAAAACAAAGCAAACATGGTAGCTACTAATGCATAATTATAAACGCTTTGAAAAACAGAAGCTTGACCCGAAAACAACAATAAAATAGTAGACGCATTGTCATTTGGAAACACCAATAAACGATTTGTCATGTACTCTGAGTAATAGCTGCTGTAAACTTTTATTGCCCTCGTATATATGGATATTTTTATATAAACACGATCGACCATAAACGTATTAATGCGTTGCAACCATGTATAGACGATATATGTAATGGAAGTAGATTTGAAAGTGACATTAGGAAAAATGCAAATGTGAATAGAGAAGATAATTAAACTATAGCAGGAGAACTTCTTAAGACTGCTGTAGCTAATGTTGACAATGTTGTTGATGATGATGACTATAAAGAAACAGAAACACATAAACTGAGGAGCAGCTGAGGAGCTATACAAAAACAGTCGGTTTCATAGTGTTTCGTATTACTACGACGACTTTGAACTGGTTGACATTCGCTTTTCAGTAGCAAATGTCAAAAAAGTTTTAAAGATTTTCAACCTGCCTGTAATAGTACATTGTTACCCAAGGGGTGAAAGTAACTTATTTAGTCCCGAGACGGGGTTTGGTGCCCGAGCGCAGCGAGGGCGCTAATAGTTCGAGGGACTAAATAAGGTCTTTAATCCGAGGTAAACACTGTGCTTTTCATTACGAATACTAGGAAAGTAAAAATAAAAACATGAATCAACAAAAAAAAAAAATGTAGATCGTGTTGCCGCTTTCCCGCCTATTTTGTTTTTTTTTTCTGTGGCCGGCCAGCTATTCAGCCATTACCTATTTTTCATTTTCATCATCGAAAAAATGGTAAATATTTTGCCCAAATCTATGTTATTTTAAAGAAATAGTTGAAACTTAATTATAATAAAGTTATTTAAAAAATATATATTCTTTAATTAATACTTAACTTTGTTATTTCAATTTTAAATCGTGGCTGTATAGAAAGTTGGAACATGGTTCAATAGAAAAAGGAACTACTTTTTTTTTTTAATTTGACAGTTGTCAGTTGAAAACGATTCTCCCTAGGGCTGAAAAGTATTACTTTCAACCCGCTTCTCAGGCAACTTCAGACCTACTTTCAGAGTATGAGTAATGAAAACTCTCTTTACAGCCTTCATCATCCGTGTTTCTTTTTTTAAAACGTATTGACACCTCTTTTTGTTTCCATCATAAGTGAACCAGAAACGTCATCTTTTTCGCAGTCTTTGCGGAGAAAGTTTTTACTAAAAAATATTGTCAAAACTACGAATGCATGTCAAGCGTTGATTCGCGTGAGTACGAAACATTTCGGTTACTGAATGTTTTATGTTTGACCTATTCTTCGATGCTTGTGGAAAGATGGCTGCCGTGGAAAAGTAAATAAAGAATGAGGTATTCCAATGTTTGGCGATCAATGTTTGTGCGACTATTTGTGTTTAACGAAGCTACTAATCGTATCCGATGTTTATCGTGTGATACTTAAACTTTTAAGAAAATACGAAATGAAAACAAGGAACGTTTGAGTACGTGAGAAATTTTTTACGATTTTACTATGAGAAACAGATCGATGATCGCAATTTGCAAAGAGTTTGGAAGTAGGTATAATAGTAAAACAAGAGTTTTTTTGAATACGTTGAAATTACACATTGAATAAACCAGATTTATGAACGTTGACGTTGAGGAGTATGTAAGAATTGTAGCCGGAGGCGTTGTGTATTTTCTGCCTATCCCCATAGGCAAAAGGCGTTAGTTTATGTATACATATATGTATTTGAAATCAATTAAACCTACAATTTCGATTTCCAGACAATTCTATTAATATTTAATGTAGGAAAACGAAATCAACAACACCATGCTGTGTCATTTTTCCTTGTATCAATTTCTAATTATAGTATTTCCCTTTTAGTCGTTGGTGACTAGTAATCTACTGACAACGGTCATGGGTTTAATAATTTAAAGCCTATAGATTGGTCACAGAGCCATGGTAATCGAAGGTCACCATACAATTTGTCGTGCGGTGTCGTTTTACGGTACCCATGAATGAATCGAACGATCTTGTTTAAGTTATCGACGCTAATTTGAATAGAAAATACGTGAGAATGAATTCTCGGTTTGTCGAAAGTTAATAGAATTTCCATAACTGTCATCGAAGCCGTAAAGATCCTCCTAGTCTGTATTTTATGTTCGAATTTTTTAGATACTTAACGAACAATAAAAATAAATCTGGAATTCTAAACTGCAATTTTATTTAGATCTTAATACAAACGTGGATATAACCTCCATGACCTGTCATCCTAATATTGCATGCAATTTAAAAATAAAACTTAATCACGATCATTTGCTTTTATTCCTGTAAACATTTTTAATAATAAAACTGCAGTAGTAAAACCACGGCACAGTTCCAAGGTAGTACCAACCAAGCTTTCTTTATGCATAAGAATTGCCCATAAAATTTTCCACCATTGCGTTGGACCAAGCTCTGTAACCACACCGCTATTGGCTGTTGGCTATAAATTCCATTTTCAAAAACCGCGATTTACAGTCAGCCATTTTGAATTGCACGGCCATTGACCCCTGTTAATCATGACGGTGGCAGATGAATAGTAAGATTTATGTAGTGATTTCAATTCTTCGGCCTTGCGGTGGTACGGTAGTCGTATTACTTGCGACAAATTACTATGATATCATGTTGAGGGACCCTATTTATGTGTGTAAAGTGATAAACGTCCTTATTGTTTGTTACGTAAGGATGGAATTCATATTTGGTTGTTTGATTGGTGTTAACTTCGTAATATTTCTTAGTTTGCTGTTATTGCAACATTTGCTGATTTCGTTGTCATTGTAAATATTATGTAAAGCACTTTATTGCAATCCCAATAATCTAGTTAGTGTTAAATAGATCTCAAAGTACAGTCCACAACCAAAGTCTAAAAAGCAATTTCAACATTTTTGTTGGTAATATCTTATCACTCAAATTAAATTAGTACATTTTGATATACAATGCAGATAAAAAGTTGTAAAGGTGCGGCTACACTACGAAGTGTGATTTCGAGGCGCGGTGTCTAAGTCTATGCACTTGAACTAATGAAGTGCAAGTTCGCAATTAGCAGTAAAATTGTGCTTACAGGGAACTATGTTGAAACTCTTCCATATTGCACTATCATTTAAAAATCGATAAAATATTATTTTCTTATCATTGTTGTAAATCTTTAGAATTCGTCAATAACTATTCACAAACCAGTCATTTTAATAAATGGATCATAAAAATGGTAATTTATTGTGAATCATAATTTTTAATACCATTCTAGGTAACTACCCATAAATTCTCGTACCTATAACAAGGAAAAGCTATTTTAAACGAAAACACAGTAACCATAATTTAAGTTCTTGCAAATAATTCATGGCAACGCTTTCAGGCTAATCTGATTATCTAGAATTCTAGACCGCTACTGCCTCTGGCGGCGGCTTCAATAATATATGTGCTATTGATTCGGTTTTATGTCAATCGAACAGTATTAATGTCTCGGCAACTTGAGTAATGGTGACGATTCTAGTGTTACGAACTACACTCGAGAGCAATGAATCCGGGTCACTTAAAGAATCCTAAAAATCTCGGAAACTAAAAATGCTAGGTTAATGCAATAAATTATATTTAATAGACAATGTAATACTCCTTAAATGAAGGTATTATAACTTCTTAGTTATTGTATAGTTATATCATAAAAAAATCAAATTTGAAAAAGGGCCACTTTCGAAGATGGAACTACGAAATTACAGCATTTGGTTTTGCTTTTGTTTGTAATCTGTCATTTATGTGGGTACATAAACCATGTTGATAGTGCTCTATATTCATTATTCAAGCTGAAATTATGTCGCTTACGCCTGAAGAATGCACCAGAATACTTACAATGCTGGAAATCGGCCGGAGTCAGCGCGATACAGCCAGGACTGTCGGTGTGTCGCTGTCAACAGTACAAAGAGTTCTCCGACGTTACGAAGAAACTGGTTCTAACCTACGCAGACCAGGAACGGGCAGAACCAGGTGTACCACAGCACGAGAAGACCGATACTTGGTGAACACCATGCTTCGAAATCGCTTTCTCACAGGAACTGAACTCACAAATCAGTTTCGACGCCTCGGAGTAAGTAACCCAAGTGCATGGACAGTAAGACGTCGGCTTGCTGAATCTAACTTAAAACCCCTTAGACCTGCAAACGGCCCTAAACTGGAGCGTGGGCATCGTATTTCAAGACTAAGATATGCCCAGAGCCACGTAAATTGGAGTATTGAAGATTGGTCAAAAGTTATGTTCTCCGACGAATCAAAATTTATGCTCTACAAGCACGATGGAAGACACAGAGTGTATCGAAGACCAGGGGAAAGATTCAAGCAAGCATGCATCGAAGAAAAAGTAGCCTACGGTGGTGGGTCTGTACTTGTGTGGGCCGGAATTTCTTCTGAAAGTCGCACAGAGCTGGTGATCATAGAAAACGGCTCTTTAACTAGCGTAAGATATGTGGAAGAAATCCTCAATGATCACGTTGGTCCATTTATGGTCAATTTAGGTGAGGATGCTATATTTATGCATGACAATGCCCGACCTCATACAGGTAGGATTGTGAATGACTACCTTCAAGAGATGAACATTACTCGTATGGAGTGGCCAGCGCGCAGCCCGGATATCAACCCGATCGAGCATGCTTGGGACGAGCTAGGCAGATGCGTAAAACAACGAAACCCTCCCCCAATCACGCTTCGTGAGCTCAAAATTGCTCTCACAGAGGAATGGGAGAATATTCCCCAAAATCGTATAAGGAACTTGGTGTACAGCATGCCAAACCGCGTAAATGCAGTAATGGAAGCACGAGGAGGCAATACGAAGTATTAAAATTCAAGAAAATCGTAATAAAGTTCAAAAATTTCATGTTTCCTATTTTTGTTTTAAGGAGAGATCAGCAGTTTTTTTCTTTATGTAATTTTGTGTTAATAAAATGTATGGTGACTCATATTTTTTTTACTTTCATTTAAGGAGTATTATATTGTCTATTAAATACAATTTATTGCATTAACCTATCATTTTTAGTTTCCGAGATTTTTAACATTCTTTAAGTGACCCGGATTCATTGCTCTCGAGTGTACTTGTGTCTTGTTGCTTTGTTAAAGTAAGTTACGGTGTTTAACTTTTGTGCAAGAACCAATGGGGACTATGTTTTGAGTGGTAACCTCCTTGTTTGTGGCAGAAAATGGCTTTGAAAGAGGTTCTGTTTCACTTAATTCTATTTATGAATATTTTGTCCATTTGGCACTGATACCTACTAGGCAAGACATCAATCATCATCATAGCCTTTTCCCAACTATGTTAGAGTTGGCTTCCAGTCAGATGCAGCTGAATACCAGTACTATACATGGAGCGACTGCCTATCTGACCTCCACAACCCTGTTAGATCTGGGTAATATGAGAGATATCCCTTAGCAAGACTCGCTGTCAGACTGACTACCTGTAACGATTGTCAAAGATCTACAAATGACAACCGGGACCAACGACTTAACGTGCTTTCCGAAACACGGCGGAAATTCGACTTGTAATGTGTGGTCACCCATCCACAACCAACCTAGCCAACCGCGGCTAAACCTAACGATCAACCCGAGCGGCTGTTATGTTTTGATTATTTAGCCACAAGATGCTCTGTTGCGAGCGTGATTAATGAAAACGCGGTAGGTAATACTCTCAATGAATGGAGCTGTAAGCTCGCCACAAGCTTCTTAGAGGGCTTAAAACAACCATTGATGCTCAATCAATGTAAACACACCTATCTACTATATCCAGTGCAAGAAACAATGGTCGGCCTACTCGCCTAAGTTTCATTCACCTCCGCAATAAAACTCGCGAAGTATTTACGACGGTAATGTCAGAAAATAGGTCATAATTAGAGGTTCCATTAGCCAACTGAGTTCATTGACTGCTGTGCCCTGTCCCACATAAGGGCCACCCCCTAAACCAAGGCGCGATAATTGTTCTTTTAAATTGCTTGCGTATTTATTTTTATCGAAGAAAGAGGGGAGGGCTTTGGTTTTATTTGTTTTTGACACCCCTGTAGTTTATTTTTTGGTGGTAGCAATTTGTCTTTTAGCTGTCAGTCAGATTGGTACCGGCACGGGAATGAAGTCGTGGGCAACCCTTCATACGTCAAAGATTTCATACGACAGAACATTTGCGATTTGAATATACGAACTTACTTAAGTTGGTTGGTTGGTTGGTTTAGTAAAGTTGGTAGTTTTGCTCAAAAATAAATTTGCCTGACTTTACAAAGAAAATCAGATAAAATATATTACTTGATTATTGATAAATATGAACAACGATAAGACAGCATAGATACTAATTAGTATGATGCACTGTTTGTTCTTGAAAGCAAGGAAGCAACATTGCTCTTGCATGATAAATTAATTTGTTTGAGCACGTTGTTCATAACGGTACAAATAATCGTGTTAGTGCTAAGCCCCAAAACAAAACAGAAAAGCATGCATTATAAAGTTTTGAACAACGTGATATTTGTGTATCTACTCTACACATGGACTTTTTAACGAGTGACCATTTTCGCCATCGGCCATCTTGTTTTTTCATTACTATTTCCACATATAATTTCGCAAATCTTTACCAACAGCGCCCTCCTCACAACATCATCTAAACCAAAACATGCTAACAGTACTGGACTTACATACATTTTGGTCAATGTTCCATCTTATGAATATGTTCTACTCCTTGCCTCTTTACCATAAGGTGTGAATAAGTTGTGCGGGCGGAAGCTTTTAGTATTCATAATGTTGCACGTGTAAAAAAAAAACCATACACGAAGGTGACAAAAGGTCTGTTTCCTGAGGAGTTTTTACGCAAAAAAACACTTGCGTCACTGGTTCCCGTGGGACAAAAGCGATACACGCAATGAGGTTTTATATGTAGTAAGAACAACTGACCTTATTGGTGATGTTCCTTGAGAACATAAGATGTTTAGTACCAGAAACTACGTGCCTACATGGCACGTAGTTTCATAGATTCGTTTCTTATGAATTAAGCTGTACCTTTGTGCTTGTAATGTCCTGTTAAGTTATTTGTGTCTGCATGAAAAAGTAAATAAGTATGGAACAATATAAGCAGGCTGCGTTCTATCATTTTTCCTAAACCATCGCCAACCCGTCTAGAGCAAGCGTGGTGATCAATGCTCGTACCTTCTCTGTATGAGAAGAGGTCTTTGCCCAGCGGTGGGACAGTAATTGGCTGGTATTATTATTATGGTCAAAAGGCATGAGGTCATGTTTGTATACTCGTAGGTATGCAACAACGACACTAATAACGCCCAAGTAATAATGAAAATAACTGTGCTCTTTCAATTCAATCCGCAACAAAAGGGCGTGGACACAGCAGCTTTATAAACTCGCTTTTACTCCATCGATTCGCTACCAAAGAAGCCGGTAGGGACACACCTTAAAGCCATGTGAAAACAACAAGGCACCTGATTGGTTGGATTAGTTGCTACCTCAATATCAATGCAAGTCACGCAAACGCTAGTCTTGCGTTTCGAAAACTGTCAAAGAGATGTTTTCTTGGTTTCTCCACATGCTGATAAGAATTGTAGGCTCCGTCCCATCTCGTAACTGATAGCAGCTGATATACGATAATACGTGATTCTTTATTTCATGATATTTTGGAACAAAAAGTTTAGTTTGTGACGAATATCGGTGACTTGATTTTTCTTGTATCGACGTGATGTTCAATGTGCTATAAAGGGTGTAACAGAAAAAGCAAAATACCTCTAAGGTGGTAATTGAGACCATCAAACTGGACAAATTTACGAGAGGAAAATGGTCCGAAAAAAAATTTGAACTTATCCCATATACTCATACAAAATATCGCATCGGCTGTAGCAATTTGTATAAAGAGTCCTAATTTTTTTCGAACCAGGCACAGTAACTCTGCCCTCGTAAATGAAATCACAGTAACTCCTAAAATGCCATTTTGTAAAAAAAAAACGCGGTTAAAGTTAAATTGTTAAATCAGAACTATTGTTCAATTTGATAGTCTGACTGTATCCGGCTTAATTGTAACACCCTGTATGTATGACAAACATAAATATGGTAACATTGAGTGGTATACATACATATGGTTATATGGTGATCTTACTTTCCTACAACTCTTTTCGTGCAGTTTCCCTTCGTAACAAGTTTTACAATAGTATGTGTAATTCATCATATAACTGTAGCAACCACGCGGGTGCGGTCCCCTTGCTATGATAGTCACGCGACCCGGCTTAACAGGTAGTTATGGCGCAAGCCATAAATTAAGCGGATTCAAGTGTGGTATAGATTCAAAGACTTCAGCAGCGCCGATCAGTTCCTGTTATCGCTAAATATGTTGCCTAGGATTTGTACCCGTTTGATGGCAATAGGTTCGCCTCCTTTTACATGGAACTTAAACATAACAGGCGAAATATGGGTGTACTATTAGGTACACCTCTGCCTAACCCCAGCAGATTACAGGCGTGAGGTTATGAGATATATTTCAGAGACAAGCAACATACACAGTTACCAGTTGGTTTGTCTAGATTAGGAAAATGTGTATCTTGAAAAAAGAACATCTTGTTCATGACTAACTCACGACAAATCCAACTTATCCTGGCCCACAATCAAATTATCCAGTAATAAAGGGGAAGGCTGGTCAAAGCTGATTGTAGATGGCGTGTCCATAGCTTAGTCCCAATCTGGCCAATGAGGTCAAACTATTTTTAAATTTAAAATGACATTGACAGATTTTCAACCAATGACGATGTTTGATTCATGCGATGCTAGCGCCATTAGTTCCACCAGTTGCCCACCCCATTCGTCTTCTTTTCTTAACATTCTAATTGATTACTGGCACAAAAATATGGCCGTATCTTTTATTGATTTAAAAAAGGAACAGCACATTAGGGCATTAACCTGCTTGATTTGTGACCTCATTACGTTTGATATATTTTCATTGGTGCACGCAACGACCCATCACACGACGAAAAACGTGTTTTGAGATTAAAATTGTCATAATCACTTTGATAAAGTATTATATCAGTTGCTTGATAACTAATTGAATATTGTGTTTTGTGACGTAACTTGGATCAGGAAATTGTTTTTTGTCGCAAAATTCTAGAGCAGTGTAATGTGGCCCCGTCCTAAGTTCTCTGATTTTGTTTTAAAATACGTTACGTTTCTATCTGTAAAAAGTACTTGATTAAGCATATTTATTATGACTTGAAGTAAAAAAGGCAAGAGAGCGCGAGGCCGGTCGCCAACACGATGGTCCGACCAAGTAAAAGAGGCTATGTCCTCAAGCAAATTTCAGCGGGTGGGGATGGCAACTTTGGACCGGAGTAGATGGAAGCAGATTGTCCGTTTAAAGGGTTCCAGTACCCACGAGCCTCAGTAATAATAAAAATAATAAAATTATATCCTATTGAGGTAAAAAGTAAAAGATTTAACAATTTTGACACTTGTACCAGAACATTCAAGTCATAAACTTCACCCTACTGCGTCAAAACTAACAAGGTGAGTATCAAAAACCGTAATCTACAGATACTATCTATTCACAAATTAGCCCATAGTACAACGGAACCACACTTTGAACACGATAATGCACTAACGTTCTATTTCTATTCAACAACTCCACTTATAACAAAAAACGTTACTTGAATTTTACGAAAAGGGCCTATGTGCATCACATTATTCACACAACACAAGGTCTTTCTTCTTATTTATCGTGTGTTAGTGCCTAACCTGGTGTCAGGGGTTTTAATGTCGCCCATGGGCCTCTGACTTAGCTTTACATGCCGTCGAGAAATATCTCTCAGGCAAGCTGGTTTCTTCACGATGTTTTCCTTCACCAAAGTAAGTGATAATTTATACAATACGCACATTAGCCCGAAAAGTCAGAAATGCGTGTCTTGGGTTCGAACTTGAGACCTATGAGTTGGTAGTCCGACGGTCACACCACTAGGGTATCACTGTTATTATAACAAGACATGGTGAAAACGCACGTACGTGCGATAATAACGCCAAAAACTTTAAATTATGTGCCATTTTATCCGCATTTTTCTACTTTTCTTTTTAAAGAAACATGTTCTTTTCAATAACTTGATAATTAATTAATGATTTTCAAAAAAAGCTGCAACACCGAGTCAGTAACTTTTCTCCTCCACAAAGGTTACTTCACCACTTAAGTTTTTGCACTTCAAACCTCATTATCTGCGCAAGCGCCTCTAATAACGACCGGCTAATGGCAATAATAACCCGCTCAAGTAATTAGTGCTAAGCACGAAGATCTAAGCACATAATTACTTAACTTGGGTCATACAGCCTGTAAACCTACTCGCGTGTTTTACTACGATAAATATAGAGAAAGTTAACAAAAAAATCCTGCCAAGGTGCGAGTTGAACTCGCGCATGAATGGTTCCATACTGTCGTATTTTTTTTATTTGTTGTTATAAGTAACGGCAACAGAAATACACATTCTGTGAAAATTTCAACTGTCTAGTTATCACTGTTCATGAGATACAGCCTGGTGACAGACAGACGGACAGTAGAGTCTTAGTAGTAGGGTCCCGTTTTTACCATTTGTGTACGGAACCCTAAAAAAGCTAAGAGGTCATTCCCCCTGACCTTTTAAACCTTGTAACTTAAACTGTACCGAGAAACTACTGTCGTTGGACGAGTTAATGATTTAAGCGCTGACGGATAGTGTAGTAGTTCTTACTTAACCGTAGCTCAGTACAAGCTAGGTTGTAAGCTAGGTCTACCTGCTAATTTGTGTTCGATTATGTTGGACGATATTAACAGGTTATGGTTTTTGCGGTTTGTTTGGCATTAAAAGTGTCTTAATGTTGGTAATGCTATGTTGGTTTTATAATAAAAATATGAGTATACTGCCTCGTTGGTTTAGTGGTCGCAAGCGCAACTGCTGAGCATGAGGCCCTGGGTTCGATTCCCAGTTCGGGCAAAGTGTTATTGGGTTTTTCCTTATAGAATTTCTCAGTAGCAGCCACGGAGTCTGGAATAGTGCCCGGTTAATCGCAATAGCCACGTGCCTTATTACATGGAACTTAAAGATATCTGGCGAACTATGGATGTACTATTAGATACACCTCTGCCTGACCCTTCAGAGATTCAGGCGCGATACAATATAGGCGGAGATTATGTTATATGAGTATACTAATTAAGTACAACTACACTTGTATACAGCTGCAATTACTGCATTTTAATTTAAACTTGTACTTACATTTTTTTATCTTTTTACGACTTCAAGTTATGAAATTATCTACTATTCACTCTGACCATTCCTCATACTCCTGACAATATTACAATGAATGTTGAAATTATACTTATTTCTAACCGCTGTATATGGTTCCCCTTTCATATACACAACCAGCGCCTGCGCAACGTGCTTCTTACACATGCACTATTTATCATAGCGTTGCCCTTTTGCGCAGCAATTCGTCATCGAAACCCTTTATTACGAAGCCCTTAAAACTATCTCCATAAAGATTAGTTTCGAGTGCACTTTGACTGTCGAAATGAATTAAAAACTTCCATAAATCTAAATTAGTGGCTGTTGTAAGCAATTAGAAAGCTCTCCGGTTTCTTTGTTTTAATAGATACGTACTCGGGTTGACCGTTTGTCATTCTGTGATCATTATCTTTGACAAATTCATTTAGTTTCGTCTGTTAGGCTAGGAAGTCTTAAGAAATCTAAGTCAAAACCTAGATTTCTTAAGATGCAAGTTGGCAGCGGGCGACTCGAAGCCGCCGCAGACGACGTGTCGTCGCTTCATGTCGCCGCGACACGTCGCCGCCTCATGTCGGTGTAGTCATGATTTCATTTCATTGTCAGCGACACTACTGATCTGCGGTCGGGCGACACTTGCGTCTGCCTAGCTAGCTTCATGTCGCTAGCTTCGGAGGGAATTTCATAGAAATACAGAGAAAACGTCGCCGCCTCATGTCGCTGTAGTCATGATTTCATTTCATTGTCAGCGACACTGCTGATCTGCGGTCGGGCGATACTTGCGTCTGCCTAGCTAGCTTCATGTCGCTTGCTTCGGAGGGAATTTCATAGAAATACAGAGAAACCAGTAGTGCCGCTGCGACACGTCGTCTGCGGCGGCTTCGTGTCGCCCGCTGCCAACTTGCACCTTTATGCTTACTCTAAATGAGTGTTATATTCAGTCTCTCATGCTGCTAATCTTTACATAGCATAAAACAAATTTGCTCCCGCTGTTTGTACGCTTAGATCTTTTAAACTACGCAACGGATTTTAATGCAGTTTATAGCAATAGATAGAATGATTCGAAGGGGAAGGTTTATATGTACCTATATTGTACCTGTGCGAAGCCGGGGTTGGTCGCTTCGCTTGTGAACTGTAATCAAGCACTCAATAATCAATGAATCATCTAGGAAAATTCGACCATTTGTAGTCTATCTTTAGTAAGTTATGACAATCCAGCAAGAAGTATGAATTGTCTTGCAGACATTTTAATTGATGACCAGACATTGTTATCAGCACATTATCACGTTATTCCTAAGCCTATCTAAGGAAATTTACGTCAAAACGCACAAATAACAACACCAATATGCTAGAGCATAAAAACAAAATATCGGCCCACGTGAGTGGCCGGTCGTAGGCGCTAGAAATATAAATAGAAATTGTTGATAACAATACTACGATAAAACCCCAACCATACGGCTATTCGATAAAATGTCGAGATTACAAAAATTGTGCGCCGAAGCATTTCTTTTGTGTAAGAAAAACAAATGACGCTGTCAGAGAAGTATTTGTTAGTGAAATATGGAAGAAAGTATGATTGAAATCTTAATTAGAGTGTAAGCGTTTGTAATTGATGTGATAAATGTGGATATAGAAACAATGTGCTGGTATGTTAACATACAAATGGACGTACATAATAATACTGACGTAGATTCACATATAGCAATGCCAAAAGCTCTCTCTCTTAAAAGCTCAGCCGTATTTCAGTTTTAATATGACTAGATAGATACTCTGTGACAGCCATGTCGAGGTGAAACAAAAGACAACGCATCGATAAATCACGAGTCGTCGTAACGGGAGTTGACATGACTAAAAAAAACGTATCTGAAATGATAACAGCACGACATTACAACAGTATGATACCCTGATAAACAGCTAAAAGCAGCAGATAAAATGATTCTCAACTGATGCAATCCTTTTAACTCATTCACTTGACAATCCGTCCCAGCTAAACGGCCAAAGATCTCTTAAGCTTACATTATACTCTCGAAATACCTCGGTAACACAGTAGTTCTCCGAAAGGAAACTGTCCTTCCATTAGTGTTTCCTTTTGGGAATAGTCAACACACATCACTCAAATTTCATTATGCGGAAATGTAAATTTAGCCCACTCTGATGTGACGAAGAAATGTAGTTATTTGAAGTGGTTTTTATATTGATGATGAAGGAAAATTGTCTTCATTTCCAAGGAGATAATGAGGCGAGTGACTGATTTGTTGAAATGCTATCAATTATAGAAACTCAAACGCCTTTTGGAGTCGTATCCGTTGAAAGAGGTCAATCTTCGAAGCACAGGTGTCTCATGAGATAAAAAGTTTTACTTACTAATACTACAAATAATACGAAAGGGTGAAATAAAAGCTATTAAAACAACGGTGTTTAGTAAGGTATTTCAAGAGATAGTGCCAAATAGAGAACATTAGTTTTCATTACACAGAAATCAAATAAAAGAGCACTAAAAACATATTTTATAGATATCAAACAAATTGTAGAATTAGAAATTGAACCCCACAACGAAGTTCTCAAGCTAAAGAGGTTATCGCTCTTTTGTACTATAGTTGAATTGCCCCACATGTACCGCGTACACTTCACGTATTCAGTACAAACTGCACCATATTGCGTGCATGTGTTATTGTTAACGGTCTTAAAGCTAGCATAGACACTACAGAAGTATCACTAGGAAATTCAGGATTTCATCAATTTGAATAGATGTAGTATTGGAAGCCACTTTAGCCTCTGTTCCGTTCACTCAAGTGACACCACGTTATCCAAGACCTTTCAGCAATATTGATCATTTTATTGATGTTCTGCTTCTATAACTGCATAAGCCAGTCGCAAGAAATCTACTTGGAGTCCGACTTTTTCGTAGAATCTAAATATTATCAATCTTGATGTCTACTGTTACTTTCATGTAGATCACACGTAGTTCGTGGAGCTGTATTACTGCCCTACACCTGCCGTCTATACCTAGTGCAGCCACAGCAACTCTTAATTGTACGCGTTAATAATAACCTGACCCGCTTCCCGTTGCTGTAATGCTGCGCTCTGCAATGTCTATTTTAAGTATATCTTACTCATTGTTTAGCGTTTGCAGTTCGGTTTCGATCTCTGTTGCATTGTCTTCGAATACCTTGTTTAATTTAAACTGGGCTTAAAATCTACCTTTTTATTTATTTGTCTTTCTATATTTTGCTTGGCACAATTAAGTCAATTTCTGTGTGTTTTGATTTTAAGGTTTTCGGACCAAGAGTAACATGTTATTTCCATTCTCGGAAATCACAAAATCATGTAAATGTTGAAATTGTGTGCTTGTAGTGTATAATTTTTATGATATTTCCCACAATTGTTTGAATATTACAATATGGTCATGAAACGAGGAGGAAAATGTATTACAAAATATACACATTCACGGAACTTATTTATTCTTTGCTACAATTCTGCTAATATGTAATTGAATCCCTAATTCAAAGGTTATGCAAAATATCTTGATACCAACGTTTCTTTCTGCAAGGGAAGCGTTTCGCCTTACTCATGACATTGCAGGCTTTATCATCTTAAGTGACGTCATAGATCGCTTGAAGTAATACTTGAATTGTACCTGCTTCTGTCATAACTGCTATAGTTTTACCTGTTTCGTAGTATCGTGATTCTTATGTTTTACCAAAGGTGATTCTCATTTCTCCAATACTCTTATTAGCTTTCCAATTGAACATGAGTAGATAGTCCCAGATAATCAGTATGAAGACTTGATTATTGGTAAGGATACTCAAGTTTCGAGTTTACGAAACCAATAAGATATAGCATTTATTGGAATTTTCACAATCTATTGATGATTTGCCGTTTACAAGTTATATCCGATGATTACGTGACTCCACTCAGGTGATGCTTCGGTTGCGAAGTGATGACGTTATAGCGAATCTAAACATTGTAATGTTCCTCATGTTTGCGTTTGCTCTTTGTTAGTTTTTTGCACTTGAGTTTTTTGTCTGATGTTGCATGTTCTTTGGAGCTCAGTCAAGGTTCGTTTGTTATTTGAAGGTGATGAAATATGATTTCATATTTGTATTGATTTTGCGTTTAAGAAAATGATACATGTTATTAGTTTCATCAAAATGGTTTTCTTCTTCGTTGTCTATTTAGTTTGAATAAACGCCGGATTATTCTACATCTCTGTTTTTTCAATCAAAATTAATTGTATTATCTGCCTCACTGCTATTCTCATGAATAATAAACGCAGGTGTTTTTTTATGTGCAAAACCAGTATGCTCCATAAACTTTAAAGGTCAATCCAATAAATCTCATCTCCTTATTACTGTATTTATTATTTTCTGAAGTTTTCGGGTCAATGAATTGCTTTTGAAGGCCCGTTTCGTTTGTTATAATAACCCCATTTTCTCCAATTGTTTAAGAACAACTTCCTTCTATTAATTCACTTGATCCATCAGTTTTGACTAATAGTGAAATACTGCCTCAAGGCGAAATTAATTCTAGTTTGTGAATTAATTCTAGCTTAGACTGAAGAGGTTAATTACCACGTCACATTTTAAAAGCGATTTAAGAGTTTACTTTTATTTGGCTTGCGGCTTCATTGGCGGGCACCGGATTTAGAAATTATATAAAAGAATGTTTAACGTAAGGCTGAAGCCTGTCAAATGCGTAAACATTGTGTTGTAGATGTCGCTTCAAGCCGTAGTTAAAGGCCATATTTAAAACTACCTTTTTGAACATCCAAAGACTGTAGATCTTATCTCCTGTCAATAATCATTGATTGAATTTGGAACACTCTTTTATCCAGCATTAACATGTATTACTGAGTTATTAACATGTTCAACATGGTCTTCTACCGATGCTTTTATTACAATGTGATATTTTTCCGATATAAGTTGCATACTGATAACATCTGCTATAACATGTAGAGGGTTCGTAATCTGCTTCAGTCGTTATCAGCTTTATCTCCCGTTCTATCACTGCCTTATCACCACGTAAACACAATCGACCTGCTTTCTGCATAATTTCACCTAAAATAAGAATAACATTATTTATTATGGCAACTTTCGATTCGAATCGTTCGATTGACCGTTTTATTGGTGCATAATATTTATTAACATGTTTATAGCCAATCACTTTATGGACAAAATGCGACAGCTGAATAAACATAGTAATCATTTGGAAAATGTTATGTACGGGCTTGGAAATTTTTGTGAATAACTTCGGAAGTTATGTCATTCAATATAGATAGGCTATAAAAATGATCAATATTATGAATACAATGTGATGTGGATGAGTGACCGCCCAGTACAAACCGAGTTTCCTCCGTGCCTCGGAAAGCAAGTTAAGCTGTTGGTCCCGCCTGTCATTTGTAGATCTTTGACAGTCGTTACAGGTAGTCAGTGGCCTGAAAGTCTGACAACCAGTCTTAGAAAGGGGTATCATATTGCCTAGATAATTACTGGATTGAGGAGGTTAGAGAGGGAGTCTCGCCATGTAAAGTACTGGTATTCAGTTGCATCCGGTTAGATTGGAAGCCGACCCCAACATAGTTGGGAAAAGGCTCGGCAGATGATGATGATGATGATTATGTAATTCAATGCAAGAGAAATTAAAATTCAAAGATATTAAAATCCATATTAGCCAGTCGTGATGGCCCAGAGGTTAAGGCCTCGCCTCCCGTGTGTGAGGTTGTGGGTTAAAATCCGGGCAAGTACCAATATGACTTTTTCAATTCATATGTACTTTTCTAAGTTTATCCTGGACATCACAGACATCGGTGAAGGAAAACATCGTGAGGAAACCTGAACTTATGATTAATATAAGTCTGAAATCGCCAACCCATCTTGAGCAAGCGTGGTGATCAATGCTCGTGCCTTTTCAGTTTGAGTAGAGGCCTTTGCCCAGCAGTGGGACAGTGATAGGCTGGTATTATTATTAGCCAACGTAACCTAAACTGCTAAAAATTACAGGCAGACAAAAGACAATGGCAATTGTCTCAACCATAATTATTTTATAGTTTATACATCTGAATGTCAGTTATTAAAAAACCTATGATGATAACCTAGATCAACCAAACAAAAAAAGTCGTGAACACCAAACCTCTTTTCCGTTATCCATTTAAAATTGAGTTACCAGTATCGACCAATCTTGATGAGGTGGCAACACTAAACACTAAACCGTGGGAGGGCCCACATCTGGCACACTTCGCTATTATTACTCTATGGTTGCAGTAAGGACGTAACGGCACATTTGGAGCTAGACACTGAATCTATTATTGTTATAGAGAGGAGTAAAACCATATTGTGTTTATGGTTTTGGCTGAATGTTCTGTAGAAGGAGTTATTGCTATACGGCTATGAAATGCTGCTGACCAAAAATGGTGTGACGGAACTTAGACATCAGTTTATAGGCAACTAGGGAACTAGGATCTCTCGGATTCCACGTCCAGTGCAATGAACGGTCTTGTGGGAGAATTATA
Source organism: Xestia rhomboidea (assembly GCA_963853795.1). Classification (NCBI taxonomy): domain Eukaryota; kingdom Metazoa; phylum Arthropoda; class Insecta; order Lepidoptera; family Noctuidae; genus Xestia; species Xestia rhomboidea. Next base: position 11,749,192 of record OY970778.1, read on the forward strand.
CCATTATTATCATTGCTGATCGTGATTTCCGGAATCCTGAAGTGTGCTTGGTATTCTTTGTAATGTTTTTGTGTTGCCATATCACATCATAATGATGATTTAACTTAACATTACTATAAATTAGTAATGTTAAGGGGACTACAGGAGTTAAACGCGAGTTTTATAATGCAAAAAAGCATATGATTCACTGCAATAAATATATGCTAGTATGATAGTGTTTTGTAAACATAATACAACTAATTATACTAGATTAAAAAAAATCACGAACTTATCTCTAAAATATTCTTTTATCAAGTAAAAATGGTTTTTACTTGTTAAAAGATTTTTTAACATGCGATCATTCTGATTTGAGATAATTCTACAAACAACATATTAGCATGATAGTGTTTTATTTTTTTAGTCCAATCAATAGATTTTTTGTAAATTGCAAAAATACACTCATGTCGCACAATTCGGCCCGCAATGATTGACGTAACAACCACTTTGTAGTGCAAGCTGATTAGAACTTTATTCTAACAGTATTTCAAACGAAGTTTTAACCACCACAAATAGAGTTGCTAATTTAGCTCCTGTAGTCGCCTTAAGTATAAAATTTAGTTTTAATTACAGCGTTCTGAAGGGCAGCAATACCTTTGCTTATAAACTAAACAATATGACTGTGTAGCGTAGTCTAGGTACAACCACCACCTAGTTTCATCCATTTCTCTATTACTAATTGACTGTTATAGTCTGCAATCCTGCATTGATGATGTTCTTTCAATAATTATTTTCTTTGCAATACTTTTGACATATACTTATGTACGTGTTTGTTTTATTACAGGTAAGACTTCTTCTATTTCCTCCCCTCTGACGAGAACTGGTCTATTGGATACATATTTTCCAACAAGGTTAGTTTCTAAACAAATTATTTATAGCCTATCACGGACAGTTTGAGAAATTACTGAATTCAACGAATTAGTCACAATCACTTTTAAAAAATATTTCTCATTGGAGACAGATTGATAAGATATTTTCCCCACTTGACTCTGCCTTTCTAAATTGCACTTTATGTTACCGTTTTTTGGTTTCATTTTGATTGGATCTAGTTCTAACTGAGATACTAACCAGAGGCAAGCTATTTATCGTAGTGTCTCGTGTCCAATTACAATAATAATGAATCGTTCGCTGACTGGTAGTCACCGGTGTTGAAACGGAGCGCGGAGGCGTGTGTCACACCGAAGCGTAATTTAATTTGTAAGACGAGTGTGTAATATGAATGTGGTATTTGTCGGTAATTTTGTTGTTTTGATTATGTTTTTAATTGAGAAATCTCGTGGATGTGGTTTAGTATTTCTTTATGCACGACAATTATTACCAACGGGCAAAAAAACTACAGGAACCAATTTAATACCACATTAATTTGTCTACCAGTTTAATTTTTATTTCAGTACAGTATTGTAGTTCCTGTAATTGGTACCTGCAGTTGAGTTATCGGAATACATTACACTTTTAGAATTCTTTGGTCACCATAAATCAGTGACATAAATGGTCAGACAGGTCAGACACATTAACCGATTTAGACTTGAGTAACTAAGTATTACACCAATACACCACGACCATTTCTCAGCCAGACACTAGATCTTATCGCTAATCGTTTGAATTAAATATAATCTATTCCTCTTCAGTCAATTAAGTCGTAGTAAATAAATCTTAGCGGGGGCGTTACTGTTCGGTGTGACACCCACTCTGGACATAAATCGTCTCCTCTAACGCCGCTCGACAGGAATGTTTTATTCCTAGGCTTATCGAGATCTGCCTTGAGCGATGCTCTTCTAGTACTTCTTCTATCATTCAGAATAAGTTTGTCTGTGGGTACAGTTATATGAAACTGCCTGAACGGATGTGGTTGATGATTTTGATTGTGTATGACATTTTTATTAATAAACTGTTGCGTTTAACTGGACAGTTGGTTGTTAATGGTTGTTTTGCTAATTGACCTGGAAATTGTATGTCGCCGGACTAAAATCAAACTCTTTGGAGCAACCTAACGAGCCGAAGTAAATAAATAAATAATTAATTTAAAGGAACTTTGACCAAAAGCTAAAACTAAACTAAACTAAAGCTTGATGAAAGTTCTCTTAATTTGATTTGATTAATTATACAGACGCGATAAATCCTCATTTTAAATTGATTCAGCTGCTATCAGAAAAAGTAAGCGAAATTTATTATTAAGCACTAAATTTACTAGATCACTCAATTTAAATATGTCTTGCACCCAAGTCTATTAATGCTATACTTTATTAAAACGAACTCTAATTTATGACCATCATGTAAATATTTCTTTATCCAATCCCTCATAGTAAAAGTCATCGCTTCTAATTTTGTTGTCGTATCGCAATTAACATACATTGCTCTTATTCAAACGATTTACGATTATGTTATTAAAGTAATTGCCATAATTGAAAAATATCAGAGTGAAAGTACCGCTGATTGTAAAGCTGATTTGTGACAAGCCGTCAGACCGGTCCAATGTAATTATGAATTTGTTTAGGGCATCATTTTAAACGGTCATGTTATGGGATATAGCATTATAATATTTGACGATCATGCGTGATACATTTCTGACAAGACACGCTATAGAGTATTTTAAATTGTAGCAATACATCAACTGGAAACGAAATAAATTACATGTCTGTAAATCAGGCTTCTCACAATCTATCCAATTTATCAGATTGGGGTACTACTAATTTATCATCAGCTACCTCTCACAGTTTACTGGTAGATATAGGGCGAATCAGACGTGCTTCGCTGGGTATTGTTAAATGTTTGACTCTAATCCCTCCTAAATTCTTAACAGTCAAATTGCTAGACAGTTCAATTTTATCTAGATTCATTTCTTGAAACTGTCAGACAACTAAAAGGAACTATCTTACTGCTCATACGCAATTTGAATCGACAGTTCTTTCCTGCGATCTATCTCACAACAGATTAAAAGCTATATGATATGCCATAATTAAATCATAATTAGCAACAGTATTAATTACAAAATAATGAAGCCTTAAGTAGTTCCGTTCTATTATTCATTGTGTTACGATCTGTAAAAGTAACATTGCTGCTCACAGGCTATAATTTCAGTCGACAATTGGGAGCGGAAGAAATCGACTTATCTTTAGGGTCATCTGACACTCACTAGGTTACGCGAACATATGCCCATTGTCTTTAAGATACTTCTATAGATCAAGATTGTATGAAGACAGATGTTTAAGTGCTTTTTAGATATCCGTCATGCCTTTTGAAATCCAAAGGGCTTAGTAGAGGTGAAACTTTTCATGTAAGTGTTACCTTTTAATTTGGAGGAGCAATTACATCAGTCCTAGTAACTGTTTTCGAAAATATTAGTATCAAAATTAAGGGTGATAGCTCTAGGGACACCCAAAACGATCCAATTCAAGAGAAGCCTTTGTTTGTTACAATAATGCTGAGATCATCAAGTCTTATGATGACGGCATTATTGCCTCACTGACAGGCTTCATAGGCTTTGTTTAGAGAACTATAAGGGTTATTTTCAGCTATGAATGAACAATAATATACAAAATTTATGATTGTTATGTCATTTACTCTTAACAGCTCCTAGCTCCTTGCTTCTATATCAATATTGATATCGATACCCTAAGATATTATCTCTGCATTATCATTTTCTATTAAAGCACAATTACAATACATAACAGAAGTAAAACAATTCAGATGTTAATCACCTTGATTGACTTGCAATTAATGTGTAATCGGAGCCTGTTACGTTTTATTTCAAACTCCTTGGGTACATGCAATCAATTCTTTGAAGCGGGCTTTCGGTTTAAAAAAAATCCAATGAGGGTATTTACTGCTGACTTATCTGTTAGGGGAATTTGATGATGAATGTGAAATTCCGAAGTAGGTAGGTATGTTTAATTGTTTTATTAAAACTTGAAAGGAGTTTCATCTTTGTCATAAACTAGCTTACTCAATGGTTCCGTTCATTTTACTTCCCAATTTGTGTTTAGACTAATCAATTCAAACCCATTCAGATGCAATTTGGAACATTTAAATGTTGGCGAATCTGATTGTAAGATGAATTGATGAATCAACGTGACTTATTACCTAGATATTCCATTAATCACTCATCTCATGGAACAATTAGGATTGATCCATGAAGATGATGAGATAAACGAACCTATAGAAGGTTCGTGTATCTCATCATCTTTGCCAAGATTTTTATCCAGCGTTGGGAAAGACCAACATGCCAGTTTGCCACTCACAATACATTGTAAATCATACAAAATTCTTACAACCATAATTTAGTCGGTTTCACAGTCTTTGTTAAAGGTTTGACGATCGCTTTCAAAATTAGCCGTACTTGATCCACTTTAGGGCTTTGCCTACACAATAGCTGTCTGTTTAAGATGTGTTGCTCTTGCGCATGGTCCGTTGCCTGATTGATGGCGAGCGATGGGATTATAGGTATTAGTGGTACGTTTACGATTCTTTCGCCATCGTCTTTCATATGTTCTTGACAGTGCTCTTTATGTCACATGGCTACTTCTTTTTATATTTTTTTATTACAAAATGAGCCTGCTCTTGACCTCTATCACGCCTGATGGAAAGCGTACTTCTGCGTTGTGTTGTTCTGTTTTTAATAAACTTATGGATATCTGCACTCGATAAAGGTTGCACTGTTTTATGGATTTCTACAGTCCCTTCGTTCTTATCGTCCTCGGTATGTGCGGTCTGCTGTCTTTGTTATTACTTCTCATGTGGTTATAATTTTGATTGTATTGCTGATTTTTATAAAGATATAAAACAGATCAATAAATGAAGCGAAACGTGAGGCCTCTCTGGTGAACAAATTGTAATTGTTATGATTTTGTAGACCTTGGTCAGTAATATAAACCTTACTACAAAAGGTACAAGTACGTGGAAAATTCGTGAATACTGATCAGGGTCACTTGTCGATTGTTACTAGTATTGGGCCATAAATCGTAAAATATGTATCACTATTTGTGAGATCACAAAATATGCTTTGGCAATTTTAAGATATTTTAGAATTTGAACTAAACTTAAATACGATTGCGTGAAGGTTTAATCAAATTCTTTCACAAAACTTTCTGAGTGCCTTGACAAACAGAATGTCGCTTCAATCGTTGTCTTTATTCTGAAATCAAGTCGCTACCAATAGAACATAGACCCAACGAGTGGGTTGCAACAGTGATGAATAGCGCTATCCACGTCTATCAATCTCTTTGAGGCAGTGATTGAGGCGCGGCGCCTGCGCCGGTGGGAACTCTTCTGATTGGAGTGATTAATTGTGGACTTGTGCTGTTACTACGTAAGCCAGGTGGTCGATATGTGGGTGGGAAGATTTGGGGTTTCTTAATCGATGTTTTGATTATTTTTGATTTAGAGGCGTTAGGGAAAGTAGATCAAAGTCTTATGTTATGAGCTGCTTTAAAGAGGTTCTGGATAAGGAGAATTTGCATAGGTCATGAACCAATACCAAACAGGTTCCGTCATATGGTGCACAGTTAAAGCACTAGAATTCATTAATTAATTCGATAGGGTCATGCATTCCGACATCTGCATATCCATACGCACTTAATGCAGCCATTCCTTCCATTTCATGTGGCCGCATAATTTCTGCTAGCCACAGCCACAATGCACGATCAACCACGTCCTCACCACAACTATCATTATCACAAAGCCATTTTCAATCAATATCCAAACTGATAACAGCTAACCGATTATTACTTTCTCAATAGCTTCCTGAATAGAATATTAATATTTTAATAGCTAATAATTATGGTGCTATATCTTAGTTTCCCTCGTTAACTGTTAACAAGCTCACACTATTAAAGCTTCCAGTTTCCTTTGGCTTAGATACTGACCAATCATTGTTTGATAGGCAATTGGGTGTAAATCGAAATTAGTAGACGTTTTAATTGGAAATTGTAAATTGTCGACTGCTTCAGATTGAGGTTCTTCGGTACCGTTGGCTACTGGTCTAACTATAATAAAATTGTTTTTATCGAATCCAGTAGTACCGACATTAATTGCTGTTTATTGATTAACTTTTATTTGTATTGCTGTTTCTAATTTAACATGTTTATTAAGGTTAGAGAAATAAGTCAATGCTTTTTAACTGCATTATCACTGAAATCTTCATTTGTCAATTGTGTTCTTTTTTTTTCTTTGCTGTCACGGATTAGAAAATAAGACAGTTTTAGTCCTGGATCAAAGATTTTGAGATATGGCGTCGTAAAATGGTTAGGTTCCGACATTTAACTGTCATAGTTACTTAATAAGAAAGTTTTACTACTTTAAACGCTGTCAAAGGTTTAACTGCTGGCACAACGATCACCGTTAGAAATGTATAACTGACAACTGACGTGGTCTTAGATTTCTTTTTCGTCATTCTTAGTACTCAAGGAAGTCAAGTCAAGATTGTATTCCTCCTTATGTTTCACAGTAGGTATTAGCGAGACAATAATAGTAGTTGTCAATCATTTTAACTGATTGACTTTCGAGTATCATAGCTCTTGCTAATACGAATATTATACCTACCATTAATTTAGATTGCATAAGCCGTAAACTTCCTTAATGTTGATCGAATGCAATTAACGATCTTAGCCTAGGGTTATTGTTGAAACTGGTATATCTCATTTGGGTTATTTTCCAACTCTTTTCAGCATCTATATTTTCACCAGCGGCTCTTGTTGCTTCATTTACATCTATGATCTGTTCGTTGGGTTTCATGTTTATCTCCGCAAGCTTTAAAGCTTCGTCTTTTTCTTAAGTATCACAGTAGTCATGATAGTAATCAACATTATATTTCTTATTGCGCATGATCGTGCCTCTTATAATAATATTTTATTGATAGACCAGAAGCTTGTGTGGTCAAATATTTTTAAACGTCAATGTTTGTGTTATATGACTAATTTGCTCTCACACGATCTGTTAGACGACCTAGTTTGCAATTTTTTGAACATCTGTTTTTATTATCATTATTTGAAACTTGTAAATTACTATGTATGATCTAATTGATTTTATTTAATATAGCATGTTCCCTTTACTGTTAATTTATACAGATTACTATATGTTTGCGCTTTCCAAATGGGTGGTGTTCGATTACTTTATTAAAACGTTGATTAGAATATGTTCGCCTGGGGTATATTTCTTAGACGAGATAGCTTCAATTTCAAAGTGCTGTTTTCATTAGAAACTTTAAATGTAAGCCAAAGGAGGCTGTGGCATGGAATTAATTCACTTATTGCAATGTTTTGTCAGTCGATTTTTTCTAAATCTATTTCACAAACGATATGAAGACGACCAAAGTATGGCGCCAGACCTAAATGCATGAATCATAGACAAATGGGTCAATGCCGAATAATTAATAGACACAACAAGCAAGACGTTAAACAAACATTCAGAACTGACGCTGAAAGATTTTAACAACGTATTTCTCAACCTAATAAATTCTTTCCTTTTGGTGTTGAAATGGAAGTTACTATGAATGTAGAGCTTTTTGATAATAAAGAAGTAATGGAAAATCCATTACTTCCTGAAAGACATAAACATTTGACTGCACATTTTACACAAAGTATATCTTACGAAATCCGCCAACATTATGATCATATGACATAATAAATAATTCAATCAAACATTGCAAAAGACCAACTATCCTATTCAGACAATCGGCAATTTTCTATGATAAAAGTAGGACATTCTATAATTTAAAGCTGCGCGTGAGTCGACCATTCTTAAGAGGCCCAAGGTCGCTGGAAATGTTCCAGATTCTTTTTTTATTTTTTAAGATGATGTTAGTACTGTGGTTGAAGGGCTTAATATATTTATGATCGTTCTTTGGCTGGTGTATAAAGTGGATTGGACTACATACGTTTAATTTAGTTAGTGAGAACGAAATGTTATCGAGTATTTTTGATGGGCTAGTTTCGTTTTCGTTTATGTACGATTTACGTTACTTTTGATTAGTTCTACTGGAATCTTAATTTTTTTCATCTTCTTTGTTAATTGCGTAGTTAAGGTCAGTAGCTTACTTTACTAAATTCCAAAAGATGACTTTATTGACGAGAAAATTTAAATTATAAGAAATTGTTTTGTTATTCACTCCTTTCTACTCTCTATCTATCGAATTCAAGATACCACAGTTACTATTTCCACTCACTATTTCCCAACGCAGCCTAAAGACCTATTGTACCGATTTACTCTGTAAAACATCCTTTAGTCCGTCAGTTTGGAAAGCACCTCCCGAGTATTTCCGCCAGTGCGTAGGTGAAAGTACCGGCAAATTGCCGCCGGTGCATTACCACGCGGTGCGTACGGTGTTATTCGAATTTGATAGCCCTATTATGCGCAAGATTTTGGTACTAATGCTTTAGAACGTTGTTTAGGTGGATTTCTTCCGTGATTATTGTGAATTTCACGATAAGACTTCCGTGAAAATAGAAATCATGATATTTTGATGTGCAGACTATAGAATCCTAGGGAGGTAATGAATTGTATAAGGTGATAGTAGTTTATGAAAGGGAAAATAGTGATGCACCGAGTACAAGTAAAATGGGTTAAAAGTAGAAAGAAGGAGTAAGTGTAGAATCCATGATATATACAACAAATCCCAATGCTAATGTACAATTCTTAACAACTCACGATTGGACAGCGAGTGAAGACAAAACCAAATCTATTACCGAACAAACTAGTATGGCACAAAACATGTAACTAATTTAAATATTTCACCTAACCCTTTCGCAAATAATTTATCCACAAAACATGAGTTGACCCTAGCACTCGGAAACAGTGTTTTAATATGATTGATGAGCATGCAGTAATGTTATCTAACTTATGCAATGACAGTTCGACAACTACATGACGAGGGAAGTTTGTATGTGATCGATCATCGGAAAGCAATCTATGATGTAAAAATGGGAAACATTGCGCGTGAATAATTTTAGATACTGGTTTATCTTATCCATATTATTCTAGTTGTAGAATGGATCATAGATATTCGAGTACCAATTCTGGTGTTCGTACATGACAAAGAATATCTTGTATTACAAAATTAAAAGCAATCATTTCTTTATCCTTTGTCACGCAATCATCTTGCAAGTATATGCAAATATTTTAAACATCACTCCAATCTGTTATATCAACCATCAGATTAGCAATGAATCTTACACAATCATTGACCCTTGAACTTCAAAGGCCAATCTATCATTAGAATCAATTTTATGCAATTCGTTCTATACATTTCTCGTTTCAATTCTAACAGGCATATTAAAATATCGTAATACCTCATTAACGTCGAAAAGTGAGGGTTCTGACGTTTCTGACTTCATATTAATCTCCGTTTGAACGATCGCTCACTTTCTCTGAAAATTCACTCAGTACACCACAATTTGTTAAAACACGTCATTGATTGATTGCTAATATTAGATTGATTATCTCATGTCACTGTTTAAAATAACTCGTATACTTTTCTCTCATAACAGTCTCGTTCATTTCGTTTTCAATTAATTTCTTGTCTGGAACTCTATTCATTTCGGAATTAGAGAAAAGACATCCGATTGCTACTGGGTCTCTTCTATTGTTATACGGGATCCTGTAGTTGACATATGGATTAATGATTTCCGTAAATTAATTACGTATGATTAATCGAAAGTTCCTTAGCTCGTTCACTAGCTTCAGATTTCTCCAAAACATCAGGAGTCAATCAAATATACCAGAATTAATTATTTTTAATTATATTGCTATTAAAAATATGCTCCAATGACTTGATAATATCGTACTTTTTCTAAACATCATTAGTAATGTGTAACTTTTATAACTTTCCATGATTCTCTGACATGTTTTTATAAAACGTATGTGCTCTCACTATGGAGCAAAAAACACATGTTATCTTGTTTATAAACTTTCTTCTGCTTTGTTCGTAACCAGTAATTGTATCTCTTGCGTAAAGGTAGAAACAATAAAATCTTTACTTAACATTTGTACTTTTACTGTTAAAGTTACATCTTTAGGTTACGTTTCAATAACGTTCAAATTGTGTTTCAGCATCTTGAATTTCCCTTGTGTCATCCTATTGTTGTGTATACTCTTCTCTCTGTGATTTACACTTATCCCTATTACAAAACTTGCTCAGAGATAAATCATTTACTTTCCAGCTTTAAAAGCTTGCCCTGCATCTATCTCTCTCATCTCTTTCTTTCTGTCTATAATGGGACCACCTGCTAACTCTTTTATTACTGATTTATAAATATTGTATTGGATTTAATTTGTCATTAGGCCGCTTTTAGGATCACTCAGTCGCCTCTGATTAGTGCCTCAATGCTCTCCATAAAATGTGAAGATTTCAAACAATTTTAGTACTAAAAATCTGTCTGTCTGCTGATTACTGGTTCATTTTCCAAGGTTTCCTCTGTAAATAAACATAAAATGTGTTACGTAATATCCGGAATAATCCATAACAAATTCCTTTTTAATCGTATCCTTATTGCAGAAAGCAATTTCTTCTTAAAAATGGAATTTCAGAACCATTACATTATTTTCGAATATTATTTTGTAATCGAAAGTACCGAGTCGGTGTGTGGTCCCATTTGTAAGAAAATTATTGGTAATTAATTTACGCCGCCAAACTTATTACATCATTAAAATCGTTAATTTGTGTAACTATTATTATATCTCCACAGGAGTTTTAATTTGTAGATGTTTATTGACTGGTTTGAAAATATTCAAATTAATGATAAAATAAAATATGTAATTACTGCTACAGGCGATCAACTAATAACATGTAATAATCGCTTTCCTTTTGCGGTAGAAATATGTAACAAGATATCTGTATTTTGTACCGTCATTGTACAAAAACTATTTAAAAAATAAATAAATAAAAATTGACAGCACAGCAACAATGATTAACAAGATTTGAGGTCGGAAACCAAGCAACCTCCGGCTAATAAACAAATGAATGTAACATTTATAGAAAAAAAGAAAAACTGCTCGTTAAAAAAAATCAAGGCCATTTTTTGGGAGCACCTACCGGACAAAGAGATCTCTTCAATGCGCGCTTGCGCATTGTAATCAAGCCCAGTTCAGCATAGAGGTTTTTATACGCAGATCGAGAGATACGAATGTACTTAGGTAGGCACGGATGTTTAATATCGTTTCAGTCATTGTTACTTTGTGTATGACTCACAAATTCACATTTTAGTTTTTTCGGGAAGAAAAAGAAAAGTACATGGACTTTTTTGCATATTTTTCGTGACTGAAAAAGTAAAGGGCCCAAATACAAAAAGTCTCGATGTTGTCGACCGGAACATTTCGAAATAGTTTCTTTAATAAAAAATTAGAAAACGTTAATTTTATTTTCTTGTTTAATATTTAATAGAGCCTGTCCGTTCTTTAAGGTGAGCTTCAGAAAATTATGACCATATTGTTACTTGAAGACTAATCGATTACACTCTAAAATTAGAATTGAGAAGATTCTAGAAAAAATAAACCTTGACAGATTTTAACGCATGAAACTAATCAATTTATGTAATCTTGTAAATGGAAATATGTAACTTTATAACAAGAAAAGTAGATGCACAAATCCCTTCTTATGTAAGACACAATGAAGTAAACCTTCTCCATAATGAACTAAACCAACAAATAAAACTTTCTAACAAAAATATAATAATATTTCATAACGTAAACAAAAGATTAGAAAGTGACAAAAGTGACTCTATGGCAGATAAAAGTTTAAATCTTTAGAACAATAAGATAATCAAGATGCATTTCGCGACTTTCACAGAACAAAATTGTCGCCAACCCTGATTTAATGTCCAAGATCTTTCACACGGACGATTTGAAGCGCAGTGATTGTTTAGAAAACCTCATTCAAGTACAAGAAAAAGTAGATATAAAAACATTAGAAAATATGAAACGAGATGACTTTCAAGAGTTTGAATTGCAAGTGGACGAAAATATTTTGCAAATTTCAACCAGTTCAGTGATTTCTGTCTCAAGAAATAATTCAACTGCTCGGTCTTCATTGCCTTTGTTTTAAATATCAATTTCTGTTGCTTCAGTCTCATTTTTGTTAACGTTAATTAATCTGTTGACATTTTTAACGTTCATATTATTATTGCTTGACAGAAACGATCTTTTGTGAATCGATTTAATGCCGACACCATTCAACTCCCACGCTTCATCGCTTGCAGTCATAAATATGATTTTTATTTGAGAGCATTAACATCAATAACATGTGACAATCACATTTGCATAAGTTTTATGAATGCAAGGTTATTGTGAAATGTTATGTGGTTGAATTTTATATGAGGTGAAAACTGTGCATCAATGGAGATATTGCAATTGTTGTTTTTGATATTTTCTTCTTGTGTTACAACGATTTCTCTAAGAAAAGAAAATGCCTCTGCATACGTAACATTAGGTTCGGCTTAAACCTTATCACTATCTACTGCCACTATGTTTAGTCTGAATTGATCCCTTCTTCTTCCTTTGGTATTTCTTTACTTATAGGGTTAACTGCTTGCAAATCGTACACTACACTAGAACCAATACTGAATGTTTGCTTCCCTTGTAGATCCTTCGGCTCATTAACACTATTTTGTACACAAATAAGTCTGTAAGTGTTACTATCGTGCTGCTATTCGCACTTCTGACTCTGACGTCATCAGCCCGTACTGTAATTGCAATTAGCTGTACTATTCGTTCATTATCGAGATTTAATATTTCCGATGTTTCAAATTAAAGATAATTACACAGCATTTACTAACACCTTATTGAACTTCGGAAGCGGATTCACGCTACTCATATTTATTAGACCAGGAATGCGTTTTTTAAGCGAAATCCTTTTTAAATCTAGGTACAAAAGTAACATCTGTCGAATGACCGCTTTTTTTTCGTTTCTTTCCGACTCAGGCGCAAGGTGTGATGGCACCTGCGCAAGCAGATGCACAGGTTCTGTTATAAACTTCAGATCACTACCATTGCCAACTTTAATGGACTCGAAATAAGGTATATTTTCATCTGTAAATCAGGCAATCACAATCAGTTGAATTTGTTCTGCAATTCCATCTTTAAGGGCGACTTTATTCTCAATAAGCATTTCGCTAAAGTTTTAATTCATTCTATTGGATTACTGAGGGATGAATAATGGCTCAATCGTGACTTATAAATGAATAATACTGGTTTGTGTTGAATTTCAAATGATTTACCAGTGGTCAGTGTTGGCCATCAATTAATTTATCTGTCGGTCGTGACAGATTGTCATGTTCAAACGAATTACTTTTACGGTGTTGTAAAGTTTAACCAGAATTAGATACTGGAGGTCTATTGACACAGAAACATTGTTGTGTTCACAATAATCGTCAAATGTAATGTTGCAAATCGAAATTAATGTTAAGTGTGCGATTCTAAAAATGTATGTCTATTGGTTAGATAACTGTTGTGGTATTACCTCTATTTTTAGACTTATCATTCGGATCGTGAAAAAAATATTTATAGTCTGTGTCAAAAACTGAATTTAGTTAGTTAGTTATAGTTATTTAATTATAGGTATTGGTTTTTTTTTAATATAAGTCTTTGAAAAACACACAATATTGCTGCTGCACTGCATGGCATATGGCATGCCGCTGTTAGTAATATTTGTTAAATTATCTGAAACTGCATTGAAAAAAAACAACATAACAGGTCATGATTTCGCCACGCACGAAAATATTCTTGTCATACATTAATTTTTTTTATGATAGTCACTTGTTTATAAATTCAAACGAAGCAGAACACAACAGAACTAAACAAAACACGCTCACAACAACACGTTCGATTGTTTCTCTAGACACAATCGATCAACATCATGCACATGTACCATTTGATCAGCCACAGTTGCACAATGGCCGTCAATTTGTTCACAAATTATACGCTACACACGTGAAATTGCTATACTTAGCATAATGTACTTAGTGGGCATAGCTCCGGGCGAAGTAAGGCTAATTTGAGTAGAAAGTGAACGATTTAGAGAGAGTAATTATCGATAAACAGACGTGTCATGGCGTGTTATGTTAGGTTTGAGCAATTGAGCATGTGTTGGCAAAGAGAAGCAAGTATTCATTAACACGGGTGTCTACAACCAAGTCAAAGTGATTACTTCAGTTCAATTTTTGATTCGATTTTTACCCTCTAGTTTAGTAATTGCTTACAGTTAGAATTCTTAGCTTTGATTTCTTTAACGGTTCTTACTTCGTTTAAATTCTTGTCTATTGCATGAAAATGTGTGTTTAAGGAAAGGGATTATTAGGCTTGTAAATGTGGTTGATGTGATGAATTCAGGTAGAAACCATGTATACGATAGTTCAAGATGATCACTTGTTTAGTGTTCACCCCTAAACTTACCTAACTACAGTACTTTCACAGTTTTTATGTCTTGTGAATGGGACTGTAGCTACATTTAATTTTCATCTTTGTTTCGACAATTCAAAAGTGCCTGTAACTGGCCTACTTGAAATAAAAGCTTTTGATTTTGAATTACACGGTTCTCAGGAAAGTATAAACCATATAAGGGAACAACGCAATACAACCCCCTGAACCAACCCCCAGGTGTAAATTAAAACGATAATCATCACCCTCTCCTATTTTAATATCACTTTCTTTGAACTTCTAAAGGGCAATTTTAATAAGGAACTGCTAAGAACATTCACCCTAGGAACTAATAACTTATAACATCCTGTAGCAATTACCAAACTGCTACCATGCGTGGCCATATCCTATAATGTTAGATTTTTTGAACTAGTGTTAGAAGTGCCATATTCAGCCACACTTTCTCGCTGATATGGCTAACGTATCCTATATTAAATCGAATTGAATATTAATATATTGTTGACTGTCCAAGATAGGAATTTCTTTGACATTAAGTTTCTAAAGCTTAAGCAGTCATGGGCAGGTGTAACTTTTTCTTGATGGATTATGCAGTATTATAATTTAACAAGCCGTATGCTCGATGAGATTTCATGTTAGAAAAATGATAAAATTCGAAATAAACTGTCAGTCTTCCGCTATTTAACCTCATTATGGAGTAATTGAAAAAAAAGCCTTTGTTAACGCTTACTTTCATAATAAAACTATTTTGCAAAAAAACCGACTTCCAATGAAAACACTAAAAAAGTCTAAAATAACTTACTTTCGGTGACTTTGTTAGTTTCATTGACTTTTTTACCAAAAAAGATACTGGTAGAATACATAACCTCTTCCTTTTTTTAGAGGTCGGTTAAAAAGGTGTAAATATTGGACACTTAGGTGGTTAGGGCTCTGCATTGTCTATCATTTAATTTAAGATTTTTATAAAGTACTTCGGTTATAAATAGTTAAATCGTGAATAGCTACGATTCCTTTGTTCGACTGAATACATCGTAGTCGCTGAAGGTTGTTCCAAATGCTGCGCGTGCACATATAAAAAATAAGGTCGTTTTTGATTCGGTCTGCGCTTCCTATAATGCTCCGAAATAAATCAATTCGATTCGTTCCTTACGTGCCTTCAGTGGTTTTATTGAAAATTTTCCTAATATCCTCCGTTTGAATCAAGTCTATACTTAATGCAAATGTTCTTAGATGTTGACACTCATCATTCAGAGGCGGCTTTTCGCCTTTTGAATTGCGTACTCTAGATGAGTTTTCCATAGTTGCACTAACTTGCTTTTTAAACTTGTATAAAAATTACCAACAGATTGTGGACCTCTACTGTAAAATCTTTTTCTATTAACACAAAGCTTTTTAGGAACTTTAAAAAAAGCTGAGCTTCCTCTGACACTCAAAGCTAAAATACAGTCCAAAATATAGAACCAATAGTTATAGAAATACATCAACCAATCATCAAGACAATAAACTTTATTCATCAAGAAATCGCAAAACCCCATCTCTAAAACATAACCCAATCTATGAGCACAACTACAGCCAACATCAAGTAGCAAAATCGCAAAACCCCATCTCTAAAACATAACCCAATCTATGAGCACAACTACAGCCAACATCAAGTAGCAAAATCGCAAAACCCCATCTCTAAAACATAACCCAATCTATGAGCACAACTACAGCCAACATCAAGTAGCAAAATCGCAAAACCCCATCTCTAAAACATAACCCAATCTATGAGCACAACTACAGCCAACATCAAGTAGCAAAATCGCAAAACCCCATCTCTAAAACATAACCCAATCTATGAGCACAACTACAGCCAACATCAAGTAGCAAAATCGCAAAACCCCATCTCTAAAACATAACCCAATCTATGAGCACAACTACAGCCAACATCAAGTAGCAAAATCGCAAAACCCCATCTCTAAAACATAACCTAATCTATGAGCACAACTACAGCCAACATCAAGTAGCAAAATCTTCGGTGTGAAACTGACAAGCCTTTGCGCTTAACGGTTCGGTGATCATCGGAAGAGATCGTAACTGGAGCCGACAAGCTGACGTGCCACAGTAGGTAAGGTGTGAAATGAACTCCTACTTACTGGTTTGTTTGACCACTCATTTGTCTTAAGTAATTAGTTTTGAGGAGGTGTTTAATTGAAAGCGGTAGACGGCTGGCTCTGTTGGGCAATTCGTCAAGTTTTAATGTGGCTGCGAAATTCATTTTACTTTATTTAGAATGCTTTGCAGTTTTGTACATTTTATGCAAACTACAAATAGATCTAAAATAAAAAATTAAGACTAAAAGCTACCTACATAAATATACAACGACGACATTAGGACAATTAGGCGTCAAAGTACTCCTCCGCATCGCTGTCAACCGTCCGGGAACATAAGACTGGCAGCATTGCCGCGTTGAACGGCAATGCTAATTATTAATGCTATTTATTTTACTTTTATGTTGGATTTGTTTAGCCGTTTCCATTCCAGCCTTACACGTCCTTTTCATTATCATCAGCCTATTGTAGTCCACTGCTGGACATAATCCCCTCTCCATTTGCACGCCACTAAGCTCAATTCTCGGCAACTCTCATCAAGCTGCTATCAGCAACCCTGCGGAGATCTTCACTCTTCCTAGCCTGTGGCGTCTTACACAATCAATATTAAATAGATACTCTGTTATGCCTATGCTCTAAACGTTGACTATCAATCTTCCGGCAAGGAATACATGACTCATTTTCATTTGAATCAATTGAAAGATCTTACGATCAATCATCTTCAGGTATTGTCATCATCAACTTTACCAAACCATTTTTATTTACTCTTTTGTTAAAATTTCTACATTTTTCATTGAAAAGCAATAACACTTACGGGACAATTAACTTCACAATCACATATTACGTAAAGCTTTTCATCGGCAGCTCAGTTCGGTAATTTGTTACTTTTAAATGTTACACAATATATAATTTGCAGCGATCGTACGATACTTGTGACGCCTGCCTGTCCATTTGTAAAAATAGAAATGAAACTCTTCTAATGTTATGTTTGGTTCCGCATAGGTTCTGGTTTGGTACAGAGATAGATACCATTGCGAGTTCTTGATTCAGATATTAAGAAATATAACATTACATAACATGACGTCTGTACTCCCGAAGGATTAGGCAGAGGTATACCTAATAGACCATCCAGACACACCCATATTGCGCCAGTTATGTTTAAGACCCATGTAATAGGGGGCGAGCCTATTGCCATCAACTGGGCACAAATCCAGGCTCCGTGGCTGCTACTGAGAAATTCTTGATGGAAAAACTCAATAACAATTTGCCCGACCCGGGAATCAAAACCAGGACCCAATGCTCAGCCGTCGCGATTGCGACCACTATATCAACGAGACAGTCGTGATATAAATATAAGTGAACTTATAAGACGTTCTTTCCCAAGATTGGGACGGAAAAAGTTAAAAAAAATATCTAGAAAATTGTAAATTACGTGAATCAATGACTTGAATATTGAGGCCAAAAGTGTTTGACAAATAAGAGAAACTTGCTGATCGCTTTTTAAATGGCGATTAGTTTAAGTGAAAAAGAAAACCTTCCCACGCGTTTTTCCCTAAACCATACAAGATTTCTTAAGCCTCTTAAGCCGACCAACTTCAGCTAATTGAAGAACAAATATAGGTACCACTGTTTTTGCGTGCTCTCACTAATCATTTTCAAGTTATGTTTTGCACTAAAATCATAATTTTCTCACACTTTTGTTAAACAAACTGACACTTATCTCGAGTGCATAAAAGATAAAATCGATAATCAATATCGATCTTCGATACCTGCCCAATCGATTGGAAATGCGTTTGCGGAGAAAGTTATTGAATACTCAGGGAAGGTGTTGCCTTTTAAAATGCGAACTGGAAGTGTTGCCAGCTTTTTATAACGAATTCTCTGAATTCTCGCTGTGAGTTATTGTTTATGTTTTGTTGGTATTTAATTAAAACTGAGATAAAATAATTGGTGATTTTATGGTATTAAATGAGTGCAAAGATTCTAGAAAATAACTTTCTTAAAATGCAGTTTCTTATCTTAAAAGAGGCATTTTCTAAGGCATTCTAAATTCAAATTATATACTAATATGTTTACGCCTGAAACCATTGCCTATTATTACCCATAATAAATCGTTTTTTTAGTGACTTTATAAAACAAAACATTCTTGACCTAAACTCTTTAACTGTAAGTAAAAACCGTGTAACGAGTCCTAATTTCTTAACGAGTAAATATCGATATTCTTGATAATCGAGAAAGTTTAACGTACAGTTCGAACGGGTTTCTTTATTGCAAAAAATTAACATGTTTTTGTTCACAAGAAACTTAATATCAACTACCGAAGTTTAAGTTTACTTGCCTTGGGCATGTAACAGAATATGACACGATTTTTCAAGCATTACTCATTTTGTTGGTATCTAGGTATTGTGAGATTTCAATACGTTCGTTTTTTGCGAAACCTTGGAGTTTCTTTGCTAGTTTTTTTATTTGTTTATTGGCTACGACTTTTTTATACTTATCGATGCTTGCTCAAGATTATTCAAATGTAGCTTTTAAGATCATTGAGTTCACATGTTTCTTAAATAAAAGATACTGAAATGGACGAGACAGTCAACTAAAGTATAAAGTTGTGAACATAAACACCGCCTCACTGCCTAAAAAGCACCATAAAAACTTTGCTGTTCCACTGTAGTGGTGGCCCAAGCGCGGTGACGTAATCGATTTATCGTGTCCACTTAATTTTTTTCTCTTGCAACACTGGCCAAGGCCACGTCAATGACCGCAAGTGTTGCCACCCAAAAAAAAACAGACCATTTTATAAATAATATATAACAATATATTTATCTGACAAAGCACAGGTGTGCTTGGTTTTTTTCCCTTCATTTTGAATGTTCTACTTATGTCGATAATCAATCTACGAATCACAAATAGATTTTCCTCTTTGAATTGATAGTATTAATTAATTTCGACCATTTCAGTGCGCAGGACCTTGGCGAATGAGACATATTTTATTACTAAAGCTTTAGGCTATAGGTAGGTATCATTACAAGAATTTATTACATCCGACTTTTTAATACGAAGTTGCGAAACTGCAACTTAAGTTGACTTCTTTGTAAACAAGACAAGCACAAGACAGGTTAAAAAAAATAAAAAACCCGACTGCGTAAAAAATAACTAATAACTTTAAATAAAATCTAAAAAGAAAAAAACGAGAACAGATATAATAAATACTAATACGGAACATATTGACTGCAACAGTCGGGACCCATTCAATAATCTAGCTAGACTAAAATCATTACATCCAATTTGGGTCCCGACTGTTGCAGTCAATATCCATATTGCAGTATCATTTTTTTTTGTTTTTATTATTTTATTATTTTTTACAAGCCTATGTTACCCGGGGTAACACAAGGATTCTACCGATACCACGTACATGGAAATCGGTTTAGGCGTTTAGAAGTTATGGTAGAATAAAGAAACTCACAAACATACATACATGAACCCTGAAAACATAACACTCCTTTTTCGGGCAGTCGTGTAATAATTGTTAATTAACCATATAACCTTTTACTCGTTTTATGTTCTAACATGGTTCCCAACGCTGAACACCTGGCGATCTAACCTCATCGTATTTTATTAAATAATAACTAGCTTCTGCCTGCGACTTCATCCGCCTCACATAATAATTATCCAATGGCACACAGTGTAGCTTTCCTTCAGTGGAAGATTTTTTAAATCAACTCAGCAGTTTCGGAGATTACCTCGTTCACCCTAAATTACTAACTTGACCTCTTTGTATTATTAATAGATATTAAATTCAGGGGTTTTTGCTACCATAATACTAATCATAATTTTTAATAACACGATCTATATCTCATAGAGTATCAATTAATAAAACTTGATCTGGATCAAAAACTTTTTTGGCAACGATGTTGCCAATTGTAAAACTTTTTGTTCGGTCACTTAGAACAATGATGAATACAAGCAATCTGTAACTTGTTCTGAAGTATTCGCAAGTTTAATACCGAGTCCATGATTAAATCGTTTTTATAGCACTTTAGTTCAAGACCGAGCTACTATCGGCAATTAGACTTTATTATATATAGCACCTTATGTGCTAGAATTTAAAGTTTTTTCTTCGTTGGATTGAAGCGTGAATTTTAAAATTGCTGGAGCGAAATCCGGATTCCTTCATGTAAACTTGTGTACAGTTATTGTTTTCTTCAAATCACCATCGGAAACAATGTTTTATTTGAACTGTGTATGACCCACCTTATTGACCTCGGAGCCGCTATTGATAGTCATTATGTTTTCAAGCTGCTTTTGTGTTGTTATAATGAATCTTCTATCATAATCATCATCTTTGTCCCAATCGATTTGAGGTTGACACAGCATGTCTTCTGCATCACTCGTCATATCTGGGAGTCACCACCTTTCTAGCTACATCATCTTAAACACAGTCCATCTATCGCATCCTCATAATGAAACTTGTATAACATTACTTATTGCATTTTTATTTGTTACAGGTAAATCGTCAATTGTTTGCAATGTCTTCACGGTTTGAAATAAGGTAACATTTCCGAAACAGAAAAGTTATGAACCAACCAAGTTTTCTATATAGGGCACTATCATTTTGTATTTAAATGTTAAATGGTGTTTATTTTGCAAATAGGTTTTTACAAACACTTTTACACGTAATATTTTTTTAAACTAGATGGGGCCGGTGTTTCGTACCTGACTACTCTGAAAAGAAACAGCCGAAACAAACTCAAAGGTCTCTTCATAGTCTCTTTTAAAATTCAGACAATCTTGCTCAACTCACATGAGAACTAAGTATGCAGATTAGTGTCGGAGATGTTCTTTTGAAGAAAGAACCACACAGATTTGGGTGGACCTGTCCAGTCAGTGCAAGCATTTGTCAGTTATCGTGTAGCTCGACTAACTACTCAAGGAGCTCAACGACACGACGAACAATACCAAAAAAGGGACATTTGTGTAGGTTATTTAATACTATTTTTGCAAGACTTTCCTCATTTACCAACTCAATCAAAAAATCAAGCTGTGATTTAGCTTATAGGAAGAAGAAATGGCGGAACAAAATTCCCAGCAACACATCTGTCTGTATTTCATCTCAAAATGGCGATTTCCGCCTTTAAAATACAGCACACAATAAACCAACCTTACCTACTATTAGTATAACAATCCTTATCTAACGTTGCTGAAACCAGCTCATTTTATAGCCACGTGTTATCGACATTAAAAGCCATAACACCATAGATCAACGACCCCATATTTGGCGAACTTATATCGATTATTGCTGTTACTATAACAGCCGATAACTCTGTAGCAGTAATAGTAAAGGTTGCAGCATACATGCTACAGACAACGCCAACCCGCGCGAGCGATTCGTCAAAATATTTAAACTTGGTTTGGCGAAATAAAATGAAGCCATTGAGAACGTTGCGTTAATGTCGCGTGGTGTAGCGTGTTGTTAGTGTGTTTCCGCCTTAATAGCGAAACATATTGCATAGTACACAAGTATGGATTGCGAATCATTAGCAGTAACATTATTATATGAGGCAGGATGGCAATGATTAATCACTTTTACAGATCCCCCTGTTAAAATATTGATCGCAAAAGCTTTATAAATTGTAGCGTTGTGACTGGTAGTTTCAGAATTTCAATAAAAGAAGTACTCATGATATTAATCATACTGAATGTCATAGATTTGATTTAATTGAAGTGTGAGAGTGATCATGTTATGTAAGATGGTGAATTTGTAACTATGACAGGGGAAGAATCTAGAGATCTTATAAGTAGTCAAGATAATAACACAATTCAGGAGAATCAAACAAACTCCTCAAACATAAAGAAAGTGTCAACATCTTTCTTACTACACGTCCAGTCGTCTACAACTAATAATTACGAAACTAGCACACTAAGGGATAACGCTTACGTTGACTACATAATGTAGGATTACCCTAATACCCTTATTTCCCGCCTCCTCTTCAATAACGGCTTACCCTATATTACAATGAGGATGATAGAGTAATTTACTGTAATCCTTGCTGACAAAAGATAGTGTTACAACTTAAGCGTTGATGTCTTCATCTAGTTTGAGATCATGATGAGGTACGGGCTTTTAATCATGTCTTTTAAGGGGGAGAACTTGGTTAATTTCAAGTACTGTCATCATAAACTCTGTAGTTATTAAAATAAGTGGGGAGACTGTTTAATTTGAACTCGTATAAGTTCTTTTGGGGTTTTGATAAAAATAAATCTCTCAACGATTGCCGCAATAATATTGCTACCAATATTTCTCCAAGCACCTTGAAATACTCTTGCCAAATATTTACGACAGTCTCGAATATCGGTTGCCGTAACAAAGTTAGCAGCTTGAATTTATAACCGTTTGACAGCTATAAAGTGCGCTTGTGCCTAAAGGACAACATAAATAAAACGATTTTAGAAACTGATACCGAATGAATTGTTTACTCGTTCGCAGTGGCTCTGTCACGAGCTGTCCAGCCTTGGCGCGCATTTGTTCAGCTGCGCGCGCGCAACTAATGCACAACTCACTCTCGAAGTCTCGACACTAAATGAATTGTTTAGCATACCAACGTTAGTTGAAATTAATACTTTGAAAGTTTCAACAGGTAAATGAATTTTGTTCCAAATGCACAATTAGAATTTAGTTTAGATCACGCTCTAACGGTTTAGTTAATTAACGCAACGGAAGCGAAAATAATGGCGGATAAAACTAAAAAAGAGATTAGTTTAGATGGTAATGTAAAAAGCGATTAATCATCATTAGTCATTTAGACTGAAGATAAACAACAGTGCAAATAGACAGATATTCTTTTTAAAAGGCAGTTAGAGCGACCCGTTAATGCAGTAGACAACAAAGTAAATAATAGAACATTGTATTATGAAAAAGAAGAATAACATAGAAACGCCATCTATTGCCATTACCAACAGAAATGCTATGTATAATGGAAAATGCAATGCAAAATGCTATAATGCTAAGTATCACAAAATTCATGGTATAACATTATTATGACCGTAACTTATATTCTTCAATTGTGTGCCTAGGTCGCACAGATGTTCTAAATTTCGCAAGTACGTTGAGGTCAGGCCACGCTCCGATTGGTCGACCTAAGTCTTGGCCTAGTATCAGATTCCTTTATCGATTAACTTTTACTACTAATTGTGAATCGATTTCCAGTTCCGCTTTCGCTATCGCCTTATTGTTGTTTAAGGAATTGCGGGTCGCTTGATTTGTGTTAACCTTAATATGGTTCTTAAGTATTTTCCTTTTCATTTATTTTTCTTTCTTTGTATAATATGCTTCTAATACAATAAAAACATTTAGATCTACATTGACCTCTTTAAAGTGAATACATTTGTCAAAAAATTCTCAGTCATCGTTATCTTCAGAGTAAAGTTAATAAATGAAGTTAGGAAAAGGAGCAATTAACACATCAGTTACGTCCTCCCCTCTTTGTTTCTTTACTCAAAAACAAAAACATTGTTTCCTAGAATTCGTCTGGTGTGGTTCAGCGACTGAAGAGCAAAGACAGACGTGTATATTTTTGTTGGTTAGAACTCTGCATGGCATTATTCTTGGAAAAGAGAACTCAGTTATTCTTTACACATATGACGTAATTTATATTTACCCTGTATCTACGTTCTACAACTAAAACCGTTAACGATCAGTTACACCAATCAATAACACCCATTCATTATTATAATTCCGAAGTTTAAAGTTCTTCCGTTCATATTATTATGGGTCATTTGGTTCTCCCTCATCGGTTTCAATATTGTTCGTGCATCTGTCCCCCTGCTTCATCTACGTCATTTGACAGATGTCCATTCAATACCAATGGTAGTTTAATATGTAATTCAACCTTAAAATTGAAGGTTTTGTTTTGTCATTTGATATTCTTGAAAGTCATGTGTATGTTGAAGATTTTATCATCATGCTAAATTTGTCCTTGTGTCCTAGATGTTTTAGTACTTTACACAGTCACTAACCCTTTGGCCTTGATTATTTTAATGTCGGTCTTTTGTTCTGGTTAACTATTTAACATTATCGTTCCATCTATTGTCTCTTTTGTCTCATTATTTGAACTTGTTACAGTTTCAAACCTCGCTTTCGAAAGGGTTAAACACAGGTCCTTTGATGGCATGTCACCGAATATTCTTCTATTGACTAAAACCGCATCCGGTGGAGTTTCACTTAGACGAGACATGTTTGTGACATCGATCATTTTGTCACATGTTATCTTATCTCGATATGTTCCAGTTTTGTCGGAGATTGATATTATAATCTGTTTTTTTTTTTATTTGTCACATCGTCTGTGTAACAGAGGTACAATCGTCTTTTCCGCCTGATCAGTTAATTTTTTTTTTCGCTTAAATCATGCGGAGGCGCCGAGCCTCTCCACCTTAAACTTTAGGCCTATTAGGAAAGCGTCAACTTTGGCGCGCAAAATAACAATATCTCTCGTTTGGTATGTGCCGCCGATCGGTATTTTTTCATTAATTATTTATATATAAAGTCCACGGGGCGGGGATAGAGAGCGTTACTATGTTTTAAGTGCAAGCAAAAATTAGCTTAGTGGTGATCAGGCGGGAGTGTCCTCGATAGTACAGGTAGTAAATTGTACAAATTAATTCAACTGTTCTGTTGAGTAATATCAAAAGTCTCTTTTACAGATACTAATTTAATTTAAGTATTGCAAAAAATGCTTGCACATTTTGAAAAGATGTCTTGTGCAATATTTATGTTTTTTAATTACTCAATCTGTGTTGGTAGATTTCTTAAACACGTTATGTCATTCAAATCGTCAGCATCCGGTAATGTTACATTATTTATATTATCGCCTGTTAGGTAATAATGATCCTTTTAAGATACAGCGTCACTTTTACTGATATACAAAGAGATTGTAGAAAATAATTATGTGCTTTATTCTTTTATATTGTTGATATCGATCTATTGGATTAAGTAGTTGGGTCTTTGTATAGTTAATGCATATTACATAAACTTTTGAGTCAATATTGTTCCATTAATCTTGGATACGCAGATTCGTAGTTTTGTCAAGCTGCCAAGTTTTTGTATCTCGTATAAAATTCATTCATGATTTCGTCATGGTTATTCATAAATCTGCTGTAATTACGTAGGTTTTCTGGCTAAACTTTCCACGATGACATCTAGTATTTGGCTCAATGACCTGCCATGACAACTACTCCAAGATTATCTTTAGTTTTTGTACGTTTTTATCTCCACTTAAAGCTTGTGGTGCATAAATAAATGATTCTACTCCATCTAGTTTAATGTAATATGCGTTACTTTTTCTATTAAATAAAAAGCGTGGTGTAATGTGGGTAAGGGAACATAAGGCCTTGTACTCATCACTCGGATGTTGATTAGACATGGGGTCGGGCAGATGAGTCTACGCCTTATTATCGACGTTGATTGAATTTGGATAGAGTAGATACAAGTTCAGAGGCTGCAATTAAAAAGTGAAAACTGTTTAGTAAGATATTTTTGACTGATTACCTTTTTTATGTTCCTCATTAAAATTAAATAGAAATTGGCAATGTTATACAAACATAATAAATTATAATTATTGTGTAACATGCGGTAGGTTATGAAATTAATACTTTTAATTATCCTTGTCTTATCTATCATTGATCAGAACATTAATTTGATAAATCTATATGCAAAATTGCAAATAACTTTATCCAATTGGTTGACATGAGTATGAATGAGTCGTCGTCGTAAAAAGCAATAATGCTGACAGAGACATCACTTACGAACTCTCTTCTCTCTCTCTTTTTCAAACCGTATCCACCCCTTGCTGAGTGTAGGTCTCCTATATTGCACTTCACTTTATCCGGTCTTGGCTCATCCGCACCCAACTCTTGTCTGCTGACCAAGTCGTCTACCACTTTGCTTATGGCCTGTCTACGCTCGTATGTCCAGTTCTCAAGTCTCCACTACAACGCCTTCTTACCCCATCTACAATTAGGTCTGCGGTTTTGGGCCTAAATTGCCCTAGTTTAATCTTTGACACTATATTATGCCAGCGCGGCGTTGTTGGCGTTGTTGTAGGGGACGCTGGCACTACTTGTCCCATCTGACCCTATGAAGGAATAGAAGCATAGGGACGGATGGGAGTAAGGTATATTTGAGAGGGTTTTTAAAACTCTCTGATTCTTTGCATTACTCTGTGTAACATATCATAAAATATCGTGTTTCCATGGCATCTCATGCGGGGTGGCATGTTGTGTAAACAATTATGTCGAGAGGGTGGATGGCCCAGCCACCCGCCGCTGAGAGCAGGGTTAGTTTGAAAATTATACTTTTTGTATATTTATAGTTTTATACCCTTAAGGTTTTTTTTTATTGATGGGTCATGGTTTGGATTGGGGATTTATGTTTACGGTTCGTTGGGTTCATGGAGCTAAAAATGTTTGTTTTTAAAAGATTCTGTATTTGATACATTAGTTTATTTGTTTTCTACAATGTAGGTAAAAAAGCTGATACAAAATCTCAGCCCAACAGCAACAATATGTGAAAGTATGTTTTTAACACTTTTAAATTTTCTATGGGTAGTTGAAGATAGTTTGTGCACTGCGATAATATGGAAATTGCGCTGATTCCGTTTCATGCTTGGTCATATTATCTTCAGGGAGATGACTATTTGACCAATCATAAGAGTATCCATGAGTTGGTTAACCAAATGTTTGGTGAACTTCAGTGTAACAAGTTCAACAAACATCACGCCTGTAATCTCCGAACCTTCCTGTTAGGCGGAGGTGTAGGTACC
This sequence comes from Xestia rhomboidea, assembly GCA_963853795.1. Classification (NCBI taxonomy): domain Eukaryota; kingdom Metazoa; phylum Arthropoda; class Insecta; order Lepidoptera; family Noctuidae; genus Xestia; species Xestia rhomboidea. The sequence goes on from OY970778.1 coordinate 11,776,490, forward strand.
TAATAGTACACCCACATGTCATTTCACCAGTTATGTTTAAGTCCCCCATGTAGTTGGGGGCGAGCCTATTGCCGTCAACAGAATCCGTGGCTGCTACCAAGCAATTCCTGATGGAAAAACCCAGTAACACTTCGCCCGAGCTGGGAATCGAACCCAGGATCAAAGAAGTTCAACAAAACACATAACAATACCTAGTTAGTGACTTGCAAATCTATTGAAATCTCCTCATTTACACCATATCATCCAACTTTACTAACGGTACCTGTCTTAACAGCCAAGATATCCTTACGACGAAGTCATAACTACCTCTGTGCTCTTGTTAGTACTAAGTCTGAACTTAGATTAGTTACGCCTATGAAATGCTAAACTACGCCATTACGTTTAATAGTTAATAGAACTGGTAAAGGTGGCGTTGGCTTTAATCTTTTAGTTTAATTTTGTTACGGTACCTTATACTGGACCTCAAGTCTGATATTACAATAGTGTCAGCATGGTCTATCATCGATTTCATAATTGTTGATTTTGACAAGTTTTGTAATCTACTAATATGATGGCGTCATTATGACTTTCCAATGGTCCACCACTGACACTCCTTTGAAAGAAATGACATAGAATGGTAATCTCGTACATAATGACAAATGAATGACTGGTGCTTATTACTGCTTCAGATTGCTTATAACACTAATAAATAATATGTAAAAATAAATAAATATATATATAAATGAAATCTGGCGGGTTTATAATAATGGCAACACGAAAATGTCATTATAACACAATTCTATTACAAGACCATTGACTGACCAATGATCGACCATTATGAATTTAGCAGATTAGGTACGAAATCTTAGCAAAATGACAATGGGATGAGAATGCGATCGTGTTGGAATGACGAATTTATAAAAATAGCAGACTTGGGCCCCTGGTTGTGTTTCTGCAAAACACAATGGACTTCAATTCAATTGAAAAAAAAAAAAACACTAATACTGTAAACACATAACATCTCACCTTTGCTCCCCGAAGGGTTAGGCAGACTAATAGTACACCCACATTTCACCAGTTATTTTTAAGTATTTAAGCCCCATGTAATAGAGGGCAAGCCTATTGCCATCAACCGATTCCAAATCCAGACTCCGTGGCTGCTACTGAGAGATTCCTAATGGAAATTACTGTAAACACATTTTCAAAAATTAGTATTAGTGCTTCACTGATAGATATACTATTGCCGAGTGCTCTAGAAAAGGTTTGCTGTTAAAACACGCAGACGAAGTTGTGGGCAGAAACCAGAAAAATATAAATAGAAGTGCCAATCATTAATCCATATTGTTTTTATTGTGTTTGGGTGGCATACAGCTAACAAGACAAACATTTATAGTGAGGCAATCAACGAAAAGACATTTACAAGGTTACCGACGTAGCCCGAAGAATTGCCAAACTTAAGTGGCAGTGGGCAGGTCACATTGCTCGCACAACGGATGGCCGAAAAGTTCTGGAGTGGAGACCGCGAACCGGAAGAGAAGACGCTGCGTTGGAAGGCCTCCCACTAGGTGGACCGATGACCTGGTGAAGGTTGCGGGAATCCGCTGGATGCGAGTCGCACGGGACTGGTCAATGTGGTGACACTTGGGGGAGGCCTATGTCCAGCAGTGGACGTCTTTCGGCTGTAATTATGATGATTATTATAATGACAAAATAAAAGCTAGCAATAATATTGATCCACATGACTAACTCTTCAAACTATGAATCCTAACAAGGAATCACCAGAAACACTTAAAAACGAGACTAACAAACGGAGCCTCTTCCCAAAAATGGCAATTCAGGCTATAACAACGATCAGCATAAACATGATAGTGACGTCATAGGCTTTAATGGCAACTAAATGACCCAAAGCCAATCATATTCGCTTCACCAATAGGCTTTCAAGGATTAGACACACATTCCAAAAGCAATTCAGAGAACGGAATTGCTGTGCCACCAAAACAGGCAACTCGATACAATCGGCTCTGCAATTCAGCATAGCTAATAGAATTTACATACCAGTAGACTAAATTGGATTTGGATTACAGGAGAATGGACACTTTCCTTTTGATAAATATTTTGTTGTTATGTTAATAGATGTTAGGAAACATGCAATTGAGAATGTGAGGAATGATCAGTAGAAATGAAAACTCTACACTTAATTTCCTTTTGAAATCATTTCAAAATTATTAAAAGTGAAAAACTTCAAGTAAGACACTTTTCGGTTACTTCCCGGTTCCTGTTCATAGAAAAGGTTTATGTAATTGTAAAAAAAAAAAAAAAATTTAATTAGAATTTGAAACTAGAAAAGAAAAGGAAGCATTGTTCAGGAATTCCTAACAATTCCTAAGAAAAGTCACCACCGGGGTGTGGCTAACTAGAAGCTTTAAGTAGGCCAGTCCAAATGCAAATATTAATTATATCCGCTCAGCAAGCAAATAAACACGACCATTCACCTAATGAAACCATTAATAAAAACTATGTTAATCATTCATATTTACATACAGAGGATGTCAAGTGTTTATCTCGTCTTGTTAGTTACTTAATCAACTCCTTAAATGACTATCCAAGGTTCTATTTTTGTACTTAATGCAATAATCATGTGTGCACACTCGAATATAATTATTGAAGACCTTATTAGGATATTTTTGTGGTTGATGTTGGAGTGTTTATTTAGTTATAAATGTTCGACAAGTATGGAATTGCTTTTAGATATTTAAATACTTGTTAAGGAGCGGGGGAATGCAATTATGAAGGTGATTTGCTAATAACATTACACAACATCACGCCTATATAGTCCTGGAGGGTTTAGGCAGAGGTGTACCTAAGGGTACACCCACATTTCGCTAGTTATGTTTAAGTCCATGTAATAGGGGGCGACCCTCCACAACTGCTACTGAGAAATTCCTAATGAAAAAACTCAATAACACTTTCTCAATAACCCGACCCGGGAATCGAACCCAGGACCTCATGCTCAGCAGTCGCGCTTGCGACCACTAGCCCAACGAGGCAGTCAGTTGCTAATATAAATAATCTGAAAAATACTTAATAAAACTACAATTTTTATTTAAAAATACTAGTTAATAAAACTGCTGATCTCAATTAAATTAATTAAATCATGTCAACTTCTGCATAATAACCAATTAAGCGGCAGTTACATAAACATCAACACGATTCGATTAGATTAATCATATAAAACACATTTTTTATACAGTGACACTAATCCTTTAATCAAAAAGATATACAAATTATTCAAATCATCATTTTAGCGAGCGATCTCATCAAAACCGTTCCAGCAATTTTAGAGGTATTTCACATAAAAAACACTAAGTCGGAAAATTACGTAATCTAAGAAAAAAAATGTTCTCCATGTTTAATTGCATTAAACAAAAGATATTTTTGGAACTTGTATGTAAAAGTGAAACAAAGCTAGTTTTTTTAAAGTCTAGTCTGTTCCCACGCTTTAAATATCACAGTGTGCGTAATATAATATGAAACAAGCATAATCAATGTTAAAAAGATCATTTATCAACGAATTAGCATGTTGCAACATAGTGCTTTGATTTGCATTATTTATTTATAGATATGCTTATTTATTTGTTGTTTCTATGGCCTCTATTCATGTGCCAATTTAGTAACTAACTTTATAACATAACATAACATAACGCCTTTAACCCCCCGAAGGGTTAGACGGAGGACCCACATTTTGTCAGTTATGTTTAGATAAGTCCTATGTAATAAAAATTTGCCTGACCCGGGAATCAAACCCAGGACCGCGGAGGACACGGTGGAGCATACGGTGGAGGTCTGCTCCGCGTGGGCGGAGCACCGCTGTGTCCTCGCAGCGGCGATCGGCGGCGGCGACCTCTCGCGTCCGGCCATGGTTCAACCTCGAGCTCAGTAGTTGCGATAGCAACCACTAAACCAACGAGACAGTCAACAAGTCAGCTGGCGATTGCCAGCAGTCGGCAGTCCGGTCTAATTTTATAACTAGTCTCATAATCATCAGCGTCCACAACCAGCAGGCTTAGCCAAGTTACAAACGATTCGTACCGATTCTCTTTCTACAATCGTAAACGTTGAGTCACGTGGTCAAAACAAACGAATAGAAACTTCGTAGACAAGTTTACATCGATCAAGATGATAGATTGAAATGTATTCGTTTCTACCCTTACAGTTTTGACTGAACTTTAATGTTTCTATTCGTTTGTTTTGACCACGTGACTTAACGTTGAAATGATGTCATTCCCATACATTTGGTTAGTTTTTTATGCGTTAACGATTGTAGATTGTCAACTTGGCTAAGCCTACTGATTTCATAAACTGCTGGCTATTTCGTCTATTCTTGTGCCAATTTCCATGTTCCTGTGCCAACCATCCACAAAACTTTTAACTTCGCCAGAATAAAAACGTGTGAATAATAGAACATTCATTTCCATGTATTACCAGACGAAATAATACAAATTTGTACATTACATTAAAAGTTGAGGTAACACTTGACTCAACCTCAAGGTTTAGCCAGTTTCCGCTTCCTTCACACAATGGCCTAACGAACTTCGTGACCGTCGAGACAGCCCGGCGCCCGCCGATGATTGCCGAGTGAGCCTGCGCACGCGCTGAACGCGCTCACTGTAAATCATTGCAACGAGGACTTGCGCACGAAGCCCTAGTTTGTTTTGAAGGATTTGTATTGAGTTCGTGGATTTAGTATAATGATGATTAGCTTGAAGTTATGGGATTTGTTAACTGTGCTTTATGATGTTTTTGTGTCTGTACGTAACGATCGAATTTTATGGCTTACAGCTTTTAAAGCAACCAACAATTTACAATTAACTAACTATACGGACAACAAAGGTTCATGACATTCCTTTGACGAAATATCTTTCAACAACATGACCAACTAAGTAATGAACGTGGGAAATAAAGAGATAAGCTTAGAAGAAAATTCTAATGAAACTATAAAAGTCATACCTGCTTAATTGGCCGTCAACAACACAGACAAAATTCGCACATTACTGTGTGTCAAGCGACAGTATCACAAATCGTAAATCTATTCTTCCAATCTTTTATCTAAGTGAGAGAGACACTCTTATTTATGTGAATGTCGACTTGATGTCACAGAATCCCGTCAAACCGGCCGCGGTCGAAGTTAATCTCGATTTAGAAACTTTATCAGATGTATTTCAGAGTAACTTACTTGTTGAATAACGGTTTAATTAGAGACTGGAAGAAAGTGTTGCGTAAGTTTCAGATAACATTAAATCTTCAAAAGAAATCTGTGGTTTTCATCAATTTGAGGTCGGTAAAGGTTAATTGCAACGGTCAGTAGCTGGTAGAATTATTGCTTGTAAGTTACATCCCAAGATTCATAACAGTTCAAAGACGTTCGCTGAATATGAACCTCCCACCGACCTTTAGGCCAGGTTTCCAGTAAAGTGGAGACAAGCGGAGCGAAGAGATGACGTGCGGTAATCGACGAATTAAATTGATTAAAAAAAACACATCAAAGCAAACTCAGCTGTAGATCAGCACTTTTTGAAGGTCAAGTACACAAGACCGTCCCCCAAAACGCCCACATTTCGCTCGTCTCTCATCTCTTCTGTGATTGGACGAATCTTGCACTTCTTGGTATCGCTACGCTTGTCTCCACTATGGTGGAAACCGGGCCTTATAAAGAATGGTAAAGAAAACTGTGATTTTTACTAAGCTTAGTAGGTGGATGTTGGTCATAGATTTAATCAAGATACTGATGGATTCTGATAAAATCTGTTTCATCAACACCCACAAGACATCCTTGCTTTCGTCTGGGAAAATAATGCAATACTTCTCAGCTACAGCGAAAGTAGTGTCAACACAATGTTAAACTTCTATGAAGATAGTAAATTCATTTGCAAATTAATTAGTAACGTTTGTGTAAGGGAACATCATATCTCCAAGGCATTTCATAACTCCGGATGATGTAAGGTTTTGAACATCAGCACCGTTGCAATGAGGATTACAGCAGATTTTATGGAGTACTTTAATAATGTTTATTGTGGCCACATTGCCCACAGCCGAGGATAACGGAACGCAAATGGAAGTAATGTTATCATTGTGAATTCACCAACTGGTGAACTGCAAGGTGATTTAATTTTGTTATAGTTATGGTAATCTAGAAGCTCGAAGTTATTGGAAACAATAAGAACCTTACAAAAGTTGCATAGATCCTCATCTGTTTTCTGGCTATCATTATGTTCATTCTCTACTAGTCTAAGATCAAAACTAATTTAATTAACGTACTCAGTATAGCATTTTGATTTCTACCTACGATAAAATTAGCTACAGCAACCATAAAAGTGGTACTTACAGCAGTTCTAAGAAATATCTCAACGTACCAATTTGTATCTAGACAAATACTAATTATGCAAAGTTACCTTCAGCCAAGAAAACCAGTGATTATCCGCTCATAAAACTGTATAAAGCTTCCATTGTGAGGCTACAAAGTTAACGATGTCTTCTCATGCTGAAGTGTCGTAAATTACGGAACGTTCGCGGTGCTTACCAGGAAGGGTATCGTAAATCATCCGTGTCATTTGTCGACTCGATTTCGACTGCTGTTTGTTTTTCTTTAGATAAGACGGACTCTTTTTTTAGTAGCTTCCTCCTCTGTTTGGGTTTGTCGGGCGGGATGTTGACAAATCTGATTAATAGTGTTAGTTGAAAGAGAGTTGTGAGAATCTTTGGCAGTTGCTGTAGCGAAATGTGAAAATTGTAGTATTTTAGCTAAAATGTTTTCATTTCTGATGGACTGAAATTCCTCAGTGGCAGCTTTCGCTTTATTATCATTACCTAAAATTGGATTGCCTATCATTTACCTACATGGTTCTATTGAAATTGTGCCATTTCCCTAACGACTAAAAATTACCAATTTCCTAAGCCATGTATTACTTTCAAAATTACCCATTACGTTGCCTGATAGACAAGCCTGCATAATTAGCCTCACCCTATGTTTAACATGTTGACCTCGTCAATGATGCATTTAGCATAATTACATCAAAATCAATTTCCGTCGAATGTCTTCCTACCCTTGACGGAAGGAAAGTAAATGATGGTGCCATTAGACTGACAAACGTACTCTTTGCCAATACTCATGAGCATGACAGTTTCACCGTCGCCGTCGCAGCGAAGAGCTCAAGTCCTTCAATAATTGTTTCCGTACAACGTGATGCATAAATCGATTCTCGCGATTCGACTCTTAATTCTAATAACTCGAATGGATTTATCGATGCGGTAACAATATTGTCCTTTCGAGCGATAAATCATGGAACATTGTTGCATTAAATAGTGCCTTGGCTCTAGTGTTATATCTGTCGGCTTTTGTTTGTTGTCGAGCAAGTGTTACAAATGATGCTTTGTTTGGAATATTTTGTACCTATATTGTCGTATTTTAGTACGTTTGTTGCAGTCATATTATGTCTAGCTGATTGCAAGTATACTTTTTTCTGTGGTGGAGGAGAAGGATCTTTACAGTGATTCTGGACATGTTATCAGCTTTAAGCTGCCACTTATTTAAATTATCCATTTCCATCGTCCCGATGGGAAATATTTTTCAATTACCGAACGATGTTAAAGTAAAATTTCGCACTTCTCTCGTAAATCCGTACTTTCTCCTGCGGACTCGTACATGGGCAGGCCGTTAAAGTAATTGATACTCGGAGGTGCAGTGTCAATCAAGTAAATGTTTAGCATTACCTAGAATTTGTCTGTACTTTATACTACTCCGATACGAATGTAATTGAATGAGAAGAAAATAAGGAATTTGCTCAGACCTGGAATGGTGAAACATGTATTTTAAATGCTAATGCGTGTGTTATGATGCGGTGCATGAACATGGTATTTAACATTAATTCAATCATTATGCACCATTTATAGATGAAGATATTGAAATAAACGTTGAAGCTTTTACAAATAACTATAAATGCCATTGTAGTATAGACAAATCTGTAGAGATTGTCCATGTAATTTGATGTCCCAGTGCTCAATAAAAGTGATATTGCAATCTTTGTAAGCTTGATATATCCTTGATAGACAGAGAGAAATCACAAAGATGCTTCTTCATCGCCTTTTCAAGTGTTTTCGTTTCTAAGAACCAGCTCAAGCTTTTATCTAACCATAAATTGTTTACTTTAATCGTTACCGAACCATTCCGAATCTTCAAGTGTTCACTTTCTTTTGTACACTCCTCAATTATTTTCCATTATTAAAACATTGCGTAACTATTCACAAATCAAAGTCTTACATAGCTTTTAGATGACACTTTCACCTACCATTTAAACCACTTCATTACATATTGACATGTAATTATACTTTAAAATATACACGGCCCTCCCATAAATTTCTTTGACCCTGTCACGTTGCTTTTTCTCCGTAATTACTGGATTATTTATTTAGGCGTTCACCTTTTCCTATAATATGTTCATATAATTTTACATCTTTATGGAATCGTATTTCTATTATTACCTACTCTTTAATGAATTTAATGATCTCAGTAGTAGTTTTCACAGTATCGTCGTCGCGAACCTTGATTACTGGTTCATTGTCTAAAATCACTATAATATTCAGTTTCCCTTAATCACAGCACAGCTGTTTCATTCTCAGTTTCTCTTTCTTTCCCCTAAGGATATCTATCTCCATCATGTCTAGCAGGCAGTACATTTCAATCGCTAAACTATTTATTAGTAGCTCTAGAATTACCTTCACCTGTTGAGATTTATCACAAATCTAATATGCTAATATTTTGAGGTGTAATCAATAGCGTTATACTAAGACTGAACAGTGACTAATGGTTTCAGTCTTGGGTACTAAGGTTGGCAATCACGCAAATTAATGGATTTTTCGTGAGAATTCGGGCTGGTTAGATTTTCTTCAATATTTTCTTGTTTATTTAGGCTGGCTTGCACCACAAATCACAAATGAGTTTAGCGCATAACATACTTAAAACTTTTTTGTCATCTTCAAACGATTGACAGAACCAAAACGATGTTTCCATAACTTTAATCGTTAAACTTGTTAAGCGGTGTGTGGTGCAAAGGGGCCTTCATTTGTTTCTATAAAGTATTTACTGCCAAACAGTCTTGAACTCTAACAGGAGTGACTTCTGCCGAGTGACGATAAACTGGCAGTGTTAAAAGAGCATTAATTAAATTATTTCCATTAGTTTCCATAACTTTCATATGGATCAGCAATCAAAAACATTATTACTGCCAATGTGGCAAGCGGCAACCTTATACGAAGTAATGAAGGTGTTGTAAGTCCTTGATGTGGTATAGAACTGAACAATGATAGACAACGTGAAAGTGTTAAAGCTAATGCAGCTAGGGCCGTAATGCAGTCGGAATGACGTGTGCCATTAACGGATTTACAACCTTAAGTAGATGCCTTTGTATGAGGAATCGATTTAGATTTAATCGACTCTGATATTGATGATGGTGCAATTGGTGGAATCGATTCTGAAGAAGCCTGTGTCATGGTGTCGGCGACCGGTGCTTTCTGGTCATGATGGAGTTGATAGATTGATAGATTGGTTGATAAATTCTAATCATGTTTTTCATACACAAACATTAATTGAACAATTTAAAATCAAACACAGCAAACCACTCTTTGTTACCATCACTAGTAACGATTTCCTATCTAAAGTAGCCGTTAGTGTACTCAGTATATAAAACTCTGTAAACCATCATCCATAAACATGCATATATCCTGAGCCCTTCACTCGAATATCGAGCCCACTTACCACATGTTAAAGATAAAAATGCTATAAATTAGAACTCCGTCATTGTTTCCAACAAGTAACAATGATTCAAATGTAAAACATGCAATATGATCCGATATGATATCTAGCATAGTTGGCAGTGCATTCCCCGATTGCTGTGACATGCTGCATGTCAATGTCATATGATATCTTGTAAAAGGATTTGTTTTATCTGATTGTACATGTGCTAAAAACACTGTTACATAAAGACAAAGATTTTCATAATATTATTTCGTTACCCAAACATGAAATTGTAAACGAAAGAGAACAATGTTCCCAGAAGTACTGAGGAAATGTGTTAGAAATCAGTTGACATTAACATTGATTGAATTTATGCATAAGAACAACAAGATTCATGTTCACTACTACTATACGTTTAACCTTTCCAATTAACCTTATACTACACGTCAGAGCACGATATTCTGCTTCACTTCCCATAAAACAATCACTATTAACGAACTCAAAACACAAGCCCGAAAACCTTCCAAGAAGACCATCGTTCTCTTTAAAGAAAAAAACAAAAGCGACTCGCACAAACAGATATATACACAAAATCGCTCTCCTAAACTGGTTTTATTCCATTGCACTTCGCCATTCTTGGCCTTAATACACCACGTTCCCAGATATATATCGAACACAGTGGTAGGTCGCTCTTCATAACGAAGGTTTATTGAATCGTCGATCAATATTTTATCTGTGAGTAACAGCTTATCATTATCAAGCCTTATCGTCGGCTTTCAGAAAGGATAATCGAGTACACTATTGAATCCTTTGCTGTGTCCAGGCTTTGTATCTACTGTGTTAGTGGTGTCTGCTTTCTCTTTCTTCTTTGTTGTTTCATTGATTAATGGGTTTTGATCTAATTTAAGCCCTTATTAAGTTACCGGACCTTTAAATCCATTTTTGTAATCAATAGCAGCAATGCCATTGGCCATTTTATATACATGTGCGATCCGTTCTCTGTTTGAAGCAACAAATAGTTTTACCATGTGAAAATCATGCACACATACACTTTAGTCTTATTTAACGCATTCACTGAGAAAAACTAATGATAAGTAATTTAATACCATCGTAAATCGTATACAGTTTCAAACAATTGTCTTTGATTAGTAAAACAATGTGGCCTACAAATTCGTCAGTGCTAAGATTAGTCACAGTTTCATTGTATTAGGCGTCACAAATTGGAAGTTATCAACACACTAGCAAATGACAACGCGAATTAGCGAACAATGCTGTTGAAATTACATCTCATACATATTTGGCCGTTACATCATCTTCATTATCATCTAATGCTTTCTTATTAAAGTCTGCAGCGTATCTGTGATCAGTATTTGATCATTAATCAATGTAATCAGCTTCTGAATTAAGTGGCTTAGTAGGAATGCTAATTAAAGCTGGCAGGACCGGTTTGCAAACAATAATGTTTGCGGATGCGATGTTCGAAGTATCGAGAGCACGTGTTCGTCCCGTTATGTACGGTTGTCGGTTGTCGGTTCGTCGTCTTCTGCCATCATCACAAGCGTCAACCTAAACCTCGCGAGATGTGGGTTAATTTGTCTGCACGTACTGTGATTTGCTCCCAATTACCACATCGCAGTAGTGCTTTTGAAATTATTCGTGTTGTACTCCATAAATTTACAGCTAAATAGATAGAGTTATGTTTATTGATAAAACTCAGCACGATTTGTTAAACTTCCGTGGTTGGATAATCTATTTTCTGGATCTAAGTTTTCCTTTCTCCGAGTGGATAACTTTAACTGGCCATTTTAATTATGTCTTAAGATAGCTTCTACTTGCAATTTTACTTTAGCTTGTGTTTAGATTTCTCAAAACTTTAATATGCCTTCGACTTTAATCAAGGAACTTAACGTACAGGTTTATTCATGGTGTAATGGTTGGGTATTTCCGTTTTACTAATTAATAAATTTGATTTGAACAGAACTGCAGTAATTGCTTCGGATGTAACTACACGCTACTTAAAGGCGTTAGTAAAACAAATTCATTTATAGACAAAGGGTAGCAAATAGCTCTAAATAGGTCAATGCCTCGACAACCAGAAACAAGTTATGCTCGTAGTAAATTAATAGATTAAATGACTCACACATGCTGGTGATCTCATTCTTAGTACTCTGTTGTTAACTGGCAATAAAAACACTTCCTTATAATACTATCTAGTGCAAGAATATCATGTTGTTAACACCATTTTGGGATTATTATCGCAGGAATCTCATCATTGTTGCAAACTTTTGTAGTCTCATCATTGTCAGCTACATTTTCTAAATTCTAGCCTCATAGAGTTTTGGCAAATCCATCAACTAAAATGTGGCCACCGTCAACATCATCAAAAAATACTGCATTATTTTGGTAGTTATCCCGCTATACTAGTTTGTAGACTGCGGTAGCATGTATTTACATGCAGTAATGACGGTTTATGTTTCGTGTACCGTGCAAAATATGAACGTTTGCAAACTTCATATTTTATTTAGCAGTTTTATTGATGATCTTACGAGAGCTGAACAAATCTCGAAGCGCATTTAACTGTCGGCATCACAAGGTCGTTGTTTTTATCTTCCTGTACGATTAAAATTACCTTTGAACACGCAAATACTTTAAGCTCTTCCAAATCTGACCTCATGTTATGGATTTTTTACTTCACTTGAATGTACTCCAGCTGCAGTTTCTTCGAAAACATTTATATTATCTTTAGTAACACAATCGACATGTTTGATCACATCAACGACTGCTCTCAGAAGCAATTGAGTAGAAATCACAAGTTCAAGTGCCTGGTGGCTGTTCAGTTGTTCAGACTTCCGTAACTCAACACGCGTACATAAGTATCTCTTTTACATTCTAACTCGAGTCATTGAACAAACATCTTGCGGCTCTAGCGGTAATAGATAATGCTATCATAACTTTTTGCCGTTTTCCTTGCGCCATCTCCGTAAATCGACAATGCCCTCTGAGCGCTTGCATAACCAATTCAACTTAACCTGTATCTTCTAAGAAACTGATCGTTATTGAAGCAAATTTTGCAGCATCGTGCCCGGTTAAGGTTCAGGATAATTTGGTCGCTGATATAGATGTTGAAACTGACAAAATGACTCAATTTGTCTTCCATGTTGTAAGTGGCTTCATGATTTAGAATCTGGGCTCCGCCTACTCGCGTTACGTTAGGGAACTTGTAAATCTCTGGAATTGCTACAGGAGATCATGAGAATGAACGTCTGTGACTAACCTAATAACTGAGTTGTATATTTCCGCACGAACTAGATCTACTTGGAAAATTATGTTCCTACTTAAAAGATTGTGATATGACCTATATTACTTTGTACTAGTAAATAGATACTTCGTTTATCTTCCTTATTATCTATCCGTATCTGATGCTGTGGAAAATCTTACACTTACCAACTGATTATCATCTAGTGTTGTCACAGTCAATTGATACTAAATTCCAGCAGACTGCCAGTTGCTACTTGACATTATTGTAACACAATAAACTCTTCAAACTTCTCTCGCAGCTTCGAGATGACATTGTTTGCTAACTTCTCAAATGTATAAGAAGGTGTCAATAAGTGCATTTCTTTGGCTATTATATTTTAAAGCGATATAAGCTCCCAAATAATTATAATAGACACGGAATGCAGTCACTGTGGCCAAACGACTAGATAACATTATCATAAGCATCATCAACTGCATAATTTTATAAAATGCCAATAAGTGCATTCCTTTAGCTATCATGTTTTCTTTAAACTTGAATCTTAGTTAGAAGCCAAGTGCTTCATAAACACGTCGAATTGTTTATCTCACTCAGTTTGCAGCCGTTAGATTGTTAGCTACGGTTGGCCTCACAACCTAACTGCTTAGTGCATTGTTTGCCTAAAGCGCTACGTTTCTGCCTTCGGAAACTTTGTCTAAAATTAGATATTACTAGTACATTATTGCTTTGCAATTAGCATTTGAATAATCCCAAAGTCGATTGCGAAATTCTAAAGCAACAAATCATTCAACCGTTTCTTTAAATTATAGATTAATAAGCATCTTTATTACGTCAGTGAATCAAATATGGATTTTGAAACTGAAAGTCATTTCATATTGTCCGTTTAGCTGGATAAATAAATTAAAAACTAGAGGCAAACTGACCAAAGCCATCCGGTCACTGCGTTTTGTTCAAGAATCAAATCAATCATTCTGCGATCATTCAATCGGTCTGGTGGCTATTGATGTCAAGTAGCACTGTTGCTTAACTATTTCTCCTTAGAGAGCTTAATTACTAGCTGGGTGCTAGTTGGAGCTTTCAACATCAACTTTATGTCTTTAGAATAGAGACTCCTAATTTGCACATGCCTCCAAATAACTAATGCCTCGTTGTCGGCTTGACTGAATCTAAGTTGTTACTTACTATAGTGTCAGCCTTTTTTAATCCAGATCTCACCCATAGGCTTAACCGTGTTAACTGTTCCCCACTTAACTCTAACGACTAACTAGTAAAGATTATCTCCAGATTTTCCCAGAACTTTTCACTCATTTCCTGCTCATCGTTCGTCTTAGTTAATATCTCGTCTCAATCTAGCTTATTAATACCAGGAAGTTGTGAACAATAGGTAGCTATGGCTTGACCTCATCAGGTATCGCCTGGGAAGGGAAGGCCCTCCACCGCCACCGCCACCGTCGCCACCGCCGCAGCCACAACCGCCGCCGCTGCCGCTCCCGCTGTCGTCGCCACAGGGGGGCCCTCACAGGGGGCTAGGGAGGAAGCGTTGATGGAATGCCAATAACGGCTCCACTTCGCTTCCTCCAAGCGAACATCAACCACTGCGCCTGTGCTCAGGATCTGTTGCTCCAGAGCATGGCGCAGTGGTTGATCAACATCGCTGTGGTCGCTGAGCCGTATTTCGTCTGGCCCAGGGAAGACTGGGTGGCGGACCTAAGCGGCTCAGTGACCATAGTGTCGTCGGCCGCCGCCGGCACCCCGACCCTTGAAAGTGTCAGGAGGGGTCGGGGGTGCGTAGCAGCCCGGTTCGGGGAGATCGTCGTAGTGGGTGTCTACTTCTCCCCGAGCCGAACTCTCGCCGAGTTCCACAACTCTCTCGCAGAGTTGAGTGTCGTCGTCGGAAACCATTCCCTCCCCGTGCTTGTGCTCGGGGACTTCAATGCCAAGAACTTGGCTTGGGGTTCCCGTTGCACAGACGTGCGGGGAAGGATGGTGGAGGACTGGGCCCTGGAGAAGGGCCTGGTCGTCCTAAATCGGGGTTCTGTCGCCACGTGTGTGAGGATGCGGGGCGAGTCGGTGGTGGACATTTCGTTCGCTAGCCCCGCCCTGTCACCGCGTGTCGTTGACTGGCGCGTCATGGAGGGGGTGGAGACCTATTCCGACCACCGGTACATCCGGTTCGACGTCTCCACCCGGACCTCAAGCGCGCCGGTCCAACAGGCCCCGAGTGGTCCGCGCTGGGCGCTGAAGCAGCTGGACCGGGAGCTCCTCCTGGAAGCCTCGATCGTGCAGGCCTGGGTGACATCACCGGACAGGCCTGCCGACGTTAACGATGAGGCAGGGTGGTTCCAGGAGGCCATGTCCGATATCTGTGACGTGGCAATGCCCCGAGTCCGGCCAGGAAGCGCCCGGCGTCAGGTGTACTGGTGGTCGCGTGAGCTGACGTCTTTACGGGAGGCGTGCGTGGCTGCGCGACACCTGTACGCCAGGCACCGCAGGCTCCGCATTCGCCCACCGAATGCGGCAGCCATTGAGGCGGAGCTATATGAGGGCTACAGAGCGGCGAAGACCGCCCTCCGCGGGGCTGTCCTGCGGGCCAGGGATCTGGCCCGCGAGGAGATGCTGGGGGCTCTCGACAGAGATCCGTGGGGGCGCCCTTACAAGATGGTGCGGGATAAACTCCGCACCTGGGCCCCCCCGCTGACGCAGAGTCTCCGGCCTCAGCTCGTGGAGGACGTGGTGAGCGCTCTGTTCCCCTCGCGAGGGGAACACCCGCCCCCGCCTATGGCTCTGCCGGCTGCGGTGCCGGAAGCGGACCACGAAAGCGACGACGACGACGCTCCGGAAGTGACCGGGGTAGAACTGAGAGTGGCGGTACGCAGGCTCAGTGCCAAAAATACCGCCCCGGGACCCGACGGCTTGCCTGGCAAAGCCTGGGTCCTGGCCTCGGAGGCTCTCGGTCCCCGACTAGAGGGGTTCTTAAGCGCATGCTTGGAGAGGGGCCAGTTCCCGCTTCGCTGGAAGACGGGGAAGCTGGTCCTCATCCGGAAGCCGGGGCGCCCGGCGGACTCTCCGTCCGCCTACCGGCCCGTGGTGTTGCTCGACGAGGTGGGCAAGCTCTTTGAAAGAGTCATTGCAAACCGCCTCGCCGAGCACCTTGCGGAGACGGGGCCGGACCTTGCGGAACACCAATATGGTTTCCGCAAGGGGCGCTCTACGGTGGACGCCATCATGCGCGTGAGAGCCCTTACGACGAGGGATGCGGTGTCCAGGGGTGGGGTGGTCTTGGCGGTGTCTCTCGACATCGCCAACGCCTTCAACTCCATGCCCTGGAGCTGCATAAGGGAGGCACTCCGGTATCACCGGGTGCCGACCTACCTTCGTCGTGTGGTCGGGGACTACCTGACGGATAGGGCCGTCATTTACCCCGGTCGCAGCGGAGACTGGAACCGGCGAGAGATGTCGTGCGGTGTTCCACAGGGATCGGTTCTGGGGCCGTCCTTGTGGAACATCGGGTACGACTGGGTGCTGCGCGCCGACCTCCCTAGCGGTGTCAGCGTAGTTTGCTACGCTGACGACACGCTGGTGCTGGCACAGGGGAGGTCGCACGAGGCGGCGGCCGACACTATGACACGCGGGGTTGCGATAGTCGTTGAGAGGATCCGGCAACTGGGTCTCGAGGTGGCATTGCACAAGTCCGAGGCCATGTGCTTTCATGGGCCTCGGAATGCGCCACCTCCGGGATCCTCAGTGATGGCAGGAGGGGTTTCCATCGGCGTCGAGTCGACGTTGAAGTACCTGGGACTTGTCCTCGACAGCCGGTGGAACTTCGTGGAGCATTTCCGACGTTTGGCCCCCAAACTGGAGCGGACAGGGGCTGCCTTCAGGCGGCTCCTGCCCAACCTGGGGGGGCCAAACGCCTCCTGCCGGAGGCTCTACGCGGGAGTCGTGCGGTCCATGGCCCTTTACGGGGCCCCGGTGTGGGCGCGTTCATTGAGGCAGCGAGCCGCCAACTATTTGAACGCGCCCCAAAAGGTGGTGGCCGTAAGGCTAATCCGGGGGTACCGCACGATCTCCCGCGAGGCGGCGAACCTCCTTGCCGGATTGCCGCCATGGGATCTGGAGGCAATAGTCCTCGCGCGCCTACATGAGTGGCGCGCGGAGGCGCTACGCCGGGGGGAAACTCCGCTGCCGCGGCAAATTGTCGCTCAGCGGACGGACTTCCGGCGTGATCTCATGGCGACATGGAGAGAGCGACTTTCGCAACCCCGTGCAGGGCACGCCACAATAGTGGCGGTAAGTCCCCTCTTTGAGGAGTGGCTGGAGAGACGCCACGGCGTCCTCACCTTCCGCCTGACGCAGGTTCTTACCGGACACGGCTGTTTCGGTAAGTTCCTGCACCGAATCGGGCGGGAGGAAACGTCCGGGTGTCACCATTGTGAGGATCGACCGGAGGACACGGTGGAGGTGTGCCCCGCTTGGGCGGAGCACCGCCGTGTCCTCGTAACGGCGATTGGCGGCGGCGACCTCTCGCTCCCGGCCTTGGTTCAATCCATGGTCCGGAGCGAGACGGAATGGGACGCCGTCACCTCCTTCTGCGAAGCAGTCATGCTAGCGAAGGAGGTGGCGGAACAGGACAGGGAGAGGTCCTCACGTCCCGGCCGCCGCGGGAGACGCCCCGGGCGTCGGGGGCCACGTGGTGGCTTCCGGCCACCGTAGGCGCGGGCCTGTGGACGGGGAGCTATGGGCTAGCTCGCCGTCCGTTCGTCTCATGACGACAGGCCGTGTCGACGGCGCGTTCGTGTTCCACGCGCGCCTCAAAGAGAGTCAGCAATAGTGAAGGGGTCCGCAAGGACCGAAGCCTGCCGGGGCTGCGGGACTATTCGAAAGAGATACCGTGGCCCCGGAACACAAAGGGCGATGAAGGAACATGGATGGGTTTTAGTCAGTAAAAGTCTGACACTCCCTCCTGCTCAGCCCAGAGCGGGAGAAGTCATTTGATGATTTCCCATCCGAAAAAAAAAAAAAAAAGGTATCGCCTGAAGCCGAGTATTCAAGCCGAGTAGCTACGTCGGCCACTCACAATGTTTTACTGTTAATAACGGATCTTAATTTGCGAAACTGTCTACAACGTTTGCTACTAAATTGTGTGTGTAGTCATTAGAACTTAATTAAGAAATGTGGATTCATAGTTTACTGTGCTTGTTCCACCTATTTATATCTGCTTCTTGGGATAAACTCGTCAATTCAGTACCATTCATTTAAACACTACTGAAAACGTACTAAGTGGCAGTCCATTTGGTTATTCCTTCTTTCCTATGTTTTTCTATTTTCAAGCTAAATTGTATTAAATCTTATATCAATATTACAACTAAGTTACAAAACCACACACTTTCCATTATTTCTAAAATAATAGCATATGTAACTACTTCGACAATTCTTGCACCATTAACTCAAGTGGTAGAAGAAACTAGATTGTCAGGCATTTCATTCGAATTACTTCCTTTACAAATGTTATACATATTTTTAGTCAGAGACAAAAAAAAGTGTTACAATTTAAAATGAGCTGAACAAGTTTCCACGCCAGTTTAAGAGATTAATGTGACGTGACATGTTCTCACTTTCGTTATTAGTTTTATTTTTGTTACATACGTAATATCCTTTATGCATATTAATTACTGTATCAATTTAGTAATTAACACTAATTAGTAAGGAAGTGAGCTTATGTGTCAGCTCAAACAAAATCGTTAAATCTAGAAGCATCATAATTTTAAAACACCTGTTCTATACCATTTCAAAGAGCTGTAAACTAATATCCCTATCACTACATAACTACATATTATAAAACAAAGTCCTCCGCGGCGTCTGTGTGTCTGTCTGTTCGCGATAAACTCAAAAACTGCTGCACCGATTTTAATGCTGTTATCATTAATGGATAGAATGGTTCCCGAGGAAGGTTTTAGTATATAATTTGTCAAGTTTTTGTATACATTGGCTAAAATATAATGATATTATGATGATGTATAAGCTTTAATTTTGGTCGCGATAACAAACATCCACGCGGGCGAAGCCGCGGGCATCAGCTAGTTAGCAATAAATTATATTTGTTTTCTTCAATAAGTCATCGATAATCGTGAATCACTTCATCAAGATGCAAATGCATTTCAAAGACTGAGCTACCGATGACCTACATTAAAAACAATGAACATGCCATATCCATATCTATACACAATCCTTGTACATTACCATAAAGAGTGAATACTCGAGGTAGCACGTGGGATGCACTACGCTCGGATCGTAAACGAATTAGTAATATGAGGTGGGTGGATGATGATAGATCGTAACTTTATTTTCATACGGGTTGAACAACCTGTAGCTCCTGTCTAGGCGCGAGTCTCGTCATTTTTGGCTCCAATTGGTGTCATATTTATACGACGTTACTATGGTTGCTCCGTTTTTGGCACCACTGTGGCTTGTGAACGATACTATGATTTAATCATATTGTAGTAAAATGTATTGTGTCAATGCTTTTGATATAATCTTCGCATTTCTTTATGTTTCATCTTTTGAGTCTCTTTCTTGGATACATTTTTAACTATACTTTGATTTGTGTATTCATCAGCAGTTAGTTTAAAAGCTCCGATTGTATCTTTATAATCTAGTACATCTAAATAATCTATTGATATAATTTGTAATGGTGTTACTATATTCTTGGTATCAATTTTATAAGCCCACGTTCTCTGCTGCAATATCTTATGCTACTTCAATGCATAATATTTCGATATCTGTAATTACATTATCTCTTGCCCAACTGTACGGCGTTATACAAAATTTAACAATGTAAAGCAAAACTCCTTTGTTCTTGGCTAACCTTCAAGGTCCAAGCTTCAAATGTTCAATTATATTATTAATTTATAACTATCTGGTTCACACTGGTATTACGTATTAGTGCTTTGTCTGTCTGTCAGTCAAATACGCAAATAAGTGTTTCCTCTCCTTTATGAGTATCTGAAGGTTCTTCGTTGTTTATGTAATGCATCTTAAAGTTATAAACTGTAACTTCCTGAACCTTGTTCGATGGACTAGTTTAGAGTTTCTCATTTAAATTGACTTGTTGTTTAATTTATCTTTGCTGTGTTGTTACATCTGTTTTGTGAGTAAGCCTCACTAATTCTTTGCCATTGTTATTTTATTTGGCGGTTTTCCGTCACTCTTTTGTAGTTGATTAATGAATATGAGTGGTGCAATAAGTTCTTATGCTAGATCTTAATATTTGTAGACTACTTTACTATCCTAGAAAATGGGAGTATTTAATTTTCACACTACCACGATCTTACTCGCTACCTCTACTGCCAAGCCATTTTTTCCCATCAATCTCGCAATTTAGCGATGTTGCCAACCGCAACGCATAATTGCCAGTTGTATAATATAGCTGTTAGATCACTATGCTTTACATTTCAGCACTTACGCTTGATCATCAGTGGTGGTGTGATGACGGACGGACTTTCATTTAATACACCAAATAAATTATATACTTGATAATTTATTTGACAGATGATCGATTGTACTATGTTACGTGTCGATATCTTGAGTGTAAATAGCTATTTTAGATGCGGAAAAGAATAGGTGGCTGGTAGTAGATATGTAATTTATAGCAATTTGGAGCTACTGACTTCGATCCACTTCAATAATTTGTTGAAAGCAAGGACGCTGTAATGATTTTACTCCTACCTTGGAATTAAATGTGAAGAGATTAACTATGATATTGACTTTTAATTTGAATGCTCAAAAGTAAGTAGCAAGCAATTTTTAAAAACAAAGGCAAACAACATTCAAAACATTTGCAGCAGAATTGTTGTCGATTGTTTGAAAAAATACTTGAACAAAGAAAAATCTCACAACTGTTTATAAATGTTTACTTATAAACAAAACAACAGTAACAACACAATTCAACACAAGAGTGCTATTGAGACTGTTGTGGTCGTGCCATACTTTATTGTTTGAACGAAAAATTCCAAAGCACTGGACGTTATTGTGCAACATTCCACCGACCCTAACACAGACTTCCCTATACATTGCTGTTTTATTTCGAAAAGGAGTTGTTAATGTCAGAGTCAAACACAACAACCGCGGCTATGGTTGTAATTCAATTACAAACGTACTTGAACTGTATTGAAGTGTCTTGGGTTCTTGAACTCGCCTCGGGGGGTCAAAATGTACTACAGATTGTTCAGATTTGTATTGAAATTCTAATGTTTCCTGTTCTCTTGTTACAGGTATGTTTGGAGCTGCCGTTATGTAAGGAGTGAGGTTTGACAAGTTTTGTTGATTTTGAGTCGATGATGGTTTGCAAATATGTATTTAAGTAAATTACGCAAATTGAACAACAATCATAACGACTGAATAGCGTGTTGATTTTTGAATGTGTACGAGTATGCCAGTAGGAGTTTGTTACGTGAAAATAACTTCAGCAATTAACTTTTATTGACAGAGGTTTCACAAACT
The DNA here is from genome assembly GCA_963853795.1 of Xestia rhomboidea. Lineage (NCBI taxonomy): Eukaryota > Metazoa > Arthropoda > Insecta > Lepidoptera > Noctuidae > Xestia > Xestia rhomboidea. The sequence goes on from OY970778.1 coordinate 11,798,011, forward strand.
TTTTGAAGTGATATTTGTAAGATCTAAGATACGAAGATCGTTGTACCTAAGTAGCGAATACCATAGTACCTTAAACGGGTGCTTTTGTAAAATATGCTCACATAAAGTAACCAACAAGAAGAACGCCTACCTTACAAAGATAGTGTACATCGATAAACTGTGCACAAAGACGAGGGCTTATAAAAGTGTCCATGGGTAATTTATGATGTCTGAAGCCAGTGAAGTTATAAAGTATAAGCGTTATCAGATTATCCCCGTCCGTTGCACTAGGTGCGTTATTCAAGTCGACTGCAGTTGCGGTATTGTCCCGTTTCTTGTACATTTCTTAATTAGCTTTCAATGTTATCTTTCTGAGAATATTCTATGATGTAATGTTGACATTAAAATTTCTAGGGCAATGTGTACTTCATTATCAATTAAATTTTGATGCAGTTCTGGATTAATTTGAGAGTATAATATAAATAGAATAGAATAGAATAAGAATAGAATAGAATAAGAATAGCTACCTATTTAATGGCATGCAGGTGTGAAATAATTGCCATTACAGATTTCTCTTTTACATCACCAAAATCCATATGACTTAGAGTAACGAAACATTACATTTGAAAAATAGGCTTATTTGCATTGCCTGATCAAAATAGTTGGGAAAAATCAACTTTTCCCAACTAGTGGACAAACAACAAAACCAACAGCAATAGTTTACACAACCGTCGTTCAAATCAAGAGATTTCATCAAGAAAGTGATATCATAATGACAGTAGAATAAGACAATCATAATGTTGCCGATGACAAAAATCCCCAGCCTTTCTCTGCAGACTAAGAAGTATTAGAGAGTGCAGAACATAAAGGAATGTGAAATGAAACTGTAAGTTTGTAAAGTCAGCAATCAGACCACAATGACCACGACACAACGCCGCAAATCATAGTAATGACCGGGCTCGCATATGCGCGATGCAATTCTGTAATGGACCATATCGTGGTCGTGGTGCTATACACAGCTCAGTTCAGCACTGGTTTCCAATTGTTTTATAGCAGTCATTATAGTTTCTCAATTGTCGTTGTGTATCTAGTTTAATCTGTGCTGGTGAAATATTCAGTGTGTCTATGTAACTTTTGGGAGTAACAATATCTGGTTTGATTATGCTTTCTATGGCAGCTGTTCTTATTGGTTCTAAATTGTATTCTTCACTCTTATTTTTCTCGTCTTAAATGTCATTCAAGTCTAGCACTCTTAGATTCACTTTTTTTTCGGATGGGAAATCATCAAATGACTCCTCCCGCTCTGGGCGGAGCAGGAGGGAGTGGCAGACTTTTACAGACTAAAACCCATCCATGTTCCTTCCTCGCCCTTTTTGTTCCGGGGCCACGATATATCTTTCGACCAGTCCCGCAGCCCCGGCAGGCACTCTTAGATTCCCTTAGGTACTATTTGATTATATTTGCGAGACGTCTTACTTAAAACGTTTTCAATTCTCACATGGTTAAAGTATTTCTTCCGCTTTGTATTTATCCCACTTAAAGCCTTCAGTAGCAATAGCAATTTTTCGTTTTTGTAAACATCCACTCATAAAACCGACAAAGTAAATGTATAAACACTGCATTATTTACACGAATCGAACACATTACGTTTATCCGTTACCGAATTTGTTTATATCCTACCATTTCCAGCCATAATACGTAAACAGAGTGGTGTTGGGCTTGTTCCAATGGCGTATTGTGAAATGTGTGTGCGATGTTTTGGGTCGAAGCAGCGCCCGCGCAGCTGTGCGTTGGGCTTGGGCAATGAACGTACGAGATAAAGCAACGTTAAATACAGCTGGAGCTTTATCGTAATTAGTTTATTGACATGACATATCATTATGGCTTTATATGGAAAGGATAACAATGTCGTGAAGAAAGTTTTAAATATGAATGTGGAAGACTATAAGACTAGAGGAGAGGAAGACCAAAAAAACGATGGATGGAGTGTGTGAAGGATAATGTGGCTAGAAATTAGGTGACTACCGAGATGCCAAGAATAGAGAAATATGGAAGAAAAAGGCCGTTGCGCCGATCCCAAATAAGTTCGGATAAGGGGAAGAGAATGATGGTGATGATAATGATACAGAGGATAGATATACACAATATTTTTCTTTGTACAGCTTAAAAAATCTTCAATGTGTATGAGTATTCATTATAAACTTTTTAAACCATTGCTCACCACTTTGATCTTAATTGAACTTCCACCTAAAACAAGTCCCATAATAGTACGGATCTTAAGATTGCAAGCTCCAACAGCGGATGGACAGCATAAACAAAGATGAGATGCACAATCAAAGGAACCTACAATTTCAACGAAGCTACACGATCCACAAAAGGATTCGCAAAATGTCTTCATTCATCCAAGAATGACTCACGGCTAATTTGAATATGTAAATCTGTCATATTAGCAGTCTGTTAAGGCAATGTTGTGTAATATGGTAATCATTGCCTATAATGAATAGAGATTAACAAGTTGACACTCAATGGAGGTGTGGATTGGGTCAATGAATTGTGTTGTAAGAAAAACGGTTTGTTTGTTTATGGTAATGAAAGAAAAACTTGTCAAATCAGCTGATTTGTGGAAAAGTTGTTTTAGATTTTAATGTAACATTTGTAACACTGTCTTCTGATCGCTTAAGCGTTTTCTGACTTGCAACCATTTTTAATCTGATCTATAACTGGTCCGGGTGCTTTTAGGAAATGTAGAACCATTTATCGAAATTCCAGCAACTTTGGAGATGAAGTAACAGTAGTCAAACATTCCTTGATTAAATCAAAGGATTGCAACTAGAAGAGAATGCTTAACTGAATGATAAATTGATAACCTGTGATTTATTATTGATCAGCCCTACAAGAACTCTTGCATTGTCTCTTTAATAAATCAAAATCAGTTAATTCTACTCTTTCTACCTTTAATTGGTTTCGGGTCTACCTCAGCTTAACACCTGTACCTATTTCATACTTCCAAATCTTAGTTGTTTATTTGTCTAGTCACTATCTTGCTATTTCTCGAGGGCATCACAGTTTCGCAACTCCATTATTTTGATGAGTCATTAAATTTCGTAATCCACCATCATTCTGCGGTTTGTTCGTAATTTCGACAACCGATGTGTCTTCGCAGATTGTACAGAAATATTTCTTGTAATAGAAAGAAACATTTGTAATTTTCATGTTAAGTGCAGTTGTTATGTGAGCAATATTATGTATTGTACCATATTACCTAATTTAATTTTGTGTATTCGTGTTTTAATTTTCTTTTGCAATTTTTGTTCTGCCCACGTTTTATGCAGGAGTGAAATAGTATGAATCACATTAAATTGCGTCGTATTTTTTCTCAGAAATAAGATAAGGCTAATCATCCATGCCTTTTACAGTTGCTTTTCTTTTTATACACGTTCAGTTTAATCAACTGTTACATCCGCAACTCCGCAGTAAGCTGCAAGAAATTGCAAAACATTTTCGATATCACACCACTGTCGATATTTCTAGTCCATAGGCACATATAGATTGTTGTTTCTGCCTATCACACCGTCCCCATTACATCAATCTAAGATAGCAAATTTCACGGCGTCATTCGTTCACGGCTCATTTGATTTACCTAATGCAGCACTTGTTATCGATACTCTATTGCGTCAGAATGACCTCTTAATGGTGGTTCCATTTTAATTCGTTCTGCTGCTCCTTTGAAACGACTGTTTTGCAATTCGCAACGGCTGTCTATCTCACTATGCGTATGATTTTAACTTTCTTTCTCACTTTTTACGTAAGAAGTGCGATGGTGTTTCATAATATTGTTGTTTCTATTGTTTTATCAGTTGTGATGAATACGATTGCGATGTTTTTATTGTTTATCTGTATTTAGGGACGTCATATTGTTTGTATCGTGTTCTTGTGTAATTTCGCTCAGGAGCTTTGCCAAATACTGCAATTTCCAACAAGATTATTTGATATCTTCTTACCTAATACACGCCTAATTCATTATCATAGTCATCACCCACTACAATAGTAATAAACTTGTAATAACATGTTATATTCAATTTACATTTTCATTTGTAGTTTCTTTTAATTACTCGATTGTTACATCACAATTTTTGTAAGCACTTAAGTTTTAATTTCTACTTCCATTGTAAAAACTTTCCCATCGTTATAGTTTTGTTTTTCTCTCTGTTTCTTCGACATCGCTCTTGCATGAAATTGTCCCCAATTTGTTTGAGACTTGTTAGCTAATCTACGCTTCTATTTAGGTAATTAAAAATAATATAGCTTAATTAACTGCGGATAACTCAGCTTTATTTTTTATTTGGTTGCGAAATTGTCAGACAACTTTTCTTATTCTCATTCACTGCAAAGAAATCTTCCGCAGTTCTAGAAAATATTACACAGAACTGTTGTTATAATCAAATATCTGCTTTCTAAAATAATTTTCTATATGTTCCAAATCTTTAAATCTTAATCCTTTTACATTTACACGGCCCCTTGCGAACGTTCCACAGCAGCACAAGCGGCCGCGAAAAATAGTTACCCCTTGCTCGATAGATGGCGTTGTAGTCGAATTAGAAGTCGCTATGGTTTCGTTACATCGGTTTGGTTGGGTTCGGGCCGAGAATATAGTTGGGATAACTTTGCGCAGAGGCAATATCGTAACCAATGAGGTTAATCCGAGGTGCGATTATTGCTAGTTGAAAACTTTACCAATACCCCGCCGTGTGGACGTGAAATACCGTCCGCGATGGCAATTTTTGAATGGCCGTAATTGGCCTAAAAATCCCTTGAATTTATTTTGAGCTTAGCTTACAAAGCAGCGCCATCTATAACATCAAATCATCAATGTTGTTATTGCTTTACAGGGACATTTATCAGTGGGTTTGTTAATGGCATGCTCGGTATGCGACCTGTATCGCATCCTACTTTACTTCACTGTGTGTCTTGGGGCATCTTCCGTTTCAGTCTGCGGATTGTAGTGTTGTCTTCCATCAAGACGTCGTTGGCCAGACTGTTCGGGTGGTCTTTAATTCTTTTCTTGTACTTGTTTGTATAGAAGAGTATTTCCTGTTTGACTGTTGTATGTGCAGGTCGTGATGAAGTTGTTCATTTGTGACGAACCGGGGAGGTCAATGACGTGTTTTGTCTGGAATGGACTTTTTTTTAACTAGCCTGTATTGTCCTACTGCTGGGCCTACTCCAAGTCCTACCAGGAGTTTTTATCCCTCCTAGAACCAGCCCTCACAGTCAGCTCGCCTCGCCACTTTAGATTGAATTGAAGTTTATTTATTTGAAATTATTAGTATTCAAATAATGTTTAGTTAATTTTAATGCTTGTTTATTCTTCTATTCTATTTTGTTTGTTTTATATATGATTGAAATGATTTCCCGACTTTCTGTTTCTGCTTTGACTCTCACAATTTCAATTCTTCGTCGACTGCATCTAGTTCAAGTAATGATTCTTGTTATTGGTCCAATCAGTCCCACCTAATTACTTCCTTGGAGCCAGACTGACAGACTGTCATTGCTTTATAAACGTAGTTCAATCTTCCCATTCTGTAGAGCACATAACTAATGTTTTATGTACCTTACGAAGAACGTTTATTTAATTACACTGGCAACATTCTGCCAGTAATGGCAGCATTATGTGAATCTGCGCTAATTCGCGCCAATTACACGGGCTGTGGGAAGATGGCGGCAATTTGACAATCTGTGTTCGCGGCTGTTCTCAAATAATGTTAGTCAGTTACTGTTAACTTCTTACAAAGAGTAACGGAACTTCTGTATGTGGCTTCATCAATGTGCTTCATTTACTTCGACCTTGAATGCGGCTTTGTTCGTTGATCTAGCAATTAAAGTTTAGTTTTTTGTTGTGGCAACTCGTAGTTAAGAACGATTCAGTATTTTTATGGCCTTTTTGTGTATTCCGTTTGCTTTATTCATTTAGAAATTCCGAATTTTCAGTCTTTCCTTCAAAGAATTCTGTGAAAGTGACAGGTATTACCTTACTCAGTTCTTTAGCGAATAAGTAATATGAAACACTAAGAAAAGGCATAATAGAGTACAATAGGTGCAAAAAGATTCGTATTGTGTAATCTTTTATATCGTATTGTTCTTGTGGTTACAGCAACATAATGACTTTGTCCTCAAAATAGATAAAGTGTTGACTGAGCCGCATTTGATGCCATCTTAATTTCGGTGTTTTTGTTTTGGAAATAATAGATATGGTACCTAGTGAGATGAACAGAACAACTATAAAAGACAAGTACAAATACTCAAAAATTATGATTATATTTTCTAGTAACTAATCAATGACATGTTTTGAGAAAGATGATACCCCGCGACAAACAAATGGATTACTAATTAATAAACGCTAGACTGTTTCGAGAATTTAAGCAAAACCACAAATGCGTCCCCACTTCCTATTTAATAATATAAGTCTGTATTACAGCGTGTATAGCCATCTAAATAATAAAAGATATACCTTCCTAGAATCTAGAGAAAACCCGTGTCATCCGGGAACATACATAATCTATGGCTTACAAGTAAAAAGTCTTTACACTTGGGTCGTCAGTCCTCATTGCTTGTCACAGAATATAATTTGCTGCTTACCAATGACTGCTACTGCTTATTCCACAAAGGATTAGTGTAACATATCGGCCTGTTCGATCTAATATGTCCATGTCTTTGCGGATTATAATCAGGGTTGGCAGGACTGGTTTTTGACCCTAACTGTCTGTTATCCAAACCATCTGATCAGGAGCTTCAGTTTCATTGAGCGTATAATGAGTTAATGCCACGTTTGTTAAACGTTATAAATAAGCTCATTGTATTTTTGCCAACGAGTTCCGGCTTCCTAAAATAACTGTCTCATCATAGGTCAAATGACTTTTAGATACAGCGATCGCTCATTCTTGATGGCTAGCCAAAAGTATTGTTCCACATCCAAAGGCCTTTTTCACGTAGGAGATTTCTATTGTACAAGGCTTGTCACAATTAAAAGACTGTTCTCTGAAATCGTCATCTTCTTGCCCTTGTCCCGTTCCATTTGGGGTGGGCGCAGCACGTTTTCTTCTTTCTTCAGGGCTTATCTGCACCTTTGTCAAAATGCACCAAGTCACAGACATAATCATGACTAGGACCCACAATGGCAGACACAATTCATGACCAGGCACTTTTCATTTTAACACTTCCAAATGAAATCTAGTAACTACACTTTGGTCCTTGGTTTTTACGGAAATAAATTCTAGCACTTCTACAACACTGAGCGAGCAGCAATTGCCCTTTTTATCCACTTATCAGCCCTGATTAACAGTAAATTGAGAATATCCTAGGCATATGTCTATGTAGTGGGAAAATTGCGTACCTCAATCCGGTCCAACGTCCGTCCGTCCCTTTTGCGTTGACATAACCCATATTATAACGGCACCTTCTAGATTGATTTCTCTGCCAATGATTTACACTGCGGCACCTCAAAGTGGGCAGTTCTTGGGTACTTGGATAAATAGCGACAACATAATTGCGGCTGATTGGTCGCATATCGCACGCGCTGAGTCAAGGTCTTAGTGCTGGGGTTAGAAACGGATGGAGTTTTAGATTGGAGCTAAGACTAGACTTTTATACCTAAACAAGCCGTACACTTGATTCTCATCGGCAAAAATGGCAAAAATTCCAAGCTTCCAGACCTAGCGGTAGCCAAGATTTGGTTTTTACTTTACTCTCCTCATCTACTGCTCTGACAAACGAAGTATGATCAGCTACTCAAGTATACAAATCGCTGGAACTTACAGTCATATCCGGACTGCCACTCTACGCACTGGTTATAATTGCATCTGCATATAAGCTACCAGTTACCACTCGCCAACGAGTTAATGTCCCTTTCAATTATCCAACCCTTTCACTTCATAAGGTTCAATGCAATTAGCTGCAACCGCTGCAGCTATATATCCCTAAATGAACATGTCCTTACGACAAATAATACTAAATCTTAAACACAATAGAAACTCAAGGTTTATGAATACTAAAACTTTAACTATACTGGCTAAGTCGTGAACAGAGATATAGCTGAAAGACAATTAGCTAGGAATGCGAAAGGCCTTGATGGTAAAACCACCATGACAGTCCGTTATCCTATCGCTGACTTTAAAGTGCACGTGCTAGAAACGAACAATGGCTATATTGACGATATTACTAAATAAGTCAAGGCTGTATCGATATTCAAGAAAGTCCACGGCCGCCATGTTAGGAAAGAGTCTTTTAAAAAAGCTGATACTGAAACCATCGTCAACGAGGTTGGATAACTATTAGATTCTTATCATCATCCAAGTGTTTTAGGAAATGCTAGATATAAATAAATAAATATTGCTGGACATTACACACAGCGCCATCTAGTGCCACACTAAGCAACGAGGCTTGTGTCATGGACACCAGATAGATCAAATACTACACAGATACTTTTTTTGTTGTTGTAAATACTTACTTATTATACATAGAAACATCCATGACTGGGAAACAAATGTCCATGCTCATCACACAAACATTTGCTCCTACTGGGATTCGAACCCTGCGCTGCGCTGCGCCATTTGGGTCGTCAAATGGCGCAGCGGTAGTGAGGCTGATATGCTTATAAAGGACTTGGTCAAGTTTACTGTTATAGGGACCGCAAAGACATTGGACTTGGAAACGATCTTGTTTCAATTCAGTTCGATAACACAAAAAGTAATACCTAGCTAGCAACTGTTTTGCAGCCTCCTTCTTGATACCTTCCATTGATATGCTAAAACTTGTAGGCATACAAAGTGTGACCAACAACTTTTATAGCATCGTCTTTATGGTCAAACGTGATAGGTCATGAGGTCTCAAGTATTGTTTCGACGCTTGCAAATGTCAAATGCGTTCTTTCAACTGCTGTTCGCACTTGAATATGTGAACATGCATGTACGCATGTCCCCGTCATTATTCCGAGAAATCTGTGCACTTTGATATGAATTGAAACAGTAATGTGCTAACATGTATGCCATACAAATTCTAGTTTTATTGCTTTTAGTTTGTTTTGCTCTTGTGTCTTTCTTAAGGCATCAAAACATCCTGTCGTTAAAGCTAAGTGCAGCTAAAACCTGATAAAATCATAAAGTATTACGTCAGTTCTTGTAACCGTAAAACTAGTTTAAAAGTGCTGAGATAACACAGGTATAGTCCGCCATTGACCGCGCGTGCGCACCCCGTCTCACCTTAAACATTTGCAGAAACGCGGACAAGCGCATATTTCTTCACATTCGGCTATTTCCGTCTACCGTTCGGCTAAATCCGTCGGCGGCGGACGATGACTCCGCCGGCATGCGCTGTTTAGACCTTGACGTAAACTTGACGTGCAGTTAGAACAATCAATTCGTACTTTTATTGCCTCGACATAAAGAACAGTGGAAGTGCAAATTAATTTTGTATTATTTCCGCATGAGATATGCGGATCGGAAATGATTTACACCTGTAATAAAATGATTTGATGTCATGCATGAAATCCTTTAGATTTTAAACGGTACATTCTATTCTTGATCTGTGCGATGTCCTAAGGCCATCGTGAACCGTATACGTTGTGCTTCTAAAAAACAATTAAAACGAACTGCATAGTTGCTGTAAACTGGGGTCAAATAATTTCAAACAATTTATTAGCACATTTATTCATTACAAAAGGGTGATATTAATATGAACAGCTTAACAGTTACGGTTACATACAACACACGGGTTAGTAAGGTCTCTTATGACAAGCCACTAACATTCATCAAAGAAAATCTCCTAGTAGAAACAGAATTCTCATCATCATGGAAATTACATCTTTTTGTTCTGAAAATTGAAGTAACATTCGACGCGATTAAAGACGAGCGAATAGAAACTTTTTTCTTGAGAGTTCGGATAATTGAGGATCCAAATCTTTCTGAAATACATCGAGAACATAGCCCCCATCCCATTTGAAGAATTCCATGTTTCTTCACATATAAAATTACACTGTAACTTACGGGATATCTTCCGTGTTTGGGAGCTCACAATAATTGAAAATCACGGAAGATATCCCGGAAGTGACTGTAAGTTTAGTTACAAAACCGTAAGCGTAAACGTAAGCGTAAACCAGGGTTTTTTCACCTATTCAAAACAAGCTTCTCCATTGATTATTTGTTAGTACCACAATTACTCATTGCAATTTTTTTCTAAGAAGATGAGATCACATTCTATGCCACGAATAGGCTAAAACATCGCCTCAAGATATTTTTACATCCGTCTTTGAATAACTTCTATATTCGGCCTTGTTAATACTTTACTGTAATTACTACCATTATGCCTTGACGAAAGCCTACAATTATCTTGTCCCTCTAAAATTATCTTTAACACATGTTTCACTGTAACCAATAATTACTAATTATAATTTGTGTAAAAAAAATGTGCGTATTTTTTTATGCTTTGTAGCCGACGAACTCTCGAGCTCTCTTTAGACAATGAAATTATCAAGTACATAATCTTGAGATAAAAAGGAACTACTTAGAGTCATTGTAAATTCAAATTGTACCATGTTAAAATGGTCATAACATGTAACAGTAGGTAAATGTAATACTAGATTGATCAAATCAGCATCAAATTAGATTATTTCTAACATAAACTTGTACACGATAAGGATAATAAAATTAAAGAGATCGGTTTCGAAGTAACCTCATGCAATCCTTTTTACCCACAGAGAAACTAAATATACACGACTAAGAGCCCTTGACTATTCCGCCAAATATGTAGTTCCAGGGATCTTAAATCGAACCAAACTAGTGAAACTTTGAATCACGACTTTGGTTCTTGCTAACGACCATCAATCGTTAATGGTGAAGCCGTCCAAGCTTATGAGACAGATTTTACAAAACAAATGAAAATCAAGAACCCTCCATTCATGTACAACTGTCATAATCACAACTCATCAAAAAAAACAAAACAAAGAAGCATTCTCTTGCATCTGTCAATTACGAAGATAGAACACGTCTGATTTTGGGTCAAACATCTGAATAGTTATTGCAACATGATAGTCGAACCATTGTACATAAAGTTGGTGCCACAACCGGTAATAATGACATAGAAGACAATTATTATTGTCAGCACAATGCATAGGAAACGGATTTAGCTATTGTTGTGATATCGAAAGTAAATACGGGGAGATGTCATAATTATGAGGTAATAGAGGACCGTTTTTGGAAATACAAGCTAAATACAGGAGAATCCATAACGTTACTGGATATTTCTCATTTAGTGCTTCGTTAGCATTCATAACGGTGTGTACGTATATGATGCATATTACGTTGCATTCAGGATCTTAATGTTTTCTTTACTAGTTTTGTTCTCACCATGATCAACAACATCATCATCTTTTAGTTCCCGCTTCGCAGTTTTACGATCAACAATCTTCATATTGTTGCATACGTTTTAACCATTCATAATATTTCTACTACCGCCTTCAAAAGTGACTTTTTCCCAAGATATAACTCGGTAGCTGTTGCAACTTCAAAATCCAATAAAAACTAAAATCGTGGCTCGACTAAACACAGCGGTAAGCTTGGGCTCCCTACTTGCGTAATCCTATTGAACAGTTTTACCGCCATGGTGAACTGATTTACCATGGCTTCATCAAGTCAATGATCACTTAACGTCAATTGATATTGGAAACCATTTACTGGATGAAAATATTGCTTTAAAGTTTTATGTTATGAGGGGGCTATATTATAGAAGAGTGTTGTTATTTGATTTAATACTGTTACGAAGCTGTGGTAACTTTAGATGGCACAATAGGAAGAATATCAGCAGTGGGACGAACAATGCTGTGATTGATGAAGGTTTTAGATTATAGGAGTTCCGTTGACTTCAGCTCAGATAGTACTGAATTTAAAAGGTTTATTTTCTTTGCTCGTTATAAAATCTGCTTCCTTTAGTCTTTCAGAGTAATCTTTTTCGGATTAGTTCTTTCTTTTAGCACTTACGTCACCCAAAAAAAGACAACATTATGGCTACTAAAAATAAACTGTTACCAAGCGGTCAAATACGGTAATGTTAGGTCACTTAACTTTTTAGGCAAGTTTAAAACTTTGACCACATTACCGTTTTGAGATGCCTAGACTAGTATACCAGTTATGTTCTAGAATTTGTTACAAATTCCTAGTTTTTTTTTTCTTTTGTACCATAGGCTCGAACGAAATCTGCTCATAATTAAAATAAAATCCCGTGCACACGATGTCCATATCTGTTTACTACCCTTAACGAATCATCGACACGAAGAAGAAGAAGAACTTCTATTGGTCCGCACAAAGAGTGTGCGGACCAATAGTAGTAAAACAAAAATAATATGCGACCCTTTTTTACGTTATCCTCTGTTTTCCAAAAATTATATTCTATTGTTTGACCTCTTTTTTTGACTAATAGGAATAAAACAGGGCCACGGAAGATAAAGTTTAGCGCTTCAATAGCGGCCAGATGCTGCAAACAAAAGGAGCCGTATTGGTGGTGATATTTCGTCCGTTGAGATGGTACTTACGTACTTTTTGTACAGCAAAAGGCCAAAGAAAATATGGATGGATGGTGTGACGTATGATTCAAAAGATAAAGGAGTAAATGATGCCGTGACGTCTGACAGGGGAGAATGGAAAAAGAAAACGTGTTGCGCCGACTTCTAATAGAATACAAATACAAAATAGTTTATTGCTTCATAGGTTTACAAAAAGTTTAGTGTTTGGGGCTTCCCTTTAAGCAAGTAATGCCTGTGTTGGGAAGCCCCGCTTTTTCATAGCAAAGCAATACAAATTTATCAAGCTGGGTATTTATAAAAAACAATGGAATGGGACAAGGACAGGAATATGATAATGTACTTACATGTTCACTCGTTTTCTATTCTTCATTACAATCACTAGCGAAAGGTGCTTTATAGCCGCTGAAAGATTTTAATAGCGTACTTAAAGTTTATTACTGTATTGATGACCGACACGCTTTTCCCGTAGTAAATTGACAATTAAGATTTACATAATTATTCTGCCTATAAAACATAATTTCACTTATGACAATACTGCTATGTCACTGCGACAACTGTGGAAAAGGCCCGTAGTCATATATCTATGTATTCTTTGAAAAACTGCTCAAAATTGAATTCATCATCATTCTCTTGCCCTTATCCCCCTTATTCCCTTAGTCCCTTATCCTATCAGAATGCCAGCGATGTGACTTTTTTTTTTAAAATGTCACAGCACCTTGCTGAGATAGGAGCCTTTTGACCTTGCACAGGACTAATCGAATGTAATAGTTCGTTATGTTTCTCATGTTTACTTTTTTAAATAATTGTGTCAAACCTAATTCTATATTTTTGTTTCTATTATGTCCTGTGTGAAATTAATAAATACTAACACTGTTTTAAGCTTTCACGGTTCATAACTATACTTAAAATGTCACTTACGGGATATCTTCCGAGATAATTTATTGTTTTTTGAGCTCCCGATAAAAAAATAAAAAATAATTAATACTTTAATACAAACAAAAAAATAATAAATACTAAAAAAAAAAATACTTTGACTTACTTACTTTTACTTTACTTTAATAAATACTTTTTCTTTCTTTCTTTTATCCCAATTCATTTGGGGTCGACGCAGCTTATGTTCTTCTTCCATTCTTCTCTCTTCTTTTTCAGACACCTCCTTTCTTGCCATATCATCCTTTACACAGTTCATCCATCGTGTCTTTGGACTCTTTGGGCTCTACTCTTATACCCATCCACATTCACACTCAAAACTTCCCTCACGACATTTTCCTCATTCCTCCCCATCACATACCCATACCACGATTACCGATTACCACACAACTTTTAGACTTCCTCTTATTTCTTATTATATCCTTTCGTAACACCACACAACCCCTTAGCATTCTCATCTCAGCCAAAAATTGAAATAATTATACCGTAATAAATCATAGCCAAGACCTCCACGGTCTACAGCTAAAAAGCCATTTACACCTAGCAGCACCCAACAAACAATTGAAAACACATTAATAACATCATCAACATGCATTCAACACCTCCTACTAATCATTATGACGTTTCAATAGAACTAGGTGTCTGAACTCAACAACTACCACGGCATATCACGAATGGAATCACGATTGAACGTATGAACAAAATGCCACATGACATCGTTCACCTTGACACTTCCGACCTTTTGGTATTAAACTTTGTCTAAGGTGATAATTATATCGAATTTATACTCATTAGTAATTGTCGAAGTAATGAGAAGATTGTAATTAGGATTGGTAATGTTTATCGTTTGTCCTTTTCGAATTGCATTGCTTAATATGTTTTCAAATGTGCATTGCTAATATGGTTACAAAGTTACAACTCGATCCTTATTTCTTCTAAGTATTCCAAGAAGATGTTTTACGTTTGCAGTTATTTGCTTACAAAATACTAAGGTTAAATGTGTTTACTTTAAATAAGTATATAATCTCATTAAATATTATTTTAAAAACAACCACGAATTTATCTTCTGAATCTTAATACAACCTATCTTCATTTCAACACATCCCATTTAAAATGCAATTCAGAAAACATCGAAGTTTTCATTGCATCAATGAATATCATTAACATAACTTGTTATTTTGATAAAAAGTGAGAAAAATCTTAGCCTCCCACAGCGTTACTTCTTATTGGGTTCAAATAACGTGTGAAAATAAATATTATTTTATCATCAATGGGACATGAATTTACAACAACATATCTATTTTCATGTGGGCGACGAAATCTAATATATTCGTATCAATTTGTAGTCAAGTTAAAAAAAAACTTCATGTTAAGTTACGTTATTAGAGACATAAAATTTTCTTACACTAACAAATTTTATGTTTACTTAGTTCCATCTTCGTATAACAAAGTTAATAGGAGACTGGGATAATCACAAAATGATGTTATGCTAAACTACAAATTGATGCATTTTAAAGTAAAATTCAACGACATTGTTGCCATCGCTGGTTAAACATAGATGAGGCTGACTCAGGAGCGCGAGCACAGGTACTGTACCCAGCAGTGGTTGAAGTTGGGGTGATGACGAAACGATGAAAAGTTTGTCAACTCCCAAAATTACGGCACACCTTCAGATTACAGAGTTTTCATTAAAAGTAAGGGAAGATCTGACCAGGGCCTCAAGTCTATCATTGATTTCATAATTGTTGATTTGGATAAGTTTGGTAATCTACTAATATGATGGCGTCATTATGTCTTTCCAATGCTGCAATGGTCAACCACTGACACTCCATTGAAAGAAATGGCATAGAATGGTAATCTCGTACAAAATGACAAAAGAATGACTGGTGCTATTTACGAACTTCTTACTACTTCAGATTGTTTATAACACTAATAAATGATATGTAAAAATATACATAAATGAAATCTCGCGGGTTTTATAATAATGGCAATACGACAATGTCATTATAACACAATTCTATTACGAGACCATTGACCGACCAATGATCGACCATTATGAATTTAGTAGATTACGAACTTTTAGCAAAATGACAATGGGATCGTGTTGGAATGCCGAATTTATAAAAATAGCAGACTTGGGCCCCTGAAGCCCTAGCACGATGATGGCGCGGTGTAAACGTAACGTAAACACGTCGATAAAAAAAGAACTCTTTTCACAAATAATATTTTCAATATTTAAAGATTTATTCATATCTATGGATGATAATGATTGTGCTTGTTGCAAACAATTTACTAAGATTGTTTTTACGTTTGCCCCGCGCTCGTGCTAGGACCTAAGGTTGTAAGTGTATTCTTCTTTTTTTACTGAACGTACAGTCGTGGTCTTTTCCGCCTTATCAGTTAAACATTTTTTCGCTTAAATCATGCGGAGGCGCCGAGCCACGACCTTTTAAAGTTTAGGCCTATTAGGAAAGCGTCAACTTTGCCGAGCAAAATAACAATAACTCTCGTTTCTCGTACGTCGTCAGTGCGCTCGGCCGATCGGTATCTTTTCATTCATTATTTCTATACAAAGTTAACGGGCTGGGGCTAGAGAGCATTTCTATGTTGTAAGTGCAAGCAAAATTGGCTTAGTGCTGGCGGTAGTGTCCTCGATAGTACCTATTTGCGTAATATCGCTCACTGAAGTCTCGAATATGCCTTTGTTAAACCACCTGTATTCTAATTTAGTTATTCTCTCGGTACCTCTAGCAGACCTCAGGCTTAAGATTTTCTATAAAAAGGTCCACTTAGTCAAGTCAGTTTAAATAAACCAAGTTAACTCTCGAGCTATCCAGGAAGCAACGTCTTCAACAAATTATGCCTGATTTGAATTAAGCAACTGCCCGTTCTAATAGTGAACTTTCTCGTTCCTAATCTGAACCGTTTTCCCATGCAATCGGAATCGAAACGACTCCAACGATCTCGATAAATTTGTAATTTGGTATGTAATCGTTGCATCCATCTGGTTGTAATTTATATGGATGCAATGCTACAGCAGCCACAGCGCTCTTGTACACCTGGACTGTTGTTATTAGCATTTTTTAAGTTATTATTGCTACGGAAATAATACTTATGAATTAATGGTGTAGCCAATTAGCTATCCCATGTCGAGAAAATTCTTTCAAGGTTGAAAACTAGTTACCTTCAATGGTTCCAAATTTCCAATAGGCGAGACGACAAAAATCTAATTAGTCCGTCACTTAGATTATGATAAAATATTTGACCCGTGTTTTTTCTTTTGTTACGTAAACCAAAATTGACGAAGATACGACGCTTTTAAAATTCTCAATACGTCACGCCATGGTATAATTTTCAGCTAGTTCTGACGTCACGAGCGGTCCCGAGTTTTGATGCGTTTTATCTTTGTCAATATTCATTGATTTACAAAAACAAAAAATACGTGTCCATTAATTTCCAATACTCTAACTGACGGACTAAATAGATTTGCAATTTTTTGATACTGTCGTAATGCCTATTAGGTGTTTTGACCTCGAAATTTGAGTCTATAATCCTAGATCGAATATGATTCTGAAAATGAAGGACTCAAGGCTCACCTCTATTTAAGTATATGGGGTTGATCCTAATGAAGAAAAGAGGTTCTTAGTCAATCATTAATTACACTATATCAGCAGTTCAAATCATATAAAATCTCTTCGTTCATCAAACACTAAACATTTCTCACACCTCTTAAACCGTCCTTGTCTCAAGATAAAGCCAAACATGGTATCCCTTCACAAGTTTGTTACAGTACTGATCCGATCTTTGGTCATTCATCTCACTAAGAAACTGTTACTAGCCGTGGACATGTCTTAAGATGTCATCTTTTACTTCTAGATAGGCCGATGTAGTGGTACTGACGCTATCTGGGACGATAATATACATTTTAAGATTAGATCTTGGATGGTCGGAATATTTAGTTTTAATTTGGCGTCCAAATGTTGTTTTCAACTTGTTATTTTGCTTCTCGTTGCTTTTTACCTTCTGTATTTTTGCAATATAATGCTGACAGTAGATTTCACACTGAAAATAAGTTTCTTAAATGCGAACAGGACGTGACAGGCATACTATTATATGATTTTACGCTTTTTAAGTCCACGAGCTAGTAACTCGTTCTACCTAGAAAAACTATGGAATTTCTAGAACACTGAGAATTTTTTCAACAGGAAAAATGTATAATTTGATAGCTAAATTTCATCTTCTCGAAGGCATTTTCATTGTGAAATAAATACCGTGATATCGGCTGTCATAGTCAAATGCGCGTGCGGTACTACCAAAGCACGTTCCGCCCTTTGTTCGATTTTCAATTTTTTTTTCGAACTAAATAGCTTTGACTTATTGTGTCAACGGCCATTGTCAATTTTGATTGGTCGGTCTTCGTACCGCCATCTTTTATTGTGTAAACTTTGAAGTTATTTTTTTTTCGTTGTAAAGGCTAGGGCCGGCTTCTATAAAGTAGTGGTTCTGTGTTACGCAATGTATTTTCGTATCGGAAACTATGATCTTGTTTATTATGAGATCCGCATTCTTGTTTTGATGGGTATCGATAGTTTCGTTGTGTTTGTTAAAAGGTTTTTATGTTTTGTCAATTTGTTCAGTTGAGCATGCTTTTTATCGGATTAGTGATCTCTTTCAAAATTTAGAAACAATGAAATTGCGGTAACAAATGACGGTAATGTAACAAATTGTCCAATCTCGGTACTGGCTATCGATATACCTACATAATTAACATCATGCTAAAGTCGTGTACCTACGTCTTTCTGATCCTCGCTACTTACGTTCATGTTCAGTTTGTCTCTCTCGGATAGCTTAGTCTTATGATGTCATCCCAGTCATTCCGGTGTGATATTCCTCTTCAGACGATACTATCCTGGGGTCGTCCTACATCTACATAGGGTTTATCTGATGAATCGGTACATACCCATAGAAGTTTCTAGTTCCACTTAATTTATCATCATAAGCCTACAGTTACAGTACGTCAGCACACTGCTGGACAGATCCTCATCCGGCTATTACTGGTTACCCTACGGAGATCGTTGCTTCACCTAGTAAATCATCAATAACACCTTCCATTTCGTCTTTCCCAGGTATTGCAACGCGACGTGGAATGCCACGGTCGGATCGTGAGCTCGGTGGTGCGCTTGTGCGGTGGCGGTGACGCTGCGCGTGCGCTCGAACGGCGCTGGCATCTGCTGTACCTGCGCGCGATTGAGTGGCAGTGCCATCTGGAGGCGTGTCTCGCTAGGATTGACAATCAGGTATGTGTTGCTTTTTTACTATAAAAATAACAAATCGTCTCAAATAATCGTCGTCGTAAGTTCCCTCTTCAAAGAAGGCTATCCATCTTATTAGGGTTAATAACATGGATATTCTTCTTCCCTAGTACTTCTGTAAATTCGTTATTCATCCTGCGGGATAGGTAATAACACACAAACAATAGCGATACCTTTCGTTTTGTCAGTTTAACAACAACCATTGCGTTACTAACGTTATTTTCTGACCTACTGTAGCAATACATCAGGATTCTTTTTCAAATTGAAAGTGTGTTACTCTATTGGGGTGATGGATTAAGTAGCTAATTAAATACTCTTTATAATATAAACTACGTTTAGAACCATACTTATAGAAAAAAGCATGCACATACCACCGCTGATTTGAAGACTTATCCAAACACTTTCGCAGATTCTTTTCATAAACAACGATCACGAATAGTCATGCATGAAAGTCACCCATAGAAATGCACTTCGTTTCCCCCTTTCTCCTCAAAAGCGCATGCAAGTCCATAGCTCCATACTAGTTTGCACAATATCTCACCAACACAATAGACTAATCAACCACCCGGTGTTGTTTGCCAACACAGCCAGACCCCAAGCGGTGTGGAGAATTAAATCTTCCCTTTCTATTGGAAGTAATTGAGTGAAATGGCGGTAGAGTGACGATTTGTGTGACTTTCATTTGTTTTTTTTTGACATAAAAATACGTTCGGTTTTTGAAAAATGTTTTTTTTTTCATACGTAGGGGATTAGGTGAATAGTACAGACGCCAGCACGTCAACACTTCTGTTTGGAGTTTTTATTTTTGAATTCCATTGATCGTTGTTTTGTGATGAGACGATAATCCAGTAGATTTACATAATAGCTCCTGATTGATCACTGGCTTTAAGTCCTTATGAAAATAGTTTTTGTTATTATTTTGAGCAAAGCTTAAACAGGTGTCGCGGTCAATTAGTGGTGGCAACTAAACCATAAAACGAACATTAATTAGTTTAAAAGACTAACTTAATGCTTAGTTTTTTTTTTTTTTGATAAGCTGAAAAACTACAATAAAAATATACGTATGTAAAATAAAAATCTATTTTATTTATATCATTTATTTGACCAAAAACTATTTGAATTTTTAATCCATATACACAGTTAAATGACCAAGGACAAAAATACCATTACTGCCACAAAAACATTGTTTTATTATCAAAACAACAAAGACCACAAGAGCATTAAAGGGTTGGTCACGTGACCTCTCTCATACATATAAATAATTTAATACAGAGACCATGTTATGATACCCCGTTGCTAAGATACCGTTGACCCATTTAATAGTTCGCATAGGGATAGTTCAGAGTACCATTACGACTATTTGAGGGTTAATATAAACCGTTTTGTGGTTCCCTATAAATATCTGCGGGATCTTACTGACTTTTATTGGTCATAAATTAATTTTTAAATAGATTTGGTTGCTACGTATGAATGGTAGTAGTAAATATTGGAGGATTTTATGATTGTGACTAGAATGTGAGCGTGAGATCGGAGTACAAGTATGCTTAGAGCTCTTGGGAATAAGTTGTTAGGTAGGTACACTATAAACTGAAGTGCGTCGTAATTCGAGATTCGATGACCTTATTAAACGAAGGCACACACTACGGTTTATTGCATGGAATGATTGCATTAAACTGTTATTATCCAGTTATAGATTGCATTTAACTAAGGAAGTTGTTAAGGATATTGATGTTATCTTAAACGTAAGCTTTGCTTAATTATAGCAGAATGTTGGTTTTCATAGTCTATAGAGGACCCCATACATTTCACCGTTTATGTTCTAACAACGACGTAAGTCAATTTTAGGCGGTTTTGGCAGTTTGATGCCGCTATAGAATCGGAAGACGCGTTGTTGCAGCCAATCTGAAGAATTTGAAGTGTACACAAAGTATAAAATGGTATTGCTATTTTTTCATTCTCCTTTAAAGTTGCTATTTTTGACTCACATGGTGTTAGAGAACTTACGACGATTTCTTCTTCAAATTTGTCACTGCAGCTCATTAACCATGATACCTGGAGACACTTGTCCATGTTTCCTAAACATTCTTTTCGATCAGGATCAAGCACCCATTTCTTTTACGATTTACAAACATAACTAATTCCTTCTTTTCCTTTATTCCAGGGTTGTCTCTCAATAGAGGCCGCAAGCGACAGTGACGACGAACCAGCCCTTAAACAACCCCGACTCAGCAGAAAAGGGTCCCCGCGCAGACAACGGACCCCGATCAATGCGAGGCTTAGAGACAGCTCGCTTGACAGCAGACAGTCTGCGTCTGAGGTAAGAAAAAGTCCCTTTGGTTCTTTTTAGATAAAGCTAGAACCAGCTGTCAAACAGCCACACGCCTCAACAGACGGAGAGCTTAATGAACTTGGAACTTGTACCCAAAATGTCATGTTTCTGTGTGCAATGTTTAAGGGAGAACCGCCCCGCGAAAATCAAATTTTCTTAGTTTTTTGCACAACCGCACTGACCTGCAAATTGCAAAAAATTAAAGATAATTTGAATTTCGCGAGCCACCCCTGGCGCTTCCACCGCTGCACGTGGATGAACCTGTCAGACGCGATTAACAAACTGCACATAATGATTATGTACAGGAGGTACACCCTGCAGGCCTGCATATCCAACCATCCTGTATCAGACATGTGCTTTGAACAGAGGTAATCCTACCGGGCTGTTTTGACAGTATCCTCACTTTTTTAAGGTGGCTCTTGGAGTATGACCGCATTTAGGGCAAGAGCTCATCTGGGAGCTGTTCAATTCCCAAAATTCTTTTTTATTAAATGGCTCTTGACCTCAATCTTGTCTTGAGGACAAAGATGAAGTCGACCATGGAACGAGCTAGCCCAAAAAGTGCCTATGAACTCGCGACTAAAATAGATTGGGGTCATATGAACTCCTAATCCATGTCACTGCATCACTGCTTTGAACCATCTAAAATTGCCTAGAGCATAGATCTTCTACTAAGCAGTTCCCCAACTTCCCTTTATTTCCAAGGACTTACCAATTCTTATGGTTGCAGGAGGAACAAGAATATGTGCTAACGTACACGTGGCGCGGCTTCGGGTCAGACTGCGAGTCAGAGCTGGAGCGAGTGCGCTACACAAACATGGCGGACGAGCGACGAGTGCCCGGCGCCTGTGACGTCACGTCTAGGGCCACGGACCAGACCGTGCCCGCTACTGACCATGTGGACGGTAAGACAGGGTGTTGGAGCTCAATTGTGGATTTTCTGATGTCCATTCATTAATATATCTTATTCGTAGTGTCATAAAGTGCCAAATTCCATGAATGGGACACAAGAATTAAAGACTCGCTGCCATCGGAATCTCTGCTGTTCTGTGCTACTTTTCTAAACACGACGAGTGCCATGATTGATCCTAGAAGTATGCCATTATCATACTTATTAGTCTGATGAAAATGCAAAATGCAGCTTTCGCTGGCCAGCAAGCAAACTCTTCGTTTCATCCGCAAACAGCATCATATCAACCCAAACAAACAATTGGCATATTTAATACTCAATGCATGTTTGATTTCCCTGTTTTAATTAGGTCACCAATCACGTTTTTACCATACAAACAATAATCCCACATGAATACTCTTTGCTTTCCATTTTCACATAAACACACTCAGCTCTCGACTGATTTGAATTTAAAAACAACAGCATTGTGTTTATTGTCTTAAAAATCCACTGTTTTACAAACAGATAAAGGCTGAGAATTTGCATCCGATCGTACAGCTGTAGTTTCTTTTGCAGGCTTGGATGTGCATAACGTGGGTATAGAAGAAAAAATAAAAACTCCTCCAACTGTCATAAAAAGGAAGAAACCAGTCGACACATCAAAATTCAATCAAACAGATCGAAAGTCCAAACATCTAGCAACATTCTACTTTAGACACCACGACACAGACTCAGATAGACAAATGATAGAAACAGAGAAGTCACAAGAAGAATCTTCGGAGGAAGAATGGACATACGTCGGTGGTGCTAAAATTGGAAATGAAGATTCTACAGATATAATGACGTCATCAGTTGAAATCCAGTGCGAATTACCCGTAGATAATAAGAAAGAGGATAAACCACCGTCTCCGAAACCGAAGCTAGAATCATCAACACCAGATTTGCTAAGACTAGAAAGATGTAAGGACATAGAGAGACTGGTGAATCAAGCTGAGGAGTTGGTACAGAAGCAAGCGCTGTCAAAGAAGAAGGGACCAAGGAGTTTTAAGCCATTGTCCTTTGAGGAAGAAGGAAAGAATGTCAGTAGAAACAAAATGTCGAGGATCAAGGAATGGCTAAACCAGAGCTCGGAAGGCAAGAATGATAATAATCAGGTTAGTTTCAATGAACATATAATATTAAATTAAAATGGTGATAAAATTGGTAAATGAGACCTTATTCAGTTAAAAGAGTCAATTGAATCCAATTTGCAAATTCGACCGTTAATTTTTAAGCAGATTTATTTCGCGTTCTACTTATATTTTATGATGATATGTTTTTATGGGCTTAATTTATCATAGCTTTTTCAATTAAAAATCTCTGTCTTACACTCCGATAGTGCGGTCTAATTGTGGACCGGCTGCGGACATTGGCCAATGACAGATACTTCAATAGAATTTGTATGGAGTGGTCCTTGTCCGAAGCAGCGTCCTTAATTTGACTGATCCTATAGTTGACTATGACCGTTGATGTAGTCGCCAATTTTTTTATAATATTGTGAATAATATTCTCACCGATTTAATTATTTTTCCAGGGTGCTGAAAGCTACGATGCTTCAGGCGAATACACAACAGAAAGCGAAGTAGACACATCCCTAACATCTGAAGAACGAAACATCCACTCATCCATGGATATGAGCACTTCCACCTGCACCGTAACTCCCACGCACCATGCCAAGGTAAAACAGACTTTGTCAACGTGCAACAAAGACTAATATCGTGTTCGCTTTGTGACTACTTGTTACTAAATGATTTAATTTCATGTTACATCAGTTCTAATGCAATAAAATCTAACATAGTCGGTTCTTCAAAACTCAGATTTACTTCAACTATGGTTCTTTTACTAAATTGTTTACCAAAATCGTACTTAAAACATTCAAATCCTACAGATTTAGACCATATTCTTCAGTGATAACCTTCAAATCTCATTGTCACACTGATTTTGACTAACTTCAACGCACATTGTACATAACAAACGGTTGAGGAAAACTCTCGCTTTAGGTAACACTACGAAAGAAGCGAGCTGGCAACAGCGCACGGCCGTGGTCGGTCTCCTGCCTGTCACAACTTAGCGGCGCGGGCGCATCCCTCGTGGCCACGCCCACCGCCGGAGACGTTGCCGCTATGTCACACAACATGTCAATCTCTGAATCTGCTCTGAACACCCTCGCGTCTCCTCAAAGAGTGACTCCATCAAATTCGAACTCAAAACTTCGGGGAAGTTCAACTACTGTACAGGTATTTGTTGCTTAGTTTTATGTGTGTCAAAGTACCATGTTTTTTTACATATTGGGCCACAAATAATGGTTCTAAGGGATCTATCGGCTTCTGCTTTCAATTGCCATATGTGAATAATTCAAGTCTGTACACTTTTATGTGCTTTAAAAGTTTTTATCTGCACTGTGTCCTAAATGTCAAGAACTGCAGCGGCGAGTATGAAAATAATTAAAAAAAATACGGTCACTATAATTTGCGTGCCGGTTAATGTTCTTCTCAAAAAAAAAACCGGGAAATCATAGTCTAAACAAAGTGCCATTCTAATAATGATAACGATGATGGAAAAGTCACATTTGATTGGATTGACGTAAGCTATCGAAAAGGTTAAACGAAATTCACAGGTTTGATATAAGCTAGAGAAAAATAAAACGCTTTAAAAGCGATTATCTAGCGTGACGTTCTGTTAAAATCATATTAACTCAACTTTTCGAAAGATTGTCTGAGATGCTCTTCAAGATTTAACTACCAATAAAAAATCTTTCGCACAACACCAAACTCAAACTCAAATCATTTACCTATTTCAATTAGACCATTACGGCACTTTTGAATGTCGAAAATACAAAAAAGCAAAGCTACTGTCACAGTCACAAGTAATAATAACTTGAGAAAGCACTGGAGTTGCCCATTCCCTAACGTAGATCTCTATGGAGAAGAACGGGCAAGAAACTCCATGGACACTCTTTTAAATCAAAATATTGTTACAAAATCTTGGTTACATCATTCATGTTGAGATTATACATATGTGAGAACGATGTAGAAAGACGTGCACATTAAGAGCGTCCAGAGTAAAATAATAAATCAAAAATTTAAAAAATAAAGTAATTAAAATGAATGAACCGTGGCAGCTAAGAGATGACCAGTCCCAACTGAGAGCGCCGCACCTCATACATGTTCACAATTTCCCCACCCAGGGCCACGTCTCAAGCACCAACACAATGACAGAAGCTTGCACATCTTGCGTGGAAGCTGGTGACAAACACGGCTGGCTCCGACGCAAGAGGCTCAAGCTTCGCCGCAACAACACCGCCGTGAGAAGAGGGGAGAGGCTCGTCAAGTCCCTCTCTTTCTGCGGGAGATTGAGTCCGGAAATCGAGGATAAACACGAGAGGAGTGCGGCTAGCGATCCGGCTACTAGCAGGAAGAGCAGGTTTGTGGAAAACTTGGATTTGTAATTGTTATAAGATAGGTAGGTAGGCCTAATTTTATTATAGTAAGTGCCAGTTAAGATCGTAATAGCGGTCATTGACCCACCAGTTTGAAATCCAAAAATAAGCCTGTTCAAGTCTTGAATCGTCATCTGACGACCCGAATGGCGCAGTGGTAGTGAGACTGCCTTACGTTCTTAGGGTCCCGGGTCGAATCCCGGTAGGAGCAAATGTTTGTTTCCGAGTCATGGATGTTATATGTATAATAAGTATGTATTTACAAACAAAAAGTATATATCCCATGATCTGTCCACGAAGTAGACACAATAGTTAAACAATGGCGTCACGACCAAATCGGTCATTGGACAGATCATGATATATGTAGTATATCAACTTTCTGGTGTTCACGACACAAGCCTCGTTGCTTAGCGTGGCACTATATGGCGCTGTGTGTAATGTCCAGTGATATTTATTTATTTATCTATCGTGATCTTCAACATTTTTTCTAATCAAAAACGATACATGGTTCATTTGTCTTGGTTCGTACTAAGATTTATTAGGGAAAGGGCAATGACCGCTATTGCGATCTTAACTGGCACTTACTATAGCACTTTTTATCAAACGTAATCAGCCATATTAGCACCGTCCAATACTTATTGCTAATAAGATGGCCTTGACCTATTTTTTTGTCCTTGCAGCCTTATAAAAAAATAAAAGCTGAATTAAAAACTTTTCTAAAACTATAACATTTTAGAAGTTCAACGGAAAATTAATCTTTATCAGTAATTGGATTTTTCCTGTTCCACCCACAAATCCTTTATTCCAACATTCTAACTAATGGCAACATTTTTTTCCAAAAAAAATACATCCACACGGAAGTTTGCCTAGCTCTTGACAACCCTTTTATCTTCTTGAATGTAGTCCACTAAGCTCACTCCATACCTTTTTTGAACAGATTCGACACAACATCAACATCAGGCAACGACAGCGATGAAGAGTTAATAAAACAACAGCTAGCGACCATCGCACACCTGCGCAAGAGCATCGAAAAGACCCACATATCGACCCGGGAACCCGACAGTGCCATTCCAGAACAAAACGAGGCCGAGGCTGTGGCCCCGAGCTTCAAACTGGGCCCAGCTGGAGGCTCCGTGAGGCCTCGGCTAGCCAGGAGCCTAGAGAGGGAGAGGAACTTTATAACCCTCAGTTTAGGGGACCCCAGTCGGTTGTGGGACTTATCTATAGACAAGGACTCTGATGTTGATAAGAGTGTCACCGCTGGGACTGAAGAGCATAGCTCGTTTTCGGAGCAGGCGTGGGATTTCTATCAGGTTGGTTAATGCTTTTTTTGTTATTTAGTAAAAGTATAACAAACCATCAGTTAATAATACATCAGTTTTTTTTTATGTGAGCACACATAATAGTTATGCATACCTTAACGCCCTAGAAACTCTGACAGAATGCTCTAATCAATCTATTCTTCTTTCACAGGAAAAATACAACTCGGAACCATATTCGGAAGCACCCGACTCAGACGCCGCGCGTCGCCTGCTAGAGTTCGGCGACGACTACCGAGCCTTCCTGGACTCGCAGTCGGACTGCTGCTCCAGCCTGTCGGCGCAGCCCGAGCACGACGTCAGCCCGGCCGGCACCCGCCGCCGCCGCCCGCCCTCCGACGTGTCGCGGGAACGAAGCCTGCCCAGATACAAGCGACCCACCAGAAACTCGCCCATAGAGACCTCCAGAAAACCCAAAAAGTCCATGTCCAGCGCTGAACGCAAAAAGTCCCTACTCGACAGTCTAGAACGATCTAGAAACAACACTAGCATCGAAAGCAGCGAGGGCGTGCGACGCCGCAAACCCTCTGAGAGCGAACGCAAGAACAGCAAGCGATCGCCCGAGTTCGACTTGCTCAACGTGCAGGCCCTGAGCCGCCGGCGACACAGCTCGAACTTGACCAGCGACGAGGTCAACAGCTCGCTGGAATACACCGAAGTCAACAACCGCCCTGACATACTAGACTCGCTGAACAGAAGGAGGAGGACTGACAAGGACGGCGAATCAGAGTTGCAAAAGATCGTGCTGTCGGAGCTGCGACGAAGGTCGACGGAGAGCGCCGACTCCGAGGGCGAGTCGTCGAGTCCGAAGAAGCACAGCCGGCGCAACTGGGACGGCGACTCGGACTCGGAGGCCGAGGAGGTGCTCGCGCTGGTGCGGCGCTCGGGCGCGGCGCTGAGCGCGGCGGAGGCGCAGCTGGCGGCCGACGCGCCGGCGCAGTGCGCGCACGACGCCGAGCCCGACCTGCTGCGCGCGTTCGACTACGTAAGGACACAATTCGATAACGATTTCAGTAGTAGCTACTCCGACAGTGACGACGCCATGACGTGCATCGCGCGCCCGCCCGCTTGCTTGCGCGCGCGGCTCTGCCTGGCCGTGGCCGCCTTCTCCGTCCTAGTTATAGTTTACATACATCTCCAATGACATTTGGCTTGGGCTTGTGTGATATTTATCCTTATATATGTAAGTATACGCGTTAGGTTCGCTGCGATCGTCAGACGCGCCAAAAACGTGCCTATATATACGCATTGACAACAAACTCATTTTTATACTTAATTATAGGAAATGTTACGTTTGTTCTGATAGTCAATTGTCAGCTTGTTTTGGCTGCATTTTAGAAATGCATGTAAAAATGTAAGCAGATATATGCATAGGTAGATAGAAGTAACTACGATCTCCAATAGACATTCCAATATATGACATGAGTACTTATAGTGTGAATAGTTGTAATTAAAAGTTAATACTTATTTATGTACAAACTGCAAGCATTTATAGTTTTATCATCTATAAATGCTAGTGAATACGTAAGTCTGACTATCGCAGCATACTTATGAATAAATTACTAACTTATTAATTTATTTCATCGAAATTGTGACAGTTTCACAATAATTGTAATTAATTTCTTGATTTTTGCTCACATGATTATTAAAATAGATAACAGAATCAGTATTTTTGTCTTTATTACACGAGTGAAACTATCATGATTGGAATCACAACTAAAAGAAATCATTTTCTATTCCATTTAAATGTTTGATTTTTTTTTCTTTTTACTAACATTAATCGTTTTCGTTTGTTGTGTGATTGTGATTTGTGTAGTTTTTTTTTACTAACAGCCTGATTTTTTTCTCTGTTTTTAATCATCCTCATCTATTTTGGTGGTGATAGCATTATGGTGCTAGGTCAAGTCAAAATTTTAGGGAAAACGTTACATTTCTATTGATTATTTAGTCTTAAGTTAGGTGCTGAGGTACTGAACGCTTCTTGGGTTTTAAATCATTCGCAGTAATTTCAACTAACGACTGAAAAACTTGAAATGTCAAATTGACAGCTGTCACATTTGACGTTTTCGAGTCAGTTCGGAAATGGGAATAATAATTTTCAATCGCTCAAAATATTTATTTCTATTTATTTACTAGACTTGGTACATCGTTATTGAATAACGTGAATTCTTGTCATTGAGTGATATAATTTTACGTACTTAACATTAGTATTACTTTGTCTATAGTCTACTTAATCTTTGGTTGTATCTTGTATCATTATTACGTTAAATTTCGCATAATATTAATAACTTTTTTCTTGTAATATGTGATTTGACTGAACTCCTACATCTCACAGTATAGTTGTAAATGTATTAATATTATGTTGATTAGGGATAGGTTGTTAATTGATCTTATTTTTTACAAAATGTTAAAGAACCAAGTGATCTTTGTATAAATGGTTGTAAAATAAATGCAAAATTTTAAAATTAAATATGGAGTTTCAGTCAATTAACACCCTTCTCTAAACACACAGAAGACAGTACATTTAAAATAAGAACACAGATTTCGAATATCAAAAGTTCTCTTTCCCTACCGTTGCAGTGGGCCTATTCTGCTTTTCTAATATATTGTTTGGCGTTTAGTTCTTGATGGCTTGGGCATTATGTTCGCATACACATTGAAATATAAACCTCTGGATGAATACAGATGAATGCTGCATGTTTGTTCTCATACACATTGTACAAATAAATTAATTGAATGGTGTTTTCGAAGACGAAGTGATGGATTATAAAGTGAGTTAGCCTTAAGCCTAATTATTATTAAGTTAATGTAAAATATGTTAACAGCTAAATATATTACTTAAATGTTTTATTTTGAGTTATTTTTCTTTTTTGCAAACGTTATTTTTTCGTTGCACAGACGGAGATCGTCACTCGATGCCGGGAAAATATCAACCTATTAGATGCGGCCCTGGCAGGCGGCTCGCTTTCTACCACTTTGCAACGAGACGTTAGAGGTTAGTACACTTCATAAATAACTGGACATAAGGCTACCTGTTAATATTTCATTACTGACCAGGGGAAACCTGGAAATCTTCACAAAATTCAGTATGGGGAAGATTTTACTGAAGGTTAGATACCAAAGACATTAAAATATTTACGAGCCATAGACGGAACAAAGAAAATCGTAATCCAAAAACTTGTCACTACTTTGTAACAAATCGTTCTGTCTAGTGTCATACGCCCGCTTGTCAGATAGCATTCGTGTCAAAATCAAAAATATTCGGGATCAAAATTTTTGTATGACATTATTCCCAATGTCCGCTCTATACCTAATTCTTTTAAATCTCTTTGTTAGATAAGGTTGTGCTTCAATCACTAATGTACAGACGTGGTCTTTTCCGCCTGATCAGTTAAAAAAAAAACACTTAAATCATGCGGAGGCGCCGAGCCACGCCCCCTTCAAGTTTAGGCCTTTTAGGAAAGCGTCAACTTTGGCGCGCAAAATAACAATAACTTTCGTTTGGCGTGCGTCGTCAGTCCGCTCGGCCGATCGGTATCTTTTCATTCATTATTTCTATACGAAGTCAAGGGGGCGGGGCTAGATAGCGTTTATATGTTGTAAGCGCAAGCAAAAATTTGCTTAGTGGTGATCAGGCGGGAGTGACCTCGATAGTACAAAGACAAATGGCAAACAGTGTCAAACGAACCGCAAATGTCACTCACGTCAACCTCAAATTGACAGGTCACTAACCACAGAAAGAAAAGAGACATTATTAAAAAAAAAAAACATGACAAGACAATGCAATTGCATTATGAACGCAACTGTAAGCATGCTGCATGAATATCTTGTTTCATGCAAAACTTGGAACGGTTGGTGGTCATGAACCGCGGTTACTCATGTTACGACCGGTTTCCGAACGAAACTCGCGATTATTGTCCAATCTCGGTCGCGATCAAGGCTGACGGCCTTATTTGGACTTTCAGACGACGCCTTTGCTCTTTTTGATTTATTTTTTTATTCGCATGTAAGTCGAGGGACGGTAAATTATACCAAAAGCTGGTTTTCTTGTTCGCAAATTGCATGTCGTACAGAAGATCGTTTTGTAAGGGAACCGATGTTATGTAAAAGTAATCAAGTTTGGATTTAATATACCTACTTTCACGTTATGTCATGTGTTTTATATCATAGTTATGTCGATGTAGCCGGAAACTAATCTATCAGAGATGTCTTAATCTACGTGGAAATTTACCTGTATCTGCTCTAGATACATCTAGTTCTATATCTTGAAGATAATATACGTTAGGTACGATCGGAAAGCGGATATTTGAACCATTTGATCGTTGAGTCGCAGAATTATGAATGGCCGGATGCATGGTGTTAAACGGTGGCCCCCTCTATAAAATCTAAACATGAAAATAGGGGTTACCTGATATAAAATTTCTTTTGAATAAAATACCAATATACAACCTAAATTAAACTTTTTTTTGTAAAGGTAATACCGGCCTTTTACGTTTCGGAACTCAGGTATCTTCGTCGTCAATTAATTTAAGTCCAAAAAATACGTGTACCTTTAAATCACACGTGTAAATCGGGACTTCGGCTTACGAGCTTATCTTTTGATGTCATTTTATATTCGGTTGTTCAGGGCCTGGACGAGTTGTGAACCGTTAACATCCTCGCAATAAAAAAAATAGGGTCGCCAATGTTGCCACATCGTGGTTATTTTGGCCCATAGCTCGTCGGGCATACGGCAGACATGGTCAGCCCAGTCCCACTTTAATTTAGCGGCTTTTTGAGCAACGTTAGTAATTAGTGGTCCACATTGGCCCTGGACCGAAGGATTTCGAAGTTATGCGGAGAGGCCTTTGTCCAGCAGTGGAATGGCACAGGCTAACAGTAACAGTAAATATATATAAATAATAATAAAGTTTATTTGGAACAACTTATGTTTACAGATTACACAGGTAAAACGAAGATAGCTACAAAAGTAAAAAACTGTGGCGCAGCTATCAACGCCCAATTTAAAATACATACAATCATGGACATTGTTCCAGATTAACCTAAAAGAATTTAAATTAAGGATGACAAAATAAATTAAAATAGAACAAAAAGAAAAATATAAAGAACACTATGTTGTATTATGTAGAGTGGGGGTGGGGATGAGGTTGTATTTGAGTGTGTGTTGGTGTGTATGTGTGTATGTGTTTGTTTGTTTGTGTGTGAGTGTTTGTGTGTGTGTGTGTTTCTACCGCGTTTATGACACCATAAGTTGCTCAGTCTCATCATAGGACAGGCACTTAAGCCAGTTAGTCACATTTCTTTTCAGTTCATTCCTAGTCATTGGGTATATTTTAATTTTTATATTTATAGCATTATAAAGTTTGGAGCTGGTGTGAGTGAAGTGGCGACTGACCATCGCTAACCTGCAGCGTTCAGTCTTACAGACTCTGTCGGCACGACGCTTCTTTGTAAGGGACTGAGGTTCGTAAGGGAGAAGTAGGTGCTTCCTAAGAAGTGTTTGCAGCACGAACAACTGTCTCACAGAGAGGACCTCACAAAGTGAGTAAAGCTCAGATGTGGGAAATCTAATAGGTTTCTTAGCTAGTACTTTCAAAACTGCTCTCTGAGCCCTCTCTAGCCGCAGCATGATTGTCTTGTGCGTTCTCCCCCACGTGGTTATGCAGTAACCGAGTACTGATTGAGCGAGGGCAAAGTAGACCATTCTAAGGCATTGGAAATCAGCACCCGCTCGAAGTTTTTTAAACACGTATATCAATCTTCTGACTCGAACCACAACTGAATTAATAATTACTATTATTACTGAATTATTACTGAATTATTAATTTGTTTTTTCCATGTCAAAAGATTGCCCAATATAACTCCAAGGTATTTTATGCTATCAGACCGTTCTATTTGGACACAGTTACAGGTGTTGGCGACTGGGTTAGTACACACATGGCTCCTTATCTCAAACGTCAAAGGCGGTTGACTAAGAATACTTGGGGTGAAGGGGATGAACTTGGTCTTGGAGATGTTGAGCGTGAGCAGGTTCGAGGTTAACCACCTCATAACCATGCTCAGTGCCAATTCTGCCTTTTCACGAGTTTCTGACCAGTCCTTGCCATGGGTTATGAGAGCTGTGTCATCCGCGTATGTAATAATTTTTGTGTTCGGAAGAGACAACTGACACAGCTCATTGACATATATGAGGAAAAGGGTTGGTCCTAGGACACTGCCCTGAGGGACCCCATAAAACAAATTTTCTTCATCACTCATATATGGTCCAACCTTCACAACCTGTTTACGCCCCGATAAGTAGCTACGAAAGATTTCGAGGGCAATTCCACGTATGCCAATCTGTTCCAACTTGTCAATCAATTTGGGGACAGAAACGGTGTCGAACGCCTTCGAGAGGTCTAAGAAGACACCAAGAGACTTGTGGTTATTGTTAAGGTGTGCGACTATTGTACCTGTGAGCTCCAAGGTAGCGTCCTCTGTTGATTTTCCCGCTCTGAAGCCATATTGATTTTCGGCCAAGATATTAAATTTTGCTAAAAATTTCACAAGCCTCGCGTTGATGACTTTTTCGAAGATTTTTGAGATGGTCGAAAGGACAGATATAGGCCTGTAATTGGAAACATATAAAGTAAAGTGGGACCTACTGATCCTAAAGCGGCACCTAGTCTCGGGTACTGGAATGTTTGCTAGCAAACGAAGGTGAAAAAAATTGGGTGCTGTCAGTGTGACCATACCAGGAGCAAATAGATATGAGTAGGAATCTACTTCAATAGCGCCACTCTTATTCTGAAACTTGATAACAGTATCGATTACGTATCCACCCTTCTGCTTAATTATTCACAAGTCATCGATTAATCCCCCATAGTTAATAACACTCTGTTATCAATCAGTAAGTGAAATGTGAGAAATGTCGCTCTAAAAATGGCAACACTACGGGTGCTTACCATTATTTGACTAACCCTCACCAAACGCCTTTTTCACACTTCACTAAATAACCACAATTTACAGCTCCGTCCTTTGAAGTGCAAGTTTACGCAAATAGTCTGAAAAGTGTTATGTGGCGCAAACTTGTAAAGCGGACATTCAGAGTAATAACGATCATAGAGAACGTCTTAGCTAATGTCAACCCTAAGCAAGATGGTGGCCGGTTCATAGCGCTGGGACTGACTCAAAATGGATTAGTTCGTTCTTGTAATGTCAACAACAGCAGCTATAACTGAAAATATGTTAAAGGGAGAAACTATAAGGGTACTCTTGTCTTCTTATTCTTAGTAAGGTATGTCATAAGGATAGAAAGATTGCATAGATAGGAAATTAAACAGGTTGATTGGGAATAAATTTTCAATATTTCAGGAGATGAATGGACTTACGAATATTAACAACTTCTACTATGAAACCCATGACCACATTTGTACCCTTAAAGATTTCCAAAACTTTTTATGACTCTCTTTCTGCTTTTTATTTGTCTATGCCTCTATGGTGACAGCCCTGGACCCCGGAAATGGCGACACGCCGGGCGATCACACGCCCATTCGTTCGTCTCCATCTATTTCTGCCTACGAAAGCGGAACCGTCTCGCCAACTACGAATGTGTGGACACACTGTTGCTTATTTTTTTGCGAGACCCGTATTATAGTTAGTTATAGGGGTAATTTTCGTGTTTAGGGCACATAATAAATTAAGGTGGTACTATTGATATTAAAAGTATCCTAATGTTAATCCAGGTTATAAACTATCTGTCTGCCTCATCAATAGTTTTTGAGTGAAAGAGTTACAAACATTCATCCTCACAAACTTTCGCATATAAAATAGTAGGAAAATTTTCTCTATTAGAACTATTTATTACCCAGAGTCAGACTAATAATTAATTCTATTGCTAGGTTATGGTTTTACTCATGCATTTCTAACCCACACGTTCACCTATACAATGGGAAAGTAAAGGCTCCTTGGAGTCTACTCATGCAATACAAACGCGTAAGTGCCGCATTCAGTAAATTAATGTATTCTAAATAAAAGTTAAGGCTTCGATACTTTATAAAACAATGCAGATTTAAATCGACCAGTTTATTCTGTAAACAAAAACGTTCCATCAAATATCTAAGTGCTCAGACTTCTAACAAAGACTTATTGGAAGAAAAAGAATCTCTCATTAAACTTGAACAACAAAGGCTGTTCAAGTGCTTCGGTATCTACTACACATAATATCTTCAAAGGAATGCATTAGGCATTAATTACACAATAGTGTATTGTATCACTTCCAAACTAATTGCGTCAGTACTTACTACAATCAAATTATTTACTTATCGGTTATTGGGTTTGGCCATAGCCAAAACGAATACTTACCACTAAGATGGCGGCTTTCTCCAATACAATTTTCGCAGACCATTTCACAAAATGTTTACCTACAGCGCCCTCCAGGCTTCAAGTGACAAAAGAACCACGAATCTGCAGTAGGTAGGTTCATGTAAGGTCTATAAATAAAAGAAAATACCCTATAAGTATTCTGGAAGTACCTGTTTTCTGATTCTCAGATTCGAAAACCATAGAGGAAAACCGGTACAAACCAAAATTATGTTCCGGATGGCGTCTTAAAATAAACCTCTTAATAAGAAAAAAAACTCAATAAGCACTTAGTTTAAATTAAACCCTCATTTAAAAAGCTCTATTTGTAGATAAAATCTTAAGTAAATACTTTATAAATGCGTACAATATTATCTAAAAATATAACAAGAACGAGTTACCCCTGCATTCACTTTGTTTTCTTTTTAACAAATGTACCTATGTCCCAAAATAAATATTATTTTAGTCTACTGCACAGAACTGGCAAAGGATTTTAGATCTTATTTCTTTGACTTGGTAATTAAAATTGCAAGGACTGTGTTTAACATGTGTAACCCCAAAATCTACATTGCGACACATTTATGCAAACTTTGCAGTCTGCCGACTAATGTATGTACATAATATTCTAGATACTGCAGACCTGTATTAGCATTAAATGCTGTTTACGGAAGGTAGCAAATAAAGTAATATGGCAACTTGTACAAAACATACATTGAAATGAAAAGAAACTTATTGTGAGGTGAAAATAAAAATGCATCATTTTCCATCATGTCGTCATTCTATAAAAGAAAAAGTTTGGTTTTAAAAATAGAACACAGTCGATCGATAGGTAACTCGACTAGACAATTAATCATGGTCATTTCGAATAAAACAATACCTTATTGTTATTATTTCCAAACCACTTAGGACTTCAAATTACCAAATACATTACAAAGTAGGTATAAAACACAGAATTTAACACAAAATATCAACATTATTTTTTTCCTGGCTAAGTAAACATAACATCACGATTGATGACATCATTAACATGTCAATAGTAGGATAAAATATTAAGTAACCAATCTGATGCTAAACCTAGAACAATAAGCTTGTCAGTAGCATTTTGCTTTTTATCGAATTAACTTGTTCAGTGATTGAAGTCAAAATGGTGGTTTCTACTAAATTATTAGTTATCGTTCAGAACTTTAGAAAGCCTCGGAAAAGTGAGTCTTCTTTTGTTTTTTTTTTACAGAAGAAATAAAATAGGTGTAAAAAAACAACGAAATAAAATACAGCGTATAATATATTGTTTTTTCAAAATTATACAGGGTCTATTTTGTTTGGCTTTACATTATTCACTGTTTTTGATAAAAAAAAAACATAAATTATTGTAACATGATGACTAAATCAGTCCACGACAATGTCTTTATGTGATTCGGATCAATGGTTCATTAAATCGTCCGTCACGCCTTATGTTCCAGTGGCTCAGATCTTCAACCTAACAGAGCATGACGGAAACATTTAACACTTTGATGTTATGACAACTTCACGCACGTGGAAATGTAACGACAATATTACTTAATAGGAAAATTGACCAAAACGTACTAAAAATTGGTTCGAAACTTCCTCCGCTAAATATAGGTAAAGATCAAAGAGTAATCTATTTATTGTGAGATCATCCACATTTACAACAAACTGATAAAATGCTCGTTCTGTATCTATTTAAAAGACAAAGCGATAAAACTATTCAAGAACTGATACAAACCTTACAATTTCCGTTCATGATTTCCAAACACTTCAGACCCCAGTGCAAAGTCAGTGTTAACTCCAACATAATTACTTCGACGTCACAAGGTTATCTCGTTAAACATGTATGTGACGTCATCCAAAATGGCGGATAATGCATTCTTTGGCAATGGAGCCAACTATTGTCAGCCTAGTTAATAGATAGGTATGATATTTGCACTGCTAATGTCAAACTCGCCAAGGCCGAAGAAACGTGGGTGGATGGTATTATAAGAAATAACATTGCTATCTGAAAGCAATATAGATAACAGGTAAATAATTGGTTTTGTCTTTTGTTATCGTTGAGTAATGTTTTCTTAAAATATTAGAAGTGTGCTCTGGGAATGATAGGTTATCTATAAGAATTTCCTTCGAAATACATGTTTAACTATGGATTAGCAAAGACCTTCACGTGTTTCCAACGCGATGCCAAAAAGAAAATGGGCCTCGAAGTATGGATAGCTCCGTTCTATGGGCACCAGAATATCTAAAGAACTCAAAAACTATTTTTAACTATTTCATTAGAGACCTCATTAGTGGCCTATTCACCAATTCCTTGAATAATGAAACGAATACCGATTGATTTTTTAGACGATGTCTAGCTAACTTTCAACTGGCAAAATAACATAAAACTAGAATAACAATGCTACAATAGATGACTTTTTGGATGCTTAAAAAACCTTTTCCTTTACTCTTATATCCTTGAGAACCCACAGTAAAAGTTGCACGGCTAAAGAGGTGCCATGTGTAGATCATAACACCTGCAGTGCCAGATTAACCCAGTAGCAGGAGCAATTACTATGGGCCCCGCGCAATCGGGGGCCCCGCGTATTCAAACCAGCCCACCGCCGTTGGGGGTTCAAACACCCCCTAAATCTAGGACAAATAGAGAGAAACCCACCTTTCCCAGACTAAATATTTTCGAACTCGATTTGCTCGCTAATATATCCTATACTTAGGTACTCAATTATGGGTTTGGATAAGCGGGACTCTCGCGTATCCAAACCTATCCCAGGCGAAATATTACAACAACATCCTCCAATACAAAACATTTCACATCCTTGAAGACTCAAAATTCCTTTCACCATGTACAGCAACTCAATCCTTTCAAAGAAGAACATAAGCCCGGATATTCTCGAAACCAACAAAAAGACTGACAATCTAATTACTTAAGTACTCACTAATTGCCAGGAGACAGGCCATAATGCCTTACAAACAAGGGATAATCATAAGGAATGCAGTTACGATAGCCGTAAGAACAGAAAAGGCAATCCAATTGCTATGACGGACACATAATGTTCCGCCGATGGACTGTGAGGCGATCCATACAAATTGTTCGATTACGTCGTAGGGCACATTTCTTTTCCCATTGTTTTTGTTGTGTTTATGGTTAGCGTGCTTTCTTGTTGTTAATATAAACGTAGGCCTGCTACCTGTTGGAAATTTTATTTTACTGCTTTTGGACACGACAAATCGTAACACGCATAATGAAACAGTAGTAAGTAGTATCGAGTTTGTAAAGGATTATATTTTAAGTTTCAATCCTGCAGTGACTGTGAGCAAATGATTCTGTCACGTATAATGACGTGTGGTCTTTAACTTTCTATTGTTTAATTTTAACCCGACATGTGGGCACACTATAAAGTCATAAGATTTTGTTTCGCAAAACTGTGGGACAAATTGCTGTATTGTCTTCATTTTGCGTTCTCAAGTTTTGTTGATCGTTTTATAATTTTCTCTTCGTTGCGCTCGTAAATCTCCGCCTGCTACTGTATTTTAATTAAAGCTAAGTAATTGCGGATTTGCGCGCAACTTTTCATTACTAAAAGTAGGTTGTTCTTGTCTTTCTCAAATACCGGATCTAAAAATGACCTCAGCCGTTGTTTTGTCATAAAACAATGGTTTAACTGATCTTTATAACTTCATCAATTTCGTACCCGATACTTTTATGTGTAGAACCAAGGTGATATCACTCGATAAATAGAACTTGATAATACAGCGCTGCAGCGGCTTTTGATGAATGTTGTATTAATAGATGTAGTTGGTTATCGGTCGCTTGAAGCGGTTGGAAGGTATTTTCGTGCTCAAAGGTACAGAGCAGTGTATCAGCTGGTCGTGGAAGCGACGCACGTCGGTCGTCGCTCAGTCCGCGAGTTGCTGTGTTTACATTTGCGATTCGCGTCCGTACACCATTTCAAAACAGTGCCAATTTCCTCGTAAACATGAAATTTGATTGGATTTTTATATAACCGTTTACATTGTAATTAATTTGTCATTTTTATTGCGTTTGCATTTCGTCTCGTTTAGTGAAACTGGATGCGCATGAGTGGTTATTTGACTTTCGCTTCTGGTAGTGTGTTATGGTTGCAGCGGTGTCCTAATTTAGCATAAATTGCATTTGTATTTGTAATGAAAAACGTAGTTTTAGTGGAAACGTTTCATATGTTTTCTGCGTTGTTAAATCGACCTTGGCGAATAAAGTCTGAAGTGTTTATAAAATACCAGCTGTGAACACAATTCAGAAATTGTTTCCTTGTAATTTGAATTCTTAGTTATTAGTCCTATCGTATAGTGTTCATACTTCATTGTGTGGGTGAACTATTTGATTAAGCATTCGGTGTTCAAGATTGGTGCAATGCAATAAATCCATTACGTAATCGTATTCGAGAATTTGTTTTAACTCTTGAACTAATGCTTTTAAGCACCTTTATTGTTATAACATCTTTAAGATATTCAAAAGGCTCTACAACTATATTTAC
Source organism: Xestia rhomboidea (assembly GCA_963853795.1). Lineage (NCBI taxonomy): Eukaryota > Metazoa > Arthropoda > Insecta > Lepidoptera > Noctuidae > Xestia > Xestia rhomboidea. The sequence goes on from OY970778.1 coordinate 11,837,678, forward strand.
ATCAATTCCATTTCTGTCTTTAATGTCTTCACCTTTACCGTCATTTAAGGTCAAGGGTTCAAGAGTACTTTTTATAATGATTCTTCGGAACACGCCATTTGTACCTCTATTATATTCAAAGTAGGATTATCAACAAAAAAGTTTTTGTTATATTGTTTCAGTCTTTCAATACTTACGGTCTTTCCACTCCTAGTTTTTATAAGCCCATGAAAAGCTAAAGACTCTATTTGCTACTAAAATTTTGAGTGTTCACATATTTCCGCTACCTTCATACCTTTGGAATTAGATAATCACTTTCACTGTTTTTTACTTAATGTTGACACAAAACTGGTTTTTCAAACACATTACGAACTTGCTTTACGTATTTTTATTAGGGACAAGCGTTTCATTTATTGTATACTCGACTGATATCGGATCTAACAACTATTACGTTTTTATTGGCTCCGTTTTATTGATGGAAACAATTTCTAATGATGGTTTTATTGTAATGATGAAAAGGGAAAACTTATAACCACGGGTAGAAAGTTTTATTTTGTTGATAGAATTGTTCTTGCCTTGTTTATTTTATGGGAATATCTACAATCGATTTAAAGGTGTATGCTTTTAAGGGTATTACCAATTATTTCTTACTAGTTAATATAGTTGTTTTTTCAAATATAAGACCTTTGGAACTTAATACTTGCTTTGCCCACGCAATGATTATCATCATCGAACACGTCGAATAGAAAAATCTGATACATTTCTATAACTGTTCAATACGAAGTCACGATAAACGCATATTACTAAATTGCTACTCCGTGGTAGGTATGCAATTTTTGCTAAATAAGCAAGAGACAATTCAATTTGCTGTAGTTTCGTTATTCTGAAGTATGTCATCGCAAACACATCATAATTCAATTTTAAGTACCTCAATTACATTAAACACGTCATTCGAGAAAATTACATCAATAACAGCTCCATCAGCTTGACCCATAATTGTGACTAATTTTTCTAAGACCATTGTGTAATGTACCACAGATTGTGTAACCAGTTTCTCTTTGTAAACCAACGTTATATCTATGCCACTGTAAAGTGCATTTGTAGACAAGATATGGTCTAATGCTCCGATTTTGTTAAGCTGTATTGCAAGCCCAGATTGTTCGTAATGGTTCAGAGTGATAACATTGTTTGTGGGCTTACCCTGCTTAAGGTCCAAAGTATCTATAGGAAATGTTCCACAAAGAAATTACTTTTAAGATAGATTCTGTCATTCACTACCTTATCCTGTACCTATTTCCGCAAACAGCATTGCTGTAAATATGATTAAAAAAATAGCCTCTGCAGAATCCGTTGCATTTGCGCACACAATTTGATCTTTAAAACATGCGTTCTTCAAACGTAATTCATTGTAAAACTCTTCGCATTGGCTGCCTCTCGATTTGGTACCTGACATTTGCATAAGCAAGCAAAAAATACGGCTCACTTCGCATGCAATTATTTTTCATAAGCAAACATTTTGAGCAAAGAGTTATGTGCAAAAAGGTCATACGGCGCAAACATTTTGCATAAGTTACCTATATTATTATAACAAGTGACAGAGATTTTTCTGTACAACGTGAAAGTATTTTTTTTACTTTATGTTCATGCGGTCGGACATTATCTTTTTCGTTTTTCAGGGTAATTTATGCAGTCGCGTAGTTTAAAGTAAATTATATGCCAGAAAACCAGTAAAGGCGTAAAAAATATGAAGGAAAAGTTTGCAAAGCACTTAATTATGGTTTTATGATCAGGTTTTATGTCTCGAGAAGCGAACTTTATTTATTCTTACTCTTCCTATTTCTTACTTGAGTGGGGTTCTCTTATCAAGTCTCTTGATAAGTTTTTTCATAAGAAATCAGTTCTTAACCTAAAAAAATCTTACAAGCTTCAATTTTTTTTTTTAGTAATCGTGTATGTACACATACATACCTACTTATTATTCCAACCATGTTATCCTTGAACGAACTGGCTTTTCAAAAGAATCGAAGGTCAATACTCCTGCGTTAGACATCAGTCATCTCATGAGATCAGAGCCACTCCTTACATGTCCATCTACCTTTTATGGTGACCCTATTCATTTCCAAGCGACATTGATCTGATTCCTTTAGGTCAGTATTCATATCACCTTGTGACAATTGACTGCAATTAATTTCTAATCGATATTCATTAGATGTACTCGATACTTCTTGTGGTCTATAATTTTAATATCAAGTTCGTTTCTGTTGTAACTGGCCACTTAAAAACGGGATCGAATTACAACAATTTAATTCGAGAACATTTAAATTATAGACTCAAGACCTATTAGTCATGTTTTTCTGTGGTTATTACCAGTCGTAAATTATATTTTTAAGCTGTAGTTTGCACGTTTACAAAGTTCAATGTCTCACTTAACTGTTGACTGATCCATCAGCCACTTATAATTTTATGATGACTGTGGTTTGTGCACTTAATTTGTCTGCACGCATCGCTAATTCCCAAATAATATTTTAGCGTTCCAAAAAATTAATCCGTTATTTTATAGCCAGCTCCTCATTTCTTTATGGTCGGATCCTACTTTTTTCTATGTCATCCAATTTAGTCTATGGTTTTATTATTATTATCTGTGCATCTAAACAGATTTATTGACTTTTATTTAATTAAAATCTTGTACCCGTTAGTTTCTAAATTAATCGAAATTAATCCCCATATTTTGTAGTTGAGAATTGATCACAGGAATCTATCTGTGTGTCGTGTTAAGGAAAGTGGCTTCGAGACTCGTTCTGTCATACAAGTCGGTAACATACGACAGTTTCACTTCCACACACTGGTAGACTGCTAATCACCGTGACATACCATGTACCTATTCTGACGTCTTAAAGTATCTTCCTGTCTACATTTCTGAAATCCGTATTAGGCTATTACGTTTTTTTCAAAAAGTTCGCGTTTTCGTATGGCCTTTTTTGACCGGTGTTGAAGAGATCTTTTTCTTTACTTTTGACTACATGTTTGTTTTCATGAGTATCGACTCACATTTTGAAAAGAACCTAATTCATTGATTCTAATTGACTCTTAATTATTAGGAATTTTCTTAATAACAATCCATTAATATAGTTGTTTTTAATTCCTGCAGAACATTAACCGATATTCTATTGTTGTAAAGATTATCCGTTAATTACATTTGTCAGGCTAACGGTACGGACGGACATTCTAGTTCGTCTCGACTTCTCGAGTACCGCTAGCAGCGAATTCTTTGATGTATTGCCGGCCAGCTACAATTGTTACAAGTGATTGATTCGCTTGTAGCTTGACGTTTCAACATGTTCCATTTATAAATTATTATTTTGTTGTTTTGTTTTCGATGTAAACAAGAACGAAATGGTACCAGAACGACATCTTTGCGGGAAGATTTGATTTACGAACGGGTTGATATTTTTAATTGACAAAACAAGAATTATACAGCTGAAAGTATATTAGTTACCAAACAGATTTTAATCATAATATAATGGAGACGCATTTTTTTACGTTTTAATTTTAAATTGTTGCCATTTTAGTGCAGCCTTTGTATCTAATAGCAGTTTGAATTAAGACCTCGTTTTAATTGCAGCGCCAAAAAACAAAGCAACCGCACAATATTGTTAACTTTAAAGCGAAAGTAGTAACTTTTATGATCAAAAACTGAAACTTATGCGCATTCACTAAATCAGGCCCAGTTGTAAAATAACTATCATTATTTCAATTAAGACCTCGAATTGATAATCATCAAAATAATTCGTAACGTTGCATCATTGTTTTAAAACTATATTTGATGAGGCTCTATGCTTTTTGTATTGGGGTGAAAGAACTAGTTGTTGGCACTGGTTTATATTTTGGTTCAGCTAAGTTCAATAGTTTGCGCTGCCAAATGCTAAGCTTCTATTTGGAGTCTCTTGCCCAATTTTAGATTTAATCAAATCTACAGCTAATAATATTCTAAAATCTAATGTTTTCTGCGATTACCTTCAGTAACCTTAAAAAGATTACTTGAATATCAACATGAAATCACGTGTTTTGCTCTTCGTCAAATAATTTGTTTGCTGAAAAAACGCTTAAAGACAGATAAGTTTTTATAGACAAACTTTAGAAATTAACATCGCCAGTGCCGAGAATCAGTTCCCCAACCCTAGCTCAGTGTTGTCAGTGCACAAATCAGTGACTTAACATTTTTATCTAACAGCTTCTCATTACGTACGGTGTGAAAGTGATGTATTGACGGCACAGTGTTCATTATATCACAGTGATACTCTTGCCAAAATGAACTTATCTGCCACATCTGCAGCTACTGCTAACAATGAGGAAGTCGGTGAGTTATTGCCAAATTATGATTTGAAAATTTTTTTGGACAATTTTATATTTTTATTTTAGTAGCGTAGTGAATGGTGAGCTTTATTTTTATGGACAGTTGTGAATAGCTTTCTTTTCGATTTTGTTGAATCGATTAGATTTTATCGTAATTGTAGGTAAGGGGTTTGTTATTAGGGTTGCATGAGCGTTTTAAAATTACATTATTATACGAAACAAATTATTACAAATTGTCGTCAAAAGTAATGGACGTTTACAGCACGTTTAATTCATATTAGAAACTGTTTTCAAGTACCTAGCACATAATCCGTTATTTAACCATTTGTGTTTTCCTGTTGTTATTTTTTTAAATCTCTCGTATTGCCTTTTCTCATTTTGTTTTGCATACAAAGATATTGCAGTACCTATTCAAAGATTCAACTAATGCACCTGCGCATGTCTGATAGTATACCGTACATTTCAATTTCGAAAATACATAGGTAATAGGTATCGTAGACTGCACTGCACGCAATACCTAAGTCAAAGTACTCAAAAATCTCGAAAAATATTGTTTCTTGGTCAACATTTAAAACAAGTTTCCGTATAGACTTAAACGCAAAACACAGACAAAATGAACATTAAAATTCTTTATGTATTGACTTAGCAGAGTACCTTTAGTACCTACACAGAATGGTATGGTGTACTTGACCCGATAGGACTTGATCGCCTACAGTCTGCCTACGCTTGTCGACAAGTCCACACCAAGATCTTCGCGGTTCGCCATTTTCTTTCTTAAGTAATGAAACCACAGAGTACATATTCAATTCCGAAAAATATATTCAGCATAATATTCCACAGAGATCTCTTTAGGATCCCTTAAGTTTGAGAAACATTAACAGGTTTCAAATCTTTAACCAGCTATTCCATCTTTAGGGATAATATTAGAAACTTTAATTTGAGGGGGATTTGCTGTAGATAATTCATTTAAAACAAATAATGTTTTTATAAATAAAATTCTAGAATATTCTGCTAAAAAAATCAAAGCAAATCCCCCTCTAAAGCAAAAGCAAAAGATCCGATGCCGAAACGGTAAATATTGGTAGGTTATAAAATAAATCTACAGACCAGGGAACCATGGCATGAAGAAGTGGAGGCTCAGCGCTCGGCACTGGGTGGGAACAAGGATGCCAATGATGATGATGGTGATGAACGAAATAAATACCAAAATGAAGAATCTGAAAATGAAATGAAAATGTCGCTAGCTCGCCATAAGCAGCGCTATTGTAGTAAGCATACTCTCTGATTACTATCTAATCCTGTCCAAATACTTCGCATCTTCAGTAATATAACCTTTGTGGTCTTACGCCTACTCAAGAGGATAATTTGCGGCACCGCGATTGGCTATAGGAATATGAAAGTTGGCTAAATTATGAATCAGGAGCGTAGGTGGTGCCTAACAAAGGGTTTGTTAGCAGATGTTTAGGAGAACCTCTTCAAATTCTACGTAATTATTTTGGACAGAAGATAATAAGTCATCGGTTTGAAATGTCTTACTTAATTATAAAAGTAATTTGTTCTGTAATGTTGTCAGCCATTGCGCAACGTCTTATCGTACCAGACAAATTACTCAGAATGAGACACTACCTAAAATTACTAGACGGTAAACTATATTAAGAAACACTGAAATAGAGTTCTCATATTAGTCTCAAAACAGGTACAGCCCTTCTACAGAAATTCTACCTCTGATTTTGCGTCGCAGTTACCTTTATTCTCAGTGCCATAAGGTTGCTGTTGAGTTGTTGTCAGAGAGAAAATAACTGAAAGGACTGTAACAAGACTAATGACTTCATCAACATCTTTCAAACTTTCCTTGTAAACAAAAGAGGAATAAGGTCTAAAATTAGCGACACAGTCAAATTCGTGAGTAGGTCACTCCAACGCTGATGGTTACATTTTTAACATACGTTGTGGTTTTTCCCATGTTGCAACTGCATCAATTGTGCAACTCCTGGCAAAAACTGGCACTTGTTATGCCAATGTAACTGGCAAGGACAACGTATATTGGCAGCGAGAGCACGGCACAATTGTCGTTAAATTATAATGTGAGCTTAATGCATGTGGCATTGGCGAAATATGATTGAGGAAACCAGCCGTAATTCAAATTGGAAGCTGTAATAAAAGTTTATTTATTTATTTATTTATTTATTTTATAAGGCTTCTCAACAATGAGTACACTGTTACATTATAATTTGTACATTGCAAATTTAAATCTAAGCGCCTCATCACTTACAGAAAAGCACAGCATGCACTACATTATGCGCAAATAATTAAATTATTAACTAAACAAGAAATACACAGTTTGGAAAAGTAAAACTATTAAAAATTCAAATTGGTTACACTTAATTAAATTAAAATAAATCAAAAAGTATCAATTTCACTTTTTTGTTGACCTACTCTAAGGCTATCAAACAATATACTTACATTAATTAATTATTACATAACTTTAGAACAGCACAGTACACTACCAATAGCATTTTCCATTTTATTAATTCTTCTAACGTGACTCAGTATTATTATACAATTATTAATGATTTGATTCACGCAATAAGTTCCGGCATGATTATTTTAGGTTACGATGGTTTTAATATGCTGCCATCGTTCACAAATTGGTATGTAAGCGTTGCGTGATTGAATGATGCCAAACATATGGAGTGAGATGCTTTAATCAGCCATTTTCTACTTTAGGAAGTGTAATGCGTAAATCATGAGAGAATTTACCGCGTGTTGCTTTGAGAGAGGCGGCTTGTAATTTACTTTCTTTAAAGTGCATTAGCTATTATTAGAGCATCATAATATTGTCTTATTATCTCTAGATCAGAGGCTAACATTCTGTTTTTAGCTTGAGATTGAGATTAGAGATCCCGTTTAAAAGAGTAGTCTGTCTATTTCCTATCGTCAATACAACCTAGCTGTATAAGATATATCTTGTGATTTGTCGCCATTTTGTGCGTATCCATTTGAATCCCGATAACGTAGCTAACTACTTGCCGAACAGTGATTAAAACATGATCCTCAGAGATTGCTCAATCTCCGGAAAGTTCTAACTACCACGCCTGTTTTGGTCATAAATCTTTTTCCAGTTATGCGCTGGCAGTTTTTAATTAACTTAACTGTCCCATAACGAATCAGGATATTAGTCTGCGAGGTTTGATTCTAGATTTTAGATTTCGCCTTTTTGTTCCTAAAATCATTTTTGGCTGCAACTGTGCTTGATTCTGAAGTGTTCCCATAAAGAACATCAATGAAAGCCAAAGTAAAATTCGAGGCCACAGTTTTTTTATTTATATTAGTAACACAGAGCACCGTTATACCATTATCTCTTGTCTTGTTTATTTTCTTATCGTTTCCATACAAGGCCGTATCGTTTGCCTCTGAGTTTCTATTATGACTTCATTTGTTCCACTGCGGTCAAGACCTCGGCGCCTCGACTTGATAACCTATGATATCGAATTCGCTACGCTTGTTAATCCATCTAGTATTCATTTCTCGTTAATATTGGGCAGTTCAGTAATGTCTTCATGTAAGGTGCCTTGTGTTAAATCGTGATCCACTTTGGTGTCAAATGTTAATTAAATTTAATTCAGTTGTTATTCATTATTTATTGGAGTTACAAAATTATTGTCTTTGAATTGACTTTCTCAGTTTACCAACTTTCCTGCAATTAGAAATTTAATGAAACTACTATAAATTGAATCTGTTAAACACTTCGGATGAATATCATAAAGTTTTCCCAGGAGCTCACCTTGCAACAAGTTTGCCTATCTATGTACATAATTTCTATTCATATTGAATACAGTATCTCTAAGATCTATGAAGAAACTCAATATCTCCGTCGGGGTCACCTTGCATTTGTTACGCTGTACTTATATTGTGCAACGTTGTTTCTGCAGTTGAACAAATACTAATATCTTAGCCCCAAGGCACTTTTTCCTGTGACCCATATACAACTACAACTTTGGTTTCGTCTACCGTTAGTTTTCCGTCAATCACACCTTATTTGCAAGTGTGTAGCGTTTGTACATTGCAACTGACACCTTATTGTGTTCTTGAATAGGAGTATTTTGGATTAGTATTCATGAGTGACAAAAAGACAAAGTTGTATTTGCATTTGGTAAAATAGTTGATTGTTCGTGTTCGCAAGCTAGTCATCGTTAGTGCCTTGCAATAGAGACGTGGCGAGGTTTCGCCAGGCTGTTCTGTGTTCTCAATGTTTGCCTGAGCGTCGCGGTGCACAGTCGTGCAACTTCGACCTTGCTGTCGAATCCTGCGCATGATCGAGTTGACGGCTTCTTAATGGATTGCTTCGTACAGTACCCAGGTATTGTGTGATGTGTATTAAAATAGTCTCATCCGTGTTTTGTATATTTTCGTCATGATCGTTGTCAGTGAGTTTTAAAGTGCCATAATGTGTTTAAGTTTACGTAACTACGAATATTAAAGTGGTTCAGATTATTGCTGATTTGTGATGATTTATCAGAAACGTTATCAGTATTCTGTAATATGATAACATTAATCCATAAAGATTGCCAGACTGATGTAATTTATGTTGATTTCCTGAATTATTGTTTGCTTGATTGTATATTTTTTCACGTTTGAGTGTGAATGGTGTCTTTAGCACATTTTGATGACCGATTACGAATTCCGTCCGCAGCAGGTTTATAAGGTGCGCGGGCGCATGGTAATCGTTTATTTTAAAATTTGTTTGCTTTCACCGTGCGAGGATGTGAGATTGTCATGTTGCAACCAGTAATACCACATACGGCTTGAAGTATTTATTTTTATAAGAAATGCTGAGAATTTCTCGTAATCCGGATTTATAAGAACAGCATGGAGAACTGTTGTAAAAAAACACGACGATCAGTGTGTTCCACTTTGTATTTATTTAAATGTTTAACGTCTTAGCATACAATAATCAATAATGTTGTCAAACTTTTATGTTGCCCAAATATGTTTTCCTTTCTCCATAAAGATGTTAAATGATTCAGCAAGTGATATATTTTAAGAAAACACTGCACCGAAAGGCACTTTTACTGAAGCAACTCGATTTAGCCTTGATTTTATAACGGGTGACGGCAAAAACAGTCTTTGCCAATTTCGACTGTGCGCACGCGTCTAATTTCAGTTCGCCGAGTAAAACAACTTTGCAGTTAACAAGCACAATATAGAGATATGTTCCCAGAATCCCGTAGATAAAATGGCAGTTAAACTAAAATAGTAACTATAACCGTTAACTGCCAGTAACTTTACGGCGATAGATTTTCCGCCATCTTGGATAGGCATTCAAAAATAACGACCAAAATATGAAAATAGAATGCAAATATTGCTGGAGTAACGTTCTGTCAGTTCTCAAGCGGCCCGCACTCCATAGGAAGCGGTAATAGCTCGTTGAATTTGACTGACGACCGTCTCACTTCCAAATAGGGATCCGAAAAACTATCGATAATATTTTGCACTCGATAGTAAGGGATACTCGAGAATTATCGATAGCTTTCCTAAACTTTATCATCTTTCTGCTCTTGCCTTATGTTAGGTACTTGAAGTCGGCCCAACGCATTTTTTTGATCCATTCTCCCCCAACAATCGTCACGCTATCATTTACTCTTTTTTCATTCATCATACCCCATGCCTACCCAATCAATCCATCTTTTCCAAAACTAATCAAACTAGTCAAAATTTCATAATTGATTTGAGTATTACATATTGTTATAAATTTAATGTGGTTAAACTATGTATTTTAAAAATGAATTTAACCGTATTATACTAGATATTAGTATTATACTAGATATACCTACTTATTAAGACTTATTTTGATGCATGCCAGCACATCAAGCTTCTGTCCAATTTCGATTTTCATTGGGAAAATTTGGCAGTTCGGGTAGCTTAGTCATGATCTGTCGAATGACCGATTTCGTCGAGACGCAATTGTTTAACTATTGTGTCTACTTCGTGGACAGATCTTGGGATATGCTGGCGTCTGTACCTACATGTATCGATACTTGACATACTTATACCATACACGTACGTCCCTACTCTCAAATTGCCTTCCGTTCTTCGCGGGACGCAAAATTGTTTGCTCCATATTTGAATTGAATCGGTCGTGATTTCGTCACATCCCTTCTATACGGCTGTGTTACCCGATTGCATTACGACTAACCAATAATCGAACGTTCGAATTGATTAATCGCTTACAAATCTGCTCCTATTGTATGAAAATTCACAATGTTCTTGCAAATGCGGTATTGTATTGATTTTCAATGCGATTGCAACATTGTTAAATAATGTATTTGAAAATGTATCGGTCTGGTTAAGCTATGTTATATTAAAAATGGTAACTAACCTTCTAGGTTTAAGTTTTACACACTGACGTGTATGATTGATTAGGTACACTTAGGTACATTAAAAAATATTTATAGTTTGTTTTTGTAGAGACTCAACATACAGCATGTTATTTTGCTTTCATATAAAAATACAAAATATGTTACTAATTTTCACATCCTCTCGCTCACTGCAACTTTTTTTTCTTAACAAACCGTGGTGTGTTTCCAAAAGTTACAAAACATCCTAACTCGCATCATTGAACCGAGTTGTCACGTACCTACTCTACCTACACTTTTTCCTAATTTCCAAGCCTGATACTTACGATTGATGCAGATGAATTTAGACTCCAACGAAGCGAGACATGTAGACATCTGCGAAATGTCCCAAGTGCGTTGACACCGAATTAGCAAAGATTATGCACAAGTTCATGGACCCAGTGACATTTAGGGCGCTATTTCGGCTGTGCATGCGCTGCCGGCTGGGCTCTGTCCCGCTTTGTCATATCTATCCTGATTTATGGACAGTTTACGACGAATGTAGTGATAAAACTTGCCCTTTGCGTTTTACTCCTCCCTTGACTACACGTACAACATTAATATCATTGCGGACTGCAGTGAAGACAAATGATGGTCTTCCATAAATATCTGCGGGGATTTTGTGGTTTGAATTTACAACCATTTCAGTAGTCTTGGATAATCCATTTATGTCTTCATATTCATTCTTAGCCTTTTGCGTCCTACTGCAAGTTCCCCACTTTGCCGTCATTCTTTCTATTTATTTTCAATTTTGTCTTTCCCATGTTACTTGCCACTCTCATTCTTCAATACTTACATCTCAAGTAAATTGCTGTCAGCATCAATCATATTTCTCATAGGTACTGGAAAATTGAAAGTCCATTTCTATTAAAGAAACCGATCTACCTTGTTACAGCACATTATTTTATTGCAAATTACTGACTAAATTGGCATGCTGATTAGATACTGTGGGTAATTTAAACTGGTAAATTACCTGTTTATATCTAAGCATTAGATTAATCTTTCTTATTATTCATAATTCGCCTACATCAAATCCTCAATTATCTCAAACGTGTCCTGTTTCAAGTATGGCCGGTTTTGCAGTTATATCTTTAAATAGGTCTTAGGCATCGCTAATTTCCGTTGCAAGATAGCTATCAGCTCTTATGAATGTGTTTCCCTTCCTCTAATACTGGACTTCTTTGATGATAGTTATGTAATACTGTAATTTATAGTGCTATAAGTATATTGAAGTAATATTTCTGGTTTTGTGTTGTGCAATAATCATTATTTATTTATAATTTTATTTCTCTTATGCAGAGTTTTCGATTAGATCTGCTATTTTTGTTAATGTGTCGGAAACTCTTAGATCGTATCATTTATTTTATTTTTAATGTCACAATTTCTCACACGTTTATAATTCTTGAACGAATGTGTTTCCTTGAAGTCATCAATCAATTCATATAATTTCGTTACTAAATCACCAAGAATACTGTTAACATCGTCTATAATGATTGCTAAATCTGGAGGAGATTTAGCAATCATTATAGAAACTTTAGTTGTGCAATTTCCTAATAATACCGATTAAAGTTTTGCCTTTACCGAGATAAATACAGTCGGTCCCATACGTGCATAATTCACTATAATTATGTAGAATTGCATCGCAATTTGTACACGCGTTCCTGTAGAGAAAGGAATTGTTTTATTGGTTGCCTCGTAACTTGGTTTATATGTATTGTGTAGTACATTGTACAATATTTAAAAATGATTTAGCGTTATTACTTTTTATTTCAGTCTTATTGGCACTGCATCATTTATTACCCTTGCTTCAATAAACTTCAATTGATTTGCGTTTTGCGCACAACTTGTGTTGTGGTAGTTTACGTAGATCTTCTTTTAGATCACCATTTAGCTTACGTTCTTTACCAGTGATTTCTTTATACATGTCTTTGGCTTCATCAAGTTTCTCATCAAACGAATTATCTTCTAAATGTATTATTTAATATTATATTGTATTTACTTTTAAGGTTTCCAAACATACAACTTTACCTCCCGATGTCACGGAGTTCCATTTCCATCGACCCTACTCAGAATATTTTTAACCGTTACAATATTTTCGTTCGCCCCAAATAGATTAGACTTGTTTCGTTACGTCCAAGTTTACTCAATGAATGACTTATAAACTTGTTTACCTAATTCTTTTACTGTTTCCTTTTGGTTATAGATAGTCGAAGTATTCTGTTACTTTCTTTTTGGGTTAAGTTTTGTAACGCAAATAGACAAGTAACGGAAGGACGTTCATCAAGCTTTATTGACGTTTTAATTATCTGTAGTGGCAACACTCTCATTTCAAACAGCTGGCAATATTTATGATTGCCTATTAAGTTTGTTCCTGGAGGTCTAAAATGGCCGCTTTAGCAGAATCTTAATATGAATCACGTTAAAAATGTTGATTTCTTAAAATTGACCTTGTTATGACAATAAAGTCCATTTTAAGTAATAACATTTTTAACGTGATTCATATTAAGATTCTGCTAAAGCGGCCATTTTAGGCCCCCTGGTTGATTCTAAACTCGGTATCACCGAAATCTCTGAGGCAGATGTAAAGTCAGATAATAAATGTTTGTTACCTAATTGGAGAAAGTTTCAGTTTCGTGCAGTGCAGCCAAATACTACTGCAAATAATAGTAATACCGGTATTTTACATGAAACAATTGACTATCTGACAACCCAGTCGCCAGTTCAAATAATGCTGCACAGGCGCCGTACCGTCTAGCCAGCCACTCCAAAATTCTCCAACTACGACAAAACGAAATAAAAGCTATAAAGCACACAAAAGCACGTCACCTGGCATTCAACGAATACTATTGCGGTGCGCATTAACCTACTAACTGATATACCGACGCGGACGCACACCCCGACCCACTTGCGCGGGCGCATCCTATGGCCTATGCACGTAAACAACGTGTATTTTTAACGGTACTGCCAACTGAGATGTCTGTTATTGTTATTAGAAAATTAGAGTAAAATATACAACTATGTATGTAGGTTTTTTTTTGAGAAAAGTGAAACCATGTTCTGGATTCGTTTAAGGAGTCCGTTTCTATACCAACGGGATAGAATGATATGCCAACGGGACCCTATTACTAAGACTCCACCATGCCAGGCCGTCCGTTTATCACTGGGCCGTGTATCTTTATGATATATATATATAATTTGAGATTTCACAGAGTGCGTACTACTACGGCTACTATAACAACAATATCAAAAAATTAAGTTAAGGGTACCCCATTACTTTCCATACAAGAAACATGTACATGAACAAGAAGTGCTAAATATTACTCGATGGTACGTAACCCTTTGTGTGCAAGTCGGACTCGCACTTGGCCAGTTTTTATATTGGATCATATTCTAAATGTTTTTATAAGAGGAAGTTTCGTTTGATGTTACATTTTATCGTTGTATCATGAAGTGTCTTTATTTTACACCAGGCCTGTATGTTGATCGACCGATTAGCCCAGATTTGCTCCTTTGCACTTTTCATGAGCCGTTTGCTCTCTTTAATCTTCTGAAAAAACGTCTTGATTGTATCATTGATTTAAAATTATTTACTACCTTGTCGGTATTTCTTTGTTCTGCAAAACGAGCATAAAAAGGATAAATGAAATACCGCTACAATTAGTTTCCAAAGGCTGAACCTATGACACTTAAACAAGCTCAAACTCTTCCGAAGTTCCGAATTTTTAGTCTAATCCTTGGACATAATCATTTTATGTCCCGGCTGTCATTAGTTCTTTGACATTCATTATGGGTTAGTCAAAAGCCGAACTCTGACAACCATTTTCACCAGTGAGCTCCATGTAAAATAAATCTTGTCTAAGCGGATGCAGATATTTTGCTGCATCCAGTTAGACTGGAAGCCGAACGTGCGATCCTTTGACACGATCAACTCCAACTTACTTTTCTATTTCCAATGAGCTCTTCATCCAAAACTAACCCTGCGTTTTTTCCCCAGCGGTATCAGCAAGATGGTCAGCTCTGCGTGCTGCAGCGACCAGACGCGGCGGTGCTCGGCGCCTGCGCAGGGAATTGGCGGCGCTCCGGGAGACTCTCGACGATGTCTGCGAGCCTGGAGACTGCGCCCCTCAGCCGCATACTAGGGCTCAGTTGCATAGGAGGATTGAGGAGTTGAAGGTAAGGTCTAGTGGTCGCAAGCGCGACTGCTGAGCTTGATATCCTGGGTTCGATTGTCTTGTCGGGCAAAGTGTTATTGGGATTTGTGCCTGGTTGGTGGCAGTAGGCTCTCCCCCTATTATATGGGGGTCATCTTAGGGGCGGTCTTAAGGACACCAAGGAGGTAGTTGCTTAAGATTTTTGCGCAAGATCAAATCTTAAGTTTTTCAAGTTATACCATGCACCATGAGAGAGATAAAATGAGAACCAAATGCACACTTATTGGATTACTTATGTACTAAGTCCAACTAAGCTCAACGATCATGGTTTTACGTCGAACCATTGATGTGGAAACGTTAATCCTACACCTACACTAGCTAAACTACCATCCATACTTGTTTCTTGCTGTTGATTGCTTAGTAACGAGGTGAACACATTAGTGTAATCTATTCAAAACGGTTAGTTTAACAGCTTACATTACATTGGGGAATGACGACGTTCTACACACATACCTACGCTTACGTACGACAATAGGATTATGCCTGTCACTATTTACACCTTCCACGTGAATTCCGCTTTTTTAAGGCAATAAACAAATCAAAAACAACCCATGAAGAAAACAGATTTCATCCTGATTTTAAGCATTCAAAAGTGTTCTAACTTTTATTTATTTTTATTTAGCTATTCTCTCATCATGCTAAACCAAGGTTTCGTTATACAAGGATCTTTGCAAAATTAGAACCACCGCCGCCATCTTATTTTTTCAAATTCACTTGACATCGCGACCTCCTTGTATTACTACTACAAACACACTACACACACACACACACACTACACTATTTTCAAAAAATATATATATACGCGTCGACTTGATCACCTCCGCCGTTTTTTTTTCGTCGCTTAAAAATCATATCATATCAATCATCATCTTTACATGACATTGGCATAATATGCAGAAACCGTGCGAAAATAACCCAAAAAAAAAACTGCGTCTTCATTTGTTTTTTCAAATTCTAATTTCAAATTCACAGGAGCGTCTGTCCCGCCTGCTAGAATGCAAGGTGTCCATGCTAAAGTTGACTGTGTCGGTTCGTCGCGCTCTTGGCGACATGGAGAATGATGATGGCGGCCTAGCTGCTGATCTGGCAACGCTGCTCACTGCTTGGGATGACGCTCATCAAAGGTAAGTTCTACTAATAATCAAAATCAAAATTCATCTCGGTACGCTGAACGCATTCAGCACTTCTTGAACGTGAGAATTAACGAGACAGTCCCCAAATCGGGGCGCCCTTTGTAGGCTGTCATGTAATTAGTGGTAAAAGAAGATTGCCATGGGTATAATAGTTGCGAATTGCGATCGATTGAAAGCGCATTTAAAAGTGTTGAAACTGATATCCCGCTTTATAGCGCTTTATATGCGTGGTGTGCAAGTTACGACAAACTGTGTTGGTTGGCTGATTTTTGTATTTAATATGGCATTATTTCAGCCATAGGATCAGCTCGGAGACAATTCTAATCATTCTGTTGCCCATATCATTGATGATCTAAGTATGGTGCGCACCATATCTGATTCAGGCACCTACTGGGTGTTCCTAACATAGATTGCAGACATTGGACAACACATTAATGATTCATTCTAATCCAAACTAAAAAACTCAAGTCGTGAGATAAAGATAAACAAAATCTAGCGACTACCGAAGCGTTAAACTGAAACCTAAGTATCTGGTGAATCATTGTTCGTCGTATTGTTAGTCACTTGGTACAATGACATTGGTAGTCATGTCTCGTCTCGTTTTTATTGGTCTGAAAGCCTGAACATTTTAAACAATGACCGGAATACGAGAACTGCTGTTTAAATATTAGCCTATTTTCTGACACAACTAGGTAATACGAAACTATTAGCGACAACAAAATATTGCAAGTTTAAAATAAAAAGTACACACGACAAAAGAGTTAGGTATCTATGTAGGCTAGCATAGTTTTGCCTCGTAAGTACAAACGACGAAAGACAACGAAATATAATGAGACGAATAAAATTAACGTTTCTGTTTTGTAAATATAAAATATTACAGAAATACATCCAATACGTACACCAATATTATCGTTTCAACGCCAACCAAATAACACCAAGCCCTTTTCAGGACTTCAAACGAGCTCTTATCTTTGGAAAAAGCGGTCTGCGCCTGGGCAGAATGGGAAGGTGCTCTTCGAGAGCTCCAGGGAGCTTTGAGAGGCGACCTGTTGACTTTAGAAGCCCTAAGAGACCGTGGTGCCGTCACTCGTGACCAGACCGAAGTCGCCAATCAAATCAAACAATTGGCAGCGTCACTTGTGGATAAAAAGAAGGTATGGATCAGATGTAATTACTTTTTAAGGACGTTGGCGGAATGTTGTTATCCGGATTCATTAGCTTTGTTATGTTGTAACACTTAAGTCAATCAATCCATCAATGACAAGAGATTCGGTAATATACCAGCTGCTGATTAAAAACAAATATGCATAAGAAATAACCTTCAGTATGCTTATCACATTTTTCTTTCATGAATCATTCTCACTAATCAAAGTATTTAACGGATCAAGAACTCCTAAAATTATTCAAGCTTGTGCGAGGAAATGATAAAACTATAAACCGACTGTAATTACTGCAAATCGTTCTTCGATTTTGTGAAGCGTCTTCTGCCGCTTCTAAAATGATGTCTCTTCCAGGGTGGTTCAACATGCGACTCGCTGTCCGATTCCGGCATATCGGATGGAGACAGTGAAGGCGCCGGACGCCGTGCCCGACGACTGAGTGCCTTGCGAGAGCTCGCCAGACGGCTGCAAGCTGCCTTGGCGCCTAACTCGCCTGCACAGAGGGCTATTGCAAAGGTAAATATAATTACAATCTTACTTTCAAATCAAATCAACAGACAGAACAGACAGATATATTTTATCGTTATCATCCTGGAACATCCACCATCCCAGAGTAATAGCGCTATCGAGAATATCGTCTGTTATAAAGGAAACGCGCAATGTTTATAACCATGATATTAACTAGTTAAGATGGGAGTACCGAAATGTTAACGCTTGAATTATTTTATTGCAGCGTATGGAACAAACTGAGAATGAAGTGCGCACGTTACAAGAATCTTGTCGTGCGTTAGTGGAGCTGAACATTCCGGATCTGAAAATTGAGGAGGAAACGTAAGTTTATTACATAATTTATATAAATATCTTTATTTTTGAACAAAACAACCTAAATACTGCGTTGAGTGTTGTGTTTTTTTTCTAGGTGGCTGGCATTAAAATTTTCCTTTGGTTATTTATTTTCCCATTAGATGATATACAATGTAAAATAAATATAAAAAGAAATGTGTGTGTGTGTGTGGAAACAGATTGTTATTGTAATAATAATAATATCGCTGGACATTACACACAGCACCATCTAGTGCTACACTAAGCAACGAGGCTTGTGTCGTGGACGCCAGATAGTTGATATACTACGTAGATACTTTTTGTTTGTAAAAACATACTTATTATACTATATAAAGCTCGTTATACATATAAACATCCATGACTCTGAAACAAATGTCCATGCTCATCACACAAACATCTGCTCCTACCGGGATTCAAACCCGGAACCCTAAGAACGTAAAGCAGCCTCACTACCGCTGCGCCAATCGGGTCGTCGACTGATGTACTTGTCCAATTTGAAAACTTGCCCTTGAAGCTCACCCCAACCCCTCCCACAACCCCGCACGCAATATATCGCCTTCGTAGCAACTGGACAGCTGGACAGATAACTGGCCGTAACGCTTTAAGTTTCACTTCAATATGGTTTTTTTTTTTATCAGCAGGGACAAGAGTATCGCCGCCGTGGCTGGCAACAAGACGGGCTCAGGAGACCCTGACTACAGTCCCCGCGGGGGCTGGGTGTGGCGAGTCCTGCGCTCTTCACTGCCCATTCAACTGTGCCTCGTTGCTCTGCTACTAGCCGCCTGGCTGGTGGAACGTCCACGCTGCTGCGACGCCCTCAACTCGCTCGCCCAGACTCTCACTCCACAACTACGCTACGTACGAGGACCGCCCCCAGTCTGAACACTCCACAAACCGTGTTCAAATACACACGAGATGATTACTAGCTAGTATTAGCTAAAACCTTCGGGTTTCAGTATTCAGCACTCTATTGTGCTACCTTTTGCCAATTGAAGTATTCAAACGGCCCGGAACTACGACGTTTATTGACGGTAGATAAATTACGGATTGAGACGGTAGAGCAAGGATTGCGTGAAGCAATAATTTTTATTATTTTACTAACATTTTGATGACTAGACAAGATGATTAGGGATGAGTAGGAGGTTTTGATTGACGTTGTTACTAACATAGAAACGTACGTACCAATGGAGATAATTCCAACAAACGACGTACTGATGTAGGAGTAACCAGTTATGATTACGTTAATAACAAGAAGATTTTATAGGAAAACTACTTAGATGTGACCAAGCTATTGGAATGACTAACCTTTTTAAGGCAGGATGAAGTTAATTATAGATCCATTCGCATTATTAGACATCTTTAATTGCTCACAGCAAAAAAAAAGTTCAAATAGAAAAAAAGTGTTCCAAAAAAATAATAATCATCTGTATCAGATGAAGTTCAAAATAGTCTTTATTTTAGTATTAATGTACTAACATTGACAAACGTTTCTTAAGTTTGTACCTAGAGTAGAAGCATGCCTATTTTAGTACAATTATTTGATAGGTTACTTAAAATAGGTGAGAATGCGCTGTGTGACAGATATTCTACAGTATAGGTACCTTATGTTTAAACCATAAAATACATTTTCAGTGACTTTTTCATGATTTATGTTGACGAAACAGTAGCCATGAGTTTTCGTGCGTTATTCTGGTTTATATCTGTGTGATATTATGATATACCTTGTGTATATTAATATAATATCTTATAATAAAAGCATGCTATGTAAAATAGTATTGCTACAGAGCAACTGCACTAAGGCCTACGATGGCTACCTGTAATAAGAAAAAATACGTTAACGTCGGTAAAAGACATCGGGCTAAAGTCACTGAAAACAAACAACAATTTATTTCTTCTACCATGGAATAGAACTATCAATTATTCTCTCTCATTTTATGAGTTACAGTAGTGGCCTTACCTGAAGAAAATATTCTAAAGACTGATAAACTAGTGCTTCAAGTTAATAAACATTTGATTCAATACATATCCATAATTCTTAGTACCTTTCTTGTGTCATTTATAAAAAAATAATCATTTAATCTATTATATGATGTTTACCGTACGCGCTGCAAAATTATAAAGTTAGTTAACAATAACAAACAAAATCTTTTCACACTGTTAAAAATTATGAAAAAATAAAAACAGCGGTGGCGCTCCATGCGTGTAACTGAAGGTTGAATAAAAATGTCACGTATATTGTATAAGCAGATGTCGCTAGTTGTGCCTGCACACATATCTCCTTTGCCGTTAGTACAACGGCTGTTAATTGTTACAACAAGTAAAAAATAATTATTCATTTTTTTATGGAAAATTAATCCAATATTAATATCATGCAACAGCGCGGTATGGTGAAAAAGTATACAGTGGTTTGCCAGTCATGATCATAATTTTAATGACAAAATAAATAATTTCTTAATTATAATTATAATATTCTCAAATATAATGTTCATTGATTTCCTCTTATTACCTATCCAAATATAATATTGAATACCATTGAATAAAAGATAATGTGCCTGATTAAATAAAAAAATAAAATTATTCATTGTTATTGATTTTTTGTTTATTAATATTTAGTTTTAAATATGTGTAACTATTTATTGTATTGTCAATTATCTGTTGAATTATTTTTAATTATTTATGTAATGTCAAATAAGTTTCCCCTTTTAGCCATGAATTTTCTAGGACATTTTAATAGAATTAAATGTTTACTTTTATATATTTTCTTTTATATATACGTATACATATTTGTGCATTATTTTAAATGTCACACATGTTCTTTCGGAACATAAAAAGACTGTCTTCAGTCAAAACTAGCCATCGTCAAATAAATATATGTTCTTTTAGTCATTTCTTAACGAACTAAAAGGTGCCTTTACGGGTCATTTATTTTCAAAGGTGTTAATATTGGCAGTTAGACGTCACAACCACTTGAAGCAACACACTGTAACAGTGCAATGGGTTTAATTGTATACTACTATTGCTACTTCCTGTGTTGCTTAGGACAGGTGCGGTCGAACCGAACGGACCAGAGAGTGGACTGGAATGTGGATAGCAGATTTTGACAGATAATGTATTGAGTTTGACTTAACAAAGTCCGGTGTCCGGTCCGGTTCGAAAATAAATTGCCCGTATATCACTCAGCACCTTGTTATTCATTCCTCAATACCCATATACTGATTCTTAAGGTGTGTAATAGAATATTATTGCAACAGTCTCTCTAGCAGATATACTATAGATTGCATTACTTTACTTTGCTCAAAATGTACCTACTGAAAAATTCTAAAATCTTTAAATAGTTGATCTGAAAACTGTAGGTACTTCATTTTGTCAAAACAAAATGAAAGAAGAAGTTATTTGATTAATTAGGTTTATAATTCCACATGTTTGTTGTGGCTTAGTGAATGTTAATATTTGCTTTCAATGTGTGAGCAAAGTCCATATAGAACGAATGTAAAATGCCTTAGTATGACTGTCTTTGTGGCGCATTCTTATAACGAATGTATAATTAGTATGTAATTAAGTACACTCTCCCTGTGGTTTGCTTTTAAAAGAGTTTTTGTACGTTTTTTTTATTCCTACCAAAGTAGTAGGATTTCGAAATTTTATTGTGTCGTATAAAAAATAAAAACCACAGCGAAAGTACTTCCAACATTCTATTATTTTCCTAATAAGGCAGTCAATGCCCCTAGTAGTGTGTCATATTTCTTTTAATTTTTTTTATTTTAGTGATTAACTAGATAATTGGAAGAAAATAGACATGCTATGGAACTGCATTTAAATTTTTCTTTCTTCGAAAGGACACGAGAGCGTATAATTAATCGATTGCATTAAGGTATGTTGGCTTTTGGAATGGAAATAAAAATTTTGAATTTTTATAATGTTTGTTTTTTCTTCCATAAAATCGTCCCGCGAAAATGCCACTGGGTGCCCAATATTGGTCTGACACGTGGCAGATAGATAATTGCAGAATGTTTTTACTTCCCGTACTTACCATAGACTTATAAAATGTAGTAAGTCTATGCT
Organism: Xestia rhomboidea; assembly: GCA_963853795.1. Classification (NCBI taxonomy): domain Eukaryota; kingdom Metazoa; phylum Arthropoda; class Insecta; order Lepidoptera; family Noctuidae; genus Xestia; species Xestia rhomboidea. The sequence continues at coordinate 11,859,814 of OY970778.1, forward strand.
TACGACGTACAATCGTCAAGGGATCTTGAACTCCAGAATTGAAAGCGAATGGATTGAAACCAGTCAAAGTTTTGTGTATATTCTTAGCAAAAAATGTGTCCAACAATAGCATTAAAATACTTTAGACAATGTACTATATTCACATGTGAGTAGGCTGTGGAGTTAACAGCCAATTTCTACAACGATTTGAGTATCGATCATGGTAATATTTAAACCCAAGTCAAGGTCTGCAACTTCAATGTAAAAAAAAAACTTTTAACTCAATTTAAAAACTGGCAATACCACTAAATTAGTGAGCTATTTACTAAGCACCTGCAATTATTTCGCATATAACTCAGCAGGTAATGCGATAGGTAAAAAAATCTACTGCTACCTTTCCATTTCGAAAAATTTGGACTGGTCAATGTCTAATCTGTGGTCAATGTGTATCGTACTTCTGAATGAACCCTGGAATTACAGTGATTGGAATTCCTAATGTATTCCAAATGGTTGCATTAATTTCGAGTCTCGAAGACCATGTCACCGTAAACCACGTTACAACACAAGATTGATCTTTCGACCCATGGCTATGGCTCGTGGCTGTGCCAGATTGTTGTAAACAAGCTCTCCTCATCGGTCTCCACCGGCGGTTTACAACAGTGTAACTGTAAAAAGTTGTTTGCAACAAAAATTCGTTTGACCTTCAACAACCTCTGTGGACGGACGCGCGTTGTTAACCGTGTCTGGATGACGCCGCTGTAAACACGAATTCCACAGTGTAAACACTTGTTGTAAACCACGCAAGGACAGTTGCGCAGCGACAACCGTTGCGTGCGCACATCATCATCATCTACCTAGCCTTTTCCCAACTATGTTGGGGTCGGCTTCCATTCTAACAGGATGCAGTTGAATACCAGTATTTACATGGAGCGACTCCCTATCTGACCTCCAAACCCAGTTAGTACTAGGTACTACAATACCCCTTGGTAAGACTGGTTGTCAGACTTTCGGACCACTGACTATCTGTAACGACTGTCAACGATTTACAATTGATAGTCGGGAATAACGGCCTAACATGCTTTCCGAGGCAGGGAGGAAACTCTGTATGTAATGGGTGATCACCCATCCACGGACAAACCTAGGTAAGCGCGGCTCAACCTGAAGATTGACCCAGGCGGCTGTTATTATTTAGCCACGTTGCGTGCGTTACGCGGTAAAAAGAAGTTATCAGCGAATTCCATAGCGCAATGCATGTTTCCAAACCAAGAGTCGACAAAACACAGGTGGAAGCCTTGTTGTAAATAGTGTGGACGCAAACACCAACCGTGGGCTCCACAAGCCTCCCACCAAAGTAAACTGTTGGAAGCTTGTTTACAACAGTCTGGCACGGCCTTAAGTTATAAGAATAATTTCGTTAACATTTCGCTCCCATCGATTTTCGTAGGCTCCGTCCGAAAAGAAATCGATCAAACAGCAGAAGCAATTTTTTTTCTAACAACACTGCCACATCTCGATAGTGAGTGACTAATATTCTCGATTTAAGTATCGATGCTAAAAACTGCATTATTTTTTGTTCTCGACTTTACCTAAAAAGCCAATTTGAATCACGAAAACAAAATTTAAGACTAATTTATTTGCTTAAATACAGTATATAAATTAAATTATTTCTCACCGAGATTATCAATGATATTCATCACCAATAAATTCACAAACGCTCGGTCCGAAATTTTGCACAAAGTTTATCTATCTTGCACGCTTTGAGATTTCGCGAATCGAAACCTCGGTTCGAGTCTTGTGAATAATCACGGGCAGGTACTCAATTATTCATTATGGTAAGTAGACAAATTAAGAATATATTTTTTTTTCTCCTACACAATTCCAACGCACTAAATTAATTTAGTACAATACTTAAATAATAGTAGAACAAAACTGAAAGATTAACTAAAACATATATCTTCACAACAACCAGAATTAATTATCGATAAATTTCGACTAAGATTCGACTAAGATTCGGGCAGCGGCCCATCTCTATTAGGCTCATTTCCGGCTTCAGCGAAATTGGTGCACGTGTCTCTGAAGCATAACTGAATTTTAATCTGAACTTATTATTACATCGATAAACTGCGATTATTGTTCAAATTAAAAGAAGATTCTGAAAGTTTATGTGTATTGCATACTGATAAATCAGGTAAATATTTCATTTACATTAAAAATAAAATTTGCCCGGGTCAAGCCGCCATATTGTATCGTTTCAAGACGCGGGTGAAGCTCGAACTCATGGTTATTTTTTTGATTTGTAAGAATATTCTTGTGGAATTTTGCAAATATCGGCTGAATCATTAGTACTAACGGTTTGTAAGCACAATAAGTATATTAATTTTGTAATTAAATTCAAATACTATCGTTTTGATACTGCGTCGATTGTGCGTAAATTGTTATCGTATTTCCACGTAAAATCGATAAAATTAATACAAACCGGTTCGTGTGCATTGTGCAGCGTTACTTGTCAGTGTAATTTATTGATTCTGAAATGTGAATTTACCAAGCCACACAAACAAATGCAATCTGCCGTGTCCACGCGGGGGCGCTGCAATGTGCCGCCACGCATCGACGCATTTGCCAAATATTCGCGTTCTAGATTTAGTTTTAGCCTCTCAGTAGTTTACAAGTTGTGATTCTGTATCGTACTGACTGAAATGAAATTTGTATGACGACCCACTGACCAGTTGTTTATTTACTTCACTATCAGAGAACATGGTGGGCTCACGTGTCTACGTTGGCGGGCTGCCTTTCGGCGTCAGGGACAGAGATCTGGAGAAGTTCTTTAAAGGTTTCGGCAGGATAAGAGACATCCTCATCAAGAATGGCTATGGATTTGTAGTAAGTTTCAGCAAAGCCTTGTGTATTTAGTAACAAAATCCAGTTCCTTGCAAAAGATAACCCCAAAAATATTTCTAGAATAATCGGTACAATTAGTTGAACATATTAAAATGATAATGAACTACTTACAAAATGCAACATACAACTGATAATGACAGCGAATTATGCTAATATTGTGGTTTATGAATGTTTCTAATGTTCGTAAACATTAATTTCATAACTTTAAAGTTATGCAAGGTCCCCCAACTTATTAGACAATCAATTTTCTAAAACGTCTTAATCTTATCCATGCAGGAATTTGAAGATTATCGAGATGCAGATGATGCAGTGTATGAATTGAATGGGAAAGAACTTCTCGGGGAGAGGTAAGACCTTTTTCACAGCTTGGTCTCGCTATTAAAGTATCATTATTTATTTATTATTGTAAAAAACAATGTATTATTTCTTCAATTTTATCTTACTGCCATATCCCTGTAGACAAGATTTGCAAGTAAAGCAGTCATTAGTAGAATAAATAATTTCTTTTTATTTTCAATTTTAATAACTAATTTTCTTTATCAGCCGGCTCCACATATCACTGTGAATGCATGGAGAACTGATACTTGAATGAAAGTAAGAGATTTGTATGAAATTATTGAAATTGAATGCATTCATAACTTTTATTCTTTTTCTTTATTTGAACTGGCAGTAAAGCCATTATGTTATTTAATCATTAAAATGGGTAATGAGTTGAATAATGAATGTTGATGTTTGTTACTGTTACATTGTTACTCTAATATAATTTCTGCCTACCAATTGGTATGTTCAGCATTTAAATTTGGCCAGAGTACCTACCTTAGTGTAAATTACAAGTGCATATTTTACTAGGTGAGGTTTTGGGAATGTTGCCAAACATAATTCAGGCATGAAATTGGTTAATTTCTGTTTTCAGGTCAAATTGTAACTGATTTAATCTAAATTTTTAACTCTAAATTGTATTTCTTAATATTGTGCTACCAATTTCAATGTTGCAAAACCTTGAAATTGTTATTGATTCAACATGGGTTCGAGTCCCTATAAGTTATTTTTGTAAGCATTGGCTACCAATTGGTAAGCTGTAAAGTGGGAGACGGAGTGCACGGTATGTGTGCGTGGATGGGGTGGGCAGTGCTAACAGTAGACCGTGGGTGTGCCGCAGGGTGGTGGTGGAGCCGGCCAGGGGCATCGACCGCAGCGCCGACCGTTACCGCCGCGACCGCTACTCCGAGCGCGACCGCGGCCGGTCGCGATACGAGTGAGTGTCGCTATGTTGTAGGGTGTCGGTGGAGAGGGCTCGCGGCATGCCGCGGGGCTCCGACCGCTGGCGCTGCCGGGATCTGCCGCCGCCGCCGCCGCGACGCCCGCCGCCGAGACGTGAACCGTCTGTATTGCGAACACGGGCATGATATGCAACAACACACATGGGCGTAGCCAGGCTTCCCTTGACCAAAAACATCTCCGCACAACCTATCGCTCCAATGTTGGACGTAGGACCGAAAGAGGTAATGCCCGTTATCGACACGTAAGGAAAGCGGTTGGCGGCTGAAAAACATTCGATCCTCCTAAGATTAATCCTAGCTGCGCCCATCAAACATTCCCCCTCTCGCACACCTTCGTCCCCATGTGGACTCCTCTTGAACATCCAAGGGATTGTTTTGTGCTTCTGCAGGTATTTTAACTGGTGATCCCAACTTTGCTCATATCTTAGTCAATTAAGAACCTTAGTTTCTTGAAATACCAATTTCTGATATTCCAAATATGTTGCTAACATTTCCGCATGCTTCCATTCAATTTTCTTTTCTGCTTGACAGCCCATTCCCACATAACATTGTACTAGAGTTTGTACTCACCTTATCTACAACTACATTTTATAGTTAGTGTTGATACAATCATATTTATTTTATGATTATTCTTTTTTTGTTTTTGCATAACAGCCCAGTGTTATTTGGTTACCTATTTTGGACATTATTTTTGTTCTGGACATGCTTATTATTCCAGTCTTCATTAAATTAGGCACATATCACTGGTCAGTTTAAATGCAACAGTAGATCTTTCCGCTAATAACTAGTAATCACTTTAGATGCTGTAGAAATTACCTTAGAAATAGACATGCAGCAAAGCGAATTCATAAGCCCCGCTATAAATAACTTCACTAACCCCTAAGAAATCCATACATTTAATGGACTTTGCCTGTCTTTCCCAGTTAAATATTGTTTCATATAACTTTTCCAATATTCAAATGTTTTCAAACATGATAATTATATTTCAACTCCAATATAAAATAATTAATCATTGTCTAAAGAGGAATTAGTGACGGTAAGTACCTACAGGTGGAAAGGGATAACCTGCATCTTGGTGTTAATCACACCTCAGTCATATTTTGTTTTTCTAGCTTATATAGAATTTTCTTTTTTATCATTGCAGCCATTTGTAAGTACAACATAGATATAGACACTTTATCAGTTGAATATTTTTTTCAAGTCATTTGTAGGTAGTTAGTAGATAAAAAAATATCTTGTTGCAACATTCTGATAAAATTACTTGACCTTCACACTCTTCGTTTTTTTGCCAGTCTTATTTAAAAAACAACAAAATCAAAAGACCCCTATCAAAGCCAATTAAAACTACGCCACACATTCATGCGAAATTGCTGAAGAGGAACTGTTTTGGATTTTACATGTCTTCGACGACATCGCTCTGTAATTATGACTAAAAGAAATCGATCTTCCAAAGTGGTCACTTTTACTCAAACCAATTGAACTTTTTAACACTTTCGATTAACATGAAAATTGAATGTTTCCTTTTTTTTTGCAGTAGTGACTACAGTTACAGATACGGACCGCCGACGCGCACCGAGTATCGACTAGTCGTCGAAAATCTGTCTAGCCGCATTAGCTGGCAGGTAAGAAACCGAGCCGGGACACCATTGGGTCCATGATCATTCCATCACCTATCACCCAGGGTCCTGGACATCTTCACACTTACTTGAGGGCTGGGCGGCCTCATCACCTGGACGGTACCTATAGTCGCGAGCGTGAGGATGACGGACCAACAGACACAACCAAACGGGACGGGACGGACGTGAGGACTACTTGGACAAGGGCGCTTATTGAAGACACACTAGGACGATGCAATCTGGAGAACTACTGAAAATGGAATCCTTGAGATGACACTTTTAACGAAACAAGTAAAGATTACACTCAAAGAAAACTGCCTGGACAGATGTCGCGATGAATGGAACCAAACAGCGGAGATGGATACGGACACGTGCAGACCTATCGTTGGACCACCTTCGCGGCCTCGAGAGCTCCACACCACCCTATTTGCTTTACTAATAAAAACATGATCAATACAAAATAAGTTCTCAAATACCTAGTAACCATCATAACTTTAACTTAATCTTACCACTACATACTTAAACTGTCAACTTAGCACTGTGCATACATTCATTATTCTAAAAACAGTATTTTTTTATACAAGTGTTGTACCAAACTTACGAGCTTTATAGATAATTTTTAAAAACAACAGAAGGTGGCGTATCGTGGCCAGAGTCCTCGATGTAGCGCTGTGTGCGATGTGGTCTGAGGCGATGTTAGGATGTGTCTCGGCGCTGGTGATGCGATGACGCCCCCGCCCCGCCCGCCCCTCCAGCCGGACGCCCCGGTGGCCCCCGACAAGGTAAAGTCGATAGGGGGGCACAGACAACAGGAGCCGTTTCTCGTTATGTGCAATCTCCCATTTTAAATTCATTATTTCATTGTTAACTTTAAGTTTTTAACATCCTCCGTTCGCAATAGTGAAGTTGATACCATACTTGTCGCCTCACTGTCGTGAACTTGCATTCGAATCATTTCGTTGGTCCGTCAAGTTTATTTTCTGTTACGGCTTTATCAGCTTTTCGTATACGACAATTCACACGGTATCGTTGTTTACGTGATGGGATTCGACGGGTGGCGGGAAACGAAGAAAGCTGCAAGGAAAGAGTACCCGATGACTGGCTAAGATTTGATGACCTTAGGTAGATGACTTGGAGACTTTGGAGGAGATGATGTCCTGATGAACAGTGCTAGATGGACGTGGATGAATCACTTGGCGTCAAATGGAGGAGGACCTGGCCGGGCGCTGAGAGCGAAAATCAAGGCACCTTAATGATGACTGGAATCCACAGTTTTGAGAGGGACTGACTGGGGCGAGACCAATTGCACAATCAAAGGATGGATGTCTATACAAGTATGAAACAAAGTGTCAAAGAGAGAAAGAAACCATGTATAAGCATGATGGACAAAGAAGCGAGACCGATTGTCACAGAGAGCAAAATTTGGAGCTGAGGGAACAAAGATACTGGACAAGCAAGAAGTCACGGTGTTGGAAGAAAATGACTGAGACAAACAAGGACAACTCTACACGTAAACAATGGTAACCGATGAGAAACGTATACGAAAATGCTGTGAAAAGCATACTTATTGTTTCATCTTTTTATTTTGTTAGGATACTTTCTAAAACTTGTCTTAAATATGTAATACCTAATAACGCATACAATAGGTTCCAATCATAAGCTTTTGCAATTGTCATGATGAGATCGTATATTTACCATCTTTCGGGGCTGAAAACCTTGATGATAAGACTTAATTCTGATGATGACTTTGCATGAGTTGCACAAAGGGGAATTTAGATGCTTTATTAATAGGATGTATTGGTTTACAGGACTTGAAGGATTACATGCGTCAAGCTGGTGAAGTAACCTATGCTGACGCACATAAGCAACACAGGAATGAAGGGTAAGTTATGGTCTTTATTTAAAAAAAGTACACAAAATAATGCCAGTTGTTCTTTTTACAATATAATGAAAAATATTATCAAATTATTTGCCAAAGTGTTTAAATTATATACAGTTGGGTGTACAAAAGTAGAACAACTTAATCATTGTGTCAATGTCAAGCTAATGTACTTGGCATTAAAAAAAATACCCACAACAAAAGTAGGTCTTCTCGTCTGAAAAAAGTTGACTGTCCCAGAAACTTGGACAGTACTTACTACATATATTTATGATGATACTATACTATTTACCATCTTTCGGGGCTGATAGCTCTTGATGATAGAAATCTAACTGAGGATGCATACCAATATCAAAAAACAAAAAAAAATCCTAGACACGAATAAAAACTCTTTTCTTCAACCTTTCAGTGTGGTGGAATTCGCTACACATTCGGACATGCGCGCTGCTATCGAGAAGCTAGATGGTACAGAGCTGAACGGCCGTCGTATTCGCCTGATTGAAGCTAGACGCGGATCCCGGCGCCGCTCTCGCTCATCTTCGAGCCGTAGTCGATCTCGCTCAGGGTCGCGCAGGCCTAGGCGCAGCAGCCGATCCAGGTAACCTTGTCAAAATTTATTAACAACCTATTTTTTGATGTTGTAATGCAATATTGTTTTTTAAGGAAAAAATAGTCAATCAAAATAATCCGCATCCCATAATCTTACAAATATACTATTAATATTTTAATGATGATACTATATTATTTACCATCTTTCGGGGCTGAAAGCTCTTGCTGATAAAATTCTAACTGAGGAACCAACAACCACACCAACTCTTCATTTCCTCTAATGAATGTTTCTAACATCTTCAATCTTACATTTCAGATCTCGCTCCCGTCGTTCTTCTCGCAGCCGCTCCAAGTCCCGCTCTAAGTCCAGGCCAAAGAGCAAGAGCCCAGTGGTCAAATCTCACTCAAGATCGCGCTCCAAGTAAGTATCAACTTCGCGTTCCCGTCTGTGACCATGCTATGTAAATAATTTGAAATTTCATGCTCATTTTTAGCTTAAATATCAGTCTTTTTTTGTACACACTCATTTTTGCTATTTTAGAGGTTTAGCTGTTTTGATGTAGCTGTATATTTTAGCGTTTGCATAGAGGCATAATCATTTATACAGAAACAGTTTCTTGAATTCTAAATCAACTAAAGAAGTACTTCCTACTGATATTCAAATATTTTACATAGCAGGGATACCCAAATACAATGAATACCATTTTTTTAAGGCCATAAGCCATTCTAGATGAATAGTTCCAGAAATCATTTTAATAGCTCATCCCAATAGTTCTGAGGTACCTAAATAAATTCAAGTTTGAAGTAGTCTGTGTTTAGCTACAATCTGGCTCTATTTTCTAGTAAACTATAATACATTGAGAGCATTTAAAGAGTAATAAAAATATGCACTAAATTTTCAATTTGCTTATTTCCTTAACTGACTGCATTCCCCTTTAAAACTCAAAATTAAGCTTGCATGCATACCTTTCTTTCTTAAATGCAAATAAATGCTCCCGGAATAAATTTAATTAATTATGCGCATGAATATGTATAGGGACTGTCAATACGGCACATCGTGTTTTCTCAGTCACACCTGTGTGACAGTCTACTAAAAGCTCGATGCGTCATATTAACGCCCGGGTACTGAAAACAAATTAACCTAGTTGTTCATTTGGCTAGGTGTGTAATTACTTGCGCTGAGCAAAATTTACAACTGTAAGTACTTAGTAATAGTACACTCTTATGAACTCTTATCTTATTGTAGAAGTACAACTAACAGGGATGTACTTTTTGTTCACAAATGTGACGCAACATAGTTGTACTTGCCTCACCTTTAGTGTCTATTCTCAGTCAGTTTAATATTGTTGAATGCCAAATCCTTGCCACAAACATAGCTAAAAAAAAGTAGCTTATGTCAGTCTCTGGCCCATTAACCTACCTAATGCCGAAAATCAAATTGATCTGCTACGTGAAAAGATAACCAACAACCACTTTCACAATTTTAGCATTACAATATTAAGAAGTTTGCTTGTGAGTAGCGTTTTGGCACAAACAATATTTTCTGAATCCATGTATGTAGTGGACGTAACTAAATTCGCTATTACTACCATTTTTGGCGTTCGAAATCGGCGTCGATTAGGGATCGCAGTCGTTCCAAGTCGCGGTCTCGCTCGGCGACCCGTAGGACTGAACGTCGCTCGGCGTCGCGTAGATCCGAGCGCCGGTCGGAACGCCGCTCGGGCTCGCCACGCAAGTCTGCCGACAGGAATGGCGACAAGTCGGCCTCCAGATCTAAGTCACGCTCGCCCAAAGCAGTCTCCAAGTAAGTCCCACTGTGTGCTCTCAATCGTTTAGTCTGACGGTTCTGCGAATTCTGTGAGGTTATTTTTCTTTAGCGATGTGCTCTATGACAATCATGGTATTTTTTAAAAGCGATGTGGTCATGGTTTCTAAAATGTAGTTGTCTTGATTCCCATGATATTGTTGAGCTTTTTATTTTTAATAATTTTACCTCTCACAATAGTTAATACCTGTTGAAATATAATCTCACACACAACAAGAAGCATTATTGTCAGATTCAGTCCACAAACTAAACCCATTGGCATCATATATTAACAAAATTCATCCAATATTATTAATATTGATTGCACATTACAAATACATTATTAACTCGATCCATGTTTTCCCGCATCACGAAGAGAAGCTGTCCCAAGGTGAGCGTTTGATGTTTACTAACACTTAATTTTAGCTACTGGCTATTAATCATTTTTTGTTTCATTTTTTTTCCGATCGCCACAGGTTTGTTAACCATTCATTGTTATTTATATTTTATAATCACGCTGTAACTAACAAGCTATCAACTGACTCATCACCATCTTGCATCTTTCAATTATTTAAAATTCCGTTCACGTCACTCCCTGTAAATACTATAATTTTACTAACAGCTTCATACTGATTATTATGTCATTTAATGCACAACTAATACCAAGAACTCGAACCTATGAAATGTAATCAGTACCAAAACTATTATTATTAAATGTTTTAAATATTAAAATTTACAGCCAGAATATTTTTTTTAATGAAAATTTTAAATTAACAGGGAGAGATCTCGCTCTCGTAGCAAGGAAGCGTCACCACCGAAGCGTGAGGACGAACGCCGTCCGACCAAGTCTCGCTCTCGCTCCCGCTCGCGCTCGCGGTCTGGATCCCGCGACCGCTCTCCATCCCGCGACCGCTCCCCATCCCGCTCCCGCTCCGCTTCGCCCCGACAGAACGGCGACGCGCAAGACCGCGCAAGTACAGACCGGGACCGCTCGCCGCGCAGTGGCGACTAAAGCCACTAGTTTAGTTTTAAGCTACTTAGGTTCATTTGTCTATAGTTTATACGAGTTCGTGACCTCAATGATAGTGACTATTTCTTTGTTCCTTTCGGCCATTAGGATAAATGTGCAATTCAAACTAGATTCCACTACTTATAGCTTTCTATCTAGAATCGTTTTCTGATGTAAATCTGACGTGCATGATGTTCTTATGTCCGTGACTTATTATACGAGGTTAAATGAAATTTGAACTAGAAATATTCAGAAAAGTACAATTCTCAAGTCTCGTTTTATGCTCTTAGCATTTCGCTCATGCTTTGTTGGTGTCACGATGGTGTAATATAAGATTTTTAATGCGCACCGTGTTGATATGTTTTGGTCTCACACGTGTGATAGATAGGTGTCATTGTCTGTAGGGTTAGTTAGGATCGCTTTATGAGCTAGTGGGCAAATAGATACTTATTTATATGTAAGTAGAAAGTTCTACCGAAAATGTGACTGCAATTTGAATTTAATTTATTATGATTAATTTGTTAAAAAAAACGATGTATAATTTTTATTTCGTATAGACTATAATTCAGTCACTCAATGCATTTGTTTTAGTAAAAAAATTAGTGTTCTAAGTATTTGCCCATACTTTAAGAGAAAGTAACAAGATTTGACGAAATTGCTAATTACCTATATTTAGGTAAAAGATGTAACAACATAAGATTTAATTCATACATCTTTAAGACAATTCTACTTGGTAGGCTAATTATGTATTTTGTAAATAGTATATTTGTTACTAATAACCAAATAATAAATAAGGCTGTACCGAATTCTTTTGTTTTTTATTTTATTTAAAACCCTTTCTGAAAAAGAAACACCACACTAGAAAGAAATACATAACAAATAACATCGTCTTGTTATTCCCGAAGGGTTAAGCAGAGGTATTCCTATCTGTACACCCACATTTCGCCAGTTATATTTTTAAGCCCCATATGAGTCTAATGCTGCCACCAACCAGGAAATAAGACTTCGTGCCTGCTACTGGGGGTCTAAAATGGACGCTTTAGCAGAATCATAATATGATAATAATATGAATTGCGTTACATATCGTAGTAAATATTATGAATTGTCTTTTAAGACCATTTTTAGGAATTGTAACGCAATTCATATTATTCCTTTTTCGCCCGTGGTCTCTTCTCGTAGTCCCTGGAAGGGAGGACCACGGAGCTTTTTTTCTTCGTGGTCTCTATAATACTGGGAAATTCCGTGGTCCCTTCTCGTATTCCCTGGAAGGGACCGCGGAGGTTTTATGACGCCGCGCGCTCGCATATTCAATAACGCTCTTTGACTTCTGTCCCCGAAGTGCCGGGCCTCCGCCGGCCTATGGCCCGGTGCCCATGCCGCCCACAATTTAAATAATTGAATTCGGCAGTAAATATTTCTTGAAGGAAGCACGGGCAAAAAAATACTCGTGGTCCCTTCCTGGGACTACGGGCGAAATAGTATATTTTATAACGAGGGACTAAACGAAGCCATAATATACCAGAGGTGGAGTCAATGAAACCGAGGGTATATTAAGTTGGCGTTTAGTCTCGAGGTGCAAACTGTACTTTTCACTTGATTTAGTACAAAAACATTAATTATTCCTCCAGTCCATAGAACTTTCGTAAGTTTTTAGGTAAATCTTCCGCGTTTTTGGCGGCAAAAGATTATCTATTATGTCTTTTGCTCTTTGCTCGACGTCAAACTCTTCACTGTCACTGGACATTCTTAATAAATTTATATAAAACCGAACAAATTTACAATCGACAAAAATTCTGAAATTTTCGCGGTCAGTTTTTTTTTCTTCGAAACCAGTCACAGATTAAGAATTTAAAACGCATGGCGCCACCTTCCTTGCGGAAAAACCATGGAACCTAAACTCAACATTTTCGCAATGAATATGGTCCAAACTCCACAGATAATAGTAGTATATTAACTGGCTGTTTGAGTTTGCCTATGTCACATGAAGGAAATTAAAAAACGAATTACTTTTTACTCCCTAGGGTCTAAAGTGACTTTAGCCCCGCTTCGTAGTCGTAGGGCTATATTGGCGTACTTTTAGAGCATGAGAAGTGAAAACCTATATTATTATCCTATTAAGATTCGACTAACGCAGTCATTTTAGACCCCCTGAGAAATTCCTGTTGGAAAAACCTCGAAAGAACCGGGAATCGAACCCAAGGTCTCATGTCCAGCAGTCGCGCTTGCAACCATACATTTATCAAAAATAAATAAGTAATTTTTCAATACACTTCCTCGAAAACGGGTTCTTAACGCACTACGATTAGGTTCTACATGCCATGTATTTCACACACGTGGATTGTTTTCATTTTTCATCACCGCGTGCAGAAAGGAGCCATTTTCGCACGCGTGGAAAATTGCTTCAGATAAAACTATACCTATACTTAGTACAAATTGGTGCTTGCGCCTATAGTCAGCGGTGATTGTTTTTTTTCATTATTTTATTTCTTCAAAAGTGTATTGAAAAACATCGTTTGATACACGTGGACATTTGTTATTGCAGTTCTCGGCTTAAAAACACCCTCGCCTACGGCTCGGGAGTTAATTCCGCCTCGAATGCAATAACAAACTTTCTCCACTTGTATCAAAATGTACTATTCCATCATTTCTCAGAGTGGTTGTGTTCTATAAACACCGTCCTCTTATTCTATGATGGCGAAGATTCAGTTTCAGCGAAAGAATACATGAACGTCAAGATTACGAGACCCTACCAGGTTTTTCGACTACCATGTGGACAGGATTTACCTTTAATATATTTTTTTTTTATTTTGCAATTTGAAACTATTCTGATTTGTTTTTGTTAATTTCAGATAGATGCACCATTAAATATGCGAAACTTTCTGCATCAAATAAGAATGAAGAATTGTATATGAAATACAATATTTCATACTAAAATTCTACACTCATAAAATTTCAAAATAATCTAATAAGAAAGTGTGAAAGTGTTATCTTGATATCAAAATGGCGGTACCACTATTCAGCTAATGAAAAACACATGGCGTGATCTTAAACTGAACACACCAAATTTTAATACGTTATAGTACGACTAGTTTGAATCGTTATTATACTTTTAAAACTAATTTCAATATAAAACAATGTTTATTATATTTACATCAAACCGTTCCATTGTTTTAAACGCCTAAACAAATTGTAAGAGCCATAAAGTTCTAATTTGCTTAATAAAATTATACTTTTTCTTAAGGCGCTTTTCTGATTTAAAAAAAAACTTAACTTTCCCTGTCAAAATTTCGAAATAGACAGAAGCGTGAAACAGGGTGACCCACTCTCTCCCAATTTCCCAAATTATTTGCGTGCACCCTTGAGGAGGTATTCAAGAACCTAGTAGACCTGATGGTCCATAATAGGTACCTACCTATAGTCCGCGCGCGAGCTCCGAGGAATCGTGGCTGAATTAAAGCATCAGTGGTTTTATTTTAGATACATAATACCCTCATAGAATGATTTCAAAATTTAGTTCGCGCGGAGTACTAAATTATGAAATCATTCTAAGAGGGTACTAAGTACTTGAAATAAAACCACCGATGATTTAGGTAAGCCACCGATTCCTCGGAGCTCGCGCGCAGACTATGTATCAGTTGGTTGCAAAAAAACTCACAAACCCTCGTTTCGATGATGATATCATCATAGTTGCACCGACTCACAATAGGCTAGAATGCGTTTCCAGCTAATAGGTATCTTGTACACTATATAGTCCGCGCGCAAGCTCCGAGGAATCGGTGGCTTGTTGAGTAGTGCGGGGTTGGAGCTAGATGAGACAGGGGAGTTGAAAAAAAATCCGCCGCTGTGGCTCTGGATGACACAACAAGCTTTTCGACCATGCTCGCGTTGACGATAGACGCTCCGGGAAGGGCCCTCTTAAATAAAATCGATTGTACCTAATATATTCCTATTATTAAAGTAACACTTCGGAAAATATTTTTTCAACAGATGCTTCAGGATCTGAGCACAGCAAGCCTTGAGTTTGGACTAATGATGAATCGGTTAAAGACTAAAGTCATGACCAAGAGCATAAAAAATAGGGTTGAGGTAGATGGCAAGAAATCCAGTACGTCGATAAGTACATTTATTTGGGCCAGCTAGCTTCCTTCGAAAACATGCAAGACAGAGAAATCAACCGAGTACGCCTGGAAGAGCTACTGGTCCTTGAACTCGCTGCTGTAGGGTGACCTACCTGTAAGGTGCAAGTTGGCAGCGGGCGACACGAAGCCGCCGCAGACAACGTGTCGTCGCTTCATGTCGCTGCAGTCACGATTTCATTTTATTGTCAACGACACTACTGATCTGCGGTCGGGAGACACTGGCGTCTGCCGCACGGCGATGCGTCTTCGCGCTTGCTCCGGAGGGAATTTCAGAGAAATACATAGAAACCAGTAGTGTCGCTGCGTAACGTCGTCTGCGGCGGCTTCGTGTCGCCCGCTGACAACTTGCACCGTTATCCCTGATGCACAAACTCATTGACATGTGCATTCTGCCCATCCTAACCTACGATGCTCAAACTTACTTAGTCCCTGACCGAGTTGCAGAAGTCCAAACTCAAGGTTTGCCAAAGGGTGATGGAGCATAGTGTATTGGGTATTAAGCTCAGCGACAGAATTCTCAACACCACAACACGCTCAAAAACTAGAATCACTGATGTGGGCAATAACAGCTCGTACACATATATAGGTCTTAGGGCGTATATGTATACGCCCTAAGACTGCTGGGTTGGCGGGCCATGTCTGTAGAATATTTATGTATTAGGACCGATGGGTTAGCTGCCACGCAGTGGGTGCCAGAAGACAGGCGTCGTTGCCGAATGCCGAGGGAAGCCTAGAAAGCACTGGGGTGACGACTTGGAGGCGTTTGTTGAGAGAAGAGATTGGCAGGAGGTATTTTTTGATCTAAAAATTAATAAATAAATAAATATCGCTGGACATTACACACAGCGCCATCTAGTGCCACACTAAGCAACGAGGCTTGTGTCGTGGACACCAGATAGTTGATATACTACATAGATACTTTTTGTTTGTAAATACATACTTATTATACATATATACATCCATGACTCGGAAACAAATGTCCATGCTCATCACACAAACATTTGCTCCTACCGGGATTCGAACCCGGGACCCTAAGAACGTAAGGCAGCCTCACTACCGCTGCGCTATTTGGGTGGTGTTTTGTGGTCGTGTTTGGGTAAAAATCTTAGGCTATACCGTATAAATCTCTAGACGCAAGCGTCGGAGGGTTGGGGACTTTTCGGTAGTCATTTTCAGTACCACATAAAGACCAAAATATACCAAATTTGCGCGCGAGCTTGATACCAGGGATTTCACATCTTTAGCCATTTTTGGTCTTAAAATCCTGGGCTATGTGGTCTGATTAGTTGGCAGGTGCCAGGTCATAGGGCAAAGTGGAGAGAAATGGAAGAGACCTACACTCAGCATTGGGTGGCCAAAGGTTGAAGAAGAAGGTCATAGGGCGACCTGTGATCCGTTCGGCTGGCAACCAGTGAGCCTGTGATCACGGTTAAGCCCGGTTTCCATCGCGAAAGAGTAATAAGCCGGAAATGGCTAAGTGAAGCGGACTTTGTTTTCTTAAAATAGGTTTGCGTTTCCAGAAAAGAGTTTAGTCGTCTGATTCCCACCGCAAAAGAGAAATGATATAGGAGCGAGCTAATTTTTACTCTTTTTGCCCGCTGAGTCATTTCCGGATCGACTCTTTGTTGGTGGAAGCACATATAAGCAGTTTTCTCTTGCGAGGTAATAGAAGCCATTAAAAGGCTTAAAATGTGTAATTGTACGGAGTTGATTTGTGTGTTGTGTTGGTTTGCGTTCAGCTGAACGAATGGGGATTGATGATAATAAATAAAATTACCGTTATAATTTTTTGTAAACAATTGTTTATTATTAACATTTTATTTCTCGTTTGCATCCACTGCAATAATTACACTTCGTCACAAACACTCGCTGGCAAATTTATCACCGCATTAGCAATACAATATGACTTTTATTTTGTTAGGATCTATTTATGGAATTATCGGTTACAGCGCCTTCCGTAGAAGATATCTTTCATTTTTCTTTTGAAATATAAACCTATGTGAATATACCAAAAGGTAACAATATTATACTAAGATAGATAAAAGATAATTGTACTTTGTCCGTGAGGACGAAATGCAGAACAATTAAGACAATCACTGGTTCACATGCAAAATAAACAATAATAAAGAAAATAGCGAAATTAAACATAAGATTTATAGATAAAGGCTACTTAGCTAAGAAATGGAATGATTTGAAATTTTATCTTTCAGTATACTCACAAGTACAGGCACAAATACATTCATGATTTAATAAAAATGTGTCCAAAATATCAATACCTCAATTTAAGTCAGTCAATTGTAAACTTAAGCTCAAAAAATAATTAAACAATGATTTTGTTAATAAAAATTAAAGAAATTCACAATAATTATAATGATACGGTTGTAATAAATAAATTAAAAATACTGTCATTTTATTGTTCGGAATGGAAATCACAATTTTGACATAATCATTAAGAAATTCTCAAAAAGAAAAATGAAAGGTTCACTGTGATCAATTAAGTACAAAAATTATGATTCTATTTTTAGTACATTTGGATGTTCTTTATTTCCTCATAATTTAAACTTACTTGTCATCTTAAAAAATTAAATACAAGAGAATTATTATTGATCATCAGTCTATTCATATTTTTACAATTTTGTCGATTTAACCTTTTAATTCTACGTTCGAGTACAAAAGGCAACATAAGAGGTGATATACCTATCACTTACCGCATAATATTTACACGGATTTTATAAAAATGTAATTTAACATAAATTATTTCATAAAGACGATTCGTGGTCGACGCTCCACACAGCGCGCTCACACGCTGTGTGGCGGGTCAAGTTGCGAATCTATAAACACAACATATCTCGAGAACTGTACCTATTCAAATAAATAAGTTAAAACAAGCAGAGCCATCGTGTCCTATGTTGCCTAATGACACATTTTATATTGTCTCAGTACTCTTAAAGTAATGGAGAATATACTTACAACACTAAAACTTATGTTTTTATACACAATGACTTAGGTTTCGACAATTTGTTTCTATAAGTACAGAAGTTAATTTTAACCTATGGACTAATTACGTGCGTGAACATTTGTGTGGCGCGGGCGCGACTTGTACGACCTGCCTGCGCGTGCGCACGCAGGTTGTAGAAATGGCGCTCACAGTCTCAGGAACGTTAAATTATCGTGCTAACTGATCTACATCCCGAGTACGGAAGTTAGGAGAAAGAGAAAAAAAATCTACGTCGATTTTAAAGAAAACCTGAACAAGATTTTTCGTGGGCAGTAATTCACTATTATAATCATAGGAACAAATGACAACAATTAGTCAATCACAAAATATAAATCAATGTAAAACTGATGAACGCATCATTCGCGTTGATTTTTTTTTTTTTTATAAATTAGTCTAATCTTATTTTACGCACGGTTTGGCTTCTATACTGGTGCGAGTCTAATGGGATAGTGTTACTGGTGTCTTGTGTTCACGAGGCGCCACTGCACTGGCACACTCGCCACTTGCTTGTTTTGTTCTTGGTCAAGTAGAGTGGTCAAGCGTGAGTGGTGCAGTGTCGCGCCATGATGCGGCGTCGCGCAGCGGACCGAGCCACGGGACGCAGCACACGTTACCTATACTTACGGCTACAACACTTTGTTAACAATGTAAACCGATCTAAAAGGAGTACAAATATCATAGAGGTTTAGCGACGCTTAGAAAAAAGTTTTTACAAAAAAATATTTTTGGAAAATTTAAATTTGGAACGTTTACATTCCTGACAAAGTGTCAGTCGCCGCAAGCGTACAGAGATCGCGACGTGGACGAGTCCACCGGCCCCTCGGCTCGCGCGGTCCTCGCGGCGCATGGCGGCGCCACTGTCGCCACGACGCGCGCCGATCAGGGGCGGAAAAAACGCGATCCGTCCCGCCAATACTATTTACAGGGGCGTGTACAGATCGCTCTCTTAAATAAATACTTCGGAACGCTTATATCTAGCCGTTTATACAGGGTCACTTTACACTTTACGCTATATTTACACGCGGCGCACAGCCTGTTTCGCACGAGCGTCCGTTGTGAATAAATAAGTTAGTGTTGTCCATTGACGCTTTAGTATCACTACACTTGTGTCGCGTACGTCGGCGGCAAGCAATGGTCGTCTAACACGTACACCCCTCCGCCTTCTAGCGCTCGCTTTACTAGCGACGTATCGCTGCAACAATAGAAAATGTCATGTTAGTTATTGTTGAAAGGAAGAACGAAGGTGTTATGTACGAGATTTGTGATGTTAATTAGATATGAGGCAAAGTGATGATGAATTACGTGGGTTTGTATGAGAATTATCACTGAGAAAAATTGCGAACACCAGTGAGTGGTGGCAAAAATCAAAACTTTTGATTGTTGTTATTGTACTCGAGTGAAACAGTCATAAACACTGACCTATTCGCGCAGTAGGCGGAGTCCGCGGAGAGCCGCGAGAGCCTCGGGTCGAGCGCGGCCAGCAGGCGCGCGCTCTCCGTGTTGAGCGTCTTGCGCTTGCACTCCTCGGCCGCCGCGTTGTGCGCGTTCTGGCACTCCGCCACGGGCGCCTCGCACTTGCCCCACGTGTTGCGGATCACGTGGCCGCCCGCGTTGGCCGCGTTCTGTGCGCGCGCCTCCGCGTCGGCCGCGTGCGCCGCCCGCGCCCGGCGCCTGCGCACGCACACGATGGCCGCCACGGCCGCCAGCGCCACCAGCGGCACCACGGCCGTGACGCTCGCGATCCACGCCACCTGCTGCCCCGACAGCGCCTCCTCCGACATCTCGTCGCCCACTCTTCTTAAGTGACCCCCCGCTTGCTTCGATACCGCTAGCTCCGCCAGAGACACCGTACACGATTTCCCCGACCAGCCCGGTAAACACGAGCAGTGGTAGCCGTCCACCCGGTCTCGACACGACCCTCCGTTCCGGCAGGGCGCCGACGAACACTCGTCGATGTCGATGCTGCAGTCTTTGCCGGCGAACCCGGCCCGGCACCGGCACTGGTAGTCGTTGTCGAGGATCAAACATTCGCCGCCGTTCGCGCAGGGTTTAGCGAGGCATAGGTCTACTCTGGTCTCGCATCTCGAGCCCACGAAGCCGGGCGCGCACTGGCAGCGCTGACCGTTGACGAGGTCGACGCAGGTGCCGCCGTGCTCGCACTGAATGCCGGCGCAGTCGTCGATGTCGATCTCGCAGCGGTTCCCTCGGAAGCCAGGCCGGCAGGTGCACTTGAAGCCGTCGCCGGCGCGCGTGCAGGTGGCGGCGTTGCGGCACGGGCTGGCGGCGCACGGGTCGGCCTCGAGCGCGCAGTCGGGCCCGGCGTAGCCCACCGGGCACACGCACACGTAGCCGGCCCCGCGCGGCTCGCACACGCCGGCGTGGTGGCACGGCCGGTCGCGGCACGTGAGGCGGCGCGTCTCGCAGCGCGCGCCCTCGTAGCCCTGCGGACAGGCGCACGCCAGCTCGCCGCCCTCGTCCGGCACGCACGCGCCGCCGTTGAGGCAGGGCCGCACGGCGCACGAGTGCAGCGACTTCTCGCAGTCCGGCCCGGTGTACTCGGGCGGGCACATGCAGGTGTAGCTGCCCTGGCCGGTGTTGTGGCAGGTGCCGCCGTTGCGGCACGGCCGGTGGTTGGTGCAGTAGTTGAGGTCCTGGTTGCAGAACAGGCCGCCCCAGCCCTCCTCGCAGATGCAGTCCCAGGGCCGCGAGCACGTGCCGTGCACGCAGCCCGGGTGCCGCTCGCACTGGTCGCACAGCTCGCCCACCCAGCCCGAATGACAACTGGAATTAAACGACAACATTCGTTAGTACACAATGGGACGTGATAACAAGCGACAAAAGCATGTCTTTCTTCTGTAAGGGAACAATGAGGAGGATGAATGATGTAGACACGGAGGGAGGTAACGTGAAGCGTTTAGCACAAAGGTGTGAAGTGGATACTCACATGCATTCGTCGGGCTTGAGGCAGTGGCCGTGCTCCGCGTCGCAGCCGGGCAAGCACCGCGCTGTAACAAAAAGAATACATTCGTTAGCGTCACAAAGACAAAGCGCGCACAATGGAGCGAGCGCACTAATGGATTTCTTTAATTGTAGAGGAAGCAGGAGCGTTAATCATCGGGATGATATTCGATTCCCGCGCGGTATCGCGCATTAACGTTGGAATCTTGTGCAGTTCGCAGTAAAGGACACGCCAGTGCAACAAAGAGAGAGGTTCGAGCGTCCCGCCCGGGGGCGAGGTCGCGCGCACACACTATTTATCTTCACTCGCACCAACTCGTTACTACAACGAAATCCTCTTTGAACTTTATAACCTGCATTAAATTAAAATTTTCACTTCAATTTCGCGTGGAAGAGCACTTTGCTCTTATGGGTCGCGTCCTCTGGGATTTCTAATTATATTTAGAGCCAACTATACCAGAAAGTTCTACAATGTAATGTGCGTCTGTTTGTGCGCATCGTTAACTTTGTATTTATGTATCGAACTTTACCCTGTTCCCACCTCGCGAGGAGTATTTCAAGTATTCGTTTGTTAGAACCAGTCCAAGTTCATTGCGGCGTAGACATGTTACAAAGTAGTTCTATAAAAAGCTAAGCAGTAATGTATGGTCGATGTTAAGAAAAATTGTTTTGAAATAAGAAGTGCGGTGCGAGTCGTATCGGTCGGGTGCGCATGGGCAAGTTATCGGAGCGAATACAAAGGGGGGCAGATAGCGCGGGGAGCCTAACCGTCGCTCGACCGTTACTATTCCCCTAACTCGCTAGAAAAATACTAGACGCCATCTTGATCATAACTTTTATTCCCTATCCGAATGCAAATGTAAACTGTAAGTTTATTCCGGTTCTAAATTGGACGAGGAAGCAATTTCAGCGAAGCTCCGACTATACCGCCGAGTCGGGGAGATATTTTGTGAGCTTAAGAGACGCCGGGAGCTGCATAAAAGAGATTAGCTTCCCCACCGCACTCCCTAGACTCTATTATAGGTTTAAACACAGCCGAGCGAGCATAAAGCCCCCAAACTTGCTCAGAGTGCGCGCAAATCGGCTTAAGCCTCACTCCGGCGAATTGGTTAGCTCACTCACGCGGTAACTTCTATTATGACCGCAGCTATGTTTTTTTACTGTTGAGGAAATTGAAAATATAATCCGCTTTCACGTAAGTTTCACACTTTCGCAAATAAAATAAAATTTGTTATTTAAAACAATTGCTTCTCATGACCTCCGGTGGGCCATTACAATGAATTATTAATAAAACTTTATGAGGAACATAAGAAACGAAGAAAAAGTAAGTGAGGCGCCGCTCTCCGACGCGCCATGCGCCAGGCAGGCAGATCAAAGAGCTCGAGTGCCGGTGTGTGTGTACTGCCACTCATGCCCACTCGAACTTATCTTGACCCTCGAACTGAGGTAAAACGGTAGTAAAAATTACACTCCAAAACCAATTTAGGTCGTAAGTGGGCACGAAGACGCCCCGGGGAGGATGTAAGGCGCTCCTGCAGACCTATTAATTATTATCAATGGACATGAACTGTATCGATCTGTAAATGAAAGGCTAGCGTGCGCCGCACTGCGACCAAGGTCCCAGACGAAGCCGAGGACAGGTAGCAGACAAAAACGACGTCCCTGAGACTTCCCACATGTGTTTAGCAAATATTTAACTGATCCTACATCTGCTCTATCCCAAACGGAAATTAGGTGCGCGTGGGATTCGCGATACAACACAGAAGGTAATATTCGTGAGAACTTTACTCTCGTTAACAATTAGGCGAAATGAAGCGGCCATAAAGGTTCCTCTCGCGATGTTTACCCTATCATTAAGCGGGAGAGCTGGTCGGAGGATAATGCCGCCGGGACATGCAAATAAGTTTTCGGGATTGTAAAGCTTTCCCAGAAGGCGAGATACCGTTCGGCAGATGTGAGCCAGCTTTCGTGACACGGTCAAGTACAGACTTTATTTCGATTGGTGTTCAGTTCTCGTTTAAAGGTGTTTTTGACCCGGTTCGTGGCATCTGTGTAGCGGCCCGCGAGCGGGGCTGTGTGCGTGCGCGAACCTACTGCGTTGTTTTCATTACATTATGGCCGCTTCTCTCGCTTTTACATTTTCGTAATCGCCGATACAAACTCGGCTGATAGGGTTGCCGAGACTTTTATTGCAATGCATTTGTGTAATGTACGACCGTTTACGTTCGCGATATTGTAGTTCCTTTCACACGTTCGATTTATAAAAATATTTTATTCATTTTTTGCTGGTGCGTTTTTGGGATGTTTTAGATATCGATCGTGTTGAGTAACCGTTTGTATACTTTTTCCAGAAAATTGAGATTTCGTGGTTTTATATGTATAGTGTTGTGGAGGCTGTGTCGGACGGGCACAGCCCTGGCGGGGGAGCGGGACACCGCGCTACGGAGAGCGGAGCCTGCCGTCTCTGTCTGCCGCGTTTTTTGCGGCGCCGGAGTGTGGGAACGCGGCGGCAGGTGGGGCTGCCGAGATTGCGACGCGACATCCGCCCGCCGCCCGGCCACAATGCATCTCGCCGAGACGCACAGCTTTGTTTCACAATACGAGACGCGATGTGCTTAACATACGCCAGGACGCGAGACGTCGTAATGACGTGATCTTAGTATTTTATTAGAAATGCACAAGATCGATAAGTAAAAGCGAGCGGACATTGACGATGCCGGTGAGCGGTGCGTCCGCTGCTTTTGTTTACAAACGCATCATGCGCTGTGGAACGCAAACATCGTGCGGTCGGTCACACGCTACCAATGAACTATACGACAACACAATATTAATATTGTCGCCTGGCTACAATCCACAACTGTATTCAAATAATATTTGGAAAAATAAGTTATGATGTCATTTTAATCAATTAGAAAATTATAGCGTCGTTAAGCCAGCCTGTGGTTTGACATTTACTGCCCAAGTAGCAATTACTTTGATGTAAACGTAGATAAACTTCATCTCCGTAATTAATCTTTTGATGTTTAGAATTCAGGATAAATAGTTAAATTAGACAGGTATTATGAATTGTTGGTTTTTATCAATGTGAATTAGATTTATAAAAAAAAAAAAACAATGAATCCTTAGTTTTTCAGCGAGGTTCTTGACATCTCCATGAATGGGTAGTTACATTTGATTTAACGAGTCTATTGTGATAATGTCAGAAAATTGTGTAAAGTAAGAAAATTATAAAAAATCAAATCAAAACGTTAATTAGCCGCGCGGTAACGAAATTTAATGTGCCATTACCAAGAAAATTAATTAAAACACTAGCTTTAGGAAAATATCTCAACAATTATACACATAAAAATATGTAAGTAATGAAATGTGTACGTACAAAATTTAACATTAAATATGATAATATTCAGCTGTAATTACTATGAAACTATACTTTATATCATTTTATAGCGTCGAGACTGTACACAAAAAATAAGTGATTAAAATTTTGAGCCGTTTGCTTGGAGGTCGGCCGATGGCACGGGAAGTACAAAATAACCTTATAAATAATGTGAATACACTAATAGTGATATGGCACTAATTAAAAATACGATTTACGACTTTGGAAGTTTGGAGCTATGAGATAATTGGCGCTATTACTATTCGCATCGCGGTATTTGAAATATCAAATAAACTTTGTAAGGAGGTCGCTCTCAGCTGTCAAAACTGACATTAGAAAATACCAACATATTGAGAATTTAATAGGTTTTACTTTAAATATTTATTTGAAAGCGTTAATTGCTAAACAAATAGGAATAATTTTAAGACTTTTTGTCACGTTATTTCAAAATAAAGGATATCATTTGGACGTGATGAAATGTGTTTAATTTTTATGTCAAAATTGCATTTAGTTTGCACAACACTAAAAATATTGTTGCAGAAGTAAAGTGCTTTATATAATGATATTCCCAACAGATGCTGTCCGCATTTTCTACCAACTTGGCGATGTCTTGCACAATTTTTATTACAAAACAGGGTGTGTCACAAATTCATGTTACATCATTATAATGTTTCTATGGCGGGCACAATTATAATGTTTATGAGAGGATGTCAGGCTAAAAATTGTCGTCGCTTTAATGAGGATGACTGAATTGTGGGACGCTCTAAATAATAAACTGGGATATCGGAAATTTAGGACACCATGTATGACGGTGTACTCAATTTTATCATTAATTCACAAAAAATCAAGGCCTCTTATTTATTTAGAAGATGTGAATCAGACCGATTCGCGGGAAATTCAGGTTGGAACAAAATTAGGCCTACCTACTATTCTATTTCGTTTTCAACTATTTTTATCGTTATATCTACTCAAGGGTATTTTTAGTTTATTGTTCGATAACTTTTTTTTATGATACTGAGAATGTTTACATAGGAAAGTAGCGCGATTGGGACTAGGCAGGTAACGTTCGCACACAAAAGACACACACACACTTTAAATTGTTATCTATGTCAATGAACACAATTAAAATTCGAATGTCGAACTCGTCTCGTCTATTTTTAGAGTACATTATGGTCAGCGGTATACTGCTCCTATACATACAACCAGCCAGGTACAATAATTACGATCACAACCTCCTTCAAACTCCAAAAAGGAAGAAATACGAAAAAGGTTTTAGGAAAAAAACACTTACGTTTCGAGCAGTAGTCTCCGGTCCAGCCAGCTTTGCACACGATTTCCCCAGCAGGTGAGCAGGTATAATGCCCGAAGCCATCATCCCTCGGCCTGCAGAGAACCTCGCAGCCAGCGCCGTAGTAATGGGCTGCACATGTCACCCGGTATGACAGTCTTAGATGAGCAGAACCTGGACCACCCCACCGTTGTTCTTCTTCTATCCATGGACCTCCAACATCGGCAACGCTTTGCTTCGTCATGCGCGCGATAAGGGTGTCTGAAAAGACCAAAAAAAAAATTTAATTCTGGAAAAATTGTACGGTGGTTTTTCTGTAAACAAGGTGTAGAAGTCATGAAAATCTTCGCCAGTTTAATGCTAACATTGAACTTTAACGTAAGTTACCACTTTACATGCACCTAACACGATCTAACATGGCTAACGACTGCCATAATGACGTCACATCACAGTGTAGCAAAAAACCAGCAGTTGCACAAGCTCGTTAATACCATGGCATCAGGTGAGCCTGCCTATTAGACCTCTTTATGAATAATTGAAACAAACGAGCGCGCTTCACTATGCGAGGAATTACCTCCTTGACAGTTCAGTCTATGGTTAAAAAAAATACAGGTGCGGAATATTGGACACTGTTTTTCGGGAGTTGCGAGCGCAGGTGCAAAATAAACGTGTTTCCAAAATGCGAATTCGCCACATCTGCCCCAAAAAATTAACGGGACATTTTTTTAATTAATACAGGTAAATATTTAAATACGGGTAAAGACAACAAATATTTGTTTATCACCGTGGGAAAGGGTTACAGAAGTAAATTGACCTGTTAACGTTGAGGCGTTTGAAGCCCGCATTCGACCGTGAGATTTCATTGTTCCCAAGCGTGATTCACTGTTTTGATTCGTCGCCGGCGCCGTGTGATTGATTAATAGTTTTAACTACATTCTTTATGTTACATATAACTTCCAAGCCACACGTAAGTACAACGTTTAACTTAGAAAAAGTAGCCGGACGGCTTCGAGCGAGCCAGGCTAACATTACATAACTGTAGCGCAAAAAGTGGTCTGTGAAAACTACCCGCTGCATTGATTTGAAAAACTGCCACTCCATTCATCAAACCGCGTAAGTGCTGGCAACACTGCAGGGCTGCCATTACCGCTCACACAACAAAAACAAAACAATCGACTCCGCAAATACAGAATCCAAGAAACTAATTTGATTTGGTAGCTTCAAAATAGGTGGGAAAAAATACAAAACGTTCAAACACAAACCCCGAAACAATTTGGGACTATCAAATTAAAGTTCTATACAAGGAATAAACACAAGTCATCGTGGTGAGAAAACATTTTTTGTCGATGGTCCGTCCTAGTTTGGACTGTTAACGCGGCAACCCTACCTAAGAAATCTCAGCGTCCGTCGACCAGTTTCTACCTTTATTTATTTCTCGTCGTGTATGCCCACTTTTTTACTCTTGTTGCTTCGATGGGTACATTCCTAAGCCGATAATCCCGACAACAGATAAAATTAAACCAGACGCGAAATAAAATTAAAAGGTATATAAAAACGTTCGATCCCGACTAATTTCGTGGCGTATGGTGTAGAAATGTTCCTTTTGTTTTGTGTGTCAGTGCTAAGAGAGGCAGTAATGAGAACGAGATGCTGGTATCGGAGATCTACGATGAGGAATGGATTTAGAGTTTCGTTTATAGTGGTCGAGTGCACGCAGTATTAATATCGGAAAACAGGTCACAGGTCACTGACACATCCTTGTGTGCAGTCCTTGGTTTGAACAACGCGGATGCTACATGTGAACGCTGCGGTATGTGAATTGTTTTTGGAAATATTGAATGCAGCAGTCGCAGCAGAACGAAATGAAATGCTCCAAATAACATCTAGGACCATGTTGACATTGGAACACATTCCGATATAATTTCGCCACAACGACTCACCGACTTAAAACTAATAAATAATGAGGATCCGCATAATAATCCAGTACTTACTGCTGTATAAACAAATCAAAAATAAAACTTTTCTTACAAACTCTCAACTAGCAAAATGACATTGGACGTTGTCACGACATTGGCGAATATGGCGCAAAGAATACAAATTCAATTTTCATATAAATATCATGGAAACGATTATTGCGTCGACATTGCTGGTATAAAGCATAGCGCACACGATTTGCCGGTCTCGTGTAGGCTTACAAAGATCGTATCTGTACAATAAATCTAGAAGATAAAACGCGTATGCTACGCCGGTTGTGTACCTAACGAAAATACAATCAGACGAAAGCTATCAATTTATTTCGATCGGGCCTTTCATTCCGATTAAATATTATGAAGTTTATTCTACTCAACACTCATCAATTTTATCGTTTCGAATTCTATACGTGGAGAGCGTGAGTAAAAATTTAATTTTAACGATAACTGCGGTGTGTTCCAAGGCTTAAATGGACAAAGAAATTATGAAAGCCAAGTGTGCAGTTCGGAGGAAATTAGAAAAGTGATGTGTGGGAACTGAGCGCCGACCGCTTGCAATTTAGTTCCAATGTGCGCACGAGAATTATGGCAACCGTGCACCCAGCCTCCGGTGCACCAGGGCTGCCCGCAGAAATGAAATACCTCCGCAACAATATATCTCCCAAGCTGAATGAATAAAAACACGGACTCCTCCAAAACAAAAGCACAAAACTATCGCAGCACTTCGAATAAATTGGATACTTATGATGAACATAATT
Source organism: Xestia rhomboidea (assembly GCA_963853795.1). Lineage (NCBI taxonomy): Eukaryota > Metazoa > Arthropoda > Insecta > Lepidoptera > Noctuidae > Xestia > Xestia rhomboidea. The sequence continues at coordinate 11,888,315 of OY970778.1, forward strand.
AGGTCCCCTTACCAACCCTGCACCATTCGACTCGGCAAGCAATTTGTAGGAAAATTGCGTTCGTACAATGTTTTTGTGTTCTATCCGACTCGTCCGAGCCCAAAGTTCGGTTCTCCAGAAACAACCGCACAAATTACAGACATCATCCTAATTCAACGGCGTAACGATATTAAATGAAGGTGTACCCCACTATCGGATCTATTAATGTAATTCCGATTCACAAATAAATAACACATTTAAAGAAGGACGAGGCATCGGTACGTGCAGGGCCGCCGCCGCTGCGCCAGATAACGTGTAATTATGGACCCAGAGGTCACTACAAATAAAACGAAATATATCCGAACGGCAAAACGCCAATAAACAAAAACAAAAGAAAGCGAAATAACCGATAATTTGAGCCGGCTACGCTATCGGAGGCGGACGCAACCGATTTGGGATGTTTCAAAACGCGATTTTGGGGAAGCGGGGGATGCGTGATCACGCGACGCTTCCGCCGATATGATCGATCGATCGATAATGAGGCCACCGGATGTTGAAACTGACTCCTCCAACCCTTCACATACTCTGACAGCGACCAGCGCGACTGGACCGCGAGTGCGACTGGTCTAATTAGTGATCGGTGGGAGGTTTCGAACGAAATCGAAACCGCGACGTCGAGCAGCGTTGACGCGCGAAGGTTCGACGACCGTTTTCCGCAGGTGAGACCCACATCATTAAGCGATGTGTCGATTTCCACTCGTCTCGATTCGGTCACCTGCCCGGGCCGGTCGTACGGCCGCGCGCCCGCCGCTCTGTGGGAAACTACATCTCATCAATGGGCTTGTCTATACAAACGACGAGCCACTTTTGTTTATAAAACTGTCCACTTCTAACACTCGACGAATATTTCGATACGAGAAGTGCGGCTCGGCGACGTCGCCTCTTGCACTCGATAAATAACTCATCCACTCGAGCTTTGAGGGTCTCGAGGAGCCAAATTAAAGATTTCTCAATATTATTCAAAGAGATTTCGCGTAAGACACGAAGGACGGTCCGTGTTTTAAATTTTCCATTCTTCAGTGAGAAACATGGACAGTTCCGTTCCGCGCGAAGGATTCAACAAATGCGAAGGATTGCGCAATGTAGTCGTTACATTTCCAGACGGCTGACGTGGTGCTTAACCTTCGTGAAAGCCAATTAACGAGGCGAGTAATCATACTTGAGACGCGAGAGTCCTGGGAACCGCGCACGGGCCGCACCACCCGCTACACTCCGCTAGAGTAATGAATTGACTAATAATGCACGGCCGGATAGCGAGATAAGCAGCCGTCACAACATAACTGTATCGATAATCGCATCTCGGTCGTGTAATGTCAGCCGGCGAGCGGTAGCCGGGCCCGGGGCGGCGCAGCGGCCCGCGCCAGTAATTGCCTCTACGAATCTCTTATCGATAGTTTTCACACGCTCTTTTTCCTGATTTCGCCTATATGGGCTAGTAAAACGAAGTAGTGCAATAATCGTAAACATGCGGCCGACACCGGCGGTAATGTAAACAAGGGCACAGGACGAGACATTAGGAGTGTGCCCACCTATTCTCCGAGAGCATGTGCCGAGCATCTGTCGACAGCGCTTCCTGAGAGCCACCGCGCCTGTTACATCATAAATCGAACCTTCCGCTGCGTCTTCCTGATATTTTTTATCATGTTCAAGCCCTACGACGACGAAAGATGAAGTGTAAACTAAAAAATTCCCTGACTTCCCTCGGAGGTGTATTTTTTAGCATCCAGTAAGTAAACAATGCGGCGGCCCGTTAGTGTGGACCAGGTGCGGCCCGGCCTGCCTCAGGCGCTACACAAAAGATTTCGGTGAAGGAGCCGAACGACAACATCAGGATTGCCAACGACCATTGTTGTATACTTATTTGTTTAGCACAAGAATCTCTTTATTCGTCGCCGTGAGCGAGCGATTCTCAATGCGCCGCGTGTTTATCTATGATATATTGGATTCTTGGAGTCGTGTGTCGCCATTCTTCAATGTCTTCTGCAAAGACTGACTCTTCAATGCGCCTAAGGGTCGCGACAATGAATTAGTTACGTGCAAGGGCCGCTTTCTAAGTCAAAGCAGCTGTTCAATTTGAGTATTAGATAAAAAACCAAATGTGATTTAATTAAGCATTAGCCCGGTGAGTCGATAGTGAGTGAACACAAACGGCGTGCGTGTAACCTGTTATTAAGGTTGATTAGATTTCTGTTGGTAACATTTCTCGGTAGTGAGACGGCGCCGCCCATCGCTCCCGAGCCGTATTAAAAATATACCCGTCCTCTAAGCTATCCACTTCGGACGCTAATGATTTTCGGTAAACCGGCCCGTATAGACACACCTCGCCGTATCTCTAAATCTCCTAAGTAAATCACCGGAGTTTTTTTTGTTAGTCGGTCAGGAGTAGTAATTATGTCGGTCAGAGTGCAGCGGTATGAAAATCTAATTAAGAAATGGGCGTCGCTGGTCAGTTTTCGCGTCCGCCATTTTAATAATTTTGAAAATCGAATTGGGCGCGTTCGTTTTAGTTCCGGCGGGTTCAGTGAAGTGCTTTGTTTTTTCGTGTAGCGATGTAGCAGAGCTGTTGTGCTTGTGTAGTTGTGTAGCGATGCACGCGGTGTATTACCACGATGATGTATTTACGACCCGGACGGTTACAATTCATTCTGAATCGTTTTTTCGGTCACGCCACGTCGCATGTAAGACATAAACTGTCGATTCTTTATTGGGCGTTTAGGCTTCTTATGATATCAAACGGAACGAGCAAAACTTTACCAATCGATTATTATAAATGATAACAATCTCATTTTATATTCGAGCACATGGCAAGCTTAAATGCGATTTGTGGCCGGGATGGCGTGTCAAAACCGAATGTTTTCTTACAAAAGGCTGTTTAAACAAAGTAGGTAACCAATTTGCTTATATTCCGTAAGTAATTTTCATAGCGCGACGTCTAGGTGCCGGTCAACGGCCATCGGAATACATTAGAACATTTCTACTAAATTTTCGTCCTACAGAAGGCTGAGTTTATTAGAATAGCGCGCGCATTGCGAAGCGAATCACGCGCATCGCCGCGTGCTTTGAACACCAATCGTCCACACCATGGGAACATTTTTGTCTTCCACGATATGATAATATGAGCATTCAAATATACATACTGTCCGTTAAATGCACGATAAACACCCAGAATTACAGTGAAACCTGAATGCGAGTGAGTCGTGACCGACGTGATTTGAATTTTACAAGGCGGACGAAGATTTTCATGACCCTTTTTATCATAATCGTATTATAAGGAGAACAGTCCACTCACCATCAGATCTCGACGTCTCGTTGGTGTCGTGCCACGCTTCCACAATGAGCGTGAAGGTGCCCTGCAACATAAAACGAGCGTGTCACATTATTGCACTACAAACATGGGAACAAGATAAGCATCAAAATAATCTACAAATTGTCGATAAAGGAAGTGAAACTCCATTTGTACAACTTATTGGCCGGTCTCATGTTACGGACGGCGTTAACTTTAAATCCACCTGTCTTATAATCGTAACTTTCACAATAAACTCCTGCACAAATTCACACATTTGTTACTAAGTAGGTAACGTGCAGTCGCTTCACTTAAATACCCACGTCTCATCCGCAAAACATACCAAAATAATCAATGTACATCATCTTAAACCACAAGAGACCTTTAAACATGGGCGCGGCAGTTGAGAATTTCAAATATTTCCTTTACTTTACGACAATGTTAATAGCCGACGAGTGTAAATTAACCACATGATAGACAGGTGAACCTGGGAGCAGATGGCAGCGAAATTGTTTCAATATCAGGCTAAAAATAATACAAACGCAATAAGGCAATGACGCTGGCTCGCTCCGCTAACGAGTGGCTACTGCCTAGTGGCCTGCGCCTGCGCCGGTGTGCCCTCTGCCTATACGACTACATCGAATGATCCCGTATCCCCGCGGTTAACGTGCACTACAAAAAATAGGAACGAGTGCTTACCTATCTGATATCATACTGTTGACATTAGTCCATGTTTACATAAGGAGGCGAAACGGCAGTCGAAAATCGATTAAAAACTTGATAACGGTGCGTGTCAACAGCTTTAAGGCGCCTGCGACGGAACTTATCAATGGGTTTTTGTCAAGTTCCGTTCATGCAAAAATGTACACGACTCTCGGTTTATGAAATTTCTCCCACCGCGGTCGGAACCGGTCGCCGGTCATAAAATACTCGATCCCGTCAGTGCTGACCGGCTCAGCGGCACCGAGTTGTGTTCCCGACCTTTACTTCTCTAATCGTTCTTTAATTGCTACGGATGTAAGTTATCGATGAACAATTTTCGTTTACGAAAATCTGCGTTATTGCAGATTAATTCGCTCGCCAAGAAACGTACAAATAAAACGGAGTTGTGTGAATAAAAGTTGAAACATTGAAGACGAGTGGAAACGCGACCTATTTCTATGACATACACAGATCGAATTCAAAACCGTCTTGAACGGTGTTCATGTATCAGTGCTGTATTTACAGATAATATTTTGATATTATTTGAAGATTATTTATAATGTGATCAGTTAATTAATTTAATTTACATAATTTAGCGGAGAACAGGAAGCTACAAATAAATTCAATTACTTCAAACAACTATAGGCGATGAAAGCTAAACCATAGACGACGATTAAAGACGAAGACGGGCGCGGGGGAATCTCTGAAGCTGGATTATAATTACAATAAGCATGTGACGGGTCGCAGGCGCAGCTGCGAGCGCCGGATACGAAGGGTCACCGCTTAACTAATACCTCGTTTGATCACCACCACCTACTTTAACGAGTGATTCAGTTTTTACTGACAGATGTCGCCCGTCTTCAATTAAACTCTATGAATGAAAACACTATTTGCATGGAAGAACAATAGACTCTATTTGCATAGGAACTGATACCACGACTCTAACGAACAATGTTTATTGTCGGCTGATGGAAATCAATACGAGAAATCTGACGTTTCACAACGCATGACGACGCGTCACAAAAAGCGAGCGCTTTTTCCAAACACTTTTTAAACGAAGAGATCTCAATTAAACTTTCGATACGTCTATGGTTTTGACGAATTTGTAATAAGCTACGATAAATACTTAGACAATACTAGCGGACGTGTTATCGCGTCTCTCTGAATACTAAACAGCCGGGCCCGCCGAATGAACGAATTTGGACCTTAAATGACACAAAATCACCATTATCAGTGTTTGAAAAGTCGATTTATCGTAAACGTTGTATCAATATAAGGAGCGAAAGACGCTTGTCAAAATACTTTATTATGATTTGTGTTGCGTGCACACCCGATCAAATATGGCAAGTCGTAGTATACACTGTATTGATTTGTTAATCGAGTATGGAGAACGCATTTCGGTCAGCTGTGGCCGGTCGTAAGTATATGCCGGTTCCCACGACAGTGACTCTCGAGCAAGCCCATAAAAAGCGGCCGACGTAAGCGTACGTGTGCAGGTAGCCTTTATAAACGTGTCGAGCTGGCGATACCGTATACTTATACCAACAAGTCGCTGAGACTCGTTGCCTAGACTGTCGGCAATTAAGGAAACGTATTAGTCCGTGTTAAGCCCGCCTTATTTGCGAATAGCTAATTTGATCAGTCGTCACAATTCGATGCAGGTTGCGTTCCAATTTTGAAAAATTCGAGCAAGGCTGCCATCATGGATGCGTTAATTATCACCATTCCGAATTGAACGTGTTCTTTTAGGTTTTCTTTTTATTATTTAAACATAACATCGGGCTGAGATCGCAGCGTATCGAGACACATTAATTTTATCCCTCAAGAGCGATGCGTTAAATTGTATTACGGACTTGAACCGACGAATAGACTGATACCGTGGTATGAATGCTGGGGAATTATTTGATAATCGTTTTATGGGGGTGCCTAAAGAGGCTACTTCCATATCGGAGCTCGTTTCGACGTTATTTCGTTATTAATTAAGGAATCCATCGAAAGGATACGTGGGAACGGAGCTCAAGTTTTGTGCTTCTTATTTGTTAGCGCCATGTGTTTGGGATTTTTGAAGAACAAAAGGTATTATCAGGTGTCCAGTGAAAAGGACTCGCGTTTGGGGCTCGCCACGTGTTTCAGCCACTATTGTTCTGTTTATTGTTTAAGTGAAAAGAAGCCGTTTCAAAATGACAACCGATGTTTCTCTTGTTTGTTGGTTTTGGTTACAGCTTATTATTAAGCTTAACGATTTACAAAAACTTTTGAAAGAAACTTCGGGTTTCTCACGTAAACTGTGCTAGGTACCGCTTCAATAAAATGGAACAAGGTCATCCTACCATTGGTTTCGGTCAATAGTGTACAATATCGGAAGTATTTATATAAAACATTACAAAAAGACATTACCGTAGTTCGCTTTCGAGTATCGTTTCGACACGAGAAAATATTTGGAACACAAACACCCGGGCAAGTGGAAGAGTCGTGATTTCATATTTCACACTTTGCCAGTGTGGTAACATCGCTTTGGACAGGTTTTTTTTTCACTTATACCCCGACAAAGTTGTGTTCAGCCAGCATCTCAAAATCGATTGTTAGGGGGCCGCAATAAGGTCTCGTATTGGATGATTGACCGAATCGATTCGAAAATCGAATGTTGCCGACGTGATATGTAGACAACCGAAGAGTTGCCCGTACAATACGTCAAATTAAAAAAGATATGCAAATTCAAGTCTGTCCGATAAATATGGAACGCGTAACTTGTTTTATTATTAAAAGCGTTTCGAGCGCATTTATTTATTAATGCTTTTAATTAACTTTATCTCCTTCTATTTTGGCAGCGACGAATGTGTGGTGCGTTGACCTGATGAATCATAATTTTAATACCGAATTAGGAGGTTTTCTTGTTAAATAAAAATGTTTTCAAGTGTTGTTGGGATTGTGTAATAAATGTAATATAATTATGTACACCGTGTGAACGGGAGACTTCCTGTACAAATATTCTCTAACAAAAAATTCAGGTCGACAGTTTATTGGCGACATGGTATACGTACATGCATTCTGTTAGAATGTTAAGCAGTTTCGAGTTTAACTCAAGTAACTGAGCAATGTACCGAGGCTCTCTAATACACTGTTGAATACCGTGGTCACTTCTAAAGAGCTATTTCGAGTAGTTAGACGTACTTTTGAACTTGGCCGGTTTATCCTTGTTGGTGTACGAGCACGTCTGCGCAAGCGCATATAGACAAAAGCGAGACGTTCTCAAAGCAACGGCGACCTCGAGGCTCATGTGAACCTACCTAGTTCCAAATAAATTGTTTAACGAGAGAAATCCTTTGTTTGTATTCGAAATTCGAAAATGGTGTGCTTAAAATTAAGAGGAAAAAACCCGGATAGGTATTCGGTATGTGTTAGTGAAGTTCCTTTTTTATAAGCAGTATGATTCTAATGTTTTTGGAACAGTTCCAACAAACTAAACGCAAGATTTATGACTTTATACTTAACGTGTGAATTCATAAACATTTTAGTGTTAACACAGTTGAAATTATGTCTCGAGACATTCATATTTTTTTTTATTATAATAAACGCACTGCCCGTTTTTTTTTTTATAAAACCACACACACAGGTGGCTAAATATGACTCGTTTACAAGTTTAACAACTTATAAAAGAAACAAGAAACGGCGAGAAAAGATCACACGGCCCATATCGATGCAAACTGCAAAAAACCTCATGAGATTATTTTCATTTCCTTCGTGACGCATCAATTAACTAATCTTTTATGTCCAGGTACGACATAAAATGCTCAACCAATTAAAAGCGTTAAACATTTTCACACGCCAATCATAAATAATAACCATTAAATTGATGCTATAATAAAGTCCCAGTGTTGCCCACTAAAACCGAGAAAGTAAACACTGATGTGACCACACTCGAAAATTAACCGACTCTTTAGTACATTACGGAAGGATTAATTACTTGCTTGCTTTACCGGGAAACATTAAAAAGTAGAAAAGCCAGTCGTAACTCAAACGAAATGTTATACTTTATAATATCTGTGACGATTATTTTACAAAACGCAGCTAGGAAACATTAAGACAGACGTAACTACTTTTTTTTACCGCTAACGACCGGTCCAGCCCGTATACGACACACGAAATAAGTCAGACATTAACAATTTATTGCCCTCAATTACAATCATCGCGAAAAAAGACACTCGAAGAAGGAATTCGGGACTTTGAATCGGGGCCGAAGTGAAAAAGGGTACCCTTAATTTTCACATGGCATCACCGGTATTCGGCGACGGGCGGGACCACGGCCCGCCGCTGAAGAATTCCAAAAATGAAAATGTCGGCCATAAACAACGGAACGATTTGAATGAAGCATAAGAATTAAAAAATAAAGAATCAAGTTAACAAATTTTGTGAGACATCCACGCTTGGCCCAACTCTCTACGGAGATCTGATAAGGCCCTGAGAAGGGTACGGCGTTGAAACCGAAACCGCACTAAAAACAAACAATCTCCTGATCGGTTCATCCGGATTTTACCCGAGAATGACGCGCACAGCCTCCTGATACAAGTTTCGACATGATCCGTATATTGATATCATCTCATTTTTTTCCTAATCCACTTTGCATACGCCAGCAGTAAAACTAGACGACAACGATGAGTAATATTACCTTTAATAGAGAAGTTTATATTCTAAACACGGTAATGGTATGGAAATAAAGTATTACAAGTGCCAAAAGTGATCGATCCGCAACCGTGTGAACATTGACAAATTGTGAGCCGTTCTGAGAAAACTTCCACTTGGAATCTTCAATGCAGCAGATGTAATCGGGGTCTAGTGCGATTTCTGACAAGTCAAAACATTCGGTCATTCTAATTTGCAAGTTTCGCTCGCGGAGGTTCCCAGCCTATGATCGGCCTTTGACACGTCCATAAATTCGTCGAAGTATGTACGTACGTACGTAAGTACTGGCGCTCCTCCCATACTAAATAATGGCGACGATTTATTCGCGAGGTTGCGGATACGAGTGGAGCATGTGAGCTTGTGAGCCGCTCGCACTGCGACTCACAATTCCTAGAAACTGCGCGCGTGTGGTGAATAAAGTCAGGAACGCGAGGAATTCCATCATTGCAGATTTGAAGACTCCTTGCCCTAGCGGTACGTGAGAACTCACCCGACACCCGACAGTCGCACACTGGTCAATAAAACTGGAACGCAGCCGATCTCCTAAAACGGCCGCGGATTTATTTTGGAACGCGCCGCAGACTTCGCTATCTAAAAATAATTCGAATTTTGATTGACATCGCTCAATCAGATATTTAATCCTCGTACATTATCGTCGTTAAGAAAAAATACTGGCACGCAAATTACTTTTTGGCTACCATAATAAATCGGGCGCTTTGAACAATTTTATTAGTAGCAGTAAACGTTATAGAGACGCAGTTAAAATGTCAGAATCTGACCGTAAACGAGCGTCCATTTGAAAAAGGAGTGTTTTCTTAGCGCTCGCTCCGAGAGGCGTTGTAATAACAAGGCCGGTTAACTTTTATTGTCTATTCACTCTGATGAGCTTATTCCTTTATCTCTCGTATGACTAATCATTATTTACTAGTTAGTTTTCGAATCTTGTTGGGCGTATTGTTATTTTAGCACTGGAAATAATAGGGACGTTCGGTAACGCGCAAGTGTGTTCAGTTTATTTAGGCGGATCAGCTAGAAGAGACCGGTTAATTGATAGGTTGCTGAATACCTGTGCACCGGCTGCGAACAATGCAACCTGACTAATTATCCACGCTCCGATTGTTTAAATTTGAAACTTATGAAATCGCGTTACAAGTTGTATTGTAATGGCGCTGCCGCACATACTGCTCGCAGTAACGCGCGCACACTACTTTTACGTGGAATTTCTTTCGCGATGCTTTTTTGTTTAACTTTAATTGCCGCTCGTCGGAAAGGAGAGAGATAAAAGACGCTGTCGAAGAGGGAACAACATCCAATGAGGCATTCCATAGCTTCGGTAGACTTTATTAAAAGAAGCGGATGTAGGGGTAAGTATTTTAAGAGGATCCCGACGCGAGCGGATTGGAATAAAGGAAATTATTAAGAGCTCTCTCCACGGTAAAAAACTCGGTAGACGGAAGTTACTCCAACTATCGGTTTATAAAGCGTCCGATGCTCATATCGCGTTACATTATGTAGTAATAAGTCGATGATGCGTGCGAAGGTTTTACGTTTTTCGAAGTGGAAACTTATATAAGCGGCGCGGCGGTCGTCGGGCGAATAATAATGCGGGGCGCGTAACCGATTACGATTCTAACGTAATTACAGACGATTTGAGCCACAAGTTTGGTCGAGGTGTGAGTTTTTACGCGACGCGCTGTGGATCGTTAATTACTTTCTAATGTGTACGCCGCTATCAAACGCAAAAAGCGGCTGAGTTCACACGCGACAATGGATTAAGAACGGCATTCGTCCGACGCCGCGTGCGTTACCGTACTATTGTTTTGAAATTCGAATCGAACGTGACGTCACTAAAACGTTAATTTCTGAGAATGGCACACCTGTATATTTCATAAAAAGAACCTAACCCTTCTTTGCTTTTGGGAAAAAAATAGTACACGCATGAATTGTGAGTGTGACCATGTAGGTACTTAACAGAAGAATTTTCATACTTTCATTTAAACGGTGTTATTTGGAGCGTGAAACTATTTTACGAAACATGCAAAATAACTAACAATCTCTAGAATTAGTTACGCTGTTGCTTAGTCTACTTGTTCCACAATAAAGACGCGTGTTTCTTCACTTAACGACACAAATACATTAATCAGGAGCTTTTACGTCTTTAAATAGTTCGGAAACAAAGTTACGTGTAGACGTACCTATTTGTTTAGTTAAATTCAAATTAAAACGTTTCAAGTTCATTTACAAGAGACCCCACAGACGGAACTTTTCGCTTCGTTGCTTTAAGAAAATATTTTTATAAAAACATGAATATGGCCATATAAGGTTGGTGTTTTAATTAACCTTAATTAAGTAAAATCAGTGAGTGAAGTCTCACGGTAACAAATACACTGGACTATCATTTCTGTGCCACATATGGTGGAAACGACTTCCGGAACATGAGACACACATGGCCTGTTTAGTGTTATCAATGACCGTCAAAATATCATCGTTATTAGTTATTAATTAATTCCTCTTTAGATTGGAATTTTCATTTTCCTCTGTATGCCTACATTTTTCTTTCTTTCTTTTTCTTTTTTATGCCTCTTTATAGGTACCTTTTTTGAATTTAAAAAGGGGAATTGAGACAGTTTGAAGATGATCTAGTAAACCATGTTTGAGAAGGGTTTTAGAAATCTGCAAGACATAATGGTTTGCCGTAGTTAACTAATATTGAAGCAATATTGAAAGGGTACCTAAAGTAAGGATGCTTAAAAAACAAATCAAAGAAAAATAAAAGAAAAATACAGCATGCATTTTGTAAAAATTATCGACTCACAAACAAATTAACTAAACGCAAATGATCGCTAAATATTCAGCTTCTATGTCCTAAACACAATTGTAATTTATTATTTCCTTCGCTTACAGCTTACCTGTGACTACATAGGTACTAGTTGCTAACATTCCTTATCACGAAACTAAAAGAAACTCGTTATTTTTATTCAAGGTGTAACGGAATAGATAACTTAGCTAATTAAAGAATGCAGGGCCGAGGTCCCGCAGCATTAAAGGGTTAATTTTTAAGCCTTCAAATAAGTATTTTAATTTTTGTTTTATTTTTGTATCCGCAATGCATGCAAAGGTTCTATTAAAATAAATTAAACGTGTTATTTTTAAAGATGGCCGCCTGACGCAGGTTAATTTTACAAATAATTCCGGAATTTAAATTCTAGATGTTACCGTTCGGTTCACTAAACTTTTTGCAAGATTGCAAATGGTAGGGTGTCCACGTGTCCACACAATCCCCGCCCCGTGGGAAGGTGACTTGCGAAATATTTTTGTGAATTATGATCAAATGACAACGAAGAAATATTTCACACTGCATTTCCTTTAACCTCTTCAAACAAATGTTAATATTAGCAGCTGTTAGACAACAATAGAGATTAACTATCGAATTTATTGAACTGCGTAACAATAGATGATGGACAAATTTATTAAGATAAAACACAATGCCGTCTATGAGTAACATCACGCAACACGGATCTTGGATCCATAAAAAGTATAGTTCACGGCCAGCGCAGCGCAATGTTGCGCGCGCGCCGGGTGCCGCGCATGCGCGGAAGTACACTTTGACATTTTGCGCTCTCTCCGCTAAGCAGGTGTAAAATGCACAATTGCATAAGCTCAACATTTTTTCGCATTAAAACGGCAGCGGATAACGGTTGTACGGGGCGCTGTTGAATGGGCCCGTTCATGCCGTGGGGCCATGGGGTGTACACCCCTGGCATTAAGGGCAAGTATCGTTGACCTTTCCTCCTATCCGCGATGCAAGCGAGGCATTAGCCCGCTCTCGTACGTGCGAACACTCGCTCATAATCCGGTCTTCACCTCTTTGACATCCGGACTGCCTAACGGGCCTCGAACAGCACATTACAATATAAAACTAGTGATTTACAAACACAAATTGTTTGAGAGTGAAATAAATGAAACCCCGCCGCCGAGCCGAGAGACTGCATACAAATGAGATTTCTTTTCGGAGTGAGCCATCTCTTTCTCTAAACGCTGCATGATAAATCGTTTCTATGCGTCGTTAACGCGCGCGCCGGTTTACTTGTAATTTCACTGTTCGATGTTGTCAGTAATATTAATATGCTCATGACCTATTATCGTGCGGGTCAAATCTCCTTACGGGTCTAGCACCGATTTATTTCACAAGGGATCAGATAAAGTTCGGATGCAGTTGCGTTTAAGATTACTTCGACGGGGTTGTATTACAGCAGGCCCGTTAGTGACCGCGCAATAGCTGGTTCGAGTTTCAAAATATTGTGATGCTGGCCATCGAGAAGTCGATGAGTAAATTAAATGTCAAATTAGAAAATCGAGCGTCTGCAAGCGTTTCGGCGCGCCCGTTCACCTGCCGGGCCGGTCACGAAGCCAGCGTGCGGAACGTACCATATACTAACACATTACGCGGTACATATTTATTCGTGCGCGCGATATGCCTCGTAAAACAGGCGCTTCTCTGGCCGACGATGACCTCATTGTGAGAAAAAATCCAAGTCAGCGTCTACTAATAATGCTAGGGGCAGATTATATTAATTAAATGAGACGCACCCAAGTAGAACCGTATCGGTAAGCGGCGAGGCGTATGGCGCATATGCTCAGGGCACAGGATTTAACCATTTTAGCGACATATGGAATCGCGGCATATGCGTGACTTCTCAATGTCCGACTGGAGTAAGATAAACTGCATATGGCGTGGAATCGACAACGTCAACGGCTAGCTTAGCCTGTCACTTTTGAAATTTGATAGATTAAACCATTCTGTGGGCCGCTTTCGCTCAATTGATCGCATGTCAACACATGCTTCGCAATAGAGAGCTCTATGTGAATTTAAACAGGAAGTTTCAATTTAGCGCCAATTCATTTGGAATGATAGCGGCAGTTACCGGACGCACATCCACTATCCGAAAAAAGTTTTAAATTTCGTCTATGCTCAGTTGGCTCTACCTGAAGTTTCGTTTAGTTACCAAATGTCACGTTTTCTCCAGATGGTCCGAGCTTGTGCAAGCGGCCGAGCTTAGGTCCGATTGTTTGCTCAAACATTACGAGACGGTACGACATTTGAAGCGGGCCGCTAAATAAAATACAAATAGCACTCGAAACCTCTAGGTCCACACGCGGCCTGTGTAAACCGTAGACAATTGACGCCGAGCGAAATAACCGTAACTAAGGTCCAATTAAGACGTCCGTTATCCTTGGAATCGAGATAGATCTAAGCGCGATCTGTAAATAAATAACATGTAATTACAATATCGAATCACGATCCCGGCCGGCCTCTGCGCTCTAATCGCCGGTGAAGATGAGAACGCAGCCACGACGAAGGCTAACCGACTACGTCTAATAACATACGACTGCCTCACTGCCCGTACCGTACAGAGAGCGACTTCATAATTAATTAAAAATGAACCATTGAACGCCGTGATCCTCCCACGCGGCTGCTCGTTAAACCATCAAGTATTCTTATCGTCATCGCTTCTGTCAAATTTGAATATAGAATCCCTTAATTTCTTTTTTACTATTATTTACGGCGAATGAGATGGGCCGCGGTCTCCGCGTGGATTATTGGAATTTGAACGTTGGTAACATCCACCGCGTTGATTTATTGATGTGTAGGGCTGCTACTTAATGCTTCTTTTACGACGTATTGATTTTACTGTTGCCTACAAAATTAATGAGGTGTTGTTTACGAAACGTCAATACGAACTACGAGTACTAAAGACTTATTTTAAGACACTCACCGGCCATGTGAAGTCGAAGGGGAACACGATGGGATTGCTAAATCCTTCCACGTGGAGGTTGGGCACATCCAATGAGTTGCCGCCCAACACAGGCGTTGTGATGTCACCGAAAGTACACGGTGACGTCGTGTCGATGTTAGCTTGATATATCTTGAGGCACACTCGGAATTTAGTCCTGCACGGCGCCAAACACGGCGCGTCACTATTTGAGGAACCATCACAGCACTGCCCACTACTTAACCTACCCAATGAGTTCGTAAAACTTTTTATCCTAAGTTCGAAGGAACCAGACGTCAGCACCTGGAAAGAGAAAACAAACATTGTAGTTACTCGTGTCAGAATGAAGGTAAAAGTAAAGATTAAGTGAGTCAAGCCAATATATCAATTTCAGTGTGACAACACAAACAGACTGGCAACACAGCTTTCATTGCCCCAAAGATGTAATCCTCAAACAAACTATTTGCACAACTGTCCCGCGATCGATCCCGTTGAGACATTAACGGTTTTACTGGACACAGTTATGTAGGTCGCTCAAAAATGGGGTTGCAAGTAACAACGCGTGTGGGGTGAACGCGGTGACACCCCTATGAATCGAATTTCGAACGTTAGTGACGTAACAATACTGTACATTTTTTGTTAATCGAACTGTCAAATAATGGCGCCCCCCGCTTTGTTTTAAACGATCATAGTTTAAGACTACCGATTTTGATGAAAAACTTGGATATTTTAATGTGCGATGATAGATAAGTAGTCGTCAACGAGAAGACTTGAATTCCCCTGGGGTTTTTTGTAGTGTATGAATAATAATAACTGGTTTTGGTTGCCCTCCAGGGAGCACAACCCTTATATTAATGAAGTAATGCAGTTGGTCGCATTTACAGTGCATGTAGGGTCAATAATTTTTAAGACTAATGCATTAGGGGCCATCATGATGTTGGCATTTTTAGCACAACTGCTTATTATGTTTACATTTAATAATGAGCTAGTACACTTATTTTACAGTGCAACAGCTTACAAGTTACTGGTAGAATTAGAAAAACCCGAATATAATTTTAAATGTACGCACAGCTTATAAAAGTTAAGTCAAAAAGTCTATCCTGTTTTATATGGCATCGGAAGGAAGTGGTAGGTACGTATTAAATTATGGCGTCCATGTCTTGGCAAATCATTACCGGGCGACTAATACTATGTTGCTCGCGCGCAGTAAACTTTATGAAATAAAAAAATATAAAAAAAGGTTTTAAAAGAATCATTTCCGGCGCTTTCGTTCTAATTGATTATTTATTTAGTTGACTATACTTCAATAAATTACATTCATAAAACTTTAGTATGGCTCTCGTTAAATCATGACGTGTTTTGAATCATTAAATAGACTTGTTAATGACAAAGATTATGAAACTTGGATATTTCATATTATATTAAGTAAATAAATATTAGGGATATATTTTTGTTGATATACCTTCATCTAAATATTAATGGTCTCGGCATATTTAAAGGCGATATTTATCGTACGTATTAAAGTCGATTAATTATTCACATTTGTCCGAATCATCACCGTTCATGTTTGATTCAAAAGTTTTTGCATAGCAAATGGATTATGACTAAAAGTCAGCTTTCCTAATTAGTTTCCCACGAATATGACCTTCAGTATGCATTGTCAAAAGATTACAAGCGACAGACAGAACAATGATCCATTCAGTCGAGTCTTATCTTGCACAGACGGTGTGTCGTCTAACCATGTTCAAAATGAGCCCCCGTTTAAACAATACTGCGGTAAAAAATACACCAGATTTCAACCAACTTCCTGCGCCTGCGACAGGGGTTAAAATCATCTACGTGTATCCGTCCGCGCGAAACTATCGCCCTCTCTTTCTTTTAACCTAGGAGAAAAGAGGATGGAACACTACTCAAGCCACACATCCACGTGGTTGTCAGGTAGGAGCGGAACCAAAAAATGCGTAAAAAAAAAGATAATATGCACCACTCTAAACATCCCCTTTTTTGTCGATCAATTGTTTATAAACGAGTTATAGTAGCAGAGAATTTGATGAATTGTGGCTTACTGGTTTAGATGTCTTAGCGTTGTTATCAGAAAAAAAAAACGTTAAAAACTGGCCAAGAGCGAGTTGGACTCGCGCACCAAGGGTTCCGTACAAACATTTTTAAAGGACAAACCTTTGCTGTTCGATCCCATGAAACGGCTATTGCACCAACCGCAAATAATAAGTTTGTAATAGTAAAATCGCTTTTTTTTTGTTATTAAACTACATACCTATAGGGTACTTCCGGTTGACCTAGAATTGTCAATTTTGGTTAAAAGCAAGGTCTTACAGCGCAAGTAAAGGGAAAATTTCCGGAAAATACCGTTCCTGAGAAAATCGGTGGTGACAGACGGACAGACAAACAGTGATCTTATAAGGGTTCCGTTTTTTCTTTTTGAGGAACGGAACCCTAAAAAGATAAATTATTATGGTATAAGTTGTTCATGTCAATAAGTTAGTGAATTACGGTAAATAAAAAAAGTGTGTTAAAAACTGAGCGGGAAGCGAGCCGGTCGTCGCTCGCCCGGGGCTGCCAACAAACCAACAATTAAATAATACTTACCGGACTACCGAATAAGTTATGTTTTATTATATCTCCGGGCGCATTTGACGCGCTGACTGCCTGATTGATGTTGTTTAGACTATATTTTAAAAGGCGCTAAGCTTTATCGACATAATTATTGTCGCTGCTAGTATTTGATTTAAAAAAGTTTATCCTATGCTGCACTTAGCACGTTCTATTTGATTCACGTAAGCAAGTAGAGACGACAGCAGCTGGTACAATCGATGGTGTAACTTATTGTACAATTTAAAACTTGAATGTGTGTCAGTAATCAATTACACGAGCTTCTAATTTATTTAACACACTAGCGGACGTCACCCGTTAAAATATAGCCTATGTTACTCTCTGATAATGTAGCTATCCATTGCAGAAAGAATTTTTAAAATCGCTCCGTTTTTAAGTTTATCCATTACTTACATACAAAAATACAAATCTTTCCTCTTTATAATATTAGTTTAACATACCATATTAGTACAAGTTAATGCATTCGACGCCAAAGTCGAGAACATCAAATATTTTTTTACCATCTTGTTGAAAGGAAAGTACTGGCACGTAACATTAATTGCGCTGAACGAAGCATCAAGCAGACCAACCAAATTGATTTGAATACCTAATCGTTGATCTCGTAATAACATTTCAGTTAATATAATATATCGAGTTACATTCATTCTTTCTTATTTTAATTGCAACAGAATCACGATCTAGACATATTTTCCAAACAAAATTACTGCGTCAAAATGATTTATTGAACACTTACTAAGCGGATGCGAGTTGCCTACCTTTCGGTTTTGAGGCGAAACGCATTTTATGATATAAAGTCACTTATTGGGAGAGATAATAAGGAGTAATCATGTGAACGCTATTGTATGTAAGTAAGGCAACAGAGTAAACACTGTTCAAGCAGGTTGAACGTAGTCTAAAAATAACACAAATAATGAAACACAGGGGAATGTTTTTCATCTCTCCCGTTATACACACGCGAAATGTGTTAAAATAAACACCAAAACAGAGTCTTTTAATAGCGCGACGATGTGGCCAGTGCATCAATTCGCAATTTCAAATTTAATTTTGGAATCATCGAGTATGATTTATTTTTTCATTTAAGTTTTTTAGCGTACGTTTTCTACACATGCCATAAAGATGTTCTGTCCTAAAATAGAACGGCGGGCGCGAGATCGAATTAATTGCACATGGAAAAACTATTATATTTGTCCACTAGCAGCTGATGAATGAGCGCTGTTACTAATTGCTTTTCTGACCTGACTTTTCACAGAACTTGGTTTCAAAATGTTGGTATTGTGTTGAGGGGGACTCGCCGGATTGGCTCACAAAGGGCGTTCCGTTTCAAGGAACGTCTTTAGAAGAAAAAGAACGACGTCTTTTATAAAACGTCCCGATATTTAGTCGCGCGACAAATGTTGCCATCTCCTTTGTGTCGATTCGCTGGCAGCTGTACCGACACAAAAGAAACTTACGATCTAAGTCTGGAATTTGAAATTAACGGAGAATCATGAGCGTGGAACGTAATAGGCCCCGTAGATTGCCTGGAACGTATATGGAAAGCGCATAATAAGGTATTTTGCGGTTATTTAAGCGTGTTGCACAAGCGAATTGAGATTTCGTGCGTTGGTGTACGGCGCGCTATGATCGGAGTCGTGTACTCTCTTATATCGTAAACCAGATCTTCTTGCTTGAATTGTTATTGGGATTATACGTGTGAACCTCTCACTGTGGAGATTGAATACGGAACTTATTAAAATTCTTTCGAGTTTGAACTTTTTTGTTCGACCACCGAAATAATTACTGACGTTGAGTTTTGAACAGACGTGAATCATTTTAAACTAACTTGTGGAAAATTAAATTTAAGTGTAGGTAGCACCTTATTAAATTGTCCATTCTGAGATGCACTTTTGTACTACTTGCTGCGATGCGTAGAGGAAGGCATGAAATTATTTTCAATGTAACTGCGATCATCCATTGCACATCGTAATTCGCTGCAACGTTATGAAACGGTATAATACAGTCGACCACAGTTCCGTTTGGTTACCACTTTAAGTACCTACATAAGAAGATTTAGATGCAGTTACGAAATAACGAGCATGTAATCTTATTCTCATTACGCGTTTAATTATTTCTTAATTGACGCCCACACACCAAGTAATAACTTATTCGCAGCTTCAAATGTAAGTAAACATTCATAACTGTCAACTTATAACCTTAACTTTCAACCCACGTGTAATAGAAGACCCGACTCATCACTTTGCTATGCCTGAAGCATTGTGCTTGTGCAACCTACACCGTGTTACCGGCAGGCGGCATCGCTGACACATTTACCCATTTCGGAATTTAATAATTTGCACTGGCAATACTAAACAATAGAACCTTAAATTAGAAGGTTACTGGTTGAATTACGCGGCATCCGATAAATTTCGAAATTTGAAAACGAACGAGCGCCCTAGCACCGACGTTGCGCACTCGTTCCGAAATAGGGTTGAATTATTTACTTATTTACAAATACATTTATGGTGATGGTTTATCGCGGAGCACATCATTCAGCAGTATCCTTTGATAATTTCACACAAGACAGCTAAGCTGAGTCTGTTTATAAATAATACATAATATTGACTTCCCCGAGCATCCAGTTTGGTTACATTGCGTAATCTGATCAATGGTCCTGCTCCTGGCAGCCATGTTTTTTTTTTATAACGAATGTCACTGAGAATCAATTAAACGTCCGGTCGGGATTGAAACACAAAAACTTAGTATAAATTTTAATCTCCCTTTATGGCTGTAATGAGCGGCTAGTCAAAAGCGAAAGCGGCCAATTATGTTATAGCATAATTAATTTTAAGTATTTGGACAGATTTGTCAAGCCTATGAGCAAGATATCTTTTAGAATCTATTGAGTGACTGACGCACGCGCCTCACAATCGGTCATTACATAGTCATCACAATGAGACGAAAACTTAAAATTTCACATAGTTAAGCTGTTAAAAACCGGCGATTATACGATTTCGTATAAAGTCTCAACTTATAATTGAGTCGGTTCTCATAGAACAAAAACCGTTTTGGACAATGGACGAAATTATAACAGAGTTAAAAACCTACCGTTAAGGAGATTTCACATACTTAAGTATGTATAGTTATTGCAACTAACATGACATATGGCGATTAATTTATTATTGTGCTTTTGTTAGAATTCTGTGTGATTTTTTTCGTAAATGAGAGTCTAGAGCAGCAGGTGGTTTTTATCAAAAGGTATTTTACTAACAAAATTGTTGGGAAATCGTAGAGAAAACTATGTAAGTAGCGAGTGTTTGTTAACTAAATTGTTTCTTCACATAAAATTAACACCGGTTGCCCAACTTTATGAAGTAAAATTACGCTACAGGAATGCCTAGATGTATTGAAATTACGGTCTAGCAATGTTTATTAGAAATAGTTCAACTGACTGGCTGTCAGTTTTTTTTTGTTAGACATTAAAATATATCTCTAATGGAATTAAATTCTACACACATTTCCTTCTAACTAACGTGGGTCACTTGAAAAGTAACTTTAAAGTAGTCACATAACAGTTCAGTCTATGACGATAAAACAGTAAAAAATATCATTGAAATGGCTGGTTTACTCTGATAACCGACTCACGAGCCAGAATTGAACTTTAAATCAACATGTCAGGCCGGCAATTAGAATTCGTGTGCCCGACTGAGTGGATTGTGGAAAAAGCAGATGTTAGTGTGTTTAAGAGTTGCCATTAATGACTGCACCTGCTCGTGTAATATTACCGGGGTTACCAGTTTCAAACTCATAACTTCCTTTATAATTAACAAACGAGATTTTATTAATGTTCGTGTTAAGTTACTTTTAAGTTAGTGACAGTTTTATTGTATATCTGAATAAAAACTTGGCAACCCTAAGCATAGACAAGTGCTACACTCCACACATAGACGGATACACACCTAAAATTGAAATATATCGATTATATCACAAATCGTAACGCAATCATACACGCACAAGTAACGTTCCATGCGAGCTATGACATGCTATGTCCTAGATTTGCGACAGGTAGACGCCGAGCGTAATCAAGAATACGTTACAGAATGCAACCTGCAACAATGTCGTACCTACCTATTGCATTAAAAATATCTACTCACTTATTTATACTCATACATGGTAAATAAGGATACGACCGTTTAATAAACAGCCTATCCTCTAAATAATTTCTCAGGGATAAACGCGATCACGAATCCAACCGAGCAACCTTCAGTGAATTATTTACTTATTTGAAATTGGAAATTATTACGTTGCGGTTTTCGGGCAGACGTGTTTCCGACGCTGCTTCCGATCAAAAAGGCGGTGGAATGATCACGCGATTCGAGTTTCGAACGCGATCAAAGAAAGAATAATGCAGCAGAATTAGCTACCGTCTTGCACGTGTGGTTAAAAAAAAGAAAAATCCGGACATCGATTCTCCTGCGGATGTATCGAGTATAAAGAATCGAGTTGACTGATCGGTGGGACAATTACATCAATGCACGATCGTCGTCACGTAGACGGGACCAGGGGCAAGACAAACCAGTCCTGAGCGGTGGTGCGCAAAATACCGTTTTTTTATGAAACAACGCGACTTCATTCATAATGTATTATAGCGCCTTGAAAAGTCACTCGCACGCACACACACGCACAGGACTATAAATAAATAGATAGCTACACCATGTACGCTGCTGTGAAGCGGACCCACACTATTTAATTAAACCTGATTGGCACAGCAGAAAAACAATTAAAACAGCAATTGACGAGAAAAAGTGCACAAAAATCACACGGATCAGCCGGAGTTGAGGATCAATTCCCGACACACCGGTTGTTCGCGGACGAGTTTTATTAATATTTAAGTGCATGTGTTTGTGATATTAACGGTACATTTTGCGAACACATTAATAACTATTCGTTCACAGTGCGCACACGCACGCATTGGGGAATAGTTCCCTCGTTGTAAATTACCCTCGGAGACCGGTAAACGATGCGGGAGAACAAAAAGTCAGCAGAGACAAGTATCGATTTTTTTTTATTATTATCGGTCGGTCTGTTGTTGAATGTTGACATTTCGGTAGCGCTTGTAAATAGGCTTTTACTTCGACTAGGCGCACCACTAACACTGTCGGGAAAAGGCAAGGCGTAGATCTACATATCGATTATGAAAAGTATCGAGTCGGGCGTGTAGGTAGGACCAATGGAATGGTTGGGGTGAATCATGCGATGAGCTTTTCTTGAGTTTGTTCAAGATCTACTCTAGAGATGTTCTTCTTCGTACATAAATAAACATCGAGTATTTCCGCCCATTGGACTGAAAGGCTACACTCGATTGATTGATACGTTTCCTTTAGACGTTAATGAGGCAAATAACGAAGCTAATTAAGTCTACGTTTATCGATAAGCTAGTCTACTTAATATCGAATACCTATAAAGTGATGCGATAAAAAGCACGAAAGTTTCATGAACTGTGAAGTTCACACGTCAGCGTACTGGCACTCCACGGCAACCCTTGGCGGAGGACAGGTAACCTTGACCGGCACATAGGGCGATGACCTCATATTACTCTACATATTTACAGTCTGCCACCTTGTGTCAATTTTCTCAGAACTTTCATCTAGGACGCAATGTTTATGTATGTCCAGTTTTACAGCTTTCGGCGCCTATTTACCGGCGATTAGCGACGGTCAATAAACAAGCGAAGGGTTCTGTCGTGTAAACTAGACCGAACTACTAACCCTGCCCGAAATATCGCGCGCCTTGAGAGTCGTCTGGAAGAGTTATTCCTGTCGCCGGTGCATACAGATCGTCGCGAATACGTCTCGTCCGGACTGGGAGTCTCGAATCCACCGCAAAGCCTCGGAATGCATCTAATTTTAAAACGAAGAGGCTCGCGACCTAGCTGACCCCGCGCGCCGGTCGTATTAAAACCTGAACTTTCTTTATAACTATGTACCTATGTTTGCTCGGTAAACGTATCGGACACACACAGGCGCGGAGGAGTCGGCGGGCCGAGCCGCGGCCGGTCACGACTGCGAGACTAACCTACACTACACCCTCGCTCCCGAGCACTATCCAGGACGATCTGCTAGGCCGGCCCTCGGCCACGCTCGTGGGAAACTATCGCCTAGTGCTAGCGCTCGCACCTACACTGCTACACCCGCCGCTCGCCGGTTTGCATCGCTGTCTTGTTTATGAGAAGCGATGCGAACCACGAGTTTTCGATGGGATTACGCCGATGCGAAACGTAAACAAACGGGGATTCGCGGTTTTTGGTGTCGATATCAGTACCTGGGGTAGAAACCCTAGCAGGGCGATGAGCACCGCGGGGGCGCGCATGCTGGCGCGTCCGGGCTAGCGGCGCCGGGGCATACGTCGGGACCGTACCCGGTCGTCAGCACTCGAAGGTAGATCCGCAGTAATCCATCACTTGCACATGTATGCACTGAGCGTTTCACTGCAAGTCACACAGCACAAGAATCGAGATGTCACTGGTCGCTCATGGGCTACGGCGAACCGGTCGCGGGATCGTTCACTACGTTCGAAACGCGCGCGTCGCGTGTAGTGGCGTACGGAGCCTTAATAACGTGTTATCGCGGCGGCGCGTGACAGCGGACTGAAGGGCGGGTGGCGGCCGCGGTGCGGGCAGCGCGCACCTGGCGCGTGGCGCGCCGGGCGCCGAGAGATGGCGCTGCGCGGCGCATCTGCCAGCGGCCTGCCCCGCGCGCACCGCGCACCGCCCGCGCTCGCCGGCGCGCACCCGACCAGAAAATACACGGAAAACAGCCCATGTACTGTATGCGAACACGTGCCCCTGTGTAAAAACTTCGGAGATGAATAGACTGCTATGCAGTTTTTTTTTAATTATTTAAAGACGACACGTCTCGTCAAAACAATTTATAATGTTCGAGTACCGGTCTACCGCTGTGGCTTTGTTATTTTTGATAGCAATAAGAAATGACTTAAATTAACATAATAAACTTACCCACTTTGTATGCTCAGAAAAAGTGAAAATATTATGTTTTTGAATTAATGGAGTATAGTAAGTAGTAGACAATTCATGGATATAATATTTAACTTTAGGTTTCGCTGTTTTTAAAAAGGTAGGTATTCTCATGTGGGAAGAAAACACCAACAACACTCCACTATGGGGATAATTTTGATTTTGAAAACCAAAATAGCTTCGAACGAAAGAGTAAGAAGACTCCAGACATTTTATAGTGTACAGTATTATATTATGCCTCTTCATAATATTTTATCAGTAGAATGCTGGAAGACTGACGTTTATCATGTTAGTAGGTGAGTCTGGTAGTGAGAACTAATAATTCATGTGGTGTGCACTACTAAAAGTGTATTGTGGGGACCTTAGTCCTTAGCATACTCCATACCTCAAACTCCAAGTCATCATTGTGAAAAACACTTTGTCCCGGGAATCGAACTTAAGACCAAACGGACGCTCTATTGTCAGTTGCTAAAAAGTCTTTATTTTATAAATTATTTCAAGACGGTAGCTAAACATCATTTAAATGTATTTGCAATTAATAAAAAAAAAAAACAAGTTTGAAAAAAGAACGGGCGCAAGGCGAATGGCGTGATAACGTTTCATTTTAAGGATGCAAATTTTTGTAAATCTCCACAATTATTGGCAGCTGCATAAACCGATAAGAGAATGATAAACATATTCATGAAGAAGCCCAAGGGCTGAATGAATGATTTGTATTAAAAAAGTATTAAAAACCAATCGTTCAATCGTTCCCCAGAGTGATGAACGCCAGTAGCAATGGACGAGTGAAGTAATTATTTTAATTTGAGTCGTTAGCTTTTATGTTTTTTTTTTTTGATAAATTGAAATGATAGTTCTTATGTCAATATATTTTTTTTACTGACTCTAGTTTTATCTGTGAGAATAAGAGTTTTTTTTATTGATCTGTTAAAGTTAGTTTCAAACGCTGTGCAGTTTTAATTAAATGTGGATTTTTCTACAAATAAAATGAACGTCGAATAGGCAGAAAAAGGATCTACTTATTATCAGTTAAACCTTTACCAGTTAAATTAAATCGTACATCAATGAGTTATAAAAGAGGATTTCTAGTTTTATTATTTCTATAATTAGGTAAGTATAAGAAATTAAAAAAACCCTACCTCCTTTATTTTTTCGTAGCAGCCGTAGGGCCGTAGCAAGCTAAATTACAGTCGTTTCACTCTATATTTTGAAAAAAATACTTAGATCCTTCTTTTCGTTTCGTTTCGTATGAAAGGACTGTAAACAATGCCAGCCTAGATTCAAACTTCGAATTAAATGTCGAAGTTTTGTTTTTTTTTTTTAATAAATTAGTAGGATTAACAACCCTACACAAGTCACGAAAAAAATACATAGGTAACCACTAATTTGTTAATCGCACTTCCTAGAACTAATAACCTAGTTTATTGGTCGTTGAGGCCACGCCTCTACCTACCGCGGCTATAGCCGTGTTTTATTTAGTCCACTCCGCATGTCCAAACGGCCATTGTAGTCAATTACTCTAATTGTAATTACTAATATTATACTAACATGATCATCTGGGAATGGGATGAATATTTGTATACTTGTGTACTTAGCTGTTTACCTTGGCGACGCCGACGTGGTTTCTGTTATTTTTTTAAAATTATATTTTGTGTGGCTGAAACTATGGCTATTGGTCTTCTTTATCGAAGCAATGGGTATAATAAGTGGTGCAGTCATCGTGGGTGATATCAGATATGCCGTCATAATTTAGAGTTTCGTTTATTTTATTTACATTATTAATTATTTTGATAAGATTATTTAAAAATATATGGATTTACAAAAAACACAACAAAATAAAATTATGGAAATCCTTCATGCTATCAAATAGGTTTGGGAATATAATCTCTAGATGTAAGTTTGTGTTCTTTCTGAAATTCTAAATAAAAGTATGATCCTATTAAATTAGGCTGAAAAACAGAACAATTTAAAACTTTTAGTCCGTCGAAAACTAGCTCCAATTCCGGGTTTATCACGAAGCTAGTCTAGCTAGCAGATTAAATCTAACAATTAGTACGTTTCACAGTACTGTTCATCGTCTGCATTAGTCAATTACATTAATTAAAAGTCTTAATAGACCTGAGAAAGGAATAATTAGCGGATTATCTTGTGCACATGTCGTAAAGCATGTGTAATTTTGTCTGTGTGTTGGTGGAACGCAGCTTTTACCGGGCTTTTAATTGTGCTACTTTGTCTATGGTTTATCATTTTGACAGCGTAGTAGTCCGTTTTTTCAGTTTATAATTTTGAAATGTAGGACTCTTATGGCTATGTAAATTGGCATACCTAATATACAAGGCCTGGAGGAGAGTTATTAGCATACCAACGTTTCAATTTCATTCTTTAATCTGGTCTTAACTTAAGCTCAAGCATCAAGTAGTAAGGCGATCATGGACCATCATGAGCAAGCAGCCAAGCGGTACATACATAACTTCCGAGATACTAAACGGTTTTTTAAGGTTAGTTATAGGTTTTTTTTTAGTAAGCTCCATTGTTTCTTTGCCATTTCGATTGACCTTCCTAATACACGTGTAAGTTCTTATCGCATTAAAAACCACTAACAGCTTACTTAATTGTTATCTTTTAGATGTCCGCTAAGTTATCCAACTTAGATGTCCAAGAACTAGTGATAAATGGTAAAATTTATATTTTTACATTTAGGTACCTATGTACCTACTGCAAAAAACGTACACGTGCTTTGTTAATAAAGACTAAGGTCATAGACAAACAAATGAAGACAATTCCCAGGGGGAAACTGTCCTAATTAGTAATAAGCCTAATTAAAGTCTAGCTCTAGACCCACCCATTACCTGGAAATAGAGCTGCTCGACCACCCAAAAAGCAAGTACCTTTGTAAAATTAATTTAATTCTACGGCTAATTTAGTAGGTATCTGCATTTTTTTTTAAAACGGCGTGGTAATGGAATACTTCTGAAAATATGAATTTTGTATCTTATTATTTCGTTACGTCGTACTTATTAGTCGACCGTATCTTCTGATTAAAAAAAATACTTTATTTATTTAAACAACACATGCAGCTATTATCACAGGTTTAGGTACCGAATACAATAGACTGGTTATATAAATTCCAATAGTTTACCAAGAATAGAATAAATAATTAAATTAATTCACTTACTAACAGATAATAAGCGACCTAAGTCATTGGAGGAGCGGGAGGAGTCATTTGATGATTTCCCATCCGAAAAAAAAAAGGTAGCACTAACACTAAGTATGGAGGTTCGTTATGTTTCATGTTTGCCGGTGATAAATAAATTAAAAATTAAATTAATTCACTTACTAACATAAAGGGTGTAAAACACCTCTTAACGAAGCCGAAAGGCACTTGTTCTCCTCGTCATTACGATCATTTTTTTGATCTACACCATACCCTGGAACCTTCTAGTTACCGAGATATTGGGGGTCAAAGTTCCAACATTTTGTCTTTTTTTTTTTTAAATACAATACACGTTTTTAAAGTAAGATTTTTACTTTAAACACCTCCACGACCCCCGTACTATTCAATCCATCCATCAGCACAATGTTTTGAGTGCATTACATTGAGTTCTACCACAATGCATGATTTTTCACCCCAAAAAAAAAGTCGTTTCCTAGCAATAGTTTTTGCGTAAAGTTACTTAGTTTGATGTACAGAATGCTTGGTTGACGGCTTCGTGATGAAATTGTTTACACCCGTATGTACAATAAATTGGTACAGTATGGTAAGTTGGTGGTATGATGATGATTCATCAGCTAGATTGTAAAATATTTTCGCTGAAAGTTAACGTGCGCGTAGGCATCATGAGCCTGTCGGGTCGTGGGCTTATATTTTATGATCCTTACTAATGTACCTACTTACTTCGTTCTTTATAATTTATGACGTTTCATTACAGTGTTATTCAATAAACACTTTTAGTTGTCCCTTTTTCTTTTTCCTTGAGGTTTGGTAAGTTGATTGATAAGTTGTGTGGTAACCAGCCAAGTGTCTAGTTATAACATTCATTTAACTGTTCTTAACCCGTTAACCATCTTATTAAAGTGCTGTTTATTGAATATTATGCCTGCATATTGTTCTATAAACTATAAATGCGATCGGGAATATAGATAAAAAACAATAATTAACAGCAATGCGAACTGAGAAAAAAAAAAAAAAAATTACGATACTAATCCGTTGGTTAGGTATTAACCGTTTCCTTCGACCAATAAAATTTGCATTACGATATAAGTAGATAATTTCAACGATCAGATAATCACACATCTTTTATTTCAAATGTCAGACACTACAAACAAAGATTCAATGTCAGAAATACAAAAATCGGAATTAATTAACCCTCCCATTGATTATCAGGTATTTCAATAGAGCTTATTGTCAATGCGTGCTGCAGAACAATAACATTAGTGGTGCTTAAACAAAGAATCACCGACGCACCACACCTACGTTTAACCACGCCCAACACGCTCGTTTCAGACCCTGACATAGAAAAGAGTTTTTGAGTTATGCAGGAATATTTGTAAACTTTTTGGTTGGTTGGCTGACCTAATTTGTTGCCTTTGCCTCGTTAAAATTGTCTCTGCTCGGTGACATTTTGACATTTAGTAGCGCGGGAAATGACTGGAAATAATTTTTGAAAATTCATTTCCTGTGTCTGGATTTTATAGATCTTTTGTTTGTCTTTATCTGTATGAGTCAGTGAAAGTTTCTTATTGTGGGATTTTTAGGAAGCGAAAAGAACAGTGCCTAACTGCCTACTAAAACGTAAGAATAAAGATTCTCATTGAAAAAAAAAAACTGAACTATCTATACCTAATAACACCACCCAAAATTATACCTATGCCAGAAAAAAATAAATTAAAAACCCTGTACCAACTAAATTAACGCCAAAACAATTTGGAAAACAAAGCACCAATAAATAAGTTGCTTTCTTTTCGTTTGCACTGTAATGGTTACTTCTCTATTACATAATTAGATAAATAAATAATTTCCTGCAGTGCTGTGACGTGTTAACCATGTCACTTATGATTGGCAAAGGCTATCGTAATTTGGATGATTAATTTAATTTTCAGTAAGTATGTACGATTGTGTGGTCTCCTTGCTCCGAAGTCACTCTGAATAGAACTTATCATAATCAGTCCTATTTTTTTCCCACTGCTGGGACTACGGGCTTCCTCTCTATCAAAGGTAGTGGTCTGCAATCGAAGACGTGGGCCCTGTACAGTTTGGTATCCGAGTTCTAACATAATGTATTTTTTTTTGGTTCTAGGATATTTGATGAGCACGCGGACATGGACAGGTTTCCTTACGATGTCTTCCTTCGTCGTTTCGAAAACTAATTGGTTAATCCAAATAGTTTATATTTTATTCAATGACTTAAATCTATACGGAACAGCCCATAATTTTTTTATACTACAAGCTAAATTAAAATCATTGTTCTTTATTGATAACGTTTCACAGGAACCGACAACTGTAGGTCAAGGTGTGCTGATATCGATGCAAAATAGCCAGCGTAATTATACATAGGCGGTGTATGTAATTCGTGAGTAACGTATATAGTGATTGAAGGATTTTTAATTGAAAGAACTTCCTAGATGAATTATTGGCTTTAGCTGATAAAGATAAAGGAGTCATTGAGTTTTGTTTTAATTGCAGGATTGTTTAGCTTTTTCGTTGGTTGTATAACTGGCAGATGTAGGTAGTTATTCTTTATTTTATTTTTTGTCCTGAAATAAATATGTCGGCTGTGTGAGCATAAAAGGTCGTCCAAAATGAATATTAGTTTGATAGCTTTATTTCAAAAGTAACTTGCTCTTATACATGGATGCATCCTAAAAATGAGTAAGTACCTAATATAGTTAAAGAAAAAAAAGTTCCCCTAATCGTTTATGGTCATGGCGGTCAATTTCTGCGCAGAACCATCAACGCAGGTATTATTGCAATGCACACTGCACAGGTATGTGCGCAAACACTCTCTCTTTCCTAAATCCTAACTCTTGTCTCTCACATACAAAATAAAAGAAAAACAATGGCTTCTGTAATCAAACTTCCAACAGTACACCCTCAAGGCCCGCATTCTACGTTTATCAAAGCCTTACAACTTTAAAGAAACTTTAAACAGCATATTATTTCAATTCAATTACCTAATTGACATGGAACAATAGACAACAATATTGACACTTCCAGAAGAATGTCTGTGCGTGGACAATTTCATTGCTTCATTGTGTCTTTGACATTTCTATACGTCACATCACTATTATTGCATTCTTACAAACTTACATAGTAACTTCACAAAGACTCTATAACTAAAACCATAAGGTTGAGGTTTGAAAATCTTTGAGTTATCAAATTGGTTTTCACCTGACGTATGAATTGATTCGACGAAGTTGAGGAGTGATTTTTATGACGGATACGTTAGAGTGAAAACAGTAATTTAAAATTATCGATATTAATTGTAAGCGTGGTAATGTTAGTCGAAAGTGTTCCCATGACAGGTAAATTGATTGTAGGAATTCGCGAATTTTGTGACCATGATAATTTTTACGCGACTGCACAAAAAAACGAGTGTTATGTATTTTGTATGTTTGGTTATTCTATATTTAATTAATAAATAGCTTTACTTTTTTGTAATTTAATTCTAGAATAAATAAATAAACAATGAAGTACCTAACGCTATCTACCCATTAATTAGCTAATTGAGACCAAGAAGTTTAAGTTTAAAAATACTTCGAATTTATCTATGTGCGCATGAGTCGAATAAATATGTCCTTAATCAATTTCTTTGCTGAATTTCAATTAGTTCAGTTGTTCCTAATTAATTGATGTTGTATCTGCTACTACAAACGATACCTACGCATAACGTATACCCAGCACAATGTGATCTTACGACCATACTTAATGGCGAAACTGTTTTCTAGTCAGTGTTTCAGGATTGTTTACAATGGTTTTTCCATATTCTTTACGTAAGCAAGACAAGATAAAATAATAACGAACAGCTAGGCCACAAAATAAACTGTGGGAAAAACTAAAAAAAAAATCGCCAATACATGCAAATAAAATCGATAAAATCAATATCGATGCTACAAATATCACGAAATCGATTCAAGTTTACGATTCAACGCGAAAGTACGCGATTACCTCGGTTTCAGCACTTACGCATAGTCTGGCTCAAGAATGCAGCGTTACACAACAAGCATTCACTTGCATAAACTGCGGTACTATTTATGTTAATACTTTAATAAACTCATTTGATTATCGCATAAAATATCATTTGGAACTCATCATGGCCGCCGTCAGATGTTTTCCCGCCAACCGCGGTATCCATAGACAAACTAATGATTACTCGTGTTTTCATGTCAATCGATCGTAAAACACTATAATTTCGATAAATTGTCGATTTAAAGTGTTTGTGTAATAAAATTCGGAGCCGTGTTTTAGGTTTTTTAAGTGTAACTTAAGATTGCTTGTTAAAGTATTCTAATCATTGATATAGAAAAGAATTTATTGTCATGTACGGAGACGTAATGCATTTTTTTATAAGATTTTTAAAATAATTTTTATATTGATGATTTTGATTTAAGAAAGTAGGTACCTACATAATAGTATCTCTGAATTTCAGTGTCCATCTACATGAAAAAAAATAACCTGAAAGAGCGTTCCAATTGTATCCCCGCTTAAGTAGTTAACATAGATTTCTGTTCGTCTGCCGATTAATTAGCGAATTTGTATAAGGCGTCCACCATTGCAACCATATTGGATAATTACAGCCTCGAAATATGAACGTGTATTCGATCCGGTAATTTGAAAATTATGTGGATTTGAACGGCGCCGGCGCCGGCGCATCGTGGGGTCATTTAGAAGGACCTGTTCGTTTATGTGACCTCTAGGGTTGGTACTTTCTAAAATATTCTAAATGCTTAGGAAAACATTGTGGGATCAATCATTTTCCAGCCTGTCTTAAAGAGACCGCCATATTTTCAAACCTGTAAGATATTATAGGGTAAAGTGCTTAATACACTTACTGAATTTAGTCAAGTATAATCGCATAAATTCAGCAAGCTATTTTACTTGATTATACTTGACTAAATTCAGTAACGACTGAATTAAGACGACTAAATTCAGTGAAGTGTAATAAGCGCCATAATTTAAAATTTCTTACATACTTAATTAACATGTTTGTAAACAAATTTCTAACTAGGTTACAGGTTGCAGTTTATCATGTACTTACAGAACATAAAACAATTCATCCACTCTAAACTAAAAAAAAACATAAACAAAACTCTAAAGCTCCTTCCAAAATTCAAAAAGTCATTATGTATACGCAAAGAAGAAACAAATTAAAAAAAAAAGAACATCAATTTAAAAAGTCAGCGAAACACTGTTATTTCGATTGACGTTATAGCTTCTCACAATACTCATGCATCGCTCGCCACGATGCGCGATGGAACCTTGCCGTATGACGTAAAAGGCGAATTAAAAATCGCAAGAATCTAGCGTTCACCCGTGAGAATCTACTAAATTAACCAGCTATTACAATTTACAACCAATCTTTAGTTCTTTTAAAATGTCATTATAGTTATTAGTGTCTAATGTTTTCATTTATTCACCGGATAAGGATCCTAAAGATGAAAGATTTAATCTTTTTATGTCCTTAATTATTTATTTTGTCCACACACAACTTTAATGCTTGCATTCACATGATAGAAGATTTATAGAAACTGTATACTGAATGCATAATAAATGTTACGACTAGAAACATCAAAAGATCTTTATAGACACATGAATCTTTTATTGACTTCGCAGATTTTAATCATTTGTGATAATGCGTTATATAACTTTGGTTGTAAAAGTCTTCTGTATTTGCCCTTAGCTTTCTTTTTAGATGCTGTGTTAGGAATGTGCGGATTTTCTTCTTTTTTTGAATTCGTCCTCTAGTAAAAAAATGTTCACAACCTGACAGAGGTTGTGAACATTTTTTAACTAGAGGAATCATCGGCCTTAATACTTCGGAGATTGCAGGCGTGATGTTGTGTATATGTTTTATGTCCTTTTAAATTTTTCAGAAATTTGGTTTTCACGGAAAATTTAAAGACCTCCTCCACCTTTATCTTTCATTTTCTATGATAAAAGTATCTACATTTATTTTAGCATTAAAAGTCTTTGTGCTTTTGATAGGCCATGTAACTACTTCAACATTCAAAAGCAATTCTATATCAGTATTTTTTTGTCTTCCATCAGTCCTAGAATATTTTTAACGACCAATTTAGTCATGACAATTTTTGACCGTTTAATAAGGCACTATACAGGACCACACTAATGGTGAAATAGCTTTAGCAAAGCAAACTAGACTCTAGAACCTATATTAGTTGTAAATGCTTACGTATTCATATAAGATACAGAATCTGAGTTACGCCACCGGTGTGTAAGCGGGCTAACGCGTTAGGTGTGGCTACTTAAGAGTGGCAACACTAGACTTGATAGCGTTTCATTACAGTAAAGATGCGTTTACGACGACAGGGCGGAGGTCGCCATAATTTGTAGGGTTGTCAGAGGAAAAAATCAACGATGAGCAAATACTTCGGGTTGGCAAAATTTTAAAAATCGAATTTCGAAAGCAGGCAGGTCCAAGAGAACAAGTAATCGAAGAGTTCTTTAACTTTTAAAATTACCTTTTTATTGAGCTGCAGAGTATAGGTTTTTTGGTGAATTAAAAGAGCTTCCATGGCTGAGAAGTGACCATGCTTTAAGAACTCCCTGTGAATTCTGGGAGGACTATTCTAGAAATCTATAGTCTAACCCTACATGGTCCACTCTTAACCGTCTCTGGACCCAAGTGACACCAGCATCATAAAATACTACATTGACGGAACGGCAACAGGCTGTGAATGAGAAGCTTTGTCGCAAACTATGTTCCACTTCTAATCCCCTCTGTTTTGGGGAAATACTTGGAATCAAAGTGACCTCTCTGCCGCTATCGATGACGTCAAGGAATGGCGAAGTTTTGTTTCAGCAATATTTGAAACACCGTCGTACTAGCTCACGTAGAAGAAGATTCACGCTCCAGAATTTGATGGTTAATCGTTGTACGGAAAAGCATAAGAAGACACCACGGCTCACAAACACACACACACACTCACACACACACAACACACACACAACACACACATACACACTCACAGACACACTCTAACGAGTGACACCACTTCTTATCTGTCACCTAAGAAAAAGGAAAAATTAATAATACTAAATGAAACAAACTCTCTCGCCTTTTATGATATCCCATACACGTTCTTTGATCAATACGAATCAGTTAAAGTTGTTAGTAATTCATCAATGAACGTTGTATGCCTGGCGTCGGTTATAAAATATGTATAATGTACAAGAAACAAGCACTACATAATACATGGTTTATGTGACCATAATAATGTTATATTTTTGTAGCAGAGATTCATGTTTTTCTTAATTTTTATACATAAAGATTCTATGCAACTGATGATTTAACAAACCTCCTTGAATGTTATAGGAAACACACCAGTAGACTAGATATTTGCATAATCTACTTAATAAAAAACTCTAAAACACAAGGACAAAGGGCACTCGACAAGCCTAAACCGCTAGATGTAGAAACTTGAAGTTTCGCAAAAGAAGCTTGAGCTTGAAAGGAGCTTGATTTGATTTGATAATGAAGGTGAACACTAAGGAAAAACTTTAGAAAATGCTCTAAAAAGGTTAAAAAGTGGAATTGAAATATCTTTTTAAAGGCACATTTTTCATTTGTTTAAAAAAAAAAACAGAATATTGGCTACCGACTTCGAAAAACAAACGAAGAACAAAAACTAAAATCTATCATATCATTTCATTTTTTCATTATCATTGTCCAATTTGAATTTTATATGTAATGAAAAACACAATATTAACACATTTTACATAAAATCTCTTGATAATTTTGTCACATTACAGTTTCATATTAAAGTGAAATCGGTATGTTTATAGAAGTATAATGATACAGGAACTGATGAGCTGATTAAGATTTTCTTTCTCCATTATATGAGTCAGTATTGTCTCCATGTGAACTACGCTACGACGAATATAATGAAGCATGCAACTGTTTTATATTCGTAAAATGATAACATATATACTTGTGAATACGTTAATCTGTACATATCTTGTTTTGGTGAAAAGTGTGTTTTCGTCTTGCTATTGTCTTATTTAAATGTATTAGGAATTTATGGAACATTTCGTTTTTCTATTTACAAACCGTAATTTAAGAATTATGGGCCTTTTTACCTATTTATATGTCTCCTTTGTGGCCATTAATCAGCCATTCCTTTTTTTTTTCGGATGGGAAATCATCAAATGATTCCTCCCGCTCTGGGCGGAGCAGGAGGGAGTGTCAGACTTTTACTGACTCCATCATCATCACCATCTGACCCATCCATGATCCTTCATCGCCCTTTGTGTTCCGGGCCACGGTATCACTTTCGAACGGTCCTGCAGTTCCGAATTATTAAGCCATCCTTCCACTATCTACAAGATACCCATTAAATAGCCGAGCTAATTGAAAACACGAACTTCATACTCCCTTCACATAACCTTTACGAAATATTATTTCAGTTATCAAATTATATTCACAGATAAATAAATAAGGTTTTATATCCATTAGCTGGTATCGCCGGTATCGCTGGTCCGGATAAAACCCACAGTGAAACAGGTGTTTTATTTAAAACTAATCATTTTGACACTTAAAATGGCGGCAGGACGTTAAGATGGCGCGCATCTGGACAAGATAAGCGCCTATTATTAGTTAAATGCCTAGGCATTCAGCCTAATGGCAACGATTACGGGATAAAACATTACTTTTCAACTGTTCCTTTTGATAAGTTAACTTGTAGGGACATTGACAATTACTTAGCATAAATGGATGGAATTGAGCTGTTACATTATTGTGTTGATTTTGTTTTCACTGTATTGCTTTGTTGAGGGAAAGTTAGTTGCTAGTGCTTTGTGATTCATAATTATGGATAGGTAGATGGTTGGCACATTGTATACTGAAATTGTAACATTTTTCAGGTACGACCCCACCCACCAAAACGGAAGACAGATGAATTAACCTCCTAAAGTCCTAACGAAATAAGGGTGGCCTAGATTTGGTAGGTAGAGCACGCGCCTCAAAGAGAGTCAGCAAAAAGGAAGGGGTCCGCAAGGGCCGATGCCTGCCGGGGCTGCGGGACTGTTCGAAAGAGATACCGTGGCCACTGACCCCGGAACACAAAGGGCGATGAAGGAACATGGATGGGTTTTAGTCAGTAGAAGTCTAACTATCCCTCCTGCTCCGCCCAGAGCAGGAGGAGTCATTTGATGATTTCCCATCCGAAAAAAAAAAGTGGACCGCAAATGGTATAATTGATTGTGGAGTTCAGAAAGAACTTATGAGACTACAGGCGGGTGAAATGCCTACAAACAATATTTATCGGAATCTTTCCACAGTAAATACCACCAAGAAGACGAAGGCACAACGAGTAGAACAGTTTGTAACCACACAGAAGAATAATCTGGTGGCGATTTCAAAACTGCTCAATATCAATAATAAATAACTGTTCGAATTTCAAACCAAAAAAACTTTGACAATTCATACATTAACCCCCCACCAGTTCATGACATAACAAAAGACAGAACACATTTATTAAATCATACACTTAGCAAGCTGCCGTGTAATATTTAATTTGTGAACTTGCCAACTGTCACATTATCATAATCAAACCGAGCGTTGAGACCTAAAGCCCTAAGGGTATGTGCGAATCTGAGCGAAAAGTGCGGTGAAATTTGGCTGATTGTGATAACCTCAAAAACGGCGGTTTTTTAAGACCAGATAAAGCAGTTTTGGTAGATTTTAAGCTGGTACATCATCATCCTCCCAAATCCCAATTAATTTAGAGTTGGCTCAGTAACCAAGTGTGGCTTTTTTTCCTTGAATACGGCCGAAGCCAAAACGAAGAGTTATGATTTTAGCAGTCTTTGTGTATGTTTGTATTTTTTTTTGTATACATATTTTCAGACAATCCAGCTTTCTTAGATCTGCCTCTATTTATTTCATAGATAAATCATACTCGATTTTTTTCTGGTCACAAGTTTTAAAAGACGCATTTTGCGCTTACTACAACCCAAAACTCCGTGCGAAACACACCCCGTTTTTCCGCACATACTTGTCCCTTGTCCACAAGCTTTAATCCGACCAAGCAGCTTTCTTAGGCTCCTTTGCCCATTAATTACGGCTTGACGCGTCGCATGATGCTGCGTCGGAGGCTGTAGAAAGTTCGACCCTAAGGTCATCCCGGTTGGAAGGCAAGGCATTGAAATTATTTAGATATGGGAGGTAGATAGGGCCCTCCGTTCATTGGACGAACTTGAGTTTAGACGAGCGATGGTGAAGTGTAATTGGATTTAGATTTCAATCGTTTAGAATGTTGTAATTTGGACGAGATTTAGTTATTATTAAAAAAAAAAATTAAAAGCGCGTGTTTGCTCTTGTTTACGTTTGTAAAAACTGACCTGACAAAAGTTTCTTATTCATATAAATTTTAATGGGTCATGCTGATTTAGGATTTATTTTTTTAATTAGGTCAAAAGTATTTTGATTAGGCTTCTTTTGGGTTAGCTCATTCCATCGTGGACCTCATCTCTGTCCTAGGGCAGCTGTCAAAATTGAGGTTAAGATTATGCCCAAAAAAACAATTGTCCCACAGCTGGGCATAAATGTTGCAAGTTTTTTTTTTGTTTTTACAGAATTATTTTGGTGTACTTATTCACATATACATGCACCACAATCACACAATAAAAACAACGTAAACTTTTATATCACCAATCTGTACACATGACAGTAATCACAAGGCTTTAACAAAAATACTAAATCCCAACATTCCCCTTAATTAAAATGTCATTAAACATCTAAACGTTTCATAATTCTACATATCTCTCCATAGAACTGATTTGTACGGCAAACGGGCAATCTCCTTTGAAATCTTCAATACTTGTGTCACAAGATTTCAAACTTTATTGCTGAAAATGTAGAGTTTATTTTTCTTTGCGTGTTGGAATGGAGATAGGTTGGAATGTGAACAGTCGATTCGTTAATTTATCAAGAGATGTTATTACAGATTTTTCTGATAAATGTCTCAGAATCCAATTTGCTGTGACGTCGATTTTCCGATAATTTTAAAAGTAGCGGTCGGCTTAGATTTCTACTTAACTTTTGATAGTTTTACGTAGGGTTACCAACTCCGGACCAACCCGGGAAAATTTTATCTGGTGATTGCAGTTTGCAGTCGCAAAATATTCGCATTTTTTTTATTCAGGGCAGGGATCATGTTTTATTTCTTAAAGGAGTCAACCCGTTGTCACATCAGCGGGATTTTCTTCAACTAGATGCAGACTTATGCAAATTGCATTAATTACTTGCATTTCCCGCAAAATTCCTCTATACTAATACAGTACCGAAGTCAAGATCGATGCGCATTTTTTAATATCTCAAAATGGCCGCCATAACCCTAGCTGCACGTTCTAATTAATGACTATCTTGTTAGATAGTTTTGTTATGCAATTGTTTGATGTATAGTCAGTTATATTATTAACATAATTTGATAGTTGGGCTTGTAAATAGCTCGGAGCATTCTTCGGCCCGGCCAGACTTGTTGACTACGGCTCAAATGATCATTTCTATTCGAGAAGCTGTTTATACCGCTGCGAATATCAAGGGAAAGTAATAGTGTTTCGAGTTTATTGATGTGGTATTAAGTTGGGTTATTTTTAGAGATTGTAGCCTCTTCTATAAGCTTCTAGTTTTTTGTAGTGTTTGTTTGGTTTTTGGACTAAAATGTCTCTTAAATCGCAACATTACTTTGTTTATGGCAACACTAATTTGTAAAGATGTTTTTTTCTCTAGATGATATGTACTCAGTATAATTATGGCATGGGCAATGTGTATTTTTATAAGTTTACTCAAGGAACTATAAATTAGTTTTCTAATGGATGACTAGAAGTATCTCTATGTCTACTTCAATCACCGTTTCATCAGCCTAGCTTGATGATGATGACATAATTTTCCTTTTAACATTTTTTGGGTTTGGCCCACAAGAAGGGAAAGGTTTCGGGTCTAAGTAAAAGATGTCTTGAAAGTAAAAGTAAAAATACGTATTACATAATCTACCCAAGTAAAGTTAATAAAATACTTAGGTACTACTATTATCAATTGAAAAAATAATCACGAAAATCGGACTAGTAACCACGGAGAAATCGGTGAAAAAAAAAATGTTCATAAAATTCATAACCTCTTCCTTTTTTGAAGTCGGTTAAAAAAGCAATGAAGATCGGCCAAACAAGTCGTAGTAAAAAGAAATTATTTTCAGGTTGTGGACTATTTAGTATTTAGTGGTAAACGGAATTAGAACTATCAGCTTGTAGACAAATTGGAGGTAACAAATGAGATAAGTTAGGTTTACGACAAATTTTCTGAGCAGGATTAGTTAATTCACCACGGGCTCGGTTCATTACTTATGGTTACAACTAACGGTGTTTTGTAAGATCTAACATTCCAGTCTCTCTGTGTTAATACTTAATATTCAGTATTTAATAAATGACAAGCCGACACATAAGGGAACTGACTTAGTAACGATACTGAGAAAAACATTGTCCCTATCGATGTTATTATTTATTGGTTTACATTTGTCATTTAAAAGGTCACTTAGTTTTTTATGTAAGTGGATTTTTATTCATCATCTTAGTAAATGTCTACACTGCTTAGCATAGGCCTCTGTTTTTAGGAAATATCTGCTTCAACATTCAGTCATTTTTAACAGACTTCCAAAAGGAGGAGGTTGTTCTCTTCCAAAGTTCCAATTTCCAAATTCTGATCTTTATCGTTCCAAAACTCTGATAAGTTAGAATCTTCAGCGTGTACTACTAGAAAAGTGATCAGACTATAAGGCTTCATAAGTTCAAGATAACTGATTCACTAATCTGGTAACCTATAAGGAAATTAATCTACAAAGAACAGCATAATTATGAGTAATCCTGTTTTAAGCTTACATGCCGAAATAACTCACTATCATCAAGACAATTTTGTAGGTTTCTTTAACGTTACGGCATTTTCCCCTTATTATTTATTTATTTAAACTTCTTAGACAAGAGTAATGCCACTTTCTCTACCAGTCAACCTTTGGATCAAATAGGACGGCATTATAATAGAGTATTAAAAAATAAAATAAGAAAAATTCTATCTTCTTAAATTAATTGATAACATAAATGCCCTCTGCCCCAACCCCTTTACTCTATCGTTTTTCCCTCGAAAGGGATCTAAGTGATCGGGTATTTTTTCTTGTTTTGGCACGTGCCGATATTATAATGAGTCCACAGGTCGGAAACCTACGACCTCAGCAAGACATGAGGTCGCAGAAAAAAAAAAACTAGTAATTTTCCTGTTATCTCGATCTCAATTCCAAAAACATAAAAGATAAAAAAAAACTAGTATGCAAATACGAATCTCAATTTTTTACCTTCACATAATATTTTCTTATCTAAAATAAATCTATCGTTATCTGTAAATAATAAAATTAACACCAAATAAAAATCAAGCGATTCCAATATAAAATGTGAACGATTTCCTTTGTTTCTTAGAAGGCGATTTAATACTCATCTGAAGTGGCGTATCGAAGAATTTGTCGGCAAAGATTATAGACAGATATCTATAGAGAATTAATGGGCTAGGCCTCACTATGGCAAAAGTAAAAGAGGTTTTAACCTATTAATTTGACCGCCTCCTTGTACGCAAGTGAGATAGATAAATTTGGGGTTCTGGAAACGATCTTTAGGCATATACAGGTTGATTGTGACAATACTTTAATGGAGTGAAGTAATTATATATAGGAGCAACTTTTATTATTGGACTAACTATCAAATACGATAAAAAAACAACTATTGCCTACATTTTTTCGAGTACGCGACGTAATGTATGGACAACTGATTTCATGGTGTTAATGATGAACTTTTACTAAAACCACCATAATAATAGTTCATCATTTTAATGAGTAGGTCCTACACGCCCTTAAAGAATTGGCCACGTTTAACGTATCACCTAGTATACTGTAGTGCCCAAAACAACAAAAGGGACAAAGTGACATTTCAGCAGCGACAGAGATGATGGAATAGTCAAATTTATCTGGGACTGGCTTAATTATCGAAAAGCCTACATCAAACCTGTTGATAATCATTGTAAGAATTGATTTGTTTGCCCTCACGTTAGGCATAGCAATTTCCTATCAGGAAATTAAATTCAGGAGTTTGTGCCCCATTGACGGCATAAAGCTCGCCCCGTATGACACGGGACTTGCGATGTGGGTGTACCACACAGCTTTCAGCTTCTTTGGTTCATAAAAGCATGAAGTTATGTTATTACCAAAATGTTAACACATAATGTAATAGATTTGATCGTGTCTTGTTGTTATATGGCATATATTTTACACGTCGAGACGAATTGGGAGTTGTTAGCGATCGCTACGGTTCGATGGCGTAAGATCTGTGACTTTGGCCGGTGTGGTGACACACGGGGTGATTATTTGTGATACAGATAATATGGTCTCGAGAAGATTTTTTATAATTGTCGTAATATTTGGCAAAGAGGTCCCCTATACTTTCTGAGTTCTTTTTGCAACGAATACAATGTATATATTGCGATTATTTTTATAAGCTTTTATTTAACTTGCTTGTTGGTTAGTTAGTTATTATGAAGCATTGTCCACTTCTAAGGAGCTCTCGTCTTCAATTGTCTGGTATAGCATCACCATCCATTCTTCCAAAGGATGAGGTAGTTACTGCTGGATATCTTATGGCTGACATAGACTAGGTATAGGTACACGCTGTTCCCGTCAACGTAGGTGTCTAATCACGAACTCAACAGGCCAAGATTACCACTCAAACTCTTTTAGACAATATTTTACCTGCATAAAACTCCAAGTACCAAATATCCCCCCGTGCATCCCACAACCAATCGTCACGGCGTAATTCCGTATATGAGCCGATATGTTCGCGTGCTACAGACTCACAGACAGACAGATCGTAAAGACACGCATTTTAACTATTAATAATAAACCTCTAATTGGAACGTGCGGCGTACATATAATAATCGGCTAGTGTAACTGACCACTTTATTGTTGCCATTGAGGAACCGGTCTGGGGCAAGTTAGGGTCGGGATATGGGGCATAGATTCCGCAGATCGATATAAATTCCATGATGGGTACGATGTAGGTCTAAACGCTGTAGGTGCCCTATCTGATATCAAGCAAGATTTTATTTAGGTTGTTGTTGCTTTTATTGCTACAAAATATGATGTGCACTCCACGTTATAGATCACCTTAGGGTTGCACCTCATTTAGCAGCACGGAATAGCACTTTTCCATACTCTTATCCTTTTCTGTCGCTCAGAAAGTCAGAACCGTCATTTGGCATCGTCTATGCTGCCGCGAATGCACAAGAAAAGCCACAGTACAGGAGGAATGGCGACGGATTTTGAAGGTTGCCACCGACCCTGATGTGACGACCACGGCTACTCTGCCAAGAGTGTGACGACGAAGAAGAAGAAGAATGCTGCTGCGTGTGATAGCATTCCCGCTCTGCTTCTCGCTCTAGCAAAATATGACGGTTCTGAGCGACAGAAAAGGATAGAAGCGTGGTAAAGAACGATTCCGTGCTTTTAGATGAGGCTCAACCCTGAATTTTCAGAAAACCATCAAAAGTTCTCCTTACTGAACATAAATGACCATACATGTATAGCTAATCAAAAACACAGGACCATCATCTTTCAAAAATTGCGAGATGTCTTTGCGAATATTTTGTCTTTACACGATCGTGTGTGATGACTTGGAACACCGATTTTCCAATGGAAATAGGGAATATCCACGTAATTTTTTCTTCACTTAAATCAATAAAGTACAGTACTATATCAACCCAAGAAAAGTATTAAAAGTTAAGTTCAACTACTGCTTGTCGCACAAAAATAATATCTGTAATTTTCTACGACAGTTCAAACGTCCGTAGCTGTGGCGGCCATGATGTGACGTCATAATCCACAATCTACCTTGTTAACATCTAATTTTTTTGGCCTTAATAAAATAATTTTACCAATTGTATGTGTTTTATTCAAGTAAAAATTGCAATATCAATATTATAATAAAATTTTTGTGAAACTTTTAGCACTTTTCAAATAAAAGTGTTTTTTTGACACAATGAACTTTGACGTCAATACCGACGTTCGGTGTGTTTTGACAGTGCGTTCCGTTTCACCAAAAACATGCTAAATAAAACAGTAAATTATGAAATAAGTGATGTATTAGAAACTTAAACCAAAAGACAAGTGTTCCACAATGTTTCTAAGCGCCAATACAAGGCATTTTTCATAAATAAAAAGAGTTTTGTATTTCATGCATATTCCCTATTTAAGCTTTGGTTAAAGAGTGCCCTGTTCCTACTTTTCTAACACCAAAAGGTTTTCTTCCAAAGCAAAGGTCCCCGAAAAAGGTATTTATTAGCCGGTCGATATGTAATTGATAACCGTTGTTATTTTTATTGGGCCGGCCCGCTTTCGTGAGATTGTTTATAATTGTATCGTTATTGCGTTTATTACTGACAACTCTGACACAACTTAATTTATTTAATTCTACGCATTCTTAACTTTAGAGCCGGTTAATTTGGTTTATATTAGGTTTTGGAGGAGATTTGGTGTTAAATGTTTATTATTGCTTACGAGGCATATCGTTGTTAAAGATAGGTTAGTATCACTTTATGTTTGAAAACTTGGGCAAAGAATAATGTTTGACGAGATGTATGGACGAGAACGAAGCAAAAGGAGTAAGGATCGTTTTAGGATGCGTTCTGTTGTTTCTGCCTTTTACCATAGACAAAAAGTTGTGAGTTTGTAGAAATGAAAAAAGAAATGAGTGTAACAAACAGTCTCACATAAGCGTAGTGTGTAAAACTTTGTGTATTTAGAAGGAAGATTATAGTCATGGTATTCAAGCCATTTTAACGTGCATTTCATAAGACCCTGTTGACCAATAATAATGTGTGTATAACCTATAACATGTTTTTTTCGGGGCAGTATGAAGAAATGACTATAACTACATATTTATAATAGTCACTTTCACCAGTCAATATGAGTATAAGCTGCGTTGTTAGTCTAGCAGTCGCAAGCGCGACTGCTGAACAAGGGCTCCTGGGTTCGATTCCCGTGTCGGGCAACGTGTTATTGGGCTCTCCATTAGGAATTTCACAGCCGCGGAGTCTGGACCTGTGCCCGGTCGATGGCAATATAGGCTCGCCCCCTATTACCTACATGGGGCTTTAACATAACTGGCAAAATGTGGGTGGGTACTACATACGGAATTCATTATAAGCCCTATGAT
The DNA here is from genome assembly GCA_963853795.1 of Xestia rhomboidea. Lineage (NCBI taxonomy): Eukaryota > Metazoa > Arthropoda > Insecta > Lepidoptera > Noctuidae > Xestia > Xestia rhomboidea. Next base: position 11,932,909 of record OY970778.1, read on the forward strand.
GATATCTTGAGTATTGAGTACACATTTAATATTTTAATTCAGACGTTTATTATTCATAAAACACTTAGTTATATTCGTCAATTTCAACGGATTACAGGAAAACACCATTAGCAATAATATTAACCACAGCTTAGAAATAGAAAATACTTTCACCGCCTCTATTTCTCTATGGATTACCGTCTTTTACGATTAAGTTAGATTAATAATGCGAATTTCACAGTGACAAATAATGTTATTAACTAATAATATGAAAGTTAAATTATTAATTAGTGTATCTGTAATCAAAATCATAGATCGGGGGAAAATTGCATAAATTACTGCTTCGCTGGTACAGCGGTTGCAAGCGTTCCAAATTGGCAAAAAGGCAAAGTTTTTCTAGTTAATATGTATTATTATTCCTAGTAGCAGCTTCATGCCCAGTATTTCATGGCAAATAGGGCTCGTCCCCATGGAACTTACTCAACACTAGTGGAATGTGGGTACATTGGATGACTTATATCAGCAAAGGTGAGAATACTCGTTACACATAATTATGATATATTCATAATTTTAAGAATTTATTTATATATCTATGGATGACACTGATTGTGCTTGTTACAAACAATGTACCCAAAATATTGTACTATTGGATAATAGGCTAGTTTCCACCATCAATAAATTGCAAATCTATTTAGTCCGTCAGTTAGAGTATTGGAAAATAATGGACACGCATTTTTTGCTTTTGTAAATCAATGAATGTTCACAAAGATAAAACGCATCAAAACTCGGGAGTGGGGGCTCGTGACGTCAGAACGCACTAAAAATTATACCACGGCGTGACGTATTGAGAATTTTAAAAGCATCGTATCTTCGTCAATATTGGTTTACGGAACAAAAGAAAAAATACGGATCAAATATTTTTTGATAATCTATCTGAAGGACTAATTCGAATTTTTCAGTTGACAAGCCTATTGTATTTTCGACAGAAAAATCGTCGTATTTTACGTTATGTTTACACCACGCGCTCGCTATCGGCCCGCTCGGCCATCTTATGTCGGATTAATAAAGTGAATTTCTCAGTGACAAAATATTAACCAATAATATGAAAGTAACATAATTTATGACAACAATTAATTAAGCATCTCCTGACCTGATCATACAATTGAGCAAAATATTAATAAAACTAGCAAAACTGCGTAGGGTGGTGCAGTGAATGTATCGAGGTCAGCTGATTAATGTTTGCGAACGTAATCACTAATTAGGCACATCTTTGTTCTAGCCGACTGTTGCGTATGCGCAGTGTAGTAGGTATGGATGATATTGGCCACTGACAAAAATCAGCAGCCATACACTTTTACGGTTGGCTATAGTTATAGTTGTTACGTGGTAATAGCAGTCATTGACCCACTTACATTTTTATTTTATTGACGTTCTTATTTTAAATAAAAATTTTGTTAAAGTCAAAGAGAAATTAGAGAAAAGGCAATGATTTTTAAAATATATAGAAGAATACTCGCCTGCCTGTATTATTTGGCTTGAAACAGATTTTTTTTTTTTAATTTTAACATGTTGCTTCGTCAGGTAAATATATTTAAAAAAGAGAAAATATACGAGCATTGCTGGACATTTTTTATAATTTAATTTAAGTAATTAAGATACAAAACTTTCTAGTTGATGTACAGATTGCAGAGTTTCATATAAATCCTAGAAGATAATTAAATTAAATTGTAGAAATGATACTATAATATTATGATTAAGTAAAATTATATGGATAGTAAAGGAACCATCAAAGAGATATCGTCAAAATATTTGGAGGCATTAAGTTGCATCGCCCTTTGAGGCGACATACCTTTACTATCATTACATCTATTAAAAGTTAAAACTTGAAGCCGGTAATAGAAAGTTAATGTCATTAAAAAGTAACAGAAATGACCCTTACACAGTAGCTGAACACCTTCGAAATTAGTATTACAAATGCAAAATGTCTTTATATCTGTCTGTTACATATTCACGTATTAACAGCGCAACGAATTTCGATGAAATTTCGCACGTAGATAGACCACAATCTAGCTTAGGACATTGGATACTTTTTATCCAGGAAGTTCGTTTCCATGGCATAGCATAATCAGCTTACAATCTAGGCGCTAGTGAATAATTAAAAACAAAGTCATATTCAAAAAGTCATCTCATCTTATGGATGCCAATATTCACCAAACCAACAAAAAATGCGGCGAAAAAGAAATTAATGTTTTTTTTTTTATATCAAACGCCAAAAATGGGCAAACGATTAATACTGAGGTGTTTAAGAGGAGACTAATATTTTTCTTAATATTGTGACATGTCACTAATTGCATTAATAGCGAAGTCGTGCTCTTACGTGGGTGAAACAGAGAATATAAAATTAATTATTCCAATAATATTGATAGTTGAATGGTCTCGTTTGACAGATATTAAGGCAATGATTTGATCTGTATTGATTATCTTTTATTAGCGTATCATACTGGGTTAATTGTATTCGATATGAGTGTTTTGGGAGAAGAAGATTTTAGGTGGTTTTTAATTGGATGAGGTTTTGACAGAATTGGACAAAGTTTTCAAGCTTAACATAGACATATAAAAAATACAGCAGGGAGCTTGCTAAATCTTATGAGCACTCACTTCGGCTTACCTGTAAGATTTTTGATTAAGGTGGGCCTCAAAAATCTTAACTTAGAACTTCTCTTGAACTTAGAGGGTTGTATTGATTATTTTAATGATTATAATTATGTATACAACACTATTTTTTTGTCGTTTTAATTACTTTAATTCGTCTAGTACTCATAAAAATGAACAACTTTTACTATGGGACCGACTATGAAATCTCGAAAAATAAATCAGCTGCTTCATACATCGCGCGTAACTCGAAAAATAAAACCGACTTCAAAAAAAAGAAAAATAACTTTAGCTTCAGAAGTCGATGACTTTTGTTTGCTTGATTCAGTTTTTTTTTACCACCGACTTCTGAAGTCAAAAAAGTTTTTTCATTAGTTATTGATAGTCATCCATCAAATTATATTTGACCCCAGTATTGTTGTTTATGGTTAAATAGATACCGTTAATTTGTCACTTTATTTACATACAAGTATATTCGTTGGCACTATAAAAGCTCTATAGTGTACTAATAAAACATAAGTTATTGCAACCGTTTGTCTTCGCAAGCCAAAAAACTAGATTGTGTCCGATTCATACTCAATACCGGATTGAATTTATTGCTGTACTTTGTTTTATAGCCATGATAAAATGTCTCCATTTTAGGTTTCGATAACGTAATTAAAATGGTGCTGCGCTATTTTTCGTCAATGTTCGGATAGAACGGAGGTTATAGTAGAGTTTCTTTTTAACCGACTTCAGTATATATATTCAGTAAATAGCTGTAACTTTGAAATTTCAAACGGACACTTCAATTTTATTTAAGTATTTGTACATATAGATCATTATGTCATCACAAATATAAATATCTAAACATATAGGCATCATAAAAGACCACTACTTAAAGCTACTATAATCACCAAAAGCATTGCTGATTCTCATTGATATATTATATAATATCTCATTCCGTGGTGATTTCATTAAATTTTAATTGAATCGAACTAGTTTCAGATTAAAAAAAAACTACTTTTCGTCCTTTTTATTTGCACCCCCGCCAGCGTAACATCTTTTGCTGTACCTTAGCAAAGATCACAGTAATTTTGTTCTTTGCTGCCAAAACAACCAAGTGACGTAATAAATTATTAAGAAACATATTATTATCTAAACACATAATTCCTCAACATCAACCTAAGCCTAACCTTATTAATTAGGAATCCTTTTTCGATTCCAACTTAGATAACAGCAGAAGCCTAACTTAGTTTTCTACCTAAACGTACCGGGTCTGCATAAAATTGGGTCTAAGTCTTAATCAAATTATGTTAAACGACAAAGTACAAATTACTTTAACAAGGGTCAATAATATTATTGTAGACAATAGTAGAAAATAGATAATCTGTGGTAGAAGTGGCTGATATTAGGTATGCGACTATTAACGACGACGGAACAACCAATCATTCACTTAAAAGGTCCTTAGAACTTGAGTCAGGCGGTATATAAAGTCCCCTCAAAGGCACAAAACAGTTACAATAATTAATTAACAATAAGACAAGTTACGAAATCAGTTACGGAGCTATTAAAGTCCTTGTTTTATTACAAGCTTTTACTATCCCAGCCATAAAGTCTTGCAAGAAACAAAAGAGTGTATAATGTCACATGTAGGTACTCCATGCATACCTAGATGAAATAGAATAACAATGTACTCATATGTACAGATACAGAAAGTACTAATTGAAAACATGGTTCGTAATTCAAATTCACGTTTTCCTTAAAGCCTGGTCTTCACCTCAGCTGCAATACCTTTGACATTTTATTTTCTATACTAAGCAATGTTCTAACTGGTTTGATGTATGTAGATACGTACTAGTAGTACATTCTAAAATAGAAATTGTGGAGAGATTCAAATGCTGTATGGCTAAAGTGAAAGCCGTGCCTATATGGGAGTGCACAGAAATAAGGATGAGCTCCGGACGGATACGGGAAAAGTGCTTGTATAATTACGTCGATACTATAGGCAGCGATAATTTATAGACTTGTAGTTTTATGTGTCATAGACTCATAGAGCTATACTGTATCCTGTTTGGAAATGAACGTGTCGGGAAATTAATGTTTTCATCTTAATACAGTGGATAAAATTACAGTTCAATTTTTCCTTCGTAAGGTGTCCCAAACAATCAGGTTTCGGACAAAAGGTGCGAATTGCAAGATAAACTTATCTTCAAAATAGCATTAAATTCATAAAAACCCGAAATAAATGTCTACAAAAACCCGTTGCGTATTTTTACCAACAATGTTGCCGCCATGGTTGCCGCTAAAAATATGTCCCGCCAAAAACTTTGATAACTTTTTTAATGGCAAAGGCACTTGCAATCTGCCAGTGTCAATGCGCCGCTGATATTCTCGAATTTTTTGAACGCGATCAGAAACAAATTTTTTATCAATCTCAAAACTGTCCAAAGATGTTTTTTAACGAGACTTTTTTTGTAATTTCGGCCAGATATCGATGGGGAAAAAACATTAAAAGTTCGAAATATATCTTCGATCTTACTTTGTTAAGAATAAAGCTCATTTTAGTTTGCAAAGTAGAGTCAGATGTGATTGTATTGAACAGGTGTGTAGTGGCAACAGGTGATTTTGTGACCGCTAATATATTAGCTACAGGATCCAAATCGGCGGTCGACATATTGCGCTATGTAAAACAATCACCCTTTAAATCAATTTGGACCTTTTAATTATGGTCTTAAGCACCAAAATCATTATTTTCCGTCGACAGATGGTATATTTAGCTATGTAAAAGATTACAAGTGTATGTAATCGAGTATTTATGTGAGTGCAGCAGTGATTGGAATTTCGGAATGTATTTTCATATGTCCTTGGTTTAGTGGCTGAATGGTTAAATTGAATGTAACAGTACTAAAGTATTTGAGTATTGTGAGTTGAATCGAGAAATTATCTAAGTGTTACATCGGTAGTATTGACGAGAATACCTTGCTAGATATCCTTATAATCGCCCACGCTTCAAAGTTATTTTAAACAAATGACTTAAAAATGAAAGTTAGGTTGTAAAAAACTTGTCATTGTGCATCATCATAAAAGACACAATGCGTAATCATGCTAATAGAGAAGATAATATTGTTTGTTAGTAAGTGGTTGACACAAAACCGGTTTCCGTGATTTTATTGATAAAACGTTCACAATAGAATTATTACCTCTAAACTTTTCTGAGTAACAAAAAGCTTTACACATTTTCGTAAAACGTTCGATTTTTAAATTAAGACATTGTTTATGGATTAAAAAAAAAAACAATGTCACATTTGCATTTGACATTTGATATTCTAACCAAACAAATTGTCGGTAGCTACATACCCCCTGCGGCCTTGCCTTAGGTCATTAGAACATTTTATATAATTATTAGTCACCATTATTTATGTTCAATATTGCTTCTGGAAGCTCGGCAAGTTGTTGGCCCAGCCTGTCATTCATAGAAATTTGACAGACGTTACAAAGTCCGACCACCACTGTTTCCAAGGGGTTTCATGTGATATCGAGTGACTTGGTTGTGGCGGTCACATTGGAAGTCGCCCCATAACAAAAAATAGTTGAATATTAAGGTAAATTTTGGTACTTACAAGTTTTCGCGAAATTCAAAATTTGCCTAAATCTTTTTATCGTGGTTGCTCAGGACCTTGATTTTTATACAACTAATAGGGACTATAGACCTCAGTATATGGTATAAATTCCAACTTGCTAGGTCTACCCGTTAATGAGAAAATCGGTGGTGACAGACGGACAGACGGACAGACGGACAAGAAAAAAAACAAAGAAAAGTGAAAGTGATCTTATAAGGGTTCCGTTTTTTCCTTTTGAGGTACGGAACCCTAAAAACTGGTATTCAGCTGCATTTGATTGGTCTGGAAGCTGACCCCTAGTGGCGGTACTTTCATACAAGCCTAAAAAACTTGCCCTTAATATCTCAGCAGCGCTGGTAAGCACTGTAGGAATTGGCAATAAAATCATGGTAGGTATTGAATATTTTTATGGTATAAACAGGAATAGGGCATAGAGAAAAAAGCTCTAGAGTTGGCATAGGTGGACTCACCCCTCAGTGGGCCAACATAGTAAGAAAACGCCACAGGAAGATGATTGTCATTGTTTAATATTGGCGCCTTCCGTAGTTATAGGTACATCATAATATTGTCTGTTAGAACAATATGGTTGTGCTTGTGCCTAGTAATAATTTCCCATGACAAACTATGTGTTTTACTAAAACATATTAAATCGACTTTGTCTATTGTATATTGTTTAATTCATGTTTATAAAATGTCTACCTTTTTTTCTCACGTTTCTGTTCCGCGACTTTTGACACGTGAATTCCTATTGAGTCTGAAGCTAGTTGATGGGAAACCCCGAAACAACCGGGCACAAATCCACATTCCGTGGGTGCTACTGAGAAATCGACCCGGGAATCAAAACCAGGACCTCATGCTCAGTATTCGCGCTTGCGACAACTAAACCAACGAGGCAGTCACACACAAAAATCATTTTAATAATTATTTTGAATAAGTTAAATACGACATGATCTAAAGTTTCCTTCTTACTGCCAAAAATACACCAAAAAAACATAAAAGTTAATTTAATAAGTGGCAAAGCGTGTGGTCTTCGATTTTTATTGATAACGATTATTCTCGACTCAGCCGTAACCAATTAATGATGTTAATTTTGGCGAGATGCCATTAATTTGATGTGGGTTGCGCCTGCGCAGGTCAGATGCACGGCTTTGACTTTGAATCTGCCGGGTAAACGTGTGTTTTAATTTGTTATTGATCTGTTTATTTATATGTTTACAATCAGAGGCACTAACATAAAAAATAAAGTATTGTTTTGCAATCAAAAGTAAAATTATGAACCCAGAACATTTTTACTCATTGATATATTATTAATATACAGGGTGGATATTAACACACAAACGAATACCACGTATCCAGTAGGTACGGTACAGTCATTCTTAGGCACCTACCTTTTTTAGAAAAAGGATACGAGTTCTGTGCTAAAAAATACCCTTCCGTTCACAAAATCCGATTCAAATAGGTAAGTAATATTTTTTATAATAATTTGACGAAGGTCACGAGCAACAGCTATAGTCTCACTCTCAAACCATCATTGTCATAAACTTATGACAACATCAATAAAGGTTACTGTACTGCAAAATCAGTGATAAAATATCAATGAAAGGACACTGGTCATTTTAGGTGTTAAAACAGAACTTAAAGTCGCATCATCGTGCTTGACCATTTAGACCTCAATATAGTTTAATGGTCAAGCGTGATACGCCAATCATCAAGTATTTATTTATTAGAATATTTTATAGCAATAATCAACAGGCTGCTATAAAATATTAATTTGAATTTCATAATAATTTATTAGGAATTCTAATCGATGAAGAATATAAACCACTTTATTTAGATTCGCAATGGATAAAATTGCAAATAGTTCTTGTTAAGTCATCTTATCAGGGGCTGTGTATAGGCTGTTCATGTATTAATTAATTTTGTTATAATTTATTACGTCAATTGATGATTTTTCTGCAAAATAAAAAATAATAATAATCATTTTATTTCAGACAAATTATTTTACATCCATATAAATTGTTAGTAAACATGACTTTTAAAAAACTATGTTAGTAGAACATGTAGGTTTGACATGAAATGCATAAACGGACAATCAAATTTCGCCACAATGACATTCAGGAGACTGTTCGAGCTGCCCCGTACCCTCTGCAGTAGCGACGCAGCATGCTTACGTCTGATAGCTACGAAGCCATCAGTTTGCGCATCAGCAAACATTCCCGACGCACTGCAGAAGCGTGGCAGCCCCAGCAGCATCCTGAATGCATTGTTATACTGAACTCGAAGAGCATTGATGTCTCTCTGTACGCAGAGAGACATCAATGCTCGTCCAGCTTGTCCAGAGGCTACACGTGTACAGTGTCTGACAATATGCTTTAAAAAGCGACACTTTCACTTCATAGAAGCCTGTCTTTTGTCATTGCGATATGCTGTTTTTATAAATTAAGAATTAAACTAATCTTTAAAAAAAAACTTTGGCTTGAATCTTTTTTCGATGTTTTTTTCAGTGCTTTTTTGGTAATTCAACGATCCGTTTACAATCGAATATTGATATATTAATAGATTGTTGTACTCGTTGGTCTAGTGGTCACAAGGGCGACTGGAGCAAGGGGTCCTTTTTTTTTTTTTTTTTTTCGGGTGGTAAATCATCAAATGACTCCTCCCGCTTTGGACGGAGCAGGAGGGAGTGTCAGACTTTTACTGACTAAAACCCATCCATGTTCCTTCATCGCCCTTTGTGTTCCGGGGCCACGGTATCTCGTTCGAATAGTCGATTTCCGGGTCGGGCAATGTGTAATTGGGTAACAGCCACGAAGGCTGGATTTGTGCCTGATTGATTGCAATAAGCTCTCCCCTACTACATGGGACTTAAAAAACAGAACTGGCGAAATGTGGGTGTACACCCACCCCCTTCGTACATCTCAGCCTCAGCCTTCGGAGATTACAGGCGTGATGTAATGTTATAAATAAAAAAAGCACTAATAAAATATGGATGGATACTTTTAAAACAACAGGCAAGCTTTCATTTTCACTCGTCAAACCTAACTCATTGCCCAAGTTTAGTTCCTAACTTTCATATACCTACATACATGCAAATACTTAAATGACGCTGCACATTTTTTTTATCACTAACAATCTTCTAACTAGCCACAACTTATGATTCAACAAAAAACATTGCGGTTTTTAGCTCTCACAAAGTTTAATTTAGCAAATACTGTTAGGACTTAGTCACTAGTTAATCATTACTTAAATAAGCTTGTTTAATCTTTTTTAGTGTTTTTAATGTAGGTATACAGGGTGGGTATGTGGGGGGGGGGGGGTATGTGGGTATGTAAACCTCCTGATTACGAAGCCGTCAAATAAGCATTCTGTACATCAAACTAAGTAACTTTACGCAAAAATTATTGTTGGGAAACAACTTTTTTTTTGGGGTGAATAATCATGTCTTGTGGTAGAGCTCAATGTAACGCACTCAAAACACTGTGCTGATGGATGAATTGAATAGTACGGGGGTCGTGGAGGTGTTTAAAGTAAAAATCTTTCATTAAAAACTTGTACTTAAAAAAAAGTAGTAAAAAAAAAAAAGAACGAAAGAAAAGAACTTTGACCCTCAATATCTCCGTAACTAGAAGGTTCCCAGGTATAAAGTAGAACAAAAAAATTATAGCAACAATGATGATGCTTAGTTAAGAGTTGTTTTAAATCATTTATTTAATAATAATTTATTCTGACTGCCGTTGTATTGACTTTAAAAGCCTCGTAGAACTAGCTAACCCTATAAGTTATTTTATTTTTGAAAAGAAAAAACGTCGTTAGGAAAACATGACTATACTTATGAAAAATGGTTTTCCCTCTCAAAGAAGGAAAAAGCATTTATCACGCTTTTCTGGCTTCTTCTTACCGTGTGCTGACAATTTCCAAGATTATAATTATTTTCTTTTCCAAGTTTTCAATTTGCATGAAACTTCTTACTCATTTGTGTAAAACGCACATTTTGTTTTACTTTTCATGGCCAATGAAACCTCAAGCGATACAAGAGCATAACTCACTAAATAAATACTTCAAAAAATCACACTTATTACTCAATATAAATATTGTGTAAATTTACTAGTCTACGTTTATACTATATAAAGTTTAAATATATAATTACACACATTCTCCAAAAACCGAAATTAAACTCAAATATAAATAAATAAATCCTTGTGGCCATAAATCACAAATAAATACCAGCATTGCAAAGAAAAGAAAAAAACGTTAAACTATGTTTTTGTTTAGTTTTCCGATATATATCATAAACCAATATGGCGTACTGACAGTAGGTACTGACGTTTCAAAATTTAGAAAATGAATGTGTTTCATTGATGCAGTCTTTGGAAAATCGACTGAGTCTAGCTCTTACAAAGATCTTCATAGGCTGACCTCACTTAAAATATTAAAAAAAATGATCAATTCATGTTTTTCCTACAACATTTATTTACTAAATAGGCCATATAGAAAAATTAACTTGTAGAATCTTATTAAGCATATCCTGGTGGCATTAAGCCGCGTGTCTGTCTGTCTGTACGACCTCTAGTTGCGACCCAGTGGCCCCGGGCGCGGGGATAGCTATTCACTTACATGCTGAGCTGCGCAGGAGTGGATACGGTATGTTGCGCTTGCGCAGGTTGGTTTGAAGATGGGTAATTGACGTGTGAGTCTGCAAGGTTGGTTTTTGGGCAATCAGACATGTAGAATCGTTTGTGACGGAATTGATCTTTTTGTATGGAGCACCTATGTAAAACAATATTATGCAATATGTAAAAGCTGTGCTTACGGTTCTGACCGAAAAACAATCTGTGCAATGACTTCTTCATTGAAAAATATCGGCGGGTGCAGCTGAAAAAGTAGCTCAGACGTTTCCCGAAAGGCTTTATAAAGTTCCCGCCAAAGAGTATTCGTTCAGGCACATACTATTTCAGTTTTTAATTCAAAGACATGTGTGACATTATCCACTGGAGGATAATGCTAAGATCTAAGCTAAGCTTATCAAGACTGAACAATACACCAAGAGCTCCTGCTCTTGGTGTATTGTTCAAACTTGATAAACTTAGCTTTGGGTGGGTTTAGGACATCTCATCGTTGAGTCGTTGTTATAGATGATTTTTGATAAAATTCCACAGGAATCACTTAACTCTATTTTCAAAATACCACAAGTGTAAAGTTTTACTTATCAAAATAATATTACACTAAGGAAAATAATATCAAGAATAATATTAGCATCTTCGTATATCATATACCAACCCGCGCCGAATAGGGTACCTATGGAATGTATCGTACGCCTCACAGAAAGTAGTATCCCATCTTCTTTGGAAAGTGTGCCCAAGATATATTGTGGAGAAGAGCTAGGGTTGCCACGGTAAGAATGTTGAAATAATGTTTGTGAACTTTCTGTGTTAACATAAAATTGCACCTGCATTACGAAGGGGGTCGGTACCGATGACATTCATATTTTGCGAGTTATGTTTAAGACCCAATATAATGAGGGGCGGAGTCTATTGTATTTTTTTCTTTCGCTGAGCACGATTCTAGACTCCATGCTTCTACTCTGATATTAATTAATACTAATAACTATAATAATAATTATTGTTATTTATAAGAAATTATTTATTAATTTACAGTCATCGACTTAACTTCTGACATTTCTTATGTGCCCATGTTGGTATGAGAAAAAAAAAACCTATAAAATATAAACTAGAACGATGCTATTATTGTTGACGTAATCATTGTCCTAGCTCGTTTTCTCGACGCATAATTTATTCAAAGTTTTTATATTGCGCATTAATTAAGTAAGCCGGATTTTACTGAATTTAGTAGTAATTGGGTTTTGTTATCTTATCAGCAAATGGAATAATTATTAGATTAACGCGTGACTGCTTATCTTCGTAACCTTTCGATTTGTTATTGATTTATATATGTCATATAATAAATGCGTACGAAATTAGTTTTTTTTATAAGTATTTAAAAAAACACAGTCTGCCTCAACATTTAACGTGTTGTTTATTTTGTACCTACAAGGACTTTGTTTTTTAAGGTTACATAATGAATTAAAATGTAATTTTTTTCACGTGGACCAATAAATAGCAAGGATGATTTTTTTAAACGAATCTTCGACAACATATTTAAAAAAAAAAATTGTTTTAAAAAATACAACTATGCAACCCTACTTTAAACATAATCCGACATCCATAAACTTTTCTTTTTCACACTTAAAACTTAACAGGGCTAAGTGCCAGCCCTAGCACATAATCGCATGCTAAGCCGACGGCACAGGTGCCTTGTGCCAAATGTAGACGTCACATACAATTTATATGTTGAAAACGTGAATTAATATGCCTTCTACCGACTATTTAGGATTATAGCTTCTATACTAGCAGACATAATGGCCGAGGCAATAAAATGCCAGATTTAGATGATAAAATTCCAATCTCTATTATTATAAAAGTATGCCTGTCTGTATGTTTGGATGCTTTTAGTTTTAGTTACTTTGATGTTTGGTACATTTGTTAGTTGTACGGTGTCTGTTATCGGTTTATTGTTCGGGAGCTTAAGAGGGATGTTTGGGATGAGGCAATTTAAATAAACTATAAAGAAGATTGAAATATCATTCGTAAAGTAGGGTACATGCCAGAGCTTATAGAACCAGTAGAAACTGCCCTCGTATTCTTTTGAAACACTTAAGCGTTGGATAGGCTAGCCCAAATTTAAATTGCTACCACGGATGTGCAGCCAGCAGTGCTGTGCATCAATGAAGCTGAAAATGGATTTCGTAGTCAACGGTAGCAGAAACAGCTCATGATGAAGTATAATTGTCTTATTCACCAAAATTTGCCGAAGTTTGGATATACGAGTAAATAACCCTTTAAGGACAAATTTCATCAATGAAGTTGAAAGTGCAAATAAATTTATCTGAACCTGACCGGAAATCCTAACCGGGTCCCGGGATAGGTTAGCATTTATGACATTGACAGCAATTGAACGGGGCTTAGAATAACTGATCACGTTCAGCATCGATGAAATTCACCCTCAGTTCTTTTTAACAACATCGATGACCGAAGGAGAGGCGTACACTTAGATACTTGATACGGTATAGTTACTTAAGAACTCTATGTAAATACAATTAGGTAATTCTAAAGCTAATCTAAGTTAGCTAATATGTTATGTCTAAGCAATAGGTTTCGCTTCTGTCGGGGTTATCTGTACATGGTTTATGTACCGCCCTTTCTAACTTGTCATTTGTAGACACAATTTCACCTGTAATATCTTTAGGAGGTTTAAATCATGATCTGTCGAATGACCGATTTGGTCGAGACGCCATTGTTTAACTACTGTGTATACTTCGTGGACAGATCATGGGCTATGGGTATTTCTTTGAATATCGAGGTTGGTATTGGTAAAATTGGCATGCATTATGAACTTGTCGTTTATTTTGTTTCCAGAATGCTGTGATATATCATGTTTGATTATATCATATCGAGTTTACATCAAGGAATACAACATGAATTCTAGGTGACTAGACTTATAGAAAACCTATCAAAATTTCAAAAAAGTAAATTGTTTAGCCTACAAAACATGTCTGAAACAACGACAATACATTTATGATACAGGTTTTATACACGAAATGCTTTGACAAGTCTTTCCCAATACATGTTGAAGACAAATACGAAATATTACAAGTTGTTTAAGGATGTAAACTCGGTGTAAGAAAACATTTAGCTGATGATGAAATACCTGTCAAAGAAATGCCATAGGTCATAAAGCATAAAAAAAAACTAGTATGAAATCCAACCAGTCTTGAAGAATCAAATCAAAAACCCTACACGCCAGCCATACCGGCAACAACTAAAACAGTTGTCTCAAATTGATTTATATAACATAACAGCAAATAAAAATACAAGACCGATACATGATTTACGACAGCATCAATCTGGCTTGACATTCCTGTGCCTACTCAATCAGGTTCCGATCTGCCTAGACTGTGGTTCTGTGGCACAGAGAAGCTAGTCTTTAAAGAACAGTTATTTGGTAACGTGTTGGTTCACGTTTTCACAGCATTCTATGTCGTTGATGAGTCATTATCGTTTTATGGTGTCATGGGAAGGCTGGGTGAATCATCTAGTTATACTGACTTTGTAATTTGGTGTGGGAATGTCCTCATTCAAATTTTTAGGCCCTTTAACTCATAGCGTGTATAGTACACATATTCTTTTTTCTTTCGATATGGTCTTAGCGGCCAACTCCGCTCGGCATCTCCCATCAATGATGAACGAATGATGTTCGTTTCAGCTAGGCATTATTCGAGCTAAACTTCGTGTTTAATGTTAGCACTATGGTAGGAAAGTTATCAATCAAAATGTTCGAAAACTAAAGGAAAACTTAGGGCAAATAAAAAGTAGTTTTGTGTTTTTACAAAATATATTTCAAGAGTTACGTTAGATTATAGTCGTAATAGTACTCACTCGCCATCACTGTGTTCTGGTTCGCGTTCGGTGAGCCGGGTCCGGGTTGGAGGTTGAAAACCTAATTTTTTTAAATCAAAAACCAGTTTTTTGACCAAAAGTCAAAAAAATTGTTTGGCACCCATTCTGTTTTATTTCGTAGATCACTAGGCCGCGCGGAGACACATCTCTGGACACCTCGCACACGCATCTAGCTCAAATAAAATAAAAAGGTTTCCGTCAAGGATGATGTTTTAAATCCCACGTCCCACTAAAATGATAAATGCGATAGTGGATTCAGATCTGTCGGATGAAGATTACTCAATTAAGATGTAACGGTTCGTTAATTGATGTCTAGTGAAGAGACTGAATTTAAGAACTATGCATTAATTATAGAAAGCACTTTAATAAAATTTTGTAGTTTTTGCAACCGTCCCGCTTTGATAGATGGAACCTACGTTACAAACGTAGGTAGGATTTATTGGGTCAAGCCTGAATATTGTTTCCATATACAAGGTGGAAACTTTTAGCGGGGCAGTAAGGGAAACCTTAACCCTTGCAGCTACACGAAAATGGTCTTAGGAGACTATCCATATTTATTGGACTATCCTTCTTCTTAGCGTTTCGATGGCAATCTAAATTGTGTCGGCCCAGAACTGAGCGACTAGTTTGGCGCTTTCGGTAGCGTCCATCAGTTCCTGCAGTGAACAAACAACAGGACATTGTATTATTATTATTGGACACAGATTTTCAAAAAAAAAGTTAGTAATAAAATGACCATTTTACACATTTTTTTTATTCATGCCAAACGATCCTGTTTCCAATAATTATCAAAAACTTCTATGGGACGAAACCAGGTTGGAGTACTAATACGTTAGAAATCGTAAGAAACTTTTCGCATACATTTTGCATGAAAAGCAGATGGCCAAAAATTGTCATCGTGTAGCTAAAACGGTAAAGGTACCTAGTCCCCCTTACCGCCCCGCTGAAAGTTTCCACCGTGTATATCATTTCAGGTACATGATTTGATGTAAGGAAGCTCAACCTTTAAATAAAGTATCATCAAACCTCATTTGAAGTATCTTGCATAACCCACTACATAATATTAATCGCCGCTTCGCAATTAGCACGAACACAGCTTCACTAGACAGGATTGCAGCAGCTGTACCAATACCGAATCACATAACCTATACTCCTGTTGACTCTATTAACAGTACAGTTGACATTTGTATAGAAACCGACTGATATTTAAATACTCTTGCGTTAAAAACAGGTTCAACCATCGAGTTAGTAACCGATGAGTTCGAAGGAATTTAGTCTATGGGATTAAAGTAATACCTGTTCTGCAATATTGATTATGAAGTGTCATAATCTCGAAAGAGTAAGGTCCTTTTCTAAATTATTCATAAGGTTTAAGACTCACGTAAGATTTGATGTGTACAATAACTGTGTAGGCACTATTTCGTAACTAAGTTACTTGGGGTGTAGGTATATGCATGTACACTTGAGAGCAATGAATCCGGGTCACTTAAAGAATGTTAAAAATCTCGGAAACTAAAAATGATAGGTTAATGCAATAAATTGTATTTAATAGACAATGTAATACTCCTTAAATGAAAGTAAAAAAAATATGAGTCACCATACATTTTATTAACACAAAATTACATAAAGAAAAAAACTGCTGATCTCTCCTTAAAACAAAAATAGGAAACATGAAATTTTTGAACTTTATTACGATTTTCTTGAATTTTAATACTTCGTATTGCCTCCTCGTGCTTCCATTACTGCGTTTACGCGGTTTGGCATGCTGTACACCAAGTTCCTTATACGATTTTGGGGAATATTCTCCCATTCCTCTGTGAGAGCAATTTTGAGCTCACGATGCGTGATTGGGGGAGGGTTTCGTTGTTTTACGCATCTGCCTAGCTCGTCTCAAGCATGCTCGATGCAAAATACTGGGTCTCACCGTCGACCACCAGCTCACTTTCAACTCCCACGTCGCAAACGTATGTAGAAAAGCTGTCAATATTTACAAGCAGCTGGCACGTGCGGCAAAAGTGAGCTGGGGCCTTCACCCGGAGATCATCCACACGATATACACGGCAGCAGTGGAGCCGGTGATTTTGTACGCGGCAAGCGCCTGGGCGCCGGCCGCGAAAAAGATCGGAGTGCAGAAGAGCCTCAACACGGTCCAGCGAGGATTCGCGCAGAAGCTCTGCAAATCCTACCGCACCGTATCGCTGAACGCGTCCCTGGTGCTGGCTGGGATACTCCCACTCGACCTCCGAATACAAGAAGCAGCCGCTCTGTATGAGGCGAAGAGGGGGGTGCCACAGCCAGCACTTGCGGGCAGGGAGGTAGAGCGGGTGGTGGCATTTGCAGAGACTCCGCACCCGGCGAAACATACGGCCATGGAGCTCGTGTGCCTGGAAGACCGGACGCTTGTGGACACCCACAATACCCAAGCAGTCAGAGTGTTCACGGATGGCAGTAAGATTGCGGGCAAGGTCGGAGCAGCGTTGTCACTCTGGGACAGCGACGCCGAGATCAAGTCCGTCAAACTTAGCCTGCCACCGTACTGCACGGTCTACCAGGCAGAACTTCTGGCCATATGTGTAGCCACGCGCGAAATCCTCAAGCGCAAAGAGGGAACCTTCGGTATCTATAGTGACTCAAAGGCCGCACTACAGACAGTCACAAACCAAGGTTCCCTCCACGCGCTGGCCGTGGAGGCGAGAGCGAACGTTGCCGCTGCGTTTGTCCAGAGCAAAGATATTTCTTTGTTCTGGATAAAGGCACACGCAGGGCTGGAGGGCAACGAGCGCGCAGACGTTCTCGCGAAGGAGGCTGCACTCCGGTCTAGAAAGAGGCCGGACTATGACCGCTGCCCGGTTTCATTCGTCAAGCGACAGATCCGTTTGGGGTCGCTCGACGAATGGAACCGGAGGTACCAAAATGGCGAAACAGCCTCGGTTACTAGACTATTCTTCCCTGATGCGATCGACGCCTTTAAAATTGTAAAAAAGGTGCAACCAACGGGCATCCTAACACAGGTCTTCACGGGGCACGGTGGGTTCTCCGAATACTTGCACCGTTTCAAGCGTAAGGAGAACCCATCGTGCATCTGTGAACCAGGCAAGGAAGAGTCGATCGCTCACATCATGACCGAATGCCCAGTATTCGAAAACAAAAGATATAATGCCGAGCGGAAACTGGAAGTTAGCATTAGCAAAAATAGCCTGAAGAGCCTAATGTCGGAGAACAAATCCAGAAATATTTTACTGGACTACTGCATAAAAGTCGCAAAAAAGGTGATAGAAAGGAACAAGGACAGCTAAAACTCCTCTGTGCTTTTCCAAATATGGGCGTTCTTTCAAAGAACAGATATTAGGCATAAGCATAGATAAACACTCAACATAGCATGTCAAATTAGAACAAACAATATACTTAAAATAATAAATTAAAAAACTTACAATAATTAAAAACTAAAGTCAACTTAAAAAAATTAAATAACTAATTAAATCGCAGTAAATTCATAAAATAAGCTTAAAAAGGTCTCTGACTATGTCAGGGGGACACGAGCAGAGCAGGAGTGGTTTTTAGCCGTTCGAGTCCGGCACTACCTCGACTGTCTCACAAGAGATATTCCTGTGAGATAGTCGAGGTGTCCGTGGGGATTTTCCACTCCTGCCAAAACAATAAAAAAAAAAAAAAAAAAACGTGATCATTGAGGATTTCTTCCACATATCTTACGCTAGTTAAAGAGCCGTTTTCTATGATCACCAGCTCTGTGCGACTTTCAGAAGAAATTCCGGCCCACACAAGTACAGACCCACCACCGTAGGCTACTTTTTCTTCGATGCATGCTTGCTTGCATCTTTTCCCTGGTCTTCGATGCACTCTGTGTCTTCCATCGTGCTTGTAGAGCATAAATTTTGATTCGTCGGAGAACATAACTTTTGACCAATCTTCAATACTCCAATTTACGTGGCTCTGGGCATATCTTAGTCTTGAAATACGATGCCCACGCTCCAGTTTAGGGCCGTTTGCAGGTCCAAGGGGTTTTAAGTTAGATTCAGCAAGCCGACGTCTTACTGTCCATGCACTTGGGTTACTTCCTCCGAGGCGTCGAAACTGATTTGTGAGTTCAGTTCCTGTGAGAAAGCGATTTCGAAGCATGGTGTTCACCAAGTATCGGTCTTCTCGTGCTGTGGTACACCTGGTTCTGCCCGTTCCTGGTCTGCGTAGGTTAGAACCAGTTTCTTCGTAACGTCGTAGAACTCTTTGTACTGTTGACAGCGACACACCGACAGTCCTGGCTGTATCGCGCTGACTCCGGCCGGTTTCCAGCATTGTAAGTATTCTGGTGCATTCTTCAGGCGTAAGCGACATAATTTCAGCTTGAATAATGAATATAGAGCACTATCAACATGGTTTATGTACCCACATAAATGACAGATTACAAACAAAAGCAAAACCAAATGCTGTAATTTCGTACTTCCATCTTCGAAAGTGGCCCTTTTTCAAATTTGATTTTTTTATGATATAACTATACAATAACTAAGAAGTTTTAATACCTTCATTTAAGGAGTATTACATTGTCTATTAAATATAATTTATTGCATTAACCTAGCGTTTTTAGTTTCCGAGATTTTAGGATTCTTTAAGTGACCCGGATTCATTGCTCTCGAGTGTATTATCACTAGAGCACTTTTAGTAAAACTGAATTACAGATCTAGTTATGTGCTAGCCTCGGTCTCAATTTTTTCAAGCTTAGTAAGCGCCCCAATAGATCCTATACATGATTATGGTGAGATTTAACTGTGGTCCGAAAATGCAACCTTGAAGAAACCCGAACGTTTTTTATTTTAAATGGTCCTATTCTAGACCTCAAACTTGTCGTGAGGACAGGATGAGGTTAACGATGGAACTAGTTAACCCAAAATTTATCTATTAACTCGCGACTTAAACAGATTCGAGTTTATGAGCTGTTTTACAATTGTTAGCTATCGTTCTATAAGTAGATGGACGCGTCAAATTATTTGATTCGTCTTTTAAGAATAGTTGAGGGTAATGTAATTCAATTTATTACAACCATAGTTTTTCATATGGCTGAGTTTTGATATTATTTCATATTGTGTATTACCCATATTTGCAAAATAAAATTCTATTCTATTCTAAACGTCATAATTTAAGGATAGTGGCGAATTTATATTTTATTCCCGACTCCCAAGCATTTAATATTGATAAATACCACTCAATATCAATTTTATAAACTTAAATGTAAACTATACTTCCTAATCATTACCAATGAGGCTTAACTAGATAAACTTGAAGCAATCAGCAATAAGTGATATAAAAAAATTCTTACAAGAAACTCATGATCGCTGACATTTACAATTGAATAGTTAATATTTTTATCAAAGAGTGATTCACGTTAACCGTCTCACAAACCATGGGAAACTGAGATGACTCATCAGCTTCAGACTGAACTCGCAAATACTTAAGATGATACATTATTATAATTTGTTGTGTAATATTTTTCGGGTCATGAAGCGGAAGAAGATGGTCAAGTGCGTGTGTGATTTGATGATTTGGTCCCGTAGAAATTGTAACCAAAACTATGTAAATCATGCAAGTCGCATGACGCACAAACCAAGACCGTGGATTTAGCACAATCTGCGTTTACTGGTCGGACAAGAGTCATTAATTCGAAAAGGAGACATTCGCCGCCTGTAAATGCAAAAAAACAGCAATTTTCCATACATTTTGACAGTTTAACTATTGCATTTTTTGAAGAAATAGCTGATTTTTTTAACAACGTTCATGGTAATTTGTCCTAAAAATTATGCTGTATGTATTTTATTGACATAAACTAAGCAATTCTGGAAAAGAAGTTTGAATTCTTTCGATTTTCTGTTCTCTATTGGTTCGGTTTTTTACAAGCTGTTGCAGATCTCTGAAAAAGGTGCATCCAAGACGTAACTTGAAGTTATGTTAAGCTCTTCCGAAGGCGAGGTCTCCGGTGGTGAAAATGTGACCTCAAATAATGAGAGAAGCTCCGGTTTGTTATGAAATTCTTCAATGTTTGACCTTTCGAGGTCTTTTAAAGTACCCATATTGAATTTTATTTTTAAATATTTTTTAAATTATTGTCCAATATACACTGTTGTTAAGAATTATACTGTATAAAAAAGGAAAAGCAAAAAATCGGAGTTGCTTTTTCTGCCAACTCTACGACATAACTATTTATTGATTTCAAAGCAACAAAAAATCTAATTTTACAGATGATTGAAATGTAAGTAATCGAGTTTTTCAGGCCTAAAATATCGTGTTAAATGGTGTCAATACCCCATTTGTTATGCCTATATAAAGTAGTAAAATCAACTAAATATTGACTTCCATAGAGTCGACATTTCTTTAACACATAATAACATTAATTGGAAACAAAGTTTTGTTTATGGTATAGTGCATCATTTTATGCAAGTTTACATCATCAGCACCATCATCTATGATCTCGGATTACCTATAATGATTCATTGTGATGCAGTTGCAGTAACATGTACTCGTATAAACAAATTACCTTTAATAATGGCTATTATTTTATAGGTAATGATAAAATATAAACTAGAAGTAATTTAGTTATTATTGTAATTCTCTTCTTGATTTAATGTCTTTAAAGATTTATTTCAGTATGATCTTCTCAACTCTGGAATTCTACCTTTATTGAGAAAGAAGCAGTGCCGTCGCAGGTCCCTATTGCCATTAAAAAAACCATGGGGGAATCACATTTATACAGCTCGTATAAAATACGTCATTTTTGTTGAAGTTGTAGAGCACACAGAACCTTAAGTGTGAGAGTTAAAAATATTTTTCCTAAAACACATAATTATTTATTAGTCTACATTATTGGAAGCTAGATTACAAACACTGAATGATCATGAAATCATGATGATGGTGTTAATGATGTTGAATCAAATGATGCATCATGCGCTAGGTTCATGATTATCAGCTTGGCAATGAGAGGTATTGGATTACTCATGTTTTTCCGCAAACAGAGCTCATAGGGTCAGATTTTTATCTTAGCAACCACATCTTGTTAAAGATTCTTAGATTGGCAGAGGTTGCATCATTAATGGATAAGTCATACTTATTAACTATTAGTTTCCCATTCAATTACTGGATTGTTCCGACATCTGTTCTGTTCAGCTAAAAAATTAGGAAGATATGGGTGGGCTTTTTGACTGTCTTATGTATCTTTGTCGATTAAAAAAATAAAAATAAATGAATAGTAAGAGAATCTTTTTAAAACTAGTTTTTATTTAAATGCTTGGAGCATATGAAGAAGAAAAAAATCTTTAAATTAAATCAAATCCAGTATATTTTCTCCTTTTTCGAGCTATTAAATAAAACCTCGTTTTTTAAAATATTTTCTTACTATTCATTCATTTTTCAGTTTTCTCGCTAGTTTCGTATTCTTCTTAGCCAAACCCTTTTAATTCAAACCCATATCATGGGGTGCATAAAAAATAACGAATCCGCCATCTTTAGAAGTTCGCCATATTGGATTTAGAATAACGTCACTTAGTTGACCATGCATTGTCATCCAAACTTAACGTGCTAAATTTCAGCTCAATCGGTTGATGATAACTGTTTAAAAATCCAGTTGCAAGATTTGACCTAAAAAAACATACATAGGCTAACAGCTTTTTTTACTTGCAAAGTAAAAAAAAAGCTTCGAAAAAAAGTCGTTAGTAGCCGCGCAAATCAAATTAAAAACATAAGGACCATTGAAAAGAATACCCACACAAAACAACTTTTTTTGTTTGCAAGCACTGAAAAGCTAGATATAACAGTATCAACAGTACATGTTATAAAATTTAAAAAGCTTGTCCATACTTGCCGAAGACTAAACAAAGAATCGACCCAGATGTTTCCAGTCCAGGGCTCATCCAGACCAGATGTGCTAAGCCATTTTATCCATTGTTTACCCAGTAATGAGTTCGCACGTGAACTACCTGGCTAATTATGGAATTTTGGACCTTTTCAAAGAAGCACACGTGTTTTATTGTCTTTAAAGGGATTTTTGCAGATGTTTTATTGTTCAATTTGTTGAATTGAGACGGTATTTTGGTTGGGTCTTGAATGGGGTTTAAAGACATATGGAAGTTATTAGCTGAGACCTGGTTTCTTGGCGGTTATTGTTTTTTTTATTAAAGTACAGCAAAAGTCACACTGAGATAAAACTTTCATTATTTGAAAACAAAATGTTTGGAATAATATTGAAGACGAGGGCCGAAATCTATAATCGTTATTTAGTATGTGCTTTAACTGCAGAGAAACTGTCAGCAGAAAACCGTGATCACATGCATTACTGTTGATTGATAATTGCAAATAGACTACTATTTCAATCGCTTTGTGTTCCACTTGCGTTACCTTTGTCCCATTTCCGAGAAGCCTCAAGATCCAAGAACAGAGGATCTTCTCCCTTTCCGTCATAACATCGACGGTTAACGCCCTTTGGCCCGTCTTTCCTAAGTAAATTTAAAAGTCTTTGGTCTTTGGTCTTCGTCCCAGCCATCTTCATCCATAATTTCGGCCCAACGGGACCCAGACCTAGGATCCCACTTTCCGTTAGAGCCACGATGGCTAACGCCCTCGTGACACACGAGTCGTTACTATTTGCAGATAGCAACGGTTGCGGGTTCGCTTCCCTACACGCTTGCGGTGACCTTTACGTCATCATCTGATAGGGTGTACTGTTTTTATCCGGTCGCTAGCTTTGAATATTTGATGCTTTAGCATTGGCGTTGGCTTTTGTAATTTTCAAGACAATAAATAATGCATTGAAAGATCTTTTTCGTGGTTGAAATTTTAACTGCACCAAAAGAATCATCTCTGTTTTAAGTTCTGACTCATATCATATCATCTCATATATTGAGCATACGGGTTGATTTGTAGTCTGACCACGTTGTCATAGTGCTCTATAGAAGATACTTTCCCTGCCAAAAACGAAAAAAAAAAAACACAATTATGTCATTTAATAAGGTTCGAACTTTTGGGCCGCAGCTAAAAAAGCACCCGATTTTACCATGAAAAAAAAACGAATGCATTCAGTTTAATTTTTGACTTTTCTACTGGTAGCACTGTTGTTTTTAGTAGTCTTATTTCAGTTTTAATGCCACTTTGCTAGGCCCTCCAGATCATCATGTTGTTAGAGCCAACTACTAGTATCTTAACTAGCCTGCCCACAACTACATTAAATTCATAACCTTCAATAACGCCTGTAAATAGAGATATTATTAGTTATGTAGTTTGTGCGTGATTGAGTAATAAACACCCAAACGCTTTCGTACCTAGATTATTAGTCACGAATGCGTCAGAGCAATGTCTTGTTGTTCATGTTAATGTTTAGCTTTCATTAATTTACAAAGTTCATTAACGGATCATGTAATGAGTAAGGCCTTATTGTATCATCATCATCAACATTCTCCTGCCTTTATCACAATTTATTTAGGTCGACGTAGCATGTCTTCATCTTCCATACACCCTTATTAGTCGTCATCTCGTCAGTCACTCTCTTTTCCGCCATATCATCTTTCACACAGTCCATCCATCGTTTCTTTTGGTCTTTCTCAACTCTACTTAATACACATTCATACGCTAAAACTCTTTTTACGCCATTTTTTAGGTATTTCGTTTGTTTTAGTTTTAGTTTTATAGTTATTGTTATTGTTTGTGTTTTGTTTTAGTTTACAATTTGCAACATTGGATCACTTACTGCCATTTGATATGGCAGTTTTAGATATTATATCAACGTCATCGGCTTTTGCTTCTATGAGATCATCAGTTTCCTGATTCAATTGCAATGATGCATAGCTGATGCCATCATTACCATATTTTTCAATAGGCTTGTTGATATTCGCCATGATTGATTGTCATCTGTTTAATAAGGGCAAACAAACAGATGAATGTAAAATCTAACTAAAGAATGCACCAAAGCATCTCAATTACTTAAAACAGTGGCAAATCACGACAGTTCAACGCCCTTTAAACTAAATAATACAAACGACACTAGAAACCTGCGCAATCGCATATTCCACGAAGAATTTGAAAGACATCCTTCATTCCATACGTTTGCATACAAAACTTGAAAACTGTTGTCTCTGGTACTTAAATAGTCAAAAGCATTCCAATACTATTGAATGCGACCTTTAAGGCCGATCGGGTCCTCACATCGGGTCACGGCGGCACTCCCGCGCAGCGCTGCGCTCCCGTGCGCCCGCGCAGCATTTTGTTCAACGCTCGGATCGTTAGATATATTTTGTTGCATGTATTGTAAGTTATTCAAGTTGATAGAGTAATTTTAGTCGGTGATAATTAAGCCATTTACGCGTGATGTTTGAAGTTTAATGTATTAATGGATACGGAGGCTGATTTGAATGCAATTCATCGGGTTCAAAGGTTACTCTTGCTTAGTATATACTAAATTAGTTGAATCCCTCGATAATCAAAGTTCCTTTGCTCAATGTTTAGGATTTTCAAAAGACGTTTTTAGAAAACAAGGAAGGTTTTTTAAAAAGATATATCACCAGATAAAGCTGTACATAAAGGTTGCAGCATACTTAACCCATCGTCTCTCTAAAACCTTAAGCCGCGACTTTCAAATAAGGATCATCTCAACCCGTGTACAGTTAGCGGGCTAGAGGGGGGTGAATGGTTACCGGCGGGCCGAGGGGGGATCGAATTCCGCAAGAACTACCTTCACCTGACCTAGCTTTGGCTTTCGGCTTATTTATGTGTTGTTTTAGTAAACAGAGCGCTGTTAGGCTCGCCAGTAATTTTGGGAGATCGTCCTGGTATTTAAAATGTCGCGTTTGAGTAAAATAATTTAAAATGGTGGCGGGATTTGTGAATGTGAAGGTTTTATGGTTGATGTTTAAGCTATGTCTGGACTTCTTTTTGTTTTAAACGTTTGTCATCCCGGGAAAGAGGGTAAAACAAAACATTGAATGAAGTATAAGGTATCCAAAAAGAGTATCGGGTATTTGTTTGTTCAATAAAGCAAAAACTAGTAGTAATCAAGTATTTTTTTTATTGTTCATTTTTGGAATACAAAATGGAAAATTATTACAAAAAGATAATGGTAACCAAATGGTGACCGTTACACTGCTGGCACTCTTCTAATCTGGAACGAAGATTGGTGATAACAAGCTGATACATCGCCCTCGATAGTGTTGCCATTTCTGACCTGATGTTTTGTTTCAATTGCGTTAGGTTCGTCGGATTATTTTCATAAACCTTTATTTTTAAGGTATCCCCTTACGCAATAGTCGAGTGGGCTAAGGTCGGGGCTTCTGGGAGGCCAGTTGATGTTACCTCTACGTGAAATGACCTTATTAGGGAATAATTCGTTAACAGCTTCAAGTGATTGATTTGATGTATGGCAAGTGGCCCCGTCTTGTTGGAACCAGGTTCTTGAATTGAAACTCCTGGAACTCAGGGCCCAAAAAGTTTCGCAGCATACCGCTTACTTCAGCGCTGAAACAAATACCCGATACTCTTTTTGGACACCTTGTATATAAGGTGTATCTATTCATACACGAAATATTTTCAGGGAATCATCTAACGGCTATAACGAGGCCATTTCAAGGTTTTTTTATCTGAGTATATAAAAAAAATATATTTAAAATTACTTGACCCACAAAATAAATACTGGCTCTTTATTTTTCAACATCCATTACGCTAGTTTACTACGTCGCCGCGTCGTATAATGTCATACTACGTTGCAGTAAAGGTTTTATGCAAAATGTCTCAATTTTTTTTGAAATTACAATAATTTCTTTTTATCGTTCAAATTAAAAAAAAAAAAAATTGTTTCGTTGCTGTGACTTCGTTATAGCCGTTAGATGATTCTCTGAAAATATTTCGTGTTTGAATAGATAGACCTTATATTATACTTACTTGAAACGCATGTGACTAAAAGAGAAATGGACATGAATGTTGATGGATGGAGAGGGAGAGGAAGGCCAAAGAAAATTGTGTTATGAATGATATGAAAGAGAAAGGAGTAAAAATAATGCCGTGACGTCTAATATGGGAGAATGGTAGAAGACAACGGGTTGCGTTGACCCCAAATAGAATGGGACAAGGGCAGATGATGATGATGAAGTTTGTATATACTTCATCATCAGTATCATCTGCCTGCATTCAAACTTGAATGGCCGAACAGTCGAGTATGTTAGTAGGTATCTACTCACATACTCGACTGTTCGGCCATTTAAGTTTTGCGAAATAAAAAAGATTTTTTTCTTTGAAGATACAGTCTCGGTTAACTTTAATTGTACATAAATACTTATTCTCATATTATGCTGAGCCAAGTTTAGGCCTGTTTTAAGCACTTTATTGGAACGAGAAATGGGTTCATTCTTCGAAAGGTCAAATCAAGTTTCTTCAGCTTCCAAAAATGAAATAGCTTGTTTTCTTGTCCTGTATAACATTTCCAAACATGGCGACAATACGTACAGTGTCAGATTCAATTGGAAGGTCGGTAATGAGCGTTTGGTTACCTGTTAGATTTGTCGTGTCCAAGGCTTCGGAGAATTGTAACAAATTCGAATGTGCTTTATGCTCAGCATTTAATGTGGTGAAGCATTTGAACGGAGCCCTTGTTTGTGGGACTGGGATTAAAGGACGGCACTAATTTAATGGATGCTTCTGTGTTCTCGTGAATCGAAGGACCAAAATTTACATGAAGATATTTATTGTAAATGTGTAACGCTCCTTTTACTTGCTTTAAGTTACCAGTTTGTGTCCTGTTCAAACTTATTTGCCTACTACAAGCTTTGTCTATGCCCGATAGGATTTCTCAACCGCAAAAAGGACGAACTTCCGTACTAATTTTCATCTTGTATTTTCATCCTTCCTTCCTAAATTTCAAGCTTCTATATCTAGCATTTTAGTCAGTGCGTTTTCTACTAGTAAATTAAAGATTTTTACTACATAGACGAAGGATTAGTTCTCCAATATTGTTAGCACTTCATCTAATACGTAATTGCACTTAATGCGAATAATATTCTAGTTACCAGTTGACTCATAGTCATTAATCATTTGCTTATTGCTTGTGATACTCCACAGTACAGTAGCATTTGTAAAAACATTTCTCAAATCCGCCTTAGGCTTACACTGGGCTAATTGAATGAATATTATTAATGCAATTGGTTCTTGTAGTTACATAAAGGCAGGAAGGAAGTATTTTTTAGACTTCCCTGCGTAACACTATTTTCTATCGAATCCTAAATAATTTTTATGTTTGTAAGATATCTTCATATGAAAAAGTCACCTCGTATAAAACGCAATGTTGTTTTGTGTTGTGAGCAAAGCTTTAAACGAGTTGTGGCCAAGGTTAGGTTAGGATTTGGGACGCCCCGAACCAGGAAGTGTGGCAGAAGAACGGGGAGGCCTATACCCAGCAGTGGGTGATTCCGGGCTGATATGATGATGAAGACGATGTCGAAATGAATTGGGAATGCAAGTGTGTTACGCAAGTACCCTGCAGATGTATCTTGTTTATCTTCATTAGTTTCTAAAGTAAATATGCCAGCATTAAGACCATTAGAATTGAACCAATTATATCGATTAAGTTAGTGCGCCATTGTCTTACCAGCCAAACAGTCGCCGACCAGAAACTAGTTAAGTTTACAAACTGTAGCTTTAATCCGGAATGCAATTAACATAATCCAACTTAGATTATCTCGTATGTCGTTCTCTGCGATGAAATACTAACTATTTATAGTTAAAATGAAGGAGTATGTGGGTGTAGTTGCATGTATAGAAGACATAGAGGTTGCAGTTTAGAGTATTATCAACGTTAGGCTATGTTATTTAGAGTTTGTTGTGCATTGATAAAGCTGAAAGAAAAGATCATAATTATAGTATTTGTTTTTACAATGAAAAGTGAACTTTCTTCTACTGAGTTTAGGTTTGTAAATTGTAATTGTGTTTCTTAAACGGCTAATGTATACTTTATGTGATTACATCCATGTTTGATATGTAATCGATTAAGATTTAGGAACTATTTGATTATTCGATAAAAGATTGTTTAATCGAATGCTGTTTATTAACTCGGTTGTATATTCGACATAATTATTTACGAGGTTTGATTGGCGTGTGAAGCATTTCGAGACCTATGTTTCAGATAATTGCTCATTATTGAATAAAAACTTTATTTTAACAGAAACTATATTATAAGGTTTTTCGCTTGAGAAAATTAATAACCTAAGACGTTTATCAAGTTCATGTTGTATCTAATAGGGTAAGGAACAAACAGATGAAAAAAAACAAATATATCTCTTTCATGTTTTTTTATTTAAATTACAATTTGATTAGACCATTACTACAACTCATTGCAGTGACGGTAATTTTTTCGTGTTTTTGTAAAAACACTTCCAAATCCAACACTGAATCCCTATTCCCACACAATAATGAAATTAACTCTCAATTGTTTAACACTTAGAAATAAAAACTAAAAAACCAAGTCGAAAAGGTGGTCAGTGTTACAAAAAGCCCGCAACTTACCAGCATATTTCACGGCCATCTGCTTATTACCATCAGAATCTTGGGGCCATGTGTCCAGTGATGGTTAAAAAAAGGCCCGTAGACAATGGGCCGAGAGATTTATAATATTCTGACATCTGGATGGTTACCTGAGTAGGCAGAAATGAGGGTTAAACCTACCGTTTGCCCCCAAACGAAAAATTGTAATTCAATTAACTTTTGAAACTGTAATTAAAACATTTTTATGGGAATTTTGGATTTATGTTCTACGAATTAATTGGGAGGTGTTGTTAGCTACTGACAATTTTAATTTTCTCGATAAATGTTGTTGGATTGTGTTCGAGAAATTGACAGATATTGGAATTATGCTTGTCTTGCATATAAACGGCATAATTATTATACTGATGGCGTAACAATTTAGACTCGTTCTTGACTGATTGGCCGCAGAATTTTATTTGAGAGGCCTTTGCCCATCAGTGGGACAGAACACTCTAATATAAAAAAAATATAACACTGCACGCTACTTGAAAATGGCGTTTCTGTTGGTAAAAAATAATTTGTCGTCCAAGAGCACGATTTGGTGATTCTTGTTTTTTACATTTTAATTTCTATTCTTTAATCATCTATGCATATAAATGAGGTACTCTTTTGAGTTGCACCTGGTCCAATCTATTTACAAACCTATTCTTCAACTGCTAATAATATTTTTCTACAAATAGTTGTGAACCTAGCATTGGTCCTTGCGTTATCTCCACCTATTGCATAGATCTACGATAACTGCTAAGTTTAAACGGAACAAGGTCTTAAACTTGTTATAGGTCAATTAGTCCAGAATGCAAATATACCTCGGGACCAGCTGACATAGCCACAGATGCAAAATGCTGAAAATCCAAAATTAAAGACAAAACTACGATATAATTCAATTATTCGCTCGGTGGGTCTATTTGTCCTGGCCTTTATACTATTAAAGGATTGTGATCATATGCATGTTAGTGTACGTTTATAATGTCAACAGGCATTTTTATGTAAATAAACGTATTAAAGGTCGAATTATTGTTTGTCATTTGTAGTATTGCGTGCTGTCTTGTATCTAGGGTTGCCAGTCGTGCAGATTTGACAGGAGAGGTTCCAGTTCTTGGCCCGACTTCAGATTTGTCACCTTTGTCATTTGTCCGGAAACCGAAAAATTCGGCAGATGGCCTAATTAAAAAAAGAAAGAATAAAAACGAAATGTCAGGGTTATTGAAAGGAGTTTTCAAATTGTTTTTGTGTTTTTCCATCAGGAATTTGTCAGTAGCAGCTTGTGTGCCTGGTTGATGACGATATGCTCGCTGTGTAACATGAGACTTTGTGGATTGACTTCGGTACACTTCTGCCTAATCCATAAGAGAAAAAGAGGTGTGATGGTAACCCTACCGGTATCTTTACTATTAATAGAATTTTATTAGTATGTCTGTTCTGCAGGTTTTAATTTTAGATAGCCATTTAACCATGTTATTCCAGGTTTTATCTGGGGGCTTATCTAGGCACACGTTCGATGGCCGGTCTTAAGGTATGGCGTACATCGCGACATTAGTTAGGCCTTTGATACGGGTCTTGTGTGTGAGAGGAGCTATGGAAGCCTTTATTTGTATTCACTGACCTGTTTGTGTTGCAATTTTGCTGACCTATGGATGAAGATGTGAAGTTAGATTTAATTTCCTTTTAGTCATTGTTTGTTCGGGCTTTGTCACGCTTGATGGAATTTTTCAGGTTTGGATTTGGGGTGCAAGAAGTATAAAACAGGTAGATTTGTTTATAATAACCAAATGGACCTCAAACTGTTAGGTAAAAGTATGAAAGAGTTCTAAACGTGGAGCGGTTGCAAGATAAACTTCTGACATTTATAAAAAACTGTGTTATGATTACATTAGCTAAAAATATGTAGCTTGGCTGTAACTTTCAGATAGACAAGAATCTATAAGTATTAATCCATTCTAATATTATAAATGCTAAAGAAATTCTATAGTTTTAACAGATTTGGATGTGGCACACGGAAAAACCACATCTAGGACATAAGATAAGTTTGATCCTGGAAAAACGTTGCTTTGGGATTATTTCCAATCCCAACACAGACGAAGCAGTGGTCTAGAGCTAAAGTTGGCTTATAATTCTTTAATTACAAAGTAGAAAATACTGGTTAAAATTACAATAATTAAAAAACTAAACACCATGACTTGATAAATTGCAAAATTAAATTGCTATCCGCACTCCTATCCCATAAGGCATATAATCCAACGTTTAGAGTTAACGCACAATTTGCAAGATAAATAGCTAGACATTATTCAATAGGTTTTTAATTAGAGTAAATAAGTTATTTGCGTTGCAGTTAGATAGATAAACAAATAGGTGGTATTTATCTTGTGGTTGCAACTGCTTGCCAGATGCTGTATTTTGTTGATTAGAGCGAGTGTGTGTATTATTTGTTTGTCTTTCATACGGTTTGTTTGTTTTATTTTGATACAGACCGTTATTTATTTATTTAGTTTGAGAATATGATTGATTGGTAATTGTTTCTTCGCCTCATCATTGTTTGAGTCGATACATTGTGAGGTTGGGGACACTAAGGTATGTACCGCTGTAATATCTCCTGCACCCATGTGTGTTGAAGTTAGTTTTCCATTGTTAGTCTTTGCTAAAATTTGCTGACATTGCCGATAACCAGAACAACTGGGCTTATCCTAGTTGGAAGCGTCCCTTTGTGCCTATTGGCCTTGTTTTTTTCAGAATCTTTTGTTATGTGTGTGTTTGTGTTGTTTGTTATGTTAAGGCAAATTGTTGTTGGGACCACCAGGAACCAGTCACCAGGAATTTCTCAATAGCAGCCACAGAGTCTGGATTTGTGCCCGGTTGATGGCAATAGGCTCGCCCTCTAACATGGGGCTTAAACATAGCGAAATGTGCGTGAACTGTTAGGTACGCTTCTGCCTACCTCTTCAAGGATTACAAGGGGTAATATTATGTTAAAAGTCCTCACGTTACGTCAAATGTAATGAATAAACATTCATTACATTTTTACTAATAAATTACAAGCAATGTGTTGCACATTACCTTCATTTAATACCTCGCTTTCATTCTATTGCTCTTTATATTTTTTGTATTTAACCTGCTTGCAACATTGTAGCGTAGTTACTTGTAAAGATGATTAGTAATTAATCGTTTGACGGTATTTATATTTTTTATTTATTTTGAACGGTAGCTGCAAATACTTACTGGTCCTTTTGACATCGCTATTAATAATATGTATTAGTGCACAAGGTTAATTATAAAAATAAGACTGGACTTCATGAATGAAGAATAAATTATCACTGAATTATCGTGGTCTGAACTGTTAACTTATAAGTACTTAGTAGTAGTAGCAGTAACTCTGTTTATCATGCAAAACATCACGCCTGTAATCTTTGAAGGGATAGCCAGAGGTGTACCTTGTTCTATGATGCTGATGATTTCACCCTGAAGATAGGTACTTACCTATCTTCAGGGTGAAATCATCAGCATCATAAGACATAAAATTGAAATAATGACTGTGTTGTTAATATTTATGTGTTAATCGTATGATGAATGTGTTCTTTTTAAATTTTTATTGTTGTTATTTTTATTTTAAACACAATGTAGGTTGTTTGTGAGGAATTGAAATTGAACTTATAAGGTTAAAAATAAAAAATAAATAAATAAAAACAAATATTTAATTTTAAAATACAATTAAATATATAATAAAAGAATAGATTGATAATAATAGATAGTAAAATATTAATAGAGTAAGGAAATAAATGGAAATATATTAGGCTAAGAAACATTTCAAACTGAAAAGTAATAAAGCGGTCTTCCTCTCTACATATTTTACTAAATTTGCTGTGCCCGACAGGGTTCATAATTGTTTCTATGTTTTTATTTACCACCTGTAAGTGTACATTATGGATTTAGCAATAAACCATTTGACTTTGACTTTGATAACTGGAGAGACCGCCGAAATCACAGGATAGGTATTCTGTTTTGGTCTTTCAGCCTTTGCTACCACTCCTCCAATCTACGACGACCCGAATGGCGAAGCGGTAGTGAGGCTGCCTTACGTTCGTTGGGTCCCGGGTTCGAATCCCGGTAGGAGCAAATGTTTGTGTGATGAGCATAGACATTTGTTTCTGAGTCATGGATGTTTATATGTATAATAAGTATGTATTTACAAAAAAAAAAAAGTATCTATGTAGTATATCAACTATCTGGCGTCCACGACACAAGCCTCGTTGCTTAGTGTGGCGCTAGATGGCGCTGTGTGTAATGTCCAGCGATATTATTATTATATTTATTATTTAATCTGCTCTGGACCTCTAGGCCACTTTCGGATGGTCCTCCAGTCTTTGCCAACACCCCTCCAGTTGGCAAAGACTGGAGGACCGTGCTCTGGACCTCTAAGGCACTTTCGGCAACAAACACAATGTCGTCGGCAAACAGCATACACCAGAGAGCCTCTTCAAGGATGTCGGACGTCAGTGCGTCCATTATCGCCAGGAATAGATAAGGGCTTAGAGCCGACCCTTGGTGAAGCCGACAGCCATATTGAAGCTGCCGGTAGTGCCCGCTGTGGACCGGACTTGGGTACTACATCGCCTCTACCTACATCGCTCGGATCAACTGCACATAATTCCCAGGCATACCTTTCTCTTTCAGGGCACAAAACCTCACGAGGTACCCGGTCGTATGCCTTTTCGAGGTCGATAAACACCATGTGCGAGTTTTAATAATTATAATAAATAATTTAATCATTATTATTGCGTACAACTTTTATTAATTAGCTTTTGAGGTAACCACAAAAAGGCTGCAAATATGCGTCATATGCAAACAGGCGAGTGTTGCCACGTGCTGCGTCGTGCATATGTTGTGTTTTTGTTTGTGGTACAGAAGCAGACAAAGTGTTCGAGTTCAAGATTGGTTGTTACGTTAAAATTGATATGGCAAAAGGTCCACTCAGCTGGACTTACTTGAGTTTTAATTTACTGTATTATAATGATAGAGGCAATCCTAAACAACTTCATATTTTAAAGCAATTACGGATGGATTTAAAAACAACGGGAAGACTTTGAATATACTGCCTTTACCCAAGATTTGGGGTCAGCGCAGCATTCCATACTTCTTGTTATATTACTCGTCATCTCAGCAGTTTTCTCCGTTTTAGCCATATCATATTTTAACCGTTCCATCCACATTCATGCTCACAACTTTCGTCACGAAATTTTCTTCATTCCTCCGCATGATATGTCCATTCCACGAAAACCGATTACCACACAACTTTTCAGTCACAGAATTACGAATTTAAATCTTCGAAAAATATTTCAAACTCACCTGAACCTGGCTCTTTATCACTTTGAAAGTTAAAAAAAATATTTTAAAAATAAATAATCTGCTATTATTGCTTGTAAGTGATTATTACGAGTATACCTATTGTCTAGTACAACCTACTTAATATTATAAATGCGAAAGTTTGTGAGGATTTATGGATGTTTGTTACTCTTTCACGCAAAAACTGCTGAACGAATTTGGATGAAAATTTGCACACAGATAGTTTATAACCTGGAATTAAACATAGCATACTTTTTATCCTGGTGGTAAGATCCCATGGGCAATTATCAAACGTCACGCGGGCGAAGCCGCTGGCAGAAGCTTTATATTGTATAAAGGGTGGGTTTTCTGCATGTTTCTGGTTGGTAGTGCAGCGACACTTTTATGTCATCGGCACCAGATTATCTTTGCAGCATAGTGCGTACGCGCAGTTATAGTGCAGTCTCACCAAATATCTTAATTACTAAGACATGGTGCCATGGTGATTAACCTAGGTAAATTCATGGCTGAGTAACTGCCATTTTATTTGAAAAAAGTAGAATTACAGTGACCATAAATAAACTGATTTTAAATTAAGTATTTCTAAAATTATAAAACAATTAATTCCAATGAAATTAAACCATAAAATTATAAAATAAATTTACATTAAACATTCAAATAAAATTAATTCGTTAACTAAAGAATGTTAATCTTTACCGAGTCAGATCAAATAAAAGATACCGAATTTACATCAAAGATTGAGTTTAAACCATTAGTAAGTACTTGTGTCTTCGATTTATTCAAAGATTGCTCTATATTGAAGCTTACTAACTTTACTGTCAAACGATTCCATCGAGACACATGACGCCTTGATGGTTTTAATTAAAAAAAACCTTAAAAAAAGTACCTTTGATCACCTGCCGATTCAAAGGTGTAGATTGACAAGCCCTAAATTCGGGCGTCCGTTTTCAAAAAGTTTAATTATCAAATCGTTTAGATATTTGGAAGTAATTCGTTTATAATAAAAGGGTAAAGGTGTGCAGCGACTCGAGGTTTATAATGGAGGTTTTATTCAGAAAGACCTACTATAGGAACAGTGGGAAGGACACACACATACACTGAAACAAACAAAACAAAAAAAAAACCGGACAAGAGCTAGTCGGACTCGCGCACCGAGGGTACCGTACAAACTTTTTAAAGGACAAACTTAACTTTGCTGTTCGATCCCTAGAAACAGCTATTGCACTAACCACAAATAATAAGTTTGTAATAGTAAAATCGTTTTTTTATTTTATTAAACAACATATTACGGTTTTCAGATTTTTCCCTTTACCTTGATTTGTGCCAAAATATGAATTTGAATTGCCATTTGTGAAAAATAAAAAAAAGTTAAAAATTAAGGTAAATTTTGGTAAGTACTTACAAGTTTTCGCGAAAATCTAAATTTGCCCATATCTTTTTATCGTGTTGACTCAGGACCTTGATTTTTATACATCTAAAATATCATCTATACTAAATAAATACCTAAAAAATAAAATAAATTTCAACTTGCTAGGTCTACCCGTTCTTGTGAAAATCGGTGGTGACAGACGGACACGCGGACAAAGAGTGATCTCATAAGGGTTCCTTTTTTACCTTTTGAGGTACGGATACCCTAAAAAAACAGATGTTTTAAATAAAAATTAGCCTGCTCAATTTTTTTTTCTAGTCCTACGAAAACAATACACGTGGTTGTCACATTATCACCTCTCCTCCATCGTAATTAAAGGTGATTTTCTTCTGTTTATTATAGTATACGAGTATTAGTTTATGCCCCGCGGCTTCATCCGCGTGGAGATCGGCAATTGTCCCACGGGATCGTAGGTACAGTCGTGGTCTTTTCCGCCTGATCAGTTAAATTTTTTTTCGCTTAAATCATGCGGAGGCGCCAAGTCACTCCACCTTAAACTTTAGGCCTATTAGGAAAGCGTCAACTTTGGCGCGCAAAATAACAATAACTCTCGTTTGGCATGTGTCGCCGATCGGTATTTTTTTCATTAATTATTTATTATAAAGACAACGGGGCGGGGATAGAGAGCGTTTCTATGTTTAAAGTGCAAGCAAAAATTAGCTTAGTGGTGATCAGGCGGGAGTGTCCTCGATAGTACTACCGGGATAAAAAGTATCCTATATACTAATCCAGGTTATTTATTTATTTATTTATTAAAGGAGAACCAACAGCTAAAATAAATGACTAACAATTGTATAAGCGACACAGAGCCAATTACAGGTCCTCACGAGTAGACACAGAGATGGTAGTAGAAACCTTAGGATCACCAAATAGCAAGCACGATAATAATAACAAATAAAAGGAATAAAAATAAGCAGTAAGCACTAAATACACTCAGACACTAGGTTAGGCATTGTTGACATAGGAAAAAAAAAAAAAAAAACTTAAGCACTACGCGCTTTTAAAAAAGTTTGCATTCAGCCGAGTGCGTACAGAATAGGCTTTGACGGAAAATGGGTCAAAAGAGAACTCTTTACAAAGAATATTAAAGTCCTTACTCGCTCGCACTATGTATGAGTTTTGCCTATAGTTGGATGAGGAAAAAGGAATGGAGATAGGTGGATTAAATCTGACTGATCTCTGGAGGACATTGAAATGTAATTTATGCAGGAGATCAGGACGGTCAATCTCGTTATTTATAATTTTTAAAAGAAAAGTGCAATCTGCAAGCTGACTGTGTGGCAAATTTCATCCAAGTCCTGTCAGTAGTTTTTGCGTGCAAGAGTAACAAACATCCATCCATCCACCCATCCATCCATCCATCCATCCATCCATCCATCCATCCATCCATCCATCCTCACAACCTTTCGCATATTTTATAGTATAATTAGTACGATTTGATAGAGTGGTTGTGTCTGTACTTAGCACATGATTCACAGAATTAAAAAGCGTCACGCATTTACTGTGAGCAATGAGCAATTTCGTTAAACTAAATGACCAGCTAACCGTTTAATATTGCTCGTGGGTTCAAAATTAACCCAGAAAGCATAATTATCACATTAAACTACTCTAAAATTAAGTTTTAAATCTGGCACAGACGTGTTAAGTGCTACTTTCAAATAAGAAACAAAGACGGAGTTATTTTTAATTAGTGTTCAAGAAAATTAGGATATTTTTAAACAGTTTTGTTTGTCATGGTCCATTATAATTATGTTATTATACCGGATCTGCGGTTTCGCTTCTTAATTATGTCATTTAATATTCGTTTTAGCACATTTTTTTTCCTAATGCATTTATTTAGTCTAGACTCTAGAGGTAGCAGATATTTGCTTTTTGTTTTGTAATATGATATGTATTTGTATATCTTAGACAGTAATATACTACATAGATACTTTTTGTTTGTAAATACATACTTATAATACATATATCCATGACTCGGAAACAAATGTCCATGTTCATCACACAAACATTAATTGCTCCTACCAGGATCCGAACCCGGGACCCAAAGAACGTAAGGCAGCCTCAGTACCGCTGCGCCATTCGAGTCGTCAAAATGCTGGTATTCAGCTGCATCCGGTTAGACTGGAAGCCGACCCCAACTTAGTTGGGAAAAGGCTAGGCAGATGATGAATATCAGTATCTATTAGCTAGTTTATTTTTGATGAATCTTAAGTGAGTTATTATTTATTGTCATCGACACGCTAAGAAGAAATATACACTAATATAACTAGCTTAGAACAGGTATAATAAGGTTCGATAAGTTGTTAAACCGTACAGTAATTCGATCATGCTCTTGAACCAGAACACAAAATCACTTCAAAATTGTGATCCTACAAAAATTACTTTTACATTTTTTTTTGTATTTTTGTTTATCCCACGGCTGGGCAAATGCCTCCCCCATATCCTTCTAGGTACTTTTATATAATTTAATAAAAATAATTGTACAATAACGTGTGTTTCGGTACTTTCAGTATATTTATAGACATTAGATTACAATCTGGAAGGAAACAAATTGCAAGTGCCAACGATGTTTCACGATAACTTTGTGAAACTCATTCCGTGTGTCCGCGTTGACAGTACAATTCACGAACACATTCATTACCCGCCTGCGCCAGAAGGTGGGTAATTTTTATAAAAAGATTATTTTAATGTTTTCTTTTTGTTGTTAATACTGACGATCTTATTAAAGTCCATTTTACGCCACCATAAGATTTTAATCGGTTTTCTTTTTATTTTTATGGATCGATATCTTTTGCGGGCCCGTTTTTTTTGCTAGTGTAAAATTGAGAAATACATTGTATAAACCACCTCATCACGAAGCATTCTGCATCAACCAAGCATTCTGTACATCAAACTAAGTAACTTCACGCAATAATGATTGCTGGGAAACGGCTTTTTTTTTTGGGGTGAAAAATCATGTTTTGTGGTAACGCACTCAAAACATTGTGCTGATGGATGGATTGAATAGTACGGGGTTCGTGGAGGTGTTTAAAAATCGTACATTAAAAACTTGTATTTAAAAAAAGTTGCCAAAAAGTTGGAACTTTGACCATATCTCCGTAACTAGAAGGTTCTCAGGTATGGTGTAGAACAAAAAAATGATCGCAATGACGAGGAGAACAAGTGCCTTTCGGCTTCGTTAAGAGGTGTTTTACACCTTTCATACCGCAAATCGATAAGTATTAAAAAATACTGGAACTAAGCTTTTTATAATAAGTTTAGAGCTGCTCTTGCAGTCGGACCAGAAAGATTTTGTTTCTACTATTGGTCAATTTTTTTTTTCAAAGACAAATCTTGGAATTTATTTTATTCTGGCGCTGTGTGTAATGTCCAGCGATTTTTTTTTTTTTTTTTTTTATTTATTCTGTCATTTTCCATGGAGGAGCTCGTGGTTAAAAAAATAACCGCTGCTCGGGTCTATCTTCAGGTTGGTCCGTGGATGGGTGAGTGCCCATTACATACCAAGTTTCCTCAGTGCCTCGGAAAGCACGTTCGTTGGTCCCAGCTGTCAATTGTAGATCTTTAAGAATAAAAATAAGAAATTTTATTGGCTCAAACATGTGTTTACATACAGAATTAAAATAATACATGCATGCAAGATCTTAAATAAGAGGTGGCTCACGACATGTCTGCCATTTTTCATGGCGTGCAAATATTTTCGGTACAATTATTATTATTGAATTAATGATTTTTAATTTTTAAACGTTATACATTATATACCAATTTATTAAATACAACTACTATTACAGAATCAATTATTTTTTGACAGTCCTTAAAGGTACTGGCCCGAAAGTCTATAAACAACCAGTCTAACCAAGGGGTTTCGTATTGCTCACTACTGTTGTGGAGGTCAGATAGGCAGTCGCTCCAGGTATAATACTGGTACTCAGCTGCATCTGGTTAGACTGGAAACCGACTCCAATATACTTGGGAAAATAAAAAGATATAAAAAGTATTTAATAAAATAGTATTATTAAGGAATAACTCTAACTTGAGCAAAGGTGTGTTAAAATCAAATCTAAAGAATTTTTTTCTGGAGAACGCGGACACGTCGTCGGACTGTGATAGACGGTGGGTTCTGGGCCGGAGTGGCCAGCTCCAGCTGGTCGCTCCGGTTTGGAACTCAATGTCTGTTGTATGCTGGTGTCGGTCTGCCGTTGTCGAGAAACAAATTCACGAGACAGACGTAGCAGTAAGTTTTATATATATATTCGATTTTAAGTTTAGTTTATAATTTCAAGTTATGTATGATAAAAGAGCGGCTTCTCGCCATCAAACTGTAAAGTTTGGCGAGTAAAAACTGTAAAAAAAATAACTTGTTTTTGTGTAAGAGCAATACTTAAAAAAAAAAAAGGCTTGACAGATGATGATGATTTTACATGGAGAGTAGGTCTGTTTCACATACAGCCACAAAGCGTTAAGAAAAAAACAGATGTATCCCATAAAAGATCACCACAAAAAGATATAGATTATCAGCTACAAGTACGTACACACCTTGTACTCGCAAAACGTTTATAAATCAAAGGGGAACACTCTTGTTTTAAGGGAACCTATCTTTTTGCCAAAGATAAAAGACTTGTATCGACAGATGTACAGGAATACGTCTGAAAGTAATTTATTTGTGGAAATAGTAAAAAACGAACGTTTTATGTTGCTGATACACATGGCCGTTGTTATAGCTGGGACTATGTGGTGTTTGGAATATTGTGGATAAGATTTGCATGGACTTATGTGTACAGATTTCTGGAAATAAGGAAAATGCCGTGAGGAAAGTTTTGAGTATGAACGTACCCACGTTCATACTCAAAACTTTCCTCACGGCATTTTAGCGGTAAGAATAGATAAAGACAGAAGAAACGATGGATTAACTGTGTGAAGGATGATTTGGTAAGAAAGGAGGTGACTGCTGAGATGACGAGTAATAGAGAAGTATGGAAGAAGAAGACATGCTGCGCCGACCCCCAAATGAATTGGGATAAGGGCAGCTGCAGGAGAAATGATGATTCCTACCACTAAAATAACTAACTTATTATGTTTTGTAGATGCCTACAAGAGGGGAACTCATGAGATGATGATTAATGCATAAATTATTAAAGAGGAGATGCTGCGTAGACCTCAAATAAATTAGGATAAAGGTAGGAGATCTAAGATGTGTAGATGGCTTAGCAAACTGTTGTGATGTATCCTGCCAGCGAGGAAATGAGATATTCATGCGAGATTGGTAAGTCATTGCTGTCAAAAAACCCATATTCTGAACGTAGGTCGAATTGATTGCCATACCGTTTTGACTGAATTTTTAGGGTTCCGTACCTCAAAAGGTATTAAAAGGAACCCTTATAAGATCACTTTCTTGTCCGTCACCACCGATTTTATAGGAACGGGTAGACATAGCAAGTTGGTCTATAGTTATTAGATGTATTAAAATCAAGGTCCCGAGTCAACACGATAAAAAGATATGGGCAAATTTAGATTTTCGCGAAACCTTGTAAGTACCAAAATTTACCTTAATTTTCAACTTTTTATATTTTTCTGACTTTTCCCTTTACTTGTGCTGTAAGACTTTGCTTTTTTAAGTACTGTCTGTGTAGATAAGACTAAAAAACTCAAATAAGGAGAGTAAATTCGATACTAAACTTGCCAATTAGATCATTTCTTCATCGTTTCAGCCAAAAGACGTACACTGCTTGACATAGACCTCTTTTCTGCTTAAACCATACGCCTGATAAAAAAAAAACAGTTCTCAATGACCAGTTCCAAATGCAAATATGTTTTACCACCTATAAATTAATTAGATTCAGTGTTGCCAATAAAAAAAAAAACAATCCACATTAAACCAGTGTTGCAACATCTAAAAACAGCTGTTCGACAATGTCCAATCACATCGCATAATAAAAGGTAATTAGACGTCGATTTAACTGTCTTTTTATATGTCTAGCCTATTTACCTACATTATCTGATGTTGGTACTGTTTTATTGCTCATATTATACATGATCTATACATAGTTTCAGATGAAACAAATTCGCTTCAATTCTAAAATATGCAATTAATTTTGATGCAGATGTCACAACTAGAACTAAAAATTTGAAGACAGTCCTCGTAGCCTATTGAATATGGAGATTAAAAAAATAAATATTATAGTCTGATTTTCAATTTCTCAGTAGCGGCCACGGAGTATGAATATGTGCCCGGCTGATGGCAATAGGCTCGCCCCATATCACATGGGAGTTAAAAACTTACCTGGCTAAATCTTTCTTTCTTTAAATGTAGGTGTACTATCAGGTACACTTCTGTCAAACCTTTCAGGGATTACAGGCGTGATGATATGTTTATGAATAAAGGCTGATTATACATCTTATAGTCATTTCAGGTAGACAGTGGCCCGAAAGTCTGAAAACCGGTCTTACCAAGGGGTATCGTACCAGTACTAACAGGGTTGTGGAGGTCAGATAGGCAGTCGCTCTATGTAAACCACTGGTATTCAGCTGCATCGGTTAGACTGGAAGCCGACTCCAATATAGTTGGGAAAAAACTAAGCAGATGATCTATGAATTCAGATGTCGCAATGTTAGTACCTACACTGCACCTACGCGAAGCAGGAGCGGATCACTAGTGTATGTGGAACTATACAGGGTTATTTGTAAAACACCGACAACCTCTCAGGACTGTGTTATTAACATCATAATCAACAACTTTCGTTCTATGACTTTTAAAAATTCATCATATTTTAGTTCATCAAATTTTCATGAAACAAAATAAAAAATTTAAATAACCCTGTATAACTGTTGCAATTTTTTTAAATGACTTTTCTGAGAGATTCAGTTGAGTAAATGTCGGTTAATGGTCGTAAAGATGAGCTTAATGTTTAGAAATTAATGCTATTGCCAAGTTTTGTTTTTAATTAATTCTAGGTATCGAAGTGTTTTTAGTTACCGGGCCACGATTCTCGGTAATTTGATTTGTTGCTTATTACATGGTGAAATTACTGGAATTATGTGTCTGCTGTCCTTGTCCTAATACCAACTATTTTAGGTTTTCAACTAAAAAGTAGAGCATTTTAAAAATAATGCTCTACTTCATATATCTGACGGATGTGAAAATGATTCGATTTATGCAATGACAATTTTGTCATTAATAACTTAGACATAATTATTAGACCTACTTAATTCCTTCGTGTCTGGTGCATCTTTTGTTGGATATTCTAAATAGATAAATAATTATATTGATTTCATAATTAGCATTTTTCTAGGCACCTTTTAAATAAATACAAAAAAATCACAAATAATATTTTTCAACCTGGCAACCTGACGCCATTTTCTACATAAAAGACCACGTTAGACGTTGTGTTAAAACGCGCACCGAACAGATGCGCTTGCGCCGGTATCGTCCATAACATAGCGTGATCATGAAAGACGGTGTTATCACAAAAGCACCTAACGGGTTTAAGACATCTGCTGATCTGTGAGATTTTGTGGTCTAATTTAGAAGAGGTAGCGATACTGCGGGATGTATATTAGACGTCTTCCTAAAATTGGAAAAAAAGCTGTGTTATTGGCGTTCTCTTGCAGCTGTCATTTAATATGTTAAAAAGAACGAACACTATTTCTGAG
This sequence comes from Xestia rhomboidea, assembly GCA_963853795.1. Taxonomy (NCBI): domain Eukaryota; kingdom Metazoa; phylum Arthropoda; class Insecta; order Lepidoptera; family Noctuidae; genus Xestia; species Xestia rhomboidea. The sequence goes on from OY970778.1 coordinate 11,976,618, forward strand.
GTCATTTTGGTAGAGAAGTATAGAAGAAAAAGACTAAAGAGATACTGTGCCGACCTAAAATAAATTGGCATAAGGGCCGGAGAACGATGGTGATAATCTCTGTAGCGCGGTTTTTTAACCATAAAAGCCTTTACGTTGGTTTTGAAGGATATTGCAGTGCATATAAAGGATGTAAAAAACCTCTTAACAAAGCTGAAAGGTACTGGTTCTCCTCGTCATTGCGATCATTTTTTTGTTCTACACCATACCTTGGAACTGTCTAGTTACGGAGATATTGAGGGTCAAAGTTCCAACTTTTTCACAAGTTTTTTTAAAATAAGTACAAGTTTTTAATAGAAGATTTTTACTTTTAACACCTCCATGACCCCCGTACTATTCAATCTATCCATCAACACAATGTTTTGAGTGCGTTACATTGAGTTCTACCACAAAACATAACTTTTCACCCCAAAAAAAAGTCGTTTCCCAGCAATAATTTTTGCGAAGTTACTTAGTTTGATTATACAGAATACTTGGCATTTTTAACAACCTCATCACGAAGCCGTCAAGGCTTCGTGATGAGGTTGTTTACACCCTGTATATTACTTGTTTGATGGTTGAAGTAATGTTGCATTGATCTATAGGTAAATTATTAGCATAATTATCCTTTCATTTAAACTATGTTAATCTAGATTCCCAAATAAAGTCTCCAAAATTACAAGCTTTGATCAACATAAAAAAAAAACTATTTGAATAACAGTGGACAAAAACCGGTAGTACGAGTAAATAACTCTTTTTCTTAATCCATCTCCCAAAAATACATCTGTTTGTGCACTTACACCGTCCCTCTAAGGACATCCAAAACTTGCGCGGACGCAAGGTGCAATGACAAGTTGTGAATATCACAAGGTGCTACTATCAACCATAGAATCCATGGGAAAATATCACCGTACTGTATCTTCAACATGTGATGATTCGGATGGCGGATGCTGAATGCAGGTTTTACTTCCGCGATTTAAAATACAGTTAGGTAGATGAGACAAGCAAAAATCAAGATGGCGGCAATTTTGAGGTTAGATTAAATACTGGCTGGTAGAGCAAAAAGTTTTTATGTTTGGTGTTAATTAAGTCTAGGAAAAAGTTGTCTAGTTGTTTAATTAAGTAGGGTCTAGTGTTAGTATACAATGCCTTGTTAAATGTTCGACATGTAAGAATGAAAAAAGTTACAGAAACTTTTTAAATTAAAGTCGCGAAAGCTGCGTTGCTTTATTTTTAGATGGCAAGATTTTTTACAGAAAAAAAAAATCAATGCGAAAAAATGGTGGAATTTCCTAAAATATGCTAACAATATTGAAAACACACCGTAACATCAGCTGTCTGTCTGTAATTTGATAAATTGTTCACAGTCCTTGTAGAAAACAGCTAAAAAATCGCAAAAAACAAAACCCATGCGACACTAATCACTGGCTGAGGATTTTTAAGAACGGATGTCGGAACAGAACGGAAATTGGCACTTTTTTGTAATTACCAACATAACTATTGAGAAATCGATTGTTTCACACCCTTAGCACAAGGCAATAAGGGCTATATTTGGGAGAAAAAGCACACATAAATTTATTGGTAAACCTCTAAAATTTAAAAGTCACAAGTTCCTAAGTTTTGTAGGTCAACTTTTTGCTATCAATTCTTTATGCAGATGTGCTTTTTAAAAATAATGTGCTCCCGAGGTGCGGGCGAGGCAGATGTACAAAATGGGACCTTGAAGATGTTTGGCGAAAAAAAACACAACACCTTTTCGTTTGGAGTCCATCAGGCAGTTTTTTATATCTTTTTAAAAAGATGCTCTTGTGATGCGTTCAAAAGATCTAAGTGTTTGGCTCTTTATTTCTCAAGAAGCTCCTAAGTATTGAGATTATACAATGTACATATTTTTAAAGCTAAAATGTAAATAGAAGTTTTAAATTAGCTGCTCCAATAGAGGATAAGATCCACTTGAGGTTTGATGAAGATTTTTGTTCAGTAAGTAGTTTGTATTTAGTTTTTGTTAAGATTGCAAGGCTGCGTGTGAGAGGTAGCTCACAAAAACCCAAGTTAACACATGATTAATTTAAAAAACTAACTATATACATAATTAATTAAAAACTATTAAATAAACTAAAATAAATAAACTGACAGTTAACAAACTATAATTTGTTATGATTTCAAATCATTAAAGTAAAAATGTTAATTGGGTGCTGACCCTTAATTAGCGTGGTTTAAACCCTAAAATAATAATTTCAGGTTAAAAAAAAACTGCGATATTTATGTGAAACTTATTTATCAATGAAACCCCACCATTATAAAAGTATTCCCACAATATTCTCACGAAAATATAGTTGGTTGTCGTAAACAGTATTAATTTATGAAACAGTTAGCAAAGTCGCAGTGTTTCGCCGGAAATCGCCATTAAAACCGACTTTATCGCCTCCGATTTGCGTCTGAGCCTCAATGACAATGATTGTGGACTAAACACACGTTTTTAAATAAATAACGGGTCCGAATTAAGTTTCCAGTCGACATTTTCCCTCGGGCGTTCTTGTTATAGCCACGCGTCCGAAGAAACACGAGGGCATCCGAAAACTGCCGAAGATGTTGCCAAAACAAACTCTTGCGCAGATGAATTTGAACCTTAGATTTGACGGTTTAAAATTTAAGTTGGATTGGAAGGCCAGTATAATAGTGAAGCCTTGAGGTAGGCAGATGTGTTTCACACAGTTTTGGAGTAACTTTTGTATCATTATGTGATTTTTTTTTCTTAAAGCAAGGCATATGCAGTTTGAAGAAAGACGGCCAGGTAAAAGATGTTTGAGCAGATGTTCTCTCAGGGACATGTTGGGTCACTTCTAGTGTCTTCCGGCTAAGATGGCGAGAACTTATATATTTAAATAGTCTTCTATCTGGGTATATATTTTATTGTATATTATTTTTGTAGTTTTCAATAGGTATGTTTATCTTTAAGGATATCTGTATAAATAAATATTTTTTCCTCAAATTACGGAATTACATAGACAACTGGGGGTAGAAAGCTTTCGGGCATCTACTACAGTACTTTCACAGTTATAATGCCTTGTGACTGGGACTGTTGCTTCATCTTTTGGTTTTTGACAGAAACCCTTCTTTGTCAATTCGAAAGTGTCTGTAAATGGTTTAATTGAAGTACTTATTCATATTTTAAGTTTGGGAAAATGCCCATTAAGTCGGTCTTTGTGCATATTGTCTTTAAAGTGTTAAATAAATACATCATTAGTTTTTTGTCCGACCTTATCAATTCAGAAGCTAAAAGCAGACAGACATTAATACAAATGGATGTTTTCTGTAATCTCATACATCTGATAAGGTTATCAAATTGAGATAATATTAAACTAGATGCATTTAATAAATGGTTTCGGTGACGCTGATGATTTTAATGAATTCTTGTGTAATTTTTGTAAAACTTATTTGCATTTATGCAGATTTTAATAATGGAATTAGTATTCTAAATTGAGCATTTTATAATCAAAATGTTAGATTCGAGAATAATACAGATATTATCTTATTAATACCACGTGTTTTTTTTTTGCATTATGTCTTAAATGAGGTAAGCAGAAACCTCAGTGTTTATTTTACATAAAAAATTAGACAACATTTTAGGCGGACCGTACGATCATCTACATATAGATGGTATGGCTAATAGAACATAACATAATATCACGCCTACCTAATAGTACATCCACAGTTCGCCAGTTATTTTTAATTTCCATGTTATAGGGGCGAGCCTATTGCCATCAATCGGGCACAAATCCAGACTCCGTGGAGAAATTCCTGATGGAAAACCCCAATAGCTCTTTGTCCGACCCGGGAATCGAACCCAGGTCCTCATGCTCAGTAGACCACTAGACCGACGAGTTAGTAAATTAATAGCTATACTTTATATTTATTAGGTACTTGTCTCTAAAGACAACCAACGAACAGCTGCAATCTTCAAAAATCATCGGCTTCTTATTACTTAATAAAACCTTTTTGTTTTTTTCTATGCACCCAACTTTTTTTTAATTACAGACGCCATGTCGCCAAGAAGTTTTTTCCTCTGGGCACGTACCAAATGTTGCAGAGACCGGCAGCTGCGCACGCGACGAACGAAGATCATTTCGCGAATTTTCGTTTCTCGGGAGACAGATGCCGTGTTAACTAAAAATTTTAACATATGTATGACCGAAACGTCTTAAGAAACGCGCTTTTTGTATGGCAGAGGCTCTTACTTTAATTGTTTGGTAAATACGCGGTATGACCAGTTATTAGTAAAATACACCTTGTTACTTGGCTATACGGTTTTAAATTAAATGGATTGCTGTGTTGTGTATATTGGTTATGTTATACTTGCGAGAAACACTTGGCACCTGACTTATCGAACCGCGCGTACGCACAAAGACGTACTCTTTTTGTTTGGCAGAGAAAAGACGATTTTTGTATAGTCCAGTTCCCATATTGTATAGTTTGGTAATTTCATGCTTCAATAGATCTTTGAGGCATTACGTGTTGGCCAAAAAAGGTTTAAAAGATGTTCTTTATTGTTGCATACGCACTTACGCTATTAAATTTATTAGAAAAATAATGTCAGGGTAAATACTAAGTTTATTACAGGGTGTAAGACACCTCACCACGAAGCCGTCAACCAAGCATTCTGTACTTACATCAAACTAAGTAACTTTTTCGCAAAAATTATTGCTGGGAAACGACTTTTTTTTTGGGGTGAAAAATCATGTTTTGTGGTAGAACTAAATGTAAACGCACTCAAAACAATGTCCTGATGGATGGATTGAATAGTACGGGAGTCGTGGAGGTGTTTAAAGTAAAAATCTGACTGGAAAACTTGTATTTAAAAAATAAACTTGTCAAAAAGTTGGAACTTTGACCCCCAATATTTCCGTACCTAGAAGGTTCCCAGGTATGTTGTAGAACAAAAAAATGATCGCAATGACGAGGAGAACAAGTGCCTTTCGGCTTCGTTAAGAGGTGTTACACCCTGTATAAAACAAAAAAAAACTAAGTAAACTCTATGTATAAATCGTGTGGTTTGTGGATGTCCCCCATCCGTTTCCTTGTTCAACTTGTTTTTAGTTACTATTATGTTGTGCGCAGATTAACATCTTACAAATTAAATAGACAAAAAAAACTCTTATAAGTTAAAAAAAAAGTTTTTAGTTAGTAAATTAAGAAAAACGAAATAAAAATAATTTCATTAATATCTCAAGTTAGTTAATTACAAAGATCGATGGGAACCGGCCATGTTTACATAGAGGTTAATGTGTTATTCTGTGTTAATGTTCGGAAACACATTATGTGACCAATTTGTATGTAAATGCCTCAGAACAGGAAACTGACACTCGGCTGAGATTTATTTTCTTTATGCCATTCTAATGGCGTCGATCTGCATATGAGAATATATCACTCTTGTGGCTATGTGAAGTTAGAGATGAATTACTGACAAGGGACACGTTTTATTATGACGATTTGAGGAGGATTTTGGCAAATGGGTCTGCTGCAATTCTGCAACAGATATTTTAGTCTGTGGTTATGAGATGTTGAAAGTTCTGGAGTGGCGACCGCGAACTGGAAGACGTTGCGTTGGAGGGCCTCCCATTAGGTGGACCGATGACCTGGTGAAGGCTGCGGGAATCCGCTTGATGCGTGTCACACGGGACCGGTCAATGTGGCGACAGTTGGGGGAGGCCTATGTCCAGCAGTGGACGTCTTGCGGCTGAAATGATGATGATGATGGTTATGAGATAATCAAATGTCAAAGCTACTTTAATGCCTTAATTAGTCTGTAGAGGCAGGATTACCTTTTTGGAAAGATGCCGCTGAAATCCTGTATTCGGAAAACACAGTCCTCCATTTTATCGAAAGGATACTGTTGTCAATCACCCACACCATCTCGCCACAACTGTCTGTTGGTTTTCTGTTATTCATTACTTAGTTCTCTTACGCTGTATGTGTGTAGTGATTCAATGATCATCACTTCTTGGGAAGCAATGAAAGTTCTGTCTAAATATTTTTGCTCTTTCTGAATCCTTGATGTAGAAGGGATTGCAATACATTTCCAGTTAATTATTATAAGTAATTGCGTGTGAATCAGATGTTTACATCATGTTTCAAGGAAGAATATGACGCAAAAATGCAACAAAATTATCTCAGTCGGATTTAATTTCATCGATATATAATTTTGTCATTAAAACCGTTTAAAAACTATGATATGTTATAGAAATAACGAATTCTTTTAGAAATTACGCCGATATTGCGTACTGTGCTAAACACCGGATGATGTTTTTAAGATCCAATCATAAAGTATGGAATGTCTAACGCCAAATGTAACCGGTATGGACTCTTTGCTGAGATGCTCAATGTTTTCTCATGTGGAGTCAATATTGATAAATAAAATAAATATCGCTGGACATTAACACACAGCGCCTTCTAGTGCTACACTAAGCAACGAGGCTTGTGTCGTGGACACCAGATAGTTGATATACTACATAGATACTTTTTTGTTTGTAAATACATACTTATTATACATATAAACGTCCATGACTCGGAAACAAATGTCCATGCTCATCACACAAACATTTGATCCAACCGGAAATCGAACCCGGGACCCTAAGAACGTAAGGCAGCCTGACTACCGCTGCACCATTCAGGTCGTCGAATGTCGTGATGATACGTTGTATCACTATTTGGGTTATGGACGAAACGACTGGCTGTTGATCTATTAAAAAATCGGAGCTTTCTGGAGATATAATTTATAGTAGTTTCCTTTTACTACGCATTCTGCCATAGTTTTCTTTACTAACTTAAGAGCCAGACAATTCGACCTCGCCTTTGTTTTCTTGTTTATTTATTCCCTAAATATCACCATCAGCACTAGATATCTGACACAAGAGTTTCAGCTTTTCTCAAATTATCATATTCACTTGGATTCTGTGCCCATCATTTTCAGGTTTAGCCGGTAATTCTTGGAAGATTCTGTCTTGTGCCGCAAAATATCTCCAAGATTTGACGTAGCTGTCATTAGTTATTGATTTCCAATAGATTGAGTACCACTGGGCTAATTAAATAATAATGCTAGAGTTATGTTGGTACCCCGGCGCTTGGTCGTGAGGATATCTAAATCATGATCTGTTAATTACCTTAACTGCTAGCTATACTTTTATCGCGATTTCGTCCGCGTTTTAATTTGAAATAAATATATGTGTTGAAAAGAGTTTTTATGTTAGGAGCAGATTATAGCAATTAACATATAATTTGGTCTTGTTGGAATAGTAACAATAATAGGAAAGACGGCTAGATTTTTTATCAAAGGGATACTAAATGCTCAGGTCTATTTATCCCATATAATACAGGGTGTAAACAACCTCATCACGAAGCCGTCAACCAAGCATTCTGTACATCAAACTAAGAAACTTTGCGCAAAAATTATTGCTGGGAAACGACTTTTTTTGTGGGTTGAAAAATCATGTTTTGTGGTAAAAGTAAATGTAACGCACTCAAAATATTGTGCATGAAGGGGGACTCCCTCCTGCTCCGCCCAGAGCGGGAGGAGTCATTTGATGATTTCCCATCCGAAAAAAAAAAGCTATCACTGCTGTATTATGGAAAAGGGGAGAGATTTAAGGATGTTAGTTTTGCCATTTGTATTTTTTCTCATGTTTCAAAGAAGGAATGAACGACTGTATAGTCATATCCATGTGTGTGTGGAGCAGGAGGGAGTGTCAGACTTTTACTGACTAAAACCCATCCATGTTCCTTCATCGCCATTTATGTTCCGGGAGCACGGTATCTCTTGCGAACAGTCCCGCAGCCCCGGCTGGCATCGGCCCTTGCGGTCCCCTTCCTTTTTGCTGACTATTTTTGAGGCGCGCGTGCAACACGAACGCGCCGTCGACACGGCTTGTCGTGTCTATCGTCATGCGATGGACGGACGGCGAGCTAGCCCATAGCTCACCGTTCACAGGCCCGCGCCTACGGTGGCCCCTGACGCCCGGGGCATCTCCCGCGGCGGCCGCAACTTGAGGATCTCTCCTTCTCACGTTCCGCCACCTCCTTCGCTAGCATGACTGCTTCGCAGAAGGAGGTGACGGCGACTCGACATTCCGCCTCGCTCCGGACCATGGATTGAACCAGGGCCGGGAGCGAGAGGTCGCCGCCGCCGATCAGCAGTGATAGCCTAGTGGTGTGACCGTCGGACTGCCAAGTCATACGTCTCGAGTTCGATCCACCTCTGATTTTTCGGATTCTTGTGCGCATTGTATAATTATCACTTTCTTCGGTGAAGGAAAACATCGTGAGGAAACCAAACCAACATGCCTTAGAGATATTTCTCGATGGCATGTAAAAGGCAAGTCAGAGGCTTTATACAATTCTTACACCAGGTTAGGCACTAACCACACGAAAATAAATGAAACAACCCTTGATAAATGGTGTTTTTGGTAGAGACCTAAACCATCTAAAGTTTCACAGCGTTAGAATCTAACAATGCGATGTTATTAAGGCAAAATAAAACGTACTGGCTAAGTGTTCTTACAGACGAGCGGCACGTTGCCAATGGCAGATAAACTGCAGCCGTCGACGCTTGCGGCTGCCGTCGACACACATTTACGCGGCATGCCACAACTGCAAGCGTCGACGGCTGCAGTTTATCAACAGTCAGGCAGTCGTCAACAGGTGGCGACGGCTGCAGTTTATCTGCCGTTGGCAACGTGCCGCTCATCTGTAAGAATCCTTAAGAGTAAGTGTCCATCGTACAATTAATTTTAGACATTCCATTTAGGTGTATTTTAGTGCTAGTTAAAACGTGCATCAAACACCTAGCAAAATTTGAATATATTCAGTTTACTGTCTCGTTGGTCTAGTGGTTGCCAACAGCTGAGCATGAGGTCCTGGGTTCGATTCCCAGGTCGGGCAAAGTGTTATTGGGGTTTTCTATCAGTAATTAATAATAATAATATCGCTGGACATTACACACAGCACCATCTAGTGCCACACTAAGCAACGAGGCTTGTGTCGTGAACACCAGATAGTTATATACTACATAGATACTTTTTGTTTGTAAATATATACTTATTATACATATAAACATCCATGACTAGGAAGCAAATGTCCATGCTCATCACACAAACATTTGTTCCTACCGGGATTCGAACCCGGGACCCTAAGAAGGTAAAGGCAGCCTCACTACCGCTGCGCCATTCGGTCGTCAAATTTTTCAAAATTTGTCAGTAGCAGCCATGGAGAAATCCAGATTTGTGCCCAGTTCATGGCAAAAGGCTCGCCCCATATTACATGGGACTTAAAAACATAACTGGCGAACTGTGGGCGTACTATTAGGTACAGCTCTGTCTAACTCTTCAGGGTTTACACGTGTGATGTTAAAGAAGCAAAGCAGTGGGCCTACCATGACGTCTTAAAGCAGGATCGTTTTAATTTCGTGCCAGTGTGGGAAAGAGATGGCGCTAGACGTCCTATATAGCTCCGTCTCTTACCCACACTGGAACGCGATTAAAATGATCCTGCTTTAAGACGTCATGGTAGGCCACCTGTAGGCTTAGCCAAGTTGACAATCTACAATCGTTAACGCATAGAAAACTAACCAAATGTATGGGAATGACATTTATCAACGTTAAGTCACGTGGTCGAAACAAACGAATAGAAACTTTAAGGTCAAAACTGTAAGTTGGCTACGATTTATATGGGATGTAGCGATCACGATTGTAGAAACGAATTGATCGATGTAAACTGCAGGCCTAGCCAAGTTACAAACGATTCGTATCGATTCTCTTTCTACAATCGTAAACGTTAAGTCACGTGGTCAAAACAAGCGAATATAAACTTTCGTAGACAAGTTTACATCGATCAAGATGATAGAATGAAATGTATTCGTTTTTACAATCGTGATCCCTACATCCCGTATAAATCGTAGCCAACTTACAGTTTTAACTAAACTTTAAAGTTTCCATTAGTTTATTTTGACCACGTGACTTATCGTTGATAGATGTCATTCCCATACATTTGGTTAGTTTTCTATTAGCGTTAACGATTGTAGATTGTCAACTTGGCTAAGCCTACTGGTCTTCGAAGTTTCTATTCGTTTGTTTTGACCACGTGACTTAACGTTTACGATTGTAGAAACAGCAGGCCTAGCCAAGTTACAAACGATTCGTATCGATTCTCTTTCTACAATCGTAAACGTTAAGTCACGTGGTCAAAACAAACGAATATAAACTTTCGTAGACAAGTTTACATCGATCAAGATGATAGAATGAAATGTATTCGTTTCTACAATCGTGATCCCTACATCCCATATAAATCGTAGCCATCTTACAGTTTTGACTAAACTTTAAAATTTCCATTCGTTTGTTTTGACCACGTGACTTAACAATGATAGATGTCATTCCCATACATTTGGTTAGTTTTCTATTAGCGTTAACGATTGTAGATTGTCAACTTGGCTAAGCCTACTGGTCTACGAAGTTTCTATTCGTTTGTTTTGACCACGTGACTTAACGTTTACGATTGTAGAAACAGAATCGATACGAATCGTTTGTAACTTGGCTAGGCCTGCTGGTTAGTTTTGCTGACGTCTTTCTCTTGTTTAATTCCAAGAGTGACTTATCCATCAGTTCGCGTTAAACACACAAACATAACATTTTCAATTACAGTAGTAGGTACGTATATTCCGTTGATCGTGTTTCCCACAGCTAGCTCCCACTGTGTCCTGGGCAGAATACTAAGCAGATTAGTAAGTTGATACCTCGCCTACTTAGATTTATAGGAATTATGTAGTACTTACTGACTTTGCAATAATAAAATATTTGTTGCGAGTTTTTGCGTACTTTTTGCCAACTTAAAGAATTTCATCTATGGAATAGTTAAAACTAAAATTAGTTCCAAACGTCATTATAGCAACTTAATTTAAGCATATTATCACTTGTGGCGGAATGTGTCTTTGCGCTAAAATCAAACGCAATGTATCATCTATGTTCTCTCGTAACGATGAAGTTTTACGCAAAAAAAGAAATGATCTCTGGTTGGAACTTTCAATCGACTTTTTATGGAAAATGTATGGGGGAAGTATGAGAATAAGAGTACAAACACTGTTTTAAGCTTTCACGGTTCATAACTATACTTAAAATGTCAGTTACGGGATATCTTCCGTGATTATTGTTTATTTTTGAGCTTCTGATATTTCGACGGTGTTACAAGCACCATGATCGCGGGTCTCCAGTCACAACACTTGTATAAGCTCAGTTGATGAACAATGCGTCATGAAACTTTTTTTGAAACAGCATTCGCTGCAGCTGAGTCAACTTTGGAGAAAGTCCTTTCCTCAGAGTGACTTTTCTCAGTGAAGTCTGAGTCAGATCAATGTTTTTTGACTAACTTCCATTTACTACTATGAATCACGTCGTTTACTAGTAAGCCAATATTCTAATAAGTAAAAATTCTAATAAATAAAAACAAGTCCCATTTACAGAACATAAAATCACGCCTCTAATCCCTGAAGAGTTAGGCAGAAGGTGTACTTAATAATACACCCACATTTCGCCAGTCTTATGGAATAGGGGGTGACCGTATTGTCATCAACCGGGCACAGGGGGCCTAAAATGGCCGCTTTAGCAGAATCTTATTACGAATCACGTTAAAAATTCTAAATTCTTAAAATGGACTTTATGGCCATAACCATAAAGTTCATTTTAAGAATTTTAATTTTCTTACGTGATTCATGTTTAGAATTCGCTAAAGCGGCTATTTTAGATCCCCTGTTCCATGGCTGCGACTGAGAAATTCCTGATGGAATCAGAATCAGAATACTTTATTTGTAATCATAGGTCAAATTACAATGGCGGTGTTACAGATAGATCGTAGATCATAGATCCTCTATGTTTTGCCCAGAGGCGTACAAATATATAAAAAAAAAATAATAATATATAAATACCAACAATTTGCCTAACCCGGGAATCGAAGCCCGTCCAAGTACCATTTCTAATTTTAAAATATTAACTCAAGCTTCTAATAATCAATGCTGATTCAAGTGTCCCCAAAATTCTGTACAATATTAAATATCATTAAAAACAGAGCATTATGTTTGACTAGACTAGGTTTATGTTTCATTCCGTGTAATTTTATATTCCGTACGTACTTTTGACAGGTGATTACATTTTCATAAAAAGTAGGTCTTAGACTAGACAGTTATTGCAATATTTATTTTAGATTTCTGATCTGTCTGTTTTTTTTGCACGGTTTATAATGTTAGGTCGGATTTTACCTGTGTCGTAGGTATTTTATAGTATATTTTATATCGAGGGACTAAACGAAGCCATAATATATCAGAGGTGGTTTGACTCCCGAGCGTGCGAGGGAGTCAATGAAACTGAGGGTATATTAAGTTGGCGTTTAGTCTCGAGGTGCAAACTGTACTTTTCACTTTGAGTGCGAGAAAAATAGTCAATTTAGTACAAAAACATTAAATTATTCCTCCAGTCCATAGAACTTTCGTAAGTTTCTAGGTAAATCTTCCGCGTTTTTGGCGGCAAAAGATAATCTATTGTCTTTTGCTCTTTGCTCGACGTCACGTAACTCTTCACAGTCACTAGACATTCTTAATAAATTTATATAAAACCGAACAAATTTACACTCGACCAAAATTCCTAAAATTTTCGCGGTCAGTTTTTTCTTCTAAACCAGTCACAGATTAACAATTTAAAACGCATGGCGCCACCTTCCTTGCGGAAAAACCATGGAACTAAAACTCTCAACATTTTCGCAATGAAGATGGTCCACACTCCACAGATAATAGTAGTATATTAACTGGCTGTTTGAGTTTGTCTATATCACATGAAGGAAATTAAAAAACCAATTACTTTTTACTCCCTAGGGACTAAAGTGGTCACTTTAGTCCCGCTTCGTAGGGCTATATTGGCGTACTTTTAGAGCATGAGAAGTGAAAATTTGTTTGATTAACCTAGCTCTGAATTAAGTTAGTTCAATATCTTGTCTCCAACGGGGAAGGAAACTGTGGAACTAATGGCGCTAGGTTCCCAACATCGTCATTGGTTGAAAATGTGGTAATGTCATTTTATATTTCAAAATAGCTTAACCTCATTGGTCAGATTGAGACCAGCTATGGTGGCGCCATCTTAGATTATCTTTGCCTGTGTCTCCCCATTGCGGAAAATATACTACATATAATGATCTGTCGAATGACTAATTTGGTCGAGACGCCATTGTTTAACTATTGTGTCTACTTCGTGGACAGATCATGGGTTACTGGCACTATTTCAGCATACACCGAAATGGTGAAAATGATTCATCATCATCAGTCTCCTGCCCTTATACAAATTCAATAGGTGTCGGCGCAGCTTGGGACTGTCTTGTTCATCCTTACGTCGTCATCTCAGCAGGCACCTCCTTTCTAGCAATATTATTTTTCACACAGTCTCTCTCTCTCTCTCTACTCTTATGTTTTATGTAAATGGTTAACATGATTAATAACACTAGTTAAAAAAAAAACTAAGTTCTAAAAATAAAGTAATATTAAATACTGTATGCAGTAGGTTATTTTAATTACTGAAATCATAATTCACTTTGAAAACTGAAACATTACTAAAATAAACATTACACTTTATATCTTCAAACCCCATATAAATAATCTCCAAAAGCGTTTTTATTTGATTCTAAAAAGCTCACAAATAAAATGTGAAGAAGCAGAAATTATAGCACCAATCATTGCCCATCTGCTAAATGTACTGAAACGTTTATGACGGTGGCGTTTTCAGCCGGCGCACGCGCAAGGCTTGTCGTAAAACAAAAGAGTAATGTGTTGCCTGGAAAAGTTTATATAGTGTATGTTTTTGTAAGTACCTACTTGTAATGTTTTATTTTTATATTGAGTATAGTTTTTGTTTATGCTAGACTACGTTTTTATTACCTAAGTCTTTATTTAGTTTAAAGAGGTATTTCTGTAAGCCTATTTTGGTTTTTCTAGGCCTCATCATCATTATCCACAGCCCGACTTCACCCACTGCTGGGTATAGGCCTCTCTTTGTTTGTGCCAAGCTCCACGCTCCTGTGCCAACCTCATCCAGGATATTCCCGCGATGGCAATAATGTCGTCAGCCCATCTCGCCGCCGGACGACCAACACTTCTCTTTGCAGTCGTTGGACGCCACTCGGTCATAGCTTAACTTCACCTTCTTTTTTTTTTCGGATGGGAAATCATCAAATGACTCCTCCCACTCTGGGCGGAGCAGGAGGGAGTGTCAGACTAGTACTGACTAAAACCCATCCATGTTCCTTCATCGACCTTTGTGTTCCGGGGCCACGGTATCTCTTTCGAACAGTCCAGCAGGCCCGGCAGCGCTTAACTCCACCTGCCATTCTCCTCGCCTATCTAGTTCTAACTTTGTATTGGTGTATTCGTTTATAGACATTACCTGGCCCCTTATTCACAACGCTTCGATTCGATTTCCGATTTGGAAAGTCATATGTCTATCTTTTTTTGAAATCGAGCGAGATAGACATACGACTTTCCGAATCGAAAATCGAATCGAAGCGTTGTGAATAGCTATGCTGATTCTATGGTCAGGATGGTTTATTGTCTTCTGAGGAAACTCTTTAAGTATTATTTTTATTTTTACTCTTTGTATTTTGTTGGTGGTGTTCTCTTGTTTACTGTACTCACACATAGCACAGCGTACATTATCATAAACATGAAATGCGTCAGTTTAAAAAAAGCTTGTTTTAACAAAGTTTATCCACCTGTTTTCAGTCTAGATTTTTTGTGCCTAGTTTTTTCCGCAATTATTGTACCTAAACGTGGGTTTTATTTTGAGTCGTGCATTGATTGGGCAATTTATTATTTTATAACGATTGCCATCTGACATCTGAACTGTGAGAAAACGATTATGAATTTCGGAAAATGATTAAGCGTTGTTTTTTGTTCCATATGGTGTCGTATGCAGTGGCAACGGGGAGAGTTTCCATGCAATGGGTTCCTGAGGATGGAAGGCGCCGTCGAGGCTAGCACAGAAAGAGGTGGCGCGATGCTTACCGTAAGGACTGGTCAGATGCGGCGCAGAAAACCTGGAATATACCTGGAATGACTAAGGAGGCTTTCCCAAGCTGCAGGACACTTGCCAAATAGACACCTCCTTGCCACTGACAATCTTGTTACTTGGCTTAACCTCAAGGCTCCTCAGTGATCATCACCATTCTCCTGTCATCATTAGCATGTCTTCTTCTTCCATACTTCTCTATTACTCGTCATCTCATCAGACATCTCCTTTCTAGCAATATCATCCTTCACACAGTCCATCCATCGTTTCTTTAATCTTCCTCTACTCAGTATCTTAATAAATTAAATATGTCTGCCATTTTTGGCTTAGTAAAAAATAGATTAGATACCAAAGAATTAGCTTGGCTATAAAACCTTTTTAAAGCTAGACCGCAAACGGAAAAAACATCACCATTATTCTATTAAGTATTTTCGGCAAGTAAATCTTAACTCTGAAATAAATTAACTTAACAATACCTTACGTGTTTGTTATACTAATCACTATGTAAATATAATGTGTCTCGTTGCAATTGCCAGATTTAAATGAACAAAAGCACTTGGAAGTAATTTAATTTAGAGTTGAAACTGGTTCTAAGCAAAAAATGTGTAAAGTTCAAAGTTCTAGTGTTTGTTTTTTAGTTAATTTTCGAGGTCGTCGCCGAGTTCAGTTCGCTAGCATTGCTTTTTTAAAGGTTAGGTTACACTGGGAATAATTTAATGAGCCTTTGAAATACATAATTTCGTTTTATGCATTTAGGCATCAAAAGTCTGTCGTTTTAACTCTCTGTTTCTGTAAAAATAAAGATGAACACGTTCGGCATATTTAAACTGTGTTCAAGGCCTATCGAGTAAATGGAATATTGACACTGAGATTTCTTTAATAGGAGATCACGTTCAGTTCATTGGTGAAATTCGCTCTAAATGATTATATAAAAAGTATTTCTTTTGCCAGCTGATGTTTAAGAACCTATCAGTAATTTAAATGATTAGTTTAAGCATCAAACAGAATAAATAGAAAGAAAAATAAGCCTCAAACAGGATCGATTGACATCAAAAGTCAGTGTAAGTGGTTTTTCTCACTGTTTGTGCGAATCGTGTAAAAATCCCTTGACAAATACAACTTCCCAAGAATGGTCAAAATAGCGCTAAACCAATATTTTATTCATACCATCTCGAGATTATATTGTACAAGCATTTAATGTAAACACTGCTCATTCGATTAACCTAAACTGTAAACATTATGAAAAACTATGATAAAATATTATGTTTACTTACATATTGGGTGTGTTTAGATCTCTATAACTCGTTAGATCGAGTAGCAGTAACTTATAAGGAAATAGTGATATTTGTAGACACAGAGGATGAAACCAATGGAGTCTTAAATCACATCATTAAAAGCAGTGCAATGACTATATTATGTATCGCCTGAAAAATGCAGAGAGAGAAAGAGAACTGGCTCTAGTTATCAATAGTCTGAACAATCGTTAATGTTGTCGACTGTATTCGTAGTATCAATTTATAAATAAGACAGCAAAGCCGGTAGATTAAAGTAGACAAAAATGTTAAGTAAAGGTGATTTTCAATTATTGAAGTAACTTAGCATAAGAGAGAAAATTTAAAACTCACTATTTAATCCAAAGGTTTACTGGTAGAGAATATTTTGGGGCATTAAATCCGCTTAAGTACCACTCTAGTACATAATGTTTAAATAAATAAAATAGAAATGTTTCTCTCCGCAATTAACCAATCCGGTATTTCCTTACCATTTCTTACATAACACTCCATTCTAACAATACTCTGTGCCACTAAAGTACATTATCGCCATATTTCACATTATATGACAAGATGAATAGTGATACAGTTGGTCATCGTTCACCTTAAGTACTGCTAAACCCATTAGTGTTAATATCAACAGGTTTTTGATGTAAAACGTTTGGATAAACAAACACTACCATATGGGAGGTTTCATGGCTGTATATTTTATTGAATTTACTGATTTTGTAGAGCAGCGGTGGCCCAGTGGTGGCGGCCCCGACTTATGAATATGAACAGTAATTCGTTCGATCCCAGACAGTCGCATTACTTTGTGTAGTTTATTTCATCACCACTGCTCTCAAAACGGTGAAGGAAAACATCGTGAGAAAACCGGCATGTCCTAGAACCAAAAAAATCGAAGACGTGTAATATCTACCAATCCGCGCGTGGTAGATTATAGCCCATTCCCTCTCATTGAGAGGAGGCCATGTCCCAGCAGTGGGAACATTATAGGCTGATGATGATGACTGATTTAGTGAAGACAAAAAAAGTCTCGAAACTAACAGAAATAAGGTTACTAGAAAACAGAACATAAACGAAGGAAAAGAACTTAGATCTAATACTTGTTGATAGCAATCTGAATTGAATCTGAAGAAAATTAAGACGAATTTGACACTTTCAGTAGCATTCATCAGGTTCCGGTAGTGACCTATCGTTTGTGGGACACCACACTTACACTCCAAGGTACCTATAGACAGAAATTAAATCAATTGAGATTAAGACACAGTAGTGCTTTGTCTGTACATCTGTCGTAATCACATACGTAATAGAATTATTATTAGTAAACGAGAGCATTTGAAACCAGTTTATTCCTCTTTAGGCCAATAGACACAAACAAAAACAATATTATCCAAACTATATCATTAAGTACTTAGATGACCGAGTGTGCGCCGGCCCTAATAGACGCTCCGGTGAGTCAGCCTCGTCGCGTCTCTTGCGCTTGCGCAAGTTACACTCACACACGAGCAGAACACAGCCTACGGTATTCATACCAACTTAGAACTAGAATATATCGACGATATCGATGGAGATAATAACCATTGCCGGTTTTGAAGGGAGATTGAAAATGGTGCGGCGAATAAAAGAAGCAATGGTTGTTGAATGTATGCGACTATTATCATTTATATATTTATTGGTATTATTACGGATGTCAGTAAACTTAGAGCAGTTAAGCACCTGTTTACATACGAATGTGGTGTTACTCGGCTGTTATGTGTGAGATTTAATAGAGTCGTCTCCACGTGAGCCTTTTTTGTCGAGCTAAGACAAATACACTTTGTGCATAAGAATGTGATACTTTGAGGACAGCTTTTTGTTTTAAAGTGCGCTTTTGTGCTTTATGGAGAACAATATAACTGAAGATTAAGATGAAATATAGAAAGAAACTAAGACCCTCAAATCAAACGCTGTATTTTTTTCTGTTAAGGATAATGTTTTAGCAACCTTGAATGTTATAACACACTTCTTAATAACCAACTTTATAAAAGAAAAAGATGTAGTCATTATAGATTTATTTTCAATAATAAAAAACGTTGTTGGAGATGACGTTTATTTAGGTCATAGTAGATTTATGATGAGAGGAGTTAACTGACTATTTTACAAAATCGTGAAAGACTATTGAGGAAAAAGGGTTATGGATAAACAAAAAAGATTATTAACTTTTACAAGATTCCAATAAAGATATAAATTGTAAAGGTAACAAAATCAGCAGTGATGATTGTGGTGATATTCAAAACCAAGTACATCTAATAAATGATTACTCATATCGCAAATCAAATCACACTGATATAACCTCACTCCTAAATCCAAGTAGCTATGTGTAGGTGGGTTTATTAACGGACATTTTGTAACCAAATCTAGGGTCCTTCTGATTATATCAGACGACAAAGATAGAAACGCATTCTCGGATTTCATTTCTGACAAAGTAAATGCTTAGAGCCTTGAAGCAATGCCGTAAAGAGATACTGAAGGTAATAGAATAAGAGAAACAGATTTAATTAATATTATTGCTGTTAGTAACGGGACAATATTGTTATGATTTGTAAAAAGGTCTACAGACGTTATGAGAAATAATGAAAGTAAAAGTAAGGCATTAAAAGATCGATAACACACCTTAAAGACGACATAGATTCCTATACCCATAGAGATAATGCTATAGATTCGTGTATCAAAGAACTTAAACTAGAACAAAGGGTCACAAAAAACGAAGCTCATACGAAACTGAAAGTCAAAATCGAGCAATAAGAAACAGCAAACATGATGACGAGAATAAACAATACAAAAACGTAAACAAAAGGTGCGGTCATGACTTGACGGTAATTGATTTTGTTTTTAACATTACAGACCTTCATAAGAAAAGGATTTCCGCAATCGATTACAAATTATACATTAATCCATCAAACAATGTTTTTCACGACAAAAAATCTACTTAACACAATACACCAATTTAGCAAAACAGGTCTATGATTAATAGTGATCATCCGAATGCTTCCAAGGATGAAGTTAATGTTGATTTTAAATTGCTCATGACAGATCGCTGTGAGCAACAAAGGCTTGTTGGAATTTTAATTCGTGTAGCTAAAGATCAAATTGATGGTAACCAATAACACGAAAATGTTACATTCTTTCTGATTTCCTGAGGCTGTAAACTTGATTATAGATCACGTCACGGTTTTGTCTATTCTGGGACGAATAGAACTTAAAATGAAACCTTGACACTTCTATGAAACACCTTGGTCCCAGTTAAAGCAAACATCAATTCAGTTCAAGTTTGTTTGAGTAAGATTCTGCATGTGTGAGTTAACTGTCTCTCATTAAATCACACTTTCTGAATAGGCCAGTTTCACTCGCAGTAGGCATTTCCTCTTAAACGACAAAGATGGAAACTACTTATTTTCTAAAAACTAACCGAAAACTTGAGACATCCGATGCACAAACGAGTTTTTATTTTAAAACCCGCCGCAAACGTAATCTAAGTAAAAGGCTGCAAAATTGGACTATTGCATCCAGTCTGTTCCGACAGACGATTATACATCGCATATCCGACTTCGTTCCCACGGCGGCTACAAACGGGTTATTATTAAAACTTACTCCATCGTCCATTGCATTATCAGCCTTTCCCTCCTCACTTACAGTCGATTTTAGATTAACATCACCAAGATCTACATTGCCTACCTCACGGAGGAAAATCAGTTCAATCGTTTAGGATTTAGAGTTTAAAGTTGCGTGGGATTGTGCCAGAAGAAGCTGGCCACAAGAGAACAATTTGAAATTCGTATTTGGAGTCGTCGGTGAAGGATTTTAAGTCCTCTCTCTGTTGTTTAAGAGTTGTTTAAGTTAAGTAGCGGTAAAATTTTGTTTTATAGTGGAGATATAAGCAGTGAACATATTAATTGTGCCAGGTACGTGTATTTGTGTAGGTAGGGTCGTGTTGAATGAAGTATACTAGATGATAACTGTGTTTAAAATAAATGGATGCTCGGTGTCTTCTGTACATATGTTTTGGGCATCCTCATTTTTCGTATCAATTATTTTGTTTATGATATTGTGAGAGCGTTTTGTTTAGTGTTTGTTGATTTTCGAGCACTCTTCTCCTTTTACGTGAGTGCTTATTGTCAATAACCGAGACGTTGACATTGTTAAGGCGGATGAGTCAGCTTTTCTTGAGATCTTCGATGTACAAATGTAAACAATTATACTTTATTTTTATATTTGCTATATATATTTTTTTCACGTGTTTCACGGCTTGATTCGATCTCTATACATAGTGTGATGACGTCATTGAACCTTGATCTAAGATTAGTGTAAATTGATATCGTATTATGCAATGTTTCTTATTGGAACATTTTTTATAGTAATGTACTGACGGACAGACAGATCAATGATTTCTGATGATTTGAGGAATGATTTCTGTCTTGAGTAATCGCTGTTGTCACGAACAAGAGATAATCATATTTTGAAAGAAAACCTTTACGTCTTATCGAAGTAAATGCTTGGTTCAGGGTTACAATGACATTTTGAAAACTGATGTCATTTTCCTAAATATTTTGTAGTAGCATACGGATTTGGAAATGTAAGGCAAACAAACAGAGTTTTGACTCTTGATTGAAGTCGTGTCCAATCTCAAAATGTTTGAAGACTATCTTGTCTTATTAAACAGGTTACATTAAGGAAACTCGCTAACATTCTTGCTAGACAGAGTCTGCAAGTCCACGAGATACGACTGAACCAACGGTAACCACGGAATAGTAAGCTGCATACATAATTTTTTGGAAATTATTCCACACTCTTTCTCAGTATCGCTGTGTCCACCAATTCCGCGTTCTTCAACCTTAGAAATACGTGACGAGAAGTGAAAAACAGCGTTTCTCATGTATTTAGCCTAAAATATAGTTGGGTTTCGCATGGATCTATGGTAGTTTAGTATGGTAATTGTCATGGCGTTGGCAGCATACTTAATGAGGGTTAATGTCTTCAAGTGAGGGTCATGGTAGCAAGTCGTGTTGCTGCGGAATGACTAATTATGATTTTGCCTCTTTGATTAATTTGTAGATTAAAGTGTTAGTGGATATTATGGGATTATTTACCTTGTTTTTAATGTGTACATCTTTTGAAGTTGATGATTCATTAAGTTTCATATTTCTTTCGATTTCAACATCGTATTTGCTATTACCAATGAGTTTGGTTCTATTACACCATCTGTTGCCATCTTTGGATCTATTATTGCCAGTATTTACTTTACCTTTTTCTATATTCTGCCCTACTTTTTTCCAGCCTTTTTTTTCATTCCCACATATCAAGAAACAGAGCTACATTTTTCACTTTTTGCATTATCAAGAACTTCAAAAGCCGAATGTATAAAACACGTCAAGATCTGAGGTATCCGAGGTCTGTAGGTTATTCGCATAACTATTTCAAATTAGACATAGTAATGGCCATTCGATACACTGCGAGCTTGCTGAGGTTAAAAAATAAATATATTTTAATACCGACATTACTTAGAATGTAGCTTTGTTCTCTTTTTTAGTTTGCCTTGGTTTTTTTGTATAAGGATGCCATTAAGAATTACTTCTAGCCTGGTTAAAGGAAGCTAATTCAGTTGCATTTGCTGTAAAATCTCATTTCTTGTTGATGAGATTTTAATAATAAATAAATATATAATAAATACCGCTGGACATTACACACAGCGCCATCTAGTGCCACACTAAGCAACGAGGCTTGTGTCGTGGACACCAGATAGTTGATATACTACATAGATACTTTTTGTTTGTAAATACATACTTATTATACATATAAACATCCATGACTCGGAAACAAATGTCCATGCTCATCACACAAACATCTGCTCTTACCGGGATTCGAACCCAGGACCCTAAGAACGTAAGGCAGCCTCGCTACCGTTGCGCCATTCGGGTCGTCAATCGTTATGGATCGTTAATCAATGATAACAGCCAATTTGAGATTTGACTACAAGTTTACTGATTTAATCTTGATAAGGGGTGAGAATTTGGTTAATTATGTTTCGTTTTAATAGGCAACGGGAAAACGAGGAAGGAAACCTTCTCATGGAAAGAGTGACATGTTGATAGAAATCATAAAGCAAATAGTATACAGAGTGTAAACAACCTCATCACGAAGCCGTCAACCAAGCTCATCAAACCAAGTAACTTTACGAAAAAATTATTGCTGGGAAACGACTTTTTTTTGGGGTTAAAAATCTTGTTTTGTGGTAGAACTCAATGTAACGCATTCAAAACATTGTGCTGATGGATGGATTGAATAGTACGGGGGTCGTGGAGGTGTTCAAAGTCTAAAAAAATCTTACATAAAAAACTTGTCAAAAAGGTGGAACTTTGACCCCCAATATTTCCGTAACTATAAGGTTCCCAGGTATGGTGTAGAACAAAAAAAATGATCGCAATGACGGGTAGAACAAGTGCTTTTCGGCTTCGTTAAGTGGTTTTTTTACACCCTTTAGTTAACACCAGTCATCAACCAAACATTAAAGAACAATACAATATACGAACGGTTTTCAAGAGTCAAAACTTCAGCCTCTAACCTTAACCACCAATCACGTGTCAACTCAAATTACTTTTACCATCCAATGCAGTACCTATTCATCATTATCAGTTTAGCCTAGCCTAATGGAACAGACTAGAATGATGCAAATGATTACCCAAATCTAGGGTCCTGGTCTTTGATCAGACGAAATATGAGAAATTTCGTAAGTAAAGTACTAAATGGTAGGATTCCCTCTTTGAGATTTAACAAATGTTTTGCTGATCATTCTTGGTCTTGGTCAAATTTTCACGAACCGGTTGAGGAAAGGCACTCTTTTGATTTTAAATTGCAGTTTGTAGTGGTAGAGCAGACAACGTCAAAATTATAAAGGATTCATCCTTAGACGAAGAGAATCACACAGCAAAGAGCAGAGCAAAAACTAGCGATCCTCGAGTAACTTCAAAACAATAATATAATCTTCCAACGGTTCTCAAAGAGTCAAAACCTTGGCCTCTAACCTTGGCTACCAATCACACGTCACCTTAAATTACCACCCAATGCAATACCTATCCACCATTGTCAGGTCTTAGCCTAGCCTAGTGAAACAGGTTGGAATGATGCAATAATTGGTCCAGCGTGTCAGCTTCACAATTTGTTGTACTAAGGATACGGGACGGTCTCATCACATGCTGGATTAAATATGTAAATTGTGCATTTACGCACAATAAAGACTTTACTGTGTATATCTGTTGAGTTCAGGGGTGTCGCGCAGGGAAGTGTATTTTTTTGTTTGCCTTAATTTTGAGGTTGTTGAAACGGTTTTATTAAAAGGACGACTGACAAGACCTTATAAATATAGTAAATTTTAGAAGTTAGTTTTCAAAAAGCCATCATTTAGCGCCCAAAATACAAAAATAGATAAACATTAAGCAATAACTGTCAGTGCTGAAGACGAGCAACTTTTTTGTCCATGTCTTTTGCTTAGGTATATTTGGCCGCAACTCGCCTGATGTTACTTAAGTGATGATATGGCCTAGAGTGATCTACTCAAATCTTGAAGAGGTCCATGTTATAATAACTTGGACAAAGGAATCTTTAGTTGGGATCTAAAGCAAGGCATCTTATTGGTAGTAATTTTGAGGCAGCATTTCAATATACGCAGGTCTTGCTGTACATACTTACCTATTAAGAAACCAAACAGATTTGTCTGAATTAGGCCATCCAGGTTCTTACCATACCAATTTAAAACCAGTCATAGGACTGTAACAACCAATCACGGAGAGTGATTTAAGGCTCCTAAATGACGTTTCAAACAAACAGTCTCCATTAAATATTCTGACAGCCCTGCACACCGGATAACCTTGGTTTTAATGCGAGTGATTTATATTGCAATTATCATTATGATAGTCCGATGAGATGGAAACAATGCGGTGTGATGCGAGGTCCTTGGTAGTGGCAACGGGATGTTGGTTTCATTATGATGGGAAATATACAGTTGTAATTTGTTGTCGTATTTTTGCAGGTTGAAATTGTTTGTCAATATGTAACGTAAACCTGCTGTATCTGTGCCTGTTTTTTTTTAAATCACCGATGAAGATTTTCTATTTGAAGGGGTTCGGAACGAAGAAGTACTTCTTTACTTTCTTTGTCATGTGGTTAGTGCCTAACCTGGTGTCAGACCTGGTGTCAGCACAATATACAGCGGAGCAATATACTTTAACAAAACTATGAACTGTAGTCTGAAAATAAAATTTAATTTATTATAGTTGCGTGAGTGTTGGTAGTGTAGAAGTGTGTGTGTGTGTGTGCTTGTGTTGGAGTGTGTGTGTGTGAGTGGAGTCCTTCTTTCTTTATCGTGTGGTTAGTGCCTAACCTGCTGGCCTAGCCAAGTTACAAACGATTCGTATCGATTCTCTTTCTACAATCGTAAACGTTAAGTCACGTGGTCAAAACAAACGAATATAAACTTTCGTAGACAAGTTTACATCGATCAAGATGATAGAATGAAATGTATTCGTTTCTACAATCGTGATCCCTTCATCCCATATAAATCGTAGCCAACTTACAGTTTTGACTAAACTTTAAAATTTCCATTCGTTTGTTTTGACCACGTGACTTAACGATGATAGATGTCATTCCCATACATTTGGTTAGTTTTCTATAGCGTTAACGATTGTAGATTGTCAACTTGGCTAAGCCTACTGGTGTCAGAGTTTTTAATGCCGCCCATGGTCCTTTTGACTTGGATTTACATGTCGTCGAGAAATATCTCTCAGGCATGCTGGTTTTTCCTCACGATGTTTTCTTTCACCGAAGAAAGTGATAATTATACAATACGCTTATGAATCCGAAAAGTCAGAGGTGGCAACCCGACGGTAGTACAGTATCACTGATAAATGGGTGTTAATGATGTATGTAATGAATATGTAAAAAATAAATAAATATCGCTGGACATTACACACATCGCGATCTAGTACCACACTAAGCAACGAGGCTTATGTCGTGGACACCAGATAGTTGATATACTACATAGATACTTTTTGTTTGTAAATACATACTTATCATACATATAAACATCCATGACTCGGAAACAAATGTCCATGCTCATCACACAAACAGTTGTACAACCCTAAGAAAGTAGGGCAGCCTCACTAACGCTGCGCCATTCGGGTGGTCAGTGTTAGTGAGTCGGTGACCCATCCACCCTGTATGACATAGTTGTTCATTCAGTCAAGTATGAGATGTGGTTGTAGTTTTTAGTGAGGGAGAAGTCATCATCATTGTGCTGCTATCATACGATTTTGCTCTTAGGTAAGGGATAAGCGAATGGGGTTTCTATGAAAAATTTAATCTAAGTTGCCTTAATAACGGTGATTTAAGAACCTTTAGTAATGGTGGGTTTTTCATTATTTTAAGGTTTGGTGAAATCGAAACGGACTAATTGCGGACGCGATTCCAGACACCGACAGACAGTGTCCGGTGTCCGGTGTCTGTCTAATCAATCCGTACTAGCTTGATTAATTCTTTAACGTGCAAAACAGCATTTAGACAATTCTTTGAATGAAAGAAGTGACAATATTAATCGTCAACATTGCATTAATACTCAAATTAACCGACTCAGACTGTCACATCCGTTACTACTCTATCTAGTTTTTTATTATGTACTATCGAGGACACTCCAGCCTGATCACCACTATGCTAATTTTGGCTTGCAATTACAACATAGAAACGCGCTCTCTAGCCCCGCCCCGTTGACTTTGTATAAATGTGACTTTGTGTATGTAGAAATAATGAATGAAAAGATACCGATCGGCCGAGCGCACTGACGTCGCACGCCAAACGAGAGTCATTGTTATTTGCGCGCCAAAGTTGACGCTTTCCTAATAGGCCTAAACTTTAAGGGGGCGCGGCTCGGCGCCTCCGCATGATTTAAGTGAAAAAAAAATTAACTGATCCGGCGGAAAAAACCACGACTGTACATCAAGCTACAACAATCTGTCAAATTTCTTAAATCGATTTTCAACTATAGCTTTAGCGAATCAACCCCAAATCCCCAATGAAAATTTCACAGTTTCGGGTAGCTTGATGTGCGCCTGTCTGTACCTGCAATTTAGGCTGAAAGTCTAGACAAAAGTAACACTCGGTGGTTAACGGGAACTGGTCGTGAGTCACACTTCGGTTTAACCTAAGTACTTAAGCTAAGTTTAAAGACACCAGTTTAGAGACACAGGTTGACATTTTGACATTAATTTTATTGCATTGACGTCATTTGTCTGGGAAATAAAAGTAGTGTCCTTAATTGTTTTTTTATTAAGTCTTTTTATATCTTTTTATCTTCTGTATCTTATCTTTTTAATAAAATATAGATCTCTTTGTGATAAAGTCGTGATAAAAATTAAGAACAAAAGCATTTTTGCAGAAAAATAAATGTCTATAAATAAATAAATAAATCGGATAATAACTCAGAATCGCCAGCAACATGGGTTCACTATATAACTGTTTATTTAAATAAGTACACTACTTTAATACAAACTCTGACTCTAAATAATAATAAAAATATGTACAAGTAACAAAACGGTTACAGGGCGTCAAAAAATTCGTCCACATCGCTTATAACTTAATTTTTCACCCAAAAAAAAAGTTTCCCAGAAATATTTTTTGCGTAAAGTTACTTAGTTTGATGTACTCAATGCTTGGTTGTCGGCTTCGTGATGAGGTTGTTTGCACCCTGTATAGTAAACCCATTAGGTTTTCAAAAAAACAGCCTCATAAACCGTGTAACTAGTATAGAAGTTACTATGCTATATGAGTATCATACCTCATTGATTTTTGATAAAGTGCAATTTTCTTTGTGAGACACTAGCGGCCCGTCCCGGCTTCGCAAGGATGAACATTAATTTTTTAACATTTTGGGATAAACGTAGAGTAAATGTACATTTTTTTTCCTAGTAATAAATATAGCCTATGTTACTCAGGGATAACGAAATATAAATAAAAACCAGTCACAATAAGAAAGCAGCACACGAGTGTATTTCCACAAATCTGTCAGCGTTCAGCCATGGATTCATCATGATCTGTCAAAGGACCGATTTGTTCGAGACACCATTGTTTAACTATGGTGTCTACTTCGTGGACAGATCAAGGGTTGAATCTAACAGCATTGAGAGTGTCGCTACAAATGTAGCATTCTAATGGTAAAATAATTTTTGAAATCGGTCCAGTCTTTTTTGAATTTTTTCGTTACAAACATACAAATCTTTCCTCCTTAAAAAATATTAGAATTTCTAGCACCCCTCAATAACATAATAGTCCTCTAACGACGTATCAGACCAGACACGATCCAACTAACGCAAGTACCAATCGACACCCGACGGCACTTAGTGTCTTCCTGGGCTAAAACGACTAAAACGGACTCGAACCCGTTACTCTGTTAAAAGTCACTTGAGTTCGGCGGAGTACCTTTAAAAATATACAGGGTGCTCAAAAATAATACAGGGTGCTCCAAAACGTGATAGAGAGGTAGATAGTGGGAGTGCCACTTGACTGTTTGTCTGTTCGTTTTGTTAGAGGGACGATCTCGAAAACTGCAATTTTGGCACGTGCGGGTGAGGGCTTCCGATTGCTGATTTATCTTAAATTGTTTGAACAATATTTTTTTGATGCGTACTTTTTGATAAGTAGGTATAGTGGTGCTTGAAGCATTTTTAGTATTTTTAGTTTTTGGGTGGAATGTTTTTGAAATGTAGTTTTGGCTGTCCTGTGCTTGTAAGGTATTTTATTTTCATCTTACCTCGTGAGGAGCTCGCGGCTAAATAATAACAGCCGCTCGGGTCGATCTTTAGGTTAAGCCGTGCTTGCCTAGGTTGGTCTGTGGATGGGTGACCACCCTTACATACCGAGTTTCCTCCGTGCCTCGAAAAGTACGTTAAGCCGTTGGTCCCGGCTATCATTTGTAGATCTTTGACAGTCGTTACAGGTAGTCAGTGGCCCAAAAAGTCTGACAACCAGTCTTACCAAGAGGTATCGTATTACCCAGTACTAACTGGGTTGTGGAGGTCAGATAGGCAGTCGCTCCATGTAAAATACTGGTATTCAGCTGCATCGGTTAGACTGGAAGCCGACCCCAACATAGTTGTGAAAAGGCTAGGCACATGATGATCTCGTATTTGTAGTCATGGCGTTAACCGACAGCCAACTGCTGGTTATAGGCCTGCTCCCAATTGTGATATCTTGACCAGTTATGACTAAAATCTCTTCTGTTTATTAGATGACTTGCCTGCCTGACTTGGTTTAACTATCACCGGTCATCATCAGGGGTTATCCCCCAGTTCGGGGTACCCAGTTACTTTTCAGCTGATTATACAGGAATTAACAAAAAATCCTTCATCGCCGTTTTCCTTCAAAAAAAACCCGGCTGATTACCTACATATTCGCAAGGTTACCTCACAAGGCACAAGGCAGTAGTCACGTCTCACACGGTCCCACGATCGAGGCTCTGTGACGCATAATATATGACTATATACACTTTAAACAACATGATATTATGTATACCTACTTATATACTTAAAGTATGCCAAGTATATGTGCTGGTATTTGAATAAAGCGGAAGGATTTGTGTGTAGATAGTACATAGTATCTGAAGTTAGTGGTTTTGGGGATACAGGATTCGGAGACAAAGATCGATCGTCATTCTCCTGCCCTTATAGAACCATTCTATCGTCATTCTTCTGCCCTTATCGGGGTGTTATAACTTGGGGTCGGCGCAACAAGGTTTTGTTCTTCCATTCCCCACTGTCAACCGTCACGCTATCATTTACTTCTTTTTCTTTCACTTCATTGCTTACACAATCGATCCATCTTATCTTTGGTCTTACCCTCCCTCTCCTACCATTGACAACATTCGTCATTAAAAATTCTCCTGGCCTTTTTTTTTCGGATTAGAAATCTTCAAATGACTCCTCCCGCTCTGGGTGTCGAGTCTGCTATTACAATAGTGTCACAAGGATCTATCATTGATTTCATAATTGTTGATCAATGACAATGGTCATTTTGCTAAAAATTCGTAATCTGCTAAATTCATAATGGTCGATCATTGTTCGGTCAATGGTCTCATATAAGAATTGTGTTATAATGACATTATTGTGTTGCCATTATTAAAAAAACCTTAGTAGAAATGATTTTTGAAAAACTAGAATTAAATTTGAACATCTAATCATGCCAGATTTCATTTATATATGTTTTTACATATTATTTATTAGTGTTCTATGCAATCTGAAGTA
The DNA here is from genome assembly GCA_963853795.1 of Xestia rhomboidea. Lineage (NCBI taxonomy): Eukaryota > Metazoa > Arthropoda > Insecta > Lepidoptera > Noctuidae > Xestia > Xestia rhomboidea. The sequence goes on from OY970778.1 coordinate 12,006,312, forward strand.
GTAAGAAGTTCGTAAATAGCAAAAAACATTAAGTTATGTGTAACGCGGATTAATGTGAAACTATACAATTCAATAATATTTTATCTGTTTAGCTGTCAAAGTCAAATGTGACATTACTGCTTACTGACGTTTCATCTGTTTTTATTTCTAGCGGTCGGTGTTTTGATTTATTTTCATTTAAGTGTTTTAAATTATCTTTAAATATAGAAGCCTATATTTATAGCAATACAAAATGGTGCTAATTGAGCAAATTTCGGCTGGAACTGTCAAAATTTTAGCAGATTACCGCGTAAGTGAGTCATTCATTTGTCATTGTGTACGAGATTACCATTCTATGCCATTTCTTTCAATGGAGTGTCAGTGGTTGATCATTGGAAAGTCATAATGACGCCACTATATTAGAAGATTACCAAACTTGTCAAAATCAACAATTATGAGATCAATGATAGACTATTGTGACACTATTGTAATAGCAGACTCGCCCCCCTGGGCGAAGCTCGGAGTGTCAGACTTTTACTGACTAAAGCCCATCCATGTCCCTTCATCGCCCTCTGTGTTCCGGGGCCACGGTATCTCTTTCGAACAGCCCCGCGGCCCCGGCAGGCATCGGCCCTTGCGGACCCCTTCCTTTCTGCTGACATCTCTTTGAGGCATCCTGCCCTTATCCCGATTTATTTGGGGTCGGCGCAGCATGTCTTCTTCTTCCATACTTCTGCATTACTCGTCATCTCAGCAGTCACCTCCTTTCTCGCCATATCATCCTTCACACAGTCCATTCATCGTTTCTTTGGTGTTGCTCTACTCTTATAGTATTTTTTTCTAAATTAGCCTTCCATACTTTTCTATTAGTCGTTGTTCTAAAGATCTTAACTGATACAAAAAACTCAATGCTTATTGTGAATAAAATATGAATAGATTGTTGTCATCCTATTGCTTCGTACGGAGTAGATTAATTCAAGAAAACGGCTGTACAATCACGTGGAAAATTAATGAAAGTGGGCCTTCAGATTTACCTTCTTGAAATTGGATAAAACAAGGTTTTACATAGACTACTTAGATATTCGTAAAGTTATTTCAAAGTCGTAATTTGGCATGACTTTAACCTTATACTTTATAGGGGTATTTTTGTGGACACCACATCTACAAACATCAAACCCTACAAGAAGGAGTTCTACAAAAAAATGTACCAGCCGATACACATGAGGAAAACTTAAATCATGAAGACATAATCGTCACACTTCATCCATCAAAATCTCACCCAATCTCACCTTCCGAAGGCACCATACACACAAACAGTTTAACTCATAACTCTTCCTTTCCCTTTTAAATCGGGTAATAAATCTAAAAGTGTTGCCGGAACGAGCCAACTAATAGCGTTGAAAGGTGCGAATCATAATATACCATCGATATGTAGGTACTAGTATGTAGGTTTGTAAACTTTTATTGGGGACTATCGTAAAACTTAACGAGGTTACCTGTACGACCTGCATGTAGGTAGGTAGTTCATCAGGTGTGTTGTTAACTATTTGGTTTTTAACAAGGTTGGACTTCTTTTTCCTTGTGTTGACTCCAACTAGTGGAAGCTGTACGGTTTTGTGGGGCATAGTTTCTAATAGAAGACTGATACATGTCGATATTTAATAAATAAAGAAACATACCTATTATAATATGCTGGCAGATGGGCAAAGATGAACTCACTGGACACCTGAAGATGGACAGGGCCGTCGAGGTCGAACACGAAGGTGGCGCGACGATCTGATCATGTTTGCGGGGCTGACATGGCCAGAGATCTCGAAGGATAGACAGCTGGTATAGAAAAGAAAAGAAATGGCTTTGTCCAGCAGTGGGACACGATGTAGGCTAAGTAAAAAGAAACCTAACTCTAGTAGAGGGAATTAAGCGAAAGATAATTGTGGATATGAGCTTTAGCTCTAAGATTCATCATGATTAATAGTTTAAGTCGTGTCGAACATACTCCGCATTGCAACTGCATGTGAGAAAAGCCGCAGACATTCAACAAATTTGTTAATCACTGGATTCTTGGAAATTGCGTATGACACACGCTTGAGAATTCGGTTTTACGGGAGATTTTGGGTGAAAATTATTTGACTTTGTCACACATTCTACATAATACACTGAATGAGCCCTGATTGTATTTCTTTGAGAGATAACATGACATCACGCCTGTTATCCCTGAAGGGTTAGGCAGAATAGAGAGTTGTACGTAATAGACCCATATTTCGCCAGTTATTGTTTTGAAATCCTATGTAATAGGAGGCGAGCCTATTGCCATCAACCAGACCAGACCCCGTGGCTGCTACTGCTACTACCCTATTCACTTTACTCGATCAGGGAATCGAACCCAGGACCTCTTGCTCAGCGGTTGCGCTACAAAACAAACACAAAGTGGACAAATCAGAATATTAAGGTGGATCACATCATCAATACAACCCTCCGAGTTCATAAAGGTCGAGGAATGATTTTGACCTTGAAAAAGTCGTTCCTCGACTTTTATGAACTTGGAGGGTTGTATTGATGATTTTGATGATTATAATTCTATAACTACATATATACGACTTACAGTCGCGAACAATATTTTAATCAACATACAACCTAGCACTGGTCTACAAATTGCAAAAAACGTAAGAAAATTTGAATTTCGCGGGCTACCCTGACGCTTTCACCTTTACTGCGTCTACGACCATTTTATGAATTGAAACTTGATCCTATCCTATTAAGATTCTGCGAAAGCGTCCATTTTAGCCCCCCTGTAGTACTTGCTTCGTGTCGGCTTTCTTGTTTATCAAATGCTGCCAAATCAAATATAATGCGAAATCAAAATATTTTCTTCTTCTCAAGATACCATCAAAATCTTGATAAGGTCATTAGAAGACCGAATGCAAGCCGTCATTCGACCACGAGGAGGGAAATACGCAATATTAAATTGCAACAATTGTGTACTGTATAACATTTTAGACAACAAAACTAGAGCGTATTTAAAATTTAAAAAATAAATCGTGAAAAATTAAAGATTTTGATTTAATTAAGGATTTTTTATGTTTTCATTGCGATTAAATGGGCGGAAATAAACTAATTAAATTAAACATTTCCGTACTAAAACATTTAATTTGGTTTTGCTTAAGAAAAATGTGATTTGCGGTAAAAACATGGATGGGCCGATTTGTTTGATGAACAGTGTAGTTTATCAACACACGATACTTTGTCGCCAGTGACCCAATCACCACCGCCTATGTTTACATCCGAACAAAACTGAAAACATAAAAATAAACAATTCAATAGTTTATTGAATCGACTTGTCATCTTATATTGTCATCAGCGGCTGTTTGTTGACACTACAGTCAATTGTTTAGTGACGTCACGGAGATAAACAAACATGGCGGCGCGGCGTACCTATTGAATTTGTTTGTCTGCTAGTTATTTTATTTATTGTTTTGGTTTTGGTATTAGATAATAATGTGGGGCATTGTTATGAAGGTATTTGATGCCCAGGGAAACATCTCATCAATTTAACGGGCAAAGACTTGTAATAACTTCGTTTTTCCTACATGTGTATCATCATTATGACCTATTTGTTGGTAAGAAAGATCTAAAGTCTCATATATTAGTCCAAAATAAAAGTTTTTACAGAATTAGCTTATCTGAAAAATAAATTACCAGTTGCTTCGGTGAAGGAAAATATCGTGAGGGACCCAATGCCTGCCTGAGAGATATTTCGCGACGGCATGTTAAAGCCAAGTCAGAGACCCAAAACGAGAAGCAAAAACTCTTACACCAAGTTAGACACTAACCACACGAAAAAGAAAGAATCTTTATTTCCATACGTTTTTAATGTTCCGCAGACACTCCTTATAAAAGTACCATGAAGAAGAGATATTGCAGTGATGAGTAGCTAATTTTACGTAACAGACAACGTTAGGAACAGTTGCAAAACTGTGTATTGAATTATTGACACAAAGGAACATATGGCAACACTCAATGTCAGTGAAAAAATTAGATATTCAAGGAGATAACAAACGATGAATAGCGATGGTAGGGTTATCAAATGTCAGTTTGACGTTGAATGATAGTCATAAAACTCATCTTTATATTTTTCGGTACTAGGGTAGCAGAAGTTGTAAAGAGTGTCGATGTTGATGCTGATTCCTTTCTCTCTCATGGCATTAGTTGAAGGATGACGTTGTAAAGGCAAATGTAAATTCTTTATCATGAGAATTTAGAATGCTACCATAGATTTTATATCACTTTTTGTACATGGTTAAATTGAATTAGCAAGCGAAACTCGAAATACATGTTAGTCTAAACATGATATAATTTAATGGAATTCATACAATTTAATTATTCTTAAATATAATAATAGTCCCATAGAGGACAGGGATGAAACTATCAGGACAAGGATTGACAATTCTAACCTTGAGACCATACGACGTTCAATGCCAAACATCCATTTACATCACTAACCTGTCAAATGCTAGCCCTAGCAAGTTCACGATGCGAGCATAAACACGACGTATAAATATAGCGATTATTGTATTATTTCAAAAGACCGCGCAAACATGATGCCGACATCTTGGTATTTGTGTCAAATGGCGCTTGTGAAAAAGTGATGGCGCTTGTGAAAAAATGACGGGAAAAAGGGTTGAAAAAAAGATGGTGGCTGGCTTTTCTATATGGCATGGGCATCAGCTTGGAATAGCCTAGTGTTACTATTATACGTATCTTTCTTTAAACTTCTTGTCTGAAAATACCTACTGTCTTATTGCCGAAGGTATCAATGGTACTTTTAGCAAGAGCGCTGAGGAACGAAAAACGGAAAAACATGCTTACGTTTCGCGGGCTGCCGCGAAATTCTAATTTTCTTACGTTTTTTGCACTTCGCAGGTCAGTATCAGGCTTTGAGTTGAACACATATATGTTATGTCATCAATACAACCCTCTAAGTTCATTTTATCCAATTGAATGACTTTTTCATCAAATAGTTTATTATCTAGGTTTATCTTAGAACTCGTAGCCAATTTACCTACTGTTATACCAATGAGAATTTCAACCAAGTCGTTCTTAAGCAAAATTCCACCAATTTATCAAGCATTTAAGTAGTATCATTTCAACGTATTCAAACAGAAACAATTTCTCTGTGCGGCAACATTGTTTTTACATTCATTAAATAACGACAAAATAGTAGACGTACATTAAAGACAACGATCTTTGAGAATCACCAACGTACAACACCAATATTTGATACATCTCCTGTCTTTATCCCTCTTCTGATGTTTGGCATGAGTAAGAGTGAGATGGATGGAAAAGCCAATGTTGGAGCAAATATATACGGGGTAGACCACGGAGCATTGTTTCATGCAATTGGCGATTTCCTCTATTAAGTAAGTATGCAGGAGATTCAAGATAAAATGTTGTTGGTACAAAACATTTTGACGGTTCCGATGTTATCTTGTCAGTATATCGAGTAGTTACTAGATTATGCGCGTTTTATGAGCAAAAATGTGTTCTAAATCTTCAAGAAAGTTGCTAAAGGAGTTATTGTTGGAGATTCGTATCTGGGAAATAGTGCCATTGAAGATTTTTTTAGTAGTTATTGGCCAATTTCTAATTTGTTTCGGAAGAGCATTTTTCAAGTCTATGAGTTTTTGTAATAGTGGGATTGTAAGGCTTTGTATCTTTGTTTTTGTATCAGATTTTTCAGCCAAATATCTATTGAGGCTACATCAATTAATATGGAAATGTCAAGCGTTGGAAAAAGTTAATGAGCTATAACTGTCTCAGAGTAAGCATGGGAACAAGAATGAATAGTCCAAAAATATTTGCACGGCAGAAATGTAATAAGCTCTTTGTAAATCAAGCAAAAGAATCGTGTCGCACGGTTAGAGATTGAAAGACAATATGGCGGATGGCGCCTATACAGGGTTATTTGTAAAACACCGACAACCTCTCAGGACTGTGTTACTAACATCATAATCAACAACTATTGTTCTATGACTTTTAAAAATTCATCACATTTTAGTTCATCAAATTTTCATAAAAAAAAAATATATATATTTAAATTGAACGCTTTTACGGGCCCTCGCCGCGTAAAAGCGTTCAATTTAAATATATAGAACAAAAGTAGTTGATTATGATGTTAGTAACACAGTCCTGAGAGGTTGTCGGTGTTTTACAAATAACCCTGTATATGGGGACAGTGTTCTTCCTACAGTGCTTACCCATCATTTGACACTATCAATAAAAACTACGTATTTTCACTAACAATAATGAAAGAGAAAATAGCATCTCAATAACAAGTAAATAATACTATCCCGCTATCCACAAAAGCAATTCTCTTTTTTATACAATAACAAATATAATTGAAAAGCACGTGCCTCCAATACGAAATAAAACCATAATAATCACTCATTACATCATTTTTCGTCCCTCCACCCCTTTTCCGAAGCACCCTCACATTATAACATACAAAGCGCCAGATTGGTGCGCGTACTTGCGCCTGCGCATGCACGTGTGCTTGTTACCGCACCCCTTTGGTTCCGATTTCCGACGGGCACTTCCTATCGTGCTTTGGTGTCAATTGATTAACTATAGATCGGCTGGATGTGGCCTTTTTTTCCCGGCTGCAAAGACCCTATTTATCATAGAAATATTTATTTGAATCATATGTTTATTTGAAGGTTTTATGGTATTTCTATAAGTAATTGGAGATAAGGCCTTCGATATTTTGCGTGGATCAGGTTCCCTATCTTTGAATGATCTCGATAATTCAAAGAGAGGCCGGGAATGGCACATAGTATTTTCTACAAACAAATAAAAACCTGTCATATCTTAATAATTGTATTTATGTTTATTTTGTTTGGCCTACAGACTTTGTTATAGTACATTTATATTTGTATTTTTCTTTGTAATGTTTATGTTTTGTTATGCGGTGTTATGTTATAATCTAACTACTGTATGTTTTACTTTAGCCACTCATATAATCAAATATCGCTGTATTGGTTTTCGTACGTTTTTTCACGGGTGACCACTGAGTTTTCAGTGGCCAGGTTACCACTCAGCATCGTGCAAGCTGTCAACTTTTTTTGTTACTGTTCCGTTCTATATTTTAAATGTTCGTTATGCGTTGTACGTTTATTGTTTATTTTCGTATAGTTATGTTATATGTATTGTACAGATAAGTTTGTATGCACGTCATGTCCCTGCGGCAAATAAATATTTTTTCATTACTCATACTCTGAAAGTAGGTCTGAAGTTGCCTGAGGAGCGGGTTGAAAGTAATACTTTTCAGCCTTAGGGAGAATCGTTTTCAACTGACAAATGTGCCAATATAAAAATTCGTCCACATCGCTGTCAACAGGAAAATATGTATTGTTAAATTTACAATTAAATCTAACCACATAAATCATAAATAGAGGATCAAATATGACATTACCCGGTTCCCACAATCACAAACTGCAATAATTTGGAAAGGATGAGAGTTGAAGGCTCGCGCAATGGGCACGACATTTTTATGATCGTGAATCTTACATCTGTGATGTAAGCTGTTGCGTAAAGCTATTGCTCATCCTGAGATCTAGGCTAAAATCTAGGTGCAGTTTTTGCTCATCTACATATTTTAGTACAAACTTATAAAGTTCATATCTGTACATAACATACACACATCAAAAAAAGCTTGTGATCACTAGCTTAAGCTGATATATTTTTTTTAAATTGAACTTTATCAAGAAAATTTCTTTGTTGTGTGTTTTCTTTAAATATAAATACCCTGTTTGAAATTAAAACATAAAACTATTTTTTCATAATAATATATAATCTTACGTAACAAAAAAGATTTCGATTTTTCAAAGTGATCGCAAACTTTTTTTGATGTGTGTATATTAATTGTGTCTGATTATTGCGGAAGATGTTTGTTAATAATAATTGAAATAAATGCTTTGTTTGAGTTTATAAATGAGCATGCTGCTTAGCTCTGAAATCTAGTTAGTTGTTAATTACCCCTGTAATAAATTGTATGTGCCACTTATTTGTGCAGAATAAACAGTATTTTTTAGGGTTCCGTAGTCCTGACTTGGAACCCTTATAGTTTCGCTATGTCCGTCTGTCTGTCCGAGGTTTTGCTAAGAGCTGGAAAGCTGTAATTTTATAAAAGTGTGTGTATATCAATAACGCCGACAAAGTGGTAAAATAAAATTTTGGAAAATATTTATTTCGGGGTAGCTCCCCTACATGTGAAGTGTGGATGAATTTTTTTTCGTCGTCTACCCCCTCGTGTGGGGTATGGTTGAATAGGTCTTTTAGGATGACTTAGGGGTTGCTAATACTACTTTTCAATTTAATGCTTCATTTACGAAATATTAAAATTTAAAGTGCAAATTTTTGTCCCAGTAGGGCGTCGGCTCCCCTCTAAAAGCTAAACGGCTGGCTTAAAAAATACGGAAAAATTCATGATGATATTGCATTTCATGAACTTTGAAGTAAAACTATAGCGTTTAAGATAACTTTTTTAGTTTAGCAGTAATAGTCGTTGATCTTGGGTGTTGGATAATTTTGTACCAGATACAAAATCCTTAGAATAAATCCTTTAAAGTGGCTAAGTTGCTTGAATATAACGGGCTACTACGGAACCCTATACTGCGCGTGGCCTGACACGCACTTGGCCGCCTTTCTGTATGGCTCTTGCTCTCAACTGTGCAAGTTGAAATAAAATATAGCATCCTGCTCTGGTTCTTAGTTGTTTTTTTCAGATTTCTGGTACATAATTGATTGATTAGAAAAAAAATGCTCGTTGATTTTTATTTGTCACATCCAGCAGAACTTTATAAACTTAAGTCGAAACACATAATCGAAAAAAAAGTAAATTTATTTCTATTGTTCGTCATATGGCAACAGTCCATCTTTAATTGGGTCATTATCGACCCGTTAACCCTCCCGTGCTAAAGAGAAAGGGTTAAAGCAGATGCATGATTTTGCTCGAGCATCATTCACTCACTTTTGTTCCTTTAATTGGACTTTTTGTTTCAATTTAATGGAAACAGCTGCTTTCCGATTAATTGCATTAAATTGGAAGTTGAATAAAGTTTATTGTTTATGTTTTGTTTCCGGAATTGGTAGAACAAAAGACGCTAGTTTTTAGGGTTCCATATCCGAAGGGTAACCAACGGGACCCTATTTTACTAAGCCTACGCTGTCCGTCCATCGTTCCGTCTGTCTGTCAGCGAAATGTATCTCATGATCCGTAATAGACAGTTGAAATTTTCACAGATTGTATATTTCTGTTGCCGCCATAACAACAAATTTTAAAATAAATTTAAAATTAAAGTGAGCTCCCCTACTACGACGGTACGGAACCCTTCATGCGCGAGTCCGACGCGCAATTGGCTGGTTTTTAAATTATGATTATGATGTTAAAATATAATTAATTAAAAACTTAATTACAGTCCACCAGACTGTAAAGAAATTATGAAAGCTTCCGTCTCGTTGTCCATTTACTCAATAATTTCACTTTAACTAGTGGTTATCCTGAAAATGCAATAGGGATGATTCCTGACTAAAAAAATATGATTCTGTTTAGTTCCGTCAGTTAGATTATCTAAAAATATTGGATACGTGTTTATTGTCTTATCAAATTAATAAAAAATGACGAAGATAAAACGCGTCAAAGATCATGAGCCCGCTTGTGACGTCACTTTCCGGTAAAAATTTACTCAAATGTGACGTCACACGAGTTTTCGACGCACTGTATCATCTTCATTTTTTGTTTTCGTGAAAGAAGAAAAAAATATGTGTCCAATATTTTTTGGAAATCTGTCTGACGGACTAATTAGTTTTTTTTTGTCATCTACCCTATTACTGAAATGGTGAAGGGATGATAAGAGAGCATTATTCGATACTCCACCCATCCAGCTTTAAGGGGGAAGTGCCAGGTAGCCCGCGAAATTAAAAAAATACATTTTTCGGAATATACAGGTCAGTGTCAGGCTGTATATGTTGAACAAAATATGATTCGCGACCGTAACACGTATTGTATTTACAGAATTAAAATCATCAAAAAACGTAAGAAAATTTAATTTCCCTCCTGAAGCATGTCCAACTGGGTTACAGATTGTGTTTAATTTCAAAGTCTAGTTTCTAGCGCCAAAAATAAAACTTTTATTTTTTAGCATGAAGAATAAATAAGTCAACGTCGTCCACGCTTTAACAATTTATATCTTAGTTTTAAATAAATTACAGAAAAGACAAGAACCTCAGACACTATTGTATGATTATATGCAAAGGGCTTGCTTTCTGAGAAACACCTATCTGGAACATTTATTCCATAAACGCCAAGTGAAGAAACTTTAAAGGGCCTTTAACGTTATGATTCACATTTATTTTATAGTATTACTAGCTGTGGCTCGCGGTTTCACCTGCCATTCGACTCCTAAGGGTCGTAGCGTGATGTTATATAGCCTATAATCATCCTTATGAATTGTGCTTTTAAATGTAAAACGAATTTTGAAAATCCGGCAGTTAGTTCCAGAGATTACTGCGTTCAAACAAATACACTCTTCTGCTTTATTACATTGTAGTAAAGATCTTATGATATACATTTATAACATTATAAAGATAAAGAAAGTCTTAAAACCAGTGCGTCCGCGAAGCATGTCATGGGACAGGAGTCTTAATACTAAATTAACGTAAATTATGCTTTTTAAACGTTTTTATAACAATAAAACTTTGTGAGAACTGAGGCGATCTTGCTTAGTAATAGTGTTATATTTTTAAATCATTATTTTTAATGGCGTTGTATGAAACGGTCATATCATAGCGGTTTATTTATAACTAGCGGTTTCTGGAGCTCAGTCTGCTTGTTAAGTTTTGATTTTAAAGCTATCCCGTTCTTCTTTTTTATCGTGGGGTTAGTGCCTAACCTGGTGGCAGAGTTTTTATGCGCCCATTGGCCTTTTTTTTTCCCGCTTCCTTCCGTTCTGGGCGGAGCGGAAGGGAATGTTAGACTTTTACTGGCTAAAACTCATCCATGTTCCTTCTTAGCCCTTTGTCGCAGCCCCGGCAGGCATCGGCCCTTGCAAGGAAGGGGTCCCCTTTTGCTGACATCTCTTTGAGGCGCGCGTGGAATACGAACGCGCCGTCGACACGGCCTGTCGTAATAAGACGGACTGACGGCGAGCTAGCCCATAGCTCACCGTCCACAGGCCCGCGCCTACGGTGGCCGGGAGCCACCAGGTGGCTATACCGACGCCCGGTGCGTCTCCCGTGGCAGCTGGGACGTGAGGTTCTTTCCCTCTCACGTGCCGTCACCTCCTTCGCTAGCATGACTGCTTCACAGAAGGAGGCGACGGCTTCCCATTCCGTCTCGCTCCGGACCATGGATTGAACCAGGGCCGGACGCGAGAGGTTGCCGCCGCCGATCGCCGCTACGAGGACACGGTGGTGCTCCGCCCAAGCGGGGCAAACCTCTACTGTGTGCTTCACCGTGTCCTCCGGTCGACCCTCGCAGTGGTGACACCCGAGCGTTTCCTCCCGCCCGATTCAGTGCAGGAACCTCCCGAAACAACCGTGTCCGGTGAGGACCTGCGTCAGGCGAAGGTGAGGACGCCGTGGCGCCTCTCAAGCCACTCCTCAAAGTGGGGACTTATCGCCAGTATTTTGGCGTGCCCTGCACGGGGTTGCGACAGTCGCTCTCTCCATGTCGCGCGCCCATGGGCCTCGAACTTGGCTTTACATGCCGTCGAGAAACATCTCTCAGGCATGCTGGTTTCCTCACGATGTTTTCCTTCACAGAAGCAAGTGATAATTACACAATACGTACATGAATTCAAAAAATCAGAGGTGCGTGTCTTGGCTTCGAACTCGACACTTGGCAGTCCGACAGTCACACCACTAAGCCACTAGGCTATTACGGCTACACTAATTTGTTAATTTATTAGTTATTTAGTTGAGACCTTCTAAATACTGATGAATATTGTTATTTCATATTATCAATATTATCATTTATTTTATGTTATTCCCTGTAGTAAACAATGTTTTTTTTTCTACTTTCATCAAATATATTAGGAACAGACTATAGACAACTCCACCAGCTTGTAGCATCGCTTTATAAATCCCATTTAGTATTATTACTAAGCGATCTAGCGGTACTCGAGTGTTGTTACCGTTTGTAGTTCTGCACACCCCGTCACGGTAGGAGAGCGTGAAGAGAAGTGTAACTGACAACGCATTGTATCTAATTACGTAACTTTACTGTAACTGTTATTCAATGGTTAGTTGCCATAAAAACTGATTGTTTATATCGAAGGAGTGTTAATATCGAAGACATACAAATCAAATAAAAGTCAAAAGCCATTTATTCAAAAACACATTTTAGCTGATAAGCACATAACCCTCAATATCTCCGTAATTAAAGGTTACAAGATATGATCTCTAGAACATAACTATGATCGCAATGACGCAGAGAACAAGTGCTTTTCGGCTTCGTTAAGGCTATTTTAATTCCCATTTTTTAGGAAGATGATGATGATGAAACGTTTTATAACCTGTAAGTAGTTATGTTGTAGTTGTTGAGTTGTTGTAGTAGTTGTGTAGTTGTTATGTTGTTAGCTGCTTGCCAATAGCTGGATTAATAATAATCCTGGTATTGGCAAGCTTGACTTCAAAGATGTACACACTACACAGTGATGATGCGGTACTCCATCAAAGCAAACATTTTGTGGTTTCAGTGTCCTCATTCAAAATAACATTTGTATGGAATATGTCTGACGTCAATTTGTTCTGTAACTATCTGCACACATTCTATCCACCTAGCCTTTTCCCAACTAGTTTGGAGTCAGTCTAACCGGATGCAGCTGAACAGCAGTATTTTACATGGAGCGACTGCCTATCTGACCTCCAAAACCCAGTTAACTAACCGATACCTCTTCGGAAAATTGTTGGTCAGACTTTCAGGCTGCAGTCTACCCGTTACGACTGTCAAAGATCTACAAATGACAGCAGGGACAAACAGAGAGCCAAGGAGGACCTATCAACATACAAGTTAACATAACATCACGCCTGTAGTCCCTGAAGGGTTGGGCAGAAGTGTACCTAATAGTACACCCACATTTCGCCAGTTATGTTTAAGACCCATGTAACAGGGGGTGAACATATTTCTATCAACCGGGCATAAATCCAGACTCCGTGGTTGCTACTGAGAAATTCCTGATGCAAAAACCCAGTAACACTTTGTCCGACACGGGTATCGAACTGAGGACCACGTCATGCGCAGCGCTTGCTACCGCACTCGACCATCGAGGTAGTCATACACATACAGGCAGTCACAGTCAGATATCATGTGGTTTTATCTTAGTTATTACGTTTACGATTTGAGATTAATCCTAGTTTTTATTAATAAAGAATTCCAAACGATGGGAATATTTCATAATTCTTCTCCAATTACCCTAACCTTGTGCATATTTCTATTCTTTTGTTTATACCTAATCAAAGTAATTCCATCAAATATTTTCATCAGTTTTTGCGAAATGGTATTCGTTAATTGTTCGTGTATTGTAAATCACATTCTTGTTTAATGAATACGTTCGACACTTGTTTGTGTGTTATTATGTGCAAGCGCATGTTTGTGTGTACGTGTCACAGTCAACCCAGTAAATCGGTCAAAATTGTTTTTCTCTGCAAAAATTAGTGACCGACTGGTTGAATTAATTGTAACAATTTCTAACATCTACTGGATAAACGTGGAGTATTCTATAGGTGCACATTCTGGAGTGATATAATGAGTGACGTTTACTTAGAAACCTAGTACTTTGGTAGGACCTTATGTGACCCATTAAAAACATTCTTTTCTTTTGGTGTTTTCTGAAAATGTATCTAGGTAATTGTCGTTGTTCGTCTAATGTTTTATACAGAAAGAAGCAATTAGTGATGGTTTTGACTGAAACTAGTCAGTACTGATTTTGACCGAAAAACAATTTTGACTGTAACATAATGAACGTGTTGTGTTCGCGCATGCGTGCGAACTGATGTAAGAATGATTTCTCAGTTATTGCCACAAGGAAAATGCCTAGGCATTCTTTATCAAGGATTTTTACTAGATATATTAATTTTATTTACTTAGGTTTTTAAATTATACAGAAATATGTCGGACGAATAAGGACATATTGTTGGGAAATATAGATGCTTTTATAATGATCTCATTGCAGAGGAAATATAAGATGAAGAATGGCGCCTGCCGCCTGTCGATCGACTGGCTTGTCATCATACTATTGTAATTAAAGATAAATAATTTTAAATAAGGGAAATAATTGTATTTCAATAATCTATTATTGAAATACAATTAGTCAATAATTTGCTCAAAAACCTTGCGAGAAATTATCCAGAAAAGAACTAGAGTTATCGACGTGGCTTGCAGAGTAGGCAAACTGAAGTGACAGCGGACTGGCTATGTCTGTCGAAGTATCCGATGGCCCACGGAGCAGGTGAGTCCTGGAGTGAAGACCGCGTTTCGGCAAGTACAGGACCCAGGGTAACGCAGGGTGGGGCTGGTAGCAGCTGGATAACAATGGCCGAGGATCGAGTAGAATGGTTTGCAATTGGAGAGACCTATACCCAACAGTGGACTGCTGTAGGCTGATGATGACGATAAGCGTTTGATGCCTTCATAACGGATACCTTTTGACATATTTTTACCGATTGGCATATTTTACCTTTTTATACCTACATTTCTATTTTTTGACGTACATTCGTATAATTATTACCGATTGATTTATTATTATTTTGCACCTTTTGACATATTTTACCTTTGCATATAATTATTTTGGTTCTATCTGCATGAAAAGCGGACAATGTGTATTTTTTTGTTTTTAGTTGTATAAATAATTAGTTATTATGAATGTACCAGAAAAACAATGGCTAAAATATAAATGTTATAATCCGCATAATTGTTAAAAAAAAACAAATTTGTACACCTCACTAGGTAAAACATGTACGAACCTACCCTTTACTAAGATCTTGCATGCTCGATTTGTGTGTAAACGCATGTTTTTAACAAATAAAGTATCTTTATCTTTATGTCCCCCAGCTAGATGGAACGACGACCTTAAAAGATGGCCAGATCAGACTGGTTACAGAAGGACAGATTGTGGTGGCTTACTCGTACTTAAGCGAGGCTATATCTGGACAGTGATAGACTGACATGATTGACTGAAAGTAGGCCTGTCTACTTCTTCTTGTCGAAGGCTAACAAAATTGAGTCGGCCCTGAAAAGAGCTACTAGTTTGGCGTCTTCAGTAGCGTAACTACTAAAAACACTTCCTTCCTTGTAACCTACTTTACACCACTTATATTTCCTTGTTTTTTTTTTTTTATTGTATAAAACATCGTAACTTGTTGCAATGTACCAGTGCATACCAACCGCATTGAAAAAGCAAGAGCAGTGGCACAGTATACCGACAAACAGTGAATCAATTGGGCCCGTTTTGTGAAATCAAATTCGGCTGTTAGTGTTTTCAATTAAACTCTCTGGCACGACAAATATTATATTTTGTTAGCCCAAAACTTCGCCACATCCACCGCGTCGTCGGTGTCAGCGCTAAGTTCACTTCGGCTGCATGTTTTTGGACTAAGAGGGCACCCTGGGACACCCTGTATATGTATACAGGGTGTAAACAACCTCATCACGAAGCCGTCAACCAAGCATTCTGTACATCAAACTAAGTAACTTTACGCAAAAAATATTTCTGGGAAACGACTTTTTTTTTGGGAAGGAAAATCATGTTTTTTGTTAGCACTCAATGTAACGCACTCAAAACATTGTGCTGGTGGATGGATTGAATAGCACGGGAGTCGTGGAGGTGTTTAAAGTAAGAATCGTACTTTAGAAACTTGTATTAAAAAAAAAGATATGGTGTAGAACAAAAACATTATCGCAATGACGGGGCGAACAAGTGCCTTTCGATCGCTACAATAATAATGAAAAAATTAGGTTGCAATAAGAATGCTTGCGAGAATCGCATCTTGGATGTAGAGACTTGCGTTTCCCGCAAGAATCGTTATTGCAACTGATAGGATAGGATAGGAAGTGCATCATAGTTTGCGACACAGCTCCAGAACCACACCCCGCTGCTGTTTCATTGAGGTAACCCCAACGAGGTTGGAGTTACATTTTCTCATGTAGCATTACATATAAAAACATAACCTGTTACAGGTAAATGGTTTATTGTTTAATTTATGATTTTATTATTTAGTTTTTGCCTAGAATTCGTGTGAATGATGTGCATAAATCATATTTATTTATTGCACACAAAATTTAAAAAAATATACACAAAATTCAAATGTATAGCTTATGTACAACTATTGTGTCTACTTCGTGGACAGATCAAGAGATAAGCGTGAGCAGATTCTGACCATGTTCCCAGTTTAAATCATCATCATCCGCCTCCTGCTCTTGTCCCATTCTACTTGGAGTCGGCGCAACACGTTTTCTTCTTACATTCTCCCCTGTCAGACGTCACGACATCATTTACTCCTTTATCTTTCATATCATTCCTCACACAAACCATCCATCTTTTCTTTAACCTTCCTCTTCTTGTCCATACATCAGAATTGTTCCTAGTTCAAATACTGTATGTTACTACACTAATATGTCTACTGTAGCAGTAGTGATCTAGCAGGCCTTATCTTCAGGATCGGCTTACGAAAGCGATGCGCGTGCGCAAGCAGACCGCGACGCGCCGTTAGAGGGGTGCGCAGGAGTGCAGGACTGTGAAAGTGTGTTAGGTAATGTGATGAATAAGAATATACAAATATGTAGGGTAAAGCGAGCATAAAAAACCGTTAATGATCACATTTCACCATACTTGCAAATCCCTAATAGACTCAAGATTACTTCACATTACTTTTAAGTAAATGGTAATAGTGATGTATTAGGGATTTGGCTGATGATTTCGAGTTGTCGCAAACGACTGATGATTGCTGAGCTCCAGGGTTACAGGGACTGCCTAAACCTTCTGGGATTACAGTCGTAATGTTATGTTGTGATGATGTTATGTTAAATAATAAGCTTCTTACTGTCCTATGTCAGTGCCGTTTCCCTGTTTATAGGGAGTTGGAACTGTTTGTGATTTATTTGTAAGTGCATTTATTTCTTCACGATCACGATACATGTCCCAATCGTAAGACTGCAGTATTGAAAATTGAAACTTAAAGAGATTTTTTAGCTCGTTATTATATGGAATCTAAAAATTGCATGGAGTCTATCCTTTTCAACAATTGTTACAAGGTGTCTCGGACTCAATTCTCCCAGAACCAATCAACAATCCCATACAACACCAACATTCCTTCAATTTCAACAATAATCGAGAACAAAAAAAAAAAAATCAAGAAAATCAAGAAAATCACAACCAACCGTTTTACCGTCTGAATGCGGAACTCTAAACACAGTTATAACACAATCGTCAACTGTTGTCGACGTAATCAGTGCGACGGATCAAATTGTGGAGAAAATTGTAAGGTGCCAGCCACTGTTGGCCGCCATTACAGTGCACCTGACATTACTGTGTACTGAAATATGACGGAATTTTGTATGTGGGTGGTTAAGGCCCGTATTCCACCAAGCGGAGACGAGCGGAGGTGTGCGAAGTGCAGAGGGGAGGAAAACAGATACATTAGAGCTAGAATGTATCCATCGAAGCTGTGCGGAGATCTCCATGTTTAGAAGCTAGGATGTATCCGTCACCGTAAAATTGTTAATACCGTCAGATTATAATCTATCGAACGGCCTACTGTAAGGCCGACCAATCAGGGACAGGTTCACAATCTTTCGAGAGTTTACAATCTCGCGAGATAGATTATAATCTAACGGTATTTACAATTTTACGGTGACATATCCACCGCGCGCCGCACAGAGCACACCGCACGTCGCTCACCGCACACCGCTTTCAGCCCGCTCACAGAATACCGTCCACAACACACCGCACACAGCACGCTGCTCTCCTCTCGTCTCGACTCCGCTGAATTACGAGACATCTCTCGTGTCTTCTCAACCGTTTTCACTAAAGCTACGTGGATATGAGAAGTGTAACTTACGAAATTCTATTGGTGGTATAAAACACATCTGTTCTCCCCTCGTCTCGTCTCCGTCTAGGCAACATGAGGCGGTGCTGGTGAGACAACTAGGTCTGTACTAATACTATAGGTAGTACACACATTAACATTATACACACATTTCCTTAGATATTTTTTAAGTCCGATGTCATAGGGGGCGAGTCTATTCTGACGACCCGAATGGCGCAGCGGTACTGAGGCTGCCTTACGTTCTTAGGGTCCCGGGTTCGAATCCCGGTAGGAGCAAATGTTTGTGTGATGAGCATGGACATTTGTTTCCGAGTCATGGATGTTTAGATGTATAATAAGTATGTATTTACAAACAAAAAGTATCTATGTAGTATATCAACTGGTCAATCTGGTGTCCACGACACAAGCCTCGTTGCTTAGTGTGGTACTAGATGGCGCTGTGTGTAATGTCCAGCGATATTTATTTAATTTATTTATTTATTTATTGCCATCAACCGGGCGCAAATTCAGACTCCGGGCTGATACTGACAAATTGGAACATACAAGAAAAAAAAGATGCTCTTGGCTTCATAACCTCTTCCTTTTTTAGAAGTCGGTTTGAAAGAAGTGTTGAGAGTTGTACCAACTCCTTTATTATGTTATAAATGTTTAGAACTAAAACAGCTAATTAATAACCAAACAATGATATTTCTACCTTACCCTTAACCAAGTAACAGCGTCATAGTTGCACACTCGATGATTCAGAGCCTCAATGGGTATATTATAAGAATTTAGCGGCGGATGTGAGGCAATACCAATAAATATCAAGGATTCTATGTTTGTTCTACGTTAGGGCGGCTGCAAACTGAGCCAATAGATGTAATTGGTCGGATCAGTTGAGATATGATGTGGTCGACTTGAGTTGGTTCAATAAAGATTTAATTTGAGTAGATTAAGATTTGGATCTAGACTCGTTCCTCACTGAGATTGGCCAGATAAGTGATTTGAGAGTTGGGAAGGAATGGGGAAAGCCTTTTAGAATAGATTAATTGAGAAGAGAAAAAAAAAAACAAAAAAAAAAGAGTTAAAATATCTGTTGCTTCAGTCTAGTTGAGGTCCTGGGTTCGATTCCTAGGCCAGGCATAGTGTTATAGGGTTTTTCCATCAGGAGTTTTTCAATAGCCGCCCGGAGTCTGCATCTGTTTCCGGTTGATGGTAATAAGGTCGCTCCCTATTACATGCCACTTAAACATACAGGCACAAGACGGAAAAAACTACTTTTCAACAACGCTTAATAGCTACGACGACCAAGCAACCAAATTATTGTACGGGAAGCGATCTCTTATTGTACGGGAAGCTCATACAAAGCGAGGTCAGGTTATACTGGATATGTATGGCTTGATCTGTCGCTGTGTGTGAACTCATCATATCTGCCTAGCCTTTTCCCAACTATGTTGGGGTCGGCTTTCAGTCTAACCGGATGCAGCTGACTAACAGTATTTTACATGGAGCTACTGCCTATCTAACCTCCACAACCTGGTTAGTACTGGGTAATACGATACCCCTTGGTAAGACTAGTTGTCAGACTTTTTGGGCCACTTGTAATTAACTGTAATGTAACGATTGTCAAAGATCTACAAATGACAGCCGGGACCAATGGCTTAACGTGCTTTCCGAGGCACGGAGGAAACTCGGGCACAATAATAACGGGTGGTCACCCATCCACAGACCAACCTAGGCAAGCACGGCCTAACCTAAAGATTGACCCGAGCGGCTGTTATTATTGTGCCACGAGCTCCTCTCCTCAGCTTTTTATTAAATTGAACTAAGAGGTAATAACTTTACAACTTTTCATAAAACATGGTCATAAATAATAATTTCTTATATTTTCCTCATTAAACCATAGAATTTAGTACTTAATCAATAACTTTGATTACCAAGCTTGTAACAGTCCTTAGTTAAACTAAAATTATTCTCGTCCCAAATAGTATCGTATAATGTCTCTATACAAGTGCATATCTATGACAAATTGTGTTTAGTTCTGACGGTCTGGCATTATTAGTACTAGACTTTAGCTCACGGAACTTAGACGTAATTGCTTCGTCTGTTTGTTTTAGATTTCGTTCTGATTGTTGGTTTATTAGTATGAATAGGAAGACCAAAGAAACGATGGATGGACTTTGTAAAGGATGATAATGAAATTGATTTTTTGAACTTAACCGGCAATATTTTATGGTTTAAAATCATATTGAGATATTTGACAGTTTGTGGAAAGTTGTGCTGGCGACTGTACCTTCGCTATGGATGTGTAATAGGCTATTTGACAAGTTTTTAAAATCCATTTTATATTATTTAGTAGAGGTTAAGGGACCCAGTAAAAGTTGATTTTTTAAATTCTAGTAAGTACATATTTGCTAAAAAATATCAAATTAAAAATTCAATATTTAAATAGCGCGCCAAAAGGCTACTTTGACAATATGGCGTTGCAATCGGGTCGGTTACGTCACCTGCCTGTATTGTAATCTGTGGCACATATCATCCACATACATTTGTTGTAAACAAACAACGAAACTACGATTGGATTTATATTTGAACAGTGATTTAGGTAACAAAATGAGTTACAAATGGTGTGCAGTTCCAAAATGTACAAATACGTCGATAAAAACTCCGGAAAAACTATTTGTAAGTGTTCCAAAGAATGTCAAAGTGCGCCGAAAGTGGTTGCAACTTTCTCGGAGGGATCCTATGGACATAGCGAATAGTACAAATATTTTCTTCTGTGAAGACCATTTCGATGTAAGTAAACGTAATATTTATATTTTTTAATAATTAATTACATTCAGAATGTAAATATTTTGTTATTGATTTGAGGTTATAATACCTCTAATGTTTATAACAGAATGTCTCTTGTAACTCACTTCGAATATTTCCGCTGTTTTCCATAATATTAGTTAAAAATTCTAGCTACAGTCTTATGATTTCATCAAGCTTAAGCATAAAAATCGGAATTATTTTTGAAAAATAATCCGACCATGATTGCGTCGACTTCGGGCAGGTTTCTGCTGTCTGCTTTTACAATTGTCAATTGTCTTTTTTTTTTACGTGTGTGTAAATCGTTGTCCATGGTAAAAGTACTAGATAGAAACGTAAACCTTGTAATATATTGCGAATAAATCACACAAATATAGATAGACAATGGATAATATAGGAAAATCTCAATGTTGAAAGCTAATTCACAAGAGGAGAGGCGCCAATAAGCAAACGAAGTTTACATGCAGGTGACGTCATCATAAACCCGACCAATTATGAGCGTTTTGTGTCACGTGACAAACGTTTACAAAATGCATTTTTATTTATAGATTTTTAAATTAAATCAATTATTATTTTCAACTTACGTTAATAAATAACCATTTTTAAACTGATAATATATACTGATAACAGTAATTGGCACTTTATTTTTTTCATTGTCAAATAGCCTATTGTGTACAATACAAGTTAAATTCAAATTCAATTCTTTTCGGTCCATAGAGTGTTAGTAGTACATCAAGATGACTTAAAGCTATGTTAGTAATTCACACATACAACTTTTTTTTTTATTTAGCCTATATTGTCCCACTGCTGGGCAAAGGCCTCCCGCATAGCCTTCCACTCCTCTCTACGTGCGGCTCTCTCAGGTCAATATCTCAAAAACGCCACAAAGCTACGTCGTCACGCCAGCGTTTTCTAGGCCTCTCTCGCGACGACGCCCGTCTTCTGGCACCCACTGTGTGACGACTCTGGCCCATCGATCCGTATGCATTCTACTGACATGCCACGCCCAATCCCACTTCAACCAAGAACGATAAAGAAGAAAGATAAGAGAAAGACAAAAGAAAAATAAAGATAAGAGAAATAAAAAGAGAAAAACTCCAGTTAGCCTACAATATGTGCAGCCCAATCCAATGCCTCCAAATACGACTATGGAGTCTGCAATTACCCTCAGGTAGCTGTTGGGACTGCCCCTCACCCTCCGCATCAGCGATGCTACTCTCTTACGTATAATGGCGTGAAAATTAAGTTATTAAAACTTTATGATTATGTAAACTACCCTGATAGCTTTTCTGGATAACCTGAAAAGTTATTGTAAGACCCTGGGTTGATCCATCAGTCTCGACCAAATGAAAAACATGAATTCTTTTTTTTGTGTAAACAAAAGGTATTTTAATATAAATTACTTTATTTTTAATATCACATTGTTTCAGCATCCGTATTCCGTGTTCCCAGACTTTTTTATATCCAAAAAATATCTAGAAAATTAACCTCGGAAATCCCGCTAGGCATTCCATGAAGCATTATAATTAATTAACGATATTTATGACTTCCTTCATGCGATGTAGTTATTTGGAGAGGATTTCAATTAGCGCATAATTTAAATATTTTGTATCAACATTTATAAACATTTTGATAAAATGTTTAGGTAATTTGTTAAAAGCAATAGTCTCAATGACTTAGGCTATAGGAGAAGTTCTGGCTTTACTAGATTTTTTTTTTGTGTCCAAATCGCAACAGAGGAAATATGAAAATACATTAGATTTGGGTCGAATTTATATTTCTGACTTCACCCACTGCTGGGTATTGGCCTCTCTTTGCTTGTGCCAAGCTCCAGGTTCTTGTGCCAGCCTCAACCAGGATATAGGTACCCACGACGGCAACAGTATCGTCTGCCCATTTCGCCGCCGGACGACCAAAAATTGGCTTGTCAACTGAAAAAATCAAATTAGTCCGTCACTTAGATTATCAAAAAATATTCGACCCGTATTTTTTCTTTTATTACGTAAACCAAAATTGACGAAGATACGACGCTTTTAAAATTCTCAATACGTCACGCCGTGGTATAATTTTTAGTGCGTTCTGACGTCACGAGCCGGACTCCCGAGTTTTGATGCGTTTTTATCTTGGTCAATATTCATTGATTTACAAAAATAAAAAAATACGTGTCCATTATTTTCCAATACTTTAACTGACGGACTAAATTGACTTGACGGATTTGCAATTTATTGATGGTGGAAACTAGCCTAATCTCTTTGCAGTCGTTGGACGCCACTCGGGCACAACTTTACTCTACCTGCCGTCACCGCGCCTTGCTTAGTGTCCTGCCCAACTCCATTTTTCCATTTAGCTTCAATGAATTTCCTATAGACTGCTACACAACTTGCTAGAAAAGGTATTATCTTGAATGCTCTTGTCTCCGTTTTAGTGGTAGGCCATGGGCTTTGGGCACACTCATTGCCTTAAATCCGTTACTAAGCCTAAAAACTTACTAAACAAACTGTCAAATTAGCTACAACTACTATTTAATTCAATTTCATAAGTGTAATAAAAGCCTCAGAGGCAACATTACCAACAAATGACCACGTAACTTCCTCTTCTATCTGTCTTAATAGATACACGTGCATATGACACGCATTATAACCTGACCTATCTTATTCCCCACCATAGTTCTAAGATTTGTACACCATGGGGTTTCAAGTTATACTGGTTGTTAGACGGTAGTGCCCAGTATATCTTGACCTGTCGCTTTCCCATCTTTGTTCAGAAGTTTGTCACTCATGGGAGGTCAAGTTAAAGAGGATATAGTATGGTAATGTAAACTTGTGTGGTGACCGTGGTTTGCCCGTTCCGGTGGTATACCATGATATATGAGACTCTTTTTGTACTGCGCTTGACCTACGAATAAGTAAGAATAAAAGATTTGTAATTGTGTCTGTATTGTGTTTTGGTGGGGACTTTTAAAAATAGAATAAAAAGTTGTTCTTTTTTTAAAATTTTTGTTGCTGTTAACTCATTTTGTTTTTAAAATGGAGTCTATAATTAGAATAGATACTTTTATTCCATTTTTGAATGCATTTCCAGAATCAACCGATAATCATCTCGCTGCTGGGCTGGGCCACCTATATCTGTGAAGTGCAGTGTATTCACCTCACCAGCTGTCGTCCGTTTCCAGTTGATGTGAATTCCAATTTCCACTAAAAACAAAAAAAAAAGAATTTTATGCAAACGAAAATAAAAACGATTTCAGAGTGATAATCTACATAACTAACCTACTACTGAAAAAGTAAAAATTAAATAAAGTGGAATTGAACTTTTAAGTAGATTTCGTGGATTTAGTCCAAGAGCAGTTTTTTTTTCGTTTTAGTTGTTTTTCCTTTGATACATAATCATCATATCTTTTAATCCTCGGGGATGATAATGATCCTCAGTCCTAACGAGGACATAAGGTAGAGGGAGGGTAACTAACTAGCTTGGCCATCTGTCAGATTTAAAATCGGGGTATGATTATCTCTGCCTAACGCTAAGTCACAAGGGGATAATAGATATAATACATGTCATGTACAACGACTCCAATTCAATTATATGACGTAAATATCAAAATCATCAGACGAAAATTTGAACGAAGTGGTTTTAGGCAATTAATGGAGCACATAATAACATAAACGTGCTTGTCCTGAATTTACATAATAATCGATTTAATAAAAATATATATAAAATTTCAGTTACATTTTTAAAATCAGTAGTCAAGAGGTAAAATCAGTTGAAGGTTAGTGTTGGCAACACTCTTGATGGACGAAAGCCATTGCTACAAGTAGGCGCTGTCAATGTCAATGTCAAATTGTTACCATAGACACGCGTTTAACTGTAGAGTGGTCAATTTCACAAAAAAAAACTCAACCAAACGAAGTTTAACGGATTAAATTAAAGTTGGTCGTTTACAAACCTCCTTTTTGGTAAGCTTAATACAACAAGTACAAGCGCAGTTAATAATTCACATGTTTTAATTACTCAAAAAGCGTGAGAATACCAGAATCAAATCATAGAATCATTACACTAACACATACATTATATAAAAATAAATGATATAATAATTGGAATAAAACACATATAGTAAAAACTCATTTAAATAAACCAAGTTTATTCCCTGGAAACTTTACATCAAAAGGAAGCGAGACGATTATTTCAATAAAAGGAGGGTATTTAAACAATAATTATTACTAGCAAATACTGGTAACCTATTATCAACTTTAGTACATGCACAAAAGCTTAATTTCTCATAAATGTCAGCGGTAGCGTGTCTTGTAATTAACAAAACTAATAAAAATTTGTAACCGCCATTTCTGATATAGTTTTAAAAAAGGTAGAATGAATTTGTGATTTTGAATGGGATATTATATTTTTTTGTAATTTGGCAGCGTGTTACGACATAGCACTTTTATTTAACGCACAATAACATACATTTGACACACTTTTTAATTAATAAAAGTGTAATGAAGGCTAACTTAGAAAAAACAAAAATTCAAGATGTTTCTTTATAGTATCAACCAGTTATTTGTATGCTTCTTACACACATTTTAATATTACGATTGACTTCGTTAGTGTCTTTTTTTTTCACAAATGTTCTGCCAAGCTGCAGGACAGTTTGTCGTGTGTCAGTGTTCTCGTGGACAGCTTTTTAGTTTACTTAACATTATTGCATCATTACTCTAGAAACTGCTATTGACAAATTGCTCATCTATGCCATTCATACTAATATCACAAATGTGAAAAGAACTCGATCTGTATGTCGATATTGTCGACCTGTCTTGTACCTTATCGCCACCAGAATTTTGATGTTAATATTGGGTATACCACGAGTACGGTATGCGACTCCACTGATGCAACCACCACCAGTGGTGGTAGAGACAAATAGTTGCAACTGCAACAATAAAGGTTTGAGAGGCCTAATATAACCACGAAAAGAAGCTAGTTGCATACTAAAACCTTGAAAGTGAAAACAAAATCCTTGTAACACTTTTTTTAGTACCACCCATCATCAGAATAATCATCTCAAAAACTCTCAGCCAAGTAATTCAAAATCAAGATGAAATTCTATAAATAAACAATTGAAAGTTCAAAATGATTTATCACTCAATATGACGATGATACAAGCTTGCTTAATTCAATCCTTACCTAATGACCATAAGGTTTAAAAAACTCATTTAAAGGGGATCGACTTTGGTGGGATATCATGGCGTTTTCTTGTGTAAGCTGGTAAGGAACGCCCTTGATGGATGTTCCAGATAATTTTTTGTTAACGATGAAATAATTTGAACTGCAACCTTGCTCTGAGCTCCTTGATATAGTTCACATGGTGAGGTACGGAGGAAACTCGATATGTAATGGGTGGTGGTCACCCATCTACGGACCAGCCTAAGCTTAACCTGAAGGTCGATGCTGTTATTATTAAGCCACGCTCAGCTCATCCCAGTAATCATCACCGAAAAATCTAAAGAAGACCTAGGACACCCCCTTGTGAGACACCAAAACCTACTTTAGCAAAAACCAAATCCGATCAATAATGTTCTAAAGACAAATTTAAATGGAAAGGGCTAAACGCTTTATAAGGAAAGCCTCTTATGACAGATCATCATTTTAATAATAATATGCTAAACGTCAACTCTCTTTACCATAAAGTTTTATGAGATCTATAACTCAAAAGCTCTTTAACATGGAGTGCCGTTTCGTTTTATTGAAAAGAGATGACAATGATGGCCGTGACTTATGGAGTGTTTATAGATGTCAGGTTTTTATGGGGAAAGGGATAAGGGTCACTGTATTTTTTAACCAATTACTGTTCAATCATAACTTTGAAGTTACAAACTTTATTTTAATGTGTGAGCAGTTGTTTTTGACCGGGGTCTTGTGAACTATGTATAATGTCTTGTGAAATGTGTGTCTTTTCTTTTTTTCTTTTGGGGGCTTGCGTAAATAAGCCTGATTTCTATATTTAACAAATGTTCCCATTAATCACCACCAAATTGTACAACTGCCAGGTTACATCAATCGTCTTGGTCGAAGACAGTTCCTTTCTTCTGATTTACTTGTTTTCTTTCTTGCTTAATCATTCTGGTCAACCTCTTTATAATAGGTAGGATATTTACTATCATCATCATTCCTCTAACCCAACCTATTTGGAGTCGGCATGTCTTCTTGTTCCACACTTCTCTATTAGTTGTCATCTTAATAGGCACTACCTTTCTTGCCACATCGTCTCTCGTTCTCCATCCATTGTTTCTGTGTGAGGTTACAACCATCTGCCTAACCTTTTCCTAACTTTATTCGGGTTGCTTCCAGTCTATCAGGATACAGCTGAATACCAGTATTTTACGTGTAGCGACTGCCAATCTGACCTCCATAACCCAATTATTACTTGGTAATAATTGGGTTATTAATAATGGCTTTGATAAGACTGGTTGTCAGACTCTCGGGCCATTGACTGACCTGTAACGAGTGCCAAAGATCTACAAACGACAGCCGTGACCTAACGTGCTTTCCAAGGCACGGAGGAAACTTGGTATGTAAGGGGTGATCACCCATGCACTTACCGGCCTTGGCAAGCGCGGTTTAACCTTGAATATCGACCCACGCGGCTATTATTGAGGTAGAAATAATATTTCTATCAAAAGGTGATTCAGATACCAATCCGTCAAGCCCTCACCGTCCACTGCTACACAAAAACCTTTATCTTTTTCATTTTGTGCGTTCAACATAACCTTTGTTAGTTTTATTTCCTCCAGAGTAAACCGAGGTACAATCAAGCGACAATTATCTTGATGAACATCAGGCATCGAGGTAACGTCAGTCTCCGTGTGAATTGTCTCCGTGAGTCCGAAGTGAAAGCTGACGATAGTATCGCTAAAGATAATAAATAGTTTCCACTGCTGCCTTTCTTTGGGACATATGAGTGCATAGTTGTTGATGGAATAGTAAGGTGTATTGGAGAATAATAGCTACAGATTGGTTTTTAGAAAATTCAATCAAGATTTGATGTTTTTCAAGACTTGTGGGTCATTTTGCTCATTAGGTATTGTCCGTCATATTTATGAGCTAATGAAAAAACTGTGAACAGAGCATCTTTTGCAAAAGGCTATTTAAAATTACATGATTTACCTGATGTATAGTTTTATTTTATGATTGCATAAAGTAGTTTATAGTAATGTTTGTCGGTCTGGTATTGTTTCTAGTGCAGAAATCGTTAGAAAAAGTTAACTATCGTAATTTATCTAATAAGATAAGGACTATGTCTGCATTGCGGCTTTGCCCCACACCACAATCAATTTACTTAGATCTTTTATTTTATTTTCTTCCGTATCTACCCTAGATCTTTCTAATTAAAATGGTATACTTTCATACAACTCCTAACCTTTATAAATGGCGTAAATAAAGGAAGGTTACAACATTAACATCAGAAATTACTAATAATGGGTAGGTAGGAGTACGTCGTCCTCAAATGCAATTAAAGACAGTTACATCACACATGCATGGCTTGCTGTGTGCTTGTGTGTGTGTGTTTGTCTGTGTGTGTGAGGTCTGCTACTTGTACTGCATAATTTTGTTCATTATAGTGATTATAATATATTTTATTAGTATTCACGTTTTGACCTACGAACTTATTCTGAAATAGAAGAGGTCACTGCCTTCTACACAAGGTGTTTGAATTTATTATAGTTAAATCGAAAATTCAGATAAATTCTTTCACCAAATTAGTTTTGTTTAAAAACCCGAGCACTTTCAAAATCGTTACTGAATTACCTAATTATTCTTTCAGTAGCAGTTCCAATTGTCAATTTGATATTCCAAAAGTATCTGTCTTCATTATTCCCGACTTCACCACAAGTCTATACTGACACTCCACTTCCTTATAAAGGGTAACATATTTCCTGGTGTGTGTATACACACATCTTCATACACAACTGTCCATGTGTGTGTGTGTGGCACACGACGGGCGTGGTGTACTGGTAGCGTGACGTGTGCGCTGTTCCGGAGCGTGCGCGCATGCGCCAACCTCTACAGGAGAAATGGACTCGCCTTACATGGCAACTGTCAAATTGTAGCGTTTGAATTGGATAAAACAGAAACGATGAGGATTAATATTGTGGCCTGTGCTTCGTGTTGTCTGCGAGTTACGAGAAGTGAAGAACGCTACTGAACGCGTCAATCTCGTAACTTTGCCACAAAGAGATGCTATACAGGGTGTAAACAGCCTCATCACGAAGCCTTCAACCAAGCATTCTGTACATCAAACTAAGTAACTTAAATTATTGCTATAAAACGACTTTTTTTTGGGGTGAAAAATCATGTTTTGTGGTAGAACTGAATGAAACGCACTCAAAACATTGTGCTGATGGATGGGTTGAATAGTACGGGGGTCGTGGAGGTGTTTAAAGTTCTTACATGAAAAATTTGTACGTAAATAAAAAAACTTGTCAAAAAGTTGGAACTTTGACCCCCAATATCTCCGTAACTAGAAGGTTCCCAGGTATTGTGTAGAACAAAAAAATGATCGCAATGACGAGAAGAACAAGTGCCTTTCGGCTTCGTTAAGAGGTTTTTTACACCCTTTAGTGTCTTTAATCTCTAGAGAGGCTATCAGACGAAGTGTCATAGTGATAGAAAATGTGATTTCAGGTATCAATCAGTGAGGTCTTTCTCCTTTGTGTCATTTGTCGTAGGACCTTTATGCTGTAGAGTTCGTACAGGCTGGCTTTTGAAAGCTGTACTTTACCTAGGTAGGTTGTCAAGCGAGATGGTTACCGCCAAACTATGTAGTGATAAGGTCTAATTTAGGGTACTTATTTAATTTAAATTCGAAGGGTGGTTCCGCTAGCCGGTGGTTGCCACGTGCAGGTGACGGCTACTAGCTACCGTGACGGACCGAGTGGTTGACAAAATGCTTTCTGAGTAATGTAAATTTTAACAACCGCAAGTAGATATAGAGAACCATAGAAGTTGAAGGTCTAGTTGTGGGAGTTTATGACTCTATGTAGGTGATCATAAGATCACGACTGTTAACCAATAAGGGTTAGGAATAGATGCAACAGTTCACTCACATTTCAGCAGTTATGTTTAACGATAATAACAAACAAAAAAGAAAATGAAAACTATAGAAAAAAAAATGCAATTACATATATTAATCGAAATCGTGAAATGTAATAGGGGCTAGCCTATTGCACTAAACTGTGCACAAATCTGTGTTACTCTGTTGCCAAACAATTGAATGAATTAATTTGAATTTCTATTTTTCATGATGTCATTAATATTTCGTTTTTTTATTATTATTTAATTTTTATAATTAGTATTATTGATATTTCTATTATTTCTATAGTTATCTATTATTAATGTGATGTAATTATAATTATTATTAATATTTTCTACCTATCTAGTGGCACTCATTAGCATATTCTCTTGTTAATATGCGGGTAATGTAGTGGGCTGCAATATTGTTAATGTTTTGTATTATCCTTACTCTCTTCTAACACATATTGTAGCTGTTTATTGCCCCTTAATAAATAAAATAAAATAAATCCAAACTACGTGGCAGCTACTAAGAAAAAAAAAAATGAAAAAATCATTGCAGTAGTAAATTGTAATAACCAGGAAATAGCCCACACAGCCTGAGCTCCCACCACATATACCTAATATACCATTTAATAAACAAAAACACCTATTACACACTAGTGACTATACATTACAAAGAAACCATGAAAATATAAAAAAAACGGCAATTGCAACTTAATAACTTTGCAAGCAGTATTAATGTTACCAAATAGCTAAGTGCTGACCTTTGGTCAAGAACACGCATTGTCTAAGTGGTTTTAAGTTAGGATTGAAATACTGACGATGAATTTGAATATGTATGGATATTAGGTTGTTTGGTATGTCTGGTGTTACTTGACAGGTGGCTTTACGTGACCAGGCCCCTTATTCACAACGCTTCGATTCGATTTTCGATTCGGAAAGTCGTATGTCTATGTTTTTTTGACATTACGAAATCGAAGGAGATAGACATACGACTTTCCGAATCGAAAATCGAATTGAAGCGTTGTGAATAGCTATGCAGGCCCTTATTCACAACGCTTCGATTCGGAAAGTCGTATGTCTATCTTTTTTTGACATTACGAAATCGAGGGAGATGGACGTACGACTTTCCGAATCGAAAATCGAATCGAAGCGTTGTGAATAGCTATGCCGGTGACGAACAAACCAATATTATTGAGTTGTTTCTTGGGTAATTGTTCATTTGTAGATCTTTGACAGGAGTGTCATCCTGAACTTCGACAGTTAATTATTTCGACACGGTCTCAATTTCGAATAACAATTAGTTCGACTACTCATTGCTTCGACAGAACATACTTCGACAACACACACCTTCGAAAAACACAACTTCGACAGATCCCTACTTCGATATGTACTTGTTCGGCGGTTTCCTATTTCGACAGAACAACTGTTAGAATAAAGTTCTAATCAGCTTGCAAAGTGGTTGTTACGTGTATAACTGCGGGCCGAATAGTGCGAAATGAGTGGTTTTTAATTTATTATAATCCAAATAATACATATTTTAAAAAAGGAACTTCAGACTAATGTAGCCAATGTAATTTCTTATTTTTTAGTGTATTTTTTTTTATTTATAGTGTTAATAATCAATAAGTAAAACTTGACGAATAGTCCTAAACTTACCTATCTTTGCATGTTTTTATGATCGAGAAAAGTAATAACTATCGTGTTTTGAGCCTAAGAATAATCAAGAACAGTTCATGAACCACAACATATATTTTTTCTGGATTAAAACAACGCCTATTTCATACCTTAAGACTCAACCAAAAACAGGTCGATTGGAAGATCCTGGGCCCCTTTTTTACAACGCTTCGATTCGATTTTCGATTCGGAAAGTCGTATGTCAATCTTTTTTTGACATTACGAAATCGAGCGAGATAGACATATGACTTTCCGAATCGAATCGAAGCGTTGTGAATAGCCATGCTGGCCTTAATGTCTGCTCCCAGAAAGACGTCCTATGTTTCAGCAGGCGAGACGTAGAAAGCGGATGACGTATTGTATCTCATTTGCAATTAGACTGTAATAACATTGCATATTACATACAGAATTCACTCTATCACACTTAAATGCGAAAGTATGCATCTCTATTCGTAAGTAGTACGTTTTCTCAACTCTAATTTATATGTAGATGTATGATATTAGAGAAGTATAGAAGAAGAAGACATTTTGCGCTGAACCTAAATGAATGGGGATAAGGGCAAGGAAATGATGATGATTTTATTTATTGTTGAATGTTGTGTGCACTTACGGCATGTGTGAAATAAACGTAGTTTCTTTCTATTCATGTATGTAGTCTAACAATGATGGAATACATTAAATTCAACAACGAGAGCAACCGAAGACTTAAGACCCTCATTCACCTCGTTGATCATTTCATGCGACGGAGCCATAGGAACTGAATATAACAGTTATTTAAAAAAAGCCGCATCAAAGGTTAATGAGAAATTAATAGTGTACTGGTTGAAAGTTAAAATACAAATCTCAGTTATAAGAGCAGTTTCAATGAGAGTAAGAGGCACGCGAAAACATATCAGGGCCTTTCAATGTGGAGATGGAGCAGGAATGCTTTAGTTACAGCTTGATCTCGTGAATCAGAATTCTATATTTATGTGTGCAATGTACATTAACTCTTGAGTTGTTCTTATCTACACTGACCTGCAAAAATAAGTACTACACTTTTAAATTTCAATTTTTCCTAAACTATAGAAGTTAGAGATTTAAAATAAAAAAACGTTATAAAGCAATTTTTATCAGCTTCTTTGAAACTATAGACAAAATTAAACTATTTTTCGAGTCTTTTTTGTTTCGAAGATATATCTCGTATACTTAAAAAGTTATTGCAATTTTAAAAGTGTGATACTTATTTTTGCAGGCCAGTTTAATAAATTTATTTATTTATTCACAGTTATGTAAATAACACCTTAACAGCTATGATGCAAATGCGATGTTACTACCAAGATACGAATACCTATAACTCGCTTACAAAAACAAAAGCAATTAGAAAAAACAATTAACTCACATAAAAATAAAATACCTATAATTAACAATCATCTCTAAACGTTCTCAATGCACTTCAGTGCTACTCCTGTGAACTTCAACAGGCTGCTGAGAAACATATCTACCTGCTCTGAAATAAATGTTATATAGCTATAAAATTCAACAACACTGCCTTAAGTTGGTTAATAAACCCACTATCAACATAATCATCATCTGTCAAGCCTTTTTCCAACTTTTGAGGTCCGCTTCGAGTTTAACAGCATGCAGTTGAATACCAGTATTTTACATGGAGCGACTGCATATCTCACCTCTATAACCTCGATACCCTTGGTAAGACTGGTTGTCAGACTTTCAGGTCACTGACTACCTGTAACGACTGTCACAGATCTACAAATGACAGCCGGAACCAACTGCTTAACGTGCTTTCCGAGGCACGGAGGAAACTCGGTGTGTAATCCACAGAACAACCTAGGTAGTCTATGTTGGAAAACAATAAAAATGCAACACTGGCTTTAAGTTTGTTAATAAACCCGCTACCAACATAATGGTACCATAAACATTGCTGAATAAAGATAAAATATTTTCTAAAACAACCATTTCCTACGCTAATCAGACAAACACTTATAATTCAATTTCCTAATCTTCACGGAAAATAACCTTTAACAGTATCCTTTTGAACGTAACAAAGTTAAAGTCTCATATAGCTGTTATCTTTTATACCTTGATGGATGGTTCCATATAAACGAATTTATGAAATAATGAGCTGAAGGGGATTGTGAATGAATATTCATTAGTTTAATTGATGTTCGTAAAGGAACGATTAGCGATGAGCTGAGGTGATAGGCAACGGTTCCCACTGGAGCAGTAGTCGGTAGTCATTTAATTTGTGGTAGGGATAATTTAGGGTGTAAAACACCTCTTAACGAAGCCGAAAGGCACTTGTTCTCCCCGTCATTGCGATCATTTTTTTGTTCTAGACCACATACCTGGGAACCTTCCAGTTACGGAGATATTGTGGGTCAAAGTTCCAACTTTTTAACAAGTTTTTCTTTTTTCACAAGTTTTTAATGTAAGATTTTTACTTTAAACACCTCCCTTCACGACCCCCGTATTATTTAATCCATCCATCAGCACAATGTTTTGAGTGCGTTACATTGAGTTTTACCACAAAACGTGATTTTTAACCCCAAAAAAAAATCGTTTCCCAGCAATATTTTTTGCGTAAAGTTACCTATATGTACAGAAGAATGCATGGTTAACGGCTTCGTGATGAGGTTGTTTACATCCTGTATGATTAGTGAGATTTTTGCAGATGTTATGACCATTGATGATGGAGCCCAGCAGGTCTATCTTTATGGAGGAAAAAGGTCTTTGTAGAGACTAAAGAAGAGATGAATGAGTTGTGTGAAACAAAGCAAATAGCTACAAAGAAAACGGGCCAAATACGAGTCGGACTATCGCATGAAGGGTTTCGTACCATCGTAGTGGGGAGCCCCTTTTAATTTTTAATTTATTTTTAGTTGTTAACGAGTTGTGTGAAACAGCCACAAAGAAATCCGTACCATCGTGCATCGTAGTCCCCAGCCCCCTTTAATTTTTAATGCATTTTCTGTTGCGGCAACTAAAATACACATTCTGTGAAAATTTCGACTGTCTACCTATTACGGATCATGAGATACAGCCCGCTGACAGACAGACGGACGGACAGCTTGGGCTTAGTAATAGGGTCCCGTTACCCTTAGGGTACGGAACCCTAAAACAGAGTGAATATGATGATTTGTCGTGAGTGAAGATGAGGTTGTCTTAGTTTTATTCATGTCGATAGATTTATATTACTGACTTAGGTCAGTAATATATCATCATCGTATTCTCCTCTCTTGCCGACTCGACACGATATGTTTAAGCTACTTAAATATATCGTGGTAAACAGAAAGTCTGTAAACATATCGTGATAAAAGAGTGTCCATGGAGTTTCTTACCCATTACACTACTTACACTAAACAACAGTACTGTCACAAGTTATTATGCCTTGTGACTGTGACTGTAGTTTCGTTTTTTTTTTTACATTCTAAAGTGCCTGTACTGTAGTGGTCTAATTAGAATAAAGTTTGAATTTGGAAACATAATACGTCAAAGCTGACTGCATCGCCAGAGATGCTCATAAATTGCAAAAACTAATAGACATCGTGTTCACTCATATTACGTATCCAAACCAAAACCAAACTAATTAAAAAGACCAAAAATGTTAACATAGACGTGTTACATTAAAAAATTAATCCAAGTAAAAGTGAAGATGATCGTCCTAAATTTAATGTAAGTGTTACATAAAGACAAGTGATGGCCAACTTGAAAGTGTTGCCAGCCTCGGATGAGTTAATTTATAACCTTATTAATATGCTAATGACGTTTGTTTGTAGTTTAGAAAGCAAATCAACTGGGTTACTTTTGTGCAAGTTCGTGAATCAAATTGTTAGGTAGTTGAAGATGGTTTTTATGTAATATTTTGGTTTAGGTTAAGAGGCAAATGGTGCCAGAATAATATATTAATGGGTTTCTATAAAGAAACTTAAAATAATAATAAAAAGGTGTACAAATAGAAAACAAGAGGCATTAAAAGGCGTCAAAAAAAAAACAGTCGACTTGATAACCTAATAGTCTTTTTGGAAGTCGGTTAAAAAATCGTCCACATCGCTGTCAACAGGCATAGTGCACAGAAGGTGAAAAAACCGTTTGAAGTTTATAAAATACTTCTTTCTTATTGATTAACCAATAATGGGTTAATCAACACAGAGTACCTAAATACATGTAATAGTGATAATGATGAATGTGCATGAAAATGTGTCAGAGGCTAAAACGGCTTCCTATTTTTGCTGAAATTTAGATTCGAGATTTATCGAACACTATAAGAGAAACCCTCAGCTCAGATCCAGTATTCATAAAATCTTACAATTAATAAGTCAATTGACATGTACAATTCATACTTAGGTCATTTTCACACATAAAACTTCAATAAACGACAATTTTCTCGCAAAAACGATACTTAAATCGTGTTGCTCCACATTTTTTACTCGCAATGAAAACATACCGTTCTATTGCACACAGATATGCAATTAAAAATACATTGGACTATTTATTGCATATCATATGCAACAGTTACATTACACACAGATCTCTGTTGCGTAAGAAAAGTCTAGAAATAAAGATATTTTTGTACAGTTGCGTGTTTTTTTTTACGCAAAATGCATGTTTCTGTGATATAAATGAATTAACGGACTATTTAGTAATTGGAGCGCGAAAAATGTGTAATTTTTGTTGTTGCTCCGGAATATGGTCGTAGGCCTCAAAAGAGGTGGTTGCACTTTAACAGTGTGTCTATGATTGAGGTTCCCGAGACACGTGTTTATTGTGTGTGATAACGAGTTTAGTTCTTTTATGTTTTGGCGAAGAGCCTCACGAGAATCGGTAGATATTTTATTCATGATGGGGTTACGAACTTATATACTTGGCTTGAGATGTATCTGGCTTAATGCAATAAAATATTGAAAGTGACCCTTTTTAATTTAACTTAAAAAAATATAGAATCAGAATAGAAATACTGATAGGCCTGACGGTATGATGGGTGGTAGTGTACATCTTAGGACACATTTTCATTAATCATAAGAACTGATATTTCACCTGTGACAAACAATAAATGAATTTGATTTTTTTACAAACAAGGGTTACTTCCAAACCTAAATACAGTCCCATAAATGTGACAGCAAGCTGTAAACGAACTTTAGAATTCCCTCCAAAAAACATATTCATACTCCATCAAACACTACTTCCATGAACGGACAGACGCCAATAAAATATAATAAAAACCAACGATACGTTACTTCCGCTCCCTTCCCCTCCCCCCTTCAAGAAAGAAAGAACTTGAGACCAGAGACAAGACTCTTGCGGTCAGCCCTAACACCATACTGTGATAACCCAAGCAGAACTTGACCTATGACCGCGGTAGTGAAAAAGAAACCTTATGCTTCAAAAAATAGACTTAAGTTTGCAGTGATAGGAACAAGATAGGGTCGAGAAAAGGGGAATGCTAGTAATCGAAGTGTTCTTTTTTTAAATTTGAATTATGCGAAGCAGTGTTGCTTTTGTTTTATTGTTTTTTTTTTTATGGTGGTGGTAGCTGGCTTGTTCGGATAGATAATTAAAGGGAGTATGTCAGTGGAGACCATGAAAGGATACACATACGGAACCTCAAAGGATACGAAGAAGACAATATCATTGAACTACTTACACAATCGGACACTGTAAAAAAAATCGTTGGTAAAGTTGAAATGAGACAGGAAATAAATACTAGGTTGGTGTTAGATATTACAAAAGTATTACCTACATGTTATGTAAAACAGCACCATTTAATTATTTTGCAACCTAAAGAAGTAATCCAACCCAGTTTTGAACTAATTACGAATTTATTTACACCTAATACGGATTCTGATGTAAATCTCTCTCTCTTAGTAAACCAGTAGGTAACCAAATCACCTACTCCATGATATTGTTCAATTACTTGTGGTCTCAGTACCTCAACAAACAAAGGTACAAACAAACAGGCAAATAAACAAACATCTCCAACAATATCCCACTTACCAAGATCCTCAAACTATTTGCTATATGAAATAAAAAGCACGATTACCGCGTTCATTACAAACTCAACTTTGACTTAAACGAATTGAGTTGAAAATCGAATGGTGCAGATAAAGGTAAGTATAATAAGGGGCTAGACCAACCCTACCGTTACGGTGCGCGAGCGCAGGCAGTAATGAGCAAGCAAACAGTTGAATTTAGGGTTGCCACGAATATTTTTGTTGAAAAATGTAGCAAAAGTACATTTTACGTCATGTTCACTTGCGGAATGATAGCCGATTTTTCGAGAAGAATTGAACGATCTAGCAACAAACGAGAAAATTGGTACAGTGATCAGCATCAAAGAGCCGAAGGTCTGATTGAGGACAGAAAATAGAGCAGCGTAAAATTGTAAAACTACCAAATATGATGATAATATCGCAAATGGTTCAATAGACTGACCCTGAACTCGTTTGAGAACAAACTAAACGCATTAATCAGATGGGTTTACCCGAAACTATCAAATTTTCCCAATCAACCTTGAAGTTAATGCTTTAGAGATAAAGTTGAAAATCAAAATTTGTGCTGGTGCAAATACTAACCATGGGAGTAATGCATTCTTTCAGAGGGCAGGACGTTACTGATTCTCGCAAAGCTACCTTTAAGATTGCTCTTTCTCCTTAAAGTTGCATTGAAGTTCGATGTCTGTTTAGTATTTATATCAGAAAGAAAGAAAAAGCATTTATGAGCTCGCACAGAACAAAACACTTAAAATAAAATGGTGAAATTATCAACTACTTAATAAAAATTAAACATTAAAAAAAAAAGAAATTAAAAATAAAAAGAAAACGAAATTGGGTACAAGGCCAAAAGGCCCCCCTATCCTCAGCATGGTGCTATAACATTAAAAAAAAACGTCACAGCGCTGGTATTCTGATAGGACCTAAAGTGAGAGTGATGCCACGGTCAGTTATGGATAAGATAAATAAATAAAAATAAATTGTAGACGAATAAACATAAAATAATAAAATATTACATCTATACCCCACGTAACTATACTGTTCGCCAATATATCACAATTTAATACCCATAGACTAGATACTCTATGTCCGCAAATAGTCAAGGTCTTCCGAACGGCAGCGTATCGCATCCGTTTGTAAAGCAGGATGTTCACCAGGACTTCTCCCAAAGGTCAGGTCCGATGTACTCTAGCGTTTAACGAGCTACGAGCTGTTTGAAAAGGAGTTCTCGTTGGCAAACTGGCAGTAGGTAATTGTAATGATCCATTCACTTGAGTCAAGATGAATTTAGCTTTGATCGATCTTTGGATGTTGTTCTTGGATCCTGTACCTTTTAATGACGCCGTAGGTGTGGCTCTTAGCAGTCCTAGGATCATCGATATTAAAAACTCGAGATAACAAATAAGATTTGTAATAATTAATGACATTAATCCACTTATTCATTGAGACTAGATTAAATGGCATAGAAGAGCAGAAGCTCAATTCTTTTATGCATTCCATATATATTGCATAGACAACAACGTAAAAGATCTATATGGACCCTGTCGGGCACAGCAACATTAAGAGACAGGAAGAGGGCTATGCCTCTCTGGGTGTTCTGGCTATGGACACTTATTTGATAGTTAGTACCTATCTAGACACAGTGTAACATGTTCAAAAAATCTAAAAAATGCCCGAACTTCTGAAAAATTAAAAAAAAGTTGCTTCAAAGTACTTAAGCGTCAAGCTCAGACGTCGCTGTGGCAGCCCTACCTGACCGGGCGATCTGCTTGAAGTCGATTTCGAGTTAATTTAATTTTCTAAGTGTGAATTAGTAAAGAATATTGTTAAAAGAACTCCTTGGCTAACATCTGGGAATGTTGGTCGGACCTTTTGTTTGTTCTCTTGTCTGTTTCTGATGAGTTTTTGGAAGAAAGGGTTAGTAGGTAGGCAAGTAAAAGTATTGGATCTCTTTCGATACTGAGATAGTTCTTTTTGCTGTACACGACTGGATTTGAAAGAAAGAAAGAAGAAAGAAAAAGTCTTTATTCATCGCAGGGACATGACGTGCATACAAAATTTGAAAACAGAAACCATAAACATAACACTAATAAAAATTAAAATAAAAAGTTGACAGCTTGCACGTCGCGAGTGCGACAAATAGGTTACCTACCACTCAGCATGAACTCTGCTGCAAATAAATAAGGTACGTGTAGGTTGGTACGGTAAGGTGATCTTAAAGATAAAATTGATATTTTTCTTATTCTGCCATTAATATAAGTAAGTATTAGTATTAATATAAGTAATTAATTTGAATCATGCATGCAGTTTGTAAATCGTGTTAAATTAAAAAAATAATTGAATGTACAGTTATGCTGAGTCTATGGGGGAGCCACAGCACAGCGCTGGTTTTCAGAGGTCACCCGTCTTGCTACTTTTGGAGTCATAAGTATCGTGCTACCCGGTAAGACTGGAAGCCGACACCAACATAATTGGAAAAGGCTACGCTGATGATGATATTGTGTGCATGAGCCTTTTACAATATTGTATTTACCGAGTATTGCATTGCTGCTAAGTAAAAGACGAAGAAGTTTTGTGAAATGCATCAGACTAATCATACTAAAGGGGCTCTTAGTGTGGAAAAAATCTTTTCATCCGTATGAGATAAACAGTCAGACACAATTGCGTTTGTGGCGGCTGAATGGTGTCACTCTTGCATACTATACATACGTACATTTCCTTTGCCGGCTGCTGAACATTGCTTCTTCGAACTCTTCTGCAGCAGACTATACAAAGCTAGTTTCACACGCCTCCACCGATCTCCACAACTCAATTACCAGGGACCACCACCATTCTAAGGACCCGCCAGTCGCAAGCGTGACTCTTACATGATTACTTATGGACTCAGCAATTAGCATTCACCACCATTGCAAAGCGGCGACAGTTCAGGCCAAACCTGCGAGGTGGCGCCTCATGTCGCCTTGCCTGTTGGCTCTTCTATTAGACATGAACTGAATATATTTGCTATGAGGAAGTTTGTGGAGAAGTCTCACTGTGAACAAAATTCAAGCCAGCTACTACCACCATAAAAAAAAAACAATAAAACAAAAGCACACAGCGTCTCATAGTTCAAATTTAAAAAAAGAACTCTTCGATTACTAGCATTCTCCTTTTCCCGACCCTATCTTGGACCTATCACTGCAAACTTATTTCTATTAATTCGTTATTTAATTCTTCGATTCTTAATTTTATTTTTATTATACCCAACAACCAATCACAACTGTTGACATTTGATTTGTCGGAAAAATCTGGCAATGGGTAGTGGTCAGGCTTCAGAAACGTGATGTGTAATGTGTTACTGGTGACAAGGAAGGGCTTCTTTGAGAGCTTTGTTTTGCGTGGCCCAGGGGCTTCACTTTCGTAGGACTATTTATAATTGAGCTTGTTCCTCATTTTGTAACAACTAACTAAATCCGTGCCTCGGAAAGCACGTTAAGCCGTTAGTCTCGGCTATCATTTGTAGATCCTTGACATTCGTTACAGGTAGTCAGTGGCCCGAAAGTCTGACAACCAGTCTTAATACCAAGGGGTATCGTATTACCCAGTACTAACTGGTTGTAGAGGTCAGATAGGCCGCCGCTCCATGTAAAATACTGGTATTCAGCTGCATCTGGTTAGACTGGAAGCCGACCAACATTGTTGGGAAAAGGCTAGGGACATGATGATGTTCCTAATTTGTGACGGTGTCCTTTCTTCCAGTGTCTTTATGATAAACAGAAGGTTCACCAAACGTGCCCATACCTATCACTTCGACTTATCCCGTACCCAGAGTTCCCTCGCGTCTTTCGCTTGAGATGGTAATACATTTAAATTGTATACGTAATTGTATTTGCAGAATACATTGGTGTTCATTCCGTGTTCGGATTCGTAAGTGTCGCCAACCTTTTCTCTTTAATTGTTTTAATCAAATGTTGATCAATGCTATGGTTTTGTTACGTGATTTTAATGCTTATTGACGACTGCTGAGCATTGAGGTCCTGGGTTCGATTCCCAGTTCGGGCAAAGTGTCTTTGGGGTTTTTCCATCAGAAATATCTTCAGGATTTAAGCGGCACACAAAAAACCGTCTAGCTATTATAAAAACTGTTAGAATCGACAGAATCTCCACAAAATAGGAAATTCTCAGAAAAGTAGCTTGGATTTGGATTTTCCCGCTGACAATAAGCTCGCCACGATGCCACCTGTTACGGAGAGCAGCGGTGGCCCAGTGTTGGCGGCCCCGACTTACGAACAGTAAGTTGTGGGTTCGAACCCAGGCAGTCGCATTACTTTGTGTAATTTATTTCATCGCGACTGCTCTCAAAACGGTGAAGAAAATCATCGTGAGGAAACTGGCATGTCCTAGAACCAAAAATTCGAAGACGTGTGACTTCTATTAACTTGCACTGGGCCCGCGTGGTGGATTATAGCACATTCACTCTCATAGAGAGGAGGCCGTGTGTCCCAGCAGTGGGAACTTTATAGGCTGATTATGCTTATATTTATGCTGTTACGTAAAATGTGGCTGAAACCACCACCATAGCCGGTTATGTAAAAAAGCTGTAGTTTTGTCCCTCACTCCTATAATCTAGCACAAAATGCCAAGCACCTGCAGGGAAACACCATACAACAAGACAATTACATAACCCCCCTTACCGTATGCAATATTATTACCAATTAAGGTAAATAATTACCCCGCTGCGATAACTATATGCAATAAAACAAATGCTGCCTAGTTCCGGGCACAGAAAAAAATAAAAAATATATTGTTTAAAATAATGGAAACATCAAGCGAAGTCGGTTCTAATTATTGTATAATTCGGTGGCAGGTGTTTGTCTCGGTGGTTCGTGATCAAGGGGTAATTTATACCCCCATTAGTAATTTTACGGCATGACGTTTGACAGGGTTAGGTCCGTTTTTTGGGGTTAGTTGGTCACGATGACTGTTACAGTTTTTCGAATAAGTTTCGAATAAATAATGCTATCATGATGATGTGTAGTTTTTTGGTGTTACTAAAAGTGTCTAATGGTTTGGTGTTATTATTAAGATTCTAAAATATTGTAAGATATTACCATAACTTAATTAGTTGGAACATAAATTAATTTAAAGGTAAGTTTCTTAATTCATATTATTCCTACTTTTCCTTACTGTAGTTGACACCATAGGGCAAAGACAAGCGGCAATCATTTACAATGCTATTCGACTTGCTACCACGATCTTCAATGGCATCGACAAAAGTATTTCAGTGGCAAAGTTAAACCCTACATTGTAATAGGTAATAAGGTTACAGGTAATAGGTAATACACACATAATTATTGGTCAACAGGACCTTATCAAATACACATTAAAATGGCTTGAATACCATGATTATTATCTTGCTTCTAAATACACACAGTTGTACACACTACGCACATGCTTAAAGAGGATCGCTGACTTACATATTTTTAGTCCATCATCATCATCACTGGGGTGGGCTTCCAGTCTTAGCAGATGCAGCTGAATGCTAGTGTTTTACATGGACCGACTGCCTATTTGACCTCCACAACCTAGTTTGCACTGGTTAATACGAAAACCCTTGGTAAGCCTGGTCGTCAGACTTTCGGGCCACTGACAACCTGTAACGACTGTCAAAGATCTACAAAAGACTTTTCCGTGTTCGTTATCGCTAATAGAAAAACAATTTGCTTAAACTCTTTCTTTATACTACAATCGTCAAAAACCAGCTTTATTTTACACAAATTCACAAGCATCATCATTCAAAAGTAGATCTTATCCAATTCATTTGGGTTCGCGCAGCATGTCTTCCTCTTCCATACTTCTCTATTACTCGTCATCTCAGCAGTCACCTCCTTTCATTTACACCAAGCACAACTTCACAAGCAACCTTATGATACAAAACGCCTAACAAGAACAACTTAAACCATTATAAATACAAAACACCATATTTTTTTCACAAAGCCTCCCATTAAACATGTTTTTTCGCACCACAACATTGCATCCATAAATCCCTTGAAGTTAGGACCTTGACCGACCGATGCGATCGGCGATGCATCGCTTTGAATAAAGGATTCTTACTTCCTGTGGCCGCCACGCGTCGCCAACTAAATGCGTGAAATATTCAAATTTACTCCATGCCCCCCCTTTTGTTATGCGAGAGGTCTAAGTTAGGAGAGATTGGAGCTTGAATTTACTGGATTTTGGTCGAAGAAGATCATATGTTTCGCATAGGGAAATGAGTGGAGTAATGGACTTAGATACTTGGCAGTCTTATATTGGCCATAAGTTAAGTAGTTGCAGATTCAAAGTGATAATTATCTTTATAACTAAACCTTGATATCTATCTTTCTTGATAATAACAAAAATCATAAAACAATAATTAATAAACTTCCCGTGTACCCGGACACAATCGCCGCTTCGGCGCGTTAAGTGCCGTCTTAAAAACTTCACAACAGCCATCAGTAGTGTGTAAATAATACATTATTTACACACTACAATCAAAAAATATGTACAAGTATCAAAAGGGTAGGTTCTTTACATAATATTTAAGTAACGAAATTTTCATAAATAAGTAAAAAAAAATGAGATCAAGTTATGAATGAAATTACACTAGCCAATACGCGGTCTCCACTACAAGACCAAAACAAACCTAGTTTCAAGCAAAATCTACCACGATAAAATATAAATTCAATAAACCTCACTCGGCTTCTAAAACTCGCCCCTAAA
This sequence comes from Xestia rhomboidea, assembly GCA_963853795.1. Taxonomy (NCBI): domain Eukaryota; kingdom Metazoa; phylum Arthropoda; class Insecta; order Lepidoptera; family Noctuidae; genus Xestia; species Xestia rhomboidea. Next base: position 12,050,645 of record OY970778.1, read on the forward strand.
CCTTGCACCACACCCTCGTGCCTCATTAAGCGCAGACTACACGACTAGTTTTTATACGATCAATGTTGCGTAAATAATGAGATCATTCCTTATAGCTATATATTTCTTACGATCCTCTAAATAGGCTTTCAAAAAAACTATTTCCGGTGCTAACTGTTAGTTTTTTTTCCGGACATGACGTAAGGAAATAAAGAAATAATAATTTGTATGAATTTGTCGGTGATTCTTGATATTTATAAACGGTCATGTAAAGCTTTGTGTACACCTTTCGAATCTTTCAATTTATCGTCACGAAATCGTGACGGTTTGGGAATCGTTGGTTGCGTCGTGTGTGTAAATCGTTTACGATATTCAGGCTATTTTTATGCAATTGGTGTTATACAATTTCTGGTGTTAAAGTTACCTTAATTGGGTTGCACGTTTTTCTTAATGTGTGAATGCAGCTTTAAAAAGATAATTTATACTAATAATTATAAGAGGTAAAATTTGATTGTAAATTGGTATGGATGTAATCTCCGGACCTATTAATCCAATTCTAAAAATCTTTCACTAGCAGAAAGCTACATTATTCTTGGGTGTTATGTTCTATAAATTATAATTATATCGAGCATATTAGCCGAGTTATCACAATGGTTGCGAACGAAGTCGCGAGCGAAGTGCTAGTGTAGAATAAAAATAGCACTTTTCTGCAAAATAAATTTGTAACAAATCGCATTCATGTCGATACATTAATTAATATTCCTTCATTGCATACATCATTCTACCTGTCCGAAATAGTTCCTAGAATTTGTTTCTATCAAATCAGACCGCATCATAAACTATAGAACGGCTCTTCAAACGTTCGAATAAAACCGTTCTCATAAATAACGTTTCGAATAATTCGTCCGACATCAGCAAAGTGTGTGCAGACCCTAAACAGAAACTAATGACTACCAATGTACTGTTATATACATAAATTATGTAATAAAATTAAATTGCTAAAGTAGATAAATTAATTGAGTTTCGACGTCTCTTCAATGCTTTGCTTTTAATTATTTCGTTTCGAATTAAAGCCTTATTATAAGACGATAGATTTTTGTATGAAATTATTTTATTGCAAGATTTTTTTTTTATATTGAAAGAGGCGTGGTCCCTCAATCCGGATTTTGTTAGGTACTTAGAAAACTAAAAAGTATCGTGTTAGCCAGGTTGTGGAGATCAGACAGGCAGTCGGTTTATTCAAGACAATACTGGCTTTCAGCTGCAGTAAGACTGTAAGAATAAGGTAAACTGAAGTGGCAATGGGCCGGCCGTAATTATTAGCCGTAGAAATGATGACCGTTGGGGTAGATGTGTTCTTGAGTGGAGACCACGAATCGGCAAGCGTAAGGTGGGACGCCCTCAGTCTCGATGAAGCGACAATCTATGCAGATGGTAGCAACTGAATGAGAGTTGCTGAGAATCGAGTTGAGTGACGTGCCATTGAGGAGGCCTATGTGCTATAGGCTGATAATGATGATGTTGAAGACTTTAACCGACCTGTAGTCGGTAAGTTTTACTGCTCTTTATCATCATCAACCTACAGCAGTCCCTTGCTGGGCAAAGACCTCTCAAACCACACGTCATTGAACTCGATCCTCGGCTACTCTCATTCAACTGCTATCCCAACCGTGTGAGGATATATCCATTGAACCTAGCCTGAGGATGTAAAAAAAGATGTATTAAATTAATAATCTACCTCATGGACCTAGTGCCAATATATCCACGTAAAGAAAAAACATTTCAGTTACGTACTTAATTAATGTCGTCCTACGTAATCTTGCAATTAGCACAACAGTACTTTAATTATTTTAGTAACGTGTTAAAATTATTTTAAGTATCTATCTATAATTGGAAAAAAAACATATGCCAATAAGCAGTACAGCACATATGTTAGCATTACAGCCTTTACTTGCTAATTAAAATAATCCGGATTAATTTTAACTGGGGTTTAACTTAAAAGTTAATTAGTTAACGGTGTAACGTGTGGCTAAGACAATCCCGGCTTTAAATACTTGTTAATAAAAGTTTAATAAACATTATTATTTGTATAATACATACTGTGGGAATATGGGTCTACAATATTTATAGAAAGGCAAACAAGCACCAAATATATAAATATTTAATTAATATCTGCAATAACGCTCTAGGGTTACAAGACAATATTCTAAAAGTATCCGATGTAGGTTGAGAAAGAAAAAAAAAGTATTGATTGGAAACTTGCTCATTAAAATATTAACATGACAACTTTATAATATACATAAATAGAAAAATGATGCAGCTTTGCTGATGATGAAGTTCATGATTGTACTGTATATTATTAATTTACATTATACATAACATTACGCCGATAATCCCTGAAGGGTTTGACAGAGGTGTACCTAATACTTTTTTTTTTTTTTTGGATGGGAAATCATCAAATGACTCCTCCCGCTCTGGGCGGAGCAGGAGGGAGTGTCAGACTTTTACTGACTAAAACCCATCCATGTTCCTTCATCGCCCTTTGTGTTTCGGGGCCACGGTATCTCTTTCGAATAGTCCCGCAGCCCCGGCAGGCTTCGGCCCTTGCGGACCCCTTCACTGTTGCTGACTCTCTTTGAGGCGCGCGTGGAACACGAACGCGCCGTCGACACGGCCTGTCGTCATGAGACGGACGGACGGCGAGCTAGCCCATAGCTCCCCGTCCACAGGCCCGCGACCTAATACTACCTACACCCAGATTTGGCTAGTTATGTTTAAGCCCCATGTTATAGTGGGCCACATTATTGTCATCAACAGGGCATAAATCCACACTCCGTGGCTGCTATTGAGAAATTTCTAGGCTAACATAAGAACGTCGATCACAATATTATAAAACAAAAACACATCAACAGATTTCCTTTGTCGATTTCACACTTCCCAATTCTTATTTTCATAAAAACGTTGCAAATTAATTGGTGAATAAATCATGACCAATCAGAGTGCATTTTACATAATGTTTTGACGTGATATTATTTTGTTATTGATACTTTTCCCACGGTAGAATGACTGCGACGGCACCGAACTGACGGTCTCTTAGATAACATTGCGAAACTGGGGATGCAACCAAAATGTACAAGCAGAGGTAGAACAGAAGGTCTACTTTCATTATAAACTGCATTTAGTAACCTTTTTTTTTTTTTTTTCGGATGGGAAATCATCAAATGACTCCTCCCGCTCTGAGCGGAACAGGAGGGAGTGTCAGACTTTTACTGACTAAAACCCATCCATGTTCCTTCATCACCCTTTGTGTTCCGGGGCCACGGTAATTCTTTCGAACAGTCCCGCAGCCCCGGGGCGGCATTTAGTATCCTGTGTTGGGAGTTCGTGGCTAAATAATAACACCCTCTCTGCTGCTCTTTGAACTGCTTACATGTAAGAAAAGCAAAGCGGGAAAATAGGTCATCATTAGCACATCCAATGATGGACTATTTTTCCTCATGGACTCCATCAAGCTCCTTAGAGTGAAGTACGGAAACATATCCGGCCACGCTAACTAGTTTGTGATTTAATTGATGCAATACAGTAAAACGGGGCTATTTGGTTTTATTTGGTATCATATAAAGGGTGTAAAACACCTCTTAACGAAGCCGAAAGGCACTTGTTCTCCTCGTCATTGCGATCATTTTTTTGTTTTACACCATACCTTCTAGGTTAAAGTTCCAACTTTTTGGCAACTTTTTTTTAAATACAATTTTTTAATGTAATATTTTTACTTTAAACACCTCCACGACCACGTAGTATTCAATCCATCTATTAGCACATTGTTTTGAGTGCGTTACATTGAGTTCTACCACAAAACATGACTTTTCACCCCAAAAAAAAAGTCGTTTCTCAGCAATAATTTTTGCGTAAAGTTACTTAGCTTGATGTACAGAATGCTAGGTGGTTTACCCCCTGATATATACCAAACTGTTATTGGGTTTTCCATCAGGAATTTCTCAGTAACAGCCAATCAAAGTGTTGCTAGAGTTAGTAAAATAACTTCTACCATACACCAACCGACAGTTTACGATATTTTTGTTCGAAATTCTTTGTCCTCCCAAATAGCCCCCGACACCCAAATAGCCCCGTTTTACGGTAGCTTTACTTCTTTAATGGTCAGAGAATATTTGAGGTAAGATTGGCATTAAAAGGTAGTGGTACCCGGAAATAAGAGAACATATTCCGTGGATGAAACAAAATATAATTAGTATAGACATTATGTAACAGCTGCGGTGGCCCAGTGGTGGCGGCCCCGACTTACGAACAGTGAGTCGTGGGTTCGAACCCAGACAGGCGCATTACTTTGTGTAATTTATTTCATCAACGCTGCTCTCAAAACGGTGAAGGAAAACATCGTGAGGAAACCGGCATGTCCTAGAATCAAAAATTCCATGACATGTGACATCTACCAATCCGCACTGGGCCCGCGTGGTGGATTATGGTTCATTCCTTCTCATTGAAAGGAGGTCGTGTCCCAGCAGTGGGAACATTATAGGCTAATGATGATGATGATAGACATTATATTAATTGATTTTTTATGAAAGAGCTACTTCCTCTGTGTGATAAAAGAATTTCCGATGTTCGTCCATATTAGACTTTCTGCGTTCTCCTACTTGGCGTCTCAACCTCGTTGCATTATTTATCGGTCAACTCATTAAATACCGTTTTGTATATTTTCATATCATTAGTTGCAAATTCACACGAATTGTGAATAATGTATCCGTAAGATAATGTTCGATCTTCTTGGTGATTAAAAACTTTTATCATTTGATTAAGTTTAGTTGATAACACAGTTAGATGTTTTGATTTTATGCAGTTATTATTAAACTGGTGTTGGATCAGACAGACGAGAGTTACAGATGACCTATTGATGAGATGTTGATTGAGAGATTGAGATTATCCGTGCGATTAGCATTTACAGTTAGGTAGTATCCCTCCAGACGCAACCCCTGTCTGATCAGAGCATCTTCCTTCGCAAGAGGATGAGGAATATAAGTACATCCTGTGCCTCATATCTGTATAATGTTGATGTTGTATGGGCCAATAGCCACTGTGTCAGATTCATAAAAATGTAGGTTTTGACAGCACGCCTTCCGGGACGTCAGCGTGTATGAATCTGAGACACGATTGTATTTTTGATTGAATTTGAGTGAATAAAATATACAATTCAGTTAATAGGGACACCTTGTTAACAGAAATTAAAAAAGAATTACCTCAAATTTATAGTTTTCTTTGGCAGTGCTACAGACACCCTTCTAAATTACTGTACCGTGACAACCTTTTGGAATCTGCTGTTGGCTGCCAACAAGGTGACCCCCTCGGGCCAGTGATATTTAGTTTAGCTATTCACCCAATTGTTAGACAGCTAAATTCAAAATTGAACGTCTGGTATCTTGATGACGGAACCTTGGGCGGCGATGTAGATACAGTTTTACATGATTTAATTTTCTTAAAAAATAATCTTCACTCCATTGGCCTTGACCTAAACCTTGCAAAATGTGAATTGTTTTTAGCAGACTGTACCGACAGACAAATGACTATTCCTAAATTTAACGCAATAGCCCCTAACATCAAAATTATTGAAAAAAGTTCTCTTCGTCTCCTTGGGTCTCCAATCTTCGAAACTTCCTTTCCCGATTTCATCGAGGAAAAAATTCAAAATTTCAATGATATTTCGGAAAGGTTACTCCAAATTAACATGCATTCGGCCATTACCATTATCCGTTATTGCTGTTTTGGCCCTAAATTAACATATTTCCTACGTGCTTCTTCTTTATGGAAGCACAAAAAAAAAAAATGCAGAAATGGATCAAATTATCAGAAATACTTTATCATCCATTTTAAATGTGGCCTTGAACGACCGAGCCTGGACCCATTCGTATGGGAGGGCTCGGTGTCCGCAAAATTTCTAGTATTAGTTTACCGGCTTTTATATCCTCGGTCCACGGCACTGAGAAATTAATCAGGAAAATCCTGGCTTCCACACTGATTGATTTTGATGTGCCGTGCTTCTCCGAGGCTATCAACGCTTGGAAACTCGCTTGCCCGAATTCTGAAGAACCCGACCACCCGTTTTCCCAGAGACGGTGGGATGAGCCGCTCTGCAAAGTAGTTCAGATAAATCTACTGAACACGTCTGCTACTACTGCTGAGCGTGCGCGCCTGCTGGCTGTGGGTGAGTGGGAATCGGGTCTTTGGCTTCACGCACTACCGTCGTCGAGCATAGGCACGTTGCTCGACGACACCACTTTCCGCCTCGCTGTTGCTCTACGCCTAGGCGCCCCATGCTGTTCTCCTCATCGCTGTCACTGTGGTGAAGTTGTCAACAGCCTCGGACATCACGGCCTGTCTTGCAGCCGAAGTGCGGGCCGTTTTGCACGGCACGCGAATTTAAATGACATCATCCGTCGATCTCTTGTCACCGTCGGCGTTCCAGCTTTATTAGAACCCAATGGCTTGGCACGCGACGATGGCAAGAGACCGGACGGCATGTCTTTGTTTCCATGGAAGATGGGTAGGCCTTTAGTGTGGGATGCTACATGTGTCGATACTCTTGCGCCTTCCCATCTTCCTAGTTCATCGTGCTGTGCAGGGGCTGCCGCTGCGGCAGCGGAGAACCTCAAGCGGCGAAAGTATAGTAACCTTATTGGTAACTATATTTTCGAGCCGTTTGGGGTTGAAACTCTAGGACCGTGGGGTCCGAGCGCTCACAGCCTTTTCAAGGAAATTTCCAAACGTTTAGTTGACACTTCCCGTGACCCTAGGGCTGGCTTTTACCTTGGCCAAAGGCTTAGCGTTGCCATACAGCGTGGTAATTCCGCCAGTCTCTTGGGGACATTACCAGTTGACAGCGTTGGGGAGGAGTTTTTTGACGCCATTTTTTAAGTTTTTAGTTTAAGTTAGTTATCTTAGTTTATTTTAATTTTTTTTCATGTGAAGTTGATATTTAAATAAAATGAAATCACAAGTGAAAAAATAAAATATACTGTGAAGTTTATAATTATTGAGACTTTCATATATAAAACAGTTGATATAGAAGTCTGAAAGTGAAGAGAGTCTACCAATCTGGTACACGATGAAAAGGTGTGACGCCTACTTGACGTTACTATCAGAAGGATTAGTATTACAAGCATTGTCTAAGAAGCCGGAGTCACGCGCGCCTCAAAGCGATGTCACCAGAAACGAAGGGGTCCGCAAGGGCCGATGCCTGCCGGAGCTGCGGGACTGTTCGAAAGAGATACCGTGGCCCCGGAACACAAAGGGCGATGAAGGAACATGGATGGGATTTAGTCAGTAAAAGTCTGACACTCCCTCTCGCTCCGCCCAGAGCGGGAGGAGTCATTTGATGATTTCCAATCCGGAAAAAAAAGGCTGCGTTTCATCTCACATTTTCCTCGAATCGGCTGACATAACTTATTTTTACTTTTCTAGCAGCCATACCCATTTCCACCATCAACCCACAATGGGTCCACGTGGTGGATTATCAGCCTGTGTCCCAGCTGTGGGAACATTGTAGGCTAATTATAGTCATTGGCGAAACTGACCTGAACCAATCCTCTATGGACATGAGAGGCGTATCACCGTACATTAATAACATATTAGTATATAATCGAAACAGCAGTATAAGTAAACGTTGCATAAAATTGGCCGCAAGCCATTCAAATAGTAAAGTACATGATTGATAACGCGGTAGACGAGGAGAACGTCGCGTGCTCCGGAGGATGGTCGCGTGGGCGTAGTGTGGATGAGACGGATAGTTTAATTTATTCCGTTGTAATGAGGGATAAAAAATGCCTAATAGGCATGACGACAGTATCAAAAAATTGCAAATCTATTTAGTCCGTCAGTTAGAGTATTGAAAATTAATGGATACGTATTTTTTGTTTTTGTAAATCAATGAATATTGACAAAAGATAAAACGCATCAAAACTCGGGAGTGGGGGGTGCTCGTGACGTCAGAACTAGCTAAAAATTAAACCAACGCGTGACGTATTGAAAATTTTAAAAGCATCGTATCTTCGTTAATTTTGGTTTACGTAACAAAAGAAAAAACACGGGTCAAATATTTTTTGATAATCTAACTGACGGACTAATTAGATTTTTTTGTCGTCTCGCCTATTAGCACTTGTTCAGGTTTGGGAAAGATGCCTAAAGAGGAAGACAGAATAATACTACGGTATTTCTATATCTGATAGATAGAATTAACTTTTTCTAAAATTAAAACAAAAAAGACAGACAAAAGGCAACACGAGTCAAAAGGACTGCTACACACGGTATTTCAGTAATTAAGAAGTATCTAGCACTGGTCTTCTGAGCAAGTGGGCCTGAGTTCGATTCCCAGGTATTTCTGGGTTTTTAGGGTTCCGTAGTCCTGACAAGGAACCCTTTTAATTTCGCCATGGCCGTCTGTCTGTGCAAGGTTTTGCTAAGAGACCGTTAGTACTAGAAAGCTGTAATTTTGTAGAAATGTGTATATCAATAACGCCGACAAAGTGGTAAAATAAAATTTTGGAAAATATTTTTATTTAGGGTAGCTCCCCTACATGTTAAGTGGGGATTTTTTTTTTCGTAGTCTACCCCATCGTGTGGGGTATCGTTGAATAGGTATTTAAAATTACTTATGGGTTGCTATAACTATTTTTCAATTTAATGCTCCATTTACGAATATTAAACTTTAAAGTGCAAATTTATATTTCTCTAGGGCGTCCCTCGCCCTCTAAAAGCTAAACTGCTCGATTGAAAAATCTAGAAAAATTCATGATGATAGTGCATTTCATGAACTTTAAAGGAAAACTATAGCGGTTAAGATAACTTTATCAGTTTAGCAGTAATAGTTGTTGAACTTGGGTGTTGGATAATTTTGTACCAAATACAAAATCCTTAGAATACATCCTATAAAGTGACTAAGATGAAGTAGTTGCTTGTTTATAACAGGTGAAGACTTGCATTGAAAAACAAAAAAAAACCATAGGTAATTATCATACGTTTCGCAAAGCTGCCGCTAGATGGCGCTGTACCAACAGGTTCGTTCTATATTGTGATAACGGGCTAGTACGGAACCCACCACTGCGTGTGGCGCGACACGCACTTAGCCGGTTTTACTTTATTTTATGTTTCCCATCTTTTGCGTGTCTGAGCCCGATCGTTAGTTTATTTAATTGGGGAATCTAAACAGTCATTAAATAGATCGAATAGCTCAGTTTTCCTCGTCGTCATGTCCACACTATTCCACCAGCTAGCCGGCAAGCCGGACCGGTCGCACATCGGTGCCCATCCAATTATCATATCTACTTTCTCTCGAGTTACACTGGGTGGCAGGCAAGTGACTTGCCTCATCCATGTTCAGGCTAGCACTGGTATTAGCCAGTTTATGTAACGTTTCATTAGTTGGTAATTGAAAATTAGTTGAATAACATCACGCCTGTAATCACCGAAGGCTTAGGCAGAGGTGCATCGAATAGTCTACATAGTGACTCTACACACATTTCGCCAGTCCCATGTAATAAGGTGGATAAGTTTTATTTTACTTTGTTATTAATTATTAAAATGTTCGCACATAAACATGGAAGTGGTCTTCTGGTACAGGTATTTCCATACTTAAAAGAAGGCCTCTACAATGTATCTGTTAAAACCTGCTGATTACGAAATAAACTTTTTATTATTATTTTATTATAATAGGAGGCGAGCGCATTGTCATCAACTGGGCGCAAATCCAGACTCCGTGGCTGCTACTGAGAAACTCCTGATGGAAAATCCTTATAACACTGTCGACATGGGAATCGAACCCAGAACCTCATGCTCATTCGCTCATTCGCATTCGCTTTATTTTCATTGTTAGGATACCACTTACGGGAAGAGCGAGACAGCCCCGACACAAGTACTATTGTAACTTACTGGGGCTGCCTCAATTTATGTGTGACACAATGTTTGAGAAGTAATAAATATTTTTGTATTTTTTGAATGTTTTTGTATGCTCAGCAGCAGCTCAACATTAGAGGATGTGTTATTGAGATTATGTCAGGTTTGGATTGTCCTATTTGTTTCTTTTTCAAGTGACTCGCCTCGATCATGTTCTGGCTGGCACTGGACTGGTATTAGCTAGTTCATGTGTAACGATTTGGGTGCATATGCATGTTTTTTTAACGGAGCGGCTGTTACAGCTCAGCTACGAGCTGCGCACGAGGGATAGATTTCGTTCATCATCAATCATCATCAGCCTATTAATGTTCCCACTGCTGGGACACAGGCCTCCTCTCTATGAGAGGGAATGGGCTATAATCCACCACGCGGGCCCCATGCGGGTTGGTAGATGTCGCATGTCTTCGAATTTTTGGTTCTAGGACATGCCGGTTTCCTCACGATGTTTTCTTTCACCGTTTTCAGTGGTGATGAAATAAATTGCACTAAGTAATGCACCTGCCTGGGTTCGAACCCACGACTTACTGTTCGTAAGTCGGGGCCGCCACCACGGGGCCACCGCTGCTCTCGACTGACTACTTGACTTTGTTATTCAATTCAATTCAATTCAATTCAAAATAATTTATTTCAATCCATTTAGGATCATAAGTTATGCACACATTTGAAATAAAATTAACAATTAAAAAATAAAAATTTCAATCAGTATACAATAAAAATAATCAAATAAATAATATAAATTAAAACCTAAAACTATTCTTATTCATCATTCATTTTGTTTAAAATTACGTAGCTGTTAGAATGGCTCGTACAAAGAATTTCCAAAGCCTTTCAGGCTAGCCCAGCAATTATTACCAACCTTGAGCTGAAAAAGTAATTGAGTGAAAAAAAATCTATTAAATGTTTCAACATTTTTTTTACTCGTATCTTGATTATTTAGGTCTTTCAGGTGGCATGGGGTATTACCAGGCTATATAATTAAATAATACCTATGTATATTTATGAACATATATTCTTTTTATAATAAATAATTATCGCTGGACATTAGGTACACACAGCGCCATCTAGTGCCAAACTAAGCAACGAGGCTTGTGTCGTGGACACCAGTTAGTTGATATACTACATAGATACTTTTTGTTTGTAAATACATATACTTATTAATCTTTTAAACATATTATAAACATCCATGACTCGGAAACAAATGTCCATGCTCATCACACAAACATTTGCTCCTACCAGGACCCCAAGAACGTAAGGCAACCTCAAGAATGGAACAGGTGTAATTCGATTTCAAGGTCCGACAAGAATTTAGATAGCCAATCAACACTACATCACCACATACGTACCCTACCCACTATTAATAATAATAATAATCATTTTATTATCAGGCAACTAAGGCCCACAGATAAAATACACAAAAAATTATTTAACAGCAATAAAATACTAATACATAATTTTAAACCTAGAGACTAAAACTATACACGCAACGTTGTCGGCGTTGTGTCTATTAATAGCTAGAGTTACTCCAAATGCGAAAGTTTGTGAGTTTCGATGTTTGTTACTCTTTGACGCAAAATCTTCTTAAGGGTGTGGTATCTGCTAACGAGACGTTTTCTCCATGCAACTCCAAACTACTGTCACATTTATAATATTACTGCCTGTGTTACTATATGTCTCTGATTTAAGGTGGTGGTTTCTGCTAACAAGAGGTTTTCTCCACGTAACTCCTCTTTGATGAGTGAATATAAATGTGCAAAAAATATATATGATGCTTATTAGACTCTATAACTTTAATTGGTATGTAATTGAAATAATTCTAACTTTATTATTACTATATGAAAAAAGTATTTAACGTGAAGCATTTTTTCTTTGAAATTTCGTGACTACTCCTAAACGGCATTAAGTTTAAGTAATTTTTTTTCACACAAATATTTGTCAGTTTTTTGTTTACAAAGTGTAGAATTGGCATTTTGATCTAATGCTTTATTAGGCTACAATCAAATAAAAACCATTCATTTCGCAAAATTCGGCCCGCAGTGACTGACGTAACAACCACTTTGTAATGCAAGCTGATTATAGCTTTGTTCTAACAGTTTTCCAAACGAAGTTTGAACCACCACAAATAGAGTTGCTAGTGTAGCAGATACCCCAGCCTTAACAGATTTGGACATAATTTGGCACACAGATAGTTTATAAAATGGATTAACGTATAGGATACTTTTTATCCCGGTAATACGAACCCGTGGGACATGGGACGTCGCCGCGGGTGTAAACTAGTCAACACTATATTCCCTCGTGTAACCTGCCTACCCACTGTTAATAGACTATCACTACCACGTCAGAAAGTTTAATTTGTTATATTAATCCATTTTAAAAGTCCACACCTCCCATCGAACTTAATAAAGAAAATAAAAATTAATTACTGCCTCGTTATTTACGAGACAAGTTTGTTTATTACGAGACTAACATACAACGAATTGATTAAGTTTTAAATGTCAATTTGGATATTAAAATCAATATAGGTACGTTGTGTGTTTTTTCCTTATGGTGTAAGTGGCCTGTAGGTTTAAATGCTCTCGTTTTTATCACGAGTTTAAGTCAAAACTTGACAGCTGTTAAATATAACATAACATCACCTAATAGTAGGTATAGTACAGTTATGTTAAGTTCCATGTAATTAGGGCGAGCCTATTGCCATCAACCGGGCAGCAACAACACTTTGCCCGACAACAAAGTTGCGCTTGCGACCAAAGAGGCAGAAAAAACAGCTTTGCCTGAATTTGGTATTAGACCTTAAACTACTGTTGTATTTTATTATTTCCAAGTTGATTCTCCCTATACATTGTTTCTGATTCGTAATACATTGTTGCTTAATTGCGATTTTCTAGATATAATCGATTGTTAGGTAATATAGCGCGTGTTGCGTCCACTGCGCGAGCGCATTGAAAGAAGCGAAATTGTGTAATTGTTTGTTTCACGGTCAAGCGTGCATATTTGAGTATTTTACAGGTTTTCATGTTGTTAACTTAAAATGTTAATTGTTTTCGATTTGTAAATATCGTATGAAACATTTGTAATATTATTTTTTTTTTTATCTCAAGAATTGGGTTTGTTGTAAAAGATTTCATGTCGAATATACCTACGGATGGCAAGCAAGGCGCAAAAAATAAAGCGTTTGGGTTTTTAAAAGACTAAAAAAAAGTAACCGACTTAAAAAAAAGACTTTTAAAAAAGTAACCGACTTAGAAAAAGTGAAAAATAAGTTTACTTACTGAAGTCGGTGGCAATGAAGTCGATGAAACATACAAATTCACTGACTTTCGAAAGTAAAGTATTTTTGACTATTCGAGTGGTTTGTCAAAAAACACGGACGGGCGGAGCATTGTAGCTAAAAATAAAGAAACAAAAATTCAAGTTCATCAATCAATTAGACTGCACTTTTTACGATTTACAACGCAAGTATCAAAAACCGTAAATCCGTATCAAAAGCAAACAGATTAGCTCCCAAAAGTAAACGTAAGTTATCAAAAATGTTAACATGATTAACAAAGGAAACTTCTGACTTCCGCATAGTTCTGGAGTTGAGGCTGCATCAATAAGCAATCACTTAACACCGTAACTTAGAAGTAAAGTTAGCTTACGTCGCGTTATACTAAGCTTTCAAACTTACGAATGTAAAAAGAAAAAAAAAATGAATGTATGTTTCGTTTTTAACATAATAGCGCTAAAACGGTTGAACGTGTTTCGATAAAGCACAATCAGATAGGCCGCAATTTGACTGCCCACTTATTTAAGAGCCGAATGTAGAAACAAACACACAAAAAAATGTACTTACAAATACAAATACAAAAAAAACAAATGTACAAAACAAACAAACAAATATGGTGGTGTGGTATATGTACAAAATGTAGTTTTTTGACAGTTACTTGAAATGGCTGGGTTGTGAAAGTCAGACAGGCAGTCGCTCCATGTAAAATGCTGATATTTAGCTGCATCCAGTTAGATTGGAAGCCAACCCCAACAAAAGGCTAGGCTAGGTAGGATGATGATTGATATGGCTGGTAAACTACAAAAAGATATTTAGGATGGGAGGTTATTATGCCGTGGTATTGAATTTACACTTAAATTACTTAAATTATAGTAAAAGTAATTCCAGGTATAATTTACGAAGACTCTTAAATCAACAATTCTATAGAAGATTATAAAAGTAAGTAGTAACGTACGTAGATATACATGAGTTAAGCCCGTTTTAACACCTGGCAATTTAATTAAATATAAACTAACGTAAAATACTCACAGAAACAATAATACATAGTAATCAAAGTGTGGTTCTACAAAATATTTTATTATTAATACATTGCGGTCATTTTCGATTATTTAATATGGGTAAGAAAATGCTCCCTGGTGATTTTTAATGCATAAAAATGAGTGTTCAGTGCAAAAAGTTGTGTTCTTAGTAATTGGTATTGCTTTAATAACGGGAGGCGCCATGTTTTGTAACTTTAACGGCTTATATCACACGCCCGGCTTAATTGGAAGATGAGTCAATAATTGGGCTGACTTTGCCATAATTTTGGTGGCAGATAAATCACATGCAGCATGAGATTTTAGTCCATAAGCAAGCTTTCAGATGCACTCGTGAAAACAAATATTTTACTAAGAAACTAATTTCAATAAAAAAAAAGCGTTAGTTGCATACCTACACTCTTGTTGCGAAAGAAACACATTTAGTTTGAGATATCAGATTGTTTTACTGGAATTTAAAAGTTAGTTCCAGACCGTAATTGAGTTCTTTAACACCACTTTGATTGTGAGACGAACTTTTTTTTAAACAGTTTTTAAGGCAGTTTGAAAAAAGTGTTTGACAGAGCGTTTGACATTGTCACATCTAAGCTTAACAAAGTGGCGTATACTAAGTATGTTTTAACTTAAAGTTCGTCGAAAAGGCAAAGATTAAAGAACTTAACATAAATAGGTAATACATTATTATGTAAATTAAAATATAGCGAGACGAAATTATTGTGAATGGAATTGTCATTGTACTAAATAGTTTTCAATGTGGAATTCCTTGGCTTTGACATGTAAAAGTTCGGTGAAACCGGTACGGATAGTTGTGGACACAGTTCCGGATACCAGAATAGCATAGTTAGCCTATATATCGATTATATTCCCACACAGGCTTCCTCTCTTTGCGTGGGAGTGGGCTGTAATCCACCATCACGCGGGCCCAGTGCGTGTTGGTAGATGTGTCACAAATCTTCGAAATTTTGGTTCTAGGACATGCCTTCCTCATGATGTTTTTCCTTCACAATTTTGAGAACAGTGGTGAGGACGATTTTTTTCGGCAACCATTAAGTAAAGAAAATATAATGACCCTCCAAAAATTACAAAAATGCCCTATTTTACGGCATTGTTAAGAAGACTACCAGACAAATTCGAAAAGTTTTCAACATATAGGGAAATTGATAGGAACCTAGACATACTCTTTCTTTAGTTATATTTTAGTGACAAAATAATTGAATCAGATCGGTTTTCGAGGAGAAAAAAGGGTATGATTTTACGTTGGGTATAGATAAAATATAGAACCGGAAGACGTTACGTTGGAAGACCTCCCACTAGGTGGACCGATGATCTGGTGAAGGTTGCGGGGATCCGCTGGATGCGAGACACACGGGATCGGTCAATGTGGCGACACATAAAAAAAAAAAAATAATCTTAGAGACCGGTTTTAAGGTCGAAAGTGACGTCCTTGTTTTACTGACAGAAATTATCATAGTTATATAGAAATGTTTGTTATTAGGATTAGCTTGTTCAAGATTTTGTGATTCATTCGGACAGTTTGATTTTAATGAATGCGTGGCAAACTAATTACAGGTCGATAGTGCTTACTTGGTATCATAGCCAAGTGTATTTATGGCCTAATCCAGTAAGTTCTGCTGAACGTGTCTGGATGTAATCAACCAATTTTAGTGGCCCAGCTAGAAGAGGACATACTGTCTAGAATAGCCTAGTGGTTTTAAGGTGAAAGCGCCAGAGTGTCTCTCTGAAATTCAAATCATACGTTTTTTGCAATTTGCAGGCCCGTCTTCTGACACCCACTGTGTGACGACTCTGGCCATCGGTTCAGATACATTCTACAGACATGACAAGCCCAGCAGTCTTGTTGCCCACATCAGCAATATCAGTCTTTGAGCGTATTGTGATGTTGTGAATTCTGTCGCTGAGCTTAACACACAAATTTCTATGTTCCTTCACCTTTTGGCAGACCCTTTTTTTTCGGATGGGAAATCATCAAATGACTCCTCCCGCTCTGGGCTGAGAAGGAGCGAGTGTCAGACTTACTGACTAAAACCCATCCATGTTCCTTCATCGCCCTTTGTGTTCCGGGGCCACGGTATCTTTTTCGAATAGTCCCGCAGCCCCGGCAGGCTTCGGCCCTTGCCCCTTCCTTTTTGCTGACTCTCTTTGAGGCGCGCGTGGAACACGAACGCGCCGTCGACACGGGTTGTCGTCATGAGACGGACGGGGCTGACACAGCCAAAAGGCGACGCGGTAGACCTCGCAGGAGATAGTGCCATGGCGGGACCTTTTGGCAGACCCTTGTTTTTTTTTTTTAGGATGGAAAATCATCAAATAACTCGTCCCGCTCCGGGCGGAGCACGAGGGAGTGTCACACTTTAACTGACTAAAACCCATCCATGTTCCTTCATCGCCCTTTGGTGTTTCGGGGCCACGGTATCATCTCTTTCGAATAGTCCCGCAGCCCGACTTTGGATTTAGCGCGGCCAGAATGCACATATCGATGAGTTTGCGCTTCAGGGATAAAGGTAGGTCATCCTTTAAGAGTTTAGGGTAGCTCAGGCTTTCAACGTACGATGAGAATATTTAGAAAAACCGTTCTACATCAGAACTTTCACCTATCTACTGCTCATCTAATCAGTGGACCTTTGGTAATAAATTCCCGTGTTGTTGATACAATAACTTAAGGTTCGGGCGCGAGTTCGTTACATTTCGTGAGCTCATATCGTTGTGAACTAATTGTAACTAATTATTTGAGCGTTGACCTATGGGCTGATGACTTTGGGAAAATGCATGAGGAGTTATATTGCACGTCAGTGTGTATGTAGATTTTTATGTTACGAAACCTCTTTGGTAACTCTTGTGACTTCTACATGTTCGTACTTAAACGTAGAATTTACATAACATAGCATCATATCACGCCTGTAATCTCTGAAGGTTTAGACAGAGTTGTACTTAACAGTACACCCACATTTCGCACAGTTTTGTTTTGAGTTCCATGTAAAAGGGGGCGAGCTAGCCTATTGCTATAAACCGGGCACGAATCCAGACTCCGTGGCTGCTACTGAGACATTCCAGATGAAAAAAAACAACAGCACTTTGCCCGTCCCGGGAATCAAATCCGCCGGGGAGCTATGGGCTAGCTCGCCGTCTGTCCGTCTCATGACGACAGGCCGTGTCGACGGCGCATTCGTGTTCCACGCGTGCCTCAAAGAGAGTCAGCAATAAGGAAGGGGTTCGCAAGGGCCGAAGCCTGCCGGGGCTGCGGGACTATTCGAAAGAGATACCGTGGCCCCGGAAAACAAAGGTCGATGAAGGAACATGGATGGGTTTTAGTCAGTAAAAGAACACTCCCTCCTGCTCCGCCCAGAGCGGGAGGAGTCATTTGATGATTTCCCATGGTTTCCCAAAAAAAGGCCCATGTGATAGGGGGCGAGCCTATTGCTATAAACCGGGCACGATTCCAGACTCCGTGGCTGTTACTGAGAAATTCCAGATGGAAAAAAACAACATCACTTTGCCCGACCCGGGAATCGAATCCAGGACTTCATGCTCAGCAGACGTGCTCGCGTCCACTAGACCAACGAGCTGCCTCGTTGGTCTAGTGGATGCTAAAAATCACTTTATTCTATTTAATTGAAGGTACAATGCAATCTAAGTACTAATACAGCTGCAGGTTACACGCAAAGGAAGGCAGGTCCCCACCTACATCCCGACTACCCTTATAACACATAATTTGTCACCCCCTATCATAATATCAAATTCTCAATAACTGAAAAAAAAATCCACTCTCTGTCACACTTGTGCATACAGCTTTACATTCAGAATGGGTCGACGACCGTTGTTACAATTTGTGATCCAATGCTGCGTAACCATCTTTGCTTGAAAAACATTGTTAGTACAACACCGGCAATGTATCCGCATGATTCGATAATGTGCAGGGTTTAAAAGAAAGTGTAACATGATATAAAAAGGTTATCCGCGGATGCGAATATTTGTACAATTGTCGGATACCTGCGGATATGGGCGCGGATATAAGGACCGGAAGTAGAGATGTTGGATATTGACTTAGTTTACTTTCGGAAATAGTTTCTGATTACTTTGCAATGATACAGGGTGTGAGAAACTATAAGGACTCTTGTTTTTTTCTACTAGTACTGCTGGATGTGAAACTCACCCGTCTAGCGTGGTAGTTATCGCGAGGTATATATATATTTACATGAGAGTTTTTGCAAAGTTACAAAACAATCTTACCCTGTGTAAGAGAGGCCTGTGCCCAGCAGTGGGACAGTAATAGGCTGGTATTGTTACTATTGTACAAAAGAATGATCTATTTTTGGGCGCTAGTTGAAAAATCTTACCGAGTTCTGTCTAGCACGATTTATACAAATTATTTTGTAAAAGAAAGTAGTAATGTTATTATTTCCTTTATGCGTTCAATCATCAAATTTTATACATGTTAAAATATTATAAAAAAAAAAAAACAAAAAAAGCGTGTCGCCTCCTTGATGCGGCGGGTGCGGGGCAGCGCCAACAACCTCTTGGTCACTGTGGCCGATAGGGCAGAAGGTCTAATACTCAGGCACTGGACCACAACACAAGTATTACCTTCAACTCGTGCCTAGAAATAATGTTTCTTTTGATTATTGTCTTTTATTATTTCTTTTTATTTCCTGACTATGTATTATTAATGATTTTGACATGATTGGTGGTGATTTTGACATTATTGATAATAATTATTAACAAAATTTTACAAAAGATATTTATGTACTAACACTAGTGTTTAAGATGTGTATGTATTACTAACAAATTGGATTGTATGATCTGTTAAATAAATGATTATTATTATTATAAAAAAAAAACAGTGGTCCGCCGGTGTCAGGAGCAGGGTCCAAGCTACCGGTGGTGAAGTCCGAACTCCAGAGACAGAAACTTCCATGCCTCATCCTCTCCATCGCCAATGCCCGCCGTATCGACGAGTACTGCCTTCTGAAACAGAAATATACGTTGTTACCGACATAATATACATTATTTTTGATTACCCTCTATTTAAAAATACGTAAATAAACCCACTTCACAATGATGTCTCCAAACCAAAATTAGACACGTTTTTTAGACAATACCTTTCAGGAATTTGAATCCGTTGACTTAGTTTTTCGACTTCCTGAAGGGGTTGCCACAAATCTAACCGACAATGAGGGTAGCACCATATGTTCTACTTAGATATAAATAGAAACAAATAAAAAACTCATTCTTTAATGAACATAATTCCCGTATTAAAGGGTTACTTAAAATAAATCGGGGCGGGGGAGTATTCTGGTGAAAGTTTCTTTGTTGAATTTTTGTCTTCTAGCAAAATTGCCTAAAAATAAATGTCTTCTATTGCAATGCCGATGTTGACAAATTCTACCACTGACTGAAATGATATGGAAAAGCATTTAGAGCAAAAAATAAATAAAAGAAAGATGGATGAACTCATCATTCATCTGCCCTTATCCCACTTTATTTGAGGTCGGCGCAGCATGTCTTCTTCTTCCATACCTCTCTATTATTCGTCATCTCAGCAGTCTCCTCCTTTCTACCATATCATCCTACACACAGTACATCCATAGTTACCTTGGTCTTCCTCTTGACTCTTATACCCATCCGGCCATCCACATTCATACTCAAAAAGATGGATGAACTGAAATTATTAAAATTGTTCGATCGATACAGCAGATTTTTTAGTTATTTCTAGTTCAACAAAGTCACGAGAATGTACCAACCTTTTTCTTTTATTAGTGTCTCAGTGCAATGCAAAATATTATACATTAAAGTGGTGAGTAATGGCTTTTAAAAGTTCTGACAGACGGACTAGATATTTATCAAAAGATAATTAATAAATAGTTTGTCAGCACATCAACATTTGGCTTCAAAATTAAATTTGTATTTAGATTATTTGTATTTAGATTAGTATTTAAGTACTTGCATCTTGGCCATATGTAGAAACTATCTAGCTTCTAGCCAGAGTTATACATCCTATTAAAAAATATTATCGAGAAAGTTATTCTGTTTGTCTGTTGCCAATTTAACAATATTGAACGAATTTTGGAAAAATATTGCACACAATGTAGCCCAAGACCTGAGAAAGGATATGCGTTCGTGGCGCATTTTCAGAAATAACGCGGGCGAAGCCACTGCCCAAAGTTAGTCCTACTAATATTATAAATGCGAAAGTTTGTGAGGGTATATGTATGGATGTATGGATGTTTGCTATTCTTTTACGCAAACACTACCTACTAACCGGACTTAAATGAAATTTGGCACATAGATAGTTTATAACCTGGATTGACACGGGCTACTTTTTATCCCGGAAGTATGATCCCGATCGAACTCCACGCGAACGAAGGTACCAGCCAAAGCTAGTGCGATATAAAATGAATCATTCAACATAATTCATTTTTGTTCATTGAACAGAATAACCCCTTCGGTTATATAAGTAGAGTTGATATGATGAATGGTTCCAGTGTGTCCTGATCTATTCCTAGATATTTAAGTGATCTTTAAACGATATGGTTTTGTCTTATTTATGTTGTTAAAAAGCGGAAGAGGGGAAAAAGGTGTCATGCTGATAAATGAAAGAAGTCTTTCAAATAAAGACTTAGAATTTTAATTTGACACATTGGTATGTAATTTAAAAGTATACTTGTACAGGAATCTTTTAGTAAGTAGCCAAAATGGAATTTTTATAACTGTTTAAAAGAAAATCTGACTGCCTCGTTGGTCTGGTAGTCGCAAGCGCGACTGCTGAGCTTGAGGTCCTAGGTTCGGGCAAAGTGTTACAGGGTTTTTCATCAGGATTTTTTTGTAGCAGCCACGGAGTTTAGATTTGCGTCCGTTTGATGGCAACAGGCTCGCCCCCCATTACATGGGACTTAAAACATAACTGACGAAATGTAGGTGTACTATTAAGTAAAGAAAAAAGAAAGAAAAAGCATTTATTAACCCGCACAGGACAAAACACATAAAATAATAATAATAATAAAAAATAAACATTGAAAAAAAAAGAAATTAAAAATAAAAAGAAAACGAAATTGGTCCTGTACAAGGCCAAAAGGCCCCTATCTCAGCATGGCCAGTACACCTCTGCCTAACCCTTCGGAGCATACAGGCGTGATGTTATGATATGTTATGTTTGACCAAAAATGCCTTCGTAATTTTCATAGTAATTTTTTTATAGCACTCTAGGGATTGATTTAAAAACAGATCCAATTTGGATTTTATCCATTTAAAGATCAAATCAAATTAATTTATTTGCTCAAAGTATTGGCACAATTTCGAGATGCTTTAGATAGGTACACGTCGTTGTGAATTTTATTTATCAGAAGACTGTTAACAATGCATCCTTACATAGAAAACACACCATAAGGAGAACAAAAACATCCTCAAAACTTTCAATACACCAGAAAGCATACACATGATCCATCTGAAATATAGCCGAGTCACGAATCTTCCCACACAACAAATCTGTCAGCGCAGATGTTCTATATTTTTTACAATAAAACGGAAACGGAAAGACATGTGCTCTATCTCTCTCTAACAGCCATCTACCTCCCTCTACGTCTTCCTATATTTTTTTGGGGTAGTACATTATATCGTTTAGGTTTTTCGTGCACAGATTGCGAGGTATACTGGCCACCTGCCTTGTTTAAAAACAACTGACTCTCATCATATGGTGCGAAATAAACAGCACAGGTTTTTGGTCATTCGGTACGAGAACAGATCCTTCTTTTAATAAATGCGAAAGTTTGTGAGGATGGATGTTTGACATGTTTGATGTTTGTTTATAACCTGGATTAACACATAGGATACTTTTTATCCTGGTAGTCCGATGTCGTGAGACAATTATCGAACTGCACGCGGGCGAAGCCGCTGGCAGAAGCTAGTAATAAGTATGATGAATGCGAAAGTTTGTGAGGATGGATGTTTGACACTTTGTCACTCTTTCACGCAAAAACTACTGATCTGATTTGGATAAAATTTGGCACACAGATAGTTTATAACCTGGATTAACACATAAGATACTTTTTATCCCGGTAGTCCGATGCCGCGGGACAGTTATCGAACTGCACGCGAGTGAAGCCGCGCCCATTTGCTAGTCTATAATAATATTTTAAAGGAAAGGAAAGATTTGTATTTTTGTATGTAACGAACTTAAAACTACTGGACCGATTAGAAATTTAATTAATTAATTAATAAAAATAATAATTAATTAATTCTTTCAGCAATGGATACTTAGCTACATTATCAGCGAGTAACATAGGCTATGTTTTATCCCGGTACTCCCACGGGAACGGAAACTACGCGGGTGAAACCGCGTGACGACCGCTAGCTGGTAATATTTTAGCAATACTTGAGATATTATTATGCTAAGCCAGTAAGGATGTTGTTTGTTTCTCACGCTCATCAGGATATGTAAGAAAAAGCTGGTAGATCAGCTGCTGTCTGTCAATCCGTACAGGATGTTTGTTTGTGTCGAGGACTTGAGGCAAATTATTGTTCGTAGTTTTGTATTTTGTGAACTGTCAAGTCTAATGGTCTGTGATTTACAGATCCAGAACATTATTATAATCTTAGACTTATCGAAAATACAGGTGTCGGTGTAAAGGACGTAACCCTTAACGACGCCGAAAGTGCCCGTGTTCTTGCCGTCATAGCGATATTTTTTTTATTAAATTTTGACCATACCTGTGAACCTTCAATTACGGAGATATTGGAAGTCAAAGTTCCAACTTTTTCACAACTTTTATTTAAAACTTTTAAATGTTATAACTTTACTTTAAATACCCGTACATTGCATTGCATCTATCAGCACACTGTTTTGAGTGTGTTAAATGTAAATTAGGTGTAATGTTTTACGAAGAATATTATTTGAACTATAATAGTTAGGTGCATAGGAGTGCAGGGCACGCCACAATAGTGGCGATAAGTCCCCTCTTTGAAGAGTGGCTGAAGAGACGCCACGGCGTCCTCACCTTCCGCCTGACGCAGGTTCTTACCGGACACGGCTGTTTCGGTAAGTTCCTGCACCGAATCGGGCGGGAGGAAACGCCCGGGTGCTATCACTGTGAGGATAGGCCGGAGGACACGGTGGAGCACACTGTGGAGGCACACCTCCACAGTGTGCTCCACCGTGTCCTCCGGCCTGCCTGGCCGGCGGGGCACAGCCCCGCTTGGGTGGAGCACCGCCGTGTCCTCGAGGTGGCGATCGGCGGCGGCGACCTCTTGCTTCCGGCCCTGGTTCGTGGCATGGTCCGGAGCGAGACGGAATGGGACGCCGTCACCTCCTTCTGCGAAGCAGTCATGCTAGCGAAGGAGGTGGCGGAACAGGACAGGGAGAGATCCTCACGTCCCGGCCGCCGCGGGAGACGCCCCGGGCGTCTGGGGCCACGTGGTGGCTTCCGGCCACCGTAGGCGCGGGCCTGAGGACGGGGAGCTATGGGCTAGCTCGCCGTCCGTACGTCTCATGACGACAGGCCGTGTCGACGGCGCGTTCGTCTTCCACGCGCGCCTCAAAGAGAGTCAGCAATAAGGAAGGGGTCCGCAAGGACCGAAGCCTGCCGGGGCTGCGGGACTATTCGAAAGAGATACCGTGGCCCCGGAACACAAAGGGCGAGGAAGGGACATGGATGGGTTTTAGTCAGTAAAAGTCTGACACTCCCTCCTGCTCCGCCCAGAGCGGGAGAAGTCATTTAATGATTTCATTCATTTAAAGGTGCATAGGAGTATAGTTTTATTGCTGATATCTTCTAGCAGTTTCCCATGAAATTGTAAGCAATACAGACAGTTATGCTTGACAATTATTGATTTATAATTAAAAGAAAAACACACTCCACAGTGACCTTAATGGCGCCTCAGCGAGTGGTCGCAGGTTCAGTTCCCGTATCGAGACAAATATTTGTGTGACCTATTGAAAGATTTGTCGTAAGACGTTTGTGTTTTGTTTATGTAATGGCACTGTGCATATAAAAATTTTAGTGGGATTATTTACCGAGAATTAAGTGTTTTCACATAAACAACAAGCTTGTTTTCCTCAGAGGGTAGGGCAGAGGTGTGCCTATACAACGACAACATTTCGCCAAGTAATGTTTAAGTTCCATATTATACAAGGCGAGCGTATAGCCATCAACTGGGTATGAATCCAGGAGAGTCCAGGGACACTTGTTTCTGAGAAAAACAAACATAGCCTACTTTGTCCAACCTGCAGGGCTATTACGTATCTTTCTGATATCCAGTGACTATCAAGCTTCGGTTGTACACCGAATTTTGATGACAACCGTGAATGTCATAATATTGGTATTACGTATCACACTGAGTGGATATCACTTTACGGTGACTAACAGCGTCATACATAATACGAAACTAACCTTTTAACCGTTAATTGATGGACACTGAGCCCAGTTACTATCATTTCGAGCTGTCAACAGAGATACGTAATAGCCCTACTGGGAATGAAACCCAGAACCGCATGTTCATGTAGTGTTCGTGTTTTTGTATTATTTTGACCCGACTTCTAAATCTTTTTTTAAATTGAGTGTTTTATTTATTCTAACAAAACCGAACTTTTTCCTATATTTCCGCTAATTCATAAATCTCAACTTTGGTATGACGAAGCCATCTCACGATGTCGTGGGAGCGGGCAGAGTCAACAGTGATCAGCGTGTTGTCTCAGCATATCATAGTGATAGATCACCGGTGTCAACGACCTGCAGATTGATCGCTTTGAGATGCCGAGGGAGTACTGTGATTTTTGGTCCTGACATGTTGAGTAAAAATTGGTCTTTTCTGTACAAAAGTTGAAGTGTACCAAAATTGACTTGCGATTTACCTGACCTGACCTGCATTTTGTAATGGTTTTGTCCATTGTCCTTTTTAGTTTGGGGCTCATTGGCAAATAAAACTTTGTAAAGTTGTTGGTAATATTTTGATTTACTTTATGACGATTCAATTTCAGTTTACCTACTTGCTATTTCTTTGTTAAGGGCCGGTTTTACAATCGCCAGTTAATTTTATTCGACGAATAAGTTTAAAAGTTAAACTTATTCGTCGACAGTTTTTTTGTGGACACTCGGCCAAAACGTCAAATCTCTTCCGGTAAGAGTTACCTAATGATTGAAAAATCGGCCCTAAAACAAATTAGAAGTGGTATTCTATTGGTTCTATCGAAAACACTTAAATTCCTACGAATTAAGTATTCTATTGGTTATCGAAAATGTAAGTCAACCAAAAACAATAGTTAATCTTAGTCACAAACTCGATAAAATACGTTTACACAAAAAAACATGTCGTCAGAAACTTCACACAAAACAAAGCTCTGTGTAAAAATAAAATATTAATTAACATTATTAATACCATGTGATATTGTGAGCTCAAAATAAATCTGACATTGGTAACCCTTCCATATGTAAATCATAAAATAAAAAGGGTAAGATTATGTTATGATTTATACTTTTTAAAGAAATAAGGCGCCAAGATTTAAAAATAGAACTTGTTGGCAGCTGTGCTGTCTAGCATTGTAATTCTTTATTTTAATAATATAACTTCAAGAAGAAAGTAACATGTATTTATTCCATAACTTGACGCCTGTAATTCCCGAAGTGAAAGGCAGAGGTGTTAAAGTTCCATAAATAATATTTTCTTTTTATTGACACAAGAAAATATTATACATTTCCATTTGAAACACTGACTCCTGTGCTAGGTGAAACCTGTGTTACAGGAGTCAGTGTCTAAACCCGTTTTTGGTACTAGTATTCACAACATTTTAGGCATCAAAAATTTAAAAGAATAATATATAAATGCTCCCTGTATTTGTTGTTGTTTTAATTTCAGAATAATTAGACACTTACTTTATGAATGGCAAATGTCATTACGTTAAAAATAAGTCTTGGTATTTTATACCTATTGAAATTATGAATATTAAATAACATCATTTATTAAATTAAGTAAGCTTTGTTTTGCATAATAATGAACAACATGGTCATCACTACAAGAAAAAGTTTCTTAATTCCGTTTAATGGCAAAGACCTTCGGGCAGTAATTTAATTAGCCACTCAAGCCCGCGAACCATAGACAATTAAAATAAACCGGCCAAGAGCGAGTCGGAATCGCGCACCGAGGGTTCTGTACAAACTTTTTAAAGGACAAACTTAACTTTGCTGTGTGTGTGTGCCGGTGTTTGTGTGTCTTAACGATCCCCAGAAACGGCTATTGTACCAACCGCAAAAAATAAGTTTGTAATAGTAAAATCGTTTTTTTTTGTTATTAAACTACATATTTACGGTTTTCAGATTTTTTCTTTTACATGTGCTGTAAGACATTGCTTCTCGCCAAATTTCGTGATTCAAGGTCAACGGAAACTATCACAAAGCTTTTCGATCCAAAACCTATAGGGGCACTTCCGGTTGTTGTCAATTTTAGTTAAAAGCAAAGTCTTACAGCACACGTAAAGGGAAAATTCAGTAAAATAAAAAAAAAGTTGAAAATTAAGGTAAATTTTGGTACTTACAAGTTTTCGCGAAAATTTAAATTTGCCCATATATCTTTTTATCATGTTGACTCAGGACCTTAATTTTTATACACCTAATAGGGACTGTAGACCTCAATATCTGGTATAAATTTCAACTTGCTAGGTCCACCCGTTACTGAGAAAATCAGTGGTGACAGACGGACGGACAGACGGACAAGAAAGTGATCTTATAAGGGTTCCTTTTTTACCTTTTGAGGTACGGATCCCTAAAAAACAAGTAGAAACTCTTTTTTAAGCACCACAGGACCTAAAAAAACAAAATACCTTTCACAGAACAACTGACGATTCCGATTTCGAATTTATTCGAACCAATCCATGTAAAAAGAAAACAAAAATAAAACCTGGACAGGTAAAAAGACCAGTGTTTGTAGAACACCATGTTAATTCCATGTTCGTTGCGCCCCTTCGTTTTGCACCCACCTGTTGGCTGATGTGATTTTATTGGGCCATGGTGTATGGAAATTGCGGCCATATTTTTAGTCTGTTAGTGTATTTTATTTAGGGTTGGTTAGTTGCAGGTGCGTTTTAGATTTAAATGAATACTTGTAGAGTAAGATTTATAATTTTGTCTAATTAAAAAAGTTTTGAGATTTGTCGAGAGCAGCGGTGGCCCAGTGGTGGCGGCCCCGACTTAAGAACAGTAAGTCGTGGGTTCGAACCCAGGCAGGCGCATAACTTTGTGTAATTTATTTCATCACCGCTGTTCTCAAAACGGTGAAGGAAAAAATCGTGAGGAAACCGGCATGTCCTAGAACCAAAAAATTCGAAGACATGTGACATCTACCAATCCGCACTGGGCCTGCGTGGTGGATTATAGCCCATTCCCCATCATAGAGTGGAGGCCTGTGTCCCAGCAGTGGGAACATTAATAGGCTGATGATGATGATGATGAAAAAAGTTTTTAGGGGCCATTATTTCTTCTGTACTTAGATTTTACAATTATTGGACTTTTGAAAATCTGGAGGTAGTGATTGATTGAGTGGAACCAACAGTAAAATAGTTTCTTTGAGGTTTCAAGATAAACTCTATGTGTTCCACGAGAAGTTATTATAAATCGTGACATCGCGCTTGTTTTATTCCGAAGGTTGGGCGGGTTTGTACCTCTAGTCTACACACACATTTTGCTAGTTATGTTAAAGTCCCATGTAATAGGGGAAAACATATTACCGTCAACTGGGCACAAATCAATACTCCAGGGTACTACAGAGCGCCGCCGTCACCTCCTTCTGCGAAGCAGTCATGCTAGCGAAAGAGGTGGCGGAACGTGATAGGGAAAGATCCACACGTCCCGGCCGCCGCGGGAGACGCCCCGGGCGTCGGGGGCCACGTGGTGGCTTCCGGCCACAATAGGCGCGGGCCTGTGGACGGGGAGCTATGGGCTAGCTCGCCGTCCGTCCGTCTCATGACGACAGGCCGTGTCGACGGCGCGTTCGTGTTCCACGCGCGCCTCAAAGAGAGTCAGCAACAGTGAAGGGGTCCGCAAGGGCCGAAGCCTGCCGGGGCTGCGGGACTATTCGAAAGAGATACCGTGGCCCCGGAACACAAAGGGCGATGAAGGAACATGGATGGGTTTTAGTCAGTAAAAGTCTGACACTCCCTCCTGCTCCGCCCAAAGCGGGAGGAGTCATTTGATGATTTCCCATCCGAAAAAAAAGGGTACTACAGAGAAAAGTTTTTAATTTTCAGTAACGGACGGTACAGCTATTTTAAAGTCTCTTTACTCGTTGTCTTATTTTAATGACCATCCTCACAAATTGCAAATCAACTTTCCGATTTCACAATCGTCAGTCAAATTGTTCACGATCGTCACTCGACTAATTGAATGCTATTGGTTCTGTCTGTCTATCTGTTTTCCGGTGATCTGTCTTAGCAGCTAGATTGGCAGGTGTATGGCTAGCTTTACACAGATTTATTGAAGTTATCTACATAGTAAGTATGTATGGGAATTAAAATAAATGGATGAGTTGGAGTGTTACGTAAATGCAAATTTCTGAAGGTCTTTAAACGTGTGAATTTTGCATTACAATGCTATCTGCTTTTCAGTAAATCTTCGTTTTATTCTTTTGCTTGGCTTGCCCGCGGCTTCACGCTCATGCAATTTCATATTAGGATAAAAATTTCTATCCTGTAACTTCAACCAGGTGATCTTCTAATGGCTTGCCAAATTAAATCGAAATCTGTTGTGTCATTGACGCTTGAAGACAAACAAGCAAACTAACTTCCACATTCATAATTATGATTAGTTAAGAATTAGGATAAAACATATTCAAATTCAGAATGCAGCTTAACCCTATACCTGCGGTCGTAAAATTATTTTAAGAAGCTCTCAAAGAAAATGGTAATAAAATAACCGAACCGAAGGGATGTTTTTTTAAAATAAGAACGTCGAAGGTGAGGGATGCGCCGCTGTTTCCGCCACGAACGGGTTGCCATACAGATTTCCGGTAAAGGAATAGGCACCTGGTCGCAACTTAAAGACCCCTAAGTTTTTGTGCCACATTAAAAACCCCTTCGAAATTTCGAGGGAAGAATCTTTACCCCTTTCTTTAATATCTGTTTTGCGTATATTCAATTTTGTTTTACTGCCTGTGCGTTACATATACAAGTGTGTTTTTGTGGGGTACTATCTGGAGAACTTAATTCGGAAATCAAGTTTTGAAAGTTTAAATTAGTCGATTGATAACGTATGTACATATTGAAAATATGCAACTTTTTAATTACCTTACAATATTTATTAGCTACTCGGGGCAAATAAAGAAAGCCCCACAATTAAAACTAACTGCGCTATATTTATAGCGATTTCATCTTTTTACAAGTAAGTTCTATCTAACGACATACGGCCAAATAAATTCTAGAGTTACCGCAACCAAACCCGCGAGACACACTAGTCGCGCATCCCTTTTAATTATTCGGTCGGTTGCGTTCCGTCCCAAGCAGTTGTTCTATTTTCAAATATCGCAACACTTCGATGCCATCTTAGAATTAGAAATAAGGTTAGCGTATGTTTGTTACCTTTTTTCTGTATTTTTTTAATTGTGCATATGGCAGAATGGGTTATTTTCGGCATGGCATGTGCCACCGCCATTGGCGACATACGGTGATGTCACACGGTTATTTCTGATTATTTTGACTGTAAAGGGTTATGTTTTTGCTAATGCAATGTGTGCATGATTAAGGATTCGTGTTAATATTTCGTTTGTCATGTTGCTGCTTGTAAAATTAATGGGTGTCGAGGGGTGTTTGTTTGTTCTGTTTTTTGGTTAATAGCTTCTTAATTAAAGTTATGACTTTCTGGCTTAAATTCGGGATAAAAATAGACGGACTAATTTTCTTTTTCATCTCCATATCTAAGTAATATCGGTCAAGTAACAGACCACAGTAATATAAACTCACCTTATTTATGGGAACCAACTAACAATTTAAAACCATATTATGACAGATACTTAGCAGTTATGTGCAGCATTAAACACAAATCAAAGCAGCTCTGGAAATACATTCTCCTTGAATGAAACACACACACATGATGCATGACCCAAAAGATACTGGACAAAAATAAAACTGCATGCAAGAACTCCATGACTGAAAAAAGTAAATTACTCTTTTAATTTCTTGCGTAGGTTGCTTTCTAACTTAGAGACTAATGATTTAAAGGACGTGAAGACAGATGACCTCAAGAAGTCAAGGTTGACTTAATGGTTTACAAATACAAACACACATTGACCTAGATGGGTGTGTCATTGGCAGAGTTGTCTACTTCGCCACTAATTGCCGTAAAGAAAAATAGAATAGTCTGCTCCTTGTGTGTCTAACCTTCATAGTCGAGAATAGCCTTAGAATAATCCCTCTGTTGGGAGATAGACCTTCTCTCTGTTTGTGGATGTGGGCTATCCACACATCCACCATGAGGGCCCAGTGAGGGTTGGTATAAAGAGTGTAAAAATACTTAACAAAGACGAAAGGCACTTGTTCTCCCCGTCATTGCGAATATTTTTTGTTCTTGACTTCCCCATGGATCCATAAGAACAATATTTTGAGTGCGTTACCAATTTTATGAAAAGTTATTGCTGGGAATAATTTTTGAATTACTTAGTTTGATGTCCTGAATGCTTCGTTGACGGCTTAATAAAAGGGAGCTTGTATGTTTCATTTCTTTAGAATGTTTGGTTTCAGGATATGCCGAAATTTGATTTACAAAAAGCGCTCGCCGCTTTTGTTCAAACCCACGACTTGACGACTCGACTCGTAGGTGGGATGAAAAGCGCTTAAGCTTTGCATAAATAAACACACTTACTCCGCCAATTACAAATCGTGACTTTGCACTTATAGAAAACAACATTTATTTTTGTTTAAAACAATTTCCAAACGTCAAATCGAAAGAGAGTCAACAAAAGAAATCTCGAGACGTGTAGTAATGCATTTGAATGTTATTTTAAAAGGTAAAGAATCGTGTTTATAGGTAATTTGACTGAGACAGATGTGCTTGTCTGTCTAATGGATGTCGGATGGTGAAAGTGATGCCGCATTTTGCACTTCGACCTGACCTAGTCTGAGAGGCTTATTCTGGTCGGGTTTTAATTTAATTGTCAGTTGCTTTTTGATGTGAAACATCTATGGGCGCGGGTAAAACCAAAAAAAGGCGTAGCGACGCATGCCGCGGCGACGCATCGCCAACTGTCAAGTTGTCAAACCGGCCCGAACAATCCCGACCTGTTGAAGCAGCATAAGATCGACATATTCACCACGGTTTACAACAAGTCAGCTGGTCTTGGGGCACAGCGCTGGTATACAATCTCGTGACTTCGAGTTCGATCCCAGCTTAAAGATTTTTCTTTTTGTGAATCGAGTCATTTTGTTTTTATTAAATTTTTGTATTTAATGAAAATAAATGATTATTAAATAAACTGTCATCATTTTCAGGGAAAGAATTGTAATATTTTAAATTTTCACTATTATTATTATATATATATATTATATTTAGTTCCCTAAATTTAGTTTCACTAGGCCATTCTTAGTTCACTCCACCGTGTAATTCTAAGCAGGCTTAACTTCAAAAAACTCAACAACGTTTTCGATTTTCTCAAACTTCTAGCTTTATCTTTTATCTAAAAGTATTAAAAATTAGAACGTCTATAGCAAATTGAGTGTCAGAGTGCTAAAACGAATGATTTTCAGCAAATTAAGCAGCTTTAATTTTGAAAACTGGTTTGGTCGGCCGAAGAAATTTGAGTTGCATTTTGCCATTGAAAAGTTCCTGTATTCTACATCGTTCGCTTTACGATCTCACTGCGACATAGCAACTCTCATCCAGAATAAGTGCACCAAATGAATTAGCTGGTCGTTTTCATGCGGATATACAAAGTGCAGTTATAGCAACCATTATAATACATTCCACACTTTATAAAATCAATCAAGTACAAAAAATGCTATTTGGGTTCTGTAAATTAACCTGTCGGTGTGCAACTAGCTTTTATTTATTATTATAATTAAAAGACATGCTAGGAATAGTAACAGCTCAAATAGTAACAACTGCACAGATCGACGGCTAAGGTTAAGCAACGCTGGCCAAAGTCGGTCTGTGGATGGGTGACCGATTCCATGTTTTGGAAAGCAAGATTAGGAGTTGGTGACGGCAGTCATTTGGAGATCTATGAAAATAGTTGCTTGTAACTCAAAAGCCTGACTGGATGTCTGATCACACTGGTTGTCAAACTTCCGGGCTCCCCAAGGGGTATCGTTTTACCCAGTAACTGTTTTATGGAGATTAAAATGTCAATCGCTCCGTGTAAAATACTGGTATATTCAGCTGCATCCAGTTAGACTGGAAGCTGAGCCCAACATAATTGGGAAAAACCTAGGCACATGATCGTCACACTAAGCCGGAGATATTCACTGCTGAACGGAAATCATTCTGTACATCACACAAACTAAGTAACTTTACGCAAAAATTATTGCTGGGAAACTACTTTTTTTTGGGTGAAAAATCATATTTTGTGGTAAAACTCAATGTAACGCACTCAAAACATTGTGCTGATGGATGGATTGAATAATACTGGTTTCGTGTAGGTGTTTAAAGTAAAAATGCTACATTACAAACTTGTATTTTAAATAGAACTTGTGAAAATGTTGGAACTTTGACCTCCAATATCTCCGTAACTAGAAGGTTCCCAGGTATGGTGTAGAACAAAAAAATGATCGCAATGACGGAGAGAACAAGTGCCTTTCGGCTTCGTTAAGAAGTTTGGTACACCCTTTAGAATACGATCTGTGATGACAAAATTGGCAACGATGATGACATTGTAAATTTCTTCATTGCCTGTTGCTGAGGCCCATCCTGATCAGTGACTGAGCGGACTTCGATATTCAGCACGCAGGTGGACCTTTGGCCTAGGGCAAATACTTCAATAATTTCCGGTCTACGCGCGGTTGAAACCGCGGGAAAACACTAGCGTCTAATATAGGTACGGACCCACCAACACGAAAACACAAATCTCTCAACTTCTAAACAATCATCGTTACTCTCCACAATCGAAATATACAGCCATCAATTTAAAAAAAAAAGCCAAAACGAATGCGATTAACATGAGCAAGTATCTAATAGAAAAATTTTCACCTAGTATCAATAAACGGTATACATATTCAATCATTTTAATGGATTGAGACTCTATAAACATACATACCTATATATTTTATGTGTTGTTTATGTGATGTAGCCAATTTTGTCTATAAAATATGGCCCGTTTACCTTATATAGGTACATAGTTCTCGTACTGTTATTGTACAAAGAGAAATGTTTTAACTGTGAGTTTTATCTTCAGGTCAATTGTAACAGCTTTGTTTTACAGGTTTTAAAAGCTATTTTAATGGCGTGACTGCCTCGTTGGTTTAGTGGTTGCAAGCGCGACTGCTGAGCACGAGGTCTTGGGTTCGATTCCCGGGTCGGACAAAGTGTTACTGGGTTTTACATCAGGAATTTTTCAATACACGGAGTCTAGATTTGTTCCCGGAGATGGCAATAGGCTCGCCCCCAATTACATGGGACTTAAATATTACTGGCGAAATGTGGGTGTCATTAGATACACCTTTAGCTAACCCTTCGGTGATTACAGGCGTGGTGTTATGTTATGTTTAATGGCGTACAAAAAAAAATGGGACTTTGGATCCGCGGGAATTTCTAATTGGCTTATCAAATCCCTTGGTTAAGGTGAATGCGCCAGGGTGGCCCGCGAAATTCAAATTTTCTTACGTTTTTGCAATTTGCAGGTCAGTGTCAGGTTGTATGTTGATTAAACTATGAATTGCGGCTGTAAGACGTATGTAGTTACAGAATTATAATCATCAAAATCATCAATACAACCCTCCAAGCTATTAAAGGTGTAGGAATTTACTTTTTCAAGGTCAAAGTCATTCCTACACCTTTATGCGCTTAGAGGGTTGTATTGATGATTTTGATGATTATAATTCTGTAACTACATACGTCTTACAGCCGCGATTCATAGTTTAATCAACATACAACCTGACACTGACCTGCAAATTGCAAAAAACGTAAGAAAATTTGAATTTCGCGGGCTACCCTGGAGCATCCACCTTAATCTGGTATTTTTGGTAAAACTGCTGGTTTGATATCTTGCTGCTGCTCTCATTAGACAAACAGTATAGTGGTTACATGAGGACCTAAGTTCGACTCCTAGGTTGCGGTAAGTGTGCTTGGGTTTTTACTTAGGGTATTCCTACGTAGCAGCCCTAAGTTTGATTAGGCTCAACCCCGAAAAATAATTGAAATGTAGTACACTGGTCTAGTATTGCCTCACCCTTCGAACACAACAGGCGTGAAGTTAGCTATGTTATTTATGTATTATAGACAAAACCTGTGACAAAACCTAAATTCAATTAATACGAACACTTAGAAAATTGAAAACAATAATTCAATCAAATTCTCAACAAAAAAATCCCCTGCACACAGATGTTCTTTAAATTCCATCAACCATGCGCAAGCGCAGACATAAGACGAAGTACAGTTACTGCAGATTAATGCTCGCTCTCTGGCTGACCCCTTGCCCCAACAGCGTGAAGATACTACATCTGTCAATATTATTAAACGCGCATTTATTTTACTATACAGATGATTAATGGACGAATTCTTTATTGTAGGTGTTTTTTATTGGATGCGCAAGAGTTGCTGAGCAGTCGGTTGGAAGTGAGAGGTATTGTGTTTGTTATGATTAGTTGAGCACGATTTTTAATGAAGTGGTGTTTGTATGTTTTGTTATTACGACATAGTTAGAATTGGGTTTAATTGATTGCATCAAAAGATTTCTACCTTAATTCCATCAAGGTTGCCAAAACATGATTTATAAAATAATGATATTGTAATTAGAGGACTTCATCATCATCGTGACGTCCCGAATGGCGCAGCGGTACTGAGGCTGCCTTACGTTTTTTGGGTCCTCGGTTCGATTCCCGGTAGGAGCAAATATTTGTGTGATGAGCATGGACATTTAAGTATGTATTTACAAACAAAAAGTATCTATGTAGTATATCAACTATCTGGTGTCCACGACACAAGCCTCGTTGCTTAGTGTGGCATTAGATGGCGCTGTGTGTAATGTCCAGCGATATTTATTTATTTATCTATCTAGCCTTTTCCCAACTATGTTCGGGTCGGCTTCCAGTCTAACCAGATGCAGCTGATACCAGTATTTTAAATGGAGCGACTGCCTATCTGCCTGTTTCTGATTTGATCGGATTCATGTGTGTGTATAATTATCTCTTGCTTCGGTGAAGGAAAACATCGTGAGGAAACCAGCAGGCCTGAGAGATATTTCTCGACGGCATGTTAAGCCAAGTCAGAGGCCCATGGGCGGCATAAAAAGTCTGACACCAGGTTAGGCACAAACCACACGATAAAGAACGAAGAATTATAGGAAGACCTGAAAAAGATAAAGATTTCCTCATTTTCACTATGATTAGGCATCAACTAAATTAACACCCCGATTTTAACTATGACAACCGGACAACTAAATGAACACCACAGTTTTCACTATGACAACTAAATGAATACCACAATTTTCACTATGACAACTAAATAAATACCACAATTTTGACTATGACAACTAATTAAATACCACAATTTTCAATATGACAACTAAATGAATACCGACCACAATAACTAAATGAATAAAACAATTTTCAATGTGACAACTAAATGAATACCACAATTTTCACTATGACAACTAAATTAAAACCACAATTTTGACTATGACAATTAAATGAATACCTACCTAAATGACAGCATCCTGTTTCCGACAATCCCAACAGTGCAAGCAAATTTAAGCATTCAATTAAGGGTCAGTTACTGTCAGTGAAAACGGCCATTACACGTGCAACTGGAAAGGTCTCAGTATGTAACTAAAGATCCTCAATATCACATGTCAAGGTTATCAAACCGTTTGTCGGAAGAATATTCTCAAGTCCCGCCTACATTGAAAGATTAGCACAGATTTATCATTGTTGCCTTTGTAAAAACCTTTCAATAGACAGATCTAATAACTTGATATCAAACGTACCGGAAATTGCTTTTTTTTACATTCACAAGTTCATTCAGAAATCATGAACTAAACACAAACGTAGAAAGACCTCTAATCTCTTTATACCGAAACGTTTAAATGGGTCGAGTTAAATTTTTAAAAGTACTTGTGAGTAGGCGTGGTTTTTTTTTTTAAATTAGGATGTCGACTTCCGATTCTTCCTTTTGATTCAGAAAATGGTCCTTTTCGTACACATGTGCTCAGAACACGTGCGGAGCGAATGATTGTGATTTTTTCTTACTTCGCATTTGATTATGGTGATTTTTTGTGTTTGTAATAGGGGAGACATGGCTTGGCTTTATTCTCGAACTAGCTTATGCCCGCGGCTTGATCTGCGTGGAGTTTGGAAATTGTCTCACCGGGATAAAAGGCATCCTAGATGTTAATCAAGGTTATAAACTATCTGTGTGCAAAATTTCATTCAAATCCGTGCAGTACTTTTTGCGTCAAAGAGTAA
Source organism: Xestia rhomboidea (assembly GCA_963853795.1). Lineage (NCBI taxonomy): Eukaryota > Metazoa > Arthropoda > Insecta > Lepidoptera > Noctuidae > Xestia > Xestia rhomboidea. Next base: position 12,087,486 of record OY970778.1, read on the forward strand.
TAAACATCCTCACAAACTTTCACATTTATAATATTAAATCATGATCTGTAAAATGACCAATTTGGTCGAGACGCTATTGTTTAACTATTGTGTCTACTTCGTGGACAGATCATGGGATAAAAGGATTGCAAGCTCATTTAATTAACAGTTGATGAGCTGTCAATTTCCTTACGTAGTTAATACAGCCTTTCTCATTACTTCTAGAAACATACAGTCACACATTAAGGTGGAAGCTCCACGGTAGCCCGCGAAATTTAAATTTTCTTACGTTTTCTGCAATTTGCAGGCCAGTGTCAGGTTGTATGTTGATTAAAATATGATTCGCGGCTGTAAGACGTATGTAGTTACAGAATTCTAATCATTAAAATCATCAATACAAACCTCTAAGTTCATATAACTGTTAAGAATGACTATTTCATGAAAAAGTCATTCTTGACAGTTACATGAACTGAATATGAATGTTTGATGTTTGACGTATCCGTGCCGCGAATCATATTTTAATCAACATACAACCTGACACTGGCCTGCAAATTGCAAAAAACGTAAGAAAATTTGAATTTCGCGGGCTATCCTGGAGCATCCACCTTAAGGAACTCCGAATCCCGTCCCATCCTCCTTAACCGATGCGTAACCTCAGCCCAACTTGTGCTTACCACTGGCTGTGCACTTGGTGAGCACTGTGAACAAAACCTCGCGGCACAGAATGCGTGCACTTCCTTGTTTTTGTGCGGCAGCTGGAGTAGCACGTGCTACGGAGCTGCGGAATACGGGTAGACCACACAGGGTACCGGGGACTGGGACAGCAGACGCGTTTGCGTAATTATTAGACAAGGTGTAGAATGCAGTTAATTCATGGCAGAGTTTCAGCAGTACAAAGTGTTATAGTTGCTGCAAGTTAAGATCGCAATAGCGGTCATTGACCCACCTACATTACATTAAAAATTTTATCTTTGAAAACCAAAAATAAGCCTGCTCAAGTCTTGTATCGTCATCTATCGTGATCTTCAACATTTTTTCTAAACAAAAACGATACATCGTTCATTTGTTTTGGTTCGTACGAAGATATATTAGGGAAAGAGCAATGACCGCTATTGCGATCTTCACTGGCAGCAACAACTGTAATGGCAAAATTGTCGTTGTCGTTGTTTCAATATTCTATCAATATTCTTGTACGGGGTTTAATAAAGCCACTAACGGGCAGTGGACGTGGAGGAGTTCATGTTATCCCCGGCTGGAGGCCTTAAATTAATTTGAGGTCACCGCAAGATAGTCCTTTGGCCCTGTTTAAAAAAAGGGTTTATATTATGAGTACAACAACAATTTCAAAAATAAACTGATTGTTGACGTGCAGGCATCGAAAACGAAAGGTGCATCAAAGTCAGATGCATTTTATGTGCCTCGTGAGAATTCCTATAAATATGGTCACATTGTGTTACAAAGCAGTAAGAATTCTTCTGAACTAGAAATTCTTGGAAGCTAGAAAGTATTTTGCAAAGATATTCCTGAATTTTATTTTGACGGCCTCTCTGGTCTAGTGTCTTGGGTCTGATTCCCGGGTCGGGCTAAGTGTTACTGGGTTTTCCATCATGTTTTTTTCTGTGGCAGCCACGGAGCCTGGATTTGTGCCCAGGTGATGGCAATAGGCTCGCCCCCTATAACATGGGACTTAAACATAACTGGCGAAATGTGGGTGTACGATTAGGTATCTTTGCCTAACCCTTCGAGGATAACAGGCGTGATATTACGTTTTGTTATTCCTAAATTTTCGGACCGTTGTGACTAGCACACAGGAGTCACCTGACAAATGAACACGTCTTACCGCATCTAAACATTACTCCTTTCAGCTATCAGTAGAACTTTTGCTGGGCAAAGGAGCGCTCTATATCCTTCCTTACTACCCCTTTACCAAGACTGTATGCTCAATGATAAGTGAATGACAGTTGCTACATATGTCTGTATGATAACTGATAAGGAGTGTTTGTTGTATTGAGACGCGGGTGTTTCTTCAGGGTCACTAAGTGAAATTAGGGGGCTGGCTACAAGCGCTGCTGATAGTACTGCAGTTGTAAAGAGGTTATTGTTGTTTTATTCTATGTTGAGAATGATAATCCATTGGCGGATTTATTTCAAGGGGACCGAAATCAAAGACAAGGAAGACAATATAAAGTGAAGATATTATCCCACCAAAAACATTTTTATGTAAAATGTTGACAGTGCGAGTCTATGGTCTCGTCTTGGCAGACGAGACCATAGACTCGCACTGTCAAAAAGTTGTCAGATCTCATGTAGAGCCAAGCTTCTAACTCTACACGCCCTAACTCTACAAGGTCTCACTTCACAAACTCTACATCTTAGGGTTCATACAGACGAGCGCTACATTGCCAACTGCAGATAAACTGCACCCGTCGCCACTTGTCGATGGCTGCCGTCGACGCTAGCAATTGTTGTGTCGGCCGCTCGTCTGTACGAACCCTTAGTCAAAATATGTGGCTTGGCCATTTCGCTACATTCACATGGGCGTAAGGTGAAAAATTTATTCACTTTTCAATACACTTTACAATTTCTTACAAGTTCTTAGTAACAAAACGGCCAAGCCACATATTTTGATTATAAGGTGTAGAGTATCTCTGCCGGGGCTGTGGGACTGTTCGAAAGAGATACTGTGGCCCCGGAACACAAAGGGCGATGAAGGAACATGGATGGGTTTTAGTCAGTAAAAGTCTGACACTCCCCCTCCTGCTCTGCCCAGAGTGGGAAGAGTTATTTGATGATCCAATCCGAAAAAAAAGGAGGTGTAGAGTATCTGGAGATTACAGTCGTGATGTTATGTATGTTAAAAAATATTCGCTTTTGTTATGTGATCGTACAAATGAGCCATAGTTTAAGTTACTTTAATTTCAGTTCAAGAGAAAACTGTTCACAGTTTCCTAGCTTCTTAGGAATTGTTTTTCAAAGGAAGGTTCCTCGACTAACTAACTTTTAAAGATTGAATATTTGCATTTATTAATTGCCATAGTTTTTGTCAATTTCACGGTAACATCTATTGCATAGGATCTAAGTAATCTTACAAAGTGTGCCATGGGAACCTTGCCAAGGTTACGCCATGTAATTCGAGGCATAGTGGTCTTACTTTGTTGTAAGTAATTGCTTAATTTGTGCTCTTAATTAACAATAAAATCTTTGTTACAAGGTGTTATTTCAATTAAAAAGTGTGTAGCGTTTCAACGGGTCAAAGGTTAATCTCATTTTTGGTCCCACATTAGTACCTAGACCGAGAGGAGCTAAATAATAACAGCCGCTCGGGTCGATCTTTAGGTTAAGCCGTGCTTGCCTAGGTTTGTCTGTGGATGGGTGACCTCCCATTACGTACCGAATTTCCTCCGTGCTTCGGAAAGTATGTTAAGCCGTCTGTTGAGTATCAAGCTCCAGTTGTGCTGCTGGTGGTCTTGAATATTGAAGATGGAGTAAAACTACTTATATATATGATATAAAAAAGGGCTGTATTTCTAATAGGTGGGTTACAGATAGCCGTTGTGGGCACGTCGAAGCGAAGGGCGTCGGTGAGAGAGTGTTGCCAGAGTGCCCTTGCACAGATTATACAGAAAATATAGATTAGTGCCACGAAGGCACAGATAATAAAATGTGACGCAGGAACACCGTCAGTCCAGCTGTTTTGTTGTCTTTGGCAGTCGTTACAGGTAGTCAGTGGCCCGAAAGTCTGACGGGGTTTCGTATTACCCAGTAGTAACTGGGTTGTGGAGGTCAGATTGGCAGTCGCTCCAGTCCGTCATCAGTTGGTAAGAATTTAGGCAATTAAAAAAATCTTCTTCTTCTTTGCTCTGTCTCACATTAAGTGGGGTCGGCTCTCCTAATTCTCCTGCGCCATGACGTTCCGTCTAGGGTCGGATCGGGTCGGGTAGTATTTCTTTATTTATGAGGCTGGTCATACTAGTGTACCATGTGTACGGAGGGCGTCCTCTACCTCTCTTCTTCTCCGGTAGATTTAAGGCTTTTTTAACTATGTAGTCCTCGTCTCTTCTCATTACGTGTCCATACCACCACAAACGACTTTCATTGAGCTTGGCAATTAAAAAATAACAAAATTAAAACAGGAATAGATTCCAGAGTCCAGTAATAGTTTCTGTATCGGACATGTGGTTTTAGTTTGAACTGTCCTACTCCTAGGCAAAGGCCTCTCCCCATTCCCTCCACCTATAACTACGACGATTATAGCGTCGAAAAATCCCAATCACAATTTCGAAACAGGCAAAGAGACCCCTCTCATAGTTCCTGTATCACCCACTATATGAACTCATCGGGAAATCCCCCAGGGCACCGATATAATTCCTATCATAGATATCAGTGCAAACTATGTATTACACCATTGCTGCATTGCCAAGTGATGTCAAAAATATTCGTTTAGATATAATAATTAATTTGAAATATGTCATAACGAACCCAAGATGGCGGCTACTGAGAACTCTAGATTATTTATGGTCCGAAGATTAATAGAATATGGTGCAGATATATTAATGCTAGGATTCCGTTTTGAGTTATAGGACGTGCAGTCGTGTATCGTTGCGTTATTTCCGGTGTGTGGTAAGCCGTAATAGATATTAGGAGAAAATATGTGCAAATTTTTTGATATTATCATAATCAGAATTAATATTAATCATCTACCTAGCCGTTTCCCAACTAAGGTTGGTGTCGGCTACACTGATACAGCTGAATACTAGTATTTTTGGAGCGATTGCCTATCTGACCTCCACAACCGAGTTTGTATAGGGTAATACCCCTTGGTAAGACTGGTTGTCAGACTTCTCAATCACGGTTAATATTACATCTACTAATGTATTTTCCAACAGAAGAATTGTAACAACAAAAGAGGGTTAGTCAATAGACATCCAACACTCGATTTCTAGGACCAATCTGGCTATCTTTGTTTTTAGAATCTGTCAATCTTCTAGGTAGCTACGCTTGCAGCTATTGTACTTCTTCTATAGTGTATGATATCAACTGCAGTAGGTTAGCAGCAGGGCTTTCTGCGCAGGCTGCACCAGACGATCTTGTCACTTATAGTGCGTCCATAGTGCACACTAACTGTAAGGGGCGGACTCCAAGATTCGACCAATCACAGGAAAGACGAGAGATGCAATTTTGACTTCAACCAATGTGATTGGTCAGTTTCCACACGTCTCCTCTCCGCTCTGCTCGTCTCCGCTTTGGTGAAGTCCGGGCCTTACACTATATTAAACTACACTACTACTTATTCTATATTAAATAGTGCAAGCCTTATTTGAAAGCACTCTCTAGCACGAAAATAATTCTTTACATTTTTTTTACGTAAAAATCAGTCTGTTATCAGAACAGCAGGCTTCCCAGCATCACATTTTAATTCAAGCTCCACATTTATGCGGGCTCAGCATCGAGTTCCATTTTTCGCAATAAACAAAACGCACGCAATGTTTTTTCTGGTAAAAAAATGCATGAAAACTTATTGGTTCACCAAAAAACTGAACATATGGGTATCGGATACCTTTGCCGTGTGGTATAGGTGAGTGTAGGAGGATGGTGCGATGTTGATACTTGCATACAGATGCTTTTCGGAGAGATTATTTATGCAGATTAGAGTGAACAGACATCTATCTACTTGGAATGACTCAAGTATGTTTTTGCAAGCACAATTTAGCGGAATGGGGGATTACAGGCCACACCGACACCCTATGCGATTGTGGTACTCCTTACCAAACCACGTCCCATAATATGTTACAGCGTCTAAAGTGCCCAAAAGCCGACATTTCTGAGGACCTCAAAATGACTTCTGATGCTGCAATTGGTGTGGCGACCTACAGGGTTCAATTCATTTAATAAATTAATGTTTTATCATCGATTCGAAAAGAAGAATAAATGTCATTAACGACATAAATATTAATTATTCTGTAATTTTTAAAAGCCTATTTTTAATTTGTTTTTATGATTTAAATTGAAACACAATTTAAAAGGGAATATTATAGAGAAGTAAATAACAACACCTATTACACACAATAAAAAATAGCAAGTATCAAAACCCCACGCTCCTACTACACACAAGGACAGTGACAGTACGACAGAGTCCCACATGTTTTGATTTTTTTACGAAATATTTTTGTGGAATATTTTTCGAAAAACCATTAAAAAGTGTATTCATAAATCATGTTACATCTGCCACAGCTTCAGGCATTCATTTATTACTTATAAAAAAACTTTACTGTCATCTGATTAAAAATGACTGCGTTGAACGGATTTTAATTACAAACTGCAAATCATTAAAATTATTATTTTATTGATGTTTTCGCGCTGAAGGCGTTGCCGTTATTAATATCATAAAATTACAGTTGTGTTTTAATTTAAGTTTAACACTATTGTGGGAAACTAGTTGTTATTATTACTGTTATAATGACTAGCTGCTTAATGTATTTTAATTAGAGAGGCTGAAGTAAGTATTAATAAACGGCAAAGAAAATTGAGTTGAGTTTATTTGCGCTAAAACTGTAGTTAATTCTTAATTATAAGTTTTATAACCATAAAAATAAGAATGTCTACGGTCGTTACATTGTTATATACACTGGCCTGCAAAACTAAGTACTACACTTTTAAAATTTATTTTTTTCTAAACTATTTTTTTTCTACAGTTAGAGATTTAAAATAAAAAAAAGTTTTATAGCAGTTTTTATCAGCTTTCTTTGAAACTATCGACAAAATTAAACTCTTTTTCAAGATTTTTCTGTTTCGAAAGTAAATCTTGTGTACTTAGAAAGTTGTTGCAATTTTAAAAGTGTGATACTTAGTTTTGCAGGCCAGTGTAGTTAAATTACTACTAATCCAAAACTACTGTAGTAAACTACATGCAACTTTAAACGTGTAGGTTTTCATTTAGGACTAGCTGTTGCCCGCAACCTGCGTCCGCATGAAGTTATTATAAAAGTATTACTTCCCTTTTTCCCAATCGGATTTTGTTAACAATTTCATAGGTATTATTTTTTAATCATTTTTCTTGTTCTACTTCAGTTTGTTTGATTGTTTTTTTTTTTTGTCACCGACTTCTGAAGCTGAAGTTTTTTTTTCACTTTTTTGTGTTTTTTGAAGTTCGTTTTATTTTTTGCAAAAAAGTAACTTTTTAGTGGTTCACATGTGGTTCACCTCTTCACAGCTTACCGGCGTGATGTTATGTTATGAACTGGTATAAACAATAGACAGACATGGGATTTCAGCAATCCCAGTCCATTTGCTATCATTTATTGAGGAGTTCCGTTGCCTATCTCCGAAGTTCTTCATCAGATATTCACCAAATTGAAATGGGACCACTCCGAAAAAGTACTCTTTCAAAAACTTCTCTCTATTTGTCCAGGATCCCATCATCAGATCCTGACTTGAAGATCATGGGACCACCTGGAAAGTATACCCTTTCAAACAAAACAAAAAAAATCCAAATCGGTCCAGCCATCTTCGGGTAATCGGGGAACATACATAAAAAAAAGGTTCCAACGTATTGAGAACCTCCTCCTTTTTGAAGTCGGTTAAAAAGTAGCCCAAGTTACTCCTTATAAAATCTGCTATCTGCCAGTAAAAGTCCTGTCAGAATCGGTCCAGCCGCTTCGGAGATTAGCCGGAACTAACAGAAAGACAGACAGACAAAAATTTAAAAAAAATGTTGTTTGTATCTAAGTACCGTGTATACTTTCATAGGCATTCATTAAAAAGCTGTTATTTTGAAATTAAAAAGAGACACTTCTATTTTATTTATTTAGTATAGATGACAATGTCTACAGTAGGTTCCATCTGCTGTTGCCTGAAGGGTCAGTCATAGAACTGGTGAAATGAAAGAAAGAAAGAAAGAAAAATATTTATTTGACGTCAGTTATTAAAGCACACACACATAAAAAAATAAAGATACAAACTAAGGAGGAAAACATAATATGTGCTGTGTGCCTCACGGCTGCGCTAAAAAGGTCCATTTCAGCATTCATGCCAGTCAGGTGATGGTGATGCTGTCTAACGCTGGTCTTCCAATGAACCTTGAGGGGGTAGGTAAGTGACGGAAAATCAGTTTCAAACCAAATATATAAATAAATCGTTACAAATAAATAGATAGCAAGTAAATTAATTAAATGTGTATTAATGAGTTCGGTTATAGAAGAACGTAAGTAGGTATAGTAAGTATTTTATTGTGTTAGACAGTAACACTGGTAACAATAAATAAAAACACAAATAAGCTTCTTGGCTTAAATATTTTTAAAATTAGGCATACAGTATTTTAATTTTAACATAAAACAATTACCTATATGAAATATAATATTATGAACTAAAAAGTAAATATATACGTGTACCTATGTGTGCAGGCTAAACAAAAACAAAATGAACCTATATAAGTACAAAATTGAATTGACATGGCGTGTTTTTGTCTCACTTCCACCCCACCCTCAAATCATGAGACCATGAGATTTGTACATTCCCGGGTTCCAGCGAACTCTTTAACAAGAAGCTCTTACATTTCAAACTAACTAGACCTTACTTATCTACCTTTTATGCAAAGTCCAATGATATAATAAAAATAAAAAGATTTGCCAATTCAGCACGGAACTTTGACCTTCTACCCTTGAAACGCTACACGTAAGTAATTTAACACAATTACCAGCTTAATGTCAAGATTCAACGCGATAAAAATCTCAAATTACACGATGATTACCTTAAATACTTAGCAGAGATGCAGAAACACTTTATTCTACAACTATTTATATCCTCAACTAGTTGGCATAGCCTGGCAAAGCGGTCAAATTGCCCAATTTGTCGGTTAAATTGACCAATTTGACAAGTTTGGAGGACATAGTCGGTGATAAATCATGGCGTGATTAGGATGTCGAAAAGTATTATTTTTAACAGGAAATCGATGAGGTTGAGAGACAATAGGGTTATAAAAAATGCTATAATTGTAATGGGCTGTTGTTTCTGCACGGCAGTGCAAAAGCCTTTTCTAAAAGAGAAGAACAAAAATTGATCACAGTGCTTGTCTATTGCAATGTTGACGATTACTGAGTGTTATCAAAGGTGATTCTTTGGTTGCAGCTGTTTGTAAGCAAGCTATATGTTAGTGATAACTAAGGACTACCTCATTGGTTTGTTTAGTGATCGCAGTTGAGCAAGAGGTCTTGGGGTCGATTTCCTAGTGGCGCAAAATATTATTGAGTTTTTCATGGGAAAAAAAAAATTATTACCACGTTGTGTAGCCCTGACACAGCCAAAGGGCGACGTAGACCTCGCAGGAGATGGCGCCATGGCGGGACGAGCTGGACAAAACCAACGATCAGTGGTCCACATTGGCCCTAGTTCGAAAGATTTGGAGGTCATGAGGGAAGGCTTTTGCCGAGCAATGGGATGTACACAGGCCAACAGTAACAGTTTTCTTAGGGGAAGTCTCTGGCTGATGTGCCTGGTTGATTACCATGAAACAGGTGCTAAAACCTGTTTATCTTATAACTCCTGAAGCAAACAGATATTCACATTAATCCATGGGCCAATATTACGTGCCACCGTTGACACTTGTCCACACAATGGGCCATCCCCCACCATTAGTTACACGCGTACCCGGCGGGCGTTCATTCTGATTACAATATAATGCGTAAGCAATAAAAATGTGCATTATAAAACAATCATGGCGGCTACAAATGAAGTGGTAAGCACAGGTGACGGTAATGAGTTACGTTTTGTTAAGAAGTGAACGTTTTGCGGTGTTTTTTGTTTTTGTTTCTGCAGAGCATAGAGTTAGGAAGGGTTTATCATATATACTGTCTTTTAGTTAGGTCATAGTTTTGACCGCATTTGTGTAACATGACTATAAACTTTCAGATAAATTTCTTGGATCCTAAGGATTTAGGACTAAGGATTTAGAGCTAATACTAAATATTTTTTAAGGATTAATCGCGTGTGCAGTACCTAAGCCATAGGTGATTCGATCGAAGATGCGATATTCATTTGTATTCAGTGTACTGCGGCTGACCAATATTCTTTTCTGTGGTCTGCGATCTAGAATAAAAGTAGCCATATCTGTCTCCTCTTCTATTTTTTTTTTTCGGATAGGAAATCATCAAATGACTCCTCCTGCTCTGGGCGGAGCAGGAGGGAGTGTCAGACTTTTACTGACTAAAACCCATCCATGTTCCTTCATCGCCCTTTGTGTTCCGGGGCCACGGTATCTCTTTCGAATCGTCCCGCAGCCCCGGCAGGCTTCGGCCCTTGCCCCTTGCCCCTTCCTTAATGCTGACTCTCTTTGAGGCGCGCGTGGAGCACGAACGCGTCGACACGGCACCATATCTGTCTCCTTAGGATGAAAATTAATGCTATGTCTTTCTGCAATTTCTAGTTTTAAATAAATAACAAATAGAACCTATACACAATGTTTATCAATAACCAAATACAGGCAAGAACCGTAGCGACCTCATTGGTTAACCAGGATAATCAAAACTCATTACCCGAAAGGTACATAAAATCATTATCCAAGACATTACAAATTACAATAAGTAGATTGATCGATCATCCTTGTCTTCGGCATCCAAACATCCAAAATTGGATTTGCGAAAAGATCGAAGTAATTTTATCGACTAATCCCAACACTAGGAATGTGGACGTGCCGACAAGGCAGCGACAAGTAAATTAGCGCGTTACTTATCGATAATGACGGACCATATTAAATCTGCAATCCCTCACTAGTGTTTTGTAAGGGTCGCCATGTTTTGTGGGTGAAGTGAGACTGTAGTATTTCAGTAGATCTTTGCTAATAAAGTCTCACATTTGTTTATACATTGACGTAAAAATTGAGTAGAGGAAGACCAAAGAAACGATGGCTGGACTGTGTAGGATGATATAGCTAGAAAGGAGGTGACTGCTGAGATGACGAGTAATGCAGAAAGAAGTATGGAAGAAAAAGACATGCTGCGCCGACCTCAAATAACTTGGGATAAGGGCAAGAGAATGATGATGAAGTAAAAATATATGATCTTGAAGGTTCAATAAATACATTCGATTTATTAAATAATAAATAAATATCGCTGGACATTACACACACCGCCATCTAGTGCCACACTAAGCAACAAGGCTTGATAGATAGTTGATATCCTACATAGATACTTTTTTGGTGTAAATACATATTTGCAGTTTTTCAAGTAGCAAGAAGGGTGAATGTGAAATTCTCGTGGTAACCTCGAGTGTGAACAGTATTAAGGAAGCTCCCGGTTTCCGATAGGTAAAATTCAAGTAGTGAAAATTGTTTCCCTATTTACTTATACAGGGTGTAAACAACCTCATCACGAAGCCGTCAACCAAGCATTCTGTACATCAATCTAAGTAACTTTACGCATAAAATATTGCTGGGAAACGACTTTTTTTTGGGGTGAAAAATCATGTTTTGTGGTAGAACTCAATGTAACGCACTTAAAACATTGTGCTGATGGATGGATTGAATAGTACGGGGGTCGTGGAGGTGTTTAAAGTAAAAATCTCACAATGAAAACTTGTGTTTAAAAAAAACTTGTCAAAAAGTTGGAACTTAAGTATGGTGTAGAACAAAACAATGATCGCAATGATGGGGAGAACAAGTGCCTTACGGCTTCGTTAAAAGGTTTTTTACACCCTTTACTCAATTAACAGTCCTTGTATCTTAACTCTTCGACAGGTAAATATAATTTGCATGCGTATGACAAAAGAAAGAAGAATGTCTTTGTTAACCTCCTTCTCTTGGCCACCCTACACCACTCCACAATCAATCCCACATACTGCTCCAAAATAGCTCTTATTCCCTTGCAATAAAGGTTCCAAATTCCCACTTGATGGACTTTCAGAACATTCCTACAGACTGAACGGATCAACGTGTGACATTTTTATTAGTTAGGATTGTTTCTCACGATTTGTCCAGTTGTGGTGAACGGTTCCAGTTCATTTTGTAATATTATGTCTCATTTAGGACTTACTGGGTTATGGAAGACTGGCTTATGCCCACGGCTCCACTTGCGTGGAGTTCGGTATTTGTCCCACGGGATCGTATATACTGCCGGGAGTAATAGTCTTCTATGTGTTCATCATCATCATCATTTCAGCCGAAAGACGTCCACTGCTGGACATAGGCCTCCCCCAAGTGTTGCCACATTGACCGGTCCCGTGCGACTGGCATCCAGCGGATTCCCGCAAAATTCACCAGGTCACCAGTCCACCTAGTAGGAGGCCTTCCAACGCAATGTCTTTTGTCGCACTCCAGAACTTTTCGGCCCCATCGGCCATCCGTTCTGGGAGCAATGTGCCCTGCCCACTGCCACTTAAGTTTGGCAATTCTTCGGGCTACGTCGGTAACCTTGGTTCTCTTGTGGATGTCGCGTCGCGCAAGGAAACTCCGAGAATAGCCCTCTCCCTTGCCCTTTGGGTGACTTTAAGCCTTCTGATGAGGCCTATTTGTGAGCGACCACGTTTCGGTCCCGTATGTAATCACTGTGTGTTTCTATGTGTTAATCCAGGTTAATAACTATCAGTGTGCCCATTCAAATCCAGTCAGAGTTTGTTGTAACTAGAAGGTTCCCAGAAATGGTCTAGAACAAAAAAGTGATCGCAATTGCGGGGAGAACAAGTGCCTTTCGGCTTCGTTAAGCGTCTATTAACACCATTTATTGTTACAAAACTATTTTGAAAAACTATCGTGGGTATTTTTTCATTTTATTTTTAGTGGTATGCCAGACTCGGCAACTCGGTGCCACAGCATTATCGATCAGAATCAAAACATATTACAGTTTAGTATAGAATGGTATGAGTAGGTGGTAGAGGATTCTAGACTCGCAAGCGATGAATTTTTTTTTACAGTTATAAAAAGTCTGCTCCTTATATTTTGACCTTGTAAATATTGCACTTGTAAGTATCTGAAAAAGGTGTTTTATATTTAAACAATTTATTTCATAACTTTGTACGCGTTTTGTCAGACAGGCGAACTTGTCGAAAGTTTGAGGGTTCCTTGTTTTATAACAGAATCCTAAAAAGAAAGTACACATCTAACATTACAATTGCAGAAGATTCACTTCCGTGTTTTCTAAAATTTCTCAACACCAATACCAGTGGGCGATAAGATTAAACTGTGCAAAGATAACGGACAGTTCACTCACTTAGATTTCTACACTTCGACTTTGTCATGCCCACAAATATTTATTTCATAACATTAACAAAACAATGGAGAAAGCGAAACCAAATGAAATATGCGTACAAATAGGATTTCTCCTAATAAACAATACGACATTAAACGAATCGTTATATTTTTGGAAACCAAACCAAATACGATTGGCCATAGATGTTACAATTGGTAACGTTTGTGGTAACTGTTTCTGGCATTCGTTTTTATGATACTGAAAGTTGAGATGGGGTCTCTAACTGGGTTAGTGATGTGTGTGTAAAAAGTTGCTGATGTTTTTACTTCTTCCTCGTCTTAGCGTGTCGATGGAAAATTTTCATTGGCCCAAAATTCAGCCTTGCGAACTTTGCTCGCTGATGCAGTACTAGATCTTCAAGTGCGCAGGAGTTAGGGTTCAGTAGGGCTATTACGTATCTCTGTTGACAGTTCGAAATTATTGTAACTGGGCTCAGTGTCAATCAATTAACGGTCAAAAGGTTAGTTTCGCATTATGACCCTGTTAGTCACCGTAAAGTGATATCCACTCAGTGTGATACGTAATACCAATATTATGACATTAACGGTTGTCATCAAAGTTCGGTGTACACCGAACTTTGATGACAACCGTGAATGTACGTGATGAACCGAAGCTTGATAGTCACTGGATATCAGAAAGATACGTAATAGCCCTGCAGGTCAGTTGTCAGGGTGGTTTTGCTACTATAATATTTGTGTTTAGAGCCTACCTTAGTTTTTATCTTTTGTCTGAAAAGAATTGACACGATTACCCATTCTGACTTAATGGTTTTTCGTGTGGTTGTGATAGCATTCATAAACAATTTTTCAAGGCAACCTGTACCGAACGGCTTACACTACAGGAGACCGCATGGCTTGGAGACGTGCCATACGTGGTCGCGATTCGAGTGAGGGCACGACGAAGAAGAAGAAGAATAAGCAATTTTTCTTCTTAATCAAAAGAATGGGTAGCAGTAACCTTGCTTCCTTAGAACCAGAAGCTATGGTCACCAATACGTTTGCCGAGCATGATGATCATTGCACGTTCACGTTGGTCTTACCAATTTATTATTAAAAAAAAAATAAAGCGGCGAAATGTACTTCTGCCTTATCTTTCGGAGAATTATTTGTTATGATGTTACGTTAAAAAAATCCTTATATGATGCTTCATATGGGATATGCAAAGTAAATGGTAGGAAAGTCGTTTGTAATGGCAGAAATAAACAAACTTGGTACGTTGAACTCTAACATCGAGCTATTGTCCCTTCCGCGGTGACGGCGGCTTCATTTTTCAGGATCTAAAGAATTGTATGGATGCGATTTTTTACGGTTTGGAATAAATATAAGCTTATGTATGACCTACAGAATAGGAATGATGACTGACTAAAAAAAATATGATTCTGTTTAGTCCGTCAGTTAGATTATCGAAAAATATTGGATACGTGTTTTTTGTTTTATCAAATTAATAAAACTTGACGAAGATAAAACGTGTCAAAGATCATGTGTGGGGATCGTGTATGGGGGCGTGTGACGTCACATTTGAGTAAAAAATGTACAATTGTATGGATGCGATTTTTTACGGTTTGGAAGAAATATTTAAGCTAATGTAAGACCTACAGAATTACAAAAGGTGAAAAAGTACATAATTATAAGTCACCTAGTGCGGTCTAATTCCTGGCTTTTAAGTAGATTCAGCACACTGAATTGGCTTCTGTATAGCTGGGTAGCATTTCGAAATAATTGGAAGTAGCCTGATAGGCTCAGTATTAAAAAAAAATTAATAACTTTACAAGGTCCATCGAGCCATGAGAAGCATTAATGGTTGTCATCCTATACGATCAATGAATTATAACTAATTATATAAGTAGTTGCTTTGTTTTATTACCTGTAAAACATGAAATAATTATTTTATTGTGTTTTATTGTGATGGTCATTTCGTTCCAAATCTCTTTAATTCTTTAATAAAATATGCCCTGAAAACTCCTAGGGCGCTCCACCCTATTCCCATCGATATCATCCCGGCACGGATCCCGGACTGCAATAAATCCCGGCTACTCCCATTGTTGGCAGCACGACTCCGGACTCGTACCGCGGGACGCGGGATGCGGGACGTATCGACGTGCACTCTCATCACGCTATCGACCAATATCGATGCATAATGGCTGGGGTGGGTAAATGAAAAAGTTGGCTTTTACGGGATTTCATTCCAATTGTTTGTACATTTATATTGGCTTAGCTTTTGCTGGTTTCATGATACAGTTGGTCTTGTTGGCCGTTGTTGATTGACGCTGGTTGGTTTGGTGGTTTGGATAAGTTATAAGTAAAATATCATCACGCCTGTAATCCCTGAAGGGTTAGGTAGAGATATACCTAATAGTACACCCACATTTCATTAGATATGTTTTTTAAATTCCATGTAACAGGGAGCGACCCTATTACCATCAACCAGGCTCAAATCGGAGAGCAGCGGTGGCCCAGTGGTGGCGGCCCCGACTTGCGAACAGTGAGTCGTGGGTTCGAACCCAGGCAGGCGCATTACTTTGTGTAATTTATTTCATCACCACTGCTCTCAAAAACGGTGAAGGAAAACATCGTGAGGAAACCGGTATGTCCTAGAACCAAAAATTCGAAGACATTGACATCTAGCAATCCGCACTGGGCCCGCGTGGTGGATTATAGGAATCATTCCCCCTGCGTCGATTCCCTTTGCGTCGACTCGTGAAACAAATGACATCTGTTTTAAAAAGTTTACGCTTGACCACGAGGTTCGAAAAGTACACTTAAAACAAAAAGTGAAACGCTTTTATTTGCAAATAAAATTATATTTATTTTACACAAATTATAAATTTACTATTATACTAGAGACAACAAGGCTATTCTAAATTAATTTATCTTATTAATACCTAATTTGTTTTGACTAAAATCGTCCTTTTGGCGACCGAAAGTACTAGGCTTGCATACATTCAAGGGAGCCTACTATACATAATTAAAATAAAGGTTGAACTAATTATTGAAATACCATGTTCAAGCCCATTCCCTCTCATAGAGAGGAGGCCTGTGTCCCAGCAGTGGGAACATTAATAGGCTGATGAAGATGAGGATGAGGCTCAAATCCAGATTTCGAGGCTGCTTAGTAGCAGCCTCGAAATCTATCATAATAATCAGTAGAAATTCCTGATGGAAAAACCCAATAACAGTTTACACGACCCGAGAATCGAACTCAGGACCCCATGATGTTATGTTATTTTGCAAGGGGCATAAGGACATCATGAGAAAACAGCTGTTCACCTCTGATTGTAATCTTCCATACATCTGCCAACTATTTTCAAGGAAGTTACTTCCTGTTAATAAAGATCATTGAAAAACCATGTCTTCAACGGTTGATTGGTTGATTGACTACGAGATTATGCTAGTACGCTCATAATTTGCTCGTCCACTATTTATGCGAAGGCACTGCCTCCTAAGATACAGGATCTTCCTAGTTTAGGAGTCCGGGCTCAAATTTTGAATTGACTGTGTTGTACTCATCTCTCGCACACTACTTCTGTTTGCAAATTTTTCTGTACTTACCTTTGTGACTGTTGTGTATTTTAATATGTGTCAAACTTGTATTTTCCTAATAAAGTTATTATTATTATTGTATTTTCGTTCGCAAGTTCGCAATAAAAAAAACACACACTGCCATCTAGTTCCACACTAAGCAACGAGGCCTGTGACGTGGACACCAGATAGTTGATATACTGCATAGATACTTTTTGTCTGTAAATAAATACTTATTAAACATATAAACATCCGTGACTCGGAGACAAATGTTTATGCTCATCACACAAACATTTGCTCCTATCGGGGTTCGAACCCGGGACCCTAAGAACGTAAGGCAGCTTCACTAACGCTGCGCCATTCGGGTCGTCAATGACAGTTAAACTGTATTCTAATCCATAGCAAATCAAATCCTTACTTTCAAATGATAACTTCACAAATTGAATTCCAAAGAGCGACTTAAAGACCCTCTCCCTTTGCGAAAGGAATCTTTTTATTCATTTGTCATCTGACTCGTTTTAACATAATCTCCTTCCAATTGTGAATATCACAATGGGAATCCTATCCGACAAAATTAATCAGGACTATTTACCAGCCCTACCTGATGTGCAGAACCTTATGGCTTAGAAGATACGGGTGGTTATGTAGTATAGTAACTGCATACTAAGTTTGTCGAGGGGTTAAAGTTCGTCTTGCCATAGACAATAGAATTTCGGTTGAAGTCGTATTTTGCACGGTAGCATTGTGTTTAGTATAAGTCTGTTCTTTATGGTCATTCAACTATTTTGTCAAAGAAGTGATTAAAAGAGGGTATGACAAAGATTTAGGGGAACACCCCAAGAAACTGTGGATATCATGTCGTGTTATTGTGTGGGAATTAAATGTAAATGGGTAAATTATCGCCAAAAACAGATAAATATCTGAGGAAATGAAATTATTTGTATGTGAGTAATCCTACAAAATAAACTGATAGCAAAATATTTATACAGGGCGGCAAAACCCAGCTTAATTTGAGTTTGTGTTCTTCTTTTTCGTGTGGTAAGTGCCTAACCTTTTTTTTATTTTAGGATGGGAAATCAACAAATAACTCCTCCCGCTCTGGGCGGAGCAGAAGGGAGTGTCAGACTTTTACTGACTAAAACCCATCCATGTTCCTTCCTCGCCCTTTGTGTTCCGGGGCCATGGTATCTCTTTCGAATAGTCCCGCAGCCCCGGCAGGCTTCGGCCCTTGCTGACTCTCTTTGAGGCGCGCGTGGAACACGAACGCGCCGTCGACACGGCCTGTCGGCGGCGAGTTAGCCCATAGCTCCCCGTCCACAGGCCCGCGGTTAGTGCCTAACCTGGTGTAAGAGTTTTATGCCGCCCATGGGCCTCTGGCTTGGCTTTACATGCCGCCGAATATGCGAACGAAAATATCTCTCAGGCATGCTGGTTTCCTGACGTTGTTTTCTTTCACTGAAGCAAGTCATAATTATACAATACGCACATGAATCCGCCAAATCAGAGGTGCGCGTCATGGGTTCGAAACTTCGAACTCGAGATCTATGATTTGGCAGTCCGACGGTCATCCCTCTAGACTATCACTGTTTACAAGCAGTGACTTAGTCTCTGTAACGCTTTCAAAAAACCATTAAGTACAACCATATATTTTATAGACGCAGATGCACCGGTAGTCCTTTTGCCAAAATAACAACAAAAAGAAAACAAAACAAGCCAACCCCTTTATTTTAAAACAAGCAATTTAAATATATCAGTTCGCAAATAAAATCAAAACTCGTACACGACAGGTGTCTGTTGGATGGGGGAGCAAGCTAGGGGTAGTGGGTTCAATGCCGGACTCGGACAGATGCGGGCTGGTTACCTGCAAGCGCCTGTTTGTTCAATAACTGTAATAAAAATTATAGCTGTCAAAATGTGGTTAGTCTATGGTCATGTTTATGTTTTGCGTCTTTATTATAAGTATTGACGACTCTATGGTAGATTTTTTTTTCTTGACCTGGTTTCAGCTTAAAGTTGAATAAGTATGATTTTTTTATTTTATGTATTTGAGTTCCAATTTCAATTAGAGCTTTTCAAAACACCTGTGCACCTGTAGGTAAATCCTTCAAGGCCTAAAGAATCCGTTTGTTACGTAATTTATAGCCATAGAATAATTAGCCTGTAATCTTCCCACTGCTGGGACACAGACCTCTCTATGAGAGGGAATAGACTGGGCATTACGGCACGGTGGCGCAGTGACTAAGCGATTAGCTGCTGCGCTGCGTGTCGCGGATTCGATTCTAGCACGAAAAAAAAATTGTATGTTTGTTTGGTAGTTGTTTCAGGTCTGGCTGTATGTACGGCCGTACATGCGTGGCTTGCTCGAATAAGGCGCTCACATAGCTCAACGCTGTCAAAGCTATGCACGCTGTGCACACGGTACACGCTACACACGTAAAGTCTTGGTAAAAAAACGTGTGTAGCCTCTGTGTGCGTTGCGTGGGCCATCCACGTGTACTGTGGTGGAAACGTAGAAACGTTGTCAAACAAATGAATTCACGCAACTAACGCGCGCCGCGTGCCCGTGCACAGCGTGCACCGCGGTGGGTTTGCGCCTTAAAGGGGACTTCATTGTGGTCCTTCAGGAATGTCAACTATCTATTTGGCGGTACCTTCAACTAGAAACTGTGATCTAAGAGTCAATTAATTTCATCACTACATAATTATTAAAAAACAAAGTCCCCCGCCGCGTCTGTCTGTCCCTATGTATGCTTAGATCTTTAAAATTACGCAACGGATTTTGATGCGTGTTTTGCGATTGTATAGATAGAGTGATTCAAGAGGAAGATTTTAGTATATAATTTGTCAAGCAGGCGAGCCGCGGGCATCATCTAGTTAAACACTCAGACCCATAAACTTAAGCGAAATGATCATGTATAAGATGAAAGATTGCGGTTATTGATGTATATTAAAGGTATGTAAAGTCCAGCCATGCAGTGAGAAAGAAGAAGTAAAAACAAATGTCCACAAATAAGTACTAACTCTATAAGGTTAAGAAACTGATTATCATCTATTATAGTAGCACTTCAACCCATAGTTGGTACTTTTTCTTCATTTAATTGTAATTTATAACAGGCATTTCATTCACAAAATATTTTATTTTACATAAAATGTTATTTTAATTGCAACGATAAAGTTTTTAGTGGGTTGTGTTGTTTTATTCTTTGGAACATAAATATTATGATAACTTCGGCATTGATCCTAAATCTTTGATATACATAAAAACTGATATGAAGAGTCCTGCACGCATGG
This sequence comes from Xestia rhomboidea, assembly GCA_963853795.1. NCBI lineage: Eukaryota > Metazoa > Arthropoda > Insecta > Lepidoptera > Noctuidae > Xestia > Xestia rhomboidea. Next base: position 12,107,506 of record OY970778.1, read on the forward strand.
ATAGGGCTGTCGCTTTAGGCAATTCGGTGGAGATCCGGTTTGAAGGACCAAAATGTGAGAGACGCCACTGTCACGCTTGTCACTTAGGGCAATACGGTGGAGATCCGGCTCGAAGGACCAAAATTTAAGAGACCCGACCCTAGTGTTAACTAGATGACTGCTTTGTTAAATTATTAATTTAAAGGTATATGAACAGCTTATTCAAAGTTGCCACATATTTACTGCAGTACATGGAGAGAAAAAACAGTTAAGTAGCTGTCACTCACAAATGTAGTTTAATCTACCAAGCGACAACCATCCTCCTTCCATCCTCCGATATCCAATTAAGATTTCTTCCTGCTACCAAGGAGTCTCTTGCTCAAAACTTTAACCCAGTCGTTAATACGAATAACAGATACAATACCAGTGGCCGATACCAGAACGTGACCATACATACATACATATCTATGTACACGTACAACCTACAGAATATCGAAGAGAAGACCTGTATGAGACGCGCACAGAAGAGGGAACAAAAGGTAGGAAGCTCACTCAACAGTAGGTAAAAACAAGGCCACCAATTATGTTGATGAGAACTCAAAAGCAAGAACGCTATTGCTTTCAAGGGCAGCACTCTAAGCCAAAACAACAAGTTTAAACTTGCCTTTTCCCCTCAGCGCCAACCCTGGTCATGACCTACACGAGTCATCGGTACACTGTACCATACGGCTAGACGGCACAACGTATAATTAAAGACAACAGTGACAGATTGATTCAACAAAAAATATTAACTTATTAAATGATTTTGATCTGGCTAAAAGTGTTTTGAACGATTGAGGCAGACTGTGGCGTTATGGGGAATTTTGGGAATGATTTATTGGGAAGAAAAAAAGTATTTTCAATAACGTAGCCCGTAGGTACCGAATGTACTGCTTCGTCTTTTTAGCGAATCAATGGCAAAATCGCTGACATATCTCTCTGATGCAGTTAAAAGTGCGCATGTGTCACGGCAGGCGGTTTAAGATGTAAGGTGAGCCAATGTCTATTCCTCGATTTGTAAAAGTTATCATAAGTATCTCTGGGAAATATAACATCGTAAAGATCTATCATCGTAGATATCTTGCTGCGCCCTAACAGGGTCATGTACTCACTAGTTTTTAAGCTTAGCGTGTAAAATTGGTTGTGTACATTGTGCATTAAATAAATAAGAAACTGGCATAATTATCCTTTTTTTTCGGATGGGAAATCATCAAATGACTCTTCCCGCTCTGGGCGAAGCAGGGGGAGTGTCAGACTTTTACTGACTAAAACCCATCCATGTTCCTTCATCGCCCTTTGTGTTCCGGGGCCACGGTATCTCTTTCGAACAGTTCCGCAGCGCCGGAAGAGGCATATCCTGGATGTAAAAAATCGAAGACCTGTGACCTACACTGGGTTCACTTGGTGGGTTATGGCCTATTCCCTCTCACAGAGAAGAGGCGTATGTCCCAGCAGTGGGAATGTATAGGCTGATTTTATAATATTTAATGAAGATATCGTGAATCGTGTTGTTTATTGAATAAATTGTGCATTCGTGATGCACATGATAACTTTGTAAAAAAGAAACATAGATTACCTAGTCCAACTACTGCAGGATCTCTAGTTATTATTATCAGACAGAAATCGATATGATATGAATTTATCAACAGGTGCAACTTCGTTAGTGACATACATAGACAGAACAAATCCAGTTTAAAGTATTTAGTTACACAATTATTATTATTTAGATGATAATCTTCCCATCTGTCGTTACTAAATTCCCATTGGTCAGCTGAAGGACATGCGAGCTAACTATACCACATGGGGAAACTTCATTTTATTGAGCTCCCCTGCACAACCCTGGGGAATAACAGAACTCCCCAAGCCAAGTCAAATCAAAGCCAAAATCCTGCTAATTCAAATTAAAAATTTTACTCTAAATGCTACATATAAAAAACGGTACTTCATTTTGTTAGTGCAATGACACATTTGCCATATTTGCAATCATCATCTGCCTAGCCTTTTCCCAACTATGTTAGGGTCGGCTTGCAGTCTAAATCTAACCAGATGCAGCTGAATACCAGTACTGCCTATCTGAACTCCACAACCCAGTTAGTACTGTGTATTTGGGAAATACGATATCCCTTGGTAAGACTGGTTGACAGAATTTCGGGCCACTAACCACTTGTAACGACTGTCAAAGATCTATTTGCAAATTTGACAAATGACCAATATTGGCATGCAATACAATTGTACCTAAAAATATTTTTCACGGTTAGTGGACGTTAAATTATGTATATTTCTTTAAGCTTAACACAATCGCCATCACACATCACAGCAGTAGAGCTGTTGACCGTTGGGGTAGACATGTTGATGATGATGATAAATAAACATTCTCAAAGTTAAACAGTATGACTCTATCGTTCACTAAACCCAATAATACAAAAATAAACCAAATATTGTGATTTTATTAAGAAGGCTTTACCCGAGAAACGTAACTCCTTTATCGGATACCTTCTGACATAAGTTATGAATAGGATTCTAAAACATATAATTATTAGATAAATGTGGAATGTTCTAAAGTATAAAGGTGACATTTTGAAATACCATCTATTTATAATGATGTAAGGTGGGTGGGTACCATAATCTACAATGTTATTAATTGCTTATGTTCATAATGCAGTCATAATAATTAGGAATGTTCAGATATCTTATGTATTTTGGGCTATACCGAAACGTAGATCCTACTTCTTAATATTACTAGCGGACGTCACGCGGTTTCACCCGCGTAGTTCCCGTTCCCGTAGGAGTACGGGGGAAAAATATAGGCTATGTTACTCGCTGATAATGTAGCTATCTATTGCTGAAAGAATTTCTCAAATCGGTTCAGTAGTTTTTAAGTTTATTCGTTATATACAAAATAATAAATCTTTCCCCTTTATAATTTTAGTATAGATATAGAAGTATAGATAAATGCGAAAGTTTGTGAGGATGGATGGATGTTTTTTACGCAAAAAACTACTACTATGGACTTGGATGAAATTTGGCGCACAGGTAGTTTATAACCTGGATTAACACATATATTTTTTTCATGGTAATACGATCCCGTGGGAGAATTTCCGAAATCCACGCGTAAGGAAACATTCCAGTAAATGAATAGGCATGACGACAGAATCAAAAAATTGCAAATCTATTTAGTCCGTCAGTTAGAGTATTCGAAATTAATGGACACGTATTTTTTGTTTTTGTAAATCAATGAATATTGACAAAGATAAAACGCATCAAAACTCGGGAGTGGGGGCTCGTGACGTCAGAACTAGCTAAAAATTATACCTAGGCGGGACGTATTGAGAATTTTAAAAGCTTCATATCTTCGTCACTTTTGGTTTACGTAACAGAAGAAAAAACGAGGGTCAGATATTTTTTGATAATTTATCTGTTCTGACGGACAAATTAGATTTATTTTGAATTTGAAGCGAATGAAGTGTAACCGTTTGATTATCGCATGCAACCCTAAAGGGGACCTAAAATAATCTCTCTAAGGAACCAGTAGAGTGAAATAATTATGTCAAATTCGCACTGAATTGAACTGTAGGTACCTGTCATAGCCGCTGCGGTTCACTAACTCCTTAGTACAATAAATTAAGTAAAGAACGAGATTTCTACTTGGATATTTTCATTGCTGAGGAATTCAGAATACGCATACCTACATTATGCGGTAACAACAGTTGTCACTTTCAGATCTGTAGGCTTAGCCAAGTTGACAATCTACAATCGTTAAAGCTAATAGAAAACTAACCAAATGTATGGGAATGACATCTATCAACGTTAAGTCACGTGGTCAAAACAAACGAATGGAAACTTTAAAGTTTAGTCAAAACTGTAAGTTGGCTACGATTTATATGGGATGTAGGGATCACGATTGTAGAAACGAATACATTTCATTCTATCATCTTGATCGATGTAAACGTCTACGAAAGTTTATATTCGTTTGTTTTGACCACGTGACTTAACGTTTACGATTGTAAAAAGAGAATCGATACGAATCGTTTGTAACTTGGCTAGGCCTGCTGTGCAGACTGACTGTAACCGCGCTGATGATATTTTCCATGACTACCACCGTGAACTTTGAAGTCCCGATAAATAAAGAGCGATGAACCATTCAAGACCATAGCATAACCTCGTACATAGACTATTATGGAAGATATTACAATTAATCCTATTAATCAATCGCATAATCTCCTTGGCAACAGAAGTCTGTCATCAATTACAATTGCAATTATAATATGCTACTTAAACCTATTGTTTTTTAATAGATAATGAACGTTATCTACATTAGGTATTATTTATTAACGTTGGTAGTTTTTAATTTATGCAATATTAATGAATGTGCAAACTTTAGATTATGATCTAAGCATCTACATGCTTAGAATATTTCTTCGTTTTCCTTATTAATGTGCACTTGTATTATCCACACATTTCACATTACTTACTTACTTTTTCAAGGTCAAAGTCATTCCTGCACCTTTATGCGCTTGGAGGGTTGCATTGATGATTTTAATTCTATAACTACATACGTGTTACAGCCGCGAATCATATTTTAATCAATATACAACCTGACACTGACCTGCAAATTGCTAAAAACGTAAGAAAATTTGAATTACGCGGGCTACCCTGGAGCATCCACCTTAAGGAAAGATTGTTGCTATGAAACAAAGAGATTTAAAAGACTTATAGAGTGGACATTGAGAATATTTTCTTACAAAAATATTGATTCTGAACATTTTTGATTTTGACACACGAGTGCTACCTGGCAAGCGGGCGTGTGACACTAGACAGAGCGATTTGTTACTAAGTAGTAACAAGTATTGGATTACGATTTTCTTCGTCTTGTATTTGAATGTCTTTGCTATGAAATAATGTTGATTTTGGTTGGTTCTGCTTACAACCAAAGTTTTGGAAACTCTAAGGGTGCTGTCATTTAACATCAATTCTTAATTTTCTCACGATGTTTTCCTTCATCAATGTTAGAAATTACTTAGTTAAAAGTGAACTTAGAAAGAACACAATGAAATGAAAAACCCACCCACCACCTAGTCCTTAAGAAAGTCCACAATTTATTTTTATTTTTTTCGGATGGGAAATCATCAAATGACTCCTCCCGCTCTGGGCGGAGCAGGAGGGAGTGTCAGACTTTTACTGACTAAAACCCATCCATGTTCCTTCATCGCCCTTTGTGTTCCGGGGCCACGGTATCTCTTTCGAATAGTCCCGCAGCCCTGGCAGGCATCGGCCCTTGCGGACCCCTTCTTTTTTGCTGACTCTGGTTGTATATTTACACTAGGAAAAACATAGTTTAAATGTTTAAATCCGACACAGACATATTCTAGCCAAATCAACTCTACACGTCAATTTTGACAGACCTCAAAAACATCTCATAATTTTTTCCGATGTACAATCAAGGACAAAATACAAAAGCGTTTGTTTTTGCAACCCATCATCGGCACTTAGCGTATCAGTTATCAGATCCACGAGCCAATAAATAAGGAACATCGTGATTTCCTGACCAGTAGATACCTAGTACATACTTTTAGGTACATTAACTAGGTACAAATGCTGGTAAAGGGACCTCAAATACGTGGGATTTATTGGCATTCTGTTGAGCTCTGTGGAATTGAAAGCATCTATGTGTTGGTGTGGGGTGTGACTTGCGAAGGGATTTGGTACGTGAAAATACCTTACGTCAGATGTTTGGAAGGGGAAATTATACAAATAATTCAAATTGAAGTATCTGTTTGTAATTTCAATATTATATTTGTTTTTATTTTTATTTTTTTATAATTTCGCTTTTACGGGCCCTCGCCGCCCTGACCCCGCTCCCCTCACTATTGTACTATCGCTTTCTTTTGCTTCGCATAGATTTCTTAACATTTAGAGCGTTCAATTTAAATATTTTTATTTTTGTACGAAAATTTGATGAACTAAAATATGTTGAATTTTTAAAAGTCATAGAACAAAAGTTGTTGATTATGATGTTTGTAACACAGTCCTGAGAGGTTGTCGGTGTTTTACAAATAACCCTGTATACGGGATTCAGAACAAAAAAACATTTTTTTTTTACATTTTCGTCTGTGTGTCTGTTTGTTCCGACTAATCTCCGAAACGGCTGAACCAATTTTGGCGGCACTTTTACTGACAGATAGCTGATGTTATAAAGAGTTACTTAGGCTAGGTACTTATTACTTACTTGTTTTAGGAAAACGATTAGGGTTCCGTGCAAAGAAAAAAAACCAATGAAATTGTTAACAAAATCCGATTCAAATAGGGAAATAATACTTTTATAAAAATTTCACGCGGACGAAATTGTTATAATAATTATGCTTGGTTGAGTTAATGGAGATAGACTTATTTATAAGTATTGAATTGGGATGTCGTTTCCAAGTATAGAATAACGTAAGTAATTCACTTCACCTGGTACCAATAGAGATATTTGTTAATGAAATGAAATGATGAGGACAGAAAATAAAATAAAGGGAGCAAGACAGAACCAATTGATTGATACCAATGACAAGATTTGCGTCAATCATTCACAGTATCGATCTCAGAATAAATGTTCTCCGTATTTCCTCCTGTACCATTGACAAGCACAATCTTCCATTTTTCCTAAGAATGTCTCCATTATCTTACACTTACAATCATCTGACGATCATCATTACGCCATGACGTACAAATATTTGCGAACTTAGTTTGTCTACATCCGAATGCTATTGTTTCTTGTTCTTGTTTACAAAACATGGCGTTCCAAGATGGTGGCGGTCGCGAGTGACGTAAGCTTGTGACGTCACATTCCCCGTACGCTTTCGTGTTTTGACATCGACGCGTGCGCAACTGAAAGATAAATGTTTGTTATATTTAGATTTCCGAAAAAATGTGACTGTAAATTGATTCATTATCAGAACCCGTGACTCGTGTCAAGTCTTGGAATTAATAGGAGTATAGATTTTTGGGGTAATTTTTTAGAGGATTTTCCTTAATGATTTATTTTTTGTTTGTACATTTTTCAGTGGCGTTTGACATTGAAATGAGTTATTAATCATTCATAGTTTTTGACATCGTGTTTGAAAATTTGTAAGTACCTACCTGCTTTGATAACGGGGTTCAACTATAATGATACAGTTTGAGCACATTCCCTATAATGCTCAACATTTAATAAGCAATTTAAAAATATATACGTGACTAATATGACAAAATGCCGAGTACGAGTCTTAGAAAAATGTAGATGTAAGTACTGCTGCCTTAACTTTCGGGAATTACAGGCGTTATAGTACCTGGGCGAGTTTCGACAGAGATAACGACAAAATCGCTTACTTTCGATCGCTAATAGATTACAAAAAAAATCAGTTGCAAAAACGATGCTTGCGAGAATCGCATCTTGGATATAGAGACTTGCATTTCCCGCAAGCATCGTTATTGCAACTGATTTTTTTCGTGATCTATTGGCGATCGAAAGTTAGCGATTTTGTCGCTACCTATGTCCCTGCATACAATGGTGAAACAAACTATTTACCAGCCTCCCCTAATTGGTAAAGTGAGTTATGACGAGATTGATGAATCCAATCATCACAACGGGACCTACAAATTGATGCATTTGTGCCAAAAAAAACCAATAACATTATAATCAAGTTATCTTAATAAAGACAAGCTGCCAAATAAAACCGCACCACTTTCCCCCATTCCACCCGAATGCTCATCACAGATCACTATCACCAAAATAATGCTATCAGCATTCGGCAGCTGGCTGTCATAACACACTTTTGTTCACTCTAAAGGTGTTTACAGACAAAAGTGCGTTTCTGCCCGACTGACGGTATCTAATTGTTCCATCTTTTTATCTGTTTTGTTAACGAATTATATTCATTGCCTATTGTTAGGGACAAGCGGGTGGAGAAGTGTTAGTTATTTATCACTAAAATTAATCTTTAGAGATTACGTTTAGTTTTATTTTTGTAATTATATAGAGTTCTAGTTGTAGTATGTATATAATAAAATATGGTTTATTAATAAAATATATTCATCATCATCATCATCATCAGCCTATAACGTTCCCACTGCTGGGACACGGCCTCCTCTCATTGAGAGGGAATGGGCTATAATCCACCACGCAGGCCCAATGCTTCTTGGTAGATGTCAATGTAACGCACTCAAAACATTGTGCTGATGGATGGATTGAATAGTACGGGGGTCGTGGAGGTGTTTAAAGTATAAATCTTACATTAAAAACTTGTATTCAAAAAGTTGGAACTTTGACCCCCAATATCTCCGTAACTAGAAGGTTCCCAGGTATGGTGTGAAATAAAAAATGATCGCAATGACGAGGAGAACAAGTGCCTTTCGGCTTCGATATGAGGTTTTTTTACACCCTTTAGTATTAGATAGGATTATGATTTTTGGATCTGTTTCAAAATAGTTAAATTGTTTGGCATTTAAGTTAAATATCTTCAGATACTTCGGTGTCTTAAAATCGCAAGATAATCTTGCATTTAATCCTCATCTTCAGACATGGATAACTTGCATAATTTTAATTAAGATTTCTCTATGAGCAATTTTAAATGCATGTGTGTTGATCTCATAATTCTTCAAGATTAAGATTGCAGTAATTACATTAACATCTACACTAGATTTATGCTGTTGAATTCATAATTGTGTTTACCTCATTGGATTTTTTTTAACTAACATAGAAATTGTAACTAACCGCTTCTGCTATCCTGTATCATCCCACTGCGGGGTGAAAACCTGTCCCCATAACTTCCATTTCTCCGATCCAGGGCTAATGTCGTTATATTTTTAATACTAAAAAAGTTATGTTTAGGAAACAATTATTAACGTCAGTATTATGATGAACTGACAAACATATCTAAACGAAATAAAATAAATAAGTAGGGTTGTACAGAAGCTATACAGACAATCACCACACACACACACACACACACACACACACCGTTATAACATACTCACACACACCGTTATAACATACTCACACACCCACTTTAACTCTCAGGCACACACACTCTCACACGCTGTATTCTTAGCTATGTATAGATGTTAAATTGTAAATCCTTAATTGGCTGTAGGTTTAGTTAAAATAGTTTAGGTTAAGATTGTAAAGAGCTGTGGATTTTGTAATAATAAATAAATAAAATGAAATTATTGCCATTAATTTCCATGCAACTGTACCAGGTAACGTTTCCCTTATTTTCGTCGCAGGCGCATGATTTGCAAAACACCCATCTTTATAGCACAACCACCGCGCTTCATAAACGACTTCCATTTATGAAGTCGTTAAACTTTCGTAATGAAAACTATAACCGATTTAATTAAGAAGAAATTACACTAGATATTTATATTTTAAAGTTAACACGATCGAGTTATTATTTTTTTGCTTATAGCAAGTTACAGATGTTTTTCGAAATAACTTAATAAATTATATAGTAAGAACATGTTCTTAATATTTTATACATACATGAATAGTACATTACAAATTATAATGCTTTTATTGATATTAGTACCTATCTCAATCCGTTGGTTTAGTGGCCGTAAGTGTGACTGCTCAGCAAGAGGTCTTGGTGTTTGTTTCCCAGGACCACCATGTCACTACCACGCAGTGTCATTAGGACTTTCCATCAGAAATTTTCTCAGTAGCAGCCACAGAGTGTGAATTTGTGCCCCGTTGTTGGCAATAGGCTCGCCCCCTATCAGGGGCCATCCATAAATTACGTCACACGAATTCATGATTTTTTGACGCCCCCCCCCGTCCTTGTCAAATGATGAATGAATTAAAAAACAGTTCCGAAATTAGTTTTATTTCGTTTTTTTTATTTTTTATTAAAATTAACCTCAAATGAAACATTTAAAAAAATTAACAAAACTACGTCACGAAATTAAGGACCCCGCCCAACCCCTTGTCACACAATGTCTCACTTCATCGACCCCCTCCCTCCTGTTACGTAATTTATGAATGGCTCCTTACACAAGACTGAAACATAACTAGCAAAATGTCGATGTAGTTTAAGTACACCTCTGCTTTACCATTCGGGATTACAGGCGTCAAGTTTTGTGTACTTCATGTTATTCGTTTTTGTTTACTTTAGCAGCAATCAAACTCATTACATGGGTGCTCCTTTTTTCATAACATTTGTAGTCATAATGAATAGGCAATTACGAGACAATATATGTGTCAATATCAACCAATATAATAACAATACATAGGGCTATCAATGTCATTACGGTTTGTGCCAAATGCGTTATTGGTCACGAAATGAGGAATAACGTATAGGAATTAACTCACACAAAGATAAGTATAAAACATAATCATGACCACACTCCCTCTTCTTCAACCCTTGGTCCTCCAATGCTAAGTGAGGTCTCTTCCAAACCTGCCGGGGCTGCGGGACTGTTCGAAAGAGATACCGTGACCCCGGAACACAAAGGGCGATCAAGGAACATGGATGGGTTTTAGTCAGTAAAAGTCTGACACTCCCTCCTGCTCCGCCCAGAGCGGGAGGAGTGATTTGATGATTTACCATACGAAAAAAAAAAGGTCTCTTCCAAATCTCTCCAGTTTTGCGCTTTGTTTCATAGCTATCCAGTTTCTTCCGGCCACTTTAAGGTGGATGCTCCAACCAGCCCGCGAAATTCAAATTTCCTTACGTTTTTACAAGGTGCTACTTTGACCTTGAAAAAGTCATCCCTGCACCTGTATGAGCTTGGTTGGTTGTATTGATGATTTTGATGATTATAATACTGTAACTACATACGTCTTACAGTCGCGAGCAATATTTTAATCAACATACAATCTAGCACTGGCCTGCAAATTGTAACAAATGTAAGAAAATTTGAATTTAGCGGGCTGGTTGGAGCATCCACCTTAATGAGATCGTCTGTCCACCTAGTCAGTTGTCTTCCCACATACCACATTAAACGATCATAATACCACCTGTATTTCCCCAATTGGTTAGGCGTATGGTTTCGCCAGTTATGTACAACTCCCATGTAATAGGAGGCGAGCCTTTTGACATTAATCTCCAGGCTGCTATACTGACGGGGCTGCGGGACTATTCGAAAGAGATACCGTGGCCCCGGAACACAAAGGGCGAGGAAGGAACATGGATGGGTTTTAGTCAGTAAAAGTCTGACACTCCCTCCTGCTCCGCCCAGAGCGTGAGGAGTTATTTGATGATTTCCCATCCTACAAAAAAAAAGAAGGCTGCTATACTGAGTGATTTAAAATAACATCACGCCTGTAATCCCCAAAGGGTAGGGCAGAGGTTTACCTAATAGTACAACCATTTCGCCATTTATGTTCAATTCCTATGTAATTGAATTCCTATTGTCATCAACTCGGCACATATCCAGACTCCGCGGCTGCTACTGAGAAATTAAAATAAAAAACCAAATATCAATATGCCCGATCCGGGACTCGAACCCAAAAGACCAACGAGGCAATATCTAATCATAAGACGGGGTTAAATATTTTGCATTGTTCTTTACAGCACAACGTCAGCTTAATAGGAATGCTCTTATAGAAGATTTAAGATCTTAATACCCGTTGCGACATCCAGTAAATTATTCGAAACAACTGGAATGTAATTTTGATCAGTTCTTAAAATATCGCCCGACAATAGGGTAGATGACCTTAGAGTCTACGACAATTATAGATTCAATGACTTGTGCAGTCATCCTTATTCTTAAAGATTACTGCTAGTAATCATTTAAGAATAGAAGCAATGAGAATTTGAATAAGGCGAGACTTTTTCCTTGCCTTTTATTAGGTAGTTTTAGCGATGTTCTTCCTTGCTTTGAACATCAACAAGGAAAGAAGAAGGGAATGACTCCATACATTCCTGGGCCCAGGTGTTAACTGAATCAAACTAGACTTATTTGTAAAAGGATATAATAACAAGGCCTCACTGAAAATTTGGTTATCCAGGAATCAAGTTATATGAAGTATAGTAAAAGTGAGGTTATATTATAACATTGGAGTTCTTTTACGAAATACTTTTGAATGGCTTCGGTTTTGTTATCTTTTTGCATGGAGCGTGTGTGACGTGTCGAAGATCTGACACGCTTGGCTCTCCAAGCAAGAGAAGCAAGATCCGTCAAAATTCCTATGTAAAGCCGAGGTCGTGGGGTTAAACATGGAAATACGTGCGCACTCAGAACGAAAGCCAACGAACGATTGCCAATATTGCCATCTGTCAGTCGGTGACTGACTGGTTTTAGGCAGAGTGTTGCCAGAAGAAAAATTAAAGAAATTCGATTCGCTATGAATCGATAACACGAAAAAACATTTGTCACTCGATTTTCATACACATTTGAGTTGATTTTTACCGATTTATTCATAATCGGTTACTATTAATTCAGGCATTATTTAATCGATTATTTAGTTTCATAATTTAATTTAAGTTCTCTCGCTTCCTAGATAGAAACATGGTACCATATTTTGTGATTTGCTTTAGAAAAAATAACGGATTTTTTTATACACATTTCAACTAGTTGACTGCTGGGCCCAGAAGTCCCCTTCTCCAAAGGCTTCGAAAAACTGCTGAATTACATTCTCATTAAGTTATTAGTGTACCTACCAATTGCGGTAATGAGCCTTAGATTCGATATAGATCACACTGAGGAGCTCGTGGCTAAATAATAACAGCGCTCGGGTCGCTCTTTAGGTTAAGCCGTGCTTGTCTAGGTTGGTCAGTGGATGGGTTACATATCGAGTTTCCTCCGTGCCTCAGAAAACACGTTAAGTCGTTGGTCCCGGCTGTCATTTGTAGATCTATAACTGTCGTAGTCAGTGCCCGAAAAAGTCTGACAACCAGTCTTACCAATGGGGAATCGTATTACCCGGTACTAAGTGGGTTGTGGTGGTCAGATAGGTAGGCAGTCTGTCCATGTAAAATACTGGTATTCAGCTGCATCCGGTTAGACCAGAAACCGACCCCTGCATTGTTGGGAAAAGGCTAGGCAGTTGATGATAGATCACAATGTGCATCGTTATCTTTCCGTTTGGTTGCTGAATGTGGTCCAACTGTCGCATAGCTAAGAGCATAATAAGGTGCTGGCACAGTATTTGTTTCAGAGAGTTGCAAAATGCATAGACATCAAATCTCATTTGTAGATTCGAGCTTCATCCAAGACTCCACCACAATTTTTTTATTTATTTATTTATTTCACACATGTTTCCTTTGCCATTACAGATAATGAATCTAATGCGACAAATTAACTTAAAAATATGCTTAAAAATATATTCTTAACTATACCTTACATGCTACACAGTACGTGGCCCTTGTGAACTCACTCAGTGTACAGGTGAATATGTCTATGGTATCCGCCACCGTGTTGAAAGTGCGTAGCGCGCGAGTCAGCGCTGCGCGCTCCAGCAGGTTAGTGCGCACACACGGCACCACCAGCAGCTGCGGCCTGCGCCGCCGCGCCACGTACCTATCCGGTAAATTAAACCCTATTTCTGATAGTATAGGTACCTGCGTTTTGTAGACTACCTCTTAAAACTTTAAAAAGATACGTTATAGTTATCTTTCGTTGTATCAATTTAGTCCATTCCCTATTATCTCAGTCTATTGCTTGAGTCTAATCTTCCTCCTTCTTGGGGATTGGACTCGAGTTGCCATGGCTGACCTGGAAGTCTTTGAATAGACTCTGGACGAAGGTTGGCCGAAACAAGGAAAACATGTTCAGATTGATATTCATAGATGACTCTGCCCTGTTGCTTGCACATCACAGCAGCTGACGGACGCTACTGAAAGTGCCAAACTCCTCGCCAAATGGTCTGACTCAATTTAAAATGTCGTCGACACGCTAAGAAAACGACCGACCCGAATGGCGTAGCGGTAGTGAGGCTGCCTTACGTTCTTAGGGCCCCGGGTTCGAATCCCGGTAGGAGCAAATGTTTGTGTGATGAGCATGGATATTTGTTTCCGAGTCATGGATGTTTATATGTATAATAAGTATGTATTTACAAACAAAAAAGCATATATGTAGTATATCAACTATCTGGTGTCCACGACACAAGCCTCGTTGCTTAGTGTGGCACTAGATGGCGCTGTGTGAAATGTCCAGAGATATTTATTTATATTTATAAAAAGACCTCCTTCTAGATGACGTTACCCAGTGATTCTTTCTTCCATTACTGCCAGGGTCACCGCGGGTCGGGGGGGGGGCATATTCCCATAAAGCACATCGTTAGCGCGGCCACCCGCCAGAACGCGATGTAGGAAGTCACCGCTTAGTCGCTGCCGCAGACTGGCGAGTGGAGTGGACATTTGGTGTTGCGGAAATTAGAGGGTTATTGACAGATGTGGACAGATATGTAGAGTCGGGAGAATTAGGAATTGTAACTGACAAAATATGTTAAATAACTAGAAAAACAGAGAAAAAATGAAAACAGAGTTGATAGAAATGGTCTTCAGGAGGTGGTTCATCAGGGCAACTACAGTCCTTTCACAGTTTTTATGCCTTGTGACTGCTGCTGCTGCTGCCTCTTCTGCGTAAAAATACCACGGCAACCTAATGAGCTAGTTCGAATTACAGTTCATGTCAGTTCCAACAAATTTTCAGATTTAGGGTTCAGTTAGTAACAATTAGTCAGTCAGTAATTTCCATGTCCACTTTCCCCGCCAGCACAACCGGTCACGGCCGGCGCTCGCTTGATACACGCTCCAAGAAACTCGATGTTGGCACCGTCTGTCGGTTACTGCCCAGTGTCTCTGTTACATTACACTTGTTACCTCACCGAGTATCTTAGCGAGGATGACTTGGGAACTGTGAATGAACATGCAAGGTGTAGACGGACCCTGCATAAAGCTGTCAAACAAGCATTTCAAACTAAGTAACTCTACGCTCCTTTTACTGTAGGACTCACTGTAACGCACTTAAAACATTGTGCTGATGGATGCGTTGAGAGGTCATGGAGTTATTTGAACTAAAAGGAGACAATTTTTTTTAGGCCCACTTGGTAGTTGCGTTTATTATTCATAATTACACCAAAAACAAGTAACACTTTTAACATAGTAACAAACGAAAGATTACATAGAAACGAAACCGGAATCTTAAAATCATAATTAAAAGTTATATTACGATAGTTTTTTGCGAGTCAAATCATTCCTGTTGTGGTCAATGTCATTTGACAGAAAATACTTACGTGAATAGGGACGTTTTTTCCGTTTACTAAAAAAAGTACGGTACCCAGTGGTAATCATATCTGCTTTAATTAAAACAGAATAAAATGAAGTATTACTAAAGTGTGAGCATTTTAATTTTATTTTTTAAGGTTTATGCTAAAATCGCGTAGATGGTTTAAACAATCAACGTGTCACGGAGCGTTGTAAATCCGCCTTTTTAGTGGTTGACAGGCAACTTCATTATTTTGACATTTCCTCTTTCTGTTTATTTCGATTTACGTAAAAGTGTTTTTGCAGTTTTCGCATTTATTCCGGTTAGACATGGCTTAGCTAATATAACCACTGTAATCCAGATATTTTAGGGAAGAAATCTATGTACGTTTCATTATCAAACGCTACAGTTTATGGGGTGGCCTAATCTCCAAACAAAAAAAATTGTCTCCTTTTAACATTGAAAACATGTCATATGAAATAGCACTATTGAAAAAGTTGGAACTTTGACCCCCAATAACTCCGTAACTAGAAGGTTCCCAGGTATAGTCCAGAACAAAAAAAAAATTATATATTATGATGGTAAATAATCCATTTCTTAATCTGACGCAATTAATAAAACAAATTAAATGGCGAATTGGGAATGTGATGATTCAATAACTCGGGGAAGCACCACAAAATGGAGTAAGCCTACCTATACTCAGTAGTGTGTGGAACAAGGCTGGCAATGATTATAATGTTCCAAAACCGTAGTCAAGTTTGCGGATAGCTAATTTAATCGGCTAGACACGTTAATCTCAGTAATCTTATCACTAAATCAATCACTTATTTTATACATACATTATACTACCCACTTTATTATGTAAATAGTAAATAAACCGAAATGTTTCCACAGTAAGATTAACAATCCAGTCAGAATAGACGAAAACATCGCCCTGTTCACCTTGACCTTGAACCGCGAAGTTCTAGACGTAAACGGACACGCTTATCAGCTGATCATCAATTGTATTAATTCTAAAAACGATCGAAACTTAGATATGCCCCCGAATATGTAAATGATAACCTGTTGATTAGTGCGAAAATAGAGGTGGCACACGAGTAGATAGTGAACAGAGGAACAGAGTCACCTCGTAAAACAACGTACGAAGTTAGATAAACTTGGTACGTTGTTTTACGAGGTGACCAGAATTAGAGCGATGAGAAGTAACAAATAAGCCGCATTATCAAAATTAGGGCACTATTTAATTTAAAATTAAGCTCCTAAAGAAGGCCAGAAGAAGTGTAAGACAAATAACATGAGAATAGTTATCGTCTAACATCATCTTTGTTCCTATTTTTCTGTTCCCTTCTTGTCGGATTATGTGTGTAGTACATTAAAAGCTGTTAAATAAATAAATAACGACTTCACCTCCACTATTGGGCAAACACATAACGAGTGGAATATCAACGTCATGTCGAAGAGCATCTCATAACACGGTTGCATAAGTATAGTCTCCATTTGATATCTACTCCCTAGTCATTCGAGTGGGTAGAGTTGACAGTTTTAAAAGGTTAGAAAAATAGCCGTCGTGAGAAAAATATCGCGATAAATATCGTATAGTGTTTTAGAATGTACTCCAAAGATACAATATTAAGTGAGTAAGTGGCAATATTTTTTATATCCAAAGAATCAAAATTAGAGATGATTAATTTTAAGACGACACGATAAAGAAGTTGCTCGTCGCACCGAAAACGCCTGGAAGAGCTATTGGTCGATGAAGCAAATAATGAAGGAAACTCTCCCTCTCTCACTGAAGAGAAAACTCATGGACATGTGCATTCTTCCTACCCTCACCTATGGAGCGCAGACATGGTCATTAACCAATCGTCAAAAGTCCACACTTGGGGTCTGTCAGCGAGCAATGGAGCGCAGTATTCTTGGAGTGAAACTTACTGATCGTGTAAGGAACTCGATACTGCGTTCCAAAACTCAAATTGCCGACGTAGGTCACACGGCTGCCAAGCTCAAATGGAACTGGGCTGGCCACATCTGTCGCATGCCGGAAGAGCAATGGGCTAAAGCTACCACCAAATGGGTCCCAAACAGCAGCAAACGGCAACGCGGCAGGCCCAGAAGGAGATGGCGGGACGAACTCGACTCCTTCCACAGGGACTGGCGCGTAACAGCACTGGATAGGGATAAGTGGAAGGAGGGAAGGGAGGCCTTTGCCCTGCAGTGGGACACAAATGGCTGATAATAATAATAATAATTTTAAGAATTTTAATATAAGTATGTAGTATCTGCCGGAGTCAAAGAGGTATCGTTTTATACAGTAATGGAAGTCAGATTTCGTGTAAAAACTAGAATTCAGCTACATACGGTTAGACTAGAAACCGATCCCAACAAAAAGCCAGGCAGACGATAAGTGTTGTAACCTCCGCCATCGTAAAAGGATAAATTAGAGTCCAGAGGATTAAAGACAGAATGACAGACAGTACGTCAATAATAACGGTAGTGGAAAAGTCAAAATTAAAAAAAAAATTGAATCGAATTGACCGAAGCTATCATCATTATCATCTGCTAGTCTTTACCCAACTATGTCGGGGTCGGCTCCCAGTCTAACTGGATGTAGCTGAATACCAGTATTTTACATGGAGCGACTGCCTATCTGACCTCCACAACTCAGTTAGTACTGGGTAATACGGTACCCCTTGACAAGACTGGTTGTCAGACTTTCGGGCCAATTATTTACCGAAGCAATCGATTAAGCAAAGAAAGAAAGGGTGTAAAATACCTCTTAACGAAGCCGAAAGGCACTTGTTCTCCTCGTCATTGTGATCATTTTTTTGTTCTACACCATACCTGGAAACCTTCTAGTTACGGAGATATTGGGGGTCAAAGTTCTAACTTTATGGCAACTTTTTTTTTAAATACAAGTTTTTAATGTAAGATTTTTACTTTACACACCTCCACGACCCCCGTACTATTCAATCCATCCATCAGCACAATTTTTGAGTGCGCTACATTTCGTTCTACCACAAAACATGATTATTCCCCCCAAAAAAAGTCGTTTTCCAGCAATAATTTTTGCGTAAAGTTACTTAGTTTGATAGTACAGAATGCTTGGTGATGAGGCTTCGAGATGAGGTGGTTTACACCCTGTATATGCCATTCCTGATAGAAGTCGTTATGAAAATACGAAACTAATAAAAGCATTAGTATCATCATTTTACTTGCCCTTATCCCAATTCATTTGAGGTTGGCGTCAGTACCTAATACCGTAAAATTTTACCACAATTATAAATGCGAAAGTATGTGAGAACGGATGGATTTTAGTTACTCTTTCACTCAAAAACAGCTAAACGGATTTGGATGAACTTTGGCACGAGATTGTTTGTATCCTTGTTTAACACATACGATTTTTTTATCCTCGGTATAGCACCGTGGGACACTTATCGAAATCCACGTGGGCGAAGCTGCGGCCATTAGCTAGATAAGAATGCAATAAAACTACCTATTGCATTTGAGGTAATTAGTTTATTTATCTTTATTTTATTTTAACCAGTATCTTATTTGCAACTTGAAACCGCAATATGCCGCAACTGTTTGTTTTTTTGTACTCATTAACTAATATTTGGTGTCTGACTGACCTCGGATGAGATCGGGTGTGCTCGGCCGGGCTCGTGCGAAGGGTGCCACTGTTATCTGGCACGAGGCGCGTCAGTGGCGCGTGCGCAGACCACGTGGACATTCGACCTATGAGTAGTGCGGAGCTAGGTGGAGCTTTTTATCGGTGTTTTAATAATTTTAAGAGTATTTATTTTTTAATATGGAGCTGGTTTTTATTGTTTGACCCTGATGATGGTTTATTTCTGCATGAAGAATATTGCAGCCTAAAAATATTGTCTCAATCTAACGTTACAAGAAGAGCAGTTTATGATATGTAATACATAATATTTTAGGAATTTATCGTTGCTTTTACCAGTATTCAATCTAAAAAAAATTAACAGCAGTAGGTACTAAATTTATTTTACTTTTTTACTTGATATTCACTTAAAAACTTTTAGGACTGAATTCATCGATAGGTAAGATAACACATTTAATTGAAACATTAATGCTTGACACACACCATGCAACTACAACACAGGTAGATAACCGATAGGTAGGTAAATAACCTGCATTACCAACAAAAATATTCCAAAAAAATTAGACAAAATGTTAATCACCCACTAAAATTATAATATCTTCCTAATGAATAAAAAGCATTACATAAATATGTCTATGGCCATCACTATCACTTATCGATACGCCGGGGGGATAGGGTAAACAAACGGAGAGGGGTAACCTTGGATGCGCACGCGCAGCTGCTCAATGATCACCTGCCTCCAGCCGCCATCTTGGATCCAGCAAGCAAACAAGTACACACACAGCGCAAAACATTCACGTCTTTTTGTATTAATAAAAATTTCGACAATTTCAATTTAAAGTTCATTTTATGACATTTATTTGATCGGCTCTTTCGCCTTCTTTAGTTTTGGTACTTATGTTCATTTTTATTCCTGACGTTTTTTAGGCAATTTTTTATGCCTCATAATTTCGTCAATTTACGCAATCGAAACTGAATCTGAATACCTAATAAGTACTAGATTCTTACTATAAGCGGTTTTATTGAGTATCAAATATCTGATATCTATTTAATTTTGCGTTTCTAAACGTATCATATTTCTCCAAAAAAACTTGAAATAAAGTGTTAATTCCTATTTTATCAGTTCCATGTCTATAATATCATTTAGATCGATAATTTTAGAAACAGGTCTATTCTATAGGCACTTCTAATATTTTGGTGGTATTAGGTATTTTATTGAAAAAAACGATAATGGAAAAAACCCATAGACATTACTCAAGCCAAATGCACATTTCCATGTCACAATTTACAAAACACAGAAAAAAACGAACATCATTTAAAATTTATTTTCGAATGCAGGGTGGCAATGTCAAAAATCTAATGTTCCGAATTCAAATCGAATGCAAGAAACACCTTGCCAACGACAAAAAAAAAAAAACAGAGCTAATGCAAAAGACAGGTGTTTCGAGTTAATAACTTTAAGACTGGCCACGATTCAGACAGTCGAATTAAGTTCTAAGATTAAGAACGAAATACTCGTTTACTCGGATTGAAGGTAATTTTGTGAATTGCATAATTCTGTTGCTATAATCGTGAGTCTAAATGAGAACATCTTCAGGAAGGTTTTGGATTAAGCTGTACGAATGATCTAATACCAATTTAAAAGTCTATCTATCACTATACAACATAACAACACGCCTGCAATTCCTGAAGGGTTAGGCACAGGAGTACCAAATAGTGCCACCCACATTTTGCCAGTTCTGTTTAAGTCCCACCTAGAGGACGAGCCTATTGTCATCCACTGGGAACATATCCAGACTCCGTGGTAGCTACTGAGAAATTACTCATGTAAAAATACAATATACCCGGCTTATGTCAAGTATTGTCAAGCTTTAGATAATCGTAGTAGAAATTGCCCTGCTATAGAACCACATTTGTTAATCAAGAAAGAAAGAGCATGCACCTTGCAACACTCTCCACCCTCAGAGTAACACAAGGATCTAGCGCGCCTGCAAACATCAAGGTAACAAAGTTAGTCACTTTATTGGCAGCCTATTAAAATACTTCGTAACACCTAACTTCCTAGGATAGTATTACAAATGTCGATACATATTCATGCTTTTACAACATAATACGCATTTTTAATACATAATTAGATGAAATATCGACGTAGTATTACATATCATTGATAACATCTTAATCAATAAAAAATGCCAAATGAATAATTCGAGATCAAAAGAGTTTTAATCCGACCTGTTTTAAAAACCCACAAGAAATTTGAAAAACGAATACCTACTCTCCGATAGTCTATAGCGAAATACAAACAAACGCACTTCGATTTTCAAACGCACGTAAACCCATAGACTAAAACAGTTATCATAACATAAAATCGAGAATTTATCAAAGAAGTCTTTATTTCAAAATAAAATTGACATAATATAACTTTACAGCTTTTTTATCTGTTCAGCTGTAAAACGTTCCGCATACTCCAATAGATTCATGGAAAACAGTCATTCATTTAGTTTGTTCTAAACGGAAAATGTTATGCATGTGATCGTATACTGAATATTTTCATGAGGTATTTCCTTGAATAGCATAAACACACATTTCTGTTTATCACGCGACTTCTTAAAGCAACAAAAAGGCAAAGAGCTGTGCTGTAAACTTCTTATTCCATAATAGTTCCATGCGGGGCTGTAAAAGCACTTAGCTTAAACACTTCAGCGCTTAAAGCTCTAAAGCGGCTTCATGGCATACGTAAGCAGGCATTAAGCGCTAAAGTGGCTAGAAGTGTTTTTGATATGACCCTAACTTTTAGCCAGGTAACAGAGTTAAAGTAGAATGAAGTGCCATTAAGTAGCCAACCCGTATTTTAAACAGTGAGCAATAATTATGATATTTTCATTGTACTAAAAGTTCGTAATCTCTTAAATTCATTATATCGTGTCTGTCGTCCAAAGAAAAGTCAAAACATCAGGGAAAACGACTTAACGGTACGAGATTACCAAAAAAAACCTATGTCGGGTCAATGCCACGCTATCGGAAACTCATAATGCCATGCCAATGCCAAAACTGCCATAGAGTGAATTTAGAAAATTTTGGCCTCTTTATTATTATCAGTGATCAGGCATTCCGACAAAATTGTGTCAGTAAATCTTTACCCCTCAGCTGTCTAAACTGTGCGTCATGGAAATTCGCTGACACATCCAACTGAAATCAACATGAAAAGTTATTTCAACGATTTTCCCGGAAATTCTTAAAAATCCGACAAATCTATTTCTAAACGGGCGGTATTTCCGTACCGGGTTCAAACACTCTTATAATCTCGTGATTAATCGATTTCTCGTTAAGCACCGTGATTAATGATTATTGTGAATTTTATTTTTTATTATAAACAGCGAGAATGGCTGATCGTAAATACTTAATTGCTAAATCGAACACCTTGTTAGGTTTAATAAGATTATAATTTGATAATTTTATTAACTTTGTTGCAAGTTATTAAAGTTTTATACTAGTATAGTGTCATCATCACATTTACTTCGTTCTAGTGTATTTTTTAAATGGGACAGATGGCTTCACCAAAGTAATTATAAGCCTGTGGTGTCAGAATCATTAAGGTCCTTCTTTTTGTAAATCATCAAAGACAACGACACAACGTTAAAACATAAACTCCCAACAGATTATCCTACGTATTTTCTTTCTAATCGGCAATTATAATATTGTTAACTGAGAACGAGGAAACCTGCCCCACCGTAATACAGTTTATAACTAGTACGGGGTGAATTCAGTTTCGTAGCAACCAGAATTTATTATTGTGTACCTACTGAGTAACTAATTGGGTGTATAATCTTTTAGCTTCATAGAAAATAGTCACTTAACTTAACACTTAACTTCATAGTTGTTATTCTTTTGGAAAATAAAGATTATGATTATAACACACTATGTTCAATTTGAGAGCAGCGGTGGCCCAGTGGTGGTGGCCTCGACTAACGAACAGTAAATCGTGGGTTCGAACCTAGACAGGCGCATTACTTTGTGTAATTTATTTCATCACCACTGCTCTCAAAACGGTGAAGGAAAACATCATGAGGAAACCGGCATGTCCTAGAACTAAAAAATTAGAAGACATGTGACATCTACCAATCCGCACTGGGCCTGCGTGTATAGAGAGGAGGCCTGTGTCCTAGCAGTGGGAACATTAATAGGCTGATGATGATGTTCAATTTTTATGATGCATGCAATATATACAACTGTAAATATAATAAAATATTGTAAATAATATAGTCCTGTGCTCTCAAAACGGCGAAGGAAAACAACGGGAGCATGGCCTTGAACCAAAGATTCAGACATGTGCAGACGTTCACCACCCCGCACTCAGCACTCGTGGTTGATAATAGTCCTTATCTCTTCCAAAGGAAAGCCTGTGTACCAAAAGTTGGAACAATATGGTCTGACTAGCATTTATGCTCGCGGCTTCGCTCACGTGGAGTTTGGTAACTGTCCCACAGGATCATACAACAGGGATAAATAGTATCCTGTATGCTAATCCAGGTTATCAACTATCTGTATGCCAAATTTCATCTAAATCCGTTCTGTATAAGTTCTTGCGTGAAGAAGTAACAAATATCCATCCATCCGTCCTCACATACTTTCGCATTTATATTATTAGTAAGATTACAATATCTATTAGTCTCCATGTAAGTTCATTGAATTCCAAACCGAATATAATTTGTTTCATTTACTTGTCACTGAACTCAACAGAATCTTAAACTGCCCAACTGTAAAATCCCGAGTACTTCACAATACACATTTAAAAGACAAACAAACAGACGAATTTCACAGTTCGTAAAACTTCAAAAGACAGGCTTCAGTAACTCCTAATGTCAAAAATTGTAACCGTCTTGAGAAAATCGTTACTTACATACAAAAAAGCTTTTTTCTTCAATCCTTTTTACGGAAGGGTTGAGGCAGATGCGTAGGCGCAGATGTTAAGAAACACGATTAATGATTTAGCTACTGTGCACAATGTAGGTAAACTGGTTCTTTTTGTAATATTAATTGTTAATCCCGTTCAGTTTTCAAGGAAGCACGTACTCCTAGTGGTTTAAGGTAGGTTTAATCACAATCACCAATCATCTTTGGCCGACCTGAGAATCGAACCCTGCAGTAGCAGCAGCAACAGTCGTAGCAGTCGATACATACCCCTTGTGACCTGTCTCCTAGATATACTAAGTATAGCTGTCCACCTGACATAAGACATTATACCTTAGTCATCTATTACGAAACACACGAGGAATGTATGTACGGGCTATTTTTAACTTGGGACTACATGGTTTTGAAAACCACGTGTTTCAACATTATTGATTTTTCCAAGTAATTTAGGTTACTCATAGGGATTGAATGAGATGACTAGCTTGATTTTACTTTCCAATAATTAATAAAAATATCAGAGGTGTTAGATGAAATTAAAGTAGAACGAGGAAGAAAACTACACCAGAAAGAGAGGAAGACCAAACAAAAAAAGTAAAGTAAAGGTTAGATGACACCACACACCAATCTCTTAAAAAAAACACTTTATTTTGGGCCTGAAAACCCGATTTATATTCAATCAATTGCCAAATTCGATTTTTAGCTGCTTTGAAATCAATAAATAGTCGAGTCATTGAGTTGACTAAACAGTGACGTCACAGTTTGCTATTGCCATACAAAATCTATGTGAGAACCGCGTTTTGACAGCTCTTAAAAAGTATCTCGATGGATTGGTGTGTCATCTACCCCATTGTGTGAGGAATGATATGAAGGAAAAAGGAGAAGGTAAATAAATAAATAAATATCGCTGGACATTAACACACAGCGCCATCTAATGCCACACTAAGCAACGAGGCTTGTGTCGTGGACACCAGATAGTTGATATACTACATATAAATACTTTTTGTTTGTAAATACATACTTATTATACATATAAACATCCATGACTCGGAAACAAATGTCCATGCTCATCACACAAACGTTTGCTCCAACCGGGATTCGAACCCGGGACCCTAAGAACGTAAGGCAGCCTCACTACCTCTGCGCCATTCGGGTCGTCGAAATGATAGGATGACGCTTGACAGGGGAGAATGGAAGACAAAAACGTGTTGCGACGACCTCAAGTAACATGGGACAAGAGCAGGAAGCTGATTATGAAGAAGAAAACAACACACCCAATATCAAAAACCAATACCTACTAAGAGACCAATTTAAATAAATTATCACTTCAAAATATTAATCACCAGCCACCAAGAATGCGGTGTCAAAACCAATAATAATCGTGCATTAATACCTGCGATGTGCGCGTGCGCAGAGCACCTGTTCGCCAAGTAACGGGACGCCATGTTGCTGACGGTACCTCCAGTAATTAAACGCGCAAAAAAAACACGACGAAAACATTCCTGTTAAATTAATCAAGAACTAAGTGATACGACTTTACGGGTATTCGAGATAAAAAGCTGAGTTCGTCTCTTGATAAGGGAATGATAAGGACGTTTAGCTTATCATTAAGGAGGCTGCGGTGTGAGGCTTCGTCTCCACTAGAGACGAGGCAAGGCGCCTCGGCCTGAGGCTACTTTTAGACATTGCCTTGACAAGAGGCAGGCTGTAATGTGAACCAAACATGGCCTCAGAATGATTTTAATCATGAATAAAAGGTGTAAAACACCTCTAAACGAAGCCAAAAGGCACATGTTCTCCTCATCATTGCGATCACTTTTTTGTTCTACACCATACCTGGGAACCTTCTAGTTAGGGAGATATTGGGGGTCAAAGTTCCAACTTTTTGACAACTTTTTTTTTAATTACAAGTTTTTATTGTAAGATTTTTACTTTAAACACCTCCACGACCCCCGTACTATTCAATCCATCCATCAGCACAATGTTTTGAGTGCGTTACGTTGAGTTTCTACCACAAAACATGATTTTTTACCCCAAAATAAAAAGTCGTTTCCCAGCAATAATTTTTGCGTAAAATTACTAAGTTTGATGTACAGAATGCTTGGTGCTTGGTGATGAGGTGGTTTACACCCTGCATATTGATAGCCTTGAAGAAAAGAGCAGATCTCTGAGAAGATAAATAAATGGATGATATAAGCCAAATGATATAGCTACGATGGAACTTAATGCTTAGATGGTTCTAGAGAAATGGAAGAAAATTAAATACTGCTCCAAACTTATATATGTCTGTTGGAAGAAGGCAGTGAGAATGATGACGGTTTTTATTTTGACAGTTTTAGTACAGGAGCCCCAGTCTCATTTGTGCTGTTCGTAGCTCTCGTACTCGTTTGTAAACCTTGGTATCCACTTAAGGCACTTTGTCTCAAGTGCAAACGACCTTTCTTAAAGCTGCTCAAGTGCATCCACATCTTTAGGTTCTGGAGTAGTTCTAGTTCTGTTCTAATTTATACAACACTAGCTGACAGACGCAGCTTCGTCTGCGTCACATAAGAGAGAAAAATCTCACAAAAGGAATTTTCCCCGTTTTTGCAACATATAACCTTCTTCGATAAATGGACTATCCAACACAAAAATATTTTTTAATTCCATCCAAGTAGTTCCTGAGATTAACGCGTTCAACCAAACAAACTCTTCAGCTTTATAATTTTATATTAGTATAAATTGTATGGGTGCGTTTTAAAACCATAACCGCTTATCCTATTCTTGCATTTCTTCTTCAAATGGAACCAGGTGTGGATCTTGACTCCCTTAAATTAAAGTCAGTAACCTAATCATTAGATAAAATGAAACAACTTCGATGAAGATAGTTCTGTTGGATTTTACTCGGACTGCAATGTGACTTTGACGATTGGCGACCAGTAGTCCACAAAAGCCCTGGGTCGATAGAACTGGCTGTTATGGGAAGAGGCTTTTGCCCGGGAGTGGGAGTGGGATGATGGAGGCTAATACGTGACGGTGGATACAGCAGAACCATCATTTGCCTAGCCCTTTCCTTACTGTTTCCATATCGACTTTGGCAAGATGTAAATGCTAATCAAAAAAGTTTGTAGGATGAGTCTTTAGTGAAAGGGCAATACTCCAGTGGCGAAGGTTCCATACCACTCGATTCCTACCGGATTCCATTTGATAAATGGCACAGTCAGTATTCTATAGACAAATAATATAATCACATTAAAGATAATTATGTACTCTGGCGGGTACGTATCATAATACCTAAAGATCGTTTCACAGATTTTTGTAATAACTAATGAACGAAATCCATAAAGGACCATTCATCTGCGATTGACTCACCTACGGTTTAAACATGCGCGCGTGTTAGTTGCATTTCCTTTCTGATACATAAAAACATACAAAGTACCAAGGGAATAAAGTAGAACTCAGTATTGCTTAGTGCTTTTTCTGCATTGGGTCTTGCTAGCTGGCGTGAGGATTGAGGCCAAAGGCCGGCGGAGCGATGACTATATTTGTGACAGAAAGTGGGTGTGTAATGTAAAATGCAAGCGTAGTGAGCGCGCGTCACATCCAATCAATGTCATAGCTAATATCTTTAAAAAAAAAAACCATTAGATTAATCGTTCGTTAGTGCGATTGATTTTAGTTGAATCAAAATTAGGTAAGTTAAACATTAGTTGAGTCGCCCAATGTGTTATGAACATATGTGAATCAACCGTAGTTATATCGAAAATAGTTAGGATAAACTTAGGTACGTAACCACTCCGGCTTACCTCTTACAAAAATAAACCCTTCACAACTGCAATACTCATCATTGAATCTATTATGTGTTGCAATGAAGCTGAGCTGAGTCATTTATTGCTAAACTTTCTACTGGAAAACTGAGAATTTTTCATGTGGGCAGAACCGGGAATTGCCATGTTTTAAAAAATAGTACGCACCTACATTTTAGCCAAAACACATGCTGTTATATCAGCAATCTTGAGCTAAGTTATAATGACATTTAATTACCCTTATCGACACATCTTAGTACAAAAATAGTACTAAAAAGGTCATAATCCATCAGAAAAAGAAGTAATATAGGCCATCTAATATTTAACTGTAAAATTAAAAAGATCATTGATAGCTGTAGTAAGAAGGTTTGATATATTATATTGGCGGCCATAACTTTTATACTATGCTGTTCTATTTTTAAATGTGGTTATTGAGCTGGAACTATGTTTAGCTTACGATACACTATGACGTAAGCATTCATCCGTTAACTAGAATCTGTGTAAGGATTTGGTTCAATTGACGTGTTCAAAAAGTTATCAATTGAACTAAAATTCCAGCAAAACGCCTTAAACTCCCGTTTTAAACAGTAGACTCTTCTGGAGTTTTTTTAATTGCTTACCAGTAGGTATATGTTAACCCTCAAGAAATTCGTCACAACTGGGTTCTAGAGGAATCACCTCAAACATTTTATCGTTGAGCGAGTTGAGCAGATAACCGAGGAACTCGGGGTCCTCCTAGCGTCCCCCCTGCGAGCCGAAGAAGGAAGGGACGAAGCGCAATGCTGCCATTTTTAAAAGACGTTATAATGCATTTACAGTTGCTGCCAGATAAAATGACAATAGCGGTCATTGACCTGCCTACATTTATTAAAGTTCTTAACTTTGAAAACCAAAAATAAGCCTGTTCAAGTCTTGAATCTATCGTGATCTTCGACATTTTTTCTAATGAAAAACGATACATGGTTCATTTGTTTTGGTTCGTACGAAGATATATTAGGGCAATGACCGCTATTGTCGTCTTAACCGGTAACAACTATAGCTTCATTTCGATATTTCTTTTTCAAGCGTAAGCTAACTATATGTATTTCCCTAGAACAACAAAGTCTATGACGACATTTTATTGTACTTATTACTAAACTTTTGCCTCCAGTTTAATATTGTCATGAAAATTTAATTATTTATTCTAGTCCTGCCTTAGTCTTAATTTACGATATTAAACTAGACTTTTAAGGCCTTATTAAGACGATAAAATATTTTCTTTGGACATCGCTTGCATACGTACAGCTGCATTGTGGTATTGCTTTAAGTGTATTAGATGATAAAATAATAATATATAAGAATGGATTATCACTGTGGTGTAACTCATCAGAATGATTAACATTTAGTAATAAAAAAATAAAACATTTCTTTTTTTAATTCCAGATATTTGGTCAGACCTAAAGTCGACCGTCACGCGTCACCAAATTTAACAACAAAATTGGTGATCACTGATCACAAATCCGTTTAAAACGCAGGAAGTTGCCGTCTTTTTTAATATTCTTGTCAGTTATTTAAAGACACCATCATCATTATCTTGCCCTTATCCCAATTCATTTGTGGTCGGCGCAGCATGTCTTCTTCTTCCATACTTCTCTATTACTCGTCATCTCATTAGACACCTTCCTATCTTGCCATATCATCCTTTACACAATCCATCGTTTCTTTGGTCTTCCTCTACTCTTATCTGACGATCATACAAATTTCGAACCTTCTTAAAGGGTGTAAAACACCTCTTAACGAAGCCGAAAGGCACTTGTGCTCCCCGTCATTGCGATCATTTTTTTTTTTGCACCTGGGAACCTTCTAGTTACGGAGATATTGGGGGTCAAAGTTTAAACTTCCAAACAAGTTTAAAAAAAAAAAACAAACATGTTTTTCATGTAAGACGATCACCACGACCAAGACCCCCGTACTATTCAATCCATCCATCAGCACAATGTTTTGAGTGCGTTACATTGAGTTCTACCACAAAACATAATTTTTCACCCCAAAAAAAAAGTCATTTCCCAGAAATATTTTTTTGCGTAAAGTTACTTAGTTTGATGTACAGAATGCTTGGTTGACGACTTCGTGATGAGGTTGGTTACACCCTGTATTTAATAATGCCCGTAATAGCAGTCATAAGAACATTAACACATCAACGAGAACCGAACAGAGCCCTATTCTTTGACAAAAGTCAAAATAATTATTGTAAACATGTTCGAGTAAAACTTTAACAGGTTATGTCAATGTCAAGTCCAACCGATCATCCCATATAACCCTTAAAAGGCGCGCCCCAATAAATAGGTCACTGTGCAAGCGCACGAGCCGGCTTTCAACCTGTCAGTGTACGCGGTCCAGCGCTAAACAATGCGTTATTGATATCTTGGGCTCTGAGCGACTCCTGCGCACCTTGTATGCTTTATGACTGGGGCGTAATAGTATTGTGGGGGTTGACATCTGCTTATCTTGATGGCCCGGGAAAGTAGACCGTAGATAAAGTTTGGACATGCATTTTTAAGCTACTTACATGCAGTTTTGTTCAGTTGCAGTTTTGGTATTGTGTCTGAGGTTCATCGCTTATTTTTTGTTTTAGATAAATAGGTAATAGGTACCTTATGTACCGCAAACTGTTACTGTTTATAGTTGGTGCTAGTTAAGATCGCAATAGCGGTCATTGCCCTTTTCCTAATATCTCTGCCTTCGAAACAAAACAAATAAACCATGCACCCTAGATGACGATTCAAGACTTGAGCGGGCTTATTTTTGGATTTCAAAGTTAAGAACTTTAATAAATGTAGGTGGGTCAATGACCGCTTTTGCGATCTTAACTGGCACCGGCTATAGTAACACTGTTTAGTGTAATGGTTGGCTGAATCTATGTCCTCAAAAATGTTTTCAGTCTGATTCAGAAACTTATAATTCCTGACACATAGGTAAAAGTAAGTGGTACATGGCTATCAATTTATATCTCACTATTTTGTGCTGTCTTGCAAGGCGTACAAAATACACAGTGCAGTTATGTATGTGTTTAGATTTGAGTTTTTTTTTTTGTGTGTGTGCTTCATGTTTAGTGGTGCAGGTTGTAAAGCAAATTTTATCTGATAAGAACGTTATTGTAATGTTTTAGTAATAAGCAGTTACCTACTGGTTTTACTCACAACAACACTGAATTTCGTGAACAAAACCCCTGCTTGCATACCTAGGCTCAGCCACTTATCAAATAAAAACATAATAGGGGCACGACCAAATAAGTAATAAAAAGAAATCTCTACCAAAAATCTGAAACAAAAAAAAAACAATGTCACAAAAACAGGATTGAGCCACTCAGCAACATCGATCACGGCAACCCGTATTACACCAACATTGGTTGCATTGTTTACCAACACTACAAAGATATGGCCAATGTTGGTGGGTGGTCCAAAGCACGTGCGTGTGAAGACACCCCTAGCTTCCGGGAGCTTGGTTGTGCTTACAAGGGTACTTCATAAATTATTTTGTGAGGCTTATCAGTTTATCAGGAAAGAAAGATCGATTGGAAGTGAAGATTCGATTAAGATATAGAAATTGTTTGATATTAGATTAACTTTTTGATTACAATTTTGAGGATTTTTAATGAAACTGTGGTTACAGCCACCTACTGGCGCCAAGGTAATTAGGGGCCCGGAATTATTTAATATTTGGACCAAACTATATAAGTTGTACTCTAGCAAGTGAGTTCAATTCTTTGTACTCATCACTGACTATCAGTCATCACCATCAGCCTATTAATTTTCCCACTGCTGGGACACAGGCCTCCACTCTATGAGGGGGAATGGGCTATAATCCACCACGCGGGCCCAGTGCGGATTGGTAGATGGCACATGTCTTCGAATTTTTTGGTTCAGGACATGTCGGTTTCCTCACGATGTTTTCCTTCACCGTTTTGAGAGCAGCGCTGATGAAATAAATTACTGACTATATAAATATTAAATAATACATATATTATTAAATTGTTAATAGTGTGTTAGATTAAAACTCCACCCGTTAAACACCAAATACTTTTATTTAAGGGGAAAGCGCCAGGAGTCGCCCGTGAAAGTCATTTTTATTTTCGTTTTTTTTGGAATTTGGCGGTCAGTGTCAGACTGTATGTTGAACAAGATATGGCCTTAATACTAATATATTTACAGAATTATAATCGCAATCATAATTCGTCATACTACCCTCTAAGTTCGTTTAATCCCATTGAATGACTATTTCAGAAAAAAGTCTTAATTGCGTACATAACAAAATTCGAATTTCTCGATCACAAATTTACCACTGATCACTATTCATTTCATAGATATCGCACTTGTACATTTCGGTTCGCTTCGTTGTATTGCCAAAATCAGACTGACATTAAAGTAGAATAAAATACAGCCATTTTACAAAAACATATTTTTTTTGTAGAAATCTGATTTCATGAAATAAAAACAACCAACCATATTTACCAATTACTACCATAAAAATTGAGTTATTATATTATAGTATATTTTATATCGAGGGACTAAACGAAGCCATAATATACCAGAGGAGTCAATGAAACCGAGGGTATATTAAGTTGGCGTTTAGTCTCGAGGTGCAAACTGTACTTTTCACTTTGAGTGCGAGAAAAATAGTCAATTTATTACAAAAACATGTATTATTCCTCCAGTCCATAGAACTTACGTAAGTTTTTAGGTCAATCCTTCGCGATTTTGGCGGCAAAAGATTATCTATTATGCCTTTTGCTCTTTGCTCGACGTCAAAATCTTCACTGTCACTGGACATTCTTAATAAATTTATTTAAAACCAAATAGATTTACACTGGACACAAATTCTGAAATTTTCGCGGTCAGTTTTTTCTTCTAAACCAGTCACAGATTAACAATATCAAAGACATGGTGCCACCGCAGAAAAACCATGGAACTAAAACTCTCATCATTTTCGCAATGAAGATGGTCCACACTCCACAGATCATAGTATATTTACTGGCTGTTTGAGTTTGTCTATGTCACATGAAGGAAATTAAAAAACTAATTACTTTTCACTCCCTAGGGACTAAAGTGGTCACTTTACTCCCACTTCGTAGGGCTATATTGGCGTACTTTTAGAGCATGAGAAGTGAAAACGTAGTTTACTCTACCAATGGGGAAAGTTGTAGTATAATTATTCAAGTAGCCATATGGCTTTGACATTTTTCACTTCTATAAGATTTAGTACCACGAAATTCTCACGATTCACGTAAGACGACAACAAAAAACAACACCATCTTTAGCTCATAACAGGCCTGGAACATAATCCTAGGCCTCGAGCAGCTGCTCAAAACCGCTATCATCAAAAATATTCATTTCACGCGGTTATTTCAAGAAATCACGTGCGCCTACGCCATTTTTTTTTCCCAAAAAGGTGTCGCATGTCTACTTGTGCGCGCTTGCGATTTTTTTTCAATGAGGCACGTGCTAGTTTTTTGTCGGCATCCACGCCGGTGCCTTACATCTGTCGTTGCAAGCTGTGGTTTTGGGTATAACCCGGAGAAAATCAGAAGCCTCCCAAAATCTTCAACGTTGTGTGAGATACTGCGCTTCCTAACTTGACAGGGTGTCGTAATTTGCAACATGATGCTGTTTCTTGTACCTGCTATGCATCTGGTGGTTTTTGGTGCATCAAAAATAGAACGCTAATGTAAAAATTTAGCAGCCGGTGGAGAAATTTGGCTTTCTTACAGTTTTGGCACGTATTTCCGCCAACTGCCGTTTCCGTGCCCTGATTTGGGGCAGGATAATTTGGGTCGGGGCCAACATAACAACAACTGGATACTAAGTGCTATCGAGAGTTTATTTAGGCTTTATTTTGAAGTCTGGAGTCTGGACAAGGGTGTATTCCTTTGGATAGAGTAGTTCATCGAATCATCATTTCTTTTTTTAAGATTTTTATACATATACTTAGGTAACGTATTTGAAATTGTAGGCTATATTGTTGAGTGTATTTGTAAAAACACTTTCGAGTTTCGAGACGGCATTATTATTATGATGATAATAAACTTTTAGTACAAATCGCGTACCTTTGGCAAAATTATCGTTTTGTGTAAAAAACGATTTCTAAAACTTATTGGAATTTCCAGTTGACTTTCAACTTAAGTAAGTACTTAACTGACCACTTGTTGTCATTAAATTAGCTATAACACCGTAGCACGGCTCTTATAGTAAACTTAAAGAAATACAGCGGCGCCTCAACTTCATTATAACAAACAAAATTAAACGCAACAATCAGCAAAAAAATACTCATGCATAATAAATACAAGAAGTCAATCAAAGCAATTACTTATATTGCCATGAATAGTTATTGAAGTATATTCCGCCTATACATTTATTTATTCTTCTTTTATGTGTTAAATCAAGAAAGAATGCTCATATTAAAGCCATAGAATCACAAAACTAATATGGTGGAGAAATTTTACCGTTTCTCGAACACAATTGTAATGGTCTTCTGTCGATGAGTATTATTCACGTCAATCCATCAATCGTTCCTCGGATGATACTTAAGATGTGGCGTTTAGTTGCTACTTCATACAAAATGTTGTGTCCATACCGATAATAACGTAATACTTCATAGTTTGAAACCGTTTCAACCATCGATTCTAAGAACTTATGAAATATTATTTTATCTTGTAATTATAATTATTACTTTGAAGCAAATTGATAGCCAATATTAATTATTTAAACAGTAAAATAACAACTGTCAAAATGGCTGTAACACAGCAAATTAACGAAGGGTGCCGAATTGCTAAACAATTAATTTCTCTGACGTAACTTACCTGTAGTTATAACACCCACCTGCATTTCCTGAATCATCATCATCAGCCGATGATGTTCCCACTGATGGGACACGGGCCGCCTCTCAATGACAGGGAATGGGCTATAATCCACCACGTGGGCCCAGTGCGGATTGGTAGATATCACATGTCTTCGATTTTTTGGTTTAAGGACATATTTCCTGAATCGGAAAACAAATAACTCTCATAGTTGTACGAAAAGTGCAGTTATGCCTTTAGCGCCTTTATAGCATGTGGAAACTCTTTGTAGATAATCTATTATTGATTTCCAATCAATTTTTTTTATTCGTTTATTCCTTCCAACTGCTGGGCCAAGGCCATTTCATTCCGACTTGTTGTAACTTGAGAAATATGATTTTGTATGAAGAAGCAACGAAATTCTCCCCTCAAGAAAACCCCTTGCATTACCATTACAAAACTTTAGACTACCATAACAATACACAAATAATAACCACTAAACCGTTACGCATCCATACAATTTTTTTCAACGTATCCTGGGATGCACAATACCCCATAAAGACTACGTGAAAACGATATGATCTCTAACCAAGTCTTGTTGTGGTCGCCATTGTCCCATCGAGATATCTATCGAGATCTCGATGTTATATCGAGAAAAAAAAACTAAATCGATTCAGCGACATTGATCGAGTTCAAGCTCAATGAGCGTAGTGATTGTAATGCCATATTAGATTAGTTTTTACCTTGTTAGGAATATAATGGTGGGATTTTTGTGGTGACTAGGATTGTAGATATGTGGGATGAGGAAAACGAAGTCCGCTTCTTGTTCTAACAGAAGCAGAAGTAGCTGATACCTTTTAGGTTTTACCAGCTACTGTGGTTTGACCTTTACTTCCTGATTATTGGGACCTATAATTTTCACATCTTGGCTGTTCTCATAATATCCTACCAAAAGGTATACTTGCTGGTTGTGGATGCCAGATAGGCAGTCGCTCCATGTAAAATACTGGTATTCAGCTGCATCTGGCTAAACTGGAAGCCAACTCCAACATAGTTGGGAAAATGCTAGGCAGATGATGATGACCTACCGAAAGATATTCATCGTAAACGATCACAATGCATTTAATTTCTCCGGCCAATTTCTTACAAACGCTTCTAAGGGCCTAAGCACACGGCGTATTTTAAACGCGCAGACGACGCGCAGATGACGCGCGTATACGCGCTTTAAACGAGATTTGAACGCAACCTTGTAACCTAAGCACAAGGGGCGATCGTCAAAAGCGCGTCTACTGCACGTATACGTGCAGATACAGCGATACAGACGCACTGTAGTTGCTCGTAGCTTCCGCGTTTTGATCAGAGACTCCTCGTCAGTAGACCCTTTGTACGCGCTTCACACAAGCGTTTGTATCGCGTTTAACGCGCGTTTGAATCTATAAAAACGCAAAAATCGGCATCTACGGCGCAGAAAACGCGCGTCGTCTGCGCGTTTAAAATACGCCGTGTGCTAGAGTCGTCACGCCAGCGTTTTCTAAGCCTTCCTTGGCGTCGATGCCCGTCTTCTGAGACATTAATGATATTCAAAAAAAAAAAAAACCACCACCTGTGTGGTTTTGATGCATGTCACATTCCTTCGAATTTTTGGTTCAAAGACATGCCGGTTACCTCACGATGCTTTCGTCCGTATTGAGAGCGTAATGTTGCAATAATACCATATCTACTGTGATTCTATGCTCCATGTCGAAGCTATTGAAACTGTAAAGACCATTTACTGAGGCTGAGAAAAGTGTTTTAAGAATTAATACTATACCAGTAAATTATTGATAGAGAATAGTTAATAACTTTGTAAATACTATTCTTGGACGTAAGAGTTTTTATGTGTGAAATGGAGCTCGACTTTAATTTAATTTACTTGTAAATATAGGAGACTTAATTTTTAATAGAAAAAAGCGCTTATGTACACTTGCTGAAGTGCTAAATTAGAACCTACACTGATGTATCTAAGTACTACTTTAGGTATTTTTATATGATTCACTGCAATAAACTAAACTAGAAAAATATATGATATTATTCAGGACCTAAGCTAGTATGATAGTGTTTTGAAAACATACTACAACAATTTTTACTAGATAAAAAAAAATCACGAACTTACCTCTAAACATTTCTTTTAACGAGTAAAAACCATACTCAAATACATGCGATCATTCTAATTTTTTGGCAATTAATTCTAGAAGCAACATATTAGCATGATAGTGTTTTATTTTTTTAGTCCAATCAATAGATTTTTTGGAAATCGCAAAAAACCACTCATTTCGCACTATTCGGCCCGCAGTAACTGACGTAACAACCACTTTGTAGTGCAAGCTGATTAGAACTTTATTCTAACAGTATTTCAAACGCAGTTTGAACCACCACAAATAGAGTTGCTAATTTAGTTCCTGTAGTCGCCTTAAGAAAAAATGACCCAAGCTGTAGGTACAAACTTGTGATCGGTTAGAAAAAAAAACTGCTTATTATAAAGTAGATCGAAATTCAAGTAGAATATTCGCTATCTCCCCTTGTAAAAACACGTCGTTTAAATATTTTATGCATATGAATAAATTATCAAAAGAAAACAAACAATAAGAAACCCATCCCTACAGCATTGTTTAACATTGTCATACAAAAGATCATCAAATAATTCCGTTACACGAAATAAGGTTTAATACCACAAACTGGGGCTATTGAGTATGAGCACAATACCTTAAGTGTACACCAAACTTTACTTTTGACATCTGTCAAAGATGACATCTGTCAAAATTCAACCTTAGCTTTAACAAAATAAGGATCTTTGGCTAGGTGTAGAGTAGTGTATATAAAGTTGTTTTTATATGTAATAGCATTTTAATAGAGTGAAGTAAAGTCGTCCTTGCGTTGTCCTATTGTCTGCAATGATAGCCATACAAAAGATTGCATTCTACTTCTCAAAGATTTACTCGGTTATTCTCTTGAAATTTTTTGATATATTGGTTGCCAGCTGGTCCTATTATGTTTGGTTTTGGTGTAGTTTGTCTGCTTTGGTAGTACATAAATTAACGCTAATCGGGCTTCAGAGATTTAGTAAGGTTCGGGGTAGTAATTGTATTTAAATGGAACTGGACACCGGATCCAAAAATACTAATGAGCTATTTCGGAATTGAGAATTCGAAGATTACAACTTTAGCTTCGCGGGCTACTTTGATGGAAACTCATTAGATAAAGAAAAGTCTGACAAGTTCTCAAGTGATAGAAAACTCAAACCATCACCATCACAGGTATAGTTTGAAAACCAGCGTCGGGCACCTAGCTGCTCGGCAATTTGCTGAACTGGGCCTATTTGTCGCAGCCGTGAGACACACAATATTAACTAGGTATTTTATTCTGTTTAGTTTTAAGTTGATTTTTTGTTGTTATGTGTTGGCTGGCATGTGCCAAATAAATATGCTTCCTTTCTTTTTTTCCTTTCAAACATGAGATCGTAGTAGTAAGTACTCTAAATCCTTCAGAACTAAATCCTATGCTAGGTTTGGTACTTCCCTTGATAAACGGTCATAAGGGCTTAATTTCCAAATGATATAATCGTGTTTTCTCCCAATAGATGTCAGTCATAATTAAGTGGAAGTGCGATGAAAAGTTTTAATTGCAATAATTTTTATGTCAAAATTGACATATTTATAGACAAGGCCTATTACAAAAGAACCATGTTTTAATACAAAGAATTTGAAAAATGTGCCTTCAAAATAACTCAAAAATTAAAACCCTGGTATTTATGTCACGGTCCTAATCAGAAATTAACACTATTACACTTTCAATTACGATAAAATATATGACATGGTTGACAGTTTTATTAATATTTTAAATGCCATTTTGCATATTTCGAAGACATACCATTAAAACTAAATTAAATGTAATTGGTGCCTGAGTATCTGTTCAATTTTTATAGGGTTTGATGAATGAAGCTATTTGGTTAATTTTATGAATATTTTGTCACGTCAATCAATATGTAATTTGACTGACGGTGACTGAAAAGTTGTGTGGTAATCGGTTGTCGTGGTATGGACATGTGATGCGGAGGAATGAGGAAAATGTCGTGAGGAAAGTTTTGAGTATGAATGTGGATGGGTATAAGAGTACAGGAAGACCAAAGAAACGATGAATGGACTGTGTGGATGATATGACACGAAAGGAGTTGTCTGATGAGATGACAAGTAATAGAGAAGTATGAAAGACGAAGACTTGTTGCTGCTCCAACCCCAAATGAATTGGGACAAGGACAAGAGAATGATGATTATGATGAATCAAAATGTAATTTAGTTATTCTTTTTTAAAGAATAGGCATGACGACAGTATTCAAAAATTTCGAATCTATTTAGTCCGTCAGTTAGAGTATTGGAAATTAATAGACACGTATTTTTTGTTTTTGTAAATCAATGAATATTGACAAAAGATAAAACGCATCAAAACTCGGGAGTGGGGGGCTCGTGACGTCAGAACTAACTAAAAATTATACCAAGGCGTGACGTATTGAGAATTTTAAAAGCGTCTTATCTTCGTCAATTTTGGTTTACGTAACAAAAGAAAAAACACGGGTCAAATATTTTTTGATAATCTAACTGACGGACTAATTAGATTTTTTTGTCGTCTCGCCTATTGTGTTATTGACCCACGAAACTATTAAGTTGAATTAACAATAACCGTTTAGATAGCAAACTAACTTTCTTTGGTTTATAATTTTACCTGATATTAATCCTTAGAAAAGTGATAAATTACTTAGTTTATGTCATATTCTCATTGTGGGGTGTAGACGTGGAGCTTTCGCAAACTATTTTCCACTTCCTATCTGCTTTTTGCCTCGATGCCCTTTGCCCAGCCTTGCCCAGCAGTGGGACATACAAGGCTATTGAAAAGAAATAGGAAGAGGTATTTTAAAACCCCAACAAAGATCACATACCCCACACATTCTATCAATATTAACTCCATATATCACCCCCAATGACGTAGACATAAGGGTGATAATCGCTTACCAATCAGACCCGGAACATGTCGTGACTGTGA
Source organism: Xestia rhomboidea (assembly GCA_963853795.1). NCBI lineage: Eukaryota > Metazoa > Arthropoda > Insecta > Lepidoptera > Noctuidae > Xestia > Xestia rhomboidea. Next base: position 12,146,891 of record OY970778.1, read on the forward strand.
CCATTTCTTTAGCGATTTAGCGTTAAAAGCTAACGCTAAACGCTATTTAACGATGTTACACACAAGACCATGTCATTCATTAATATGGCACGCGACTGAGTGCTCTTGTATAGTTTAGGGATCCTTAGGAAAACTTGTGAAGCCTTTTTTAACTATGAAGTAACTAAATAATTGTTTTTAGTCTTGTTTTTAAACGGTTATGGCACAATAGATTGGGGGGTGGCCCCTGGCCAGACACGTGAGAGGTTAGGAATGCCGTATGTTAGGGGAAAATGTGGGTATACCAAGGTGGAATGGTGAAAGTCACAACGGACGCTCAGGACGGATCGTCTAGCAATGCTTGGGGGATTATATCCAGCAGTGGACGTAGGAGTACTCAGGTGGATTTTACGGGAATAATAGTAAAATGATAGGAGGTGACTGCTGAGAAGACGAATAATAGAGAAGAATGGATCTGAAATAAATTGGGATAAAGGATAATAAAGTGCCCCATACTATAGGTATATAGGTACCCCATACATGATGCACATGAACGGGCAATTGAAGTAAGCCCGAAATCGTTCTAAATAGCGAACAACTAAAAGTTTGATCAATCGCGTTCCTAAAATAACTTAAGCAAACTGGCTGCCAAGGAAACTCCAGAAAAAAAAGCTTGCATAACGAACGCAAGAAACTTGCAACCATTCAATCCAATTACAATAAAAATGCACAAGATAAACCATATAATTTAATAAAGGCACCGTTTTATTTCTGAAAGTGTTACATTAATAAGAACCTGCACAATCACTTCCCAAGCCTTTGTATTGCGAAATATCTTTTTTCCCACAATTTGGAAGGATTTAAGCCAGCAGGATATTGCCTAATCTCCGCTTACATAATTAAAACGTAGATATTTAAGTTTAAGGTATACAATGACACCTTATTTTGGGAACCTTATCGGACTTAATGTACCGAAGATATAAAAAATCCTTGGGATTGTTCTTAACGTTTATTTTTAATGGATCTTAAGGTGTTGTTGTGAAGACCAAAACACGTCTCAAACGGCACAAATTCACTAGATCCATCCTGAAGATTAGATATTATTTGAGAATAATATCTAATCTTCAGGATGGATCTAGTGAATTTGTGCGAACCGGACAGCCATTATAGTCCATCCTTTTGTATTAAATAACATCGCTCTTATCGTCAAAATTGTATTGCAATCAACTAACTGCCAAACATAGTCTGATAAGACATCTACATTTTTAGAGGCCGTACGTCGGTGATAACTCTTCGGCCTTGAGCTAGCCTAGCGTAGCTCACAGTTCCACTGGGATAAGAGGCCAACTTATACTAGTTTTTGACCACTGATGAGCGGCCTCCCGTACGGTAGTCCCCAGTATCACAGCATCCTTATGTAACTATCCAGAAAATTGAACTTCATCAGGGGATCCTCAACATTTGATAACACTTGACATTGATGCCTGTCTGGGAGACACGTGGAGACCGCGAGACGGCAAGCATCCCCCCTCAGGCTAGGTAGAGCAACGATCTGGGTGAGAGTTGCCTATAATCAAGCTGAGTGCCCCTGCTGGAGTGGACTACTGTAGGCTGATGATGATGATGATGTTTGTCCGGGACACCCTCTATAGCTAGCTAGCTTAGCTTTGCTACAGCACAAGCCATACTGAAATCATACAGCAGTGATCCCGAAAAGACAGCATAAAAATAAATTCCTACGGAATCACATATTCTATTCGCAGTCTCCCACTTGCTGCCACATTGATACAGATTCGTCACACGAATTGTTACAGTTTTTATTATAAATTTTTTTAACGGTCGTATAAGTAACGTTATTTCTAAATACTCTAGTATTTTTCTAATTTATTGCTCCAATAGTGTGAGGTGTAATAAATCGATAAATTCCATACATCACGTTATACAACGTGTTATGGGTTCACGTTGTGTCATAAATTTATGGTGTTGAGAAATGTTCACGGCATTCTTGGGTTCATAAAATAGTCTCTAATGATCCAAGAGTGAAGACCGTACATACAGCACATGGCACCCAACAGTAGCATATATAGCTGGTTATCTCCCCGAAAATTTTGACACAAATAATTTAAAATTATGGCAATTTCTTGCATATAAACGAGGCAGAAAGCCGTAGGTAGTTCTGCCCAGGAAGACACTTTAGTAATTGAGCAATTTATGTCATCTGAACTGTTCTAAAACTGTTCATCGTGAATAAATCGGCACGTCCTAGAACCAAAAATTAAAAAAAAAAACTTCTGACATCCACCAACTCACCCTGGGCCCATGTCGTGGATTCTGGTCCACTCCCTCTTCCAGAGACGTCGGTGTCCACAGTTACCAGCAATAGGGACATGGTAACCAGATTCTGTTACTGTCAGCCTATCCCAATGCTGCGCAAAGGTCTCCCCGTGATTTCCAAATCCTTCGATACAGGGCCAATATGGACCACTAGTCTTTGGTTTTGTCCAGCCATCTCCTGCGAGGTCTAACAGGTCGCCTCCTGGCTGTGTCAGGGTTCATCATGGTTCATTTTGACCTGATTTTGCCATAAAAAAGCGTAGTTAGTCAGAAATATAATGGCTATTTCATGCACCAGATGAAGGCTGTAGTCGAAGATACATTTTAGACTCATAAGCAACTATGGCTATAAATAAAATCTTAATAGACAACGTCACATACACACAAACTACATGTATAACACCAAGCTTTTACGCAATATTGGATAATAGGCATGACGACAGTATCAAAAAATAGCAAATCTATTTAGTCCTACAGTTAGAGTATTGGAAATTAATGGACACGTATTTTTGGTTTTTGTAAATCAATGAATATTAACAAAAGACAAAACGCATCAAAATTCGGGAGTGGGGACTCGTGACGTCAGAACTAGCTAAAAATTATACCATGGCGTGACGTATTGAGAATTTTAAAAGCGTCGTAACTTCGTCAATTTTGGTTTACGTAACAAAATAAAAAACACGGGTCAAATATTTTTTGATAATCTAACTGACGGACTAATTCGTTTTTTTTTGTCGCTCGCCTGTTGTAGATATCCAGCTGATGCTCAATAGCCTAACGGTGAAGGCACTCTTATTTGCAGCATCGACTTGCAAAGATCTTCAAGGTATTCTATTTATTCTTGCACGTGTGTGCAATCTTTTTAATTGTAAGACCAGTCATTGAAAACGCTCCAGTTAATCAAGCAATTGTATGTTTCTATTCAACTTTGTTCCTAATACTTGATATCAAAAACCTTTGTCACCGCTGGACACCAATCAAAACCTCTATGCAACTGTCAAAAATAAGTAGTCACGACAATTTCCTTTTTAAAATCCAGTACCTATTCTTCAAACCTTCAGAATGGTTTTCGAAAGTTTTTTTTGCGTAACCCAGGTAACGTTAGCACGTGTTACGAAGATTTCGCTCCCACGGTCTTTGCGCAAGCGCAGAAAAGATTTTTTTTTTAGATAATCCTTAAGAAAAAATCGCAAATACAACCTTTACACGTGTGCGAAGCCTTGGGAATCAGCTGATTTGATCCGTTTGGCTGTGTAACCTGTTATGAACCGTATTTGTAAAGTTATTTGGTTGATATTTGAATGATTTTAAGTGGAAGGTAGGTTCTCTATATAATGCCGTAGAAAAATATTTCTTCAAGTTTCGATTTAAGTTCTGTGCAAGTAAGTAAAATGCACGTGCAAGTATATATTATTACAATATGCGTGCAGCTGATATATGTCCTTACAAAAAAAATGGCAAGGATCTTCTAAAATCCGTGTGAATTCTCAGCTGATGAAACAAGCAAGATTCACACAAATCAGCTAAGAATTCACATGGATTTGCAAATAATAGAAGAAGAATATGCTTCTGTATCAAGCACGTAAAAACAATAGAGAAGGGTTAGTCTGTAAGCCAAAGTGATTACAAATACAAACCGGCCAAATGCGAATCGGACTCGCGTTAAAGGATTCCGTACCATCGAAGAAGGGGGAGCCCCTTTTTAATTTTTATTGTTAAAGTTAAAGCGACAACAGAAATACACATTCTGTGAAAATTTCACCTTTTTACCTATTACGGATCATGAGATACAGCCTGCTGACAGTCAGATGGTCAAAAAAACATCAATATCAAAATCTATCACAACTAAAGCCTTTAATCCCAATTTTCTCCTTACTAATTTACCAAAACAGCATTAACTTCTCCGAAAATATGACTCCCGTAAGCCCAAACTTCATCCTACTTGAATAACTTGACTTCACAGTCGCACAGAACTTGGACTGAATTCTCGACTCCCAAAGCAACTGAAGTAAACTTGATAGTTAGCGTTCATTAGCATTAAGTTCCATAACTTCCTCCTTAAGAACTTAAAAGTTGTACCTGACTGTGACATTTATTGTTCTTAGTTCTTGGCTCATTAAGGGAATAAGCTCAAAAGTTAGTGTTTCCTAATGAAGTCAGTTAGGTCCCAAGTTTTCACGAGAAGCAATGAGAGTTCTCCAAGGAGCCATGGTCTGAGAAAGCAAACCATGACTGTAGAGATTTAGAATTTATAGAAGTGGTACATTCAACGGTGCATAATTCATGCCCCTAACCATGATACTGAAGAACTGGTTATTAGTGACAGGTAGTTAACCTTGAAGAGCAGCGGTGGCCCAGTGGTGGCGGCCCCGACTTACGAACAGTAAGTCGTGGGTTCGAACCCAGGCAGGCGCATTACTTTGTGTAATTTATTTCATCACCACTGCTCTCAAAACGGTGAAGGAAAACATCGTGAGGAAACCGGCATGTCCTAGAACCAAAAACTTCGAAGACATGTGACATCTACCAATCCGCACTGGGCCCGCGTGGTAGATTCACTCCCTCTCTTAGAGGGGAGGCCTGCGTCCCAGCAGTGGGAACATTAATAGGCTGATGATGAGTTTAACTTGAAAAAAAAAAAAGTTTATTACGTATCAATTTGGATTACATAGCATGTCAAGGAGTCTCCATTTAGGCATAGAAAATGCCTGTAGTTGAAGGCTCCGCTCTTCCCTTACATCATAAAGATACAAAAAAAGTAGGCAATTAACGATAATAGAAAAAAATAATCAAAGTACGATAAATTGTATAAGCGTGTGTGTGAGAGTATTAGTGTGTACGTGTGTGTGCTTGGGTGAGCGACAGACTTTTGAAACACTATTCATCCATTTACTCTCTACATCACTCCCATCGGCGGTTCGGCTTCCAATACAACCGGACTCAGCTGAATACCAGTATTTAACTTGAAGCGACTGCCTGTCTGACCTCCTCAACCCAGCTCAGCTCAACCTCGTACTGGGTACTACGATACCCCTTGGTAAGACTATAAGTTGTCAGACTTCGTCTACCTCACTCCCATGTCCCCTGATATTTCTAGGATCTTCGACAGACTACGCCAGTCCATTAAAATCATGATAGTCTAGTGGCGACTGCTTTAGCGTTCAGTTTTGAACCATTTGACCGTAACTTGCTGATACCTTCGGAACGTTGTCCGTACATCTAGGTATTCAGGACTGTCCTACGCTTTACCTGTACAGTATCGTCCAGATTCCATTACTCCTTGAAGCGAAACCTGGCCAAACAATCTCAGGCGATTCCTGCACCCGTAAATAACATACTTATTCGTCCATAAATCTACCTAGAAGTGAATAAACACGACACACAAAGACTCTTTCAACAGACCATCTTAGATCCTCACAACAATCAGCCATTTCATCATTTTTTTCTGTCACCTTATCTAAAAAGGGACGGCGAATATTTTCTTTGGGATTAGAAAGAGATGCAAGTAAGATCGATTTAAGTGATGCAGCTGCTGCCAGTGCCAGGTAGCGAGTCTTTCTTGAAGATTCTAAGCCTATTTATTTTTTGAGGAGCTTTTTAGATTAATGAAATTCGGAATACTTATGATAATATTGGGAAAGGGTAAAGAATGGCGGTACTGTAGGCAGATGGCTATCAATATTTCTTGAATTGGAAGAAATAGATTATACTTAAAAGCCAGGTGACGCCCTATCTGATCAATAAAGACCTAATGATGTCAAGACATTCATAAATTTTGTTACCAATACGATCTGGGCCCGCATGGTGGATTACAGCCCACTCCCTTTCACAGAGAAGAAGTATATGACCCAGCAGTGGGAACTATTAAGGCTGCTTATGAAAATGCTAAGTAGTTAACCAGAAATGAACTGATTTTCAATAAGTTAAATTGATCAATAAAGTTCTTGTTGAAGACAGAGTTATAAGAATTGCAAGCAATCATATTTGCTTTCATGTGATAACGCTTGCATACAATCAACAAGCATCATACAACTGTAATCTAACTCCAAGAAAACCAAGTAATAAACATGTTTGGGACACCACACGTTATGCTTGATCATGAACATTGTATCAAAATATTTGAACACCACACGGAAATAAGTATTTGGTAGTTACCTAATACTTCCTGGAAGATAACTGCAAAATGTGGAGCTATGAATGGCGCATTATCTGAATCAAATCATTCTTCCTTTGGCAATAAATCGATACAAGTCAACGCAAATTAAAATCATTAAACATTTAAACGATATCAATTATTGTCCGTAAATTGGACCATGGGAACACTCGCTTATAAAAGGAATAATTACAACAAATGATTGATATCGAGAAAGTAGAAATCATTGGAGATCAATCGAAGACACTTTCTATGTCAGACCATCAGTCAACTACAAAAGAAATTGCTTGAAACGGACCAATTGTTGTCATACATTCATCGCGACAATTGCAAATGGCTACTTCGAGAAAATAAATCAAGCTGTCCATCTTAGAGCTGACATAAGTCATATTCCTTATCACGCTATTGTGCGGAAGTTCGAAATTCAAACACCATCGACCAATCACGTCGGACCATCTGCCGCGAACGGCGCGTGCGCCGATCTTTGATCGATCGCGCACTTTTGCTAGTGTGTGCGTGCTCCTTATACCATTTTTTTGTGTGTGAGCACGAATCTATCCCTTTGTGTGAACGTTTCTAAGATTTGGCAGATGGCACGTGCTAGTCTATGCTTCTTTCCGTACATCTGTCGCTTCGACCTTTTTTTCTTTAATCTTTGGGTTTTTTCTTGTGATTTTCGTAGTGTGGCATGTGTCGCTGATGCTGGGATGCAAATATGACGTTTTTGGGGAAAAAACGCTGGATTTAATTCGTGTAAGGAGCACATGGTGTTTGAAAAAATAAATCGTTCGGCACAAGTGCTTTGTTATTTCGTTCACCATCTGCTGGCACCTTATTGTGGAGGTCTGTGTGATAAACATTGATTCCTTAGAAAGGTAGATCAAGTAATCGGACACAGATCTAAAGACAGGTAAAGGAATATAAGTAAGGTACTAAGATTTCGTAGAAAAAAGTAAAAGGTGGCACCGTACGTGCTTTTTTAATGTCATGTGACCTTTCAATGAGAGCTTTTTTAAGTTTTGTAAGTAAAGTAATACACGACAAAGCGTTTTTAGCTTAAAATTTGTCTAAAGAATACCGCCTTTATATTCTTCGAACTTTGAAAAAAATACATCATTATATTCTAAATTAACTTTACGCATCCTTGTCGAAACTGTATGAGCTCCAACAGCTACAAGGTATACCCTCACAATTTTGATTCAGATAGAATCAGTTATTTTAAGAAGTTGCGATTTTTTTTAGCAACTGAATCTTAAGAAATTAATGAAAACAGAAGGATAAAAAAAACAAGTAAAATCATCACACAACCCACTAGCCAACCAAATTCAAAACACAACACCGGAAGTACCCACACGCACTTAGGACATTCAGCGGAAACCAGTCCCATCCCCATCCCTTATGAAATACGAGCTCAAGGTCTTAATGCACCTTCCTCACTACCTGAACGAACAGGAAGTGGCACAAAGCATTGCGTTCGCGCAAAAACCCACCGAATCTCATCTGCTCACTTCCGCAGGATACGGAACCGTCTGTGAGCGCCAGGAAGTGCGCAAAAACTTTGCTGCGCGGGCGCAGGTTGTACTGCGCTCGTTGTTTATGGTATGTAGGTACCCGTTGAGTGAAATTGCAGGTGATGCCGTAAGTACTTACTTGTTTGTTTTGTGAAATTACTTGTAATTGTTTTTTTGGCCATTTAAATGATAATTTGAGAGGTTTTTCATTTTGTATGCGGACTTTATTTTCAAAGTTATGGTCTGTATCTTGATGTTTTATAGCATTTAGATAAAAAAATTATAAAGTCTGCATTAGCGGGCGCAAGTATAAAGAATAAAAAGCCACACAATTAGCTCATGTTTGTTTTACGTCGAAAGTTGCTAAAAACTTGTTAACTTACACTTAAAGTAGACCTACTTATCGCTTTATTAAATGCCCGCCTTCTTTAAAATATCCACCTTGTTTTCTGACAGCATGAACAATTAATTGGGCCTATAAAACCGACAATTAATATCGATTAATTAAAAACAAATATCGCGACGAGCACGTCACTAGGAACAACAGTGCTACCAACTTACAGAAACAAAATGTCAAAAACATTACCTAGACAAATAAATGGACGACATTGCCGATGTCGCCACAACTAAAAACAGCGGTCGTTTACATTAAGTTGCAATTTTATAAATGATCACGAAATGCGAGATGGGTGTGCGTTGTGCGTTGCTGTGGTTCTGTCTGTTATTTTTGTAACGTATTCTGTTTCTTTCAATCCAGAGATAGGTATCCTTAAGGATATTTTGCGGCCTTCATTCAACATAGGTTACGTCCTTGCAGTTAGTCGTCTCAGTCAAAATATGTGTTTAGCAACTAATTGGCACAAAATAATCTAGACCCATTTAACTACCTGGTGTCCACGACACAAGCCTCGTTGCTTAGTGTGGCACTAGATGGCGCTGTGTGTAATGTCCAGCGATATTCATTTATTTATTTACGATTTTAGAATAAACTCTTACAAAACAAATTTTTAACTCTCTACCTAACTTTATTACTGATCTTCCGTACAGAAAATTCTGCATAGTTCTGAAAAAATGGCTTATTTCACATAGCTTTTATTCCATAAATGAATTTCTCAAAAAATCCAACTGTCATTCTTACCATTACCGGAATGTATTGTAGAATTTGTAGAGAATTACTATTATAATAATGTTGATTTGTTTGTTTATTAAAAATATTTTATAATCCTTCTGTTGACAATTTGCTTGTTTGGTTTTTTTGTTTTGTGTTGTGTAACTTTGAAACACCCTGGCCTTAGTTGCCTAATTTAAGGTTTGTTTCACATTTAGTTAAATTAGCATCTAAAACTATTAATGTTTGCATGCCAATTTTATGGCGAAATGTGTCATTGCTCTATATATTATTTTTACCATCTTTTGTACCACATTTATTGCAAATAAATAATTTTGACTTTGACTTGACTTTGATTAAATGTTTTGGAAATACTAATGGCTAGCGTAATGCTACTCAGTAATGGAAAAAAACCAGAGTGTTACTGTTCACTAGTTCCACACTGCTATAACGTTACAAATCCTTTCCATCATCATGCAGAACTTGTTTCTTTTTCGTAAGACTACAGTTTGTCAGTCAAGCTTAGAAACATCCAGCTTTGAAGGATTTACTTATTTGGCTATAAAATATTTAATCGCACATAATGTACCGCTACGACACTAAAAACGTAATTTTGAAGCGGCGTGCATAAGGACCAACAATACGGCAAGCCCCTAAGACAAGCATCTGACTGTTTAGAAACACTAAAATCATAAAGAGTAAAAGGTTTTAAGGGCAAGGCAAGCTTTTAAGCTTGTATGAAAGTACCGCCACTATATTTCATGGGATAAAGTCTGCAAGACAGAAGTCTTGAAAGTCAGTCATAGCCGGTGGGCATTTGAAGATGATACTCCTAATTGTATTTTCGTGAAGTTGCCTTGTGATAGCACATCATCAAATAGTTGCATGACCTTGCTCCATTTTGAGATCACGCATGATTGACAGCGAACCATAACTAAAAGTTCATGGTTTTTCTATCCAACGACGGACCTCTTAAAATTGGAATGTGATCGTCTCGCGGTAATGACGGCGGGTGCACGCGCCACCGCCATATATGGCCGAAGGTTTCCGAAGGTGGCCGAACGAGCCTTCGTAAATGATCGACACCTAATTTTTATGGGTTTACCGAATTAATATTGAGGCGACCGTGTTGTTTCAATATTGACTCGGTTAGTCGAAAAGCTCTGGTGGTCCAGTGGTGCCAGCCCCCGATTGCGAGTGGTGGGTCATGGGTTCGAACTTAGACAGACGCATTACTTTGTATGAATTATTTCATCGCCACTGTTTTAAAAAAAGTGAAGGAAAACATCGCGCGGAAGTTGCGAATGTTTCGATCCCCAATCGTTTTGATGAAATTTTAATAAGATTACTTCGTAATTGTAATTTGCATGCTGCTTTAAAATTGAATGTTCAGCTGCTTGTTAGTAACAAGCTGGAATTTGCGGAAATTGCGGATGTGTGTTAAACGTAGGTAATACTTTGTGGTACTACATAATTGGTGGTATTTAATTAATACTAATAACAATGTAGAAAACTCTGTAATGTTTTCGTCGAACAGAAGTAAAGTAGGTATTTAAGTTATTCAAGTTAAAGTTTTCAGAAAACGTGTTAATCGTAATGAAAGCAATTTACAGAGCATTCCTGTAATATGATGACGTTATATCCGTGGTGAATGTGGGCATAGAGCATCATATATATACAGCAATGTGGGAATATCCGTCATGTTTGTAATATTTATAGCTTCCAATAAAGCCGACATCTTTTATTTACCATAGATTTCGGCAGGCATCACAGAAGAAAAAATAAGCAAAACAATGCAGCATTTAAAACTATTTTCGACAAAACACGGTCGTGACATCCTTCACTATAGAAATATCGTTCCAAAATTAAATATTTAAATTGCTGTCATCGCCGCCGATTTGAAAAACGATCGGACGGAAGTACAGGTGATTGTTTTTTTTCTTAAATCAAGTTACACGTAGAACAGATTCATCGGTGGTCGGCCATTACACGACTAAATCGAAAAGCGACAAAATCGACTATGATGACTACGAGTGACGGGAATATTCAAATAACAGGTCTGTGAACTGTTTTTTTACATTGAACTCAATCGCGTAGTACGTGACAGCGTTATGCTTAATTTGACTAAATTACGTAGTGTGATTTTATCATCTTTTTTCCTTGGATTTCAGAAGTTTTTGTAGACATTATACGATTTTATACACGCGGTAGGTAGTTTTTATATTCAAATAAGTCTGTAGGCTACGATCTAAATTACACGTCGGATTTAATTCAAGAATTAAACGTAATAAGATTCTTTGTTCAGAAAAAAATGGGGCATCGCGTTATGATGTCTATAATGATCAATAACCCTTCATCGATCGTGATGCAACGGAGTGAGAAAAAAAAACAAATTACCGCGTCGTGATTCTACCACTTAATAATCGTAGTATACACAGTATCTCACGACTACTTTAAAAATAAAAAAATGGGGTGAAATAACCAGTTACGGGCCATCATTAAATGATAACATTATTACATTACTGTGGGTCAGACCGCGCGCATCATTGAAGACTTTAGATATAGCTAACGAGAGAACCTTTTTAATTGCTGTAGAGACAAATTGAGTATTAAATTAAAAAAGTACATTTATGTCTGTTTTTTTGCAATTTGCACTAGACATGATTGATTGTTAAATGAATCGTGCAGCCTAAGCAACACACAAATTAGTAACAACGCCCTAGTGGTGGTAATGCCATTCGATCGTGAAAACAGCCAGCAGTAAATAAAACATGATTTACTAAAACATTTTTATGCATGTAACCAAAGTATCCAACCCATCAACGAACCAATCAGCCCTACTCATAAGAATATCGGCCGAGCGATAGGTCCATTCGAAAAAAGAACGCAGTGATTTTTTTATCGAAAGCTGCACGGCTAGCAGGTGTAATCCACAATGAGGATTTGAAAAAAGAGTTTGGAACAGAAGGCCTTTTTCCCACGCCCCTATCGATATTTTTGAGGTTCGAATTCAGAACGTTTTTACGTTTGGAATTGCTTGTACGTTTTGGACTTGAGAATGGGTAGAGTGAAGAAAATGGCGAGTGAAAACTATGTAAAGATCTCAGAACAAAAAACTTCTCAAAAAATATTTTTTTTCTATCTATTTAATGTACTATCAATATCTATCCATTAAAGTCAGTGAAGTTTTGTAGAATCTTCATAAATCGTTTAAAATACGGTCTTAAATTGATTTAAACCATACCTACTCTAAAAAGCTTATTTTATTCACGCAAAACAGTGAATAAAAAGGCCTTTTATTCACTGTTTTGTTTTTATTCACTATTTTGGTGTTTGAATTTGGAACACAAATAGATTCTTTTTGTTCTATTCTAAAAATAAATGTACGAAAAATCCAATTGGAATAAATAAAATTGGTTCCATGCCAAAAGACATTGCAACATTTTTAAAGCTACCAAATCCCGAGATGTATACAGGGCATTCTTTCCGAAGAACCTCTGCCACGTTATTAGCAAACACTGGTGCAGATATGACGGAATTAAAGCGACATGGTGGATGGAAGTCCACTATCGTGGCTGAGAGTTATATCGAAGAGTGTATCGAAAATAAATCGAAACGCAGCCTTCAGATAGCAAGCAGCATAAACCTAAAGAAACCTGAAGACCCATGGACTCCACGCCCTTCAACGTCCAAAGATGCCCCAGAGTTTCCTCCAGCAGAAAGTTCTGACCATCGACAAGAAATAAATATTGTTTCACAAGTTGACCACCCTAATAATAATAATAAGAAAATTACGCTTAATTTCAGTCATTGCTCTAATTTTAATGTCCATTTCAATTAATGTAACAATTCTTATTTCTTGATTAAATTTCTATTTTCGCTTAAATTATGTCTTTTCTCGTAGTCATGATATAAAGTATAGTATGCAACTCCTGAATAAAGTACGAATTTATATCGAGGGCCATGAATCACTCGCGTCGTTCAGGATTCTAACAGTTGAATCACTCGCTGCGCTCGTGATTCAATCATTAGAATCCTTCACTTGCTCGTGACTCATCTACGGCCCTCGCTTTAAATCCGACCTTTATTCACTAGTTGCATAATATACTATTATTAAGTACCTAATTATATGGATTGTGAGAGGAATCTTAAATGAGAACTTGACTTTGTAAGTATTATTTAAGAAATAATTGGCTACTTAAAAAAATATGTGAAATAGTCAATACATTGTTTCAAAGTTTCTAATGCAGTTTTCTTGCTATTTCGACATAAAATAGATTAAGAGACGAACTAAATACGATTTTTGTCCTTATTTCGAGACCGCAGCTGTAAAACAGCCATTTAATAAGTCGTCTTAAAACTGGACCAAACTCTCAATGCTATCAACATCTCGTTATTTCATCATCGGTGTTGCCATATATTGTCCGCTAAACAAATATTGTGAAATAAAAATGTCATTTGCACGCATAACAGTAAAACAGTTGGTGTTTACATTCCGATGTGAATTCGTAAAATGATCGGCAATATTGGGGCGTCTGTTACACCGTGGTGTAACGTCAATGTTTCGATGATACGCCATGAAACATGAAACAATAGAGTACCGTACCAAAAGAAAGCTTGCGAATAGCTACATTTTGAAAATGGACATAAGAAAAAAAATCCGCAAAAAAAGAGATATTAAAGTACGTCTTTTACCAAGTAACAGTATTCCGTTTTTGACACAAGAAAAGCTAAGTGAAAACAGAATTTCCCTTCTGGAAAGAAATTACGAAACAAAGTTGGGTGTCATATTAATTGTATCGCTTTTCTAAATTCTATTGTTCTGGTGCTCGAAAATTTTTGAAAACTGGAAAATAGGCGAGACGACAAAAAAAAACTAATTAGTCCGTCAGTTAGATTGTCAAAAAGTATTTGACCCGTGTTTTTTCTTTTGTTACATAAACCAAAATCGACGAAGATATGACGCTTTTAAAATTCTGAATACGTCACGCCTAGGTATAATTTTTAGCTAGTTCTGACGTCACGAGCCCCCACTCCCGAGTTTTGATGCGTTTTATCTTTTGTCAATATTCATTGATGTACAAAAACAAAAAATACGTGTCCATTAATTTCCAATACTCTTAACTTCCGGACTAAATAGATTTGCAATTTTTTGATACTGTGGTCATGCCTATTGAAAAGTGTTCTTTTTTCGAATACATTTTTGATACGTATCTCCTTGATGACCTGGTGACCTTTGACAAATATTCTGGTCCTATACGAAATAAAACTTAGATTTTAAAACTCCGCGGCGTATCGAACAACACCTGCTTTACTTTCACCCATATTTAACCTGTGTCATGCTACACTCCAGTGTAACAGCAGTCCTTTCGTCTCAAACGACATCTTGAACATGACAAGGCCCTGACATTTGGCCGGCGACGCAAAAACCGCAGGCGCAGGCCGGTGCTCTATCGCATTTCACCGTTATGCTCGCTCATTCTTTCAATTATCGCTTTTACGGGTTAAAAGTAGGCTTTAAGGAGTCGCTTGAGGGTTTGTTTATCAAACAAACAACATGGGACAAACCTCCATACATCCTCACAAATTTTCGCATTTAATAATAGTAAAGTATGATAGTGGAAAGTTAAGAAGAGAAAAATGTAAGAAGGTCCTGAAAACGAGATGTTACTGTGGACACCGGTTAAAAGAAGATATACGTGTAAACACATAGATCTTCTTTAATGCCGTAAACGGTCTAAATCAAGACAATGGGATTTTTTGGGCATCATAGTCTGAAATCGCCAAAAGAGATTCGCTCTGGCACTGAGACCACGATTCTGACAATGGATTAGACGATTCTCCCGATGCAAGTAAGAACCCTCTTCTGATGCTCTGGGAGCTTCAGTTTGTGGGTTGAAGATAAGTGGCGTGCAATAGGCTACCCTATTGCACGCCACTTATCTTCAACCCACAAACTAATGACAAAAAATCTAATTAAGTAGTCCGTCAGATAGATTTCCAAAAGATACTGGACACATTTTTTTTTTCACATAAACAAAAACTGAAGACGATACAGTGCATCGGAAACTCGTTTGACGTCACAGTTGAGTACATTTTTTACTCAAATGTGACGTAACAAGCCCCCACTCATGATCTTTGACACGTTTTATCTTCGTCAATTTTTATTAATTTGATAAAACAAAAAACACGTATCCTATATTTTTCGATAATCTAACTGGCGGACTAAACAGAATCATATTTTTTTTTAGCCAGTCATCATTCCTATTAGAAAGAACTATGTCCAGCAGTGGAATAGAGTGACGGACGATCTTCGCAGGGTGGCTGATAGCAACTGAGTGATTGTTGCTGAGAATTGAGATGAGTGGCGTACGATTGAGGAGGCTTAGGTATGTCCAGCAGTGGACAGCTTTAGGCTGATGATGATAATATCCAGCAGTGGGTAGCATCAAGTACATCTTATTTATTAAAAACTAGCGGACGTCACGCGGTTTCACCCGCGTAGTTCCCGTTCCCGTGAGAGTACGGGGATAAAATATAGCCTATGTTACTCAGTAAAGACGTGGCTTTCTAATGGTGAAAGAATTTTTGAAATCGGCGCAGTAGTTTTTGAATTTATTAATTACAAACATACACACACACAAAAATACAAATCTTTCTTCTTTAGTGTAGAAAAGCTTACAACTACTATGCTTCACGAAACTCCGCAGTCAAATTATTGTCCACAATAACAGTTAAGCTAAACCAACAAGCAGAAAATACTCTAAACACTTTAAAATTGTTTTTTTTTTCCGCCTCTATTACATGGAACTTAAACATACCTGGTGTAACGTTAGCACGAAATTGATAGTGTCAAAGTTACTATATCCATTGACGACAGATCAACGTGAAGTAAGTAACAAGTAATTACTCGGCATTGGCTATAGTAATTATGATTGTTATCTTGTCAAGAGAGCGATGGACGCAAAAATGTGAGCGACATATGAGCATTCGTGTACCGTGGTCAGTTTTAAAGTCTAAGTGACATTTACTTGTATTGTAAAGAAATTCCTTTCTTTCTTGAATGATGTTATGGTAGGTAAGTTAATTGAGGTACAAATTGAATTGGAACACGACTTTGTTTGACTGACTTTGTACTAATTAAATTGGTATTATATTATTATTTAATTGGCATAATTGTATGACTTTTAACGTCAGTATTTGTTTATTTTCACAGCCAAACATAACATCACGCTCGTAAACGCCTTCGGGGTTAGGCAGAGGTGTACGTAATAGTACACCCCACATTTCGCCAGTTATGTTTAAGTCCCTTGTAACAGGGGGCGAGGATGTTGTAACCAACCGAGCTCAAATCGAGACTCCGTGGCTGCTACTGAGAAATTCCGCATGGAAAATTCAAAAACACTTTGCCCGACCAGGGTCTTAATCGAACCTAGGACCTCGAACCTTTTAGCCATCGCGATTATAAAGAAACTCGAACGATTAATCAATAAGTTTCAGCACAACATATCCATAGGTACATTATTACAACTAAATTATTCCCTACAGCGAGAAATTATTCCTCTCTCCAACAATAAAATGCTAGTTATTAAAAATCTACCTCGGAGCGTAGGATAGAGAAACGCAGAAGTTTCGTTCTTTACTATACATGAAGTCTGACAACCAGTCTTACCAAGGGGTACCGTATTACCCAGCACTAACTGGGTTGTAGAGGTCTGATAGGCAGTCGCTCCATGTAAAATACTGGTATTCAGCTGCATCCGGTAAGACTGGAAGCCGACCCCAATAAAGTTGATACAAGGCCCCTTGGTAAGACTGGTTATCAGACTTTCGGACCAACTATCTGTAACGACTGTCAAAGATCTACAATTGACAGCCGGGACTAACGGCTTAACGTGCTTTCCGAGGCACGGAGAAAACTCGGAATGTAATGGGCGGTCTGAGCAGCGGTGGCCCAGTGGTGGCGGCCACGACTTACGAACAGTAAGTCGTGGGTTCGAACCTAGGCAGGCGCATTACTTTGTGTAATTTATTTCAACAGCGCTGCTCTCAAAACGGTGAAGGAAAACATCGTGAGGAAACCGGCATGTCCTAGAACCAAAAACTTCGAAGACATGTGACATCTACCAATCCGCAATGGGCCCGCGTGGTGGATTATAGCCCATTCCCTCTCATAGAGAGGAAGCCTGTGTCCCAGCAGTGGGAACATTAATAAGCTGATGATGAATGGGCGGTCACCCATCCTCGGAGCAATCTAGGCAAATGTGGCTTATCTTGCAGATCAACCCAAGTTGCTGTTATTATTTTGCCACGAGGTCCTCTAGCTGTCAGTACCTACTATGACTGTATTATAATGGACTTTTGTATTTTCTTACACCATGCCCAAAGGCCTACTATTTTGGTCAAAAAAATGAATGTTGTACACCAATATATTACGTTAATAATATAGCTGTTATAAACACGTTGTTTACAGTGTTCCGTCGACGGCAGCGCCATCTGCCGACAACGTCCCGTTAACTCAGGGACAAGCGCACGCGCAGTCTTAAGTGAAAACAGATGATGGATACTTTTACAAGCCGAGTTCTTACTTTTGCGTGCTTGG
The DNA here is from genome assembly GCA_963853795.1 of Xestia rhomboidea. Classification (NCBI taxonomy): domain Eukaryota; kingdom Metazoa; phylum Arthropoda; class Insecta; order Lepidoptera; family Noctuidae; genus Xestia; species Xestia rhomboidea. The sequence continues at coordinate 12,164,578 of OY970778.1, forward strand.
TTATTTATTAATCTTGTAATTAAAGTCAAAAATGCTTTTTTTCAATGTGTTGAGAAGGTTTTGAAGTAACTGCGTGTTTATTATTGTCAGACGAGAAAATTGGCACTTATTTTAATTAGCTCAAGGTCTATACAAATTGCAGTTTTGCTGATTATTTTGATACAATATAATATAAGTACGAGTAAGTAAATCAATAATAAACGTTACATTCTTGTGAATACGAGTTTGTGTTGATAGTTTAAGCTGCAGGTAAGCATTAGGAATCGGCGGCGGCGACCTCTTGCTTCCGGCCCTGGTTCAATCCATGGTCCGGATCGAGACGGAATGGGACGCCGTCACCTCCTTGTGCGAAGCAGTCACGATCCTCACGTCCCGGCCGCCGCGTGAGACGCCCCGGGCGTCGGGGGCCATGTGGTGGCCCCCGGCCACCGTAGGCGCGAGCCTGTGGACGGTGAGCTATAGGCTAGCTCGCCGTCCGTCCGTCTCATGACGACAGGTCGTGTCGACGGCGCGTTCGTGTTCCACGCGCGCCTCTAGGAGAGTCAGCAAAAGGGAAGGGGTCCGCAAGGGCCGATACCTGCCGGGGCTGCGGGACTGTTCGAAAGGGATACCGTGGCCCCGGAACATAAAGGGCGATGAAGGAACATGGATGAGTTTTAGTCAGTAAAAGTCTAACACTCCCTCCTACTCCGCCCAGAGCGGGAGGAGTCATTTGATGACTAACCATCCGAAAAAAAAAGAAGCAAGCATTAGGACAGGTTACCGGCAAGGTGGGTGGTAAACGACCAAGAGGTCGCAGCCCTTTGCGATGGTCCGACCAGATAAGCTCTTCTCTCGAAACGAAATTTCATGATGCGCTTCACTTGGACGGAGACGGCGAAACATCGTCAGGGAAAAAATGATTTCAAGGGAGGATCACGACTCTCAGTAATGAGGAGCACGACTTGAGGAGGAGGAAGTATTAGGACTGCATTGGAGATTGGAGACTGCCTCGTTGGTCTTGTGGTCGCAAGTGCGACTCCTGAGCATGAGCTCCTGGGTTCGATTCCCGGGTCGGGCAAAGTGTTGTTAAGTTTTTCCATCAGGAATTTCTCAGTAGCAGCCATGGAGTCTGGATTTGTACCCGGTTGATGGCAATAGGCTCGCCCCCTATTACATGGGACCTAAACATAAACGTGGGTGTACTATCTATTAGATACAGCTCTGCCCAACCCTTCGTAGATTACAGGCGTGTTGTTATGTGATGTTCTGCTAAACTAAACTATCTTTATAAACGACCCAAATGGCGCAGCGGTAGAGAGCCTGCCTTACGTTCCTAGGGTCCCGGGTTCGAATCCCGGAAGAAGCAAATGTTTGTGTGATGAGCATGGACATTTGTTTCCGAGTCATGGATGTTTATATGTATAATAAGTATGTATTTACAAACAAAAAGTATCTATGTAGTATATCAACTATCTGGTGTCCACGACACAAGCCTCGTCGCTTAGTGTGGCACTAGATGGCGTTGTGTGTAGTGTCCAGCGATATTTATTTATTTAACCAAATTAACCGCGAAACCGTGCTTTCCTCATCATCAAAAGCCATGGGAAGTTTCGAAACAGTTGCTCGGAATCCAACACACGATCAATTCTTCATCAACGAATAAAAATCAATGCTACATCCTGTCCTAACATAAAAGCCAAGTAATGATGCCGCGGGTTTTGGCAATAATCGTAAAATTGCAGGAAATCGAACCAGATGAATGTTATTACTTCCTCTTAACAATTACTTATATGGCTAGTAATTACTTTTGACCACAATAAAACTTACATTAAGTTATTGTAAATTGAATTTTGATGTGGAAATCTGTTTGGAAATTGCAAACAAAGCTATGTGGTAGGTAGGCTTCATATTTTAGAAAGACGAACACGACGACCCGAATGGCGCAGCGGTAGTGAGGCTACCTTACGTTCTTAGGGTCCCGGGTCGAACCGGTAGGAGCAAATGTTTTTGTGATGAGCATGGACATTTGTTTCCGATTCATGGATGTTTATATGTATAATAAGTATGTATTTACAAACAAAAAGTATCTATGTAGTATATCAACTATCTGGTGTCCACGACGCAAGCCTCGTTGCTTAGTGTGGCACTAGATGGCGCTGTGTGTAATGTCCAGTGATAATTATTTATTTACGAACAATATTCTAGGGGTTTTTAAGGTCATCATCATCAGTCTAAAGCAGTCCACTGCTGGACATAGGCCTCCTTAATCGCACGCCATTCAACTTGATTCTCGTCAACTGTCATCCAGTTGCTACCAGCCACCCTGCGAAGATGGCCGCTCCACGGAGCCTGAGGTACTTCTACTAAGAATAGTATAATAAATAGGTACAGAAAGCGAGAAGAGCCGCAACGGATCGATCTTCAACCCTCATTAAGCAGCGCTTGCGAAGGTCGGTCTGTGGATGGGTGACCATGCATGAGTTTCTACCAAGTATTGAAAAGCACGCCGTTGCGTAGTGTAAGCGGTTGGTCTCGGCGCGGCGACAGTTGTAGATCGTTGACAGGTAGTTACAGGTAGTCATGGCCCGGCAGTCTGACAACCAGTCTTACTTAGAAGTATCGGAAGCTCGTCATTTTTGTTCTTGTATTAAAAAATATGTTTAACTGAACAGGTTCAACTCGTTTGTGAACGGAAGCGTGACCGCTATATCTATTTCCAAAAATCATTGTACACACAGACTCTTAATAACTAAAACAAAACGCCTAAAACGTGGAGATGAAAATAAAGTGTAATACTAAACTCACTTTGCCCGCGGCCATACTTTTAGCGAGAATTTTGACAAACACTCGTACGTGATTATGCCGTTGTTACACATATATCTTAGACATTTTTGAACTAATAGGAATCTTGTGCTCTATCTCTCGGCTTCTATCAAAGCAATAAATAAAAAATTGTAGAAACAAATTCAGTATAAGCAACCAAAAATTGCTGTTTTGCACAAATTTTACCTCAACTTTGGCCGTTCATAATGTACTCATAAATTTATAAAGTAAAGGAAGCATCCTGATAGAAGCCTTGCAAATGTAGTGGAGATTCTAATTGACAAATATTTATTTCACAAACTTGTAAGAGTTATTCAGAAACACGTATTTCCTGGAACAAGTTTTATACATTTTCGAACACTATTTTTCGTCCTCACGTTAGGCGGTATGAGGTGCGCGGAAGACGAGTAGTGCGGGCTCGGGGCTAAGTAAGACAGGGGAGTTGAAAGAAAACCGCTGCTTTGGCTCTGGATGAAACAACAAGCTTTTCGACCATGTTCGCGTTGTTTAAAAAAAGTTGTCAAAAAGTTGGAACTTTGACCCCCAATATCTCCGTAACTAGAAGGTTCCCAGGAATTAGGTATGGTGTAGAACAAATAAATGATCGCAATGACGAGGATAAGAGCGGCTTCGTTAAGAGGTATTTTACACCTATGCCGCCTATGACACTTGAGGATAATGTAACTTACCACCAGTGAAAGAATTTTCGGAATCGCATCATAGTTCCGAAGATGGTACGGCCCTACATTAGGGTTACCATCCTTCTTGGTACACCGGGACATGTCATCAGTTTGGGACTTCTGTCTCCGGCCCGGCCGCCCCGGTTGATCTACAAAATGTCCCGGTATTTCAATTACAACATTAAGCGTACTAAGAACTAAAGTACGTAATCACCTTCACATAGACACGGTCGAAAGCATAATTCAATGCAAGTTCAATTACAAAATGACATGTTCAGAATTTCATAATTTATAATTTTACGTACCTAATGGGTAAACCGGACCTGTTAGATAAGGAGAATAGAGTAGATTTCTAATTTCGTTTTTAATTATTTTAATCTGATTAATAAAGTTAAAATGGTAACAAATGGGTTTTTTTTTACTTTTATGTACTCTGGATATTTTCAGTCATCATTTACCTACTGCTATTGTCCCAGTCAACACTTAGGCTGCTATGGCAACCCTACCCTACATCCAAATTTACGAACATAAAAACTTTAACCCCATAAAAGTAACTAACACTTCGCCCGCGACTTCGTCCACAAAAACTGTGATAGCTCGGCTAATATGCTTGATACAAATATAATTTATAGCCTGTAGCACCCACAAAATATAATGTAGCTTTCTGCCAAAGAAAGAATTATTTGAATTGTTCATTAGATCCGGAGATTACCCCCTACAAAAAAACTTACAAACACATTTTACCTCTTTATAACATTAGTAGATAATACTGCACTATTTTAAGACTAAAGAGGATGCAAATCAGGTATTCATTAGTTTATTATTTATTTATTTATGGCACAGGTGTTGCCTTAAGCACCTGACATAATCCCCTAGTCGTCTAAGCTCGAGATAATGTCCTTAACGTTATTTTTAGCAACACAAGTGAGAGACTAAGTATCATAGTTATTACATTATAACCAATAGTATTTGCTTGACATAATATGGCAAGAAAGGAGGTGTCTGATGAGATGACGAGTTATGGAGAATTATAGAAGACGAAGACACTGCGGCACCCCAAATAAGTTGGGATATGGGCAAGAGAATGATGATGAAAATATTCTTCTCCCTTATCGATCTGAACTGTTATCAAAGCTACGTCAAGGCATTCAGCAAGGTGGTAGCGTCACTGCCCCAATGCGCAGAGTTTCCATAACTTATATTTAAGTATGACCACTTGCGGAAATGTTCATGTCCTATAAATAATTACCCAGTGGTCATGGGATTCACAGAGTAACCCTACCCAATTTTATGTCTTGTTCCTAAGCTGTGTTCAGGGCGCCGGTTTACCGTTGATAATTATCGACTAAGCCACGTGGTGTTCTAAACACGTGGTTTTCCAAAGGCGTGTTAAAACATTACAACTGTGCGCAGTAACTACTGTCATTTTTTGGTATATTCTGGACTTATAATAAATGAGCAATATTTGTAATCGTGTTTTCGAAAACGGCTCTAACGATTTCGATGAAAGCAATATATTGCAATATATTGGGGGTTTACGGGGGCAAAAAAAATATCTAGCTAGGTCTCATATCTGGGAAAATTCATTTTCTCTATTTGCTCCCAGGTACTACTACTTTTACTAAAATAAGGTAAAAAAAAACGCCAAAAATCCCCACTCGTTTGGACACGTGTCCGTCCTTTAGTAGGTTAATAGTAGGAGCACATTATCTAACATTTTATGAATATCTAAATAGTTCAAAAACAGCATTGTGTCAGAACCAAAAATAAACTGTCCTTGTAAGGTTAATTAAACTACCCAAAATACTCTCATTAACCCTACGAACTGTGGTTATGCAGGCAAGTTCCTCTCAAGAAAGTTAAGGATCCGAGAAAGTCAACAGAAACATCATAGATGAATAAAGGAACCTGTAACACATTCCCGAAGGTAGGTAGAGAGATGACTTGTAGGGCAAACAATACCACATGAGCACATGTCCATTAAAGACACATAGGAGATCATAACCAGGAATAGCTCGACTAGTATCTTTTCCATATCATACTCATGCTTCAACATGATGTCTGCCTAAACAATAGCCTCTTGTAAGGCCACCGCAAGATTTTGGCGGGAACGTGCAAGGCTGTACGCCTAGTATGGCGTTCACCTGCGCGCGCGCCACCTGCCGCACATCTGACACAGATGCAGAGTAGTGACGGGACAGTGGTGATGTCGATAGAAATATTGTTAGATTTCTATTTGAAACTTAAAAAGGAAAATGCAAAACTGTTTCATTTTTGTTGTAATTTGCCAGTGATGGATAATTAAGATTGATCTTGCTAGAAAGTATAAGTATGTCCTGGCAATGCCATTTGGCTGATCATAAATTCTTTCTACGACATCTACGTAGAATAGTCTGTCTTATAATAAAATCATGAATAAGGTTAAAAGGAATATAAAAATAAGTACCCACATAAATAACGAAAAAAATACGTTAATACATAAAACCAAGAAAACAAGAGACGTACTTGTGTATGTAAGCAGAGTACTAATTTTACGTGATGTTACTATAAATTGTAGATTCGTCGAAAAATTTTGTTGTTTCTGATTTACATCTGTGATTTGCATATATATCACACAATTCTAGACGATTCTAAAGGACACTCAATAAATAAGTCGAGCAATTTGCATTTCGTTGTCAGAAAAATAAAGGTCTTATTTTTTGTCACTGCTTTTGCAGGAATCAAGATAAATACAGAGACCATAGTTACTACCAGTACTTAGTGATTAGTTACTTAATCAAAATAGTATTCTGAAGAGATTTTAATATTACTTATATATGGACGGAGTAGACAACCATACAAACTTACTTAGCTACATATATATCTCCCTATATAACCTTTTGACCACCAGAGCATAAACGCACGCGCGTGCCCTCCATGCCAAGGCACAATTTTACCTACAATTTTGTCAGATATTTGTGGTGTTAGGCGTACAGGGCACGCGCACTTGCTTGTCACCTATATATGACTAAGGCGGTCAAAAGGTAAATCATTGCCTGATGTTTAACTTTTTTTTCTCCTAGATCATGCGCTATTTACTTGGGGCCGACCTACCTTGTCATTTCTTTCAATGAGAATATCAACCTATCCCTCACACACACACACACCACTCACCACTGCTCATCACTGCTTAAAAATACAAAATCATCGATACAATTTCTTTCAACACTTCCCACCCCTATAAACTTCTCTCCGCGCATCTCAACACTTGACGAATGCGCTTTACGCTGCACAACTAGCCTAATTATTACGTCGAGTAGACGATACACATCAAGAAAGCGATGCAGCCGCTTTATTGTGTTGCACAACGATTGATTAATTGTGTTAAGAGTAGTGAATGTAAGTAGTAATTGTTTTAAAGAGATGTGTTGTCAGGAACAGTTACAAATGTAGCCTATTTATATTTTTATTGATTGTTGTTTTCGATGCTCTGTGTTTTAGAGTTAGTTGGAGAGGTTGTAGAACCATAGGGTAGAACCTTTCTGCATTATCATTATACGCTTCTCATGATCATCATTCTCCGGTCCTTATCCCAATTCATTCGGGGTCGGCGCAGCATGTCTTCTTCTTCCAAATTTCTCTATGACTCGTCATCTCATCAGACACCTTCCTATCTTCCCATATCATCCTTTACACAGTCCATCCATCGTTTCTTTGGTCTTCCTATAAACGCTTCTCAATAATAAAAAACAATTAGTCCTCTTAACTGTTTTCGGTCATGGCAGCCATTTTAAGAGCAGGCTATTGATCGACGCTGGAAAGATTATAAGTAGAACTCAAACTCAAAGCATTTATTTCAATTAGACCATTACGGCACTTTTGAATGTCAAAAATACAACAAAAAGCAAAGCTACAGTCACAGTCACAAGGCATAATAACTTGAGAAAGTACCTACTGTAGTTGCCCATACCAACTTTAACCTTAACTTACTTTTCAAGTTCTAAACTCCGAGTTGCCCCTGAGAAACCCTACAAGACTTTGCCCAACCTGAGAAACAAATCCAGGACCTCATGATCAGTAGTTATATTTGCGACTACGAGACCAAAGAGACAGTACATAAGGTTAGGTAACAAAGACATTCAAATATTTTCGAGCGTTAGCGCGTCAAGACGAAGAAAATCGTAATTCAATACTTGTTACTACTTAGTAACAAATCGCTCTGTCCAGTGTCACACGCCCGCTTGTCAGGTAGCACTCGTGTGTCAAAATCGAAAATATTCGGGATCAACATTCCCAATGTCCGTTCTATAAGTCTTTTAAATCTCTTTATCAAACTATAATATTTCCACTGATGGGACACAGGCCTCCCCTCTATGGGAGAGAATGGACTATAATCCACCACGCGGGCCCATTGCAGGTTGGGATGTCACAAGTCTTCGAATTTATGGTTCTAGGACAGGCTAGTTTCCTCACGATGTTTTCCTTCATCGTTTTGAGAGCAGTGGTGATGAAATAAATAACACAAAGTAATGCGCCTGCTTGGGTTCGAAGCCAGGACTTTTTGCTCGTAAGTCGGGACGGGCACCGCTGGGTCACCGCTGCTCTATACACGAAGTTACACACAGAAGTTTATTCTTTCGACGGCGCGTTCGTGTTCCACGCGCGCCTCAAAGAGAGTCAGCAATAAGGAAGGGGTCCGCAAGGGCCGAAGCCTGCCGGGGCTGCGGGACTATTCGAAATAGAAACCGTGGCCCCGGAACACAAAGGGCGATGCAGGAACATGGATGGGTTTTAGTCAGCAAAAGTCTGACACTCCCTCCTGCTCCGCCCAGAGCGGGAGGAGTCATTCGATGATTTCCCATCCGAAAAAAAAAAAAAGTAAATTGTTCTTTGGTAGGTAACAATAAGAGACCTGTGAAATACCAAAAAAGTCCAAAGCATCCATGTCGTAACATCACAACTCGCACTTGACCATTACGAAACACAACCTACTCCTACGATCCGATACAGTTTTTTCATTGAATGCGTTGCATATTTTAATTTACTTTGTACACGAGTATTTTAGTTCGTCATTAATATGGGAATCGTGCGATGCGCAGACGCAAGCCGCATCCAAATGACTTTACAAAGTTGTGTTGCCACGCCTAATATGGCGTTTTATATTAAATTATTATCTGCTACATTTATTACACTGGTAAGGTAATTTAATACATGGTGTGTTTTATTTAAAAAAGTTAGAAATACTCGTAAAGATAATGGTGGTATTAATCTAAAATTACTTTATATTCTTACTTTGTCTTTGTCTGGAAAAGCAATTTAAAAAAAGAGGTTTTAATCTTTAAAGTTCTCTTTACTGGCTAGTATAAAAATCATCACTTTATCCCAATTTATTTGGGGTGACGCAACATGTCTTCCTCTTCCCTATTTCTCTATTAGTTGTCACCTACTATATCCGTATTTATAACTTGGCAACACCAATCCCAGTAACCTACAGGATGAGTTATAATAGCCCGCGCGTCCAGGTTGTATAAAAACACAAACAGGGTAATTTTGCCTAGATCTAGTAAATGTTAGGTACGAATCGATTCGGATGCCATTCGTGTCAGCTCGGGATATGAATACATAGCACCTATAAATAGGTCCGTTAGGGGGACGGGAGGGAGGGTTACACTAGACACGAGAACTACGGAGACTAGACACCTTTTGAAGTGGTGTTAACCTGTTAACTTAATTATGAAGTACCACGGGAGTAGTAGATTGAAAATCAAGATTATTTTAAACTTTTTCGAAACAGTATACAATAATATATCAGTTTGGGAATTGATAAAAAGTATAATATTTTCTCGCCCAGGGACCGAGTACAATATTTTTGAAAGGATGACAAAACTATTTCCTTTTTTTTACCGACTTCTTAAAAAGAAGGAGGTTATGTATTTCACATTTTTTTTCTTACTGCGTGATTACTGGGCCAATTTACGTGATTCTTTTCATTTGGAATACCAAATGAAAAAAAAATCGAGGACATGCGACATCTACCAATCCGCACTGGGCCCTCGTGGTTGATTATAGCCCATTCCCTGTCATTGAGAGGAGGCCGTGTCCCAGCAGTGGGAATATTATAGGCTGATGATGATGATGATGACCAAATGAAAAGAATCACGTAAGCCCGCGTGGTGGTCTCCTACAAATTTTATAAATCTTGCTTTAATAGATAATGAGTTAACTCCTTTAGTACATATTTTTCTACTTGGCCTATAAAACAATCCTGCCCGTTGCAGATTTTCTCAATCACAACAAAACGTTACGCCTATATTTTCCAAAGGGGTAGACAGAGCTAAACTCACATTTCAAGTCTCATGACGTAATAGGAGGCGTGCCTATTACCAAAGACCGGAGACGGATCCAGACGGCCCCAGCGAAATATACCACCATACCTCCACAAATCCGTGGGAAACGGTACTTAAACTTATAAATAAAACAGCTCAAGTTAAACGCATAATCCTGAAACCAGTTTGATTCAATAAATTGACGAGAATATGAGACATCGTTAACATTTAGCGTGCCGCTCAGCTGCTCCGCATTCCGTGTATGTAAACGTCCAGTTTTTCTCTTCCGGGCTCTGTAATAGTTGTGGACGACTTTTGCGGAATAACTGCTTAATAAAATTTAAAAAAAAATGTGTTTTATTGCAGGCAAAATAGAAATATAGAAAAAAGAAGACAAGTAAAACAGTAAAAAAAAGTAAAGAAATCATTAAAAAATCATAAAAACATCATTCAATTCGTTAAAAATCATCAAATAATCATTCAAAAACATTAAAAAATCCACAAAAATTTAAAACGTGGAAGTATGTATAAGTTAATGAGACACTTTGAATATATTATAGCTAGCCTGTATTGTCCCACTGCTGGGCAAGGCCTCCCTCCATTCCTTCCAATGGTCACGATTCTGTGCTATTTCTTTCCAATTCTCAAGGAACACATCTAGTTCGTCCCGCCATCTCCTTCGTAGTGTGCCGCAACCCCGTGTCACTGTTTGAAGGCACCATTCCTTTAGACACTTTAAAAGTAAATAAATAAATATCGTTGGACATTACACACAGCGCCATCTAGTGCCACACTAAGCAACGAGGCTTGTGTCGTGGACGACAGATAGTTGATATACTTCATAGATACTTTTTGTTTGTAAATAAATACTTATTATACATATAAACATCCATGACTCGGAAACAAATGTCCATGCTCATCACACAAACAGTTGTACAACCCTAAGATCGTAAGGCAGCCTCACTACCGCTGCGCCATTCGGGACGTCGAAAGAATGTACGATACAAGACTCAGTACACTTGATAGCATACTAGAATACTAAAGAAAGATAGATAAGTAGACGTTACGATACTAAACATAATGGCATCCCAACAAAAGCGCCAGCAGTTGTATTAATAACTCATCAACAGTGCATAAGTCTCCAGTTGGTCTAGTGCCCTAAATGTCACGTTACATCTGCACCATATATCAGTCCCAAACAAGGATACCGGCAACGGATCCTACCGGGATTCGAACCCGAGACCCTAAGAACGTAAGGCAGCTTCACTACCGCTGCGCCATTCGGGTCGTCGACTTTGAATTCGATGATAATTATGTGTGACAGACAGACATGGTCCCGCGTGGTTGATTACTGTCAGCCTTCACAGCGAGGCCTGTTGTTCAGCAGTGGGAATGTTATAGGCTGATTTGAAGACACATTGGGTATTGGCACTATTGGCCATAGATTTATTTTAATAGTTGTTGTTGTTTGTTGTGGTTGTTGTTTGTTGTGGTTGTTGTTTGTTGTTGTTGTTTGTTGTTGTAGTTGTTATTGTAGCTGTGGTTGTTGTTGGTTTAGTTGTTGTGTTCCTGCCCTTGTGTCCTGTCCTGCTCTGGAGGACCTCGTCTCTAAATAATAACAGCAGCTCGTGTCGATCTTCAGGTTAAGCCGCGCCACCCATTACATACCGAGTTTCACGAGAAAGCACGTTAACCCGTCGCCCGGTTATCGTTTATAGATCTTTGACAGAAAAAAAAGATATAATAAGAAATAATCAGCCTATTATGATCGAACATAGGCCGTTACCCACAATGCGGGCACGCACAGTTCGTGTTTGTAGATGACACGTTTCTTCGATTTTTTGGATCTGGGACATGTGGTCCGGTGGTATTTTTACGATGTTTCCTTCACCGTCTTTACAGCGGTAAACTGCCTCGTTTGTCTAGTGATAACAAGCGCGACCGCTGAGCATGATGTCGTGGGTTCGATTCCCGAGTCGGGTAAAGTGCTATTGGGCTTTTCCATCAGGAATTTCTCAGTAACAGCCACGGAGTCTGGATTTGTGCTCGGTTGATGGCAATAGGCTTGCCCCATATACATGGGACTTAAACATAACTGGCGAATAGGGTATTTTACTCTATATATGAGAAAAAATCTAAAAACATGTTATTGAGATAGCTTAGGCCATAAGCAGTCGGAAAATGTTCGTTTTACTTAGTTCATAAAATATCAAACTAAATTTTAAAATTCAATTCAAAGTTTTCAGCTTTTTTAATCTGTTTCATAACACCAAATAGTAGTCGCCATGTTATTACGTCATACGGCTATGTAAACATAGAAGTGTCAACTGTCAAACTATCAGCGTTTACTATTTGTTTACACAGCCAACTGACGTCATGACGACAGAGCAATATGGCGTCCACTGCGTCCAGCGTTTTCGTCAAAAACGCGCGAAACTTGAAAATGCAAAATTTTATTGAATAAAAATTTTGTGAATTTTTTAGTAAAATTGTCTCTATGTCTCTCATGTAGGTATTTGTGACAATTTTCAAAAATGGGTGTAATACCCTATTGTAGGTGTACTACTAGGTACTCCTCTACTTAACCCTTCGGGGATGTAGGCGTGATGTTACGTTATCTATGATAAAGAGAGATACATAAAAAAAGATTATTCAAATCCTTAATTGAGTTCTCGCCTCCACCACAACACAATGGTCTACAATGGGAACATTAACAAATAAACCAATTAATCATTGAACAAGAACAACTATTGTTTGATCAAACGACCTACTCGCAGCGTATGCCGGAAGCGCGGGCGCAGTCATACTCACCTGACCAAATATGGGTGACATCTCAATGTGTGTAGCAGGTTGATAAGGCGGTATTTTAGTTACCTACAAACGTACAATTTACCATAGGTAAAGAAACTTGGGCTGGTCGACATTGCTTCTTGCCAAATTTCATGATTCTAGGACCTAGAATCTAAGTCAACGGACAGTTAGAAAGAAAGAAGAAAGAAAGAAAAAGTATTTATTAAACTCACACAGGACATAATAGAAACAAAAATATAGAATTAGGTATAACAAACAGTTACCAAACAGTTACCACAGTTACCCTATGGGTGTTGATCTCATAGTGAAATCGCAAAATATACGAAAACATGCGACATAAACGGTCATATCATTTGATCGCGATGACAAGTTGATTTTCACAGCTGAAAGAGACCGTAGACTTAAGTATTTGATATAAATTCAACTTGATACCTGTAGAGGAATCCTCAGGAACGCGTAGGCGTTTCTGAGAAAAAGGGTCTTGACCGACGGACGAACAACGAAGTGTTCCTTTAAGTTTTCCTTTTGAGGTACGGAACCTTATAAATGAGGAATATACGAACCTAGGAACTAACGATCTGCTGAAAAAATATTTAGGTAATCCACAGCGAAGTAAATTTATGTGGAACTATGTTTGCAAGTGTCAGTGCGTCACATCATTACAGTAAAAGCCGCTAAAGTTTATACATGGTTAATTTCAATGTTCTATAAAAAGTAACTTCAACGCGGATGTGGATTTTGACCCGACCAAACGAAAATGCCTGTTATGGGCCGCACTCCACCGAAGCGGAGACGATACGAGAAGAGAGGAGATGTGTCGTAAACCACCAATAGAGTTTCCTCATTTATACTTTTCGTCTCCACTTAGGTTTAGTGGGCGGCGTGCCGTTTGGCACATCTTCGCACAGCTTCGGTGGATACACCCTATCTTTAACGTATCTCCTCTGCTCTCCGGTCCAAACAAAATCAAAAATCAAAATCAAAAACATTTATTTCAAGTAGGCCAGTTACAGGCACTTTTGAATTGTCGAAACAAAGATGAAAATTAAATGAGCTACAGTCCCAGTCACAAGACATAAAAACTGTGAAAGTACTGTAGTTGCCCATTCCCTAGCGTAGATCTCTATGGAGAAGAACGGGCAAGAAAAACATCAAAAGTCCGGGCTTTATGGTTTAATTTTGCACTTAATCACGGCTCGTCGCAAACCGTAATTAAGTGCAAAATTGACTTAACTTTATCAAATCATAGAAAACCCTAGACCAGTAGCTACGCTTATGTTATTTTCTTATGACGTCCATAAAACCGACAGGAACACACAACTTATCTTTACAACTACTACGCAATTCACATATTTTTCTACGAAACCACTGAAATACCTCAACTACATGGATATGCTCACGTTCATAATAAAGGCTTAAAATTATCTGAAGTTCGATAAGGTTGGGCGCCAATCTTTGACGCAAACTCTTGGGGTGTTGGCCCTATATAATGGTACTGCAAATATTGTTATATTACGGATATCGGAAGTGACGTATGCGATAGTGTTAGTACATTCAGTCGTACGTTCGTATCTTTATTACCTTCAAATAATTCTAAGTGCGTATCTTTCAAATTTTACAAGTTCTTATGTTATATGTAACATGTTTTGGTATGATGAAAACTGCTGAATTACGAGTTCTAATCAGAAGACCGCCTTAGAATATAACAGGTGACGGCGTCCCATTCCGTCTCACCATGGATTGAACCAGGGCCGGGAGCGAGAGGTCGCCGCCGCCGATCGCCGCTTCGAGGACAGGGCGGTGCTCCGCCCAAGCGGGGCACACCTCCACATCCACAGTGTGCTCCACCGTGTCCTCCGGTCGATCCTCACAATGGAAGAACCAGCTTTCATACCTGTGACGTGCATTCGTATGATGCTATGCTACTTATAACCTGTTGTGCTTCTTCTGCATAAGTTCCTGTTAACGAATTCTGTTTTATTTTTTTTGTATCTTCTTAGGTGATTTTCGAGGAGCTCGTGGCGAAATAATATCAACTGCTCGGGCGGTTCATTGCATGGGTGTCCACCCATTACATACCGAGTTTCCTGCGTGTCTCGCAAAAGCACGTTAAGCCATTGATGCCGGCTGTCATTTGTAGATCTTTGGCAGTCGTTACAGGTATTCAGGGGCCCGAAATTCTAACAACCAAGCACACCGATGTTGGGGTGTCGAATTACCCAGTATTAACTGATTTGTGGAGATCAGATAGGCAGTCGCTCCCTGTAAAATACTGGTATTCAACTGCATCTGGTTAGACAGGAAGCCTACCCCCACATAGCTGGGAAAAGGCTAGGTAGATGATAATGACTTACTGCGAAACGTAAGTGTAAATCCGTCACGTAAAACCTGGAGGCTAACTCCATTGAAACATAATTGCATACAAAGCAAAGGTATTTTACCAACATTTATTATATCTAGGTAATCTTTATATAGCCCCAGGCAATGTTTTTAAGTCAACAGAGGATGTAATGGATAATATAAATGAAAAATCGGCGTCGTATATGTCGAGGTATAATTAATCAGTCCTTAATTATCTCGCTGCGAAGGAAGTGCATAATATCCTCATACAGAGAAGCAATGACCATTGATTAGCAGGTTTTCTCACTGACTTTTTTACCCGACTGTGGCTGAGCTCTAAAAGAATGGTAATTGTTTTATTGCTGATGATATTTTTCGTCATGATGATATGAAAGAGAAAGGAGTAAATGATGCCGTGACGTCTAGTTTAATTAAAACTTTACATTTTCATTGTAAAAATAAAATAAATACTTTTTTATAAATAATTTTAATAATTTTAATTTTAATTAATAATTTTAAGGGGAGAATAAAAGAAGAAAACGTGTTGCCCCGACTCCAAGTAGAATGGGACCAGGGGCAGGGAGAAGATGATTCTTCATCACCGCAAGTCAATGATGTTAGAAAAAATAAAAACTAACTTTAAAACTAGAACTCTATTCTTAGCCTGGTCTAGAAGTTACAACCTGCGGGGCAATTGCGTAACACGCTTACAATGGCAATAATTGTTATGTTGACAATTTAGCAACATTCATTGTAAGTTTTTATAAAATATAGGTACTAGAAAAAAAAATCCATCATTGCATACATGGAGGTTTTTTTTATCTTATATTGTCCCACTGCTGGGCAAAGGCCTCCCCCATAGCCTTCCTTTCTTCTTTCAGTGCGGTTTTCTCCCGCCAATCTTGCACTTGATCTAAATCGTCACGCCAGCGTTTTCTAGGCCACCCGCAGGCGACGATTGAGGATAAGGATTTTAATATTTTTAAAGGCTTTCAAAGAAATTGTGCAAGGTACAGTCGTGGTCTTTTCCGCCTGATCAGTTAACATTTTTTTTGCTTAAATCATGCGGAGGCGCGCAAAATAACAATAACTCTCGTTTGGCGTGTGTCGTCAGTGCGGTCGGCCAATCGGTATCTTTTCATTCATTATTTCTATACAAATTCAACGGGGCTAGAGAGCGTTTTTATGTTGTAAGTGCAAGCAAAAATTAGCTTAGTGGTGATCAGACGGGAGTGTCCTCGATAGTACGTATTATGAGTGCAGAAAACATACATAAATTCTGCCAAAACCGACATGGAAACATTCCATCAAAAACTTCATCGAAATCCACCAATCAGTATTCAAGATTACACTCACGTCAACAGCTTAATTTGATATGTAAAGATACCTGATAACGGCTATAAAAGCAATTTTGCATACAAAAAGGAAGAGCCTAATTAAATAAGTATGCACATTGCATATTCAAGGTTCGTTTAATACTTATCAGACTGCGACCAGTGTTGCCAGATTATCCTGAATTGATAGATGGACACACGGATTCCGAAGGTTTTTATTGGCAACATTAGTTCCGGTAAGACCGGAAAAAATATATTAATTAGTATGGTCAAGTCCTTAATTGAAACTTGCAAGCTGATCTTGTCAATTCTGAAGAATAATTTTGTTAAGTTTTGTAGGTTCCTACCATTTTTGGGAGAGGTTCTTGTCAAATGTTTGCACTGACTGGACAGGTCCACTCAAATATGTGTGGTTCTTTCTTCAAAAGATCTATCTCAGACACTAATCTGCATAGTCCTCATGTGAATTGAGCAAGATCATGTCTGGACTTCAAAAGAGACTATGACCTCTGAGTTTGTTTCGGCTGTTTCTTCTCAGAGTAATCAGGTACGCAACACCCAGGTACGGACCCATCTAGTTTTAAAAACAATGACGTGTAAAAGTGTTTGTAAAAATCTACATGCAAAAATAAATATCATTTCATTTCAACACAATAATTAACCATTCTGGAAAGCACCATTGCTGGCTGTGGCTTTGCTGTGAAAGACGTAGTGCCAAAAATATTTGCCCCTGTTGCAAGCCTACACGACAATATGACATCATACAACATGATCTGTTTTTCTTAGGATCGTCGACGAATTATTCTACTTTTTTTCTCCAGCATATCTCCATTATTTCAGGTACACCAATGGGAACTGCTCGACACTATGCAACTACAGTTTACTAAACTCCAAATAACATACAATTACCAAATCACTAAACCACTAAATCCATCCAAACAGACTAATTGTCCCGCTACGTGTAGATCATGCCGCTATGCGCGCGCGCACGCGATGCTTGGCGTGGCGATTATCGCGACATCTGCTGGGAACATCGCGTTTCACACAACGCTTGTTATAATTACGCTGCTGCATACAGTGACGGGCAGCACGCGAAGAGTTTGAAAGATT
Organism: Xestia rhomboidea; assembly: GCA_963853795.1. NCBI lineage: Eukaryota > Metazoa > Arthropoda > Insecta > Lepidoptera > Noctuidae > Xestia > Xestia rhomboidea. The sequence goes on from OY970778.1 coordinate 12,181,963, forward strand.
GTTTTGGTGCAAGAATGTTGGGGTTTGCTGCCAATCTTGGAATTTAGAAAATTTACTAAGAAAACATGTCTATTATGGTCTCTTTTAGTATCCACTTCTTGTGATTCTCGGTTATTTGTATTGTACTGGGATTTCTACTGTCTTACTTATTAACTAGAAAAGGCAATAAAAAAAATACTGAGATGATGACTAATAGAGAAGTAAGGAAAAGGAGACATAACGCATAGACCATAAAAAAATTGAGGTAAGGGCAGGCGAATGATCTAGCTCGCCGTCCGTCCGTCTCATGACGACAGGCCGTGTCGACGACGCGTTTGTGTTCCACGCGCGCCTCAAAGAGAGTCAGCAAAAGGAAGGGGTCCGTGCCGGGGCTGCGGGACTGTTCGAAAGAGATACCGTGGCCGCGGAACACAAAGGGCAAAGAAGGAACATGGATGGGCTTTAGTCAGTAAAAGTCTAACACTCCCGCTCCGCCCAAAGCGGCGAGTCATTTGATGATTTCCGATCAGAAAAAAAAAAGTCAGGCGAATAATGATGAACTTCAACTAAAATTAAATGAAGAACAGGAGCAACATTTTCCAACCACAATGAAAGGACAAGTATGCTGTTCCAATTGACCCCAAGAGCTATATTTAGTAATCGCAATTTGTTGTTATTGGCAGACATGAGAAAACTGTGGCCAATCAGCATGATACCAGAAACCATAAAGTTTATAAATAAAATAAATATCGCTGGACATTAACACACAGCGCCATCTAGTGCCACACTTAGCAACGAGGCTTGTGTCGTGGATACCAGATATTTGATATACTACATAGATACTTTTTGTTTATAATCTAGCTTATATATATCAACCAAAAGAGTTACCAAAAAGCTTATCTCGCTTCCTTCAATTATTTAACTTTACTGATAATGACCAATATTTCCATTTTAGTGTGTAATTAATTATTGTAAACACATCATACAATTAACTTTTCTGCTCTTAATACCCTCTTTTTCCTTGTGCATAGGTAATTATAATTCTCCTCATTACATTCCCAGGGCCTTAAGGTCACAGTGAAAGTGTAAAAATTAAATTAACTTAGACACGGTCTTATTATGACACAATGATCGGGAAGTTGGCAGGTGATTGCAAGGTCGTGGGTTCAAACTCCTATTAGATTGATGACGTGATTTTGTAGAATTACATACAGAGTTTCCTCCGTGCCTCGGAAAGCACGTTAATCCGTGGGTCCCGGCTGTCAATTGTAGATCTTTGACAGTCGTTATAGGTAAGTCAGTGGCTCGAAAGTGACAACCAGTCTTACCACGGGGTATCGTATTACCCAGTACTAACTGGGTTGTGGAGGTCAGATAAGCAGTCGCTCCATGCAAAATACAGGTATTCAGCTGCATCGGTAAGACTGGAGGACGACCTCAACATAGTTGGGAAAAGGCGAGATAGATGATGAGTTTGATGACTTACAAAAAAATCATGCTATAGAGAAGAGTAACAGGTTTGATCTGATTATTTTATCATTACCTTTTGCTTCATCAATCTACTGCGACTTACACGAACCATGAAACTAGTCACAACTGGTTTCTAAGTTTTCTAGTTGGTAAGTTTGTCTTTGCCTGATGGAGAAGATGTTAAGCATAATCTGGTTCTAATCCATTTCTCCCATCCTCGTACCAACCTAGGCAAGCACGGCTTAACCTAACGATCGACCCGAGTGGCTGTTATTATTTAGCCACGAGCTGCTCATTTTTGTTTCGGATGGGAAATCATTAAATGACTCCTCCCGCTCTGGGCGGAACGGAGGGAGTGTCAGACTTTTACAGACTAAAACCCATCCATGTTCCTTCATCGCCCTTTGTATTCCGGGGCCACGGTATCTCTTTCGAACAGTCCCGCGGCCACGGCAGGCATCGGCCCTTACGGACCAATTCCTTTCTGCTGACATCTCTTTGAGGCGCGCGTGGAACACGAACGCACCGTCGACACGTCTGTCGTCATGAGACAACCTTCTTTAAGGTCTGTAAACCATCAACCACAAAATATCGCAAAATATTACCCACATAAAAATAAAGTTCAGCTTAACGATAACCAAATTCACGCAGGTTGTCGGTGACCCGACCGATATATTCATACAAAATATCTTTATATAGATAAACTTATCAGAATGCAAACACAACTATTTGCCGACATGCTACTTATGCGTGTTTTGACAATTATTATTTATTCGGGAATTTGGAGATATTATTATAAATGTACGAAGAAATGTATGGTATCACCTGGTAAAGATTATTTAAGCTTAGCTTTGACAGGTTGCTGACCGATCGGTTGTGACTTGAAGTAGCTAATGGCATCTTTATATAGACCTCTTGGCACCGGTGAATACGGGCTACCAAAAAAAATCTGTCACACGTTGCTATGATCACTAAATACAGTAAGTATTAGTCGTAAGGCGGCCCCGACTTACGAGCAGTAAGTCGTGGGTTTGAACCCAGGCAGGCACATTACTTCGTGTAATTTATTTCATCACTGCTCTCAAAACGGTGAAGGAAAACATCGTGAGGAAACTGGCATGTCCTAGAACCAAAAATTCGAATACATAAATGACATCTATCAAACCGCACTGGGCCCGCGTGGCGGTTTATAGCCTATTCCCTCTCAAAGAGAGGAGGCCTGTGTTCCAGCAATGGGAACATTATAGGCTGATTATGATGATATGCATAATTTGAGTAAAATTAACCCCAACATACAATGCAAAATACAAACGGACGAAGTCGCATTCATAAGACACTTTATAGAGAAAATGAAAGTAAAGAAGTTAGTATGAATCTTATGTCATTATTCAACAAGTGAATTAACCATTACAAGTTCAGAAATTCTGCACAAGCTCAACATGAATCTCTTCATCTCACCGGCGATCAATCAACATGGCTGACCTTTGCGAAACCGCGTCAGTTTACGTTATTATGCCTTTATTTATAGATTAAACACCACTTATGTTGGATTTTGCGTTTTTTGTCAAAGGCCTGTGTTTTAAAATAGCTTAATAACACTTTGAAAGCTTCTTTTTATTTTTTAGTTGGTTAGAGTAAGGTGATCAGGCGTTTTGTCCTTGAAAGGCTAATTACATTTATATTGGTTCCCAAGGCAGTTAATTTTCTCTTTATCAAACGATGACACAATAGGGATGATGACTGACTAAAAAAACTATGATTCTGTTTAGTTCGTTAGTTAGATTATCTAAAAATATTGGATACGTGTTTTTTTTTTATCAAATTAATAAAAATTGACGAAGATAAAACGTGTCAAAGATCATGAGAGCTTGTGACGTCACATTTGAGTAAAAAATGTACTCAAATGTCAAAAACACACTAGTTTTCGACGCACTGTATCGTCTTCATTTTTTGTTCACGTGTAAAAAGAAAAAATATGTGTCCAATATTTTTTTGGAAATCTATCTGACGGACCAATTTGGTTTTTTTTTGTCATCTACCCTATTAATGTGATCAGTGTTAGGCAAATCGTTCTTATGGGGTACCAATTTCCAAAAATATACATAAGTAGTTACAAATCTTGCAAGAAAAGAAATAGCAGATCAACTAAAAATATGAGCTAACAGATGTTATCAATCTTCATAGTTTCATCCGGAAAAATCAAGTCTTCTTCTTTCGTGTGGTTAGTGCCTAACCTGCATAGCTATTCACAACGCTTCGATTCGGAAAGTCGTATGTCTATCTCGCTCGATTTCGTAATGTCAAAAAAAGATAGACATACGACTTTCCGAATCGAAAATCGAATCGAAGCGTTGTGAATAAGGGGCCTGGTGTCAGAGTTTTTATGCCGCCCATGGGCCTCTGACTTAAAAAATCAAGTCAAAAAACAAAATAATTGAATTTAATTAATTAAATTATATAAGCTCCAACCTAATATTAACCCAATGTAGAGAAGGAAGGAAAAGGCGTAAGATCTGGACACCACGCTTGCTCAAGATGAATAGGGATGACGACTGACTAAAAAAATATGATTCTGTTTAGTCCGTCAGTTAGATTATCGAAACATATAGGATAAGTACACGTTTTTTGTTTTATCAAATTAATAAAAATTGACGAAGATAAAACGTGTCAAAGATCATGACGCGCTTGTGCTGTCATAATTAAGTAAAAAATATACTCAAATGTGACGTCACACGAGTTTTCGACGCACTGTATCGTCTTCATTTTTAAAAATTAAAAAATATGTGTCCAATATTTTTTGGAAATCTATCTGACGGACTAATTAGATTTTTTTTTGTCATCACTTTTGGCATCACTTTGTTTCGTGTACTAATAAGAAACGGTCAGTTTATAGTATCGGTGTAGCTTTATCATTATAATGTTGCTCAGTTGGTGGCCTATCTGCGTCGTCGGTATCCTTGTGTGGTACTGATGTATGGTGCAGATGTAACGTGACGTTTAGGGCACTAGACCAACTGGAGACTTGTGCACTGTTGATGAGTTATTAATACAACTGGACCGCTTTTGTTTCAAATGCCATATGTTTAGTATCGTAACGTCTACTTATCTATCTTTTTTTAGTATTTTAGAATACTATCAAGTGTACTGAGTCTTGTATTGTACATTCTTTTGAGGACCCGAATGGCGCAGCGGTAGTGAGGCTGCCTTACGTTCTTAGGGTTGTACAAATTGCGGGCCTGTGGACGGGGAGCTATGGGCTAGCTCGCCGTCCGTCCGTCTCATGACGACAGGCCGTGTCGACGGAGGGACGGGAGAAGTCATTTGATGATTTCCCATCAGAAAAAAAAAAAAAAAAGTTGTACAAATGTTTTTGTGATAAGCATGGACATTTGTTTCCGAGTCATGGATGTTTATATGTATGTTATGTATGTATTTACAAACAAAAAGTATCTATGTAGTATATCAACTATCTGGTGTCCACGACACAAGCCTCGTTGTGGCACTAGATGGCGCTGTGTGTAATGTCTAGCGATATTTATATATTCTTTAGAAAAACCCAAAATTGTTGTTACCACAGCTGTAACCCTATAAGTTAGCTAGCTTAAAGATTTACGATTTGACATTTACTTCTGCTTTACGATTATAGCAGTGATAGCCTAGCGATGTGTGTGACCATCGGACTGCCAAGTCATGGGTCTCGAGGTCCAACCCAAGACCTTTGATTTTTCGAATTCTTGTGCGTATCGTATTTATAACTTGTTTCGGTGAAGGAAAACATCGTGAAGAATGGTTTCTTCATGGTTGCTGCTGGTTTGGTAACCAGCATTCCCAAGAGATATTTCTCGACGGTATGTAAAGTCAAGTCAGAGGCCCATGGGCGGCTTAATAACTCTGACACGAGGTTAGACATTAACGACACGAAAAATATAGAAGAAGACTTCTGCTTTTCCCTTCGGGAATGACAGTCGTGATGTTATATGTTGCTATGCTATCAACCACAGTCAGACCATCAATACTTCTCGAACCCTTATTTAGAATTTAAGATTCTTCCGTATTTCACGTTTGTAATTTCAGTCTTCAATTATGTAGACTGTATGCTGTCTGTCGATCACTCACGAAATTGTATTGGATGACCTTTTCCATTGATTAACTTGACCTAAATCTAGGTCTAAACTTTCAAACATTGGGCAGAAGCGTTGCATTTTAAATTATACGGTCCTTGTTGCCTTACCTACCCGTGTTTATTATTTATTCAAGAGTTATGAAAGTGGACCTAGCCTTCAGCGTGTTATGAAACCTTAGCCTTTTCAGTTTCACGGTCTGGCTTACACGAGGCATTTTAAAATTGGTTGGGTAAGTGTTTATTCTGTCGATAAGTGGCGCCGGCGACTGAAAAGTTGGGTGGTAATCGATTGTCGTGGTATGGACATGTGATTTGAGTATGAACGCGGATAGGTATAAGAGTAGAGGAAGACCAAAGAAACGATGGATTGACTGTGTGAAGGATGATATGGGAGGTGAGTGATGAGATGACGAGTAATAGAGAAGTATGGAAGGAGAAGACATGCTGCGCCGACCTCAAATGAATTGGGACAAAGGCAAGAGAATGATGATTGGAAATTGTTTATTCGTCGTCGTCGAAGCAGACCTACTGATGTACCAACACAGTATAGTACATCAGTAGGTCTGCTTTTTCAGGTTCAGGTGCGTATGTTTCGGTGAAGGCATTTCGTGAGGAAATCAAACCAGCATGCCAGAGAGATATTTCTCGACGGCATGTAAAGTCAAGTCAGAGGCCCATGGGCGGCATAAAAACTCTGACACCAAGTTAGGCGCTAACCACACGATAAAGAAGAAGAAGTAGGCCAAATGCTTGCAAGTAGGGTTGCCAGGTTGCCAAACCTAATAGCCGGACAGACCAGCCAGTTTGGCCGGACATTTGGGTAAAAATGCCGAGAAGCCTTCATTATTGAGGATTTTGTGCCTCAGTATTAATAGGTACGACAAAAAAAATGTAAAATCAAGCTTTTTTATTATTACCATAAATCTTGTTAAATTCTAATGAAATATAAATAAAATGGAGTGCCAAATCAGTATAAGTACTTCATTATTAATCAGTCAAATAAAGTCATCAGTCAAAATTTAATTCTAGATAAAAATTTATAAACATTTTTAAATTCTTCTTAAATTCTAATGAAAGGCAATTGCACAAATAAGTCTTATTTACCTGCTATTACTTCCCAAAGCAAAAATCAATAAAAAACAATCTAAACAAAACAAAACTTCTTCTCTATAAATAAGTTAGCGAAAGTAAGTAAAAAGACTAACAAAAACCGGACAAGCCGGACACCGTTTATTTTGGCCGGACACGCAATCAAAAGCCTAACTATGTCCGGTTTTATCCGGAAGCCTGGCAACGCTACTTGCAAGACAAAATGTTTGTACCTACACAGCGTTCTGTTTCACATACCTTATTTTGTGAACAAAAACGGTTTAAAAAAAACAAGATTTTGGATCACAGTGAAGGCGTGTACCAGAAAGGTGTGGTCATATAGGCATGACGACAGTATCAAAAAATTGCAAATCTATTTAGTCCGCAGTTGGAGTATTGGAAATTAATGGACACGTAGTTTTTATTTTTGTAAATCAACGAACATCGACAAAGATAAAACGCATCAAAACTCGGGAGTGGGGACTCGTGACGTCATAACGCACTAAAAGTTATACCAAGACGTGACGTATTGAGAATTTTAAAAGCGTCATATCTTCGTCAATTTTGGTTTACGTAACAAAAGAAAAAACACGGGTCAAATATTTTTTGATAATCTAACTGACGGACTAATTAGATTTTTTTTTTGCCGTCTCGCCTATTGCAGGGTGTGATTCAGACTATTAAACTGAACAAATTTAATGGGAAGCGGATTATTATTAAACGTTTATTTCAGACTAAAAAAATCGTCCATAGCATTTTACATGTTAATTAAAATAAAAATCACAACACAATTACATTATGGAGAAAGAACCATACCAACAGCAGAGTTATCGAATTTTAAATGTCAAGGTAAAGCTTAGATTACGATTGGTTTTCCAAGTTCATTGGCAAGGAGGTTCAATTAACTTTCTCATTTCCTAGTATTTGCCCGGCCATTACAGCGTAGCGTTTTTAGAAACGGTACTTAAAGAACTGCTTCGCTTTAACCTCAAGCTCTCAGCAGTCAGCGCTTGTGTCAGCGCTTGCGACCTGACCTTGAGGTTAGCCTAGGTTCGATTCCCGGGTCGGGCAAAGTGTAATTGAGTTTTTCCATCAGAAAGGAGAATGCCTTTTGTGCCTAAGCGTTACAGTCAACTGTTTTATTGCAAAATTATCGTCATTTTATCATAAAACAAAAACGAAAAAAAAAACATAGTCCAATTCACAATTGCAAAACTTATAGCATAATGAAATACCAGGGCCTGCATCTATCTATACCACCTAACCTAACCTAACCATACCTTTTTTTAATTAAATGCCTAACGCATACTGCACCGTCCGGGGAGACGGTTTGGTGATGTGGAGCTTGCACCCACTAAAAAACACTGCCGTGTACGTTTGTTTTTCAACCTAAGCTAACTTAGCTATAAATCTCAGAGTTGCAATTGCCAATTTAATTGAAATTAAGTCAGATTATCCCTGGTATACTTCTCTAAAAAAATACACCAATTTCATGACTGTAACGTAAAGTAACGTTTGGCCCAAAGATGTAGGGAAAATGGGCATTGTCCTTTCTCAGTAGCAGCCACAGACCCCGACTACATAGGACTTAAAACATAACTGGCGAAATGTGAATGTACCCTGCCTATCCCTTCGGGGGTTACAGGCGTGATGTTATGATCTTATGTTACCTTAAGGAAAATGGCTTCATTGTTGCACAATTTTATCAGCGATTGCCAAAAATTATCTCCAGAAAGAGCTAGGTTTTGAGGTATTCCTCAGAGCGCACCTATTTTTGAGCGCAACCAACTGAGCGCAACTAAGTTATTCCTCGAAGCGCAACCATGGTGTGGGCTTTGGTGCCTTTTTAAACTTTGATGTACTATTTACAAAAAAAAAAACGTTAATTTAAACCAAAATCATGTCCTTCCTAAAACAACTTTTGAAAACTCAATTAACTGTCATAAATGTTGTGCAGTCTCTAATTAAAGGTTGTATATCTGATACCGATCTCATTTCTCAAAAAATTAAAAACTCCTTGGCACCCCAAGTTTGTTTCGTCTGCGGCTAGGGGGCGTGGCGACATCCGGCCTGTTATCACTTCCTCCTTGGTAGCAGTGTTTAATTACGAACAACTTGTACCGATGATAAGGTTTTTTTTATTACGTTATCTGTTGATTTAAAGAAAGAAAGTTTGGGTAGACATGATATCATTTTGTGGTGATGATGTGTTGAAAGAATTGAATCCATAATTCCATACCTAGTATGAAATTAATTTAAAAAATACTAAAATAACGTTTGTTTGTCTATCTGTTGCTTTTTCATGGGAGCTTGTAGCTAATAACAGCCGCTCGGGTCGATCTACAGGTTAAGCTGCGCTTGCCTAGGTTAGTCCGTGGATGGGTGACCACCAATTACATACCGAATTTCCACCGTTGGTCCCGGCTGTCAATTGTAGATCTTTGACAGTCGTTACAGGTAGTCAGTGGCCCGAAAGTCGTGACAACCAGTCTTACCAAGGGGTATCGTATTACCCAGTGCTAATTGGGTTGTGGAGGTCAGATAGGCAGTCGCTCCATGTAAAATACAAGTATTCAGCTGTATCCGGTTGTTACTGGAAGCAGACCCCAACGTAGTTGAGAAAAGGCTCGGCAGATGCTGATGACATTGGTGAAAATCGGCCCCTTAGCGCACTGAAATGAAATATAAAGGGTGTAAAAACCTCTTAACAAAGCCGAAAGGCATTTGTTCTTCCCGTCATTGCGATCATTTTTATGTTCTACTCCATACCTGGGAACCTTCTAGTTACGGAGATATTGGGGGTCAAAGCTCTAACTAGTTCACATTTTTTTTTAATACAACTTTTTTACCTTAAACACCTCCACGACCCCCGTACTGTTCAATCAATCCATCAGCACAATGGTTTGAGTGCGTTACATTGATATCTACCACAAAACATGATTTTTCACCCCAAAAAAAATAGTCGTTACCCAGCAATAATTTTTGCGTAAAGTTACTTGGTTTGATGTAAGTACAGAATGCTTGGTTGACGGCTTCGTGATGAGGTTGTTTACACCCTGTATACCGAAAAAACCCATACATTTTTGTCTACTTATTGTTGCTTGTAAAAACTCCGAAAAAATCGAAGAGGGTAGTGTGTTTTTTATCGTCCTAAGTTTACTATATTTGTATTCGTTTTCATGCATATTTTGGGTCACACCAAAAGGCTTGATGCCAAATAAAACCAAAAGCCAATCACGGGTACAGTAGCCTTAATAATGCGGTAGAGTTGTCATTATAAAAAAAAAATATTATTAAATATTATTTTGTGTATTTTATCTATGGGCCTTAGTTGCCTTATAATAAAATGATTATTATTATTATTATTATAAACCGACCTTGGCTTTGATAGGACACGTAGTACTAGTAACATGAAGTTCAGACAGTAACATCCGATCAATGATAAGAAACAACAAGACAGACAGATAAAACGTATTAAAACTGATAGATACGAATATGTTCCTGGTAGTCTCGACATAGTCTCTACATCCAAGATGCGTTTCTCGCAAGCATCGTTATTGCAACCGAATTTATTCGTTAGTAATCGGTGATCGAAAGTTTGCGATTTCGTCGTTATCTCTGGCCCTGGGTAATAATACCAGCCACTTCTCATATTTATATTATGTACTTTGAAAAAAACGATACCCCGTTTCTTGACGTGCTACATCATCGTGATCATCAAGTTCATATGCAACCCATTTGTTAGGTAAACCAGAAACCACCGCTCTCTAGACGCGACGACAATTCTGGTTCGCCTAACAAAATGCAGAGAGCAGCGGTGGCCCAGTGGTGGCGGCCTCGCCTTACGAACCGTAAATCATGGGTTCGAACCCAGACAGGCGCATTACTTTGTGTGATTTATTTCATCACCACTGCTCTCAAAACGGTGAAGGAAAACATCGTGAGGAAACCGGCATGTCCCAGAACCAAAAAATTCGAAGACATGTGACATCTACCAATACGCACTGGGCCCACGTGGTGGATTATAGCCCATTCCCTCTCATAGAGAGTAGGCCTGTGTCCCAGCAGTGGGAACATTAATAGGCGGATGATGATAACAAAATGAACGTGACCGTCGCTTGTTCGCATGACAAACATTTGTTTGCTTTGGACAGGACACCACAGGTCTAAGACACCTTCCTGGGACTATCATCTACACTACGTCACGGGTTTGATCCTGATGTAGATGTCAAAACAAAACAAAACCAACCACGTGTTATCATCATCATCAGCCTATAATGTTTCCACTCTAGATGTCACATGTCTTCGAATTTTTTATTCTAGGACATGCCGGTTTCCTCACGGTGTTTTCCTTCAACATTTTGAGAGCAGTGGTGATGTAATAAATTACACAAAGTAATGCGCCTGTTTGGGTTCGAAACCACGACTTACTGTTCGTAAGTCGGGGCCGCCACCACCGCCACGTGTTATATTAATTGAATTTGCTACAAATTAACGCAACATCCTCAGAAGCCTATTGTTTACTAAAATCAATACGGATACAAATCCTCACAAGCTTCATTAAAACATTATATAATACAGATTAAGATGCACGATAAGATAGTAACGAATAAATTACAAAAAATATGTTATTTCTTTAGTACCCACTTAGTACATTGTAAGTGAAGCCTTGACCTTTATAAGCATATGCCGATTTTTTTTATAGCTCACCAGTGGGTGCGCTACCAAAAAGGCTTATTAATTTTAATAAACAATAAGTATATACTTAATATTACAAAGAGGTAAAATTAGTTTGTAAGTTTGTATATGTAGGGGATAATCTCCGGAACTCATGATCCAATTCTAAAAAAATTTCATGGGCAGAAAGCTACATTATTCGTGGGTGATATAGGCTATAGATTATCTTTATATCATGCAAATTAGCTGAGCTATCACAGTTTTTGCGGACGAAGTCGCGGGTGATGTGCTAGTTGTTTACAAAAATTAATAAGCCTTATGGTTTAGCAGTAGCAAATGATGCTGGGGAACTTGAGGAAATAACAAAGTAGCTAAACTTGTCCAATTCTCTTGGACATACCACGATACATAAGTTTTTTTAATCGACATATCATAACAGTGTCGCTTCAATTAAATTACAAAATTATTGTCTTAAAGTTAATGTATTTACAAACAAAAAGTATCAATGTAGTATATCAACTATCTGGTGTCCACGACACAAGCCTCGTTGCTTAGTGTGGCACTAGATGGCGCTGTGTGTAATGTCTAGCGATATTCATTTATTTTATTTTTGTGACTTGGGCTTTTGGTGCCAGCGCGGGAAAACTTAAATGAGACTGGCACAGAAACGTGGAGATTGGCACAAGCAGACTGTGGATGATGATGATGAAGAAAATACCCCACCAATGCAGTTCAGCCCTCAATCAACATAAAAGTAACAAAACATTACAAAAAAGCAGCCAAAACAAGTAAGACAAAAATAAACACAAAAAAACTACTATAAAGTAAACTCCAAGTAGAAAAACCGTTTACAATAAAGAAATGCAACACCACACACAAGTCTGCATTTTAAAAATAGAAACAATTAAGAATTTTGTTACGTTTTTCGGTTGGATTAAATTACTTTTTAGTATGGACTATAATAGAAACAAAAGAAATGCGCCACAAGTTACTAAGATACACGTGGTTTTTCAGACTAGTAACAACGCAGCTACTCTATGAATTCCAAAAACTTTTTGTAAAAGATTGTAGTTTCTTTTTGGACAAACCTGTATGTGACATAGTTTTATTCTATCAATAAATATTACAAGGAACTTCACACAGTTCACAGCAGTGGTAATCTCACCATACTTTAAATCATTTGGTAGCATGTGCTGCCATCTAGCGGCGAGTAGCGGAACTTTCAAAATAACACCGTAATACATTTTCTTTGGAATATAAATGAAATTTAATTAATATGAATTTTAATTAATTGTAAATAGTAAAAAAAAATGTTTATTACAAAAACCTTTTTCCACATTGCTATGCTAACAGGTGTTTTGCTTTACGTGAAAACTCCTACCTATTTAGCTTGATGAAGTAATTAAAGCTATTTCTAAATAACCATAAGCACAAACAAACAAATTACTGTTTGATTGATAGATTGATAAAACACCATTTACGTAGGCTGCTATTAAATATGCAATGCATTTGTCTAGACAATATATTAATAGGATGACTATTTTAGTAGACTTAAACTTATTTACATGTGTTGCGTAATTAGGTAGTTATTATGACCTAACTGTGATGGTCATAGGGAGCTGTGCCTAAGGTGAACACCCACAAGTCATAGATGACGGCATCAGGGGCGAGATAATCGATTCGATCAACCACGAGTAACATAAGCGTATTGTCCGCTTTACTACCAATATGTACAGTCGTGGTCTTTTCCGCCTGATCAGTTAAAAAAATTTTCGCTTAAATCATTCGGAGGCGCCGAGCCTATTAAGTAAGTAACCTAAGTTTAGGCCTCATAAGAAAGCGTCAATTTGGCGCGCAAAATAACAATAACTCTCGTTTGGCTTGCGTCGTCAGTGCGTTCGGCCGATCGCTATTGTCTTTCATTCATTATTTCTTACAAAGAAGAGAGCGTTTCTATGTTGCGAGTGCAAGCAAAAATAAGCTTAGTGGTGATCAGGCGGGAGTGTCCTCGATAGTACCTGATGACAACTACAACTAACGGCACCTCACATAGGTACCTACTACCAATTTATTTTAGTAAATATTTTTATTTTATTTAATTATCTATTCATCTAGTCTTAATTTGTAATAGGTACTTACAGTGAGAAAATAGTAGTATAAAATAGTATTTTGCAATTTTTATTTCAGAAAATACAGTAAATATCATAAAAAAGCAATACCTACCCCTGCTTTTTACCATTTTTGCAGCATTTTTATCAATCATCGATAGCTAGGTTTAAATTAATGCGTGGCAATTTAATTCCCAAAAAAGTTTGCACAAAATACTTGTAAATCGGATTCATGTAACTAAACGATTACTACACTTATCCAACAATTACCTACTAACATAATTGCTTAAAAAACAATCTGAACAACTGAACTAGAACAAACACCCATAAACCCGCACTAAACTGTCCGTTTGTAAATATTTACGTCCCCGTTTCTATTACAAGTCTGTTTTATTACAGGAAAACCACCTTTATTGCGTTACAATTGCATGCGTACGATAAGTGAATTGCATGCAGTGACGCACCTGCATGCAATCTGGCCAGGTGAATGCTATGGACATTGAGTAGATAGGACCAGAAGGCTAGGTTCACACAATGAGCCAAAACGCACACACACATAGACGCGTAGGTACGTAAGGTGCGGTGGTATCAAATTATATTAGGTAATGCATGAATCTAATCTACACTAAATGAGCGGCGCTGCTAGTATTCTAATTAATACCTGTATTATGTTGTACTCACTAGGACTTTTATCAGTCATTGTTTTTTCTATAATAAGTATAATTTCATCCATGTCACATAACAATTTCATACAAATTTGTTTACGATCAGCGCCCGCCTTGTCATAAAAGCGCCAAAAGTTCCTTGTAGGCACTCTGACATGAAATGAGCTGCATTTGGCATACTATTTGACCGAAATCATATAGTTTTTAGTACTTTAGTTAAAAAAGAATGCCAGTCGCAACTGCACATTGCGTTTGTAGTCGCTGTACGCAAAAGTGCGTGCGTTTTCACTCGTATGTAGTTGTTCCTCTGTGTCTATCTATTCCGTGGCTGAGCAGTAGACGCACGCTTTGGGACGTAGCGTAGGTAAATGCACGCATATTTTATTGGCTAGCTGTGATCGCATCAAAGGGTTATGTCATTATAATTCGTAGAATATAACTCTTGTACAGTGGGTGCTTTATTAAAGGAACTTTGCCTGGGGTGTGATTTGTGTCAACTGTTTTGCTTTTAATAGATTGCAGATGTTTTTTAAGACTTCAAAATTACCATGAAAATTCAGACTAACTGATTTAACCTTATTATTATTTTAAAACCTTGATAAAACTAGATCTAGTATTAAATACATAAGACATTCAATTACCGTAAAAAAAACAGGGAAATCGACGTGCAAACATAATTATGTAGTTGAAAATTTCGCCGGTTATTAAAAAAAACAGCTGCTCCATTATATTTATTGACCGTGAAGTTATTGCGCTATTATTCCAGTACCATGATATAATAAAAATACATTAACAAAAATAACTTAAGTACATATATAAAACAAATCGATCATAAAACTCCCCCTTCAATTCAATATACTTACAAGAAAAAGTCGTGAGTATCACATCTTTCGATAACACCTTAACTTTGCCTCACCCCTTCAAGACTTCAAAAAGTTTAAAAAAAAAAAATCATAAAGTTATCTGACCATTACCAACGGTCTTTTTTACGACAAATTGTTTATTTCGTCGTTATGTTGTAAAAGACGGCTGCATCGGAAGGGTTAGTAGCCAAATTACCCTTTACCCTTTACGCGGGAATTTGGTGACTTGATTGGACGGAATTATGCGCAAAGGTGCAAGCCAGAATATATGCGAGGTCCTGTAAAAATTTTAGTTTTATAGTACCGTACTAAATTTAGGTTTTTATAGTGTTGTTTTAATGAGCTTTTTAGTGCTGTTCTTTTCATGTGTTTATTTTGATATTACATCTAATTATTGACAGCTTGTGATACACTTATTTTCTTTCATTTACGATGTACAGACTGGAGCACGTCTAGTTACTACAATGTGATAAATTTCTCTAATCGATTTACAACTTGATCGCTAAAGCATTAGGTTCAAAGTTGATTGGTAAAATTTGACAGTGTCTCTGGCAGTTGGATCGTCTTGTGGTTTGCTCTAAATTGTCCAATCACACAACTGGACAGGAATTATTAAATGGTACATCATTAAAAACCTATATTCATGTCTTAATTATCGTAGTAAATTTTCTGGCCAGCTGGGTAACGTCCAGTATTTTAAGTAGGCCTCCAATTATAGTGGGAACAGTCTTATACTTCCTACACCTTATTCTCAGTCCTAAAATGTGGAGACATGTGGTTACAATAAGCATGACGACAGTATCAAAAAATTGCAAATCTATTTAGTCCGTCAGTTAGAGTATTGGAAATTAATGGACACGTATTTTTTGTTTTTGTAAATCAATTAATATTGACAAAGATAAAACGCATCAAAACTCGGGAGTGGGTGCTCGTGACGTCAGAACTAGCTGAAAATTATACCATGGCGTGACGTATTGAGAAGTTTAAAAGCGTTGTATCTTCGTCAATTTTGGTTTACATGACGAAAGAAAAAACACGGGTCAAATATTTTTTGATAATCTAAATGGCGGACTAATTAGTTTGTTTTAGTCTTTTCGCCTATTACCTACAATGTTTCATATTGCCATTCGGGTTTGCAAGGGTAGCTACTCAATATTACTAAAATGTGGAAAGGTGTATGGTGTACCATAAATACATAGGGTACAACATCCACTACATCATTTTCAAACTATGTAACTCGCGACCTTCGTCAGTTTTTTTTTTTTTAAACGTAACAGCTTTTTACTTTCATACGTAATCAGTAAAAACTTAGAAAGCTGTTATTTTGACATTACTTAAACAGACGCTTCAATTTTATTAATTTGTATAGATGATATTTGTGTAATAAAACCACTGTAACTCCAATCAACTCTTGAATTTATTCCATAAATTACTTCACAGTTTATACAAAATACAATAATTATAACATTTATCGGATATCGGGCATAGATTCGACTATTAGTCTTAACACCACAATTTCTTTCAACGAACTGACCTCTCTCGGTTTTTCGAAATGGCATCTCGCAGTTCAACCTGAGAGGTTGTCGTCTGCTTAACCGGACTGACCTCTCTCGGCCGAGTGCCATGCTTTATAAACTACCCCTTCCCGCTTCACATTGACGGTTAGGCAGTGTTGCCATTTCTCAAAAATATAAAACGAATTATTAAAATCTTTAAAAGCCTACATAATATTAGTTTAAATAGATCGCAGCAGATCTTATTAATTAATACATATTTGAAAATCATGACATTTGTAACGTAATTCGTGATAGCGTAATTACATTCTGACTCACGTAAGTCGAACTTCCAAACGTTATGTATACGGTACATCGGTATTTTAAACTTCGGAGTTCAGTAATACAGTCATATTTGTTATCCAGGTCCAGTTGAAAACCTACGTCGGGCACTAGTTGGCATTTTGCTGAACTGGGGCCGAACAGCCGTGAGGCGCACAGTGTCACATTATATTTTTTTATTTTTTTTAAATTTTAGGTTTCCTTTTTTTTTCTTCTGTGTGAACTTGTGGCATGTGCCAAATAAATGTATTTTCTTTATCCAAAATTGTATTTGCTGGAGAGATAGTCCCAGCTTCTGTCATAAGTACTTTTTATCATTTTAAATGTTTAAACAGAGTAGTTTCACGGCCCAATTTAAGTGACTTTTGATTCAGTATTAGCCGGCTTGGTTTCTTATTGAATAACCCCTGCCACAGCCAACAGGTTGATGGAAATCTTTTCTTTTTGTCACTCGTAACGGACATGTCCAGTGGCATGTTATTTTGACCCAATCAATTTTTTATCAAACATATGGCGGTGGATAGCCTTGAGATTCGGATTATGTGAAGGGTTCTAATATCTTCAGAATTTAACGTTTTTGAAACTGTTAAGAAGCACAATATAAGCTCAAAAAAATACAATTATTGGTTTCCTACGCTTCAAAAATCTAAGAATTGTCAATAATCGATCCAGGTTCCCAAATATACAGGGTGGAAGGGTGAGGCTGAAACTGTCCTACAAAACCACACACACGGTCAAAATATATGGAACAGCCGATTTTTTTTTTAAATTTACGTTTGGTTGTGTTATGAATGATGTACTGAATCGGTAACCGTTTTAGCGTCGGTGCAAGCAAAACCTAATTAACCCTCAGTCGAAAAAGTAAAACGCTACTATCCATAAAAACCAGATACAGACCAGCAAGACCTGTCTGGCACGAATGCTGAAATGAACCTTTTTGGCGCAGCCGTGAGGCACACAGCACATACTATGTTTTCCTCCTTATTTTGTATCTTTTTTATATTACTGTGTGTCGTGCTTCAATAACTGACGTCAAATAAATATTTTATCTTTCTTTCTTTCAAGTCTACAATAAATTGTTTGTTCAAAAAATGGATGGTGATCCAAGAAATTTTGCATCAACTACCTACATCCCCATTCTGGTGTTACCACACTAACAAAGAGACAACCACCCATCTATCTACACCTAAACCATTTCTCGCAACTGCTAAGGTGTTCCAACGCAGCGCCATCAATACGCAACATCGTGGGCACGTGCGCACGCGGCTGCGCGGCTGAGTATTACCATGCGCATGCGCCAGTGCCTGCGCCTGCGTCGCCGTGACGCGCGGATAGTAAAATAATAACGTATGCGCTTGTGAGGCGCGCTACGGTCGTCGGAACTGGGAGGGAGTTGGGGTGGTTAATATCATAAAGTATATCGTTGATAGTTACGTTATAGGGGAATTTTTGAAGCTATACCATACGTGAATTCCTAACAATTTTGTATTTAACTGGGAGCAGCGGTGGCCCAGTGATGGCGGCCCCGACTTACGAACAGTTAGTCGTGGGTTCGAACTCAGACAGGCGCATTACTTTGTGTAATTTATTTCATCACCACTGCTCTCAAAACGGTGAAGGAAAACATCGGGAGGAAACCGGCATGTCCTAGAACCAAAAAATTCCAAGACATGTGACATCTACCAATCCGCACTGGGCCCGCGCGGTGGATTATAGCCCATTCCCTCTCACAGAGAGGAGGCTGTGTCCCAGCAGTGGGAACATTAATAGGCTGATGATGATGATGATTGTATTTAATTTTAAACAAAAACTGAAACCATTGATTCTTTAATTATTAAGTATGTCATAAAAAATAGTAGGTACCATTTATTGAAAAAAAAAATGAGTTAGCCAGAAGAGCCTCAGAAAATTCGGATCTTTCTTCTTAAAAAGATATTGTTGCCACGTCTGACATATATATACATATTTAATTTTACCTAGTAATGGTGACGCCTTGGCCGCACCTCGCAGTCGTTGAAACGGGCGGCCTATTTTCACATTTATCTTACTAAAATTTAGAAAAAAAAAACACCAAGTCCGTCCCCTCTTCACAGACCAACGGGCTAACAGCGGGCGGCATTATTTTTTCCACAAATTGTAGCACACAATACGACGGAACCGAAGGTGTTAAAGATACAACCCTTTATCTAGCCGATGGCCGATAGCTGACACATGTCGCCGTTTCCGACTGCGACTACAAAACGACACATGTGATCGGAAGTTATAATTACTGGGGAATTATTTGTCGTTTGTAGGGAAACTTTGTAATGAAGGTGATTTTTTAGAATTTTAAAATGTAGGTTTTAATAAGTTATAGACGATGTCGATGTCGATATCATAAGCCTAATTAGAACCTACTCTAACTAAAATAAACAAATTATTGTTAATTTGTTATAATATTCTAACTGTGAGAATCCCGTAATAATTGCACCATTTAAATATTTTTGTGCAAAAACTATGTATGAAATACATGCAACAAAAAGAACTTTATTTTTCAATTATCGCCATTACAACGATACTTCGAAATTGGGTTCACAAATGATTATTGGGAAAACCCATACGACAAAGTAAAATTCTCAAAAACTCCTACAAAGTACAAACCAATGCATTTAAAAAGCACATTCGCCATTTTAACCTACCAAAACTTCAAAGTAACACCCACTAAACAAATGACATTCAAACTGTCCTATCCTTATACTTTTGTGCAACGGTGCATGACATTCTCTTTTCAAAAGGTGCGCATGTCAAATGTGCAACTGACGCATAACGCGTGCGCAACAAATCTGCGCAAACGCACATTTTGGCGCAATTATTTGTATTGTATGACCGTGTTTGGGATAGTCCAGGAAATTGTGGTTGTAAAGGATTGATTGATGGTTTAAAGCCATGTGTTTCTTTTGCGGTAGTGTGTTTATCTTTAATTTGTAGGCAATGTGACGTTGAATGCACAATGTGCACGCAATCTGTGGATGCAAGATGCAAAATATTTTAAGAATAAGTACCTACCATCTGTTTCCGTAAGTTATTTGAGGTTATTTGGTCAGAGAACAGCACAGTAATAGAAGCATTGTCTACGGAACATGTGTTTGTTAACCCACACCTAATTCAAGCATTTTTGGTTTGAAAAATCACCAAACAAATCCTATTTTTTTGAGAGAAAATTTGGTAAGGCCCTTCATCACATTTTAAAGACATAACTCCAAAAATTACAAAATCTACTTAAATCTTAACGAATAACTCTAAAACTATAATTGTTAAAATCAAAACTCACAATTTCTTCGGTTCCCATATAGTTCATGGTGAACGCGCCATAAAGCCTATTACACACGTCAAGCACCGAACATTAGGGCAGTAACACAACGTCTAATGAACTGGCTCGTTACTGAGCCTTAATTATAAAGATTGAGCTACACTGTGATGAGATACGCTTTATGTTCTGGGTTGATAGCATTACAAAATATGATGACATATGTGTGGCTGGATGACATTTAGACGTATGAATGACGTCTATAAAATCTGGCAGAATAGTCTACGTCGGCTCAGTTGCAAAAGAGGAAAAAATAACGTTTGTAGCTTTTCTCAATTTGAATTTAATAATGACCACGATTAATAAATTATGACAAGCTGAATAAAACTGTGACCAATTGGCGTCCAAGGTCTGGAAAGAGAAGTGTTGGTCGTCCGACGGCGAGATGGGCTGACGACATTGTTGACATCACGGGAATATCCTGGATGAGGCTGGCCCAACAACGTGGAGCTTGGCACCAGCAAAGAGAGGCCTATACCCAGCAGTGGGTGAAGTTGGGCTGTGGATGATGATGATGATGAATAGAACTAACCACGGATCCCAAACTCTGGATCAAAAGTACAAAAAGACACGGGGAGAAGCCTTGGCCCAGCAGTGGGATGAAGCAGGCTCAAGTAGCCAGTAATCTAAACAATCTCTAAAGCAAAAAAAAACAAAAGGTAACTTAAAAACTGACAAGCAAAATTATCATGATTTACGCTCTATTGCTATTAAAAACTATTCTTGTCAAAATTCTAAGCCGAGCAATGTCATTTAGACATCAACTTATTTTTACCCTTCTTAAGGTGGCTGCAACCAGCCCGCGAAATTAAATTTTTTTTTTCAAAACCCCCAAGCACATAAAAGTGCAGGAATGACTAAGACCTTGAAAAATGAATTCCTGCACCTTTATGAGCTTGGAGGGTTGTATTGATGATTTTGATGATAATAATTCTAAAACTACGTATACGTCTTACAGTCGCGAGCAATATTTTAATCAACATACAACCCAGCACTGGCCTGCAAATTGCAAAAAACGTAAGAAAATTTGAATTTCACGGGCTACCCTGGAGCATCCACCTTAACTTCCTTATAGCTCTTTTAGGTCAAGGACTTCAAATAACTCGAAAACTCTCTCCATTTCTAAAAACATTACAATATAATATATCAAAGTAAAAGCTCTATGAATAAATATGAGTGGTTTTAAATACAAATACATATTAATACTGAAGATCGTAATAAACGTCAGAGATACGTTCAATCGTTGTTTAACAAACTATCGATGCATCTTTCTATGGTAATTTACGACTGTAATGATGGAAATAAAATCGTAATGTGTAGTTAGTTTCGTAATTATTTTGATTTTTAATCAATAGCAACATAATCTACTCTGAGAACCTTATGGTTTAAGGCAGGCAACATCTCCCAATAAGCTGCTGAAACTTTAGGAAAGATGAACACATTATAAATAAATAAATATCGCTGGACATTAACACACAGCGCCATCTAGTGCCACACTAAGCAACGAGGCTTGTGTCGTGGACACCAGATAGTTGATATACTACATAGATACTTTTTGTTTGTAAATACATACTTATTATACATATAAACATCCATGGCTCGGAAACAAATGTCCATGCTCATCACACAAAAATTTGCTAAGAACGTAAGGCAGCCTCACTACCGCTGCGCTATTCGAGTCGTCAAACTATTAAAAGACAGCTTGTGCTAGCGGATTAGCCCGCTTCATAATCAGCCTATAGCAGTCCCACTGCTGGACATAGGCCTCCTCAATCGCACGCCGTTCAGGTCGATTCTCAGCAACTCTTATCCAGTTGCTACCAGCACGCTTGGAGGTCATAAATTATCACGAATAATATACACGTAGTTATGTGTGTATTTACAGAGTTTTATTTATTAAAATCATCAAAACGACCCTCCAAGTTCATTTAATCTCATTGAATGACAATTTCATGAAAAAGTATAGCTGTAAAGCCATATTAGTTACTTAAAAAAGGAAAAAGAATAATTTCGCAGGATGCCTAAGCGCATCTCACTGAGACATGTGATTACAGTTTCCACGACATTTCTTCTGATCACTCGTATCTTAAATCTCTTTGGTCATCCCCAAACCAAACCTAATTTCCATTCTTAACTATATCACTTCAAAAAACCATGAATAAACATAACATGCGCGAGAGCATCTTTGATTACATTTCGTAACATGTTATCTAAGACCGAAAAATCACAACATAATATTACTACAATTATAATTCTATAAACAAGTCAATCAGGGGTGATCTGGTGATTAACAAAGTAGGTGATTAAGATGCTAGTGCGGTTCGTAGGCTCGTGCGCCCGGCACATGTGGGCGACGCGTGCGCAGGTTATATGGAAACGTGGCGTTATGCATTTTTTATGAAGAAAGTGTTATTATTTTGTTATGTTAATTGTATACTACAGGACGGGACAAGTGTAAAGTATACATGAGTATAATATAGTAATTGGGTTTCTTAAATTCTGTTTGTGTCAAGACGCAAAAAAGCTAGAATACCCTTAATCTAGCTTTTAAAGTTTTAAACATAAAATGTGAGAAATTAATGACGACCCGAATGGCGCAGCGGTAGTGAGGCTGCCTTACGTTCTTAGGGTCCCGGGTTCGAATCCTGGTAGGAGCAAATGTTTGTGTGATGAGCATGGACATTTGTTTCCGAGTCATTGAATGTATAATAAGTACGTATTTACAAACAAACAAAAAAAATCTATGTAGTAACTATATCAACTATCTGCGGTCCACGACACAAGCCTCGTTGCTTAGTGAGGCACTAGATGGCGCTGTGTGTAATGTCCAGCGATATTCATATTATTTAATGCCGATTGTTCTATGATGAGATGCTTTTGTTTTCATGGTTGTCCTTGTAGTCCGAGGTGTAGTTTACAAAGAAAGACAACGTACAAAGAAGACGTTGACTCGTCCATGGGTTTTGGATACATTAATATTTTTTTTTTATCCAGACTCATTCTCCATCATTAGAAAGCACATGGAAATCTAGTCAAAAATATTGTATGTAGAAGATTTTTTTTTTTTTAATAAACTTTTCCCCACACTAGATTTTTTTCCTGTATGGTGGCTGCGTTTACAAACATTTAAACTCACATACACAAACAGCCAGACCCGGAACAACTACCTGTAGGTCATACAAATATTTGTTCCTTGCGGGGATCGAACCCGCGACACGCACCGCAGCAGTCAATCGCTCAGCCACTGCGCCTACCGTGTCGCCAATTATTTGATAGATTATTTTCACAATATGGTCAGCTTTCCGACCTCAAAATCGTCCTCCATATAAACCAACCACGACACACAACCACCGAAAACCAATACATTTTTTATTTAAATGAAACACAAGACTATTTACATTTTGATAAGTCGCGCTTCGTCCAAAAGCTCGCTTAAGTCACGGCGTGCATAAGGCACGCGACGTACGCACGGCATCACGGCACGACACAGTGTGCGCGTGCCCTTATGTCGTGCCGTTCGTGATTTGACAAACTATTTATGTTGTATTGTTTCGTATTATTTTATTGCGTGTTATATTTATTAGAAGGAAAAAATGGAGTGTGGTGGTTGAACTCGGCCTTTCAATGTCGCCGACAGGAACCTTTATAAGACTAGCGGACGTCTCCCGGTTTCACCCGCGTAGTTACCGTTCCCGTGGGAGTACGGGGATAAAATATAGCCTATGTTACTCAGTAAAGACGTGGCTTTCTAATGGTGAAGTTTTTGAGTTTATTCATTACAAACATACACACAAAAATACAAATCTTTCCTCTTTATAATATAGGTAGATGTAGAAGTATGATAACGAACAGGTGGAAGCGGTTTCAAACTGTTTGTTATTTTGACAACATCATTCAACACGTAACAATGTCTGACACAGAACATCACGCTTGTAATCCCGAGGGATTAGGCAGAGGTGTACCTAGTACACCCACATTTCGCCAGTTATGTTTTTAAGTCACTTTGCTCAAGACAGGCCCTTGGGCGACCACCACACTATAAAGAAAGAATGACTTGGGAATCGAACCGAGGACCTCATGCTCAGCAGTCGCGCCTGCGACCACTAGATCAAGGAGACAGTCAACTCACTTTCAACACGATTGATATAAACATTTCTGTAGCATAAGTGAAGCAGTGGGTCTACCATGACGTATTAAAGCAGGATCGTTTTAATTTCGTGCCAGTGTGGGAAAGAGATGGCGCTAGACGTCCTCTATAGCTCCTCTTACCCACACTGGAACGCGATTAAAACGATCCTGCTTTAAGACGTCATGGTAGGCCACCAGGAATGCTATCTGAGTCAAGCTTTCTAAATACGACAATATAAGGATATACGCGGAATGCCATTGTCTTAATTTCAATTTAAATCATTTTCACCAAAGGTCAGTAGTATGTAAACTGAATTTTCTCAATTGGGCATTAACACAGAGCGTATTATATGGTTATATGGTAAGTTGTTATTATCAAACTTAATCGAATATGCAACAGGAGCATTTGTAGAATTTAACACAACTGAAAAGCCTTTAATGTCGCGGGATTCTCAGGAATGCAAGTTAACATTGTAATCCATGAATGTTTTCTGAATAATAGCTACTCAATGTAGCTAGAAGAGCCGTGTCGACGGCGCGTTCGTGTTCCACGGGCGCCTCAAAGAGAGTCAGCAAAAGGAAGGGGTCTGCAAGGGCAGAAGCCTGCCGGGGCTGCGGGACTGTTCGAAAGAGATACCGTGGCCCGGAACACAAAGGGCGATGAAGGAACATGGATGGGTTTTAGTCAGTAACAGTCTGACACTCCCTCCTGCTCCGCCCAGAGCGATATCCCATCCGAAAAAAAAACGGTAGCTAGAAATCCTACATCCATATTTTTATCATTTAATGGTCTTAGGGCCTGTATTAAGAATGCCTTCTAAATCCCTAGTAGTCGCTAGAAACTTCAACATTTTCTCATCATCTGCCTAGCCTTTTCCTGACTATATAATGTTGGGTTCGACTTCCAGTCTAACCGGATGCAGCAGAATATCAATATTTTACATGGAGCGACTGTCTGACCTCCACAACCCAGTTAGTACTGGGTTATACGATACCCGTTGGTAAGACTGGTTGTCAGACTTTCAGGCCACTGACTACCAGTAACGACTGTCGAACACCAAAATGTTCTGCCGATAGAATATTTTGAAAGTCTTATACCTTTTATTTATTTTTTTCGGTATCTCTTGCGAACAGTCCCGCAGCCCCGGCAGGCATCGGCCCTTGCGGACCCCTTCTTTTTTGCTGACTCTCTTTGAGGCGCTCGTGGAACACGAACGCGCCGTCGACACGGCCTGTCGTTATGAGACGGACGGACGGCGAGCTAGCCCATAGCTCCCCGTCCATTGGCCCGCGAAAATCTTATAGCTAAGTATAGTTAAATGGCGATTGTTGGAAGGCCCCCTCCCCAGTAGGTTAACCGATGACCTGGTGAAGGTTGCAGGGATCCGTTGGATGCACGCACGGGACCGGTTAAGGTGGTGACACTTGGGGGAGGCCTATGTCCAGCAGTGGGGACGTCTTTAGGCTAAAATGATGATAATGATGATGTATGGCGATTTATAAGTTTAAGTGGGGCGTACAAAAACTTAACAAATGGGTAAGCAAAAACTAAATTAGGACTAGACTAGGCAAAGACAAAAACTAGACTAGGTGAACCGATGACCTGGTGAAGGCTGCGGTAATCCGCTGGATGCGAGTCGCACGGGACCGGTCACTTGGGGGAGGCCTATGTCCAGCAGTGGATGTCTTTCGGCTGAAATGATGATGATGATGATCAAAAACTACAGTCAGAACGTCACCTGCTACGGTCTTTATAGTCCGCGCGCGAGCTCCGAGGAATCGGTGGCTTGTTTAAAACATCGGTGGTTCCACCTCAAGCACATAACACCCTCACAGAATTATTTAATAATTTAGTTCGCGCGGAGTACTAAATTACGAAACCATTCTATGAAGGCACTATGCACCCGAAATAAAACCTCCTTCTTTTTTTTTATTCCTCGGAGCTCGCGGACTAGACATTCCTACTTACTCCATTTGTACACACGCACGCCGATTGAAGGTACTATCCCTATTCACCAGACCTTCGGAAGAACATCAGCAACAAGGCTTATTAAGAAGGTAAATATTTACTTTCTTCGACCTGGAGCGTAGCAATGTCTGATGGTAGAAAAAGGAATCACAGTAATTCCACAGGTGATATCTTTCACCAAGAATCTTAACATGCAAACAGTGATGGCTCTTAACTTATCAGACTTAATGATGTCAACTTTTTACGACAAGACAGGTCTAAGTTCAACTGAAACCCCTAAATTCCAGTTACGACCTATTTCCACGCATACGGAAGACATCATAAATCTCTTCATCCCGTAAGAGGCGATGAAATACCAACATAACTTGTACAACACCCATCAAAAAGTCCCAATTTGAATTTTAACCTTAGCAAGATAAAAATAAAGTTAGTTTTTCAATGAATAGTAACCAGTTTGAAAAGTTTGCAGGAACGGACGTAAAATTTCAAAGATAATTAGGTGTGGCATCAATCAGAGAGGCTCAACTTGTGTTAGACGTCATCGCCGCTGATGTGCAGTAATTCAAGGGTGAGGGGAAGCTTGCAAGGAGTGGGAACATGACTTGTAATGAGTAAATTTGGGAATAAGTCGTGCAATATTTAAGTGAGTTGAGTTGATAGGTACAGGTTTTCGGCAGGAAATCAAGCGTATTTATAGTTATCTTTTTAGCTGGTGTAAAAATGTAAGGACTGAATTCAAAATGAAATTCTAATTTCGAACCAGAATATTAATAAAATAAATTAAACCATAAAGCAAATAGTCTTCTTATTTTAGTCTCTGGATTTAATCAATTAGGGGCAATGTTGTCATTCAGTCGAAAATAAATTCGAAAATTAAAACTAATGAATTTATACCGAACTAATTACGTCTACTGTCAATAAATCTCGCCACAAACAACATATTACACACTAAACAACTCCTAAATCTTGTAACATTCACCAACTTTTGACAATATTTACGGGTTTACAACCAATAAACAGTTCACACGTCGTATTTATTGTGTCAGGAAGCAATTATGTAAGAAACGAGCAAAAATATGGGATGCAGTCGATGTAGTCGATGCAGTCTGTGGCAAATCGCTTTCACATTGTGAATCTGTGACACAGTTATGGAGGCAAAAGTTCAAATTGAACAATAGTTGTCTATACTTCAAGATGGCGTGCCTGAAGATGCGCTCGAGACTTTCGTTGATTAATATTTATGGGTCTATTCGTTTGTTGGATTTTGAGTCAGTCTGCAGAAGTTAACCTGCTTAACTACAAGGCATGAAAACTCGGACATTTGCCAGATATGTATATTTGATTGAATATTAGACAAACCAACATAACAAAAAATATGTGAGTTCTACCAAAAGACACATGGGGTCCCAAAAGTAACTTGCATAATTCAGAATTGTGTTTTTACAAATTAGGTAATTTGTAAGAACACAATTCGTTCCAGAAACTTATAACAAACAAACAAAATTAAATAAAAACACGTGTGGCAACACCACAGCTGCATATTAGCCAGAGACGTGAAATTACTCACGCGTAATGCCAAAACATTCATATTACTTAAAAACCGACCACAAACCGTAGAAAAACACGATTTTTCACACTCCAAAAACAAATATGTGGGGCGTACAGAAACTGTTATTTTTTGACGGCGACTGTGAACAACTATTAATTCATATTAGTGTTCTATTTGTAGTATTTGGGAAACGTATCCGAACGTGAAAGGCGATCGGCTGACAAGGCGTGCCTTTTGAAATTCGAACGTGTTTTACTAATTGCCAGGATTAGACTTCTAAAAAAGGAATGTGTTCATAATATTTGTGATTAATTTTAGAAATATTTAAATAGGTACGACGTCTAAAACGAACATACGCTGTTCTATTCTAATTATAAATTAAACTGATTTTCGATCGTTTTAATTCATCGATTCTTTCTTTACAGGATTCTGCTAATAGTTGATGACCACAGCAATTCGTCATCTGCCTAGCTTTCTCAACTATGGTAGACCCGTCCTCCAGTCTAACCGGATGCAGCTGAATACCAGTAGGTACCTACTTTACATGAAGTGACTGCCTATCTTACCTCCACAACCCAATTAGCACTGGCCAATACGATACCCCATGGCATAACTAGTTGTCGGATTTTCTGACTGCACAAATACAAAAATTGTTTGTAATAAAGACACTGGAAATTCAAACGACAATACATTCAATTAAAGAAGATACGTGAACAATTCTCACCTCTCGAAGCAAAACAATCAAATTAAAGCCAATATTTCTACAGTAATGTTAGTTTTAACAGACATTCTAATCACTCTGTTATGCATGTAGTCTTATGCAGATTCTCCAATAGGAAGAGAGCGCGCGTGACTACTCCTGGGAGCAGTAAAGCTAGGGCTACCATTAGTAATATAACATCGCGCCTGTAATTCCCGAAGGGCTAGACAGAGGTGTAACTTATTAGATACACCAAAGTCAAGCCAAGCCAACTATAACCGTAACTGGCGTAAACCGGGTGTGCAATTATAACACACCCGGTTTACTCCAGTTATGTTTAAGTTCCATGTAATAGGGGGCGTGCCTATTGCCAACAATCATCATCAATCATTCTGAACCGGGCACGAATCAAACCTCCGTGGCTGCTTCTAATAAATTCCTGATTGAAAATCCCAATGACAATTTGTCCGGCCTGGGAATCAATCCCGGGACTCCATGGTCAGCAGTCGCAATTGCAACCACTAGACCAACAAGGCAGTCAACCACCACCACCAGTACCATTAGTAATATACCTTTGCAGAACCGGGTTAACTCAGTTCGAGTTATTTGAAAAATCGGGTGCCTTGTAACCATCTGCCCAGAACGGGGGGTTTCGCGCATGAATTCGCCGCTAGAGGCGTTCGTGTAGAGTAGGCTCTTCTGTAATGTCAGATGTCATACAGTGTTCGCGCTTTGCGTGCTTTTTTATCCTGTATTTTTTTAATACTCACGACTGTGGTCTAGATTGAGCCATTTCTGATTTATTATGACTTGAAGATTTTAAGTTGCAACTTAAGATCTTATTTGTTAGTAATTGGAGGTAGAATAAATAAATTTAAATATCGCTGGACATTAACACACAGCGCCATCTAGTGCCACACTAAGCAACGAGGCTTGTGTCGTGGACACCAGATAGTTGATATACTACATAGATACTTTTTGTTTGTAAATACATACTTATTATACATATAAACATCCATGATTTGCTCCAACCGGGATTCGAACACGAGACCCTAAGAACGTAAGGCAGCCTAACTACCGCTACGCCATTCGGGTCGTCAATGAATGATGACAATGATTTTTAAATGTTTCATGCTTGCTAATTTTAGGGAGAATATTGTAAAAATGTATCTGAAGTTTACACTATGTATATATTCGTAATAAAATAAACTTTTTATGAAGTTATTGGTAATTTAGCCCCCATTATCCGGCTTTTGGGCCTGCGTCCGGCCTATGTCCGACATCGTTGCTTGTCCGGACTTTTTAACTGTAAAAGATTTTCTTAGAAAACAAAAAAAAAGATCACAGAAAAAAAGATTTAAAATATTTCAGGATTTTTTGACAGAATTTTTTAAATTTCAGAATGGTAACCCTATTCATGGGAGCGGTAAGGCCAGTATCGAGCACTATTGTTGGTCTTGAATAATGTTAAGCGATTCGCAATAACGCTGAACGCTGAACGCGGGCCCTATAAACAATTTCGTGAAATAAATCCTGTGGTCGCGAAGGAAATATGAGACGGGCGAAGTGGCGTGGCAACTAATATTTTAAGATTATTTTCTGACTTTTTCATTCTCCGATTAGAAAAGAATTTTCGAAAGCGAAGAGAGCTTGATGAATAAATTGCACAACTTAGGTGCTCATTTCCTCAAATTATGTTTACAGACATACCTACTTTTTCAAGCGGTTTACTGATATTGAGCTTTAGATTGAGAGATTGACATTTTATAACACTATACAATACATTATTTTCTGTGGACATTCATCAAATGGAAGTTACTTATTCTCATTCTCACCATCTCTCTCTCTGATTAAAGCACCGGCAATAACGTTAAAGATACGATAGATACACTCCGGTTTATCTGTTTAAATTCAAGCAAATATTCGTGACCCAATAACATTATAGACAGCCAGAAGCACAAAAAATGGCTTGTCCGCTTTACAAAAGGAAAAGGATTGTGGAAACCAAAAACAAACCCGTAATCTTAGGAAAAGAGAGATACAAAAATAAATCATCTTTTTAAATATTCAGGCCAATCCTCAACTACCCTACTTGAGTGTAATCCCTAGCAGTACAGATAGCATCGACAGCGGCGTCTCGATGCGACACGAGCTCTCTTTACAATGTACACCGTACTTGTCTATGGTACAGTCTACAGTCTATGGTACCACTTTACCACAGAGTAATTGCTATGCCGAACCTTTTTGTAGCGCCAATTCTTATTTATGGTAAAGTTTTTAGGTTCGGAACGCATCGGTGCAGTTAGGTTATCACGAACGTTATAGTAAAGAAAGAATATAATATCACATCACCTATGATCCCCGCAAGAAGGCAGAGGCGAACCTTGTACACCCACATTTCGCCAGTTATGTTTAAGTCGTAAAAAACTTCGTTAAACCGATTGTTTAATACATGCATTCGCGAAGTTCCCTTGGAACGAAGGAAGCAACATTATCATGTAAAATAATGGACAAGGTGAAGAATTTTCGAATGCAATGTCAAACTCACTCTACTATCGCTTTAATGTTTAAATTCCATTAAGTACGTTTTTCTAAAATAGAAATTATGCCTAAAATATGTATTCATTCATTACAATATCATCAAGAAATTATTATTTAAAAAACATCTCATTCGGGCTCGCAGCATCCACCACAGCTACGCAACAAAACGTCAATTAATAATTGTCTATGCTCGATAAATAAATACCAAAGACACACAGTATTAGAGTGTCGGTGTTGCCAGCGTTATTTACGGTCCGCTGGCCAGCATTTGTGTAATGCCTAATAAATAAACATTTAATAAATAAAGAGGAGTAAGTCGTGTTATTGAAAACGCCTGCGCCTGTGCCGATGACAAATGAATTAATAAACTATAATCCAGTTGGGTACCGTATTTGTAAGTGGATTGCATAATGAGTAAAGTCCTTTCACAATTATTTTACCTGTGACATAATCCTTATGTCAATGTGATTAAAGGGTACGGTAGTACGGTACTGCTAATTCACAGGTAAACTAAGAATGAAAGAACACTAAGGGACGTTTTGTACTGGGACAATGTCTCTAGACTCTATTATATTTAGAGATCTAGACTCTATTCGATATTAGATCTCTAGGCAAGAGTTAATAGGGAATATGCATATAATTTTTCTTCACTTAAATCAATGAAATACAGTAGGTACTTATTATCAACCCAAGAAAAGTATTAAAAGTTAAGTTCAACTACCGCTTGTCGCTCAAAAATAATATTAAACGTCCGTGACTGTCGCGGCCATGATGTGACGTCATTTACCTCAATCTGTCTTGATTACATCTATTTTTTTGGCCTTAATAAAGTAATTTTACTAATTATATGTGCTTTATTCAAGCAAATATTGCCATAACTATATTATAATAAAATCTTAGTGAAACTTTACCTACTTTTCAAATGAAAGTGTTTTTTTGACACATAGACTTTGACGTCATTACCGGCGTTATCGAAGACGACGCGTTTTGACAGTGCGTTCCGTTTCACCAAAAACATGCTAAATAAAACAATAAATTGTAAAATAAGTGATGTTTTAAAAACTTAAACAAGTTTACCACAATGTTTTTAAACGCCAATATACTTACAAGGTATTTTTAGTAAATAAAATAATTTTGTATTTCTTGCATATCCCTATCGTCTTTGACTAATTTCAGGTACATTTGCGTTTTACAACCTCATTTCTCTAACTTTATATAAAGGGTCATGTTCATTATAATACCAAATCTAAAATATATGAAAAACATGCTTCTTCTTCATCTCAGTACATATATTTGGTTAGCCTAGAACTTCGCCATGACGTGTTTTCACAAAAACAGTATTACGTTATTAACTTATTTAACAAAGAGTCCTTACACATGCTTAATATTCATAAACATAACCAATACCTTGTAAGTACCGTTTAAAACGAAAAAAATGACACAAAAAAACCGGCCAAGTGCGAGTCGGACTCGCGCATGAAGGGTTCCGTAGCATTGTATTATGGGAGCCCCTTTTAATTTCTAATTAGTTTTTATTATTTGTTGTTATAGCGGCAACAGAAATACACAGTTTGTGAAAATTTCAACTGTCTACCTATTACGGACAATGAGATACAGCCCGGTGACAGACAGATGGACGGACGGACAGTGGAGGCATAATAATAGGGTCCCGTTGGTTACCCTTCGGGTACGGAACCCTAGATACTAACACTGTCATACAAAATAAAAAACCATTCCGCATCCTTCTAAATAAAACCTACGTACTTAATTTATATATCAGCCCATATTAGGCACTCTAAGAAAACTTGTTTGCATGTTTAAAAAATAAAATTAAAAAGTTAGTCGTTAACACACCACAGCCACATGGCCAAGTATAGCATGTAAATTGAAATAATAATTATAATATTTATCATTTTGAAAGTTAATTAAACGTCTTTACCCCATCTTAATAGAAAAACTTATTACTTGAGTTAATAACTTAATATTATTCATGTGTTATGATAAATATGGTATTACGTGATTTCGGAACGCGCTGCAATTGAAATTAAACATGCAATCAATGTCATAATCGGATAATTTTTGTGGGAGGTAAAATCAACCAAGGCTGTTTAAAAAGCTTTGCATGTTATGCCTCATTAAGATTCAGTGGGTTTTATGTAATGACAGCTGTAATTTGAAATATTGTTATCTTCAATTACAACATACAGGGTGTAAACCACCTCATCACGAAGCCGTCAACCAAGCATTCTGTACTTACATCAAACTAAGTAACTTTACGCAAAAATTATTGCTGGGAAATGACTTTTATTTTGGGGTGACAAATCATGTTTTGTGGTAGAACTCAATGTAACGCGCTCAAAACATTGTGCTGATGGATGGATTGACTAATAAGGGGTCGTGGAGGTATTTAAAGTAAAAATCTTACATTAAAAAATTGTATAAAAATAAAGTTGTCAAAAAGTTGGAAATTTGACCCCCAATATCTCCGTAACTAGAAGGTTCCCAAGTATGGTGTAGAACAAAAAAATGATCGCAATGACGAGGAGAACAAGTGCCTTTCGGCTTCGTTAAGAGGTGTTTTACACCCTGTATATTCAAGGTGTAAACGAACCCTTCGCGAAGCCGGCAACCAAGCATTCAGTTCATCAAACTAAGTTACTCTACGCAGAAAAATATTGCTGGGAAACTTTTTTGAGGTTAAAAATCATGTTTTACGGTAGGACTCAATGTAACGCACTCAATTTATGTCGAGAACTCAAAACAAACAGTGAAAAATGGTAAATACTCCGTTTTCAGTGTTTGATAGTGTCAGTTTAAAAACTTATAATAATTATTTTACAAGTATCTCTTTTACATTTCTCCTTTATTTCTTTCTGTTGTACTGTGTAAATAGTTTAAATAAATAAGATTTATTTCACGCAGTAGCTTAAAGACGCAAAATTAACCTTTTAGTAATAAATTACTAAAGCTAGTAGCAGGAACCTATTAAACTAAACAGCTAATAGAAATCCATAAAATTCAAAGAATAGTCGTTAACAAATAATTGAAAACATTTAACGAGTACTCTAAGGTCGTTAAGCTAGGTTAAGCGAAAAATTCCATTATAAGCACATTTACTATAAAAATCCGACGTAAAAATGTGACATAAAATTAATTTTACTATTCATAAAATTAACGCGAGAGGGAGCCACGGTCGTGACGGATGCGCATACGCAAGGATTAACGCTTTTGTGCGCAATATGGCGCGCGCGCAAAGCGCTGACAGATCCGAATTTAGATATTATATTGTTGTAAATACAAAAGAAAACTATGAATGGACATCATTTTACGAAGATTTTATTTTTATATTTCGTTTGAAAGATTTATTTTATTGCATGGTAAGCTTTTGATGCGACATTTATAAGTGTAGATATGTATCGTAAATATCCGTCAAAGACGTTTTTGGGTTGAAAAAGATTGGGGGATCTCTTGAATTTATTTTTTGTAGAATCATTGCTCATTTAGATCTAGTTATAACGGAATTTATTTAAATTCAGTATGTACAATAATTAAAAACTACAAATAGACCTAAAATAATAATAAAACAAGTTTCAAAGTACAAGTATCAAAATGGGAAAAGAATTACAGGTCGTCCACGTTGGATGGCAATGCTGATTCTTCAGCCACAAAATAGGCCCAAAATAATAATGGAATTGAATTAAACTTACGCTTTACAGTATGTATGTATGTATAAAATAAGTTTTGATTGAGTAATTATAAACATTAGCACCAACAGGCTAAAGCGATACCTACTTGATAACGTACGCATGATACGTGTACATAATGATACAAAATTCTATTGGGTGTTGTCTGATTCACTTAATCGTAACTGAAGATTGCTAAACTAGAAACAATTAACTTAGCAAATAAACTTAACTACACCCACCGCTGACAAGCGTACTTAACTTATGCAACACAGATCTTTAACTTTCAACATCGGTTAACTTATGTCAGTGTTCACAGTGCTGATCTATACCCAAACGAACCAAACGTTTAAATCCAACAGTGTGGTTTTGTTTAAGCATCCATTTAGGTGCCGCTTAATGTTGGTGAAAACGGATATTAAACTAACATCATTGCAAAATTACCATTGAACAATCCCCGTACTTCACACATTTGAAGACCCTTGTCATTTCGCTAATAGAGTGACGAAACGTGCCCAACAATAGTAATCTTTGCCTTAAATATTGGCACAATAGTTCTAATGTTACAGGATTTGATGACTTCCCCTTAAAATTGCGCCATTACCATGCAACTGACTGGGGATACCATGTGTCAGGTTTTGCCGGAATT
This sequence comes from Xestia rhomboidea, assembly GCA_963853795.1. Lineage (NCBI taxonomy): Eukaryota > Metazoa > Arthropoda > Insecta > Lepidoptera > Noctuidae > Xestia > Xestia rhomboidea. Next base: position 12,217,337 of record OY970778.1, read on the forward strand.
ATCTGGCTTTTTGGCCCTTATACGGCCTTGTCATTTTTGTAGCCTATATTGTCCCACTGCTGGGTAAACGCCTCCCCATAGCCTTTCATTCTTCTCTCTGTGTGGTTTTCTCCGGCCAATATGTCACAAACGCTTCAAGTCAACGACCAGCGACGACACCCGTCTTCAACTAAGTATTAAAAAACTTAGGGGGATTTCTTGGATATAAAAATCTATAAGGAAGAGGGAAAAATTAAAAAGGGAATGATTACCAAAAAGAAAAATATTTAAATGTAAAATGTTCTTTAATTTTTGGCCTTTTGTCAGGACTTTTCAAATTTCGAAATGGTAACCCTACACGCAAATAAGATTTAAGCCACGACCATAAATGACAGATGTTTTTAAAATGGCGCTAATATGCACATTTGTATTCTGGATAGACAAAGCTAAAGTATGTGGAACACAGATGATTTGTTTGTGTGTTGAAAGATTTGGAGATGTCTCTTTGTGTTATGGCTAAGAGAAACTTTTAACATCATAACATGGAGTCATGTGTAGCATTCTTAATTCCATGGATTTCATATTTCATATTATGATCTTGTGAAATTTATAGCCTTTTTAGGACAATTTTTTGCCAAATCTTGCACATTTGAGGACGTAAAGAACGTTACGCTACTGAAGCTACTTTTTTTTATTTCTTCAGGAAAAAAAATTGCGTAATGGTTTAATACTATAAAAATATGGCCATTTAATGTGCCAAAATAAACTAGTTAACGAATGCATCATTGCTTTGGAAAGAATAAGAAGTTTCCTTGGGAAAACAAGTAGAAAAAAGAAAAACCCTAACGTGTCCTATGTGGCTATGCCTAGAATAGATGAAGTTAAAATGTATTATAAGTTTTAGACTGAAACTTTTAAGAAGCAAAATGCGTCTTTTTAAATAAGATTGACTCGATGTCTTATCCCGGAACATATTCCGGGATAAGACATCGAGTACCTATTCATATTTGCAACAGATATCGTTACAAACCTTTCTTCCAATTTTAAGACTGATTTATAGCTTTTAGCTTTTTTTTTTTTTGCTTTTTTATAGCTTTTTTTTTTTGGCTTTAACTTTTTTTGGCTGGTATTTTTTTGTGTATTTTATCTATGGGCCTTAGTTGCCTGATAATAAAATGATTATTATTATTATAGCACAAATACCACTACCAAAGAAAAACACCAAATCATTTCCTAACCCTTTAAAATAACCAATTTCATTCATCCAATTTACTCAAGAATTGCATGACAAATCCATACGGTCCAAGCGAGCCACGTATACCTCCTTTGGTTTTATGAATATCGTCCACACTCACGCCAGCCTACACTAACCATTTTATTACAGGCATGATAAAAAACTTGTTCTAATTCCATACATTGATATTCATACTTGAAAATTGATTTAAGACCTCAGAAATATGGGGTAGCTCAAAATGGGGGTGTATTTTGCTGCTTATAATTTTGTTCTTATCTACAAGATCTATTATGTAAGAAGGATTCTATAAACTACTAGCTTTTGCCCGTGGCTTCCCTTGCCTTGATTTAGAATTTGACAATCAATTCGGGTTGTGCTCTGCTTGTAATATATAATATAATTCAAAGTCAAGGTATTTATTAGTGTGGTTTTTGGTGATAGTTGGTCTTACAGTTAGGTTATAGTATCACAAAAAACTACCCATACACTAATTAACATTACTTATAAGAATTTAAAATTGATATTACATACAATTAACAAAAAATTCAACATTTAAAATAGAATTTTTTTTTTTTAAATAAACCTTTAGAATATGTTTAATATATGCTTAATATATTTAATTTGACGACCCCAATGGCGCAGCGGACCCTAAGAACGTAAGGCAGCCTCACTACGGACAAGAAAGTGATCTTATAAGCAGTGTTGAGGCTGCCTTACGTTCTTAGGGTCCCGGGGTTCGAATCCCGGTTGGAGCAAATGTTTGTGTGATGAGCATGGACATTTGTTTTGCGAGTCATGGATGTTTATATGTATAATAAGTATGTATTTATAAACAAAAAGTATCTAAGTATCAACAAGCCTCGTTGCTTAGTGTGGCACTAGATGGCGCTGTGTGTTAATGTCCAGCGATATTTATTTTATTTATTTATTTATAATACACATTATACAATATCATAAATTCAAATGAATCATGATTCAAAAGACACGTGGCGCCATCTTTATCAAAAGAACGCTAATGTTGTTTTCCACGGGAACAGTACTTTATTTCGGAATAAAAGGTACCCGATTTCCGTTTTTGTACACCTGACAACGGAAACGAAAAATTTCAGGATGTTCAAAATTCAATGGTTTAGGCGTTAAAATGTAACAAACAAACAAACTTGCTTTTGCATTTATAATGTAGTATGGATAGTAAATGCAAAGTTGATTATTGACAGTTTGGTTCATGATTTATGGTAAGGACAATCCTGCAATCCTTGTTGAATGTTTTGTATAATATAGAAGGTAATAACTCCGACTACTGAGTCGTAAACATTATGGAGATAACATAGCATCACGCTTGTTATCCATGAAGGGATAGGCAGATGTGTACCTAATAGTACACATTTCGCCAGTTATGTTTAAGTCCCTATTGCCATCAACCGGGCACAAATCCAGACTCCTTAAGAAGGGGGCCTGCCGGGGCTGCGGGATTATTCGAAAGAGATACCGTGGCCCCGGAACACAAAGGGCGATGAAGGAACATGGATGGGTTTTAGTCAGTAAAAGTCTGACACTCCCTCCTGCTCCGCCCAGAGCGGGAGGAGTCATTCGATGATTTCCCATCCGAAAAAAAAAAAAGGTATGAACGCTCTTTTACTATTTCATTACTGTTATATCCTAAGGCGAAAGGCTAAAAAAAAAAAAATGGCTCCTACTGAAAAATTCCTAATAACACTTTGCCCGACCCGGAAATCGAACCCGGGACCTCATGCTCAGCAGACGCGCTTGCAACCACTAGGCCAACGAGGTAGTCAGATTATGGAGATCATTTGGAAAATCGAGTTAAAACCTACAATGTGAAAAACAGCATCTACTTTAATATGAAACCAACATAATAGTTTTATTCACATACTGTTGTTGTGAAAAGTAGAATTACTGCTTTACACGCAATCATCAACGTAAGTACCAATAAAAACTTAGTACCAGAAAGATTTTTTTTGTTATGAAAAGGCTAGGCAGATAGAAATTTTTAGTACACACCCCACGCGAACAGCGTGAAACAAAACGTATAAAAATTTGTAATAGAGTCGCTACACTACTTTGTTATAAACCTAACAAACAACAACATAATTTCAAGCTCAATCCCCCAAAAACTAACACCAGAAGAAATACAAAACACATTACAAACAACATGTAAATTCACTCCCAAAAAGCGTTCATTAATTAGCATTTTCAACCATAAGTCAAAAGTAGCCGGCACACCACACATGTTCCAAAGTTCGCGTGACAAAAACACATTGCTATGCGCCATATTACCCGCCTTGGATGGTCGTTGACCTCTGCCTGGAATAGGCAACCTTGACCGGCTACAGCCCTGTTCACCTCCTGGTGGATACAGTCTAGCAATATGACTGATTGAAGTATTGAACGGACGTTTTCTTTGGTAGTTAGTTGTTTGATTGTTGGTTTCAAGATTGATGATTGATGGATGGTGATACTGAACTTAAGTTTCAGTTGTTTTAATTGAAAGGTCTTTGACCGAAGCAAACATTGTATATTGGTTGGTTTGACGACCCGAATGGCGCAGCGGTAGTGAGGCTGCCTTATGTTCTTAGGGTCCCGGGTTCGAATCCCGGTTGGAGCAAATGTTTGTGTGATGAGCACGGACATTTATTTCCGAGTCATGGATGTTTATATGTATAATAAGTATGTATTTACAAACAAAAAGTAGGTATCTATGTTGTATATCAACTATCTGGTGTCCACGACACAAGCCTCGTTGCTTAGTGTGGCACTAGATGGCGCTGTGTGTTAATGTCCATCGATATTTATTTATTTATTTATTTTTATTTATATATTTTGTCCTCGGATAGTTCAGTTTCAAACGGGTGCGAGAGTAGTGATGTTATATGCTTATTATAAACTCTGCCCTTTGTTTTTTTTTTTTTTTTAGAATGGGAAATCATCAAATGACTTCTCCCGCTGGGCGGAGCAGGAGGGAGTGTCAGACTTTTACTGGAGTGTAAATGTGGTGCTGTACCACAAACGATGGTGAACTTAATATCGTGTCCTGAAGGTCCTATTCTTTGTTCATTACAGAAACTGATGGACTCTACTGAAGGCGCAAAACTACTGGCTCAGTTCATGGCCGACTCAATTTAGATTGCCATCTACACGCTAAGAAGATAATATGCTGATTTACCATAGTTTTTCAATAAATCTTATCCTATTTTTGCTTTTTATAGCGACGGAAGTGGTGAAGGGCGTTCATTTCAGGCGACGTTCTTATGTAAAGGCTTTCAGAAACTACTGTTTCTCCGCCTTATTTTTTTAATTATTTATTTTTGATCTTCATGTCTCTTCTGATATTATTATCGTTTTTCAAATTCTTGACTGACACAGATTCAAAGTTCAAAATGCGACATTTGTGACTGAAACTTATATTCAAGACATACCCTGGTAGCTATAGTCAAATTAAAGTAATGACTTGAGTTTAAGAAATTACTTATGAAACCATTTAATTCAATAGACAAAGATTTGAACGAAGAAATAACCGTCAAAGAAGGCAAAGCAAAGAATTCTAACTTTTGTCAGGTCTAACTTCAAGCAATTACTAAACTACAGAATAAAAATCATTATTTATTCAAGTAATCACTTTGATTTGTGTGTAGAATGTAGATACACCCGCGCCGTATCTAAATTCAATATCGAATCAATATCTGTATTCTCCAAAGATTTAGGTAGTCTAATAATGTTGAGTTCATGTTCCGTAGTGGTAAACATTTGTCCTATAAAGTGTAGACCTAATTACATTACATTGTGTCGATGGTTCACGCCCAAGCATAGAATAAATAACTCCTATGGGAATATTTAATTAATTTCATTAAAGTTTTTATACTAAATTGGTGTCTGTTTTGTTATTTTTCCTGTATTTTGCACAGGAAAGTTTGAAAATTGTCACTTTGGTAACCGAATAACACGAACACTATTGAGGTTTAAACTGAAATTGGTTTGTCATATATTAGTTCCTACCTGAAATTGCTTGAAAAAAAAAAAAAAAAACACATTTTACTTAGGTATATACTTTAATGTAAGTAAATCCTAAACTATTAAACAAATAGAAGCTGTTGGTAAGTCTTTTATTAACAGAAAAGTAAACCAACAAAAGTTTGTAATAGTATAGTAAAATCATTAACTTCATCTTGAACTCTATTCCTCTCACCATACCTAAAACAATGGCCTCTGGAAGTCTGTCTACCCACTTCAAAGCCAGCTTAACGATCCTAAAATAACAACATTGGTGCATCAGGCTCCTGAAGCAGTAATTTCAGTGGGATGTTACGCTTATAATTCAGAACGACGCGCGTCTTGTTGGCGCCACACACCGGTGCTCCATTTTATATACAGTATGTTCATATATATATATGTATAGTGCATGCTTTTCCCCATATGTGGTGGGATGACAGAGCAATGAGAAGTCCTAATTATAAGCTGTGTCTGAAATAAGTTGGAGGCCTTTGAGTAATCAGTTTTTTTGCATGTGAAACATCTATTGGCGCTCCTTGGCAGTAAAGCCGACGCGTATGCCGTGACGGCAAACGGCATGACACTTCTGTAATTCTACTTTATTACGCCAAATGCCTTCTGTGAAGATCGCAGTTCCGGTGGATTGCTGTGGTAAGAAAGAAATTCATGATAATATTTTATCGGCTATCTATGACTAGCTATTGTTATCGTGCAAAGTGTTACTGCACATGTTGTTGGTTTTTTTGCCTAGAATGTGAACTCGTGCCCGGTTAATGGCAATACGACCTTCCCCGATCCCAGAAATAAGCTAAATGTGGGGTGTGTACCTTCTATATTTATTAAAAGGAGAACCAACAGCTAAAATAAGTAAGTAACAATTGTATAAGCGACACAGAGCCAATTACAGGTTCTCACGAGTAGACACAGAGATGGTAGTAGAAACCTTAGGATCACCAAATAGCAAGCACGATAATAATACAAATACAAGGAATTTTTATTCCTTAATAAGCAATAAGCACTAAATACACTCGGACACTAGGTTAGGCATTGTTGACATGGGGAAAAATGAAGATACAAATTAAGCACTACGCGCTTTTTTTATGTTTGCATTCAGCCGAGTGCGTACAGAATAGGCTTATGGCTATTATATCACCTCTGTCTCTACCTTTCAGGAAAATAGGCGAAATTGCTAATCTAGGAAGACTAGACATAATTAATTAATCAGTACTTAAGTCATTTTAAGTCTGTTAACCAGCAATAGGCATGACGACAGTATCAAAAAATTGCAAATCTATTTAGTCCGTCAGTTAGAGTATTGGAAATTAATGGACATGTATTTTTTGTTTTTGTAAATCAATGAATATTGACAAAGATAAAACGCATCAAAATCGGGAGTGGGGATCGTGACGTCAGAACTAGCTAAAAATTATACCATGGCGTGACGTATTGAGAATTTTAAAAGCATCGTATCTTCGTCAATTTTGGTTTACGTAACAAAAGAAAAAACACGGGTCAAATATTTTTTGATAATCTAAGTGACGGACTAATTAGTTTTTTTCTGTCGTCTCGCCTATGGGAGACAATAACATCCCCGAAGGGTTAAGCAGGGGTGTACCTAATGGCTTATAGTCCACCCAAATTTCGCCAGTTATATTGAAAGTCCCATGTAATGAGGAGCGAACCCATTGCCATCAACCGGGCACAAATCCAGACTCCGTGGCTGCTACTGACATATTCCTGATGGAAAAACCCAATAACACTTTACCCGAAACGGGAATCGAACCCAGGACCTCATGCTCAGCAGACGCACTTGCAACCACTCGACCTATGTGGTTGTCTATGGAAGATGTCTTACTTTAAAATCTAAATAGCCAGACGCCTTTTCTTCAAAGTAAGCGAATACATTACTTGACAAACATCTTAGTCTATTATTTATCAACGATATCAGGTCAATCACTCCGAATAAAACAAAAACATGTTACTCCTAATCGGGACGCGAAGAATATATGATAGGGCTGGTATTGCGAACCGATGGACGATTTGCTTAGTGTGGAGAAACTTACTAATATTGTAACGTGTAGATTTGAAAGATTTGCAGTTTCTTATGGACTGAAGGAAAGATAACGAGGTGGAATTAAACACCATTTCCTACCATATTAGATAAATGATGTTTATTTTGCAAGTAGGTTTTTACAAACTCTTTTACACATCGTATTTTTTTAAAACTATATATGAGACCGGTGTTTTGTACCCGACTACTCTGAGAAGAAACAGCCGATTAGTTTATTACACATAGGTTTTCATAAATCAATTTTGGCCACGTTCTTTCTTTAAATTTTTTTATTGCTTAGTTGGACACTTCTCATTCTTTATAATCTACATCGTCTGTATTCTTAAACGTTAGTATTACATCATGTTTTATTTGTGTGCTGAAGTCCTCCTGGATGTGCTCCGGCCCAGGGTGGGTCAAAGGGTTTTGCCTCTGACTCTTACTGGCAAAAACTACACGCCCACACGCATGCGCTCTCACTGTCTTCATCTACCTCTGGCCTGATCGCTGGAATCAGAATAAGAATCAGAATGCTTTATTTGTAATCATAGGTCACCTCAATTACAAATAGTGGTGTTACAGATAGGTAGATGCTCTATGTTTTGCCCAGAGGCGTACAAATATATTTAATTAACATTGTCTTTACTTTTAACAACAATTTAACTTTCGAAATAATTATCATACAGTTGTAGAATTTTATAAAATTATGTAGACTTTCTCATTGGTAATAAAATCAATTAATAGATAGGCACATGTATACATCAATATAAAAAGAGAATATAGTCAATTTCAATAAAAATGTCAAATAGATTAGTCAGTATAAATAGAGAATATAAATAATCGATTTCCATTAGATTAGGTTACATGTCTTAATATTAATGCTATGTATCTAGTAGGTACCTACATCATAAGATTTCCCAATAAGATTAATTAACGTGATTTTTTCTTGGAAAACATTCCATCAATTAAAATCCATATTACTTAATTACCTAATACAACTTAATCAATCTATAAATACCTCAACTTCCTCCCAGCCCTGTGCCCTGCTATGTGGAGCAGACAGTCGGACGTGTCGCTACTCGCTGCGCAGGCGCAGCCGCGGTGGTCGGCACGTGGTCGCGCTCCCACGGTCCGCGGGGGTCCGCGGGGGACGCCGACCAATCACGGGGCACCGCCATTTTTTTCAGATACCCACAGATACTTTAAAGACCTCCACTGATTTTTTGGGAAAATAAACATGTTTGTTTTTGTGTGTGGTTGATTTTATTGGTGTTGTTAAGAGGTGTGATGAAGCATTAAGCATTGTCACTGTTACGTATTCTTATTAAGATCCTTAGCAATGATAGTCTAGTTGTATGACCGTCGGACTGCCAAGTCAGAGGTCTCGAGTTCGAACCCAAAACGCGATCTCTGATTTTTAAAATCCGAAACACTTCTTTCCTTCTTTTCTTGTGCTTCAGTGAACCAAGGATCCGTCGTGAGGATACCAGAATGACTGAGAGATATTTCTCGACGGTATATAAAGCCAAGTTAGAGGCCCATCCGAGCCAAATCCGGTTAGACTGGAAGCCGACCATATTCGTAACATTTGGCAAACTAGGCAGATGATGAAGAACCTATTCAGATATTGTATAACAATCAAATGACGATCTAAAGTCATACATTAAACCACATAATATTTACAAGAACAACATTACCAACTATTGACAAACTCATAACAAAAAACCACTTCTCTTCATCCACTAAAACAGCCACTACAGAGTTCACTGAAACTCAACTTATAATAATAGTTTTTCTACGAGTATACTTACAGGCTTCAATAAATCTCTAACCACGACATTATCAGCAATCAAATCGGAAACTTTTATGCGGTCGCCGAACTTTTCTTTCGTAAGCAGATATTTTGCGTTACCCTCAACCCTCAAGGCCGAAATACCAACTTTTGTTAGATAAGAGTCAGTTAGGTGAGTGCTGACAACATTATCGTCTTCTTGCCTCTGTCCCGTGGTGATTGGGGTCGGCGCAACACGTTTTGTTCTTCCATTCTCCTCTGTCAACCGTCACGCTACCATTTACTCCTTTTTCTTCAATATCATTCGTCACACAATCCATACATCGTTTCTTTGGTCTTCCTCTCCCTCTCAATTCATCAATATGTATATTCCATTCTTCCCTGTTAAGGGGCCATCCATAAATTACGTCACACGTTAAGGGGAAGGGAGGGGCTCGACGAAGTGTGACATTGTGTGACAAGGGAGTGGGAGGGGTCCTAAATTTCGTGATGTCACATTTCAAAATCATATTAAGTCTCCATCTTTAATAAAAATAATATTAAATAATCGTTTTAAGTTGTGTTAAATTTTTGAAATGTTTCATTTGATGTTAATTTTATTAAAAAAAGGATTTAAATCGAAATAATACTAATTCCGGAACTGCTTTTTTAATTCAATAATTTGTAGAGATGTAAAATTGCAAAAATATGTGACGTCACACTAGTGCAGGGGGGGTCTCACAAATGTGACCATCTGTGACAAGGACGGGGGGGAGGTCAAAAAATCATGAAATTCGTGTGACGTAATTTATGGCTGGCCCCTAACCGTCACCCTAACTAACATTTAGGTACCTTATACTCCTTTTTCTTTCACATCATGCCTCCCGCTATCCTTCATCTTTCCTTTGGTCTTCCTCTCCCTCTCCATCACATGCGTTTCATCCCCCCTCATTACTTGTATCAAGAGAGGTGGTACTGCAAACTGGTTACCTAGTAATATGCTGGTGAAGAAGACCCTACGGACTCCTACGCGTAGAACTATAGGTAGGTTTATAGAAAGCTTGGTCTTTGTCAGTAACACACACAGATACAAACTACCAGCTTTAGATAAACACTACACAATACGTAATTATTTCTGTGTACACTTAATAAGTATTTCGTGATGCCTGTCGCAAAGCACAAGGTGAAATCTTCAGAATTGATGGACATCCTTCAGTGAATGGTTAGACAGGCAGCAAAAGAACAAGGAACGAGCCTTCACAAACTCCAAATTGTGTCCTTTCTCTTAAGGTGGATGCTCCAGGGTAGCCCGCGAAATTCAAATTTTCTTACGTTTTTTGCAATTTCCAGGTCAGCTCACAAAGGTGTAGGACTTTACTTTTTCAAGGTCAAAGTCATTCCTGTGCAGGAATGACTTTGACCTTGAAAAAGTACGTTTACGCGCTTGGAGGGTTGTATTGATGATTTTGATGATTATAAATCTATAACTACATACGTGTTACAGCCGCGAATCAAATTTTAATCAACATACAACCTGACACTAACCTGGAAATTGCAAAAAACGTAAGAAAATTTGAATTTCGCAGGCTACCCTGGAGCATCCACCTTAAAGGGAAACACTCCCTGTGAGTATTGTGAGTCAGTCTTGGTTAATTTTTAAGATCCAGTCAATTTTATGAACACTCAGATTGTTGGTCAATCATCCCTAAAATGTATAAGACATAAAGAACATTCAAGATTTCAAGACTGGTATCCATTCAGTTCAATTCTGTGGGATATCAACGTTTCAACTAATGCAGGAAACGGTTACATGCAAAAAGTTCACTAGTAGCTGTAGTAATAAATACAATCATTCAGCTTTAGAACTCAGAACCAGGCAGAACAACCAAGTCGATGAGATAATACTCGGAATTCATAAAGACTAAGACATAAGGAAGGGATTATCAAAGATATTCGAGTCCTGGTATATCTGAAATAGGATTCTACTAGGAAACTTGTTCTATGTTCAATATCTCTGTTTATCCAAGCAAAGCCTAGTCATAATATTTTGCAATACTAAGATCTCTAGATAGATGGATTATTCTTGAAATAATAATCCATGAATAACAGCAGCATTCGGTAATCCACCAAATAAGAACGTTGGAACAAGTGTTAGTAGCGCCATCTCGTATCGAATAGTGGAACTAATGATTTAAAGTTAACACAGATTCCCTAATTTTTTATAGTTTTCATGTTTGAAAATAGAACCTAAATAATTAAAAAATATTTATTGGAGAATGGAATACATTATATAGTAGAAGACAAAGACTTTTATGTCCATAGTTTTAACATTTATTATTTGTTTGGATGCAGTTACAGACAATCGGAAATTAACAATAAAACGGAAGTACCTATTAATTCGGCTTCATTTCATTGTCTATTAATTCAATTTATACTGTTTCTCCGCTTAGTAACTTCGAAGAAAAACAAAAAAAATCTTTCCAGAATCATTAACTCCACTGCATTTACCGAAACCGAATCATATCAACTACTACCTATATAACAAACGCAATCAGAAGCATTTGTGCGATCACTTATGCTATTTATAATCTAGGAGTCATCTTTGCAGCTAAAATAGCTCTGGAATAGAAACATACCTGCGTTTGTCTGTAAAATAGCTCCGCACAATATGTTCAATATAACTTGACACATCGGAGTGGCGCTGCAAGTTTGACAGCTGTCAGAATTAGTACAGTAGCTGCAATCGCTAGTCTGTTTGAAAGCTGTCCAAGTCAGTACAGAAATTTTAGTTCCTGATTTCGCCACGGGTCAAATTAAACTGGCTGTATGTAACTTTACAGCTATGGCGCCAAGTCTTTTTTTGTACACAATCGTTTTTTATTTGATTTGCTAAGTATAAATAGTAGTGAGAATCGCTTCATTTGTGATAGAATAATTTAAAGGGGTTTAGAATGTAAATTGAGATAGATATACCAAAAAAATAAAAAGTTTAGGATAAGATTTGGTGGCCTATGTGTATGTAGTAAGGACGTGGTTTTAATTAAAGGATAGCTAACACTATTATCTTGTTGTAGGTACGAGTTAAAATAAGAGGCAACCATCAGTCTTGAAAGTATGGTTTCTTATAATGTAATCCTTCTGTATATATATAATGTATTTAAGAGAGAGGAAGACTTTGGAGAGCTTTTTAAAGTCAAGATTCGTTAGAATTCTGGAGTAAGGTAGAAGAAACAATTTCAACTCTACCCTGTCGCACCTTCTGGTCCTTCTAGAGATCCAGGATGGAAGCACCGGACTCACAAACAAGTATCACGTATTCAGCCAATCATTCCGAACGCTACTCCAAAAAAAAACTGCTCTGCTTTGGAGTAATACTTACCTGCAATTCCTGCGCGGTCAAAGACTATGGAACAGCCGATTTTTTTTTTAATTACCGATGAAACATTTATATGGGAGAGGGTTGGAATGAATATACCTACTGAATACGTGTCAATCACTTGTACATCGATGTATTCCTCCCTATAGTTTAGAAGCTTTTCTTCCACTTTCATGCCTCAACAAAACAAGACCAACCAGCATTTTTTGCGGAATGTATTCCGCAAGAGAACCAAGGTTACCGACGTAGCCCGAAGATTTGCCAAACTTAAGTGGCAGTGACAGGGCACATTGCCTCGCAGAACGGATGGCCGATGGGGCCGAAAAGTTTGGAGTGGCGACCGCGAACCGTAAGACGTTGCGTTGGAAGGTCTCTCACTAGGTGGACCGATGACCTGGTGAAGGCTGCGGGAGCCCGCTGGATGCGAGCCGCACGAGGCCTATGTCCAACAGTGGACGTCTTTCGGTTGAAATGATGAACCAGCATTTTAATGTCATAAAATAGATATATAAACACCATCAGCTAATAAATACCTAAATGAAAACCACCTGAACGTCACATGACGCAACAACGCGGAGCACACAAGTTGCATGCTCACAGGAGCAACGGTATAGTATTGGCGCCAAACGTAGGGAGGAACAGAAGGTTTACTAAGAAAAGCTTCAGCTATGAATATTGTCTTTGGAAATAGATTTATGCTCATATTAAAGAATCTTTTGACGCTTCAGGGACATCCACAGGTACGCTGTTGGTAAACATTAATGAAATTGTATGAGTAACTTTAAAGCCTCGCGCCGAAATATCCAAGTACAATAACGCTAGGCTTTTAACACTGACAACAGACAAGCTCATCTTTATATTATTTCTTTGCATTCATTTTTTTTCTTTGAAAAACTGTATCATCATCATTCTCTGCTAGCCTGATCCCAACTATGTATAGTCCGCGCGCGAGCTCCGAGGAATCGGTGGCTTCAAGCCACCGATTCCTCGGAGCTCTCGCGCGGACTATAGATGTCGGCTTCTTGACTAACCGAATACAGCTGACTAAGGGTGATGCCAAACGAGCGTAATTCTAGTTATGTGAGTCGCGTAAATTCGGTCATACATAGTTGGGCGCATTTTACGTCGTGACGACACGACTACGTAAAATAACAATCGTATAATAACTGTTTCTATGGTCTTGTTAGTCGAAACACTCTTGTCAGAGTGGTCGTGGTTGCGCAGACGAGGTACACGGAGCTATGTTCGGTGGATCTTTGACTTCCCCGAGGATTGCTCTTCCAGCGATGTGCTTCCATTTCTGCCGGTTGGAGACGTTGCGAGTACATTGGACCATGGTGGATTCAGTAGCCTTCTAGATCAGGTCAGTCCAGCGAGTTGGTGATCGGCCGCGTGATCTCTTGCCCTCCGCCTGGCCCTGAACCACCAGTCTCTCCATCGAATTTTCGCTTTCTTCTAGTGATGTGTCGAAAGAACTTTAGTATTCGTAGTTGCACAGTAAACGTTTCTATGGTGCTTCTATGTATTGTTATAAGTTAACCTTCTCTATCTTCCAATATAGATGCATCAGAGTTAGCGCGCTACCATTGTAAAGGCCGGTTGCATCACAAACATAACTATTTGACATTATGTTAACTATTATACCAAAGTAATATAAATGACTTTAAGATTGCCGTCCTGTAATCATGAAAAACTAAATGCAAACCATTTTGTCTGTTTGAAGTAAACGATGCAATTTGTGAGATATTGTGAATGGCATTGTGGAGATAGAAACGGCCATCGCATGCGACCTAGCACGCAACAGCTAAGAATAAGATACATTACGTCACGACTTTTTGCCCTGAAGGGATAGGCAGGGTGATCTATATCACACCAACATCAAAAGATTCCTTCTTTCCTTCGATTTCTTTTGGTTGGCGCAGTGGCTGAGCAATTAGCTGCTGCGCTGCGTGTCGCGGGTTCGATTTACGCAAGGAATTGTATGGCCTACAGGTAGTGCCGGGAGTGGCTGTTTGTGTTCATGAGTTTGCAAACGCACCCACGATACGGGAGAAAAATCCAAGTGTGGGGTTTAAAAAAATATAATACGTTAATTTTATTAATATAAATAAATAATAATTAATAATTTTATATATATTAATATATAATAATTAATAAATATAATACGTTTAAAAAAAAAAAAGATTCCTGATGGAAAAACCCAAAAACAGTTTGCCCTACTTGGGAATCGAACCCAAGACCTCCTCGGCAGTCGCGCTGAACCAACGACGGCAGACTATGAATACGATTTATAATGGTAGTAAGCATATCTATAGGAAAGGCTCTATTGAGAAACTCTTAGATGTTATTCTGCCGAATTCCATTCATAAAAAGGTTTCGCTGTTAGTTAGTTTTGAATAGCTAGCAATTAGCTATTCAAAACTATAACCTACTGAATTATTCGTAAAGGCTATTTATTGGCATAAATTTAAAAATACATACTATATAACACAACAACCAAAGCCCTCCAAGAAAAAAAAAGTCACACGCCTCTAGAAAACATTATGCATAACTTCAAGAAAAAAAAAACACAAAACTCTATGAATCACCGCATACATTAGGCTCAGGGCTCGTGTACAAAAATTGCAGCCTCTCAACTAAATCGTGTAGGCTGTATGCTCGTAGTTATGGCAGTTTTGCAACTCCACGGAATTTTATAAGGTTTCCACAATCATTTTTATTAATATACAAACTCGTATGTCTCAACTTTGTCTAGATAATTGTGCGTTTTCATTGTTAGTCAAGTTCATGTTGGGCATCGGTGTATGTGATCATAAAAAACAACACTAGTTCCATCATGGAACTGTTACTCTTACTATTGGAACTAGTGATAAAAAAAATCAACACTAGTTCCATTATTTTCAGTTTCTTTCAAAATGGAACTAGTGATTATAAAAAACAACAGTAGTTCCATCATGGAACTGTTACTCTTACTATTGGAACTAGTGATAAAAAAAATCAACACTAGTTCCATTATTTTCAGTTTCTTTCAAAATGGAACTAGTGATTATAAAAAACAACAGTAGTTCCATCATGGAACTTTTACTCTTACTATTGGAACTAGTGATAAAAAAAATCAACACTAGTTCCATTATTTTCAGTTTCTTTCAAAATGGAACTAGTGATTATAAAAAACAACAGTAGTTCCATCATGGAACTTTTACTCTTACTATTGGAACTAGTGATAAAAAAAATCAATACTAGTTCCATTATTTTCAGTTTCTTTCAAAATGGAACTAGTGATTATAAAAATCAACACTAGTTCCATCATGGAACTGTTAATGGTACTAGTGACAATGAAGGGTTTCTACCCGGTCGTAAAATCTAAATCAAAATATTTTATTTCACATAGGCCTAGATGGGCACTTATAAAACGTCGAAAAAGGTGCACGGTTCGCGTTGGTCGTTTCTATGGAGAAGAACCGGCAAGAAACTCCATGGCGTAGCGTAGCCCTCTATGACCAGGTAATATATTTTTTTTTAAACCGGGTATATACGGAGACGAACGAGACATAGCAGAAGCGATAGCAAAATGAAAGTGGGAGTGGACGGGCCATGATATATGCCGTAGACTGGATGGAAGATGGGGGAAGAAAATGCTGGAGTGGAGACCACGGACGGGACGAAGGAATGTGGGAAGACAACCGACTAGGTGGACAGACGATCTCATTGAAGTGGCCGGAAGAAACTGGATAGCCACTAAACCGCCAAAAGTGGAGAGATTCGGAAGAGTACAGTACTTTATTTCGAATAAAGTACTGTTCCTGAGGAAAACCACTATAATGTTCTTATGATCGAATCATGATTGAATTTATTAGTAAAGAAGCTTTACTAATGTGTTTAGAGTTTAGTTGTCAAATTCACATTCAAACCGCGGGTAAAATTTATCCCAACAATTTATCCCAACAATTGCCTATATGGCCTCCAAAACGCAGTAATAAAAGTCACGATCAACAATATCGTACCGTCAACCACAATGCAAACGCACACAAAATCTGCATTAGTATGCTAGAGGCAGCGCAGGCGCACGACCGAGATTTACTGTTACGACGCCGTGCATCTCAGGCGGACGAGGAGACGCGTCCAACGTCATACTTATCCTAACTTTAGAACTAGATAGCTAAGCAGGGAGGTAGGTTATCAGTCGACAAAGGGGCTTTATCATCATACTACGGGTCTTATCCCAATTTATTTTGGGGTCGGTGTAGCATGTATATCCATACATCTCCATTAGTAGTTATCTCAACAGTAGCAGTTTTCTTCAAAGCGGAAGAAATGTCTAGATCTATAATTCGGGTCAACTTCTAGACATGATGATTGTCTTCAATATTTACCTAATTAAAGCTTCACAGTTTTACTACCCTAATTATCGGTGCAACCATAAGAGAAATGACCAAAAACATAATTACATAATTATACTGAAATATAAATTATGTAAACACTGGATGTAAAACGGCACAATTTACAAATAAGTGGCGCTAATAGAATTGTCGTGTGAGAAATAGATATCACGTTTCATGACACCAATCCAAAACAGTGATAATGACAACTTCGTCGAGATAATTCGACAAAGCTGTTAACAAGACAATCAGCTATGTTCAACACAGGCTGTTAGGAAATACAGAAATTTCATTTCGATACTTGTAACACTTTTCCCCGTGCAACTAATGGCACATTATACCAAAACATTCTGCCTCCAGCAAAATTGTGAAGAAAATTAGACATAATAAGGCCATAAACACGCAAATTCACCAATTTACATACATACAATATACGAGTATATTCAACCTTTGTTAGAAAACAACAAAGTAATTTGGTGTCGCCAAAATTTTCACCGCAGTAATTGTGTCGGGTGAATTGAGCGAGTCGTTCACAAAGCAGACTCAATTGAACCATTTGTGATAGACAGCCAGACAGACTCGGGCCCGCCCATGAGCTCTGGAGGGACCAAGTCGACGGGGAAAATTGTAGGACACGAATTACGTGTCTTTGTCCGAAAAATATTAGAGAGAAAAATCAAATTGTGCTTTGAAAAACTTCAATTCAATCATTGAAAGCTGATTTTGTCACATTGCTTGTTATTATTTGGATCATTCTGATTTTATTGACTTGTAAATAGGTCACTATAGGGATAATGACATGAAATAGGTATGTTATACCAATTAAACGCAACAATCAATAAACAATTCTATGTACTTAAGCAGTCTCCTGAAGCAATCTACATAGGTATTGAAAAATGCTTCACTATCTCTATAGCTAAAGATACTTATCATATGAACGTAGATTCATCTCACAAGTTGTCTAAGCCCATTGCGCTGTATACACTGGCCTGCAAAATAAAGTATCACACTTTTAAAATTGCAATAACTTTTTAAGTACACAAGATATACTTTCGAAACAAAAAGGACTCGAAAAATAGTTTAATTTTGTCTATAGTTTCAAACAAGTGTAGTAGTGTTCAAGATTACGTTACAATGTGCCATAGATTCGGACACAGGACTGTCCTAATCTAGTGTGGTCACCTTCTGGGAACCACCGTAGCCCAGTTCACACGGTGACTCATTAATAATAATATGTCACATAGTACCATTGTACACTGGGCAAGTGGGCAATGAATGGGTAGTAAATAGCCACAGACCTATTGTAGTCTACATTATTACTTCAAGAGTAAAGTACGTAAGTAGTGGGTGAATTTAATTTTTTACTGTTTTTTTATAAGATCAAGCCTATGATGAGCGCGTGTTGTGAATAATCATTTTTTTTTTAATTCTGCATAATTTAAATTTAAAGTTCAGTTATTTCTAAACTGAACGTTAAAAAAAATGCTTATAATTACGTATCGAGGAATAAATATACCGGACAGCGACTCATTATTTGTAAACCCGTTCGTCTCCGACGGATCATAATCACCCATTTCCTTCATTAACACATTCTTTTGAAGTATCAACGGAAGGTACCTACTTGATCGATTTATTTATAGTTTAAAAACAACAAGGAAATCGCACATCATCATGCAAATTAATCTTATTTAAATAAATTACATTTAGCTTTAAAATTGATGAGCCGTTCAACAACAGAGAAAAAAGATTTTCGCACGGTGTGCAACTCAGCGAAAAATGTGGACAAAAGTAAATACACGTGATTGTACGAATTGTGCCAGTGTTGACGAATTAAGCCATTTGTGGGCACTGTGGGCATTGTGCCTTTATGTATTTGTCAGTGACCAGTGATCTGATAAATAAGTCTGGTTACCAGTTTTGTATGGTCTCAATTTATAATGTAATTCGGTTTTTAATGGGACGTGCATGAGAACCCATAATTAATGTCGGTCTAGATTTTCGTTACTTTTTGATTTTACTGCATTAATAAGAAGGCATATTAAAAAACCGGCCAAGTGCGTGTCGGGCCACGCGCAGTATAGGGTCCCATAGTAGCCCGTTATAAACAAGTAACTACTTCATCTTAGTCACTTTATAGGATTTATTATAAGGATTTTGTATCTGATACAAAATTATCCAACACCCAAGTTCAACGACTATTACTGCTTAACTAATAAAGTTATCTTAACCGCTATAATTTTCCTTTAAAGTTCGTGAAATGCACTATCATCATGATTTTTTCTAGATTTAACAAGCCAGCAGTTACTGGAACAAAAAATTGCACTTTAAAGTTTAATATTTCGTATATGGAGAATTAAATCGAAAAGTAGTATTAGCAACCCCTATTAAAAGACCTATTCAACGATACCCCACACAATGGGGTAGACGACGAAATAAAAATTCATCCCCACTTCACATGTAGGGGAGCTACCCTAAAAAAAATATTTTCCAAAATTTCATTATAACACTTTGTCGGCGTTATTGATATACACACCTCTACAAAATTACAGCTTTCTAGTACTAACGGTATCTTAGCAAAACCTCGGACAGACAGACAGACAGACGGATATGACGAAACTATAAGGGTTCCTTGTCAGGACTACGGAACCCTAATAATAATAAATTAATAATAATAATAGATTTCGTTCGAAATAAACGATAATATTGTTGAGATTAGTAGGTACTTGTCAATTGGCGATAAAGTCAGAGGTTTAGCATTTACAAAATGCATATTTTTATGATAAAACCTTGTATTAAGGCCTAATAAAACGAAATCCGTTATGAGTAGGTTAATAACATGTAATTACAGTATATTTTCAGTAGAATAAAACTTCATTAAATCAGAAACATTTTCCTTTGAGCACATACGATAATAATGAAGACATCATTTTTATGTGTTTTTAATGCGTTACAAATGTTTTTAAACAGGCAAAGACCATTAAAACTAGTGGAAATACGTACTAATTGGAATAAAAAATAATAAACTATGAAGGTTAGACTTCACAGCATGCGTAAGTAGAGGTTGTAGGTTACCGGTTATAAAAACCTATAGGATAAAAACGGTTTCAGTTTTTATTTCAGAATGATCCGCTTAACTCATATTGTGTCATAGCTGTATTTAAATAAGGTACAATATCTTTCTATTGAGTAGTAGTGGCCCAATCGTAACAGGCCCAATTAACAGATCCTCAAGCCCCAATTCCAAGGTCCCAAGATTGAACCCAAGCAGGCGCTTTTCTTTGTGTAATTATGTGTAATATATACAGAGTGTGGTGAATTTAAACTAAAACACTTTTATTCTATGACTTTTGGAAATTCTTGACTTTTTTTTAGTTTTAGTTTCATCAGCTTAGTTCCTACAGTAATTTTTTTTGCGAATCTCCAAGACCTCGTTGGATCACACGGGAGATCTTGCGTTTGTAATGGTACACCTTGTTTAATTTACAAAAACAAAATTCACTCTGACGACTGATTATGTTTATGTTAAATACATAGAGGGTGTAAACAGGCTCTTCCTAAAGCCGTCAACCAAGCATTCTGTACATTAAACTAAGTAACTCTACGCAAAAAAAATTGCTGGGAAACGACTTTTTTTTTGGGTGAAAAATCACGTTTTACGGTAAGACTCAATATAACGCACTCAAATCATTGTGCTGATGCATGGATTGAATAGTATGGGGGTCGTGGAGGTGTTTAAGTTAAAGTTCTTACATTAAAACATATGTTTAAAAAAAAACTTCTAATAAAGAAGTTGGAACTTTGACCCCCAATATCTCCGTAACTAGAAGGTTCCCAGGTAGGGTGTAGAACAAAAAAAAGTGTTCGCCAAGATGGAGAGAACAAGTGCCTTTCGGCTTCATTAAGGGTCTAGCTAGTTACACCCTTTTATAAAATCATTTTTTTTTTGCGAATTTCATAATTCGTTGTTCAACAGTTGTTCAGTTTCATGGTCTGGGAGACTACACGGGAGTTCTTACGTTTATTATTATATGAATAGTAAAATAAATAAATAAACCATTACTTAATAAATAATAAATAAATATAATAAATATCGCTGGACATTACACACAGCGCCATGCTCATCACACAAACATTTGCTCCTACCGACATTCGAACCCGGACCCTAAGAACGTAAAGCAGCCTCACTACCGCTGCGCCATTCGGGTCGTTTTTATTAGATTTTATATTAGATTATTTAAATTAGATTTGATACTACTTTTTAAAACAAAGTAACTTTAAACTATTACTTAAGAACGATTTGCCCAAACACTCTCTCTCAAACCAATTACAATCAGAATCGTGGAAGAGTTAATTGTGTCTGTTTATGTAGTTTATGTACAACGAGTAAATGCACAGTGGGCGGGACAGCCATATCGTTCGCGTAATCGACCGTGAAACTACTTTCTCACGCCGTCCTACCTAGTCTGTACTTTGTCCACATAAATAGCACTGATTGAACACTGTGCAATATGAGTCTGCATGTTTTTCTTTAAAATTCAATATTATTTTAGTTTTGTAGGTACCTTTTTTTTTTTTTTGGATGGGAAATCATCAAATGACTCCTCCCGCTCTGGGCGGAGCAGGAGGGAGTGTCAGACTTTTACTTTTACTGACTAAAACCCATCCATGTTCCTTCATCGCCCTTTGTGTTCCGGGGCCACGGTATCTCTTTCGAATAGTCCCGCAGCCCCTCTGTAGTGCCCATGGAGTATTGATTTTGGATTTTTTTTGAAAATAGAATTTGATTTTTTGGAACCTTTGCTATAAATTATTGTAAGTCGCGCGCGCGGGGTGATTTTAAGCGTTTTTTATCGTTAATTATTTTTGTTAACGTTTCGTAAAAAAACAAACAAATATGCAGAAATGGTAGAGTTAAAGGTAAATGCGACTCATTGCATAAATTGATCATGTTGCTATGCGCGTAATTCAAAGAAAACACTGGATATTATTTAGAGGTTTAAAAAAAATCAGCTGTCACGGTCAACATTGTGTGGAACAACTGTTTTTAGGGTTCCGTACATCAAAAGGAAAAAACGGAACCCTTATAAGATCACTTTCTTGTCCGTCTGTTCGTCTGTATGTCCGTCTGTCACCAACGATTTTCTCAGGAACGGGTGGACCTAGCAAGTTGAAATTTATACGATATACTGAGGTTTATAGTCCACATTAGGTGTATAAAAACTGTTCGTAAGTCGAGGCCGCCACCACTGGGCCACCGCTGCTCCTATCAAACTTGCGATTCAATATTATTAAATACTTAATAAATAAATAAAATTTTATTCAAAAAATATAAGGTAAACGTTTACAGTTTTTCTTAAATCTACATCTATTAACATATAAATGTTTACTTTTTATTGCAAACATTTTTATCCGTTTTGTAACTCTTAAATACTACTTCGTATACATATATCAAGGTGAATGATAATTAAGCTTTTGCAAACGCTAATGACTTAAAATTCCACAGATTACTAAATCTACATAATAAAGATAGATCGTAAATCATTTTTTTTTTTAGAATAAACTACATTAAACCTAAATCAATTTGTATTCTCTGATGAGGTAAGCAAAAGTGTACACCAACCATTTCACCAGTTATGCTAAAAATTAAAAATCCCATGTCCTTTTAGGCGGAGGCGAGCCACCACTGGTCAAAATTCCAGATTTGGGACTGTAAAAAAAAGGTTATTTCGAACAATAACACAAGACTAGGTAAACAGGTAAAACGATGTTAGCTGCAAAAGTATAAACTGTAGCGCGGCTACCAAAAAAAAAAACACTAAGAAATACACACACAATTAAAAATACTAAAAAAAACACACACACACACAGCACTTAAAAAAAATCTTTAAGAAAAGCGATTTTAAAGGTTTTTCCACTACGTTGGGGGTCGGATTCCAGTCTCACCGGAATCTTACTTGAATACCTGTATTTTACATGGAGCGACTCTACCTACTTGACCTCCACAAACCATTTTGTACTAGGTAATACGATACCCTTTGGTAACTCTGGTTGTCAGACTTTCGGGCCCCTGACTACCTGTAACGACAACACTTTTCTCGACAAAGAAACCTAGTTGCGCTTTTTACCACAAGATCTCTTCATTCAGTAAAAAAAAATATTCACCTAAATCTTAAATTTAATTTTTCCCCACCCTCCTTTCAGTAACTTCCATCCTAAAAACGCATATTCCACTGATTATTCAAATTCCATCCTGCAACAACTGCATCACCTGAATCTTTCAATGTCATCCCACACCTAGAGCTCTGCATACCCCACTACACACTACATAACGCCACATACGTAAACAAACTCGTTTCCCTGCAACAGGCACACCGGTTGCGATCAACTATTACCTAACAAGTACTTTACTGCACTAATAACTTTATGTACACTTGCAGTGGCGAAACAAGAAGTGTACCTACCCTATAATAATATAGCGTGAAGGTACGGAAGAGAGGTGTCCAAGGCTGAATATCAATGAACTATGTAGCGAGCTTGCGATAGTTTCCAAAACTAGGCAGACCGCTGGCGTCCCTTGGCCGCAATTTAATAACATACACAAGATTGTGGAAAGAGTTTTTATTTAACCGACTTTTTTTAAGTTTTTAGAACATCATACCATAGACGAAGAAGAAAAACTGCATGTTATAAAGGACTAGCTTCTACCAGCGTGAAGTTTGATAATATTGTCCCAAGGAATCTTACTTATACCGGGTTAAAAAGTACTATAAAATGTGCAAAATTTCATCCAAATCTGTTCAGTAGTTTTTGCGTGAAAGAGTAGGTAACAAACGTCCATACATACATACTCACAAACTTTTGCATTTAAAATATTACTAGCTTCTGCCAGCGGCTTCGCCCGCGTAAAGTTTGATAATTGTCCCATGGGATCTTAACTAACGGAATAAAAAGTATCCTATGTTTAATCCAGGTTATAGCAGCGGTGGCCTAGTGGTGGCAGCCCCGACTTACGAGCATTAAGTCCTGGGTTCGAACCCAGACAGGCGCATTACTTTGTGTAATTTATTTCATCACCACTGCTCTTAAAACGGTGTAGGAAAATATCGTGAGGAAACCGGCATGTCCTACAACCAAAAAGTCGAAGACATGAATTGTGACATCTACCAATTCGCACTGGGCCCGCGTGGTGGATTATAATTTATAGCCCATTCCCTCTCATAGAGAGGAGGCCTGTGTGTGTCCAGTGGGGACATTAAAAAGGCTGTGATGTAAGCAAAATTTCATGCAAATCCGTTCAGTAGTTTGTGCGTGAATGAGTAACAAACATCCATACATCCTTCCTCACAAATTTTCGCATTTTTATAAATATTATACCTATATTATATAGGATAACTCATAAAGTACTGAATCAAAGCTAATAAAATTTATATGAGACCAACGCGCGAGCTTCTTCTACCAAATAAAAAAAGAATCATTTAATGTGGATGCTCCAGGGTAGCCCGCGAAATTCAAATTTTCATACTTTTTTGCAATTTGCAGGTCAATGCTAGGTTGTATGTTGATTAAGATATTGCTCGCGACTGTAAGACGTATGTAGTTATACAATTATATTCATCAAAATCATCAATACAACCCTCCAAGCGCATAAAGGTGCGAAAAATGTTTGAAAGGTGGAGAAATTTGAATTTCGCGGGCTACCCTGGAGCATCCAACTTAAATCGGACCAGTAACCACGGAGTAATCGGTGTAGATTGTCACACAACAACAAAAAAGGTCGTTGAATACATAACCTCCTCCTTTTTAGAAATCGGTTAAAAATAAGATAAAACTACTTTACAAAGTAAGTAATCGATTGTGATCATTACGTTGCATTTTAAAGATCCAAATGAACTTTGATCATTTGATAAATAATAGTATCTACCAGTGATCAAAAACTTTCCGTAATGATTAGCTTATTATTGTTTGTTCAGTTTGACGTACACACATAATTTAGATTGAAATAAAAAGTACTTAATAATGCAAAAAAGAAGCACCTGCGTATACTTACTGTCCCGGAAAAACCTAATTTAACTTTATCCTTGTTGAGTTTTTATCATATGGCTGTTTATAAAAAGGCTTTTGCATTTTAATGACCGATTTGGTCGAGATGCCATTGTTTAACTATTGTGTCTACTTCGTGGACAGATCATGGGTTATGCATGTCTCCGCCTATCTTAAAAGTCTCTTTCTACGATTAGTTTTCCCGGCATCAGAACCACCCAAAAAAGTCAAAAGTCCGCACTCGGGGTCTGTCAGCGAGCAATGGAGCGCAGTATCTTAGGAGTTAAACACGCACTCACTGATCGCATAAGGAACTCAATACTAAGTTCCAGAACTCAAATCACTGATGTAGGTCAGACGGCTGCCCCGGGGCTGCGGGACTATTCGAAAGAGATACCGTGGCCCCGGAACACAAAGAGCGATGAAGGAACATGGATGGGTTTTAGTCAGTAAAAGTCTGACACTCCCTCCTGCTCCGTCCAGAGCGGGAGGAGTCATTTAATGATGTTTAAAGCTGGCAGCCTGGTAACCCACATCTGTCGCATGCCAGAGGAGCTATGGACTAAAATAACTACATAGTGGATCCCAAACGGACGGAGAAGATTCTCGAATAACAGCTGTAGGGAAGTGGACAAGTGGAAGGAGGGAAGCGAGGCCTTTGGCCTGCTGTGGGACACAAATATCTTGAAGAAGTATATGTGCTATTCCCCACGTTCCTGTAAGATCTCTGCAAGAACCTAAATATTACGCAATGACAAAAAATACAAACAAACATCCAGAATCGAATATCCAAAGCAAGTTAGGATACACTAGGTTAAGATACCTTACCTTATTCATAAAATAATATGTCTGAATTCAAATTATTAGATTTGGTATCTAAGATTAATTAATATTGTCCGATGCACAAACTTAGTGGGTGTAAAAATTCACGGAACGAAGCCGAGGGGCACTTGTTCTCCCCGTCATTGCGATATTTTTTTTAAACAGGACCGTACCCTGGAATCTTCTAGTTACGGAGATATTGGGGGTCAAAGTTACAACTTTTTCACAAGTTTTTTTTTTTTTTAAACAAAATTTTAATGTAATAACTTAACTTTAAATACCTCCACGACCCCACACTATTCAATGCAACCATCAACACAATGTTTTGAGTTCGTTTGATTGAGTCCTACCGTAAAAATGATTTGTCACCCCTATAAATTTTCCCAGAAATATTTTTTGCGTAGAGTTTACTTACTTTGATGCACAGAATGCTTCCTTGACGGTTTCGGGAAGGGACCGTTTACACCAAGTATTAGTGATTTTCAACGAAGGTCATTACTTATTCAGTTTCGTAAACACATGTATGAAAAACTAAAAAAAAACGGTTTGTCATAAGATATACAATAACAAGATTAATAGATAACTATTTATTATTACTATAGGTTCTGCTTGATTTTTGTACGTCTAGGAATTGGGTATTTACCAGTTTTTAATGCATAAAAGAACTTGTTTCTTAAAATATACATTAACTATAGGAAAAATCCTATAAAATGCGACCTTCAAATAAGTTTTACTTACTAACTTTTACCATTATAAGGTACCGTTCTTGTAGCATATAAATAATAATCACTTCTAAAAGTTCAAATGTAAACGAAATTGTGCAAAAAGATGGTCAGTTTTTTTATAAAAACCAGAAAAATAAACGTATCACATGTAACTAAAAGAGTGATAAATATAAATGTTGATGGATGGAGAGGGAGAGGAAGACCAAGGAAATGTTGGATGGATTGTGTGAGGAATGATATGAAGGAAAAGGGAGTAAATGATTGCGAGACGGTTGACAGGCAGGCGGTTGGCAGGAGAATGGAAATCAAAATCGTGTTGCGCCGACCCCAAATGTGTAGCATGGGACAAGGACAGAAAGATTATGGTAATTATCAAGAATAATTTAAAACAACTCTTAATTTGTGCATCACTTTATTGCTTATATTAAAATATTTTCAAAATCATCCTAAAAATCGATCATGTTTTTCGTTCTACACCATACCTGGGAACCTTGTAGTTACAGAGATATTGGGGGTCAAAGTTCCAACTTTTTGACAACTTTTTTTTTTAAAACACCAGTTTTAAAGTTAAGATTTTTACTTTAAACACCTCCACGACCACCGACCCCCGTACTATTCAATCCATCCATCAGCACAATGTTTCAAGTGCGTTACATTGAGTTCTAACCACAAAACATGATTTTACACCCCAAAAAATAAAGCCGTTTCCCAGCAATAATTTTTACTTAGATTGATGTACAGAATGCTTGGTTGACGGCTTCGTGATGAGGTGGTTTACACCCTGTATATCATCTGGGGGTCTTATCGAACTAGGTTTAGTGTCGTGGGCTCACTAACTACAAGCGCCGACAATTTCTGACAGCCAGCGTTCTACGTAAAAAAGGTTTTGATTAAAACTTACTCGAGATTGAAAAACAAATAAGACGTAGGTAAATCAAAACCCTTTAAAAGTGGAAATAAACCATCAAAGCTCTTATCACCTAATTATACACTTTTTGTTACACCCAAGTAATTAATAATGCATTTGGATTGCATTTCAAATGACTCTGTTCGGTTTTTCCATAGACAATCCGACTTAAATTGCAATGCTCGTCCGGTAATCTTCTAGTCACCTTAGAGCTAGACGCATGTACCACGATGCGTTACTTAACTACTCTTATGCCATAACCTGATGATGAACTAAAGGTCGGTCGCAAACAGTTTAAAGCATAGTATTCTTGGTCTCTGCGAATTTTATGCGTAGTTAAAAGTCGCAGATTTATTGGTAAGTATTTAAGTTAATGGCGCCCTTGAACTAGACCTTTGTGGCAAGTAGTAAAATTATCGATAAAGACACTTTATTATGGTCTATAAAGTAATATTGTGAGTTCATAGATTTTATAGAGTTAATGTCTATGTTTATTGGAACGGTAATCGATAACCTGCACATTATGAGAAGTCCACAATAAAACGATTTGCATAATTATGTCGCAACACAATTGCGACACGTACCGCCGTGCGTGTAGTAACAAACAAACGCGCGATCGTCGTCGCTGCGGCCTTCTTCGACTCAGTCGTCCCATTGAAATCGCACCTTAAATCCTTGAAGTGTTGTTTAATCACTACGAAATTAAAGATCATTTAGACAAGTGGACAGCGAACATTCATGGTACAGCCCTCGTATGCAGCAGAGGTGCGTTTAGCGAAAAGTGAAGAAAATATAGTAAATTAAGAAAATGTCGAAGTATGGACATTACGTGTTTGTGGTGTTAAGTGTTTGTGTCTATGGCAGTTTGCAGCTCCTTCCTTTGCGTAAGTTATGTTTTTACGCGAGTATAAAAAATGTTCTTAAATTAAATATAGTGTTAGAATTTCTGAACGTGGCTTATCAGTAACCGTCATTGTTTGCATTTTGTTTTCAAAACTACCGTCTGTTTAGAATGAATGTTGATTTCAGTTGCCACAGTTGTTACCAACTTTATTGAAAAGTTAGTATTTTTTTTGACAACTAACAAACACTAAGGTCTTATAAAAATAATGCTGAGTTCTAAAATCCTAGAGGAAATTAGGTTCGGATTCCATCGTGCGTAATCGTGACAAAACTTCACACGAAATTTAAAGAAGATATAATGTAATCTATTATCAATAATTCTTCATTAATTGGCGAGAAGAAGCACAACACCAAGAGAAGTGGAAGGAGTGCAGGAGGCCTATTATAAAAAATCATTTACAAAAAGTTGTGTGTGTGTTACATTGTCTTATTTATTTTTCATTCACAGCCGACTACATCCATCCATGCTCAGAGCTCAGCGATGAATGCTTCACAAAAGCCACATTGGATGCAATCCCGGGAATTGTGAAGGGAATCCCGGAGGCCGGGATCCCATCCTTAGACCCGCTGCACTTGGACAAGAACATCAGTATGACGCTGCCCGGGAACCTGATGATGACCTTCCATAATGCTAAATTGGTGGGATTAAGTACGTGTATCCCGGATAAAGTGTCGTAAGTAAATCGATTATCTTATTTGCCTACACCATGTTATATTGCATCTTAAGCTAGGGTGCGGAAGGTGGGAAATTGCATGTCGCATGCAGAAACCTGACGACAGCCGTCGGGCAGGAATCCATCAGACACAGCACCCGACTGGTCGGAGGATCCGCCATTTCCTGTGGAGGATAATGGACTTTACTCCGTATTCCTCAGATCTCTAAATTGTGAAACATGAAAGAGGCCTATATGTCCCGCTGTACTGCAATGGGCTAGATTCGATTGATTCATCTTCAGGATGAATAGAAAATATTCAATCGGTCATAAAATTTGAATTGAATGATGACATTTTAAATGGGGTTCAGTAATGGATCAATAATACAATCGTATCGGTTTGATGTTCTACTAGGTATACTATAAAGTCTATAAATAATTATCCATTCGATCTATTGCTCTAAACAAAAGAATTCTAGCCTGTAACTTGATCTCGTCATGATTAAGAATCAAAATCATCTGGCCTTTTCCCAACTATGTTGGGGTCGACTCTCAGTCTAACCCGAAGGAGCTGAATACCAATACTTCACATGGAGCGACTGCTAATCTGACCTCCACATTCTAGTTGCTGGGTAATACGACACCCTTTGGTAAGACTATCGTGATGAAGTGTGTATGAGCATAAGCATAATCAGCCTATAATGTTCCCACTCGTCTCTATGAGAGGGAATGGGCTATAATCCACCACGCGGGCCCAGTGCGGGTTGGTAGATGTCACATGTATTAGAATTTTTGGTTCTAAGAGATACCGGTTTCCTCACGATGAAGTGTGTGTGAGATCAAACAATAATGCCGTGTTTTCGTGTTCCACGCGCGCCTCAAAGAGAGTCAGCTAAAAGGAAGGGCCGATGCCTGCCGGTGCTGCGGGACTGTTCGAAAGAGATACCGTAGCCCCGGAACACAAAGGGCGATAAAAAACATGGATGGGTTTTAGTCAGTAAAAGTCTGACACTCCCTCCTGCTCCGCCCAGAGCGGGAGGAGTCATTTGAATTTCCGTTACATTTTCTAAATTCACCGGAAGCAGGAACTTTTAACAATCCATGTATAAGCTAACATGGACACGGACAAATTCTTCGTATTTACTTGGAAACATTCCACAATTACGGAAATAAGCAATTAATAATTACTAAGTTTGCAAAACAAAGAAAGCTATACATAGGTGGTAAGGTCATGGTCAAGAGATGCATCTGAAATTTAAATTGTTTGTCTTCTAACCTCGTAAATTACCGTTTTCGTAATAATTGAGAAAGATAATTTTATTGCATAAACGGAAGCGAGACACTTTAGAAGATTTTGTCTCATTTTGTTTATGTCGCAAATGATTAATACAGATTTTATGTAAGGCTACTATTTTTTATATTAAATAAAATGGCAGCCGGGTCTGCTGCGACCATTTCCTAACAAAACATGTTATGTTAATAAACCCTATAATGCCCTAATCACCATCTTCCCGCCCTTGTCCTATATTACTAGGGGTTGGCGCATCACATTTTTTTTTCCATTCTCCTCTGTCAACCGTCACGCTATCATTTCTCCTTTAACTTTCACATCATTCCAGACACCTTAAAATCTTTTCTTTTCACCATATTCCATTCTACAACCATTCATATTATTTACATTGTTACTTCTTCAAACATTTCGCCAACACACGCACGAGTTTCTTCACCTCTTGCAAAACTAAATGCTCGAGGTCGCAGCTACACCAACTGCCTCTTAAATCAAGCAAAAACACAAATATTTAAGACAAGTTGCCTAACTCATACATTATTCTGGTTATTTTTGGAGACTAGTACGGTAACGACAGGTTTCGGAGTGTGTATTATGTAGGATAGTATATAGGTAAGTAACGGCCGAATTCCTAAACGCCTAACTTGATTTTAAGCATGGAATTTGTAAGTACAGTAAAGTACATATTACTTCCATGGTTTCCGTGTAGTCTCCTACAGTTCGCGTCACATTGAGGTGTATGTTAGCAATAAAAAACTCCACGAACATGTGATAGTTAGGTTGGTCTTATTTGAGAATTCAGGAGTCGGTCTATCCACAGAAATCAGGGTCAGAGCCTTTCCGATTCCGGGCTGCCAGGCCCAATTGTTAGTCAGGGATGGAAAGAATGATTGCTTACATACACTGTAGATAGAATTATCCACACATGTTCGAGTGCTCCAGAACATGCACTGTTACCAACACCAATAAAAAAATCCATAAATAAAATAAGCAAGCACGAAATCTTGCGTGACATTAATTTAGTTTTACACTATTAGCTGAAACCGGAAGACCGTGACCCGGAACAGTGTGAACATTGCTTAATATTTCGCCAAACTTAGCATAATGTTGCAAGTCTTGAAATATGTCCAAACAAAAATCAAACAGCCCAGTAATATCCTATCTCCATAGTTCAAGGTCATGAAACCGGTATTCTTTCATGTGAAATATTAATAATCAACCGCATCTAGTTAGACTGAAAGCTGACCCCAATAGCTAAGAAACTGAGGTAGAATGTTGCAAGTACGTCGTTGCGAGATCTAAGTCCTTTGATGAATATCTTCAGAACATGGTCTTTCACAGATTATTGTGAGAAACAATGCTTGGAAGACGCTGGCATAATCATTCCTTGGCAACTTGGGCAAACAGCATTATACAGGGTGTAAACCACCTCATCACGAAGCCGTCAATCAAGCATTCTGTACATCAAACTAAGTAACTTTACGCAAAAATTATTGTTGGGAAACGACTTTTTTTTTTGGGGTTAAAAATCATGTTTTGTGGTAGAACTCAATGTAACGCACTCAAAACATTGTGCTGGTGGATGGATTGAATAGTACGGGGTTCGTAGAGGTGTTTAAAGTAAAAATCTTACATTAAATACTTAGATTTAAAAAAAAGTTGTCAAAAATTTGGAAATTTGACCCCCCATATCTCCGTAACTGGAAGGTTCCCAGGTATGGTGTAGAACAAAATAATGATCGCAATGACGAGGAGAACAAGTGCCTTTCAGCTTCGTTAAGAGGTGTTTTACACCCTTTATTTTATTATCATAGTGAAGCCTGCAGTATACGTTGGTGTGATCATACTGATAGAATCTGTATTCAACTCTTACGATATCGAATTTGACTGAAAGGGTAATTAGTTCATAATATCTTGACCAGACACTATAGTGTAAATGCATAATGAGATCGAAGAACTTAGCATTATAGTCATTTTTTTCTGGATCTATTCAAAGTGCGAGTGAATCAGTTTCTTCCAGGCGAGCGTGGTCCACCCTAGCCAGCGCTTCACATCAGGCGAATTGCGGCCAAACGCAAGACTATTTAAAATTAAAATAAAATTGTTACTCTCTGAGATCGGAGGTGTCACAAAGATAGCACCACTGAATAAGACTACATTCTGATTTTCTGGCAGTGACACACCGTATCCCACAATAAAGGCACCAGAATAATAAATAGATCTGCTCCAAAGCCTCTAGGCATCTACCGACAGCAAAAATGCAATAGGTCGAAGAATATAAAACTTTTTTAAACTATGTATATAAATAGAATGGAAGTCTTTAAAAAACCTTACTTATTTTTAGAACCTTATATAATGATTGTAGGTGCACTTTGCAATCGCGCAACCTCACACAAATCACCGCTATTATGCACTTGCCGTGTGGCTACATCTTACAATAATATATTTGTTGCAGCTTGCAGCACACATAGTGCGTAAACGTGCGGTCGGAAATATGAGCGGTTACAGTCGCAAGGTTGAGTCTAAATTGTGACAGAATCGCGTTCTTATTCGTATATTTTAGTGTCTAAAGAAACGATGGATGGATTGTGCAAAAAATGATGATACTGGAAAGGAAGTTACTCTTGAGATGGCGAATAATAGCGATGTATGAAAGACATTCTGCGCCGACCCCAAATAAAATAGCATGGAAATTATGAGTATCTTGCAGATTATAGACCCGTCTTATTATTTTACAAAGTAGGTACTACATCTCGGAATCATCAGTCATTAGGAATTGACGTCATATTCAGACAAAAAGAAACATCATTAACCGACTACATAATACCAAGATGGCGACTAATTAAGTTTAAGATTATACCAGAAGCAGACGGTACAGTTACATAAAACTCTCATCAATGAATTGACGATCAAGTCACCTATACAGGGTGTAAACCACCTCATCACGAAGCCGTCAACCAAGAATTCTGTACATCAAATTATGTAACTTTACGCAAAAATTATTGCTGGGAAACAACTTTTTTTTGGGGTGAAATATCATGTTTTGTGGTAGAACTCAATGTAACGCACTCAAAACATTGTGCTGATGGATGGATTGAATATTACGGGGGCGAGTAAAAATCTTACATTAAAAACTTGTATTTTAAAAAAAGTTGCCAAAAAGTTGGAACTTTGACCTCCAGTATCTCCGTAACTAGAAGGTTCCCAGGTATGGTGTACAACAAAAAAATTATCGCAATGTTGAGGAGAACAAGTGCCTTTCGGCTTCGATAAGAGGTGTTTTACACTCTTTATAGCTACTTAATTTCTACAAAGCAGTTTCCAGGAACTTGAGCACAGGGAAAATAGACCAACTACGAAAAACGGATGGAAGAATAATAGTCCTCCTAAACAACAGTAAAGTTGTCTTTTAAGTGCCCCATTGGTCTCGTGGACGTAGAAGCGACTCCCGAACGTGCACTGTAACATCTCCCACGTCTACTGGTTATTCTCCGCTGCGATTGGCTGCCATGAGCAAAATTCGATCTGTGGAGGACATTATGAGTACAGTTTCGTTCATCATCATCATCAGCCTATTAATGTTCCCACTGCTGGGACACGGGCTCCTCTTTATGAGAGTGAATGGGCTATAATCCACCACGCGGGCCCAGTGCGGATTGGTCGATGTCACATGTCTTGGAATTCTTGGTTCTAGGCCACGCCGGTTTCCTCACGATGTTTTCCTTCACCGTTTTTGAGAGCAGTGGTGATGAAGAAATTACACATAGTAATGCACCTGCTTGGATTTGAACCCACGACTTACTGTTCGTAAGTCGGGGCCGCCACCAGTGGGCCACCTCTGCTCTCTGTTTAGTTATGTTCAGTTAATTCATTAACTTTATTATTTTCGGCAGATCCCGTCGTAAGAAGCGTACCTTCGTGTTCGACATGCACTGCAACTTCACCGTCAGCGGTTTGTACAGCCTGTTCGGAAGACTGCTGCTCTTCAACCTGGACACCGAGGGACAGGCCAAGATCAAGATTTGTAAGTCCACCAATATCTTACTTTTAGAGAAGATTATTTTGCTGTTGAGTTCATTGATGCTTTATTAAGGTGATAAGAGGCTGTTGCGCGGCTGTCATTTAAAGTTCTTTGACAGTCGTTACAGGTCGTCAGTGGCCCGAAAGTCTGACAACCAGTCTTATCAAAGGCCTCGTGTTACCCAGTACTAACTGGGATGTGGCGGTCAGATAGGCAATCGCTCCATGTAAAATACTGGTATTCAGCTGCATCCGAAGACTGGAAGCCCACCCCAACGAAGTTGGAAAAGGCTAGGCAGATGATAATGAAGGTGATAAGAGGCCCTTGTTTTGGAGTAGACTTAAACGGGCTCTGAAAACGATGTGTAAGAATTACTCGTCACCTTTGTCGTCAGCAGCCCCGATCTAGCAATATTACATGAATAAAAAATGAGGGCTCAATAATTCAATGACGACTAGCAAGTATCTGAACTTGGCCTCATTATGCAAGGGTTCAGTGTCTCGATTACTTACATTATTGATATTGCTGTTAATACAAATTGGCCCAAATGCGGTTGCAATAAAAACCAGTTTCCTTCCTTCGTTGTACGAGTACTCTTGACCTTGACCGACGATTTTTTGCTGTCAAAGTTTCCTTAAAATCTTAATCAATCTGACTTTGTGTATGGTCGCGAATTTTATCGTAATTGGTTCACGGTTTTTGACCGTATATGCTAATTTAGCTTATACGGTTAAATTTCTTGTACATATAATTATGTCTGAACTGTCATCATGGTCATCAATTTCCTTTTCTGAATCGAGGCTTGTACCATTTCTTACGGACCCAGTATGAGCTAAGAACGTGCATTCTTAAAGCTTGCAACGTCACGAATAGCTGTAAAATAATAGGGATGACAACTGACTAAAAAAATATGATTCTGTTTAGTCCGTCAGTTAGATTATCAGAAAATTTTGGATACGTGTAATTAATAAAAAATGTCGAAGATAAAACTCACAAAGATCATGCGAGGGGGGCTTGTGACGTCACTTTATGGTAAAAAGTGTACCGAAATGTGACGTCACACGAGTTTTAGTCTTAAATTTTTGTTTACGTGAAAAAAGAAAAAATGTGTCCCAATATTTTTTGGAAATCTATCTGACGGACTAATTAGAATTTTTTTTGTCGTCTCGCCTATTATTTAATTAAGTAATTTCTAAAAATAGAACGAATGGGCGGGGGGCTCAGCTCAGGAGTGGAAAGGCCAGGTTAACAAAAAAAAGTAATATTGATAGCAGGCAGGCATTCCTTTTCGTTTACTATTACGCCATCATCGTCGTTGAAAGAAAACACCGTGAGGAAACCGTCATATCCGTCAAAATTTTGAAGACATGTGACATCCACCAAGGCACCAACCCACACTGAGCCCGCGTGGTGGGTTACAATCATACGGCCCACTCCATCTCACAGACAGAAATCCCGAGTAATATAGGGACACAGTTATAGGCCAAATAGGCCTCTTCCTATAATGAGAGCTTGTGCCATTCCCAACAAACCTGGTTTAAACACTGTTTTAAGCTTTCACGGTTTAAAACTAAACTTTTATTGTCATTTACGGGATATCTTCTGTGATTATTTTTTGTTTTGAGCTCCCGATATTTACTATTACTTACCCGCGATCATGGCACTTGCAACAGCGTCGAAATATCGGGAGCTCAAAACAAATAATAATCACGGAAGATATCCCGTAAGTGACAAACGTGGTTATTAGTACCAGCCTATTACTGTCCCACTGCTGGGCAAAGGCCTCTTCTCATACAGAGAAGGCACGAGCATTGATCACCACGCTTGCTCAAGACGGGTTGGCGATTTCAAACTTATATTAATTATAAGTCCAGGTTTCCTCACGATGTTTTCTTTAACCGGTGTCTGTGATGTCAAGTCAAGATAAACTTAGAAAAGTACATATGAATTGAAAAAGTCACATTGGTACTTGCCCGGATTTGAACCCACAACCTCATACATGGGAGGCGAGGCCTTAACCTCTGGGCCATCACGACACTCACAAACGTGGTTTAAGCTTTATAATCTAAACACTGCCTCGTTGAGCACTATGAGGTCTTGAGTTCGATTCCCGGGTCGGGCAACGTGTCATTTAGTTTTTTCATCAGTAAGTAGATTTGCGCCCGGTTGATGGCATGGCATTACATGAGACTTAAACATAACTAGCGAAATGTGGGTGTACTATTAGGTATACCTTTGCCTATCCCTTCGGTGATTACAGGCGTGATGTCATGTTACTCTAAACGCACATATTAATCTCTCTCCATCCAGATGACCAGCGCATCCGTCTGGAGGTGATAGAACGTGTGATTCTGAACAACAAGGGCGAGGGACACTACAAGATCAACTCATACAAGTACAAAGCGGACTATGGAAGAGACCTGAAGCTGAACCTCACTAATCTTATCAGAGGAAACCCGCAGATCAGTAAGTTTTGTTCATCATAATACAACCAACATCTGGCTGGAAGATAGTAAATTGTCCTGAAGGAAAATAAAGTCTTTATATTGGAAAAGGGAGAATTGACAATCATAATGTGAGCTATAGTTAGAGAAGAGAGACAGCAAAAGGAGGACCCCTTCCTTTTGCTGACTCTCTTCTCTGCAAGGGCCGATGCCTGCCGGGGCTGCGGGACTGTTCGAAAGAGATACCGTGGCCCCGGAACACAAAGGGCGATGAAGGGACATGGATGGGTTTTAGTCAGTAAAAGTCTGACACTCCCTTCCGCTCCCCCCAGAGCGGGAGGAGTCATTTGATTATTTCCCATTCGAAAAAAAAAGGTATAGTTATAGGGAAGATATTTGATAGCGATAATAGACAGAAGGAAAATAGGAAGTTAGCATTATGTACCTGGTCTTTTGCCGGTTGCTGTAGAAAATCTTATAAAACCTAGAATATGACTAAAACTTTGAATACTTATAAGATATTAGACGAAAAAAAAACCAAAATGGACACAAGCGGAAAATAAATGTTCATAAAGGAAGGATAACAGAAAGATTTAATTTTGTAAGGTGTAACTGTAATCAGAGTGGTCAGACATCAAGCTATTGAGGTTAAATGATGTATAAGCTAACAACATAAACAAGCCAATCAAACGCTTGCAAAACGAACGTAATTTTAACTACTTCCGCTGAACTTGACTATAACTGCCAAAGACGATGTGAAATCGAATCAATCATGAACAATACTTAAAACGTTACGTTTTCTAATCCACAAGACAGATCATGAACAAAGTTATTGAAGCTCGTAAAATCGATAACACTTTTGTAAATTACAATAATTACGCACAACATACCTTGACCCCTATTTGTTGTGTGCATACACGTGTAACGCCATTGTGCGAAGAAGGCAAAAAAGGGTATTGAATTTGACACATAATTGTCAAATATCCTTTGTAAACAAGGCGACCATGAAGCGCACACACACATTCTGATGTCTTAGTAAAAACGCCATGGTAAAGCTCATAGTATACAATCGTTTTAATAGATCGGCATCACCTCGACACATTTATAGGGTTCCGTACCCGAAGGATGACCAACGCGACCCTATTACTAAGCCTCCGCTGTACTGTCCGTTTGTCTGTCAGCGGGTTCTCATAATCCTTAATAGGTAGACAGTTGAAATTTTCGCAGAATGTGTATTTTCTGTTGCCGCTATGACATTTAAAAATTAAAGGTGGTGGTGTTCCTAAGATGGTCCGGAACCCTTTATACGCGAGTCCGACTGGCACTTGGCCAGTTTTTTTTACTAACTGATCCCGATCTGATGCGCTGCCGAATGAAGTTATATAGACAGAATAGTAAACAGCTCGAATTGAGGCAATTCTGATCTGGTGCAGTGTTTTTACGTGTGCGTTGTCCTTTAATCCCTTCCTGGGAGGATGTATGTAGGTATGGGCTTTAGGTAACAAGGAAGACGAATTCAACTCTCAAAAATTTAAGAGATAAGCGTACGATTCAAAATCAAAGCATTTATTTAAAGTAGGCCAGTTATTTTTACTTTTATTTTTTATTACACTTTAGAATTTTTGAAACAAAAATAAAATGAAGCTACAGTCCCAGTCATAAGGTATATTAACGGTGAAAGTACTGTAGTTAGCTCTATGGAGAAAAACGGGCAAGACACTCCATGGACACTCTTTTAAATCAGAATATTCCAGTATGGGATCGTCCTCCCAGTAAGAGATTTTGATAACAAGGAAGAAGAATTCCCCTCTCAAAACTAGAAGCGATAAGCGTATGATTTTCTTCTAAACCAAAGTTTATTTAAGATTTAGTTCTTGCGAAAATAAGGATCAGTTCTTGTAAATTTTCCAAAACATTGTGCCTCGGTTACGCTACTTGCAAAAATAATGTCCAATTCAGTGTCCTGTCCTTGCATGGTACGCCAAATGCGTTCAATATTACCTCAAACTGCCGCCCTTGACCGGCCGTATCCATCGAATTACTAACGACCAAATATTGACCAACGTTCAATGCCAATGGTTTAACTAAAGTCAATGTTATCGAAGGCTCTGGGTTTTTCTAATGGATTGAGGAAATTGCGAACTTTAGAAGCAACAGAATTTGAACTAGTTAGTGGTGAGCAATATTGTTAACGAGCTGTGTAAAAATTTGGCGTATGTAAAGTATGTTCTATTTGTATTTCTATCTGGGTAATGTAGTCGTTAGTTAGACTTGTTTAATCATACATGATTTAGTATTTATACAACAATCATTGGACATGTGTGTCTTTTTAGCTGTACATGTCACGAGGAAATTTTCATACTGTGTACTTAAACTGTCACTTATTACGGAATATTTTCCGTTATTTTTGTTTCACACGGTTTTCATATTGTGTGTTTTTTAAACTATTCGGCGAATCTGCAAGTCTATTCTAGACAAACAGACATTTTCTAAAGTATTTTCAGAAAATTAAAAATGTTTGTTTCTTCACATTGTCCAAAATCTCATAAGCCGTTGAAAACCGAAAGACTAATCTTCTCTCTTCTGAAGAAGAAGAAGAAGATACTAAAAAGTCACAGGACTTTCAAAATATTGATTCATTAAGTACAAATTTCTTTAATTCCCTTCATCTCTTCCAGGTGCACAAGTGCTCCAGGTCCTAAACACTGACTCTCAAGCCCTAGCCAAGGACTTCGGAGGCCCAATCCTGGACTACGCCATCGATTACGCCATGAACGTGACGCAGAGGTTTTTCGACGCGTACACCTATGATCAGATCTCTAAAGTGCCTCTGACTGATGAGTTCTTTGAAAAGGAAAAGAAGTAGCAGATGTTAGTTACCTTTTGAGAGGGGAGAGGGGAGAGGGTAAATAATGTGGTAGTATAAAGAAACTAAAGTAACCTCTATCTAATAATGCATTTCACCACAGGTAATGAATGCAAACAATACGTCTAAATTGTGTTTGACAGCTGTCAGTGTCAACATTCTTTCGGAATATTAGTGTAGCTCTTGAACCGGGTTTGGTGTGCTTTACGCGTTCGGTTTCATTGGTGAAATTGACCCTTATTTATGTACTTAAGTATTTAAAATTTCGAATAGTAAATTTGACAGGACAGTTAAAGGAAAGTTTTCTATATTGATGAAAACGATCTAAAAATCACTTAAAGGATCATCAATCAGGACATTGCTCAAAGTTTTTATTTTCTTTTACTATTTTCAACTTTAAGACATGGTCTAAACATGTTTAATGGAATAGGTACATGTTTTGTGATAATAATTAGACATTTAAGTAAGTTTAGGTGAATACATACCCGTTTTCACTAACTAACACCAAAATGAACGCCTAAAATATATTTCACCGAGAGCCTTAAAAATATTTACAGAGCGCTTTTATTTAAGTATTCATTTGGGTGTCACCTAGGTGAAAAATACCAATTAATTTACAATACAAATAATTAGATATGTAAGGTTAATCGACCGAAGATAAAGAGAGAGAGAGAGATCAAGAGAGAGACAAAATTATGTTTTACTTTTTTATACCTATCGTTAACTTGAAATCGCAAGGTACATAAGCAACAGCATTGGAAAATCTTCAATATAAATGAAGCAATTTTCAGCAGTATTATCGATATGGAAGATCCTAGCTGTAAATTATAAAAAAAAAACCTAATTAGTTATTAAATTAGTGAATAAATCCATTTTTATAGAAGTTATTTTTATTTACGTCTCGGACGCAGTGTTCCCATTTTTGAATACGTCGTGAATTTAATCTTTATCAATAAAGGACTAGAATCAGTCAAGAGTCGTATTGAATTAGCAAGCAAAACTTTTTTATGTTGTTTTATCTTTGCACGTGAGATTAGGGGAAGGGAGCCAAAACTCACGACATCTCACCACCAGGAGGGGATAAAAAACTCGCTAAAATTGCCTCACGTAAAAGGGAATATGCATATATTTTTTTCTTCACTTACATGAATAAAGAACAGTACTATCAACCCAATAAAATAATCAAAAATTAAGTCGAACATCTGAATAACGCTCAAAAAAACAATGAATTTCTACAATTTTCTACGACAGTTCAAACGCCCGTGACTGTCGCGGCCATTCCTGTCAAAGCTTTTGACGTAATTTCCCTCTATCTGCCTTGTTTACATCTTATTTTTTATCCATAATACTACTAAATGACTACTACTACTACTACTACTACTACTACTACTACTACTACTACTACTACTACTACTACTACTACTACTACTACTACTACTACTACTACTACTACTACTACTATGTACTACTAATTTTACTATATGTATGTGCTTTATTCAAGTAAACATTGCAATAACAATATTATAATAACGTCTGTGTAAAACTTTAAGTAGTTTTCAAATAAAAGTGTTTCTTTGACACAAAGCGTTTGACGTCACTACCGAATTTTGAATTTGCGTTTCGTTTCACCAAAAACACGCTACATAAAATATTAAATTGTAAAATATGTGTTGCATTAGAAAGTTAAACCACAGTGTTTATATGGGCCAAGACATTTTTAACGAATAAAAAAAGTTTTGAATTTCTTCCATATTCCCTCTATAGCTTCCTCTATAGCTGTGCGAGTACCTAAATCGCTCTCTTGCGCAAGCGCAGCGCTCCTCCCGCCTGTGTCGTTACGTCACAGATATGCAGATTGCATCTCACGATACGCATGACTCACATTCGTTGGCATCTGTGCTAATAATTGGGCAAAAAGTTATGGAGTTAATCATTTATGATTAATTAAATAAATGTGTGAATGATAATTTTTATGGCCTAGCAGATCTTGACCTTGGTCTCGTTTGATTAAAAGCGATGGATTAGTTCTCCGACTGGGTGAGCATGTCCAGAAGTTGCCTGGTCACTCTTGCTGGTTGATGCTGAAGCTGAAGGTTGATGGGTTATAGGAGGAAAGGAACACAGCTGCTGGCAAAAAGTTCCACACTTGCGACTTGCAGCTTTGTGGTATTTTGGCTGCTACGGTTTCAATTACCGAAAAGTAGGTAAACGATAACACATAAGTACTTAATCCAAACTGAAGAACTCACACTAATTCTGCAAAAATTCAATATAAGTAACAGCAAAGTTCAAAAGAAACGATGCAACGAGGATCTGATTTATTCGTCGAAGATCTAATCTAATATTCGAGGATCTTAAACAACCAACCAAT
Organism: Xestia rhomboidea; assembly: GCA_963853795.1. Classification (NCBI taxonomy): domain Eukaryota; kingdom Metazoa; phylum Arthropoda; class Insecta; order Lepidoptera; family Noctuidae; genus Xestia; species Xestia rhomboidea. The sequence continues at coordinate 12,259,174 of OY970778.1, forward strand.
CAATCAACAAACATTGAAAAATCGTTGTGAGCAAGTAACACATTCGAAACACAAATTCCTATTCAACAAGGTTCGAATAACAATTATTGAAAATCCACTTTGCAACATTTGACACTCCTGACCCAATTACAATTTCCCACAATCAGCTCACTACAACTCGCTCATCAGACACCGCTGTTCATATCTGAGTCCACCCACGGCGCACTTTCTCCGCGCATCGACTCTTGCGCATGAGGCAAGCCCGCTGCCGACGAGGAAGCGGCTATAATCGATGATTTTCGCTGACGAGAATTCTGCCAAACAAAACACTATTTTTTTATTGCTACTCACTCTTCGCGCTAACTCGAACTGCCTCGTGTTGGTCTCGTAGTCGCCAGCGAGACTGCTGATCGTGAGGTTCTGAGTTCGAGTCCCGGAAATTGAACACACACGTTAAGTCGTTGGTCGCCGTCCCATCATACTATCGAGAGTGAGGGAAGAGGAAGTACACCTGTGTTTACGCACACACTTGTGCACGATAATTATCTTCCCTTCTTTCTTCGAGATTGAAAAACGGTGAGCAGGACTACTCGCTAATCGCCCTCGATGGAACCTGGGACGCGTGCCTTATGAAAGCTATATACCGCCCGCGCCCGCGCAATTGAGATCAATTTGCCTGTAGCTATTGTGAATTATTTGAATCTGTTATGGTGAATTTATAAGCTTACTAAACGGCTCATTGGGATAGGTCCTAACATGGTGGATTGGCGGCGGATGTTGTAATCTGAGGTTTAGATTCTGCAGGTACAATTTATCGAAACCTCTTGAAAATGGATTAAGATGCAGTTTTACTCACGTAATTATTTCAGGGGCAGCCGACGTAAGAAGCATCAGTGACTTTACCTGAAAAAAATCAAACGAAATGGAAAAAAAATGATTTTGACAATCTTGGGACATGGTCAGTTATACCAAAAGGAGGACGATATAATACTTCAGAACGCAGCATTTTAGAACGCCGCAAATCTGCCACCTTCAAGATCCTAAAAACTTTCTGAAAGCCGACAAGACACGGCTGAGTGTTGCAGAAAGGGTCATGGTGCTAACGACGACCAATGTTCTCGAGGTTTATTTGTTCTAACGACTTTGAGGAGGGGTGCTCATACGCGCTATGCTACAGTCGAGATAACCCCATATGGATAGTGGCTGACAGGCATGGGTATCAGCTACAATCTACGCATACGGCGGCATATTATTCGGCCCTGTGGAAAGCTGGGTAGCTCTGCTTTGTGAAAACAAACCTGGTCCTATGACCTTTCTACCATACCTTGAGCTCCTTTGGCCCTTTGGCTTTCAATCAATACATCTATCCTTCACTAAAAAAGTTCAATAGAGACCCTTGTACCTAATATATACTTAAACTACAATGAAAACCATCTTTATGTACCGCACAAATCTAATTTCCCTCAAAACTGTCATCAAAGCTAGTTTATTTGTTGTGGCAACATTGAAAAAGCAATTTGTTTCTGTCAACTATTTACTATTGCGGAGTCACGCAAGTCGGGACATCGTCTGAAAACTTTTTAACTTTTTACGTCTCATTTTTGTTTTAATTCGCTAGGTTTATGCCGTGGGTTCTATTAGGTGGTCGATTAAGTTTACATCAAGATTTCTTTTTTCAAAATGATAGAATAGAATGTTATCGTTTCTACAATGATGATCGCTATTGTTGGGGTTAGCCAAAAGTTCAAACAAGCCTTGGTATTTTCTCCAAACTTTATTCACTATAAATATTTTCACAATCACAATATCTCAGTGCCAAATACTCGGCACAATCCAACTGACAATAATTCCAGTTGAACGTGTTACACCTTGTGCTGTCCGCTCGAGACTGCCCGTCTCAACGGCAACATTAAACAATCGAAAAAAATAGCGGAAGAGTGGATGAAACGGAAATCAACTATTTTAAATATTAAATACGCACTAAAATTATAACAATAACGGAAGTCGATATTATTTAATTAATTACCTATTAAAAGTGCTTAAAATATTATAAAATCAATAATATTCAAATAACCAACTAAGATACTTTTAAGACTATCAAATTAGCAACAAATACATGGTCTATTAATATACATACCTATTAACTAACCATGATTTATGGAAACAGTTACAATGATACAAAGAATAGATGAAATTATGCTAACACTATACTCTTTGATAGGAACGCTTACCATAGACTAAAGTGTAGGTTTTTTCTTAGACATTAGAGAACGAGCGATCGACTCTGTCGTGTCAACTTGGCTACCAATTTAGCGCTTTCTACAATCGCTTACGCCGAGGCGTTCACGATTGTAGAAAGAGAATCGATACGTTGGTAACTTGGCTAGGTCTGCAGATAGACCTAATATAAGACGGAATACGAGTCGCAGAGAGATTTAAAAAAAACTAGCCAGCTTGTACTATCCAACTGCAGGACACAGGCATTCTTTTGTTTCTCTACACTTTTCTATTACTGAAAACTCCATAAACTAACAAACAAACTCAACAAAAAGATCCATTATTCCATTGAAACGATGGCAGTTTATTTTAAAAAGTAAATAAAAAAAGACATAATTCAAAGCAAACGGAGGCTGAATGCCATATAACTTGGATTCACGAAGTTATTGCTGAACGAGCGCATAAATCGAGCATTGAACTTTGTGTCACGAATGTTATCAGAAATAATGTTCAATGACATTGTAATAAGGGATACTTGCAAAGAAATAATGCAACACTGTTACTGATACTGTTGGCCTGCGTCATCCCACTGCTGGGCAAAGGCCCCTCCCCATGACTTCCAGTTTTTTCTAGCCAGGGCTAAAGCGGGCCACTGGTCGTTGGTTTTATCCAGCTCGTTTCGCCATCTTCAACGAGGTCTGCCGCGACCCCGTCTGGCTGTGTCGGGGCTCCAGAAAGTGGCTATTTTGGCCCACAGCTCAATGCAATACTGTATTGTAAAATAGAACGTGTATAGCTCCACAGAGTCATTGAGAAAAGGAGAGGAATATACACATCTTCATTCTCCTGCCCTTATCCCAATTTATTTGGGGTCGGCTCAGCATGCCTTCTTTTCCATTCTACTCTATTACTCGCAATTTCATCAAACACCTCCTTTCTTGCTATATCATCTTTCACAAGACCTATCCATCTAATTTATTAAATGAAAACCTATTACTACTATGGAGTTCCATTACTAGGTACTACTACTTTTACTAGTTTCATTGGAGACGATAATATACAAATACAAAATGTTTTACAAATACAAAATGTTTCACAAATACAAAATGTTTTACAAATACAAAATGTTTTACAAATACAAAATGTTTCACAAATACAAAATGTTTTGCAAATACAAAATGTTTTATTCAAGAAATTTATTACAACAATGGGTGGTTGTGTTTGGGGACTCCTTTTAAGCAATTTTTGCCTGTGTTAGCAGACCCCGCCCTTCCATAGCAAAATAATTACAATCGTAACAAATTATGTGGGTAATTAAACTCATACTTAACATTTATCTACTTATTTGTATTATTATTATTTATTTTTAAATTAAAAAAGAGTAAAAATAAAAGCATATTAACAGCAAAAACAAGAAAACTAGTGTAAGAGTGTGACTGTGTGATGAGTGTGACTGTGTGATGAGTGTGAGTGTGCATAATATTAATACGAATAAGAAAATTATAGAAAAGTTGATGCCTGTCCGAAGCTAAAAAACTACTTCTTTCTTTATTTTTAACAATGTTATAATGATTTTATTTTTATTCATAGTGCTGATCTGTTTTGATCTCATATATCTTATTCGTCTTTTTTTTATTTTAATTTAGTTAGTAAAATTACAGCGTATGTGTTTCTTTGTATGTAAACTCTTAAATGTAAGGTTTACTATTGTATTTCATGTCTAGAGCCACTCGTTTTAATTATTTTTTTTCTCTTATGTTAACACTTATTTTTGTGAATGCTGGTTAACTTGTAATTGGCGACTGTGTAAGTCCAAGACTGTAAACCTATGTATACCTAAATGCTGTACACAGAAGCTGATGGTGAACCTATATTAATAAATAAATAAATAAGCCAATGCTAATTCTGGACGTAGGGTAGGTGAAAGCTACGCAGAAGTAAATTACCGAAAAGAAAATGGATAAAGATCGAAAAGCACACGGATATAAGACAAATTGGTATTAAAGTAATACTGCTATTCAGATGCGTCTTGTGACCAAACATAGTCGGCAAAGGCTAGGCAGACGTGATGTGGTGTGCTGGGAATGGAAAAAGTGCCCACTGTGCTGGGAGAAAAGCACTGAACACACCCATCTTTTTTAGGGTTCCGTACTCTAAGGGTAAAAACGGGACCCTATTACTCAGACTCCACCATGCGTCTGTCCGTCTGTCTGTCACCAGGCTGTATCTCATGAACCGTGATAGATAGACAGTTGAAATTTTCACAGATGATGTATTTCTGTTGGCGCTCTAACAACATCATCTACCTAGCCTTTTCCCAACTATGTTGGGGTCGGCTTCCAGTGTAACCGGATGCAGCTGAATACCAGTATTTTACATGGAGCGACTGCCTATCTGACCTCCTCAACCTAGTTAGTACTGGGAAATACGATATCCCTTGGTAAGACTGGTTGTCAGACTTTATAGGCCGCTGACTACCTGTAACGACTGTCAAAGATCTATAAATGCCACCCGGGACCAACAGCTTAACTGTTTTGTGTATATTGTTGTAAAGAAAATGGTACGGAACCCTTCATGCGCGAGTCCGACTCGCACTTGGACGGTTTTTATACTACTTAGTTCCAAGCAAAACGTGGACCAAGACTTTGTTAAAATACAAACTCTTTGACTTACTGTTGACCCTGTTCTGAAAAGTTATGTTAAGTTGACAGTATCGAGCTTTCAGCATTGAAGTTTATGTTAGTAGCTGCATGGCTTTTGAGAATAAAATGTCTAGACCATGACATGTTCCTTGGCATAATATTTGATACACAGTTTATCATACTACAATCGATGTAACAGTCTTAGTATAACAAAACCAAGAAAATTGCCTATAGCTGTGTTTCTGTCATAGATTTTTAGGTGATCACAGAGCGGTTTACAGTTTTTCATAATCTTAAAACTTTTCGTAAGATATTGATTCCGCCATATGCAAATCAGCACATGTCAACTGTATTCAAGAGCTGTCAGCATCGTCATTGTTGTGGAGCTATTTACTTTGACAACTTTTACACGCTTTTAAATGGCCTGATTGGTTGCATTAATAAAATTCGCTGACAGTTACGGCCCTTGAAATTTTAACATAATTCTTGTTTTAAACCAACTCTATTATTTATTTCTTCTAATAGGTACTTGCAGTTTTTCTTGAATCTATGTTTTTCCAAATTCTCCGCAAGCCCCTGCTTAATTTAGAACGACATGAAAGACATATCCGATGATTATATTTTTAACCGCGTCAATGGGGTGCGAAATTTTGGTGAAGATAAATTGACGAAGACGATGGATAGGTACTTTTTTTGTGGGATAAAACTAATGATCTTTTGATTTTTTAACGGAAACGCTTAAAAATATAGAGGAAGTATCTTCGCTGATTGCCGTATAACATAAATAGAGGGTCTATATACGTAGGTGAACAACTATTTGTTTCACTGTTGTATTTTACTTCCTATGCCCTTCCACTCAGGGTTCATCATCAGCCTATTAATGTTCCCACTGCTGGGACACAGGCCTCCTCTCTATGAGAGGGAATGGGCTATAATCCACCACGCGGGCCCGGTGCGGATTGGTAGATGTCACATGTCTTCGAATTTTTGGTTCTAGGACATGCCGGTTTCCTCTCTATGTTTTCCTTCGCCGTTTTGAGAGCAGTGGTGATGAAATAAATTACACAAAGTAATGCGCCTGTCTGGGTTCGAACCCACGACTTACTGTTCGTAAGTCGGGGCCGCCACCACTGGGCCACCGCTGCTCCTACTCTTACCCACTCAGGGTTATCTTTAACTAATTGGAAGCCCTGGGGACCTTTATAATAATGGGGCCCTTGCGGAAGACAAGAGCGTGCGAAGTGAGCTATAATCTTTTTTCACCCCGCCTCGGATCAGTAAGGTTTACTTATACATAAATAACACACGAATTTTCATACATAGGTTCATACATAAAATTAATAATGGGTGTTAATGGAGGAGGAGAACTTCACTTTTAAATAAAACAGAAAAATGTGAACAGTAACTAGTAAACTTATGCTGTAAAACTAGATAAATACAAGACTGCAAGATTCAACATTCTTTGATCATGATCTTGGGAAGATCGGGGCTGATTTTACTTTGTCTTAATCTGTTAGTTACTTTTATAATCAAAGCATTTTTGATACGCTCCCTAATCGAAACTCAAATTTCTCGCTGATGGTGGCGGGTGTGTCGGGTCATTTGGTTCCCTTAAATATGGTCGAGTATAATGGCGCCGATACATGCGTCATGTTCGTGAACGGGCGCTGTCAGTTGGGACTGGTCATCTCTTAGCTGCCACGGTTCGTTCATTTTAATTACTTTATTTTTTAATTTATTATTTTACTCAGGACGCTCTTAATGTGCACGTCTTTCTACATCGTTCTCACATAATAATATGTATAATCTCAACATGAATGATGTAACCAAGATTTTGTAACAATATTTTGATTTAAAAGAGTGTCCACGGAGTTTCTTGCCCGTTCTTCTCCATAGAGATCTACGTTAGGGAATGGGCAACTACAGTACTTTCTCAAGTTATTATGCCTTGTGACTGTGACTGTAACTTTGCTTTTTTGTATTTTCGACATTCAAAAGTGCCGTAATGGTCTAATTGAAATAAATGATTTGAGTTTGAGTTGAGTTTGAGTTTGAAACGAATTGGTAAATAATTTCCAGTAGTTCACAGAATTTATCTCGAAATTCTGTGAACTACTGGAAATTATTTAATTCCACCGAATTACATTGAAAATATTGTCGTATTTATCACGTAGACATAGCAAATATATTAAAAATCGGAATCATTAGGGGCATTCTATGATTATGTAACTCTTTGTACGGAAGTAATGATGAAAAAGCTGTCACTTACGATTATTTTGAGCTCCCGATATTTCGACGCTGTTGCAAGCGCCATAAATCACGGCGCAATAATCACTGTGTAAATGACAGTATAAGTAAAGCTTTAAACCGTGAAAGCTTAAAGCAGTATATGTTTGAAAAAGCTATATAATATGGTACTTAACGGTCCTCATAACATTTGTGACCACTGTACCGCCTGCCAAATTATGTTCGTAATGAGGAATTCTATTGCAGAGTTGGCAGTATTACAGTGTTATGGCTTAGTCTAGCCATATCAATTAGGTTGGCACATTCAGTTTAATTTACCGTCTCTTGGTTTAGTATGTGTTATTTATTACTGGTTTGAAGTAACACTGCTATAATTAGGGCGGGCTAGATTTAGCTTTAGACCAATTAATATTTGATTTCGATACCTACTAATCAAAGATTCGATTAAAAGTAATTATAATGGGCAATAATGATCTAATATCCAGCAGCTATTAGTCATCGTGGAACTGATGAACGGTGACGAAAGCGCCGTCTATTTGCTAGAATACCTAATAGACTGGGCTAGAACAAGTCAAACATCATAATTACCTTTGATAAGTTACATTAAGAAAGCAAAATTAAAGAAGACAAATAAAGGACCAAACCTCAAGAAATCTATACTATCCAATATCACACTTTTCAAAATGAATAAACTGAAATAGCTCAAAACACACAATGCAGTACTACTACACATAAGTGCCTAAAAACCAACACCATCACAAAACATATTCATCTCACCACGTCGTCCACAGCTTTCCCATAACGGACGCAAATTGCTCAATAATCCAGGCAGGCAGTGTAAATTTAGCCAGATCAATAGCTCGGAGTCTGGCCTGGCTAATGGCTGTGTAACATCGAGTACAGAGTGCAGACAAATTGAATTAAATATGCATGGAACCTTTTAGTGACTAGACTTTCAAGAGTTTTTTTTAACGCGGGAAAGCTTTTAGGATGTCAGCGAAACTATGGAGAGACAGGTACGTTAGTATGAAATATGCTATGTACTACATGTAGGTACCTACTGAGTGTGCTAGTGAGATTAAAAACACTTGTAAGAAAGAAAAAGCATTTATTAGCCCGCACAGGACAAAACACATAAAATAAAATGGTGAAATTATCAACTAATAAAAATTAAACATAAAAAAAAAGAAATTAAAAATAAAAAGAAAACGAAATTGGCAATGAAACTGGAACTGAAACTGGAATTCGAAACTTGGGGTAAGTATTTCGAATTTGTCTCCATATTTGTTCTTCTCTCGATCTATTACATAATTTTAGATAAATACTAGCTGTTGCCTATGATCTCTTATTATTAAATCAGATTGCGTAGAGATTTTTTTTTGCATGGAATGTTATTTTTTTTGTTTTTGCACGGAATGTTATTTTTTTTATTGTTTTTGCACGGAATGTTATTTTTTTTTTCGAAACTAAAAGTAGCTTTGGTTACTCTTTAAAACATCAGCTATCTGCCAGTAAAAGTCGACAAAAATTTAACGAAATGTTTTTTTGTTACAAGTACATGTGCATTCAGTAAAAAGCTGTTATTCGAAATTAAAAACAGACTCTTCAATTTTATTTATTTGTAGATATAGATTCAAACAATAAGAATAGCTGAAACCGCTGCTTAGAGTCTCATTTCAGTTGAAAATCTTTCAATAAAACATTTGATTATTTCTTTTCAAATTCAGTCTAGTATAAATGTTATGAATATTTTAGAGCTTAGGATAGAATGAACTCGTGTCGTGATAGGAGGAACTCGTGGCTGAATAATAACAGACGCTCGGGTCGATCTTTAAGTCGTTAAGCCGTGCTTGCCTAGGTTTGTCTGTGGATGGGCGACCACCCTTATATACCGAGTTTCCTCCGTGCCTCGGAAAGCGCGTTAAACTGTTGGTCCCGGCTGTCATTTGTAGATCTTTGACAGTCGTCACATGTAGTCAGCGGCCCAAAAAGTCTGACAACCATGCGGTCTTACCAAGGGGTACGCGTATTACCCAGTATACTAACTGGGTTGTGGAGGTCAGATAGGCAGTCGCTCCATGTAAAATACTGGTATTCAGCTGCACCCGGTTAGACTGGAAGCCGACCCCAACATAGTTGGGAAAAGGCTAGACAGATGATGATCTTTAGAAATTAACTCCTTTCCCTTAAAAATAAGCAAGGCTTAGCAAAACCACATAATAAAATTATTGATCGCCCATTGTGAATAACTTTTCTCTCTCACAGTACCAATTCAAAACAATATTTCAGGTGCCTACATACAATTGTCTGGCGCGTACTTTAATGAATAATGGCAATCAAATTAATTACCGGACAGTTCGGATAATACCCGTGAGTTATGGCACTTTACTCGCAATCCGGTTTTAACCCGGTTATTACCCCGGCCCCGGGTGTAGTGGACAATGGACTTCGGAACCGGGAGATTTTATAATGGAAATTGTATGATATATGATATTTGGAGGGTTATCTTAGCTTGGAGCTAGATAAAATAAATAAATAATGGATAGACTCCAGATTACATTGATCTTCTCTGTGTTAACAACTCTATTGAGTAGTTAGCTGGACAGTCAAATCTGTGTGGTTCTTTCTTCAAAAGACCATCTCAAACACTAATCTGCATAGTCCTCATGTGAATGTCTGAACTTCAAAAGAGACTATGACCTTTGAGTTTGTTTCGGCTGTTTCTTCTCAGAGTAGTCAGGTACGAAACCATCCATCTAGTTTTAAAAAAATGACGTGTAAATAGTGTTTGTAAAAACCTACTTGCAAAATAAACATCATTTATCATAGTTGTAGAATGAAATGGGCCAAAAATAACCTCAACTGGATGCGTTCTGTTATTTCCAGATTAATATTTCTTCAATTTGTACTTAGGACATTATTCTGAATCATGATATAACCTATTGTAGAAACAGAGTAGGTAACTTAGACAGAAACTGGGTTAGCAGGACCACTTGCAAGACTTCTGAATCAAATTGCTGAAGCCACATCAATGAGATAAATTACGTTGGTGACTACAAAATGAGAGAGCTAAGTTACGATTTACTAATGATAAATCTTCTCCTTCGCCAAGTAAACCACTTTTACTCTCAAATATTTTGAAACAGTTTTTAACAGCAGTTTCTCAAAATTACCAGTTTTATTTCAAAGGGTATGAAATTCAGAACTAGTAAATTTTTTTTTGGATTTTGTCATTTTGGAGTACAGCTAAGATAAATATAAAAAGATATGCGTGACCAAAGTACCAAACCCAATCTGATATTTCTTAAAACTCCCCTTCAAATACAAAAACAGCTCAAAAACTAAAGTATCTACATCATAACAAAATCATCACGTAAATGAAACACACGTTTCGCGTTATTTTAGTGTTACGGCACGTGGTACTGACATTTGACACGGCACTTTTTTGTACCACGGCACTTTTTGTACCACGGCCCTTTCGGTCCCACCCCTAAAGTTTTGATTTCACCGTAAAAAATAGGATGAGGATACACTTATCTTTCGCGCGTACGATATGTTATCGGTTATGAAGATGTGTTGCTCAAAGTTGCTCTATTTGTGCCCATGTATAGTTACTTGATTATCTACATCTACACTAATATTATAAAGAGGAAACATTTATATTTTTGTGTGTATGTTTGTAATGAATAAACTCAAAAACTACTGCGCCGATTTCAAAAAATCTTTCACCATAAGAAACCCACGTCTTTACTGAGTTACATAGGCTATATTTTATCCCCGTACTCCCACGGGAACAGGAACTACGCGGGTGAAACCGCGTGACGTCCGCTATTATATTATATAATCATTTTATAATATATATATTGTTACTTGATCATGATTGGGGTAGAAACACTTCTTCTCTTATAGTTAAGAAAGTTCTACACGGATCTTATTCCTTACTGATTTTAGAACGGCGCAGAATATCTTCTTTTTTAACCGACTTCTAAAAAAGGAGTAGGTTTGTATTCCACCAGCATCTTTTTTTGTATGTACACCGATTACTCCGTGGTTATTGTACAGATCTACGTGATTCTTGTAGCTATCTATTCAATAAATATTCAGCTGCCCTTGTTAGTAACTAACATTCATTTAATATGAATCTATAGATTCTAGAAGAATAAGATCCGTTTAAATTAAGAACAGCAACTATTGACAGTTTATAGGCCAGTAATAAAACAATATGGTCATAAATACTCCATACAACAGAACCTTATTAAATTATCATAAGTATGCAATAATTTACGTTTAATTATTATTAACTTACTAATTAATAACCTGTGACAGTGTTGATTGCGAAGAAAACGTACAGAAAAATATAATTAATAAATAAAAGGTAAGTGCTCACATAATGACCATAGTAAATTATTATATAAATAAGGAGCCATTATTTGCAAGAGACGTACTTATTTTTAATTGATGTTTCACGTTTTCTATTCTATATAATTATATCAATTGATAGACTCCGCGGTTGCTACTGACAATTTCCTGATGGAAAAACCCAATAACACTTTGCCGAACCCGGGAATCGAACCTAGGAACTCATGCGCGGTCGCGCTTGCGAATACTACATCGACGAGACAGTCACTCGAAAAAGTATCGAATGCGTTATGTATACTTTTTCATGGTCAATCTGTATGGCAAATTTTATTAAAAATGCATTTGTGTGATATTGTAAAAGACAGACGGAGAGAGTTTCTCTCGCATATATTTTTAATTTCGTTATTATAAGCCTAATGGAAAATATCTGGTTTACGCAAATTCTAATCAAATGCTAATCTTATTCAGATGCATCATTAATAAATTAAGTTAATCAATAAACAAGAATTTATTTAATCCGTTGATTGTTGTAACGGTAGATTAATAATAAATAATGAACCTAGGATTCCTTTCAACATATTTTTATGAGCATGCAAAATGATCATCTCATCTAAGGCCTTCGGTCACATTCTTGAGCAGGCAGTTCAATGTTCGCAATCAGTCATTGTGCAATGACATAGCCATAAAACTGATGCAAATTGTTGGTGTGAAATAGTAACTTAGGTGTAATTCTGGTGGTGGCCCCCGGCCACCAGGCGCGGGCCTGTGGACGGTGAGCTATGGGCTAGCTCGCCGTCCGTCCGTCTCATGACGACAGGCCGTGTCGACGGCACGTTCGTGTTCTACGCGCGCCTCAAAGAGAGTCAGCAAAAAGGAAGGGGAGCCCTTCCTTTTTGCTGACTAACTTAAGAGCCGCTGTAAAGTTTGGGAGCCTTTTTTTTCTGATGGGAAATCATCAAATGACTCCTCCCGCTCTGGGCGGAGCAGGAGGGAGTGTCAGACTTTTACTGACTAAAACCCATCCATGTTCCTTCTTTGCCCTTTGTGTTCCGGGGCCACGGTATCTCTTTCGAACAGTCCCGCAGCCCCGGCAGGCATCGGCCCTTGCGGACCCCTTCCTTTTGCTGACTCTCTTTGAGGCGCGCGTGGAGCACGAACGCGCCGTCGACACGGCCTGTCGTCATGAGACGGACGGACGGCGAGCTAGCCCATAGCTCTCCGTCCACAGGGCCGCGAAGTTTGGGAGCCTCTGTCCTTAAATCCCCACTGACAAGTCGTCTAGCTTGTAAAGACATCCGTCATTCCACACCGCGCGACTATTTATCCACCCTTGTGTTTTAACATCGCTACTTATAGCCCTACCAGATTCACTAGACACCAATCTTCTCTGTGTATTGTTCGGGAATTGTGTAACTAAGGGTCTGCCAAAATTGGATGGGTTAGCTTATGGGTGTAATGTGCCATTTCCGATAAAGGTTTCAGTATTTTTGTGTGATTTTTATGGATTTTAAAATGCTTTTGGTACGTGAGGGTGTCTGTTGTCTTGTACGATTTTACGAAGAACATGAATTTTCAATAATTCCGTTTTGTTGCATTATAATTAAAATATAAATAATGTATTTGGCACCTCTGCTTCGCGCGTTTTTTTCGATATGAAAATAAAACAAGGTTTCTATACCTAAATTAACTTTTCAGAATAAAATTCTCGTCATGGTGAAAACCGCATCTTTACAGTGTATTTTAGGCAAACTAAGCGGTCACACAGAAAAGCGAATTTGTTTTATACTAAACTAGGGACGCGCCCCGGCTTCTAACGGGTGAGAATGAAGAATTTTAAAAATATCTCATTTGTCTTTGAATACGAGCACGACTAAAAAAATATCTGCCAGATCGGTAGAGCCGTCCTCAAGTGATACTCCGTCATCATGTGGCAATTGTTTTTTATTTATAGATGAAAAAAAATTCGTGTCTTTAGCAATATTCAATCAATGTTGATGTTTTGCCAATCAGATGAATATTGGCTAAATGTGTCATCATTAGGTAATAATGATAATTTAAGTTATACTAAATACTTAAAATATCGCCTACCGTAAAGTCTAGATTAGCCGCGGTATATTTATGATTGATTTAATCTGATTAACATTCCAATCAAAGAATTCATGTGATTTAAAAAACATTGACAGCTGTTGGAATAATTACTAAATGGTTTCTGATTTAACAATAAATTAATTCGGGTTTAATGTTTATGGATTTCTCTAAGTTATTCTACATAACACAACATCACGCCTTGTAATTCCCGTAGGGTAAGGCAGCGGTGTACCTAACAAGTACACCCACGTTTCGCCAGCTATGTTTCAGTCCCACGTAATAGGGGGCGAGCCTATTACAGCAACCGGGCACAAATCCAGACACCGTGACTGCTTCTGAGAAATTCCTGATTGGAAAACCTAAGAACTCTTAGCCCGACCCCCCGGGTATCGGGTCGGGCATCGGGCATCGGGCCTTACCGTAAAACTTGACAAATTTTTCATACCCCAAAAAAAAAGGCGTTTATCAACAATTTTTTTTGCGTAGAGTAGATTGATGTACAAAATGCTTGGTAGACGGCTTCGTGAAGTTTCGTTTACATCTTGAATGACCTACTGTTCCAAAAATGTGTCAACCAGTTACACGACTCACATGAAAGCTACTAATTGCTTACACGCCTAAGGTATTTCGGAAATGTCACAAATACTTGCAAAAACGCCCGGAAATACCAGGTTCATATCCCGGGGCGTTCTGTGATGATGAACGATCACAAAAACTGACACATCACCCGTTTGTAGCTGTCATCAGGTGATGAATGGCGGAGAGAGGAGAGGTGGAACATCAGGTCGTTTGATTTATTTTAATGGGGCTGGTAAATATAGAATTGACACCCTTTTTAGTGTGATTTAGCATGTGTTAAGGAGCTGATTCTTATCTAATTGCATAGATGATATCGCGTGTGTAATCCACGAAATAATGGGCTGAGTTGTACGTACACACATGTCACCAGGTGGTCTAAATTTTAGGCCCCCTGGTATTTTTCAGTTCTATCTAAGGAATAGGTAGAAGGCCTTTGTCATCCACCAGGCACCTTTCCAGATTCTGAGCTGCAACGGCAGTTAAGGTCCTGATTATCATTTAGCAAAGTGACTGACGAAAAAGGCTAAATAGTCTGCTGGTAGCTAAGTCACTACTAAATAACATTTGAAATTAAAAGTACTTACCACAGAAAATAAATATGAAAATAGCTATAACAAATACAGAAACCCTATTTTGTGTAATACAGACATTTGTATACGCTCATTGCGAATGCCCCTCACTGGATTTGCAATCGTAATAACCAAACAAAGAGTGTCTTGACCACTGACCCATAAAAACGACATGCGAACCCGCGTCCCATGGTAAGAGGAGCGGGTGAATAAGCGGAGCGGTTACCGAGAAAGCAAAATAAGCGCGCGCCGCTCCGCGAATGCTGATGTGCATGGAAGGTATCTTATTGCTCTCCAGAGACATTACGCGAAAACCCAACTGCGCCAAAGAGATTAAAAAGACTTAAATATATTTGAATGTCTTTGAACTGCGCGATAAAAGCATTGATGTAAGTTTTTTCGGTTTTCATACATATAAAAACTTTATTTCAGACTACAGTCTACAGTATGTTAGTATTTTAGTTTTTAATAACAATGGTGCTTAAGTAATTAGGTTAGAATTGTTACTGTTAGCCTATGTCACCCCACTGCTGGGCAAAGGCCTCTCCCCATGACTTCCAGAATTGTTAGTTTTAGAATTTATTTATTTATTTACAGCTACGGACGTTTGAACTGTCATATAAAAATTGCTGGAGTTTAATATTATTTTTGAGCGACAAGCACTAATTAAACTTAACTTTTAATACTTTTCTTGGGTTATTATTACTGTATTTTATTGATAAAAAAAAAACCACGGTTACACTGCGTCATTCAGTTTTACAAAATTCAATTGAAGCAACTTACGAAACAGCCGAAACAAACTCAGAGGTCAATGCTCAATTCACATGAGGACTATGTAGATAAGTGTCTGAGATGGTCTTTTGAAGAAAGTACCACACAGATTTGAGTGGACCTGTCCAGTCAGTGCAAGCATTTCTCAGTTATCGTGTGAAGACCACGATAGAAGACAACGATTAAAAAAACAAACAGTCAGCCTTTTCCCAAGACACAACGCGACGCCCGTCTCCCGGCAACAGTTGCCGGGGCTGCGCTAAATGCCAGCGCGGTCGGCGCGGCGGCACCCCAGGCCGTCAGCGCGACTGCGCGCAACTTCTGTCAGTGGCGTCAGTGATATGTGTCATTATTTGTTGTAAATTTTAAGTGTATATGTTTTCTTTTTAAGTGTTTTTTTTAATAGTTTACATTTATTTATTTTTCAATTTGTAAGTTAATTATTTTATGTTCGGTGCCAGTTGTAGCGACGCCGGAATAGTTAGTGCCAGTCAACCTGCCACATCACTGGATGTACAACTGGTAAGATGCCCTCACTGCTCCCAGGCTCGTTTTTTTAAAGGCGAAAGGGGGCTTAAAATACACTATGGCAAGGTTCACAAACCTCATAGTGTACCTTTGTGCCCCCCAGCCACATCACCGATATCAACACCTTTTGAACTAACTTTGTGGAAAACACTGTCCAAATTCAAAAATTCCACCCCAGTCCTAAAAAGAGTTCCCCGGGGCGCGAGACACTCGGTGGCGTTGAGTTTAGCGCGCTGTGTCCGTCTCGTGACCCAGGAGAACTCACAACATGCCTGGGAGCAGTTACTTACCTTCCCTTACAGGATTCTGCATGTCCAAAAAAATTTGGCAACTCAAAAATCTTTAACAAACCAAATTAAAGAAAACTGCAACAATTCGGCCCGTATTTTAGATTCCAAATTACCTTTTTTTAATAAACAGAAAGGCATTTGTGATCATCTGGAATCCAAGTTAAGTGACGGTGACATAAGGGGGGCAGCCAGAATACTGTTCAGCAGTGATGTGGTGGCGCCTTATTCTCCAGAGACTCTTTCAGCTCTGGAGAGTAAACATCCATCGCCTGCCGTCAAAAACGCCTTTAACTCCGTGAACAGGGACACTTTGTTGGCTGAAGTAAAAAAAAATTTACCCGAAATTTATGGTTTTATGTGGCAATGTTATAGGCACCCTTCAAAATTACTTTACAAGGACAACGTTTTAGAATCTGCAGTTGGTTGCCAACAAGGTGGCCCTCTCGGGCCCGTCATTTTCAGTTTGGCTATTCATCCCATAATTCAACAACTAAATTCAAAATTTAACGTGTATTTAGACGATGGAACGCTAGATGATGTTGACACCGTTTTGGCTGACCTACAACTCCTCAAACATCAATTTAAATCTATTGGCCTGGACCTTAACCCCTCAAAGTGTGAAATTTACCTCTCTGACGTGACCGACAGACAATCAACTATAGATAAATTTAATGAAATAGCCCCACAAATCAAAATTTTAGAAAAAAGTTTCCTGCACCTCCTAGGTTCCCCTATTTTGGAAGAAAGTTAGTTAGTTATTTTGTGTGTACATAAATAAATAAATAAAGTTTTTCATCGTTCATCGATGACAAAATTAAACATTTCAATGATATTTCGGATTGACTCTCCAAAATAAATCTACATTCGGCTTTCACCATTATCAGATATTGTTGTTTTGGTCCAAATTTTATGTATTTTCTCCGTTGTTCTCCTCTTTGGAAGAAACAACAACTTTTGGACAAAATTGACCAAATTATTCGCAACACATTAACATCCATTCTTAATGTGGCCCTGGACGACCGAGCGTGGCTGCAAGCCACTCTACCAATTCGTTTTGGTGGCCTCGGCGTCCGCAAATTTTCTAGTGTAAGCTTACCGGCGTTCCTGTCTTCTGTCCACAGCACTGAAAAGCTAACCAGGAAAATTTTAACTCTCTCCCTGGTTAGTTCGGAAGTGCCGTGCTTGACCGACGCAGAGGACGCCTGGAAAGTGGCTTGACACGGATCGGCCCGAGAACCCGTTTTCCCAGAGACAGTGGGATGAGCCGCTCTGCAGGTTGGTACGGAATAAACTTATTAATACGTCAACCAATACTGCTGAGCGTGCCCGACTCCCACTCGTGACGGTAGTCGTCACCTAATATAGGTACCTTGTTGGGTGACACAACCTTCCAGCTCGCTACATGTTTGCGTTTGGGCGCTCCTTGTGGGGCTCCACATCGCTGTCAATGTGGTGAAGCAGTCGACTGCCTCGGACACCATGGCCTTTCCTGCAGTAAGAGTGCAGGTCGGATAGCGCGGCACGCTAGCATTAATGATCTCATCCGTCGTGCTCTTGCCACCGCCGGGGTGCCAGCTGTATTAGAACCCACTGGCTTGGCACGCGTCGATGGGAAGAGACCAGATGGTATGACCATAATGCCATGGAAGTTGGGTAGGCCTTTGGTGTGGGACGCAACTTGCGTCGACACCCTTGCGCCATCCCATCTTCCTAGCACAGTGGGCTGCGCTGGGGCGGCTGCTGCAGGTGCTGAAAACCTCAAACGGCGCAAATACAATAATTTAATTGGTAATTATGTGTTTGAGCCGTTTGGGGTTGAAACACTAGGGCCATGGGGTCCGAGTGCCCACCTAGTATTTCGAGAAATCGCCAAGCGGTTGGTCGACTCTTCACGTGACCAGAGGGCGGGCCTATTTTTTGGCCAAAGAATCAGCATTGCCATCCAACGTGGCAATGCAATTTTTTGACGCCCTGTAACGGTTACAGGTTGTTACTTGCACATGTTTTTATTATTATTTAGAGTTATAGTTTATATAAAAGTAGTGTAATTATTTAATTTTTTTGCTTGAATAAAATTATTTATTCAGACCTATGACAGTCCCCACCCAGTGTCTCTGTCAGGGGCTGTCCGGCAGCAATCATCTTCAAAATGCTGTTGTCACTACCATGCACACGATGTAGTAAGGAAGCCGCTTTCTTTCGCATTATGGCGTGGAAGCCATCTGTGCGAGCCTCCGCGAACATTCCAGACGTGACACCGCCATGGCAGTTCCAACAGTATCCAGACGGCGAAGGGGAACTTGTCATAACTATAAATATGTCATGTAATTCTCACTCGTAAATGTTTTATTCCGCGTCTCCGCCTTCTATGGGACTTGGCCCTAAACCTTTTGTTCGCGATTCCGTCCGTAAGTAAGACTGTCGGTAAAAAGCGAGTAATTGAAGAAAAGGCGTGGTAGTTTCTCATGTAACTGCTAATTTCTATTTCTATGGGTGCAGGATGCATGGCGGACTTGACTTTGAACACCACTCGAAATGGACTGCAGGCGAGACGACAAAAAAATCGAATTAGTCCATTAGTTATAGATTATCAAAAAATATTTGACCCGTGTTTTTTTCTTTTGTTACGTAAACCAAAATTGACGAAGATATGACGCTTTTAAAATTCTCAATACGTCACGCCAAGGTATAATTTTTAGCTAGTTCTGACGTCACGAGCCCCCACTCCCGAGTTTTGATGCGTTTTATCTTTTGTCAATATTCATTGATTTACAAAAACAAAAAATACGTGTCCATTAATTTCCAACGGACTAAATAATTTTGCAATTTTTTGATACTGTCGTCATGCCTATTAAACTTATTAGAACGGGAACTATGTAACTATTTGTATAAACAACGTAGGGAAATATCTGTCGCTAAAATTAACCCTGTTTAAACATGTATATAAATATCAAACAAGACCATCACCCCAGCTATAAGTAGGTCCCTACAATCACATGGGGTGCCGCCTAAGAGGCACCGTCTATATTGAGGTCAGCTCAGCACATTAGCTCGCTCGTCCGGCGCTAATGATGTGAAACTGCCCGTATGTGGATCTCGTTTAGTATTAGATGTAAGATATAGGTACCTAATATACTATATTGTACGCCAAAATTTTAATAAAAGATATTTTACAATATTGCGTGGTCTATGGGCACAATCAAGGTATAGGGACATAGGTCATTTAAGCGTTTAATAAGGTCAATTAGAGAAAGGCTCAGCATTGATTCAGGGCAGTTTTTGGATTAGTGATTTAACATTAGAGAGCAGCGGTGGCACAGTGGTAGCGGCCCCGACTTACGAACAGTAGGTCGTGGGTTCGAACCCAGGCAGGCGCATTACTTTGTGTAATTTATTTCATCATCACCACTGCTCTCAAAACGGTGAAGGAAAACATCGTGAGGAAACCAGCATGTCCTAGAACCAAAAAATTCGAAGACATGTGACATCTACCAATCCGCACTGGGCCCGCGTGGTAGATTATAGCCCATTCCCTCTTAGAGAGGAGGCCTGTGTCCCAGCAGTGGGAACATTAATAGGCTGATGATGATGATGATGATGATGATGATGATTTAACATTTTAAACACAAGTACAGAGGCGGACTTAATGCCATAGGCATTTTCTACCAGTCAACCTTTGGGTGATGCAGAGACAAGCAGTGGTAGGAGTTAAATCACGCCTTTAATCCCAGAAGGGTATGGCAGAGGCTGTGGCAGAGGAAAAAAAACTGCATGGCCAAGTGCGTGTCGGGCCACGCGCAGTGTAGGGTTCCGTAGTAGCCCGTTATCACAATATAGAACGAACTCGTTGTAAAGTTATCTTCACCGCTATAGTTTTCCTGTAAATTTCATGAAATGCACTACCATCATGAATTTTTCCAGATCTTTCAAGCCAACAGTTTAGCTTTTAGAGGGGGGGCGGGGGGCCGGGGCTGCGGGACTGTTCCGGGGCTGCGGGACTGTTCGAAAGAGATACCGTGGCCCCGGAACACAAAGGGCGATGAAGGAACATGGATGGGTTTTAGTCAGTAAAAGTCTGACACTCCCTCCTGCTCCGCCCAGAGCGGGAGGAGTCCTTTGATGATTTTCCATCCGAAAAAAAAAAACAAAAAAAGGGGGGCGCCCTACTGGAACAAAAATTTTCACTTTAAAGTTTAATATTTCGTAAATGGGGTATTACATCGAAAAGTAGTAAGAACAACCCTGAAGTCATTTTAAAAAACCTTTTCAACGATACCCCACATGATGCTGTAGACGGCAAAAAAAAAACATCCCCACGTTAAATGTAGGGGCGCTACCCTAAAAAAAAATATTTTCTAAAATTTTATCTTACCACTTTGTCGGCGTTATTGATATACACACCTCTACAAAATTACAGCTTTCTAGTACTGACGGTCTCTTAGCAAAACCTCGGACAGATAGACAGACAGACAGACGGACATGACGAAACTATAAGGGTGCCTTGTCAGGACTACGGAACCCTAAAAACACCCTCATTTTCCTTGTTATACAAGATGTAAACGAACCCTTCACGACGCCGACAAACCAAGCATTCTGTACAACAAACTAAGTAAGACCACGCAAAAATTACTTTTGCACCCCTTATTTTAGTCCCTTGTAGCTGTTGCAGACAGTAAGGGTGAGCCTATAACCAAGAACCGGGCTCAAATTCAGGCTCCTACTTACCAGGTAACTATATCTCTGTGTAAACCCGCGGACATTATAACAGGCTTGGTTTTATGATATAGTCTAGTCTGCCACACATGGTTATTATGGCATGAGTCTCTGCTACGTTTCGCAGCTTTGGCAAAGACCCTGATAGAGAGACACTGATAAAGAAAAGCTAAACAAACAAATAGTAAACAAAGCCATAATCTCGGTAACAGTTTAAAGGAAGCGATGGTTAACTAAGTTTCGTGGTAGCGCCCGCGCGCGCCGCATCACAACCATGCGCCCGCGCCCGCGCCATACCAGCCTACGAATGTCTAATTGACAGACGGTAGCGATTGTGATTATCTTTCAATATTACCTGGGCGCCCCAGTCTCGACATAGCGTTAAAATCGCTAACTTTCGATCGCTAATAACTCACGAAAAAATTCGGTTGCAATAACGATGCTTGCGAGAAAAGCATCTTGGATGTAGAGACTTGCGTTACTCGCAAGCATCATTATTGCAACCGAATCTGCGATTTTGTTGCTATCTATGTTGAGACTGCTGCCTAGTCTTTTCTCAACTATGTTGGAGTCCACTACTCACTGGGTTGTGGAGGTTAGATAGGCAGTCGCTCCATGTAAAATACTGGTATTCAGCTGCATCTGGTTAGACTGGAAGCCAGCCCCAACATAGTTGGTAAAAGAACATCATAGATTGGATAGGTGTCCCACTGTCGCGAAAGCGAAGGAATATAGCCTTTATGTACCTAATACTAATTAGTTATGACGTGGCGTGAGGTGAGAGAAAGAGGGGATAGCGCGCGGCAGTGGACCGCGCGTGCGCACCCGAGTAATTGGGCCTGAGGGTCGGAGCTAGCAGTACACAGGTGAGCAAACTTGGTAATTCAGTGCATGTGTCTTCAGATTGACCAGATATTCAGTTTATAGTGAATTCCAATGTTGTTGTGTGTGTATTGTTTACCAGCGATCAGATTCAGAAATGATACCAAATCATAAACCAGCTGCGAGGCTCGGGGTGGCTATAAAGGGAGGTTGGAGGCCACTTTGGGAGGACACCCAGAATTATCATTGCGATGATAATTCAGTAACCGTTATTCAGTTGAAACCAGTTAACATGAATCCAACGTTCGTTGGATTCAAAACATATCGTACCTGGGCTTATTTCAGAGACATAAGGTACTTTAGGTTCAGATATTCGTCACTAAAGGGTACGTGGCGACATGGTGGAGATGCTGGGATCTCATTATTATAGTTTAAAAAATATTGTTTGGTTCAGTTTCAAAAATAAAATTATGCGGGTACATCGAAATTGTGTTCTGCGCTTCAAAGAATTAGGTCACCAGTTTAACAGTGTCCGAATACCCGCTATACTCACCAAATAAATTCAAAAATGGAACAGCCGGATCATTTGAGCGGAACATTGTCAACAAAACACAAACTCGCATTGTTCTAAGCTATTGTCAATGTTAATTAAATTTGTTCAGTGTTAATTAGGTAGATTATGACTGTTTTCTTAAATACATTATTAGTATGGTTTAGTAAACATTTATTTAGTAAATCCGAGTGCACAATGTACGAATGAAGTGTAATAAATAATTATTCCTTTTACGTTGTGTAATGACCAACGATATTAGTGAAGTTTATTAGTTAATTATATTATACGTTTGACATTAAATATTAGTATCAAATGAGTATTACTACTAAGTAAATAGACTTTATTTAGTGAACCAAATAAGATTTTAGATTTAGTTTAATAGTCTTTTACTTAAAGTAAAAATAGTGTTTGATGAATTTAATTTACTTCTTTCAGTTGATTTGTGCAGTTTGTTGGTACTTATATTGAATTTCATAAGAATCTCATACCAATTTATATTGTTTTAGATACTCGGAAATCGGGAAAAGAATAAGAGAATGATCCATGTCTGTGATATTACTTAGCTAGTACCTACTCTATTAATAATGGAAAACGCTATCCGATCTCGTTTACAAATTATTTACGAATCCCTCCAATCAAAGATTAGCTCTGCTCAGTGTGCCCTAACGGAATTATCAGAAGAAGATCCCAACTATAAAGGATTAGAACTAATTGGCGCTAAACTAAAAGGTTCAAATGAGATGTTTGTTTCGGAAATTCGTAATTATTTATTTATTTATTCAGTAGTATACATACATATCATACATTTAAGTTGGTGCCAACATAAACTCATTAGAGTTTTACCGTGCACCAAGATCATCGACTACATAATTTAGAAATAGATCCACTTAGGTAGGTACTTGGTTAAAAATAAAGAAACAACCTATATTGTAAATTGATTAAAGAAATCAACGTTGAAGAAATTAGTCAGTACACGGCCACACAGATTCAAGCCGAAGAATTGATAGCAGAAATAGATATAAATATTAAACAGAATAATCGAAACTGTGCACTGGTTTTTACAAATAATGACAACAATGTTAACACAATTAGTAAGTTACCAAAAATGGAGTTAAGCAAGTTTGACGGGGATGTTCTAAAGTGGTACCAATTTTGGGATCAGTTTTCATCAAATGTTGATAAAAGAAATATTAATGATGTCGATAAACTGTTATACCTTCAATCGGTTCTTGAGGGTGACGCGAAACAGGCAATTGATGGGTTGGACACGACAGACAAAAACTATCGTATTGCTGTCGACACATTAAAAGAACGGTATGGCAAACCTAGCGTGATTATTGATGCTCATTATGTAGCTCTTTATAGAATTAAATCAGCGGAATCTAGTCAGGTTAAAGAATGTAGGCACGTCCTAAATGAAATTGAGAGACATCTTAGGGTATTAAGTTCTTTAGGCGAAGATGTAAACCACAATCATCTTAGAGTAATGATTTTAGAAAAGTTCCCCGAGGACCTCATTTACGAATTAAGGATGAAGTTATCTGGCGAAGATGAGTCTATTGATAGTATCAGAAAGTTGTTAGAGTATATCATATCGGCTAGGGAAACTTCAAATAGATTAAAGAAAACTGCAGAAGGTACTAAAAATACAACAACTAGCGAAGACAAACAGGCTTCTGAAAATATGACAATAGGATCATTACATGTTAGATCGGAAGAGACTAGAGATAATAAAAGGCGTAGATTTACATCGAGTAGAAAGGAAAAAGCTAGGTATGAAAATAGACAGTATAATAAACTGCCCCCTCGGAAAAGACCACATGACGGCGACAAGTCCGATGAGCCACCTAGAAAGAAATCAATTAAATGTATATTTTGTAAGCAGAATCATTTTAATGATGAGTGCAGTGTGCACAAAACCTTGCAGGAAAGAAAGGATCAATTAGGAAACCGTTGTTATAATTGTTTCAGTGAAGGCCATAGGGCTGACAATTGCCGTGCCAAGCGGAAATGTCGACATTGTAATAAGTTTGGCAATCATAACCGAGCATTATGTCCAACTAAATTAACACAGCCAGTGAAGTCCGTACCAACTGATACCTTACATACTAATAATGCCCATAGCACTACGCTGTTGCAGACAGCACTAGTAATTGTTAATAATTTAGAATCGAAAACAAAACTACAATGTAGGGTGTTGCTCGATTGTGGTAGCCAGCGCTCATATATAACGGAACATATGACTAATTTACTGAAACTACCTTTTACAGATCAAATTAATTTATCAATATTCACATTTGGAAACAAATCGCCACATCTTATTAAAAGTCCTATAGTACAGTTTAGCATTACAACTCGAATAGGATTAACTCGTCTTATCCATGCAAATGTAGTACCCCATATTACTCAGAGTATAAAAGCACCAACTTTTTATGATTTAGACAAAATGAAAAGTAAAGATCGTATAATGGCTGATGATGGGTCTGGTGGCAACAAAATAGATATTTTAATCGGAAACGATTATTATCACTCATTTATGTCACAAGAAAAGATAACGGTCACTCAAGATCTGTTCTTGGTTAATTCAGATTTTGGTTGGGTATGGTCTGGAAGAATTAGTGAGAACATTGATAGTTCCGATCAGTTAACTGTATTGACCTACTTTCAATCAGATGGGTCATTTGATACTAAATTAAACGAACCCGATCTCCCCCTAAAACTAGATGATATTAAACAGTTATGGGACCTTGAATCAATAGGCATCACAGATTCCCCGAAAACTACTCGCGATGAAGAAGCAATTAGGCAGTTTAATGAAACAGTTCAGTACCAAAATAACAGATACCACGTTCAATGGCCGTGGACTGAAGTACCACCAAATCTTCCAAATAATCTAGGCTTAGCTTGGGGTCGGCTCAATAGTTTAATTAAACGATTGGATAATTCAGATTTAAAGGCATACGACCAGGTCATTCAAGAACAGCTACAGTCTAAAATAATTGAGGTTGTACCAAATTCAAAGATGGCACAGAACCATCTCGTTCACTATCTTCCTCACCATTGTGTTCGTGGCCGTGACAAGCCCAAAAAGCTCCGTATTGTTTATGACGCCTCAGCTAAAACTGCAGATAATCCAAGTTTAAACGAATGCCTATATAGGGGTCCACTTATGTTGGAGGATCTTACAGGATTGCTAATTAAGTTCAGAGAACACCCTATAGGAATTGCTGCAGATGTCGAGAAAGCTTTCCTACAGTTAGGTCTACAAGATTCAGATAGGGATGTAACACGATTTCTTTGGTTCAAAGACGTAAATAGTTCAGTTAACCCAGATAATGTTGTGCACTTACGTTTTTGTCGAGTCCCATTCGGTGTCATATCAAGTCCATTTTTACTGAATGCTACGATCAAATATCACTTAAATAAATCGAACAACATACTTCTAAAACACATTGCGGACGACATTTATGTGGACAATATTGTAACTGGCGCACAGACAATTTCAGACGCAAATAAACTGTACTGCGCTGCTAAAGAATCATTTGATAGTTTGTCCATGAATTTGCGTGAATGGAATTCAAATTCAAAAGAACTTGTTTCTTCCATACCAGATAAGTTTAGAGCAGAAGACCGTGAACACATAAAAGTTCTCGGTCTAATATGGAACATCCACAAAGATCAGTTATATTTAAAATCTAACTTCAATACAGACATAACAGGCAGAGTTCTGTCAAAAAGAGACGTGTTAAGGGTCATTGCTTCAATTTATGATCCGTGTGGTCTCGCAGTTCCGGTAGTTCTTCCAGCAAAACTATTCTTTCAAAAATTATGGAAAGAAAAGGTTAAATGGGATGTCAAATTAAGTGATAGTCTACTAATGGAATGGCAAAAAATAGCATCAAACTTAGAATGTCTAAAGAATATTCATGTTGATCGTTATTTTGCCCAAGGTTTAAATAAACGCCAAGTCGCGGAGCAAATTCAATACGAACTACATTGTTTTACGGATTCGTCTTTGCATGCTTATGCAGCAGTAATTTATTTACGTGGTACTTTACACACTAATAATATTGTCAATTTTGTTATTGGCAAGTCTAGATTAGTGCCGTTAAAGGACCAACATCACTTACAGATCCCAAGATTAGAATTGCTAGGAGTACTAATCGGGTGCCGACTTATAGGTTATGTTACAAAAAATTTACGTTTAAAAATTAAAGCACAATATTTGTGGACTGATAGTCAAGTAGTAATTGCCTGGCTCAAGTCAGATAAATTACTTCCACCATTTGTAGCACGTAGAATCAATGAAATAAAACAGAACAAGACTTTACAAATCAGATATGTGCCAACTCAATTAAATCCATCGGATATAGGCACTAGGACGGAACGGGTAGATTGTTACAATAGATGGCTCATAGGACCTGATTTTTTAACGAGTAATTCAAATCAGTGGCCTAAAATTCAAAATAATAATATAAATACTAAAATTTCAATTGCCGGGGAGGGTCTTTCGAACTCAATACGTTTAGATAAAAAGATACCAAGTCTAGATATTATAGAACCAATGATGGTAGTTGATCCAGACAAAATAGAGAGTAACATATTAGAAATTCAGACTAAAAATTTCCCCAAAGAAGTTGAGGGTATCACAACAAACTTATCAAGATCACTGAAATTATATAAAGACGAAGAAGGACTTATTAGGTGTAAAGGTAGATTTAGATACACGAATATGTCACATTATCAAAAAGAGCCTATACTACTTCCAAAAGATTCCGATTTCACGCACAAAATTATAACTGAACTGCATCAGAAGAACTATCATGTAGGTGTCTCTCATACCTTAGCTCTATTAAGACAAAAGTTTTGGGTGCCACACGGACGGTCAACAGTTCAAAGAGTCATAAGAAAGTGTCGACAGTGTATGAAATACGCTGGTGGTCCATTCAAATTACCACCTATGCCTGATCTACCAGCAGAAAGAGTCAACCTTAGTCTTCCGTTCGCCTTTACCGGCCTAGATTATTTTGGTCCATTGTTTGTGGATGAGAGTAGTAAAGAAAAACGCTGGGTATGCCTGTTTACATGCCTAACAATTAGGGCAATACATTTAGAGGTTGTTAAAGACTTAACAGCGGAAGAATGTTTACTAGCCATTAGGAGGTTCGTTGCTGTAAGGGGCTTACCTCAATTATTTGTGTCAGACAATGCCACGCAATTTAAACTTACAGCAGAAGTGTTAACTTCAGATTATTGTATTCAGAACCACTTGCGGTGGAAATTTATCCCAGAGTTAGCTCCATGGTTTGGAGGATTTTATGAACGACTCATAGGTTTAGTCAAGCACAGTATGAAGAGAACTTTAGACAAACATCTCATAAACCATAACCAGCTATGCACAGTAATGAAGGAACTTGAGGCTGTAATTAATACGAGGCCACTAACTACTGTAGGCGCGGAGTTAGAGCACATATTGACTCCTTCAGATTTCCTACGTGTGGGCGGAACGTTAACTACTGAAGTTACAGATCGAGCGTTCTTAGAATCAGCTGCAGTAACCAAGACAAACCTAATTGATGGATGGAAACGTGGTCAAATCATCATCTCAGAATTCGCCAAAATGTTCACTAATCAATACTTGACTAGCCTCCGTGAACGTAGTGACAAGCACAAACAACCTAGAGTTGTTGTTAATAGGCCACCAAAGTTAGCAGAGAAAGTTCAAATTAAATCAGATAGTAATAGGGCACATTGGAAAGTTGGAAAAATAGCAGAATTGATAAGAGGATCGGATAGGCAGATTAGAGTAGCCAAAGTTAAATTACCATCAGGAGAAACATTGACCCGTTCAGTAGGGCATCTGTTTCCGTTGGAGATGGACGATCAAATTACAGAATCGTCCCCAGAGCAGAATGTTCCGCCAGTCAAAATCAGTTCGCAATCTGAAGATTTTCAGAAGGAACAATCAGTACAAAACGACCACCCAGTCGGTTTTGACCAAGAGTCTCGAAGTACTCAAGACGATGAACCAGTCATCAATGATACACCCATATTCAATCGGTACAAGACACCAGTAGACGACTAATCAGGGCATCAGCAGCCAAGGCAAAAGAAAGAGTTAAACAGTGGACATCTCAGTTGATGAGCAGATTGTTTCAATAATTAGTAATAATTTAAAGTTGTGAATCAGTTTAAATCAGTTGGATTCCGTGTGAATCAGTTTAAATCAGTTGGATTCCGTTGGAATCAGTTGGCATCAGTTGGAATCAGTTGAGAATCAGTTGTAATCAGTAACCCTGGTAATCATAACCCATTATCACTCCGAAAATGTTGTAAACATATTTATGATTTTGATTAAACAATTATTTCACTTGATCCGATTTTTAAATTATCTTTCCCTTGGGCGGGAGTGTCGCGAAAGCGAAGGAATATAGCCTTTATGTACCTAATACTAATTAGTTATGACGTGGCGTGAGGTGAGAGAAAGAGGGGATAGCGCGCGGCAGTGGACCGCGCGTGCGCACCCGAGTAATTGGGCCTGAGGGTCGGAGCTAGCAGTACACAGGTGAGCAAACTTGGTAATTCAGTGCATGTGTCTTCAGATTGACCAGATATTCAGTTTATAGTGAATTCCAATGTTGTTGTGTGTGTATTGTTTACCAGCGATCAGATTCAGAAATGATACCAAATCATAAACCAGCTGCGAGGCTCGGGGTGGCTATAAGGGGAGGTTGGAGGCCACTTTGGGAGGACACCCAGAATTATCATTGCGATGATAATTCAGTAACCGTTATTCAGTTGAAACCAGTTAACATGAATCCAACGTTCGTTGGATTCAAAACATATCGTACCTGGGCTTATTTCAGAGACATAAGGTACTTTAGGTTCAGATATTCGTCACTAAAGGGTACGTGGCGACACCCACTGTCCGTGCCTCGAAAAGCACGTTAAGCCGTTGATCCCGGCTGCCATTTGTAGATCTTTGACAGGCGTTACAGATAGTCATGAAGTGGCCCGAAAGACTGACAACCAGTCTTACCAAGGGGTGTCGTATTACCCGGACTAACTGTTTTGTGGAGGTCAGATAGGCAGTCGCTCGATGTAAACTACTGGCATTCAGCTGTATCCATCGCCACGTTGATCTTTGCTTCAGCAGTGTTCTTTACGTCCTCAGATATGATTCAGATTCATTTATTTGCCTGAAATATGGTATTTTACAGATTTTACACTTCTTCTTTAGTTCTTCATATTCCGCCAACTATGTAAATTCGGCATGCAAATTTTGTGACAATAACAATGACTCTAATTTAGCATAATAATTAATTTACAATGTCAAATAATAATAATAAGTAACTATTCAATCTATATAAATCAAGAATTGTCAAAACTATCAAATTACAAATGTCAAATGAAAATAATTAAATTATAAATTTTCTAAAAATCAACTTACAAATGATAAATTAAGAAATTCAATTATAAAATATGTCAATTGCTTAAAATAAAAATGTCAAATCTAGTTTACATGTCATGCAATTTTTCCCTTTGACCTGGAATTCATAAATTCCTTAATACTATAAAAACATTTTTCTATAAGCCATGCTCTGAGATGCTTTTGAAATAAGCTGGTTCGCAGTTCTCTAATATCCTTTGGTATATTATTAAATATCTGTATTGCCATTCTACTCGTGTTTTTATGGCAGTACGCTGTTCTACATCTTGGCATTGCTAATTTTGTTGGATCCCTTGACATTTTGCCCACCTTACAAACATTGAGGCTATCGGCTTTACTGAATAGGTGAGGATGTTTTTTTTTGTTTATGCAGGAGTAGATGACTCTCTGGACGTGACCACCTGAACAACCTCTTTTTCAACTAAAAACCTCATTACCTTCCACCTTGTTCCACATACGATACTGAGACGACTGGCAAATTACTCCACGTCGTGTTTTGAGGAAAAGTTACCATTCACACGATGACTCACTTGTACGACGTGAACTATCCGCGCGTGTGTGTGTGTGAGTGAAATTGTAATCGGTAATGTTCGTGACAACCGATTTATTTCGACTCATTCCGATTCTGGGGCGGTTTACCGTATAACTGCGCTTGCGGTTGCGTATCTGGATCTTCATGCTGGCTGTTTAGTAAAATAGAGGATGGAACAACGTTTTGAGGTAATGGAAATGAGTCATGGCTAAATATGTTGGTTTTAAAACCACAAATCTCTGGGTTGTGTTTGGAATTTTTTCTTGGTGCTTAATATGCTCAGCGGTCTACAATGACTCTATGGGACACAGGAAATCGGCTTAGCGTTAAACCAAGAATCTGTGGTGAATCGTGAATTCATGATTATTAACCATCTATGTAATTATACCACCCACATATGTGTGATTGTCATGCCTACAACACAATATCAATAAGGTAGACTGGTACAAACTGCCCAAGGCATTTAACATAAAAATAAATCTAAATCATCTATTACAAGTTGGCCA
Organism: Xestia rhomboidea; assembly: GCA_963853795.1. NCBI lineage: Eukaryota > Metazoa > Arthropoda > Insecta > Lepidoptera > Noctuidae > Xestia > Xestia rhomboidea. The sequence goes on from OY970778.1 coordinate 12,290,019, forward strand.
GTTACAGGCACTTTTGAACTGTCGAAACAAAGAACAGTAAAATGAAGCTACAGTCCCAGTCACAAGGCATAATAACAGTGATAAGTAGTACTGCAGTTGCAATTCATTTCGTATCGAGCCTGCACTCTTCAAATAATTTTCCGGAAATTTTCACGAGACCCTCATTCATTACCTTAGGTAAGCGAAGTAATAGCATTACTCCCCAATATCTTTACGAGCCCGTACAAATAATTATATAATATCAACAGCGCATTGACAAAAGGTGACATGACACAAGCGCACCGCGTCGCTTGTCACTAATTAGATTGTTTAGCGCCCAGCCGTAACGGACCTCCCTGACTGGCAGAGGAATACGACTCGGAGGTACCGTTAAGTTATTTCCTTTTCTTTATAAAAAGCAGTTTAGATTGTTGAGAACTTGAGTAGTAATTTAAGTAAAGCTGCTGTGTTTAGACGTTAAGAGTTGGGTCATTCCTTCCATGCCTCTGAGTGGGCCTATTACCTAACTTGTTTTCAGTTGATCCAACTTTGTCCCTGCTGTTTCCATTAAGTTCAAATACGACCAGGTAAAATGAATGTAAGTAAAATTGTGATAGAATTTCTCGTCCCTAAAAATGAAATCTCTAAAATCCTCGAATGACTTCCAGATAGATATTTTTTTTGTTTTTAATATTGAAATTCAACAGACTGGAAGCAGGCCCTAATAAGTTCCTACGTTTTTAAGTTACAAATTGTCCTGCGATTTATCATTGACAAAAGCACAATTAACTACCTTATTTCGTTTTGTAATTGATTAGCAAGTTCTACTGTGCTTACAAGAAAGAAGCTCTTTACTTAGCTAATTACAAATCGCGTGACCCGCTCCTTCGGCTATCTATAACTTTGTGTTTTTATTTTACAGGGAAATGGGAACGACTGCAGAATTTGCGCTGCACCCTGATTTTCTAGTTATTTTTACGATGCGGTTTTTAAACCCATGCTAAAACAAACTGATTGCATGATGTTTTAGACTTCATGTTAAAGGCAGCTTCCAATATAACCAGAATTAGCAGCATTTGCAGATCCAGCTGAATAATACCAAGTATTTCACATGGACTGACTCCCTTTATAGTACCTATGATGTGTCAGACCCAAAAGTATGCTTTTTTTCATTTGGAAATAAAAGTTGAAAACCTGATAAGTACCGAGATTGCGTAAAAAAACCTAGACTTTAGACACAATAATTTTGCTATCTCCACTAAAAATCAACCTGTATTGTTCGCGAAGACACTCGTTTATAATAATATGTAAAGAATATCGAGAAAGTTGCATTGTACGTTGTTACATACATAATATAATGAGTAATGTCGTGGGAAAAAGAGAAAATAAATGTAACATTGCGTTTCATGTAAGGCACGTAAGTATTACCGGTGCGTCGAGCGAGCCAACTATATTCAAAGATGAGAACTTGATTAAATATTTCTGCTTATCCCCGTGGACAGTGTACGTTATAATAATATTATGTATTATTATTCAAATCGTGCGTGTGAACTTTGATAAACTGTTGAATTATGCAGTGTGTTTTGTGTCTTGTGAAGGTTCCCGAGGAAAGCTATGGAAAGCAAAAACGTATGATATAAAAAATAAAGGCTTCGAAAGTCTCTCTTTATTTCATTAAGTCCTTACTGAAAAACTGCTGCAAAATATGATCATGTTTGGCAAACGAATTAATAAACATTCTTCTACTATAGACAGTAATGGACTGCCATAGGATGAGACTGTCTAATCAATTCGTTACCTACTTTAATGGCAAAATTAATACTGGAAGCTGATGTAAATCCTCTTGCCCTAAACGATGCCATCTTCAGTTAACGCCACCAAGAATTTAGATGAGGTTCCGCATAGAACTTACCCAGAGATGATTCGAACATTTAGTAGGACGTTCAATCAATCACTCTAAGAATCTGAGATTCCAGTTAACGCAAAAATGGTAAACAGTCCAAAAAAAACAAATAAATCTATGTCACATAAAATGAAGAGACCGACCACTCATGCCTGCACAAAAGTCCGACATTTACCTGGTTTTAGTATAAAGTGGTCGCTTTGTCAATAAATCCGTAATGCAGGCCTGCGGTGAGACACTTACTGGAATGTTAACTTATTTGTTGGTTTTCTGCGTATTGACGATATTGGCATTTACTTATGGATCTTTATTGGGACAGCATAACTTACCTCCAAGATGTGTTGTTACATCTTTTGGACGTTTCACCTCTCTATTGGTTTAGGATCTGTTCAGAAAAGAGACTGGATGCAGATTGGGGTCACAAGTTTTAGGCACAGACTGAAGAGGACGTGCAAATGTATCGTTGATCTCAGCCACAAAACTGTTCCGAATTTCAAGGCGTTTAGACCACAAATTTAAAGAGCAAAGCAGCGGTGTTTGCCTTGGAATGCAAATGCGTGGATGCGCAATGAGGAATAGTAGCGGTATGTCTGATATTCGCATCGGTGCTCTTCAAATTGGCGATGAATTCAAACGCGGTCTTCAAGTAAGTCAATTTACGAGAAGTTTTGAGATTCAACTTCATCAACACATTCTGCAAGAAACAATAGCAAAATTTCAATATAAAGTACACCATTAACACCACACCTACGATTTACACCTATTTTTAGCCACACCTCATAAAAATGCACAGAAATGGCGCAAAACAAACATTTTTCCGTCGCAAGCGCAGTTGAGGCGTACTCATCACGATGGCATTCGTATGCGCAACGCGGGCCGTAATTGATACGGTCTTACTTTACATTATGTGGTCCTCTTATGACAGTTTATGGAATTGGGAGAACAGAAATATAAAGGTCGAGGACGATTGTATTAGGGATCCCTATCGGTAAGTGCCTATTGTTGACGAAGAACAGTCCTTCAGTGTAGTTATGGTGCTAATAAATCCTTTTTTTTTTCGGATGGGAAATCATCAAATGACTCCTCCCGCTCTGGACGAAGCGGGAGGGCGTGTCAGACTTTTATTGACTAAAACCCATCCATGTTCCTTCTTCGCCCTTTGTGTTCCGGGGCCGCGGTATCTCTTTCTAATGATATTTAAGTCCTTCTTCACTCGCGGAAGAGATTCATTTGTTATTCTATTGCTCCGGATTAGCGTCCTTATTGTTTTTAATCAAGCAGTGGGTGCCCTGAAATCACGAGAAACGTCCGCGCGGCAGACCGCGATAGAGATGGCATTCGACTTGAATGTGTTCTTTAGGATTTGGTAAGACGAAAGCTGAGAAGCGAAACCGATAAAAAGAGTGTAGGTAGGTGGGGTCTGTCCAGCATTTGGTCAGATCATGCAGTCTTTGTATGCCCTTTTTTTCTGATGGGAAACCATCAAATGACTCCTCGCGCTCTGGGCAGAGCAGGAGGGAGTGTCAGACTTTTACTGACTAAAACCCATCCATGTGCCTTCTTTGCCCATTGTGTTCCGGAGCCATGCACGGTATCTCTTTCGAATAGCCCCGCAGTCCCGGCAGGGTCTTTGTATGCCCTTAAATTCACATCGTTAGTTAGATAGATTTTATTTTGATGATATGGCTAGAAGTGTATATGAAGACGACATGCTGGGCCGACCCATTGGCCAGTATCCTCCATCGTTTATTAATTTATTTTAATTTACAGACCACACATGGTATGAATATGGCATGAATTCAAGTCTATTTTGATCTTCCTTAATTTTCTCGTAAACCTATTTCAGCCGGCTGATATAGAGAATTAGCATTGCGACCGGACTGCTAACAGTGTTTATGAAGAAAAACAAAATAAATTTACGGGCTATTTTACGAGTATGTTACTGCACAATTACTAAGATGTCACCGTAAGAACCGCTGCGCCGTAAGACCATCTACGGCGCTTCACTGGGACCATATCGCTTGCTTTATTACCTATATTAAAACTTCGAATTAAATTAAAGTTGAAATTACTTTAAAAGAGCAAAGCGAAATTGTAAATAATGTGGTACCTACAGAAATAAAAGGTTGTCATCTCAAATGGCTACCCGCAATACGTACCTACTATATAAAAAATACGAAATGGGAAAAGACAAACTATTCACTTCGCCTCTGCCGTAAATTAGCTCAAAAGATCTCGTTGAGTATAGAACCACCTCCTTTTTGAACCACAGTAACACATAGCAATGCTTTCCGAGGCACGGAGGAAACTCGGTATGTAATGGGTAGTCTTGGTCCGGCACGAAGTATATTATCTGTGGTCCGGCTGTCAATTGTAGATCTTTGACAGTCGTTACAGGTAGTCCAGTGGCAACCAGTCTTACCAAGGGTTAAATCGAACTCATTACCCAGAACTATAAATTGCTTTGTGGAGGCCAGATAGGCAGTCGCTCCATGTAAAATACTGGTATTCAGCTGCATCCGGTTAGACTGGGAGCCAACCCTAACATATTGGGAAAAGGCTAGGCAGATGCTGGTCATGGTATGTTCATATAATAAAATATAACGCCTGTAATCGCCGAAATGTTAGACAAAGGTGTCTTATAAGGTAAAACCACATCTCGCCAGTTAGGTACCTTTGTGCTCTGAAGCTTATTCATAGGTAGAACGAACTAGAACATCATTAGGCTATTACATGTCCCCAATATTATAGCGCGACGTGAATCAGGTGCTACGTTGCAGTTGATTGCTTAGCCGTTCACTTGCTTGACAAATTATTTGTTGATGTTGGTCGACTAGTACGTTTATCTCGCTGATGTTATTGCTTGCATGGTACACGTATGACCTACAAGATACGCCAATCATAAGTGCCTACGTTTCAAAAACGGGTTCCTTTACTTAACTTAGAGCAAATATGTGGGTGGGTAGTTAAATAATATTGATGGCATAGAATATGTAAAAGAAACATAAATGCATTTCTTTTTTATGGATTTCACATTTACCAAACGTAATATAATTTAACTAGTTTGCTTGGGTGCGCGAGCTGCGCGCAGCTCGCGTGTTTGGTGTTTTTGAGAAGTATTACTTACCCTTATACAATTTTGAGAATCTATAGGCACCCCTAATTGAATTGGCAAATCCGTTAGAATTACCCCTAAAACAGTATGAAAACCCCTACGGACCCCTAATAAAACCTTATTTAAAAACTGAGACCTTTTCCCATAAAAAACATTACCCTAAAGTTTGCTGAGTTACGCTTCACCAACTCAACCATCGTTACGCTAAGGAGGTCGCCGGCTCGCTTCGCTCGCCACCTCCCCCCTTCGCTCCACTCAGGACCTACCTACCACCGGACAGGTTTCGACGCCTAATATAATATTCGTTCAAACACCTGATGGCTATCTCTAACCGTTATGAAGTTACAGCCCTTTCAATATTAGGGGAGGTTGGGGAGGGGAGCTTCACCCACTCAACCTTCATTACGCTACGGAGGTCGCCGGCTCGCTTCGCTCGCCACCTCCCCCCTTCGCTCCACTGGGTCTTGCTGGTTCGCTCCACTCAGGACTTTTAGGGGAGGTTGGGGAGGGGAGGGGAGGGTATAAAAATTTCAATGCCCCCCAAAAATAAAGTATAGTAAAAATCAAAATTCCGCTACGTGTCCTAGTTTTCGAGATAGGATGGGGGGAGGTGTAAAGGGGGGAGAGTGGGGAGTTTTGAAAAATTATTTCGACTAATGCATTGCCCCTTCTTACGAATCTGAAAAAAAAAATGTTCCAAGTATCTTAACTTCCGAGATCCGCCTAAAGGGGGGGGAGAAGGGGGGAAAGGGGGCAACTTTGAAAACTGGTTTTTAGTTTTCCGAGCCTCCTCTATACGAATCTGAAAAAAAAAATGTTCCAAGTCTCTTGGTTTCCGAGATACAATAGGGAGGGGGGGAGAAGGGGGGCGAAAAGGGGAGGTTTTGCACTTTTCCCATAGGTTTTGGAGTTAGTTGTTTACGAATCTGTCAAAAAATACCCACCTCCCCATCCACCATCTGGGAGAACAATTCTGTCAGTCAGTCAGTGGTAATCTAGCTTTATATAGTATAACTAGTTTGCTTGGGTGCGCGAGCTGCGCGCAGCTCGCGTGTTTGGTGTTTTTGAGAAGTATTACTTACCCTTATAAAATTTTGACAATCTATAAGCATCCTTAAATGAATTGGAAAATCCGTTAGAATTACCCCTAAAACAGTATGAAAACCCCTACGAACCCCTAATTAAATCTAAAACCTTTTAACCTAAAGTTTGCCTGTCGTCGCCCCTGAGTTACGCTTCACCTACTCAACCATCGTTACGCTACGGAGGTCGCCGGCTCGCTTCGCTCACCACCTCCCCCCTTCGCTCCACTCAGGACCTACCTCCCCGGGGCTGCGGGACTATTCGAAAGAGATACCGTGGCCCCGGAACACAAAGGGCGAGGAAGGAACATGGATGGGTTTTAGTCAGTAAAAGTCTGACACTCCCTCCTGCTCCGCCCAGAGCGGGAGAAGTCATTTGATGATTTCCCATGCTAAAAAAAAAAAAAAAAAGGACCTACCTCCAACCGAACAGGTTTCGACGCCTACTATAATATTTGTTCAAACACCTAATAGCTATCTCTAACCGTTATGAAGTTACAGCCCTTTCAATTTTAGGGGAGGTTGGGGAGGGGAGCTTCACCCACTCAACCTTCGTTACGCTACGGAGGTCGCCGGCTCGCTTCGCTCGCCACCTCCCCCCTTCGCTCTACTCGGTCTCGCAGGTTCGCTCCACTCAGGACCTACCTACCACCGAAAAGGGGAGGTTGGGGAGGGGAGGGTATAAAAATTTCAACGCCCCTCAATAATAAAGTATAGTAAAAATCAAAATCCCGCTACGTGTCCTAGTTTCCGAGATATGATGGGGGAGGGTTGAAGAGGGGGAGAGTGGGGAGTTTTGAAAAATGATTTCGACTAATGCATTGCCCCTTCTTACGAATCTGAACCACCTCCCCCCTTCGCTCCACTTGGTCTCGCAGGTTCGCTCCGCTCAGGACCTACCTACCACCTGACAGGTTTCGACGCCTACTATAATATTTGTTCTAACAGCTGATGGCTATCTCTAACCGTTATGAAGTTACAGACCTTTCAATTTTAGGGGAGGTTGGGGAGGGGAGGGGAGGGTATAAAAATTTCAACGCCCCCCAATAATAAAGTATAGTAAAAATCAAAATTCCGCTACGTGTCCTAGTTTCCGAGATACGATGGGGGGAGGGGTGAAGGGGGGAGAGTGGGAAGTTTTGTTTTTTGTTTTGTTTTGCAAAAATGATTTCGACTAATGCATTGCCCCTTCTTACGAATCTGAAAAAAAAAATGTTCGAAGTCTCTTAACTTCCGAGATTCGCTTAAATGGGGGGAGAAGGGGAAAAAGGGGGACAACTTTGAAAAATGATTTTTACTTTTCCCAGCCTCCTCTATACGAATCTGAAAAAAAAAATGTTCCAAGTCTCTTGGTTTCCGAGATACGATAGGGAGGGGTGAGAAGGGGGGTGAAAAGGGGAGGTTTGGCACTTTTCCCATAGGTTTCAGAGTTAGTTGTTTACGAATCTGCAAAAATATACCCACCTCCCCATCCACCATCTCGGAGAACAATTCTGTCAATCAGTGAGTCAGTGGTAATTCAGCTTTATATAATATAATTTATTTGTGTAAATTAAATTATAAGAAAACAAATTATTAAAACGTGAAAATAATTAGTGTCCGCCGAACTAACCCAAGGTCGATTTCTTGCCGGAGCCGAAGCCGAAGGTATAATAACCTTAAAAATTCGGAAGTCGAAATAAATGAGCGAAAAGAACGAGTATGCGGTTCCTCTTGTCAACCTATGAGGCCGGCTTGGCTTGGTTGGCGTCTGCTAACTGGACTATCCGGTGGGTGACTTGAGTGTAAGGTTGGAACTAAGCGACAGCGCGCTAAGGGCACCCCCTGTGGGGTACGGGCCTCGGCTTAGGGCGGCTCTGGGGAGGACAGCAAGGGGACAGGCTGGATCTGAGTGAGATCATTATTTAGTTGCCGATTTAAAACTACTGGCTCAGCATCGCGGGCTGCCTCGAGCAAGGGTCGGGGGAAGGAGGGCGAGATGTCAATTCTCTCTGTCTTTTCCATAAACAACTATTGCTTAGGTAGGGTTATAGACGCAGGGTAACAACAATAAAATAAAAACAAAAAAAATATTAATTTAACTCATTTATTTAGTTATCTTTTCGTCAAGTTACAGTCAAATCGTTAGAAGGCCAGTCTATTTCATTGAACACTACTGATTTGTTCTTTAGGAATCCAATATTATTTATACATTAAATCACTTGTTCGGGTCGGTATGATACCTACAACAAGACTGAAGGCGCCAAAATATATGTAAATGTACAGATGCCAGCAAATCAAGCAACTACAATCTGTCATCATCATCATCTGCCTAGCCTTTTCCCAACTATGTTGCTTCCAGTCTAACTGGATGCAGGTGAATACCAGTATTTTACATGGAGCGAAAGCCTATCTGACCTCCACAACCCAGTTAGTACTGGGTAATACGAAACCCCTTCGTAAGACTGGTTGTCAGACTTTTTGGGCCACTGACTACCCGATGTAACGACTGTCAAAGATTTACAAATAATAGCCGGGACCAACTGCTACTACAATCTGTCAAATTTCTTTAATAGATTTTCAACTTTTTTGCTAATGCATTAGGTTCAAGGTTGATTGAGACATTGACATTTTCGGGTAGCTTGATGAGTTGGCGTCTGTACAATAAGGACACACAACTAAGCAAAATTTAAAATCGATTTCCTCGTAAAATTACGGTTTCTATTTAGAGATAAGGCCTATTGCGTAATAGGCATGACGACAGTATCAAAAAATTGCAAATCTATTTAGTCCGTCAGTTAGAGTATTGGAAATTAATGGACACGTATTTTTTGTTTTTGTAAATCAATAAATATTGACAAAGATCAAAACTCGGGAGTGGGGGCTTGTGACGTCAGAACTAGCTAAAAATTATACCACGGCGTGACGTATTGAGAATTTTAAAAGCGTCGTATCTTCGTCAATTTTGGTTTAAGTAACAAAAGAAAAAACACGGGTCAAATACTTTTTGATAATCTAAGTGACGGACTAATTAGATTTTTTTGTCGTCTCGCCTATTACATGGCTTCTAAAAGACTATGTACAAAAAAAACGTAAACATTAAACAATACAGTAGCAGAAAATCGCTTGTAAAAGTTGCTGCGTGTTTACATTTCATTGCTCGTGACGTTTTGAAAAGGCTGCTCTGGGTATCTTCAACTGTGCCGTGCCGACCCAAACATGATCCAGCGATAGCAAACGCCGAATGAAGTTTGCTGATCGGCACGAGCCGAATATGTCTAGCGATTGCTTAGAGCGGTTTCGCACTACGTCCGATCCGAACCCGTGAAAGTGAAGTGATATGGCCTTTTTTTATTTTTTTTCGGATGGGAGTTCATCAAATGACTCCTCCCGCTCTGGACGGAGCAGGAGGGACTACTACAACTTTTACTGACTAAAACCCATCCATGTTCCTTCATCGCCCTTTGTGTTCCGGGGCCACGGTATCTCTTGCGAAAAGTCCAGCAGCCACGGCAAAAGTGTATGGCTCTGGGCCTGCCCCGCGATTCCGCAGGACGTTTTCTGGTAATTTTATAATTACCTATTTAAGTAGAGTACTAGTACTTGTGGTTTATAAAGGTAAACAGACATACCATACCTTATGACTTTTCACGGGTACGGATCGGACGTAGTGCGAAACCCCTCTTACGGTCGGCTCTATCGTCGAATGCACCCTCCCGAACAAGCGTATAGCACCCGATTTGAAGTTAAGTTTTGGCAGTAAATGCTTACACATATAATTTAACTATACAATTTACTTCTATGTACATCGGTGAGGAGTGCGTTACAACCCATAGCTAAATATGGATGGACCTTAAAGGCAAAATGTAATATTTCTGCTACATTTTTGGAAGCACGCCCTTCACAAAGGATTAGGGAGGACCATTGCACAACCATCATTCGTAGTTCCTATTGTGACAGAATCTTCTGTGTTTTCAATTCATAAACCTATAACATTTCTTAGGTTCTTACAAGCTAGTAGTTACTGGAGTGAAATATACATGTATATTAGTTATCTACGTTAATTAAAATGATTGATATTACACTTTCCCCGATTTTGTAACAACTACCGAACCAATTTACACAACAATACAATAGGACCATTCAAACATTACATGAAGTGTTTTGCCTTATTTGGTAAACAAACTTGGTACACGACTTTTTGAAACAATGAGTTAGGAGTTATAGTCCGCGCGAGCTCCAAAACATCGATGGTTCCACCTCAAGCACATAACACCCTCACAGAATGATTTCATAATTTAGTTCGCGCGGAGTACTAAATTACGAAACCATTCTATGAGGGTACTATGCACCCGAAATAAAAACCACCGATGTTTTAAACAAGCCACCGATTCCTCGGAGCTCGCGCGCGGACTATATGTATATAGGTATGAGCAATAATTGGAAGATATAGTAAGGTATAAATGACGTCAAAAACATTCTTGAAATCTCTGTACCCAACATTCGTTTAACAAATCAGACACGTAAAGAAAAACAAACTTTACATAAGTAGGTCATATTTCATTTCACATACAAGATTTTAACGTTAAATAACATCTAATAGTTATTAGGTAACATTATACTAACTATATACAGTGTTACTAAATAACATAAGGTTCAAAGTTAAACTTTGCCATAATACTTTTATCTAAAAGCGTTATTTGTACATTATCTGTTAATTAGTTTGGCGATGACCGATTGGCTAGTACGTCTTGACACTAGGGGGCGCTGATTGTGAAGGAATAACGTAGACAGAGAATAGCCATATAATAAGACAAGCAGGACACATTTATTAGACTCAGTAGTAAGATTTACTATAGTACTCTGCGCGAAAGAAATCTATATACAGGGTGTAAGGGACAACGACGCACAAGTAGCTACCATCACAGGCACGTATCCAGGGAAGGGGGGGATAGTTGGGATTTATCCCCCCCCCCCCCGAAATCTGACTAAAAATAAACGGGATCATAAACTACGGTACTTTAAGTTATTAAAAATTATAGTACAGCATGTTTTACACAGTTCACATGGTTGTTTCAATGTTTGTGTGTGTCCCCCACCCCCCAAACAAAAGTTTGGATACGTGCTTGCCGTCAATACAGCACATCATTCTGAACCGCGCACATAGAAATTTTTCATTGGTAATTTAAATTAAAATTGCTGTTTCCAAGAAAAGAGCAATACCTACACGTTAAAAATGTATGGAGAAGCTGGTTTTTATTGACGTGATAACGTCTTATAAATCGATGAACACCGACTGCACGCACGAAAATGTGTCACACCGTTCCGCGCGTCAGTCACGTTTCGCCTGACTCATCAACGCCCAGCCCAAACCCTTGGACCTAGAAAACTGAAATTTTGCACAGTGGTTCCCTTTATAATGTAGACAAGGAATAAGGAAGGATTTTTATAAATTAAACCGCTAAGTGAGTTAAATAGGGGATGAAAGTTTGTATGAAAGTCTGTCAGTTTTAAAGTTAGGATTTTAAAATTTTGTGTTTGAGCGTTTCTCAGCTTTTTGATAATTCCACCCCCAAAGGGTTGAAAAAGGGGATGAAGTTGTGTATGGAAAGTCCTTAATTTTCGAAGTGAAAGTCACAAAATTTAATATCTAGGCGTATGGTTGGATGCTAACGCAACGGTGTTGTTAGAATTTCAATCCTTAAAGGGGTGGAAAGGGGGATGAAATTCTGTTGATTTTTAAGTTAAAATCACTAATATCATTTAAATTTGTATTCAGCCTTTTGGTTGGTAATTAATAATTATCAGCGTTTTTGAAAAATCATCCTAGAAGAAAAATAATAATAATTCAGTTCAATTCATAAAAGTATGCAATTTATCATCAATGTTTTCATATGACGTTATCACGTAAAATTATCGTCCGTAAGCCGACTTTACAGACAACCATTTTTTTCTACTAAAGCGGTGACGAGACGAGAGATACCAATAGCATTTCGTTATTTACACTTTTCTTCTGCAGACAGCAAAGATGAGATGATGTCTCATATTTGTAAGGCTTAGCAGGCAACAGCGCACAGCGGACACGAGAAGAGATGTGAGCGGTGTTTGGCGACAGTAGTCTGTGCACACATTTCTGTACCGGTCTAGCCAGTACGCATCTCCGCACAGCTTAGTAGGATACATCACAGCTATTATGCATTTCCTCTCCCCTCCGTCTTGGTTTTTGTGAAGTCTGGTCCTTATTGACGTTGCGTTGGAAGACCTCCCACTAGGTGGACCGATGACCTGGTGAAGGTTGCGGGAGTCCGCTGGATGCGAGTCGCATGGGACCGGTCAATGTGGCGACACTTGGGGGAGGCCTATGTCCAGCAGTGGACGTCTTTCGGCTGAAATGATGATGATGATCATGGTCCTTATTATGACATTAATATCTAATTTGCTGTTTCGGTATGTGTCAAGATGTATTAGCCATTCGGTAATAATATTAATTGCACTAGAGGTGGGTAGGTTGTTGTGAGCTGTGAGCGCTGCCCCGATAATATATGGCTTCTGAAACAATGTAAAAGGATATACATTGAATTGGGGTGAATTCGTGTAATTGACTGAATTAATTATACCGATATTTTTAATCAGTTTTTTTATGCATTTGATGGTAAACATAAATATTTGTTATTGGTATATCTTAGAACCAAAAAAATATGGTATGATATACATAGGGATCCACCAAATCTGCATTAGGTTTGCATGGTGGTCAATGGCCCAAACCCTCGTTAAGAGAGAAGCAGTCCTGTGCCAAGCAATAGGAATGTAAAAGGCTGATCGTACTTTTGTTTACGGATAGTTTGTAGTCACAGAAGCAAGGCTGAACTTTGATTGAAATTGCTGACTTTTACTATAAAAAGTTACGCTATTTGAAGTAATTATAAGATAGGGCAATCAAATATTTTCTAGGGAATAATGAATCAGTGACCTGGCAACAGCAGTACAATGAGTTGTCGTCATTATTCAGGCTCGGTGTGACCGGGCCCCTTGCTCAGCTATGGCGGCGGCGCCAGCGGCACCAGCAGCGGCTCGCGCGCGCGGCGGGGCCGGCGGGCGGGCGCGCGCGGGCCGCCCGGCGCGCGCAGGCGGGGCCGGCCCGGCCCGCGCCGCGAGCGCGCCACGTCGGACGTGATGCTTTCTAGCGGCGCGTCGGACTCTAGCAGGGCGGCACCTGTAGAGACATTACAAATTCACTTTATTTTTATTGGAACGAAGTTTTGGAACGAAGTTCCTTATCGCGCGTTGCGAAAGGGGGCTAGACGGAAAAAATTAAGACGAATAGTTGTAACGACACTTTTTGCTATTAGTAAGCTATTGTAAGCCGTCTCTCTCGCTCTCTTATAGAAAGCAAGCCAGATATTCGATTAGATATTTTCGCCAGTTTTTTTAATTTATTTATAAAAAAAATAAAATCAGATATACTACTTCGTTCCATCCGGGTGTCCCTTGACACCTCTCAAGTTTTTTTTATATATTTATTTCAGGCCAACCAACAATTATTTATACTCTTACATGTTAAAATAAAGATTCTTATATCAAAGGTTAGTATAACAATTTCTTATAGGTTAGCACCGTATGCCCCATAAAATAATAAATGTAACCAGATAAGAACAGAGTTAAATCAAAATTAAATACAGAAATTAAAAAACAAAATCAAAATTAAATACAAAATCATAAACTGAATGCCTAATATCCGATTTCACCAACACTAAGACCGCGTTCCCACTTTGTCGTGACGACAGATAATCGTGTTTAAATAAATATCGCTGGACATTAACACACAGCGCCATCCAGTGCCACACTAAGCAACGAGGCTTGTGTCGTGGACACCAGATAGTTGATATACTACATATATACTTTTTGTTTGTAAATACATACTTATTATACATATAAACATCCATGACTCGGAAACAAATGTCCATGCTCATCACACAAACATTTGCTCCAACCGGGATTCGAACCCGGGACCCTAAGAACGTAAGTCAGCCTCACTACCGCAGCGCCATTCGGGTCGTCAAAATGTCGTGGCTTGTGTATTTAAATGGAACTGTTCACATATAGGACGACGCGATTACTGTCGTCCACGACTTTTGCCAACGATAAATTAATCGTCTCGACATAGTGTGAACGCGGCTTAAGTAACATCTAACTGAATGCACGACGATCAAGATGCGTAAAATATCTATATCACTAGCTACCTCCCCGTTGCTATGGAAATATTTTTTATAGCTTTGTCTTCGAAGAAACTCCGAGTCTACGGGTCGTCCTACGCTCGGGCAAAAGACATGTCGAGTTGTATAAAAACAGCTCTGTCTCTTCTTGGAGAATAGAGATAGAATTGGTCATGCTACGCGTACTGTAGCCCATACAAATATTTGTTCCGTGTGGGGATCGAGCCCGCGACACGCAGCGCAGCAGCCAGTCGCTCAGCCACTGCGTCAAACTTACCGTTAAAAGATTTTCAAACGAATTAAATCGGTTAATGGTACAGTTGGTTAACGATATGGCGAAACGTCGTAATAAACCAAACTAAACTTTTTGATGAGCTCGCTCCAATTACTTCTAAATATATAGACCCTTAACGATGCTGAAAGGCACTTGTTATCTCCGTCATTGCGATACTTTTTTTGTTCTGGACCATGCTTAGGAGGTCAAATTTTCAACTTTCTCACAAGTTTTTTTTTTCAAACACTAGTTTTTAAGGTCATTACTTTACTTTAAATACCTCCATAACCCGTTCATTAAATGCGTCCATCAGCACAATGTTTTGAGTGTGTTACATTGAGTTAAAAAAAAAGTAGTTTCCCAGCAATAATTTTTGCGTAGGGTTACTTAGTTTGATGTACAGAATGCTTTGTTGACGGCTTCGTGAAGGGTCCCTTTACAACCTGTATGAGATCTATTTACGCATGTAAAAGTATAACAACATAAAGACAGCCCAGCCAGCCAGGATGTCCAGCAATATTTATTTTATTTTATTGAATTATGTTACCAGCAGCAACAGCAATAGCGTTGTCAGCAGGCTGCGGGTCGGGGCGGCGACACAGCGCGTGTCGCGAGCCGCGCGGCCGCCCGCGCCGCGCGCCCCGCCCCGCGCGCGACACGCCCCACGCGCCCGCGCGGACACAGCCCGAGTACGAAGCTGGGGGACAAACAAAACAAACAACTTCATATTGGCTTTATGAAGGCCAGCTATAGGAGAACGCCTGGCACTATAGCTAAATACTTGACATGGACAAGTTAATTTTATTTATTTATTTAGTACATGAAGGATGTACAGCTAATAAAAACAGAAAAAAAAGGAAACCATAGTGACCAGAAAGCCAATTACAAGTCCTCACGTATAGTCACGTATTTTATTTATTAATCATTTTATTATCAGGATCGATAAAATATTCAAAATTATACATAACATCACGCCTGTAATCCTCTAAGGGTTAGGCATAGGTATACCGAATAGTACACCAGCTATAGCATTATTTTTAGTATAATATGCGAAACCTGAACATAGTTTGTTCAAAATAAGAAACTAAATCGATTTCAATCATTTTAACACCATGTTATATTATGTTGTTCCAAAACTATTTTAAAAAGGATACAAGTTGGACACCGAGCGACACTAAGTACCTACTACCTATCCGCCATCATACGCGCACAACTGACAGGTCAGAGGGCTAATTCACGTAATTTTATGACGCGCCGATGAAGTTGTAGTGCAGTTGCAGTTAAGTTCAAGTTCGAGTGATAAACGGTATTCTTGTAATCTTTGAACTGCGCGTAAGTTGCACGTGAACTGCACATCAACTGTACGACAACCAAACTCTACTAAACTTACTTATGGTGTGACCAAATGAGAGAAAAAATATTACTCACTGAGTAATCGAATAGAATCGATTAAATTTCAATGAATATGACGTTATTAAAATATTAAAATAATATCCCAGTACAGATTTTAGTGCTTTTTCTTACTAATTGTAGAATACCGATCATGCTGCGTTCCGAAGCACGCACCAAAGACGCGCAACAGTAGAATGCCGTTATTGCGCTCGCGTGACGCGAACTTGACGCGAGCGTGTTTGACAGCGGTAGAGAATACGAAAAAGCGTTGTTTTGATCGAAACTTAACTGCAACTGCGCTGCAACAGCACTTCTTTAGTTACGTGAATTAGCCTACAGAGCGGCACAAGGCGCGGGCGCACTGCGGGCGTTAACCAGGTAACAGAACAAGCTTATAACTTTGTGATTTTTCATGATACAATTATGAAATTTTATACATAGATTCTTTATATAATAAAAATACTAGACACGTGTTTCGGGTTTCGCATTTATACTAAAACTAGTATTGTATTGGACTTGTTTATGTCCAAGGGCGAGCCTATTGCCATCAACCGGGCACAAATCCAGACGCCGTGACTGCTGCTGAGATTTCTGGTGTTCAAACCCAGGACTCATGCAGTCGCGATTGCTACCACTAGACCAACGAGGCGTTCGAGGTAGTCAAAGAATAATTTATTGTTTAATTCTCGGTTCGTCTTAATCTTATGATTGTACTTACGTATAGGTGCAGGAGAAACCGGTATATCCACCACGAGTTTGTCTCCGTCATCATCCACTTGTAAGGGACTGCCCGGCTCTGACGCTGAGTCGCGAGGACGCTTGGCTTCTACCGTCACTGGGGCTGCCTGCTGCTTAAATACAACATTCATTGGTTAAAAACATATTCAAACAGGGGGTCTAAAATGGCCGCTTTAGCAGAATCCAAATATGAATCACGTTAAAAATTTTAAATTCTAAAAATAGACCCTATGTAAATGACTATAAAGTCCATTTTAAGAAATAACATTTTTAACGTAATTCATATTAAGATGATCATCATGATGATGATGATGATGATCAGCATCATCTACTCTGAAGGATAAATTCATATATCCAACACGTTTTTGGGGTTCCAAACAAAAATTAAAAACTGAACTTTATCTCATTTTTATAAGTTATATCATCCGATAGATACCATTGTAGCCAGCAACGCATCAACGTGTAGCTAAAACAATGTCGTGCAACTTTGTATCCCAAAGTACTTACGGGGAATCGCTGCACCATAATGGGGTTGTCAAATGACCGTTGGTCTAACAAACGGTCTAACAGGACGGTATAGTCTAGTTATCGTGTCTGGTAATACTTACAACTTGTGGCAAAATTCCTAATTTCCGTTTCCGTTCCCTTTCTTCCATCAATTTCTTTTCTTCAGATTTTTGACGGTCTGTAACAAGAAAGCAGTCGTTATAAAGTTGTGTGTAGTTTTTTTGGGACAATCCCGCCACTATTCCCAAACTCCTGATAGCCAGAATCAATGGCATGGCGACCACCAGAAAATCGCCGAGACAATGAAGCTCGACGAAGTCCCGGAGAAACAATTTAACTGACTCGCATCGCGCAACGAAATTAACATAAGTCCACTTCTATTATATTTTTAATTGTGTGTAGTTGTGACGTACAGTTGTGGTCTTTTCCGCCTGATCGGTTAAAAAATTTTTTTGATTAAATCATGCGGAGGCGTCGCGTCGAGCCGCGCCCCCTTAAAAGTTTAGGCCTATTAGGAAAGCGTCAAGTTTGGCGCGCAAAATAACAACGACTCTCGTTTGGCGTGTGTCGTCAGTGCGCTCGGCCGATCGGTATCTTTTCATTAATTATTTCTATACAAAGTCAACGGGGCGGGGCTAGAGAGCGTTCCTATGTTGTAAGTGCAAGCAAAAATTAGCTTAGTGGTGATCAGGCGGGAGTGTCCTCGATAACAGTACATATTGTAATTTATGACGTTTTAACTTACATTTTAATTCAATTTCTTCGTCATCTAACAGCAAAGACACGACCTCTTTAGGCTTCAATGTGTCCGGTTTGAAGTTGCCTCCGCTAATCACCATCCTTTGAATCTGTAGAATAAACGAATAATAAGGTTCATTTCATTGCATTTCGAAAGAACAAACCTGTCTTTACTTTTGATTGAATTGCAAAGATGAGATTGAATTAGTTGGCGTTACTGCACATTCTAGTAAAGCGCGGGTATCGATATTAAATCAGAACACTTAATAATATCCACCTGAACAGTTAAGGCGACCAATCTCAACGAAGACTAGCCAAGCATGCAGGAAATATCATATAGCACAAGTGCTAACGCTGGCATAGGTGCACTCTCTATTCCTTAATAGTATGGAAATCCGATAAGACCGGGAAAATCATGATTAGTAATGTCTAGTGCAGATGTATGACCGTATGTACGACCCGACATAGTTGGGTTCGGACCCCAAGAAACACTTTTTTTATTTTGTTTTTAGTTGAGTGTCCCACTGCTGGGTAAAAGCCTTTATTCCTTTCAAACCTCTCTATCCTATGCGATCTCTGGCCATGTTCGTCTGTTTTATCACCAGTACTAACAAAGCGGTGGAAACTGGCATCCGAAGAAATGTGGCATCCACAAACAGGCACGGGGCTGTCAAGGTGGATTACGGCCTTCTCTGTTTTACGAAAAAGGAGGCCTGTATCCTAGCAGAGGCTACGTCATAGACTGATAATGATCAACACAAGAATACACGATGCTCTGTCTCTCTCCACTGACCTCGGACTTCTCCCTCGCACGTTGCATGATCCTCTCCTCGATGGTCCCCTTGCAGATGAGGCGGTACACGGTGACCTGCTTGGTCTGTCCCAGCCGGTGAGCACGGTCCATGGCTTGCTGGTCTACCGTGGGGTTCCAGTCGGAGTCGTAGAAGATCACTGTGTCTGCGGCGGTGAGGTTTATACCGAGGCCGCCAGCCCGAGTTGAGAGGAGGAACACGAAGATATCTGAGCGGGCCTGTGGGCAACAGAAAGCTATATAATATTGTCTGTTTGAGGAAGCTTATCGATTCAGGGATTGACTATACTTATAAACGCGGAATTGACTTGACCATAAAGAGCGTCCATGCAAAACGTTAATCGTTTCGTTTCGGTTCAAAACGCGCGACTCTACCCGACTCAATACCGTGCTGTCACTGGCGAGCGGTCTAAGGAACGACTGAGTACCGAGACAGCGTATCCATACCAAACCCATTCTGCTGAAAATCTAACTTGGATATGAGTTGCAATGGCTGACCTGGCAGCCTTTAAATAGAGTCCAAATTCAGGTTGGCTCTGACTATGCCCTGGAGTGTAAATGTGGTGCTGTTCCTCAAACGATGGGGCACTTAACATCGTGTCCTGCGTATCCTGTTGTTTGTTCATTACAGGATCTGATGGACGCTACGGAAGACGCCAAACCCGTGGCTCGGTTTTTTTGCCGACAATTTAGATTGCCATCGACACGCTAAGAAGAAGAACACCGAGCGAAACTAAATGCTCTACTAAACTTATGTGACTATACGTGAACGCGCGGCTCTAGCCGAATCGGTGTCGATAGTTCCCTAGTCTTTGAAAACCTGCATTTCATCTGTACGGATAAAGGATCGGGCTCTCGGAAGCCAAGCGAAAAGCAACGTCAATTTGACAAAAGATAATGACGGTAGAAAAAATAACTGTTACATACCTGAAAATCTGCCACCATATCTCGTCTAGCAGAAATCTTACTTGATCCATCTAACCGCATGTATTTATGTTTTCTGTGCCACATGTACTCCTGTGGAAAAGAAAAAACAAAATGTGATGATTATTTTAAGGACGATTCTGGATTATCATGCTGTAATAAAACGACGGTATCCGAACTTAACTTTGACAATTCGAGGTTTAGAAAGAGACCGTCACATTTATGAGTGAGAGAGAGATGACGCTCTAGAAAGTTGCTTAACTACTTTAGGCTGGATTTGCCATAATGACTGTTGTTTACAATTCATATAACCTTACCAAGAGGTATCGTATTTACTCAGTACTAACTGGGTTGTAGAGGTCAGATAGCAACATACTGGTATTCAATTGCATCTGGCTAGACTGAAGCCGACCGAAAAGGCTAGGCTGATAAGATAAAAAAAAGGCTGAAAATAAAGGTTTTATTATTATTATTATTATAAACCATATAAAATGTTCACTTACCTCTAACAAATCGATCATCTTGGTCATCTGGCTGTATATCAGCACTCTGTGACCGCGTTCTTTCAGTCTTCTCAGTAACGAATCCAATGCCGTTAGCTTTCCAGCATCGCTTACGAGTTGGTTTTTATCTAAAACGAAGGAAATTGATTTATTTGACATTCCAAGCCCATAACGCTTATTAGGCAGCGTCAGTTGTAGAGAAAATAATTCATAAACAGTTAATTGTCTATGTATAATAATGGTTTTCAGCTGCATCCGGTAGACTAGAAGCCAACCTCGACAAAGTTGGGAAAAGCCTTGGCAGATTATGATGATGACTAGTTTGGGGTGATATTCATGACATTGCCGATCCGTAAGGATGCCGAGTTGTTGACGTATGTAGTTATAGAATTATAATCATCAATACAACCCTCCAAGCGCATAAAGGTCCAGGAATGACTTTGACCTTGAAAAAGTAAATTCCTACACCTTTATCAGCTTGGAGGTTTGTATTGATGATTTTGATGATTATAATTCTATAACTACATACGTGTTACAGCCGCGAATCAAATTTTAATCAACATATAACCTGACACTGACCTTGAAATTGCAAAAAACGTAAGAAAATTTGAATTTCGCGGGCTACCCTGGAGCATCCACCTTAAGTTGTACACAAGCACAAGTAAGTTTAGAAGTTCGTTTCCTTCAAATACAGCAAATCATTAAAAAGTTGACGAAAAGTGTGAGCCATTTCGTTGGTGTTAATAAGGTTACATTAGCAGTATGTAGATATGTATTACCTGGCACCTGTAGCTCTGCCCACCCCCAGGGCGGTCTGACCGCGGCTGTAAGTGTAGTCACACATCGCCAGCCCTCACCCGACTCGGCTTGTTGGTGTCGCGTCACGTGGTACGCGAAGCTGCGCGACGCCGCGAACGGGGCGCGGGTGCATGTACACACCTAAACGAGAACAATTTGTTATAAAAAAATGAGCTCCAAGATTGTATTACATTGTTTTTTAGTCACAAGTGAAGCTAATACAGCGTATACCGATAATGTGTAGTCATATTTCAGGATGTTTAATCACATCCTGACCATAGAAATGGCAAAAAAGCAGCTATCCCATACATTTGGGTCAATATATGTATTAGTTTTGTCTGATACACGCTGTATAAGCGTGTTAAAAAATATAACCTTACCTTTTGTTGAGCAAAGTACAGGAAGGTGGGCAGAGGTGTGGGCATGCCGGGGTAAGAAATAGGTTGTCGTTCCACAAACGGCACGTCCGTCGGTTCCAGCTTAGGCACCGCGATCACACCGCCCTCTTCAGTCTTGATTTCACTAAGCATTTCCGTCTGAAGACAATAACTTTTTTAGGAAAAGGGCTTGGAAGATTTTTGTATGAAGCGTGACTGGATTTTCTTCGTGGCGGCCACGCATAATACCTATATTAATCGATAGCTGGTATCAATACAAACAAGTTTTGTATGAGACAAAATGTTCTAAAGTGTCACGTTTCCGTGATATGAGGTATCAAGGTTTAAGTCCATTCACAGATGGCATCTTCAATACAAGTTTTGGATTTGATAGGACACGCATACAACGTGTAGCAATCGATAGCTGGCATCAATACAAACAAAATTTGTATGAGACAAAATGTCTGAAGTGTCACGTTTCCGAGATATGAGCTATCAAAGTTTAAGTCCATTCACTGATGGCATCTTCAGTACAACTTTTGGATTTGATAGGACACGCATACAACGTGTAGCAATCGATAGCTGGCATCAATACAAACAAGTTTTATATGGGACAAAATGTTCTAACTAAAGTGTCAAAAAAAGTGGCAAATCCAAGTTGTGCTGAAGATGCCATCAGTGAATGGACTTAAACTTTGATAGCTCATATCTCGGAAACGTGACACTTTAGAACATTTTGCCTCATAGAAAACTTGTTTGTATTCATACCAGCTATCGATTAATATAGGTATAATGCGTGGCCGCTACTTTAAAAAAAATCAAAATAGCGGAAAAAAATCCGGCCAAAAAATTCAAACCCCTTTGCGGTTTCTGACATAGAAAAATCTTCCGGCATATGATAGGCCCAGCAATTTCTCTTCAGCACAATATTATTTTGTAATATATTTACAGAATCATTACAACCTGAAGAAATGGCGAATGTATTCAGTTTTAGCACAGATAAATCTTTGTATACCTATTTTTTTTCCCGCTCTGGGCGGAGCAGGAGGGAGTGTCAGACTTTTACTGACTAAAATCCATCCATGTTCCTTCATCGCCCTTTGTGTTCCGGGGCCATGGTATTTCTTTCGAATAGTCCCGCAGCCCCGGCATAAAAAAGTTTACTACTGGTAAAAAAAAAAACGGAAAAAACGCACGTGCGTACGTGGGCTAAACCAGATTTATGTAATAAAATAAAGCTCATATTCACCTGTCCTTCTCTCTCCCTCATATTCCTAACCCTCAGCGCTTTGTGCTCGATAGTTTCCGGCGTGTAATGTATTGTGTGTTCCGTGTGAGTGTAGAATGGACCACCTGAAGGGAAAACAAAGAATGAGTAACAGGAGAAACTTAGGCTTCTTTATATTGGAAAAAGAATTAGGGTTCCGTGCAAAAAAAGAAACTCTTGAAATTGTTCAAATCCGATTCAAAAAGACAAGTAATATTTTTGTAATAATTTCACGCGGAGAAAAAAAGGTCACAGGCTTATTACAAATAAATATGTCCAGCCCAACAGTGAATATTGAAGCATCTGGGGAATAAACAGTCCATCTTTGAGTCATCTCAAAGCATCCACAGTTGAACCTTGAACGTTGCAGCCTATTTAATAGTTAATAATAATAATACCAGCCTATTACTGTCCCACTGCTGGGCAAAGGCCTCTTCTCATACAGAGAAGGCACGAGCATTGATCACCACGCTTGCTCAAGACGGGTTGGCGATTACAGACTTATATTAATTACTAGCAGACGTCATGCGGTTTCACCCGAGTAGTTCCCGTTCCTGTGGGAGTACGGGGATAAAATATACCCTATGTTACTCGCTGATAATGAGTCCCTTAATGTTATTATATTAATTATTTAGACCTTTAGATTAGTATTTTTTTTAAACTAGATTAATATTATAGATTGTACAACTTTATAAGTGATTGTTGCACTGTTGCATTTACATTTTTGCATGTTCCTTTAGCATACAACCTGTGTAAACAATTGTTGGTGAACCAATAAAAAAAAAATGTAGCTATCCATTGCTGAAAGAATTTTTCAAATCGGTTCAGTAGTTTTTAAGTTTATTTGTTACATAAAAAAATACAAATCTTTCCTCTTTATAATATTAGTATAGATATAGATAAGTCCAGGTTTCCTCACGATACACGTTGTCTGTGATGTCCAAGATAAACTTAGACAGTACATATGAATTGAAAAAGTCACATTAGTACTTGCCCGGATTTGAACCCACAACCTCATGCTTGAAAGGCGAGGCCTTAACCTCTGGGCCTCTGGTATGATGTCAATAGTTATAAAGTCAAATTACCTTGTATCCACAACGCATCAGTGAACAGCATCTCTCTCCACATCAAACTATCCTCTTTTCTCTTCGCCAGTACATCACCATTGGGGCACATTAACAGCATATCTTTCTTATTCACTCTATCGTAGTAGTCCCTGCATATGTCTGTCTCTGTCTCCTCCTGTTTGACGTCACAGATAGGCTTTGAGTTCCACCAGTAATGTCGATGACGGAGTTTCTCGTGTTTTTCGAGGCATTGTTCTATGTGCTGCATGCTAAAAAAATTAAATACTTTTTAGAAGGTGGTAGGAATGTCTAGAAATGTATTATTATGTGTAGTTCTGTGCCAAGCTGTGGCGTTTAGCTAATAATTGTGAAACTTTAGGGTTTTTTTGTATTTTTCGTGATAAATAGAAGGGAGGAGGGTATCAAGGAGGCCCAAGATTATATGTTCTAAACCCTGAACTTAGCATAACTGAAACAGCATTAATTTTATTCGTTTGAAAGATAACAAATAATCGTTTAGGACAGCAGAATCTGCATTAATGGAAGTTATTTATTGCAGAAAAAACACCAACAAATACTCACGCAAAAAGCCACCCACACAGCATAATCCTATACAGTTCAATCGGCGACAGATTAATGAATCTCGTAAACGCGAAGCACCCATTATCACTAAACACCCCCTTTTCACCCCGTTCTTCCCCATTCACACTCCTCTGTACATATTCGGGGGTGAGAATAGACAACTTGTTGTACAGAAGATGGCGGTTTGAAGAAGTTGAACGGATGAGTACGCATTCTTCTGCGACTAGCTTTGGTATGTGGTAGTCGTCAACTTGCATTGAGAAAGGGGAGCGAACGTCTCGGCGTTCGAATAGCTCGGGGTGGTTGCATACCTGTGGAAGGTTATTTTATGAAGAATTGCATATTATTATTGATAGCGTCGAAATACCATAGCGTCGAAATACCATTAGAACGTTGTTACGTTAGGGAAATACCGTATTGCTTCGACATATGAGCAAAGATCTACCTCAACGTCTGCCCTTATACCGAGATGCAACACGCAATGCAGTATGTTCGCGAACATATTAAAATGTGTGGAAATTGCTGCTTTGGGTTGCAAATATTATTCTGTGATTGGCTTTGTATAACTGACAATATTTGTTAAGCATTTAGACAAAATGATCATGTAAGCTAAACAAAGAAAACTTTTTTAGATTGAAATCCATTTAAAAAAGTTAGCTTTACGAGTTTTTTATTACGTTTAAAAAAAAACTAAAATTTAGTTTTCATCAAGAATTGTCAGGGAAAAGTCCCTCGGAGTTGGAAATATAGAAACTGTTTTTGTAACACATAGATTAAGAAAATACGTGTGGACTCACCTTTCTAAATTGCATAACTAAGTTCATAAGATTAGACGTAAAGTTCTTATCTACATTGTGACCTGACTCCGCCCCCACTGAGTAATGGAGTAGCTCTTCTATTTTTATTTTCTTTTTTAAAGCTGAAACAATTTGAACCAACCTTTTAAATAACCAACAGACTCGTTATGTAAAAAAAACAAACGGCCAACTTTTTGAGAAATATCTCAAAAAGTTGGCAGTTTCACAATATTGAAAATTTAATTCCAAAATAATATGGCATACTGGCAACACCTATCGAACAAAATGTTGCCAGACACCAAAAAAACTCATGTTCCGTTTCTTTGTACTGTATTAAACAATAACTTACCTATATACAATAGTTTCTGCCTAATAGTAAGTGGACAATGCACCATTATCTCAATTTTGTCCGACAGTTCATTTTCCACGTCTTTCTTGATCCTTCTCAACATGAACGGCTTTAGAATCATGTGCAAACGTGATAAATGTTCTGAAAAAAAAAACGCAATCGTAAGATTGTCGATTGTTTTTAACTTAGCGAAAAGTGAGAAAAACCGGGCACGCTTTCCACCAACCATCAACTGTGGCGATCACCAGAAAAGCGCCCAAACAATGAAGGTCGACGAAGTCCCAGAGAAACAATTTAACTGTCTTTATGTTGGATCGAGTCTGAATAAACTGGTAAGATACTTAACGATAAAACTACATTTTTTTCATCATCACAGTATTATATCACGGTGATCACCAATTTCTGGCATTTCATCATCCTCTGCTAGGTTTTAAAATATAGTTTGTACTGGGCTTGTGTATCTTATGATTTAGTATGTAATCTTATTCATTTTATTTTATAGTATACAACATGTAACGTAATTAACGCACACCCTCAGACACCGCAATTAGTTTATTATGTTATAATCATAATACATGCACTGAATTTTTAATTAAACATGTCGAAGCAATGATTATTTAATAAATTAGTTTTCCTAATTCCGGAAGAATGTTGTAGTCACAGTACAAATCAACGAACGCACACAGTCGCATACGTAGATCTCATACCTACGTATGCGACTGTGTGAGTCTTGCTAGCCTAGTAGGTATTCGCTCGCGTTCGAGATCAGCTGTTAACGTCGTCGCTCGACTCAACTTCAATAGAAAAGTTCAATACATTTTAATGCCCGTTTTCCTAATTGATGTTTTAATTTAGAAAGCACTTCGTCATTTTTTATCAAAAGCGTTCACCATC
This sequence comes from Xestia rhomboidea, assembly GCA_963853795.1. Lineage (NCBI taxonomy): Eukaryota > Metazoa > Arthropoda > Insecta > Lepidoptera > Noctuidae > Xestia > Xestia rhomboidea. The sequence goes on from OY970778.1 coordinate 12,316,308, forward strand.
CTATTTTTTAAATCCTCGGCACTTGTTATCGCACTAAAATAAACTAACGATTTAATACGTCCCCACAAAAAAAAGTCGTCACATCAGCTGATTGGGGATTCTCATCGAATTAATCCCATATTTCGGTTTGAAAATGAGTATGTACGTGTAAGCCAATCGGCTCCCCTGTCGATGGCTGTGTTCGGACGGAACGTTCCGTGTCCAAGAAACCACTGAGTAGCAGCTAACATAGTCCTACCCTGCGGTCTACTCTTGTACCATACCTTTGGTTGACTTGAATGTTCTGCCAGGATGAACCACATTATCACCACACCACACCGTGCCACAGTCCTCACCATTAGTCACCATTTCACTGAACATTTTGTGTCAATTATTGGAAAGACATCGCGCGCGAAAAACTATTTGCATACACTCTTTAAGGAAGGGCGCGCGTGACTAAATATTGTTTACATTTATTTATGTTAGCTTTGATCGCCCGCGCCGCCCGGTGTCATGGTGGCTATCTAGCGAGATAGCCACCATGACACCGGGCGGCGCGGGCCACCGGGCGCGGGGATAGATCGCTATCCCACGTTTTTAATTTGCACGAGAAAGGGAACGAAAACAAGTATGACATATTTTGTATTTTGTTGGTTTATCTATTGTGTCCTTAAACGAGTGCCTGTTTAGTGTGTGCGTGAGGTTGAATCGCTAAGTTTACCTAACTGTATTTGTAACGACTTTAACTTACTTGAAATAAGGTTCATTTTTCTTTATTTTGTATTGAATGGCGGAATTTGTATTAATACAAATAAAACTGCACTTTTAAAAGTTTGGTTGTTTTATTGCTTTGAGTTACGGTCCATTTCAGTTTTTTTGGACTATACAGGGGTAGTGTGACTATAAATTACGTAGCTTTAATTATTTTTGGGATAAAAAATAACCTACATTGAAAATTATAGAAATCGATTCAGTAAACGATTCTGAACAAACTAATTTCAGGATGTGCGTTAATTATGTTACATGTTGTATAGTTTTTGTACACAGGTGTAGTCCTAATAGTATCAGTTCCGAATTTATATATCGCACGTGGCGTTCCAAATTGTTTTGGTATTAAGTTAAAATAATTCTACAATACAATGTAAATTATATGAAATTAAAAATGTTTATGTTTATGAAACCATATTTTCCACTTCCCTCCAAATCAGCAGGAGACAAAACAAAACAAGGCCAACAGACACAAAGGGATGTTTACAACTGGGATAATCTAGTTGCCTAGCACCATGGATAAATATTATCATTCATATTAATGGGTCCTAAGTTGTGAGCTGTTATATTCGTTACAAAAAAAAATAGAAATTCATATTTTTCCATCGAATACTTACTCTCATCAATAGTGCTTTTATTTTCAGCATGACTTTCAATATCCTTGGAGAACCACTCGTTGAACTCTTCGTGCGAGTCAAACAGCGTCGGCATTATGAAGTGGAGTAGAGCCCATAGTTCCGCCATACTGTTTTGAATTGGAGTACCTATAGAAGAGAATATAAATGATAATTCAAATTATCAAAATTAATCGTAATCGATGGCATCTCTCAATGTGTTTTGGGGATGAGGACCATTTAAATACGACATTATATCGATATCTGTTATCGATTGTTCGTATCGACATCTGTGGTTGGTACACGCCCGCCGGTTGAGAGTACCTATACTTATTATGCACCTGTTTTTTTTTAAAGACCACTTTATAGCAGCGTTCTGTATCACTCATCGATTCTTGCGATCGCGTTTATTTATCGATATAATTATCGATATCTATTAAATAATCGATTTAAAAAAACTCACCGGACAGCAACAATCGATTCCTACAGCTGAATCCAAGTAGCAGCTTCCACCTCATGCTAGCCGAGCTCTTGATAGCCTGCGCCTCGTCCAGGATCATGTACTGCCACGACACGCGGTTTAGATACTTCAGATCCGACACCACGATCTGGTATGACGTCACTACCACGTGGAAAGCCGCTTGGCGAGTGTGTAAGTCTTTGCGTTCCCAGAATTGACGGAGGATTTTGCGTTCGCTTGGACTGCCCCAGTATGGTACCTAAAAGATACTTTTACAGTTAGAGCAATTATCTGAAAATGCTGGAGTGGAAACCACGGACGGGACGGAGGAATGTGGGAAGACAACCGACTAGGTGGACAGACGATCTCACTAAAGTGGCCGGAAGAAACTGGATAGCCATGTACCGAAACCGCCAAAAGTGGAGAGATTTGGAAGAGACCTACACTCAGCATTCGATGGCCCAGGGTTGAAGAGAATAGAATCCAATTTGTAGATAACGTTGCTTCCAAAGACGAGAAATGTTTACTTAGTTAACCCCTTTTTTTTTTTTTTTTTTTTTCGGATGGGAAATCATCAAATGACTTCTCCCGCTCTGGGCGGAGCAGGAGGGAGTGTCAGACTTTTACTGACTAAAACCCATCCATGTTCCTTCATCGCCCTTTATGTTCCGGGGCCACGGTATCTCTTTCGAATAGTCCCGCAGCCCCGGCAGGCTTCGGCCCTTGCGGACCCCTTCACTGATGCTGACTCTCTTTGAGGCGCGCGTGGAACACGAACGCGCCGTCGACACGGCCTGTCGTCATGAGACGTACGGACGGCGAGCTAGCCCATAGCTCCCCGTCCACAGGCCCGCGCCTACGGTGGCCGGAAGCCACCACGTGGCCCCCGACGCCCGGGGCGTCTCCCGCGGCGGCCGGGACGTGAGGATATCTCCCTCTCACGTTCCGCCACCTCCTTCGCTAGCATGACTGCTTCGCAGAAGGAGGTGACGGCGTCCCATTCCGTCTCGCTCCGGACCATGGCACGAACCAGGGCCGGAAGCGAGAGGTCGCCGCCGCCGATCGACACCTCGAGGACACGGCGGTGCTCCACCCAAGCAGGGCACACCTCCACCGTGTGCTCCACCGTGTCCTCCGGTCGATCCTCACAATGGAAACACCCGGGCGTCTCCTCCCGCCCGATTCGGTGCAGGAACTTACCGAAACATCCGTGTCCGGTAAGAACCTGCGTCAGGCGGAAGGTGAGGACGCCGTGGCGTCTCTCCAGCCACTCCTCAAAGAGGGGACTTACCGCCACTATCGTGGCGTGCCCTGCACGGGGTTGCGACAGTCGCTCTCTCTATGCCGCCATGAGATCCCGCCGGAAGTCCGTCCGCTGAGCGACAATTTGCCGCGGCAGCGGAGTTTCCCCCCGGCGTAGCGCCTCCGCGCGCCACTCGTGTAGGCGCGCGAGGACTATCGCCTCCAGATCCCATGGCGGCAATCCGGCAAGGAGGCTCGCCGCCTCGCGGGATATCGTGCGGTACCCCCGGATCAGCCTTACGGCCACCACCTTTTGGGGCGCGTTCAAATGGTTGGCAGCTCGCTGCCTCAATGAACGCGCCCACACCGGGGCCCCGTAGAGGGCCATGGACCGCACGACTCCCGCGTAGAGCCTCCGGCAGGAGGCGTTTGGCCCCCCCAGGTTGGGCAGGAGCCGCCTGAAGGCAGCCCCCGTCCGCTCCAGTTTAGGGGCCAAACGTCGGAAGTGCTCCGCGAAGTTCCACCGGCTGTCGAGGACGAGACCTAATTACTTTAACGTCGACTCGACGCCGATGGATACCCCTCCCGCCGTCACTGCTGATCCCGGAGGTGGCGCATTCCGAGGCCCATGAAAGCACATGGCCTCGGACTTGTGCAATGCCACCTCGAGACCCAGTTGCCGGATCCTCTCAACGACTATCGCAACCCCGCGTGTCATTATTTCGGCCGCCGCCTCGTGCGACCTCCCCTGTGCCAGCACCAGCGTGTCGTCTGCATAGCAGACAACGCTGACGCCGCTAGGGAGGTCGGCGCGCAGCACCCAGTCGTAACCGATGTTCCACAAGGATGGGCCTAGAACCGATCCCTGCGGAACACCGCACGACATCTCTCGCCGGTTCCAGTCTCCACTGCGACCGGGGTAGATGACATACCTGTCCGCCAGGTAGTCCCCGACCACTCGACGGAGGTAGGTCGGCACCCGGTGATACCGGAGTGCCTCCCTTATGCAGCTCCAGGGCATGGAGTTGAAGGCATTGGCGATGTCGAGAGACACCGCCAAGACAACCCCACCCCGAGACACCGCATCCCCCGTCGTGAGGGCTCTCACGCGCATGATGGCGTCCACCGTAGAGCGCCCCTTGCGGAAACCAAATTGGTGTTCCGCAAGGTCCGGCCCCGTACCCGCAAGGTGCTCGGCGAGGCGGTTTGCAATTACTCTTTCAAAGAGCTTGCCCACCTCGTCGAGCAGCACCACGGGCCGGTAGGCGGACGGAGAGTCCGCCGGGCGCCCCGGCTTCCGAATGAGGACCAGCTTCCCCGTCTTCCAACGAAGCGGGAACTGGCCTCTCTCCAAACATGCGCAAAAGAGCCCTTCTAGTCGGGGCCCGAGAGCCTCCGAGGCCAGGACCCAGGCTTTGCCAGGCAAGCCGTTTGGTCCCGGGGCGGTATTTTTGGCACCTAGCCTTCGTACCGCCACTCTCAGGTCTACCCCGGTCACTTCAGGAGCGTCGTCGTCGTCGCTTTGGTGGTCCGCTTCCGGCACCGCAGCCGGCGGAGCCATAGGCGGGGGCGGGTGTTCCCCTCGCGAGGGGAACAGAGCGCTCACCACGTCCTCCACGAGCTGAGGCCGGAGACTCTGCGTCAGCGGGGGGGCCCAGGTGCGGAGTTTATCCCGCACCATCTTGTAAGGGCGCCCCCACGGATCTCTGTCGAGAGCCCCCAGCATCTCCTCGCGGGCCAGATCCCTGGCCCGCAGGACAGCCTCGCGGAGGGTGGTCTTCGCCGCTCTGTAGCCCTCATAAAGCTCCGCCTCAATGGCTGCCTCAATGGAGCCTGCGGTGCCTGGCGTACAGGTGTCGCGCAGCCACACACGCCTCCCGTAGGGACGTCAGCTCTCGCGACCACCAGTACACCTGACGCCGGGCGCTTCCTGGCCGGACTCGGGGCATTGCCACGTCACATATGTCGGACATGGCCTCCTGGAACCACCCTGCCTCATCATTGACGTCGGCAGGCCTGTCCGGTGATGTCACCCAGGCCTGCACGATCGAGGCTTCCAGGAGGAGCTCCCGGTCCAGCTGCTTCAGCGCCCAACGCGGACCACTCGGGGCCTGTTGGACCGGCGCGCTTGAGGTCTGGGTGGAGACGTCGAACCGGATGTACCGGTGATCGGAATAGGTCTCCACCCCCTCCATGACGCGCCAGTCAACGACACGCGGTGACAGAGCGGGGCTAGCGAACGAGATGTCCACCACCGACTCGCCCCGCATCCTCACACACGTGGCGACAGAACCCCGATTTAGGACGACCAGGCCCCTCTCCAGGGCCCAGTCCTCCACCATCCTTCCCCGCACGTCTGTGCAACGAGAACCACAAGCCAAGTTCTTGGCATTGAAGTCCCCGAGGACAAGCACGGGGAGGGAATGGTTTCCGACGACGACACTCAACTCTGCGAGAGAGTTGTGGAACTCGGCGAGAGTTCGGTTCGGGGAGAAGTAGACTCCCACTACGACAATCTCCCCGAACCGGGCTGCTACGCACCCCCGACCCCTCCTGACACTTTCAAGGGTCGGGGTGCCGGCGGCGGCCGACGACACTATGGTCACTGAGCCGCATAGGTCCGCCACCCAGTCTTCCCTGGGCCAGACGAAATACGGCTCAGCGACCACAGCGATGTTGATCAACCACTGCGCCATGCTCTGGAGCAACAGATCCTGAGCACAGGCGCAGTGGTTGATGTTCGCTTGGAGGAAGCGAAGTGGAGCCGTTATTGGCATTCCATCAACGCTTCCTCCCTAGCCCCCTGTGAGGGCCCCCCTGTGGCGACGACAGCGGGAGCGGCAGCGGCGGCAGTTGCGGCTGCGGCGGTGGCGACGGTGGCGGTGGCGGTGGAGGGCCTTCCCTTCCCCCTAGTGGCCTTGGTGGGCGGAGCGCAGGCCTTGCTCCCAGCCCGGTGGTCGGCCGGCTTGCCAGCCGCCGCACATGCGTCGCAGTGCGGCGTGGCGCAGCAAGCTGCGGACACATGCCCGGGCTGGCTGCAGCGGAAGCACAGACCGCTGCGGTCAACCTCCGAGGCGCACCGGACTGACACGTGGTGTCCCACGTGGCAGCGGTAGCACCTCAGAGGTCTGGGCTCCAGCAGCTTTACCTGCGCTGACACCCATCCCACCAGAAGCCTTCGGCCCTCCACAATAGTTTTAGCCGCCGTCACAGGGCAGCATACCGTAACGGTATGCATGCCCGTGGGGTCCGGACGTAGGGTGCCTGCCCTGACCTGCTCAGCAGGACACCCACCGGACCTGGCGACGGCGGCCACCACCTCCTCCTTTGTCACGGAGTCGTCCAGACCCAGGATGCGCAGGTCTGCGCATCTGACGGGCCTGGACACTCGGGCCTCGTCCGCGTTTAGGGACGCTCTTAGCTTTTCAGCCAGAGCGTCAGCGGACGAGCCGCTGGCTTCCCCGGGGATCTCCAGCATGCGAGCCCCCGTCGCTGTGACCTTCAGCCGGAGGCCCCCGGTGATCCCGAGCTCCCCGAGGTCCACCGCCTCCTTTGCCTTCGCCAGCAGGTCGCGGTAGGACACGCCCCTCTTTTCCGCATCCGGCTGTAGTGTGATCACTACAGCCGCGGTCTTCGGGGCGCGGAGCCTAGCCGCGCTCTTCCGCGCCCTGAACTGGCGCTGCCGCTCTTTATCGCGGGCCTTTTTGGCCGCCTTCCGCCCCTTCTTTTTCTCTCCGACCACCTGCCATCCGGCTTCAGCCGTGGGAGGTGTAGGGGGCTGCTGGGGGGGCGATGGCGGCGGCGGCGGCTGACGTGCTGCCGGCGCCGGCCCACTCGCTGCTGGGACTGGTGCCGGCACAGTCACCGCCTGTGCAGCCGCCTTTCCCTTCCTCCCCTTGGACGCCTTCTTAGCCGGCGCCGGTTTCGCCGGAGCCGGCTTTGGGGGAGGAGCCACCACTGCTGTGCTGGAGGGCCGGCTGGACGGCCCCGGTCCGGGTGCGCCAGCCGTGGCAGCCGCATATGAGGCCGCCTTCGGGCCCGTGGCTGCCTTACTGGCCGCCAGGGGGGGGCGCAGGACAATTCCTTCCAGGACGGAGAACCGCGCCTGGAAGGAAGCCAGCTCCTTCCGAACCAGGTTCAGTACCTGGTTCTCCACCGGTTCGGGCTGGCTGGGCCGCTGCGTCTGGCCCCCATTTTGAGGCGCCACGCAGGAGCCAGACTCCCGCAGACTGGCCAGGTCTGCTAGTAGCCTGGCGTTCTCCTGTTGGAGAGCCTCCGTGGCGGCCGACAGGCGAGCCACCTCCGCCCGCAGTTTGGACAACTCCTCCCCATCCACCGAAGGAGGAGGAGGAGGACGAGGAGGAGGAGGTCCCCCAAAATTGGCCTCCGCTGCCGCCATAATGGAGGCGGGAGCCCCGGGTATGGCCTTGAGTTTAGAAGAGGTCTTCTGTTTCAAGGCCACTCTCCTTATCGCGGCTTCCACCTCCTTTGCGAACCTGGCCTTACGCTCCGCCTCGGAGCTGCCAGGTTCACCCGCCTCTTCGCCAGACCCAAGAGCAATGCCCGGGTGGCGCCCCTCTTCGGCCAGTCTGGCCGACCTTTCGGAGGCAGAGAGGCCCGCCCTCTTGCCTCGGATCCCCCCGCGCCTGCTAGTGGGGATCTTCCGGGCAGAGGCCAGCTCTCCCTCCGATGACGACGCTTGGTCGTCCTCCTTCCTGGACCGCTTGCGGAAGAACTCTCTGTTCTCCGCAGCAGTCCCGGTCCTCACGCAGCGGGAGCTCTCTGAGCCTCCCGCGCTCACATCGCTGGATACGGCGTCGGACTCCGATGCCGCATCCCTCCTCTCCTCTTTTTTGCCGTTGCCGGCGGTTGGTTTCTGGTTATTTGCTTCTTCCATAATTGAACCCACGAGTATGGGGGAAATATACTCCTTACTAGGCAGAGACCCCTGTACCTAGAAGGGCAGATTTAAAGTATTTATTACTCGCCAGGGGGTCTGCAGGTACCCTGGCGAGGAGCGCACTAGCGACTGATTTGTTCTCTGGAACACCCGTCAGCCATACATCCCCTCGCGGTGCGTCGCCGCTTGGGATTCGGGGTAACTTTTTATAGAGGTTGTCTACCTCGCGGTCCGGGCGGTTAAGCCAAGACCCTCGGTCCCTGTCGAAGCCGCGAGACTTGATCCACGACACTTCGACGGTGGGATTACGAGACCGGCGGTGACAGAGGAGGACGATCCTTCTCTGTCTGCTCGGAGGCAGGGTAAGTGCACACCGAGCCCGCCCTCACTCCTCTGCTATGCCCTCTGCTAAACAGAGGGGCACGCAAAGAAACGCACCTTGGTCCGGGTCGGACCCCACCCATGTCAGAATAATTGGCCGCGGCAGTACCACTCCCCGAGGGATAAGAGGAAATTCTCATTTCCTCTCATTCCCCGGAGAAGGATACTGCCGCGCCCGGGGTGCACCGGCCCAGCAGCTGCTCTTCCCTCCAGACGTATCGAGAGGGACGAGCAGCCGCCGGACACACGTGGAGGACTTCTGACTTCGCACCCCACTTAGTTAACCCCTGCAGTTTGATTTTAAGAATTATGCTATGCTATCTTCATAAGGTCTTCTATAAAAAAACACTCCTGTATTATTGCACTAAACGCATATAAAAACCAAATTTAGAAAAGAGATGTTATTATGGGTCAAATAATTAACTCACCACTTTAAAATCCGGTACGAATCTCTGCATCTCCTGCTGCCAGTTATGTAGTGTAGACGCAGGAGACACCACAAGGAACGGTCCCCACACACCAAGCCGTTCTGCCACATGGCACAGAAAAGCTATGCATTGCACTGTTTTGCCTAGACCCATCTCGTCAGCTAAGATGCCGCTGATACCCTGGGAAAGAAAAAAAGATTGTGGTGTAGTTGTGACATGGGCAAACAATTTTGAAGATAAACTTTGAAAATGTGTGTGTATGGTTGAGACAGACTTAACAACTTGAAAGAGACCAGACCCAGCAATAGACTATAATAGCCTAAATTGAAAATATACATCAATTGCTTTGTTGTCTTAATTTAAGTAAAGCTTGTAAGGAGCATATTTCAACGGCTGTCAATAGGGCACAAAAAAATCCTGCTGAGATCCTTTGCTTTTATCAGCTGATAGACAGAGCAATAACTTTAAAATTATATTTTATGGACGTCAGAAAGCCAGTTTTCTCTGACAACACCTTTGGTATGCTCTCCAATGAAGTACACTCGAAATAACTGTTGACCTAAAATTGTAGCCAGTTATAATTTATGTTAATAAAAGCTCACCTGATCATACAAATTAGCCAACCAATTCATGCCCTTCAGCTGGTACCCCTTCAACGTGCCCCTAAAGATATCCGGTTGGTCATGGTCCCCATTCCTCCTGTCATGGCCGTCAGTAACGTCGGCGCCTTCGGTGTCGGTCGCGTCGCCTGCGCCGGCGTTGGAGTCGAATAGCTGCGTGCGCGCACGTTCTGCGCGGAAAGCCTCACGAGCGTTTCTGGATGCGCGAGCTTTCATGGCTTCGCTGTCGGAAGAGGATTGGGTTAGAAATATATTACGTATGAATAAAGTACAATTACAATAGTAACAAAATCGGTTCTTAAAATGTAAAGCTCAAAAGGCAATATAGCGTTCCTCTGAGAAATGAAAGCGTTTAAATACCGGAATACTTTAGTTAAGTCAGATCTACTGGGTTTACTATTTCTCAAGGCTTATAACTGGCAACTACCAATTAACATATTCAAGAGTAACTATTGTCACGAAACTTGTCCATAGCTAAAAACCAAATGGCAACCCCCCCCCCCCCCCCTATCACTCGTTTCAGTAAAGGCCTTTTCAAGCCATGAATATTCTGTTGCAATGATGGCCTCACACGTCATAACACGGTCCCTATACAAAATCAAATTGGTGACATTAGACGCCATGACATGTTTAGTGGACAATAACATTCTGGCAGGGTAAATTTGTTTAATTTATTAGTTATTACTGATTCCGTATTTTACCACTATATAAAAAAAAAAAAAAAAAAGTTAAGCCGTGCTTGCCTAGGTTGGTCTGTGGATGCCACCCTTACATACCGAGTTTACGTTAAGTTGTTGGTCCCGGCTGTCATTTGTATATCTTTGACAGTCGTTACAGGTAGTAAGTGGCCCAAAAAGTCTGACAACCAGTCTTACGAAGGGGTATCGTATTACCCAGTACTAACCAGGTTGTGGAGGTCAGATAGGCAGTCGCTCCATGTAAAATACTGGTATTCAGCTGCATCCGGTTAGACTGGAAGCCGACGCCAACATAGTTAGTTTCCTAACTATGTTGGCGTCGGCTTCCAGTTGCAGTGGCTAGGCAGATGATGATGATTGTGAATCAAGGTAACTTTCAAGACTGCCGGGGCTGAGGGACTCCTCGAAAGAGATACCGTAGCCCCGGAACACAAAAGGCCTTGAAGGAACATGGATGGGTTTTAGTCAGTAAAAGTCTGACACTCCCTCCTGCTCCGCCCAGAGCGGGAGGAGTCATTTGATGATTTCGGTACATCAAATGTCACCTTCCTACGGCGAAAGGACTATAAACTGTAGTAGTTTAACAAATATAACTACTTACCTATCATAATGATCAATGGCAACCAGCCTGGGGTCCCTATCCTCATCCAGCTGCCTCAGAATCCTGTCAGCTCCGCAATCGCCATCATCAACGGAATTCAGTTTCTTTTGCATAAAATGCGCGTACAGCTCCGTTTGGGTGATCAAGAAGTTCAGTTTGCGACGTTGCCGCTTCGCCTCCATTAGTTCTACATCCATCTGGGGTAAAAGTTCTGTTAATCAATCCCTAATAATAAGTCCCTACACTGATGCAGGGTAGGGACGAATGAAGAATAAGTTTAGAAGTACAGTTGGCAGTCGTAAATATGGACTTATTATGGCTTCAACCGGCATGCGTGAATGGCCATGGGAAACTCAACACCGAAAGAGTTGAGCTGTCTTTCGTTGATCTTGGCTTATTTATTTCAAAGTACTTTACTGGTAGAAGAAGATCCCGCTGCCAGACGTACAGTCGTGGTCTTTTCCGCCTGATCATTTAAAATATTTTTCGCTTAAATCATGCGGAGGCGCCGAGCCACTCCACCTTAAACTTTAGGCCTATTAGGAAAGCGTCAACTTTGGCGCGCAAAATAACAATAACTCTCGTTTGGCATGTGTCGCCGATCGGTATCTTTTCATTAATTATTTCTATATAAAGTCAACGGCAATAGAGAGCGTTTCTATGTTGTAAGTGCAAGCAAAAATTAGCTTAGTGGTGATCAGGCGGGAGTGTCCTCGATAGTACGTGATTTTATAAGAGCTTTTACAGCAAGGTATTTCCGCAGAAAAAGGTTTCAGCTTTTATAGAAATAACGTTGGTGTGGCAGCTATGGGATCTTGGACCATCATCATCAGCCTATTAATGTTCCCACTGCTGGGACACAGGCCTTCACTCTATGAGAGGGAATGGGCTATAATCCGCCACGCGGGCCCAGTGCGGTTTGGTAGATGTCACATGTCTTTGAATTGTTTGGTTCTAGGACATGCCGGTTTACTCACGATGTTTTCCTTCACGGTTTTTGATAGCAGTGGTGATGAAATAAATTATACAAAGTAATGCGCCTGTCTGGGTTCGAACCCACGACTAACTGTTCGTAAGTCGGGGCTGCCACCACTGGGCCACCGCTGTTCTCTTGGACCATAAGATTACTATTATTTTCGAACGGGTTCACTTATGAAAGCTTACCCAATCGTAACAGTAACATCTTTGTTAGATATTAATGATAACCCCGCACAATATCATAATCCTACTAATATTATAAATGCGAAAGTATGTGAGGAAGGATGGATGGATGTTTGTTACTCATTCACGCAAAAACTACAGATCGGATTTGGATCAAATTTGGCACACAGGTAGTTTATAACCTGGATTAACACATAGGATACTTTTTATCCCAGTTGTACGATCACGTGGGACAATAGGCTTGTGTCCTGAAAAAATCTAATTAGTCCGTCGGTTTGATTTTCAAAAAATATTTGACACGTATTTTTTATTTTCTTACGTTGACCAAAATTGACGAAGATACGACGCTTTTAAAATTCTCAATATGTCACGCCGTGCTATAATTTTTAGTGCGTTTTGACGTGACGAGCCCCCACTGCCGAGATTTGATGCATTTTATCTTTGTCAATATTCATTGATTTACAAAAACAAAAATGTGTCCATTATTTTCCAATACTCTAACTGACGGACTAAATAGATTTGCAATTTATTGATGGTGGAAACTAGCCTATTACCGAAGTCCACACGAAGGGCATAAGTTAGTATTATTATAATCTAGTTTGTATTACAAAACAAAAGGAGGGTATTACCTTTCTCTGCTCCTCCGCCTCCCTCTCCATTCGTCGTCTCGTCTCCCTCTCGGCGCGGTCGTATCGCCTCCAATACGCTTGCATTTCTCGACTTAGTCGCTTACACCGCCATACTGTTTCCTTCATGTTTTTCTGGGACTGTGGGCAGAGATATCTAGTCATTGTCATTAAAAGGTAAAACTAGTCAACATCAGCCTAGCCTTTTCCCAACTATGTTGGGGTCGGCTTCTAGTCCGGATGCAGCTGACTACCACGGGCCCTACTCTCTAACGTTTCGTCCGTATATTCGTATATCCGTCTCTCTCACTCGCACTCATCTGCAGACGTGCGCGAGAGAGACGGATAGATCTGAATATAGAGTAGAGCCCCAGGATTTTACATGGAGCGACTGCTTATCTGAGCTGTGTATTTACAAGAATATCATCTTCAGATTGCACCATTGAGGTCTTTTTATTTCAACAAGTATTTATCCATATACTTTTGCCGTTACATCTTATCGCCGTGTCCATTTGACAGTTGACAACTGCCTATTTTTTATGTATAAGGCTTTCTTGTTGGAGTCAATTGCATCAGTATAATAAAAATAGTACATTATGATATAAGTGCGGTATGTTGAAAATTACAGCCGAGGCGATATTGCTAGCCCGAGCCGTAGGCGAGGGCTACAAGAAAGCAGAGGCTGTAATTATCAAAGCGCACGTATGTCATACGACGTTTTATAACATATTTGCGAGTAAATAAATATAACTCGGACTTTCTTAAACAAATAAATCTTTAATCACTTGTTAAACCAGTTATTAAAATTTGAACAATTTGTAAAATTGATTATTATGTTGCCCGTTGGCATTTTTAATTTTGTCAAGTTATTATTATTATATTTTATCTCCAAGTTAACTTTATTCATAAAATGTTGACCACTTTAATGACATAAAAACTCGTTGCTAAGATTTAAAAAAGTACCGTTCGTTTTGACGGGGCATCTTGATAAACCGTGCGTTTTACATTACAATAACGCACAAGTACGTAATGAGATACAATACGATATTCAAATTGGTGAAATAGACCTTTTACGAGCAAATGTGTTATAAAAAAAACTTGTTGTATTTTTAGTGGAAAATCCTTTGGATATATTGTTTTTTTTTTTAATATACTTATAGAGTATAAGAGTTATGGTTACCTGCATAGCAATATGTCTCCAATGCTTGCAGCATAAGGTTGCAAGTCGCTTCCTCTGTAGCATCACCTCTCTATGTGTGGCAGTGCGAGCTCGTTGAACTTTACCAAGCTCTTTCTTGACCAGTAGCAGCCAGTGACGTCTTCTGCGAGCCGTTAGGGCTTCCGGACTCTTTAGTGTTGAGAGCTTCTTGCGGCCTCTGGTGGAAAAAAGTGACATAAAGAAAAACATATTATTAAAAAGCTTTTGTATGAGTAGAGTTTTTCGGCGGCTCTACACTTATGGCGTGAGTTTGCGAAAGGCAGTTGCAAAATATATTCTACACGATAGAATAGGCGAGACGACAAAAAAAGTCAGTTAGATTTGTTGGATATATATAAACTTATAAGATTGATCATAGACACTGGTGGCTCTCTTGTCTTCTTTATGGTTTTTATGCAAATGTCATGTAGTTTGTGCGTATAATAAATTATATCGTGAACAGAAATCTAACGCGAGTTTTATTAAAATACTGTTGAAATATCAATAGGTTATGGGCCCAGGCACATGATAAGTAAATATTTCAATAAATATTCGAGTTAAGAGCAGGATTACTTACGGTGTAAAAGTAATGGAGGTCACGAACGCGATGAAAATGGAGAAATTTAACGGCAAGGATTTTCGACAATGGAAATTCCAAGTCAATTGTGCATTAAGAGCAAAGGGATTGAACATAGAAAAAGCAAGACCCGTGGAAACCAGTTCGCAAGTGCAGTGGGATAAAGATGATGGAATGGCCATGTTCATTTTAACGTCGTCAATGGATTTGAATCAAATATCTCTTATAGAAAACTGCGAGACTGCTAAAGAAGTCATGACCAAATTAGAATCAATTTACGAACAAAAATCGGAACTAACCAAAATGATGGTGCATGAGAAATTCTATCAATATAAGATGTCATCAACAGATAGTATTGCAATGCATATATCCAAAGTTGAGAACTTAGCCAAACAATTAAAAGAGACTGGCGAAGAAGTAAGTCATACAGCAATTATGACAAAAATATTAAGTACACTACCTTCAAAGTATCGCTCTCTGCGTCAGGCATGGCTGTCATTAGATCCACGTTCGCAAACAATTCAGAACTTAACAGCAAGATTATTAGATGAGGAAGCGAGCTTGACAAATGAAGAGGAATCTGAGAGTGCTTTAGTAGCCATGAAGGAATCTAAACAACAAAGAAAATTTCAAAGTTCTCAATCTGGCCAATATAATCAGCCTCGATTTATATGTTATAACTGTAACAAGAGAGGGCATTTTGCAAGAGACTGTCGAGCCCCAAAGACTGAGAGGAAATCTCAAGAGCAAAAGATGCTTGCATTCAGTGCCGAGCAATGTTTACAGTCTGAAGCTGATATAGATACATGGATTCTTGACAGTGGTGCATCTGCACACATGTCACACAGGCGCGATTATTTCTGTGAGTTATTAGAATATGGCCAGAATAGTGATGGTACAACTGTGAAATTGGGAAATAAGAAGGAACTAGTGGTACAAGGCCGTGGAAATATATTAATTAATAGATGTGTGAATGGCAAGTGGGAGCAAAGTATCCTAGAAGATGTACTTTATGTACCAGAGCTACGCAGAAATTTGTTCTCAGAAGGCATGGTAACAAGAAAAGGCTATGTTATAATTAAGAAGTACAATGAGGCCTTAATATTGAAAGATAATATAGTTGTTATGACTGCAACATTGAAACAGAACAATCTATACGAAGTCAATATTAAAACCACAGTGCAAATAGTTTGTAATTTAGCACAGTCAAGTTTGAAAACCTGGCATGAACGTTTGGGACATTTAAACTTGAAGGAAGTGCAAAATATGAGTAAAAATGGTGCGATTCCAGTAAAGTTGACAGATGACATTAATTTTGTTTGTGAGGCTTGTCAATATGGCAAACGTAGCCGCTTGCCATTTCATAAATCTTGTAGAGGAAGAAGTGAACCTGGTGATTTAACCTACAGTGATGTGTGTGGACCTGTAGAACATACATCTGTATCTGGAGCAAGATATTTTGTCTTATTTAAAGATGGTGCCACCAGCTATAGACATGTGTTTATAATTAAGCACAAAAGTGATGTCCTGGATTGCTTTAAGAAATACAATGCAATAGTAAAAAATAAGTTTGGTCATGGCACTTGTATATTGCATACAGACAACGGAGGTGAGTACATTAACAATGAACTTAAATCTTATTTGGATAGTGAAGGAATAGTTCATGAACGCACAGCACCTTACATGCCTGAACAAAACGGTAGGGTGGAGAGAGAAATGCGCACAATCATGGAGAGTGCAAGATCTATGTTGTACTCTCGTGATATCTCATTGAATCTCTGGGCGGAAGCAGTAAACTGTGCTGTTTATTTATTAAATCGAAGTTCTTCTACCCAGACAAAGGATGTATCCCCATATGAGCTGTGGGATGGACAGAAGCCAGCCCTTCAACACATAAGAGTTTTTGGTTCAGAAGGTTATGTTCATATACCTGATGAAAGAAGAAGAAAACTAGATAAAAAGAGTGTAAAACTAATATTAGTAGGATACGAAAATGAAAATTATAGAATGTTTGATATTGAAAGTGGGAAGATAACAATAAGTAGAAATGTACACTTTAATGAGAACAACATACCAGTACTGAGAAAAAACTCTACTTCAATTCCTATCACCGATGAACAAGAACATAGTGAAGAAATACAAGTTTCACCAGAAGACGACCAAAATCTTTCTGAATCTAGTTTTTGAAAGTGTAGAAACACAAGAGGATCCAAATGATGATGCGACCAATGATGTGACGTACCAGCCTTCACGAAGAATTTCTGAAGATAATGAAAGACATATTATACTGAGACCTAGAAGGAATAGAAATGAAGAAGCAAATTTTATTGAGTTTGAAATACCCAACACTTATGAAGAAGCAATGAATAGTCCAAATTCTCATCTATGGAAGAAAGCTGTGGCTGATGAGCTTCAGTCACATGAAGAAAATCAAACTTGGATACTGACTGATCGAACTGAGAAGAAGCCTGTTACTTGTAAATGGGTGTTTACCATAAAGAAGAATAAAGATGGAGAAATTGTACGATACAAAGCACGACTGTGTGCACGAGGATTCACACAAGTCAAGGGCTTGGACTATAATGAGACTTTTTCTCCCACTAGCAGGTACGATTCCATCAGGGTGCTGCTTAGCATTGCTGCGAGAGACGAACTACAGATCGAGCAATTTGATGTGAAGACGGCCTTCTTGTATGGTGAGCTCTCCGAGGAAATATATATGGAGGTACCAGAGGGATTGGAAACTCGGTCTTCAAAAGTATGTAAGTTAATTAAATCTATATACGGTCTTAAACAATCTTCGAGATGTTGGAATGAGAAGTTTTGTTCATTTCTAACTACGTATGGTTTTAAACCATGTCCATCTGATAATTGTGTATTTGTAGGATATTTTAAAGATGTCAAAGTAATATTAATTCTTTATGTTGATGATGGATTACTATTGGCCAAAAGTAAAGTTGTTTTGTCTGATATCCTAAATGATCTTAAACAAAAGTTTGAAATTAAGATTATTAACTGAATTCATTTATCGGTATGGAAATAGATAGAGAAAAAGATTGTATAAGGATAAGTCAAAAACAGTATATTAAGTCAATAATAAATAAATTTAATTTGTCAGATGCTAAAAGTAGTAGTACTCCTGTTGATGTAAATGTACATTTATCTAAGAATACAAATAATGTGCCTATTAATTTCCCATTTAGACAAGCAGTGGGAGCATTGTTATTCTTGTCATCTGTATCTAGACCTGACATAACATATGCTGTGAATGTTCTTAGCAGGTATGTCAATGATCCTGGTGTTCCACATGTTACAGCTGTGAAAAGAGTTTTACGGTATTTAATTAAATCTAAAGATATGTCTATTGTCTATAAAGGTAATGTTGAATTAGTTGGCTACTCAGATTCTGACTTTGCAGGTGATTTGGACACTAGGAAATCTAATACAGGTTATATATTTTTAATGAATGGAGGTCCTGTCACTTGGTCTAGCCGTAAACAAAATACTGTGGCATTGTCCACAACTGAGTCTGAGTATATGGCTGCTAGTGAAGCTACTAAAGAAATTTTATGGCTTAGGCAATTTCTGTGTGACATTGGGGAGCCACAAGGCTCAATTACTTTAAATGTTGATAATCAGAGTGCAATTAAATTGATTAACAACCCTGTGTTCCATAGAAGAAGTAAGCACATAGACATAAAATATAATTTTATCAGAGAGAATGTTGCAAACAAAATTGTTGATATTAAGTATGTTGAGAGTTCAAATCAGTTGGCTGATTTCCTGACTAAAGCTTTGCCTGTAATTAAATTTAATTCAATTACAGATAAGATGATGAGAAATGTTTGATGTGTACCTTTAAGTTTAAATAAAAGAATGTTTGTTTTCTGTTTTAGTTAAAAGTAAAAGAAAGTATATGTAGTGAATTGTTATGTATATCTTATAAGTTCAAATGGGAGTGTTGGATATATATAAACTTATAAGATTGATCATAGACACTGGTGGCTCTCTTGTCTTCTTTATGGTTTTTATGCAAATGTCATGTAGTTTGTGCGTATAATAAATTATATCGTGAACAGAAATCTAACGCGAGTTTTATTAAAATACTGTTGAAATATCAATAAGATTATCAAAAAATATTTGACCCATGTTTTTTCTTTTGTTACGTAATCCAAAATTGACGAAGATATGACGCTTTTAAAATTCTCAATACGTCACGCCATGGTATAATTTTTAGCTAGTTCTGACGTCACGAGCCCCCACTCCCGAGTTTTGATGCGTTTTATCTTTGGCAATATTCATTGATTTACAAGAACAAAAATACGTGTCCATTTATTTCCAATACTCTAACTGACGGACTAAACAGATTTGCAATTTTTTGATACTGTCGTCATGCCTATTATGACGGAGATGCATATAACTCGCGATTTGAAAATTCTTTAAATTAGCTACTATACGATTTTTTTTTATAGAAAACTAGCGGACGTCACGCGGTGTCACCCGCGTAGTTCCCGTTCCCGTGGGAGTACGGGGATAAAATGTAGCCTATGTTACTTAGTAAAGACGTGGCTTTATTGGTAAAAGAATTTTTGAAATCGGCGCAGTAGTTTTTGAGTTTATTCATTAAAAACATACACACACACACACAAAAATACAAATCTTTCCTCTTTATAATATTAGTGTAGATATATGGTATTTTTTTGTTGTTCCAGTATTCAACTAACCTGACTCCCGGCTTTTCAGCAGACATACTGTATTCATCGTTGTCAGGTTCTTCCTTCAGATTACGTAATTGCTCTTCCCAGTCAACACCGTCAGGCTAAAAAGATAACATGTTTTAATTTGTAATACTTGTGTTTTATTTCTTCGGATTATTTCTTCAGGTAGTATATGTTAGCAAGTCACATCTTAACTATTTCTGATAAAATACATGTCTGAGAATATACTGTTTATTGTCAGCCATCACAGCAAAACTGAAAAGTCATTTTCTGGGTACATTTATTATATTTAACATAACATCACGCTTGTAATCCCCGAAGAGTTAGGCAGAGGTGTACCTAATAGTACACCCACGTTTCGCCAGTTATGTTTAAGTCCCATGTAATAGGGGGCGAGCCTATTGCCATCAACCGGGCACAAAGCCAATTCCTGTTGGAAAAACCCAATAACACATCGAACTCAGGACCTCATGCTCAGTAGTCGCGCTTGCGACCACGAGACCAACGAGCCAGTCGATTATATTTATTGTGGGTCTAATCCACCATTTTTGCCAGATTGAGATCAAAAGCAGGAAAAAGGGCCTAGGGCCAGGACTTCTAATAGGATGGATGACAAAAAAAAACGAATTAGTCCATATTTTTTATTTTTTCACGTAAACAAAAAATAAAGACGATGCAGTGCGTCGAAAACTCGTGTGACGTCACATTTGAGTATATTTTTTACCCAAAAGTGACGTCACAAGCCCCCACTTATGATCTTTGACACGTTTTATCTTCGTCAATTTTTATTAATTTGATAAAACAAAAAACACGTATCCAATATTTTTCGATAATCTAACTGACGGACTAAACAGAATCATATTTTTTTAGTCAGTCATCATCCCTATTTTAATAGAAAAAATACAAATATATTTAATTCTACTCACCATATCCCCACCCTCATTCCTAGCATCTCTGACCCTCCCGCGTCTAGCTTTATGTAGACCTCTAGCTGACGAGCCTCTTTCTGCAGGTCTACCCCTACGCCCTCTAGTGGAGGGTGGTGGAGGTACAGGGCGGTTGATACGACGCTCGGGGTAACGGTCCACGGTGGATAGGAGACCAGCGCCATAGTACATGTAGCGGGAATTCTGAGGAGGTAATTTATGTATGAAAATCAAGATGGAGGTTAGTGACCTCTAGGGTCGGTGAACTCGGGCAGGTTTATAGTGCTAATGAGAAATGACGCTCTAAAACCTGAGTGATCTTGTATGTTTCGTATAATTATTTAAAAAAATGCTGTGTGAGAAATTTTTGATAGCTATTTCAAAATAAAAAACGAAAACAATATATTTTATTTCACTTATGCCTACATGGGCGCGGTTCGGGTTGATCGTTTTATATTACTCCATGGTTTTAGATTTGTTTACCTTTATTTAAACTTTTATTCCACAGATTAATATCTATCTGCACACACTTAAACCACAAATCGCACGTCCTCTAAAAAAATGTAATAACACAAAAATTGTAGTTTTGAGATAATTATACGCATCTAAAGTTTTTTGTGTTCTTAACGATGCTTTGCGTAAAATACTTTAGCTTGTGCAATTCGGTGCGGAGACTTGTTTTTGTACAATTATGGCGGTTTTTTTTTTTTCAAATATTGCCCCACTCGACTTTAATTGTTTATCTAAAAACCTACATATTTTGTGTTAAGTATGACAGTTTTATAGAGGACGTGCGAAATATAATTTTCAGTCCTGCCTGATATTGTTATCAAAGTAGTGGGTGGAAAAGAATGGAATAGTCATTTATTTGCTCAGAATGTAGGTATTTTAAAATAAGGTGGTTACAACAATATTAGATTATTATTAGATTATTGTTAAGTAAATCTAAAATGTTCATTATTTCTGTACTTAATGTAATAGATACACTTTTGTATGTGCACAGTAATGCAGAGTCCATTTTATTTTTCAATAATTCTGAATACCTCTCTGTTTATTGCCTATAAGAACTGAAAACCCAAACTAAGTCAATGGCTGACATAAAGGTAAGCAGACTTAGGTATTTACTACACCACTTTTGACACTTATGCCAGGGCATAATTGAGTAAGTAAGTACATTTAGAGGAATTTTTTGGTGGGGATGCAAAGTTATGAGTTTGGTCTTTGTAATAGGCATGACGACAGTATCAAAAATTTGCAAATCTATTTAGTCCGTCAGTTACAGTATTGGAAATTAATGGACACGTATTTTTTGTTTTTGTAAATCAATGAATATTGACAAAAGATAAAACGCATCAAAACTCGGGAGTGGGGGCTTGTGACGTTAGAACTAGCTAAAAATTACACCTAGGCGTGACGTATTGAGAATTTTAAAAGCGTCATATCTTCGTCAATTTTGGTTTACGTAACAAAAAGAAAACACACGGGTCACATATTTTTTGATAATATAACTGACGGACTAATTAGATTTTTTTGTCGTCTCGCCTATTGATTTCATCTAGCCTATGAAATTAACAAATAAATACTCCAATACCCTTCTACTCACCCCTTGATCTTTATAATATCTCTTAGCATATCTATTATGATATTTTCTCTCCTTCAATAACCTCCGTATTCTCATCTCCTTATAACTTGGTGAGTCATCGTCACTGCTGGTTTCTGATCCTGATGATAATAGAACATCTCGGAGCCATTCTCTTTCTTCTCCTACTGAGCTGAAGTTGTATAATCTGAGACGGTCACTTTGGCGTTCTGAAATGGATTAGAGAAATAGAAAAGAACTAAAACACTTAGCTCTTTTGGTTTATTGTTGACAAGTTCTGAAAATGCTATTGTTGAATTAAGGGAATGTTTTAAATTCATAAGGATCATTTCCTTTCCTTCTCAATTTACTATCAATAAAGCAATGGAGGAGACCTTTGTCCAGCAATGGGACAAAATAGGCTAATTAGAAAAAAACAATTTGGTTCCGATTGTGTCTCTAAGAACACGATTATCACAAATGTGGAATCTCTATAACTCGAACCTGGTTAAGTCGAAATCCTCAGTAAATAAAAAAAAATGCCATTCCCTTCAGCTAAACCCCTAAATATGCGGTATCTGGAATTATTTAGACTTTGTAACTCGAACAAAATGTTATTTCCCTATGAAGTATTGATAATACATATAACTATAAACTCGTAATTAGTCAAATACAATGACGTCTTACTTGGAATTCCCCGAAATAATAGCAATAAAATCCAAAATGAATGTTCGGGTTCTACCCTATTGTTTTTGTCTAGCACACAACATGCAATGAATGAATACATTCATGAAACTTTTTAAGCAACACAGCTATATTCGGTTCATTGTTTGAGCTTGAAAAAGTAATTGATAAAAAATCTGCAAATCGTTTAACTTCACTATTATAAATATATCATAATTTGTTTTAATAATTATGTAAATAATATAATAATAGAAAACAAGTTGAATTGTTATTAAAATTTGACTCTACAAATCGAAAAATATACTTAGAAATCGTTCCCGTTAAATCAATTATGTATCTCGAAGTTCTTGTTAAGTCGAAAACCCTTAACATTCGAGTTATAGAGATTCCACTGTATATTTAAATAATGGATAAGTATGGAATGGTGGAATGTCCAGGACGAGGTCAAGCCCTTGATCCAACTGCCTAACGAGAGTCTCCTCAGGTATTGGTCAAGGCTCTTGGCAATTAAGCCATGGGCTGATAAGACTATCCAATCATTATTATTTATTATCATGACAATGATGTTTTCTTATTGAATGGACTTATGGTCATACTCCGTAACAAGGTACAATAGTAATCCTACAGAGCCCTGAGACTTGTTAAACTATTATATCTTAGGTGTTGATAGAAATAAAGTATTTTTGGTTAAATTAAGCTCATATTAAATTTTTCAAAATATTTAGCATTTTTCTGTAATTAATTTAATGATAATGTTTGAAGTTGTTTTGAGTTGACAGAACTTGTTAACACAAAAGGAAGAACCCAAACACAACAGTCTGTGAAACCAGGATATTGATTAGGATGATCAGATTCAAAAGGCAAGTAGCTTTATGTTTTGAATGAGTAAATAAAAACTTGTGTAGTTTCTGTGGTGCTAAGTATGTTTTCCCTGGCTTGTCAGTAAGTACAAACAATTCAAACTGAAGCACATAATATTACCAAGCAAAACATTTGTAGAGATAGCACTAATGTTATCTGTAATAAAACTGTTTCTGAGATAATGTTGTTGAATTGATGGTATCAGTCTTACCTTGCTTAGTGGTCACAACCCCATGGATCATCCGGTCCCCCTTTGACATCTCATTTCCATAAGACTTGGCATCAGAGTCGTCCTCACTGTCAGAAGCCACATCAGAGTTGAGGATCCTCTCCACTTGACTCACGAACGGGCGCACGTTTAAGGAGGCCTCCAGCCTCTGGATATGAACGGGCCTGGCAACCTCATGTCGTTTAAGCACCGTTTTCCCGACCAACTTCTCAGACATTTTAACGAAACCTGAAAATAAACTAAGATTCTATGCATCGAGTGGAGCGATGAGTAAGCGCCCATAAATAAGGACTAATCGCAATTTTTCGCTCGCAAAAAGAAACAAAACAGAAACGAATAAACGATAACCGTGTCCGCACTGCAGCTATCACACATGAATAGTGAATATATCGAATATCATTTTCATACGTGAAGGGAACTTGGCCCAAAGTTGGACTTACACCAATTTTAATTTCCTCGCGTTGATTACTTAACACAAAATTCCATAGCATTCACAAAATGGCGCACGAGAATATTCGACAAATCGCTGTCAATGTCGCCGCCCGAGCGGCGCAAATAACTACTCATTTCGTATTTGAGCTTGAAAAAACACGAACCCGCCATAATTGAGGAAGCTAAACAACTTACTGAACCACATTTCTAAACCGCTATTGGTCCAGAAAAATCATAGTTAAGTACTGACCAATGGCGAAAGATATACACAACAATGTAGCCAATAGAAATCGTTTAATTCTAAAGGTGATTCAAAAAGTAACTGAGAACAAAAGCAACCAGAATCAGCTGTCAAAATTAGTCGCGTTCATGAATTCAAGACGAATATAAAACCAAAAGTAATTTATTTTACCCAACAATAATAAATTACTTTCTAAGGATAGGTACTGGCCCAAAAAATAAACTCCTTTTTATGAGTTGGTTAAAAACTAGGCATAGGCAAACTAGGCATAAAGCCGAAAACACACTTACGTGTCGGGGAGTGTCGTGACGCTTACTGTCTTGCCGGTGACTGTGCACACTAATGTGTCGTGTCGTGGCATGCTCTGGTGTTATTTCTGAACAGTACATATCGAACCTTTGCAGCGTTCAAACGTGCATAATGTTTTCTTCGGATTCGGATAGTCATTTTGATGAAGAACTTCAATTTCTCTTAGCAATGAAACTTCTTGAGGTCAAAAAAAAGAAAAGAAGGTACTGGGATCACTTCGTCTTGCTATAGAACTAGAGAGTGACGAAAGGAATTTCCATCAGTACTTTAGAATGAACAAAGCACAATATGAGGAAGTCTATTCACTGATTGGCGGAGACATACAAATAAATATGTACTAAATATTTTTTTATTACACTTCGTGTCATTTAGAAACTTTCGTTGACGTACAAGTTTAAAGATAATGTGGGTATTTCTATGAATTTATATTTGTGTGTTCAATGATTGTAATAAGCCCCCTTTACTTCATTTTTAACAGACTTCAAAAGAAGGAGGTTTCTCAATTCGACCATATTTTTTTTTTTGTGTGTGTGTTCGCGGATTACTTCGTCGTCTATGAACCGATTTTGATGATTATTTTTTTATTTGAAAGAGTATGCTCCTGAAGTGGTCCCATTTAAATTTGGTGAAGATCTGATGCTGATCTTTGGAGATATACAATGGAATTCTTCAAAAATATCACGGCAATTCTGCCGTGATTGCTGCAATCGCTCGGATGTTATTGTTTATACATCATGACGTAACATCACGTATGCTCTGAAGGGGTACGCAAATGTGTACAATACACCCAGATTTCGACAGTTAAGTATGTTAATTTTCATTTATTTGGGATAAGTCTATTACCATGACATGTATTGTTAACAATGTAAAATAAATTCATAACAAATATCAATCACGTCAGATTTGCCGTCTATTTTTGAAGAGTTCCATTGTATATAATGGAACTCTTCAAAATCTGCAAATCTCAAATCTTCAAATCAAATCTTTGCAAATCTGACGTGATTGATATTTGTTATGAATTTAATTTGTTTTTCTGTAATTTTCATTTTTGAAATGTATCTTCCGTATCCGCCTTGCCTGAAATAAATTTATTTTATTTTATTTTTATTTAGAATACAAAATAAAGTTTCAAAGCGGGATCACATGGTACTTAGCAGGAATTTAATTAAATTTGATCCGCTACATACAAAAAAATAACAAAACACATTTTTAAGCCCAAAGTGTAAAGTTTAGGAAAAAAACATCAGGTCAATTATTATTGAGATTAATGAGCTGTATCCATCCACGTAAAGAAACAAGTAAAAACACAAAAATGGTCCCTCAAGTCACTAAAATCATAGTTTCGACCCACTGTGCGCTCCGGGCGTTCGCCCGAATGGCCGGGCTATGGAAGATACGCCTATAGATGTGTTGTCGGAGTGTATGGGGTAGGCAGAAGTGTCAATAAAAGTCACTGCCTATGTACTCACAGTTATATTGGAGATTGGATAGTTCACACGCACAACACAAAACAGAAGAAGGAGAACAGATGATAGTCACAGTCACAATAGTCACAGTTAACACAGAATAACAGTTTATAAACACAAAGGCGAAACACGGAAATAATTCGATCGAGGTGTCACAGAATATCTCATGCGCACGCGTCGTTGCGAGGTTAGTGCCGACTGAAGGTCACGGAGAGGACGGTCAACGATCGCGCGCTGCTCCCACCTCACTCGCTCAGTACACGTCACGATGACGTAGCTCGGCCGCGGTGCGATTCCATTAAACCGAATTCCGGCATCATCCGACATTATATTGATGTTGTCAATATAGATGCCGGTGATGTGTAATACGTGAATATTATAAATACATGTAAATAAATGTGTTGTGTTGTGTTGTACGATACACATACATAAACTAAATATAGGTGTATACCCTACACCACCCCCCTCCAGAGACCGTCAAGGGCGATAAAAATCTGGGAACTTGACCCGACGACCTGAACGAGTAGTGTACTCAGTTTTGCCACCAGGTGGAGTATCGTCATGGGGGTCAGCTTTGTCGGCCAATATGTAGGCTGGTTTTAGGCGGTCGATTGAGACAGTGACCTCTTTGCCCTTAAATAAAATCTTAAAGACTTTGTCGCCTCTTTGCAGAACTTTGTGAGGACCTGTGTAGGCTGCTTGCAGTGAGCCACGTAATGCGTCTTCACGAAGGAACACGTGATCAGTGGTCTGCAGATCCTTAAATATAAAAATGCTCGTTTTATTGTGACGGGATGCTGGAGTTGGCTGCAAGTTGTGAGCAAACTTGCGGATGCGCGCGGTAAAGTCCGTGACATCGGTCGTACCGTCATCACTGGGAGTAAAAAATTCTCCTGGGAGCCTTAGCGGTTCGCCGTACACTAGTTCGGCGGAAGACGCTTGGACATCCTTTTTGAATGCGCTCCTTATACCAAGCAATACCCACGGCAGGGACTCGGTCCACTTTTCATTGGCATGGCACGTGATGGACGCCTTGAGTTGCCTGTGAAATCGCTCCACCATGCCATTACACGCTGGATGGTATGCCGTTGTCCGTTTGTGCTGGAAGCCAGCAATCTTGGACAATTGTTCGAACAGAGCAGACTCGAACTGACGGCCTCTGTCCGTTACAATGTCGGTGGGACAGCCAAACCGGGCAATCCATCCAGACAGCAATGCTTTAGCTACTGTCTCGGCAGTAATGTCGACAATAGGTACGACCTCTGGCCACCTGGTAAATCGGTCGACTGCCGTCAGACAGTATCTAAAGCCTTGTGAAATTGGGAGCGGGCCCACAAGGTCGATGTGGATCGTGGTGAACCTGGCGCGTGGGAGATGGTAAGCTCCTAATGGCGCAGATACATGGCGGCTCACTTTAGCCCGCTGGCATGCTAGACAAGCTCGTGCCCACTCCCTGCAGTCCTTCCTGACGCCTGGCCAAACAAAGCGCTCTGCAACTAATTTGGCAGTCGCTGAGACGCCTGGATGACTGAGGGAGTGCAAGCTGTCGAATGCTTGTTTCCGCAGCATTTTGGGCACAAATGGTCTGGGAGACGCTGTACTGACGTCGCAGTACACAGACGTACGCTCCTCTGGGACCTGCACCTTCTCAAGCACCAGTGAAGACCCGTCCTGAAGAAGCTTCTTCAGTTCTGGATCTGATGCTTGAGAGTCTGCGAGGGTGCTGAGGCTGACCGGCACCTGTAATTCCTCCACACGAGATAAGGGGTCGGCGACAACATTGTCCTTGCCAGCAATGTGCCTTATCTCAGTGGTGAATTGGGCTATAAAGTCGAGGTACCGGAACTGCCTAGGCGAGCAGTTTCTCTTCCGTTCGTGGAATGCGAAACTGATCGGCTTGTGGTCCGTGTACACGACGAAGTGCCTAGCCTCCAGCATGTGGCGAAAGTATTTGATGGCCTCGTAAATGGCCAGCAGCTCCCTGTCGTAGGGAGAATACTTCACTTGCGAAGGGCCAAGCTTCCGGGAAAAGAAAGCTAATGGCTGCCAGCCGTCTTCGCTAAGCTGCTGTAACACCGCGCCGATTGCAGTATCCGAAGCATCGGTAACCAATGCGAGTTTGGCTTTGCAATCGGGGTGTGCTAATAAAGCAGCATTAGCTAGGCTTTCCTTGCAGTCCTCAAATGCTTGTAAAGTACTCTCCGCCAGACATATGGGGTGCGAGCCCTTTACGTTACCAATCAAGAGGTTATGAAGTGGCGCCTGTATCTGTGCTGCGTGGGGCATGAAACGCCTATAAAAGTTGATCATGCCTAGAAATCGGCGCAACTGACGAACATCCTTGGGCTGTGGGAATTTTTTTATTGCTTCGACCTTGGCGTCGAGTGGTTTTGTGCCCTTTTCGGAGATATGGTAACCCAAGAAGGTTACCTCCGGGACACCGAAAACACACTAGGACGTGTTAACTAACATGCCGAAGTCCTTCAACCTATTAAAAATAATGCGGAGATGCTCCTCGTGCTCTGCTTCTGTCCTAGAGAAAATTAAAAAGTCGTCTAAATAGCAGTAGCAAAAGTCTAGCCCTCTGGTCATCTCGTCGACAAAACGTTGAAAAGTCTGGCCTGCGTTACGCAAACCAAACATCATGTACGGAAACTCGTACAAGCCGAACGGTGTGGTGATGGCGGTCTTCGGGATGTCGTCCGGGCTGACAGGTATTTGGTTGTAGGCTTTCACGAGGTCGATGGTGCTAAAGATTCGACAGCCTGCAATGCTGTGTGCGAAGTCGTGGATGTGCCTAATCGGGTACCTGTCAGGGACTGTTCGCGCGTTGAGCATGCGGTAGTCTCCGCATGGTCGCCAACTGTCGTCCTTTTTGGGGGCGAGATGGAGTGGAGATGACCAGGGACTCTCCGAGGGTCTGGCAGTTCCATTAGCCAGCATCAGCTGGAACTCCTGCTGAGCAATTTTTAATTTGTCCGGTGCTAATCGCCGGAACGAAGAAGATACTGGCGGGCCTGGGGTCGTGCGGATATGGTGTACAGTGTTATGTGGTGTGGTGCGTAGTGTTCCGGCAGGTCGGGTGATGTCGGGAAAACTGTCTAGGATTCTGTGGTACCTCGAGTCGCCAGAAGACACCTTTACTGAAAATAAAGACGAATCTGATGGATTCGAGGCAATACAAGAAACATTGGTGCTACTATCGATTAACCGTTGGTTTCTACAGTCAACGGTTAAAGAGTAAAAACATAAAAAATCTACGCCTATGATAGGTTTTGTAACCTCAGCTACCACAAAACGCCACTTAAAGTCTCTACGTAATCCTAGGTTTAGGTTGAGTTCGAGGAAACCATATGTTGAGATGGGCGTCCCATTCGCGGCCACAAGTTGGTAATTCGTGGACGCACGACGATCGCTGAGAAGACGACGAGGGTACACGCAGAGGTCGCTTCCTGTATCGACGAGGAACTGCGTGTTCGTCCTTCGGTCTGTCACGAACAGGCGACCAGAAGAAACGGGGCAATCGTCTGTCGCCATTACCGACTGCCCGTGGCGTTTCCCTTCTTGTAGTCGCAGGGCTTGACGCAACGCTTGGCCTTCTCGCCATGCATGGAGTGGTACCAGCACTGCGGGTGTCTTCTGTAGCTGGTGTCTGAGCGAGAAGACGATCGTTGGCGTGAGTTGCGTCGCGTGTCTCGACCACGGCTGTGGGAGCGGTTACGCGACCGACTGTCACGCAGCTGCATCGTGAGGTCCTTCATCGCACGCTTCAGTTCTGCGATTTCGGCAGCCATCTCACTCACGGTGGGGCCGGCTGCTGAAGTTGAAGCGACGTGACTCGGTGCTACGATGTCCTGGACGCGATCTGCCAGCTCAGCCAGCGCTTCCAGGGTGCTGTGCGGTTGGGATGCCAGCAAGGGCTGGATGCTGCTGGGGAGTCGGCTGCTCCAAATGGTGCGCACGAAGTCCTCTGGCACGGTCGGTCCAGCTAGACCCTGCAGGTGGCGAAGGAACTGTGATGGCTTCCGGTCTCCCAGCTCTTCATGCATCAGCAGCTGCTTCACCTTCTTTTCCTGGGAGGCGGAGAGGCGCTTTACCAATTCCGTCTTCAGTTTGACGTAACGGTTGGTGGCGGGAGGAGACATGATGACGTCCTTCACCTCCTTTGAAAATTGGGGGTCAAGATGACCGACCACAAAATTAAATTTCGTGACGTCATCCGTCACCCCAGCGTTTCCAAATTGCGCCTCTATTTGAGCGAACCATAGTTCGGGCTCTTCTGGCCAAAACGGTGGCAACTTCAACGGCGCACGGTAAATCTCGTGCGACGCCTCAATGGAAACGCGCTTTGCTCTGCGCGGTCTCCGTGTGACGTTTTCCGCCGGCTGTGACGACGCGGTGTGCTCGGACTCACTATCACTCATTATTAAAGTGTTCTACTCGGGGTCACCAGTATAGATTGTCGGAGTGTATGGGGTAGGCAGAAGTGTCAATAAAAGTCACTGCCTATGTACTCACAGTTATATTGGAGATTGGATAGTTCACACGCACAACACAAAACAGAAGAAGGAGAACAGATGATAGTCACAGTCACAATAGTCACAGTTAACACAGAATAACAGTTTATAAACACAAAGGCGAAACACGGAAATAATTCGATCGAGGTGTCACAGAATATCTCATGCGCACGCTTCGTTGCGAGGTTAGTGCCGACTGAAGGTCACGGAGAGGACGGTCAACGATCGCGCGCTGCTCCCACCTACGCTACGCCATCGTGACGTGTACTGAGCGAGTGACGCTCAGTACACGTCACGATGACGTAGCTCGGCCGCGGTGCGATTCCATTAAACCGAATTCCGGCATCATCCGACATTATATTGATGTTGTCAATATAGATGCCGGTGATGTGTAATACGTGAATATTATAAATACATGTAAATAAATGTGTTGTGTTGTGTTGTACGATACACATACATAAACTAAATATAGGTGTATACCCTACACGCCTCTGCTACAGTTTTATTACTGCAGCGCCCTCTAATGAGTTACTACTGTAACATCTATTTAAGAACCCTCACTAATCAACCACAAACTGCGTCAAAACCGGACTAGTATTTTTGGTTTTGCACAAACAAATGTTTGCTGCAGTCCCCCCTGGTGAGTTATCACCTTAACAGCTATCTAAGAACATGCACCAATCAAACCCGAACCCATAACTGAGAACTGCATCAAAATCGGACTAGTGTTTTGGAGAAAAATGGCAACATGGATTTGCACAAACCAACATCCTCTCACTCCAAACGCATATACCGTCTCCGTTCCGTCGTGGCACAGGTCATGGGTAAAAATGGCGGCCATTGGCGGGCGGCGGCTCGCGCCCATGCCGCGCGCGCGAGCGTCACTTCGGCGAGTCCGGCTACCGGAAGCGGATGCGCGCGGAGTAGCGCGCAGTCGCGTTCTTGCGCGCTATCTTTCGCATGTACATTGTAGGCGCTTCGATGCTCTTCAGGAATTCATTGTCGTGTGAATTGATTTAAGATATTATTTCAATGAGAACAATGTCGATAATGTTTCAAAGTGAAAAATGCTCTGCGCCTGCGCTCCGCCAATGTGCACTGGCCCTTAACAACGATTAAAATATTTGCAAAACGTGCTTATTCTTCATCCATTTATTTAAGAAAAGTTAAATTGAATATTGATGCATGCCCAATATTGACGACAGCATACTTTTTACCTTCTATATTTCGCTGCCAGTTAAGATTGCAATAGCCCTTTCTGTAATATCTCTACGTACTGTTACGATTTCCCAATAATAAAGGAAACCCATTGATCAATAAATAATAAATAAATAAATATTGCTGGACATTACACACAGCGCCATCTAGTGCCACACTAAGCAACGAGGCTTGTGTTGTGGACACCAGATAGTTGACTACATATATATACTTTTTTGTTTGTAAATACATACTTAATATACATATAAACATCCATGACTCGGAAACAAATGTCCATGCTCATCACACAAACATTTGCTCCAACCGGGATTCGAACCCGGGACCCAACGAACGGCAGTCTCACTATCGCTGCGCCATTCGGGTCGTATCAATAATAATTGACTAATATGGTTTTCTCTGAAATGTCTCGTCATCATTTTATAGGAGTCTCATCCCGATCGCCGTATCGCTACCATCTCGTTCATTTCATGATAGTGTCTGCCAGTTCCAAATTATTCTTAAGCTAAAGGTTACAAGAAGTGGTTTTTTTTAAACGTTATTTTCGGGGTCCCCTAAAACAGTACGAACCAAAACAAAAGAACCGTGTATCGTTTTTCATTGGAAAACATTTTGAAAATCACGATAGATGACGATTCAAAACTTGAACAATGAACAGGCTTATTTTTGATTGGTCAATGACCGCTATGGACGCACCGCAGAGGAATAAGCTATAGAACGACGACACAACAAAATAGCTGGGCTTAGTCGCTTAGTCGTCTAAGGTCTCCTTCACTGTGTCACACGTGCTGATACTTTTGGTGCGCTCTAGTTGCGTACTCGAAAACAATGTTGTCTGTGGTTTTGTCGATATCGCCTGAAATACTTTTATTGGTGTATTTTAGATTTCCAATGATTTTTAGACAAAAGTCTGTCTGTTGTCCATGCTTATAAGCATTGATGAAGCATGAAAAATAACAACATAATAAAATCCTTATAGACAGGGACAGACTGCGAGTTGGCAATGTCAGAAGATATCTCAGAAGAAAAATCAATACAAGTAAGGAACTGCTTCCTCTCAACTTAACATGTATTTAAATATTGATTTTCAGAGTTTAACAAAAGAATAGTCCCGATCATCCTTCATTTATATTTGAATAAAGAAAAACGTGGCTTTTGTGAAAGAAGTGACAAGTCGGAAGACGGGATTGAAAAAGAATAAACAAAAATAACCGATAAACACTTTCCCATCACTAAAGTTAGCGTCACCTTATACCAACAATACCACACGAAATTGAAAATTGTTTTATGTCTTATTAAATTTGCTTATAGCTATAACGAATTAAGCATCTAATTATCACATTCAAAAACAAATAAATGTTTATTTCAATAACTTCTTTAAATAAGTTTTATAGTTCATCATGTTTATAATAATAAGATTTTTTTGACAGCCAATGCATATCCGCAACAATTTGGCAGGGGCAAGTTGATTCCAAAATGGTGGCCGTTTGTTGTGCTTTTAGGTGATTTGTGAACAATTTTATATCTAAGTAAGTCTTATTACTAGTTTATGTTGAATTATTGAAGTTTGTAAACGATTAAACATTGAGTACGTGTCCGTTCGATGGATGTTTTGATAAATCAGCACCTGAATGACCTTTCGTTTTTCACTGCTTACAAAGGAATTTACCTGACAGCCTTGTTGTAGTAATATCAGTTAATTCTACACATTTTAAACTGTAATGGAAATGCCACCAACGCCTTTGTTAATGCCGCTGTGTAAATGCTTTATTTCCTCACATATTATCACCTTACAGTGTTCTGTATTCAAAGTTGAAATAAGCGCGGGACGTGTGGCTTGGCTAATGATTGGCGTCATAAACCATGAATTACAGTTTCTGTCACAAGCATTTGTACCCTTTTCTTATTTTGTTTTTACGGCGGTACATTATGTGAGTAATATTGACTTGCAATTAATTTCTACATTTATTTAGTGTCAAACAGAGCTCGTCTAGTAGTATCATAACCTAGAAACTATTCCGCCGGGTGCGGCGAATAATAAGAGAGAGAATTCTTGTTTCGCGTACTCATATTGTAATGGGATGATTTCAGATGTTAATTGCCTGTTGAATTGACAATATATTTCCAATCGGATTGGAATTATGGATGAAAAAGAGAGTTTACCTGAGAAACCAAGTGAAGACGTAATTCAAGGATCTAGCGACGTTGCGGCAGCTGAGAAAATTTTAGCCGGCAAAGAGAAGACCGAGGCTTCATCAGATGGGGATGCAGCTGCCAAAGTCAGGGCAGAATCCTCAGACTCCAGTAGTGCTGTATCTAAAAGTGCAACAAAACCAGGAGAGGGGGAGGGTGACTTACAGAATCATGTAGACAATGATGTGATTACAGAGGACAGCAGTAGTGTTAAAAGTGATGTTGGTGACAGTAAGAGAGATGTAGCAGACACCACTGATGGGGACAGTCAGGAGGATGCTAAGGACGAAGGTATG
Organism: Xestia rhomboidea; assembly: GCA_963853795.1. Lineage (NCBI taxonomy): Eukaryota > Metazoa > Arthropoda > Insecta > Lepidoptera > Noctuidae > Xestia > Xestia rhomboidea. Next base: position 12,350,227 of record OY970778.1, read on the forward strand.
GTAGATTTTTACTTTTTAATTGACTTCAAAAAACGGAAGAGTATACAGAATTGAATATAAATTTTATTGACTTATCTTCTTTATGTACTATGTATTTTTTCCTCGTCTACATTACATTGATGATCTGCTAATAACTTCTATTTACAATATAAAATTAATACTTGGCAACAATTTGTGTGAGATACCACAATTAAAAAGCATAAATATATTTATTTTCTAACAAAAAGGGGTAAATAAAACAAAAATGGCAAATAACTTTAATTTCAGAAATTGGTGGCGTAAAACTTAATGAAGGCAATTAAAGTCACAGACTTCTGAAAGTAAAGTTAATTTCTAGTTTGTTTTTCTGAAAGTCATTATTTATTTTTGCAAAAAAGTTTTATATTTTCAAACATTCTGGGTTCACTGTAACTACTTACTTTTAAGCTAATTAGGATTTGGGTACTAAAAATGTATTACACTTAAATTTGTTTTATGATGTTTTTGTGACATTATAGTTCCCAAATAGGACCAATTAATCAATTTTCATGTGTATTTTTTTTCACAAAGAAATTTCTAAGTAAATGCAAAGAGAACCATGAGATGAACCACCATATCAATGCTGGTTTAAATTTTCTAACTTTCTTGTAGATTACAACATTTTCTTTCTAGTAAAACACAGCCTTTTAATTTCAGTTGACACACCAGACAAAGTAATTGAAGAATCACAAGACAGTGAAGCAAACACAGAAGAAGATAAAACAAAAGATGATGTGCCCAGTCAAGACTCAACCAGTCAAGATATCAGTGATGCTGCTAGCCAAGATGTTATCCAACCAACAGCTGAAACTAGTGAAGAAACTTTAGATGAAAGTCAAACCTTCACTCAACTAAGCCAAGATCAAGATGAAAGCCAAGAAACTCTTGATGAAAGCCAAACATTCACCCAACTTAGCCAAGAAAACACTGAAGAAGCAGCTAATGATGATAGTGTTACAAAAGATGATGTTGTAAAAAATGAAGATGTAGAAAATAACGATGATGACACTGTAAAAACGAATGATGTTGTAAATATTGATAATGTTAGTAAAACAGTAGAAACTAAAGATAAGACGAAGAAAAAAGCGAAGAGCAATGATGATGATAAGGTAGAAATTGTAGACCATGATGAAAAGAAGGAAAATGATGACGATGGGCAGCCTCAGTTTGAGACGGCACCTAATGTTTCTGTGGATGACCATAATCAAGAAGATCATACACAGGTAAGCCATTTTATTCACTTGTACCTCTCCATAAGTTCCGTTGAAAGATTGTATTCTATAGTGGGCTGGTATCCGCAACTCCACGTCAAAGTGCGTTTTTTGCATAAGGGTGAGAAATTTATTCAATCCACCCTAACTTCCCGAGAAAGGCCACCAGCGCCTTGATGTTGCTGACAATCTCGAGGAGAGTACCTGGGTTACCAAAGTACTTTGCCCTGTATGTTGCAACCACAGAGCAGTGCAGAAGCATGTGGGCTGCTGTCAGGCTGTATTAGATAATTTATCTAATCTAACTGTCTTTGACTCTCTGGGGAAATAATACAATATTGAAAACATTAGACTCCATCAACCTGTTTCTAGGAATATCAAGCCCGTGCTTGTAGTTCTTGCCTTTAAATATGTACTAAATAAAAAAAAAAAAAAACATTTAAAATTATTGCGTAACTTGATAAACAATATGTTAAAAAAAAACCCTGTTCAATCTGTGAGGATATTATTAGCTATCAAGACTAGATTCTATTTATATAATAGTATAGTGTGCTTTAAAAAATTGTAAAATTTTAGGGAAATGGTGGTAATTTGGGCACAAATGTAATATTTTAACTTTCATGAACATTTTGTTCTTTATTTTTAACCGACTTCAAAAAGGAGGAGGTTCTCAATTCGATTGGTATTTTTTTTTTTTGATAATTTTATTGGAAGTCTTATCTGCCCCTTTCAAATTGGACAGGTTTTTTTTTTAACATATTGTATAAAAGGTTTTCAAATACACTAGTAGGGACAAAGAACACCACATCAGGACACAACAACTCAGATTTATTCGCAAAAAAATCATGAAATCTTTATTACAGGCGTTGGACCCCTTTGATGCCCTCCTGAAAGACTCAACTGATTCTAGTCAAGCAAACGAAACAAGGGAGAAGTCAGATATAGGTGTTACAGTGAACATTGACGATGATGACGACGATCACCAAGCTGATGGAGATGTACATGATGATGATGAAGAACAAAATACAGGTAGAGTGATATATTTGTGTTGTAAAGAAAGAAAAGAATGAAAGAAAAAGCATTTATTAGCCCGCTTGATATATACATATAAAAAACCCAAGATCACAGTCTCGAACAAAACTAACACTCGAAACTGTCGCCAAACACTCACTCACCACTACAACCCACTACTACATAAGTAGTACAATAAACATATTTTTTTGCAAATTCAACCTTACGCGGATTGTTTAAAAGTTGTCTTTACAACAGTACAAAAATAATTAAATTTTACGTTACGCGAGTGACGTCAGACTAATTGAAAATGGGCGCACAATTACTAATTTTGTCTGTATTTTATGCGGACGATTTTGAGACGCCGAGTGTGTTTCTTGGGGTTTTTAAATATCAATGCCCGCACAAGACAAAACACACAAAATAAAATAGTTAAATTAACAGTACAACTAATAAAAATTAAACATTGAGAAAAAAAGAAAACGAAATTGGTTCAAAAGGCCCCTATCTCAGCATGGTGCTGTAACATTAAAAAAAAGTCACAGCACTGGTATTCTGATAGGGCCCAACGTGTTGTACCTTCACTTCCATGGTTTTCTTTCAGACGCCGCGATTAACGTGGCCACATACTGGGCCTCGAATGGAATGTCTTTTCGAGAATTTATATGAATTTGGTGTTCAGATTTGACCTGAAACTAACTTGTTTGCACAGCCTTTAAATTCTGTGATGAACACAAATAAAAAACCACTTCAGAATTTTCTATACATATAATGATGTCAAACACCACCAAACACAAGATCCAAGTGAATGGTGAAGAATTGCAATAATGTTCATGAATACATCTACTTGGGCCAGTTAGTCTCTTTTAGTTGAATACGCTCGCAGTGTTTTTCAAGTGACAAATCAGCTGAAATTACGTCGCTTCCGGCGTAGCGCCGAACCTTGTTTTGAACGACTTTTCAGCAAAAACGCATTCAATGTATTGTGCATAGCAAGCGACCCCAAAAACCAAGAAAGTGACACCCAGGAAGAAGAAACCAAAAATTTTCATCGGCGCCATCTTGCCTTAGTGTGCTATAGTGCCTGAGTGCCTTATTCCCGAAGGGAAGCCGGTACCAGGCTTCTTAGGTGCTTTCGGGCCTGCTAACTGGGTTGTGAAGGTCAGATAGGCAGTCACTCCTTGTAAAATAATGGTATTCAGCTGCATCCTGTTAGACTGGAAGCCGACCCCAACAGTGTTTGGGAAAAAGCTAGGCATAATGATGACTGCGAAAACGGGCAAAATAGCCGTCACAGTTTAATAGTTAAGGAAAAATAAGCAAATAGTACACCCACATGCCAGTTATGTTTAAATCCTAGAGAGCCTATTGTCATCAACTAGGCACAAATTCAGACTCCATGGTTGCTACTGAGAAGTTCCTGATGGCGACACTACAACCTGGGAATCAAACCCAACTGCAAGCTCAGCAGTCACCACCACTACACGTATGTGGCAGTCTTGTCAATAACCAATCATTCTAATAGATTTTGTTATTCATTCATTCGTTATAACTAGACATCGGATTATATGCACTATCAAAATGCCGAAATATCCACTAAAAAAGGGCGAAATATGCACAAAATATACACAATCAAAAAACCATTTATTATAAGAATTTACGTTTATTTTCATATTATAATTATATATTATCATTATATTAATATTAGTTCCATATATTTAAATATAAATTATTATTACCTATCATATAATAAACTATAAATAATACACAAGAATTATACTTATTTATTATAATTCTTGTGACAATAAACAATAACATATTTTTCTGCAGCAAACTTGTGACGTTTGTCACTTAATAATCATCAATACAACCCTAAAAGCGCATAAAGTTGCAGGAATGACTTTGACCTTGAAAAAGTAAATTCCTACACCTTTATGAGCTTGGAGGGTTGTATTGATGATTTTGATGATTATAATTCTATAAGTACATACGTGTTACAGCCGCGAATCAAATTTTAATCAACATACAACCTGACACTGACCTGGAAATTGCAAAAAACGTAAGAAAATTTGAATTTCGCGGGCCACCCTGGTTAATACTAATTTATAGGCTGAAAATGACTTTTCGACGTAAACTGACGAACCCGGACAGAACTTTAAATTTAGCGCCATTTCAGGAGAGACCTCTTTACGCAGAGTTTTTCGAATAAGCATTACTGAAATAAGCACTGTCAATGAAAATTTATTTATTTATTAATAAAATTATATGCATTTGCCTATGCAAACATGCAAATGCATATAATCCGATGTCTAGTTATAACACTTAACACCTATATTTTCTTTTCAAGATCATCCCATCGACGAAGGTGGAGTGTCTGAGCTGGTAGACGAACCTGGAGCTGACGAGGAAGTGTGCCTCCTGCCAGACATAGAGAGAGAAATATCTGAAGCTGACAAGGCTGAGGCAGAGAAGGTTTTAGCTGAGAAGAGGAAACAGGCTGAAGGTAATGCATCCTCTTTTGTTTTATGCCTGTTGGTCAATCAGTGGTTCCCTACCTATGGTCCAGGGACCACGGGTGGTCCGCAGGAGCCACGAATATGGTCCGCGAAAGGTTAAAATGTTATTCGTACTTTTTAACTTGCACAGAAGATACAAGCTCAACCCAACCTAATTAAACCTGTCAGAGGCGAGGTGCACATTTTTTTTAAGAACCTACCATGTTTCCATATGAATGATTGCTAAATTTTTCGAGCTCACTTCGATCGTTTTTGTATCCTTCACTATCCTAATTCTAAAGGTCTTCATACCATTTTCCAATTTTTGCATTGTTTGAGTTAAAGATTCACCCCTCTAGATTAATCCTGTCGGTGTCCATTTTTATCTAGGACCTTATGGCCCCTGCTAACAACAAAGACACCATAGTGGTCCCTGGTTCAAGAAAGGTTGGGAACCACTGAGAGCGCGGAATCGTCAATCGGCCCTGGGATCTTGTACTTTTTCGCCGTTAATCGTAGAGCTTGCTTGAAAAGTTATAGTATTCTGAGATTTTGAGGTCTCTCTTGTTTTAAAATATTGAGTCAAGCAATCCTTAGTTGACTTACAACTTTTATTTATCGCGTGTTGTGAAGACTTTTGAGACATTAAAATAATTGGAAGGTGAAAATGCTGTCGAATATATTAATAACTAGCTGTTTCCCGCGACCTTCGTCCACGTGAAATTATTAAAAAAAAAAAAAAACTTGTTTATTTTGTTAACAATTCAAGGGCTTTAATTTATTTGCACAGAATCCTCATCCTTTTTCTAAAATCAGCTATCTGCCAGTGAGAGTCCCGTCAAACTCGGTCTAGCTGTTTCGGAGATTAACCCGAAATAAACAGACGGACAGAAATTAAAAAAAAATTTATTTTTGTTTAAGTACCGTATATATTTTTATGTGCCCTTAATGCGTGAAAAGTAACAAACAGGCAGTTACTTTCGACAGACAGGCAGTTACTTTCGCCTTTTATCGTATAAAATATGCATTGTTGCTAGCATCACGTCTTAAGGCCTGCGCAAACGAGGGACCAACGCACACAATGGAATAAAAGTACAACCAAGGACATGGATTGACCGGACTAGGCAAAATTACGGGGGAGTCCCAAAAATTAGAACTAACGTGACTAGGCGCAGCACTGCACACAGCGAACTTTAGGCCGCGTTGAGCGCAATTCATTAATTGAGCCGAAATAAAGGGATGGACCCAATATTCTCTTTTAAAACGTCTTCTCTTTTTCTTAAACTTCATGTAAATAACAACACAACTTAATCTGAGAATATTGTGCTTCTATAGCGTGCGCTTCACCAAATTTCCGAGCAACAAATGATCGCACACCGTGTGCGTTGAGTCAGTGACAAGTTCACGGCGGACATTTTATTCACGGTTTAGGGATTTTTGCCTCTGCGGACAAAAGTCCCCCGTTTGCGCAGGCCTTTATAGTATTCATTCTGACATTTGGGACTTATGTTTTGCAGAAGCAGCAGCGGAAGTGGAGGCTAAAGTGCCTGTGGATACGACGGAAGCTGATGTTGCAGAGTCCAGCAAGAATGAGCAGACGAACAGTGAGGTGGCTGAGGAACATGCGGAAGCTGATGTGGGCAATGAAGAGACGTCGCAGGAAAATGGTGGAGGTAGGTTTAATAATCTTTTTTTTTGGCTATTTCTGGACTAAAACAGAGTCTTTATTCTTGACTTGGTTTTGCTGAGAGAATCGCTATTTTAATAAAGGTAAAAGCCGGGCTTGTTGCCGCCGTTGCTGACCCAAAAAAAAGATGGCAATATGACCTGGACGCATACTGCGATAAGCTGGTTCGAAGTGGCGCACGATATTGCCGGGAAAGTTAGAGGGACGCCTTTGCCAAGTAGTTTCATCCATAAGTCAAATTAACAAAGTGTTCTTATTCTCACTAAAAGTATTAATGTATCGTAATTTTCAGACAAAGAAGTCGAAAACGAACATGATGAATCAACAGAAGCCGACGAAAATCTGACTCCTCACATTATTCAAGAGATCAGTTCCTTCGACAGTGTCTGCGCACAATGTCAGACGGAACAAGCATGCACCTACCGATTCTCAACCAAGGACAACGAGACAAAGTACTTGTGTAGCGAGGCGTGCGTCAAAGACTTCCAAATTGACAACTCAGGACAGTACACAGTCACACACAAGAAATATCTCATAGAAGAAATAACTCCCAAAACCTTGACTTGCTCAGAATGCGAAGAAAAAAAAACTTGCTACTTCTATTACAACTACGACGGCGACGATACCAACTACTGCTCAATGACCTGTCTCAACAGTATGATGGCCGACGAAGCCGAAAAATATGTATTCAAGAGACGAAGGATAGTCGTCGAAGAGATCACGCCTAAAGATGCAGAGTGCTACTTTTGTAACGAAAAGAAAAAATGCATGTACACATTCAATAGGTACGGAGAAACCCTTGTTGTCTGCACCAACATCTGTATAAAGAACTTAAATGGCAAAGAAAACGGTAGATATATGATTAAAAAGAAGAGAGTATCCAGGAAACAGCCATCCCAACTGCCACAGAACCCTCCATTACTGAAATTAAAGGTTATTAGCAATGCAACTGATAAGTATTTAGACGAAGCTTATAAAATACAGGCGAAGACGCCCGCGATGGTGCAAGCGGCGAGGGAAGAGAGGGAACGGACTTTTGTCCGAAAGTGTAACCAATGCTCACTCATACTCACTGTTGATGAGAAAATATTGACTTGGGAAACTATGGACTTCTGCGATGAAGTGTGTTTAGGAAGGTATCAGAACAAAATCGGAGCGAGATGCGCGAATTGCAAGAATGCAGTCCAACACACAAGTTTAGGGAAGTACTGCGTCAGATTCGGTTTCGATATCCGGCAGTTTTGTAACTGGGCGTGTTTGGAGGAGTTCAAGAAAGGTTTAAAGATATGTTGTTATTGTCAAAGGGATATATCTGTAGGGCATCAGGGTTTCCTAGCTCCAGTGGGTGATAAAGGACAGTTTAAAGACTTTTGTTCACAAGCTTGTATGGAGAAGTTTGATCAGATGAGTAAAAACCCCATACCTCAGCCTGTGTGGGCGAAATGTGCGGTGTGTTCCTTAGAAAAAGCGACGGCTATAGAAGTTGAAGTCGGTGAGGAACTGTCACAGAGGTTGTGTTCCGATCCGTGCTTTGCAGCTTTCAAATTCGTCAATAATATCTTCCCTGGTGAGTTGCTTTTGAATTTTGTTTTATCGTCATTTTATATTGACAGCCTTGAAAGTGAGCCCACTGTCTGTTCTTTAATATTTCAACGCAAATGCATCTAAATTCTTAATTATCTGTTCTTGCAGTATGGATTTTATTCAGCAAGCAATTAACACCATATTCGAATAATACGTAGCACTTCTTAATTTTCATACCGCCGCTAGAGTTATACAATAAAACTCTTACTGCATTAACTTTTTGAACGCATAAAGGCACGCGTGTGTGTCCCACGCCAAGCCAAATTTACCTGCAATTTTGTCACATTTGTGTCGTTTGGCGTACAGGGCACGTGCTTGATTGTCGTATGTATATGCGTACGTATATGCGACAATGGCGTTCAAAAGGTTAAAACTACTCCTCATTCCTCCCACAGACCAATGCCGCTGGTGCAAAAAATACTTCGAGCGCAAACAAAGTAAATGCTTCACTATCTACGAAGGTGCAAGTCCACACTGTTTCTGCTCAAAGTCTTGTATGAATGTGTATATAAGCAACTCCAGGCATATAGTGCCATGTAACTGGTGTAAGGTCAAGAAGTACAACTTTGATATGATCAGGCGGGTGCAACCGAATGGTCAGGCGATAATGATGTGCTCACTGAACTGCTTGAATCTCTACCAGGTTTCTGTTAACGCTGTGTCTTCCAGAAGGTTAGTAATGACATTTTTGTCACTATCTCGTTACGTTTGTAGTAATATTTTGCGCTTGTCTTCGTAGTTCGTACGCAACACAACACTGCGCTTAAAAACACAAATTACTGACGTTGCTCAAAAAGTCACACGAGTTTTCGACGCACTGTATCGTCTTCATTTTTTGTTTACGTGAAAAAATAAAAAAAATTGTAGTAGTATGATGTGATGATAAATAAATAAATTTATTTATTTATTATTATTTATTTAAAACGAACTTATTTGTGTCTAATTACTGAAAAAGACATTGTTTTCAGAACAAAATGTGATATGTGCAAACGGACTTCGCTTGCGCAGTACCATTTAACGATGTCCGACGCGACTGTAAGGAATTTCTGCTCCTACCAGTGCGTTATGACATTCCAGGTGAGTCGCCTTATTTTTACTTCGACCGATTTATTTGTCCAGATTCCAGTCATTTTATTCTGAACTTAAAAACTAGGAGGCTAGGAGTGCAATTTAGACTATTCGATACCGAAATATCTGAGGTAATAGTATAAAGCAACGTCTGCTTAACATCATTACAAAACAACTACAAATCACTGCGTCGATGGTCTAGTGGTTGCAAGCGCAACTGTTGAGCAGGAGGTCCTGGGTTCAATTCCCAGGTCGGGCCAAGTGTTATTGGGCTTTTCCATCAGGCGCTCTCAGTAGCAGCCACGGAGTCTGCATTCATGCCCGGTTGATGGAAATAGGCTCGTCCCTATTGCATGGTACTTATACATAACTGGCGAAATGTGGGTGTACTATTAATTTAGTACACCTCTAGGATAACATGCATAATGCTTAATGTAATGATGATGCATGCATGTTAACTATACAACCCTTAACTTGGCCTTGAAAATTAAGTCAAAATTGAGATAGCGGGCCTTATTACAATTTTCTTTATCAACCATAATACTAAATTGTTATAAAATGTGCAGGGACAATACTCAAAACATCCACTGATGCCGGGCGAGTCTCTCGACCAGCAAAAAGCGGTACCCACTGGAGCGCCCCGGCGGACATACCCCACTGCTGCCAAAAGCAATGGTAAGACTTTTTGTTATAATTGCACGAAGATAAAGGATCTTTTAGCGTTTGGCCAAGACCGGAATTAACACCGCCATATATTTTCGATACATCATTCTCCTGCCCTTATCCCAATTTATTTGGGGTCAGCGCAGCATGTCTTCTTTTTCCATACTAGTCCAAAAGAATAAGGCATTCCGTTAGGTGTCCCATAGTGTTGGTGAAAACGGCATTAGACATTCTGTTAGGTGTCACATAGTGTTGGTGAAAACGGCCATTAGGCATCTGTTAGGTGTCACATAGTGTTCGTGAAAACGGGCATTAGGCATTCAGTTAGATGTCACACAGTGTTGGTGAAAACGGGCATTAGGCATTCAGTTAGGTGTCACATAGTGTTGGTGAAACGTCCATTAGGCATCTGTTAGGTGTGGCCTAGTGTTGGTGAAAACGGCCATTAGGCATTCAGTTAAGTGTCACATAGTGTTGGTGAAAAGCTGTTTGAAATTACAAACAGGCACTTCAATTTTATTTATTTGTATAAGATATTTTGATAACATACAAAAAAAATGTCCGTCATGCAAATTTGCATGAGATGATAGGCCCCTAGAAGCAAGAGCTTTTTTCTGTAATTAACATTCAAGTCTAATTTTTGTTATTTCCTCTCACAGCCAACAAAGCACAGCAGCGAGCCGGCGGCATGCCTGTGATCTCGAGCGTACAGTCCCTCGCCACACCTCCCCCCCTCCTCATGCCTTCCATGACGCGGCAGAAGTCCAAGCGCCTACAAGTACAACAACAACCCCCGCCGGAGCCAGAACCCCCCGCAGCTCCCAAGACTCCCCCTCCACCCCCTAAACCGCCCACGCCCCCTCCACCACCTCCCCCTAAAATATACAACCATGTTATAGTTAAAACTTTACCTCCACAAGAAGTGGCGAACAAAGCTACTATGTCCAAACCCATGATGGTCTCAAAAGGTGTGTCTTGTCGACCACATCCCTGCACGAAGGAGTGTCAGACGGATCCTAGTTTAGAACGACGAGTACTTATCCCTGTCCCAGTCCCTATTTATGTTCCTGTGCCATGCGCTATGTGGTCAATACCCTTCCCTGTACCCGTACCCATTCCAATACCCATCCCAACTCCAATCTTCATCCCTACGACTAGGAATAGCGCTAAAGGCATCATGAAGGAGATTAATAAGATCCACGATAAGATGCCGACGGATCCGTTCGAAGCTGAGCTGCTGATGATGGCGGAGATGGTGGCTGGAGACAAGAAGAAGGACCAGAGTGACTCAGATACGGATGACGACAATGGTATGTTGAAATAATGTCAGTTTTTGTGTAAAAACTCTTTATAAAGTCCACAAAGATACGATACTACATAACGAAAGTAATCGTGTAGCGAAAATTTACGTCTTGCATCGTAAAAAATCGCAACTCGATATTTACGTCGTGTCGTCAAGACGATGCCAATAGGCGAGACGACAAAAAAAAACTAATTAGTCCGTCACTTAGATCAAAAAATACCCGTGTTTTTTCTTTTGTTACGTAAACCAAAATTGACGAAGATACGACGTTTTTAAAATTCTCAATACGTCACGTCATGGTATAATTTTTAGCTAGTTCTGACGTCACGAGCCCCCACTCCCGAGTTTTGATGCGTTTTATCTTTGTCAATATTCATTGATTTACAAAAACAAAAAATACGTTTCCATTAATTTCCAATACTCTATCTGACGGACTAAATAGATTTGCAATTTTTTGATACTGTCGTCATGCCTATTCTACACCAATGATGGATAGAAATGGATGGACCAATTTTCTGTGATGTGATACGCCATCGTGTTGTGAATTTTTACTATACAACGTCGCAATGTGCCGCGACGTATCGTTATGTGTTTTAGCCCAAAAACTATACAATTTTGTACGAACACTGTTTTAAGCTTTTACGGTTTAAAACTATTAACTAACTTAATTATATTGTCACTTAAGGTATATTTTCCGTAAGTGACAGTATAACTTTATTTTGTACGAAGTTTGCGTGAAAGCTCGGTATCGCACTGCGTGATAAAGGGCGATGCCAACTGTCAGAGAGGTGTAAACACGCAAAGTTGAAGTGTCTTACGAATACGTTTTAAGCACAGACTAAAGAGGGTTGATAAAGTTGGATTGTAATTTTATTGAGGTTGAATGTTAAATTATATCAAAGATATGACTTATTCGTCACATTTGTATTATTTGTAGCTGTTTGTTTAAGATCTTTGAAGCCCATTTAGACAAGTTAAAACAGAAGTCCATAATTTTCGAAGTAAAAATCACTAAATTTATTATCTAGGCTTAAGGTTGGAAGCTAACGCAACAGTGTTGTTAGAATTTAAATCCTTTAGGGGGTGAAAAGGGGGATGAAATTATGAACTGACTGGATGATTGATCAATCAACGCACAGCTGAAACCGCTGGGTCTAGAAGCATGAAATTTTGCATTAACCTTCCTTGAATGACGTAAGGGATTTTTCGAAATTCCTCCTTATGAGTAAAGAGCTTATGCCCGCGGATTCACCCGTGTGGATCTGTCCCACGAGATCATACTGCCGGGATAAAAAGTATATCCTACGTGTTAATCCAGGTCATAAACTATCTGTGTGCTAAATTTCATCCAAATCCGTTCATTCGTTTTTGCATAAAAGAGTAACAAACTTTTCATGTCTAAATTGACTGTTCTAATATTAGTATTTTGTCAAGTATGAGATCCCTTCAGGAATTTTTTCCCTTCCCTTTTGGAATAAATTTACTTACTTATTAAAACAACACCTTGCAAAAGACTTTAAAACAATAAATTGAGTGGCAAGTAGAAGGCAGGGTAGAGAACTTGGATGGCTCGGGGCGATCTTTAGGTTAAGCCGTCCTTGCCTAGGTTGGTCTGTAGATGGGTGACCACCCTTACATACCGAGTTTCCTCCATGCCTCGGAAAGCACGTGAAGCAATTGGCCCCGGCTGTCATTTGGATTTTTGACAGTCGTTACTGGTAGTCAGTGGCCCAAAAAGTCTGCCAACCAGTCTTATCAATGGGTATTGTATTACCCACTGTACTAACTGGGTTGTGGAGGTCAGAAAGGCAGTTCTCTCCATGTAAAATACTGGTATTCAGCTGCATCCGGTTAGACTGGAAGCCGACCCCAAAATAATTGGGAAAAGGCTAGGCAGATGATGCAGATACCTTACAAGAATTCGGAAAAAATAACAAAAACACACCAAGAGGGGAACAAAAGTCTGTATATTATGAAAAAAATTCAAGTATTGTTGTAAAGGAAACAGCTAGTATTTTATAAAGTGATACTGAATAATAGTCAAGAAAAATCAAGGAAGTATGATTACTGGTTTAGTTTAGTAGGAGGCTGCTTTTTTGAAAACGTAATGGGCTTACTATAGTGAACCCATGTCTATACATTTCGTTGCTGGCGATTCTGGGTTTTTTGTCTTTGAACTTTTGGCCAAGTCCGTTTACGAACATCTAGTTTAGCATTGAAATTAAGGTAACTTAGGTCTGAACTTTGCCTTAAGCTTTATTCTGAGTTTTTTTGTTGTTGCAGGTACGTACCCACGTCTACGGCGTAATTTATTATGATGAATACCGACATAGCAACTACACGGCGAAGAAGGTAACTCCGTATTTATTTAGTGACGGAATTTTCTCGACGAATCACTAAATTGGACTCCGGTCCCCCTCACCAGCTATAGAATTTGCGTTTGTATGATTTCAGTTTCAGGTAAAAGTTTGTAAAGAAATCACGTGCACGTTTTGCCCTTTACGTAAATCAGGTCGTGTTACGAACGATGTTACGTAGACACGTATATATGCCTAGGAATGCAGACAGATGTATTTGAACCTGACTATAATACAATAAATAGATATTGTGAAATACTAGTGAAACCAACAGCAATAAACATCATTATTATAGTTTGTATGAACACACACAATTTTTGAAACCTAAATTACAGGTTTTCACGAATAACAAAGAAATTAAAACAGCGACTATTATAAATAAAAATATAAAATATTATAAAACAAAGTCGCTCTGTCCCTATGTATGTATGCTTAGATCTTTCAAACTACGACTATCTTGATTTTGATGCGGGTTTTTTTTAATAGATAGAGTGATTCAATAGGAAGGTATATAATTTGCGGGCGGGCGAAGCCGTGGGTATCAGCTAGAAAACAATAAACATCAAAGCGATTGCAGCAATCGCGACAGATTTGCCGTCTATTTTTGAAGAGTAACATTGTATATCTCCGAAGACTAGCATCAGATCTTCACCAAATTTAAATGGGACCACCTCAGGAGTATGATGGTGTTTCAAATAAAAATCAAGAATTTCGAGAATCGGTCCACAAATGGGGGAGAAATCGGTGAAAATACATTGTATACAGTAGAACATAAAACCTCCTCCTTTTTGAAGTCGGTTAAAAAACTGAGGTCGTAGTTTACGATGTTTAAGGATGCACACAAAAGCAGCGTCATACAGCAATCGACGCACTCCACTATTAGTATCGACGCGGGGAAACGCCAGGGTAGCCCGCGAAATTATTTTGCAATGCAATGTGCAGGTCAGTGTCAGCCTATAAGATGTATGATGTATATTGAATAAAATATGATTTGCGACTGTAATACGCACGTACTTATGTATTTACAGAATTATAATAATTGAAATCGTCAATACATTCCCATTGAATAACTATTTTACGAAAAGGTCATTCAATAGGATTCAATGAATTTCGAGGGTTGTATTGGTCACTGTTTTAAACTTTCACGGTTCATAACTATACTTAAAATGTCACTTACGGGATATCTTCCGTGATTCACCCCGCGATCATGGCGCTTGCAACAGCGTCGAAATATCGGGAGTTCAAAAATAAACAATAATCACGGAAGATATCCCGTAAGTGACATTTTAAGTATGGTTGTATTGTTGATTTTAATGACTATAATTCTATATACTACATATCTACATACGTTTACATGTTACGGCCGCGAATCATATTTTTTAATTTGCATACAACGTTAACGTGACACTGACCTGCAAAAAACGTAAGATTTACTAGTGCGCCATTTGCGCAGTTTTACGTTAGATGTTCCGTGCCGCTATAAAGTTTGCAGACCGTCACTTGTAGCTCATAATACTCAAATATTATTACTCAAATCAACGAAATCGCTTGTACTTAATTTAATGTAGTTACTGCGGCAAGGAAATAAAATGGGTAGGTACTAGGAGTAGGAGGATGAAAGATGGAAGTAGGTACTCGGTACCTACATACATTGTTTTTGTTAACTTTCTAGTTATACACTGGCCTGCAAAAATAAGTACTACACTTTTAAAATTTCTAAACTTTAGAAGTTAGAGATTTAAAATAAAACGTTTTATAGCAATTTTTATCAGGTTTCTTTGAAACTATAGACAAAATTAAACAATTTTTCGAGTCCTTTTTGTTTCGAAAGTATATCTTGTGTACTTAAAAAGTTATTGCAATTTTAAAAGTGTGATACTTATTTTTGCAGGCCAGTGTACATGCTGTATCGACCCCTAACATTATAACATCGTGTTAGTTGGTACGCGCCTCGGGCGGTCCACGCTGATACAGCATTCGCGGTAGAGTCGCGGGATGTTATAAACGTCTTCGTGACCAGACTCATTTGTTTCTTTAAAAAAAACCTTCGGCAGTGCCTCCGGTAGTTAACTTGCTATATATAAAATCCGAATTCTAACGTTTAACGCATTTTAGTGATTGTTAATTTCATTACTGCTACCTATGCTGCCATCTATTGTATATTTTTTTCAAGACTAATTATAATTTGTTCGAGTTGAGACCACATGCATCAACTAAAATATGTACCGTATTTACAGAAGAAAGCTTTAGCCCTGTCGCCGCTATGGATGGAAACAACGCGTTCGGTGAGGACATGCTGCAGATGGCGCTCAAGATGGCCACGGAGTATGAAGATCAGCCTGTGGACCTGGAGTCTGCTATGACTGCGAATACCATCACGCCAAGCTCACATCCTGGTATGCCTGGTAAGTTTAGTGCACTTAAGCTTTTTAAAGTTTTTTTTTTGTGGATTTTTTATGTTGTTAACGGTTATACAGGGTTATTTGTAAAACACCGACAACCTCTCAAGACTGTATTACTAACATCATAATCAACAACTTTTGTTCTATGACTTTTATAAATTCATCATATTTTAGTTCATCAAATTTTCGTACAAAAATAAAAATATTTAAATTGAACGCTCTAAATGTTAGGAAATCTATGCGAAGCAAAAGAAAGCGTTAGTACAATAGTGAGGGGAGCGGGGTCAGGGCGGCGAGGGCCCGTAAAAGCGTTAAATTTAAATATTTTTATTTTTTTTTATGAAAATTCGATGAACTAAAATATGATGAATTTTTAAAAGTAATTTGAAGTCTAGTCATAATAATTATTATTAGGTTTCTCGTTATTTTCTTTTTAATTTTTGGTATTTTATAAAATATCTATTAGTTTATTTTATTTGTATATGTGTATTAGTATCAATATAAGTATATAAATTCTCGTTTACAAGAACTAAGTTTTTTAGACATTTTTTGTACCCTAGCACTATGTTTTCCTATTTAACCCAAAGGTTGGCTGGTAGACAATGCCTTGTGGCATTAAGTCCGTCTATGGACCACTATTGTACATGAAGTTTAAATAAATAAATGAACATATGGAAGCTCTAAATAATAGAATTCGTAAGCTGATATTCGTATTAAAAAAATACGATTTATTACAGATCCAAAAATACTTAGGCAAGTATATTTTGCTCTTTGTCAGTCAATTCGGACTTACTGCATTACTTCATGGGGTGGGGCGAGAAAAACTATGTTATTGCCCATTGAAAGAGCTCAAAGAGCTATTCTCTAGGTGGCTACTTGCCGCCTTTTCCTTTTCCCCACTAACCTCCTGTATAAATCTTGTGAAGTACTAACAGTTCGACAGTTATTTATTATGAGCACTGTACTAAAACAACACGCAGCACTTCCATACAGCACTGAATTCACAAAAAAAAAAGAAGGAAAGATATAGTTTGCCCTCAAAAAAGTAAAAACACGCTTTCACAGCCAAGTTTTGTATGTACCTCGGACCGCTACTCGATAACAGGCTTAATGAAAAAGGAAGCATCTACTCCTTAAATCACAATAACTGCAAGAAAATCTTTAAGGAAGCTCTTCAAACTTATGTCCTATGAAGATACAGAGAAGTTATTACTTGTGCCAAAGTAAACATTGTCCACATTATTGTTATTATTTAAATTGTTTCCAATTTAATATGACATAATTATGATTATTTAATCAATTAATGTTACCTCAAATCGCCTGAAACACAGGATTACCTAGTTCAGGCTTAAAGCATGGGTGAACTTGACATAGATTTAAGAAAAACGATAAACGTTTACCTTATATTTTTTGCATAAAATTTTATTTATTATTTATTTATTATTATTTCACCGATTTGCGAGTTGTAGCTTTTTTTAAATGAGGCAGCTGAGTTGCTGCTATAAAGTTGCTAGAACGCTTAGAAAGTAAAGAAGGTGATTGTATTTATACAGTTTAATTTTCAACATGCGCTGGTTAGGAATTTTGATAAGATATTCTTTTGTTTGTCATCAAGTTCTAGTGCGCATGGATGTTTTTTTTACTGGTGTCTGTATTTTCAAAGCACTGCTTAGTGCTGTGAGTTGAAAATGCAACAGTGCTCTTGTTTGGCGCGGTTGAATTAGCTTTATTGGATTCTTAATGCTTGTCTCCATATCGAGAACCCAGTTCGCGTTATAAAATGGTCTGTTTGTAATGCTAAAGAACACGTGTGGTGTGTCAGGTCTAGAGGGCGACAGCATGCACCACCACCACATGATGGTGCTGGAGCAGCAGCGCGCCGTGGCCGCCCTGCGCGCCTCCGCCGCCCCCCGCAAGCGTGCGCCCGCCCCCCCGCCCGCCGCCCGCCCCGCGCGCTCCTCCAAGCGGCGCCGCGCCGACCCGCCGCCCGCGCCGCTACCCGACCCGCCGCGCGAGCCCCAAGAGAAACCCGACGCTAACATGTGCCTCAAGGTATGTCACTATAGCCGCCCGCCGCCCGCCCCGCGCGCTCCTCCAAGCGGCGCCGCGCCGACCCGCCGCCCGCGCCGCTACCCGACCCGCCGCGCGAGCCCCAAGAGAAACCCGACGCTAACATGTGCCTCAAGGTATGTCACTATAGCCGCCCGCCGCCCGCCCCGCGCGCTCCTCCAAGCGGCGCCGCGCCGACCCGCCGCCCGCGCCGCTACCCGACCCGCCGCGCGAGCCCCAAGAGAAACCCGACGCTAACATGTGCCTCAAGGTATGTCACTATAGCCGCCCGCCGCCCGCCCCGCGCGCTCCTCCAAGCGGCGCCGCGCCGACCCGCCGCCCGCGCCGCTACCCGACCCGCCGCGCGAGCCCCAAGAGAAACCCGACGCTAACATGTGCCTCAAGGTATGTCACTATAGCCGCCCGCCGCCCGCCCCGCGCGCTCCTCCAAGCGGCGCCGCGCCGACCCGCCGCCCGCGCCGCTACCCGACCCGCCGCGCGAGCCCCAAGAGAAACCCGACGCTAACATGTGCCTCAAGGTATGTCACTATAGCCGCCCGCCGCCCGCCCCGCGCGCTCCTCCAAGCGGCGCCGCGCCGACCCGCCGCCCGCGCCGCTACCCGACCCGCCGCGCGAGCCCCAAGAGAAACCCGACGCTAACATGTGCCTCAAGGTATGTCACTATAGCCGCCCGCCGCCCGCCCCGCGCGCTCCTCCAAGCGGCGCCGCGCCGACCCGCCGCCCGCGCCGCTACCCGACCCGCCGCGCGAGCCCCAAGAGAAACCCGACGCTAACATGTGCCTCAAGGTATGTCACTATAGCCGCCCGCCGCCCGCCCCGCGCGCTCCTCCAAGCGGCGCCGCGCCGACCCGCCGCCCGCGCCGCTACCCGACCCGCCGCGCGAGCCCCAAGAGAAACCCGACGCTAACATGTGCCTCAAGGTATGTCACTATAGCCGCCCGCCGCCCGCCCCGCGCGCTCCTCCAAGCGGCGCCGCGCCGACCCGCCGCCCGCGCCGCTACCCGACCCGCCGCGCGAGCCCCAAGAGAAACCCGACGCTAACATGTGCCTCAAGGTATGTCACTATAGCCGCCCGCCGCCCGCCCCGCGCGCTCCTCCAAGCGGCGCCGCGCCGACCCGCCGCCCGCGCCGCTACCCGACCCGCCGCGCGAGCCCCAAGAGAAACCCGACGCTAACATGTGCCTCAAGGTATGTCACTATAGCCGCCCGCCGCCCGCCCCGCGCGCTCCTCCAAGCGGCGCCGCGCCGACCCGCCGCCCGCGCCGCTACCCGACCCGCCGCGCGAGCCCCAAGAGAAACCCGACGCTAACATGTGCCTCAAGGTATGTCACTATAGCCGCCCGCCGCCCGCCCCGCGCGCTCCTCCAAGCGGCGCCGCGCCGACCCGCCGCCCGCGCCGCTACCCGACCCGCCGCGCGAGCCCCAAGAGAAACCCGACGCTAACATGTGCCTCAAGGTATGTCACTATAGCCGCCCGCCGCCCGCCCCGCGCGCTCCTCCAAGCGGCGCCGCGCCGACCCGCCGCCCGCGCCGCTACCCGACCCGCCGCGCGAGCCCCAAGAGAAACCCGACGCTAACATGTGCCTCAAGGTATGTCACTATAGCCGCCCGCCGCCCGCCCCGCGCGCTCCTCCAAGCGGCGCCGCGCCGACCCGCCGCCCGCGCCGCTACCCGACCCGCCGCGCGAGCCCCAAGAGAAACCCGACGCTAACATGTGCCTCAAGGTATGTCACTATAGCCGCCCGCCGCCCGCCCCGCGCGCTCCTCCAAGCGGCGCCGCGCCGACCCGCCGCCCGCGCCGCTACCCGACCCGCCGCGCGAGCCCCAAGAGAAACCCGACGCTAACATGTGCCTCAAGGTATGTCACTATAGCCGCCCGCCGCCCGCCCCGCGCGCTCCTCCAAGCGGCGCCGCGCCGACCCGCCGCCCGCGCCGCTACCCGACCCGCCGCGCGAGCCCCAAGAGAAACCCGACGCTAACATGTGCCTCAAGGTATGTCACTATAGCCGCCCGCCGCCCGCCCCGCGCGCTCCTCCAAGCGGCAAAAGTTGCAGTAGTACGGTAACGGTACAAGTATGAAAACACCAAAATCATCTTTTTCGCCGGCCAGCCTAGTTAATCTAGTGGTCGCAAACATGACTGCTGAGCATATAGTCCAGAGTTCGATAGGGCAAATGACAAAAAAAATATAATTAGTCCGTCAGATAGATTTCCAAAAAATATTGAACACATTTTTTTTTCACATAAACAAAAAATGAAGACGATACAGTCCGTCGAAAACTCGTGTGACGTCACATTTGAGTACATTTTTTACTCAAATGTGACGTCACAAGCCCCCACACACATGATCTTTGGTGCGTTTTAATCTTCGTCAATTTTGATTAATTTGATAAAACAAAAAACACGTATCCAACATTTTTCGATAATCAAACTGACGCGGACTAAACAGAATCATATTTTTTTTAGTCAGCCATCATCCCTATTCTCGATTCGGGCAAATTGTTGTTGGATTTCTCCATCAGGAATTTCTTAGTAGCAGCCACAGTGTCTGAATTTGTGCCTAGTTGATGACAATATGCTCGCCCCCTATTAAATGTGGGTATGTACTATTTGGTACACCTCTTCCTAACCCTTTGGGGATTACAGGTGTGATGTTATGTTAGTTAATAGAAGTCCTACGTATTTAGCTATTGTTTTTATAAAACGTAACCGTTCCCAAACCATCGCTTACCATATTCCCGAAACTTCCAGTACACATTCGGCGTCAACGCTTGGAAACAGTGGGTGATGACGAAGAACGCCGAAATAGAGAAAAGTACGATACGACGGAAGCCATTCAAGTCGGAGATCCTACAGTTAACTGCCGACGAGCTCAACTACTCGCTGTGTCTATTCGTGAAAGAAGTACGGAAGCCGAACGGGAGTGAATATGCGCCGGATACTATTTACTATTTAGTTTTAGGTGAGTTATATTCATTTTTTTATAAGATTCTTCTAAATATTTTGGCCATACATGGCAATTGATTTACTTTAAATACCTCCACGACCCCCGAACTATTCAATGCATCCATAAGCATAGCTATTCACAACGCTTCGATTCGATTTTCGATTCGGAAAGTCGTATGTCTATCTCGCTCGATTTCGTAATGTCAAAAAAAAATAGACATACGACTTTCCGAATCGAAAATCGAATCGAAGCGTTGTGAACAAGGGGCCTGGAGGTCTAAAATGGCCGCTTTAGCAGAATCATAAATGAATCACGTTAAAAATTCTTAAAATGAACTTTATGGTTATGACGTTAAAGTCCATTTTAAGTTTTTTTTTGAACGTGATTTATACTAAGATTCTGCTATTCGGCCATTTTAGGCCCCCAGCACAATGTTTTGAGTGCATTACATTGAATCCTACCTTAAAACGAGATTTTTCACCCCAACAACAAAGTCGTTTCCCAGCAATAATATTTGCATAGAGTTTACTTAGTTCGATTTACAGAATGTTTAGTTGACAGTTTCGTGAAGCGTTCGTTTTTCACCTTGTATGACTTGCAACATACTGGAAGTTATTGCAACTCGAATAAATGGACTTAATTATTTCTCAAATGTACAATATTTGATTTTCAGGTATACAACAATATCTATTCGAAAACGGTAGGATAGACAATATATTTACGGATCCATACTACGAGAAATTCACGGACTGCTTAGACGAGGTCGCGAGGAAGTTCTCAGTTTTATACAATGACTCACGTAAGTATTGTTTATAACACATTTGCTCGTAAAGGGTCTCTTATTTCATCAATTTCAATATCGTAATGTATCTCATTACGTACTTGTGCATTATTGTAAAGTAAAAGTCACGGTTTATCAAGATGCTCCGTCTAAACCGAAGATACTTTTTTAAATCATAGCAAAGAGTTTTTATGTCAGAAAAGTGGACAACATTTTATGAATAAAATTAACTTTGGGAGATGAAATATAATAAATAAACATTTAATTCTTTAATTTAAATAATTTTGACAATAAATTACAATCATTTATCTGTAACAAAAACACCATAATATGAATTTACTTTATTAGTAAAACTGGCAGATTTTTGTGTCATTGCCTTAAAAAAAAGCGCTGATGTGCGCGCATCGCTAATTTGTGAAAAAGTAGCAATATCGCCGCGGCTGTAATTTTCAACTTACTTATATCATAATGTATTATTACGATGTTGCTTTAGTTTCTTGCCTCTTGTGTTGTAATATATTCATCATCATCATTTTCCTGGCCGTATCGCAATTTATTTGGGGGCGCCGCAGCATGTTTTCATCTTCCATACTTCTCTATTACTCGTCATCTCATAGGGCACCTCCTTTCTTGTCATATCATCCATATTGTGTTGTAATATTATTGTAAAATATATTAACCATAGTTATTGTGTTACATCTTTCGAATTAATATGGAGAAATTATTCCATTTGCCGTATGCCGTAAAAGGTTACTGAAGAATGTTTCATAACAAAATATAACCATAGAATAGGCATGACGACAGTATCAAAAAATTGCAAATCTATTTAGTCCGTCAGTTAGGATATTGGAAATTAATGGACCCGTATTTTTTGTTTTTGTAAATCAATTAATATTGACAAAAGATAAAACGCATCAAAACTCGGGAGTGGGGGCTCGTGACGTCAGAACTAGCTAAAAATTATACCAAGGCGTGACGTATTGAGAATTTTAAAAGCGTCATATCTTCGTCAATTTTGGTTTACGTAACAAAAGAAAAAACACGGGTCAAATATTTTTTGATAATCTAACTGACGGACTAATTAGATTTTTTTTTGTCGTCTCGCCTATTGACAATATTGTAAAAGAGTTTTGGTGTACAATGAAATATATCACGTCACTGTAACGCCACGACTGTTTTCCCCAAAGGGTTACCCAGAGTTGTATACCCACATTTCGTCACTTATGTTTTAGTCCCATGTAGAAGGAGACGAGCCTATTGAGGCTCATCCCCTTCGACATGGGACTTTATGTGCTGAGCAGCACATATTTAGACTGGGCTACTCCTGAGAAACTAATGGATAAACCCAATAACACGAGTTTTCCCGACGCCCTTTATTATGGATTATTTAGGTGACACTTTTTCTGTTATCCCGTGTCCGTTTTTCCTGATACTGTTTGTGATTACGAGTACCGACTACTTTTTCACAGCAAGTTTATGAAGTCTACTAATCTTTGTCGTCAATTTCCAGAATACATAGTAACTCGAGTGGAAGAAGAACACTTGTGGGAAAGCAAGCAGCTCGGCGCGCACTCGCCGCACGTCCTTCTGTCTACACTCATGTTCTTCAATACGAAACATTTTAATTTAGTGGTGAGTTGTACAGATGTGTGATTTATGTGCTATCTTACCATAGTCGTATTGTACAATTGAGCACCAATAATGTAAATACTAAGCAACTTTTAAAACGGATTTTCTTGTAAGGGACTGATTGTAATTTCATGTTGTTACTAACATAGTATGTTGATACCCATATTATTATTAAATTGTTATTACATGAGAGAATCTCATTTCAATATAGGTAAGTGTATACATGTTGATGCTCGTGACTGGACTTAATTTCATCACCACTGCGTTTTGAAGGTACAGAAGAGGCATATGTCCTTACAGTGGGAACATTATATGATGACTAGCTAGCCGACCCACGCAACTTCGTCTGCGTCACATAAGAGAGAAAAAGCTCACAAAAGGAATAAATTTTCCCCGTTTTTGCTTTTTCATGTATGCTCCGCTCCTATTGGTCTTAGCGTGATGTTATATAGCCTATAACCTTCCTCGATAAATGGACTATCCAACACAAAAAGAATTTTTCAATTCCAAACAGTAGTTTCTGAGATTAGCGCGTTCAACCAAACAAACAAACTCTTCAGCTTTATAATACTAGTATAGTTATAGATTATGCTTATGACGACGTTGTTCCGTAAAAGGGAGCCAGATGTAGATATTATAAGTACATCTCAATCTCATAAAGATTTTGTTCACCTTGTTTTAAATAAAACTAATTTCATGGTAAACTTGTGTTTCAGACAGTGGAGGAGCATATGCAGCTATCGTTCTCCCACATAATGAAGCATTGGAAAAGGAACCCCAACCAGCCCGGACAGGCGAAGATACCTGGCTCAAGGAACGTGTTGTTAAGGTTTTATCCCCCACAATCCGCGTTAGGTTAGTATTGCACTCTTATTATTTTATATATCCTACAATTTTTTTTTTTATTTCCCTAGGAGGCAGACAGCAATTATAAATAGCTGTGGCACCAAAATAAGAACACTCATTTTGTATTAATTCTTTATCTTAATGTTCTTTTATTTACTCTGTAATGTTTCGTGAGCCAATAAAACACACCTGTCACTTAGGTTATACTGATCAGGATTTATTGTATGCGAAAACCAGAACACGTGCGCACTCGCCCACGGTCGGTAAATCGACTGCCATGCCAATGCGTTTACGCATACACTACAAACCCCATGTTGCTGCACAAAAAGAGCAGACCATTAGCCACCCGCAAACGCCAAATTTCTGAAAAAAAAAATTATCTCGCACAAATGAGACCGTTTAGTCTCATCCTGTAATAACATAAAATAACTCGACTCATATCGCATTGCAGAAGCAAATTCAAGAAAGAAGAAGGTGTATGAACAGCAAGAAAATGAGGAGAATCCACTACGGTGTCCTGTCAAACTATATGAATTCTATATTTCGAAATGGTATGTTATTTTCTTACTCATACCCGGTTTCTGAAAGACTGGCCAACACTCTATAATCTGTTGTCGAATCTCAATAAGCTTTCGTGATTGGCGGACCATAGTAGTCGATTATATTGAAATAGCCTTTCAGAAACCGGGACTGCATGGCTTGCCGAAGCCGGTGTTTTAATATTACAGTTGAATATCATAAAAGGAGAGGGCTATGTCCAGTTGAGAACTGCAGTCAACCAATAAAGTAGAGGTTGGTTTTATGTACAATGCTGTGTGTTTTTGTTGGTAAAACGCGTCTGCAGAGTGCTCTAAGTTACTCATACTACTGCTATGATTACTTGGCGGCGCGGCGTTAGCCCAGATAGTTAATGGCAATGGACAATGGTCCCCAAATCCGTTTAATGAAGAGGTGTATTAGGAGGCCTAATTTTAGGACATTTGGACATTCATAATGCTTGTTAGTTCACCAGAAAGCGCCGGGTTAGTACAGTTAGTGACCGCAGCTTTTATTTACAGCGTGTAACAGAAAAGGTATTATACTTAATTTTAATGATTAGATGTTGGTCCCATAGAGAAGTTATACCCTTTCTGTTATACGCTGTATACTTAGATTTAAGGTAGAAATCCCCCTAACCCGGCGCAGGGTGAAGTGCACCCACAGCATACATAATAAATACTAAAAAAAAAGTAAAGTTGAAATTAATTTTGTCTTAGCTGTATTCCTTCTCAAGTCCCGCAATCTGTTAATGACAGCAAGGGTCAGCGAGTACAATTTTGTTTTCTCCGAATTTAACTGTGTTTAAGAGTGATTAAAGTATACGAAAATACACCAAATAGTAAGTAATTCTCTGCTGCTAATAAGATCTGTTCTGACCCATACTTTCAACCATAAAATTTTTAAAAGGGCAGAGCTAACACAACACATAGTTTAAAGCTTAAAACGTATACTCCGTGGGTGCGCCACCCTCTCCCAGTAGGGCCTACCCAGCCCACCACTCCACTACCAATGATATTATAGTCTATTTTCCAACAGTCCCGAGTCGGTGCGAACTCGCAACGACGTGTTCTACTTACAACCGGAGCGCTCGTGCGTGCCGGACTCGCCCGTGTGGTACTCCACGCAGGCGCTCAGCAGGCAGGCGCTGGCGAAGATGCTGCATCGGGTCAAGATGGTCAAGGAGATCAATATCGCGCTGCTGACCAGCTAAGGTGAGCGGGTACGGTACCGGAAAAAAGGAGGAAGCACTCAACAAGATGAAGAAACGATGGCGTGGATGTGACGCATATTTTCTCTCAACTGTTTCTTTTTGTGTCTTATTTAAATGTTTTTTTTATTTCTTTTCATTGTAATAAGCTTACGAAGGTGTCAACGCCACTCTATTGCAAGATAACATCAGACCAAAGGATCAAAAATATTCTGAATAAGACGACACATTTGTGCATGAGGGCTAGTTTCTGCAGTTCGACCCGCTTCTAGGGTGCGAATGCATTCTGCCCATCACCTGTTCCTTTAGTTCATTTTATCAGAAGCCAGAACTTAAAGATCACACAGAACAGAAGTATCTCTTAGTAACGAGTACGTTATTATTTTCAATTAACGACCGCGTCAACTTCTTTTTGTTTCAGAGTACACCCCCAGTCTGCAAACGGCTTTGAAACTAATGCAGCAATGCGACGCGAATCACTGGCACGGTCGTACAGCCTTTGTTTACCGGACATTTGCGAGCGTTGGTGCCGGGTGGTAAGACGAATGCACCCGGCACAGCGTCAGTAATCACTTATCAAATCTGTTGTTGTGGTGACATGTATATTTTTTCTACTTTGTATATCAGTCTGCGTTACGGACGGCGAACATTACTTTAAAATAAATAGTTTATATTAGATTACTTTTTATAATGTTGCAATGTTTTAGTCGTAAGTTTCTGTGCGGGACTGTTTATGTATGTACAGAGGTACTAGTTGTATCGTTCAATTCACAATTATTGTTTTATTTATCACGATTTCATAATGAACGCTGATCTAATTTAAGGTCTAATTGTTTTAAACGAATCATAAAAAATGTAAATACGCCAAGCGAAACAAAAATCACAATGTATTGTTTCGGAAATGTGTGATACGTTCTCATAGTAATAATTGGCGACTCGGGCTTACCTTCCTCGGTGCCAGGAACTAAGAATTTCATAATTGCCCTTGTGTAATATTTGAATATTAATATTAGATAGATATAAGTTATGAAATTCCAGTTTTTAGTGACAAATGCACTCATTTGTTATAGTAGTATTCATTTTTATAAATTGGGGAAATGATATAATATCTCTCAGATAGAAATTTTTATTGAAAATATTATAGCTTTAGCAAAAGAGTCAGATTCGTATTATATTTTAAGTATAATGGCGTCAGTTGTAAGGTTTAGGTTTAACGCTGTGTAAAAAAGAATACTGATTCTCTAAAACTGAGTCTTTTATTTTGGAATAACCTGAAAGATACGGTCAGCAACGAAAGTTGATCGAAACATAAATTGATACAAAATTATTCAATACGCCTTTTCAACAAAACCTAGCAAAAGCCTTTTTAACGTTTCGTTTTTATTAACATAAAAACGAAACGTTACGTTGAATTAGCACAAAATGTAAACACGCAATGTTGAAAAGGCGTATTGAATAATTTTGTATCAATTTATGTTTCAATCAACTTGAGTAGAAGAGACAATCGACTTTCGTTTGTGGCTGTGATGAAGATGATGATGTTTGCGTGTTTGACATAACACTGAGCGACTCTGAGCACACGCAACAACCTCTGCCTGCATATACTGAACACCAAACCACTACAATTTGAGATCTGCAATCCTACGGTGGCCAATAATTTTCCGACCGGTCCTTCTGCTACCTTCTTCACACAGCTTAAAAGTGGTACGTTCAAGGATTATTCTCGAATCTTCTATACAGTTCCAAAGTCGAAAGTTCGATCGAACGTAATCTGGAATGTTCTCGTAAAACAACCGACGCCGCCGTAACAATAGCTACAGCTCTTCTCTCGCCTTCTATTACATGGAACTTAAATTAATATACTGTGAGGTGGTACTGGTAGGTGATCTTGGCCACCATCAGGGATTTTAATTTTGTTAACACAATTAGTCGAAATTTGTCGCTAAATATCAGAATTTGTCTGTCACTGGTTCAAAAGATATAAGGGTTTATAGTCCTTAGTTTTTGAGATATAAATGTGGCCAGCTAGGGAGACTCCAGACCGGCCACCTATAAACCCTTATATATTGAACCTGTGACCGACAAATTCTGATATTTAGCGACAAATTTCGGCTGATTTTTTGTGTTATCAAAATAAAAAACCCGATGGTGGCCAAGCCAGTGTCAGTCACTGATAGATCACCACTGCTTTGATAGTTTACGTTACCCCAGCAGGTAAGTGTTTCCTAGAGTTATATCCATAACTGCTGTAAATCTGCCCCCACATAAAAAAATGTGTGCCCCCTGTCATTTTGGAAAAAAACGATTCCTGCTGGGATAACCTACACACTTTGATATAAACAGGCGTGATATTTTACTGTAGGTGTGCGTGTCAAATTGTCCAGTCCGATGTAAGTATTTGAAGCGCTCGTGACTAAATAACAGCCGCTCGGGTCGATCTTTAGGTTAAGCCGCGCTTGCCTTGGTTGGTCCGTGGATACCCATCCACGGACCAACCAAGGCAAGCGCAAGACCACCCATAACATACTTAGTACACACTTTCCTCCGTGCCTCGTTAGCCGTTAAGCCAGAGCACATTAAGCCGTTGGTCCCGGTTGTTATTATCTGTGTCGTTACAGGTATTGTAGTCGGTGGTCCGAAAATCTGACAATCAGTCATACTAAGCGGCTTAGTATTACCCAGTACCACTAGTACCAGTACCTACTGGTTTGTGGAGGTCAGTTATGGAGTCCATGTAAAATACTGGTATTCAGCTGCATCCGGTTAGACAGGAAGCTGATCCTACATAATTGTTAAAAGGCTAGGCAGATGATGATGTAAGCATATTATTTTTTAGTGGTATTTGAAAACTACGACAGCAGAAGTTGGATTTACCGAACTCTAAATCAATATATCCTCCTTTTTTGGAGGCGGAATTATTCGAAATTCACTCTCAGGAGCAAGGCGATAGTAAAACTAAGTCATGATTATCATAGTGGACTTAGTGGACACACCTTTGTGTGATTCTGCTGCAGTGTCGTCGTAGACATGTCATAGAATAGATAAAGCGCATTATTATAAATCATCATGAAAGATGTTTAGGCAAGACCAAGCCCAAAGAGTATAATAATAATAATATATATTCATCTCTCTCTTCTATATAATCATCATACAAATACATAAAAGTTTCTATTTTCTTTGTATTGTGTTGATTATCGAGAAGACATTCTCGACGAGCTATCACTTACAACCCTATTCTGTGCCCGAGAATGACGTGAACGTGAATCTTTGATCCATTGTTTGTAAACTGCTCTCATTCAAGGTTTGAATACTATTGAAATCTTCTTTTTAAAGAAAAGGCTTGTGTACGAGACAATCTTTTTAGAACATATCTGTTAAAATATTTAAGACTTTTTTAAAGTTATTAGTTATTATTTTGAGACCGTTATCAGGTTCTAAGTCAAATAAATATTGTAAGTGTGCGGCTGTGCGCCTTCGTCCACCAAAATCTTCAATGAAACTCGTATTTACCAACCAAACAAATTCAAAAATACTTACGGCAGCATTGGGAACTAATGGTATCTCTCTTTCACACACATGTTTTAAAGCATTGGACTAGAAAGTGACAGCACAAATCCCCAAGCAACGATATTTACTAGCCAAGCTATAATTATGTGTGGTGTAGAAAGAAATAAATTATCAAGTGTTTTAAAAATTTCTTTTCAATATCCCTTTTTAGAGATCGATATTTAAAGCGACGCCGTTTCGCAAATATTCAAGCCCGCACCCGCAGTAAATCAATACAGTTACCTCCGAATATATCACAAAACGTTTGTTGTTTATTGAAATAGGTAAACAACAACTGAAAAAATACTAGAGGTTTTGAGTGTATCATGATCGCCATTACTATGGGCATTATTAGATTAACGGTGCAAAGTGTGTGACTGTGTGAAGACGTAATTCATGTAGGAGTATCCCATCTTGAAGGTTTGCTAATTTATTTATAAAAAGAACGTAATTTTCTTTCAATTTTGGCGGGAGTCCTGGCACGTTGTATTGCGGTTGTCGAATGGCGATCTGTCACCTGTCGCCTCCTGGCCTCGTCAACGCCGATTTAAGTTCATGTTTCAGTGGTTCTCAGTAAAATTAGCAGTGTAATAGTGAAATTCCTGGTGCGCAATCCATGTGGACATTCGACGATGCGTCGCGATTAGGCGGGTCGGATATGGATAGTGGTCGAGCGTGCCCAAGCTACGAAGCCGGGTTCGACGTGTGCGATCCCTTAGGGTCAGTGCTAGATTGGTCTGGTCGGGAGCCTGCGCGTATACTGCGGCGTCGCTGCCGCAGCGAAGGCGTGGACCGCTCGCCGTACGAGGATGTGAATCGCGACGCGAACCGCTACGCGGACTTTAATTGTCGCAATCACCGGGCCTTGCCCAGCAAGAGCCATTTCACGCTGAACAACAGCGAGCCGCACTGCACGGCCGCGAGGTTTCGTCAAGAGTGCTCGCTGCCGGCCGCCGAGAACGGCGACTACGTTATGGCCCATGAGCAGGACAGGTACCATGGGTGAGCACCACAACATAACCTATACGCTTGTAATGCTTGGACACTGCTCGGTTATCTAACCTAATGTCAACAACAGTTATGTGAAGTAAAGGAATGCATGCTATTTATATCTCTTCTATTTCTCCAAACAGGTTATTCTCTGACTTATTGACTAAATTGCAATGACAGCATATTATTGCAAATCAAAACATTCCAAAGATAACAATAACATTACAACAAATTGCTTTATTCATCTGCAGTTACCAGCCAGGAAGATCAAAATTATACCCAAAAAACCCAGCCCGACCTTTACTAGTTACAACACTCTCCAATACTAAAGTAGATGACCGTTTGCCCAAAGTTGAGGAACTACTAGAGAAAGTTGACCAGGACATGATGGAGCTACAGGCAACGAAACAGCCCTTGAAATCAATACTCAATAACCCATTACCAAGTTCACCACTTCACGGAATACTCAAAAAACCCAAGAACAAACAAGATTTGAGAACTAATCTAGAAGGTCGTAGAAGGCAGAGGGCTGCCAGTGAATCTGACAACTTGTACTACAATTTTAACATAACATCTCCGATACCAGGATATGATAAGTAAGTTGTTATTCTTATCTGTTAACATTGTGGGAACCATGTAATCAGCTATGAAAACAGCAATTTGATTTATTCAATAACTTTATTTGGCATGTAATGGAATACTTAACAATACAAATTGAATAAATTGATTTGTCTTCCACAATTATTAGAGGTATTGTGCATGTTGAAATGCTATTCATTTAGTGATTAATGTGTTAAGCTTGTTTATTGTGGAACCAGGAGGAATAATTGGTAATATTTCATCCTTGTTGTCTGCGGTTAAAATTAATATAATTTGATTGGGATTTTGCTAATGAGGAAAGGTCTATTTATTTGGCAAACTCATTTGGTTTTTAGGTTATACACATGCTCATATACTCATAATGATATTATTTTATGTACTAACTCTACAGTATGTATATACTGCTTGTCGCCATGTAGAGTATCATATCAATGGCTCAGTTGTTTTAATTACATCATGGATTTTTCAGATTAGTACAGTTTTTATGAGACTTAATACATAGATAGATGGCCAAACAAATAAGTGTGGGATGGTGCATTAATAATTTTTACTATTAAAATTATAAATTGGAGTATGTAAATGTCACAATATCTGTCCTTATTATGAAAGGTCAAATTATCGTAACCATTTCTTATCTATCTAGAAAGGAGAAAAGATTAATTATTTATCTATATAGGAAGTACATTTAAGTACCTAAATATTTGCATAATCTTGCAAATATTGTGTTATCAGAGTATGACCTTTAGGCTATTGAAAATAGATGATATTTTAATATGTAGGGAAAGGTGATGATTTATTTTAAGATAGTAACACCCTCCCAGGGCTCTGTCTATAATTAGCTGTAATGTAGGTCAGTATGTTAAAAGGATTATGTTAGGTGCTTGTTCGCTGTATCCGCTCAGTGGATTGGAAACAATGTAGTCTTCACTTTAATGCTATCAGTACTTGATCCATCCATATTATTTATGGATATACAAATTTTATAAATATGAAAGTAAGTCTCATCTGTTTATTTGTTACTTTTTAGGGTTCCATAACTCAAAAGGTAAAAAAGGGAACCCTTATAAGATCACTTTTTAATGCCTTAATGATTAAGGGATTTCACTGAAGTTTGGTACACAAGTAGAGCATGAATTGGGTAGCACGACATGGGATACTTTTTATCCCAGTGTTCCTTTGGGATAATTTTAGAACTTGTGCAAGCAAAGCTGCAGCCATAAGCAAAGTTTAATACATAAATGACCAAATTATATTTTTAATGAAAAGTCAGTACAAAACTTGAGTAATTTAAAAAAATATTTTTTATATTTATTTCAGTGTTTATTTGAATTAGTAATGCAATTTCATTCAGCAATTTTTTTTTAAATAACTTTATAAATGATGAAATAGTTTAATATGTTAAATATCAAACTATTGTGTATGTATGGTGTAATCATAGGAGGTGGCCACAATTCATCATCATTCTTTGCCCACAGAATGACGAATATTATAATATTGACTCATACGATATAACGCGCTGATTTGAGCTCTATTTATATGGGGAGTAGGTTAAAAGTCAATGTGCTTTAATGTGGATTTTTAGAATTGACCAATAACAGGGCATGAATTTAAATAACGCGACCTACTTCTAATTCTGGCATTATTTTAAACCTTAGGTGGACCTAAGGTAAGGTAAGGTTATTAATGTGTTTCGGAAGAACCTAGTTTGTTTGTTGATGTGTATTCTGTGTTCCTCATGAAAGTTAAGCGCGAGTGTTGGCAATTTAGCTAATTGCTAACACTCATCAATCATATATTTTCCACAGCCAGCAGAGAATAGGCATGACGACAGTATCAAAAAATTGCAAATCTATTTAGTCCGTCAGTTTGAGTATTGGTAATTAATGGACACGTATTTTTTGTTTATGTAAATCAATGAATATTGACAAAGATAAAACGCATCAAAACTCGGGAGTGGGGGCTCGTGACGTCAGAACGAGCTAAAAATTATACCATGGCGTGACGTATTGAGAATTTTAAAAGCGTCGTATCTTCGTCAATTTTGGTTTACGTAACCAAAGAAAAAACACGGGTCAAACATTTTTTGATAATCTAAGTGACGGACTAATTAGATTTTTTTTGTCGTCTCGCCTATTAAAAATGAACTACGTCATTATAAAAAAAATACCGCATGCAAACGCTCAAGTATATGCCAACTAACTCGTGTCAGCCGCGGTCATACAACGCGGAAACGAGATGACACGACACAGCTTAGGCAAAGAGTTTTAGAATTCCCGTACTAGTTATGTTCCTACTCGCACGTAACTGCTAAGTACTAAGTAGACAAGGCCAAATTTAATTAGCCGGCGAATTTCCGAAGTCGTCGAAATTTGTTTTAGGTCAATGACCGCCATTAGTAATCTACACTACTTGTATTCTATTGTATATTGTATAACGGGCTGGTGTCCGCAACTACACGTCAAAGCGCGTATTTTGCGTGCGGGTGGGAAATTATTCTATCCATCCCAATTCCCCGAGAAAGGCCAGCAGCGCCCCGATGTTGCTGACTATCTCGCGGAGAGTACCTGGGTTACCAAAGTACTTTGCCCTGTATGTTGCAACCACAGAGCAGTGCAGAAGCACGTGGGCTGCTGTTGATCTGTTGTACTTGCGGTCATGTCTACGGACATTCGCTAGAAAATAACATTTAACCCTGTAGATTTTTTTTGCATCGCGAAAAACTCACTTGATTCTGCCACTAAATACATAGTTGCCTTGTTGGTCTAGTAGTTGCAAGCGCGACAGCTGAGCATGAGGCCCTGGGTTCAATTCCCAGGTCGGGCAAAGTGTTATTATGTTTTTCTCATTAGGAATTTCTCAGTAGCAGCCACGGAGTCTAGATTTGCGCCGTTGATGGCAAATTACATGGGACTTAAACATAACTGGCGAAATGTGGGTGTACTATTAGGTACACCTCTGTCTAACCCTTCGGGAACCAGGCGTGATGTTCTGTTATGTTAAATTCATCATTCTCTTGTTTTAGCCGCCTACACTTCCAATCGACGAATACGAAACGCGCGAAAGACAACGCTGGATTTGGTTACTCCTACGGTTCCGCCGTCGCAAGCCTTGGCAACGCACACACTACCACACACAACAAGAGCCCTCACAGGAGCTCCGCCAGTGCTGGGCCCAAGCTCATCCGTCCTAGGAATGAGTTGCTAATGAAGGATCATGAGCATGACATGCATTTGTTGAGGACTACGGCTATCAATGACACGGTTCATATTGAACCTATGATGGATGTGGTGAGTGTATAACATTATTTTTCACTTCTCATGCTCTAAAAGTACGCCAATATAGCCCTACGAAGCGGGACTAAAGTCCACTTTAGACTTTTTTTTTTTTTAGCCACTATGAATCGAAACAACCCTCCAAGCTCATAAAGGTGTATGAATTTACTTTTTCAAGGTCAAAGTCATTCCTACACCTTTATGCGCTTGGAGGGTTGTATTGATGATTTTGATGATTATAATTCTGTAACTACATACGTCTTACAGCCGCGATTCATAGTTTAATCAACATACAACCTGACACTGACCTGCGAATTGCAAAAAACGTCTCCATCCATCCATCTTAAAGTCTGTTTTTTTAGGGCTCCGTACCCGAAGGAAAACCAACGCGACCCTATTACTAAGCCTCTGTCTGTCAGTGGGCTGTATCTTATGAACCGTAATATTCGGTAGTCAGTTGATATTTTCACAGAATGTGTATTTCTGTTGCCGCTATAACTACAAATAATAAAAATAAATTAAACGGGGCTCTTAAATACGATGGTACCCTTCATGCGCGATTCCGACTCGCACTGGGCCGGTTTTTCAATAAAGTACTGGAATTCAGCTCCACCTGGCTAGTGGGGATGCCGACCTCAACAAGATTAAGAAAAGGCTTGACAGATCATATTGAGTCTGTTTTTTTTTTTTTACTATTTATAATTATGACGTCAAACAAAACCTTTTTATTGCGTAGCTTACTACGTCAGATCGACGTGTTCTTTCAAAGAAAACGACTTCTATTCATCTGCCACATTGTTAACACTATAAAATACGTAAGCATGACGTGTAATATCCGTCATCGTAAAATGAACACGGTACATTTGATGGCTGGCTCGTTGGTCTAATGTTCGGGAAAGTTTTTCCATCTGGAAATTCTCAGTAGCAGTCCAGTCTCGTTTTGTGCCCGGTTGCACGGCACACCCCTATTAAATGGGGCTTAAGCAAAACTGGCGAAATGTGATTGAACGATACACCTCTGCTTTACTCTTCGCGGAAAGAAGCGTGATGTTATATGTGATTCACCGGAATCAGTGGCGCCGGCGTCGTCATGTGATTCTGCATTAGCGATGCGTGGGCGCAGTGCAGTCATATGTGCATTTAGGGAGTTACACACACTTTTATTACATGGGAATCGGCTTGAGCTGATCAGAAAATAAAAGCTCTCGAATAGTTTTGCGCGGTGTCGAGTCGCGTCATACAATCGTTGCGTTGTCGTGCAAGACCGTACGCTGAGTGATCGCTCTCGCGAAATCATGAGAGCCACCTGCCAAGAGTAAATAAGCGGTTATCTTGATTATATCATAGAATACGAATACAAATATGCTTCGTAAAATTCCTAAGACCATAGTCTCATTGACAGACATCGCACAGACGCCGCCGTCGCGGTGGCACCTCATCTAGCAGCTCGGAATTGCAATTTTTCAAGCTCCTGTCCTCTTCCGTCGCTCAGAACCGTTATTTTCTAGAGCGAGAAACAGAGCTGTAATGCTGTATAATAGGGATGATGACTGACTAAAAAAATATGACACTGTTTAGTCCGTCAGTTAGGTTATCGAAAAATATCGGTTAAGTGTTTTTTGTTTTATCAAATTACTTAATAAAAATTGACGAAGATAAAACGTGTCAAAGATCATGAGTGGGCATTGGCATTTAAGTAAAAAATTACTCAAATATGACGTCACACGAGTTTTCGACGCACTGTATCGTCTTCATTTTTTGTTTTCGTGAAAAAAGAAAAAATGAGTCCAATATTTTTTTTGGAAATCTATCTGACGGACTAATTAGATTTTATTTGCCATCTAAGTAACCTATTAAAGTGATCATTTGGTCATCGACGAAAGATTTTCGAAAATTCGAGGATGAAATTTTCTATGGTAGTAAATTTTTGCCCTTCAATTAATTTGGGGTCGGCGCAGCATGTCTTCTTCTTCCGTACTTCTCTATTACTCGTCATCTCATCAGACACTTCTTTTCTTGCCATATCATTCTTAACACAGTCCTTCCATCGTTTCTTTGGTCTTCCACTACTCTTATACCCATCCACATTCATACTCAAAACTTTCCTCACGACATTTTCCTAGGGAGATCCAATGTATTTGACAAATAAGTGTACAAAAGCACAACAAGCAGTTAGAATTAATTTTCTTTCTTCATCAAACGCTTTCACATTGTATAAACCACACGCAACAATCGAAACAGGTATACAAGTTATAACGATTAGTCAACTTTATTTTCAGTAAAACGAATAAAATACTGCTTAGTAATACTTGAAAGCGAATAGAGTCGTCGTTTCGTTTCATGTAAATTAATTGCGTGCGATTATCGCATGATATCGTTATGTTATTTTAGTCGCAAACGTGTCTTAATTTAAGCATGAAAGCGCTGACACTATAAACGAGCTAACATTAACCTGGTTGAAATATGTGACGAATATTTTCCACTTTTGACTGTCTCGTTGGTCTAGTGGTTGCAAGCGCGGTGGATGAGGTCCTGGGTTCGATTCCCAGGTAGGGCAAAGTGTTATTGGGTTTTTCCATCAGGAATTTCTCAGCAGGACTTTAACATAACTGCGGAAATGTTGGTGTACTATTAGGTACACCAGCTCTATCTAACCCTTCGGGTATTATAGGCGTGAAGTTATGTTATGCTTATTTTCCAACATCGATTAGTCTTTGAAAGAACGTCTGAATTTCTTGGTTCAGTAGATCATTTTCTGTGGACTGCTATAGCAGTTTTAGCGTTTATTTTAGTTAGTATTAACAGCATTATTTGCCACTGGCGACATGTTTTCTCGCTACGTAAGATGAGCAGTATCATAACGATCGTCAGCTTATATCAGTCTACTGCTGGATATATGTAGTTCTTATCTTTTTGCCTCTCGATCCT
This sequence comes from Xestia rhomboidea, assembly GCA_963853795.1. Classification (NCBI taxonomy): domain Eukaryota; kingdom Metazoa; phylum Arthropoda; class Insecta; order Lepidoptera; family Noctuidae; genus Xestia; species Xestia rhomboidea. The sequence goes on from OY970778.1 coordinate 12,387,382, forward strand.
CGGCTACTCACATCCAGCGACTACCAGTCACCCTGATAAGATCGTTACTCCACTTAACCCGAGGGCATATTACGCTTGCCAATGTCATGGTCCACTTATGCCTTACAATTTGGATGTAGCAACCAAATTGATTCGTCCAAACAAAAGTGAATTAAAAAAAATATAGAAACCTTTCATTTCTTCACCTCTCAATGAAAGTGAATCAGGTTGAAGGTTTAATATGAGATGTGGGTATTTCGATGAAACAAAGTGTGACTGCGGAGCCCCATCACAAACGATGGCCCACCTTATCTGTCCGCCTCTCGGTATAACTACAGTAGCACTTTGAGGGACCTGTCCGAAGCCACTGCTAACACGGTTGAGTTCTGGTCGAATTTCATTAAACCTCAATGCTTATAAATCATGATCTGTCCAATGACCGATTTGGTCGAGACGCCATTGTTTATCTATTGTGTCTACTTCGTGGACAGATCATGGGACAAGAATCATCGACACGGCCAAGAACAATGTGGGTTTAACCATGTCTGCAAATATCTTTGTGCTACAATGAGAGACACTGGCCTGGAAGACACAGGGAACCCTAGTGTAGAGACAAGAGACCTTGATGTTATCATCATTCTCTTGCCCTTATCCCAATTCATTTGGGGGCGCCGCAGAATTTCTTCTTCTTCCATACTTCTCTATTACCCGTCATCTCATCAGACACCTCCTTTCTTGCCATATCATTCTTTATACAGTCCATGCATCGTTTCTTTGGTTTCCTATACTCTTATACCCATCCACATTCGCACTCAGAACTTTCCTCAATTTTCCCTCATTCATCCCTTCCGATTCATACAAGACAGCTGTTACACCTATTTTGAAGTAATGTACTTGTTAAACAATAAAGTTATTTTTATGTAACATTGCCATAAGCGCAATCATTTTCCGTTTTCCGTGTTCTCTACGTCAGTACTACATTCTTGACGTAATACACACATTGTTTCTCTCGTATATCTATCATCGCCATACAAAATCTATTCATAATTTGTCTGAAGAGATTATTCATGTCTCGCGAGATTGTTTATTCCACCTCTATGACTCATGTACAAATTCCTCCGAGGTTTATGTATAGGAGTTCGTTCTAACTGACCCACGTGCTCCGAATCCTATGTGTTAAATCTGAATTTGTCTTGGAAATGTGTCAAAGGAGTGCTTTTCGAAGATAATTTCGCGAGTACGACGTTTTTGTTATGTCTGGTCGCACGCGAGGTGATTGTTTGTGAATTTAATCGAAAGCTTTTGAAATCTTCGGTGAATAGTTTGAAAAAGCTTTTTATCTAACCACTAAACCACCTAGCTTTTCAGTAGCGTGTTTGCTTCCGTATCATACGGGCCTGAAACTTTGTTTACAGTACCATAAAAGTACAATCTTAACATCCTTGTAAAATAATCCAAACTTTCCACACTATACGCATTCATAAAACACCACAAAACCATAACTGTCCCCCTTTATCATTTCAATCATGTAAAACACAATAAAATCGAATATCATAATTATAAAGACTATAAAAAAAAAGTTTACGACCAGTGTTGCTTACATCACTCGAATAAAAAACGATTGTTTACATTTCAGTCTTCGCGGAAGTAGTGGAATTCTTTTACAGAAGATATTCTCGGTTAAATGACGAAGTTTTTCTTTTTAATAATGTGACGTAGGTAATAGGGGTGTAGGTTATGCAAGAAGTGGCCAAGCTATTGTGAGTCGTGCAACGAAGTTATGACGGGATCGCGAAGGCTAGTCAGTGACGTGGTTCCGTTCAAGACGCGCGCATATCTTGGAGATTAGGCATGGGTTTCATCGGAAAAGTTTGGAAGAAGTTTTCTCATAATGTAAGTCGTGAAAATGTTGTTGTTATTAATTAAAAATACTGTTTACTTTGTCAGTTTCTTTAAATAGTGAAACATTATTCAACCGGTGTAAAAAAATTAGAAAGTAGTTCATTGCTGCTAAAAACCATTATACTTAATGAAAGAAAATCAATATGGTTGTCACAATGACACCAAACAACACGCACACTGAAACTTTTTCATTCACGAAATATGAAAGTAATATTGAAAAGTTTCCAATTAGTTATTGATCCTCAAGACTTGGCGGTGGCGCCCGCTTGTCTGTTCCTTTTGGCGCGGTTTTCAGCATAACTTGGCGAATAGTCGAAGAAAAATGTGGATCACTGGTTTACATGTAAGAAAGAACATATAAAAGCTTTGACATACGTCTAGTTAATGATTCGATAATTAAAGGAAGATTTATGGACGTGTCAAAATTATAAAAGTGACAGTTTTTTTTTTTAATATAAATGTTAAATCCTTCTTGCGTTGCCGCGTAGGTGTGAAACGTTTAATGATTACTGGTTACATCTCGTCTAGCCCTGTTTTATTGTCTGTTTAATTCTGTACACTTTAGATTTTATTGTGGCATCGGTTCACGCGACCTGGCTACATGCCAGAAGTGTACAAAATGTCAATACGATGCATTATCACTGTTACTACCGTGCCGTTTCCATCTCCTGTCAATTCGTACATATTAATTAGACAATTAGTCGATAATTATAACAGAAAGTGTAAAAGAAAATTTCGGTTTCGAGTATGTTATTTAATCAGGTGTTTCAGTTGAAAAGTTGATCTTTGTATTGACAGCCTTGACATGTTTTGTGCGGTTATATTTGAAAGCGATCCGTTTCGTTTGAACGAAGAAGAAATTACAATAAGTGTGGGTTAGTTGAGTTGAGATACCAGTGATGCTTGCCAAAACGATTTGCGAAAGTACTGGAGCTCGTTGGTGCCGGTAAATCTTTGAATTCTTCTACTTATTTCCGCCGACCTATTTCTATGACTTGATTATGCTAATTTATGTTGCTGATATTTACTTAATAACTATATCATAAATTCATAACATCCTTTCATATAACTGACGTGCAATTTACAAATTAAACTGCACATGATTAACCGGGTTCGTATATAACGCACTACACGAAATACGAAAACGTGCTTGCTGTTAATCAAAACTTTATCTATTAAAGCTTTGTAAATCAGGTCGTTTCTATGTAATTTCCTAAAGTGTTGTGCAAAAACACCCAAATCAAACACCATTAACGAAGTGGAGATTCTTATCGATGAAACTTTCATGCTTCTTGTCTATCTTATACTTTACGTTAGTCAATTTTCTCACCTTCTATACACGGGACTTGAAAAAACGATTGAAACATGGGTGTACTTATACACCAACAATACAGCCGTGATGTTATTTTTACTTTATAAAACGTTTATTAATTAAAATCAAATCTAATAAACAACACTAGTACCTAATCAAGAATTCAAAACTATTCCCGCGCATTTATCCATGCAGGTTTAATTTTTCCGACCTTTTCTTCGCGATCTCTTGACAAGGCTTTCGAACTCTCTAAGCTAACATACTGGAGAGAAGACTTAGCTATTCTTAAATCCACTTACATAGGCTGCCTACATGTGTTCTAAATCTAAAATATTTCTTAGAACCTTGACCCACTGGCTGCTTTGTTATTCTTTAGCCGGAGTAAATGCCTGATCCCACCAGCCAGATGTGAAACTTAAATATTTAACACATTTCTGTATTCCTTCCTTGTTAAAAATTTAATAATATTGCCCAATTACACAGATAAAATATTGCGTGTACAAAATACAGACGTTTACTATGCAGAAGTTGTATATTATGTTCGTTATGCGCAAAGTATTTGGCTCATTTCATGTACTACAATTATTTCGAGAATTGAAGCAGTCGTGTACAATTAAATTGTTTGAGTGACGTGTAAATTGGATTTTGTCGCTTCGAAGCATCTCTAATCCAAACTTATCTAATTTCTACTATACCTCAAAAGCTTTATTAATAATTTACGATCACCGACTCCGATTTTACGTGGCTAAATAATAACAGCCGCTCGGGGCGATCTTCAGGTTAAGCCGTGCTTGCCTAGTTGGTCCGTTGATGGGTGACCTCCCATTACATACCGAGTTTTCTCCGTGCCTCGGAAAGCTTGTTAAGCCGTTGGTCCCGACTGTCATTTGTAGATCTTTGACAGTCGTTACAAGTAGTCAGTGGCCCGAAAGTCTGACAACCAAGGGGTATCGTACTACCCAGTACTATAACTGGGTTGTGGAGGTTCGATAGGTATTCAGCTGCATCCGGTTAGATTGGTAGCCGACCGCAACATAGTTTAGAAAAGGCGAGGTAGATGCTGATGACTTCGACTGTACGAGACGCATCTGACCTTTGCCAGTTAACATTTCTAATACAAGCCGTGTTCCCGATGAGAAATCCTATCGACAAAAATTAAGAACTTCTATACTGTATAATTATTAGCTTTCATGCCTTATTTAGGAAACGAATTTTCAAAAATGTTTTATCCATCCACCTTCGTCAAAAAAATAACTCATTTCATCAACATTTCATGCTGCCAGACCCAACAGTTTAGACTGTGCGTGCTTCTAAAACTGGATCACGCTACTCAAACAACCCATTAACACTTCAAAATGTTTAAAAATCGTCTTTATTTCCGCATAGCCACGCCAAGACACACCCACGCCCACCTGCCCAGCGGTGAGTCCGGCCCTGCCGGTCAGCTCAGGGACCGCTGTACCGCTAGTCAAGAAAATCAAGACCAAGAAGAAGATAAAGAAGACAAACGTCGCCAAGATGAAGACTGGAAGCAAAACTGATAGTATCGCACTTGAGCTGGATACTGAAGAGTGAGTTTGGTTATGATATTATTGTTTGGAGGTGGCGCCCTAGAAGGACGTACGTACACTGATCCTATTGGTTAGGTTCTCCAGAAAGGTCAGGTGTGTAGTACTCGCAAACGGCGTGCTCGTATGACCAGCCCACGTAGCATGACCGCCGTGGAAAGGGGTTTTGTCGACGATGAATCGATAAAATGACAGATAAACGAAAGAAATCTGTCATTTTGACGATTCTTTCTTCGAAGAAATCCGTTTCTAAGGTGGTCATGCTACGCGATGTATAAACGTGGACGAGACGAAAGGAGTATGCAAGGATCGTAGCAAATGGCGTTCTGTGGTTTCTGCCTCATGGAAAAAGGCATGAGTATTTTTGGATTATTGTTGTCTTTTTTTGTTTTGTAGGTGGGCGTGAAATGTCGGCTGTCTGTCTGTTTAAAAGTAGGTTCAAATAATATTAATTGGGTGCGTTTCGTTGGTAATGACACAAACATAAACTCATGCTCTTTAACTAATGGGGCGTTCGTAATAATTCCTAATAAGCAAAAAAAACTGTCTTTTGAAGAAACGTGTTAGGTATATTGCGAAACTTTATTGTACCACAAACTCGATACAAAATAATCTATAACTACAGTACTGTCAAATTATTGATTAATATTGACTTTTAAACGAGCTCATTTATCCATCGCGATTTATTGCAATCGGCATCTTCTCAGTTCGTTCGTTGGCCTCATCCTCCTCATCCCAGTTGCGTTGTTTTCTCCTATACTGGTCGCACAAAAATACATAATAATGTCACTAGCAATTTGTTATTTCGTTCACAAGATTTTGTTGTAGCCAAGTGACCCGTTTCCGTGTTCAATATCCTTGAATAAAAAAAAATTGTCATTGAAATTTAGATTTGCCAAAAAAAAACTCATCGCAAATTCCTATAAATGTTATGAAAATGAAACGCCATGTTCTACAGGTAGCAAGATAAATGTATAAAAAATAAAACAGCATTTATTATGTATTCAGTGTCTAAAATAGTAACATAAAAATTACACGGTGTGTTATTGAAGACGTTTCTTTACTTTGTGTGTACCTCTTTGTTCTTTTTGAGTATACGATGGTTTTTAAAGAGGTAAACCCTCATTTAGGGGTTTTAAATTTCTTGACTACATGATGATCTTTCTTTCTTTTTCGTGTGGTTAAATAGTGCCTAACCTGGAGTCAGAGTTTTTATGCCGCCCATAGGCCTTTGACTTGGCTTTACATGACGTCGAGAATATTTCTTAGGCATGCTGGTTTGGTTTCCTCACGATGTTTTCTTTCACCGAAGCAATTCATAATTGTATAATACGCATATTATAGGAATCCGAAAAATCAGAGATGAAAAATGATGATGAAAACCGCAGTAGAATCGAGAAGGTGGACAATAAGGAAATCTCTATATTTTGTCAAATGCGAAAAAAAGGGGCTGGTAACTTAATCAATTAATTAATAAATCAAGATGGACTCTCCGTTACTTCGGAGCGAATCAAAGGCAGTATGATTACCGCTCAAAACTCATTAAAAATTAAAGTCCTTTCTCGCCATTTTGTACCGTATTTCACCTAGTACCCCGCAATGCGGACTGCGACATTCCTCCAGCGAGTTAATAGCCTACTTTCAGGATATTTTCCTTTTCAAAGCTCGCTACCTTAACGACTGCCTATTTTCCGGTTTTTGGTGGAGAGGTCGATATGAACTATTTCGGATAGCGTTGTGAAGAATCGTGAGGTCCTGGGTTCGGGTGTTATGTGCTTGAGGTGGAACCACCGATGTTTTAAACAAGCCACCGATTCCTCGGAGCTCGCGCGCGGACTATACATTGCGAATCATCGGCATGGTTTCAGCTGTAAGAAATCCTGAACCTATGCCTCTCCCAAGCGTCGCTACATCGTTAGATCCTATGCACCTCGCGCGGTATTAACATTATGATTGCGAATAGTTTCTTCAGCATCTTGACGACCCCAATGGGCCACAAAAGGAATGAATGAAAGGCATTTGCATGTCGCGGAGATGATAATGCTAAGGAGGATGTGTGGTGTTACGCGAATGGATAAAATAAGAAATGAGTATATAAGAGGAGGTCTGAAAGTGGCGCCGGTGACTGAATTTAAAGGTTGACAGGTTATCGGTTGTCGTGGTATGCATGTGATACGGAGGAATGAGGAAAATGTCGTGAGGAAAGTTTTGAGTATGAATGTGGATGGGTATATGAGTGAAAGACCAAAGAAACGATGGATGGACTGTGTTATGAATGATATGGCAAGAAATGAAGTGTCTGATGAGATGACGAGTAATAGAGAAGTATGGAAGAAGAAGACATGCTGCGCCGACCCCAAATGAATTGGGAAAGGGCAAGAGAATGATGTTCTTGACTGCATCATTAATCAAAAAAAAAGAGAGAGTTTTGCGAGTCCCACGCGATCCCCATGTCGTGTTAAATGATTTTTTCATGAGGAATTCTCACTGACAGCCTAAATATTGAATTTGTGTCTGCTAAAGAAAACCAATTATGGGTGTGGGTAAACCTTTTTTTTCCGGATGGGAAATCATCAAATGACTCCTCCCGCTCTGGTTCCTTCTTTGCCCTTTATGTTCCGGGGCCACGGTATCTCTTTCGAACAGTCCCGCAGCCCCGGCTGGGTAAACAAACCTCTGCTTAACTTTACGGTTACAACAGGTGCAGTTAAGTTATGTTTTAATCTTCACCATAATGTCGTATCGATTTTCTATTGTCCTCAGTGCCAACAGCAGATCTCCCTCACCAGACCAAATAGACTACTGGCAAATGGAGACAGATGCAGCTATAGCGGAGATGGAGAAACTGGAGAAGCCGGCCCTTCCTTCCACGGAGAAAGAGAAGAAGAAAGAGGAGGAGAATCTCATGCTGGTCACTAATCTATCCACTAAACTAAATGGGACGGTTGTTACGCCTAAGAAAGCTGTCTCAAAGGGTAAGTTGTCTAAATAGTTGGTAGTTTGAGTTGATTTAGCTGTTGCATTTCACGACAAGTCTTCGAGGATTTCTCAGGATTCGACCAAGTTATAAGGAGCTCTTGAAAATTTATTACTTTAGTATCCCTTGTAAAAAAGACAGGCAGATTTTCCCCTTAGCGCGAATTAGACATGAATTATTAAGCGTGGGAAAAACGTCCGGAACGGGGATTGCGAACAAGCTTACTTAAAAGATGGAAGCGTTCGTAAATCACTTCAATTTCAACCTTTTAGTGTTGTAAAAGTTAAATTCAAGTAAGTCACCTACTTAAGGTTTTATTAAACGAAGTGATTTACAAATCTTCGTGCTACAACTTAGTTATTAAGTTGTAGATTATACTAAGAATAATATTACGATTCACCACTAAGTTAGTCACAACTCACAGATAAAGTTGGTTAAAATGAAGCTGAGAATGCACCAGCAAAACTACTTTGGAATATCACATTTTTGTTGTATGATTTCGATACAATTGTATACTGTTGACAACTATACAACTGTATTGAATTCTTGAGTACTATCGACGACGATCGACGCACTTGATGTAAGAGACATTGTTTGTTACGGTTTCATAGCACGCACACAAGTTGCACTCCTACTTGAGAGCGCGAAAAGTATTCCGTGGACTTTGGTGTGATAGTAATGCTTTTATACAGTCGTTACAGGTAGTCATAGGCCCGAGAGTCTGACAACAAGTCTTACTAAGGGGTGTCATTACCCAGCAGTTGCTGCCAGATAAGATGACAATTGCGGTCATTGCCCTTTCCTTAATATCTCTTCGTACGAACCAAAACAAGTGAACCATGTATCGGTTTTCATTAGAAAAAATGTTGAAGACCACGATAGATGATGATTCAAGACTTGAACAGGCTTATTTTTGGTTTTCAAAGTTAAGAACTATCTCTTGAACTTGATATCTTTGATCTTTGACATCAATTAAATAATTTATTTATTCCTACAAATCGATGCATGACTGTTGTGGCTGACTATTTATTATTCTTATTTTATTTAGTTCTGCATGCACATCATTAAAACAATAATTTTGTGCAGATTAAAATTAAATAGTTGCACACCATATGTAATGGTAGAATGTAAAGGGGCCATTATAGTTTTAAGATCATACTTTGTAAACCTACATTCTGGCAATTAAATAGATTTTGAACTTTATTAAAGTAGGCGGGTCAATGACCGCTATTGTCATCTTAACTGGCAGCAACTATAACAGTTGTGGAGGTCCGATAGGCAGTCGCTCCATGTAAAATGCTGGGATTCAGCTGCATCCGGTTAGACTGGAAGCCGACCACACATCGTTGGGAAAAGGCTAGGAAGATGATGAGAAATGCTTTTAAACAGCCTATACGCGGTCTATAACAACTCCAAATATCCCTGACATATTTTAGACTCAACATTTCAGAACATTTGAATATGTTTACATCAAGTTCGATTGTTCCAAAAATACAAACGTCAATTCAAAAACATTGTTCTATTTGTAGCACAATGCCATAACGATTCAGCCACAATTCACCGCTACAATACATTCTAACGTTGTTTGCAGACAAAATGGGCATGGGCAAGGACCAAATGTTTCTGACAACTTTGCACACGACAAATCCGTTCAAATACATACCGGCACGCAGAGGCAAGCCTACCCCACCTTGTTCAGATTTTACGTCGTGTTACCAAGTCGATAGATTTTGTATGAAAAGGCACGCTATGCCGCAATAACTTCAATTATGGGGACGTAACTTTGAATAACTTCTATTGGAGTTACGTGACTTTAATAGGAGTTTTAGAAAGTTTTGCTAATGTGTCTTTTGCGTTTTTCTTTATATTTTTCCGTATTGTTTCCCGTTTTTACTAACACTAAGCCACACCTAATTGAATGCTTGAATAATGGGTGTAAAAATTCCCCTTACGAAGCCAAAAGTTACTTGTTGTCCCCGTCATTGCATACCTGGGAACAATTGATATTTTAGTTGCGGAGATATTGGAGGTCAAAGGTGCAACTTTATCACAAGTTTAAAAAAAAAAATATAAGTTTTAAATGTTATAACTTTACCTATATACCTCCATGACCCTTGCACTATTCAATGCACCCATCAGCACAATGGTTTGATTGCATTACATTGAGTTCTACAATAAAAAGTGAATATATATGCCCCAAAAAAAAAGTCATTTCCCAGCAATAATTTTTTGCGTAGAGTTTTAGTTTGATCAGTTTTCTGAGCAAAGGGCAAGAGACTGATGATGATTTACACAGAATGCTTGGTTAACTGCTTTGCGAAGGGTTCGATTACTCCTTGCATCAATGAACTTTTGCAATTTCTCAACTGTGAAAATACATTAGTGTGTTTAATAAAGTAACTAAATAAAAGCACACTCTAGGTCCTCAGCCGAGCCTTGAAAATCCATCGGAGCACTTTTAATTAGGCATTCATTTAAGTGTCGCCTATTTTTGGTCGAAACGGTGAAGTAAGTCGTTGTAGTTTCGATGTCGCGTAGATGTAAACATTATGCGTAGTGTGAGGATATTTCTTTTAAATTAAATCTTTGGCACTAGTTCAGTATTTCGTCACTTCTTTGTTTGTTCATCTGGTTTCTTTCACTTATACACTGCTGTAAGCAAGTTGGATGACACCTACTTTATCTCGTTTTTGTGACGTGTTTATTTCGGGACTTGAAAAGCTTGCACGTTTTACATACAACCTTTTTACAATCATAAAAAAAGGAAGTTTGCACGTTCGACATATAAACCTTTTTTTCTATCATGGAAATAAATCTCAAGTAACCCATGTTTTATTATATTATTTTGAATAGTAAAACTAAGCTGTTAATATGCTTAGGTTTTAATGACTAGATTTACAGTTTTTTCATTTCATGTTTTGAAAATCCCATCTGCATTGTCACTAGTATTTCGTCAGTTGTATTGTATTTTACTGTTACATTAAACCCATGTTAGTATTATAGTACACGGATTACAAAAGGTAACGTTGTTTTTTAAAACAGTTTAGAGGCATACTTGTTTCATTTCAACTACTTAATTTAATAATACATCAAAACACAGGAAAACGTTCCTTGTATTTATAAAACATATGGAAACGACGTTTCGACCGGATTGCACCAGCCGTGGTCGCGATAAATACCCGTTTCCATAAGTTTTATAATGTGTTCTGATCTTGAAAGTTTAAAAAGACGTTCCTTGCAGCTCTATTTCTAAAACTAACTTTCTCCTTTTCAGAATCTCCACTCCACCTACCCGAATCAGTGTCAGGGTGCCTCCGCCCCTCCCTCTTCCCCCGCGTACCGCCCTACCTCAAGTTCATAAGCCACGAAGACAGCCCCTGCCTTAAAATACCCATGCCGATACAGAAGCACCTCAAATGGAAACTGACTACTATCACGCCCATAGTTGTCAAGAAAACGTTGACAAACTCTGGCTTTAGACTCGTGAAGAGCGAATGTGATACTGCGGAATGTCCTCAGGAAGGTATGGTCTTGATTTTTTTCTGTTGAAGATAGGGTGATGCTTTTTTGTTTTCAGGGCCTTGTGTAATATTGGAGTTGTATGAAGTTTTTGTAAGATTCAATTAATTATTTTGATAGTAGATCAGTTTTACGGTAGGAACCACGAATCAAGAGATAATTTTATGAATATGCTTTAAAATTTGAGACTAGCTCTCGAAACATAATTTTTTAGGTTCTGTCGCTTGATTCGTTGTTTCTTAACGCCGTCTAGTTTTAATAAAACTTTGTAAAAGTACCATAGAAACAGTTTTAAATAGTAACATCTTTAGTTCCTCATACATATTGTGAATATTATTACAATGCTTTATCTGTACCACACATAGAAATGACACTAGTTTTTCCATAATATGACACAATAATTAAATATGGCGGACGGTCTTACTAAAACCTCTAAACCAGATCTCTTTTATTTGATTTCAGAAACAATAGAATGGATTGGCATATGGGGCAAACACATGAAATCAATAATGTTCAGAGCGATCAAAGATGGACAAAAGATGAACCATTTCCCGGGCACGTTTCAAATTGGTAGGAAGGACCGATTGTGGAGGAATTTACAGAAACTGGTTAATAAATACGGTATCTGTGAGTTTGGCATCATGCCCAAGACTTATGTGTTGCCACATGATATTAAACTGTTGAAACACGACTGGGAGAAGTATGCAGCTAATAATGAAAGGTGGATTATTAAACCGGTATGTATCTGGTTTTGTTTTTTTTTCTTGTACTTACTGCTTAGATCCCTTCTTTATACGCTGCGGCTAATGCGGGAGCTCGTAGTGTTAATAGTGTAGTATAAAAAGGGGTGAGCAGTCTGCGTAGTTAGATAATCGGTATGATACCAATTCAAGCTTTATGCAAATGCACAAAAATATACTACAATATATTGTCGCTCCAATATAAACTGCAGTGACTAAGGAGGTATTTTATGGACAAATTCAATAGGGTAGATGACACCATAAAACAATAATTTCGAGACATCAATCTCTAAAAAAAACGTTATTTTGGGCCTGAAAACCCGATTTATTTACAAATAATTGCCAAATTAGATTTTTAGTTGCTTTGAAATCAATAAATAGTAGAGTCATTGAGTTGAACACACAGTGACGTCACAGCGTGCTATTGCCATACAAAATCTATGAGAACACCGCGTTTTGACAGCTCATAAAAAGTATGTCAAAAAAACAATAGCATGTCAATTGACATGCTATAGGGTAGACCCTATTGAGTAGTCTAAACAAAGCCTAAAAAATACGAACTAACTAGTTTTACTAAGAGGCGTCGTTTGGACTAGTAACTGAGTTGCGGAGGTCAGATACCTATAGTAGTTGCCCTATGTAAAATTGTGGTAGTCGGCTGCATCTGATTTAAGTTTGGATGTTATAGTCGAGGCAGATCTGATTTATTTTAGTAGTATTTTGTTTACTTACACATGGTTGAAGCCAATTGTAACGCGACACGACCATTATGCGCGGCTTGCCCGAAGGCAGGGTCGCCATGTTGGGAAGTAAACGAATTGATGTATAATACTGGGGGTCTAAAATGGCCGCTTTAAAAATAAAAATTCTTAAAATGGACTTTATGGTTAATTATGATCATAAAGTCCATTTTAAGAATTTAACGTGATTCTTATTTTGATTCTGCTAAGACGGCCATTTTAGGCCCCCTAATCTTTATTAGCAAACCATTCAATATGTATAGACAAGCTACTTAGGTACACATACAAACATAGGCATAGTTCTATGTCACCCCCAGTACAGCTTATTCGAACAAAGTTCAAGCAACCCCAAAAATGTTAAATTTGACATTGACATTGCATCTAAAGTTCCATACTCACGAGAATGTCGATATTTACGACAGATTTACGACGATATTCGAAAGTCAATGCCACGTTTTTATTTACGTACGTCTAGACTGCATAAGAGAGGGGTGCATAAATATACATAGATTTGAACGACTTAGCCTTCATTTATGAGTATCAAGGACAACATCATCTTTGTTGAGTGCATGGTGATAGTACTTGATTCAGCCGCCGTAAGCAAAAAGGGCGCATTGGGGAAAGATTGTAAAGAAACTTAGACCTTACTCAGTAAACAAAAAAGGTGCATTCGCTTTACTCAGATCGCCCCTTTTAATTATGGCTGTAGCATTTTTGTAGTACTGCCTAGTTTTCGCGGATAACGGTAGCATATTGATTTATTTTTTATAGTAAACTAGACAAATGCTATCTTCTTAAACAGAAGGTTCGAGGTCATAATGTACGAAAATGTCAATGACATTGATACAAATAATACAAATATTGACATAGTGAAAAAATATGTAATGAATATTAATATAGATTTCTAACTTCCCTTAATTATTTACCAATGTGTAGCCAACAATGAGCTACCAATTACAAAGAGCCGATCCCTATGGAGAATATTCTCAGCGGCATATTCGATCTGGCAAAACACATGGACAAAGAAAGAAATAAAATCTATCCCCAATATTAATTTAACCTTTGACAAATTCCAGCCAGCATCAGCTCGCGGCACAGGCATCAAAGTCGTCTCCAAATGGACCCAGATCCCCAAGAAGCGGCCCGTAGTGGTACAGCGCTATGTGTCGAAGCCCTACCTTATCAACGGCAACAAGTTCGATCTCAGGCTGTATGTGTTGGTGACGTCAGTGCACCCGCTTAGGATATATCTCTATAAGGATGGCTTGGCGAGATTTGCTTCAGGTAATTTTTATTTCTATCAACGTTAAATGGGCCCTATCAGAATACCAGCACTGTAACTTTTTTTTTAAACGTCACAGCACCTTGCTGAGATAGGAGCCTTTTGACCTTGCACAGGACTAATCAAATTTAATAGTTCGTTATGTTTCACATGTTTACTTTTTTAAATAATTGTGTCATACATAATTCTATATTTTTGTTTCTATTATGTCCTGTGTGAGATTAATAAATACTTTTTCTTTCTTTCTTTCTCTAAAAAAAAAACAGCTACACGCCTATGTTTGCCGAGGTCAGTCGTGTGACCATCCATTTCATATCGAGACCGCTCCGTGCTTCGTATAGCATGTTAAGCCGTTGGTCAGGCTGTCATTTGAAGATCTTCGAGTCGTTACAGGCAGTCAGTGGTCCGAAAGTCTCCGTAAATCGTTTAGATACGTTTTACAGTTTTCTGAGTTCAGATCAAACAAATATTTGTTACATGACAATCGAATAGAATATTAGAAGATTTTTTTCCTACACAAGCGAGTGCATATCCTCGGATCTAAAGTAATTATTCTTATTGTATACATTTCTTTGATTACAGTAAAGTACAATGACGAGCTAGCATTTTTGAATGATAGGTATATGCACCTGACAAACTACTCCATCAATAGACTATCTAAGAACTACACGCCTAATGAAGACTTTGCAGCTTGCGAAGGACATAAATGGTAAGTTCAAGTGAACTCCTAATTTAAAGCTGAGCTATTTGAGATAAATTTTAATTCTTTTGGCCTTACGCCCAGATTTCGTAGAAAATTGCCCATGGTACTTTCTAACGTTTATAAATTGTATGTGCTTTAGATTTGTTAAAAGGAAAAACATAATATAACATCACAGAAGATTCAGGCAGAAGTGTACTTAATAGTACAACCACATTTCGCCAGTTTTGTTTTTAAGTCCCATGTAATAAGGGGCGAGCCTATTGCCATCCACCGGGCATAAATCCCGACTCCGTGGCTGCTACTGAGAAGTTCCTGAGGGAAAAACCCAATAACACTTTGCCCGACCTGGGAATCGAACCCAGGACCTCATGCTCAACAGACGCACTTGCAACCACTAGACCAACGAGGTGGTCAAAAGGAAAAAGGTATTTGAAAAACCCTGTAACTCCCGTTCTAAGGTCGCTAATCAATTTTACACTATCATTTCAGGACACTCCAAACCTTATTCCAATACCTGAAAAACGAAAAACTCGTAGACACAGATGCTCTATGGGAAGCCATGAAGGACCTGGTCATCAAGACTATCATATCAGGTGAAGCGAGCATTAGTTCGCTGACCAAAGCCAACATTACGTCTAGGTACAACTGTTATGAGTTGTTTGGTATCGATGTGTTGTTGGATGAAGATCTCAAACCTTGGTTGTTGGAGGTAAGGGTTTTTTGTGTAAATAGAAATTACTTTGACAAGAAACTACAGTTATATTACAAACTAGCGGACGTCACGCGGTTTCACCCGCGTAGTTCCCGTTCCCGTGGGAGTACAGGGATAAAATATAGCCTATGTTACTCAGTAAAGACGTTGCTTTCTAATGGTGAAAGAATTTTTGAAATCGGCGCCGTAGTTTTTGAGTTTATTTATTACAAACATACACACACACACAAAAATACAAATCTTTCCTCTTTATAATTCGCCCGCCCAGAAATTATATACTAAAACTTTCCACTTGAATCACTCTATCTATTAAACAAACCCGCATCAAAATCCGTTGCGTAGTTTTAAAGACCTAAGCATACATAGGGACAGACGCGGCGGGCGTTTTGTTTTATAATATTTGTAGTGAAGATTGATATTTGTAGCATTTTGTTTTTCTGTCCTTCTTACCAATTATTAAACCTTTTACTCATATTTTTCAGGTGAACATATCCCCAAGCTTACACAGCGCGTCTCCCCTGGACATCCACGTGAAGGGTCCCCTGGTTACGACGGTACTCAACCTGGCGCAGTTCCAGGTGCCCGTCAAGACTAACCTCGAGATGCTTTCCAAGGAGAAACCGGCGAGACTGGTAATTTTTATACTCTTGTCTTATAGTTAACTAGCTGATGCCCGCGGCTTCGCCCGCCCGCAAATTATATACTAAAACCTTCCTCTTGAATCACCTCTATCTATTAAAAAAACCCGCATCAAAATCCGTTGCGTAGTTTTAAAGATATAAGCATACATTAGGGATATAGGGACAGAGAAAGCGACTTTGTTTTATACTATGTAGTGATAGTGAAGTGTGACGCTACATGAAGTTACTGTTCACGATTTTGCAGTTGTTTGGGTTTACTGATACTGTTAGCTTGGTTCATCCCACTGCTGGGCAAAGGCCTCACTCCGTGACTTCCAATTGTTTTGATCCAATGCCAATGTAGACCACTGGTCGCTGGTCTTGTCCAGCTCGTCCCACCATCTTCTATGAGGTCTGCCGCGACGCCTTTTGGCTGTGTGAGGGCTCCAGAAAGTGGCTATTTTAGCCTACAGCTCATTGGACTTGCGGCAGACGTGGCCAATCCAGTCCCACTTCACCTTAACGGCTTTATGAGCAACGTCAGTAATTTGTGTTGAGTTGCGTACGTTACACGGTCGGTTAGTTTAACGCCTAGTATGCTGCGCTCTAGATAATACAGGGTGTAAACCACCTCATCACGAAGCCGTCAACCAAGCATTCTGTACATCTAACTAAGTAACTACTTTTTCCCAGCAAAACATATTGCTGGGAAAATTGTTTTTTAGGTGAAAAATTATGTTTTGTGGTAGAACTCAATGTAACGCACTCAAAACCTAGTGCAGATGGATGGATTGAATAGTACGGGTGTTTAAAGTAAAAATCTTACATTAAAAACGTGTATTTAAAAAAATAATTGACAAGAAGTTGGAACTTTGTCCTCCAATATCTCCGTAACTAGAAGGTTCCCAGGTATGGTTTAGAACAAAAAAATCGCAATGACGAGGAGAACAAGTGCCTTTCGGCTTCGTTAAGAGGTGTTTTACACACTTTATATCCAGACACTAGGTGGGGATGTTATAATACTGTACTATCTTCAACAAGCCAAACTTAACTTGTAACTCACATTTATCAATCTCGGTCATCGAGTTCACGCGTTAACTTATATTGTATGTGTTTTGGCTTAGATGTGTTTTTGTCTTTATTTGTATTTCTAGTTGTTTACAGTTGTGCGATAGTCACACGAATAATTCTTAGCCAAATCTTTCCATTTCTGTCCCTGTCCGTTGTCCAGTAGTGAGCCTAAATAGTAGATAGTATAACGTAGGACGGTTAGTGGTATTCAACAGCAGTAACAGTTCCAGGTGCCTGGCCACACCGATATCGACATGGCACCCAAGCAGAGTCCTAGGAAATTGGTGATTTTACTCACATTATTATTGTAGTTTTGGGAAAAAAGTACAAGTATGTTTCAGTAGGTGAATTCTGGGCATCTCTAGGAGAGCTTTCGAGGAGGTAACACGATGCGATGCTATCGTGCTCACACCAAGATGAAGCTGTTTTAAATTGTGTTAATTTACGTCACAAATAACAATAGGAATGAAAATATGGACACTGTATCATTGCGACTCTGAATAACTTTGGGACATCGGAAAAACTGTTTGATTCTAGTAGATACAATGACCTGGCATCGTGTGTCGACGGATACAGTACTTTTTAGTAGTTTTTATTTGTAGCCAAAGTACGACTTGCCTTGATTATATTATAAATGTTGACATTTTATGATTCCAGGCTGGGTTGCCATACGATAGCCGGTTATATACAGTGTACCTGTCAAAAGAAGAAAGAGATAAACACATAATTTATACCAATATGGATGATCGGGATATGGTAAGTGCACGTTATTTATAAACAGAAGAAATTGGAAGAAAATAAGTCATTTTGTTTCTGAAAACTTTATCGATTTAATTCCGATGTCAAAGGCCATGGAAACGCGTATGATTGTTTACTCGTACTTCTTTCTTTGGCTAGTAATTTTACAGTAGATAAGGTACTTTAAAGAGTTGAAGGTAAATAATATTGTAGTTATTGCAATAGTACATTGTTACCCAAGGGGTGAAAGTAACTTATTTAGTCCCGAGACGGGGTTTGGTGCCCGAGCGCAGCGAGGGCGCTAATAGCTCGAGGGACTAAATAAGGCCTTTAACCCGAGGTAAACACTGTGCTTTTCATTACGAATACAAGGAAAGTAAAAATAAAAACATGAATCAACACGAAAAAAAATTTAGATCGTGTTGCCGCTTTCCCGCCTATTTTGTTTTTTTTTTCTGTGGCCGGCCAGCTATTCAGCCATTACCTATTTTTCATTTTCATCATCGAAAAAATGGTAAATATTGTGCCCAAATCTATGTTATTTTAAAGAAACAGTTGAAACTTAATTATAATAAGGTTATTTAAAAAATATATATTCTTTAATTAATACTTAACTTTATTATTTCAATTTTACATTGTGGCTATAAAGTTGGAACATGGTTCAATAGAAAAATGAACTACTTATTTTTTTTTATTTGACAGTTGTTAGTTGAAAACGATTCTCCCTAGGGCTGAAAAGTATTACTTTCAACCCGCTTCTCAGGCAACTTCAGTCCTACTTTCAGAGTATGAGTAATGAAAATTAGTTTTCAATACACTTCCTCGAAAACGGGTCTTTATCGCACTACGATTAGATTCAACATGCCATGTATTTCACACACGTGGATTGTTTTCATTTCCCATCACCTTGTGCTGTGCCGCGTGCAGGTGGAGCCGCACGGCACAGCACAAGGGTGTTGGGAAATTGCCACAGATATAACTATACCTATACTTAGTACAAATTGGTGTAATGCCTATAGTCGGCAGTGATTGTTTTTTTTTTCGTTATTTTATTTCTTCAAAAGTGTATTGAAAAACGTCGTTTGATACACGTGGACATTTGTTATTGCAGTTCTCGGCACAAAAACACCCTCGCCTACGGCTCGGGTGCAATAACAAACGTGGAGAACGTTTGTTATTTATTTATTACTTGTATCAAAATGTACTATTTAATTTCCGTAGTTGTAAAGACATTAATTTTCGTCTGATTTATTTTTCGACGAAGGGCGCGTTGTTGGGGACCTACTAATGTCATTTTTATGTTTTAAAAGTGCCGATTCGCAACCTAATTCGATTAAACATTTGAATTTCGACTCACTGTTTAACAAAATCAACGTTGTCTTTCACAGTACCTCCGCGACATCCTATCAACTCTAACATCAGACGACGTCCGACACCTCTTACAATCAGAGGACGAGCTCACACAAACAGGAGACATGGAGCGAATATTCCCCACCTACGAGACACACAGGTACCTGGGCTTCCTCGCGGGGCCGCGGTACTACAACCGACTGTTCGACGCCTGGGAGTCGAGATATGGACGGAATAGAGATCCCGGTGAGTTTCGTCTTGTCCTTTTTTGAAGGGAATACGGAATGTTTGTAACAGTAGCGAAGGGTCAATTTTTGTAAGACGTAAGTCGGAGTACATATCTTCTTAAGGCGACTACAGGAGCTAAATTAGCAACTCTATTTGTGGAACTTCGGTTGAAATACTTTTAGAATAAAGTTCTAATCAGCTTGCACTACAAAGTGGTTGTTACGTCAGTCACTGCGGGCCGAATAGTGCGAAAGGAGTGGTTTTTTAGCGATTTACATAAAATCTATTGATTGGACTAAAAAAAAGCACTGCTAATATGTTGCTTGTAAAATTATTTGCCAAAAAATCAGAATGATCGCATGTATGGTTTTTACTCGTTAAAAGAAATTTTTAGAGATAAGTTTGTGATTTTTTTTTATCGAGTATAATAAGTTGTATTATGTTTTCAAAACACTATCATACTAGCATATATCCTAAAGAATATCATATATTTTTCTGGTTTCGTTTATTTCAGTGAATCATATGCTTTTTTGCATTATAAAACTCGCATTTAGCTCCTGTAATCGCCTTAATGTGATGTAATTATATTATTTGTCTAAAGAACTGACTGACTGAGACTGTGCCATTTTTCAAAGAGAATCCGGTAGGAATCGGGTTGTACGGAACCTTCGCCCCTGGGTTGTAACTATCAGAGGTCTTCACTCTGTGAGAGGAGGTGGGGCGTAATCTACCATGCAGGTCAAGTGTCAGCTTGTGGATGTCATAATCATGTTATCGATTTTTTAGTAGCCGGTTTCTTCACGATTAAGGGTAAATTCACACCGAGACGCGATGCTGCACGCACATTTTAATAGAGCGACTCAAAATATTACTTTATTTACTACACGAAAAGATACACATTTCATTGCGATGCGTCTCGCGGCGCCACGCGAAATGACTTCCAGTACCGTCGCATCGCGTCTCGGTGTGAACTGACCCTAAATGTCATCATTCTTTCATCGAAGTTTTACTAGATGTAAACTTTTCGTAACGCCAAAATGCGCGCTTTGGACGTGGAGTTGCGGACACCAGCCCAATATACAATAGAATTTGTCTTCCCTGCAGGGCACTCGACAATCCTGACTACTTTTTTGACAAGTTTAAGTTGGTTGTAAAGTTTATTTGCGCCCTGAATCAACACCAAAAAGGTTCTACTTTTTCTTCAAATACCTCAAAAAACCTCACACTAAGTAACATTTTCCCGTGTTCCAGGTATAGAGCTACTACGCAGCCTGTGCGACATAGGTTACCACCTGGAAGTGCCCCCGGTGCCGCTCAAGGTAACTACCCGCCGCGTCGCACTCAGGCGCATCCTACACTACATACTCGCTTTCACTTCGCTCATACTCACGCTCTTTACGTTCTGGTGACTGTGGTGTTCACATGTTTTTTGTAGAAATCAGTATGTTGGTGATTCGAGGTTTTGGCACATAGGCGGCTTACAGTGCTTCACCGACCGTCAGTGCGTAGCATTGTGTGCTCTTTTCTGCGGGAAACACAGCGCGGAAAGAGAGTTTAAAACAAAACTTAATTCGAGGGATTAAGTTGGATCCCTCGCCCTGCTCAGGATTCTAAGTATTCCCTTGCTACGTGCGGGATTCGACTCTAGAATCCTTCGCTGCTCTCGGGAAATTCCCTTTTTTCACTTGTATCATCTACTATTGCACAATGGATGCTCGGTTCTCCGGTCGACGCAGTTCTGCACGAGCACATTATTACATAGAACGTCGATTGACCATGTACGGCATGTGGACGCGTGCGTACATAGTCTAGCACTGCAACGTTTTCTGGTATTCCATAGAAATGATGAGCGCGACAGACTTATCGACGGTCGGTGAAGTACTGTGACCGGAGTCAAACTCGATTTCTACTAAATTGTACAAATAAATTGTTGTTTGGCTTATTTTATTACTAGAACATGTGGATATCACACGCATTTTCTCACACAACTATCATATTATAATTTTGGGGTATACATACGGACGTCATTCATTTCTTATATGTGTAATATTGTATGTATATATATTTTTGTTTGTCTTCCATATTTTTTATTTTAAACATACCTATTTATCTTATACCATATTAATAAAATGATTAATTAATTTATATCTAGTTTTAAGTTAAATTTTAATATAATAAGTCGGATTTCCACTGCCATAGTGTGCATAGGTTTATTAGGTTGTTAGTCAACAAAATGTTATAATTACAGGCAAGGCCTGGGATAAGCGTGGTGAGAATATTTTGTGCTAAGCATGACTTTTCTTCTCTAGTCACTAAGAATACTCATTTTCAATCTAATTGATAATCATTTTACGATTTTTCTCATACAAAAAATATCTCATATACTTTTTATTATATACTCTTGAGCTTCCGTAATTTTTTGTACTGATTTCCGTAATTTGAAATGCTCTGCTGATCAAACTTCTGATTTAATTCTTATTCGCAATCTCAAACTTACTTTTTGAGTGGCTGACTTTTATCGTGCTGTCCAATTTTCTCTTTATAACAAAGAAACATATTGCATTTTATATTTTAGTTGAAAGGAAGTTATTCTCAAGCATTTATTTTTGTCAAAGTCGGTGTTATCTGTTATTAAACTGTCGGATTGTGACTGATTGTCAGGGCAAAGTGACTAGTGCGCTCAGGAGAGCATACTTGGGTTGTAAGAACGTCGCTCACAGTAAGTCTGTAGAAAAAAAGAGAAAGAATAGTGTGGCTACGACCGACTGTCCCGATATAGTGTACAAACCTCGTTGGTCATAGTGTTCCAACCTCCAGGATGCTATAGACAATATAGATGAAACAATAGCGGTTTTTAAAATAAAGTTGACGAGCTAGAAGGTTTTATATGTGCTACCCGTATGTAATGTGCAATGAAATAGCGCTAGATTTTTGTATTGTGAGGAGGATATGGTTATAGCTATTATGTATGTGTTTACTCCACGGTATTTACTCTAGTGTAGAGTTGTAAGGAAAGTAAAACCCGTGATTCGATTGTAAATAAGAAGAAAATCGCATGAAACCGATGTTTATCCTAGATTTTTATATGAAAAATATTTGTATACTCAAAAGTTGGTATTTTTGGATCCTAATATTTATACGAATAGGTATAAATTTTTCATTGTTATTAAAATAATGTTAAGTAGGTAGATTTTTATATTCGATGGCGTATTGTATCATGAAAAATAGTAAAAAACACAACATTTTGATATTAAATTTTATTATCTAGGTTTCGTCTTCGAACCACAGGTATTTGTAAGTCAATATGTACGTAAATTTTAATTAATATGTACTTAGTATGGTATTGTTATGTAGATGTATTTATTATAGCCCCGTATATAAAGTTTTCTTAGTAAGATTATTGAGCTATGAGCTATCGAGGTATAATCATTGTAAAAACCATGTACTATTAGAGATGTAGTGACTACCAATTTTTTAAGTGAGTATCGATGTTCTTCTTAGGTAAATTTTATCGATATTTTAGATTGGATTCTTATGTTTAGTTTTCCATATAAATGATATGTTATTAATCACTTAGGCTCGTATATTTTTATTTATTTTCACATTGTTATCATAGTCGATACATCTCTACCACAAACATCGCTAGAAATAATGTTGGTATATATTTAAATTCGTTGTTTTAGACGTAAACCCATCTATAATTAAAATTGGGTAAATTATTATGCAATTAAGTAATAATTATTAGTATGTTTTTGTACTTAGATTTATGTATTTCTTATTTATGATTTCATATCTCGCTGTACGCTATATCTATCATTACACTGCATGTCTGACCTACTTCTCTATCTTCATAATATTATGCTTTCAGCTTTCTTTAACACACACAAAATTCTTGATTAACAAGGTAACACAATCATTCGTTTATAAGATAAACAAACGGTTTTTCAAAGGCTAAAGAAATGTAGGCAAAAAAAGAATGGTAAAGCAATTGCATAGCCGCAGCGACTAAGCCGCCCAACGACAATGACCGCAACGACACGACTGGTTCCTATATAACTCTGCGGAAGCTGGTTCATAGAGTAAAGGTGCTCCCTCACCAGAAGTATTTGCCTGTAATGTAACAGTTCAGATTCACTTGTTTCTGTACAAAATCGGACATTATGGCGAATGCTCTCGGAGGGCGAGCGCCTTTACGTAGAAATCAGTTGTGCCTGCGGTCTGTCATAGGAGCCATTCAAGTATTACGTAAGCTATACCCCACCCTTTCCTAGGCTTTTTTTTTCGGATGGGAAATCATCAAATGACTCCTCCCGCTCTGGGCGGAGCAGGAGGGAGTGTCAGACTTTTACTGACTAAAACCCATCCATGTTCCTTCATCGCCCTTTGTGTTCCGGGGCCACGGTATCTCTTTCGAACAGTCCCGCAGCCCCGGCAGGCTTCGGCCCTTGCGGAATCCTTCATTACCCTTTCCTATGCTTACGTAATCATCATCAGCCTGGGACACAGGCCTCCTCTCTATTAGAGGGAAAATGCTTACGTAAACATTGGTATATGTTTTTTCATCATTTGTTCAGGTATATTTATCAAAATGATAATTTGTTCAAATAGAATCTATACTTAATATTACAGAAAAAGTAATTAAATAAATATTGCTGACGTAATCACCATCCAGACCCCATGTCAACGAAAATAAGCAAAGCAAATACCCCTCCTTCCCTTTGGTGCTTACGTTAATATTTGAATGGCCCCATAGCGATTGAGCAGCTTTGCCGTTAAGATTTACAGTACTGTAGCTATCTATCGTCTTTGAAGTCGAACCGGTCACAGACGATCGACAACTTTCAAACCTTAGGCCGCGTTCTCACTTTGTCGTGACGACAGACACTCGTATAGTTTTTAGTGTCGTGGCTTTTGTATTTAAATGGAGGTGTCCACGACTTTTGCCAACTAAAAAACAACGATAAATTAATCGTCACGACATAGTGCGAACGCGGACTTATCAGAGCGGGATTTGGGCCAACCAATTACCGCATTTTGTCTGCATCTATTATTGCTAAGCCTTTCAGAAACCTGGTATAAATTAGACTTAAAACTTAGCCTATAGTCAATCATTGGGTTTAAATTAAAGTCGTGTTGTTTCAAAATATTTCCCTGTTCGTATGATTTTTTAATATCATCCATAAAAAAGTCATGACGTTCTAAAAACTGCTGTAAGGACTTCTTGGCTTCTATCCTCTTTGGCACGCTTTGTTTTTGTCTCTACGGTGGGAATCACTTGTACGCACCAATCGCTCGCTAAATGTGCTGTCTCTTTCCATCTGTACACGTATTTTAAATCCATCCTTTTCTATGTAGAATTTTACATCCATCCTCTCTATGTAGAATTTTACCAAAAAATATTTTCATCATCTCGCATTTGTGTAGAGAAAAAAAAACGAATTTTGAAAGCTGCATTGAACAATGATGTACGCAAAAAATCCCAAAGATTTTTTTTATGGATTTAGAATATTATCGATCAGCTAACGTCATTAATCAAGGGCTAAAATATGCTGCTTCAATATCCATTCGATCAGATCCATAGAAGATCGGATTTAGAATCAGTTTGCCAAATATTAACACAAAATATCACATCACTGGCTTTCGCTACTAAAACGATCAAGTACTATAAGAATTAGAAAGTAATTCTAGTCCACAATGTAAAGCAGTTTATTCCAAATATATTTGTTGACACGACTTTTTGTTTCCATAGTAAAGTTTAGTTCATCAGTACCATCAGCCAGCACAGTATTTTAGTGAACGCGTGATGCCACTCAGATGTCTGTCGACTGTCTAAAGTAATGGCCGCGGAGAAGTAAGCATATGGAGTAATAATAACTATTGATAAACCTTATAATTTCTGAATGTCACGATAAAAAAAAGTTGCTTGCTGATTTTATTCTATCTCCGTTTGCTCACTTTAACGCGGTCTACGATGATGAGAAATCAGCCAAAGACAGTGGACCGTCGTCTGCTCGCGTCACGGTATGCGAGTGAGTAACGGTGCCCCCGTCCCCCTCCCCCGCGCCCCGTCCCGCCCCGTCCCGTCCCGCCCCGTCCCGCCCGCGGCCCCGGTGTGTTGTAGCCGGCGCCACAGCTGAGCGCGTTGGATCGTTGCAGAATGATGTGGACGCGCCGTCGCCGGCCCCGTCGGAGCGGCGCTCTGTGCCGTCCGTCCCGTCGCTGGAGCTCGGAGGCAGCGCAGTGTCGGCGCGCGCCTAGCCCCCGCCGCAAGGCCGCCACGGACCTCAACGAGAACTGCTGCGCCGCCTCTGCCGCGCCGCCCGGCCCGGCGCAGTGCTGATCGTGCTGCACGGTGTGTAGTGCGCCGGAGGACTGAAGGATTCTCGTCTTAATAGTTGTCGTTTTAGCGTGTATCCGATGTGTTTCGACAACTTTGTTGCTGTCTCTCGTGTGTGGTGTTGGACCTCGACTGTTCCTCGCAGTGAATATATGTTTATGTTCCACGACCATCACGTGGAGCTTGCCGGCCAGCCGACGGTCTGCTCAGAGTTGTCGACTGATATGTGTTAGTTCTCCAGTCTTTGTCGTCGTATTCTTGACTCAATATTACTCAAATCACATTCCTGCTCACGACCTTTTCACTTTTTTAGAGGTAAATCCTAATGTAAAAAAAGTAAGCCAAAAAATCGGAAAAATAGAGCAAATTATAAAGTAAATCTTTAGAGAGGAGTGATATCGATATTGGTGTTCAAAATTACTAGCCTGTGAAGTGTAGACATTTATAGTTGGCTACTATTTAAGTAATTATTGTAGGTTTAAGTATATTGAAGCCTGCGTGACGCGGGCTCGTGTGAAATGTCTACATTAGTGGCTAAAATATTGAGAGTGGAGAAAATTTAAAGTATTCATAAGAAAATGTAGCCTTATCTACCTATTTGTTTTAGGATGACTGAAATAAGATTTCTGATATGCTTATTCAGTACAAATTGTAATGTTTCATGCAAAAAAGGCGGTAAATATCCTGAATAACATTTATTCATATTGCCAAATTTAATTCTTAATATTGGGGTTGTACATGTAGACCAAAGCATTCAGAAACTGTATTTTAGTCAGTATTCCGAGACTGATAGAAATCTTAGCGTTAGTTAATACTTTAATTTTTTCTTTAAAAACTATTCAGTATGTACGTTCTATCAGTCTTAAGCTGTGTACGCCGAGGTAAAATTATTTAAATAAAAAAAATAGTTCAAAAGTAAATAAAATGTTAAATTGGATAAAGCTTAAATGGTCTGCTTTATCAGTTTAACCTGCGTGTATATACTTAATAGGAACGTTTCCCTTCTGTTCAAACTGATGCGAATGTCGCACGGGATGCTTTTCGAAATTACGTCATTTTCATTTTGTAAATCAACTTGTAATGATGTCCAGACGGTCAGCACACCAAACTACTACAATCTGTCAGTATTTATTTAAAATATTTTCAACTTTATCGCTAAAACATTAAGTTCAGGGTTGATTGTGAACATTTGACAGTTTCGGGTAGCTTTCTGTACATTGACCTAAAGAAGTCTTGAATGTTACAAGCTTGCTTGTTGGGTTTAAAAAGTTACACTTTACCGATGAA
Source organism: Xestia rhomboidea (assembly GCA_963853795.1). Classification (NCBI taxonomy): domain Eukaryota; kingdom Metazoa; phylum Arthropoda; class Insecta; order Lepidoptera; family Noctuidae; genus Xestia; species Xestia rhomboidea. Next base: position 12,414,447 of record OY970778.1, read on the forward strand.
TTAGATCAACACACTGTTATAAAGCACTACTCTGTTCCAGCATCGCCTCAACTCTAGCCGTTCTTTAAGCATGAACGTCAAGGTGACGGGACTCCGCCAGGTTTTTTGAATATCACGTGAATAGGATTTAATACAATATTTCTACTATTTCATTCTACACTTATAAAATTTCAAAATATCCTACAAACAAAGTGGTCCCGCTATTTTGATATCAAAATGACGGGATCACTATTCAGCTATGAAAAACACATGGCGTGATCCGAAACTGAACACAACAAATTTTAATACGATATTGTTAATAAATCCTATTCACATGATATTTGAAAAACCTAGCGGGGTCCCGTCGTTTTGTCGTTCATATTGTAAAAACCAGCTGAAGCTATATTGGTCCCGGCCTGTGCTTTAAAGTTGTCCTTTAATAGCTCATCCCGCGCGGAATACGCGTCAGTTTGACCACAGCTTTAAATTTAATGAAAAAAAAGTTAAAAGGAGATTCTAAACGTAAATATTGTAGGTAATTCCCAAATTACAATGTGTTCATTGTATACCTAGAGTTTGCTAGTTTAGCGCGTATAAGCTCGTAATGTCTTCGAGTCGTGTTCAAAAGTAAAGAATCGAGAAAATTCGATGTATATAATCTTAAATGTAATCGATTTGCGAGTAGTATCGATGAAGTTTCCATTCCTTATAAGAAAAGTTAATATTATTATTCTCTCTGACAATTATGAAACATAATTTTAGCAGTGTATTTTTTGAAAATCAAAAATTTGTTGTTTCTAATGAATTGCGAATACAATTTATTGTATTACTTATTAAATTATTTTCAGTGTAACAATAAATCGGTTGACACGTCACATTATTTGATTATAATCCCTTGACTGCAAGTTTTTTTAATCATTTTTTTATGAACGATGAAGGCGTTTTTTAGCTGTATTTAATTTTGTTACTTTATTGTATTACTACTCAGACAAATACAACAGAATGTGACACTGTTTTTTTATTTGGTTTTCTTATTTTTAAATCAAATGGATCTCTAATTTTCGAGGCATATTCCACATCGTCTAAAGACGCACCTAAACAATCTTACTCGCTCATACACGATAAATAAATAATTTTTCAATACACTTCCTCGAAAACTGGTTCATAACGCACTACGATTAGGTGAACCTAATCGTAGTGCGTTGAAGTGCCTAAGCGTACGCGTGTGAAATACATGCAATGTATTTCACACGCGTGCGATTTTTATCATTTTCCAACACGTGTGCGGGCATGAAAATTGCCACAGATAACTATACCTATACTGCCTATACTTAGTTCAAATTGGTTCAATGCATTAAGTCGGCGGTGAATGTTTTTTTTTTAATTTTGGCAAAGCAATAATGCGTCTTCAGCCAAAATATTTTTTAAATATTCAATATGTGTTTATAAATAGACTATCATAGATAAACATTATTATTTAAAACTAATATTTACTTTTATAAACAAATTAACATTTATTTGTGTTATAAATTAAAAAATATAAAAAGAAACTATTTTTTATAATAGGCTGCTTAGCGGCTTCATACCTTTGCTTCTCCTTCAACCTGGCGAAAGCAAAGCGCGGAAAAAAAGAAAATTAAAATCATAGTTTCTTATTAATTTATCACAAAAATATTTTTCGTTCTTTTATTTTATTTCTTCAGAAGTGTATTGAAAAACGTCGTTTGATACACGTGGACATTTGTTATTGCAGTTCTCAGCTCAAAAACACCCTCGCCTACGGCTCGGGAGTTAATTCCGCCTCGAATGCAATAACAAATTTTCTCCACTTGTATCAAAATGTACTAAATGATAACATGATCACTTAGTAAAGATAAAACAGTTTCCGTTTAGCAAAAAATAAATTGAACATCGCATCTTTATAAATACACAATTTGATAAAACTAGTATTTGTACAAGAAAAAGATTACATTATTAATAAATTTGTACTATAACGCTAAAAACATAAAAAGAAGTTTTGGAGATGCCGGGGATCGAACCCGGGGCCTTTCACATGCAAAGCGAACGCTCTACCACTGAGCTACATCCCCGTGTTACTATTACAGCCGAATACGGTACAATGTTTGAAGTTATGTCACCAAGTGTTTTTTATAACGGTGATTTAGAGTTGTGATAAAAACACTTGTGTACATACTTTTCCATAGTTGCGTAACGGAATGTGTAATATCGCTGATGGTGTAATAGTAGTTTAAACTAAGCTTTCTGTTGTTAAAATTCTATACACGCCTTTTAAGCAATTGGTTACTCGCTAGTTATCTTGTGAGTTCTGTTTATGGGGTTCTACTATGTTAATCATCTACAATATTCCTAGCTCTGATGCAATTTTCTTATTAATATCGTCAACGATTCGGACCACTTATTTGTGAAAGAGACAGCGCTATGCAGTTCATATAGTTTTTCCATGATCTGTCCACGAAGTAGACACAATAGTTAAACAATGGTGTGTCGAACAAATCGGTCCTTTCATGATTTATAGCAGGGAATAGGAAATAGTACATTTTGTGAGGAAACTTCGTTATTGCAGTCTAGGCGGATTAACACCCGAAACGCAGCGAGGTTGTTATGGAGCCGAGAACTGCAGTAACAAAGGCCCACGTGTATCCAACGACGTTTTTCAATACACTTTCAATAAATTAATAGAACGAAAAGTATTTTTGTCATGAATGTTGAACCTATATTTTAATCGTAGTGCGATAAAATAGCTCTTCTCTCTATTGTTTACGAGGAAGGGTATTGAAAACCAATTCTTTCTGTCCTAATCGGGGTAGACAGACATTACTATATCATGATAAGCCGTCGCCACATTTAATTAAATTATGCGATGGAATAAATGATGTCTCTTCTCTTCATCAATCTTTCTATATTACTGTCATGTAACTTGTTGTATCAGACTTCCCATAACGAATCCTGACGAATTCTCCATAGGTGGTTGTCATTGATCTAAGTTTGTTTTTCTGGAAAAGATAGATGGCATTAAATCTTTTACTACCTACTGTGGTCGGCAACAACCGTAAAAATACTATGTATTGTAAAAACCATGTAGTCTTGTCTTCAAATACGTCTTTAGTTTTTGCTACGCTAGAACCATTAGGAAATATGTGACCGGTATGTAAAATGTTTGAAAAAAAAGTAACGATTCCTTGGCATCTTATGTGAGGATATGTTATAAGGTAAGTTATAATTAGACTTGCAGATGACATAACCATTTACTAGCAAATGACTTGTGTCGTAAATTCCTTGTCTGCTTACGCGAGGAATTGAATTACAAAACACATTTATACGATAAGCTTGTAGAATTAGTTTCGTCCAATAGAGGCATTGTTGAATATGTAAAACACACTAATTGTTCTCATTTTATTTGCACTTTCTAATTTCGATCACCTGACGAGCTTGATTTATTATAATTTAGGAGATTACAACTTAATTATAATTGCACTATCGAATACTGTGCAATGATACGGCAAAAAAAGGAGGTGTCCTGATGAGATGACGAGTAATAGAGAAGAATGGAAGAAGCCATGCCATCGATTGATATCGAATACTCTGCATTGGACATCAATCGAACGAAGTGTATTCAACACTCGTCTCGAAACGCAGAACACTTTAGTAGAGGTTTATTAATGCGTGTTTTTGTACTATAGCGGCAGGGCGTCTATCTGAAATCTCTCCTAAGACCCTATAGGTTTCAACTATGTAGGTAATGGCACGTGCCATTTTGGTCAGGCCACTTATCTTGCCCACGGATCGGATTGACGAGAGAATCATACTGGTTTACGTTCTACTGAATATTACATTTGTGTCGAACAAAAACCATTTCTAATTGCTGGTGTAGGTATACCGCCCTATTCCAGCAAAAAGGTTTTATTTATTTATTTTTTAATGTATACTGCGTTTCCTTGTGTGTGTTAGTGGTGTTGAAGGGAAATAAAATTCATGTTAGGGATATAATTGTCTTTAATATTCTAAAATATTGTTTTTTCTCTAGGTATATTAAAAATATAACAACAATATATATTATTTTCACTATAGATAAAAAAATATATGGAAAAACATTGACTAGTTAGCACTTTCAAGATAAAATCAATAACATCAGATAGATATAAGAGATTTCTATGCAGATAACACTTAGATTATAGTTTTGTATAGTATGGCAACGATCAGACAATCATTCAGAAAACCATTACATTTTGTAAATATCGAGCACTTGATAGAATTCATATTCTCCTTCATCAAATCATATTTTCTCATTTCAAGCAGATAAATTATTAAGCTACTATTTAATTTTCTTCTGTCTCATTGAACATTCTTGAATAACTATAACATTCGCATTCACAAACATCGATAGGTACAAGGTACAAATCAAGACAAAATCGAGACTTTTGGTAAACGTACATACACGATTAAAATTATGGATTTTACGCAACGTTTTCCGGATAGGAAAAATTGAATAAGATTTACATTGCAAACAAATTCAGGTTGGTTTTAATATTTTTTTGCGATATTCCGATTTTGCTATTTTAACATAATACCGCCATCTATGACGTAAGTTGACCCAGTAATACTTTTTGCTTTATCACTGGCCAAAAATGCAATCAAGGCTGCCACTTCGTCTCCTTCCACGGCCTTCTTCAAGGGCATATTACCAACTACATTTGCGACAAACATTGCTAATTGCTCTTCGTTCAGCCCAATATTTTTCAACAAATTCGTTTTCACAAATCCAGGGTTTACAGAATTCACTCGTACGCCATCTGGAGCCAATTCTAAAGCAACGCATTTAGTAAAATGATCTAATGCGGCCTTCGAGATGTTGTACGCTAAGGCCATCGTACTAGGTTTTGAACCGGCGATACAAGAAATGTTCACAATACATCCTTTGCTTTGAATCAGATGTGGAGCAGCCAGCATCGTCAAATGGTACACAGATCTCATGTTAGTGTTCATAACTTTGTCGTACGTTTCCATGGACGAGTTTTTGACTCCGCCCATCCCAATAACGCCTGCATTGTTCACTAAAACGTCGAGTCTTCCAAAGTGTTCTATTGTCTCGTTAATTATTCTTTCAGCATCAAGATCTTCTGTGACGTCAGCGGTAATTGCAAGAGGTTTTATACCTTTAGTTTTCTCACAGTATAGGGCTATTCTTTTGAGGTTTGGGTCTTTTCGGCCCACAAGGGCGAGTTTGGCTGATAGCTTGGACAAGTAGATGGCTGTTGCTGCACCGAGACCGGAACTGGCACCAGTAATTAGAAACACTTTGTCGTTGAAGTCCATATTGTATGGTTTGTTTGGATTGTGTTTGTTAACTCAAGGTCGAACAGCTGTTTAACTATACGGACAAGCGTCTAGTTGACGCGCCTGCGTAACTTATCAAACTGATGTAAAGTGTTGCCAGTGGTATTTCACGAATATTACCTAAAGCGATTCCACTCGCAATATTCCTACTACATTATCTTAGTGATAACATGATACTACCTAGGTACAATGTAGCCGCTGATAACGTAAGTCTTCGGTAATGCTGGGCTTATGTTATTAGCATTCATCAACAATAGGGTAGCTTAAGCGGTTAATGCACAATTGCACATGGATCGTTTCTTCAACCTTCAAATACCCTACTTACTTTGATACTAAAACGGATTACATTGACAAAAAAGGGTTTGACGAAGGACAAGTTGGTTATGGCAGAAATTGCGAATGGTAGGGATAGTAAAAAATCCAACATGCGTCTGCTGGAAAGTGTTTTTCTAAACTCGAGCTGAATTTAGGCTTTAAAGTTATAGGTTCATGTACAGACGCCAGTACACCAAGCTACCCGAAACTTAAAATTGTCCCAATCAACCTTGAACCTAATGCTTTAGCGATATAGTTGAAAATCTATTTAGAAATTTGACTTTGTTTGGCCAAATATTGACCACAAGTCCACAACAAGTACTGATGGGTTAATGAGAGACATGAGAGTATCTCCGTCTCACAGTTAGCTGGCTGCTACAGACATGATTCTATACGTGTGACACTTTGCATCTCGTCCAAACCTTGAAAAAAGTGTCCATTGATGTTAACTGATATTATTGAGAACAATAATAGCAAAAACTAAAAAAAACGAAAATCTACTGAAATAGTAGTTTATTTATTTTACCTGGCAACATTACCACGACTAAAACGATCGCAGCCAGACTCAATACCGCGGAAGCGGCACGTGATCCATGGAAATGTAAATATATCGTGGTTTTATCCAGCCCAAGTTTGTACGTGCACATGAGATACTCGCACTTTGTTGTGAATTTTAGGTTCAAATTTCGTTTCTGTTGTCTGCTAATAATAAGTCATGAGTTAATGTTTAGACCATATTGGTCAAGTGGTCATGCCTCCTGCGTTCACTGGGACCTGATAGCAGAAGGTATTTTAGATAACGATTGGAACTATCTCCTAAGAATAATTTTGATCCTATCCTAGATAATTCCGAATAATATTGGATACTTTTTCAACTAAGTAGATAGGTACCTACTAGCATTAGTGCTAATGTTGATGTTGAACGGGATGTTCATCATCTTATTTGGGTGGAGTAATTATCACATTTTGCAATCTTTATGATCATAAACTCTTACGTAGGTAGGTACTAATTTAGGATGACTATTATCGAGTAGGTACTTACCTAATTTTCGCTGTCGATTCCTACTTCCGACTTAAAGTGCTAAAATAATTTGGTTGTGTAGAATATTAACGTCGAGTTCAACTTCGTTTTTCAAGTTTTCATTTTCAATAAATAAATCAATCAGGATGAAACCCATTTAAATAAATTAGCTTCAATTAGCAGTGACCACCGACTGTGTGTCTGTCTTACGGTCTAGTAGTCGCACGCAAACGTCTCTATTGAGCCAGGGAGGGTTTGATTCTGAATAGGGCAAATTATTAATTGAGTTTTTTAACCAAACACAAATTCGTACCAGTAATTTCTGCCCCGTTGACGGCAAATTTCATGATGTAGGTACCTAAGTGCTTACTTATTGGATAAGCTACTAAACAAAAGTAAACCACCTTGCCCTGAGCCTTGCAATTGTTTTGATTGATCATCATGACTTTTTAATCGGTGTTCTAACATTTTTCTTTCATGATTTATCTGCAAACGTATCTTTAAAATATTTGTTGGTTCAGAAAAGTGACTTTATATATAAACTGATGTGTCAAGCAAGCATAAAACGGAACAAAATTACTGCGCACAAACAAACCAAAACCTTACAAACATTGCCAGTTCCTACATGCCTCACAGGACCTCCGACGAGGATATTTCTACAACTAATCTAGGTTCGTATTGATACATAAATTCATCTTGTCATTTATCGTGAATAACGGATTGGCCCGTGTGCACCACGAGCTTGACCCCGGTTGACATAATGATTTACAGAAACTAAACTATCGGCCGCAAACGTGACCGCGGCAAAATGTGAATTTAAATGTGGTTCTATTGTTTTTTTTGTTGTTATTATGCTATTTGGAGCAAGTAAACGCTTGTAAAAACGAATTTGGTTAGTAAAAAGGTTTTAAAGGACAGTTAGGTTAGGATTCCTTTTTTTTTAGGACTGAAGTTTCTTTTGTTAGGTAGGTAGTTTAGGTTCGATCTAGATTTCGAATTTTGAAATTGCGTTGGCTCAGCATGGGCAGGTGTCCAGGTGTCCTGTTAATATAAATAAGCAGGTAGGTAACTACTAAGTCTATAATATAAAAAAAAACAGGCAATGATCAATAATTAACTGTTTAGCAAAATGCAGTGGCAGGATTCTAGGTTGAGTATGCGCTCCTATAAGAATTTGTTGATCAAATAATCACGATGGCGTTTTGGCTAACGTCCAGTTTGCAATGTTAGGAAAAACAATTTAAACCTGCATTGAAGTAACAATCTAAATCATGTGATATCCGTTTCTGGGCCAAGCCATTCGTCTTAGGACCACATTTACATATAAAACATTCCAATATATCAATTCGGCCTCGAAATGCAATTTGTGAATGGCGGCCATAAATAACTATTTTCTGTTTGACACATAGCGACCCTTCGTTTAGGCTGGCAATACCGTGGTCTGTTTTCCCGCCATTATTTGACAGATGCGTTTCGTTCGGTTCGTAACCGTGAAGGATTTTTCAAGCGGCTTCGAAATCAAATCAAGTGTGAAATTCAATTGGATGCCCATAAATATTGTTGCTTTGAAAAATGTTACGGTGGCTGGGATTTTAGTTTGACATATTTTTAATGTGTTTGTTGCAATGGTCGATAATGTTTTTGTAAAGCTTTGGAAAATCGATGGGGATGTTTAGTTTTATTTTACAGAGTGAAAACTTGGAAAGAATAGCAATAAGTTGCTCTTAAGAAGTTTACCAATAACCAATAAGCGGCGGACCAGAGAAGAAAAGTTGAGTCAACTAAATAAATCCCCCCTTTAGCCATAATGGGGTAGGCTGGTCAAAGCTGATTGTAGATGGCGCGTCCATAGCTTCGACCCAATCTGACCAATGAGGTCAAACTAATTTGAAATATAAAATGACATTCGATGTTTGGTTCATGCGATGCTAGCGCCATTAGTCCCACCAGTTGCCCACCCCATTAGCTCAATTAAGATAAGCTAGGTACGTTGCGCCCAGAGGTCATCACCCCATCCTTAAGAATATGGTGTTTCGTGACCTTTTTAGCATTAGCATACACTACCTAAAAAATCTTCATTAGCGGTGTAGCAAAAATAAAACCTAAAACCAATTCAACATACCGTTCCGTACCTACCTACCGTTCTAGTAAGTAACACAGGTAGGTGAGTTAAAGTAACTTAAAAAGTGCCCTTTTATCCTCAAAACGGGCACAATCTCTCACAGGATTGACAGCGATAGATCGTCGCAGGCAGCCATTATATCTAGTGGCGGTGTAAGTATAAAACATTCACCTTAATGTGCTCTCGCGAAGCATGGCGTAGTTACTACGATGTATAGCGAGTTGCACCTGATCTATTGAGTAATCAGTGGATTGCCGGGCAAGGTACCTACTGTAAATATGGAAGGAAATGAAATGGTTTCAGGTTTCAGATGCTGATTGTTAAGGGTAGAATTGCGTTAGGTAATTTCTTTTTATTAGGTTTTATTTCTTTTTAACAGGATTATTAATTTAATACTTATTTACAGCAGTGTGAATGTTGATGGCTGACCAGAGAAACAATGACGGATGATGGACTGTGTGAACAATGATATGGCTGGAAAGGGGTGACTGACTACTAGAGCAGTAGACCAAAAGAAGAAGACATGCTGCAACGACCCCAAATAAATTGATTGAGAATTGAGAATGTTAAATAATGATAATGATATGGCACTTACAAATAGGTACCTACTTACTTATGTGTTGATTTTGTAACTAGGAATTACCTACAGGTTTTAGTGAACATTGTAAAATCGACTAACCATAAAAGCAATCTGTTGTAGTACCTACTACTATCTACTTGTCCTAGCCTCAGTAAGACAAGTCTAATGCTACCTCCTATTTTTAAAGAATTCTCCAAATTGGCAATTGCTGAGGAGCAGCAAATTAAATGTAAATAATATACAATTTGTAATTAAAACAGAGCGCGAGAGAATTTTTCTCAATTCCGCCGCGATCCAATAAAGAAATGCAAATTAGGTGCGGCCAAGAGTTATTGCTTCGTAGGGATGTGGTGAGCTAGATGTCGATATCGATGAATTGTTTTGTTAGAATACAAGGTGACGAATTTTGTCAAGTAGTTAGTAGCTTTCGCGACGTTAGGGTGAGGCCAAACGAGCGTAATTATGTGAGTCGAGTAATTTCGGTTTCATACATAGTTGGGCGCATTTTCTACATGTGACACAAACCAGACTTCCGTATGAAAATGTCTGTCCCTATATCCCTATGTATGCTTAAATCTTTAAAACTACGCAACGGATTTTGATGCGGTTTTTTTAATAGATAGAGTGATTCAAGAGGAAGGATTTAGTATATAATTTGCGGGCGGGCGAAACGGCGGGTATCAGCTAGTCACTACATAGTATAAAACAAAGTCGCTTTCTCTGTCCCTATATCCCTATGTACCTATGCTTAAATCTTCAAAACTACGCAACGGATTTTGATGCGTTTTTTTAATAGATTCAAGAGGAAGGTTTTAGTATATAATTTGCGGGTGGGAGAAGCCGCGGGCATCAGCTAGTAACTCATAAAACGTTCGTTTGGCCTCACCCTTACTCCAAAGGTTAGTATGTTTCGAGCATTATTTGCTCAGCTATTGGTTAAAATGAACGATAAAACCACTGAACTAACTAACTACCTATACAGGTTGATTGGTAATTATTGGTGACCGATGCAAGTACTTTAGCAAGTGATCCTACATGGGAACCGCTCTATATTAAAATTAAATAATTCGATTTATAAATTAATAAATGTTTGTCTGTTGCTTATTAATAAATAATTGGTAAATAATACCAGTCACTGTGTTTTTCAAGCAATGTAAACAGTGTCCCTCAGGTGATTATCGATAGCGATACTTTCTCATGAAACCTCCCCATCACTACACAAAGCCCCTAGTGTCGATTGTAAAAAAGTTTTTACAGCTAATTCGGGGTGCTCCTGGCACTAATTCTACACTTTACGGCCACGCACCGACATTGTCAATCTATCCGCAAATGAACAGCCATCTTTGTTTTACTGTCAAACTGTTTATAGCATTTGATTAGCTTTTTATTTCCTTACAAGATTTGTTTTAAAGTTTATCGTGGAATAGGCGTTCTTGTTGTTTTATGAAGCAAAAATGTCCAGGGTACAATTCTCTGGTGCAATTATATTATTTTCACGTGGTTGATTTAATTTTCAGGGTTCCGTACCCCAAAAGGTAAAAAAGGAACCCTTTTAATTAAGATCACTTTTTTGTCCGTCTGTCCGTCTGTCACCACCGATTTTCTCAGGAACGGGTGGACGTGGACCTAGCAAGTTTAAATGTATACCAGTTACTGAGCTCTATAGTCCCTATTATGTGTATAAAAATCAAGGTCCTGAGTCAACACTATAAAAAGATATGGGCAAATTTAGATTTTCGCGAAAACTTGTAAGTATACAAAAATTTACCTTAATTTTCAACTTTTTTTATGTTTCGGAATTTTCCATTTACTTGTGCTGTAAGACCTTGCTTTTAACCAAAATTGACAATTCTAGGTCAATCGGAAGTACCCTATAGGTTTTGGTCGAAAACCTATTAAGTATAGTTCCCGTTGACCTAGTAAATAGTTGTTGCGGGTAGTCGGACAACCCTACTAGTCTAACGAAGGGCAGTTTTATTTAGCCTAGTAACTGAGTAGTGGAGGTTAGAGAGTCAGTCGTTAAAATACCTGTACCTATAACTCAGCTGCATCCGTTTAGACTGGAAGTAGACCCCAACCTAGTTGGGAAAAGGCTGGGCAGATGATGAATGATGATGGTTGCGAAATATAGGACAACAGTACACCTCTGACTTACCCCTAGGAGATTACAGGCGTAATATTATGTTTTATGGAAAATAATATAGGTCCTAGTCCGAAAGTCTAGTGATGTGTTTTTCTTTAAAATTGTTTGTCGATAAATTAGAATTTTTGTCCTTAAAATAAAAAAGTTGGAGATGCCGGGGATCGAACCCGGGGCCTTTCACATGCAAAGCGAACGCTCTACCACTGAGCTACATCCCCTTGTACTGAAACCATGTAATTGTACAGTATACTCGCAAGCTTAAAATGAGTAGAAACAATTGTTAAGTAAGAGTACCTAAATACTATGATTGTGCTATTGTTTAAAGTTACTAATGAACTTATTCATGCGAAACAATCTACTAACTTGAAACAGATGTTTTTAATAAATTGTTTGATGCTATATATAAGTAGAAAATTGTATCAGTCGTGCCTGAAAAAGTAACTGCCTACAATCTACATGTACCTAGGTATGAGTACAAATACCGTTATTCGGAATGACAATGAAATTAATGAATTTATGACATGTGAAACGACTAACGAGTATTAATTTTAAAATCGACGGTGCTAGGGGCACAGGGCTTCAGATCTGAAGCCTTAATTAAGATATTATTTTAACCTAAAAATAAAATTATAAATCCTAGTTTACGTCCACATCACTCATTTAAACAAACTGAAAAACATAATCGTCCTTTTGATTCCGCGACACTCCGGTAAAAACTTGCCGATTTTCCCTCTACCTCAACCTAAAAAGTTCAACAACCCCGACTGAAAATACCACCTATTTAATACGCACAGACCATCCTTAATATCAGAAATTACCATAAACCCATAGCCGTATATAGTGCAGGGTTAAATCCCTCATCGAGTCCGTGAAGATATTTTTATGGTTCTACAAGAATGCCATGAGTATTCCCCTTGACGTGATCATGATTTACTGAAGTTCTTCGCGATAATTATGTCTTAATATACGTGTTAATGTTAGGTAGTTATGGATTTTTGGGGTGCTGTGTCTGGGCAGGAATTGTGAGGAGTCTGTTGCGTTACGGGTAGGTGGATGCTTTAGGCTCGGCGCAAACGGGCCACCAACCACAGCGATCGGTGGCTGTGTTTTTTGTTGACTGCTATAACGACTGGCCGCCACCGGCTACACGTGTGCGGCGAGTTTCAACAAAATGTATGAAAAAGCGTGTGAACTGCTTGTCGCTGGCTACTGGTGGCTGTGCTTGGTGGCCCGTTTGCGCCGAGCCTAAGGCCGTGCCTAAGGCTAATACGGTTTGGATATGACAAAATTAGGTATCTAATGCACTAGATACCTAATTTTAATAATGAGACAATGAATAATTTTGATAATGAGTTTCTGACTCATTATCTGCCTTACCTTTTCCCAACTATGTTGGGGTCGGCTTGCAGTCTAACTGGGTGCAGCTGAATGCCAGTATTTTACATGGAGCGACTGCCTATCTGACCTCCACAACCTAGTTAGTTCTGGCTAATACGATACCCCTTGATTAGACTGGTCGTCTGCCTTTCGGGCCACTGACAATCTGTAACGATTGTCAAAGATGACAGCCGGGACAAACGGCTTTAACGTACCTACTTTCCGAGGCACGAGGGAGATCAGTATGTAATGGTAATGGGTTTGGTCACCCATCCACGAACCAACCTAGAAAGTGCGGGTTAACCCGAAGATCTACCCGAGCGGCTGTTAATACTTCTTATATACTTAGCTAGTTCTAACCAATAATACAGAAGAAAACAACCATTTTCTTAACAAAATCCATCCATAAATTCATTACCCACTTAATATTATCCCAATCTACTACCAAAATAATATCAGAGCGTTCCTCCTAAATCTCGCTACGTCTACGTATAACGCTATACAGTCGGTAATTCAGTACGAGCTGCGCACGTAGGCGCACGTGACCGGAATACTGCACAACTTGCGTTGATCACTGTACGCAGTACATATTGAACAGAGGAAGGGAAATTTTCGTAGTCTCCTGCTGATCTTAATATTGTGATGTGGAGGAATATTAATGTTGGCGTGGTGTTGATGGAAGGAAACGTAGGCGCGGTTGGTGCTAGCGGCGCTGCCGGCGCCGGTCGCGGAGAAGCGGGTTTGATTCCCGCTCCGGACGTATCAATTTTGTGATTGTTCCAGGTCTGGATGTGTGTTAGTACAACGTTTAAATAAGGCTAACAGAAGTATCCTATAGTGTAGAACTGTAGATGCTCACATCAACAATCTTCGATGAAGAACTAATCCTTGTCGAGGTCATCGAAAAATTAACCGTTGCCGTTAAAGTTGATAGTTTTTAGTATAACGCAGAATGCCTCTTCATAACAACACGCATTATATAGGTTACTAGTGGAAACGGGCCAATACCCTTGCTACCCTGTCTGTTTGACATACATTTTTAACCCCGTCTCCTTCGTTCACACTCCACCACTGCATTTGGTTACTTTCCCATTTTTAATTTATAAAAACAAAACACATCTAAATCTTTACCCACTTTCCTAACAAAAAAACAAAATTCATCACTCCACGAAAAACCCCGAAAACATATTATTTTCGTGTAAACTCAACGTAGGGACGTATAGATGGCGCCACGTAGTCACGACGTGACTCGAATGGCGGCGAGAAGGCGCGGTGATTAGCAATGAAAAACTTTTAGACGAAGCCCGTTTGTACGGAAACTCAGTGTAATATCGCCTTTCATATAAAATTAATAATTATATCAATACATAATTATATAGAAACATTTTATTATGTTACTAGGACTACGTCCGCGACTTCGTCCGCAGTTTTTTTTTCTAAAAAAACAAAAGGGGGTTTTGTTGCCTCAACTGTCCCGTCGGGCTCTAGGCAACTTCTGAGCTAATCACCACGCTTGCTCAATGCGGGTTGGCGATTTCAGACCGAAGTCCAGGGTTTCATCACGATGTTTCCCTTCACCGTTTAGTCAGTGGTGTCTAAGTGTAGAAACTACTTAGAAAGCACGTATGACTTTGAAAAAGTCACATTGGTACTTGCTGGGTTTGAACTCGCAACTCGGGGCGTAAGAAGCGGATCATATAAAGAACGGGCCACCACGCTATGTTACTACAACGCGAAATAAAAGATTTCTTGGAATCATGAAGGACCTTTATGGAAATGACAAAAGATGGGGAATGTTGCTTCACGTTGTAGGGGAAAAATAGGGTGCGATTTTGAATTGAAGTATTGTACTTGGGATTTCATTGTTAAACTCTTAAACGTCCTTTGTAGGTGGCGCCACCGTTTTAATGAAAGGATCTGTAAGAAACACTGATATTAATATTAGAGAATTACCTTGATAAACTTTGGTTATTACTAGTTTGCTTTGTAAGTATCTAGGTCACAAATCGGTAAGCAGGTAGTCACGGTTTATATCAGAAAACTGGTATAATTCTTACACAGGTTGGCCATTTAGTTACCAAATTCAAAACCAAATATCTAGTAACTAAATCGCCAACCGGTATATTCAAAACCGGTAAATAGATGATCCATAAGTTTATTTTTCTGACTTGAAACCGCGCCCTCTAGGCGTGCTATATGTTATCACTCAGCTTGAGCTAGTTTGACAAGAGGTAATTGCTGAAATGACGAGAAATAGAAAAGCATGGAAGAAAAAGACATGCTTGCCAAGCAAATACATTGTTTTTTTTTAAAATCTTGTATATGAAACGATGTAGTCTGAAATACTTAACCAGCTAGACTTTGTTCTTAACCCATAAACATATTCAGAAAGCCATTAATTCGCCATAAACTAAGTATAGTTGGTATAAACAAGCAGTAGCTGCTGTATTGTGCACTTATACAAGTTTATGGGGTCTACGCGATACTTAAAGGGACATAAACCGTCCGGCGGCGGCCGGCACGTCCCGGCATCGATCCGGCTACGTGACGGGACGGAGACGGCGTGCGACGGCTTTGGAAAATGTTTCGACTTATTTTGGGTAGGAAATATGGATTTTTGGTGATGGTATTGGCGGATTTTAGCTTAGAGTAAACTTATATTTGCGTACCAACCTTCTAATGGAAAACGCGTAAAGAATATTTTTAGTCATACCCTCACTTAGATAAAAAAATATCGAAAACTGCAATCAACAGATCGATGAAACAGAGAGCTTTTAGGAAATATGACAGGATGGTTGGCGCAGTGGCTGAGCGATTGACTGCTGCGCTGCGTGTTGCGGGTTCGATTCCCGCACGAAACAAATATTTATATGGCATACAGGTAGTTGTTCTGGGTCTGGTTGTTTGTGTATGAGACTTTAAATGTTTCTAAACGCACCCACGATACAGGAGAAATTCCTAGTGTGGAGAAACGTCTTATTGTAAAAAAAAAAACGAAAATAAATTTAATACGGAGTAAGAAAACATTGATCAACAAAAAAAACTTGGGTTGATCAATTTCATTAACAGTTTCAAGTAATCAGCCGATAAAAGTGTACTTATTACTTAAACATCACTAATTGATTATTAAACTTATTCATGCAAAAATACCTAATTAAAACTTTTTTTTTTCATTTATCTACACAGCCAAAAAAAATCTCCTTTTAAAAACTCCAGTCAACCACCAGTTTTAAGCTCCAACTGCCAGGTTAAACCCTCATAATACAGGTGTTACTATGCGGCCCACGTGCCCAGGTACCGGGGGAAAAGTGGGCACCCCTGGGGTATTGTGGGGCGAAGGGGGCTATTTTTTATTTCATTACCACCCCCTGGAAATAGGTGATAGTGCTCTGTCGATGTGTGGTTGATTGTATTGAAGATTTTGTCACAGGTGACATAACATCACGCCTGCTGTTCCCGGAAGGGTTAGGCAGTGCTAGTGCAGTGACGTGGGAGAGTGAGATATACGGGACCTTTCCAATAACGATAATTACGTCTGTCTATGTCTTTCGTGAAACCCTTGGCAAAGTAAATGAATCAAATCCTGTTTTAACATAAATTGCTAACCGCCATGGCAATACGGTATGTGGATAAATAAGTTTTTATTTTTATTTTTATTGTGTGTGGAATGCGGGTAACCCTTTTTTTTTTTTTAGGATGGGAAATCATCAAATGACTTCTCCCGCTCTGGGCTGAGCAGGAGGGAGTGTCAGACTTTTACTGACTAAAACCCATCCATGTTCCTTCATCGCCCTTTGTGTTCCGGGGCCACGGTATCTCTTTCGAATAGTCCCGCAGCCCCGATGCGGGTAACCCTTACAAAAGTAACGACAGACTAATGATCGGCAAAACCAACAATATCCGTATATATTCTTACATACGTGTATCTGTATATAAAGGGCGTAAAACACCTCTTAACGAAGCCGAAAGGCACTTGTTCTCCCCGTCATTGCGATATTTTTTTTGTTCCACACGATACCTGGGAACCTTTTAGTTACGGAGATATTGGGGGTCAAAAATCCAACTTTTTGTCAAGTTTTTTTTTTAATACAAGTTTTTAATGTATGATTTTAATCACCTCCACGACCCCCGTACTATTCAATCCATCCACCAGCACAATGTTTTGAGTGCGTTACA
Organism: Xestia rhomboidea; assembly: GCA_963853795.1. Taxonomy (NCBI): domain Eukaryota; kingdom Metazoa; phylum Arthropoda; class Insecta; order Lepidoptera; family Noctuidae; genus Xestia; species Xestia rhomboidea. The sequence continues at coordinate 12,431,515 of OY970778.1, forward strand.
TTGAGTTCTACCACAAAACATGATTTTTCACCCAAAAAAAAGTCGTTTCCCAGCAATAATTTTTGCGTAAAGTTACTTAGTTTGATGTTCAGAATGCTTGGTTGACGGCTTCGTGATGAGGTGGTTTACACCCTGTATAAACATGTCGACGATCCCACACGAACTAATCAGAAATCTAATGTCAATCAACAAGACGGTCGCTTAGCACTCAATCAAGTCATACCTTTTTTATCTTCCATAGCATAGCAATACTTTGTGCTAACTCCAAGAAATATTCCTCCTTGTCGCAATACAAAGGTACATTTCTGAATAAGAAATTGCAATCGAAACTTTACCATACAATATGACAAAAAACAGCGTGACTAAGGTCTGAGCACAAATTGTTTTTGCCCAAAAGTGGGCAGTTTTTGTGGGAGTGATATTAAAAAAGCGACAGGGTAAGTGCTATACGATTGAGGTGACATGTGTGTGGACAATGCGTGGTGGCCATGAGATTTGAGGGTTGAGAAGTGATTGCGACTTTTGGGCTTGACCACTTGCGAATTGCAAGATTTGCAAGTGACGCTCAAGGCACCAAGGCCTTCCATCCAAATGCCTTTGCGTTGTTGTGTTTTTAAGGCCTGTTAAAATATGTATATTATAAAATGTTAGTCAGTAAGGTGGATGCTCCAGGGTAGCCCGCGAAATTCAAATTTTCTTACGTTTTTTGCAATTTGCAGGCCAGTGTCAGGTTGTATGTTGATTAAAATATGATTCGCGGCTGTAAGACGTATGTAGTTACAGAATTATAATCATTAAAATCATCAATACAACCCTCTAAGTTCATGTAACTGTCAAGAATGACTATTTCATGAAAAAGTCATTCTTGACAGTTACAAGAACTGAATATGAATGTTTGATGATTGTTAAATTTAAATTTCGCAGGCTACCGTGATTGAATTCTTGACCTTCTCAGAATGGTCAAGATCGGGAGTTTAAATTTGATAGATCAAATTCTACTCAAATGCTTCCAACCAGTTGTGAGTATACCTGTGGCTGATCCAGATCCATTAAGAATTTATTTAGATGAGATACTGAGACAACACTCTCATTTAAAACCGATAGGAATTGCCTGGGCCACCAGTATTTCGAACGAACTAGGAATTCACGTGAATGGAAGTGACATTAAATTTCAAAGGCGAAATAATCTGAAACCAGTGTCGTCTCAATACCATTTAGTTGTTTTCCCTCGTAGCGTAGGCCTTTGCTGTAGGCCTATCACAAAAGCCATTTTCGAAAAACACATTACCCCCTTTTGCGTCGCGCAGTCGGGTGAAAAGAAACCAGAGAGGATAGACAAAGTGACATTTTATGAGCTATAGCGTTTATAACCAAAAAGTATATTGGATTGACATAATTAAGCCATTGAAAAGCTTAAGACGATTCTGTTAAAAGTTGTTGTTGAAATACGAAACGCCAAGCGATTTTCAACTATCTTGGACCTGAGAGCGATTTTAGCGTCACCAGCGGAATCAGCGCATAAAACCGCTGTTTCCCTAGCCCTCATTAATGGCCAGCTACAAAGCAGGGAGGTAAGTTGTACAGTCGGACTTAAGTCGAGTTGCATCGTAAATCATATCATAAGGCTAATCCACGACACAAGATGAATAGCTTCATATTGATTGTGTGGGGATCACTGCTATTAGTGCGACTTTATTGTCGTTATTGTGCGAATGAAGTGGGACGGAAGTATGAGATAGAAATGTGGTCGGTACTTTTTGCCTAAATAGCAAGCAAGAATTATTACAAGTACAGATATGGTCTAGTTTAGGCAGCGCAATAAGTACAGTCGCCAGTAGGTACAGTCGTGGTCTTTTCCGCCTGATCAGTTAGTTTTTTTTTCGCTTAAATCATGCGGAGGCGCCCAGCCACGCCCCCTTAAAGTTTAGGCCTATTAGGAAAGCGTCAACTTTGGCGCGCTATATAATATAACAGTAACTCTCGTTTGGCGTGCGTCCCCAGTGCGCTCGGCCGATCGGTGTCTTTTCATTCATTATTTCTAAACAAAGTCAACGGGGCCTAGAGAGCGTTCCTATGTTGTAAGTGCAAGCAAATATTTGTTTAGTGGTGACCAAGCCGAAGTGTCCTCGATCGTACATCAAGTTACCACAAACTCGAAATCATTTTAAACCATAAAATGTTGACGGTTTAGTTCAAAATCGAATGAGATAATTTGTTAGTTTGTGGTAACTATTTGATATGTTCCAACTCTTGTCCTGCTCATCCTGCACTACCACTTGTACCTTACAGGAATTAATCGAAACAAATGCTGAGCTATGCAGGTTACATACTGGTCTAACACAATTTAATTTTCATCGACACGTAAAGAAGGGGATCTCGAGGTTAAATAAATAACAGCCGCTCGGGTCGATCTTTAGGTTAAGCCGCGCTTGCCTAGGCTGGTCTGTGGATGGGTGACCACCCTTACATACCGAGTTTCCTCCGTGCCTCGGAAAGCACGTTAAGCTGTTGGTCCCGGCTGTCATTTGTAGATCTTTGACAGTCGTTACAGGTAGTCAGTGGCCCAAAAAGTCTGATAACCAGTCTTACCAAGAGGTACCGTATTACACAGTACTAACTGGGTTGTGTAGGTCAGATAAGCAGTCGCTTCATGTAAAATACTGGTATTTGGCCCTATATAAGCCTCCGCTTGAATAAAAGTTTTTTTATTTTGTATTTAGCTGCATCCGGTTAGACTGGAAGCCGACCCCGACATGGTTGGGAAAAGGCTAGGCAGATAATGACGTAAAGACGAAGAAGTAACATGGAATGGTCTTAATATAATTATAAATTTTTTCGACATGGAATCTCGCAGGTGAACCTATGAGGTTCACTTCTGCTTAACCGGACTATCCAGTGGATGCATTGAGCATAAGGCCTCCAGCCGGAGGAGCAATGGTCTTATATTATATTGTCATGGCTAATCTTTTAACACAACATTCACCATTAAGAATAAGAATAAGAATAATTTATTTGCTTAAAATACAGGTGTTACCAGATGTTAAAGTTGGTGGTTTAGGCACAAACCATATTTTGCCTTTTTAGGGCATGCAAATATAATTTTACATTACATTATTGTATAATGCGTATCTATATGAAATTTAACAAGATGTAATAAGTAAGTAAAGTAAAATAAATTATTAAAATAAAAAATAACACATAATGCACACGGAACTAATACCTATATATTAAAATTAATTTTGTATAGCAGAAATTCTTGCAAACTGTAAAAATAATTTTGTGTCAACCATTTGCGCAATTTATTTTTAAAATATTTGAAAGGGAGTTCTCTAATATTTCGATATTTCTCTAATGTTTCTCTATTTTATTGTAGATTAATAACTGGCTAATCACTTGGTACATAGGATATTAGGAGATTATGAAAGGCCTTGCCTAATACTACTAATAGGTATGCATAATTGCATTCAACATTCTTATTCTTTATTGCACACAAACAAATATACATATAATTGCAATAATATAGCTTATGTACAAAGGCGAGCTTAACCCAGAATTGGGTTTTCTTACAGCAAACCTAATTTTGATAGCGAGATCAATATCTTTGAAGAGTTTGTTATTTACAGTATCATCATTCATCACCACCTGCTTATTTGTATATCAGACCTTGATTGGTCGTCGTTCACGCAATTCTGCGATTTTCATTTTCATTTCTAGCTAATGTTTTGGACCATGACTCATGTGTTCATACCTACCGACGAAGAAGCTAAAGAAACATCAAAGCCGAAAAAAAACAATTCTTCGTTATTCTCCGAACGGATAATCCCTTAAAAATGTCCTTTCAGACAAAAAACTCCGATCAAATTCCCTAAACCAATCGAAATCCAATCTCGAAAATGGCTATAAATAAAACTGGCTACAATGAGATCCTTCGACAATTGGCATGTTCGTCAAAGGCGCTTAATAAGTTTCTGCTTACTTGTCCATCATCACTACCGTTTTTATATCTTAGACATGACACACCATCAAATAAAACTACACCTCATCCTCTCTACATCAAAGTTTATTTTCATTTGAGATCCATCTGCTGAAAATTTCAAAATCATGCAAGGTGTTTCGGACTTTGGAGTCAAGGATCTAAGGTTGTGTTTCAAGTGTGTAGGGTGTACATCAAAGGGTTAAGACGAGTGGAGAAACGGCTTCTTACGTGTAGTTCCGACTTACTTATTTTGTCCATACTAAGACAATGTATGCGGTGAATTCGCGGTTCGGCGGTAAAAAGTTACGTGGTGATGTAGGGCTGACGAGTGTCGAGACTCAAGTGCCAGCAGTTTATATTTAATAGTTTTTTTTCTACTTAATAGTTTTTTTGCAGTTTTAGCTATTCTATGAAAGCTGGCGTAACGATTTGGACTCGTTCCCGATTGGCCGCGAAACATTGGAAAAGTATAGGCCCTTGCCCAGCAGTGGGGCTGAATAACATACATATTGAGGTTTAGGATTCAATTAAAACTGCTACGATGGTAATCAATCGCTACCTCGAGCAAAAAAGACCTTAAGGAAGGCTCTGCAGGTTTTTTAGTGATCGTAGTAAGTATTTGCTACTGCTTGGCGTGCAAGATTTGACAATCAATATAAATGTAGCAAAAACCCAGGATATCCTCGTCAGATTTGCTTATATTAATCGTTTTGATTCAGGCCATCATCATCATCATCCACAGCCCGACGTCACGCACTGTTGGATATAAGCCTCTCTTTGCTTGTGCCAAGCTTCACGTTCTTGTTCCAGCCGCATCCAGGATATGCCCGCGATGTCAACAAAGTCGTCAGCCCATCTTGCCGCCGTGTGACCAACACTTCTCTTTATTCACCCTAGGACGCCACTCGGTTACAGCTTCACTACTCCACCTGCCGTCACCGCGCGTCTCCCGAACGTCGCTGAACAGTCGTCCGTTGCCATTAGTTGTCCTTTTTTAAAATCTGAATGTGGGCCCCTGCCCGCAGTGCTTCTATCTGAAACTTTTCAAATAGAGTTTTGAAGTTCACTCATCACGCCTCTGAGTTATCAAAGTTTTCGTGCTGAATATGCTTGCTAAAAAACTTTCTGGGCTTCCGTTCCGTAGTTGTGACATCAATGCTTTGGAATTGAAGTATAGCAATCGAAGAGAAACTTCATGCATTTTCGCCCGTCAATCACTGTTGATATCTCGTGACAACCCTACACCCAATAGCAATAATACTGTGTTGTGTGAGTGAATCCATCATGTGCAGCACATAGTCGTCACAGCGCTTATGATGATCTATTGTGTATTATAGCCTTATAGCTCATCCATTTAACAACTGGAGCTATCATAGCGCCGTCAAAGGATTATGGGAAGCTATTTCTTCGCAGGACTGTGTTCTTTGCAGATTTGTTTTAGAAATGATTACAGAATTATATATACAGGGTGTAAACCACCTCATCACGAAGCCGTCAACCAAGCATTATGTAAATCAAACTAAGTAACTTTACACAAAAATTATAGCTGGGAAACTTTGGACTTTTTGGGTGAAAAATCATCTTTTGTGGTAGAACTCAATGTAACGCACTCAAAACATTGTGCTAATGGATGGATTGAATAGGTCGTGGAGGTGTTTAAAGTAAAAATCTTAAATTAAAAACGTGTATTTAAAAAAAAAGTTGTCGAAAAGTTGGAACTTTGAGCCATAATATCTCCGTAACTAGAAGGTTCCCAGGTATGGTGTAAAACAAAAAAATGATCGCAATGACGAGGAGAACAAGTGCCTTTCGGCTTCGTTAAGAGGTTTTTTACACCCTTTATAATATAATTCTGTCATCATTTCTAAAACTATACATATGTAGTTAGAAATGATGATAGAATATTAATTATATGGCCTAATTTCACTTGGCAACAGCCGGCTACCAATGATAATTATCATAGACACAACATCACGCCTGTAATCCCCGAAGGGTAAGGCAGAGGTGTACCTAATAGTACACCCACATTTCGCTAGTAATGTTTAAATCCCACGTAATGGGGGGCGAGTCTGTTGCCGTCAACGAGGTACAAACCCAGACTTCGTGGGTGCTACTGAGAGATTCCAGATGGAATAATCCAGTAACACTTTGCTTGACCTAGGAATCAAACCCAGGACCTCATGCTCCGGGGCTGCGGGACTCCGAGGCTGCGGGGCTTCGGGGCTGCGGGACTATTCGAAAGAGATACCGTGGCCCCGGAACACAAAGGGCGATGAAGGAACATGGATGGGTTTTAGTCAGTAAAAATCTGACACTCCCTCCTGCTCCGCCCAGAGCGGGAGGAGTCATTTGATGATTTCCCATTCGAAAAAAAAAGGACCTCATGCTTAGTGGTAGTCATGCTTGCGACTTCTAGACGAACAAGTAGTCATTCTGAGGACTTCCTCTATTCACTTGTCTTTCTAATTTTAACGTGCCCATCTTACTACATTGTTCTCACATAATACACCATCTCAACATGAATGATGTAAGAGATTTTGTAACAATAATTTGATTTAAAAGAGTGTCCATGGAGTTTCTTGCCCGTTCTTCTCCATAGAGATATATATTTATATATATATTTTAACAATGCTATAATAATTTTATTTTATTTCATAGTGCTGTTCTCATTTTTATCTGTCTTAACACTAATATTCATATCTTGTCTTTTAAATTTAATTGTAAGTATGTATGGTATAAGTATTTCATGTATAAAGCCATTATTTTATTTTTTTCTCTTATGTTAACACTTATTTTTGTGAATGCTGGTTAACCTGTAATTGGCGAGTGTGTAAGTCCAAGACTGTAAAACCTATGTATACCTAAATGCTGTACACAGAAGCTGATGGTGAACCTATATTAATAAATAAATAGAGATCTACGCTAGGGAATGCGCAACTATTTAAAGTTTTTATGTCTTGTGACTACATTTAATTTTCATATTTGTTTCGACAATTCAAAAGTGCCTGTAACTGCACTGTTTTAGACTTTCACGGTTTTTCACTACACTTAAAGAGCTCATAGTAACTAAGGAAAATCACGGATATCATCCCGTAAGTACTTTAAGTGTGCCTGTAACTGGTCTACTTGAAATAAATGCTTTGAATTTGAATTTAAAATCCTGAAAAAATAAGCACATCCCATATTGAATAGACAACTCCCTCACTAATTCATCATCACAAAAACGGTTTTAAAATGGATGAATTCTATTCATTTCCACTCAACATTTTGCTTGACTTGGGTAAAGGCGTAATTAAAAAAAAAAGGAACAATATTTGTTGCATTACCTTTCCGTCAGCATAACTCGTGCGCGGGCACGCAAAGCGTCGTAAGTGAGAAAATGATAAATATTTTAATTGAACATTTAGTTTTTGTACATTTTCACGGTATAACGCCTTGTTTGGTAGCACGATGAGCAGGCGGAAAGTTTAAACAAATAATTCAAGTAATTGACAGTTTACAAAAATAATGTCGATGATGCAGGAGGACATTCTTTACAAAAAACAGTTTTTATGTTAAATATGTAAAGTATTTGAGTTTATTCAAGAAATGTAAGAACGGTAACTACTGATAAAGTAGATACATAATTATGTAGGTCAGTGTAAAGAAAGAATTGACCGTGAACCAGCTCTATTCTCAAAATACCGTCTCAGGCGGTCTACATGGTCCTCTCATGATCTGAAAAAGACAGTGTCTGGGTTTTGGAAGAAACTATGACCTATGAACTTTAAATCAAGACTCGAAAGTCTACAGTTTGCCTTCAACGTATTTTGACCTATTTCGGCCACATAATGCGAAGAGGAGATAGCAGCCTTGAAAAAGCTAGTCATTGTCGGTAATACCGAAGGCAAGAGAGCGCGAGGCCGGTCGCCAACACGATGGTCCGACCAAGTAAAAGAGGCTATGTCCTCAAGCAAATTTCAGCGGGTGGGGATGGCAACTTTGGACCGGAGTAGGTGGAGGCAGATTGTCCGTTTAAAGGGGTCCAGTGACCACGAAAGTGTGAATCCTCAGTAAAGAGGGACCGATTGAAGAACAAGAGAAGATAACTGCTGATCTTTGCCCTAACGGTCGAACGGTTAACATACGTGTGAATTTGCTCTTTGGTTAAATATAAATAAAAGCTAAATCTGGACTTATATTACAATTATAATCGTTTCAAGTTATCTAGTATTCCATCATTAAATGTTATCCATACTAAAAATAATCAAATAGTGTGTAAATAAAACGATTTGTGATGTGAGCTGTCAAAAAATTTGAATCACGGCTGGTCAACTGGTGAGTGCATGACGAGACTTTTTACGCACAGTTCAAGCTACTCTCACGGTTGCGCTGCGCACATAGGTAGCACTTTGGCGTGCGCCCGCGCTTAGTGACTCATGCGAGCGCTCGCACCAAAGATTATTTATTGAAGACGGCGCAACGTTCCCTGCCTACTTTACACTGCCTCTGGGAGGATAATCAATATTTATTTTTATTTGAGTCTGGTTTCTTTTTAATTTACCATTATGGCCAGTGAAGCGGAGCGATCTAAAATCTTTACCAAAGACAACGACTCGACTCCTTCCCGCAACTTGTCTGCAAATAGAGGAAACAAGAGGCAGGCCAGAGGACCTCCAACTCCGCCAACTCCGCCATCACCATCACCTTTATACAATAAAGAAGATATTCGGTCTATTATTCAGGAGATAATTAGGGCAGAATTCAACGATATGCTGACACAATTCAACGAAAATTTGGTCAGCACTATGAACAATGAACTGGAAACAGTTAAGTCTGAAATGAAGGAGATGATAAAATCTTTGCAATTCATGAACAAACAATTTGAGGACTTTGAGTGTAATCAGAAGGCATTAAACGAAACTATTAGGAGGCTAGAAATAGAAAACACGGAACTGAAGACAAACATGGCAAATATTATTGTGCGAATTAATAACCTTGAGCAGCAATCTCGATCAAGTAATCTTGAGATACAATGGTATGCCTGAAACAAAGAATGAGAATGTGTACACTATTGTCACCCAACTCGGTAAAGCTGTCAACTGGGAGATTCAAGAAAAAGACATATTGAATTGTACGCGAGTTGCCAAAACCAATCCATCCAGTACACGTCCTAAATCCATAATAGTTCAGTTAGCATCACCTAGGCTGCGCGATCAACTCTTAGCGTCCGTTATTAAATATAACCAAAACAACCCGCAGAATAAACTTAATTGTGGACATTTTGGATCTGCCAGCCAGAAAGCACCTGTCTGCGTTGTTGAACACCTTTCACCTAGCAACAAAACACTTCACGCTGCGGCTAGGATCAAGGCTAAGGAACTGAACTACAAGTACGTTTGGGTCAGAAATGGCAAAATATTTGTGAGGAGAATAGACGGAGCAGAATACATACTTATCAAAAACACGGATAGTCTAAGTAAAATCAAGTAATCGGTCTTATAATAATGTCTTGCAGTAGTACCTATCTATATTTTAAAATTCACCAAATTAACAATCTATTACCAAAATTGTAGAGGTCTGAGAACTAAAACTAACACCTTTTATGTTAACCTGTGTTGTATGAAATATGATGTATTAATTTTAACCGAAACCTGGCTAAATAGTAGTGTACTCAGTAGTGAACTATTTGATGATAGATATATTGTTTACAGAAGAGATAGGGAGACAACAGGCTTCCATCCCAATAAGGATGGAGGCGGAGTTCTGATTGCTGTCTCAACCAAAATCAGTTCAAAGCGCATTGATAAATGGCAAAGTAAATGTGAAGATCTTTGGGTTACCATCGATATTTTAACTGGACATAAATCACGACAGTTAGCTCTTTGTGCAGTCTACTTACCTCCACCTATATGTCTTTCAACAATTGACCACTTCATGGAACATTGTAATAACGTGTTTGAGACTGCCAATATTCCGATTTGTATATTGGGGGATTTTAACTTGGGCAAAATGGATTGGGCTCCAGGTGCCGTTAACAGTTCACTACCTAACACTTGTCTGAGATTATTAGAATTTATGAACGTCAATAGACTTTCGCAGTACAATTTCGTACAGAACTGTTCTGCGCGTATCTTGGATCTAGTTTTGTCAACCTTAACTACGTGCACTGTTCGTGAAAGCAGTTGCTCTTTAACTCCTGTTGATAAACTACATCCTCCGCTTGAGCTTCTTGTGTCATTGGTGAAAGAACCCAATCTCCCATACAATAGTCTCAACAATAGAAAAAACTTTTATAAGGCAAATTATGAACATATTAAAACTTATATTAACGAACATGACTGGAATCAACAATTTGCTAATTGTAATTGTAATGATGCAGATAGTATGCTAAAAGTGTTCTATGAGGTGTTAAACAGTGCAATAGATAAATTTGTCCCTAATTGTAAGTCAATGACTTGCCGTTACCCTCCATGGTTTAATAAAGCAATTATAAGAACACTTAAGGAAAAAAATAAGTTAAGATTACGCTTTAGGAAATATAAGAACCCGTTAGATGAATTGGAACTAAAATTAGTCTCAAAACGTTGTCAGAGCCTGGCGAAAACTTTGTACAGTACATATATGGAAAACTTAGAGTCAGAAATGAAGGAAAATCCTAAACTATTCTGGACTCATGTTAAGGCTAAGCGCGGTGGGTCCAGTGTATACCCATTAACAATGACTGACGGTCAAACCATAACATCAAATGGTTCGGATATTTGTGATCTCTTTGGTAATTATTTCGCATCAGTTTACACCACTGAACCGGGCACGGAATTTAAGAACGACTCAAATCTTCTTGACTCATTAGAAACTAATAGCCAGTGCCTGACAATACCAGAACTTGATAGTGATACTCTTCTCAAAAAGCTGCAATGTGTCAACATCAGGAAAGGAGCAGGTCCTGACGGAATCCCACCATTATTTATTTCAGCCTGTGCATCAGCCCTGGTTACCCCGTTATTAATAATATATAAGGTGTCACTAGCCACTGGAACATTCCCATCTGAGTGGAAAAAGGCCAAAGTCGTTCCTGTACACAAGTCGGACAAAAAAGACACGATTTCCAACTACCGCCCTATCGCGGTTCTCTCCACGTTTGCCAAGATTTTTGAGTCGTTGATCTGTCCTTACATCCAACGCCATTTCAGACTTTACCTCAGTGATCATCAACACGGCTTTGTTGCCTCGAGGTCTACTGCCACTAACTTACTGGCTTTCTCGGAGTCCCTAATTGAATCTATCGACTCAAATAAGCAATTTGATGTATTGTACACCGATTTCAGCAAGGCCTTCGATAAAATTCCTCATTCTATACTGATTCATAAACTAGCAACCTATGGCATTACTGGTCCCTTGCTGAAATGGCTACAATCTTATCTGTCACAGCGTGAATTTTATGTTGTTGTTAATGGCTTTCGATCTGCCAGCAATTATTGCATGACTTCCGGTGCCCCACAGGGGTCACACCTTGCTCCCATATTATTTATCATTTATATTAATGACCTTCCCCACTGCTTTTGCTTTTCCGATTGTTTTCTTTACGCTGATGACTTAAAGTTTGCTCGAAGAATCGAATCTCCAAGTGATATCGCGCTTCTACAAGAAGATTTGAACAGAGTTGTTGAGTGGTGCGAAACTAACAGAATGGAACTAAACTTAAAAAAATGTTATCATCTGTCATTTTCAAGAAAGTCCCACCCAACACAATCGAAGTACTTTATAAGTAATAAAAAAATTCAAGAGGTGGATGCAATTCGGGACCTGGGAGTACTTTTTGATAAAAAACTGACGTTTGTCCCCCACATCGAGAACATTATTAAGAAAGCGTCAAAAATGCTAGGGTTTGTGATAAGAAACACCCGGGGCTTTAAACAGGTTGGTACCAAAAAGATGCTGTATTATAGCCTTGTGCGAAGTGTCCTAGAGTACTGCAGTGTTGTATGGAGACCACATTACGCCACACATAAGTTACTCTTAGAAAGAGTTCAAAAACGGTTTTTGTGGCACCTTGCATTTTGTAAAGGTAAAGGTAAACAGCTGCTCTCCTATAATACCCGTCTCAATTACTTTAAAATGCGCTCGTTATCAACCCGGAGAGAAATTAATGACGCCTTGTTTCTCTATAAGTTACTTAGAAACAAAATCGACTGCCCAAACCTACTGAGTCTCCTAAAATTCCGTGCCCCAGCCCGATATCCGCGTAATCCTATCACACCATTGTACCCTCCCTTGCGCAGAACAGTTCTAGGTGCCAACTCGCCGATATCACGCCTGTGTAAGGTCCTAAACAGTTGCAGTGATCTTACTGATATACACCATGATAGCATGGGTCAATTTCACAAAGCAGTTATTGAGCACTATTCTCACAATCAATAATTTTACCACAAATGTATATTTTTTCTTCTTTTTTTTGAGATGGGTATGTATAATTTTATGACATAATATGTATTTGAAATAATTGATGTGATTTTTGTTATTTTTATTTTTTTGATTTTATTTAATTTTGATTTTAATTTTACTTTTTGATTTTATCTTTAATTTTATTTCTTTGAATTTATTAATGTTATAAATCCATTGTTACTTAATTCTATTGTACTTAATTTTATTAATGCAAAATACCAAAAAAAACTTTAACAGCTTTAAATTGTAAGTGTATTTTTTGGCTTCGTAATATTTTATTGAAGATAACCATACTTGGTGCATGTTGTGTTAGCCTTTAAGTAATTGTTGCACTTATGGAAGTACCTTTAAGCAAGTATAATTTCAAATGTTCTGTGTAAACAATTGTTGGCTAACCTAAATAAATAAATAAATAAATAAATAAATAACCTCTGAGTTTATTTCTTCTCAGAGTAGTCGGATAGTAAACTCAGCATCTAAAAATTAAAAAATCAAATTAAAAAAAAACAATAATATAAAACATCATTTATATAAAAAGGTATGTATGAATATACTTACAGAATTAAGCATCATTTCTTTTAAACACAAAAGACAACAGCTATTTAGAAAAATCAGTGTTTTAATGATGTGTCCTTATGTTTTTACGACGATCAAGTCTCGCTTCCATAGCAACTGAAGATCATCGCTCTCCTATCTAAAATATGATCACCATACTATTTCTAAATAAAAATATAGACACCTAACGACTATTTTCATACATAATTCACATCTAATTAGTAAGGACAGGTACTAAAGCTTTATCGTCAGTCCATTTGCAAAGTGATTGAAATAAATCGGACGAGAAAACGAGAGTTTTTATCTTATGCCTTGTCGTTAGCTGGTCTTATAAGGTGTGAGTGCAAGTTGTGGCTTAAAGAGTTACTTACGGATGAGATTCGATTTGTTCAGAAAGGAATGGGTATTTGTAGGTTAATTTAGTGTAATTTTAGGTTATTTTGAGGCAGAAGTACGAGTACCTATAAGAACAGACCCTTCACAAAGTCGTCAACCAAGCAAACGAAGTAATTCTACGCAAAAATTATTGCTGGTAAAGCGACTTTTTTTTGGGGTGAAAAATCACGTTTTACCGTAGGACGTACTCAATGTAATAAGTACTCAAAACACTCTGGTTATGGATACGTTGAATAGTACGGGGTCGTGGAGGCATTTTAAGAAAAGGAATAACGTTATAGACTGTGATTTTGATTGACTATTGATTATTAAAAAAAAAAATTTGGAACTTTGACCCCCAATATCTCCGTAACTAGGAGGTTCCCAGGGGAGAACAAGTGCCTTTCGGCGTTAAGGGAATTCTTACATCCATTATACCTAAAGAAAGTAATAGTTGAAAATGATGTTGGCTTGTGAAACCATGTAATGTGTGTCTAACACACATTGAATAAAAGAAAATCATACGTAGGTATATTTTAATACACATCTATCTTGTTTCCTGTTTAACGGCGAAGGAAAAACAATTCAATTAACATAACACCATAATTGTGCCAAAGATAGCCGTAGAACTTTCTTAATGCGTTTTCTATGGTAACTAATGACCACTCGTGATCTGTCGTAGCCAGTATTTAATTATTTTGAAAATGGAATATTAGAATTACATTTATGTATTTATTTCAATTGGACTACTAACTTTAGATTTAAAAGAAAAGATATCGATTCGTATAAAGAAGACATAAATTAGAATTTTATTGTAAACATCTGCCGTCAGAATTCGTTGGCATTTGCAGTAGGTACTCATAAAAAATACTTGGGTATGATCGCATAGAAGAAGACACACATCCTTTATTAAAATCTACACACTTCATGATATTATCGTATAGGTACCGAGAAGATGGCGAGACACCTTGGATGGCTTTCTCGTTAATTGGTGAGAAGAGGTGCAACATCGAGACAATTGGAAGGAATGGGGGCGGCCTTTGCCCAAGGATAGGATAGTTCAGTTCAGGCTAACAAAAAAAAAACCAGCTGTTGAAGGAAAATTCAGGATAAAGCAGCAAAAAGGTGTGGCATTTTGTGCAGGTGTAATATCACCAGCACATGATCGTTCGCAGAATAACATAAGCCTCCCGATATACCTCCCAGGAGACACATGAAACATCATTAAAATTCTCCACTAGTCAAATCAATTAACTACGTAAAAGCTCAAGATTCCAAACCTGTACAAAGAAAGATAGTCTGTTTAACAGATTTTTAGTGACAAAATATTTAGCGTTCTCTAAACCAGAAACAGTGGACAAATATCGAGATCTCCCAACATATTTGACACCTAGCCCCGCGGGGGCGCGGGCATCCATACAGCGCTCAACCGACATTTCTCCTCATTGTTCAACTTTTTATCCGCACAAAGGCACCGATGAATCGGACTTTGGAGCATCCCAGAGATCCTGCATCGATCCAATATCGAACCAAAGGAATGGAAACACATTGTCATATACAATGTAATTGTATATAATTGGTATTTCTTAAGAACAATGACGCCAAATTACTTCTCAACTGAAATAATTGCGTTATTTTTTTTCGAGTTCATTGCGAGCTCGGCTTTGATAAACGCCGATTGTTTTGCGCTCGTGAATCGATTATTTCGTATCGATGTATGAAATGTCTGTGAACATGTACCAATGGTTATTTTAAGGGGTTGACAAAAAGTGTTGTGTGAATTCTCGTGTAAAGTGGTAATTTTGATCTGATAGCGACATCGACATTTGGTTTTGTTAGTTCGAGTTTAATTCGTAATTCTTCGGAGAAAACGTTGAAATAGTTAGCTTTTGGGAAAAATGTACCATTCACGTCAGGTGGAATGTCAGATCAGCTGTTTGATGCACTGCCATTTCGATAATTTGACAATTGTGCTATGTCTAGAAGATGGACCGTCAGATCAGACCCTTGATGATTATCGTCATCGAGCCCACTTTCTACGGCGTGACGCCTTGTCAACATTGGTCATCTACTAGCATTTCTACTTTAGTTTTTGCTTCAGTTTTATCAATCAAATTCTCATCACATCCTACAGTCTACTTTGAACAGTACACGGCAATGATTGTAACTTCAACGCGCAATAATTGAGATTTATGTCAGTAACTTATGGTCATTGGCGTTCCCCGTAACGATTTCCTTTCAAAATAATAGTCCAAGATCTAAAGCTCCGATTTTTGCCCTATCTTCCAACATCTCCGTAATCTTAGATCTATCTTACGCATCTCTTAAATCGGTACCACGCAATCTTTATACCAACTTTAAGTTGGTCTAAGGAATTCAAGTTTTTGCTTTCAAGCGGTTTATGTCAGCCCCCTATCGTACAGGGCTTCTTCCATTTTATTTGAAGTATTAATGAATAACAATAAGAGTGAAAAAGTAACGCGGTTTGATTTAATACTATGTCTTATCTTTTAGATGGCGAGATTGTGCGAGCAATGGACGCCGGTGCGCGGTGCGCGGTGGTACTCGCCGTTTTAGATTTTCATTTGTTATTTTATTAATGTGTTCGGTTGTAGCTGCCGACTGTACTTGTGTTTAGAGTTCCTTGAGTTTATTGTTGGGGATAAAAATTATATTAGATATTACGAAATAGGAAGTTATTTGGCCTTTGGACTTGGTTGTTTGACCAGAATTCACTTTTTTTTGTCAATTTAAAAAGTTATGGCCACTGGAGTTCTTGATATTTCGGGTCTCGTTCCAAAACGACTATGGAAAACAGTATGGTTTACTATATTCGAACTGTCTGTAATAAAAAGCGTATAAGCAAGGCTTTTCTGATAACAACAGATAACTCGAAATTTCTAACTTTCCTCCGCTCGGAGATGATCGCTGATGATTTAAATAATCTAGAGAGATTTCAATTTAGACAACCCGAATGGCGCAGCGGTACTGAGGGTACTTTAAGTTCTTAGGGTCCCGGGTTCGAATCCCGGTAGGAGCAAATGATTGTGTGATGAGCATGGACATTTGTTTCCGAGTCATGGATGTTTATAGGTATAATAAGTATGTATTTACAAACAAAAAGTATCTATGTAGTATATCAACTATCTGGTGTCCACGACACAAGCCTCGTTGCTTAGTGTGGCATAAGATGGCGCTGTGTGTAATGTCCAGCGATATTTATATTTATTTAATAATAAAAAAATGTACTTCGAAGACTTCCGAAACTTCGATGGATGGTTTGTGTGAAGGATGATAAGGCTAGAAAGGAGGTGACTGCTGAGATGACGAGTAATAGAGAAGTATGGAGGAAGAAGACATGCTGCGCCGACCTCAAATAAATTGGGATAAGGGCACTAGAATGATGAAGATGTACTTCGACTAGCGTCCTCCTCCTGTTTTCTGATCTGTAAATAATATAGGATTTCATTCAAGCATTTTACACTTACATACAAAAAACCTGAATTCTGCAAATCGCAGGCATTACCCCATGACCTGTCCACGAAGTAGACACAATAGTTAAACAATGGAGTCTCCACCAAATCGGTCATTCGACAGACCATGATTTAACTAGCGACCGAACCATATAACTTATCTATCAAGTGCACCCAGTACATTGGTTTTTAATTGGCGCATTAATAAGATGTGGGTACTTATCTGATGGTTCTAATTAAACCCTACATTAATTACATTATAATTACAGGCGGACAATGACGCCACCTGTCGGAGGAATGCCGAACTAACGATCGATACGTCGATCGATCGATGGGTATAAAATGTGCGCCGGCGCACCGAGTTAAATACGTCAGTTTGGTCCGATTAAAGTGTCTGGATGTTTACTTATATAATTTCGAGAATTATTTTAGTTGGCGTTGACATTATTTTTTCAGTTACGTTAGTTAATAAATGTAATGTTTGACAGGATAAGGTAAAGTAAAGAATTTGTGCTAATTGGATAGGCTTTTGTCTCCTGAATTTTAATTAAACAATTGTTTAGAACTTACTCTCAAATACAAGCTTCGCTTATTGACAAGGAACATAATTCTGATGTCTTGGAATCTAAATTCCTGATTTTTGGTATTTTGACTGCCTCGTTGGTTTAGTGGTTACAAGCGCGACAACTGAGTGTGAGGTCCTTAGTTCGATTCAAAGGTCGGACATAGTGTTATTGCGTTTCCATCAGGACTTTCTCAGTAGCAGCCACGGAGTCTGGATTCGTTTCCGGTTGATGACAATAATGTCACCCTTTTTACCCGACTGCGCCAGAAGGAGGGTTATGTTTTTCGAGAGTATGTATGTATGTATGTATAATTGTTTGGCACGCTCTGTGGCCTGAACGGCTCCATGGATTCTAGCTTGAGAGGTGTCGTTAGATTCGTATTTACTGTGAGAGTGACACTGGGTATATCAAAATAAAAAAAAAAACAAAATGGCGGATTTTTGGAGCCAAATTCAAATGTTTGGCACGCTTTGCAGCCTGAACGGCTCGATGGATTTTAGCTTGAGAGGTGTCGTTAGATTCGTATTTATTGTATGAATGACACTGGGTATATCAAAATAAAAAAGAAACAAAATGGCGGATTTTTGGCGCCAAATTCAAATGTTTGGCTCGCTCTGCAGCCTGAACGGCTCGATAAAGAGCTCATCATGAGGATTTTAAAATGGTATATCTAAGTAACTAAAAAGTGTAAAATAAAAAAATTACCCATATTGGATGTAATGATTTTAGTCTAGATTATTTAATGGGTTCCGACTGTTGCAGTCAATATGTCCTGTTTCTTGAACTTGTTTTGATCTTTTCAGTTTTTATTTAAAGTTATTAGTTATTTTTATGCAGTCGGGTTTTTTAATTTTTTTAATTATTATTTTTACACACACACACACACCTCTGCCTTACCCTTCGTGAACTACAGGCGTGGTGTTGAGTATGCTTTGGTGTTTGGACAACCAACTGTCAAGTCTTTGAATAGTCTTTATGATACCAGCTGACGTAAGATACGGAGAAGCCGTAGGTTGCTGTCCTGTTTTGGCCCAAAATAGCATTTATAAACTTCGCAGTGATTAAGTTTTTACTAGGCTATCCAGTTATGGCTTGGTTTAAAGTCTAACACCACCACACTCGTATTTGTATAAACACAGCGCCTTTAAATCAGAATTTAATCTTCTAAAATTAACACTCCAATCGATCAGTTCGACACACAAGCCAAACAGCTTAAAACACAACGTAAACTCACCCCTATTCCCTAGAAAATACAAGTCAAATCAACCGCAAACAAAGCTTAGTGCATTAAAAACTTCTAATATTTTCCCCCACAACAAAAAATAAAGGAAAATCACCCTTAAACTTCCCAAAATAAGAATCAAAACAACGGTAAATAAAAGTTGGCACTTCAAAAGTTAAATATTGCATTGGCGGGTGCGCGGGCGCACAATAGCAAGCAACGCCATCTGCCGGCGCGCGTCGATCATGGGCCGCGCGACGAAAAAATCGCGTCGTCGAGCTCTATTGATACGACATTGACGGATTCGGGGGATCTCAAGTAGGGTTGTCAATACAAGAATTGGGAGTTTGTGTTGTTTGAAAAAGATCTTAGCTGCTGGTGTGTTTTATTTTATTTTTTTATTTTCTCGATGGTGGTATATTTTTTTTGCAAAAAATAAAACAAGCTTCAAAAAAATCACCACATATCGAAACGATTATAACAATTACGGCAGACTTGCTGTCTATTATTGTAGAGTGTAGGTATATTGCCGAAGATCAGCATTAGATCTTACCAAATTTAAATGGAACCACAGCAAAATAATATTCTTCCAAACAAAGAAAGAATCACCTAAATCGGTTCGCAATAATTGGCCAAGATATTGCTGTTAATACACAAAAAAATACTGACGAATTGATAAGATTTTTAATTTTATAATTGTTAATTTTTATTTCAATATTGTGATCCTAAATGGATTAAAAAAAATTATTTTGAATTGATAACCTCCTCCTTTTGGAAGAAGAAAATGTTTGTGTTAACAATAATTTAGCAAAACAATAGTGTTGATATAGTTGCTACCAGTTAAGATCGCTATAGCGGTCATTGCCCTTTCCCTAATATCTCTTCGTACGAACCAAAACAAATGTAACATGTATCGTTTTTCATTCGAAAAATTGTTGAAGATCACGATAGAGATTTGAACAGGCTTATTTCTGGATTACAAAGTTAAGAACTTTAATAAATGTAGGTGGGTCAATGACCGCTATTGCGATCTTAACTGTCAGCAACTATAGCTGGTTGACATAATACCGGGAATTACATTTAGCGGAACAGGGTGCAGTTCCTCCTATTATACCTCAGGTATGTGCTGATTCTCACAAATGCGCTTGCTTTGCATAACTGGAACATTAAGAGATCATTGGATTCTTTGAATTTAAATAATAAGTACTTCTTTTGCATTAATGTTCCGTCAGCAAATCATCATCAATTCATCACCTTCCTGTCCTTGTCCCATCCTGCGTTAGGATCGACGTTTCCTTCTTCAATTCTTCCTTGTCAGCCGTTACGTTACGATACATTCCCTCCTTTTTCTGACATATGGTTCTTCACACAATGCATCAAATTTTCTTCTGTCAGTACATCGTACGATGTTATTGGAGTCACAAATTCTGGACAGTTTAAAATTGCCCACCTGCTCTTGCCAACCCTAATATAATATACATGGCACAGACGCCGCCATGACATGTTTACGGGCCAATTATTTGTATGGATTCCGCTGCAATAATGATTTCTTGCGTCCGTCCGCTCGTCTGTCCGTTCGCCGTCCGCCCGTCTGTGCGCCCCCGGTTCATATATTCCAAGCGTTTTTATCGACATTTTGAATTTTGATTTTACGCAACTTTGCGCCGGAGATTTATTGACGATTTACGTAAATTGTGACGGTTAAAAAGTTCAGTTATGCGGACTTATGCGTAAGTAGAGCAGCAGTGAATCAATTTGAGTGGGGCACTGGAATTAAAGCTTGGGACTCCGGTTTTGTCTGCGTGGTTCAGTTTGGTGTGTGTTGGGCCCGCATGCTGGTCAATTCCATCTCATAGAGAGGAGGCCTGTGTCCTAGCAGTGGGAACGTTGATGCATGTCATCATGGAAAAACCTAAACTTTCTTGATGGTTACGATGCGATTAAGGGGACTACAGGAGCTAAACGCGGGTTTTATAATGCAAAAAAGCATACGATTCACTGCAATAAACAAAACCAGAAAAATATATGATATTCTTCAGGATATATGCTAGTATAATAGTGTTTTGAAAACATAATACAACTAATTTTACTCGATAGAAAAAAATCAAGAACTTATCTCTAAAAAATTCTTTTAACGAGTAAAAACCATACTAAAATACATGCGATCATTCTGATTTTTTGGCAAATAATTCTAAAAGCAACATATTAGCATGTTAGTGTTTTATTTTTTTAGTCCAATCAATAGATTTTTTGTAAATCGCAAAATACCACTCATTTCGCACTATTCGGCCCGCAGTGACTGACGTAACAGCCACTTTGTAGTGCAAGCTGAAAAGAACTTTGTTCTAACAGTATTTCAAACGAAGTTTGAACCACTACAAATAGAGTTGCTAATTTAGCTCCTGTAGTCGCCTTAACCCTTGATCTGTCCACGAAGTAGACACAATAGTTAAACAATGGTGCCTCGAACAAATAGGTCCTTTGACAGATCCTGATTTAATTGATTCCTAAGGTACGGACGATGTGTGAAATGGAATAGCCTCCTGAAATACATGAGAATAAGGACAGAAGGATGACGACGAGTGAAGAACCTTACCTAGGTTCTTCACTCGTCGTCAACAAGAAAGCTTTAGCTTTACCTGACCCCTTTTACGAAGAAGAAGAGGAGAAGAAGAGTCAGCCATTCCAGGATACTGTACGTCTGGTGTATCCTGCATGGGCCGCTGCTTAATCAGCCCTGCTTATCTTACTGACTGGCTTTAATATTTTGATTACTGCTGAGCTATCCTTCACGACTGCCTCGTTGGTATAGTGGAGGCAAACGACACTGCTGGTCCAGAGTTCGATTCGCAGGTCGGGCAAAGTGTTTTTGGGTTATTCCATCAGGAATTTCTCAGTAGCAGCCACGGAGTCTGGTTCTGTGCCCGGTTGATGGCGTTAGTTTCGCTCCCTAGTAAATGGGACTTAAAGATAACTGGCGAAATGTCGGTGACAGTCAGTCAGTCAGATATTATGTTGTGCTATTCTTCACGATACGAGAGAAGAATTGAAGACATGATTGTTTTCATATTTTGTTAAGATTTTAATAATCCAAGGTTATATAAGATCGATTTCCCGAATAGTTTCGGCATAACACCTATGTATATAACCTCTATGTATGCACATCGCCGCACAATATGTTAACCTGCGCGTGAGTGCAATCACTAACAATGTTATATAACATTTGTTTTACAATCTGATTTCATTAGTATTGCATAGTCATTAATTACTATCTATTGTTAAAATCACGAACTTGAGTTATGGTTTCTATTTATTCAACTGTTTTTTAATAGTCGTCGTTTAATGGGGTCTGTCATTTTGTACTTGTCGTTAAGAGGGGATGTAGCTCAGTGGTAGAGCGTTCGCTTTGCATGTGAAAGGCCCCGGGTTCGATCCCCGGCATCTCCAACTTTTTTTGTTTATTTTTTTCTATGATTCGTTTTTATTTTCTTGATATGATAACAAGGGGATGTAGCTCAGTGGTAGAGTTCGATGATCCCCGTTATCTCTAACTTTTTATTGTAATACGATTTTTTTTCTATGATTCGTTTTTATTTTCATCAGTAGGCATTATTTCTTGATATGATATCAAGGGGATGTAGCTCAGTGGTAGAGCGTTCGCTTTGCATGTGAAAGGCCCCGGGTTCGATCCCCGGCATCTCCAAACTTTTGATTTTATATTATTCTGTTTGTTACTTGGCACTTTTCAAATATTGATGAAATGAAATGATGATGAAATGATGTTTATTTTTGCAAGTAGGTTTTTACAAACACTTTACACGTCATTTTTTTAAAAACTAGATGGGGCCGGTGTTCCGTACCTGACTACTCTGTGAAGAAGCAGCCGAAACAAACTCAGAGGTCACAGTCTCTTTATTTTATTTATTAATGCTCTTTTCAAATCAGCCATGCTGTTTGCTGCATCGTGAGAGTTTCATAATTTTTTAAAGTTTTGCCTCACATTTTTCTATGTAAGTATATATATTTGGAATGATTCATTACTTATGTGAAACACTATTTTGGTCGTTTACTGTATAACAGTATAGTTTTTTGAGAAGTTTTAGTATTGGGTTTTTTCATCAGGAATATCTCAGAAGCAGTCACGGACACTGGATTCGTGCTCGGTTGATGGCAATAGGCTTGCATCCTTGTGACAAACATAACTCGCGAAATATGGGTGTACTATTAGGTACACTTTTGCCTTACCCTTCGGAGATTACAGGCGTGATGATATGTTTTGTTTATGCAGATGTTTTACTTATAAACTGCTAAACTAGTAAGTTATATTGATTGGAGTAATCACACGGGGATGTAGCTCAGTGGTAGAGCGTTCGCTTTGCATGTGAAAGGCCCCGGGTTCGATCCCCGGCATCTCCAATTATATTTATTTGAAAGCAGTCTTCATTAATTAGCTTATGAAACGAAAGTGAGTGAATCGCACATTAAATTCAGTAAAATATAATAGCTAAATCTATTGTTGACTAGCTGAACCGCGCAACTTCGTCTGCGTTATATAAGAGAGACAGAGAGATGGTTGGAGAGAGTGTGAGACACCCTTAAAAGATAGACATAATAATGCTATCGCGGATTTTTATAGAATTTTTTCCGTCATACACGATTGTTGGGAACTTTAACCGTTTACGCAGCGCACGCAACGAAAGATATCAAAAAGAATATTTTTTTCCGTTTTTTGCAACATTTTTCATTGATGCTCTGCTCCTATTGATTGTAGCGTGATTTTATATAAACGTTGTAACGTTGTTGTTCGTTGTTGCGTTCCCCGATTAATGAGCTATCCAACAGTAATAGATACTTTCAACTCGAACCAGTAGTTCCTGAAATTAGCGTGTTCAACCAACCAAACAAACACAGCTTTATAATATTAGGTATAGTATAGAATCAAGTAGGTAACAATTTAATTTCTCTGAAATATTTGCATTAATCGCTAAAATATTCAGTTTTTCTAAATAAGGGCTTCCCTCGCCAGCCTCTTCAGCCTTACGTTATCATCCTTAGACACTTGATGACAGTCATACTCCATCTACGTCGAAAGTTCTCATCAAGGTTAATAAAATGAGCCCAAAAACGATATAGATGCTGTAAACTCTTGATGACCTCTTGCAACTGCCTTCCGTCTCCATCGTCGACCTTCGATGAAAGTCATACTCTAGCTTAGTTTAAAGTTTTCATCAAGGTCCATGAAATGAGCCCAAACACGATTTAGCTACTGCAAACTGTTGCGAACCTCTTGCAACTGACTTTTGTCTCCACCGTCAGACCTTCGATGACAGTCCAGGCAGGTCTTACATTCTCACCAAGATGCATGGAATGAGGCCAATAACAATATACTTAGCTGTAAATATAATCTACGTAAACTGCGTATGCACAGCACAGTTCTTGCACGCCAAGAACACGTGAATTTATCAGCCTTCCGTTCGCTATACTACTTTTTGGAGAAATCATCATCATACTCCTGCTCCTTATCCCAATTTATTTGGGGTCGGCGCAGCATGATTGTATTCTTCTTCCATACTTCTCTATTACTTTTTGGAAAAAAAAAACACGAAAAAGTAAGAAATATAGAAATGCAAAAAATTTAATACAAAAAGAGATATAAGCAATCTAACAGCCTCAAAAATAAAAATAACAAATCACAAATAGTGAAAATAATGTTGCGGGGTTTGAACCTGCAACCCCGTAGTTTGCAGAGCGGTCATGAAACCGCTAAGCTATTTACTTCGTCGACATAAGCTACAAATAGCCGTTCTCATGTACTTACGTCATGACTGAAACGTCAAACAATTGAAGTATACGGACATAATGTTAAATTGCCTACCCCCTTAAGGAAGTAGCGTGATAATATATACCATAAATATTTAAGAAGCCTATGCAGTAGTTTTGACGTGATGCGCGCACAAACATTTCGTAGCAACTACTTTTACCGAAGAAAGTTGATTTACTTGAGTTCCACTATTTTGTGCGTATTCACCTCAAAAATCAAATTTCAAGAAAACTGAGAAATTATATTTACCTGTATTAGATATGAAGTATATGTAGCAACTTTAAAAAGGTTACACTTCATTGGTTTTGATTGTATAGGTGTTTGAAGTTTATTAATTTTAAACACAAAACCCTCTTTTTTGCGTCTCTGGATGAGATTTCAAAAAAATGCTAAAACAGGTATTTCTTTATTTTTATTAATAAGTATTTACTCTGAGTTTCATGATTCTAGAACAATCTAATTTTTTTTTTTCATCCAAACTTTACGCCCCCTTTTCACCCCCTTTTTAAAAAAAAAAACAAAATTTCTATAGCCTATATGTTATTCTAAATTTATTTAAATAGATTTGTGAAGATTTCAACAATATCGGTTCAGTAGTTTTTGCGTGATGCGCGGTCAAACAAACAAACAAACAAAATTTTTTAAAATGGATTTAATATGTTCAGTTACTTATTTCAAGTCACCCTGGCTGGTTTTTTTTTTTTAATCTTCAATGAACAGATTTTTTGGTCTCAACGATTTTATTATATGTATAGATTTGAATAGTTATGTTTTTTTTTTTAAAATAAATTTCATGATTTCGAACTAATTCTTTTAAAACGCTTATTTGTATTAGTTGTGAGTGCGTTTTATAGAATTTCTTTGGTATAATCAAATACCGATGAAATAGTTTCCTGATATAGTTTGAATGATAAACAATAGATTTAGCAAATCTCACCCTGAGATGTTTGAAAAACGGGGAGATAAATGTAAGTTCAAAACTAGATTCCCTAATAGATTAATTATTCCTGGAACGAAAACTGAACTATATAGGCGGAGTTGCTATCCTATGTGTATTCAGATATATAACAAGATTCCTAACCAAATTAAAGAACTTCCAATGGTCCGCTTCAGAAGGGCTTTACATAGATGGTTAATTGAGAATCCCTTCTATAATATAAAAGAATTCATCCAGTTCAAATTTAAATGATCTAATGATTGATGATGATTTGCATGTCATTAATTTATGATTGAATATGATAAGCTACTATTATATTATACCATTGCAAGAACTTTTGTAACCATATTAAATCTTTGACATTGACATTTTATTTTTGAAAACAAAAAGATATTGCAGCGTTGAAAGTCAGAATGTCTCGTTCCGAATTAGCGAGGCACAGTATGGGAGAATTCTATCCAACCTTTTCCTCAAAAACCATGAAAATTCAACTGACTGTATGAAGTATTGGCTGGAAGTCAGATATGTTTAATAGAAAATAGTGTATGTGTTTTATATTTCTAAAGGATGTGTTGATTAATATACTTACAAAGTATTTTTTGTATAGCTCGCAATAGTCCAGCTAATTATATACCTCTTAGTCCAATAAATTGATTGGAGATGCCGGGGATCGAACCCGGGGCCTTTCACATGCAAAGCGAACGCTCTACCACTGAGCTACATCCCCGTGTATCTATATTTATAAATACATGACTAGTTTGGTTAAACCTTACCTAAACATCTGTGTAAATAAACTACTTATGTTTGGTGATCATGAAAACAGAGTCATCCATCATTGATGATGCTTGTAATGTTCCCACTGCTGGGACACAGCCTCCTCTCAATGAGGGGGAATGGGCTATAATCCACCACGCAGGCCCAGTGCGGATTGGTAGATGTCACACGATTGTCTTCGATTTTTTATTTCTGGGACATGCCGGTTTCCTCACGATGTTTTCCTTCACCGTTTTGAGAGAAGTGGTGATGAAATAATTTACACAAAGTAATGCGCCTGTCGGTTCGAACCCACGACTTACTGTTCGTAAGTCGGGGCCGCTACCAATGGGCCACCGCTGCTCTCCAAACTCTGAAAACAGAGTGCGTAGATACATTTTGTATATTAACGACCATTTTCAACAGGATCAACGTTTGGTTTTTCGTCATAATTCGGAATTTCTCCTGTATCGTGGGATTCGTGGGTGTGTTTACAAACATTTGCACTTGTATCTATAGTCATGTTTTAGTTTAGTACTACTAGTTTAAGTTACTTAATGTTAACCGTTTTTATGCAATAAACAAGAATTTGAACGAAGCAAGAACCGTCAAAGAAAGCAAAGCTATGAATTCTACATTTTGACAGTTCTAACTTCAAGCAATTACAAAATGACAGAGTAAAAATCGTATCTACAGTTTGGCCGCTGAGAGAATGCGTCCCTGACAGACCTGTCAGGAACCTGTGCGTGGGTGAAAGGACGATGTAACTTTGAAGAGGCGAAGAATTTGCGATAAACATTTATAACTATCGTTTTTTTGCCCTATTAACAAATAATATTATTATTTATGTACTATCGAGGACACTCCCGCCTGATCACCACTAAGCTAATTTTTGCTTGCACTCGCAACATAGAAACGCTCTCTAGCCCCGCCCCGTTGACTTTGTATAGAAATAATGAATGAAAAGATACGCACTGACGACGCACGACAAACGAGAGTTATTGTTATTTTGCGCGCCAAAGTTGACGCTTTCCTAATAGGCCTAAACTTTAAGGGAGCGTGGCTCGGCGCCTCCGCATGATTTAAGCGAAAAAACTTTTAACTGATCAAGCGGAAAAGACCACGACTGTACCAACTGACAGACGTCAGAAACGCATTCTCTCAGCGGCCAAACTGTAAAGTAACTTTTACTCAAGTAATCACTTTGACTTGTTCATTGATACGGGTGTTGAACTGACATGCAAATAGCCAACCCGGAACAACTACACGTATATCATACAAATATTTGTTCTACGCCGGAATCGAACCCGCAGCAGCCAATCGCTCAGCCACTGCGCCAACCGTGCCGTCTTGTCTTGTCTATGATATTTGTTCAATCTCGATTTCGAACATACCTAGGCTTGATTGGATGTTTGAACAGCTGTAGAGCCTAGGAATTCGTACGGCAGAGTGCTCTATTGGTAGAAGATAATACACGGGGATGTAGCTCAGTGGTAGAGCGTTCGCTTTGCATGTGAAAGGCCCCGGGTTCGATCCCCGGCATCTCCAAAAAAATTTTTTAATTAAGTAAATGCTATGCTTTCTTACCGGTGTCGCATCGAACTAAGTGGTATCCAGCTGTGAAGATACGCGATCGTGCGTATTATGAGTACAGGGTGATGTTTTTTCTTCGAGATTTCTGCGAGAGGTATGATACGTGAAAGTGACCGTATCAGGCGTGGGACAACGTTTAATTTTATGACACGACATTCATTTGTTTCTCGGCTCATTTTGGGCTTGAGCCTCTTTAAAATAGATGTTGCATATTGTTTTGGTTTGAGATGATATCTTTGGTTCTTGCGAATAAAGATCGGCCTTACATACATGCATAAACTTACGCCTTTTCCCCAAGCGGGTGAAGGCAAAAATATTGACCGATTGGGATCATGTCAACTGTTCATTAGTCGTTTTTGTGTAAGATTAGGGCTTCATTCACCGCCGTCAATGATCACTTATTTATTTAGCAAGATAATTTATTTCATTCTAATCCAGTTACTAGCTAATAGTGGTAAGGTGGTGACTAAAGGTAATATGGGTATTTATTTATTTATTCATTAACACATACATTTGTTTATAATCGGATTGGCTGTTTATATATGGCTTAGTGTACTTTGAAATTCAAGTATTTAAAACTTCCATACCACCTCTGTTTTAAAAACACCTTAACCCAACTCAATTTGAAATTAACGCAAGTACCAGGGCGGCAGGAGACGAAGGAAGTACAATATTCCTCGGATGCTCGGAGGCCCGGCCCGTTTGTAAACGGATCACGCGGCCGTATCGATCCGAGGTGTCGCCGGAACGTGGGCCGCGGAGGTTTTGTTTAGAACGTGGTGATGGAACTGAAGATATTTTTGTTAGGGACTGTTGTTAATGGACAATATTTTCATTGAGAGAGCTTTTGGTATGTTTCCAAGTATTCCTCAAAAGCCGTGTAAAACACTGAAAGACGATCAATACTGGAAAAAGAATAAGCGAAATCTGAATTCCAAGAGCACTTTATCATCAAAGTTTTCATGGAATTTAGATTTCTTGAGCGAGCTTTCTAATGAGAACTGTTTCATAAGTGCCTGTCAGATCATGCAATTTAAGTTTAAGGAATTTAGAATATTCAGGAATCATGTAATGCTTATGCTTGCGCGAAAACTTTTGACGATCTTGACGTTTCCAGAGAAGCTAATTTACATTGCTATTGTTTTTAATAATAATCAGCCTATTATCGTTCCTTCTGCTGGGACAAAGGCCCACTCTCTATGCGAGGGACGCGTCCATAATCCACCAAGCAAGCCCAGTGGGGGGTGATAGATGAAACACGACGTTGGATTTTAGGTTGTATGCCTGATTCCTCATGAAGTTTTACCTCACCGCTTAGACAGTAGAGGTGACGAATATTATTATTTTACACTAATCATATGCTTGCGTTGGGCTGCAACTCGCTTGATGTGAAGCAATGAGGCGGCCTAGGAGTACGCTCGCCTAGAAGGCACCGTCTCACTCGAACTTTGAATAGATCCAGATTATAATGACCAGGGAACGAGAGAAGCCGGCAGTGAATACCACAGACATCCGTATTCCGTACGTCAATAGGAAGCTTTTCTTTTTATGCCTATTTTATTACAAACTTGTAAAACTAACCCAAACCGGCAAAACAGTCATCTTACAACAGTGCTACATATTCTTCAACAAAACCTCCTGTTTTCAGGACACCGCCAAGTCTCCTCGTCTCAATTTCCTCGTGCCATCGATCGACCAATACGCTTGCCGCATACGTAATGCTCAATCTTCACACGTCTTGCCACACCGCTGAAATAAACCTTACAGTTTCGATAATAGGGTTGGATTTAGTCTGTTGGTGTTGTTTCTTAGGTCTGGACCTTCAAAAACCAGTCAAGGACGCGTGTGAGGGTTTGCGGTAGTTTTCTAATGAGGAGGTTTTTCAGTGGTTTTTTTTTAGCTTTAGTTTGTCAATTACTGCTATCTCGTAAGGTATTACCTACGAGGACTTAAAGCGAAGGAGACGACTAAAGAGGAAACATAGATTAATACAATTAGACCTACATTACTACATATTTCTTTACATGAATGGAAAAAAACGATAAAAGAAATTTCATATTTCTTCTTCTTCTTTAATTGATAAACATAGAAAGGAGGTTTCAGCAAGACTCGAAGAGAAGTTGATGCGAACTGCACCTTAACTACATTTAAAAAAAAGTATGTTAATTGGTAATAAACTAAATAAACTGATATCTTGTCGAAAGACTTATAGCCAGATAACTACCACCTTGCCATACCAATATCTGTCTCCAAGAAATCTGTGCCCCAGTTTGAAGGACATGACTGTCGGTACCATTACAGGCACGTGAGGCCTTTCAACATCGCCTTCGGGTGACGACGCGATGCGATGACGCGTAGGCCACGTCCTGTGTGAACGTGACCTTCGAGCAATTGCAGGAGTCGAGAGGCAAAGGTTAACTAGACATATTGTACTATCGAGTTCACTAACGGTCGACCAGTTTTCGTTCTTATGCCCTGAGTAATAAGGTTGAATATTGGTCAACCGTCAGTGAGCACGGTAGTACTTATTTTTGTCAGTTGATTAAATCAAAAGTGGATTGCTTTGAGATTATTTCTTAGCAGCAGCCCGGAGTCTAGATTTAGGCTCGGTTTAATGTAATAGGGTCGCTCCTTATTACATGAGAATTAAACATATAGCTGATAAAGATTCGTTGCGCTTCTGCTGAGCCCTTCAAAGATTACAGGAGTGATGTTAAGTACTTATGTGTAAACCTGCTAGTACCATTACAGGCACGTGAGACCTTTCAACATCGTCTCCGGGTGACAATGTGGTGCGCGTAGGGCACGTCCTCTGTGAACGTGACCTTCGAGCAACTGCAGGAGTCGAAGGGCAAAAGTTAACTAGAGGTATTGTACTATCAAGTTCACTAATGGTCGGCCAGTTTTCATTCTTATGCCCTGAGTGATACGGTTGAATATTGGTCAACCGTTAGTAAGCGCGGTGTGGTACTTATTATTGTCAGTTGATTAAATCAAAAGTGGATTGCCTTGAGATTCTTTCTTAGCAGCAGCCTGGAGTCTAGATTTGGGCTCGGTTTATGGTAATAGGCCTGCTCCTAATAAGAAGCAATGTAATAACATTGGAGTTAAACATATCTGGCTAAGTTGCTTCGGTGCGCTTCTGCCGAGCCCTTCCGAGATTACAGTCGTGATGTTATGTACTTATGTGTGAACCTGCTAGTACCATTACAGGCACGTGAAACCTTTGAACATCGTCTCCGGGTGGCGATGCGATACGATGACGCGTAGAGCACGTCCTGTGTGAACGTGACTTTCGAGCAGTTGCAGGAGTCGAGAGGCAAGGTTAACTGGAGGTATTGTACCGAGTATTGTCAGCTGATTAAATGAAAAGTCAAACCGGTGCGGACAGATCACGGACTGGATGCGGACTTTGGCAGATATTTCAATTGACTATCTGGTTTGATCAAACCTTAAAGCGACTACAGGAGCTAAATTAGCAACTCTATTTGTGGTGGTTGAAACTTCGTTTGAAATACTGTTGGAATAAAGTTCTAATCAGCTTGCACTACAATGTGGTTGTTACGGCAGTCACTGCGGGCTGAATAGTGCGAAATGATTGGTTTTTGCGATTTCCAAAAAATCTATTGAGTGGACTAAAAATAAAACACTATCATGCTAATATGTTGCTTGTAGAATTATTTGCCAAAAACTCAGAATGATCGCATGTATTTGAGTCTGGTTTTTACTCGTTAAAAGAAATTTTTAAAGCTAAGTTCGTTTTTATCGAGTAAAATTAGTTGTATTATGTTTTCAAAATACTATAATACTAACATATATCCTGAAGAATATCATATATTTTTCTGGTGTTGTTTATTGCAGTGAATCATATGCTGTTTTGCTGTATAAAACTCGCGTTAGCTCCTGTAGTCCCTTTAAATGGAAAAGTTGTAAAGGCTGGAAAGTAGTTTGCGTTGAAAATAGTATGAAAAACTTTGATCTAAATGATTCCTTTAGTCTGTTACCTGTAATTTAGAATCAACTAAGTCTGATCAGCAGGCCTAGCCAAGTTACAAACGATTCGTACCGATTCTCTTTCTACAATCGTAAACGTTAAGTCATGTGGTCAAAACAAGCAAATAAAAACTTCGTAGACAAGTTTACATTGGTTAAGATGATAGAATTAAATGTATTCGTTTCTACAATCGTGATTGCTACATCCCATATAAATCGTAGCCAACTTACAGTTTTGACTGAACTTAAAAGTTTCTATTCGTTTGTTTCGACCACGTGACTTAACGTTGAAATGATGTCATTCCCATACATTTGGGTAGTTTTCTATTAGCTAAGCCTACAGTACTGTGTACCACATAACGATAAAGCGTAACCCTAATGACAGCATTCTCTATCAATAAGAACTCCAAACATTATCTATCTACGTAACTCGTAGCGCTACGCCGTAGCACCGCTACGCTCATAAAACAGGCATATTCTATAACGTTCAAAACTAATTTATTAGCATCAGTGACCCAGAATGCCCCGTTAGCACCACGCCTTCCCGCCAATCGCCGCGCCCCACGCCTCGCGAGCCCCCCAACCGGCCAATCAGAGCGCGCTGTTCGAAATTTAAAACGTCGCAGTAGACGTATACCCGTTTCTGTCACTCTTGGTCCGTTCGCACCTCGGAGCGGATGTTTTTTTAGTTCGATAATGTTTTATTTGTATGAAAATGTAATTTGTTGTAAAATGTTTTTATTTTTTTATGTTTTGCTACTATTTTTGGTAGCTCCTTTATTACAAATTAGTATACGTTTCATAATTGATGGTTATTAACGGCTACCAATTAAAGTTTCATAAAAAAACACAGTTTACTGTTCTTACAATTTGTAATTTCGTCATGGTATGGTAATTGGTCCTAACTGTGTAGATTACATTTGAAATAAGAAAAAAGAAACTGAACCACTTTTTATGCTTAAGTTATTAATTCTTAAATACTTACTTTAAATAATAAATCATTTTGCTGTCACTATACGTCTGCAATTTTATTTATAGCTTCATTAGTTTTGTATAATGCAAAAATATAAGCAAGCGTTAAGGGGTATACCTCCCAATATGACACTCTCACTTAAGGGGAGTGACACGAGTCATCTTCTTAACGCACTAAATCAGAATTACAACCTTTTAAGGTGACCATCACTGTAATACCACCAGTTTACACAGACCTCTGCGTTTAAAACAATTTTCCCAATGATGTACTACAATGATGGGTCTTGATAAAGTGGTGTAGCCCCCCTCTTACGAATATGAATTTTACAAAAATATGTGTTAAGTAGTTGAATGGATGGATAGTCAGGGATGAAAGGGTGGGAGAGAGTTATGATTTATCTCATGGGTTGTTTTTTGGGATAAAATTATTTACAAATATTTTTGAATAAATCCGTAGAATGGAACCTTTGTAGGTACTATTACACTCGTTTAAATAAATAAATCCCTTAAAATATTATTTTTTTGTTGCAATTGAACACAACTTTGTGTATCCTGTTGTTTAATGATAAACTTAGTGCTTACTTTTAATTACCTGAACGAAACATTTTACCATTCACTAAATTGGTACCTACTACTTTACCTACTCTTTTGAATAGACGTTAATTATGTTCGAAAAAGTAGAAACGACAAAATTGCCCTATTTCTGTTAATACGGTTTCTAAAAACAATTATTCGCCAATTACACGAAAAAAAAGAAAACAATAAAAGACAAAGTAGTCTCAATTACATCTCATACAACATTGAAACAAAGTCAAAACACCGTTATGGCTTACTCACACCTCTGCCATTTCTGTCTGCAATTATTATCAACATACCCATTAATTTTGACCCCTGCATGCATTACCAGTCCCCCCTATTACACCTGTATCGTTCAAGACCAGAGAAGATGGGAAGCTCATGTTGTACTGGCCAGTATCTTATTGCGATGACAGTTAGAAATGTCAAAACATGCAGAGGTCATAGGTTAGAATGTAAAGCGTGAGAATATTTTACTTTTATTTTTAAGTTACGGTAAAAAAAAAGTACTATTAAAAATTGTCGTTGGATTTTAGTATGTTATGCGTAAAGCTTAGTCATCGGTGTAATGTTCGGTTGTTTGAATTATTTTTAGGGTAATACCTTTTTTTTGTTGTCATGTTAATTTTTTTGCAGAATAATCCTTTACGATTTCGTGTTTAGCCTCAAATTCTCATTTTAGAGAAGAAAATACGTGTACATAGGTGCTATGAGATATATTTAAAAAGTAATCAAGAGAGAAAAAATACTTATTTTGACAAGAAATATTTTCACAAGCCCAAGTCATTTTCTTTTACTTGTAACCTAGATTAATTTTGTAAGTCTTTTTGGTGTAAATATTTTACTAATGATTATTTGGTCAAGTGCTCGTTTGTATAAAGATAAATTAATAAGCATCTAATTTAAGGTCCCCAAGTCCCCTTGTCCCACATTCGCGTTAGAAAAACCGCATTTTTTCGCACACCTAACATTTCGGCGTACGTAATTAGGGCACACCCCATAACAGCGGGACGTACTAGGAACGTGCCACGCTCCCGTGTCACGTAAGCCTAACCCAATTACAGCCGACGTGATGTTCAGATATTCGACAGCACGCTCCGAGCAACGTAGTCGGGGCTTGTTTCGTATGCCCGCCGTATGGCCGGGCCGGTTCGGCGCACACATCCACCCGCACGCCGTATAGTTTTGATACCAGATCCTCAATGACCGCTGGACCGACAGACCCGGCACACGTGTTTTTACCTCCGGCAACGTATTACCAAAATGCATGTAAATAGTGACGCATGCACTCGCGCGTGTATCCGATCGTGTTGTGGCGCGCGGGAAAAGTTTGGCAGTTGACATTCGCGCGCTTTGCCCTTTTTTTTTTCTAACGCGTGTTCGGCTGCGGTAGGCCGTTTAGTGACTGTGGCTGTACTGAAAAGTGAAAAGTGAGGAAATTTTAACTAGATTGTGTTGCAACGTGGTTCTTTAACGATTATTGTGGATTTGTGCTGTATTGCGACTTGGATATTTTTATTTTAATCGGTAATTATTCTCCCTTTGGTTAGTGTTGCAGATTATTAAGAAACAAATAGGCAGAATGTTGACATACCTTACTCTAGCCATCAATGAGAAAAATAATTTAGAGTATTTTGAACATTTCCAACATAAAAAATAATTAACAAAGCTGTTTAATTTAGCTAAACATCATAAACCTCACTAGAACCGTCTCTTGCGCATGCCCAAAACAAACAGCTGTTATTACTTAACAAACAAAAAAACCTGTTAATCTTAAATCCCTTGAGGTTAACAAAACATTAACGCAATATTTAGGCTCTGTGTCAATACTGATCATCGTTCACTAATAAGTGCCGATTTGACAGACGAAAACAATCATGGTGGTGCGTATACGCACTGTGTCAATATATCGAATGTTCGTTTGTCGGCTGTGTACATAATGTAGGATTTTTTAGTCGTGTATTATCATGGGAATTTATTGTTCACTAATTGATAGTACGTTTTTTATGTACTTAATGAAAGGTTATATATTTGTGATGTTGAGGAAAAATATAGTGACATTGTTTCTTGTACTTTTGTTATTTAGCAAGCCCGATTATTCATATTTCTCAGATTTTTGTAAATTATTTTTTATTTATGTTTTTTTTTGCATTTAATTTCCAATTTTGATTTACTCTCTCCGAAGATATCTATTCTTTAGTAATCTCTGGAGCAATTTATTCAGTTATTCAGGACTGTTTTTTACTTTAGCCTTTCAATTTCTTTGATATGAAAGACATAACATCAACAATGGGAATGAATGGGAGTTCTATGAAATGAAAACGAGTTTCAAAATCTTGATATAACTTTAATTAGGTACTGGCTTATATTTCTCGTGTTTTTTTTTTAAACACATTTCATAGCTTTCTTTATACCAACTTAACTTCATTGATGTCATGGATGTATGTATAATAAGTATGTATTTACAAACAAAAAGTATCTATGTAGTTTATCAACCATCTGGTGTCCACGACACAAGCCTCATTGCTTAGTGTGGCACTAGATGGCGCTGTGTGTAATGTTAGCGATATTTATTTATTATTATTGAATATTTTCAAAGAGGCTTTTATGCTTAGGCTCAAGTCGGGCAAAGTGTTATTAGGTTTTTTCATCAGGAATCTCTCAGTAGCAGCCTCGGAATCTGGATTTGTGCTATAAGGTTGGCAATATGCTCGCAATCTTACATGAGACTTATACAAACTGGCGAGATGATGGTGTACCGTCGACCAAGCTATTTGGTTTACATTTTACAACGTAATTTGCATGTAAAAATGTAAACCAAATAGCTTGGTCGACCGTACTATTAGGTACACCTCTGTCTAACCCACGGCGATTACAGTCGTGATGTTATGTTAGGTAGGTACACAATCATTGTTCTTTCTTAAAAAAAACGCTGCATGAACTGCGTCTACCAGCAGGTTAATCTTACCGTCTGATGTGTTAGCATTTTAAAAACCATTCCCATTCCTTCACAGATTTTGCAATCATCTTATCTCCGTCCTTTTCCCTCCACTTATATCTCCAATACTTCTATCCTCCTCTTTCCTCTCCATCCCAGTTGATTAGTTTGTTATCTCAAACATTAGCTCTCACGACATTCTGCCAGAGGACCCGTCCCTCCTGTGGAGTCACTCCGGGATCCCTAGATCAACGCGTAGCTGGTGTTTTTGCTTTGTTAGTTACAAATTGTAGGTTTAAATATAGGTTTAGTGTAAAGAAGTATTTCTTATAGTGTTTAAAGTTAGCTAAGCTTTCGTATTTTTGCAATGGATTGTAGTTGTAAGAAGTTTTTGCTATTTAGGTAGGTATAGAGATTTCATTTCTAGTAAGAATAACGAAAGCCAGAAAAAATGCCTATGTGTGACTGCGCAAGTTAGAGTTCTGGCTGTGCTCTGCTGTTATTTCTTTATTTAGGGCTACCGCAGACTATAGATAAGACTGTGTTTTAGACTTTCACGGTTTTTCACTACACTTAAAGTACTTACGGGATGATATCCTTGATTTTGTTTTTGTTTGATGAGCTCCCGATATTTCGACGCTGTTGCAAACATCATGATCGCGGGAATACTGAAGAGGTATGCGGGTGGGACGAAAATTATTTATTATGAGCAGACAAATCTGTCTACCCTCTTTCTTAGTCTTTTCTTGTCTTTGCCTTTGTCTTAGACTAAGAAAGAGGGTAGACAGACTATTTCCCTACTAGTGCGAGCGAGACAGACTATTTATCTCTCGCTCGCACTAGTAAATGTCTAAAGATAGTCTTGTCTTTAGTGTGCGGTAGGCCATAAAATTCCTACAAATGACTTCCTATGAATACTTACATTTTTACTTATTTTATTATGACGAGTGCGTCATAAGTATGGAGTACCATACCTTTGACAAATATTTTTTTGTATTGTAATTATTGTTGCACTGTTTTGCACTTTTGGTTTTTCACTACACTTAAAGTACTTACTCTCATAGCATCAAAAGAATATCACGGATATCATCCCGTAAGTACTTTAAGTGAAATTATTGTTTTTTCGAAGGGTTCATCCAGATTTTGTGAGCTCTTTTTTTAAGCTCATTCTTTATTGTCTAGTCTGTAGGAAGAATATTATTTATCAGACGACATAATTATATTAAGTTAACAGAAATACTTATCATTCATTGCACTATATATAACATTCATTTATTGTGCTACTTTGGCCCGCATAGAAAAATCCTATACCTAACAGTCTTATATAAATATGACAACATACAGCCCAGTGGTATGATTCTAGGTAAAGAATCGATGTGCTTCGTCGGTAACACTCAAAGTCACGTACCAAACGTAAGGTGTTAGGTTCAGAGTTCAATTCCGTGCAAAAGTAATGGCAGGTTACTAGCCTATCATCTCAATTCTAAGAGGCGATGCTGTGATCTCTTATTTTATTTGTCAATTTTAATGTCAGTACTGATTATTATATTAGATCGTTAATCTAAGTTTTGTTTTGTGCTAAGTTATTATTTTAACTGAAATTGAGGATACGCAGAGACAGATACACATACAGACACGAGAAACGATTCTTTGATGTAGACTTAATGTCCTATGACCCCTAGATGGGGCAGAGGGTCCACAGATGTCCTCCATCGCGATCAGTCTCGAGCTTCACGCTTCACCTCGCTCCACGTCATTCCGATGCTCGCCGCTTCTGCCAACACGGTGCGACGCCAGGTTTGACGGGGACGGCCACGCTTTCTTTTTCCTTGGGGATTCAAGTCCAAAGCTTGTTTGGGCATGTGGTCGGGGTCCCTTCGGAGCGTGTGGCCAATAATCCATCTCCACTTGCGACGCTTGATCAGGCGGTCGATCGGGCTCTCGTGGCATTCCTCTAACATTGATGATGTAGAGACTTGCGTTAATCGCAAGCATCATTATTGCAACCGAATTTAAGGCGCCCTGAGTGACTGCTAGTATTTAGCCACGAGCTCCTCAATTTCAGTTATAATAATAACTTAGCACAAAGTCTTGAGGTTAAGCCGCGCTTGCCTGAATTGCTCAAGTAATCTTTTTCAGACCCATTTTCTAGATATGAAGTCGTCTCACCCATCTATCGTTCCATTGGTCTTCCTGACTTCCTTCACATCCACCTCGACATGTTTCTCAATTCTTTTTTCTGTAAACATGTTACTTATTTTGGCCGTGGGAAGTATAAGCTGTCAAAACCAATAAGAAATCATCGAACACGATGTTACTGCGCTTGTATTTTTTCTTCACGCCAAATATTTGTTGTTGATAGCTGTCGAAACGGTATTTCTTTACTGGACATTGAATAATTTACTGACTGAAGATACTGCTTCCATTCTTCTTTTTAGCGTAGATGGGAATGTATATTGAGTCAGCCTTCCCACTACTGGGCAAAGTTCTCCCCCCATTCTTTTCACTTCTCTCGATGGTGGACTTCTTCTCGATAATTTGCGAGAAAGCCATTTCCCGCGATCTCTACCGAATGCAAGACCCCGTCTAGCTGTGTAAAGGCTCCAGTCTTGGGATATTTGGGCCCACAGTTGGGACCGGCAACCGTCAAACATGGCATGTGCAGACACGGCACTATAACTAGCGTCAAGCACAATAATTAGCGTTAAGGTGGATGCTCCAGGGTAGCCCGCGAAATTCAAATTTTCTTACATTTTTTGCAATTTGCAGGTCAGTGTCAAGTACCTAGTATGTTGATTAAAATATGATTCGCGGCTGTAAGACATCTAATACAACCCTCAAAGCGCGTAAAGGTGCAGGAATGAATTTGACCTTGAAAAAGTCATTCCTGCACCTTTATGCACTTGGAGGGTTGTATTGATGATTTTGATGAGTATAATTCTATAACTACATACGTGTTACAGCCGCGAATCATATTTTAATCAACATACAACCTGACAGTGACCTGCAAATTGCAAAAAACGTAAGAAAATTTGAATATCGCGGGCTACCCTGGAGGATCCACCTTAATCTTAGGTCACTCATCCCAATTTGTTTGCGATCACTGCATCATACCGTCTTCTTCCATACTTCTCTATTATTGGTCATCTGATGAGTCGGCCTCTCCCCCTCTCGAATCATTTCATCGTTCACTCAGTCCTTGTTCCCCTGCTCTTTTAGCCATATCCAATTTTACTCTTAAAACCTTCCTTACGATCAGGGCCACTGAAAAATCACTCTGTAGTTTTGTTCCAGATTGTATAAAAGCACACCTAAAGCTTGAAAATTCAGGGTTCTAAGTAGACAACCTAACTAGGGCCATATGAGGTCCGAGTACCACCTTGTTTTTCTGGATATCGCCAAGCGGTTGGTTGACTCTTCACGTGACCAGAGGGCGGGCCTTTGTTTGGGCAAAGAATCAGCATTGCCATCTAACGTGGCAATGCTGCCAGCCTTCTGGGCACTTTTCCTATTCACAACGATGTAGATGGATTGTTTGACACCCTAGCTGTAATGCTTTTCCCAATTTGATACTTTTACATATTTTATTCCTTTATTTATTTCTGTACAAATTAATTACATTTTTAAATATTCCTTACAACAAAATATATAAAAAACATTTAAAAATATAAAAATTGTAGCCCACCGGTATCGGGAACAGGGTATTTTATATTTTATTATTATTGTAGATCAACATATTAGTAGTTTGTAAATAATGTACCTAACTTAGATGAAAACATGTAGAAATACTTTTTTAAAAAATTTTTGGACTGTGACAAATTGGAAGATTCCCGTTTAAGATCTTTCAATCAATGTTTAGAATAAGAAGTCTTCCATAGGTTGAATTTGGAGGCTGTTTCCTAAAACGAGAACATGGTAGGCACCAGGTAATTACCGTCATCAACTTACTATTGGTTTAAATAAGTAGGTTTATGTATTAAAATAGAATAAGTATTTAAAAAATTATTTAAACAAGTTAAATTTTTGAGCACACGTCACACCATGTTAAGTCCACACAAACGTCATGTCATTTATTTGACGATTCTATACGATGTTAGCCGAACATCAAAGTTCGTTGCGCTAGCGCAAGCGGGCACTCGGCAGAACAAATAGACAGCCGTTATCATAATATTTTATTTGCACACAAGATTGATTGCATATCTATTCAATTTCGATGGCAGTCGTCTGGAAAAATTGGTTTAGGTATATTTAAATAAGGTTTTTTTGTGATGAAAAAAGACGTGATATTTTGTAAAGTAATGAAAACGTGCGCAAGACGACTACTGTCTAGTTGTGGGTGATTGGTCGAGTAAATTAAACAATTAAATTCGTAAATCAGGAATTTCTCAGTAGCAGCCACAGATCTGCGCCCGATTGATGGCAAGGCTCGGCCCTTATTAAATGGGACTTAAACTTAACTGGCGAAATGTGGGTGTACTATTAGGTACACCTCTGTCTAACTCTTTGGAGATTACAGGCGTGATGTTATGTTAAATGAGTCAAAATCTAGCAGTTAGTTTTGCGTAGCATGACCACCGTAGAAACAGAAGATGCGAAACACAAAATGACAGATTGTAGAAATGGTTTTCGGCGCGATGTCAAAAATGAAAACAAGAAATGACACTTTGTATGAAAGAGACAGAGAGAGAGAAATATTGACGAGCAATATAGACGGGCAAGACGAAGAGAATCGTTATCCAATACAACTTGTTACTACTTAGTAACAAATCGTTCTGTCCAGTGTCACACGCCCGCTTGTCAGGTAGCACTCGTGTGTCAAAATCGAAAATGTTCGGGATCATTGTATGAAAATATTCTCAGTGCTCACTAATTCTTTTAAATCTCTTTGGATAAGTCTATAAGTAATTTGTAAAGTAGAGCTAATATAGTCGTTTGGTCAGACATGTTCTGTAGAAGGCATTTTTGCCCTTTGCATAAGGCATTCATATTAATATGTCCTCAAGTTTCAGAAGAGAGAAGCTTTTTTAATTTTATTGTCAACTACCTTGTCAAGTTCGTGATTTTCGATAAATATTCTTTACTGACTTTACAGCTATTGTCAATAGCTGTTTTTTTAGATAATTCCAAACTTAAAGATGTTAGGATCTCGAAACTACATTAAAAAAAGGAATACCTACTTCAAAAATAGCTGCATTCATTATTGGAACTTGTTTTTTTTTTCTTAGTTAATTATCTAAAATACAAGGTAACTAGTTCGAATTAACTTCTCAAGTCCCTAGATAGGTGTCAACGTCATTATCATATTAATGAGCTAACTACATATTTCTGAACTTATTCGGCTTTGCCCACAAAAACTGACACGAATTTAGAGCAATAAACGTATTTTCCACATCGAAAATATTTTAATTGCTGACATATTATGACTTATTAATGTGTCTTTACCACTTTATACCCAAACCTATTTGGAACAACACAAAAAAGTAAAACTCTTTCAAAAATGGAACACAAAAAAGCATCAACCATCTTGTTTTGAAATGTGAAACCATTTTAAAAATGGAATAGTGAAGTGAAAAATGATTTTGAATGTGGAACTAACAGTGATTTCGAAAATGGGACAATAAGTAATGATGGAGCACCCTGGTGGATTCGCGTCTTCACCGTGGGCGGCCATGTTGGGCCACGGCATGCATGGCATGATGCAGCACGATTACTCCCATGCTCACGCGCATGCATCGATGCCCATGGATCTGCATGTGCCGCAACCATTTCCTTATTACCGGTGAGTAATTAATTGATTATGATTGTCTACCTTGCATTCACACTATTTTGCATTATTGTATAAATTTTTGAACAAAATTGTTCCTATTTTTCTGTGTAAAGAGTTAGACTAACATAGTGTTAGTGATTAAAAATCTAGTTTTTAAGGTATGTATTACTATTTTCATCTCATACTTCGTCTAACGTTGTGGGAACAATTTCTAGAGGTCGTTAAGCAAAGCAGTTCTGGATTTCTATTTCTGCATAGCCAGCCTTTTTCCTGTTCTAGGATGTCATGGGCTGGCAGTCATCACCATTTAAATCTTAGACAAATAAAAAAACTAGCTCCAATCCCTCCCCCACATTCCAACTCCTCATCGAGCAGTTTCCGCTCATGGATTGGTACTTTTTTGACGCGCACAGCAATTAAAGCTTAATTAACAATTATAACACTATCCAATAAGCATAGGGAATTTACATGTTAATAAGGTTGAGTTTCGCTTGAAAAAAATGTGTGTGGTGAAAAAGTGGTGAGTCAGATATGGTTAGTTATTAGGGCTGGATGCCGTCGGCTGCGCAGGCGCAGGTTTTTGTGCGCGCGCATAAGTTACGCGGCATAGCGCACGCTTGTGGAAATTATTGGAGTTCTGGTGAGTATGTGTGGGTTTATCTGTAGG
Organism: Xestia rhomboidea; assembly: GCA_963853795.1. NCBI lineage: Eukaryota > Metazoa > Arthropoda > Insecta > Lepidoptera > Noctuidae > Xestia > Xestia rhomboidea. The sequence continues at coordinate 12,474,123 of OY970778.1, forward strand.
GGCTTTGGATTTAGAAAAGATAAAAACAGTTTTAGATGATTATTTTTAAAATAGCAGGTATAGACGGTAGGTAACAATCAAGTAGGTTTACAACTTAAATTGATAGAAGAATCGTGCCCAAAATCAAATTTGAAGCCAATTTCTATTATACTTTGCAAATTCTTGGCAGGATTTTAAAATATCACCGCCACCGAAATTGTTACAGATCACATTTTAATATATACCCTTACTTACTCGGCCAGTGTTTTTCGGCTTATAGGTGTATCAAATTACTAACAACTATAAGGGTTGTGGAGTTCACATAGGCAGTTCTCCACGTAAAATACTGGTATCCAGCTGCATCGGTTAAGCTGGAAATTAATCTCAACAAGGTTGGGAGAAGGGTGGACAGATGATGTCTTACGACGACCCGAATGGCGCAGCGGTACTGAGGCTGCCTTACGTTCTTTGGGTCCCGGGTTCGAATCCCGGTAGGAGCAAATGTTTGTGTGATGAGCATGGACATTTGTTTCCGAGTCATGTTTGTTTATATGTATAATAAGTGTATTTACAAACAAAAAGTATTAATGTAGTATATCAACTATCTGGTGTCCACGACACAAGCCTCGTTGCTTAGTGTGGCACTAGATGGCGCTGTGTGTAATGTCCAGAGATATTTATTTATTATTTATTATTATTATTACTTCAACTTTTCTTTCATCTTTTTTTGGCTATAACAGTAAAATAAAATGATCAACAAGCTTAATAACAATACAATTATAAAACTAGTTTCAATATGGCAACAAAAAGGAAACAAACAAGATTTTGTTTTCAAAACGACACCCCAAAAAAAAACATAAAAATACATTAATATGGGATAAAATTGCAAATTCCCATGTTGGACCATCAAGTTATAGGAGCAAACTAAGGGCAAAGTGCCACTAACGCCTTTCTTGGCGATCGCTTGTCATAAATAGTGGTATTAAAAACAGCCCTTAATGCACTTGTAACGACTAAGCACTAGGTAACTACAGATGGTATCAAACATTATGAAATTGTAGTATCGAAGTTTTCTTATATTATGAAGGTGACATTATTAAATCCGAACAAGACTGATAAGTATTGTACTAAATAATAGTATAGACGCGTTGAGACAAGCTCCGCGTTATCGAGTAGAATGATTGATAAGTCTACATTGTTCGCGCAGTGGAGTGTACTCAAGATTGACCTGTGGTCAATCTAAATCTAATTGTTGACTGAAAACCCCGAAATGACTCTCTTGATACAGTATTGTTTCCTAAAGACTGGTGTAAGGAAGTTCGATCCTTCCTAGATTAAACACAGTATTGATCACCAAAGGCTAATTAAGAAAGTTCGACTCTTTCTCAATATATTCATTCACGAAAACGAACAGACTAGACGATCAATGCGAGCCAACTCAGAACCTTGGTATGATGACAACACAGGCCGTCATCCTTACCGTTACAGGATCTGGTCTCAGGACCAGGCCTACCATCACAACATTCTAAATTACAATAAATTAGATGTTTTAATAGTTATTGGTCTTTAGAAGTTTTTAGACTAACATGGTCACTAATACTATCATTAACACTGAAAACGAAAAAATGTACTAGGTATGTTAACTATTTACAAAAAAAAAAAAAAATCGGGAACTCAAAGCAAATAGTAAACATAGTAAATATCTCATTTTCAGTGTTAATGATAATATTGCCTTTGTTAATAAGTAGTCATTTGTAGTTCTACATGCTGCTAATCTTATAGCAGTTTGGTGCGAGATGCCAAGGATTTGAATGACGTTCGATTGGAGAGACCTATGTCCAGCAGTGGACTGATATAAACAGATGGAGTTGCTTATCTTGCAAACGAGAAGCGTCTTGACATTGGCAAATATAAATGTTGCATTAAGGCGACTACAGGAGCTAAATTAGCAACTCTAATTGTGGTGGTTCAAACTTCGTTTGAAATAATGTTAGAATAAAGTTCTAATCAGTTTGCACTACAAAGTGGTTGTTAGTGTTGTTACGTCAGTCACTGCGGGCCGAATAGTGCGAAATTAGTGTTTTTTTGCGATTTACAAAAAATCTATTGATTGGACTAAAAAAATAAAACACTATCATGCTAATATGTGGCTAGTAGATTTTTTTTTTATTGTTACGTCCGTTAGTGCGGGCCGAATAGTGCGAAATGAGTGGTTTTTTTGCGATTTACATAAAATATATTGATTGGACAAAAAAAATAAAACACTGTGATGCTAATTATGTAGCTTGTAGAATTATTTGCCAAAAATCAGAATGATCGCATGTATTTTAGTATGGTTTTCACTCGCAAAAGATTTTTTTTGAGATAAGTTCGTGATTTTTTTTTCTAGTAAAATTAGTTGCATGTTTTCAAAACACTATCATACTAGCATAATACCTATTCCTGAAGAATATCATATATTTTTCGGGTTGTTGTTTATTGCAGTGAATCATATGCTTTTTTGCATTATAAAACTCGCGTTTAGCTTCTGTAGTCCCCTTACAGACAAACACAAATGATGCCGTGACGCTTGACAGGGGAGAATGGAAGAAGAAAACGTGTTGCACCCCAAGTAGAATGGGACAAGGGCAGGAATAAGCATAAGAACAAATACAAACGAAAAACCCACAGACACTGCTGCCGATGATTTAGGATCTCATCTATGCTACAGAGCATAAACGTACCATTCATATGCAAACATTGCTTATAAATGATTTATTTGGTGCAGTGCAGAGTGGTGGTGTCTTGCCCTTGTGTATCCTGCCTATCCTAACTTATGGCGCCCAGACTTGATCTTAGACGGACACTCAGAAGTCCAAACTCAAGGTTTGCCAATGAGCGGTGGAGCGTAGCATTTTAAACATCAAAGTCACCGATCGAATGTGCAACACTACAATCAAATCCGAGACAGGCATTGGCGATGCCTGTCGGCGATAAGTCTATCGGGTTAAAATTGGACTGAGCTGATCACATTTCCAGGATGGGTCAGCGCAGATGGGCCAGAAACGTCACACAGTGGTCGTCCAGAGCAGGGTGCCTGAAGACGATCGTCACCGAAGCAGGCCCAGAAACGCTGGCTCTGTTCAGCTGGAGTTTTGGCGAAATGAGTGTCTCATCACTTAACTCTGGTTTTTTGGGAATCCCAAGCAACATTACTGCTCTAAATTGTATTACATCATTCACTTTCAACATGTTCTTTCTTTGTACTCAGCCAGTCAATACGTTCTAAGAATTTCTGTTATAAGTCAAGGCAATGATGAGCTAATTAGTCTGCCCGTTCGTTGATTATGTCATTACCTTTTGTACAGATATGTTTGGATGAATATAATTTTGAAATGCGTGGTTTACAGTTGTAGTTTGGTTATGGTTTGGTAAGTTATGGAGCTGCGGTGCACAGTGTTGGCGGCCCCGACTTACGAACAGTAAGTCGTGGGTTCGAACCCAGGCAGGCGCATTACTTTGTGTAATTTATTTCATCACCGCTGCTCTCAAAACGGTGAAGGAAAACATCGTGAGGAAACCGGCATGTCCTAGAACCAAAAAATTCGAAGACATGTGACATCTACCAATACGCACTGGGCCCGCGTGGTGGATTATAGCTCATTCCCTCTCATTGAGAGGAAGCCGTGTCCCAGAAGTGGGAACATTAATAGTCTGATGATGATGACTCCGCTTTTGTATGCGTGGTTCAGTTTGTTGTGTGTTGGGCCCGCATGGTGGTCCATTCCATCTCATAGAGAGGAGGCCTGTGTCCCAGCAGTGGGAAGATTAATAGGCTGATGATGGATGATGATGATTTCCAAAAGTCACAGAACAAAAGTTATACAGTTTCAATGTCCAAGATAGACATGAGAAGTCTTGCGTTTATTATTTATTTATTTGCTGTCATGCACATCACACATTTTACAATATTACCGTCGGTTTTTGTACATGAACCCTGTCATTGCACTGCAAACACAATGCTGGTTTGCTGTTGAGTTTTGAGCATTAAATTAAATTAGTAATATAATAAACAAATTGAATCAGAATTTGTTATTATGTTACACCTTGTATATAAAAGTGACGTGGAAGTTTTCCATAAAAACTTTTTACAAGTGTTATTGGTTTACAGAAGGCCCGATTTATGGAAGTTTGCAGATGGATTAGGCAATCGGAGTAAGAAGATAGGTGGGAGTAGTGGAGCACGATCTGCATTTAATGTTCCCACTGCTGGGACACATGACCTCTCTATGCGAAGGAATGGGTAATAATCCACCACGCGGACCCAGTACGGATTGGTAGATGTCACATGTCTACGAATTTTTAGTTCTAGGACATGCCGGTTTCTTCACGATGTTTTCCTTTGCCGTTATGAGAGCAGTAGTGATGAAAGAAATAAGACAAAGTAATGCGCCTGACTGGGTTTGAACTGTTCGTAAGTTAGGGCCGCCACCACTGGGCCACCGCTGCTCTCAGAGTAGCTTATCTATCTTAAAACTATGAGAGCAGATCAAGACACAAACAGAAAATATTCAATTTCCTCTTCCATTACGTCTAAAAGAACACTCATCGATCGCATACGAGGCGCAAATCCCCATCTAAACCACAGCTCCGCAAGAAATCGATTTCTTTTTAATATCGATCCCCAATCGAATGGGTTCCCAATGACAGTGATCTCGTGTCGTCGGTCGCCACTAATGTCCGTTCGCACTATAATCTGTGCGCGTACGCAGACCGAAATTACGGACCAAAATGGCGGCTGGGTTGTCATTTGGCGCGTTGAGTTTGTAGTCGCGAACCTTAATTATATAGTCGGGTTATAGTAAAGTGCGGTTCCGTTGTTTACTTCCTTCGGTCTTTTTTCGGATGAGGTTAATTTTATTGGTAAAAAAAATACAGTTCCGTGTATTTGGTGATACTGGTCATTCAAACCGAAGAAACCTTCGAGGTTAGATGTTTTATTGTTTTGGTTTGTTTGATTGTTTTGTTATGACGAATCTGGCTGAATAGAAACCTCTATTCAAGGACTATATTAATACAAATATAAAAGGATATCTCGGGAACTACCTAGCTAGTAAAGCTGAGTTTCATACTTTATTCTCATACCAGGCTATTTTACAACTGGACTTATTTAGTTTGTATATTTAATCAAATAATGTTGTTTAATAAGTATGTATTTACAAACAAAAAGTATCTATGTAGCCTCGTTGCTTAGTGTGGCACTAGATGGCGCTGTGTGTAATGTCCAGCGATATTTATTTAATGTTGTTTGTAGTTTGTAAATGATCATCTACATCACATATTAGAAATTAATACTGCCAAACTATTTTTCTGTAAAATATTACTAAGTTTTTTGAGAAATAAATTAATATTATATATTATATTATACTACACTCTTGACTCTACATGTATAATAATATACCTATTAAAATGATAAAATGTTCGTTCTAATAATGTCTAACAGAAACACTAGTAAGGTTCCTCAAGGTTGCGGTGTCCGTACCTAATTCCTACAAATACACCTTATTCTAACCAACCCTCTTTCGTTACACCCAATCATTGAACATTACAAACGTACAATTTTGGCTCACAATTGACTGCGGTTAGTTTTTCTGTAAACCAGCTTGATTAAGTCAGCAGTGTTCGAAGGATGCTGACTTAAGGCTATCTGTATTCGCCTTTCCACGAATGTGAGACAGTGAGGCATGAGGCATGCCTCTCTATATATAACTTGTTTGTTAATTTTGATTAATTTTGTTACTTAAAGAATTTTGGCGGTGTTCATGTTCAAGTATCGCAAATTTTTGGATGAGTTGTGTTGGAAAGATTTGAGTAAATGGAACGAAAATTAAAGTAGAGAAAACGTAATACATCATCACTTCTGTAATCCCCGAAGGGTTAGGGCAGAGGTGTTCCTCAAAACAGATTTCATCAGTTATGTTTACGTCTCATGTAATAGGGGACGAGCCTTTATCATCAACCAGGCACAAATCCAGACTCCGTGACTGCTACTGAGAAATTCCTGATGGAAAAACCCAATAACACTTGGCCCGACCCGGGAATCGAACCCAGGACATCATGCTCAGCAGTCGCGCTTGCGATCACTACCATCGAGGCAGTGGGGTTTATCTAAGTTAATATGTACGTATGTATGATAGTAACAGAGCAACCCTCTTAAAGTGCACATCACCAGGTTTGAAGCGGAACGGGGCTAGGTTCTCAAGGTTACGACGATTATACAACGGACAATTTGTCACTAGTGGAGGCTATTAACAGTAAACTTGATGCCAAAATTGTGTTTACCAATAAATAGGGGATTTTCATAATTATTTTGCCGTTATCCCTATTGCTAAGGGCTGGTTTCCGCAACTCCACGTCTGAAGCTCGTATTTTACGTACGAAATCAAGGTCTTATCACCAACCTTTTTTTTTTAAATTAAGCGGTGAAAATGCCCAAGGCATACCGCACCGTCAGGGGAGACGGTATGGTTATGTGGGGCTTGCACTCACTAAAAAACCTACCATCGCTTTGGCGGCTCTTATTATCAACCTGCGCTGGGGCCACGTGGTGGATTATGATTATGGTCTAACTCTTCTCGAAGAGAGCAGACCCCCACATAATCAGCATATAAAGTTCCAGCAGCTGGAAGCAGTGGCAAGGTTATAGATAATGGAGTCTTGACCAAGGGGTATCATCTTGTTCCCCAGTAACTGAGTTGTGGAGGGCAGATAGGCAGTTGCTTCGTGTCAAATACTTGTATTCACTGCATCCCATGCAATACTGAAAGTCGACTATAAGTCCATAACACAGTTGGGAAAAGGCTTGTCAGGTTATGATGATGATGCAGGGTCTCAAAGCCTCCAGAAACTGAAGATTTTAATAAAACTTCTTAAAAGCAAAATGTTTAAGATAAATTCCTACACACAGGCTACGGTACCTTTATTAAGATGTTGTGAAACAGGTCTCTAATCAGATTCTGATCAGATTACATCATGTATGTGTCGCCGGCGCGGGCGCAAGCAATAAATTACCTAGTGTTTAGCGAAAATGTTAGATAGTTGGGTAAAGTAAATATACTTGCGGTAGACGACAACGCGAACAAAATTGTAGTCTACTTGCAAGGCGACTGGTTGCTGTCGGGTACAAGTGCTGAGTACTAGTGTAACGTGTCAAACTTGGCACGTCATTTTGCTTTTAGATGTCACTGAGAATATTAACTCAATGATTGAGACGTACATTGCCACCAACTCATCTGTTCACCTGACGGCGGCGTCGCTAGTGGTGATTTTGGTATTGCCATTTTAGAAACTTACCAAGAAAAAAGGGAAGTAAAAACACAAGGTCACAAGCACAAGTTTTTCAAGTCCGTCTTTAAATATCATTAAAATATAATATTAAAATTCGAGTATCGCTATGAGTTTTAGTAATTCAATAAATAAAACAAAAAGTGCGGAATAAAAGAATTCTGATTTATATTTTGTAAATATAATTGTGGTCATAGTTTCTGAGTTCAAGCGGCCGCATTATGGGAATTCCGGTCGTAACCGAACCATCTGCTGATTCCCACAATATGTCATCTTCTGATTCTGAGTCACTCGACTCGCTTTCACTGTCTGTAATTGAATAATGAAAGGTTCATCTAAATACGCATGTTTTTTCATGATCGCAATGTTTTTTCCACTCCACCGGTGTGATTTTGCGAAATGAATCTTCAATAAATTGAGGCATTTGTGCACTCGATTTCCCAACATTTTTCTCTGCCACATTCCTATTGGATTATGTTTTTATTTATTTATTAATAGTGGGTGATTTAATTTTCCAAATTTGGCATCACTGACTTGTCACAGCAGCATGACGTGTTCTTAAAATGACGGCTGTAGTTCCAATTTTGTCCGCGTGCACAGCTAAGTTGGTGACACTATAGGGTCTAATTTTTTCAATGACATTTGAAATTGTATCTGAAATATCTATGATATTTTTTGCTGATATTTAAAATACAATCTTTTGGGTTTTTCAAGTAAGGCATTACTATTTTTTGAAATCACTCAAAAGCAGTAAGATTCAGGAATAGGGTAGATGACAAAAAAAACTAATTAGATAAATTTCCAAAAAATATTGGACACATATTTTTTCTTTTTTCACGTAAAAACGACGATACAGTGCGTCGAAAACTCGCATGACGTCACAGTTGAGTACATTTTTTACCTAACTGTGACGTCACAAGCCCCCACACATGATATTTGACACGTTTTATCTTCGTCAATTTTTATTAATTTGATGAAACAAAAAACACGTTTCCAAATTTTTCGAACATCTAACTCAGAATCATTATTTTTTAGTCCGTCATCATCGCTATTGTGTTATTATAAGCTCATCCTCTAACTATGGGATATTGTATAAATTGTCCTTTTCAAAGAAAAAATATGTAAATATTTAGGACACAAATCACTCCAGTTGCAAACCAGCGTTGGGCGTTGTGCTGACTTGGGCCTGTTTGGCGCAACCGTAAGACACACAATATTATCTTTTTTGTGTTTAGATTTAAGTTATTTTTACTCACTGTTTTTTTGCACTTGTGGCATGTTCCATATAAACATGTTTCTTTTGTTCTTCTTCTTTCTTTCATTGAGTGTAAGTTGGATTTATCAGGTCAATTCAACCGCGGTTAGTTCAATTTTCGCAAAGCATCGTCATCGACCACATAACATTACAGAGTGGAAAACAACCCCTAAACTTAGTACTAGGTACTAAAAACCAATTATTATGTGTATAGAAATCCCAACTTTAGTTAAAAATCGAATATCATTCACTTATGTCTAAACGAATAATTTTCAATGTACGCGTTCGCTAATCCCAACATTATAATTTCAAAGGAGTTCTTATTTCAAATGTAGCTTGTTGCCAGCTGTATTTGGCGTGTTCGTTTTAGGACCACTTCATTAGTGGCTGGTGTCGATTGGCCGACCCACGGGTGCGTTCGTTCCCTTTCCCCTTATCATCAATAATTAATGATGAACCTCCTTCGGAAAACGGACGACAAATTCCAGTATTTCGTATTTAGATAATGCGTATTTGAACAAATTTTTGAGATTGTCTTCGATTGTGGATAAACTTTTTTGTACTAACTTTAATTAGAGTTCTTGATTCGTTTGTAATTCGTTGAATTCTATTTTGTGTTAATTTTGGAAATCAGGTGATGATTTTTTAATTCGGATCAGTCAAGTTACGTGAATTGTTTTTTAATCGTGCTGCCGATTTTTAAGTAAGAGCTCTGTATTTATATACTTCACGTTTTTTTTAATTGACAGTAACCATGACAATACAAATCGTTTATGCCTATTAAACTATCCGCTACTAACAATGACATTCTCATGACGTTCAAAACCAACAGTTTCACTTTTTACCCCCTTCCTGTAACCACACATTTGCGGCAATTCCACTGGGCACTTAACTTCATAAGGACTGACTGACATTCACCATAAAAGGGCTTCAAAAGAGTCACAAGCGTCATAAATCGATGGCCGATACGAAAAACTGTACTATCTACAATTGCCCCTTTAATTCCTCTTACTGTGCGCTGATCGTAAAATACGTCACAATTAGTCAACTAAAGACCTGCTTTATTTATATAAAAAGTTTTTTATTTGTAGAAAAAGTATTCAAGTCTAATATATGGGCCGATTTTATTTCCAAATGAGGGTTTATACGTGTAGATAAAGGTGGAGCGTTGTTGATTTTTTCTTCTTAAAAATCCAATTTGCCGGAGGAATTGATTGCGTTCGGCCTAATTATCGGTAGGGATATTTCGTAATGAGGTTCGAAAAAAAATAGATAGATAGGCTTCACGCTATGGGTATCTTTAGGTTTACTTTATGGGTGATTGGAGAATGAAGAATTAATTAGGCAGCAAAAATAAGATTAACGAATGGAGATTTAATTGGCGAATATAGGTACCTAGTTGAGTTGTTAAACCTTGATTTATTTTTAAAATGGTTGGTTTATTAAGGGAATTTGTAGTTTAAATTGTAATTTTGATAAACTGTCGTTTGTTTTTTTACACCTAAACCATTGTTATTGCAACGATTGAATAAAATCCGGACGAATTTTTGTATCTCAATGCTGCAGTTTCCGGATTTTCAGACATGTCTTTCAGCAACGATTATGATGATTGTCTTCATTTTCATACTCATTAGTTAGAAGAAAAACATTGTGAGAAAACCGATAGGTCCTAGTAACCACATCAAAAGTAATATTAAATATCTCAACTTTTCAACTACTAAGCGGCTAGTTCACACTGTTTTCTGTCTCTTCTGTAACCTTTGACCATCCAATGCTGAGAGTAGGTCGCTTACAAAACTGTTTCTTTCTCTTCCAAATTTCACCACGCGGTTTTGTGTCATGGCTATCCAGTTTTTTCCAGCCACTTTAATCAGATCGTCTTTCCACCTAGTCCACACTACCACCGATCTAACTACGCCAGCTCACGGCTTAATTGCTCCATAGAAATTAATGTTATTATATATCGCTACCTTGTCCAGAAGATTGTCAGTGAATAGCCTCGATTAGTGCTAAGATACTGTGTAATAAGCTTGGCTGCCTATTCATACGATAAAGGAGGTTGGTCGCTTTTTGAGTTTCACTTTGCCTTGGGTACTGAGGTTTAATTTTAGAATAAGATTTTTAGGGCTTTGAAGAAGGTAAGTGGTCGGTTCGAAGGCGGTGTATAAGTTACGGTTAATTTATCTGGCAGATAAATAGTTTTTGTTTCCTTGAAGTAAAAAAGTAGTTGATACCTTTGCGATAAAAAGTGGGTACAGCCTCTGGAATTCTGGATTTTTTTTTGAGGAACTCGTTGGAGTTCGTCATTCGCCCTGCATAGAAAAAGGGAGGTTCCTCCGACAAGACTGGTGTTGCGTCTGACGTATAAAGGGTACTTACAGTATAAAGGGTGTAAAAAAGGTCTTAACGAAGCCGAAAGACACTAGTTTTCCCCGTCAATGCGATCATTTTTTTGTTCTACACCATACCTGGGAACCTTCTAGTTACGGAGATATCGGGGGTCAAAGTTCCAACCTTTTGACAAGTTTTTTTTAAATGCAAGTCTTTAATGTAAGATTTTTAAACACCTCCACGACCCTCCTATTAGTAAATCCATCCATCAGCACAATGTTTTAAGTGCGTTACATTGAGTTCTACCACAAAACATGACAACATTTTCACCTCAAAAAAAAGTCGTTTCCCAGCAATAATTTTTGCGTAAAGTTACTTAGTTTGACGTACAGAATGCTTGGTTAACGGCTTCGTGATGAGGTTGTTTACACCCTGTGTAATGTCATATCGCACAGATAATGTATGATATTGTGAAACGTCATTGTAGTTGTCACTTCTTAGAGCCTTTCTCCTATTCAAAGTACCAATCACACAATTAGGTATGAAGCACAAACTAACAATAATTTCTCCAGATGTCAAGTCACAAATTACAAATAATTACAACCAAGCACAATATTTTCTACAAAATCACGGAAAACAAGAAAGCTTTTGCACAAGTGCTTTAACATTACTACACTCACCGCAAAACTGATTATTATGTGGTCGCCAACAGTTTCGCAAATAGTCGGTAGATGTTGACATTGTGGTCGAGTCTTAGAACTGACGTTTCCTAGTTAACTCTCATTATTGCAGGGAAAGTCTAATTATTTGTAAAGAAATTAAGATTAGATGGGATGTTGGCGGGATTTGTAGTTAGAGATTGTTTGGTGTCTTCATCTGCTTTGATGACAAGGTTGGGAATATTAAACGTTAGTTTGTTTCAAGTAATGATTTAGTTTTCACTGAAATAAAAACTTCTACTGCTAAAAATAGCGGATATTTTACATATGATCAAATCAAGTTTATATGAAAAACCTCAAAAACATTGTGCATTTTTAACTTTTATTCCGTTTTTTTTTCTTGCCTGCTCTGTCCCACTTCTGGGCAATAGGCTCTCTTTCCACTTCTCTCAACCCACGCGTCCTCCTTCCATTTCGGACGGAACTGGTCCAGTTCGTCCCGCCATCTCCTTCGTTGCCTGCCGCGACCCCGCCTTACTGTGTCAGGGCACCAGTTTCCTGCAATTTTGGCCCACAGTTTGTCCGGCATGCGACAGACATGACCTGCCCAGTCCCATTTCAGTTGGGTAGCCTAGTATTGTGTTTCGAACAAGCAACAATCGTTAATTTAACACCTAGTATACTGCGCTCCATTGCTCGTTGGCAAACCTTGAGTTTGGACTTCTGAATGTTAGTCAAAGACCAAGTGTGTGCACCATAGGTTCATCTGAATTATAATGTATAAATCCATAACATCGATCCATCCATCTATCGTGCCCTGCGTGTCGTGTTGTTAGTTCACTAGAGGAACTGGACATTAGGTCCCGAAAGCGCCAAACTAGTACTGGGCTCCATTGACACGCTAAGAAGAGGAGAGAATCCATAACTTGAAGCATGTTGTCTAGAAAGTATTTTTAAAAGTTAGGTACTTTTATTTTTCCACAAGATAGAACCAGCAGGGCTATTACGTATCTTTCTGATATCCAGTGACTATCAAGCTTCGGTTGTACACCGAACTTTGATGACAACCGTGAATGTCATAATATTGGTAGGTATTACGTATCACACTGAATAGGTATCACTTTACGGTGACTGGGGTCATACATAATACGAAACTAACTTTTCGACAGTTAATTGATGGACACTGAACCCAGTTACTATCATTTCGAGCTGTCAAAAGAGATACGTAATAGCCCTACAGCTCTTGTAAAATTTAGAGAGAGCTGTTGTAATTATCATTGTAGCTGTAGTTACGGATCATACATGACATAATGACCGCTCCTTTTTTGACCCGTTACCCCAATACAATGTCACCATTTTTTCCCCAATTAATTAACCATTTACCTCTACGGTGCCTTAAAAGAAAACTAACTTACGCCACCTACCCTTTCAGCAATTTAAAAAATAAATTTCTTTTGCGATAATTACTAGTCGTTGCGACTTGCGACATTCCTTGGGGGAGAAATAAAAAGTGCGAATAAAAGAAATGTGCCAAGGGATGCAGGCAATTGGGTACAAATGAAAGGGCACCGGACTGAGCACGGAATTAGGAAAACATTGGGACTGGTAAATATGTGGAGTGGTTATAGGTGCTTCAAGTATTTTACTTTTACTGGAATCCGGATATATTCTAAAAGGTTCTGCCGTTCTGCGTGTTCTTTATTCATTCAGGAATATTTCCTACAACTACAGTAGGTACTAAAATTGTTTGGGTCATGTATAGACCAGTCTTTAGCAGTGTAGTAACCCACTCTATATAACAGATAATAATTATGTTTTTCTCTTACACCTCCGTTATTCTTTTCTAATGAATTTTCGCTATTCTCCGGGACTCGTCGAACTTTATAATATTTTCTCGGCGCTTTTCTGGAGGAAGCCTGATTGAATCAATCTGGCTTTCAGGAGTTACAGTGGATGAGAATAGAGTGGTTGGCTAGTCCCCAAAAAGAAATCATACGACTCTCGGTAAAATAAGGAAACTAAAAGAAATAAAACACTTTCTGAATTAAAAAAATAATAATAATCCAAATCGGTCCAGCCATCTTCGAGTAATCGGGGAACATACATAAAAAATAAAAAAAAGGTTCCGACGAATTGAGAACCTCCTCCTTGTTGAAGTCGGTTAAAACGAATTAAATAATAAATTATTATTTAATTCGTTTTATGAATTTAGAAAGTGTTTCAAAACCCGCTATAACCATTTTGCATAGAAATTTTCTTTTTGTTGCCTTCTGAAAGCTCTTTCAATTCTCTACAAAGTGAGCAACTCATTTTCAATAAAATCCTGCTACAACAGTACTAAATTGAGCCTTCATCCCTATGCTTGGAAACAAAATCCGCTAAAATGGTATGTAGTATGTATGTAGTCAGAAATGCGTCAAAAGTTTTTCGTTGTCACGTGTTTAAAAAAAAAAGGTATTGCGGGTTTTGAAATTACACGTCTTCTCATCTCCACCCCTCTTGTAGTCCTATTTGCACAGACTGCAATGGGCCAGCAAATGGGGTGTAAGAATTAAAAGGTGCTCAACTGCTCAGCGCTCTCCGGGTCGCACTGTCGCCCGTCTGTTCGCGCCTTTATTAGCTTACTGAGCTGAAAACGAGTTTTTTAAATTCAAAATTAGGCAAATCTTCGCTAAACGTTGCGTTCAGTACTGCAATTTTTGGAAAATATGTTGCGTTAGTTAATAGGTAGTTACTTTTCTTGAGTTTTTGAAAAGTAATAATAACGTGACGTCACGCCTGTTATCCCCAAAGAGTTAGGCAGAGGTGTACCTAATAATACACCCACATTTCTCCAGTTATGTTTAAGTCCCATGTAATAGGGGGTGAGCCTATTCCCATTAACCGGGAACAAATTCAGACTCCGTGGCTGCCACTGAGAAATTCCTGATGGAAAAACCCAATAACACTTTGCCCGACCCGGGAGTTGAACCCAGGACCTCGTGCTCAGCAGTTGCAATTGCGACCACTAGACCAACGAGGCATAAATTACAACAAATTGCTGCAAACTAATCTTAGCAAAACATTGTATTCTGCGGCAGAGGAGAACCTCAAGCGGCGAAAATATAGTAAGCTTACTTTATAACACATTTGCTCGTAAAGGGTCTCTTATTTCACCAATTTCAATATCGTAATGTCTATGTATTACGTACTTGTGCTGTAAAGTAAAATGCAGGGTTTATACTTTTTAAAATCTTAGCAAAGAGTTTTTATGTCAGAAAAGTGGTCTACATTTTATTTCCTCGTTTTAATTCCTGCAAATATGTTATAAAACGCCGTATGACATGCGTGCGCTTTGATAATTACAGCCTCAGCTTTTTTATCGCCCTCGCCTACGGCTCGGGCTAGGAATATCGCCTCGGCTGTAATTTTCAACTTACCGCACTTATATCATAATGTACTATAAAATGTCACTTAAGGGATATCTTCCGTGGGGCTGCGGGACTATTCGAAAGAGATACCGTGGTCCCGGAACACAAAGGGCGATGAAGGAACATGGATGGGTTTTAGTCAGTAAAAGTCTGACACTCCCTCCCGCTCCGCCCAGAGCGGGAGAAGTCATTTGATGATTTCCCATCCAAAAAAAAAAAAAAAAAAGGGATATCTTCCGTGATTATCAATTGTTTTGAGCTCCCGATATTTCGACGCTGTTGCAAGCGCCATGATCGCGGGTTAACTGGAGAATGCGGGTGGATGGAAAAATTTGTTAGGAGCAGATAAATCTACACTCTTTCTTTGTCTTTTGCTACGCGCACTACTGGAACTCGACACTAAGACACGGCAAAACACACTCACAGTATCACCAGGTTTTGTGGAGGCCTTATTATGTTGCTGGCTGCTACTTTTGAGCATACTCAATACTGGATTCCAAGTACTTGACAAAACAATTGATAATCACGGAAGATATCCCGTAAGTGACATTTTAAGTATAGTTATGAACCGTGAAAGCTTAAAACAGTGTTTATACTAACCTTGTTGGTAACTATATTTTCGAGCCGTTTGGGGTTGAAACTCTAGGACCGTGGGGTCCGAGCGCTCACAGCCTTTTCAAGGAAATTTCTAAACGCTTTGTTGACACTTCCCGAGACCCTAGGGCTGGCTTTTACCTAGGCCAAAGGCTTAGCGTTGCCATATAGCATGGTAACGCCTGGCGGCGTTACCATGCTATATGGCAACGCTAAGCCTTTGGGGACATTACCTGTTGACAGCGTTGAGGAGGAGTTTTTTGACGCCATTTTTTAAGTTTTTAGTTTAAGTATGATAATATTCAGTTGAACTTGCTTTCAAGCCCGTTTTAGCCTGTCCATATTGTTGTTTTTTTTTTGGCTGATTACCCATAAGGTATAAGCAGTTATATTATAACGTTTCCTAGGCCAGATCAGTCGACGACGCCAACGCCCGATGGGTGGGTGACCGTCTTTTTCAAGAAGTATTCCGTTGCACTTTGATTTTTCCTAGCCTACATGTAGTGGTGGTACTTTCGTATTTTTATTTATTTATTCATCAAACATTTTACAACGTGTTCGAATTTAAAAAAATAATAGGCGGGACGACAAAAAAATCTAATTAGTTAGATTATCAAAAAATATTTGACCCGTGTTTTTTCTTTTGTTACGTAAACCAAAATTGATGAAGATATGACGCTTTTAAAATTCTCAATACGTCACGCCTAGGTATAATTTTTAGCTAGTTCTGACGTCACGAGCCCCCACTCCCGAGTTTTGATGCGTTTTATCTTTTGTCAATATTCATTGATTTACAAAAACAAAAAATACGTGTCTATTAATTTCCAATACTCTAACCGACGGACTAAATAGATTTGCATTTTTTTGATACTGTCGTCATGCCTATTACAAGCCTAAAAGCTTGGTTACCTACTCCTCCTCATGATTTTAGGGTTTCTGAACGGTCTGCTCGCCTTATAGGCTTGCCGTATTGTTGGCCCCTTTGCACGCCACTGTATATCGAGGTTTATTATTTTAGCTGCGCTTTTAGGCTGATATAAATATAATTAAATAATGATGTTGTGACTGACCTTTTTTTTCCGGATGGGAAATCATCAAATGACTCCTCCCGCTCTGGGCGGAGCAGGAGGGAGTGTCAGACTTTAACCGACTAAAACCCATCCATGTTCCTTCATCGCCCTTTGTGTTCCGGGGCCACGGTATCTCTTTCGAACAGTCCCACAGCCGGCAAGCATCGGACCCCTTCCTTTTGCTGACTCTCTTTGAGGCGCGCGTGGAACACGAACGCGCCGTCGACACGGCCTGTCGTCATGAGACGGACGGACGGCGAGCTAGATGTTGTGACTGACCTAAGAGAACATTCTTAGTAAGTTATAGGTAACGCACCTTATTAATGCATTATGCTAATAAATATCCACCCATAATTATTATTTTAACGCTCATAATATTATAATCAGGTGATAATTAACATTGTCTCACTAAAGAAGATGTTGGCCGTGGCTTTATAAGGAGCTCACGATCATAACTTGAGTCATCTTTGCATAGTCAGTCTAAGAAATAACAGCCTTATTCCGACTATGTTAGGGTCAGTTTCTAGCTAAACCTGGTGCAGCTGAATATTAGTATTTCTTTACAAATCACTAAAAGTATTTTTCAAGACCCGGTACAAAGAAAAGTCCACACAGCTGTTATCAAAAATATCTCAAACTAGCTTGTACTTATTAAATATTTTCTTAAATTAAGTACCTAGAATAACGCGTTCGAAAATCGATCAAATTTGGTAAAGTATGGGACAACTCATCCAAACCTAACTGAACACCTTATTTCCATATCTATTAAGTCTAAATTCCTATAGCACAAAGCAGCATGCAGAACCTCGAACGATATTTATGGGCACCATTACTTGTTACAAGGCGACGTGACAAAAGTCACACTTTATTAAAGCCTATTTGTTTTATCGAATAAATAATTTTATCGTGTGCACTCGTGTTAAAGTTTTATTTGTTCAAGAAGGTTGGTTCCGTAGGCGGTTTTAAAAATAGAACAGTGAATTAAATATTTATAATCGTTAACAGGATCTTTGCTGGCCAGTTACATTGAACAAGTTGACGTTTGCGAACTACATCATGATCTGCCTAGCCTTCCTTTTCCCAACTGTGTTTGGGTCGTACCAGTATTTTACGTAGAGCGACTGCCTATCTGACCTCCACAACCCAGTTAGTACTGAGTAATACGATACTCCTTGGTAAGATTGGTTGTCACCTGTAACGACTGTCAAAGATTTTCAAATGACAGCCGGGACCAACGGCTTAAGGTGGCTGCTCCAGGGTAGCCCGCGAAATTCAGTGTTAGGTTGTATGTTGATTAAAATATGATATTTTAATCAACATACAACCTGACACTGACCTGCAAATTGCAAAAAACGTAAGAAAATTTGAATTTCGCGGGCTACCCTGGAGCGTCCACCTTAATGTGCAAAATTAGAATTCTTAGCTTGGCTTTCTTTGACGGTTCTTATTTCGTTCAAATTATTGTCTATTGCATAAAAATGGTTGCATCATAGATTACTTTAACTTGACTATGGACACAAGTGTCAATGTCTAAAGTACGGAAGTTACGTACGTACTTAAGTAAGGAAACCCAGAGGTTACAAAACAGAAGCTTGGATTGCGTTAACGGGACTACAGGAGCTAATGCGCGCACACTGTCTATTTGTATCGGAGTAAACGAGAGCGAGAGAGTTACTGGGCGGCCAGTTTTTTAATGAAATAATGAATAAATATTAAAATAAAAAATCTATTGATTGGACTAAAAAAATAAAACACTTATGTTAATATGTTGCTTTTAGAATTATTTACCAAAAAATCAATTCTGATTTTTTGGTAAAAAGAAATTTTTAGATCTAAGTAAGTTCGAGATTTTTTTTATCGAGTAAAATTTGTTGTAAGTATTAGGTTTTCAAACACTAACTGACTAGCATATATCCTGAAGAATATCATATATTTTCCTAATTTTGTTTATTGCAGTGAATCGTATATGTTTTCAGGCATTACAAAACTCGCGTTTAGATCCTGTAGTCCCCTTAATAAATCCTAACGTACAGATTTTCAATATATATCTTCCGCCTTGCCCGTCTTCTTGCTCGAAAGCCCAAACTCCGTATCAACATAATAATGACTAATTTAAACAATAAATATTCAATTAGACCCTATAATTTGTTATCAAAAATTGGACGCATCGTCCAAGTCCCTGGGACAACGAGGGACCATTTATATTACCATAAAACAGACATAAATAGCATAATGCTACTAACTATTCTATTTATAATGTTTATAGCCTAAAGCGGTGATTAGAAGGGAGACGTGTGATGTTCCGTTGAGGTTTTTCAATTATGGCAATATAAATTTAAATGTAGAATGCATCAGGACCGATGGGCCGAGTCGTCACGCAGTGAGTACCAGAAGACGGGCGTCGTTGTCGCCGAGAGGCTAAGAAAACGGTGGCGTGACGACCTAGAGGCGTTTGTGAGGGATTGGCGTGCGAAAACCGCACTGAGTGAAGAGTGGAAGGCTATATGGAGCAGGTCTCACAAGGTAGTTGATGTAAAAAGAAAGTCATGGCTTGTAAATCTCCGTCATGGCAGAGATATAAATTCGGAATTCGAATTAAATTAGTTGAAAAAGGTCTATCTATAACTAGGGGGTCCTTAAATTGAATCGATCTTTTCTCCCAAAAGTTTGGGTACCGTACTTTATATTATTTAAGTAGGTAGGTTCGAAGTAAAATATCATAAAGATTTACAGGCATATCAAATGCACATTAAAACACCTTTTCGTTTAAAAAGTGAGAAGAAAAATTACTATTGTCACCTCAACTTTCGTTCGAAATATCTCTGAAGGAGGTAGCAACACTTTCGGACTGCACCTTAATAAACTAAGGAACACGAATAAAACAATTGCAGTCATTAATTAACTGAATACACAAGTTATAAATTACTTTCGCCTTGTCCCAGCCGATAGCGCTTCCATTCACAAATTATTCAAAATTATTCGAAAAACAAAACTGAGCCTTTGATTAATCGACGCCATTGCTTTCCGAGCTCCTTTGGATTTACAAATTTAATTTTACAGGTCAAATATAAAAAATCACGCAAAAATGGACCTTAAGTTAACAACATAATAATTTTAAAAATGTGTGACTAATATTGTAATTCGAAAAACAAATTCGTAGTAAATGTAAGTGTGAAATCAATTCTAGATTCAAAAAAGCTTAAATTTGTAATACTAGTCATTGCGAATAAAGCCTTAAATCGATGTGGATAGGGTGTATTTTAATTAAGGTTTTCAATTTTGAGGTTATGTGTCAAAACTTTGAGATATAAGCGCGCGCCGCCCGCCGGCAGAAAACGACTCACATAGATTACGTTCGGATTCACGCTGCGACGGCCGCGTACTTGTTTATTTGTTTATCCTTGTCTCTGGAACGTTTTATTTGTTAATAATTATTTTGATGTCTCTTTTAGTCGGTGGTTGTTCGTCTTAATTTAGGTGGATTAATCTGTATTTAGTTTAGAATTATCTTTTTTTCTAAGTAGTTCACAAGCAATCGGTCTATGTGAATAGTAGTAGATTTCAATGAATAAAAACTTACACATTCCTTGATAAATAAATTCTTACGAATAATTTAACAGTGGCAACAAAAAGTATGTAAACATTTCCTCAACACGTTTGGATACGCGTTAATTTTTCTCCCACAAAACTCGCTAATTACTCCCCATTAACAACAAAAAATCAAACACTATCAGAATACGCTTTATTTATATCGTGTGTTGGTATCTTTAGGATAAACGGGGAACGCTGTATGTACACTTAATTAGTACAATCTTAACTTTATGCGTTCCAGATTGCTATGGTAATAGGTCCTTAGTAGCCGGCCGCCATAAGTGGCGTCCTTTCGATTTGTTTGTCGATTAGATAAATTAATATTTACTTTGCGTGTATGAATATTGAGAATGTTTTGGAGTGAGCGTCATTTGTTGGTGTGACGTGTTTTATGTATATTTTTTTTTAATTTCTGACGCTTTTTACAATCTGCCACTGATTATGTAACTCCAGAAAATAATGAAAAATAAACTCCATGAACACTCGTTGCTTAGAAAACCGGCAGGAGGTTTGTACATGGTTTAAAAATAACTGATAAGAAGAAATACGTTCATTTGAGAAGTTGAAATTACTTTATAAAATAAACTTAACTCCTAACTATTAATTTATTTTCCGAGAATTAATTATATTTAAGTTATAAACTTCCACTGTTCTTTATCGGTATTTAACAACTTTTATTAACATAATATGAGACTAACACGAGCTTTAATTACTACTTAAACTTACCAACTGCAGTTATTTCAATATTACAGCCTTGCAAGTGTAAAATAAATACTATAAATGCTATTACGAAGCAGTTTTAGTGTGTATAATTAGTTTTATGTGAATATTCGCCTTGTAAGATCTCTAAGGTTACGCGGGATTTTAGAGATGAGGTGTGTTATTTTATTTACGACGTATAGAGATGGGTTAAAAAGGTGAAAATAAGTAAAATAAAATAAGCAAGTATATTTTAACCAACCTAACATTTTTTTTAATAAAATTCCAATGTTCCCATGAATGGATATGAATTGTACCTACATGCAATTTTAAGACATTTTGTAATAAAGTGGCTTTACCTTGGACAATGCCAAATCAACAGGTATCCAAAAAGGATACTTTTTAGTTTGTAAGAAATTATGATTACATAGAAAACAAACGCGTGAATATGAAAACTCAAAACAAATTGTTCCATAGTGTAGTGCTGTATCGATAATTTCGAACGTAATCTGTCATCGAATGAATCGAAACATAATCGAACGATTTCGCCACACGCAGCCAATCAGACGCACCGATGAGATCCGATGTAAGGAAGCGGTGTCAGATGTGAGAGGTAGCGATTTTGACTTTGTTCTTGACGCAGAACAAAGCAGATTTTTCTAGCGCTGCTGTGATTCTTGAGAGGAGGTATAATATTATACAATAGTTATATTTGTCTAGCAATGATAAACAACTGAACGGAGTTGTAATCTTTAATCACATAAAGCAGCTGTTTTTCTCTTTTAGCTTCAAACATGAAATATTTAAGACTGAATGAACACCAATTTATTTTCAGTATACGAACTAGTAAATGCAGTTTTTCTAATGCAATTTCCGATCGCATTATTCAAATTAAATTGTTCACAAACAATTTCACATGCCAATTCGTTTCCTCCTTTCCCTTACACCACCCTCCTCTCAATATGTAGCCAGAAACGCGCCGCCCTGTAATTCCAATACTTACGAACATTACCCAGGGATAGCACTATTATAATGTATTAAGGAATATTATTTTATGGCCAGCCCGACGCGTTATAGCCGTTTTGTGCACGGCTAAAAATACCGACAGCGAGTAACCACCTTTATGGGTATCGATATCGGTAATAGTGTGCAGAAATTATGCACGTCACTAATTTTATTTGTTGAATTTTGTTATGGCGGTAATGAGTTATTTTGAGGAACAATTTTTATTGCTACTTGTAGTGCTGAGGAGGTATGTTATAACCACAGTTAGTCTGATCTGCAGGCCTAGCCAAGTTACAAACGATTCGTATCGATTCTCTTTCTACAATCGTAAACGTTAAGTCACGTGGTCAAAACAAACGAATAGAAACTTCGTAGACAAGTTTACATCGATCAAGATGATAGAATGAAATGTATTCGTTTCTACAATCGTGATCGCTACATCCCATATAAATCGTAGCCAACTTACAGTTTTGACTAAACTTTAAAGTTTCTATTCGTTTGTTTTGACCACGCGACTTAACGTTGAAATGATGTCATTCCCATACATTTGTTTAGTTTTCTATGCGTTAACGATTGTAGATTGTCAACTTGGCCTACAAGTTATATAAAGTCTTATCTATCTAGTCTTGTAAATTTCCCACTGATGGCTCATAGGCCTTCTCTCTCTCTCTCTCTTTTTGAGAGGTTCTGGGCCGTAATCCAGTAATGGTTTGTGTTAGTCACATTTATTAGAAGTTTTTAGTTCTTCCTCCGAATGTTTTCCTTTAACGCTTTGAGTTGAGCTGAAAGTAAAGTACAACCTAAAATTAGGAAGTCGGGGCCGGTACCATTGAACTGTAGTACTGAGATTGCATGTTGACCATCGCAATGTGAAGTCTTACATCTGTTCGTCAAAATAAGGACGGACAGACAAAAAAGGTCGATACAGATGTGATTCACCTGCCATTTTCTTGTAAAGCTGATTTTTTTCAATTGCCATTAAAAAGAGCAATGTCATTTGCCTATTCCAAGTGCGATTGCTACAGCAATGACATTGTGACTGACTCACAAATAACGGTATTAGATCTTAAACATAAGTTCACATGTGAACATAATGTGAACAGTTTTCTCAGTATTTTGGCAGTAAGGGTCATAGTTAAGTTGACATACAGACCATTGGTCTCTGACTTTACTAATGTTTATTGCTTATATTTATTGCAATTTTCGGCTTTATTGCATAGAAACAGTTTTTAGTGTCAGTCATGTCCTGAGATTATGAATCACTAGATCATGTCAGCGGCTTCACCAGCGTAGGGTTCGGTAATTGTACAGGTTAATGTGTGCAGCCGAATTTCATGCAAAACCGTTCAGTAGTTTTTGCGTAAAAGAGTAACAACGATCCACCTAAGTATCCATCCTCACTAACTTTCGCACTTATAATAGTAGTAAGAAATAAGAGAAGTTTAATTATCCATTAATCCATTTGGTTGTCGAAGTCCTTTGGTGGATAGGCTTTTCCCAAGATTTTCCAGAGCGAACGTCTCCCCAAATAGGTACTTCACCTGCCTATGATAATTACTATACGTTTCCCTGAACTTCTTGTAGTCTAAGTTCTAACGAATAAATGCAGATAGTATTCCTATAAGTTCTTGTGCCCGTTCTAACAGTACAGTCGTGTTCACAAGCGTTGTAATGTAATGGTATAATCGCGCACAAACAACTTTATAAGTTTAGCGTTGCAGGTGTCTTAATTTATGTTACGTAGCATTCTGCTCAGCTTAGCTTTTATTACAGTTTTGTTTATAAGTGTACTTGTACAATTATGCACAAGAAGAATGTTTTCTTGTTATATGCAATGGGTTTTCGTAAGTTTTATTAAAGTAGTGATTAATTCATTTACACTGCAAATGAAGTCATACGTCAGTTTATTATATACCTATTTCGTATAAAAAATTGAATATGGAAAATAAAGAACAGTGGCGATTTTTTTCCAACGAAATTAGAATTAAATCTCAGTAGGTACTCACTAAATAATAATTGAAATTACATAAATTATACATTAAAATACTTACTAGTTATCCTATTTGACAAAGTGTGGAGACAGGAAATGACAGGAATTGAAGTACCTAAATTCAATATTGCGTTAATATATTTAAAATAAAAGAAAAATATGGTAATTACAATTTCTTTACACTAAGTGTAATAACAGCTTAGATATAAGGCTAGATACATGTAGATAATAGCAATGTAAACTTGTTATTTTTGTTTGTTAGTCCTGCTAGAATCCTGTTATTCATTTGTTAACCTTATTAGAATCTTATTCACTCGACCGTTGCTCTGAAGACAGTGTAAGGGTCAGCTCCCACCGAGACGCGACGCTGCGCGCAGAGCGACTCAAATATTACTTTATTGACTACACGAAAAGATACTTATACATTTCATTGTGAGAATTCAGAATACGTTGCACATTGCAACACTACGCATCGACAATGAAATGTGTATCTTTTCGTGTAGTAAATAAAGTTTATTACGAAGTATTATAATATTTGTGGTTATATTTTGAGTCGCTCGGCGCGCAGCGTCGCTCCGCGTCGCGTCTCGGTGTGAACTGACCCTAAGAAGACGTCGCGTTGCCCTCTACACTCTACATGCACTACACTCCACACGCAGCTTATATAATCGAAAAATCGTCTTATTATTGATCATCCTGAATTCGTGAATCATCAACCACCTATGATTTGTCTCCTCCTTGTCTACAAAGTCTGGTGTAGCGCATCACTGCTGCAAAGCCTACACCTTTCACTAGTTAGTTTAGTGTATTCGCAAAGAACTTCACGATACGCGAAGGCATGACTTTTTCATATGACTGATGCATGACTCACAAATGGCCATACACTCTTAAGTTTCATAACCTCTATTGCTCACAATAATTTCACTATCAGTACAATCACACACAGCTTTACAACTTTTTCACACGATGGTTTCTATCTTTAATAAGTACAATCGTGTTCACAAGTGCTACGTACAGTCGCGCACAATGGCGCGCGCGCACGACTCGAGGTGTGAAAGGTTATGTTGAATGCGCGCGCGCAGCGGATTATGAGAATTATATCGTCGACTGTGATTTTACGCCGCAAACGCGTAAAGTTTGTGGGTTGGATTTTGTGTGGATGTTACTTGTTTTCTTATACTTATGGAGCATTTTGTGGCAGAAGAAAGTTCTCCCAAATAAACGTCAAGTATCTTAAATCAGTCTTCCATAGTGGAGTTATAGTTACTAAGACAAATAAATATAATAAATATTATTTTAAAATGCCACACTCTCCATCATTAATGACTCTGGACTTATTCACCAAATCACTTGAAAGAAAAACTCAAAAGTGAAACGAAAGTTTTTTTTTTGCTATGATCAACTTCCAAACCGCTACAAAACAAAACTCCAATAAAAAAAAACGTCGCCAAAAACGGCATCTGCAACAAAAACCCAAGAGCACCACATCCTCACATTTCTTGTACACACCGAGCCATATAATCATACGTATACAGTTATTGTTTTTTCCTTCTACTAATAAGCGGCCGGCCAGTCATTGATACAAAATTATTGATTGTGCAGGCTTGCGATAATCCAGCGTAGAAATAAAATTATTTTAGCTTTAGTACACTTAGATATTAGTATTGACTTACAGTATTTCAACTACGAACAGATTCGGAATTGACTCACACTTAACATAATAATATGTTCAAAGCGTTCATGCAAATTCTAAGCATGCTACACGAAACAGGTTAAAAAAAAAACACCTATTTGCCATGAAAATGAAAATTAACAAAAAAAAAACATTAATGAAAAAGAGTAATCGCCCAGCCACATTCATGCAGAAAAGTCAAAGCTCGTATAATGCTGTAGACAACTGAATGCCAGATTGAGACACAGCATTGGTTGGCTGGCTTACTCGTGAGTAATTCAAGGCTATTGCATCGATACAAGTGGTTACGTTTCATATGCGTGGTGCAACGTAACAAAAAGTTTAGTTGACATCCCTATCGGACCCATTTCATTTAAAAAAAGAACCGAGTTTTTTTTTCTTCTCGCCGGTGTTGACCGACAACCTAGGAAGTTTTCGGTTGCTTAACAGGGCTATCCTGTGGGTGCCTTGAGAGTAAGTCCTCCAAGGGCGCAGTTGGTTTACTGGTTAGCCTTATACAGTGCTCTACCACTATTATACAGGGCGGATGTGAGAAACGGGTGATGATTAGATTAGTTTTGAAGTATCATCTGCTAGAGTTGGAGATAATAGTTTTATAGGTGTGTGTTAGTAGCGAAAACTGCTTGAGCCTATGGTTATTTCTACGCCTATGATTTTTTTTTGTGTACCTCGACCGTTAGAATAATCATTTCACACATGTTGTTTAGATATAATTTATCATTACAATAATGGAGGAACAAGATTAGTTAGTTCCACAGCGCATAAGCTAATAGCCACTAACTGCCGCATGATGTCTGATAATTCTAAATAGCCCCCACTTCAAAGAAGTTTGTATAAAAATCTCGAGTATATTCGTACACACTATACGCCAGTCTCCGAAACCACGCAACCGATTTCAATGAAATTTTGTCAACGTGTATAGTTGGTTCCTGCTTGAAAGATGGGATATTATATTTTTGGACCCGATAGGTAGCGCCGTGCTAAGCAAGGTCGCTTGTTTTCTGTGCATATTAGAAGACATAGAAAATGCAGATTTTTTACTGACTAATCGTCCGAACACTTAATTGAAGTCGCCTCTTATATTATTTTAAGACAGGATCGAAACCATTGCCTTCAAAATATCAATCACACCGCAGATCTTTAACACAACAAAAACCCTCTTAGCAATAGCAACCGGTCGCTACCGTTACTACAGTTGCCATTGCCACCGCACTACAGAAAGTACTGTTGTCCATAATACAATTGACTACACAACATGAGCTTGTGGTTTCACTTACCCGGCGAAGAAATTACGTAAATGTCGGTGGATACAAGAGTTTGGTATGAGTATTGACCACAGAGTATCGAATTTTCAGTGTAGTTTTTGGTTGGGTTTTGTTGTTTTGTATTTTAGTAGGGGGTGGTGCCGCAGCAAAGGTGTCATTTCGATTTATTGGACATGGACTATCGGTAAACTGTAATAACTGTCTGAAATTCTTCTAAAGTCTTCCAAAATCTGTCCGCAGTATCATCATCACCGATCTGGTCTCCCCCAAGTGTCGCCACGTCGATCGGTCCGGTACATTAGCATACAGCGGATTCCTGCGACTTTCACTCCATCATCGATCCGCCTTGTGGAAGGCCTTCCAACGCTGCGTTAAATTAGGATTTTTTGTAAACCGTCAAATTTATTTTTTTCTTGTACGATAGGTATGTTGTTAGTATTTTGGTTCGGAAGCTGTATGTTATTCTTCTTCATCTTATTCTCTACTTTGGGTAATTAGAATTAAGTTCGTTAATAATTTTGTTCTTAAAGACAATCGCATTTCCAAGCCTGACCACTGCAACTTTGTGCAAAACTACAAAGCTTTCGCAATTTGCAGCTAAATCAAGAATAGTTCCCCTAAGTAGGTGTCAGGTATCTTTTAGAATATTTATCTTTATCTTATCGACGCGCGCGCAGTAATTGGCGACTAATTGCGTTTCGTTGTAATCACAGAGTGTAACACTTAGCTGCGCAGGAGTGTTGGCCGACGCAAATGTATGTTTGTTTTGGTTTACATGTGTCAGTTTACTTGTGACTAAAGTTATGATGTTTTTGTGCGGAGTTATGATTAAGTGTCAAGTTGGTTGTAATTCGGCAATTTTCGGTTCCAAAGTCCCCCGAAAGTTATGGAGGTAGGTAAGTGACCCTATATGACATTGAATGGGAAGATTGAAGCGCAAATATGGCAAAAATATCTATGAACATTTAAAAAATATGCAGCTGAACATAAAACCTTCTCCTTTTTTGAAGTCAGTTAATAAACGTTGTAAAATAAAAGTTGTACATGACTCAAAATAGTATCAGACCGACGGCGTCAGTTTCCAAAAATAAAAATGAATTAAGTCATTTTAAGTCAAACATCCTGTTAATTAGACTTTTTTTGATGCTATAACTTGGTGTTTCATTTGCAATACGACTCACCGTGTGCAATATGACGGCTGCAAACTAGAGAGCAAACACATGGAGGCATAAGTATTTGTTTGCCAGTGTGTTTGTTTGTCATGAGGTAACTGATGAACAGAGCGAGGTGGTGACATTTTCGTGATATTATTTTCCAAGATAGGAGAAAAGAAAGCTTTGAGTATTAATTTATGTGGATGGATGGAAACGATAGATGGACTCTGTGAAAGATGATTATAACTAGAGAGGGGGTGACCTTGTGAAGACGACTGGTCCACGGCTCAGTGATATATGGTATTGAAAATGAAGACATGTTATGTCGACCCTAAATAAATTGGGACAAGGGCAGGAAAATCATGACGAGGAGAACAATTAATAAGCGATAAAAAACTAGCTTTTTATTGAGGCCTGAATGCCTCTCCTTCCTTCATTATGCGACACATATTATGCGCCAAATATCAATTAAACTCATAATTGTGTTAATAAAATGACGTGTAATACAATAATGGCCGTGCCGCTTGTGTCGCCCTCTGCCGGCGAATATTGTAATTTTATGCAATAAACCAGCGCGAGTGTCGCCAACGAGACAAACGTGTTCCGAATTTGAAAATTTAAATTTGTAACATGACTACAATATGACGTTCTGGTGGTACTGTTTTGGCTGTTTGATGTTTCGTTGTTTTGGGATAGTAGAAACAACATGATGTCCTAGACCCAAAAATTCGCCGATAAGTGACCAGACAGTACCAACCAACAAACTGAGCCAGTGCCAGTGATCACGACTCATTTCCACTTGATAATTTGATGCTTTAAAAGAACGTTTTCTGTTTGCAAACATTATTTTGTGAGCTTTTCTTTTTTGGCAAGTGGTCCAAATAACGCAGAAATTAAGTTATTCTTTTTTTGCTATCTTTAGTAGTTTTCTAATTTCTTTGCATCTGATCTACAGAAATCTGACAATTGGTAAAAAAAAAACAGAATAATACACAGGCCTACCGTTATACCCTGTTTGTTTCTCATATCTCTACGTATATAACAAAGTAAATACCCACAATCCATTTCCATGGATTTAGAATTAGTGACGTAAGCGTCACGTGCATTCTATAGCCGCAAGTTTGTTGTTCGGCAAACTTCGGGGATGGTCGGAGCGGCTCGGTTCAGGGGTTAATGGTAATTAACCGTTTTAGCGCGGTTATGTGGGTTACCGCTGTTAATGGTTATTTGTTGAGGTTTTTGATGGGCGAATGATTTTTAGGTAATGTTTTGTAGAATGGAGATCAAGAGCTCAATGAAAGGTTGTTTGAGTTGTATAAGGTAAACGGCCCAGTTACCGTGAAGTTTTGAACTTCACTGACTTTGAAAGTCTGCTATGCTAAAACTAGAAGACTTAAAAAAATAATAATTACATGAATAGAGAGATTATTTAAACTAGTTTTAGTGTAATATTTTTTTTTTTTATTAGTATAAGTTTTCTTTAACGATAATACAAAAAAATAAAATGATGGGCTAATTGTAGCAGTACCCGGTAGATTTGTACTAGTAAACGTTAAATTGTCCCTAAATCCGGTAATTTTCACCGCGAATTTGAACTCTATTGCTTTACTTTAAAGTTCACAGAAATGCTAATTTTGCATTTCTGTGTAAAATAAATAATAAATTATCCAAAGAAAAGACATTTTATGAATGAAAAATGTATTTTTTACAAATTATGGGTAATAGTTAACATCAGTAATTTGTTTAAACTTAGATTTTTAAATCGCATATCGATATATCATAAAACGACTCCCCTGTCATCCAACCATCATCATCATCTGCCTAGCCTTTTCCCAACTATCTTGGGGTCGGCT
Source organism: Xestia rhomboidea (assembly GCA_963853795.1). Lineage (NCBI taxonomy): Eukaryota > Metazoa > Arthropoda > Insecta > Lepidoptera > Noctuidae > Xestia > Xestia rhomboidea. Next base: position 12,503,994 of record OY970778.1, read on the forward strand.
TCCAGTCTAACCGGATGCAGCTGAATACCAGTATTTTACATGGAGCGACTATACCCCTTGGTAAGACTCCTTGTCAGACTTTGGGCCATTGACTACCTGTAACGACTGTCAAGACCTCCAATGACAGCCGGGACCATTAGCTTAACGTGCTTTCCGAGGCACGGAGGAAACTCGGTATGTAACGGGTGGTCACCTATCCTCAGACCAACCTAGGCAAGTACCGAAGCGCGGCTTAACCTAAAGATCAACCCGAGCGGCTGTTATTATTTAGCCACGAGCTCCTGTCATCCAACCTTTTGGCGCGAATCCTAATCCCCAGTCCTTCGGTGCAGTTTTTTCTTCTTCTTTCGTCAAAACTGTAGCCGGTTCCCTGGAGCATTCGACAGAATAGCGGCCGCGTAATTTGTCTTCCAACGTCGACCGTGGGATACCGAACTGCCTGGCAGCAGCTGAAATTAAGGCTCCTTTTTTGACTGCCTCCATGATGGCCTTTTATATGGCCTTCAGTCTGCCTATCAGTCATGGCTATCTGAAAAAACGCGGTTCTTGCAAATTTCTCAATTCGTATCAATAGGAAAATATAAATTCTTTTTAAAATATCTTAACGACCGAACAGTAAAACATGGTGGTAAGTCAATTACTGAAGTAACAGTGGGCAGCACATTGCTCGCAGAACGGATGACCGATGAGGCCGAAAAGTGGTGGAGTGGCGACCGCTAACCGGAAGACGATGCGTTGGAAGACCTCCCACTAGGTGGACTGATGATGACCTGGTGAAGGTTGCGGGAATCCGTTGGATGCGAGTCGCATGGGACCTGTCAATGTGGCGACACTTGGGGAAGGCCTATGTCCAGCAGAGGACGTCTTTCGGCTGAAACGATGATGATGATGAATTCAATTACTTAAAAACTAACCAAAACCCAAAGATTAAAAATTGTGAAAAAGAAACGTGGCGTATGGGTATGGATTTCTGTCTCCTAGGGTCATATAATTAAAAATCTTGCCTCATTTCTCGTAAACACGGCGATAATTACTAACTCAAGAAGAGTTTACATGATAGAAAAACGGACAGGCCAGCGTGATGAATTAGGAAATCATAAAAAAAACTAAAGAGGCAATCGAATCCAGGTGATATCTTACAACACAAACAAGGAACATAGAAACCACATTCTATTGATTCGAAGGAAAAGAGGACTTAACACAAGGCAATAAGGACGATGTCGGGTTTAAATGCAACTCCCAATATCCGGCAGAAATGTATTCTACAGTTTTAAAGGAAAATGAGACCTATTTCAAGGCAATAAGTACACAATAACGGGTTTCGGTACAACGTGTATTACCGGGTTGATCGTGTACCAATATCCGGCAAAAAAAAATACGATTTTAACGGGTACTAGGTCAAGTATGGGTTTGTTAGTACCAATAGATGTGAACGGCAAAAATATTTATTTCTCAATTAGATTCACATAATTAAAGTTATATCGCAAAATAATATACTCAAATATTTCAGAAAATTAACACTCTTGCCTTAACGTTATTAGTCGCAGTATGGCTAGCTGATCAATGCGACGTGGTGGTTTCGTAGTTCACTGACAGAACTTTGAACTTACATAATATTTTCTTAGAGCAAACTTTTGAAATCGCTTGGTTTTGACGCCATTAAACTTTTTGGACAATGTAGCCATTACAATTGTACAAAATATTACTGAGAAGGTATTGCCATTCGCAAACTTTAATTTATTATTGGTAGAAAAGTGCAATAATAAAAAAACTGACTTGTTAACGGGTATTGGTACACTAACGGGAATACGTACTTTTACCTTAATTGTGGTCAAATTTTCTGTGATAATATGGCAAAGAAGTAGCCTAAGGATATCTGCAATAGAAAAGGCATCACATGGACCTATGATATCAAATTATGTACTAGGTGTACATAATTTGATTTTGAAATGTCAAAGGTTTGGTATCATTTCATCTTTATGTTAGTATTTAGTACGGTCAGTTTTACATCTAGATATTTTACACGCGTACTTAAATTCATCAAAACTTCACATTTCCACACACACATCCTGTGCCAAAAGGTACCGCCAACCGGAAAGCTTTAGGATCCAACTCTGTTGAAGGAGAATAGGTATGACGACAGTATCAAAAAATTGCAAATCTATTTAGTCTGTCAGTTTGAGTATTGGAAATTAATGGACACGTTTTTTTTGTTTTTGCAAATCAATGAATATTGACAAAGATAAAACGCATTAAAACTCGGGAGTGGGGGCTCGTGACGTCAGAACTAGCTAAAAATTATACCATGGCGTGACGTATTGAGAATTTTAAAAGCGTCATATCTTCGTCAATTTTGGTTTACGTATAACAAAATAAAAAACACGGGTCAAATATGTTTTGATAATCTAAGTGACGGACTAATTAGATTTTTTTGTTGTCTCGCCTATTGATTGGCTCTGTAAAAATGTACGGTAATCAAAATCCATCACATGGACCTTGATATACCTAAATACTTCTAAGATATTTTTATCAGTCGAGTCAAAGAGAACTTAGTTTCACCCCGTGTATAGTTTGTATTCCGGTTACAATAAACGCAGTAGGAACTTTGTTATTGTATTCAAAATTTTATCCGCCCTCATTTCAAATAACTCTGAGCAGCCAGAATCAAATTCCTTAAAACTTCACATTTTGAACCGAGAAGCAAAATTCCCAATCTGCCAAAACTTACATTCAAACACCGCTAAAACGGAAAGCCATAGATTCAACGTTGTTGAACGAGAATTGATAGGGCTCAGTAAAAATTGATGGTCATCATTACCGTGTCGACAAACGTTCGGGAGCGCGTTATAAAATGCAAAGTGTTCGACGGGTGTTGACAATTGCAGTACATAGGGGCGCCATCTTGGAGGTGGAATGTTCGAATTTTGAATTTGTATTATGAGAATGCTGATATTTTGTTTATGGATGCCCCATGGAACTAGTAAGTACTAAGACCACGCTTCTAAAAAGTTTCATTACCTTTGGCTATAATGTTTTTTGCTATTTCTAAGGTCATCAATAGTAATATGTTATTTTTAGAGAATACTGGTAACGTCCAGCTTTTACACATAAATATTGTGATAGAAAAAGCCAAGAAGTCAAGCTTCCGTCATAACCTACTCATAAGTTGCAGTTTGTAATTAAATGTGGGCCAATGTTAGTATGACCATAGAGCTGATAAAAGGATTAATAATAACTCGGTTGTATTATCTAGTTATATAGTATCCTGCTTAAAGATTCCGCAAATTACATCGCAGCAAACAGGTTTCCTCAAAGTGTTGGCGATGCATAAACCTATAAGTAGTGAACAAATTAACCTAATTCGATAAGTTTGCGATAATTTATAGCTTCAGCGTACTTAGTTTGTACTAAAAGTCGTTCCTGTGAATCACATATTTGCCTTCAGACGAAAACAATTAGAATATTTAAGTCAAGCATATATTTTTGTTGCAATTAATTACAGCAAAAATATATGCTTGATTGAGACCCGTTTTTATTCAGCCATTGTTTTTAATCGATTCATTGTGAAAAACTTTTTTCTCCATCACCGGCCTTTCTGGCAGCCCTGGCAGAACACGGCGTTCCTAAACCGAATTCTATTACTTTTTATGTTCGTTCGAGTTAGGAACACGTTGTAGAATAACACCTTGTGAGTTTGAATGTGATTCCGAACTGTTACAGAATGAGACTTCGTTCTAAATTCAATTTGCGAATTGCAATGTCCTTGCTCGCGTTTTTGGTATTTATGTTTGTTTGGACTACCAACAGATTATTCGGATTTCTGATGTGCTGTTAATCTCTTAGCTACATTGCCTAATTAGTACCTACCTTAGCTACCTAGTACCTACCTATTTCGATAATGCTGCGACTTGGATAAAGCCTGTTTCCTCGAGAAGACTTCTTCAAGTTAAATAAGTTGATTGCGGTGAAGTACCTCGAGAAATTAAATGTTTACTACCATTTTGCAATTTGCAGGGTGCCAGATAACAGGCTGTATGTTGATGATTGATTAATTTGAGATTGTTCAAAATGGTGTATTTTACTTTAATTAGCTCGAAGAATTGCCAAGTGGCAGTGGGCAGGGCACATTGCTCGCAGAACGGATGGCTGATGGGGCCGAAAGTTCTGGAGTGGCGACCGCGAACCAGAAGACGTTGCATTGGAAGGCCTCCCACTAGGTGGACCGATGACCTGGTGAAGGCTGCGGGAATCCGCTGGATGCGAGTCGCACGGAACCGGTCAATGTGGCGACACTTGGGAGAAGCCTATGTCCAGCAGTGGACGTCTTTTGGCTGAAATGATGATGATGATGATGATTTGTACGACCTGTGAGATATACTGCGGTGTTGATATTCCTCACCTTCAAAGAAAAACTCAATGGACTATGTACCTTCATCTTTTTAATAATATATTTTTACTCCTTCCATATTTTCCAGTTAATAAAACGTTTCATCACGATTTAATAAGCCTTGGCGGTACGATCTTTTAGATTATTGTCAGACATACGCGTGCAAGGTATTTTATTAAAAAGCGCGGGACGGAACGCGCGCCATATTGGCAATAGACAAACTTATGAGAATTTTACAACGAATATGTGGGGTATTTGTTTTGTTTTTTTTGGTGTGAATTTATGGTTGTTATGGCTGAGAAGTGAGCGAGGGGTATTGATTAAATTATTAGGTTACGTATTTTCGACAGTTTTGTATAGCCAAAAGGCAAAATAAAAATGTTTTGCAATTTAAAAAAAAAACCTAAGTTTCAATGACTTTCGGATGATGGTGCGGTAGTAGTATCTATCCTCTTCTTTGTGTAGGTAGGTATTACCTGTAAGAAAGGTCCAGCAGGGTTATTACGTATCTTTTAGATATCTAGTGACTATCAAGCTTCGGTTGTGCACCGAACTTTGATGACAACCGTGAAGTCATAATATTGGTATTAGGTATCACACTGAGTGGATATCACTTTACGGTGACTGACAGGGTAATACATAATACGAAACTAACCTTTTGACAGTTAATTGATGGCCACTGAGCCCACTTACTATCATTTCGAGCTGTCAACAGAGATACGTAATAGCCCTACTGGTCTAGTGTCATCATCATCATTCTCCTGCCCTTATTCTAATTTATTTGTGGCCTGCGCAGCATGTCTTCTTCCTCTTCCATTTTTCTCTATTACTCGTCATCTCATCAGATACCTCCTTGCTTGCCATATCATCCTTCACACAGTCTATACATGGACATGGGATAATAAAGCACTCGTTAAAGTAGGAAGCAATACTTCAATACATCTACGGTCTTTTGGCATGGCCTTGTTAAATAAAAAGCCGAAGAGCCATTAAAATTTGATCATCATCTGCCTAGCCTGTTCCAGTCTATCCGGATGCAGCTGATTAACAGTATTTTACATGGAGCGACTGCCTATCTGTCCTCCACAACCCAGTTAGTACTGGGTAATACGATACCCCTTGGTAAGACTGGTTGTCAAACTTTTGGGCCACTGACTACCTGTAAAGACTGTCAAAGATCTACATGTTCTAATGACAGCTGCGATCAACGGCCATTACGATTTGAAATTTTTACGAAACTAGTTCTACTACTTTTGGATTCAACATAATAAAGAAAAGTACATATCAACGAGTAAGTTTGCATCGCCGCAGTTCCGCTGGCTGTAATGTTGATCGCATTGCGCATACTGATGACGTATTATCTCTAGGGTTGGTAGAGAGTTTACGTATGATATTAACGCCAATGCCTAACGTTTTGACACGACTACTGCCTAAAAAGAATGTTTGGTTTGGTATTATTATTTTTGGTCAGTCTTTTGTTATTCAATTTTCATTATCTGTATCTTTGCCATTCGTTCATCGGCTATTTCTTAGAAAATGTAATTTTGACACAAGTCATTGCAGTTTAATTTTATGATTTTAATTTTTGACAAAAGTTTCGGGATTACGTGTCTGTCAACCCTGTTCACTTCCCCGAGTTCGGGTGCTCATCGTGAATGCCTTCAACTGACACTTGCAGACGTTCTCAACTTTTTGGTTAGACGTAGTAAACATTTTTTCTGTTTATTTATTTATTAAAACTTTATGCACAAATATAAAATAAAACACTGTAAAAAGGCGGACTTAATGCTTTGGGCATTTTCTGATGCAAAAGAAAACATAGTAGGTGCAGCATAACTGAAAATTTCACGTTAAGCCGTTTTTGGTCCAGGCTGCCATTTGTAGATCTTTGCCAATCGAATTGTTACAGGTCAGTGGCCCAAAAGTCTGAAAACCAGTCTTACTAAGGGTTATCGTATTACCCAGTAATAACTGGGTTGTGGAGGTCAGATAGACAGTTGTCCCATGTAAAATACTAGTATTTAGCTGCATCCGGTTAGACTGGAAAAGGCTAGGCAGATGATATTACTTTCATCTAATGTGAAAACTTCTTAAGTAAAAGATCACGAGTACAGATTCTGAAACAGATAATTACTAACACAAATAACTAAAACATTGACTCCTCAACCTCGTAGAAAACCCATTAACTAGAAACTCCTTGAAACTAAGCTATAAACCCAACAATAGGGAGATAAGCAGAGAAATCGCTTGTACCAGTTAACTCGGCAGAATAGAAGTTCTGCACCTTGCTCATTGACTGCGTAGACGCACAATATGGTGAATAGAATATTGTGTATGCTCCATTATAGGACATTGGTCTGTCATGGTAATTGTTATGGATGGTGGCATTGTGGCTAGATATTTAGAGCGGAATTCTTGTTGAGCTGAAGTGGCTAGTTAGTAGCTAGTTTTGTAGTAGTCTGAGTGCCTTTATTTAGAGTAAATAATCATTCTCTTGTACTTAGCTTAAGCATAATCAGCCTCTAATTTTCCCACTGACTGCTGGGACACAGGCCTCCTCCTCTCTATGAGAGGGAATGGGCTGTAATCCACCAGGGCCTCAAGTCTTCTATTACAATAGTGTCAGAATGGTCTATCATTGATTTCATAATAGGCTAGTTTCCACCATCAATAAATTTCAAATCTATTCAGTCCGTCAGTTGGAGTATTGAAAATTAATGGACACGTATTTTTTGTTTTTGTAAATCAATGAATATTGACAAAGATAAAAGGCATCAAAACTCGGGAGTGGGGGCTCGTGACGTCACAACGCGCTAAAAATTGTAGCACGGCGTGACGTATTGAAAATTTTAAAAGCGTCTTCATCTTCGACAATTTTGGTCTACGTAATAAAAGAAAAAATACGTGTCAAATATTTTTTGATAATCTAACTGACGGACCTATTACGTTTTTAGGTGTTGATTTTGACAAGTTTGGTAATCTACTAATATGATGGCGTCATTATGACTTCCCAATGGTCAACCACTGACACTCCATTGAAAGAAATGGCATAGAATGGTAATCTCGTACATAATGACAAATGAATGACTGGTGCTATTTACAAACTTCTTACTTCTTCAGATTGCTTATAAATAATATGTGAAAATATATTTATATGAAATCTGGAGGGTTTTATAATAATGGCAATACGACAATGTCATTATAACACAATTCTGTTACCAGACCATTGACCGACCAATGATCGACCATTATGAATTTAGCAGATTACGAACTATTAGCAAAATGACAATGGGATCGTGTTGAAATGACGAATTTATAAAAATAGCAGACTTGGGCCCCAGGAAATGGGGTGTTTTTTCCACATATTCTCTTGCCCTTATCCCAATTTATTTAGAGATGGTGCAGCATGTCTTCTTTCATACGTCACTAATAAGCATCATTTCAGTAGTCATCCACCTTTCAAGCTATGTGATCTTTCACACAGGCCATCCATCGTTTCTTTGGTCTTTCCCTATACGTATAGCCATCTAAATTCCTCACAAGTTTTAGTCATTCTCCCACATCACGTGCGTCCATACCATGGGAACCGATTACCACTTTTCATTCATTGGCACCACTTTCAAAATTCCTCTTAAATAACATAACATAACATCACGCCTGTAAACCCTGAAGCGTTAGGCAGAAGTGTACCTAATAGTACACCCACTATTTTACCAGTTATATTTAAGTCCCATGTGGGGCGAGCCTATTGTCATCAACCGGCACAAATCCAGACTCCGTGGTTACTACACAGAAATTCTTGTTGGAAAAACCCAATATCATTTTGCCCGACTCGGGAATCGAACCAAGGACCTCATGCTTAACAGTCGAGGTTGCGATTGCGATCTGCACTACACCAACGACGCAGTTTCTTTTAAATACTCAGTTCTTATTTTTTCCAATCGCGTTACATCACACATCCATCCCAACATTCTCATCTTAGCTGCCCTGCCATCCAATTTATGGCCGGACATATACACAGGTCAGATGGTCTCAGGTTTAATAAGTTAATTATTTAGTGTGTAACTATGTGTACACACTATGTGTACTACAGGATTCAGCTAAACGCGAGTTTTATAATGCAAAAAGCATATGATTCACTGCATATAAAAACCAGAAAAATATATGATATTCTTCAGGATATATCATGACAGTACCTTGTCAATACATCTATGAAAACATCATGTACGTTAGGAAAAATCTGCATTTATTCAGTAAAAGAGGTGACAGACACCATTATAACACTAGAAATAGGGACCAACTAGTTCAGCCAGGTTTCAGGCTTGCTAAAGTAGATTCATCTTTCATGGGGTACTGTTTGAAATGTTACAATAAAATACCTCCCCACATTCTTCAACTGAATGAGACGAAATTTAAATCTTGTATAAAACGCACACTATGTAGGCAAGCATATTATAAGTTGGGGGATTACATTGATGATAAAAATGCTTGGCTAAATGCTGGTCCTGCTCCACAACCATAGTTGCAAACTAATTGATTGTACTGGTCGGGCATTATTTGAGTCTATCGACACGCAAAGAAGAAGAAGAATTGATTCCCATGTTAATGTATTGTGGAAGCTGCAGAAGATTGTAAAAATATACCTACTTGCATTGTATAGATTCCAGTTTTTAGTATTATATAATTGCATAGCACATGTGTGAGTACTTTGTACTGTTCAGCCGCCACTTACATTTAGTTATCTTTCATTGACTTGAATATGCCTTGGTGGCTATGAGAGGATGTCATGCTCACTCAAATGTCTCGCTGATGGTGGCGGGTGTGTCGGGTCACTTAGTTCCCTTAAATATGGTCGAGTTGAATGGTGCCGATACATGCGTCATGTTCGTGAACGGGCGCTATCAGTTGGGACTGGCCATCTCTTGGCTGCCACGGTTCGTTCATTTTAATTACTTTTTTTTTTTTTTTTTTTAATTTTTGATTTATCATTTTACTCTGGACGCTCTTAATGTGCACGTCTTTCTACATCGTTCTCACATATACGTATAATCTCAACATGAATGATGTAACCAAGATTTTGTAACAATATTTTGATTTAAAAGAGTGTCCATGGAGTTTCTTGCCCGTTCTTCTCCATAGAGATCTACGTTAGGGAATGGGCAACTACAGTACTTTCTCAAGTTATTATGCCTTGTGACTGTGACTGTAGCTTTGCTTTTTTTTGTATTTTCGACATTCAAAAGTGCCGTAATGGTCTAATTGAAATAAATGATTTGAGTTTGAGTTTGAGTTTGATATATGCTAGTATGACAGTGTTTTGAAAAAATAATAAAACTCATTTTACTAGATAAAAAAAAATCACGAACTTATCTCTAAAAATTTCTTTTAACGAGTAAAAACCATACCTACTCAAATACATCATTACAATACATCATTCTGATTTTTTGGCAAATAATTCTACAAGCAACATATTAGCATGATAGTGTTTTATTTTTTTAGTCCAATCAATAGATTTTTTGTAAATCGCAAAAAACCACTAATTTCGCACTATTCGGCCCGCAGTGACTGCCGTAACAACCACTTTGTAGCGCAAGCTGATTAGAACTATATTCTAACAGTATTTCAAACGAAGTTTGAACCACCACAACTTTGCTTAAGCAAAGGTAGCATTTTTTCCAATGATGTGTTCAATCCCATAACCTGTAACTTAGCTCCTCATTTCTTCAAAAAGCGAAATAACCACCATTTTTAGCGGTTTCCGTCCGTCATGTTCGGAGCCAAACCGTCAGTTATTAATAATGTAGGCGGCGGTTAGTCGAGGCGTCGTGAATTATTCATTCATTGCCTGGGAGGTCGGCACACTGGGAAATGGTCTAGTTCAATGATGTATGAATAAATGGAAGAGCCTTTATAAAAGGGGAGCAGGGTTAAAAAATTAAGAGCAGATTGTCGAAAAGGAAGGTTGAACTAGAGTATGATTTAGTCACAAAAAACCGACCAAGTGCGTGTTGGGTCACGCGCAGTGTAGGGTTCCGTAGCAGCCCGTTATCGCAATATAGAACGAACCCGTTGGTACAGCGCCATCTAGCGGCAGCTTATTAACCGCTATAGTTTTCCTTTAAAGTTCATGAAATGCACTATCATCAAATGCAATATCATGAATTTTTCCAGATTTTTCAAGCCAGCAGTTTAGCTTTTAGAGTGGGAGACGCCCTACTGGAATAAAAATTTGCTCTTTAAAGTTTGATATTTCGTAAATGGAGCATTAAATCGAAAAGTAGTAATAGCAACCCCTAAGTCACACGATGGGGTATTCACTACGAAAAACAAATTCATCCCCACTTCACATGTAGGGGAGCTACCCTAAAAGAAAAATATTTATCAAAATTTTATTTTACCACTTTGTCGGCGTTATTGATATACACATCTCTACAAAATTACAGATTTCTAGTACTAACGGTCTCTTTGCAAAACCTCGGACATACAGACTGACGGACATGACGAAACCTTAAGGGTTCCTTGTCAGGACTACGGAACCCTAAAAACCTGAGTATAAGAGCACGTCAGGACATGCACAGTGAAGGGTTCCGTAGTAGGAATTGACAGACGGCCAGACAGATCCACCAAAGATCCTATAAGGATTTGTTTTTTTTATTCGTACTTACGGAAACCAATGTTATATGTGCCAACCAGGTCCATTCGTTAGCAACAATATTAAATGTGCCAAACATTTCCACTAAAGTTAGTTGCTTAAAATAAGTAGAAAGGAATAAATTATGAGGTTTAGAAGTAGCTTTAACTGGATTTAAAGACGCAATTGCTCAAAGTAAAGATTTATCGAAACATTTACCTGTATACTTTAATCCCACAAGGAAAAGGCACGAGGTCACAAAAGAGCACAGATAGAAGAGAGATGTTCCAGATTCTCTATATTCTCAGAAGCCTAGAAATGAAAAATCTATTGGTTGATATGAATAATCACTTGTACAGACGCCCAGCACATCAAGCTACTACAATCTGTCAAATTTCTGTAATAGATTTCGAACTTTATAGCTAAAGCATTAGGTCCGAGGTTGATTGGGAAAATTTGAGAGTTTCGGGTAGGTTGATGTCTGGCGTACAGTCGTGGTATTTTCCGATTGATTAGTTAAAAAGTTTTCGCTTAAATCATGCGGAGACGCCGAGTCACACCCCCTTAAAGTTTAGGCCTATTAGGAAAGCGTCAATTTGGCGCGCAAAATAACAATAACTCTCGTTTGGCGTGCGTCGTCAGTGCGCTCGGCCGATCGGTATTGTCTTCCATTCATTATGGGGCGGGGCTTGAGAGCGTTTCTATGTTGCGAGTGCAAGCAAAAATTTGCTTAGTAGTGATCAGGCGGGAGTGTCCACGGTAGTACATGTGCATTACTACAACGACAATGATTCTTTGCTAGAGCGCTCTTACGTTCCTTACCGTTTCAATGTCCTCTACATCATTGTCCACCTGGGTGTGAGACCGTCAGTCAGACATCTAGGTATTGTGGTATCTCGATCAATAATGAGTCGAGTCGTCCAGTTGTGTTTTTACATACATTTTTGTTTACCATAGCTATGTGATATGAAGTTTTTATTGAACGGTGAAGTGAATTCGGATGATTATCGCGATTTATTGAGCTTTTAATGTTTTTCTGAGACTGTGGTATGAATTGGTAATATTATAAAGAGCTCTGGGGGTCTAAAAAGGCCGCTTTAGCAAGATCTTAATATGAATCACGTTAAAAAATTTAAATTCTTAAAAATGGACCTTATGGTTATGATCATAAAGTCCATTTTAAGATTTTTAACGTTTGTAACTTTTTATCATAATGTCATATTTGAATCGTCTACTGGTACAGGGTACTGGTACAGAGCGATAATTAAAAATCCTACGGATTTCTACGGATTTTTAATTATCGCTCTGTAATGCAGTCATAGGAACACGCAGAGAGTGGCGATTTAAGGCCAGCGTGAACTGCGCAAACCGGGGAGGGTACGCCGAGGCATTTTTAACCGACTTCTAAAAAGAAGGACGTTCTCAACTTGGCTGTATTTTTTTAAAGTTTTCCACCACATTTTCGTAAAAACCTTACTTCCCAGACGGTTCCCTATACATGCCTAAGTAAGTTGGTTGTGCTTTAAAATTTGTGATTTATTTAACATAATGTTCTGTAATTCAATCTCTTTTTTATTATTCTACTTGAGATACCTGTTACTTTTACACGTTGACGTTGTAGTTTACTACACACCTGCCAAAAACCGGTGCTGGACCTAGGTCGTACCTCAAAGGAGATCCAAGTCTATAACCATCAATTACAGTTAATCGAAGACGTTATGTTTACCAGTAGGGGTATTACGTATCTCTGTTGACAGCTCGAAATGATAGTAACTGGGCTCAGTGTCCATCAATTAACGGTCAAAAGGTTAGTTTCGTATTATGTATGACCCTGTTAGTCACTGAAAAGTGATATCCACTCAGTGTGATACGTAATACCAATATTATGATATAAATAAATAAATAAATATCGCTGGACATTACACACAGCGCCATCTAGTGCCACACTAAGCAACGAGGCTTGTGTCGTGGACACCAGATAGTTGATATACTACATAGATACTTTTTGTTTGTAAATACATACTTATTATATATATAAACATCCATGACTCGGAAACAAATGTCCATGCTCATCACACAAACATTTGCTCGTACCGGGATTCGAACCTAAGAACGTAAGGCAGCTTCACTACCGCTGCGCCATTCGGGTCGTCATGTCATATTCACGGTTGTCATCAAAGTTCGGTCTACAACCGAAGCTTGATAGTCACTGGATATCAGAAAGATACGTAATAGCCCTGCTGATTTCAAAGTACTCGTATAATCTGGTCGTCTTGTTTCAAAATGTGGGTAATATTGGTAAGGATAATTGGTAGATCCATAAGTTCGTTGGGTGATAACTGGTACAGATATAATCACATACTCCTTTTCCTCTATAATCAGGAACTGGCGAGTGATAATAGCTGTATTTAATCCAATAATACTGGGCTTGCTGTAAGCCGCCTTGAAGGTAGTGGTTGAAGCCTGGTAAGATTTTTAGGGCCTCGGTTTGAGGCCTAAATAGTGTTAGAAGATCTAAGTTACTTATGTCCAAATTGTATGGAATAGATTTTTGTGAGTTTCGCGATTAAACAAATATTGTTATTTACAGGTATCGAGACGACGCCTTATGCTGGTCGGACAGGTAAATATTTTTGTTTAGTTTTTACTATTGGTTGTGGTACGATGAAGTTCTTGCACCTATTGATGTAAACTGTAATTATTATGACAATAATTAAACTAAGATTCCCCAGTTTACATATTGAGTTCTGCCTGCATACATCATACTTAATTTTTAGGTTATAGCTCGCTATGGCTCACTATCATTTAGGTAGATTAATTAATCTGGGTGAATTTTCCGCGTGAATGAAAATCGACCTCCAATCTTCCGAAATTTCTCAGGCAACGTCCAGCAGTAGTTTTATAATTGGATCGGTTGACCATCCACTTAGAAAATTCACCCTGTATAGGCTTTAGTTACAAGTTCAATAAATCATAATCCCATCGCAAACACCGCAGGGATCTTTGACAAAGCTAAACAAACGAACTGACCACTATAATATTATAATCTGGACGTCAACATGCAAATATTAGATATACGACCCCTGTATTAATCCTATAAGTGTGGCTGACCACTTTACTGTTAAGTCGGGTAAGAATGTAGATAGGTGGGTGAAATAACAAGTGGATGAAATTGTGAAGGGTTATACCTATTTGTAATAGGCGTCGACAAAAAAAACCTAATTAGTCCGTCAGTTAGATTATCAAAATATATTTGACCCGTGTTTTTTCTTTTGTTATGTAAACCAAAATTGACAAAGGTATGACGCTTTTAAAACTCTCAATACGTCACGCCTAGGTATAATTTTTAGCTAGTTCAGACGTCACGAGCCCCCACTCCCGAGTTTTGATGCGTTTTATCTTTTGTCAATATTCATTGATTTACAAAAACAAAAAATACGTGTCCATTAATTTCCAATACTCTAACTGACGGACTAAATAGATTTGCAATTTTTTGATACTGTCGTCATGCCTATTGTAGATCGGTATTTCTGAAACTAACTACTAACTATTTCACATAATTATTAGATCCTGAAAATTCAGGATGACCAAAGTAAAGATAGGTGGATTATGTGAGGAATGATATGAAGGAAAAAGGAGTAAATGATAGCGTGACGTTTGACAGGGGAGAATAGGGTAGATGACAAAAAAAAACTAATTAGTCCGTCAGATAGATTTCCAAAAAATATTGGACACATATTTTTTATTTTTTCACGTAAACATAAAATTAAGAGACGATACAGTTCGTCGAAATCTCGTGTGACGTCACATTTGAGCACATTTTTTACTCAAATGTGACGTCACAACTATTCATGATCTTTGACACGTTGTAACAAAAAACACGTAGATATACAATATTTTTCGATAATCTAAATGACGGATTAAACAGAATCATATTTTTTTTAGTCAGTCATCATTCCTATGGAAGAAAAAAACGTGTTGCGCCGACTCCAAGTAACTTGGGATAAAGGCAGGGAGATGATGATGATTATCCAGATTTTTTTTTATTTTTAATTAAAGTTTTAAAGTTGCTAAAAACAGAGATGGGCTACTCGGTTATGGATCTTTCACTGGTCTTCGTTTTTTTCCAATTTTAGGACATGCCCGACTCCGAACGATGTTTTATGGGCGAAACCAATATCTAATGTCACAATAATATTGGAGCAGTTTTGGAAAAGCTTATGTCCATTTGAGTGTCCATTACTTAAATGGATGGATGGATTTAGGTAGAGCTTCAGTTCTAGCAGTTTAACGCTAAGCATTTCTGTTTTCTAAAGAAAATTATGCTTAGTGTTAGGATTTATACTTTCTTTGCATAATTTTCTTTTCAACAGTACACCCAAATTTCGCCAGTAGTTACAGACCTATACCTTCTGGCGAAATGTGAGTGAACTGTAGGTACAATTCTGCCTAGCCCTTGAAACTGTTAAGTAACTTAAAAAAGTCGTAAGTAACAGGACTAAAGCAGTATTCCTTAAAGAAGAATAAAAAAGTGATATATTATCGTAATGGTGATTGAGATTCAATTGTGCGGGGAGCGCGGGTTCGGCGGGGACAGCCCTCGGTCACGGGATGGCTTGTTTTGTGGCTTAGATAACAATGGGTATGATGCGTAGGGTTGACAAGAACCACAAACTAACTAAAAAGTTTGCGGACTAGTCTTTATAATTCGGGTTATGGACAGATGCATAAGCAAAGCATATAATTAGCCTTTAATGTTTTCACTGCTGGGACACGCGGCCACCTCTCTATGATAGGGAATGGGTTGGGTGATGTCACAAATGTCTTTGAATTTTTAGTTTTAATACATGCCGGTTTCCTTCGTTTTGAGAACAGATGGATAGACAGTGCAGAATCATGATTTTCAGTTTTTATACAATTACACCTGCCCAATATTACATTCACTGGTTAACATAGTTCTCCCTAGTTACACCGCATCACCTAGTTCTCTGCTGCTCTGTTCTCTGTATGTGACGTAAATTGGGATGACCCCAATTGATTGTTTGATTAATTGATGATAAACTGTAAAATCTGTATTTGAGAAAAAATAAAAAATAATTATCTTTTCCGTGTCATTGTTGTAATTAGTGTCTCGGTCGTGTTAACCCAATGAGGGAATGCTTTAAGTTCTTAATTAAAAATAGCAAATTAAATAAAAACAAGTTAAAATGACCAAAAAAAAAAACTCTTGGATACAGGAAAACATTGCCAATTTGCATCAAGAAAGAAATCATCAATGAATTTCTTAAACGTACAACCCTAAACACAGCCGGTCAAAATGGTCATCGGATCCGGTTAAGTGAGGGTTAGGGTCACCACAGAATTATGTGTAGCCGCTCATCGGTCATCGCAAACAATGTCCGTTTGGACGAAGTAGGGTTACAATCGTTTCTGTATCATATGGGAGCTATTGCAGTTTGGAAGTCGGTGATATTGATAGTTAGGAGTAGGGCCTTTCTTGGTTGGGTGTAAGAAGAATTCATTTAATATGAATTTGCGAAAAAAATACTCGTTTGTAAAGTATCGCCTTAAATACGCCTATCCATTTTGAAGATGGTTTGTTAGAATGTGTAAAATACCCTTAACGAAGCTGAAATGTACTTGTTCTAGACCATGCCTTGCTTGCCGTACCATGTTGAATCTGATGGATGCATTTCAATGCATCCAATGCATCATCATCAATCATCCCTCCTCGACCCCCGTACTGTGAACAGTACGGGGGTCGAGGAGGTATTAAAAGTAAAGTTCCAACTTTGACACCAAACTAGAAGGTTCCCAGGTATGGTCTGGAACAAAAAAAATATCGCAATGACGCGTGACGGGGAAAACAAATGCCTTTCGGCGTCGTAAAGGGTATTTTTACATCCATTATGAAATATGTAGTTCCTAAGATGCAAGTAAAACCGAGAGCAATACCAAGTTCTGTATAAAATAATCGTAAACTGCTCAGGTGTAAAATGCTTGCCGTTTGATGTTCACACTTATGTTCTATTACCATAGATTAATGGTCTATACGCATACACGCATAATATAGTCCGCATAACTGACAGGTGGCGCTTAGAGACATTTTAATGCTTATTAAGTATTTCTAAACAAATTGAAATGTTTAGAATTCATTTTGTGTTAATTTGGGTGACCTGATGTTTTAATTTATTGTGATCTTGATATGTTAATGTACATTTTTAATTAAGTACTTAGGACTTTTTGATTAACGGGTCTCGTTTAGGTTACTTGACACTTCCCGTGACCCAAAGACTGGCATTTTGGTCCCCCCCCCCCCTTGGTTGGCTAAGCATTGCTATACAACGTGGCAATGCCGCTAGTCTCTTGAGCACATTACCAGTCGTCAGCGTCATGGTACCAATTTTTCGACGCCATGTTTTTGTTTATAAACAAATTCTTGAAAACCTGCCTGTTCATATTCTTATTAAGCTGCAAAAAAAGATAATATTTAGGATTTTTATTTTAGAGCAAATGTAAGCCCATATTTTTAACTCATTTCTGATCTAAAATGCAAAAACTTAACAAATTCTATTCAATAAATGTTGTCCAGACGGATCAAAACCAAATTGTCAACATTAACTTTAAAAGACCAGCCTTATTCAAACTTAATAAATAATCTGCGCATCACATTTTGCATACGCAACAACATCTCATTATAAGACATAAAAATCGAAAAAGTTAATAATTATTTTCTCATCAATACTGAATTGAAACAACTACCATTGTAATAGCAATTTGCTCATAGCCATTGCAGCTGTCATCGTGACAAGCACAAATGTCATACGTAATAAGGCAGTGTAATGCTGTTGACATTGGGTACTAATCAAATAAACTTTAATGGTTGGTTTGATGTTTGAACTACATGCTATTTTGTTTTTAAACAATACAATTCACTACCTTTGGCTTGTGACTAAAATAAATAATAACAGACCTCTAGTAGGTCAATGTTCAAGGGTAAGCAAAGCTAGCCGAGGTCGATCCGTGGATGGGTCTTCTTCTGCAACCTTTGACTGAGTGTAGGTCTCTCTCTCATGATTTTTGACACGTTATATCTTAGTCAATTTTTATTAAGTTGATAAAACAAAAAACACGTATCCAATATACTTCGATAATCTAACTGACGGACTAAACAGAATCAAATTTTTTTAGTCAGTCATCATCCCTATTGTTATAAAAGCCTGGCAGCCAAAAAGTCTTGTCAACTATTGGATCAAAAGGATGATGATTATGATGAATTAAGTTCCAACTTTAGGTACTATTGCTTCCATTGGGGGTTTGTTGGCAACCCTAACATAGTTGGGAAAAGGCTAGGCAGATGATGGTGTGCTAAGTTGAGTGCTTGAGAAAATAAGATTAAAAATAAAAAGTAAGTCAACGATCATAAATAATTCAAGTTAACATTTTAAAATATGAATGTTAAAAACCGTATTTTCAACTCAAAATCGACCAACTTAAACTTAATATAATTCAAGATGTTAATTATGTGCTAGAACTTTATAACTTAGCGATGAATTATGTATCAACGGTCTATAAACTTTTATAACTTAATTATTTGCAAGGTTGTAAGTTATGGTCAAGTTATGTTAAAGCAGTAACTTGAAAAAAACTTGCGAAAAGGTGCAAAAGGAACTCCTTAAATGGTCTTTGGAGGATAGATTGAGGAGATATAAAATACTGCTTAAATATTAAGTTAAAAAAAACCTTTTTCAACTTATAATAACTTGACTTATTATAAGAAGGTGGTTTTATCGCATTTTAATTAAGTTGCGAATATGTTAATGAAAATATGCTTATTAAGAATTAATAAAAAAACTATAGTGACGTTTTAAAGGATATAATTATGTTTTTGTTACATAAAATAATATACTTTTTAATGAGGCAAAACCGCTTTATGGCGACTACAGGAACTAAACGCGAGTTTTATAATGCCTGAAAGTATATGATTCACTGCAATAAACAAAACAAGAAAAATATTCACGAACTTATCTCTAAAAATTTCTTTTAAGGAGTAAAAACCATACTAAAATACATGCGATCATTCTGATTTTTTGGTAAATAATTCTACAAGCAACATATTAGCATCATAGTGTTTTATTTTTTAGTCCAATCAATAGATTTTTTTTAAATCGCAAAAAACCACTCACTTCGCACTATTCGGCCCGTAGTGACTGACGTAACAACCACTTTGTAGTGCAAGCTGATTAGAACTTTATTCTAACAGTATTTCAAACGAAGTTTGAACCACCACAATTAGATTTGCTAATTTAGCTCCTGTAGTCGCCTTAACCGGAAATTAAACACACAGTGGTCCTACCTAAAACATTACAGTCTTTAAGTCCAGTATTTCTCTAGTAAGTAATATATGGACGTAAGACGAGACTTAGATTATTTTAAAGAAACTGCTTAGTACACAACTAAACAGGTAATAAAGACATAAACGAGCAGTGACGGATGGACTTCCTTGAACTAAGGACTTTATATCTGTGCTTATTTCGATCAATTGATCCTAATAACTTAAAAAAAAAATGTTTTGGCAACGAACATCACACATGACGAAGAAGATATAGGTAACCCTATTGGTACTTTTACGCAATAACACAACACACACTTACTTTTTTGACTTACTTTACTTTTACATAATAAAGAGTATTCTATTCTATTCTACATTTGATACACAGCTAATAAGTACAATCCGTGCCACGAAAGATGAGACCTGTCACGTCAATTGTATACGAGTTAATTGTGTAACGAAATACTTCTTTTGACATATAGGTGTACACTGTACAGGTCGTAAACTATCTTCCTACTTTGTCTTCTTAATGTTTGGCCTGCGGGACTGTTCGCGGGGCTCCGGGACTGTCCGAAAGAGATACTGTGGCCCCGTGACACAAAGGCCGATGAAGGAACATGAATGGGTTTTAGTCAGGAAAAGTCTGACACTCCCTTCCGCTCCGCCCAGAGCGGGAGATTTGATGATTACCCATCTGAAAAAGAAAGGCTGCTAATGTTTTACCTCGAGGCATAATCAAGATTTCACACAGTTTCACTCGTTTCAAGTTATATGACAGGTCTCATCTTTCGTGGCACGGTGTGTATATCGTTCGTCCACAGCAAACGGATCTCAGCATGACATTAAAATTCAATAAATTACGAATTTCCCTGCGGGTGTTTCAAGTCCCGTTTCACAAGCCCGAGGTGCAGACAAAGTGACACCGGTTTGACATTATTGCCACCCAATAATACAACAGCAAAGATAAATTATAATTCTACAGTAAGCACACATGCCTGCAATGGCGCCAACCGCCCTGTATTTATTAAAATCAATCATTATCGGTTGCTCTCAGAATACATCGCGCCATTTTACTCGCAAATAATTTCCTCCTTCTTTTTTCGAAAATTAACGTATCGTGCGCGTACGCACCACTTAAGTTAAATGTCCCAAACTGAGAGCAATTTGCGGATCCCTGAGTAAGCTATAAATCTTGTAAAATTATTTTTTCATTATGCTATACTTTTTAACGCAGTCTTAATATTCTATTAGTGGGGACATGTCGTATGTGTTGATGGATGGATATATGTCTCTTGGTCTATAATTTGCATTAATATCCAGTCTTGTACGGGTTATTAATATGATTGTTTTCTATTATAGTGTTCGATTATTGATGCTGTTTTCTGTGTCATTTTTAAATGATCAAGAGGATTTGGTTCTAGTTTAATTATCAAAAATAGAAAAATGTGTGTGTGAATTTATTTCTTGTCGTACATTGATATATAAAAAGCCCAAGAAACACACTCGGCGTCTCAAAATCGTCCGCATAAAATACAGGCAAAACTGGTAATTATGCGCCTATTTTCAATAGCTCACGTCGCTCGCGTAACGTAAAATTTAATTGCTTTTTGTACACTGCTTTGTAAAAACAACATTAAACAATCCTCGTAAGGTTGAATTTGCAAAAAAAAAAGGTTTTTCGTCTTACCCATGTAGTAGTGGGTTGTAGTGGTGATTGAGTGTTTGGCGACGGTTTCGAGTGTTAGTTTTGTTCGAGACTGTGCATCTTGGGTTTTTAATATATCAATGTTGCCGTACATTGTAAACGTGCTCTTGAAGCATCTGCTTTGAAAGCAATATTGCCCGACCGCCCTAATAAAATTTAAAAATATGAGAGAATTTATAATCTTTGAATCTGTTTCGAAAGGTCTACTGAACATAGTAATCTCTCGAGTAAAGCTTTTGCCGCAAAATACCTCGTTCTCACTGTGTCTGCCGCTACCAATAAATAGTGCACCAACATTCTTATGTAATAGATAGCGAACCGATTGCCATTAATCAGACTCTAATCCAGACTCCGGGATGCTAACGATAAATTCCTGATTGAAAAACCCAATTATACTTTGCTTGGCACACAAGCTGAAAATCGAACTCAAGACCTCTCTCAGCGAGCTCAGCAATATTTGCGACAATCATTTCTCCTCTAAAATTCTCTGTCTTTATCACCAGTGAAATAATGGGTGTAAAAAGGCCATTACCGAAGCCTATAGGTACTTGTTCTCCTCGTCATTGCGATCGCTTTTTGTTCTGGACCATACCTTAAAAAAAAACGGTCAAAGTTCCTACTTTTTCACAAGTTTTTTTTATTTTAAATAATAGTTTTAACTGTTATAGCTTCCTCCCCCTGCCCCTGCCTACCTCTGCCCTGTACTATTCCATGCATCCACCAGCATAATGTTTTGAATGCGATACATTGCAATGAGCGCTACAGCAAAACATGATTTTTCAGTCCACAAAAAAGTCGTCTCCCAGCAATAATTTTTGTGCAGTTTCTTAGTTTGATGTGCTTCGTGAAGGGTTCGTTTATACCTTGTATTCCTCCGTCAGCATACCATGTTAAAAACCATGTAACGAGAGGTAGTGTAGTGTTATTAGTTTTTGCTCTGAAACCAATAAGCTTGGAATCCAATTACCACTTTTTACAACATTTATACCATATTTGGCGATTGCTCGCTTCTTCATCTTACGGTCTACCCTTTTAAATATTTCCCTGAGAACATTTTTTTTTCTTCAAGGAATGCTAGTTATCGCTACAGATCTGTATCAGTTTTTAGTTATATCACAATCAATACTTTTATTATGAGATTTCGAACCAGTAATATACAGTCGATCCGTTCCATGCTTTTATTCTATGGTCTTCTTCTTTATTGTGTGGTTAGTGCCTAACCTGGTGTCAGAGTTTTTATGCCGCCTAAGGATATTCTTCGGTATCCGCAATGGTTGGTCCTGTTCTGCATCCGAAACTCTCTTTTTGTTTTTTTTGCAAGGTTCCGCAGCCAAAAGGCAAAAGCGGGTTATAATTTTACGTCATATATGACGTAATTATAAACCGCTTTTGACAGACGTACACGTACACGTCTGTCTGTCTGACTGTTTGAATAGCACAAAGTAATTTTCTTGGGTTTTCTTGGTCGGATTGAAAGAAGTTTTCTCGCTTTGATATAATATTATTGTACGCAACCCACTTTTAAGAAATCCTTAAAATTCCGTTCCCATTCCGTGTCTACAGGCTCTTCGGTCTACGTGAATATCTTATTACGGGGAGATCACGGTCTGTTATCAGATGGTAAGAAATTAGCTGACCGCCGGCCATAACAGCGCGATGCGTATGCGCATAATGTGTTATTATTATAAAACTGCAAGTGTATGACATGTTTGAATATATTGTGGGAGAATTTTAGGTGATAAAGTTTGTAGGTTTATGGATTTGTGGAAAAATAAGCCGAAAAAAAATAAAAATATATTTTGGTCCTTCGGCACTCTTACTTTTTTATTTTAGTTTATCAGTTTATTAGTTCAAACTGTTACTATTGATGCTATCAAATAAAATTTTAGTAAGTTAATATTTCTTAGTTAATTATTTCAGTTGAAACGCAGCAACATTTTTTATTGATTAGAACGCAACCGAATATACTGTATTAATGGCCTTTAATGGTCCCCATAATTACGTTAAAATATTACAAATTACCCTCTTCTTGGTAAAGTGGCTAGGATATTTATCACGTGTGCATTAATTATGATTGATAAACAATTTTTAGTAATTAATAATAACATGGGTGTAGTATCGATTCTTTTTGCTACGTAACCTTTATAAGCGAATTAATCGATTCGTGTATCGATGTCTCATAATCGTTGGGTAACGAGAGTTTTTTGATTGTTAGTGTTAATTGTATTACAATCTAGAGATGGCCTCTGAATTTAAAGTACTGTTTGACGAATAGGGGTCTTAATAAACTGGTTATTTTCTTGACAGGTGGTACTTAGGACGGCCGACTGAGTTTTTTAAAGAATATTCAACCTTCAATTGTCGTCCTCTTTTAATTGTGGAGTTAATCTTAAATTTTTGAATAACTTTAATGTATCATTTGAATTTATAATGTGTGTTTTGTTGGGGAGAGGGACAAACGCGCGGTTTTCATTACAATACGTAATAACTACTGACATATTATGTATTGTGATGTCGATATTAAAATATAAATGAATCATTACTTTTCCTACGTGTTCGATTAAAAACATGTTATGTGTCAGCTGCTAAGTTTCTGCGTTCATTGGAGTCCATCAATTTTTTTTTCGTTGTATTAAATGAGTTTACAAGTTGTCATTTTTGTTTTTTTTTTATCATTATTTGACATTATGATACAAATTGAAATGATGGTGAATGACAGATATTTTGGATTATATTTTTTTATGGGAAATATAAAATCATTGGAGAACACGCGATACGTCGTTTAAGCTGTTTTAATCTTACGGTTTAAGAAATTTATTTTACTCAAAAAGAATATAATTATTCACTTCTATGAGGAAACACATAATAATTAAGATACAACGACGGTTTGGCTTGGTAATAAACTAAAATTAAGTAAGTTATAAAAAACGGCAAAAACTTACAATTTATTTAGGTGGTGTTTTAATAGTATTTTAAAAGTTGGAAGTGATTTCGATTCCTTGATTACTTTAGGTAAAGAGTTACAGAGTTCAGCACCTCGTATACGACAGTCATCTTTACTATATTTATGTCTGAATCTATCTAGTGCTTCTGCAAAATCTGTTGTACCAAGTTTGTAGGAATTATATAGGTAGTAACGTTTTCGTTGCCTTTACTAGCGCCTAACAGTGGCTTCGCCCTTGTGAATTTTGGCATTTCCTTCTTTTTTGGGGTGTTACCGTTTTATTATTTTTAGCGAAAGTCAAATTCAAATAATTGATTGTGGATAATAGGTTCGTAAGATGTTGTGTTTAATACCTGAGGTTAGTCTGCTTGAGGCATACAAAATTCATCTAATAAGATCGGTAGATAAGATATTTATTTTGCAAATAAATATGTAGTTAAAATACAATACATCCAATTGTCATGTCAATGTATTGCACATTATGATTAAATTAGTAAAACATTGATGTCAAATAACGCTTAGATTCGCTTCAATGTATTGTCATCTAGAAATTCTCTCGAAGTCTGACTCTAATTTCTCTTTCTTAAAAAAATGCGGATGTTTATACTTTCATTACTTATGTATTTAACACCTTTAGCAGTAGAGTTCACAATACATCTTTTTTAGTTGAGGTCTACATAAAAACAAAACTTGTATCCTTTCGTTTCGAGCTGATGTTGACAAATCAAACACAGTTTCCGACTTTTCTTCAATAACCTAATTGGCTCTCAAAGAAGCTTCAGACCATCAGCAGAACTATTGATTAAAAATTGCACTAAATTACGTCGATCAGTAAGACAAACATAAATCAAATAACATTAATGCGGGTAGCCCTCATAATCTCAGGCGCATCCGATCGCAGTATAATCAAATACGTGAGCGAGATAGACATACATCCTTCATTCGTGCGAGAAAGAGACAGAACACCAGCCATTTTGATTTACCGTAACACCGGCACAGGTGACGCCATTCGTCTTCTGCAGCGGACGTTTTTGAAGGTGCGCGGGAGCACATTTTTTGCGAAATAAATTATTATTACTTTTATACATTTTGCAGTTTAAGTTTATGTGCAATAAGTAGGGCTTAAATGATTGAATGTGTCATATTTATTGGTATTTTATACACATAATTATTGCTTAGTTTACATATAGCTCTAGACTTACCGACTCATACGTTCATATCTTAACTAATATGAAATCAATTTGGTGGCGATATTTTGCATTAGTCAAATATCGGCACCAAATTCATTTCATATTATTTAAGGGGGAAGCGCTAGGGTAGCTCGCGAAATTCAAATTTTCTTACGTTTATTGCAATTTGCAATTCAGGTGTCGAGCTGTGTTGCAACGCGGGCCTGTGGACGGGGAGCTATGGGCTAGCTCGCCGTCCGTCCGTCTCATGACGACAGGCCGTGTCGACGGCGCGTTCGTGTTCCACGCGCGCCTCAAAGAGAGTCAGCAACACTGAAGGGGTCCGCAAGGGCCGAAGCCTGCCGGGGCTGCGGGACTATTCGAAAGAGATACCGTGGCCCCGGAACACAAAGGGCGAGGAAGGAACATGGATGGGTTTTAGTCAGTAAAAGTCTGACTCTCCCTCCTGCTTCGCCCAGAGCGGGAGAAGTCATTTGATGATTTCCCATCCTAAAAAAAAAAAAGGCTGTGTTGCAAAAAAACGTGATTCACATAACATGAATATTTTCATCTGCCTAGTTGTCCCAACTATGTTGAGGTCGGCTTCCAGTCTAACCGAGTGCAGCTGAATACCAGTACTTTACATGACGCGACTGCCTATCTGACCACCACAACCCAGTTACTACTAGGTATTACGATACCCCTTGGTAAGACTGGTGGTCAGAGTTTGAAGTCAGGAACTACTTTAACGACTCTCAAAGATCTAGAATTGACAGCCGGGACCAACGGTTTGACTTGCTTTCCGTCGAGACACGGAGGAAACTCGGTATGTAATGGGTGGTCACCCATCCACAGACCAACCTAGTCAAGCACGGCTTAACCTGAAGATCGATCCAAGCAGCTGTTATTATTAAGCCACGAGATCAATAAAAAAAAAAGAACAAAGCTTACAAACAAAATCAAATAAGTCGTTTTGCAATTCCCACCGATACTATTTATGTAGTGCCATTATATTGGCTCATAAAATATTATCTATGGTTCTTTAGCTCTATGGTTATTATGGGACAGGTTATAGTTCCATAGACTGTCGTTGAACTATTTGCAGGTCTTTGTTAGTGTTCGTAATTGCTTCGGTAATGGGGCACAATTAAATGGTAAAGACAGGGGCCGAAATGATATGATTGTGGTTGGTAGTTGGTAAAGACTAAAATCTGGCTGAAAATCTAGCCAAATATATGTGTGCCTGACCTGAGGGCCCCGATAAAGTGCCTTTCTATCGGCTACAACATTACTGGAAAAGACAAAAATCTATAGGTCTACCAAAATTCTTGTCAATCCTGTAGACCGTCGTTGAAGAACTAGGAAACGCTTTGAAAGAGAATGTGTGTTCTAAGTCTACAAAGAGAAAAAAACAGCCAAAATTCAAGTGGATGTGTCCTGCGGGCCTACCATGACGTCTTAAAGCAGGATCGTTTTAATTGCGTGCCAGTGAGGGAAAGAGATGGCGCTAGACGTCCTCTATAGCTCCGTCTCTTACCCATACTGGAACGCGATTAAAACGATCCTGCTTTAAGACGTCATGGTAGGCCACCTGCAAATAATCCTACATTGAAATAGAATATCTTCCACCATAAATCTTCTTAGGGTTCTTACTGACGAGCGGCACGTTGCCAACGACAGATAAACTGCAGCCGTCGCCACATGTCGACGGCTGCCGTCGACGGGTCGCGACGCTTGCAGTTGTGGCATGCCGCGTAAATGTGTGTCGACGGCTGCCGTCGACGCGCCAGTGGCAGCTGCCGACGCCTTAACTGCAAGCGTCGACGACAGCCGGCGACAGGTGACGACGGCTGCAGTTTATCTGCCGTTGTCAACGTGCCGCTCGTCAGTAAGAACCCTTACTTATCAGTACACCCACGAATACTTAGATAGCAGAAGCATATTGGAGGTCTTCTGTAGACACTTCCGATTCTGGATTACGTCTGAAAATCTAGAAATGTTTAACATGAAGAAACAACTTTGGAATCTAATATTTTAAACATGAAGCTAATTTTATATCCTACCTTCATAGCCTTAAAAGCGGCAAGTAATTAGTGAGCTATTGGACCAACAACGGGACTAATAAAAAACAATGCACCTATCAGAAATTTTGAATTATTTAAGGTAGCTAGGTAAAGTTACTAAGAAATATTTCAAATATGACATAAATTTTACTCTAAAACAAAACACAATAATTTCAAAAAATATTCAGCAGATGCGCAGCGGGTCGAATTTTACATAAACGAGCCAATTTGCTGACCGTAATAACACGTTAATATTTCCATCCCTCTCATTCATATGCGAAATAGTCGGTCCTCTCTCTCGCACACCCATCGATCTCCCTTATGTGGCCGTTGCAGCCATAAGGACCAATAATTATATTAATTTCTCACGATATGGTTATTATGACTTGATTGTATATGAGCAAGTTGCATTGTTTTGTTTTGTTCAATAGTTTTTTTGGTGACTGTACCGCGGATTACAGGTTATTTTCATAGAACCAAGTTTACGATTGATGTGCGTAGACCAGGTTAAGTTAGATTTGTCCAGGTTTTGGCTCGCGCATGAAGGGTTTTTTTATTATTCATTTTGTTGTTATAACGGCAACAGAAATTCATCATTTGTGAAAATTTCGACTGTCTAGTTATCACGGTTCATGAGATACAGCCTGGTGACAGACAGACAGACGAACAGTGGAGTTATAGTCATTATTATTATTTTATTTACTTCAATCAACTTTGGATCATAGGTACAATTAAACAGAATTAAAATTTATAAAATCAGTAACACAACTCAAATCAAAATCACAATTAAAATTATTAACAAAATTAAATCAAAATAAAATCACAATTAAAATGATTATAAAAATATCAAAATTAAAATCATCAAAGTAATTAAATAGGGTCCCGATTTTACCCTTGGGTACGGAACCTTATAAAGCGAAACATTGAAGCAGAACACACCAAGTAGAAACAATACATATCAAATTGATTCAGCTTATTATAGACTTCCGTCTATAGTAGGCTGAATCACGTGGCTTAGATAAAAATGAAAATGATGATAAAATGGGTGATGAAAATAAGGGTAGTTCTAGTTCGTGCAAACATAAAAACCCAAAAAAATAATAATTTCCCAAACATAAAAAATGGACCAAAACGATTAAAATTCTGTACTAATCAACAATGTACCTAACAACTAAGAACAATGTTAATCATCCAAGAGAAAAACTAAATATTTCATATTATTTAAAATGCGAGATATCAACACGCGGATCTAAGTTATTAATATTTAATCGATTACGATTATGATCTTAATCAGCTCTAACAGACATTTGTTGCAATATAAAATCAATAAAATAACATAACCAGTTCCAATGGTGGACCAACGGAGAAAATTGTCACCGTAACCGAAGGAATTATCCCTCAGATAATGACTGGATAAAATGTTTTAAGTCTTCTTTAGTACAAACTTATAAAACACAACTGTATCATCGACAATCGATCTTATTGAGAAAGCAGTAGGATCGAGATTGACAGCAAAATGCAGTGGTTAATTCACTCCTTCATGACGGTGCTTATTATCGAAAAGAAAAAAATAATAAGCCTTATTCCGTTGTTGTCGTATTGATTGGTTTCTACGTATAAAGTTTTTTTTTTCTCTGCAATTATACTTGGAAATGCGTTGAGAAAGGACACTAGGCATACTGCCGTTTTTGTCAACATCAAGAATGGTATTATCTCTCTCTGTAAAGATTTTAATTTCATGTCCTTCTAACATTCTGGTTTGAAAAGTTGTGAAGTTTTTTTTTTCATTTTAAAATATAGAATTTTCCTGTGTTCAGCTCTAGATATGTCTGGTCTCAGGGATAATGATGGTCGGGACAAAAAATAGGATCTTTGATACGTTTGAAGGAAAATAGGAATGATCGGTTTCAAGGCATGTATTTGAAAAAAAAACTAAAGCTGTCATTCTATTTGTGGGTTGATTTAAAGTTGTGGTTTTTGTCTAAAAGGAAAGACGAAGATACTGAAGAGGTGTAGCGTTTTGTTCACAATATAATTATCTTTGATGATGAATTGGGACAGGCTGATAGATTTCTACGAAAAGTAGATTTCTTACTTGATGTTGCTGCTTTGACACCATAATAGGTAAAATTATTGACGAGGCAAATACCTACATTATATTATTATAAATAGTGTGTATTATCATTTCTTATTGAAAATATGCGTTTCTTTTAACCGTGCAATAGATTGGATTTGTCTGTAATGTTGTAAATTTTTTCTCAAATAAATAAAAACAAAATGCAAGAAATACTGTTGAACCTACTGTAAATTCCGTTCACTGTTTTAAAGGGTAAAATGTTGCCTGGATCAAATCCGGTCGCAAATCTGAAGATAATAATTTTCTCTTTAACGATTATTTTCACAAAAAGGTCCTTTGAGAAGCCAGTAGATTATTATCCAACACAAACATTAACCCTCAATACTTAAATTAGCACTTATACGACTTACATCGACCAAAGCTTTTGAATCAGACACCCAATCTTAACAAATCGACAATTAAAGGTTTTTGCAGTCACTAACACTGTGGACAAACCTGTCATCGGACATACAAATAACAAAATGGCAGATACTATCCACCCATTGTTACATTCTGAGTTTTTGGCTCCCGTCAGATTCTTCGCGGGGCTGCGATGCTCGGCGTTCGATTTTTGTTAAGAGGACAGTTTTTGCACGCAAGCCGGCTGTTTCGTTACATTTGAAGGCTAGATCTAGAATGAATTGGTGTTACACTTCGATTTTTGTGTGTTTTAAGAGGATTCCAAGATCATCTAAAGATCTTTGAATCCTCTCATTGTACTTTCATGTGATGTGTTGTCCGAAATGTCTTCTTTAAAGTTGGGGTCTTCATTTGTTCTGTGTTTTAAGTTGTACATCTATTCTTCGACTTTGAAATCCTGTCCATATCCCATTTAGCGTATTTTGATATTCTTTTAATTAACGGCTACATCTTTGGCCATATGATCCTGTAACTTAGTGACGCCAAATATGTCTCGTCCTTCTCTCTGCCTCTCTCTCTGATACTCTCTGTTCGGTTCAATACCCAATTTGCCTCCCCATATTAGTCAGACCTTCATTACAATACCAAGTGCAAACAAACCGTTAATCCTGACCTCAGAGACAAAGGGTGAAGAACAGGTGCCAATAACATGGGCATGAGGAGAAAACTAAAGGAGTATGCCAATAAATTACGTAACAACCTGCGTATATATTCTCACGGCCGTGATCCGGTCACGTCAAGCGTAATGACCGCGTTCGGACATCGTCGTTAGTGATCGGCGGTAACAATGCGCAGGAGTTCCCCATTTGCATCGACTGCACTGTGCGATTGACCGGCGGAGACAGGTGGATGCGTACAGAGATGATGATACCACCTTTTTGAGTGGCAATTTTAAATTATTTTTAAAGAGTTGGGAGCTATGTTATAATGATTATTTTAAGAGTATGTAATTTGTAAAATGTAGATGAAGAAATAAAAATTATAGATAAGTTGGACGATGTCCAGAGGATAGTTTCATTTTCTCTAAGATATTTGTATTTAATTATAGGGCTGGCGATCAGATGCAACCAGTAGATAGATCATTATTTATACGTATGATGCCAGTGTTAATTTGACTTATGTTATGTTTGCAAATGTTTATAATGTGTGTGTAACTGCGTAGTAAGAACTTAGTTTGAGACATCGGAATTAAGTCATATGATGTGTTACAAGTTGATTATACACCTAGCTTTAATAAAAAATTAGACCTTATTTTATGGAAGGAAAATATATATTTCGTTTGAAATATAATGGGTGTAAAAATACCCTTATTGAAGCCGAAAGGCACTTGTTCTGTTCGTCATTGTGATCTTTTTTTGGTTCTTTACTATGCCTGAACCTGCTAGTTCCGGAGATATTGAAGGTCTAAGTTCCGAATTAGTCATAAGTTTAATGTTATAACTTTGCTTTTCACTTCTCATGCTCTAAAAGTACGCCAATATAGCCCTACGAAGCGGGACTAAAATGACCACTTTAGTCCCTAGGGAGTAAAAAGTAATTCGTTTTTTAATTTCCTTCATGTGACATAGACAAACTCAAACAGCCAGTAAATATACTTCTATTATCTGTGGAGTGTGGACCATCTTCATTGCGAAAATGTTGATAGTTTTAGTTCCATGGTTTTTCCGCAAAGAAGATGCGTTTTAAATTGTTAATCTGTGACTGGTTTAGAAGAAAAAACTGACCGCGAAAATTTCGCAATTTTTGTCGAGTGTAAATTTGTTAGGTTTTAAATACATTTATTAAGATTGTCGAGTGACAGTGAAGAGTCTGACGTCGAGCAAAGAGCAAAAGACATAATAGATAATCTTTTGCCGCCATAATCGCGGAAGATTTACTTAAAAACTTACGAAAGTTCTATGGACTGGAGGAATAATAAATGTTTTTGTACTAATTTGACTATTTTTCTCGCACTCAAAGTGAAAAGTACAGTTTGGTTTCAAAGACTCCGCACGCTCGGGAGTCAAACCACCTCTGGTATATTATAGCTTCGTTTAGTCCCTCGTTATAAAATATACTATTATATACCTCCTAGATCCCGGTAAATTGAGTCCTAGCGTAAACCGGAATTTCTCACCCCATAAAAAAATCGTTTCCCCGCAAAAATGTTTGCGTAGAGTTACTTTGTTTGCTGCCCAGAATGCTTGGTTGACGGCTTCGTGAAATGGACCCCATTTACACCTTGCAGGAAAATCAAAGGTTTGAAACCAAATGCTGGAAAGAAAATAAGTTTACAGACAGAAATGAGTGCCTACTTGGTTAAAGAGCCATTTAATGACATTGTTAACTTGCTAACAAGTTAGATAATTAATACATAGATAATTCATATTAACTAAGCTTTTTTCTCCTGCAACAACGCTGCAAGTCACAACTCTATACAGTTCCCCAGCACCGATGCGCGTGCGCATACAATATAATTTATTGAAAAGATCGCTTAGTTTGTTAAAATATCGTCAGTCGTAGATAGACATTGTCTCTGGATGGACGGACATCTGTGCATCTTATATGAACATCCACTCTAATTTATATTGTACTTGTTTTCTTGAATAAAATACTAAATAATAAATCTACGGCATTTATTTCGCAGGTGTTTCTATAAATACGTCTTTTCCAAGAGTTGACGCCATGAATTGTACTTCTATGTCAATAGTGGTTTTCTTAACTATGTGGTTCTACATTGTGAACTATAAAAATGTGTAAATATATTTTAATGGATGTGTTACTTTGTTTTTAACTTGAGTCTTGGTTTTGTTATAGTGTTGTCACTTCCGTATGAGAATTTGGGACATTTGAGTTGTTAACATTTTCGTCACCAAGTATTAACAACTTTAAGCTATGGATTTTTCTTTAGAAAACCACTGTCAGATGGATGAACAGATTTAAATAATAATATAAAAAAAAATAAGTTTGGGATCCTAAGTAAGTATCTTAAGGCAACTACAGGAGCTAAATTAGCAACTCTAATTGTGGTGGTTCAAACTTCGTTTGAAATACCGTTAGAATAAAGTTCTAATCAGCTTGCACTAAAAAATGGTTGTTACGTCAGTCACTGCGGGCCGAATAGTGCCAAATAAGTGTTTTTTTGTGATTTACAAAAAATCCATTGATTGGACTACAAAAATAAAACGCTATCATGCTAATATGTTGGTTGTAGAATTATTTGCCAAAAATCAGAATGATCGCATGTATTTGAGTATGGTATTTACTAGTTAAAAGAAATTTTTAGAGATAAGTTCGTGTTTTTTTTATCGAGTAAAATTAGTTGTATTATGTTTTCAAAACACTATCATACTAGCATATATCCTCAAGAATATCATATATTTTTTCTGGTTTTGTTTATTGCAGTGAATCATATGCGTTTTTGCATTATAAAACTCGCGTTTAGCTCCTGTCGTCCCCTTAAGGGGGAAGCACCAGGGTAGCCCGAATCATATTTTAATCAACATACAACCTGAAACTGACCTGCAAAATTGCAAAAAACGTAAGAAAATTTGGATTTGGCTAGCCTTGGGCTACCGTGGCGCTTCCATCTTAAGGGGCCGGGCGGCGTAGCATGCGTAGACCAAAAAACAAACGTAAACCAAAATAATTTGTAAAACAAACATATTCTTAAGGTAGTGAGTATTTATTTCGATTGGATTACAAAATATCTATGTTCCCAAATATATATTTTGAAAGGACAATGACATCAAGACGAGATATGAGGATTTTTTATTTCTTACTACTTAGAAGAACCGCAATACACGGTCTTTACAAAATCTGTCGTTTTCTCCCAATCTCACCAACACACAATATTTCACCTGCTTAAGTAAACAGTGAATGTTATTTTAAAATAGACACTTGTTGGGTCAGTAAAAATAGCTGTACGTAAGCCGTCTCGCGATATTTGTCATTGTGTTGTAACTTGTAATGTTGAGAGTTGAGTGTCGTTAGCGGCTGAAAGAACTTTAGTTCCGCCGGAGAGGTTAGCTCGCGGTAATGTTGGTGTAGAAGATACACTAGCTGTGGGACACAAGGATTACAAAATAATTACAAGTGGAGATGTATTGGATTAACACAACGGTGGGAAGAATTATGATTAGGCGTTCCAAAACTAAGTCTGGAGAAACATTAAACTGTGTGTTAGAGTTTATGTTGGCACTGTAATGCAAAGATTTAAATATTAAGTTGGCAACACTGCCTATCTTACAACTTTAATAACTCTCTGTAACAGTGTGTCGGGTCATTATAATAATTGTAATATATTTTAATTAATAAAAATATACTATGGAGAATTTACTAGAATACTCAAACCTAACTCAATTTTAAGTCACCAATTCACCAATATTTTATTCTTATCTTGTCTTCGTCACCTTTAAGTCGTATAGTTGCGACAGAAGTCTAAAAATTAAATGCCCTCGGAAATTCGGGGGAAAGACTCGTCCCCCAAAAAGCAAAACCAAATTATAAATTCCATTCTACAAACTACTTATTTATTTTTTTCGTCGACAGCATCTAATCCCCCAACATTACTGAACTAACGCCTTTGTTTAGGGCGTCGACCGACGTTTTCACACTGTCCCTGGCTCAACCAGCTCACAAAGAGGTTTTCTGTACAAATGTAAATCACCATTATGTGTCACTTTACATGCAGATTGGAAACGTTACAACTTTCAAACTGTCACACAAAACGTCAAAAGTATTATTAATGTCGATTACTTTTTTCTCTTGTTTTGGTTCTCCGAGACAAGTTTTCGACGTCTGCATATGCATGAGGATAAACAATGTTTTTCTTGCAGTTTTTTCTCTTGAAGTCGCAATATTACTGCGGTACTTACTTCCGTGTATGATTGGCGTATGAATATTCACAAATTGGTTGCGTTTTTTGGTCCTTTGTTCGGGACAAACAATGTTTTGAAGTTGTGCATGTATTTTCACGAGTGATTGAGGTAGGACAAGTAAAAGAAAAAATATACTAAAATTAGGTTGAATTTGTTTAAATCGAGTACCTAATTCTAGTAATTTTCCAGTGATGTTTCGCAAGCTTGCCTTTCTAATCTCTTTTCTGAAATAAATGAGTAGAATGGTCAATTTCTTTCGATTACAGCATACCGTCGCAAAAAATACCGGGTTTAATTTCCCTGGAAGTATTCTGTCATACATAAGTAATTACTGTGTAAAACATACTTCTTAAACATAAGAAAAATTAACGCTTTACCTTTATAAAAACCTGCCTATACGTACAATCTACCTCTCGATACACAAGCAAGTGCGATCCATAACGTGAGTGAGTGACGGGCAGGCTCGACCCCTGAATGCGCCTGCGCTTTGCATTTCAAATGCACCCATTGTATGCACATTTTTACCGACTTATTACTTTCTATCTGGGTGCATAAGGTTCGCAAATTATTTTAGTAAAAAGAACGTTGGTTTCGTTTCAACGGATAATAATTAGGAATCGTTAATTTAACAGTAGCAGATGGTATGGTAGGACTGCCTCGTTGGTCTAGTGGTTGCAAGCGCGACTGCTGAGCATGAGGTCCTGGGTTCGATTCCCGGGTCGGGCAAAGTGTTATTGGGTTTTTCCATCAAGAATTTCTCAGTTGCAGCCGCGGAGTCTGGATTCGTGCCCGGTTGATAGCAACAGGCTCGCCCCTTATTACATGGGACTTAAACTTAACTGGCGAAATGTGGGTGTACCCTTAGGTACACCTCTGTCTAACCCTTCGGGGATTACAGGCGTGATGTTATGTTATGTAATTTAACAATAGATAAGTATCTTCAGCAAGAAGTCCGATAACTACTTGAGATTTTTTTCTGTACTCCGAAACTAGTCGATTTTCCGAAGAGAATCATCATTCATCATCATTTCAGCCGAAAGACGTCCACTGCTGGACATAGGCCTCCCCAAGTGTCGCCACATTGACCGGTCCCATGCGACTCGCATCCAGCGGACTCCCGCAACCTTCACCAGGTCATCGGTCCACCTAGTGGGAGGCCTTCCAACGCAACGTCTTCCGGTTCGCGGTCGCCACTCCAGAACTTTTTGGCCCCATCGGCCATCCGTTCTGCGAGCAATGTGACCTGCCCACTGCCACTTAAGTTTGGCAATTCTTCGAGCTACGTCGGTAACCTTGGTTCTCTTGCGGATGTCTTCGTTTCTGATTCGATCGCGCAAGAGAATATCCCCGAAAAATTATGATCATGCCCACCCAAGTTGACTTGATCTGTTCTTCAATAACAGTCACCAAAATTCAGGGTGACAATGACAACCAAACTCATCTGATTCCTTTGCAAATGAGTCCGAAGGATTCATTTATGAGAAGTATGTGAATATTAAGAATAAAACATTCTGTTTTAATACCATGGTAAGATACCTTGGTAAGGCGCCTTATTGGTATATTAGTAGACTAATTGAATTGAAATTGAATATATTATATACCGAACTATTATTGGTGGAATTGAATAGTAACTAATAGTTTGTGCTGTAGTTAAGTTTTGTGTTATGAAAGTTAAGTCAAACTGAAAATCTAGTCATACTCATTAAGGTACCTCCCCGAGCAAACGACCTTGAGCGAGCAGTTTTTTGGAGCCTACTCCTCTTTATCCTAAAGAAAAACGAACTAATAAAAAATACATTAAATTTCTACTATTCTTGACTACAAAATTGTTTAATTAGCCTATTGTTTAATAAATCCCCTCACAACGAAACCACAGACATGAGAAATAATGATTTATAACATGCTACTCCTCGTAAAGTAACCATTATTTTGATTTGCTACTTATACTAATGGATAGGAAATTTAATAATAAACATAATGGTCGTTTTTTTTTCCAAATGACGAATATTTAATTTATACCGAATAAAAACCACTCATTACGCACTATTCGCCCCGCAGTGTCTGACTGAATCACTTTGTAGTGCAAGCTGATTAGAACTTTATTCTAACAGTATTTCAAACGAAGTTTGAACTACCACAAATAGAGTTGCTCATTTTGGTCGGGGAGACGCCTTAAGTTTGGTGTGCAAGTTTCTAGAACTAACTTTCCATTTATCTACAGAAACATTTACAATATTTTTTTCAACATTTCCTACACTCCGTTTGATTTGCCAACGCTACAAGTTGAGTAACGAAGCCGTACGGCCGGGATCAAATCGTCCCAAAGCGTATTTTGTTTAAATTGTGACTGATATACCCCGTTAGGCCACGCTTCAACATGGCCTAGGTTTAAGGGCCTGGATGAATAATGTTTCAGACCTAGCATATTGTATTGTGGGGAGGTCTTATTTCCGAATGGTTATGGTGAGGTTGGATCTTTAATAAGATTAAAGCTTTTCCAGTTTGTTTGGGGAAGTAATCTTGCCTATTTTTGCCTAATTGCAGAGTTAATGATTTACGGTTTGCGCAATGGCACCAGAAACATTTCTTTTTTGCAGATGCCATTATAAAATGCGAAAGTTTCGATGGTTGCTATAGTTAGTGCCAGTTAAGATCGCAATAGCGGTCATTGCCCTTTCCCTAATATCTCTTCGTACAAACCAAAACAAATGAACCATGTATCGTTTTTCATTATAAAAAATGTTGAAGATCACGGTAGATGACGATTCAAGACTTGAACAGGCTTATTTCATGTTTTCAAAATTAAGAACTTCAGTAATGTAGGTGGGTCAATGACCGCTATTGCGATCTTTACTGGCACTTACTATAGCTAGTAACGGATATCCTTTAGGAATTATTATCAATGAGCATAATTAAGAATAACTCGTCTATACTATCGTTTTCTTCAAATTGTTGGTTCAAGGACATCCCGGTTTCTCACGATGTATCACAGAACGTGAATACAGTGTTAGCCTGGGTCTAAACCCACAAACAGCACTAACAGCTCGTTAGTCGAGGCCGATATCACTAGGCCAGCATTCCACCACTGGTGCCTAAGGAAGATTCTAAAGACAGAATTAATAATAATAATAATAATACCAGCCTATACTGTCCCACTGTTGGGCAGAGGCCTCTTCTCAACAGAGAAGGCACGAGCATTGATCACCACGCTTGCTCAAGACGGGTTGGCGATTTCAGACTTATATTAATTATAAGTCCAGGTTTCCTCACGATGTTTTCCTTCACCAGAATTAATCTTTTTAAATTTTGAATCTTCCTTATGGAAGAAGACCTTTCCTGGGAATAAACTTATATTGTCACTTACGGGATATCTTCCGTGATTATTATTGTTTTTGAGCTCCCGATATTTCGACGCTGTTGCAAGCGCAGCGCATAATCGTGGGTTCGCGGGCCCGTTAGTGACAATATTAAGTTTAGTTTTAAACCGTGAAAGCTTAAAACAGTGTTTTCCTGGGAATGTTTGAATTTGAATTTGTATTCCCGTACAATTTAAAAGAAGCGAAAGCAAAGGACCAAAAATACTTCAAAATTTTATAGTCTCTAAAGTTTTAAAATTAACTAACACAGCATTAAAATTACGCTCAGAACATTCAGCTATAATAAAGCTACGGTACCTTAATTAAGAGTTACTTAACTACAACTTGACGCGAAGTTATTTAACTTAACCGAAAGAGTTAGCGCAAAGTAACTTGCCACTTAACTTGACAAACTTATTAGTTCAAGTTAGGGTTAAGTATGGTAATTTTATTTATGATATTTTTGCCTTTTGAGTTAGTTATTCTAGAAGTTTTATTTAGTAGTTATAAGAATATAAGTGTTGGATGTTGGAAGATGGAGAGGGAGAGGAAGACCAAGGAAACGATGGATGATTGTGTGAGGAATGATATGAAATTCTTGGATGATCGTGTATTTCTTAAAATAAATATACAGGGTGTAAACTGACTCTTCACGATGCCGTCAACCAAGCATTCTGTACATCAAACTAAGTAACTCTACGCAAAATAATTTGCTGGGACATGACTTTTTTTGTTGGACTGAAAAATCACGTTTTTCGGTAGGACTCAATGTAACGCACTAAAAACGTAACGCTGATGGATGGATTGAATAGTACGGGGGTCGTGAAGGTGTTTAAAGTAAAAATCTTACATTAAAAACATGTATTAAAAAAAAAACTTGTGAAAAAGTTGGAACTTTGACCCCCAATATCTCCGTAACTAAAACGTTCCCAGTTATGGTCTAGAACAAAAAAATTATCGCAATGACGAGGAGAACAAGTGCCTTTCGGCTTCGTTAAGAGTCTTTTTACACCCTTCGTAGATTGTTCTCAACTTAATGAGTTTAAACGAGGACATTGCAGATAACAAACTATCTAAGTATCTAACTTCTAGCTCAGTTTTAAATATGTATTTTGTACTTGTGCTTATAATTACAGATAAATACTTACTCCACTCAATTAAACTCACCAAATCCTGAAGATACTTAAACTTAATCTTTCACCTTACAATGCACTTCACCGCCACCACAATTCCCATAAAATTTCAAAATTTTTGCCCAAAAATCCTTTCTAATGTCGTTTTAAACCTCTTAAGCACCATTATGGGGTAAACCCCATGTATAAGTGCATCATATCTGTTATGAAATTACGCTAAATGGGCAACGAAACCACAGGGCGGAATATAGTGCACAATTTAACATTTAGTTTGGTTCTTATTGCCGTGTTTTTTATTGAATTATATTTAGGAGTAGGTGTTGTGTTTTGGTCAGGAATAGGGTATATCAGATGACACCATAAAAAAATAATTCCAAGACAGCAATCTTTAAAAAAAACCACTTTATTTTGGACCTGAAAACCCGAATTATTTTCAATTAATTGCCAAATTCGATTTTTAGTTGCTTTGAGATCAATAAATAGTTGAGTCATTGAGTTGACTAAACCACTGTTTAGTCAACTCAATGACTCAACTATTTATTATGGCAATAGCAAACTGTGACGTCACTACGTCACAGTTTGCTATTGCCATACAAAATCTATCCGCGATCCGGAAGACATTGCGTAGGAAGGCCTGCCACTAGGTGGACCGATGACGCACCTGACCGGTCAACGTGGCGACACTTGGGGGAGGCCTAAGTCCAGCAGTGGACGTCTTTCGGCTGAAATTAATGAATGAATGATACAAAATCTATGAGAGAACCGCGTTTTGACAGCTCTTAAAAAGTATCTCAATTGATTGGTGTGTCATCTACCCCATTGAAGCTACTTCAAAGTTACTTCCTTTGGTGTTTCTTTCTAAGTAAGAGGCAGTCAGTGTTCCTCTACTAGGCAAACTGATCGTATTCCTGTAACTACTGTCCGGAATCGGTTAGTTAGTAGACATCTTGTGTGTTGTAAATTTTCATCCATATTTCTGTTAATTATGGACCGATTTACGTGATTCTTTTTTCATTTGGTATCAAGATAGATAGAAGATCGCGTGGTCCCATATTTGTATTAATTTTGCTTGGGTAGTTTATGAGTTAACTTCTATAATATCTACTGTAGGGTTTTAAAGATTTTATTAATTGGTTTTAATTTTTGAGAAATGGCAACACTGCCCAACCGTCAATGTAAGCGGAAGGGGTTAGTTGATAAAGCATGGCACTTGGCCGAGAGAGCTCAATTCGGTGGAAGAAACTGTGGTGACTGTATCTCTGAAGAAGTGAATAGAAAAATAAAAAGTATTAGTCTACATTTAGTGAGTTTTATTACACTACGTATTTTTCTTCTTCGTTTATATTCATGATCTCCTAATTCAAATTGAATGCTTGTTGAAGCATTCCACACAATAAGGATAAAATGGCAAACATATTTGCAAAAAAAAACCGACTTCCAAAAAAAAAAACAGAACCGCTTTTTAGTGTTTCTCTAGTAATCTCCAGAAGTCAGAATTTTACTATTTTACCCATGTTAACATCGGAGATGCATTTCATTTTATTATTAGTAAGTAAGGTAGGCCGCACTACAATGGAAAGGAGAATAAGCTGGCCTCTCGTTCCATTTAAAATCCTAACTATACGCTAGGCCAGCGTAAGGTGGTAGGTGGTGTCGGCTGTACCTTCTTGGCAAACCTGCAGGTGAAGAACATTTTCATATGCAACATAATTTAGTTCTTGTCAAAACAAAATAAATTGTCGTCATCGCGATTTTGTTCGTTAACGAAGTAATTTTAATCAGAGGACAGATGGGTAGCCTTTATACGGGAGTCCAAAACTAAGGACCAATAAGGTCCAGTTGATTGGTTAAATTGGCACCACATCTGCATATTCACAGATGTTTTTTGCATTGACAAGTTTTAACAACAAAAGGGAAAAAGACAGACGTTTATGTACTAATAATAAAAGTCCCCCTGACCGTTTTCGGTCACGGCGGCCAATCTTAGCGCAAGGAAGGAAGAAAGAAAAATTACTTATTTGACGTCAGTTAGCGCAGTGAGAGCAGCGGTGGCCCAGGGGTGGCGGCCGCGACTTACGAACAGTAAGTCGTGGGTTCGAATCCGGACAGGCTCATTACTTTGTGTAATTTATTTCATCACCACTGCTCTCAAAACTAGCACATCCAAAAATTAAAAATGTTAATATTCATCATATTTCAAAGACCGTGGACGGACTCGATACATAATTGGACGAAATCGGCTCGATAGAAAATAATTGCAAAGAGTGGTCTTAAAATCATCATTAAACGGTTTTGTCTAGTTACTTTTTTAACGTATAAGTAGGTCTGTAATTAAAAATATGAAGTCAACATATTCATACCTAAACCGCTAACGAGTAATATTTCACAAATAATCCATTTTTTTTTATTTCAATATTTATTAATTATTTATTTCTAAAACCAGGCTGTGACTCTCTCGCTCTCGTTTACTCCAATACAAATAGACAGTATGCGCGCATTTTGGTGCAGGACCAACGGCTAAACGTGCTCTCTGAGGCACGGGGGTATCATACCGCCAACTTCCAAACTCCGGGCCACTACTGAGAAATGTCTAATGGAAAAACCCAGACTTTTTTACCCGACCCGGGAATCGAACCCAGGATCCACATTTGCGCTTGCGACCACGAGGCCAACGGGGCAGTTTATGTATTACGTAGTCCATAAGCGAACGTCTTTTTTCGTGCGGTTAGGCAGAAACAACAGAACGCCAAATGCTTCGATTCTCTCATACTCCTCTTGAGTAAGATTGATTGAGTTTTGTCGTTCAGTAATTCAGTAGTTTCGTCCGCACTCATACATCAGAGGGCTAATTCACATAATTTTATGACGCGCCGAAGAAGTAAGTTCAAGTTCGAGTGATAAACGGTAATCTTGTAATCTTTGAACTGCGCGTGAACTGCACGTCAACTGTACGACAACCAAACTCTACCAAACTTACTTATGGTGTGGCCATATGAGAGAAAAAAATTTACTCACTAAACAATCGAATAGAATCGATTATATTTAAATGAATATGACGTTATTAAAATATTACCCCAGTACATATTTTAGTGCTTTTTCTTACTTAGTAGAATACCGATCATGTTGCGTTCCGAAGCACGCACCAAAGACGCGCAACAGTAGAATTCCGTTATTGCGCTCGCGTGACGCGAACTTGACGCGAGCGTGTCTGACAGCGGTAGAGAATACGAAAAGCGTTGTTTTGAGAAACTTAACTGCAATTGCACTGCAACAGCACTTCTTTAGTTATGTGAATTAGCCTAATGGTCATACACACACGCAGTTGCAACGCGGTTGCAAGTACCACTAACCCTGGCCCTTTCTGAAAAACATCACCAACAATGTCCTTCTGGTATTTCCACTCACCTCTGCCTTGCAAATATCTTTTGTGTGATTCTTTCAATTTTCCAGAAATAACTTTTCCTTGGAAACATGAGTGTTTTTCCTTTGCTTTGTTTTGTTTTGTAAAACAAAGGACATTAGTCACCCCTGCACAATAAGAGGCAGAAGGTAAGACGTAAAATGTGTGAGGGTCGAGTGTCGCATCAGCGAGTAGTACTTACCTATTGTACTGACGAGACAGGGGTGGGGAAACTTTGGTTGAGTTTAGAGAAACTGAAAAAAGAATTGAAGAATATTTTTCATCTTTTTTTTTTCATATATTTACAGCCTTTTCTCTGTGATTACTGGTCCGATTTTCGTGATTTTTCATTTGGTAGTAGAAGCTTGGGCGGTGGTCTCATTATTATATTTACTTGGGTAGTTTATGAGTTATATTTTATAAGACGTATTTTTTTCTTTGTATATGTTGATGACATGATGTTATCATAAAAACTTCTCTTTACAAAATTGATGTAAGACAAGAATTTGTGTAGGATGTCGCAAGTAAAAAAGGGTAAAAAAAAAACTTTTTACAAAAAAAAAAAACAGTAAAAAATAACTGTATCATCGGAAGTCGGTGACTTTGTTTGTTTTATTACTAATATCTTTTTACTAAGTACCCAAGTTTCTCTAAATCTCTACGTAGCAGAGAGATACAAAACCCCGCAGTCGTGCCACCCTGGCTGGCAATACTGGCATACGTCTCAGCGTCCCCGTAAATCCTCATTAGTTCCCTCACTTTACGAGGTCCCACGGCGCTAGTAAAGCGACCCGCAGATATTACGATTGCATTACCCCTGACTTTTCTGAATATTGCGGAATTTATACAAAGTGATTGGCAGGTTTTGGATTTTGTATTAAAAATATTGTATATTTATGGTTTTGGGTGAAGGCTGCCTGAACGAGCAAAAGTATTTTGTTTTTTTTATGAGTGAAAAAATAATCCTTATTTATTTTTCTTTGTAAATTAGGATTGCCGTTTTATCGAAAGCATGACAAACAAAGAAATATGAAAGATTATGACATGCTGCGCCGACCCCAAATAAATTGGGATAAGGACAGGAGCAGGTCGACAATCAATGATGATGACTGCATTAAAAACATCAAATATGTGTATCATGTCATATAAATTGATCTATTACTATCAGCGAGTAGATCCTATTATAAAGGGTGTAAAACACCTCTTGACGAAGCCAAAAGGCACTTGTTCTCCTCGTAATTGCGATAATTTTTTTGTTCTACGCCATACCTGGGAACCTTCTAGTTACGGAGATTATGGGGGTCAAAGTTTCAACTTTTTGGCAACTTTAAAAAAAATACAAGTTATTAATGTAAGATTTTTACTTTAAACACCTCCACGACCCCCGTACTATTCAATCCATCCATCAGCACAATGTTTTGAGTGCGTTACATTGAGTTCTAACAAAAAAAAAAAAAAAAGTCGTTTCCCAGCAATAATTTTTGCGTACAGTTACTTAGTTTAATGTACAGAATGTTTAGTTGACGGCTTCGTGATGAGGTGATTTACACCCTGTATTTATCATTGTTGCATTATTTATTTAATAAGTAACCACACTTAAAACATTGATAAAATCGATCTCAGGCCACACAATCGGGTTTACAATTAGTTCTAATGTTACGGATAATAAACAAAAACTAATAACACCATAAAACCATCAAGATCTAGAATGTTCTAACAATGTCTGAAAAAAACTTCACATTATCGTCTAATTGATGAGCAAAGTTACAGCCAGTAATAAAAGGCATCAATGTTAAATCTGGGCACAAAAAGTACCTTAGTACGGTTCCAGTAATCGAACCGACTATCCTTGCGCTATCTG
Source organism: Xestia rhomboidea (assembly GCA_963853795.1). Taxonomy (NCBI): domain Eukaryota; kingdom Metazoa; phylum Arthropoda; class Insecta; order Lepidoptera; family Noctuidae; genus Xestia; species Xestia rhomboidea. The sequence goes on from OY970778.1 coordinate 12,548,370, forward strand.
GCATCGCTGAGCGCACGCATTGCATTAAGGGGCGCCGCCAGTGATGTGGGATACTCGGATGAGGTAAAGCCTTATTATGCGCCTTCCTTGTTTTAGAAAATCTCTATTTTGAGTCTACGTTCTGTAGCTTCTAAAAATATTTTTAAGTAATTTAATAATAATAATAATTGTTTATTACCACAAAGTTTAAGTACATTGCACTGTTTACAGATTAAAGTTCTTAATTTAGCATTCAAAAATAAGTACATTAAGTTCAACTCTGTCCCCTAAACTAGGCTAGGCCTGTATCTTAGGGGGCAGTGTCCGGGTATGGGGTATGCTTATATAATTCTACTGTGGCAGACGTGCCAGTGGACCGTGTAAGGTGGGCGCTTATATAATGATCTTGTGGTAAATTTTCACATGAGAGTGAATGACGTAAATGTTTGGGGTGTTTTGTGCTTGAATGAGGTGAGTGTATGTTTGTAGTGTGTTTTAAATATGGGAGAGTATAGCGTGGGTGCAAGAAATAGGTGAGGGACATAATGAGTGAACGTAGGTTTTAATCTTTTTTTATGAAATAAGTATAAAAAGAAAATGCTTAAGTTTTGCTTTGTAAACAAAATTGTAACATTGAAACAATACTACGTATAAAAGCTCTTATTTAGAAAAATATTTAACATAACATCACGCCTGTAATCTTCGAAGCATTAGGCAGAAGTGTAGACCTAATAGAAAACCCATATTTCGCCAGTTATGTATAAGTCCAATAACACTTAGCCCGACCTGGGAATCGAACCCAGGACCTCGTGCTCAGCAGTCGCACTTGCAACCACTAGGCCAACGAGGCAGTAGAAAAATATTTCGATGTCAAAATCCCGGTATCTATAGTCAAGAACAAGGATTGCTTGAGTTAAGTTCCCATTTTTTCCTATAATTTGGCCTTCATATCCGAAGTTTATCGTGCTCATACCTATCATTCACAAGAAACTACCCTAAAAACCTTAATAAATATTTACATACAAGTTAATAGTAAATTTTCTTACTTCACTGGCAGAACGATACCAATCACTGGATGCCCTCGGGCGCGGAGATGTTTGCTCTGATAAATATATTACTTAATGGCAAAAAATCGTCATCTCATTTCCAACAAGCATAATAATACCAATTTACATACTACCCGGTTAATAAGGTGATTAGCTGGTTTAAATGACTGATGAACACAATATATTAAATAGTATTTTTACCCGATTGCCAAGGAAGGGTTATTAGTCAGGGTTGAGTCTGAAAATATACAGAAAATTATCTTGTTTAACCAGCTTGAAAAATAGGGGTTGCACGACATTGGTCAAGTCTGATATTCGTTAAATCAGCAATTTGTCAAATTTGATATTGGTCAAAGCTGTAGTTCGTCAAATCGTCTGTTTGTCCAGATATGAAATTTGCCAAATATGCTATTGGCCAAGTCATTTAAGGTGGAAGCTCCACGGTAGCTCGCGAAATTTAATTTTTTCTTAAGTTTTTTGCAATTTGCAGGTCAGTGTTAGGTTGTATGTTGATTATAATATGATTCGTGGCTGTAAGACATATGTAGTTACAGAATTATAATCATTAAAGTCATCAATACAACCCTCTCAGTTCATGTAACTGTCAAGAATGACTATTTCACGAAAAAGTCAATGAACTGAATATGAATTTTTGATGATTGTAATGATTATAATTTTGTAACTACATTTCTGTTACATCCGCGAATCATATTTCAAGCAACATACAACCTGACACTGGCCTACAAATTGTAAAAAACGTAAGAAAATTTGAATTTCGCGGGCTGCCCTGGAGCATCCACCTTAGGTAAAATCAACTGTAAAAATGAACACCAAGTACCTCATGATATTATTTTTTAACTCATTTATTCAATTCATATATTTTATTTACATAGAATTCATACCCAACATAACTGTTTTAAACACTTTAACGCTTCTAGTTTTCCACTCAACAGCAAAAAAACCATTGGGCATTTGCATTGTTACTTTTAATTGTTTTTTTTAATTGGTACAAGTTTCTGATGCTAATTTTAATAGTTGATTTGAACTAAGACAGTCTGTTGGAGCCGCTTTTACGTTTCACCGATTCAGAAAAGCATTTTGTTGTTGTATTTATTTCGTTAACGGTTCCTCGTTATTAAAAACGGTTCGTCTTATGGTATGCACATCGATATTTTTTTATGTTTGTACTAAAATTATACATCCATATTACTTCTTCTTGAAACTTTATTTTTTTGACGTCTATTAATTATTATTACAGGATTTTTATACGAAAATTATACTTGATGCGATATTCGTCCAAAATGTAGACTATGCCCTATATTACCCAATTCCTCTAAGACATACCATATTTATATTTTCATCCAAAAAAACAAAACTATACGCATGTTACTTCCATAATTTGCGTGTAAATAATTGAGCGAACGCGCCACGCGTGTCCCCGCCATATTTATTATTCACACGGTGTTGCCACTGTTGTGTCATATTATTGCCATATTGGAAAATTATTCCCTGGTTGTGAGGGGAATTTTTGTCAAGTTTCGTCCTTTGTTTAGTCAGTAAATGCGAGTTAGTGACTCCGTGACTGTCATTCTAGTGAAAGATTTTGTTGGTATTTGTGCTATCAAGTTTGATGTAGTTCGTCGTTTAGTTTCGGTTTATTTTTGAATTTATTAAATGTTATCGGGTGTTCGTGACGTGATTTTGAAGTTTTCAGCGTATATTTTTTGATGTCACCAAAGTTACCCTTTTCTTTAATATTGTATTCTTCCTTTTACATGTCGGTTACATTCAATTTTTTCTTGACCAGTCAAAGCCACCCTACACAGCTCTAACATTTTTTTTTAATGAGAATCGAACCCTTCGTACGCAGCGCAGCACCCAATCGCTCAGCCACTGCGCCAACCATGCCGTCTACATCCTAGAAGTTGCAAGTGGTTCTATTCTATTTAAAGAAATATTATCAATATAAGGTAAAAATTAATCAAGCAAAACCATCATTTGTTTTATTTCCACACAGTCATTTACCGAATACATAATATCTTCCGTACAATGAATCCCATCAAAATTAGACAAGAAACTTTACAAACCACAAGTCAAAAGTCATCGCAACATTCCTCAACACGAATTAATGATTCATTAATAGCGCCCCCAATTACGATTGTTATTCGATTAGGGAGTCCCCCGCACACTTCGATGCGTATAAACTTGCAAGGGGGACCTTGCGAATTTTCCGGGGTGCGTGGTGCGTGCATGTCACCTCACTAGCACGTGGAGCGCCGCGGCGAGCGCAGGCCTATGCGTTCCAAATTCGAAAACAGAGAAAAGTTTCTGACATTCGCGGAACTTTTTTTAAATCCGAACTTTTTGCAATCCGTAATCGATTTGAAAGTAGTGCGTAATTTAAAGTTTGTCGATTTCGAAGTTTTTATCGATTTATCTTTTAACTTGAAATATACCAAATATTTGGAAAGGTTTGTTTTTAACGTATAATAAATGCAAAGTGACGTACGGTGATCGATTGCTTATTCTTAACGTTGTCGATTGGCGACTCCTTATTCGATTAGTAGTGGAATTTGACGTTTTCGGGGAGTTTTCTCGGAAATTCGCGATGTGGGAGTTCTCATTGTTTTTATTTCGAGTTCTGTTTGACATTAAGTTAATGAAGACATTTGTATTGATGCGTAGTGTTGAATGCGTAAATAATTTTTCGGGATTTCTGTTAACGTGTGTAATGTGGTTAAACTTAATTAGGCTCAAAACAAAGGCTTCTGATTTCTACTAATTGATCCTTGTTAGATTTCTAATTGGATTACTGCCAAGTTATTCCTGAAGTTATCAGCTGCAATTTTTTTCAGTTTAGCGAGTGATTGTGACTGAATTAACAGATTTTGTGAAGAAACTTTATTTCAGTAGAGACAAGTAATTAAATTGAACACATGTTTTAAGTCTCTGTGACGACCGGGAACCGCGAATGCTCTATTTGTTTACAGATCATTTTGAGCTACCAAATTTAAATGAATTAAGTAGTAGGTAATAGAGTAAAAGTGTTTTTTTGTAACAAAAAATTATTTTCCGAACTCATTAAGTTTTTTCTACTTATTGTAACAGTGATTTTCTTGCATTGGGTGGGATCTTTATTGCAGATATTCTTTTAAAAATTATTTGACTGCTAGCTATTTGAATAATTCCTTTGTAGATCATTTTCCTATAGGACAGTACTCTCGAAGCGATAGCTAAAAAGTGTTTTCATCATGAAAAAGCAAAACGCATCATCAATGACAATGCTCAACAAATAGAACTCAACAGTTTTTTTTTTCTATTCTAATTCGCTACTTCAAAAAAGGAACTCTTTTAAATAGGTAGGTTCGACAAAAAGTTTTAATTCCGCCCAACGGTTTCCATGATGAAAGTAACTCGCGTTCGTTTGAACTCGCCGCGATTCGGAAACAATCGGGAACCGAGTAGGAATCGAATCGTGTAAAAGTAAATCGATCCGATTACCGGGTTCGATTTGTGATTGGTCAATTTGTTTGTGGAGCGAGAGGTTTTGATACTTGCTGAATTGTTTTTAAAACCGAAAAGTTAAGTTTTCGGAAATCTACTGTTGTTTAATTTGTGTGTGTAAAATGTCTGAATCATAAACTATAAATATGCAAATTTCAATCTCCAACTTTCAAATCAATTTTTTTACGTTGATTGTATTATTTTTAATCTATTTCTAAAAAAGGATAGTACTATATTTGTACCTATTATTTATTGACCCTGGGTCAGTCTTAGAAACTAATAGAATTTACAACACCTAGTAAATATTGGTATTGTTTTACATAGGTTAGCGTTTAGAGGTTGAATGTTTAATACACAGATTATCGTTCTATTTTTTAATTATAAAAATTCTTGGGACTTTTCACGTGGCCAGAAGGCTGGTTTATTTTGTTTGCCAAAGAATTTGCATTGCCAAACTAGCGATTCTGGCAGCCATTTTGGCATTTTTTAATTGCTCATTGACAGCGATCGGACGAATTTTTGATGCCCTGGGATTCCTTCCTCTTATTGAAATAATGTGCTTAATGTTATTTTCAGTCTATTTAATTCTGGGTATTAGAATGCTAGTATCAAGATTCTCAATCCTCACACGAAGTGGGTATACAGTCAAACATCAAAGTGGCTGCGTAAATAATCAAGTTAAATAGGCAAGAGAAAAAACATTCGTTCTTATTCGTTTCCTACTTGTGAGAGCTCGAGTTTTTTCACCAATCAGCGTGCTTACCCCCCTTGGTCTTGCTATCACTGTGGTACTTATGTTAAGTAGCTTGTACTTAATGTAACGGACCAATAAGTACATAATTGTTGAATACAGTACTATGTCATACATGATTGACGACATGAGTTAGTGTTCCTACTAATTTTGCATTTGAAGTTACATTTATAAATCTGTAATTTTAAATCAATTAAATATTGACAATTTTATGGATGTCAGAAACGAAAAACCAATTCATGTTTTTTTTGTTGTTGAAATGAATGTGAGCAAAAAGACAACTAAATGAAACTCTTGCAGCTTTCTAATGCCAAAAAAGTTTCATCAATATTCTCATTAAACCAAGGAAAAAACTCATGAAATGTAAAAAAATGCGCGTAAGTAAAATGTAAAACAAGCTTTCAAAATTAAATACTTAAAAAAAACATTTGCAAAAAATGAACAGACCACTTTATGAAACGTAACTGTTGTGAGTACGAATACTAATTTCTAATCTCTGCATGTTGCGCGGCGCAGGCGCAGCGGGCGCTAACGACATCTGTGCGCCGCTAAGTGGAACTATTGTCGAATTCGATTCGGTTAAGATCGGGACTCGTCGGCTTTCTGTCAACTTGAGTGTATTTAGTGACGGTCGCGGCTTTTTCAAAAGCTGTGGAATGTGAAGGTTTTTGTCGTCAAAGCTGAGTCCATTTCGTTAAACTTTGTTGACTATTATGCCTATTTACATAAGCAGTTTTGTAATCGTACGTAACAGTCGAAAGAAGTACCTAGGTACTTAAGTTCTCACATAGTTGTTAAAAGTGGGGAGACATTCATACAATTTTCGATAATAGAAAGAGACATTTTTGCATGTCCTCCTATATCGCTAAAAATCATTAGCAGTAAGTAGATTCGCTTCATAGGACTCCATAATCCTAATTATCGGTATTATTTTGTGTGAGATATAAATAAGGTCTGGATCACTTACCAACATGTGTGCATTTAAAACGTTACGCGTCTAATATAATCGAAAACTTGCACCGTATGTCAGTTTACATTTTAATATAAACAAACACAAAACAATACGAATACAATGGACAGTTTTCCATTTCCATTTTTCCAGCTCAAACATAAAAAACAACAACAGCACTCACTTCTAATGAGACAATAACAAAACTATCAACGGTGAAGCAGTGCCCAAATATAAAATGTATGCAGTTCCAATGGTAAACTATGTTAGTCCCTACCACCTAGCTCCTCACTATGGAGCTTCCACCAGCCTCGCAGATCCATACTGGATGTAAGTATCTCATCATTCTCTTGCCCTTAACCCAATTTTTTGGAGTCGGCGCAGCATGTCTTCTTCTTCCGTACTTCTCTATTAGTCATATATATATATTCAAAGACTGGATTTACTACTGGCTTTGGAGTCCAATAGATTTGAAAAAAATTAAAGTAAAGTGACGTCTTTTTTACGTATTTTTAACAAACATGTTCGGGGAAATGTTGGTGTGTACCTACTATTGTGTTCATCTCTGTCGAAACATTCAAGGATGATATCTGTTAAGTGTTTGCGTGATGTTAATATACGTGTTATTTTCTAACTTCGACTCGGTAGATTTACCATAAATATGGCACGGTTGGCGCAGTGGCTGAGTGATTGTCTGCTGCGCTGCGTGTCGTGAGTTCGATCTTCGCACGGAACAAATATTTGCATGACCTACAGGTATGTTCCTGGGTGGGTCTTTGGGTGTATGAGAGTTTAAATGTTTGTAAACGCACTCACAATACAGAGAAAAAAAACAAAACTTAGTCTATCTATCGTAATCCAAGGCTGATGATAAGCCACTTCCAAACGCCGTTGGAACACCCTCAATCAATCAATATCTTTATTGTGGTAGGAACATAATACAGGTCTTAAATATTTAGACTGGGATCAGCTATGTTCCGCCCATTGGGCAAACAATAGTTAATCACATGCAAATTACATACATTAAGAATACATTATTGATACAAATGATTAAATTATTGAAATGTCACATGGAATATAATAAAGAGAACAGTAAACACAGGTACACATCAGTGGGCCACTGAACGCGTCATAACTGAGGGAGACTGTATTGGAGTAGAGATTTGTCTGATAGGAAGTTTTTTATAGAGTAGTAGCATTTGTTTACTAGCAGATCATGGAGATTCTTTTTAAATTTTGTTAAATCTGGAATAGGCATGACGACAGTATCAAAAAAATGAAAATATATTTAGTCCGTCAGTTAGAGTATCGGAAATTAATAGACACGTATTTTTTGTTTTTGTAAATCAATGAGTATTGACAAAGATAAAACGCATCAAAACTCGGGAGTGGGGGCTTGTGACGTTAGAACTAGCTAAAAATTATACCACGGCGTGACGTATTGAGAATTTTAAAAGCGTCATATCTTCGTCATTTTTGGTTTACGTAACTAAAGAAAAAACATAGGTCAAATATGTTTTGACAATCTAACTGACGGATTAATTCGATTTTTTTTCGTCTTCTCGCCAATTATTCTAATAGGCCCCAGGATATTATTGAAGATGCGTGGAGCTGTACAAAAGATACTTTCATTCATTAAATGAACCCTGTTCTCCACCTTCCACATCCAGTCTGTCCCAGTCACCATACTTGGAACTAATTTTCTTTAATATTTTGTTATTGGTTAGCTTGACAACAGCTGCAACATTTAGGTATGAACTTCGATTACTGAAGTGTCCAATAAAGCAGTATATTGCCATAATCATCGAGGAAGAAGGCGTATTGATTGATCGTAAATCTTGATGTAGTCGCAAGGCAGATGTTTTCATTAAATCTGAAGCCAGATTGGAGCGATATTTCCTTTGACTCCTTCTGTAGTGAAAACAAAGTATAAAATAACTTTCCTTTTGGGCCTCGCCACAGTCGGGTAAAGAAGAAGCGTTAATATGATGATGATTACATAACTTTACTGATACACTGCCATCTGTGTCGGTAGCCTTGGGTGTACTTTCTTTAATCATTTGTAGACTTTAACACTGCAAGGGCACATGCTTCATTTCTGTATAATAACTATTAATTTATTACCTTATTGTTCCAGAAAACCAGTAGATGGCGTCTCAAACGCAGCATCAGTCAACAGCCGGTAAGTTCGCAAAATTATTCAAAACTCAACTAAATAATGCTGATCGGTACACCGCACGACACCGCCCAAACCGTGTTATTCGATACCGAATCGATTCTGCCGATCGAGTTTTTAAAATAACCTCAAATCCAGTGTGGATGTCGATAATCCAATATCTAAAAATGGTAATTTCCGATCGAGTGTTCTCACGAACGAAACAAAGGGTTTAGATGTGAAAAAAATCAGGTAAACATTGGTTGGCAGGATTGAATTTGTTGAAACGTGGTAGGTTCCGCAGATTTTCTATTTGGAACTGTTTAGTTTTTGCAATTCTTGATTTGACTTCGTTTTTACACAGCACAATATTATGCTCTTTTTTAACAAACCGACCTATTTATTTGAATACAAACTTCTGCCCTTGATCTGTCCACGAAGTAGACACAATAGTTAAACAATGGTGTCTCGAACAAATTGGTCCTTTGATAGATCATGATTTAGTTTAAAGTGACTCTTCCATCATTAGTGTCCTTAATGTTAACTTACCTATGTCCTCTCTGTTTCTTCTTCAACCCTTTTTTTTCTTTTTTTTTTAATTGAGAAATCATCAAATGACTCCTCCCGCTCTTGGCGGAGCGGACCCTTGGTCACCCAATGCTGAGTGTAGGTCCTCTTCCAAATCTATAATTATATATAGCACAAAACCGGCAAATGTAGAGACATTTGCCGGTTTTGTGCTATCCAGTTTCCATGTCCTACCTAACTTTATATTAATGATATTATCATCACTTATTTCATTTGCATACCTATAATTATTATCATAGCTTTATTGACCAAAACTTCATCATCTGCCTAACTTTTTTCCGTACTAAGTTTGGATCGGCTTCCAGTCTAAACGGCAGCAGATGAATACCAAAACAGTCTTCCACATATTTCTTACACCGACGGAACCCTAAAAAATGGTAAAAAAGACACAAAATCCAATCACAATTACGCGGCGCAACGTGTAATTTTGACATGGCTCGCGCTCACCACTTACAGAATAAGACGACCGACACATTTGGTCATTGATACGACCAATCTCGATATTAACTGCTATTGAGGAATAATCTATTTTAATGGAGAAAAGGATCATGTAAAATGTAATGGTTTGATGACAAAAAGGGATAAAGGAGTGGGTAGTTTGATTGAATTTGTTTTCTCATTTAGGAGTGATCCTCTTACCGTACCAGTCTCATTTCTGCTAGTAATGTTATCACATGCGATGGAGGTAATGGCTAGAGATAAAACGGATAGTAATTTGGCTGGATACCGGATATTCGGCAAGCTTCGAAGCCGGATGGCCGGATATTTGGCCTTTATAAAACCCATTGGTTACCGACCCACAACCAAGGTTACCGACGTAGCCCGAAGAATTGCCAAACTTAAGTGGCAGTGGGCAGGTCACATTGCTCGCAGAACGGATGGCCGATGGAGCCGAAAAGTTCTGGAGTGGCGACCGCGAACCGGAAGACGTTGCGTTGGAAGACGTCCCACTAGGTGGACCGATGACCTGGTGAAGGTTGCGGGAGTCCGCTAGATGCGAGTCGCATGAGACCGGTGAATGTGGCGACACTTGGGGGAGGCCTATGTCCAGCAGTGGACGTCTTTCGGCTGCAATGATGATGATGAAACCCATTGAAACACCATCGAAATCGTGAAAAAATTGAAGAAATACGACCTCATAATATATATACGCTGTATATCGTAGTAGTAGGTCTTATCCTAATCAAATTAGACCACATCCGTAAACTCCAAAAACTCAAAAGACAGAACAAAAACAGCAAAAATCCTGAGTAAATCGGACTTGTTTAGTATTCAAACCCCGTACTAAGCCATGGCTTAAGACACTCGGTGAAATAATGAAAAAGCGGCACTGGGACTAATCCCGGACAAATTAGATCGGTGTCATGTCGCTGCGTGTGTCCGGTCGGATTCCGGACTGAGGTGGACTTGAGTCTATGGGGAAGTTGGAAAGTTTGAATAAGTGTATAGGATATTATATTTAGGTTTCTACACGAGGTGTAAAAGGTGATGGGTTCACGAAGTCGTCAACAAAGCATTCTGTGCATTAAATTAAGTAACTCTGTGAAACGACCTTTTTTGGGGTCAAAAATCACGTTTTACAAGTATGAGTCAATGTAACGGACTCAAAACATTGTGCCAATTGAAATTGTATTGAATTGTGCATTGAATAGTACCTACAGGGTCATAGAGGTATTTAAAGTAAAGTTATAACATTAAAAACTTATATTAAAAAAAAAAACTTAGTAAAAGGTCCAGAATAATAAAATGATCAGAAAATGACATGGAGAACAGTAGGGCTATTACGTATCTCTGTAGACAGCTCGAAATGATAGTAACTGGGCTCAGTGTCCATCAATTAATTGTCAAAAGGTTAGTTTCGTATTATGTATGACCCTGTTAGTCACCGTAAAGTGATATCCACTCAGTGTGATACGTAATACCAATATTATGACATTCACGGTTGTCATCAAAGTTCGGTGTACAACCGAAGCTTGATAGTAACTGGATATCAGAAAGATACGTAATAGCCCTGCTGGTGCATTTTGGCTTCGTTAAGGGTGTTTTTACATCCAGTAGTTTGAATTGTGTTATTTGATTTATTATTGTTTACAGTGTGCCTAACTGTTTCATCAGCTTGTGTCGCTTAATTTATTTTCTTCAGTGTTTTGAGAAAGTTTGGCATTGTAATAAAAATATTTTTTACATATTTCATCTACTTTTTTGATATTGGATTCAACCAGTCTTCTTCAGTAGTGGTTTATGTTATAGAATCGGGATCTTTGTGATGATTGTGATATCTTATTAACTATGCGGGAGTAATTCCTTGTCACCTTCATTTGTTTTCTATTTTAAAATCAGATTTTGGTGTCCTGCTTTCATAAAAGGCGACTACAGGAGCTAAACGCGAGTTTTATAATGCAAAAAAGCATATGATTCACTGCAATAAACAAAACCAGAAAAATATATGATATTGTTCAGGATATATGCTAGTATGATAGTGTTTTGAAAACATAATACAACTAATTTTATCGATAAAAAAAATCACAAACTTATCTCTAAAAAAAATTTTAACGAGTAAAAACCATACTCAAATACATGCGATCATTCTTATTTTTTGGCAAATAATTCTACAAGCAACATATTAGCATGACAGTGTTTTATTTTTTTAGTCCAATCAATAGATTTTATGTAAATCGCAAAAAAACACATTTCGCACTATTCGGCCCGCAGTGACTGACGTAACAAAAACTTTGTAGTGCAAGCTGATTAGAACTTTATTCTAACAGTATTTCAGAAGTAGTTTGAACCACCACAAACAGAGTTGCTAATTTAGCTCCTATAGTCGCCTTAAGTCAGTTCTGTGCTATAGTTTAAATTTTTGTGAGCCTGTTGTGTCCAACCAGCAGGAAATGATGCCGTGACGTCTGACAGGGGAGAATGGAAGACGAAAACGTGTTGCACCGACACCAAATAGAATGGGACAAGGGCAGGAAGATTATCATGATGTGTCTCACCATAGCAAAGACCTTTCATTTCGGGGTAGGTGACAGACAATCCAATTGAGATACTTTTTAAGAGCTGTCAAAACACGGATCTCTCATAGATTTTGTATGGCAATAGCAAACTGTGACGTCACTGTTTAGTCAACTCAATGACTCAACTATTTATTGATTTCCAAGCAACTAAAAATCGAATTTGATAATTAATTGAAAATAAATCGGGTTTTCAGGCCCAAAATGAAGTGATTTATTTAGAGATTGGTGTCTTGGAATCATTGTTTTATGGTGTCATCTACCCTATTGGTTCAAGTGTTTTGAAATTTGAGCCCAATCCTATAGCTACAGTTTTAACTCATCACGCCATTAATGTTTACAGTTTATCTATATGAATATTATTCCTTTGTAATACAACAATATATTTGCTTTTCGGTCCGTTTCATACATACTGACGATGATAATTATAATAAATGATAAAACATCGGCGTATTATTAACGATGTGCGCTGCGAACAGTTTGATAGCCATAATTTCATCTTTACTTTCGCCATATTGGCTTAGCCCTTATTATTTACCGTGGAGATTTATTTTTGCTTAATTTATGGACATGTGTGTGAACTATATTTGGATCAGTGGATCGTTATCAGATGTTCCTGCTATTTCTAATTTTCTCATTGATTTCGATATTCCTAGTTTATTTGTAGAAAAAGAGCCGATCTTTAATGTTTAGTCTCATTAGTGTTTATTTTACCTTAGGGACCTTTGTCATTCTCTGAGTCTTTTAGAAGGTCATCTTTACACTTAAAGTACTTACGGGATGATATCCGTGATTTTCCTTGGTTACTATGAGCTCCCGATATTACCAAGGAAAATCACAGATATCATCCCGTAAGTACTTTAAGTGTAGTGAAAAACCGTGAAAGTCTAAAACAATGTCATTTTTGTATCTCAAATTCCGGTGTGCGTAATTGTTCTCCTTCTAAACGACTTGACCGATTTTATGTTTTTTTTTCGTATTGAAATGTAGTTGGACTCACCAGATGGCGTGTAATCGACATCCTTGATTGGTCCGAACAACGTTTAGTGTCGGTTCAGCTAGTAAACTTATTAAGTTATAATTTAAAATTAATGTGCTCCTTTCTGTACGAACTAATGTAAACAATTAAGCCTCCAATAATTTGGTAGCTATATTGTTTATTGAATGATTCTTTCTTTGATTACGATTACATTGTAACGTAGTGATTGAAGAGCCATGACAATTTTACAAAACTTTACAAGAAGTAAAGAGAGCGTAAAGCGTTAATGTCTATTATAAATAGCAATACATTTCTAAGCCTGCAATATCACCCTCATACCATCCATCATGAATTCTATCGTCAATTAAAAGCAACAATTTATAAATTATTTCGCCGACAATCTATAAATCGAGCAAGACAATAGTACCGAGTAATTACGGCTTTCCTAGTAAGGAACAATAATCGTTACGGAGATCGAATCGTATCGGTTCATCTCGAGAATCGATGCCTTATTCGATTTTGCTGGTTTATTGTTATTGTTTTAATCAATTTGTATTTGCATACCGTTGTTATGAGGGTTTCTTAGCCTTGGGTTAAGTTATGGGTAGACTTCATTAACTATTGGTTGGTTTTGTTATCTGTTTGAAGGTAGTGTTCAATTAGTGTTTCTTTTGTGGTCAGATTCGATGTTCGACAGTTTTTGTATCTAATGTCCCAATAAGATTGATCTATGTCTACACTAATATTATAAAGAGAAAAAATTTGTATTTTTGTGTGTGTGTATGTTTGTAATGAATAAACTTAAAAACTTCTCGACCGACTTTAAAAATTATTTCGCCATTAGATAGCCACGTCTTTACTAAGTAACATAGGCTATATTTTATCTCCGTACTCCCACGGGAACGGGAACTACGCGGGTGAAACCGCGTGACGTCCGCTAGTTTGTTATATTTGGATACCGAATGAGCATATATATGCTCATTTGTAGATATTGTAAAGGAGATGGTCTCGTGAAACTATGCGATACTATCACAAGATAAAGATTTTTAGATATACCGAATAAATACAATATTACTTGTAGGTACTCTTCGAAGTTATTTTTAATTGCATTGATTTTAATTATTTTGATGATTTAGATGAGTTTTTTTTTGTGATATTATTGAATTTTATTTTATTGATGTATTATTTTCTATAATTTACTGTTGAATGTGTTACTTTTATAATTTTTAGAACGTGTTTTTATTATACCTTTTTTGTATAGATTAATGATTTCAAACACAATGTGAATTGTTCCTGAATAATTGAATTGAATTGAATTGAAGGACTATATAATGCATAGTCTGACTGAAATAGATACAAAAGTATTATCAGATGTAATTCTTTCAATATCTTCTCTTCTTTGTATTTGGCTAAAGTGGAGATTTATTAATGAATCTGCCCTGGAGTGTAAATGTGGTGCTATTTCACAAACGATGGGGCACTTAGTATCATATTTTGCGTGTCCTGTGGTTTGTTCACTACAGGAACTGATGGACGCTACCGAAAGCGCCAAACTAGTAGCTCAGTTCCGGGCCGACACAATTTAGATTGTCATCGACACGCTAAGAAGAATATCTTCCAACTATTGCTTAAAACTCTTACAAAAACAATTTCATATCATGACTCGCCGAGAAAACTAATTTGGCCCGCCGCTGGTTCCTGGCCAGGTGATTTTTCATGGGAAATTGCCATAAAGGAGGGAAAACTTCATGCAACTAGTAAGCTGGTCACGTGCTCCCGAGAGTAAGGGAGACAGCAGATATGGGTGTAGTAAGGGGGGTGAAGGAGGCAGGTGTATGCGATATTTCTCGCGCCGGGCTAAGATGGATAACCTCTCTATTTATTACTAAGTCTCGTAGCTTCGTCTGATTTCGATAGGAGTTTGCTTTTACTGCTTAATTTTTGTTTTGTCTATGGCTGTAGAAATATTATTTATGTTTCAAGTCTGCCTCAAGTTTTCTAAGACTACTAAATGAATTACTTATTACTATGAACCCTTGTTAGACTTTGCACCGCTGTAAGGAAATGATGACGACTACAGACCCTATGTCCGTTTCTGTACACCTGATAAGGTACCTACCTATATGCTTTTGCATATATTATCAACATGATCGGTTCAGTGGTTTAGGCGTTAAAAGGTAACAAACATACTTACTTTCGCATTTATAACATTAAGTAAGGAGTAAGTATCTTTGTCTTTAGACGAATCATCTCTTCCTATTATGAGTTGAAAATCTTTTAGTTCAGTGTTTCAGTTCTAGTCTTGATTAGGTTCAGAGACTTACTTTAAAATGAGCACTTGGTACATATTGAAAAGGGTTTCACAACTCTTAATAATGCTGAATACATTTACTATCTGGTGACTTTATAGAAAAAAATGTTGGCATTTCAAAAATCGAACAAGGAATTTTTTCATCAATACAAAACGCTGTGAATTTCTCCTCAAAATGTATTCAAGAGTTCATCCTAAAGAATAAAGCGCTTACTGTCCAGCCAGAAATCCCATTTTAAAATCAAAATGTCTGTGAAAAGGTTTTGAAAAATACCACCGTTCCCCGTTCTAAGGTCATTTGCATATGAAGAGACTCTTCTTTTGTCGCGTTCAATGTATTTTTCACTTTCATTTCTTTGAATTTCTTTAAAAGGCTTTGGGCTAAATATTATTTGAATCTTTTCTTTGTAGTGTGACTGATCGGCTCCATTTTGTTTTAGCGTGATGAATTTTGGGGCTTGTGTTAGGTTCTTCTATGTTTTTTTTTATCTTTATGTCTGTTATACAGGGCCCTGTTCTTAACAACCCGTTATTGGTTACATCTAAGATGCTTTTGATTGTGTTATATTTTCAACACAATACATTCAGAAGCTCTGTCGAATTGTATTGCTCTTGTAATGTCACTTGCAAGATCTCTTGTCAGTGCAAACAGTTCCATGTCTCCAATTTGGTGTGAGGCTCTCAAGCTTACATTCTTTTTTTATTTAAGTTTAGATTTCATCATTCTTATTTCCCTCACTGGTAGTTTACTCTGTCTTGTCACTTTTTGTTATCATCTTTTTTATTTGCTCTACTCTAATAAAACTCATTATTTAAAACGTGTTATCAACATGATGAAAACAAAAATTACCATATTATTCATACATTCAGTAGCAATTAGTGAGTGTTTAGATTTATTGCGTCGATTACAGCGCCGTTTGACCCTCCACAAGAGTTCACTTTTAATTTTAAGACGCCTCCGGCTTTGGGTTAGTGTGGATGTTCTTTTGTTTTTATTTGAATTTGGAAGGTGGTAGAAATGTGTCAACACCGATAATGGTGTCACGAGAGTTTTTCTGTTTGTGTTTTGACGTGATAACGTCATATAAATCGATGAACACCGGCTGCACGCACGAAAAAGTGTCACACCGTTCCGCGCGCCAGTCACATCAATGCCCAGCCCAAACCCTTGGACCTAGAAAACTGAAATTTTGCACAGTGGTTCCCTTTATAATGTAGACAAGGAATAAGGAAGGATTTTTCGAAATTTAACCCCTAAGGGAGTTAAATAGGGGATGAAAATTTGTATGAAAGTTCGTCAATTTTAAAATTTGACACTTTTATTCACTTGAATTGGAGAAATAAAATGCTCATTGACGAAAATTTTTAACTTTTTTTGATAAGAAGATTAATAATGCTCCTGTTGCATAATAAACAGCCACATCCACAGTCACCTTTCCACTAGTGACATAATTAAAACAGATGCGTCTGGGTGCATTAATTTATACTTTTTTTCCCCGACTTTTAATTTGTCCACGCCAAGTGTTTTGCATAAATTCTTTGGACGAAAAAAAACGTTTTAAGGATCCAATTAGTTGAGGGCCTTAATTTATTTGGTCTTAATAAGAGGAGTTTGACTGACTTGGTCAATGGAGGCGGGAGAGGAATCTTTGTCTTATATTTAAGGTTACAGGTATTCTTGCAATTTGAATGGCATGGAAATTAATGTGGTTGTATTGTTTTTACAGGTTAATTAGTAGGTTTTTTGTGTGTGTTGAGGAGTTAGTAATTGGTCTCGTTGTTTTGTTGGACGAGCTCGTGGCAAAATAATAACAGCCGCTCGGGTCGACCTTTAGGTTAAGCTGTGCTTGCCTAGGTTGGTCCGTGGATGGGTAACGATCCCACACATACCGAGTTTCCTCCGTGCCTCGGAAAGCACGTTAAGTTGTTGGTCCCGGCTGTCATTTGTAGATCTCTGACAGTCGTTACAGGTAGTCAGTGGCCCAAAAAGTCTGACAACCAGTCTTATCAGGCGGTATCGTATTACCGTACTAACTGGGTTGTAAAGGTCAGATAGGCAGTCGCTCCATGTAAAATACTGGTATTCAGCTGCATCTGGATAGACTGGAAGCCGACCCCAACTTAGTTGGGAAAAGGCTAGGCAGATGATAATGGTCTAGTTGTTTTGGTATATTTCGTCATTTACCAAAAAAAAAAAAACCAAACTGAGCTCGGTCATCCAGATATTAGTAAGTACTTATATGTGGAAAATCAATTGTCAAATTTACTAACGGAAGTCCTATTGTATTTTTTTTCACTTTCTTTTATCAGCCAGGGGTGCGTAGTTCATGACACAATAAGAAAGAATTCCGGCCAACAACTCTATCTCAACCAGGGGTGGCAAATTGAGGGGATTTTTTTAATAAATCGTCCAAAACTATAAAATATAATGTCTCTAACACCACGACCACTACTTACACCACATTCTCTAATATCATAATCTAACATAGGAATGCTTTCACATTTCAACGAAAGGACTTTTGCGCCCTAAAAATTGTTTTGCTAAACAACTTCCTCATCTTTCCAATTTAAACTTTATTCCTTCTACGACAAGCTTGTTATTCACTTGTCTATAGCCAGAATCTGCTAAACGTAGTGATGCGACTTTTCTGCCATTGGAAATTTTAACTTTTTCTAACAGTGTTAAGGTTGAACTTTCCATGTGTTGTTCAGGTTTTTCTAAACGAACCAAGGGTAACCCTTGGCTATTAGTTGAAGGATTAGCAGAGTGATCCAGGATCAGATGACCAACGTCATATTAAACCGGGATTTCGGACACTCGGACAATTCATATTTCTATTTGTTTTGTGGCGTTTTTCAAATGGATTGTTGTTTAGATTTTTGCGTTTGTTTTGCTGATGTTAGAGCCTTTCTGATTGGATATGGGTATTAGGTTCGTTGATGAATTAATTTTGGTTTTATTCTCGTCCTCCATTCTTTCTAGTGGAAAGCTTGGACTATCTGCTGCCACAATCAAATTTTTCTACTCCTTCGCTATTCGTTTCTGATTAATTTCGTTGTGGGATCCAAGATAGTTAAATTGTTCCTTTGGGAATTCATCTCTTTCTTTTCTGGTGGTCGCCACTGTTAATTCTGGCTTTCAGGAGTTGAAGTGGTTTGGAAATAGTGTGGTCGGCTTGCCACAATCAAATCTAGATCACTTTTTGTTATTTTCAATTTGCGTCACAAAAATCTTAACTTAGTTGTGCTATAGCAGTTTTTAGTTCTTGGAATTTCACGCTTTTATTTAGGCATTCATTTAAGTAAGTGAAAATGAACAGCAGTGCAGTAGTTTTTAAGTGCACGTTCAAAAGAAATTATATTTTCTAGAATTACTATTTTCCACAAAAGTATGCTCGTCTACCAAATTTCTGTTACCAACCAACACAATCCAATTCCACCAAAATTAATCTCCAAAAAAATCTCTTGTCTTGCCAACGATACCTCAAAAAAAAACAACTAAGGCTCCCGACAACACTAAAGACAAGTCACACCGCCTCCAATCATGCGACTTGCGACTTGTCGTCACGACCGTGCCTAATTTACTTATAAATATTCATGTCTTTACAGACGGTATATTGTGATACTTTGATTGAGTGTCTTCTACCCTTTTCTGATAAATGGAAGTCGTTCGTCTGTTCGATCTTGTTTTTTTTATGAGTTCTAACCCTTCACGTGTTAAAAGATGCTACTGTAGGGTTTTTTATGTTGTCAAATGTTTTTTGGTAAATGAGTATTGATAAAAAAGTAGTTTAGTGTGAGTTTGGCTTTGTTGTGGAGGCTTATGAATGTATTCGTTATTCAAGTTGGGGACAGAAATATCAAAGATTGCAAAAGAAGGATATTATGGTTGATGAGTTGACCCGTTGAATGCGGTCAAAAGTTACAATACCTACTACTAGACTTTTAAGGGGCACGAAAAGAGTCGTTTTGATGACTCTCATGGTCATAATTCTGTAACTATTGCTTTGTTTGTGTCAGAATTTGATTTATATATAACCTGAAACTGCCCTGCTAATTGCGAAAAACGTAAGAAACGTTTGAATTTCGCGGGCTACCCTGGCGAAAAGCGTATAGAGGGATATATAGAACAATTATCCAACAATGTTCACACAACCCTTTATTAGGCGAAGGTGACATATGAATAAAGTAATTTTACTGCTGCTTGACGTCACGACAAAGATTTCAATTTATTATAAAAGAATATGACAATGCGCATATGACAAGATCCGGTTTGATAAATAGCTTTATTCAAATCATACTCACACGATTAAACAAAACATCAAATTCATCAGCGAGACTCGTTTAATAAACGACATTCATCATACAAATATAACTTCCCTTCCACAAGGGGGTGCGATAAACGAAATGTTTGATTTTAATTAACTCCATTGTTGATACGGCTTATTAATAGGTCTGTGTTAGGTGTCGTGTCGCCCGTCAACGGTAATCGCAGTCGCTTTGTCTTACCGTGTGACTTCCCCCTTATTCACACCTTCAGTGTTGCTTGTCGTGAAATTAATTTGATTAATTAGGCTGGGTTTTTGATCTTTAAAATTTTTAGCTAGATTTTTTTTCTAAAGTGAATTTGAATGAGTTTTGTTTACTTTTAATAGAATACAACAAAGGAACTTGTTAGTCTAGTGATCGCAAGCGCAACTGCTGAGCATAAGGTCCTTGGTTCGATTCTCAGGTCGGGTAAAGTGTTATTGGGTTTTCCATTTTTCAGTAGCGCTCACGGAGTCGGAAGTTATGGTTGATGGCAATAGGGTTGCCCCCTATTACATGGGACATAAACATAACTGGCGAAATGTAGGTGTCCTAGATGCACCTCTGCCTATCCCTTCGGGGGTTACAGGCGTGATGTTATGTTTACAACAAAGGAAGAGTTTATGTATTCGAGGTGTAGGATAGGTGGGTAATTATTTTTTTTGGTACAAAATGACGTATTTCCTAAAGTTTCATCCACTATTCAAAATATTCTCCCATGATCTGTCCACGAAGCAGACACAATAGTTAAACAATGGCGTCTCGACCAAATTGGTCATTTGACAGATCATGATCTATAATGAAATTATACAATACGTTAATTTATGATTTATATTTATTTATCTACACTAATATTATAAAGAGGAAAGATTTATATTTTTGTGTGTATGTTTGTAATGAATTAACTCAAAAACTACTGCGCCGATTCCAAAAATTCTTTCACCGTTAGAAAGCCACGTCTTTATTGAGTAACATAGGCTATATTTTATCCCCGAACTTCCACGGGAACAGGAACTACGCGGGTGAAACCGCATGACTTCCGCTAGTCTAAGATATAATAATGTAGGTAAATTCTAAAACGCACGTAAAATTAAACAACATGATAAACAAAAATACTTGCCAAATATACTCAAAATATATCCAGAATTTGTTATTCATATACACAAATTGGAAAATGCTAATACAAACTAGAAATTGGAGTCAAGACATCAAACTTGGATAATCAAAGCGAGTCCCGGCTGCGCTCATAGACGAGGAACAGGAAATCCTTAACAGTACTGATGCATAAGAGTTGGGAGTAAGGAGTTTTGCAGATGTGACATCTCTATAATATTCTTTGAGGTAAGGCTTGTATGTCAGGCCTTTTCATGTTAAGAAAAACCTAGTATATACAGATTACAGGGTGTAAACCACCTCATCACGAAGCCGTCAACCAAACATTCTGCACATCAAACTAAGTAACTTTACGCAAAAATTATTTCTAGGAAACAACTTTTTTTTTGGGGTGAAAAATCATGTTTTGTGGTAGAACTCAATGTAACGCACTCAAAACATTGTGCTGATGGATGAATTGAATAGTACGGGGGTCGTGGAGGTGTTTAAAGTAAAAATCTTACATTAAAAACTTGTACTTATTTAAAAAAAAAGTTGTCAAAAAGTTGGAACTTTGACCCCCAAAATCTCCGTAACTGAAAGGTTCCCAGGTATGGTGTAGAACAAAAAAAATATCGCAATGACGAGAAGAACAAGTGCCTTTCGGCTTCGTTAAGAGGTGTTTTACACCCTTTATTTGAAGCTACAGAACATTTGGGGTCGTTACCCATGGTCACGGTGGGTCGACCCATTACCGGGTCCATGGGTAATTTTAATTACCTGTGGTTCCATAACATTAGGGATTGTTTCCTGGACTTCTGAATATATCGATAGAAAATACAAATCCATTAACAGCATATCCATCCCACCGGGACCACGGGTAACAAGTCATTGCATAATTTGACTATGGGTTGTATTTCCAAAAGAAAATTAACTGAAAAGAAAGAAAGAAATAGTACATTGTTACCCAAGGGGTGAAAGTAACTTATTAATTCCCGAGACGGAGTTTGGTGCCCGAGCGCAGCGAGGGCGCTAATAGTTCGAGGGACTAAATAAGTCTTTAACCCGAGGTAAACACTGTGCTTTTCATTACGAATACAAGGAAAGTAAAAGTAAAAACATGATACAACACGAAAAAAAATGTAGATCGTGTTGCCGCTTTCCCGCCTACTTTGTTTTTTTTTTCTACGGCCGATCAGCTGTTCAGCCATTACCTATTTTTCATTTTTATCATCAAAAAAATGGTAAATATTTTGCCCAAATCTATGTTATTTTATAGAAATAATTGAAACTTAATTATAATAAAGTTATTTAAAAAATTATATTCTTTAATTAATACTTAAGTTTGTTATTTCAATTTTACGTTGTGGCTGTATAGAAAGTTGGAACATGGTTCAATAGAAAAATGAACTAGTTTTTTTTTTTAATTTGACAGTTGTCAGTTGAAAACGATTCTCCCTAGGGCTGAAAAGTATTACTTTCAACCCGCTCTTCAGGCAACTTCAGACCTACTTTCAGAGTATGAGTAATGAAAAAGCATTTATTAGCCCGCACAGGACAAAACACAAAATAAAATGGTGAAATTATCAACTAATAAAAATTAAACAAAAAAAAAAAAAGAATTTAAAAATAAAAAGAAAACGAAATGGGCAACAAGGCCAAAAGGCCCCTATCTCAGCATGGTGCTGTAACATAAAAAAAAAGTCACAGCGCTGGTATTCTGATAGGGCCTAAAGTGACAAACTGGTGGTGAGTGAGTAACTGGTCTACTAGAAAAAAAAATACATACAGCCGAACATAAGTAGAACCTTTCTTTCTTTCCTTCCTACCTTTTTGAAGTCTGTTAAAAACTAGCTGTCTATCTTTTTGCAAATTGCTCCATAAACATAGTATTTTTAGGGCTCCGTACCCAAAGGGTAAAAACGGGACCCTAAGACTCCACTGTCCGTCTGTCTGTCTGTCAACAGGCTGTATCTCATGAACCTTGATAGCTAGATAGTTGAAATTTTCACAGATGATGTGTTTCTGTTGCCGCTGTAACAACAAATACTAAAAACAAAACAAATAAATATTTAAGGGGGGGCTCCCATACAACAAACGTGATTTTTTTGTTAATGTTGTATAGATAATGGTAAGGAACCCTTCGTGCGCGAGTCCGACTCGTACTTAGCCGGTTTTTTTTTTTTAACTGACGAAAATTTTCCACACTGTGGGTATTAGAATCATGTGCCGAATTCATAGGTAGTAGTAGTAGGGTACAGTTTGGACGTCGGAAACATAATTATTTTCTGTTTTGTTTAGTAAGAAAAAAATCATCACGTATCAACTCAATCTCTCATCTCCCTAATTTATCTAGTCTATGTCAAATCTTACTCGTCGGATTTAGTTAACGTATGTAGTGCGAGGGGTCGGCCCGACCATAAATAATAATTCTAGCCCCGGCTCGAGATAAATCGACGTATGCTAATATTGCCAAATTATTTATTGAGGGGCTCACCTTATCGAGTTCAGGGTGGATGTGGGCGATGGTGGAAAGATTTTTTCTGTATAATTCGGGTGTTGCTTTTGAAGTTTGTTCGATAAAGTTGTCAAAGCGAGTTGAAATTTTTGAGAATCATTTATGATGAAACACAAATAATTTTATGATTTTCGTCTTATCTTTGGCTTTATCTTTCACTTTTACTCTCCGAGCATGACACAACATAACATCGCGCATGTAATCCCTGGAGGGTTAGGCAGAGGTGTGCCTAATGGGACACACACATTTATTTTCGCGTTATAGGGGGCGAGCGTATTGCCATCAACCGGGCACTAATCCAGACTCTGTGGCTGCTACTGAGAAATTCCTAATGGTGAAACCCAATAACACATGTCCCGATCCGGGAACCCAATAACCCAATAAAATTACAGCCTGTATAGTCTATAAAATGAAAGAGAAAATGTGTTAAGAGAATTGTATGAAGTTCACATTTGGAAAAAATGATATCCATTGCGTTTTATGCAAAAAATCCCTTTGTTTTTGTCTATTTGTCACATAATTTAAATAAAGAAACGTTAACGAAATCATACAAACAAAAGAAGCTTATCGTTCTCTTTTTTTTCGAACCCCCTCTAGCCCCCGGGCGATATCAGCATGCAGCATGCTACAATATGTCACCCGTCGCGTCTGACAAACTGAGTCGCAGCCAATATCGACTGTTTTATTGCACTTATTTGTCAACAGCGTGTGTCGATGTTACCTACAAGGCACGAGGTTTTGTTTTAAGATAGTGTAAAGAATAAAATAAAAAATAAATAAAAAAATACTTGGAATTTATTAATTAATTTCAATATACAGAATGGATAATGCCAATACTTGTCTATCTCGTTGAGGGAAGAATAGCAAATAGATTTAAAGGAATCATTCCCCCTGCGTCGAGTTCCTTTACGTCGGTTCGTGATTTTTCTTGGTTTTGATGTACTGTGTTTTGTTTCACCTCGACATCACGGAGTACAGTCACATTAAAAACGAAATACGGCTTTTTAATTAATAAAGTTATAGATATTGCTCATCCGGTGATCCGTATTTTAAATAATACATTGATAACCCACCAAAAAGTACTAGGCTAGCATAAGTTCAAGGAGTTGTGTATTTTTATATTCCGGGTAAATATTGTCACAGTAAACTTGTGATTGAAATACCATCTCAGGTCTCTCAAATATTTTTTCTGCCTTTTTGAATAGACCCAGAGTTTCTACTACTTTTTCTCCTAATTCCAACTCGCTCTCCAGAGTTTCTCTTAGTTTTTCTCCTAATTCCAACTCTATCTCTCTCTTCTTCAACCTTTGGCCACCCAAAGCTGAGTGATCTCTACCAAATCTCTCCACTTTTGGCGGTTCTAATTCCTAATATCCAGTGGCTAAAATACACAAGGTCATATCAGTCAGTCTTTTTTCACAAGCACAATCTTTTTTATTTATAATCGGAAAAGTAGGTATACAAACAGTTGTCAATATAGGTACAGACAGGACCCATTGTAGGTATGCTATCCAGGCCATTAATTCCTGCAGCTCAGTTTTTTAAGACTGCCTTAAAAAATGTTCAAAAATATATCCCTGCAAGAAAAAAATATGCAAAAACAAATAAATAAAGCCTTCAATCTAATCTGAATAAGTAACAACTTATTATCAGTTCCTACTTCTCGTTCCTGTTCATTTCCTCCATGTTTCATCTTGTTCACCCCTCTCCACTCTAATGTGCCCGGTTTCAAATGATCCTGTTGTTTATTTTATTTCTACAATCTGCTGTATGTCGGCGAATTTAATAAATGGACATTAAGGGGACTACAGGAGCTAAACGCGAGTTTTATAATGCAAAAAAGCATAAGATTCACTGCAATAAACAAAACCAGAAAAATATGTGATATTCTTCAGGATATATGCTAGTATGATAGTGTTTTGAAAACATAATACAACTAATTTGACTCGATAGAAAAAAATCACAAACTTGTCTCTAAAAATTTCTTTTAACGATTAAAAACCATACTAAAATACATGCGATCATTCTGATTTTTTGGAAAATAATTCTACAAGCAACATATTAGTATGACAGTTTTATTTTTTTAGTCCAGTCAATAGATTTTTTGTAAATCGCAAAAAACCACTTATTTTGCACTATTCGGCCCTCAGTGACTGACGTAACAACCACTTTGTAGTGCAAGCTGATTAGAACTTTATTCTAACAGTATTTCAAACGAAGTTTGAACCACTACAAATAGAGTTGCTAATTTAGCTCCTGTAGTCGCCTTAATGTTTATGGGAAACTTGGTAGGTATATTTTGACTGAGTAGTATCCTATAAGGCTATTGTACCCTAGCACTTCATTATAGTTTTGTACAGTCGCGAGAAATGAAATCTAAACACGCAGAAACTTTTAAAACGATTTTCGCCTACTGATAAACGTATCATGTTTTCACGAACATGTTATTTAGGAAGCCATCTTCTTCTTCAACTTTTGGCCACCCAATGCTGAGTGTAGGTCTCTGCCGAATCTCTCCACTTTTGGTTGGTTTTGTCATGGCTATCAAGTTTCTTCCGGCTTCTTTAATGAGATCGTCTGTCCACCTAGTCGGTTGTCTTCCCACATTCCTCCGTCCCGTCCGTGGTCTCCACTCCAGCCTTTTCTTCCCTCATCCTCCATCCAGCATATATGGCCCGACCACTTCCGCTTTTTTTTTCTTTTTAGAAGTCGTACTATTACGAAATTGGTCTTATCTCAAAGTAGAAACCATTATTTTACAAGAAAATGGTTTGTATGTCATTGCTTGTGACTGTACACACAAAACTGTTTCTGCACTCTCTAATTGACTTTAAAAATAAAGCACTCCACCGAAAAGTCCCTAAAAACGTCCGGTTGCACCATAACTCAAGTAAAGCTAACTAAAGTTTAACGGAGCGTCAACTGCTGCCCCATTACAGTTATGACGTGCAGTTTTAATCAGTGCCAAGTTAACTGCCGAATTTGCATAGCGATAACTTATTCCGTTACATTTAACTAGTTGCTTTGAATTGTTGCCTGTTAAAGTTATATGGGGCTTGGCAGCTTTTAAATATTTTTCTTAGATTCTTAGGTAATTTTAATTTCAAATATTTTTAGTCTTTCGTATGTATAATGTACGGGATCCTTTCTTTTTGCATAATGTTCTTTTTCCTAATATACTTTGGCATAACTGTTTTGGCATAATTTGTTTTGCCATAATAATACTTTGCCATAATTTTTTTGGCATACGGTTTATGTTGGCATAATCATCTTGAAGGCTAATTTATTTTGGCATAAATTGAATTCGCATAATGTTACTAGGCATAATGACTATTAGCATAATAGTATTTACGCATACAATTAATAGAAATAACGGAATCAAATTTGAGTTATTTTAACGTATTTATTTTTAATTAAAAATTCATTAAGTTGAGCTACAAAAGTTAGTGACAGAAACGAATCGCTGCATAACTGACTCCACGTAGTCTTGTCTGCCCTACCCCTAGAGTGTTATTTAAAATCGCGTAGGCGCGGAGGGGCGAGGAGGCCCGCGAGCTGAGGAGCTGGTGGTTCTAACACTCGCCGCCGCGGCTGAGGCTGGCCGGCTGACGGCCAGCAAGCCGAAGCCGCGGTGGTTAGCGTGAACCACATCTGCAACGATAAGCTCGCGTGGGGCCGCCGGAACCCCGCAGCGCCGGAGCTGTGACAGAAACCATGCCTGCTGCATGTTGCATACTGCAAGCTTGCTTGCTGCATGCTGCATGCTGCATGCTTGCTGCATACTTGCTGCATGCTTGCTGCATGTTTGCTTGCTGCATGCTTGCTGCATGCATGGTGTATGCTTGTTTGCATGCTGCATGCTTGCTGCATGCATGGTGTATGCTTGTTTGCATGCTTCTTACAGGGAAAAAAACTCACATATGTTCACAATCAACTATGTTCAAAACAAATATGTTAAGTATTACCTGCTTCAGGAGAAACTGATATGGTTTTTTTTCCAATCATCAAAATAAATTGGTATATCCAATCAGGGTATGTCTAACATTTTAGGAGTTCATTATTATGCTTCTTTTTTATGCCTATTAAAAATATGCTTTAATATCATTATGCGTAAATAAATTTATGCCTAAGAATGTTATGCTTAATCATTATTATGATTAGAGTAATTATGCTTAAAAAAATATGCGTAAGCTGTTATGCGTAAATAATGTTATGCGAAAATATAATTAGGAGTAACAAAAGTATGCCAAGTTATATTAGGTCTTGAAATTTTATGCAAATGGATAGGGAACCATAATGTACTTCAGTTTCGTGTAATATTTATATTTATAGTCACTTTATAGTCACGCACAGTAATAAATTGAAGATTGATCTATTTTAAAACACGAATGACATCCTTCAAAGATATGACTATTAATAAACTAGACGACTTGTTAAAATTAAAAATACATCACCGTTAATTGATACATCTGATGGTTAACTAAACCCTTATTAAACGGTTGTGCGACACACCTATAATTTATTTTCCCTTTTTATTTATTTTTTAATACTGCTAATTACTAATTTATTGCTCCGAGCAATATATTCCGCTTCACGTCTATAATTTCCCGTGACAAACTGACGGCCTTAGGCATAAGTACTTGTAATTAATGCGTCTACATTACTAGCACATAAACGTTAATTACTAATGGACATGCTCTTAAATTGCCGTAAATGTAATAGAGCAAAAGTTGGAATCATCAGTGTTATCTTAATGTGCCTATATTGTATCTATGGATAGATAGCACAATGGTTGGGTGTATCGACATTTTATTTTCTCATTTTCAGCAACATCATTTTGGAGGCCCTAGAGAGGCCTGGTTAAGGCTGGGGTATCTGCTAAATTAGCAACTCTATTTGTGGTGGTTCAAACTTCGTTTGAAATACTGTTAGAATAAAGTTCTAATCAGCTTGCACTACAAAGTGGTTGTAACGTCAGTCATGCGGGCCGAATAGTACGAAATGAGTGGTTTTTATTTAATTGTAGCCTAATAAATCATCAGATGAAAATGACAATTGTACACTTTGTGAAGAAAAAAGTGACAAATATTTGTGTAAAAAAAAAAAAAAACTAAAACTTAATGCCGTTTAGGAGTAGTTACGAAATTTCGAAGAAAAAATGCTTTACTTTGAATATTTTTTTCATATAGTACTAATAATGTTAGAATTATTTCAATTGTACCAATTAAAGTTTAGAGTCTAATAAGCAACATATTTTTTTTTTTGCACCTTTATATTCACTCATCAAAGAAGAGTTACATGGAGAAAACCTCTCGTTAGCAGATACAACCACCTTAATTGTCTAGGTACTCTTACTCACTTCATAAAAGGGTAGACAGCAATTTAGGACAGTCACAATTTGTAAGATGTGTTTTGAATAAGATGCGATGAAGGTACAGTCCCTGCAATACCTGACTCCTCTCCTATACGTACGTTTGAATGACAAGAGCAGTAGAGCAAGCCATCACTCGTTAAAATTTTGTACCGGAATTTCGGGATTTATTTTCATGTTTTTTCTGTTGTTTTAACTTATCGGACAAAAACATAATTAAAATAAAGAGGAGCTCGTGGCTAAATAAAAACAGCCACTCGGGTCGATTGCCTAGGTTGGTCTGTGGATTTATTTAGATTTTTCCAAATTTTTTTTTTCATTATTTTTGTAGTTTCTTTATTATTTGTTGGTAGTCATAAACATTGGTGATTAAAATACCTCGGAACATCCCTCAAACTATGGTTAAAAAATAAGACAGAAGGCTTAAAAAAACTAGAAAAAAGGTTGCAAAAAGTAAAAAGGTAGCAAATAATCTCCTCTATTTGTCCCAAATGCCGAATTCGAGTGCGTTAAAACAATTAAAGCCGTTTGAGTAAAAAACTAGAGAGATCAAGTTATACATAAGCATATAAAATTATTCGATAATTATTAAACAAAATTATTATCTTGATATTTTCGAAACCAAGATAAACCCAGTAACGCTATTACCTCACCTAGGCATCGAACCCAGGCCATGACGACACTCAACAGTCACACTTACCTGCTACACTACCAAAGAGTCAATATATCTAGTTGAAGAATTATACGAAATATTTTCAACAAAATGATGAACAAATCCAGCTCTTTATAATAATATAGTTATCCAGTATTTAGATAATATCAGCCGGGTGAATTGTAGTAATGGCGGCGTGCTAAGGGTTACGACATTTATTCATAGAGACTCGTAGCGACCCATGATTCATGGAGGATGTTTAAGGGGAAGATTTTGTGCTGTTTGGACAGTTTTGGGTGTTGTACCGGAATAGGCATGACGACAGTATCAAAAAATTGCAAATCTATTTAGTCAGTTAGAGTATTAGAATTTAATGGACATGTATTTTGTTGTTTTTGTAAATCAATGAATATTGACAAAAGATAAAACGCATCAAAACTCGGGAGTGGGGGCTCGTGACGTCAGAACTAGCGAAAAATTATACCTAGGCGTGACCTACCTACCTACCTATTTGTAAGAAGGGTTGCAAATAAAACATTTATTATATTATTATTATATTAATTTTAAAGCGTCATATCTTCGTCAATTTTGGTTTACGTAACAAAAGAAAAAACACTGGTCAAATATTTTTTGATAATCTAACTGAAGGAATAAATATTTTTTTTGTCGTCTCGCCTATTTCGGGATTCATTTTGACGTTTTTTTTTTTGTAGACAAACATAATTAAAATAAAGAGGAGCTCGTGACTAAAGAAAAACAGCCGCTCGGGTCGATCTTTAGGTTAAGCTGTGCTTGCCTAGGTTGGTTTGTGGATGGGTGACCGTACATACCGAGTTTCCTCCGTGCCTCGGAAAGCACGTTAAGCCGTCGGTCCCAGCTGTCAATTGTAGATCTTTGACAGTCGTTAGGTAGTCAGTGGCCCAAAAAGTCTGACAACCAGTCTTACCAAGGGGTATCGTATTACCCGGTAATAACTGGGTTGTGGAGATCCGATAGGCAGTCGCTCCATGTAAAATACTGGTATTCAGCTGCATCCGGTTAGACTGGAAGCCGACCCCAACATAGTTAGGAAAAGGCTAAGTAGATGATGATTCATATACACATAACATAAGGACAACACCTACTTAACCCAAAACTAGGTTCTATTTATACCACAAATGTTAAGCACCACATTTTCAAGATAATTTATGAACCTGTAACCAAACCAGCAATTATTAAATTACTACACACTTACTTTTAATAAAATATGCATAGGATATTATTACAAACAGTATGTGAAGTATAATAAATGAGGCATTAATTTTCGAATAAAACGATAGCAAATTACAGGTAAAACAGCCGTAAGTTCATAAAATGAGAATATTTTCGGTTTATGAGATAGTCAGAAAAATATTCGTTAATAGCCATACCTACTATAATGGCGGTGATTAGGCCATGAAATAGCGATGAAGTTTTGTAAAATGACTTAGGTCTATGGGTAATTAAATTATTAAGTACGGTTTCTATAAACACATGTAATTATAGGAACCTTAAATTAGAATGCCATTAAAGATTTTTTTTACCATCGCCACTCGAAAAAGGGCAATTTATTCATCGATAACAGTGAATAAAACTGTGTTTTACTCACTGTCGATAACAGTGAATAAAACGCTCTTTTACTCACTGAGTGATTAAACATTTTGAATTTGGAACAATAAAACGTGCCGACAAGAATAGAACACTGAATTTCGTAAATTGCTTTGAGAGATTGAGGCCTTTACATACTTTCCGACGCACGGAAGAAACTCGGTATGTAATGAATTAGTGGTCACCCATCCACAGACCAACCTTGGTAAGCGTGGCTTAACCTTGGAGATCGACCCGATTAGCTGTTGTTATTGACCTACTAGAAATATAATTACTATACTTCTATTTATTTTATTGCAGTCAATGGTAAAAAGTAGAGTACACAACTCGTGAAAAAACAATTCATCTTGTTTCTTGTATCCCTCGTTCCGCTCAGGATTCTACTCTAGATTCCCTTGCTACGCTCGTGATTCTACTCTAGAATCCTTGTTGTATTATCTACTATTTTTTAATACAACATACCATCACACCTTGTAATCCCCGAAGGGAGCAATAGGGGGTGAGCCTTTTTTCAAGAACCAGGCATAAATCCAGACTCCGCGGCTGCTACTGAGTAATTCCTAATGGAAAAACCCAATAACGCTTTGCCCGACTCGGACATCGAATTCAGGACCTCATGCTACGCAGTCGCGCTTACGACCATTAGACCCACGAGGCAGTTTTTAATTTAAATACTTGAAAATTATTTTACCTATGCGGAATTAAACTTTTATTCACCATTTTGACAGCTCTCTTTCACCGACAACTGAAGTAGGTAAAAATAAATTTTATACCATACCTACTCTAAAAAGCTTATTTTATTCACGCAAAACAGTGAATAAAAGGGCCTTTTATTCACTGTTTTGTTTTTATTCACTATTTTGGTGTTTGAATTTGGAACACAAATAGATTCTTTTTGTTCTATTCTAAAAATAAATGTACAAAAATCCAATTGGAATAAATAAAATTGGTTCCATGCCAAAAGACATTGCAACATTTTTAAAGCTACCAAATCCCGAGATGTATACAGGGCATTCTTTCCGAAGAACCTCTGCCACGTTATTAGCAAACACTGGTGCAGATATGACGGAATTAAAGCGACATGGTGGATGGAAGTCACCTACCGTGGCTGAGGGTTATATCGAAGATTGTATCGAAAATAAATCGAAACGCAGCCTTCAGATAGCAAGCAGCATAAACCTAAAGAAACCTGAAGACCCATGGACTCCACGCCCTTCAACGTCCAAAGATGCCCCAGAGTTTCCTCCAGCAGAAAGTTCTGACCATCGACAAGAAATAAATATTGTTTCACAAGTTGACCACCCTAATAATAATAATAAGAAAATTACGCTTAATTTCAGTCATTGCTCTAATTTTAATGTCCATTTCAATTAATGTAACAATTCTTATTTCTTGATTAAATTTCTATTTTCGCTTAAATTATGTCTTTTCTCGTAGTCATGATATAAAGTATAGTATGCAACTCCTGAATAAAGTACGAATTTATATCGAGGGCCACGAATCACTCGCGTCGTTCAGGATTCTAACAGTTGAATCACTCGCTGCGCTCGTGATTCAATCATTAGAATCCTTCACTTGCTCGTGACTCATCTACGGCCCTCGCTTTAAATCCGTCCTTTATTCACTAGTTGCATAATATACTATTATTCATTTATTTATTACAAAATCCACAGCTCTTTACAATCTTAACCTTAACTATTTTAACTAAACCTACAGCCAATTAAGGAAAAAAAAATATTATAAAAAAATATTATAAATTATTAAAAAATTATATTATTATTTAAACATTTGCACCATTTTATTAATCAATTTCAAGCATTTCATGAAACCTCCTCATAAGAACAAAATTTTAAAATATTATGAAGTTAAAAATACAAAATAATGAAACCTGCCACATAGCTCTTCTCCTTAAGCCAGTGGGTGTAAGGTCAGCATGTGAACACGAACGCAATGGGAACTTCAAACTGATACTATTTGTGTCAGAGTTCATTCTATTGAACAGGTAGTACTAACGGTTGTATATGTGGGTAGGCAGGGTTGCCAGATTTGTGAGAGCAACGATCTGTCTTGGGATATTGGCGTAAAAAGTATGTATTGGTGATTCAACAAGGTGAACAAGACATTTCATAAAAAAAGTCTACAATTTTAATTTTAGATTACATTTTTCGGGTTTTTTTTTTATTGATTGGGCATGCCTGACCGTTATCCAGGTTCTGAATTGAGATTTTTAAAATTGAGAATTTGTTAAAGCGAAAATAAAATAAAACACAATTTAAAGTGGAAAATGCCTATTACATTACGTCCGCCTCTGTACTTTGTGCTAGAAGTGTTAAATAAATAAATAAAATGAGACACCGGGTGTAAATCTGGGAACAAATAATTTATTGAAGCCTAGTTCTGAACTAGTTCTTTAATGAACGAAATTATGTTAATTTGTAATCCCTAAATACTGAAAAAAAAGAGTAAAATTGTAACACTCGATGGAGCTACTGAAGCTAAAACTTAGATTAAAATAGTGACGAAAAATTAAGTGAGATGAACTTGAACTTTCAAGTGTTTCAACTTTCAAGTCTTTTTGCGTAATCAATTAATTTTAAAAAGATTTTTTTTTTTTTTTATCAAATGACACTTATCCTCTAATATACTACATACTTCTAATTCATCCAAAGTACAGTCACCCACAATCATCTCGAACTTAATTTCAAACAAGTAGATCGACAAAATGGTGGCGCCATCAGCAGATCCCCTCGACACGCAATAAAACAATAATTAAATCCCACCGGCAGAGGGCGCTGGAAAAAATCCAATTTGCTTTTACTGCTGTCCTTTATTCGAGTGTAATGCGAACTTTATACTGTGGTCTAATTTTATTGAACTGATGTGTTTTGTGGTGTCAACGTTCTGTTGATTAGTAGTGGATTTAATGGGTCTATCAATCGTAGACTACATCATCATCTGCCCAGCCTCAACAATGTTGGGGTTGATTTCCAGTTTTACCTGATGCAGCTGATTACCTGTATTTGACATTGAGCGACTGCCTATCTGACCACCACAAGCCAATTAGTATTTGGTAATACGATACCCTCTGGTAAAACTGGTTGTCAGACTTTCGGGTCACTGCGGTACTTTCGGGGACGGTCTGACTTGTCAAAGATCTACAAATGACAGCCGGGACCGACAGCTTAACGTGATTTCCGAGGCACGGAGGAAACTCAGTATGAAAGTGTGGTCACCCATCCACAGACCAACCTAGGCAAGCACGGCTTAACCTAAAGATCGACCCGAGCGGCTGTTTTTATTTAGCCATGAGCTCCTCAATCGTAGACTACAGTAGAGTTAAAACTCATCATTATTTAAGTAGTACACAATATAAATTACTTAGCTTTTGCTCGCTGCAACGCTCTCATCATCTACGGAAATTAAACTACGGGAACGTTTTAAATGTAACCTGTGACACTTGGGATAATGTAGCTTTCCGTTGGTGAAAAAAAAATCGAAATCGGATCAGTAGTTCAGAAGACTACCCCCTACATACAAAGTAACAAACTTTTACCTCTTTGTAATATTACAAGTTTTAAATTAAGAAATCTTTCATTATTAGGATGAAACAATGGTCGCATGCAAGTTTTTAAAGAGTGTCTGTACTTGACAAACACCAAAAATGTTCCAATAATTTTATCATCTTGCGTAGATCGATGTCCAAAATCTATTGGCCCAAGCATATTTGATGTAATTAACATAGCCGTTGTAATATTACCTATATGAAAGTTAGCAATAAATAATGTACGGGCGTTTCATAAATCCTCAATTTTGCATTATGAACCTTAATTCTATTAGAAATAAACCCCTTTTTAAGCAAAAGTCATCCAAAACTAAACACCCGAAATAATACTCCAAAAACGTATTCCCAAAACTGTCAACTTTTAACCCAAGAAACTGCACCAAGAGTCAAGAATGTGGAAAGTTGTTAACTCGAGGCTCGTTGACGCTCATTAAACGTCATTAAAACGCCCGAGTACCGCCATTAAGACGCTCGTAAACCGCTCTGGGGGTTACCGAAGTCACTCGCTAGGGATTTTTCGCGTTTGTTCCGTGTCTTAAGTTTAGTGTAAGGATTAGTTAGATATTTTTGTTCTTGAGTGTACTTAGTTATGAGTTGTAGTTTGAAGGTGTGCAGGTACTTCAGTGGTTTGTTTGCGGAGTAAGTTTTCATAGGGTATGAAATTGTTTATTTGAGTTATAAGATTTTACTGCCACGTTGGTTCAGTGGTCGCAAGTGTGACTGCTGAGAATGAGGTTTGATTCCCGGGTCGGGTAAAGTGTTATTGGGTTTTCGTTTTTCCATCAGGTATTTCTCAGTAGCTGCCACGGAGTTTGGATTTGTGCCCGGTTGATGGCATTAGGGTCGCCCCCTATTACATGGGACTTAAACATAACTGGCGAAATGTAGGTGTACTATTTAGCTACACCTCTATCTTACTCTTAGGGAATTATAGGTGCGATTTTATGTTTTGATGTAATGTAAATTTTTCAATAGCCGCGCGTCCACAGTTTCGATTTGTAGCTAATATACCCGATTGACGGCAATAGGCTTATGCTTCCTAGCTATTACATGGGACTTAAACATAACTGGCGAAATATGTGTACACCTCTGCCAAACTCCTTGGGGATTACAGGCGTGATTTTATGTTCGGCTATCTTGCAAACTAAGGAAGAACCATACCGTGAGAGTCTAATTTATCTATGGCTCTCAATCTGTTTACAGTTTTATCATACATCTTGTACCTACGTGCAGTGTTTCACAAAGTGGTAATATTGTCACAAATGCTACGTTGTCACTTGCCAAGTTTATTTATCTTGACAAGCGAAGATTTATAGACGTAAATTTTAAATGCAGGCAATTTGGCATCAAAAGCCATGAATAAGTTACGCTGCTAAGAATTTAGAAGGTGACATGCAAATTAGCAGATTCGAGCAGCGGTGGCCCAGTGGTGGCGGCCCCGAATTACGAACAGTAAGTCGTGGGTTCGAACCCAGACAGGCGCATTACTTTGTGTAATTTATTTCATCACCACTGCTCTCAAAACGGTGAAGGAAAACATCGTGAGGAAACCGGCATGCCCTAGAACCAAAAAATTCGAAGACATGTGACATCTACCAGTCCGCACTGGGCCCGCGTGGTGATTATAGCCCATTCCCTCTCATAGAGAAGAGGCCCGTGTCCCAGCAGTGGGAACATTAATAGGCTGATGATAATGATGCAAATTATTATGAACTTTCTGGGGATCCTATGTCTTATTGAAAAATCTTACGGGTTGATGACAAACTATTTTTGCCTAGGCCGACTTGGGGCACCCCGACACGGATAGATTAGGTTAGAAGGGTATGGCGGGGTCTATTCGCTCGCTTTGCTCGCTCATACGACCCCGCCATACCCTTCGTGTTAATTTTTTTATAAACCATTCAGAAGTAGGACTCGGATGCAAGAGCTTAACAGTTCAATTTCTGGCTGTCATTAACTAAAAAAATTTTTTTTGTCTCTAGTTTCACGATAAAACGGGGATTAATTTTGGTGATCATTTACTAATTTTGCCAATCAAAGGTGTTTTTTTTACCGTTACATTTGACTAAATCTGGTGGTTCGTTGAACATAAGCCAAAAAAAATATCCGTGTACGAAAAATTAAAAGACATCTACCAACCGGCTGGCGGTCTGCTTATGTATTGAGTTCCTCATTCTGCCATGGCCTTTGCCGTTATGGCAATCATGAAGAAACCTCCCACCGGGACCGCCTAATTTAATAAAAATGCTTTCATCATTCTCTTACCTTTATCCCAATTTATTTGGAGTCGGTTCTCTATTACTCGTCATCTCAGCAGTCACCTCTTTTCTAGCCATATCATCCTTCACCCAGTCCATCCATCGTTTCTTTGGTCTTCCTCTGCTCTTATAACCATCGACATTCACATTTTAAACTTTAATAAAAATGTATGTAAATAGTATAAAACTGGGTTTGATCATATCTAAGAGGAGAGAAAAGTTTTCAAAATACCATTTTGATGACACAAAACATATGAAGTCAATCAGGAAAAACTCCGGAAAAACTCAATCAATGTAGAGATACGATCATACAGTAACTGTAAATGTCTCAGTCACTTCTGTTGACGGAGGGGCGTCATGAATGCATACAAATACAATACAATACACAGCGGATGACAAAGACATACAAAATAATAGAAAAGCGCCTTTTCCCTAAAAGGTATTTTCCTATCAGTTCAATACTCCGCATGACAATGCAATCGGTCCATTATGAAGAATCTGATTCCTTAATATGAGATAGCTTCTTCTGATTACACACTCAACAATCACCTTTAAGCTCTAAGAAATAAAGTCCACAGATTAATAAACATGTATGCGGAAATATTTGCAAGTGAATTTGAACTTTTTGGTTGGAGTGTTGGGTTGATTTTTGTCTGCATGGAAAGGAATGCCTTGAAAAGTCAGTGTAAGACGTGTTGTTTAGCAAAATGTGCATTGGTATAGAAAACGGATATAGCAAAAAGGTCTTATTATCGGATATTATACTGGGGCGCGATTGTTCGCGCGCCTCCGTGCGAAAAAATTTCGCGAGAGGACTAACTCTCGATTTCTCGTAAGAAATTCGATTTAATTGATCGATTATAAGTAGAATCGAGATGTCGCGCTCGGGCTGGTCGGATTTTTGCATCGGTTAGTAGTGATGTGTCTGTATAGGGCTGGTGGTCGTGGGAACGTGAGTGATATAAATATGGAGGAGGATTTGATTAGGATGAAGTTAGGGTTACACGTTGGGATCAATCATCAGTGGTATGATTTTGGAAGTTGGCTGATGTTTTTTTTTTCGAATATTAGTCACTAGCTATTGCCCGCGACTTCGTTAGCGTGGTCATTTTAATGTGACAGAAAAAAAAATGTCTATACTACTATAATTTATTTATTACAAAATCCACAGCTCTTTACAATCTTAACCTAAACTATTTTAACTAAACCTACAGCCAATTAAGGATTTACAATTTAACATCTATACATAGCTAAGAATACATCGTGTGAGAGTGTGTGTGCCTGAGGAGTTTAAGTGGGTGTTTGAGTATGTTATAACGGTGTGTGTGTGTGTGGTGATTGTCTGTATAACTTCTGTACAACCCTACTTATTTATTTTATTTCGTTGAGTTGTGTTTGTCAGTTCATCACATACACATATACATAATGGCTATTTCGGACTATAATCTATCTATGTGCCAAATTTTATCGAGATCCGTTCAGGGCCGGCAGTCTCGACAGAGATAACGATAAAATCGCTAACTTTCGATTGCTATAATTACTAACGAATAAATTCGGTTGCAATAATGATGCTGAGTAGGCGAGACGACAGAAAAACACTAATTAGTCCGTCAGCTAGATTATCAAAAAATATTTGACCCGTGTTTTTTCTTTTGTTACGTAAACCGAAATTGACGAAGATATGACGTTTTTAAAATTGTCTGTATTTGCTTATTTACATGTTGTGTAGTAAAGTATTACTTATTATATTAGTTTCAAACCACAGTATTATCGTAAAAATGTAGTTCCGTGAGTTTTTTATAAGAAGGAAGATGTTACCGAAATCTTAAATTAACTTTAACTTTCCTTTACAAACTATTCCGCATTTTTAATCTATTTTAGGCGATTATGCAAGCCTCAAAACATTATTATTTTAGACGCCCCCAATGTTATTGATTTCAGATTTTGAAAGAAAAAGGTTATTTCTGTTTTTTTCTTCACAACCCGGCCTTTTCCAGCAATAAAACAGAAAAATACAACACTGAAAGTTATTGATATCTCCACACACAACTCATATTTTATCACATTCCAGCCAACCCTAAAACGTTCCTGTTGAGCTCATTAGCAGAAAACTTAACGTCCTGCATAAACCGCCAATGATTTAAACTTAACGCCCTGTATAAACACATTTTGTTTTATAACACATTACGCTTCAATATCACCTCTTCAGGTATAAATCAGCACTTCAAATATAAAATTATGATGCTTACTCTTGTTTATGGGTTAGCAGAGAGCATAGTTATGGTGCAACAGTGAATAAAGTGATCGTAACTTGGAACGGTGCTAAAATATTTTTATAATGACATTTTGCGGGTAGTTTTTTCTTGTCAAACGAGTTATAGTTGAAGAGATAGTTGATTTATTTAGTGGATGCAGGAAATGGGGTGAGATAAATCGAGATAAACGGTCGTATGACCAAATAGTCTTAAGGTTGCAAAAGTTACGCCAATTTACAAATCCGGAGTTAAATCAGAGCCGGGCAATTATCGTCCTATTTCAGTTCTCCCCGTACTATCAAAAATTTTTGAGAGAGTCTTATACAATCGCCTCGAAAAGTACTTAATATCACAAAACTTCATATATGAAAAACAATATGGTTTTAGACCGAAATCAAATACACTCTCAGCTACAATAGACCTGGTGACAACTATAAAGCTCAATATTGATAAAAAGAAAGTCGCTATGGGTGTCTTTATTGATCTAAAAAAGGCATTCGACACAGTCAGTCATGACTTATTGCTAAGAAAACTAATGGAAATTGGGATACAAGGACCTGCCCTTGAAATTTTTAGATCTTACCTGTCAAACCGATACCAAGTAGTTAAAATTGGTGACACTCAGAGCGATCCCAAAATTATTACATATGGTGTGCCCCAAGGCTCAATTTTGGCTCCCCTGTTATTCCTACTATACATAAATAGTGTCCACAAAATTGGTCTAAAAGCTGACCTAACATTATATGCAGATGACACATGTTTGTTCTACTTCGGCCACTCAATCGATACTATTGTTAAGCAAGCACAGAACGATTTGGACATACTCAACTTGTGGTTTCAACAAAATCTTCTCACCATTAATACAGCTAAAACAAATTACATGATTTTCACAGCAAAAAATAAAAAAATCGGCAATTATACATCATTAAAAATAAATAACCAAACCATAAATAAAGTAGATCAAGAAAAATATTTAGGACTAATTTTGGATAGCAAATTGACGTGGTTTCCACATATTCAAAAAATAAAATCCAAAATACAATCACTCACGGGTACCCTACTAGGTATCGTTCGCTGCTTACCACGCCAAGTTCGCTATTTAATCTACTTCTCCCTCGTAAAGCCGCATATTGACTACCTAGTGGAAATATGGGGTACCGCTGCAAAATCACATACGAACCTACTACAAACTGCTCAAAATAAATTACTAAAAACGTTATTTAACTATGACTATCTAACTCCAACAGAAACTCTTTATAAAAAAATTAAAGTAATGAATATAACACAAACATACATATATAACACATGCATACTAATTCGAAAAATACTAAATAAAAATATACACACAAACATAACCTTCACAAAAAATGTAAAAAAACACAAAATGAAACTGAGACGTGAACAAGACTTTTTACAACTACACCCAACTCGCACAAATTACGGAAGAAAAACTATCGTGTACGAAGGATCTAAATTATTTAATAAGTTACCGAGAGACCTCAAAGAATCTAAGTCCCAAACCACTTTTAAAAAGCTACTCAAACAGTTTATAGTAAAAAATTCACATTCCCTACAATAGTGTCGAGCCACATCCAGTTACCGTTTAGCAGTGCCACACGGATATTTGTTTACATGTATCGAACAAACATTTTGTCCACAATGATTTGTAATCTACCCTCAAACATTTGTTTATACAATCGATGTCTAACTTTAGTAATACCCCCAACTTTTGTTATTTTTTTAAGTATTTAACTTTAATATTCTCATGTAAGTGAATAGTTTAATTCTTTTGAGAATAAATGATCTTAAACCTCAAGAAGATACAATATCTTTTTTATAAGTGCTTAAGAGTGTTGACTCTCTGTTTATATAAACCAATACAAACTTAGTCTCAAGTTTTCATTGATCTGTATCCAGCATTTGGGTGTGTGTATTAAACTTAATAGTCCAATAAAGAATATTCATGATTGAACATACTCTTATCACAAACTAGGTGGGCCAGGGCGTGCGTTGCTATATGTCTTTTTTTTCGGCTTATTTTTAGAAACCGTCCCCTTTTCACAAAAATCGCTTCAGTAATTTAGCATCTCTATTCTGTCTTTAGGTTTTGAACACATGAACATACATTGATTTTCAATACAACAATGCGGCTTGGTATTTTGGTTAAGGTGGATGCTCCAACCAGCCCGCGAAATTCAAATTTTCTTACGTTTTTTTGCAAACTGCCGGCCAGTGCTAGGTTGTATGTTAATTAAAATATTGCTCGCGATTGTAAGACGTATGTAGTTACCGAAT
The DNA here is from genome assembly GCA_963853795.1 of Xestia rhomboidea. Classification (NCBI taxonomy): domain Eukaryota; kingdom Metazoa; phylum Arthropoda; class Insecta; order Lepidoptera; family Noctuidae; genus Xestia; species Xestia rhomboidea. The sequence goes on from OY970778.1 coordinate 12,589,583, forward strand.
TATAATGATCAAAATCAGCAATATATCCCTCCAAGCTCATAATGGTGCAGGAATGACTTTTTCACTTCCTCGAAAACGGGTTCCTATCGCATTACGATTAGGTTCAACATGCCAAATATTCTACACACGTGGATTCTTTTCATTTTCCATCACTGCGTACCGCGTGCAGGAAGGAGCCAATTTCGCACGCGGCACAGCACGCGAGTGTTGGAAAATTGCCACAGATAAAACTATACCTATACTTAGTACAAATTGGTGCAATGCTTAGAGTATATAGGTTTTTTTTTTTCATTATGTTATTTTATTTCTTCAAAAGTGTATTGAAAAACGTCGTTTGATACACGTGGACATTTGTTATTGCAGTTCTCGGCTCAAAAACACCCTCGCCTACGGCTCGGGAGTTAATTCCGCCTCGAGTGCAATAACAAACTTTCTCCACTTGTATCAAAATGTACTATTTCAAAGTCAAAGTTAAATTTAAGAGGAGTAGAATCAGACTGTCGAAGCGCAACCGATGGTAAACCACATACTTAATTGCATTGAGTTAAATAGACTATATATCTATGCTTAATTGTGTGAAAACTTTAAAATAAGCGTACATTTATTGTTACTCACAAATTAATGATTCATCAAACTCAAGTTACTTCTCTAACTAAGATACCAACCATACGCCAGACGGTCCCTAAAAATGTCCAGATAAAGCCATACAATTTCAAAATACCCACACAAAAAAATAAAAACAAAACTATGGCTGCCCCTTCCTATTTATTATTTATCAATTGTATAAATTATTGAATACTTATCCTTTGGCCCGAAATGTCTGAGGGGTCACTTTTACGAGCGGGCCCATGTTATGGCGATTTACCGTGGCCTACTGTTTTATGGTCATCATACTGGCTGGCTTTGAGGGTAGTTTCATAAATGATAAGTATAGGAAGAACACAGGAATAGGCGTGTATGTATTCTACAAACGACTTTATAAAATGGAAAATACGGTACCAATTCCATTGTGCGATTCTGTGCAACAAATAGATGGTTTTTGGACTGCGACAGCCGCTAATTTAGCTGTAAATGGTAAGTATATTATGAAGGTATATATCGTAAGTGAACCACTAATTGTCAATAAAATACGGGGTGCAAAAACTGTTACCAAGTTTTCAGCATGTCATTCTGAGCCACACAGAGAAATTTTTAATCGGATAAAAAAAGCTGTTCCATACATTTTGCAAAAACAGTTTTTTTAAATGACCTATGAAAATTTTCTCTGTGTGGGGGCTATAAATATAACATTTACTGAATACGTGGTACCTAGTGGAAAATACGATACCCCTGCCTTGGTAAGACTGGTTGTCAGACTTTCAGGCCACTGAATATCTGAAACGACTGTCATAGATTTATAAATGACAACCAGGACCAATGGCTTAACGTCCTTTCCGAGGCACGCAGGAAACTCAGTATGCAATTGGCGGTCACCCATCCACAGACCAACCAAGGCAAGCGCAGCTTAACCTGAAGATCGTCCCGAGCGGCTGTTATTATTTAGCCGAAAAGCACCGCGATTCTGTTGCAAACTTTATAGAAATACCAAACGCTCTAAATGCTATTGTCAATTTTTTATTAATTTGTTTTATTGGGACAATCCCGGCACACTATTCTCAAACTATTGCAACTCCTGAAACCTAGAACCAACAGTGGTGACCACCAGAAAGGCGCCGAGATAATGAAGCTCGACGAAGTCCCAGAGAAACGATTTAACAGTGTTTGATCCAGCAACGAAATTAATCAGAATAGCGGAGACTAATGCCGGGGTTTCAACCTAGGAGGAGTAGGAGGTTGTCGTCTGCTTAACCGGACTATACTGTGAGTGGGTGCATTAACAATAAGATGAGAAGACAAGTAAAAAAAAGAAGTTTTTTTTTTCAAGTAAAAATGCTTTTATTTGTATACTTAACTTCTAAATTGTTTGTTTGACCGTACTTTCCCAAGACATCATTTTGTTTTTTTTTTTCTTGTCGTCCCAAAATCATCATCATCATTATCATCATCATCATTTCAGCCGAAAGACGTCCACTGCTGGACATAGGCCTCCCCCAAGTGTCGCCACATTGACCGGTCCCATGCGACTCGCATCCAGCGGACTCCCGCAACCTTCACCAGGTCATCGGTCCACCTAGTGGGAGGTCTTCCAACGCAACGTCTTCCGGTTCGCGGTCGCCACTCCAGAACCTTTCGGCCCCATCGGCCATCCGTTCTGCGAGCAATGTGACCTGCCCACTGCCACTTAAGTTTGGCAATTCTTCCCAAAATACCACTCAAAAATTATTTAGGGGGAATCCGGGACCGCGGTCTCGGTCCCAAAAGCCCCCGACCCAGTGTAAGGCCTCCAGCCAGGGCTTGTCTATGTCATCTTGTTTGCTTGCGTATTACTTGATAAAGAAACAGGGTAAACAGTAAACCAGACCTAAGGACCCACATTTGACATTCAACCGTTCCAGTTTCCTTATGGAATTGAATAAAACCCTCAAACGATGTCTTGGATGCCCCTTAGGAGTAGGCAGCATGCCTCCTAATCCTTAAAACAGTAAATTCCTAGTCAATTGCTTTCCTATGCTTGGTACAAGTTAGAAGCTGGTAGCGATTTGTAAAGGGCATGGTTAAATTGGAAAAGAAGCTGGAGGAATCATAAGTGTTTAAAATCGTTTTTTTTTTTTTTTTAATTTCTGCTGGAAGAAGATTCATCATCAACCTATAATGTTCCCACTGCTGGGACACGGCCTCCTCTTAATGAAAGGGTATGGGCTATATAATCCACCACGCGGGCCCAGTGCGAATTGGTAGATGTAACATGTCTTCGAATTTTTGATTCTAGGACATGCCGGTTTCCTCGAGATGTTTTCCTTCACCGTTTTGAGAGCAGTGGTGATGAAATAAATTACACAAAGTAATGCGCCTGTCTGGGTTTGAACCCACGAATTACTGTTTGTAAGTCGGGGCCGCCACCACTGGGCCCTCGCTGCTCCCGAAGAAGAGATTGCTTCCCGGAAGATTATTGCTTAAACATATTTTTGAGAGCAGCATATATCATCGTTAGCTCGAAAATATATCCTTACATATTTTTCTTTTATTTGATTTTATAATAAAACCTAAAGGAAAACCTTCTGGTGTAAAATCAAAAACCATTTTTTTTTGGCGATTTTACTTGTACCAAACAATGCCCCCGATTGTCTTAACCCAAAATCGAGTCATCTAAAAATGCATCAGATAGTCGGAGAGCCCGGCTGTTATGTCTCATAAACTGTCCCCGGGTAATTCCGATAGCCGTTTGCGTGGCCACGGGCTATCCGGGGTATTAAATGGTAATATCATGTCAATGGAAATAGGTTTCGATTGTTGCTGGCCACTTACTGGGCTTTTGTAAAGTTGTTGGATTATGTTGATAGTTCGTTGTCTGTCTCTTTGACTATTATGGTGGGGGTCTAGTTTTTACGTGGTGGCGATGGCTTATAGATAAAAAAGGTTAGTGGAATCGTTATGGTCTTAGCAGAAATGGTTATTACTTCATAGGATATAGAGGTATGTATTCATTTATGCTTTGATTCAAAGCCTTTGTAAACAATTACCTATATAGGTGTTGTGGTAGGAAAATAGACTACCGGGGCTACTGGGTACGGTTATAAATAATAAATAAATATCGCTGGATACTACAGACAGCGCCATCTTGTGCCACACTAAGCAACGAGGCTTGTGTCGTGGACACCAGATAGTTGATATACTACATAGATACTTTTTGTTTGTAAATACATACTTATTGTACATATAAACATCCATGACTCGGAAACAAATGTCACACACACAAACATTTGCTCCTACCGGGATTCGAACCCGGGACCCTAAGAACGTAAGGCAGCCTCTCTACCGCTGCGTTATTTGGGTCGTCAAAACTATTATGGTGGTTTAGTTTTACATATTTGAAAGAAAAAAAGAAAAAGCATTTTCATTACTCATACTCTGAAAGTAGGTCTGAAGTTGCCTGAGGAGCGGGTTGAAAGTAATACTTTTCAGCCCTAGGGAGAATCGTTTTCAACTGACAACTGTCCAGTTATAAAAAAAAATTGTTCATTTTTCTATTGAACCATGTTCCAACTTTCTATACAGCCACGATGTAAAATTGAAATAATAAAGTTAAGTAAATAAAGTTTTTTTTAAAGAATATTTTTTAAATAACTTTATTATAATTAAGTTTCAACTATTTCTTTAAAATAACATAGATTTGGGCAAAATATTTACCATTTTTTCGATGATGAAAATGAAAAATAGGTCATGGCTGAATAGCTGGCCGGCCATAATACTTTTGTTTGTTTTTTTTTTCTATGGCCGACCAGCTATTCAGCCATTACCTATTTTTCATTTTCATCATCGAAAAAATGGTAAATATTTGCGCAAATCTATGTTATTTTAAAGAAATAGTTGAAACTTAATTATTATAAAGTTATTTAAAAAATATCTATTCTTTAATTAATACTTAACTTTGTTATTTCAATTTTACATCGTGGCTGTAAAGAAAGTTGGAACATGGTTCAATAGAAAAATGAACAATTTTTTTTTTTATAATTTGACAGTTGTCAGTTGAAAACGATTCTCCCTAGGGCTGAAAAGTATTACTTTCAACCCGCTCCTCAGGCAACTTCAGACCTACTTTCAGAGTATGAGTAATGAAAAATATAAAAATTGTCCTTCCAGAGACATGAAGAAGAAGGCGTCAATTATGATTATTACCGTATAACTATTGTCGCCTTTATTACGCCCTAAGCTCAAAATAATGATGTCCGATCATGATATGACGTACAAGTTTAAATTGTGTTCACACCTTAAAATTAACACATTCCAGTTAATTCCAGCATACCAAAAATGGAACACACATTGACAAGTGTACCAACTGTCAGTTTGGCTGTAAAAAGGCTCATTTGGTAAATTCCTTCTGCAATTATTATTATTAAGTTGGTACCGTTTTTATGTGGCAAAGGAGTCGATGGCCGTTTGATAATACTTTGTAATTCGTATGGGAGGGTGGTGTGGGCTTTGTGATGAGCGGAGCGGAAGCGATTTTTGTGAGGAAATAAAAGATAGATCTCTAATCGAGGTGCCATTTGGTCCTTGTAGATTTCGTAATATACTTACCCGAATTTTTGAATTTGTATTCTTTGGTAAATTTTATTTGACACATGTGTAGGTAAAGTTATGTATCTGATTAAAAGTGGATGCTGTATTCAGTCTTTATAGCCCATTTTTGAACGTTGAAAGTATGATTTCCCCTTGGAATTCTCCAGATCTGGCTTTAGACAATTTAGCGGGTACAAAATCTTCAATAATTTCGTCAGAATCCTCCCAACCCGCTTTTACATCACCACTGTCAACACGAAACAGCACAAGTGCATAAAAAGTGCAATTTCAATACATCGCGGACGTTGATTGACGGCCCCTGCTGAGCCGGCCCCTCGGTCCACACTTTTTACCTACTCAGCAAACGTTTTAGCATTTAATTAATTTTTATATACCCTGATATGAGTATGAGTATGGGTAGAGACCCACCTGGAAGAATATGTGAGGGGTTTTTGCTGGGTTCCTTAAGGGGGAGAGTTTTTAAGATGGTGTCAAAAATGGGAGGCTTTGACGGATCGTGACCGCCGCGGTATGTTGTGTTGAGATGTTGCTAGAGGGAAAAAATGTTTGAGGACTGTGGGAAAATTGTGGAGGTTTTTATGATTAGAAGTGTTGCCATGTGACTACCTAGTTTACATTAAGGTTGCATGTCGTGTGAGACTGAAAATACAGACCAATATTTTGCAACTACTTTAATCATATTCAGTCTAAGGAAATCAACGGGGAATAAAGTCAGAGGCCCATGGGCGTCATAAAAACTCTGACTAGTCTGAGTCTAGGTTAGGCACTAACCACATGTTAAAGAACGGTTAATTTCAGCCACTGATGGTTCAGTCAGTAGGTATGTCAGGGATTCTGGAATCTGTTAATTTTCTTCATACTCCTGCGGACTTAGTTTTAAACTCTTTTCGACAATTTGTAATAGTCGTAAGTATGATATATCTATAATTATCTCTCTCTCTCTCTGGTTTCTTTAACTAACTTCCCTAAACTCTGATTAAATATTGCATTCGGGTGTGTTTAAAACAAACAATATTGTTCTGGGGGCCTAAAGTTGGTCTCGTTTGCAAAATCAGAATATGAATTACGTTACATTACATCAGAACATGAATTCGTAAAATGGTCACAAAGTGACAATTCATAATATTCACTGCGTCTGTGATCATTTTAAGAATTCTGTTTTAAGCTTTCACGGTTCATAACTATACTTAAAATGTCACTTACGGGATATCTTCCGTGATTATTTATCGTTGTTAACCCGCGATCATGGCGCTTGCAACAGCGTCGAAATATCGGGAGCTCAAAAATAATAAATAATCACGGAAGATATCCCGTAAGTGATATTCTAAGTATTTTAAGAATTTTATATTAAGAATTACATATTACTATCCTATTATGATGACTCTGCAAAAGCGACCATTTTAGGCCCCCTGTAATCTTGATCTCAAACTGTAACATAAACTACAGAACCAATACGTACTTGATTCAATATCCTCCGTTACTTGCTTGGTGGGTAGCCGCGGGTCAAAACAACATTACTTGAGGGTAGGTTGGGGTCAGTCGATCACCAAATTATGTAAAGTGTCCGGTCATTACGCGACCCACTGACGGCTCTATCTTGTGGTAGTGTGAGCAAGTGGTCTTGATACTTGATAGATCATTTTAAATTTTGAAAACAGAAAAATGGTTTGATTTTGTGGAGCAGTTAAGAAACGGTGGCTGAAAACTTGCTTGAAATTGACTGCTAGTCAAAACATCGCATGTAATAATTCCTTTGAATTTTGGGAGAAAAAAAGTGATGAGACAAGATAATGCTTTTAATAGCTCCACTTTCACGAGCTATATCCTGTTCCACGAAGGTAACCCTGGTTTACAGTAGTAGAAAACACAATGACAATAGACACAGGTATTAATAGAGTGTATTGTCTTTTGTTACACTTATGTAACGAGTGTTCGTAAATACCCCCTGAGTATACTCATTTCTACTCAGCCTACGATATACGGGGTGTAACCTAGACACTTCAAGAAGCCGTCAACCAAGCATTCTATACATCAAACTAAGTAACTTTACGCGTAAATTATTGCTGGGAAATTGACTTTGGTTTTGGGTGAAAAATCACGTTTTACGGTAGGACTCAATGTTACGCACTCAAAACATTGTGCTGATAGATGGATTCAATAGTACGGGAAGGTGTTTAAAGTAAAAATCAATGTATTTAAAAAAAACTGGGAAAAGTAGGAACTTTGACTCCTAATATCTTCGTAACTAGAAGGGTATGGTCTAGAACAAAAAAAATTATCGCAATGACGGGGAGAACAAACTAGTGTTTTTTGGCTTCGTTAAGGGTCTTTTTACACATCCTTTATACTCGCACATCTTTCCTCAACTAAAGTACCAAAACCACTCACTCCTCACAAAACTATCGGAAGCATCCACCACGTGCAATTTACTGCCACCGGACTTTGAGGGCAGTTTTATTAAGAATTACAATTATTTATTTACACTACCCACTACCTCCACCCCCGTAGCTATATCTGTATGGTAATGTTCTATTCAAGGGTCAGAATGAATAGTTATTGAATGGCTAGCATATGGATGGAAGTGGTGATATTTTTTGGGCTTTCTATGATGGATTTGAGGAAGTTTTAAGTTGGTATTTGGTTGCGTCCTAAGCATCTGTTGTCCACTACATAACCATTGTTAGATTAGGCATTTTTAATTCAGATTTCTTGCCCCTGCCTCGTTGGCCTAGCGGTCACAAGCGCGACTGCTGAGCAAGAGGTACTGGGTACGATTCCCGGGTCGGGAAAAGTGTTGTTGGGTTTTTACATTAGGAATTCCTCAATAGCAGCCACGGAGTCTCGATCTGTGCCCGTTCGATGGAAATAGGCTCACCTCCTATTACATTGGACTTTAACGTGACTGGCGAAATTGTGGTGTACTATTAGGATACACCACTGCCTAATCCTTTTAAGATTAAAGGCGTGATGTTATGTATGTTATCCTTGACAGTTACATGAACTTAGAGGGTTGTATTGATGATTTTAATGATAATAATTCTGTAACTACATACGTCTTACAGCCGCGAATCATATAATGTTAATCAACATTCAATCTGACACTGATCTGCAAATTGCCAAAAACGTAAGAAAATTTAAATTTCGCGGGCTACCGTGGAGCTTCCACCTTAAGTTCTTTGATTGCTAATGCTGCATACCTTGGTATATTCATATTACCCGGAGTGTGCAGTGCTATAGAAGGTGTATCTAATCATACACGAAATCTCTTAAGGGGTCATTGTACTCATCATTATGAACAACTTTTACTATGGTACCAAACCCTGAATCAGCTGTTCCCTACAATATGTTCGTATAACTCGTCAAAAAGTATGGAACAGCTGATTTTTTTTCGCGATTCAGTGTTTGTTCCCTTAGTAAAAGTTGTTCTAATGATGAGTACAATGACTGCAGAGATTTCGTGTAGGTATGAATAGATAGACTTTATACAGGGTGTAAACAACCTCAACCACGAAGCCGTCAACCAAGCATTCTGTACATCAAACCAAGTACCTAACTTAACGCAAAAATTATTGCTGGAAAAGAAACGACTTTTTTTTGTTAGGGTGAAAAATCATGTTTTGTGGTAGGACTCAATGTAACGCACTCAAAACATTGTGCTGATGGATGGATTGAATAGTACGGTCATGGAGGTGTTTAAAGTAAAAAAAAACTTGACAAAATGTTGTAACTTTGAGTTCCTATACCTCCGTAACTAGAAGGTTTCCAGGTTTGGTGTAGAGCAAAAAAATGATCGCAATGACGGGGAGAACAAGTGCCTTTCGGCTTCGTTAAGAGGTTTCTTACACCCTTTATACACCAACTTTAGCTAGATTTTACTGTTTTTTTGGTGGTCAGTCAAATAGCTCACTTTCATAAGCTGAAATATGGAGCTGGTTAATATCAAGGACCATACGTTAGATAAACATCTTACATCATTATTTAAAAAACTCGTTCGTTCAAAGAAAGCAACTCAACTATTATCTCTGAACTTATCAAAGTAAACAACCTTGTTAGATGAGCTCCCGATATTATGCTAATCACATTATTATTCATACTGTTTTTGCAGAGGGCCCCAAACCGAATCGAACCCCCTAATCTTAACTCTGTATTTACAAAATTACTTACACACCTAAAATTAAATCTGCCATTTGAAATTGAACCTTAAGTTTATCAAGCTAAGGTAGGAATGCAAAGTAATTACGGAGCACAAAAGGTAAATGTATCGTGGTTCTTAATAACGCTACTCACTCATAGATGGCGCTACAGGCAATGCAAATTTTCGATAATGTAATTTTCTCATGATGAAAAATTGGGGATTCAAGAGTATTACGATTAAGAAAACATCTGTAAGTTATTCAACCTTATTATAATGTAATAAGATTAAGGTGTTTCGTTTTATTATTTCTTAATGTTTGTTTGATGTGGGGGACTCGGATTGTTTTGTTTTTTTTCGCGTGATTGGAAAATGATGCGCGGAAATTAATTTTGTGTGGTGGGTGTAGTGATTTTCTTAGGGAGAAAGTGGTGTTTTTTGTAAGGGGATTGAGTTATGTGCAGCTTTTTTCGTGAAGCTTATTAGTGTAGTTTCAAGTTTGTTTGTTCTCCGGGTTCATTTTCCAAAGGAAAATTTAAGGCGCAATACAAGTTTATATGATCAATAAAAAACTTCATAAAACTAACGTACCTAGAAACCTAGTTGATACTGAGAAATTCCTGATGTAAAAATCTATTGATTTCTATTTGACAAAATCCCTTGATCTGTCCACGAAGTAGACACAATAGTTAAACAATGGTGTCTCGAACAAATCGGTCTTTTGACAGATAATGATCACTTTATCTAACCTGGGAGTCGTACTCAGGAACTCATGCTTAGCAATCGGGCTTCCGACCACTGCACCAACGATATTACAAGAGACTTAAACATAACTGTCGAAATGTGCGTGTACTATTAGGTTCACTTCTGCCTTACCCTTCGGGGATACAAGCGTGATGTTCTGCTATACTATATCTTCTAATAAGTCATTACCTAGGTACCCATCGTTGTCTTCACTCTCGAAATCACATTTGACACGCAGACAATCGTGATTCATCTCGTCAATACTTATTAGAAGGTACACAATGTATCTATCTACTTATTATGAATTCGCGTATAATTTCCATGATTTCGATTGCGTTGTGCCCGAGAGTGCGAAGGTCGCAGTATATTATGCGAACTCGTGGGAACGTATTAGACATAAACAATATTATGGCAAGCAAATTATTGAGTTTTGAGGGCTCTTGGTTAATCACAATTGCACATGGCGGGACCTCTTGGACTTCATTTCTACCAAAGATGATCGAGGATGCGCAACAAAGGATGTGTATAGAACTAACCAATCACATAGCTAGAATACCTAAATAAAAAATAAATAAATAAATATCGCTGGACATTACACACAGCGCCATCTAGTGCCACACTAAGCAACGAGGCTTGTGTCGTGGACACCAGGCACCTTATTCACAACGCTTCGATTCGATTTTCGATTTGGAAAGTCGTGTCTCTATTTTTTTTTTGACATTACGAAATCGAGCGAGATAGACATACGACTTTCCGAATCGAAAATCGAATCGAAGCGTTGTGAATAGCTATGCAGATAGTTGATATACTACATAGAAAAAGACGTACGTATCCTCGCTCATTTCTGGTGGAAACGCAGTTCGTCTCATGACGACAGGCCGTGTCGACGGCGCGAATTTCATCTAAGTAAATCCGTTTGTGTAGTTTTTGCGTGTAAGAGTAATAAACATCCATCCATCTATCCACCCATTCATTCTCACAAACAAAGTTTTATTGATAATACTGGGCTTCGCCGCAGTCGGGTAAAACGAAAATGATTCAATGCCAAAATAACTATTGGAAATAGTTTAAGTCTACAACTGCCTACTGTTATCATTTTATAACATGCATCAATTATTATGTAAAATCAACTCAATTATGGCCCTGATTAAGTTGAAATTCATTGAACATGTTAACAAAAATAAAGTTCTGTTATACCAATTTCTAGACTTAATTATCAATCAAAGCAAAATAAACTTGATCAATCCGAAGCAAATAATTGTTTTCGTTTTTTTCTGTATTTACGTAGTCTACATAATATACCTACCTGCGCACAAAGTTGCGACGGTTCTAATCTATGGGCTAAAATGTCCTCTGAAACTCATAGTCCATTGTTCATGACGGTCAAAATCTAAAATGTCATTTATTATCTAAAGACTCTTATTGAAGCCGAAAGACACTTGTTCTCCCCATCATTGCGATCATCATTGTTCTAGACCATTATGATACCTGGGAACCTTCTAGTTACGGAGATATTGGGGGTCAAAGTTCTAACTTTTTGACAACTTTTTTTTTTTTAATACAAGTTTTTAATGTAAGATTTTCACGTTAAACACCTCCACGACCCCGTACTATTCAATCTATCTATCAGACAATGTTTTAAGTGCATGCAGTGCGTGCATTCCTACAGTAAAACGAAATTTTTCACCCAAAAAAAAAAGTAATTTCCCAGCAACATTTTTTGCGTCAAGTTACTTAGTACCTATGATGTACAGAAAGCTTGGTTGACTACTTCGTGAAGGGTCTGTTTACATCCTGTATAAAGCGCACAAAGTTCCGATCGTCCTAATCTCGCTACGGGCTAAAACTTCTCAGAAAGTCATAGTCCATTGTTCATGACGGTGTAAATCTGAAGTCGTCTTATTTTATCTATATACTAGCGAACCCGCTTACTCGCCCCGGCATCGCACTCAAACTCGAATCATTAAAAAACTGAATTAAAATCCGTTGCGTAGTTCAAAAGATCTAAGCGTACAAACAGCGGGAGCGACTTTGTTTTAAACTATGTAAAGAAGACGATTTATTTTATTGTGGTCTAGGCTTCAATGCTTATTCAAATAGGTAAATAAGTAGGAACCTATAATGCAGGTACGACCGAGTTCACTGATGGTCGGTCACTTTTCAACCTAACCAACCAACCTTTATTACTTAGGTCATAAGGCTAAAAGTAATAGACCATCAGTGAACTCGGTAGACCTAACTATAGCAAAGAGGACAAATTAAACTACTTAGTTGCCTCCTTGGTTTTTAATGCCTCTTTTGTTTATATTGTGCATGATCCTGGGTTTCAAAGGATTGATACAGAAAAGTTGATAGAACTTGGCTAGGTGAAGTGGGTGTAGGTACGTTAACGGAAGCATTTATAACAGACATAATAATATATATAATAGTTGGACTTTCATGTCCAAAAAGATAAAGTTTTTTAATATCTACGAACTTTAACATGCTCATTACCTATTTCTCATTTCTAACGTATTTCATGAAATTTTCCATTAAAAGTTTTATTTGACGCAGTACAAAGTAGCGCCATCTGTTGATGAGTTGAACTACTAAACACTTAGTACGTGTAGTTCCGCTGTTCACTCACAGATGGCGTTGGCAGTCGGTTTTAATCCAGTGTTGTTTTTGTTTCATTAACTTATTAGTTTCTAATCATTTTTAGTGAGTAATTTAATAAAATATTAATGAATTGAATAACTTGTTTCAGATACTATGCACAAGAGAACTGGTTAGTAATTTTTATATTTATTTATATTAGTAATTCGATTTTTGATGCTCAACTTTTAATATCGCTTGTGCAATTTAGTTTTATATTGTTTCCTTATTTTAAGTACTTATACGTACATACTTAAACAAGTAAGAAGAATGGGAGGTTCTTAGATATTTGACGGGGAGAACAAGTGCATTTCGGCTTCGTTAAGGGTCAATTTACACCCTTTAAAAATACCTTCTCATTGATAGATTATTTCAGCTGTGTGTTTAATGTAGATAGAATAGAATAGAATATAATAATTTATTTGTATAAAACATGGTACATTAAGGTCTTATGGATAGGGTTATGAACTTACATGTTTTGCCATAAATAAATTAAAAATGATTAATTAATTATTACTAAAAAATGATAAATTAAACACCTGAATATACAGGATGTAAACCACCTCATCACGAAGCCGTCAACCAAGCATTCTGTACATCAAACTAAGTAACTTTACGCAAAAAATATTGCTGGGAAACGACTTTTTTTTTGGGGTGAAAAATCACGTTTTGTGGTAGAACTCAATGTAACGCACTCAAAACTGGCACACAAAACTGTGCTGATGGATAGATTGACTAGTACGGGTGTTGTGGAGGTGTTTAAAGTAAAAATCGTACATTAAAAACTTATAAAACGTATTAAAAAAAATGTCAAAGTTGGAACTTTGACCCCCAATATCTCCGTAACTAGAAGGTTTCCAGGTATGTTGTAGAACAAAAAAAAAACATCGCAATGACGTAAAGAACAAGTGCCTTTCGGCTTCGTTTAGAGGTGTTTTACACCCTTTATAATGTCTATTCAAAAACAACATAAAACTGAAAATAAAACAGTACCTTTTTTCTTAATCTAATTTGCCATTCACTGCAAAATAATTGCTGTAACCCGTAGACAAAACCTAATTTCTTTTATTGTCTCAAGCAGGCCAAGGAATTTTATTTCAGGGGCCGTTGAGCGTTAACCCTTGCGTTGCTAATGAGCGCCACACTTAAGGAATTAAAACTACGATTCGTAGGTATTGGAGGGTTAAACATTTTATGTAATGTTCTGGTACAAATTGACCGTGTAATGCTTTTTATTGTTGTTTTAATGTTGGTATTTTGAGGGTTAGAGGTTACGGACAGGTATATTTTTGGCTTTGGTAATTGGAGCTATTTTGGTAGTTAAAATAAAATAACGGACTCCATGTAATTATGCATGGTTGATGGATTTAAGACAAAGATGCGAGACTGTCATAGAGATTTTTTTAAGCACAAAAATAAATTATATAAGCCGACCTAATAAAAAGCCGATACTAGAAAAAATTAGATAAACGTCACGCCTGTAATCCCTGAAGGGTAAGGCAGAGGTGTACCTAATAGTACACCCACATTTCGCCAGTTATGTTTTAAGTCTCATGTTATAGGGAGCGAGCCTATTGCCATGAACTGGGCATCCAGTCTCCGTGGCTGCTACTGAGAAATTTCCGACAAAAAAACTCAATAACTCTTTGCCCGACCCGGGAATCGAACCCAGGACCTCATGCTCAGCAGTCGCTCTTGCAACCACTAGACCAACGAGGACATAACAACGAACATTCGACGACGAGGCAGTCATATACTATTTTTCTACCAATAATATCTAAGTAAGAGAGCAGCGGTGGCCCAGTGGTGGCGGCCCCGACTTACGAATAGTAAGTCGTGGGTTCGACCCCAGACAGGCGCATTACTTTGTGTAATTTATTTCATCACCACTGCTCTCAAAACGGTGAAGGAAAACATCGTGAGGAAACCGGCATGTCCTAGAACCAAAAATTTGAAGACATGTGACATCTACCAATCCGCACTGGGCCCGCGTGGTGGATTATAGCCCATTCCCTCTCACAGAGAGGAGGCCTGTGTCCCAGCAGTGGGAACATTAATAGGCTGATGATGAATATCTAAGTAACAAATAATAATATTTAGACGCTCATTTTAAATTCAAACAAAATCATACATTACTAGGTAAGGTGAGATTTCTACGAACACTGAATACTACTTACAACCACAAATAATAAGCCTAAATTGACTAAAGTTCAATAGTTCAACCCTCAATTCGCGAGCTATTTGTTATTCTAATACAGTGGCGCCCCCTGACGTTGCTCATATTAGTCGTGACAGACGGACTGGGGGTGATTTATAGTAAGATAAGACTACATGTCGATTTGTCTGCGTCGGCCTTTATTGATAATGTTGGCTTATTTGTTTTTCGTTGGAGGATGTGTGGAATCTGCCTTAGTTGCTGTTGTTTATAAACGAACCCCAAAGGCACTTGTTCTCCCTGTCATTATGATATTTTTTTTGTTCTAGATCACATCTGGGAACTTTCTAGTTTGGAGATATTGGGTGTCAAAGTTCTAACTTTTTCAAAAGTTTTTATTGTTATAACTTTACTATAGATACCTCCTCGACCCCGTTCTATTCAGCACAATGTTTTGAATGCGTTACTTTGAGTAGGTACCGTAAAAAAAGATTTTCACCACTTAAAAAAGTCGTTTCGCAGAAAAAAACCGGCCAAGAGCGAGTCGGACTCGCGCACCGAGTGTAGAGGAGGGAGAGGTACAAACTTTTTAAAGGACAAACTTAACTTTGCTGTTCGATCTCTAGAAACGACTATTGCTCCAACCGCAACTAATAAGTTTGTAATCGATTTTTTTTTGTTATGTAACTACATATTTATGGTTTTCAGACTTTTCCCTTTACATGTGCTGTAAGACCTTGCTTTTGCCAAATTTCGTGATTCTAGGTCAACGGGAACTAAGCATATAGGTTTTCGACCCAAAACCTATAGGGTACTTCCGGTTGACCTAGAATTGTCAATTTTGGTTAAAAGCAATGCACAAGCACAAGCAAAGGGAAAAGTCCGAAAAATAAAAAAAGGTAAATTTTGGTAAGTAAGTACTTACAAGTTTTCGCGAAAATCTAAAGTTGCCCATATCTTTTTATCGTGTTGATCCAGGACCTTGACCCTGCACCTAATAGGGACTATAGACCTGAGTATTGGTATAAATTTCAATTTGCTAGGTCCACCCGTTCCTTAGAAAATCAGTGGTGACAGACGGACAGACAGACGGACAAGAAAGTGATCTTATAAGGGTTCCGTTTTTTCCTTTTGAGGTACGGAACCCTAAAAAATGCGTCTGTACCTTTGATGTACAGAATGCTCCGGCTTCGCGAAGGGTCCGTTTATACTTACCTTGTATACATAATGTAGGCACACATACATGTAGGTTGTATTTCTCGGAAAGCGAAGTCGGGACAGTTCTACTACCATTACCAATTGCATCGTCAATCTTATCATCATCATCTGCCCAGCCTTATCCCAACTATGTTGGGATCGGCTTCCAGTCTAACCGGATGCAGCTGAATACCGGTATTCTACATGGAGCATTTGCCTATCTGACCTTCACAACTCAGGTAGTACTGGGTAATACGATACCCCCTTGGTCAGACTGCAGGCTACTGACTACCTGTAACGACTGTCAAAGATCTATAAATGACAACTGAGACCAACGGCTTAACGAGGCACGGAGGAAACTCGGTTTGTAATGGGTGGTCACCCATCCACATCCAACCTAGACTAGCGCGACTTAACCTGAAGAACGACTCGAGTGGCTGTTATTTAACCACGAGCTCCTCCAAACTAAGAGCATACACAAACAGTTAATAGCCTAACTTAGAAGCAAGGATCAAAAAGCGAAATCTCCCACACTTCCTCAACTTTAAAACCTCCAAAGCACACTCGATAATCTACAACGTTCAAAACAACGTGACTTTAAGATATTTTGCTATATCTACCTATACATATATTTTCCAAGTGTGTCAACCCTAATCCACTCTTCGCAGACGGATTACCTAGAGGCGGCTAAACTTCAAAGCAAGCGAGGGCTGTCGCGCGCGGAATGAATTTTAAGTTTTTAACACTTCTCTTGTTTTTAGATAGCGATACGATCTTGATATTATGGCTAGTAAAAATATTGGAGTTGCTTGAACTTTTTAAAGGTTTAGATCTTTTTTAGATCTTGAGAGAAAAGTAGGTTTGGTCTATTCTTTTTAAGTTTTGAGAATTCGTAAGACTTTAAAAATACAACAGTTACTTAGACTGATGAATCCGTTTTGCGTTGAATAAACGAAATGTCCAAGATGTCCATCCATCTCCATCGAACAGATTTGTACCAAATCAATAGAAAATAGTTTTTTTTTTGCTAAAACTAAGAGTTCAGTTCAGCCCACAATACTACCGCTGTCCTAAAAACGCCTAGAAATCTTCCTAAGTTGTGATCAGAATACTTATTAGCATCATTTAGCCCTTTATCTTATTTTATACTTAACATCACGCCTGTAATGGCAGTAGGATTAGACAGAGGTGTACCTAATAGCACTCCCACATTACGACAGTTATGTTTAAGTCCCGTGTAATAGGGGGCGAGCCTATTGCCATCATCATGAATCCAGATTCTGTTGACATTGAGAAATTCCTGATAGAAAGACCCAATACGAGACGACCCGAATGGCGCAGCGGTAGTGAGGCTGCCTTACGTTCTTAGGGTCCCGGGTTCGAATCCCGATACGAGCAAATGTTTGTGTGATGAGCAAGGACATTTGTTTCCGAGTCATGATGGTTTATATGTATAATAAGTATGTATTTACAAACAAAAAGTATCCATGTAGTATATCAACTATCTGGTGTCCACGACACAAGCCTCGTTGCTTAGTGTGGCACTAGATGGCGCTGTGTGTAATGTCCAGCGATAAAATATAAATGTTGCATAGACTCTAAACTTTAAATTGGAATTGAAATAATTCTAACTTTAATATGAAAATTTACAATATGAAAAAAATATTCAAAGTGAAGCATTTTTCTTTGAAATTTCGTAACTACTCCTAAATAGCACTAAGTTTTAGTTTTTTTTTCACACAAAAATATTTATCACTTTTTTCTTCACAAAGTGTACAATTGGCATTTTGATCTAATGATTAATTAGGCTACAATTAAATAAAAACCACTCATTTCGCACTATTCGGCCCGCATTGACTGACGTAACAACCACTTTGTAGTGCAAGCTGATTAGAACTTTATTCTAACAGAATTTCAAACGAAGTTTGAACCACCACAAATTGAGTTGCTAATTTAGAAGATACTTCTTTAATCAGTCTCTCAACATTTACAGGCATTCTGTAAACACAAGATCAATGCACTCTTCATATAGAAGCTACGGGTAGGTATGTTGGTATACATATTTGACTGCGCATCTCTTCCCTTTGCAGCCACGACACTCGTCAACTATAAACCGCTATGAAGTACCTTACTTTGCCAGACAATTTATATGTAAATTAGAACATCGTGGCTCATGCTAAGTCTACCTGTTTCCGAATTATTTTGAGTATGATTCAGACTTGAATTTTGGCTGTCTAGCTTGAGTTGATTTACCTCAAATTGCGATTTTTTAATATTATATTTTTTTCTAATATTATAGAGAGGTAAAATATTATTGTAAAGCAAATATTTTGCGATAAGTACAGAACCTATTACAGATCTACGAAATGCCATTTGCCTGTTTTTTATTTTTTCATACATTGAATTTAGCACAAAAAAAAAAACTTAAGTGCGAAAAAAATCTAACCCTTCAACTGCGCACCGTCAAATAAAACACAATAACAAACAAATAAAATAAACTTTAAAACTTCTTAAAGGGGATATACAGGACCAAACTGGGACTGATGGAGACTTAATAAGTCCGTTTTTATCAGCTATTTATTCACCATTTTTACAAGAGGGTGAAACACCATTAGTTTAAATTTTCCTATGACAGGTCTCCAGAAATATGTTTTTAACGATTATTAGGAGGATAAAAAGAGATTCTTTGAATGGGTCTATTTAACTGAGGTTTTGTAGATCTACTTAGGTTGGCATATATTTTAAAATATGTAGCCATCTGCCCCTTTTCCCTTTTCTTTATGTAAAAAATCCCAAGTTGTACATAGTCACTTGTAAAAGTTGTAAACAAAAATATGTTTGTGGTGTTTTTAGGATAGATTTTATTATAAGATATCGACTTATTTTGCTTGATTTTATTTCGCGTTGAATTATTATCCTATTTTCTGCATCATCCCCCATTTTAAACAAAATAAAAACAATTTAAAATTGTCAATTTCGCGACCATTGAGGCGTTGTGAACGATCGCAATAAATAAGGCCGAATGCAGGCAGGTGGGAAGCAACACTCCGGGGACACGGTGTGAACCCGCCCTTAGCGACATAAAGAAAAAAGGATTGCCTGCTTTATTATTTTTATTAGCACGGGAATCTGTTTCGTTGATAGGCTAATGTTTAGAAGTACAGCGGGATTCCATTTTAAAAATACTTTTTTTTTAAATTACTTCTAATGGTCTTTTCTGGGTTTTCTGGCTATGATCACCATCGGGAGTGGTTTTAATGGGATTAATGAGCATGTGTGGCCTGACAGTTAGTCCTTTCAAATGTATGATAGGATATAAGCCTTTGCAAATAGGGCTATATTGGCGTGCACACTAATTAAAGAAATTGCCAATTAGTGACATAATCTTAGCAACTAGACTACTGTAACCATTCTTTTCTTCACGTTAATTAGGCAGGTTATTACAAAAAACATCTTCAAAAAATGGCATACTCAAAACACCCTGTGCGAACCCCACGAAAAACGGGAAAAATATGCTCATCTAAGCACCTTACTGCCGTACAATATAAAAACGCCGTAACCCGTGTAATGACAATTTTAAACTCCCTGAGACTCGTTCTGAGCCATTTACCTTTCTGTATAGTCTTCAAATACCCACCAATTTATGTTGACCTCTGACATTGAGTACATCAAAGATGTAAGTGACACCAGAGGCATTAAAATATAGAGAAACATCATGTTTTAGTCTCTTGAATTTTGGGCAGTTATAATTTGTTAGCCTTTTATTTAAGAAAATATTTTTTAAGCAGAAAAAATTAAGGAATGTTAAAATTTACAGTAAATGCATGGGTCTTCTTTTACTGGTCGGTTGGTTTACGATTGTCCCTTATTGTCTAAGACATAGACAACCGTTTTTATTATCTGTGGGGGCGTTTTAAAGTGGGGGCCCTTAAGTGTTGTAACATTTTCCTCTATCAAGGGGTTGTGATGCGCCAAGAATGTTTGATTCCTTGTTCTACAGATGTTTTCTTGTATTCACGGTGTTTTTGGTTATGTCATTTTCTGTGGAGTTTAAAATGAGGGTAACTTTTTGTTTTTTCCTTGCGTGGTTTATTTTTTCAGGTTTATTTTGTCAAAATGTTGATTTTATAACCTTACCTACTCGTAGCCATTTTAGGTTGATGTATCATTATTGAATAACCATTTCTTTTGCATGAAATGGTTATTCATCCATGATAGCCACCTAATGTACCCATTTCAATATCCATGACCTGGAAAAACCCTCAACAAAATTACCATACAGATTTTACGACCGACGAATCTCAATTGTTTTTCCAGCTAAAACTCCAGAAGATATATTTAGCTACCTAACTAATACGGGATTTACTATTCCGCGCCATATTTTATAGTAATGTATGGAGACAGCCATGACATCAATCAAATAATATATTCAACTCAGGATCGAATCCACTACCGCTTCCTGCCAATCCGACGGTTGGGCAATAGGTACCTTGGCTGTTGCTATGTACCAAATAAAGATATACTTACGAATAAAGATATTTTTATTGAGGTCGACTAACAATGACTAATGAAAAAGTATATTTTGTTTGTGAGTAAACATCCTTTTAATAATGGATGGAAATGGAAAGGGTTAGGATTTAGGACCATGGATAAGGTCGACCCGAAAGATATAAAAATAACCCAATAAATAATTAAGATTACAATAAAATGATAGAAAAAACTTTAAGAGACAAGGACAAAATGTCTATTCAGTACTTAAGATGCAAGAAATTAAACAAATTAAACATTTATGAGGATCAATGTGGATGGATTTTTTTAAGAGTAGAAAAACTAAAAAAACGGTGGATGGACTGTGTGAAGGATGATATGGCTGGAAAGGAGGTGTCTGATGAGATGACGAGTAATAGAGAAGTATGGAAGAAGAAGTCATGCTGCGCCGAGCCTAAATAAATTGGGACAATGGCAGGAGAATGATGATGATGAATTGTATTACCTTAACTAAGCCGGGGAATTGATGAATGGATCTAGGAATTTTAGGCTTTAATTATTGTAAAGCATCAAAATCGCATGAAAATTTGGCAATTTAAAAACTAAACCAATGATAAAATGTTAACCCTAAAAAAATCGAGTCAAATCTCGAACTAAATCCCTGTCAAAATTAACACAAACAAATGTTCTTCCGATAGTCTCCCTACCAAAAAAAATCTTCGCGACTACCCCTCAGTAACAAAATCATTAATATTAACCCGTATCAACCCCATTGCAACATAAATAAACATTAAAAAATACAACCGCAAAGAGATGTTCTAAAATATTCATTCCGTTCGGAGTTTTTTCAAACCAGTTCGCACCTCTGATTTCTTAGTCAAGGTTCCGCCATTTTTTTTTTCTTTTAGCTCTCCCGAATAAAATTTACATTTTTTATTCGCGAATTTATTTGTCTATCTTGAAGATTACGAGTATGGAAATTGGGTGGTATGATTCTTTTGGGAGTTGTGGTTTTGATTTTAATGTTTTTCTTCCTTGGTGTTAATTTTTTATGATTTTTTTTTGCAATTTTATATTTATTTACTAAGCCTCCACAGATAATTACAATAAAATATTAGTTCCTTATTATCAAACAATCGAACAATACAGTACGGTCAAATTGTTACTTAATTTTAAAAGTTGGTTAAATTTGTTTTTTTTTTTTGCAAAATAAAACTGTCACTACAATAAATAATGTTTTTTTTAATACATTTTATTTTAGTGCATTTCTAGAAAACTGTTGCTTTAAAAATAAAGAGTCAGTAGAGATGTATTTATAAACGAAAATATAAAGAAAAATAAAAGAACCTATGTTTAGAATACGGTACCTTTTAGTATTCTATTTATTAAAGTTAGCTAAACAGGAAAACCAAGTAGCCTTTTCATAAGAAAAACCACATAAAATACCAAAAAAATATTCATAGTCGGTATTACACAAATCTGTGTCCATCAGACAACTGACGTTATATCGCCCTCATCTGACATGACAAATGATTGTTTTAACCCACCACCAACCACCGAAGACCTACCTTTCCCCTTCTTTCTCTTTATAGCTGGAAAAGTGCAGAGGGGAGAAGAATGTTGAGAGGGATCAGGGTATAATGGCCAAGCGACATCCGTCTTAAAATAAGGGACGATGACAAACGCTTGCGACTTTAGTCTCGAACCAAATAGAAGTTTTTAATAGATTTTAGAATTTTCTGGAACTGCAAGGTTTTTTTTTTCAAATATACTAGTACTGCTTTTACCCAATGCCAACTCAAAATAGGTAAGACAATAGTAACTAGCTATTACCGCCACTTTAATGTGAAAAAAAACATGCTAAAATATGTCTAAAAATACTTTTTTGATTCGACCTAAATGTTGTTGTGTTGAAGAGTATTTAAAATAATACGCGTATATGATCAGGTTTCTAATGTGTTTGTCATTCAGTATTGTCGGGAATGCGCCGTGTAGTTCACGCTTCTTGCATTTTTATGACAGTACAATGTTAACCGTGTATTACATGCAAACTCATTCATTGCCCGTTTTTTTTCGCATGCAAAATTTTTATTGCGGAAAAACTAACAGTTTTTTTATATTATTAACCTTTTATTGTATAGTATTTAATAAAATCGGAAAACAGATGTTATCTTAAATTGTAAATAATTTGATTTGGTTTTGTCATCGCAGGTAATCAAATTCCCCTCAAAAACGGGTCGTTTGCGTTCGAAAAATGGAACACTTTTAGTAGTGACGCAGCCATTATAAGAAATATCCACCTCGCAATAATGTCACTACTGTACATTATTAATAGTAGGTATTGTGTACTTAAACAAAAATACTATTTTGTTTTTGCATGGTATTGAGGGGTTAAATCTTTTAAAGCCCTACTATGACTATTCTATCAACTTTAAAATCTATCCGAGTTGATTTTGTCAGTTTTAAAATAGACATTTTATTCAGGAAATTAAAAATATTACTTGCGTTTAATGTATTTTTTTCTCGAAACAAATAATTCCATTGCACTATTCCCCCAGTACTTATAATAGAAATTTTACAATTATAATTATAGAAATATACGATTACCAAGAACCGCAATAAAACCACCAAGTGCTGCATTAGTTTTTTATGGTCATTTTATTGAGGAATGTATGCGCCCTGACTGCGCCTTCTGAATATTTTATATGCAATATAAAATAAATAGACTGATTAATAAGCGTATCATGATTCGCTACTGTCAACTGTCCACCTACTCAGTATGGCCGGCGTGTTCTATTTTTGAAATGTGCAGTAACGGTCCTCGTGTGCGTGATTGCGTTACAATTCGAATTTTGACGTTCGGAGAAATTCGGCCGACCTAACTCGACCAATAGGAATCGCAGAATTTTAAATTTGCATCGTTTCTCTTTTTAAATATTTAAATGTAAGAGCTTTTGTTGCAATTTCGCGTGTCGCCGCACCAAACATTTTCATTCGCTCAAAGCTTCCAAATTCTTAACTAGATGGCGTTGTAGTCGAATTAGAAGTCGCTATCGTTTGGTTACATCGGTTTGGTTGGGTTCGGGACGAGAACTATGTCAAGTTAACTTTGCGCAGAGGCAATATCGTAACCAATGAGGTTAATCCGAGGTGCGATTATTGCTAGTTGAAAACTTTACCAATACCCCGCCGTGTGGACGTGAAATACCGTCCGCGATGGCAATTTTTGAATGGCCGTAAATGGCCTAATAATTCTTATGAGACTAATTTCACCATAAGGTGATGCGAATTGCGAAAAATCATATGTTGAAAGGAAGTATTTAATTTATTTTTCTTAAAATTATTATATTATGTTCTGTATTCAGTCCACTCGGAAATAATGTTTATGCCCATTGCAATAATTACGTCGCATCAAACGGGTTAACACAAATGGCGCGGAGTACTGTTATAACTTCATTTATTTTTAAAGTTAATTCATTGA
Source organism: Xestia rhomboidea (assembly GCA_963853795.1). NCBI lineage: Eukaryota > Metazoa > Arthropoda > Insecta > Lepidoptera > Noctuidae > Xestia > Xestia rhomboidea. The sequence goes on from OY970778.1 coordinate 12,613,595, forward strand.
TCATATCTAGATGTCCGGTTCTTTGTCTACCCACTATGGAACCTAGCGGTTCATTATCTACTGGTGGTTATTACTCATATTTTGTACAGAGATTTTATTAATAGACAGTGGCGCCCTCTACATATTGCGTAGCGGCAAGACAAGGAACCAATATATGAACACTTTTAAGTTTTGTTGATTTCTTTTTTTTTTTGCATTTACATAAATAACAATGCTGAATGTCATTACTTTTTTTACCGACTTACAAATGGAAGAGGTTATCAATTCGTTTATTTTTTTTATAAAGTTAATAATTTTTTTTTAAATGGCTGATGAATCATTTGTTTTTTTTTTTCTTATTTTCCTACTCAAAAAAAGGTACCAATTGAGGTATATTATGAAAAATAAAAATATGTAGTTTAAATCTCCTTGAAGAGATGAAGATAATCAGTTTAAAATATCTAAGTATTAAGAAATTTAAAATTAAATAATTTAAAAAACAAAAATGTTAGTAATGTCACACTATACTACTCCACGGCATTCACATTTTTTCCCCATGGCAAAAAGCCAGGATAGGGTATTTTCTATGGAAATGAGAGCAATTGTGAACTGAATCGCGTGTAATGATCGCTAATCGACTATTTAACGCGAATATTGCAATATTACATGCCGCCATTTTTATTATTATAGTATTCAAGTGTGTCATTTTACTTTGAGATCATTTTTTTATTCAATATTTTCTTATTACGTATTTATATTTGTATCGTTTATTGAAATAGTTATAGTCTCTTAGTTAGTTATATGGCATAATGTAGATACGTTTATAAAAGGGATTATGACATTAAAATATTATCGAGTTCTCTATATGGTTTGAACTGCATAAACTGAAAGCTCCACGGTAACCCTCGAAATTCAAATTTTATTACTGTGTTTGCAATTTGCACGTCAGTGTCAGGTTGTATGTTGATTAAAATATGATTCGCGGCTGTAACACGTATGTAGTTACATAATTTTAAACATTAAAATCGTCAATACAAATTTCATGTAACCTGATTGAATGACTTCTTCATGAAAAATAGAAAGAAAAAAAATTTCGCGGGCTACCATGAGCTAAAAAAAAACGTGGCCAATAAAATGTTTTTATTGAATATAAGTATTAACATTAAATAAACTCATTTTTTTTAGCCTATTATATTCCACTACTGGACAAAGGCCATTCCCATTCCTTTCCATCTCTCCCTGTGTTTTGCCTCCTCTGGCCAATCAGTCAGGAACGAGTCAAAGTCGTCACGATAGCGCTTTTTGGGCAAACAATTTATTTAAAAAAAAATCATAGCCTAGACCTGGTTTTTTGATAGATTGCGTTTCCTATTTTTTGTGTTAACACCAAAAACAAAACCATAAATATTTTTTAATACTTCATCCAATCGAAGCTCTATTCAAAAATCTAAAACAAATTGTTTAAAATTCCACAAAATATCCATAAGATGTCATTATGGGGGTTATCTCGCTACCGTTCTCATTGTACTAAATCCCATAAAGTGTCAAAATTATGGGAAACTGAGAGGGTATCAATATAGTGTTGTTTTTTTGGTTCAGTTATGAACTGATAGACGAAGATTGTTGAACTAATGTCATAAGACTCATAAGTTTGTGGTAGGTGAAAAATTTGGTAGGAGTAGTGTGGATGCGACGGCAAACTTAGTTTTAATTTTTGCTCAAGATCGTGATCTTGGTCGTCAAAACTATACCTTGGAGAATAAATAATAAAGAAAAACGCGATTAGTAACTGCTCAGAGAGGTTTTGTTTTTCATGCCATGCAATCCATGCTGACACAGTAGTAAGTGTTGTTGGCCCAGAACGTCCTCAGTTTGACTGCATGCTTATTATTAAGTGAAATTAAGTAGCAGAGCTATCTTAAATGTGAAAAATTTTAGTTTTAGAAACCGAGTTTGATTTAAGCAGATTGTTTCACCTTCTTTTAGAACCCATGATTATTAATATCAACTGATCCGATAGCTACGAAAACCAATTAATGAATGAATGATAATTAACCAAAATCCAAGTAATACCTTTAAAAATCATGTTTATGTTTATAAAACTGCGTTTTAAATTAATCCAGTACCTACCCATGATATGTCTGCTATTTTCTTCAAGTAGGTCCATACTATTACCACCACAGGCCATAAACTTAAGGGTCTACCAAGGGCGCTACTCGCTATAGTCCGTTTTGTCAACAAGCCATTGTGGTGCGCGGGCGCCGTGCTTTACGACGTCGTAAATCTGCGCACACGCATTATGATCGCTCGATAATCAACTGTCAAAACTCTCAGGTGTACCACAAGGAGTTTTTTCTTTTGGTTTTAGGAGAAATTGTGTGATATGAAAAAATGTTATAGGATTATTCTATGAATCGTGGTTTTGTGGGTTGAGATTTGTTGAACTTGTTTGTTGAAAGACTTTCATACAGGGTGGTTTGTTAAAACAAAAATTTGCTGTTCTACACTTTGACCGCGCACATAAGTTATTTGCAGTTTTTTTTTACCGGGGTAATACAACGCTAGGGGATTTAAAATTTTGATACTGAATTTATGATCCGTAAATATCCCGCGGTACTTATTGAAGTACTGTTAAATTCAAAAACTCGTCAAGTTTTAAGTATAATAATCTTATGAGTAGGTACAAAGACACCTTACTAACGAGATTTTGTGCAACATTTTGACCCTTGCCTTTATGTCGTTTATTTTTAAAGATAAACCAGTGTATTTAGCAATATTTTTCGTTGAAAATAATATTTTCTTAGTCCATTATCAAACCTACGCGGTACTTGACCGTACGCGGTACTTGGTAATAAGGCGACACCTACACTGCTCTTGTTTCGACGAGATAAATATTATCAGTCCTAAATCTGAGGATATTCTGAAACCTACACGAAACACCTACGGATAAGACTAAGGTTTTTTTTCAAACTTGAATTAATATGGTTACGTAAGACGATTAAACGTTGTAGCTCATTACGAAAGCCTTTTAAAATCGTAATACCTTCATCAAAGTAATACCTATTCATTTATTTCGGTCGTCGACGGCAACTTAATTAAACCTACGAAGTGAAAACTCTTTAATAAAAGTTTTCGTACAATTTTTGATTTGAGGTTCGAAATTCAAATTAGGTAGGTACATTCTTTACCAGCGGCCAGTAATGACATTCAGTAGGTGCAATAATGATTTGTTTTATAAGGTTTGCACGTCATTATAACAAATAGACACTTACGAGCAGGTTTTGTAAAAAAAATATTAAACGTCAGTGCATTAGCCAAACAAGTAGGTACAAAGGTTTATAAACAAATATTATTAGAACTATCTAAAACAAAATTCATACAAAGTAGAGCAAAGCAACACGTGCGCTTAATTGTTAACATTCATGTAATTACATCACGCACACAAACAAACTCAAGCACACATACACACTTTTCGACCTAACCCTTCAAATGCGTACCTACTCGGAAATTACGTAAGTAGATACTCCGCTTTAGATCGTCATCTTAGATTTTTCTTTGAAGTGGCAGCAAAGTTTTGGGGGTAAAATTGAATATTAATAGCAAAATTATACCCTTAGCCGTCCTTTCTCGGATTTTTATTACTTTATTAAAGCTCCTTCTTGTTAATTTGATATAAACAAATCGTTGTAGATTTTATGTGTTCGAGGAAAGGGGCTGGTGTCAAAAAACAGTAGCCATTTTTATTGCTTAATCGCGTGTGTTTGTTTTATATAATTTATTTTATGTTCGTGCTGAGGTTTGTTTAAATTTAAACATCAACAAAAAAAAAACGTTTTCTATTTTAGACGTTTTTGGAGACGTTGTTGAGATTCTTGATAATATTTTGTAAGCGAAATAAATTACAAAAAAAATATATATTATAAGTATTTAAGTATCTATTAGGTACCTACTCACAGTAAAAGATATATTTTATAGGCCAAAAAGAAGGGCTTAAGAATTAATTAGGTATCATTTTTTCTGCCTTTAAACACGAATACCTGTTTAATTAAAAGCCAGAAACCGAAACAGCACCTGAGAAAAATCAATCAAAACCAACCGTTTTTCCTCACTTTCACACTAAAACACTGCAATAAAATTAATCATACAACAACAAAGGTAAAACAAATTGCTGATAATATTAATAGCGACGATTTATAATGTTTTTTCTTTAGTAATAAAATCTTTGTTTGTCCGTTAGTTTCGTTCAGATTAAGTCATATATTACTGCAAATTGCTTTCGGATAACCATCGCGGTTCCATATTGTAGCAACTATAAAATCTTTTTGGCTATAACACTTTTTTTGCTGCATTTTTTTCGTTTTTGTTTTTTTTTTGTTTTGTGTAGTACGAAAATACGGTTATGGAATATTATAATGCTTTTTAGATAATTATTAAAATAATAAAAATGCGATCATATTCATTCTTACGTTTCTGTTGGAGCTCTGCCTTACACTCAATTTTAATCGCGCTTTCACCCACGTGTAGGACAGGAATTATCCCCTGGAAATGGATTAAAATTATCATTTTTTTTTGTTTTTTAATCAAAACGGATTCTGATGAAATATGACATAAGTACTAGGGGTCTAAAATGGCCGCTTTAGTAGAATCTTAATTTGAATCACATTAAAAATTAAAAATTCTTAAAATGGGCCTTATGAATATGAATAAAAAGTATTTAAAATTTTTAACGTGATTCAAAATAAGATTCTGCTATAGCGGCCATTTGAGGCCCCCAGGCAGACCTAAGTCTGCCTGTACTTATGTCATATTTCAGTAGAATCCGTTTTGCTGTTAAGTCGTGAAAAGTGACAGACAGAGATACTGCCGATAATACTAATAACAAAATGAATAAACGAATAAGAAAATACACCTTATTAGCTTTTTGCAGTCTCGGATGGTTTATCATACAGACACACACACACACAATAATGAGTTGACTTTGTTCTTAAGGTTCTTCTCGTAATCACTGAAAATTTGACCCTCGCAACAGTATTCCAATTTCCAAATTCTCAGCTATTTTTAGCAACTAATCGTTTCGTAAACTGTGTTGACTCTCTGTAATAGCCAAGGGACCCCATGTTTACTCTATAAAGTCCCTTAAACGTTGTCCACGTTCTGAACCATTTTTCACTAGCGAGACTTAATTTCTACTGTGTCGTTTTTCATCCAACCCTAGCCTCGAGCGAGAAAAGAAAACAGGGTAAGTCAGAATAATGGAAAAAAGAGAAATTAGGATGTTTTTTAAGTTTATCATTCTAGCGTATAACTTCTAGTTAGTTTGAAAATAAATGGTTTAAGTTAAACATGATTGTAACTTTCAGCTTAGTTTTGTGTGCCTGAGCAGTTTGTACACAAGGCATACCAGTATACATACCAGTATAATCTGACTTCGCTTTGTATGAGCTTCCCGTACAAAGAGCTATTGGGATATTATCAGCGTATACTGGTTTTGCATAGCTTGATTGGTGGTCGTACGTACAAATACCAGATATCTTTATGCTAGTGTAATAATTTTGATTATATATTATATTTTTCTATACAAAAACTATCAGACGTCAATTTTGTTCCACCGATAAAAGTTGACGTTGAGAGAGAACGTCATCTCTACCAAATTGATTAGTACAGAGTCACACAGTCACAAAGCCAAAAAGTTCCAAATAGCAGTTTTTTAGCTATAGTTGGTGCCAGTTAAGATCACAAAAGCGGTCATTGACCCACATACATTTATTAAAGTTCTTAACTTTGAAATCCAAAATAAGCCTGTTCAAGACTTGAATCGTCATCTATCGTGATCTTCAACATTTTTTCTAATGAAAAACGATACATGGTTAATTTGTTTTGTTTCGTAGGAACAGATATTAGGGAAAGGGCAATGACCGCTATTGCGATCTTAACTGGCATCAACTATACCTACATATTTGTTAGGTTCCTAAAACTTTCATTTTGAACTTACACCCACTTTCCTTCCCACCCGTAGAAAGGTCGCGTCTTGTCCGTGCCTAGAATATCACGACATACAATTTGTTTAGGGACCAAATATCCCTTAAACAGAGTCCCTTCAACCTTTGGCAAGGAGCCCACATCAACTTGTTTATTGAAAAAATATATTGCTGTTTTAGTGAAGGCGAACTTTGTCTTCCAAAATGCAAGACGGAAACTTCATCCACTCTGCTTGTATGACCCGATGTATGAACATGAGGTATGTAGAAAGGAACCTATAGTTTCTCCCTTCCCCAGATGGGAAAAAGGCGTAAGTTTATGTATGTAAAACTTAATTATCCTATTATGAAGTATTCGGTACATTACCTACCATTTTCTTAGCTTTCTCCCCCATAACACGTATTTCAATAGAAAAACGATTGTCTACACAATATTACCCATTAAACCTTACTGAGATGCACAAGAAAGTATTTCTAACAATCTTCAAAAATAAACAGGAAAATAAAAGTAATCTCCCGATGAATTTATTTTTCCTGCGTATATATAATTATGGTAAAAAATACATATAAATAAAAAGTTTGGCTATGTTACAAACAAAACTCCAAAACACTAATAGGCCTGTCACCCAGTATCACGAAATCTACGTTCAACCCTTAGAATGCAGCAGCAAATTAAAAAGTACCCGAGCTCAAAATAAATGGGCTCGCGACACTTCACAGCGCTATGATTAATGCCGAATGAAATTAAAATAAGTGCGATAATGTAAATTTTTATCTCACGTTTTTATTTACGACTTTCGCGTCGTGAAGCGAGACTTCCTGCGATTTACTTACTGTTGAGTTTTGTTTGTTAATGATGTTTTTTGTGTGCATTTTGTATCTTTCAACAATAAATTCAGTATTTGGGAAATTTTGATTTATACGTGGGTAGTCTTGTAATTACTTTCAAATTAAAGAACAGTCGCAAAATCGTCCATCCGTAAAAATCTGTGGCCTAACTGTAAATCTAAAACATTAATTTACTAATGCACAAAAACGATCTAATTTAAAAACTTTTATTTTCCAACAAAAAGCTTGACTGGCACCCGTATCGTATTACCACAGATAATATAATACTTCGTATTACTTTACCTCGCAAAAAATATTCTGACTTCTTAAAAACATCATCACCGTATTTTTTATTTGCATTTTCATTAAAATAGCGACAAAAAAGTCACCTCCTTGGTGCAGTTAAAAGAATCGCAAAACGACGCCCGGGGGCCTGCTAGACCCCGATGTTGCGAAAATTCACGAGATTTATTTGAATAAATTATTTTTCACCCACCTGCAGTGAAGGGTTGTTAAGAGAATTTATGGTTTTACATCTCGACTGCAGAATGGTAGATGGTTTTTGAGATCGGAGGTTAATAAAGTATTTTATTATATTTTCATGATAAGCTGACAAAATGTTTTCAAAGTGATGACTTGATATTGTCATTTACAATTTTTTTTGGTGCGTGCCTTCTAAATATCTTTTTTATCACCAACAACTTCCGTGTGAGTCATTTGAATATCCGTACACATTTTTTTATATAAAACATTAAAAACTTTACGATTCCCTTGAAAACTTCACATGACATCATCGTTGGTTCAGAGAGAAACCGAAACAATGGGCGAAAGAGACCTTTAACAGGAAATAGTTTATATTCTTAAAACAATTGCAGTAAAATGTTAACGTATTAAACGCACATAAACAAACAAAATTCAACCCTATTTGAACCAAATTAAGTTTACATTCAAATAGACAAAGAACACAGCACCTCAAAATTGGAAGGCGCAAATCAGATCTGTAAAACAAAAGTCGTTCGATCGAATTTTAAACATTCGCTTCTTCGGCTTTATGTCCGTTTGAAATCAGCGTATGCGATTGGTGATTTCGAATTTCGCATTTCGCATTCTATACGCGAACTTCGTTGATAGATCGGTGATGTTCGTGGCGGCCCGTTGCGTTTCGTTCCAAGTGCATTTGACCAGAAAAATCGGAGTACGTGGTCTCTTAGACCGGCGATATCTAAGGGTTGGGAGTGGACGCGATTTATCTTGGCATTGCGCTTTTACTTGAGCCATTTATTCGTATAGACTTTGAGGAATAAACCTGGTTTTAAGCGAAATGATAGCAAAGTGTAATAAAACTACCAATCTTTGCAAAATCGGGTCTAAAAACGACTTTTACTCGATTGTAAACTTCTTCTATATCTTGATGTTATCTTCGGTCCTGATGATAATTATCTTATAGAGCTTCAATTCTTTTTAAGAGCTTAACCAGTTCCTCATTGAGTCTAGAAATTAGTATTTTTCATCTTCCACAATAGGCATGACGACAGTATCAAAAAATTGCAAATCTATGTAGTCTGTCAGTTAAGAGTATTGGAAATTAATGGACACGTATTTTTTGTTTTTGTAAATCAATGAATATTGACAAGGATAAAACGCATCAAAACTCGGGAGTGGGGGCTCGTGACGTCAGACTAGCTAAAAATTATTCCATGGCGTGACGTATTGAGAATTTTAAAAGCGTCGTATCTTCGTCAATTTTGGTTTACGTAACAAAAGAAAGAACACGGGTCAAAAATTTTTTGATAATCTAAGTGACTGACTAATTCGATTTTTTTGTCGTCTCGCCTGTTGCTGCAGCACTCCTCGCAAAACTGCTCACATCATAACTCTCCTTCTTTATCAAGTTTTTCTTCCGTGGGAGATAAACATAAGCCATTTAGTAACGTCTACAACAGGTGCGTTGTGGTACCTGTCCCGCATAGCGATGGTGGCTGAGGGCAGTAGTGCATACCAACAACTTTCGTGTAGGTACCATTCGGGTCTCGAAGGTGGAGTAAAACTGCCTGTTCCATTCTTGTTGCCGTCGTTGGGCATGTTGTTGTTCTAGATCAATTTAGAAAACTGATGTAGACCCCGAAAAGCTTTCTAACCACAGACTGTGTAATATCCGGAATTTTCGCGTGTGTTGTGGCTTTCAACGTTCTAGATTGACCGTTGCGTTAAAATGCGGAAGAGAAAAATAAGGAATTGTGTAACTTAGAAATTCACACATATTACAAAGTGTAAAGTCTAATTCTTGTGGGTATGGCCGGCTACAGAATGCCACTTTCTACTGTACTTACATACTCCTTTTGATTTTCCACTTTCATACATCTGATCACGCGCACGCCATTTACTGTATTTAGTATAAGAGCTATTACTGTTTGAACCAAAAATGTATTAAGACGAGCGCTAATCCCGCCGACAAACTGTTACGCAGTTTGGTGGGTGTATATAATGTACAAAATGTTTGGTCCTAATTAAATGATTTATTTATTTATTGCGTGTACTGAGGAAGAGTCATCATCATCATTCTCTTGCCCTTATCCCCATTCATTTGGGGTCGGCGCAGCATGTCTTCTTCTTCCATACTTCTCTATTACTCTTCATCTCATCAAGCACCTTCTTTCTTGCCATATTATTCTTTACACTGCCCTTCCATCGTTTCTTTGGTCTTCCTTTGCTATTATACCCGTACTGAGGAAGAGTATATCGTATATTACTTGATCTTGAAAACCCTTATTGTTCAAAAACTGATCTGCCTCAAAAAGTGTAATAGATAGTCAAGCTAACCCGAATGTCTAGTGATTAGCTTCTCTATGCCAAAGGATAATAATTCAGAATCAATCGAGCAGTTTTCTAGAGTTCCTCTCGTAAACCAACATGCTAATATCGTAAAAACTAATGTTTCTGAATGAGATGTAACTACAGCTAATGTTTATGGTGTAGTAACTCGTGTTGCTTTGATTACAAGTCTGCGGATTAGAAATATCGTAACTGTATATTATGAGCTTGAGCATGGTGAGATTTGTGGATTCATTATTCTTTTACGGTCTGAAGATTTCGTATAAGATAGTGTTGAAAATCAAGAGGACTCAGATAAAACAATAAGCTTATTAATGACAAAGACATTCAAATATTTACGAATGATAGACGAGACAAGACAAAGAAAATTGGAATCCAATACTCGTTACAACTTAGCAATAAGTCGGTCTGTCTAGTGTCCTATGGCCACTTGTCAGGTAGCATTCGTGTGTCAAACTCAAAAATGTTTGGGATGAAAATATTTTGTATGAAAATCTTCCCAATGTCTGCTCTATAAGTCTTTTAAATCTTTTTGATTAATGATTACCATCGTTTGAAGGTTCAGCTGATTTGGAGAAGAGGTAAGACGACCAAATATTAGGGACTGGTTTTAGGAGTGTGTATCAGAAGCTAATTGATATAGGTGACGCTAAAGAGGGAGCGGCTTCTTAAACCAACTCCCAGATTGGATGCAACCAAACAGAAGTACGCTGAAGAATTTCCAAATAAACCAACATGTTTAGAATCCATGAAATCGATTCAAACTCCAAATAAGATGACATAAAGAAATTTCAATGTCATTATCAACATAAAAGTCATCAACCTTGTTTGTTACTCAAATTACATCATCACTGTTTACCGACCAAGATTCTATTTATAAACAAAAAATAATCCAATAAACACTGAAACGACAACGAGACATTCAAAATATTTCAAAAATCGAACTGACGCTATCTCCTTTACTCCAATAAAGATTATACAAGACAGAAAGAGAGGAGCTATAGACGATAGCTCAGAAGCACTCGTGCGTAGTCCTAACGGAATGAAACTGGCTGTATTGTTGAAAGTGACGGCTGGCAATGCAGGCCCTTAAGATGCTTTGGATGTTTATAATGTAACTGATTTTCCTGTAAGGGGGTGTGCAGAATAAGAAGCAGTATCGACAAAGGGAGGGCAAGGAATTGGCATGGCAGTGATTTAGAATCTAGTGATGGAAATCAGAAATGAAAATAAGATGAGATTAAAGATGCTCAACAAAATTGTTAAACATAGTTTAAAGATTACGAAACGAATACCATCGCAACCAACGAGGAACGTTATCTGACGGATTGGCAAATGGAAATATCCTCATACTATATCCATTCATTAAAAACAACTGTGGAAAACTTTGACCGTTATGACAGGTATGAGCTATTTCCAAACTAGAATACAAGCAATTTCGATAACAGAAAGAAAAATTGTTTGAAATGACCACAGTAAGCTCCCAAAAAGCATAATTTACGTCAATCCTCTTTCCTTGCCTTGTGGAAAACCTAAATGTTTGCCCTCTTGTCTCAGTTTCAAAGCTATGTCAGTTCTCAGTCGTTGTCTTATTATCGGTCCTTGATTGGCGCATTCATTATGATCAAATAAGCAATATAATGATACAATTGAAAAAAAAACATCAAATATTAGCCCTGTGGCAGACAATGTCACTATCTTAGTATATATAGTGTTATACCTACTTTTAAACATCGATAATTATTGGTCATTTAAAGCTTGTTTTCACCGCCGAATGCTCCCAGACACAAAATCATATCCACCTGATCTTTCAGACTTTAATAGTTTTCCCACCACAGTCTACCTCAGCAAAACTATCACGACTCCCATAAACAAAACTTTCCTCTCCCTCAGCACCGAAGAAGGTTCAAAGAAAATCTATCAACGCCTTACAAAGTAATGTCAAAGCACCTAATTCTACTCCATACTATTCAGATTTCCCGACGGATTCGTCGCGAGGGAACGGGTTAGTGATAGCAGATGTGGTGTGGGTGAGAGAGATGGGTATACGGTCACGGGCTTGGTTTAGATGATTGGTGAACGTGCTGCCTCGACCGCCGTGTTACGTGACTTCTGAGTCTGTCTAAGATAGATATGTGGTGTGAGACGTTTTGATATTTGATGTATGTGGTAATGTTGAAAGTGTCAAAACTTTTGTAGATGAAGTCTGATGTTATTAATTTGTCGGAATGCGTTACTTTTACATCATTTTTATGCGAAAAGTTATTTTCGGAAATTAATTTTCGGAACGCTAGGTACTTTAAATCGTTTTTCGGCGGCATTTGTAGTATGATGATCATCAATAAATTACTTTAGTATTTGTTAAAATACTAAAATAATTTATTGATGATCAGTGTCTTCCAGACCAACCTCATATTAATTCTCATCTAGTATCAAGATCATTAATGCCGAGTTGTGAATTCGTCAATACCAAACCCAGCTACTAGTGTCTGCTCCCATCGTTGCTTCAGTATTCATTCATTGTTTTACTAACGGTACCATCAATCAAGTATCAAAATTGCTTGATTCGTGTATAGGCGTCAGTGTAAAAGAGGTATTTTGCCCACTGTCTGCTTCCGGAGACGCCTCGATATTGATTCATTGTTTTACGAGGAGTATTAATATGCAAATGTCAAAATTATAGAAGTATATGGACGTCTGTCAGTAGGAAATGTAATGAAGTTTATTTCTGCTGTCTACTTGGCGTGTTTGTTTAGGTATTTTGATTTTTCTTGTGGTTTTTGTTATAGTAGTTTTCGTTACTACACAATATAAGCCTTCCTATACAAGCTGTTCTGACCGGACCTCTATAATTAACTTCTTCATTAGATACTTTTTATACCTAGTTTGGGGTTTGCTGTTATTTTTTCGTAACTTTATGTAAAGAAAAAAGAGTGTTGTTATACTTTATACTTTTCATTGTCCATTGCATCCACAGAAAAAAATACCCTTTAATGATGGAATAAGGTTATATTTACTTACCGGATTTAAGTATCCACAAGATTTTTCCATAGACTCAAGAAGCACCTGCAGTTTATAAAAGACTATTAAATAAGACTGCTGCTAAAAACACCCCCCGGGTGTTTTACTCAATTAATACTGAATTTTATTGTTTCATTTCCATGCAAGTATCAAAACCGTTCGGCTAACAGGTGCTGTTCGTATCAGTGGAAGATATTACTACTGTATACTCCTGGTATTGGCTTTATTGTTTTATTCTAGCGGTATTGGCTGATGCAAGCTATTTTGAGCTCTGTGGCTTAAAATATACTAGGTATTTGGTATTTCTATGACCTCTACGATATTGCATCTTTGGGAAAAATCCGTTGAGTAATGTTTGATATTGACGTATAAATATGCAGTTAGATTGGCTGGGTTTTTGTTACCATAAATACTAAAACGGATCTTTAAGTTAGAGCTAATTTATAAACATGATTCTGAATTATTTTTGTAAATTACCTTACAAGGTTTAGTGGAAAATTGACTCGTCAGAACTTTGTCGACAACTATTCCATGAATCGAAGACATTTCACACCTACTAGTTTCTCATTTTTGAAGACATTCAGTATATTTTAGGCAATCAACATCTGTTTCTTGAAACAGGAAAAATCAATCAATCAATCATGTATCTTAATAAATACTTAAAAGATGACATCGAACAGTGAAAATTACCATATTTATGGTAATATTGCCATAATGTTTATGGTAATATCGCCAATTATCATAAGACGAAATGGCGCAGTATTTTATTATCTCAGAAGGACGTTGCTGTCTGTCCCAAGTCTGACTCTTCTATAAGCCGTACTGACACAATTGGACACAACATCATAACATCACGCCTGTAATCTTTGAAGGGTTAGGCAGACCTGTACCTAATAGTACACCCAATTTCGCCAGAGATGTTAAAGTCCCATTATAGGGGAAGGACCTATTGCCATCAACCGAGCACAAAATGTAGAGTCCGTGGCTGCTACTGAGAAATTCATAATAGAAAAACCCAATAACACCTTGTCCGACCTGGGAACATGACCAACGAGGCAAACATAGTCACAGTTGGAGTATTCAAAATTATTGCCATGTATGATGATTACACTTAGATGGTTTTGTCATGTTAGGACAGTGGTTCCAGGGACCACTTTTATGACTTTATTGTTAGCAGGGACCATAAGGTCCTAGATAAACATGGACACCGACAGGATTATATCTAGCGGGGTGAGTCTTTGACTCACACAATGCAAAAATTGGAAAGTGGGATGAAAACCTTTAGAATTAAGATAGTGAAGGATATAAAAGCGATTGAAGAGAGCTCGAAATTTTTTTCAATCATTTATGAATATTTATTATATTATGAATAAGTTAGTAGAGCTGAGCAGCGGTGGCCCAGTGGTGGCGGCCCCGACTTACGAACAGTAAGTCGTGGTTTCGAACCCAGGCAGGCGCATTACTTTGTGTAATTTATTTCATCACCACTGCTCTCAAAACGGTGAAGGAAAACATATCGTGTTGAAACCGGCATGTCCCAGAACCAAAAATTCGAAGACATGTGACATCTACCAATCCGCACTGGGCCCGCGTGGTGGATTATAGCCAATTCCCTCTCATAGCGAGGAGGCCTGTGTCCCAGCAGTGGGTACATTAATAGGCTGATGATGATGAAGCTCATCAAAATTTAGCACCTCGCCTCTGATTGGATCAATTAACTTGGGTTGAGCTTGCATCTTCTGTGGAAGTTAAAAGTACGAATAACATTTTAACCTTTCGCGGACCTTTTTCGAAGCTCCTGCGGACCACCGGTGGTCGGCGGACTATAGGTTGGGAACCACTGTGTTAGGAGGATGAGGGAGAAGAGGCTAGCAAAAGGTATTTGAACTCCATGAGGGACATACACTGACCTTGAATGTTCTTCAGAAATGTCAGGTGCGTAGTACTCGCGACAAGTAGGCTAATTCACGTAACTAAAGAAGTGCTGTTGCAGTGCAGTTGCAGTTAAGTTTCGATCAAAACAACGCTTTTCGTATTCTCTACCGCTGTCAGACACGCTCGCGTCAAGTTCGCGTCACGCGAGCACAATAGCGGCTTCTACTGTTGCGCGTCTTTGGGGCGTGCTTCGGAACGCAACATGATCGGTATTCTACTAAGTAAGAAAAAGCACTAAAATCTGTACTGGGGTATTATTTTAATAACGTCATATTCATTGAAATGTAATCGATTCTATTCGATTATTTAGTGAGCAATATTTTTTCTCTCATATGGCCACACCTTATGTAAGTTTGGTAGAGTTTGGTTGTCGTACAGTTGACGTGCAGTTCACGCGCAGCTTACGCGCAGTTCAAAGATTACAAGAATACCGTTTATCACTCGAACTTGAACTTAACTGCAACTGCACTACAACTTCATCGGCGGCGCGTCATAAAATTACGTGAATAAGCCCTCTGATTGTATGGATGGATACGTACGATAGTACGTGGACGAGGCAAAAGGAGTATGGCAGGATCTTAGCAGATAGCGTTCTGTAGTTTCTGCCTGCCCTCATGGGAAAAGGCGTGAGTTTATGCATGTATGTATCGCCATGTAATCGTGAGAAATCGCATGTTTACACAAACAATTAAGTAAATGATAACATGCATTTACAATAATTATTAGGTCGATGGCACACTTCACTTTAATTGTTAATTCAATTATTAATTAATTAGTAACATGTGGACTGTCACGTAGGTAACGGATTTGTTTACTTTTTTATGATAATGGAAAGAGCCAGGGATGATCACAAGGGGAATATGAGAAAATCCTTAGGCACCTACGGCAAATAGAGCTTGGTAAAAGCGGTGTATTACAACCACTATAAGTCCCGTTTACATGGTGTTGATCTGTACCTATATATTTTGCGGGTACTCTACATAATTCCGAAAAACAAAATTCCGAAAGTCACAATTCCGAATTTCAAAATACCGATTTTCATAATTCCGAATGGTTATAAATTCCGAATATGACAATTCCGATTTATCATTAAGTAATCCTATTTTCATAATTCCGAAATTTCAATATTCCGAACGTTCATAAATTACTATTCTTAAAATACAGAATTTCATTAGTCCGACTTATTGATAATACTAAACATTAAAGATCATTTTTCAATAATTTTTTTTTACCTACATGTTGAGAATTACGCAGCAGGGAGTTGATAAAAGGGGGCAAATTTTTCATTATTTTTGCGATAGGACGCACCGTTTTCGAGATTTAAGCAAATTTAGAACCTGCTACGACTCCATGACGCGCGCTTTCTACGCTCGCATTTTACATTACACACCCACTTTCTGTCACAAATGTCGTCGTCGCTGCTTTCGGCCTCGCTCCTCATGCCAGCTAGCAAGTTTTTCGGACAAACGATCCATCGGATATTTGATTCTTCGGAATTATGAAATTTGGACAACAAGCAATTCGTATTTATGACTATCGAAATGAAGAAATTCGGACTTTCGAATTTTTTTTCGAAAATTTTTCTTTTTCGGAATTTAGATTTTCAGAATTTTTGAGTGTTCCCATATTTTGCAGTATAATTTTGAGATCACATGGCAGTTCTATATACTGCATTTGATGTAACCTTATGAACATTGGGTTATTGACGTTTGATCCTCACTTTTTACTGAAACATGCCGTGCAGAATAGCACCCGTGTGAACGGTCGCTATGGTTTTTAAAACAAATATGGTTTGTTCTCCTTTGTTATCTACTACATATCTCTTTTACTATTGAACTACTAAATTCTTGATGGAAAAACTCAATAACACCATGTCCGACTCAGTAATCGAACCGGTGCAGTGTCTTTTTTTTATTTTTATTACTGGCTTAAATCGTGCATTCTCTTTTGTTATTGCTGCATATCTCGTTTTGATCTGATGATCAAAAAACTTGTCAAAAACTCACAGATCATGATTTGAATAATCTGTTGATCAAGTCATCAGTTTCTAAGTCACAGCTTCGGGCGATTAAACAATTATTCCGCCCTAGAAAGTGTACCAATTCCTGTGTTTAAACATTTTACGGCATATTAAACTGGTGGGATACCGTAGAATTTTGGTCAAACTGTAAAATAAGTTATGTTGTCATCAACGGCTTAGCATCGAACAATTTGCAAGGCACCAAACGCAGATGTGATGACAATCAATATTCTATTGTGTCACGTTATGTGTGATTTTAAGAGTAGTGTTATGAAAGTTTTCTGCAGGGTTTTTCTTCAAAAAAAACCTGCTTTTTTTTACTCGGCTACATCACCTGCCTAGCCTTTTCCCAACTATGTTGGAGTCGGCTTCCAGTCTAACCGGATGCAGCTGAATACCTGTATTTTACATGGAGCGACTGCCTATCTGACCTCAACAACCCTGTTAGTACTGGGTAATACGATACCTCCTGGGCGCAGTCTCGACAGAGATAACGACAAAATCGCTAACTTTCGATTGTTAATTACTAACGAATAAATTCGATTGCAATAATGATGCTTGCGAGAAACGCATCTTTATTTTTTATTATCGCTGGACATTACACACAGCGCCATCTAGTGCCACACTAAGCAACGAGGCTTGTGTCGTGGACACCAGATAGTTGATATACATAGATACTTTTAGTTTGTAAATACATACTTATTATACATTTAAACATCCATGACTCGGAAACACATGTCCATGCTCATCACACAAACATTTACTCCTACCGGGATTCGAACCCGGGACCCTAAGAACGTAAGGCAGCCTCACTACCGCTGCGCCATTCAGGTCGTCATCTTGGATGTAGAGACTTGCGTTATTAATTAGCAATCGAAAGTTTGTGATTTTGCAGTTATCTCTGTCGAGACTGGTTGCCCTGGTTGTCAGACATTCGGGCCACTGACTACCCAATACACTGACACTCACTTCCCTATTTTAACTCGACTGCGATAAACCCAAAAAGAAAGTGTTACAATTTTATACTTAGAAGACTGTTACTTACCTATCTTTAGAATCCATTCACAGCGTCTTAAACTATTGTTAAAGCCTCAGCAGTCTATAAAGTTAGGTAATAATTATGGCCGGATCCATTAGCACTTCAGTAAGCAAAAAGTTTCGTTGGTCAAAAAATAATGTTCACAAAAATAAAAACACTTTCATTTCAATAATTCTATTAGTGCGTTTAATACTCTCCATGTTGGACGGTATAATGCAAAAGTCATGTTTCAAAAGCGGACATTTTTTTAAAAGTTTATTTTTTTCTTTTCATTTACAAGTCACCCACAAGATTGCCCCTGTTACTTGCTGAGGGGTGGGCTCAGGAGTTATGAATGGGATAGATAGTCCAAAGCAAAAAAATAAAAACATTTTGGTAGGTTTTTATTCCTATCAATTAATATATTATTTCTTACATAATATTATTAATTTGTCATTGATTGTGTCATTCATTAGAGCTACAAAATAGATTTAGCTATTTCATTTCTTTATTTTTATTTTTTGTTTTCATGTAGTTTTGTTTTATTTTTTGCCTTAAAGTTATATTTTTAATATTATAAAACTTGAAATGCATATGTAAGTGCTGTGCACACCTGTAATTGACAAATTCACTCTAGATTTTAAGTTATATTATTACATTACCCCAAAGAATGTATTATTGAATAAGTCGTTGGAGTGCCATCAATAAATAAATGTTTTAAAGAGGTTAAAGTTTGTCAGTTTGGATATAAGGGGTAATCTTCGGAACTACTGATTCGATTCCGAAAATTCTTTCACTAAAGGGAAGCTACATTATCCTCGAGTGTCTTAAGCTGTATTACTATTTAAAACGTTCCCGGGCAAAAGCTAGTTTTTAATAAAATGAAATGCTAAAATAAGTACGACTTGCCAAAATATGAACAAGTCTATTAAGTAGTGAAATAATTACGTCTTGGCTTTCTTTTTCTTCCTATTTTTCGAGTTTTTTTTGCTTATTTATTGTATTTTTTATTTTTTTACATAATTATTCAGATGAGTTTTAAACACTGTTTCTTTGGGTTTAAGCATAACTTCGCCAATTTAGTCACACGCAAGCCCTTCGTATCCCCCTGGCATGTCTACGAGGGTGTAAGTCTATGTTACAAATCATTGAAGCGTGCAATTGTGGGTCTGTTACATTTCTGCGCCTGTCAACACGTCAAAGACATGCAGTTTTTAACTTAGTAAAGTTAAGTTTAAAAATGGTACTATAAAATGATAAGATTATTTTTTACTACATGGGGCTTAAACTGACGAAATGTAGGTGTTCCATAAGGAATACAGGCTCACAGGTATGATGTTAAGTTGTAAAAGTTTTCTTTCGTTTTTTTTTTCTAGTCTTATTTCGCGCCTATTTTTGAAAAGTCAAAGGTGGAATGAAGAGCTCACAGTGCTCAAAATTGAAGTCTTATTGCTGTACATTACATAGTCAACCACACAGGTAAAGTAAGTACTGTAAACTGAGACTTTTCAGTCTAGTATAAGTTTTATATCGTACTCCAGATTTATTGAGAAATATATTTCATTGTTTAATTTTCTGCTTTGACTTCGATCGATCTTTAACATTAAGTTCCAAAGACAGTTAAAAAAAAGGAAATAAAAAAAACGCTTTGTAAAAGTTTCACAGACGTCTGACAAAAGGAACAGTATTGCACGGGAGAAAAAATTGTATGTAAATTGCAGAACAAGTGGATGGCGTTAAGCAAAACTGTAAAAATATTCCTTATCCCTATGTTCTTTATGGACAGCCTTGGAAAATACCGGTCGGATGTTAAAGGAAAACTCATAAAGTATAATTTAAAAAAAATCACTATAATATATTTTCTCCATTGCGTATTCGAACGATAATTATTGGTTTTTTTTTTCGATATACCTCTTGGACTAAAATAAAGCTGATACTAAAATAAACGGCTAAAACCGTTTATTTTAGTATCAGCTATAGTTTAAGACGTTATCGATATGACAATACATATATCGCCTTGAACAATGTTTTAACGAAAGTAGTAAAAAAACTGCCCTAACCTTAAAAGGTTAAAACCCATCTAAATAAATATTTTGTAAGTCTTTCATGCACTTTTGCCAAAAAAGAAGACTATTAAATCGAATGAATAGAAATTCTATCGAATAACTGCTTGACTTCTGCATAAAACCATTCAAAAACAAGGTGTATGCGTTCAAAAACGTTAACACGACCAATTGAAAAATTACTTCGCGTTATTAGGTTTTGGCGCGAAGTCTCCCTGCCCTTATTACAGGCCGGAAAAAAATGTGCCTACGCCAAAAAAAAGAAGAAACATAAGGGGAACTGCTAATAGTTCTTATTTTAAAATTGCTTTAAGTAATTCGTTCAAAAGTGTGAAGGGACTGTTCTTTTTTTAGAAAATGAGGTGTCCTTTCTTGAAATTATCTGTGGAAATCGAATCGATTTGAAAATAAAAATCACGGAGTTAGTTCTGTGTTTGGCCACACGTCAATCAAGATCCATGTACTTACATTATTCGGGAGTTTGAACAAAAAGGCTTCCATAAAGAAGATGAAATATACATAGGTAACTACTAGGTAGGTAGGTAGGTACTGATAACATCAATAAAATAAATATCCCTGCACAAAAAGCATGTTGACATCAGGATGTATAAAATTATTCATTCATTTCGATGTTAATTTGAACAAAGAACATTGTAAATACTGTACAACGTATACGTGCACCTACATTTATTTATGGAAAACTCCGAAGATTCGATTAAGTTGTAGTATTTATTGTTTTCAATGAGGAGCTTGTGGTTAAATGACAGCCACGAAGATAAATTAATCTGAAAAATTATGGCAGATGCGCCAAAGATAATCCGCGATATAAAAGTCAGTACCGGGATCTTGGAGTTATCAGGAATAGCGCGGGCTAACCTGGCGCTTTTACCTCAAGCTTTACTGACCTTAGTGTAATGTTAATTCATTTATTTAGTTTTATAAACACCCGATGCGACGTTATCATTAGCTAAATATAAAATTGGAAAATCACTACCAAAGGCAAAGATGTATTGCTAATGCGTTTTCAGCTTAAGGGGAATACAGGAGCTAAACGCGAGTTTTATAATGCAAAAAAGCATATGATTCAGTGCAATAAACAAAACCAGAAAAATATATGATATTCTTCAGGATATATGCTAGTATGATAGTGTTTTGAAAACAAAATACAACTAATTTTACTCGATAAAAAAATCACGAACATATCTCTAAAAATTTCTTTTATCGAGTAAAAACCATACTCAAATACATGCGATCATTCTGATTTTTTGGCAAATAATTCTACAAGCAACTTAATAGCATGATAGTGTTTTATTTTTTTATACTCATTTCGCACTATTCGGCCCGCAGTGACTGACGTAACAACCACTTTGTAGTGCAAGGTGATTAGAACTTTATTCTAACAGCATTTCAAACGAAGTTTGAACCACCACAAATAGAGTTGCTAATTTAGCTCCTGTAGTCTAGTCGCCTTATAGACAAAGCTTAAAGGTGTCATATACTTTACAAAATTATGCAGCTTGGTTGCAGAAATAATGGCGCTATGGCGGTTAGGTAAGGTTCAAAAGTACCCAAGACGACCTCCTTCAAAAATCAGAGACCACGTCAAATAATTCGTTAAAGATGCTATCCTAAGCAGCATCACACACATCCCCATACATAGGTACCTACCTACACATAATCTCTATACATCCTCAAAAGCTATAAGACTTAGGGGCCGTCAACGCGCTCTGAATGTTGATCAACCCTTAACTCATATCCTGCCTTGTTCGGTATTATTTTTACTTGATACCGACTTAATAATGTGGTAATTTTGTTTGTTTCCAAGAAGGAAAATTATGTGTGCACGTGTATTTTTATGTGTGTTATGTTTTACTTACTGTGATATCATTGTGTGTTAGATTAGGTACAACTTTAGGTACGTGAAAAGCTAAGAAAAATCACTCATCCAACATTACAATGTTGGCCAAAAGCTTAGCGTTGCCATACAGCATGGTAACGCCGCCGGTCTCTTGGGGACATTATCAGTTGGCAGCGTTGAGGAGGATTTTTTTGACACCATTTTTTAAGCTTAAAGTTTAAGTTAGTTAGCTTAGTTTATTTTAATAGATTTGTAAATTGTAAATAATGTACATACTAACTTGCAAAATAAACATCATTAAACAGCTTCTACATTACAATGAAATTATGAAAAAGCATGTCCTTATTAATTAGGGTATATTAATCCTTAATTAAGGACGCTAATTTTACCTTCTTTATTTGTCTCGAGAAATAAAATCGTATAAATTCACTTGTAAAACTATTATAAAAAAAACTATTATAAATGCGAAAGATGGATGCATGTTACTCTTTCACGCAAAAACTACTAAATGGATTTGGATGAAATTTGGCACACAGATAGTTTGATGTATCCTAATAAAACCCACTGTTTATACTACCACAAAATTACAACATACCTTCATACTAGCTACACACCAAAACTCGAGCCCAAATTCCCTAAGACTACCCTCAAAATGTATTAAACAAAGATAAAATCAAAATGACGACATTAAACTTTGCATATGGGGCCAATTACAGCGGTATTTGTATAATAATGTCTGATACACGCGTAAATAAATTAATAAAACCACCCCTGTAAAGGGTTAAGATTTAAACGGTACTGATATGATCTTTTAACCCTCGTAATGCTTAGTGTTTTGAGATGTCATGTAATTATTTAATTTTTTGAAGCAATGCTTTTTGAGGTTAATGTAGTATTCTTTTACTTATGTGTGGTAATGGAGGACCATATTAAATTAATTAAACAATGTCTCTAAATTGTTTGCTAGTAAAAGTAGAACCTAAACTAACTAATTACGTAGTATAAATAAGAATCATTGGGTTTTAAATTTCAATGAAATTCGTGATTACACCGTGATTAAAATAGAGTTTTACAGGAGTAGCAACTTAATATGCGGACCTGCAATAATATTGGTCATTAGTTCACCTAACCTAAGCCAATCCCTTCTTGGCGATATTACGAAGTGTAAACAGACCCTTCACGAAACCTAAGCATTTTGAAGGTACTGTCGAGGACACTCCCACCTGATCACCACTAAGCTAATTTTTACTTGCACTCGCAACATAGAAACGCTCTCTAGCCCCGCCCCGTTGACTTTGTAAAGAAATAATGAATGAAAGACAATACTGATCGGCCGAGCGCACTGACGACTCACGCCAAACGAGAGTTACTGTAATTTTGCGCGCCAAATTGACGCTTTCTTAATAGGCCTAAACTTTTTTTTTTTTTTAACTGATCAGGCGGACTGTACATCAAACTAATTGATACTGCTCAAATCTCCGTAACTGGAAGGTTTCCAGGTATAGTTCAAAAAATTTATCGCAAAGACGAGAAGAACAAGTGCCTTTCGGCTGAGTGCTTGTTGACTAAACTATATGTATTTCTTATTAAATTGGGAAGATACACATACTGCCTTCACTATCCTTCATAACAACCAACAAAATCCCTAAAACAAAGGAAACTGGCAACACCAAGCATCTAACACAGCGACCAATTAAAATTAGAATATCTTAATTCATATCAAAGTATCAGGGTTGGATCTTAATGTGTGTTGCTACCCTAATTCTGGGGTAAGTAGAGATAAACCTACCAACTTGGACATGTTTATTCGCCTTAAGTGAATGTCATGTACCAACATGTTGGTATACCTTTATGTTGGTATGTTTATGTTGGATGGTATCTTCTTGTTAGTAAATATGTAATGGTTTAATTTGCATTGTGACCTGGTGTGACTTTATTTTTTGGAGTCAAAGACATTCAAATATTAACGAGTAAAAGACGGGATGAAGAAGAAATTTCAGGTTTCAGGTGGCATTCGTGTGTCAAAATCGGATATGTTCGGAATCAATCAAATCAATCAAATTTTTGTACAAAAAAAATAAAACAGACTTCTAAAACTCAAAAAAAGTGAAAAATAACTTTAGCTTCAGAAGTCGGTGACTTTTGTTCGTTCGATTCAGTTTTTTTTGCCACCGACTTCTGAAGCTTAAGTTATTTTTCAGTTTGTTTTGTTTTTGAACTAGGTTTTATTTTTTGGAAAAAAGTTTTGTTTTCCATTTTTAGTGAACTCTTCAATATCATAGACAGCAAACATCCAAGCGAATGCAGCACTCACGACCAATTTGCCGTCTATTATTGAAGAGTTCCCCTGTATATCTCCGAAAATCAGCATCAGATCTTCACCAAACGGGACCACCGCGAAATAATATTCTCCCAAACAAAAAAAGAACAATCAAAATCGGTTCACAATAGGCGAAGATATCGCTGAACACATATACAAAAAAAAAAAACAGACGAATTGATAACCTCCTCCTTTTAGAAGTCGGTTAAAAATATTCCCAATGTCTGATCTTTTTTTCTGTGTCTTAATACCTCATAAACCTTGGAAGTTGGTTGGTAGTTAAATTTGTTGAATCATTTGATAGTCAAGGAACCTTTTGTTTTGACAATGAAAAACAACACTCTTCTCTCCTATTTTCTGGGACGAATTCGTTTCCAATTGTCCGTTTGTGTTCAATTCGCAGGGACTATTTTTTTTATTTTGCCGGTTAATGGCAATGGGCCCACCCCAAATTGACTAGAATATAACTGGCGAAATGTGACATGATTGTGTGTGTGTAATTTTTAATAGGTGTTTTTAGTTCATGTCCAATTTGCATTTACTTATACCCGACTATGTATTTGCAAAAAATAAACAACGTACTAAAGTCTTTGATTTTATTATATCAAAGCCCAATCAGAATCAAAGAGCTAACCCAACAACCTTCAAACGTCATCAACGAACGTCCACCACACATCGATCGACCCACAGTCATATGGTCGAAGATTTATACCCGCTACGCTACCAATAAACTCACACCGAGGGTCATTGCACGTTCGCATCTCCTGGAATGTAGGGCGAGCCAATCGATAATGTTTAAAATTCAGTATAGAACGCTTGCTCGGTACGGGGGCATTGAGGCCGTGCGAAGTGGAAAGATCTTGGGGAATTCATTAAGATTCATCATCATCAGCATTTCAATCTTGATGGGTGGTGTGTCGTGAGTCTAGGCGTCTTTAGTGCAAAACAAAACATTGCAAGCAATAATGACACTTATGCGATTCTAAAGTCTAGGAGATTTTTTTCTTTCGATATGCCATCTCGCAGTTCAACCTTGAGAGGTTGTCTTCTGCTTAACCGGACTATCCTGTGGTCGCCTTGAGTGTAAGGCCTCCAGCCAGGGCCAAAAACATACAAACTAAGCGACTACACCCTAAGGGCACCCCCTGCGGGGTACGAGCCTCGGCTTAGGGCGACGCTGGGAAAGGACAGCAAGAGGACAGGCTGGATCTGATTGGTGTTATTAATTAGGGACTCATTTTGGACTACAGGCTCAGCCACGCGGGCTGGCACGAGCAAGGGACGGGGAGGGTTCGTCGTGACGGGCCTCGACGGCGAGGACGGAATGACGGCTATTTGCGTCTGTGCTTTTAAACGTGCTAGTTTCCTTCCTGTTCTCCTGGAAGAGGGTTGTAGCGTCATCGGGATCGACGGTGTATGCCTTGGGCGCGGACCTGACCAATTCTAGAGGGTTCGTATCGGGCGGCATGTTTGGGAGAACTCATAGCCGTTGAATGATTACTAAAACTAGGTTTTAGCAAACCTAGTTTTAGTAATCATTCAACGTTCGTTCGTTTTAAAAATCATCATGTACCTAGCCTTTTCCAAACTATGTTGGTCGGCTTCCAGTCTAACCGGATGCAGCTGAATACCAGTATTTTACATGGAGCGACTGTCTGTCTGAACTCCACAACCCAGTTACTACTGGGTAATACTAGGTATACCCCTTAGTTAGACTGGTTGTTAGACTTTCGGGCCACTTTCGGCACACGGGACGGCGGGGACCAACAGCTTAACGTGTTTTCCAAGGCACGGAGGGCACTCGCTAGCACTTTCCTTTCTTTTTCTAGAATGGACCAAGCAGCATAAAAATAACAACAGGAATATTAATTATTAAAGCGACTACAGTAGCTAAATTAGCAACTCCAATTGTGGTGGTTCAAACTTCGTTTGAAATACTGTTATATAGAATAAAGTTCTAATCATCTTGCACTACAAAGTGGTTGTTACGTCAGTCACTGCGGGCCGAATAGTGCGAAATGAGTGGTTTTTTGCGATTCACAAAAAATCTATTGATATCAGAACGATCGCATTGTATTTGAGTATGGTTTTTACTCGTTATAAGAATTTTTTAGAGATAAGTTTGTGTTTTTTTTGGCGAGTAAAATTAGTTGTATTATGTTATCAAAACACTATCATACTATCATATATCCTGAAGAATATCATATATTTTTCTAGTTTTGTTTATTGATGTGAATCGTAGTATTTTTTGCATTATAAAACTCGCGTTTAGCTCCTGTAGTCCCGTTAAGTATATTAGTCAGAGTACGTCCACTGGTGAGCAAAGTGCTAGACTCCTTAATCAGTTAGATACCATCCCTTGTCATGTCATGGCGTTTGTTTACACCATATTATACAGTAAGCTGCTGTTTGTCCTCTGGATTTAAGAAGGCTTTAGCAATGCCCTTTGATTTGGGGTAATGTTTTCTCTTCCAAGAAAACGATAAGAATTTGGGATGCCTTTTTTATGATTGCTTAGAAGTGTTACCTTTAATCAAATTTTCATGAAGATTTACAGAGTTTTTCCAGCGATTCAGTGACACATCAATCCATTAGCTCGTTTTTACTGAATTTCTTATTGGAATCAATTTGGTGGCTTAACAGAGGGTCAATATGTCAACCAGTCGCCGGCCGTAGCAAAAAGTTTTTAATGCTAAGCTTTCATAGATTAATTGAATTTGCGATCAAAACTTATAAATAGAAGACTTGACTGCCGACGCCCGTTTTTCTGCGGTTTTTACATGGTCCACTTAATCGCTACCTATGTGCGGAAAAATATTTTTTAAACTACATTCTATATTTTTTCTAGCAGCCTTCGTCACGATCAACTCTAATAATATAGGTATCTTTCCATAAACAAAAAAAAGTTACGCACTCTATTATTAGGTACAGTCGGTTAAAAATAAAAACAGGAAAGTGAAAAAAAAGACAAGTTTAAAAATCGATCGGCGTCATTTTATGGCGAATTCTCGAAATAGAGATGCAACAGTTGATTATTCGGAACGATAATCGATTACCCATGTAACTGTACTATCGAGTGTATAAATCGAGTTCGTCGAACTGGCTCCTGATTGGTGCAGCCCTGGTCTCCCAATGTCAAGTCCGTGAACAGGTTCAAACACCTGTCACGGCGAGTGGGAAAAAAAAATATGAAAATCACGAATTATCCAATAAGAAGTGACGAGTTTTCTGACTGCCTTTGTACGGAATTTGGGCCTTGACGCAGACGCATAAGCGGAAGCGAGTTTCTAATTATCTCTTTTGGCACGTAGCCTTAATCGGAACCATCGAAGCCATTTTGTTAATTTTTTTCTGACATTAGCCCAAATTTAATGACTTCAAAATCGTCAAACTATTCTTGACTGTAGTTTTGTTTTGGTTAAAAATAAAAGAAGCCGTGAATAGTGCCTTAGATTGATGGAAACAGTAATTTAGTCGGCATTATTTATCGGGGATGTAACTCAGTGGTAGAGTGTCTGCTTCGCATGCTGAAAGTCCTGGGTTCAAATCCCAGCATCTCCAAATGTTTCTTTTTGTCACTGAGAATGGCATTTTAATGTTATTTATTTTTCTTAGTATGCTTAATTAAAGAAGAAGTGTTAAAAAAATATACTTTTTGTAACTAAAATATTTTTATTCAGATTGATTTTCTTTTTTATTAACAAAAGTTCTCATTTGTATTCTTTACTTCTTCCTGCATACATATTGACATTTATACCACATTGTTTTTCCAACATTATCTTTCTCCAAAATTGTACAAAAAATAAACTTTTCCCGTAGTTTAGTTTTAGTAGTTTTGTTCCTTATACCAACGACAACACTTCCCCGCTCTGCTTCCCGCTCCCCGCTACCTCCTATCAGCACACACCAACCCTGCGTAACTCCGCGTCCGCGCTTCAGCCTCGTGACCGTGGCAGAACGATCACTTTATTGATTATATCCGAACTCCGGACTCCGGGCAATACCGTAATACTCTCAAACAATCAGACCATCTTCTAATACAAAGTCTAGATTCTTTTAAGAGTCGAAAGTCTTTCATGAATGGAATTGAAACTGAAAAGTAAACGTGGGTTTTTGGGAGCAGTTTTGTCACGAGGTTTTCTTTGTGGGGCCGAGTGGGGTTAGGTTAGGTTTTGTTACTGTTAGGAGTTAGCTAGTTTTAGATTTGGCGTAGGCGGAAAAATATGGATTTTGTACCGGATGTACGAGTACTTACAATATATACATATGTCTTGGAATGACAAGTTGAACTGAAAAGGGAAACCTGGATTTCTTATATGATTAAATGCTGAGTAGTTCACAGCTTAGATTCAATGCGCAAGTTAATGTTATAAAATGGTTTTAGTCCCTTTTATAATTACATTATACGTTAATTATTAAAAGATTAGAAGATTTTCCTTGGAGGATGGTCTGTCTGTGACAACGTTTTGAGTCTGCCGGTGCTCTACCTACCCAGTTTAAATTCTAAGATCACGATTAAAGCAATGTGTAAAATATTCAGATTTTTGACTGGATAATCAAACATTTTCAAAGTGGACAGTCCCAATATGTCGTCTCGATTGATACTTAGTTGATAGACCAATTCGACGAACAGCAAATCATGTGGATAGTTTTATAAATCCCGTGTAGAACCTGGATTCGGTGTGGATTTGGTGAGACTTTTACATGTATACGCTTTGTTATGTACATAACAAAGCGTATACATGTAAAAGTCTCACCAGCTTGTCATAGGAGTAGGTAGTAACTACAGAATGCCACCTGCTCAAATCTTTACATAGGTAGGTACACAATATACTAATTCTTCTATGGCAATATTGAATTCTAATCTGGTAGACTTTCACAAGCATAAAAAGTAAATAGAAACTGTCAATATCTAACACTACCAAACATAAGCTTCCATCCGCATATGAAACAGCCAATACCTATCAAACAACTGGTATCATGTGACAAATACCATCTAAATCCCATAGACACACCATAGAGGATATTAGCACATAAATAGGCGGCCGGTCACCGGAAGCCGCAACAATCCACCTCCGGTCGTCGGCCATCTAACTGGACACCTACGTATAATTTGGACGTGAATTATCCAAGGGTTTGGCCACGACCTGCGCGGACAAGCGTTACGCGTGTTTGCGGTAGCAACTGAAAAGAATCAAATTAAAGAAATTACTTGGTTAGAATATGCTATACGTCAGGGCGACGCGACCAGTAACGCTAATATACTAGCACAAAGCCCCTATGGAAGTCACTGGCGGCTACTGGATCACTGGCAGTTTCCCGATCATTATAATCTGGATCGTAGTCTGTACCTAGGCTGCATCTTCCCTTTACATCAGGCGACTCACAGCCAAAGGCAAGACCATTTTGAAAGAAAAAAACGCGCGTGTCGCTTGACACAAGTAGCGTTGGAAGTCGCATCTCCCAAGGTTGTGAACGTGTCGTTAACGTTTAGTGTTTGATCGTGAATTATCTAAGCTGATCGTTTTGTCTGCTTTGTTACGGTTTGGTTAGATAAAGCGGTTTTGTTTGGCTGTTACGGTTTGTAATCATTGAAGGTTAAGTTTACAATCAAGAATATTACCTGAGGCAGGCATAAAAATGGTTTCTTTAAGACCTGTTAAAGCAAGAGTGCAGTTTGCACTTCAGACTTAAGACGAAGCTTTGGTTTACTCAATACGTTCATTATTCTAATATATAGGTATGTTGTGATTTATTGCCGGCAGGCTTCCTTCTCTTTCTGTCAGAGTACCTTCGTCTTGGAGTCTTGGTGTTTCCTCAGGCTTCAGGCAATCAGTTGCACAATCTTTATGTAAGAGTCCATTATCCGGTCATCACCGTCTAATATTACAGCGACGCTTCCTATACTTAGGTATTGCTTCTTCAGAATTGATTCATTGGTAGATATTGGACCTAAACAAACGAGAAATCTCTCAAATGATTGCATTGATGAACTCATCATCAATTTTTATGGTAGCTTCGAACGACGCAACTGGCTATCATTCTACGCAGAATCTAACGGCCTAGCTACCATGCTTACCGTAGACAATGGACGATCTATTCCTTACTACGGTTTTTTACTACGGTGATCTTTTAACCCATCACGACCACTACCACGGTTGTCTCGTTGTTGCTAGTGGACCAATCTGATGGTGCTGTCTTCAGCTGTTTGTTTTGTAGGGATTACGGGCGTTGAGTGAAAATAGAAGAGTTGGTGATGAAAGTTTGTGCCAAGATGATGGTTGATCTCGTTTTAGAAACCCTTTATGTCCGGGTTTAAAGTAGTCATGACATTGTTGTTTCAATTAGTGAAAACTGTGCTGTGCCCGCCGCCCATTCCCTCTCATAGAGAAAAAATTAAATAAAATAAATAAATAAATATCGCTGGACATTAACACACAGCGCCATCTAGTGCCACACTAAGCAACGAGGCTTGTGTCGTAGACACCAGATAGTTGATATACTACATATATACTTTTTGTTTGTAAATACATACTTATTATACATATAAACATCCATGACTCGGAAACAAATGTCCATGCTCATCACACAAACATTTGCTCCAACCGAGAAAAGAGAGAGAGAGGAGAGAGAAGAGAGAGAAGAAGAAGAAGAAAGAAATAAGAAAAAGAAGTAGTATGCTATCATTACCTTTATGTATGTCTTGCATAACCTTTAAAACCCTATGTCATCTTCATTCCAGCCTACGTGTATGACATTTGCTACAAATTAAAAAAAAGCGTCATGAAAGTGAGTTACTTAGTTTGTACAGCTTCAAAGCCTTTCACTGTCGTAAAAAACGGTACCCAATTGGAAACCTGGAAAAAATCTGAGGGCCTAGATAAAGTGACAATCTTTAAGCGATAAAGGTGATAAAAAAGGCATAAATGTTCAAGATGGTCATTAGCTCCCGAAAGCTTGCAATTCTGCTTAAACTTGTTCTTGAAATAACATCACGCCTGCAATCACCGAAGGGTTAGACAGAGGTCTACCTAACAGTACATCCACATTTCGCAGGCTATGTTAAAGTCCCATGTAATACGGGCCAAGCTTATTACCATGAACCGGACACAAGAACCGTGGCTGCTACCTAGAAATTCCTGATGGAAAAATCCAATAACAATATGCCCGACCTGCGAATCGAACCCAGAATTTCATGCTCAGCAGTCGCGCTTGCGAACACTACACCTACGAGGTAGTCAATAATAAAGGCTTTATAGGCTATAAAGGGTGTACAAAACCTCTTAACGAAGCCGAAAGGCACTTGTACTCCCCGTCATTGCGATCTTTTTTTTTGTTCTACACCATACCTGGGAACCTTCTAGTTACGGAGATATTGGGGGTCAAAGTTCCTATACTTTTTGAAAAGTTTTTTTTAAAATACAAGTTTTTAATGAATGATTTTATGACACCTCCACGACCCCCGTACTATTCAATCCATCCATCATTACAATGTTTTGAGTGCGTTACATTGAGTTCTACCACAAAAAATTCACCCCCAAAAAAAAAGTTGTTTCCCAGCAACAATTTTTGCGTAAAGTAGTAACTTTACGTTTAGTTTGATGTACAGAATGCTTGGTTGACGGCTTTGTGATGAGGTTATTTACACCCTGTATATAACGATTGTCATTTGTTCAAGCCCTCATTTCTTTAGAATCTAGGAACGCGTAGTGAAGTCTCACTTAAAAATCTACTACACCATTATGGTCATCCTGTGAACGTGGTCGAGAACAAAGTCAGCTGTAAGATTCGCGGGCGGCATACAAACTGCTAGCAAACGATCTTGAACCTTAACCGTTAACAGTTATTGATTAATTCTGTACCAGCTCTATTTATAGGAAGCCTTCCATTGGAGGCTTTGGATTAGAAAGCATTGTTTTTTAGAACAACAGTGTTTTATTCAGTTTTCTTGCTAGTGAACGCTATACCTATCTTAATGGAAAGAATTTTCCTATATGTACGAGTATATTCTTTAATGTAGGGTATGAAATGATCTAGATTTCAGACTCTTTATGAAAGTAGGTAGGTACTATTTTGAAGTTATTAGTAGTATGTAATAAGCAGTTCGATATTGAAGTGAAGATATCTGAGGCAAAGAATTACTGAAATGCAGTTTTTTGGTCCTTTGGTATTTTGCTGCTTTCTTATTCGGAGTCTTTTAGAAATATCCTGTCAGGTTTCGCTTATCCCTGAACAGCTGATAAACCTATAATTTACAATTATGTTTAACAAGAATTTACAGTTCTAGACTTCTAATCCCGATTACAACTTGTCATCAGCAGAGTTGTGTTTAACGCTAATTGTGGATCTAATCAATCGCACGTGTAACCACGCCCACAATGTTCAACACATGTCTCATTATACTACTAAACACGCAATGTTCACCTATTAACGGTCCCAGACGTTATAATTAAAAAGCATTACGCGAATCGGGAACGAAACCGCAACAGGGCCCAACAGCGGCAACTGGCCGACATCCAACCGACAACACACTTATTATATTCTATGAAAACCAGCTATAAACGTATTTCTGAACATATCACGTACACTACTACTAGCAATTCCAACCAATCAGCGCGCGACAATTCAACTTAATAGCTTAGGCCACGCCCAATCACGTAACCGCCTATTACGAGCCGTGTAACGACGCAGGCTTTTAACTCGGCGATGACATCCGATCGATGGTTATGCTGGTCCTTCGTGGCGCGCTGTCTCGCTCTAGGGCCCGATCGGCGCCGGCTCGGCTGGTGTCCCGAGTGCGATAGAGTCGCGTTTACCGCGCGTGTCTCGTCTCAGTTGCACGTCCGAGGTCGTAGGAGGGGGTCGCGTGCAACTGTTTTCGATAATCGGCCGCGCGTTCCGTACGTGAAAATCGGACAGTACTCCGTCAGTCACGTCCACGTAAAAACGGATATATGCCCAGAATATTTATTAAGTGGGTGGCTGTGCGTGACTTTTCCCCTGTGAATAGCTCGCCCCGTAAATGATCGCCCGAAAATAGAGCGTTTGTTTGATAACTGAAACGTCTTCGCTGAAATAACGGGTACAGGACTTGTGAATATTTCAGCTGTTGAGACTCTGACAACAATGTGGAGACTTTGAGATGAAACTTACCAAAAATAAAAGACATTATTAATTTGTTAAGTGGACGCGTGTGTGTGTAACAATGATAGTTATTTGAGAACATAATAGACAGCGACCGAAGGATTTTGATAATTTTTTAATTAATTCAAAATGAAGTGTGAGAAAGCGCGGGAACTTTCTTGTGGAACTGTATCGGACTTGTTTTAGATTAATAACAGTGTTAAGTGACAATGTTGCCATATCAAGCGGTAGCTATGGACTACGCGGTGGCTTCAGCTGGTTTCCACCACCAGAGGCCTGGAGGGTTGCCCGGCGTGATGGGCCTGCCCGGGCCAGGGCCTGGCCTCAATCCTGGCCTGAACCCGGCCTTCACCCATTCCTGGTTCGTACAGACAAGCCCGGATATCTGTCGGCAGCAACAAGCATCCAACCAATCGCATCTCGAACCTGGGCACGTTTCTTTTTTCTTTATATTTTTTATTTTTAGTTAGTTGTTACGTACTTTAATGTTTAATAACACGCTGATGTTCCAATATCAGTACTGAACACATTTAATAGTTTGTTTTTATTCATAAAATAGAAAAAAAAACACCGGTACCTACTTAATTGATAAATCAGTGAGTTATTGAATAAATATATTTTATTGCCTTAATTATTTTTTTGCTATTATTTTATTTGATGTGCTTCTTATTTTGTGCTTATAGACATAATTTGTACAAATATGTTGTATGACAATTTAATAATAAAAACATAAATTAAATATTATTTCACACGTTCAAATTACTATAAAATGTGAACAACAGATTTATACGCTTTAAAATAATCTCTACGGCTTTATAGCGTGGAATGACTTAAGTAATGAAATAAAACAAGATAATAAAATGTTTTAAATGTCCACGCGACAGCGAAATGTCCGTCGAATATTTCCTGATTACATCTACACCGCATTGTTGTACTGGTTTCTAGCACGATTATATTTTGTGCCCTCTTACGTTATTTTGGGCAGGAAGTAATTTTACCATAATATTCTTAACATCTGGTCCTAAAGCACTTTATAGAGAATATCAGGTATGTTTTTCTCTTGATGGGTTCAGAAAACTGGATTCCTTTGATCTTATCAACTCTTTGTTCATAATTTTTTGTCTTCAAGGTTATTTTAAAGACCTTTTTTTACGTTTGGTCCTTAATCTGCAGTTCATCAGCTCAAAAGGCCAAAATTCTGGCCCACCATGTTTGAATTATCTTCATAACCAAATGGACACCTAGATACTATTGACATTTCTGAGATACGTTTTCGTGATTTTTATTTTAAACTTGTTTCGTTTTATGATAATTCAAGTGGAAAAAATAATGATGCCAAAAATTGTGAACTGACAACCGAAGCTAATCAGAATTTTCTCTTAATTGAAATTGATGAGCTTTAAAGAAACCAATTAAGCACCCAAGTATCAAGATTATTGCTTATACAACACCATAATAAGATATTGCAGAAAACGATTTCCAAAATAATGACGCAGAACGAAAGGCGTTAAGAAACTATACAATTATGGCAATCTGCTAATTATTAACCAATTTCATGGTTTGATTATAGCGTGACAGTTTAAGATGTTCTTGTTCTTTAGTTAGTTAGTTCTTGTTAGTTAGTTAATACCAATTGTATTAAAAAAAAGTTAAACCATAGATAAATTAATGATGAAGTTGTCAAATAATGAAAGCTAACTAACAAGAGATGGCCGAACAAAGGGAATTCAGTGCAAGGTGCTGCTGAGGGTAATTCTGGGCTAAAATTAATGACGATTATGATTACTAATTGAACTCACCGAAATCAATCAATAATTTGTTTTTTATTCTTGAGAAAAACAAAAAACGCACTTATTATTCATTTTTATTCTTTACCCCTTTTTCAACGAATTATTTTACTCTGAAGAGAGATTTCAAACACATCTTTCTTACATTTGTTTTGTCAAACTCCAATTTTTTGGCAGTCCAATTTGCTGTAGACTTTTTTTTCCAGTTCAATGTTTTATTAAATCGTGTACAGCCTCCAAAACGTTTTGCCAAGTAAAACAACAGTATACTAACCGGCGCGGACAGAACAGGCCATACAAATTAAGATTTTATCATGTCATGACGTACGCCATACTCGCTTGTGCCTAAGAACATAAAGAATTAGGTAATTTATTTATTGTTTTAGTTTAAAAGCATAATAATGATGATGTATGAAAAATCTTGTGTTGTAACATCACTATAATATTAAAATCAAGGCAAAAATCCTTAAAAATTATAAAAAAAATATGCAGACAAAAAAAAATTGATAGTGCGTATATCTTAATTCTTATATTTAGTTTTTAATAAAAATTCAATTAGAAATAGAAATCATTTATTTGCTCATAATGTAGGTATACAGATATGATGGTAATTTTCATGAGAATCCCGATACATTTTGCCGTAGCATGCAAAATTATATAACATAAAACATTCAGTAAACAAAAAATAAAAATAGAGAAACATAAATTAAAAAACTCCTATGTCAGAAGAGCTCATAAACACAATATTGCGAAGAAAAAAAACTGAAATTGTAATTTACTGATCACAATCAAAACACATCAAGAATTGTTAGCAATATTTAAACCTGAGACGAATCTAAGTATCTCTTAACTCTATAATTTGAACAATACTACAGCATCATATCATAACATCAAGATCACCTTCGTAATTTGTCGTTTTCCCAGAAACAAGGA
This sequence comes from Xestia rhomboidea, assembly GCA_963853795.1. Classification (NCBI taxonomy): domain Eukaryota; kingdom Metazoa; phylum Arthropoda; class Insecta; order Lepidoptera; family Noctuidae; genus Xestia; species Xestia rhomboidea. Next base: position 12,649,311 of record OY970778.1, read on the forward strand.
ATACGGTCGTAATGAGGCTGTTGAATAAAACAATAATAATACAAATAAATGCTAAGCTTTTGGTCTTTCGAGTCAAAAGTTAATTGGTATTGTTTTGAAGAGCTTAGTTATAATTTACGAGGTTCTCACGGTGAAATGTTAGTAGGTTATTGTGAAGATTTGACGTTCTTATTTGATTTTTTTTTGTGTAATTTTATTAACATGAAAATGAAAGATTGAAGCTTTTACATTTATTTGCGGTTGATGTAAATTGATTTGGAAGCAAGAACTTTCTTTGTAGTGAGTAACAGATACAAAAAAAATCGGTACCATGTTTTTTTAATATACATTATAATAGATGCCGAAAAGTAACTAGTAATAAAAATTTAGAATAATTTTCCCAGAAGTTTAGACCTAAATAAAGTATCAAGACTTCTAATTCATACTAAGCCGCGTTACATCAAAGCATTATAATTGAGCACCCGGTCACATTAACCCGCGCCGTGTGGTTGCTCTACATCAACCAAGTAACCATAAACTTGAATACGCAACAACCTGACTTGAACCTTGAACAGTGACTGTCCGAAATAATGACACTTTCGTTGATGTAATTGCAGAAAAAATGAGGTAAACAATGCTATCTTAAATGTTGAGAAATTGTAGTAACTATATTATGTAGTGTTACCGGCTATTTTATATAGTTTAAGACCTTTTTCTCTCAATCTTAATATTTAATATTAAGATTTTATTTGTGAAAAAAAAAAATAAGCCAAAGAAAAAAGTTGAATGGGTGCGGGTATTTTGCCCAACTTATAATAAAAACCGTGAAAATTATCAGATAAAAGCCTTTTTTATCTTAACAATTTTAACTCTTTTTTACATTTCATCTCTCGAAACAAAAACTTCTTTGACTCAATCACAAGACAGGAACCCTTTCACACCTCATCAAAATTTCTAAAGAAGACCAAAAAAGCATTGAAAGGAAAAATGTAAAAAAATCACATCCGTAGACAAAAATATTTTGATTGAAAAATAAAGAGCGTAACTAAATAATGTAACACGCGTTTTTGTTAAATTTTATATAACATGCTGGTGAATGTTAATTGTAACATGTAAAAAAAAATTGTAAAAGGGTCAAGATTAGTTGGGCGCTCTTGTTAATATTTTTGTGGTGTTGCTGCAACAAAAAATATTATACCTAAATAAAATAAGATCTTAAATTGGTTTAAAAAAAACAATACTTACTTGATAATAACACACTAAATATTTTTGTCTTGCGGTCTTATTTTATTGTTATGGTGAAAAACAACTTTCACCAAAATGTGGTCCTTGTTATGTGGTCATTTAAAGCCATTTATTGCAGTGATCAGAGTAATCCTTTTAAAAGGGTAATAATCAACAGCCATTGCCTCAATATTAAGACATTCTCATTTCAAAAAGCACATCAATTCCAAAAAATATATAAAATTATGATGACTTGGTACAAAAATACCCAAGTACCAATAAAAGCCCAAGCAGCTGAGCTTATAAAACGGTGATCAAACCGCAGTCAATTCAATTGAAAAGGAGAAAAAAGTCGTATAGTTTCGTGTGATTATATTATTGTCGATTTTAATATTGGTGCAGGCGAAATGTATTTTTGTTCAAACTGTAAAAATAATTGAATACACTTTCTGATATATAAAACAAAAAAGTTAGTTAAAACGATGATAAATAGCGACAGAACTTGACAATTCTTAGTACATTAAATTGTAAAACAGAATTTGAGGCATCATCGGCTGCTTGACTACTCGATCACAATGTTTTTAATAATATTGTTCCTGCGTTTTTAAGTTAAGCACTGCTACATGGAATACAAATTAAACAAAGGGAAACACTAATAGCTAAAACTCAAACGGTGATAATTCTCAAATGAATTGCCGTTTCATTAATTTTGGTCGATGATTAGACGAAAAGACATTTTTTTTGTTTAAATGAGTTTTTAAAATTAGTCATTAATATTGAAGTAAGCAACCAGTCCTGGTTAAAAAGTAAGTACATCATGTCATACACAACAACACAATAACTACAACAAAAACACAACAACAACTACAACTATGTCGTGTTTTATCATATCATACAGAGTCCTCAAATTACACCTCGGAATTAACAATGTCTCTTAAATTAAAAAAAAAAACAAAGACGGTGTACAAAAAAGTCAATATCAAATATCCGGGTTAATATTATAAAGTATTATCTCCTACTACCTCATTTTAGATGAGCTAAAGCTCCGGTTTTGCGGTTGAAAAATCTTTTGCTGAGCAATTTTGATCTCTAGCTGTTTATGATAAAGTATGTAGTTTATTAAATTAGAAACTGGCAAATAAGATTGGTGGTTCTGCCGGCCCTTCTGAATGTATGGATCTATTACAGTTTGTCTCTTATAGGTTGATGTTATTTTGGCAATGCATTTGTTATTATTCAAAAGTAGGGTAAATTCAAACACTGTTTTAAGCTTTCAACAATTGATAATCACGGAAGATATCATATTAAGTAAGTAGTGATAAGTGACATTTTAAGTAGGGTCAATTCATTTTTGTTGTAGTATATTTCAGCAGTAACTGAAAAGGGAATAGTTATGATAAGTCCACCTCTGTTAGTTACACTTTAGAAAAATACAAGAAACACATCAAGAAATTTTGGCCATTGCAAAAAGTTAGTACCCCAATAATTTGCACAGAGGTCAAAATATTTAAAACTGACGACAAAAAATCTCTCCATAATATTTCATCTTAAATATTTGATTCAAAACAGCCTGTACACCACAGCAGTCAGCCTCAATCGGCTACCAACTGCTGATTCACTACAATTCGTCACGCCCTCTATCCATTCCAGTTTTTACTATCGACAGACAAACTTTGATACAAGATTGTAAAATATATCTAGCAACACATTTTATAAGTGTGTCAAACAATACACAGAGGTTCGATGTGTAAAATAGCTGGACCAAAAACTGCGAAAAAGAGTTCACTGTTTGATACTACGTTTTAAATAGAATTGAATTCGGTATTGCTTAAAATAACGTTAGCTATTTTGTTGCGGAAATAGGCAAGTTTTTTAACGAAAACTTAAAAATACGGTTTTCATTTATAAAATGTTTTAATTTATAAGTATGTGGTTTTATTTTTAAATGTGCCTAAAGATATCAATTATATAAAAGTCAAAAAACCACTGCAGTGACATGCAATTTGGAATTTCAGACAGGAAATAAAAAAAGGAACTCATGTAGAGAAATAATACTTTTACAGCTATTAAGTTAAAGAATATAATCACAATGAGTTCGTCCCCGAAAACATCCAGTATCGACAAAACAACCGAACTATTATCCGTCATTAGAGAGAATCGAATAAAAGTTTAAAAAAACGATTCTTCAAAAACAACGATCGTTTTATGTCTGCGGTTTCAACTCGAATCTTCTCTTGCTGCAGGTGTTTTTGTAATTTTGTGATATTACAAACGAAAAAGTAAAAAATCGATGTAATATTCTACAAAATTGCGGGCTTAAATACGTATCGAATGCTGTATTGACACTTTTTTTAATAATTTGTCTGAAGAATGGATCTGTCGATATCAAAGGCACTTTTCTCAATATAATATTGAATCAATTTCTATACTTTTGTAAGCGAATGTAAATATTGTACGTAACTGTAATTATTTGTCACCAAAAGATTTTTTTCTATTCGATATGATTTTTTGAGTAATATTTCTTTACGAACGCCTTTTTGAAAGCAGATTCTTTTCTTTTGTAATATTTAAACTATTTTTTTGTCAGTTTTATTTAAAGAATAGTTTATTCTGAAAGTAACCCATGAAATGCCAAGTTTAATGGACATTCCTGCAGTAGGGTGACTACAATCGATCACTAGCTGGACCAGTCCGGATTATCTGCGGGACAAGTGTCCCGAAAATGATCTATTATATCCCCCTTTACCTCATCAACGTACTTTTGTGCTGACCCCTGTTGTTTTAATTCCTTCTTTTAGGGTTGATTTGGTACAAGTTGGGAAGGGGTAGAAACGTTTTTGAATGACAGATGAATCTATTTTTTTTTCTCTAGAGAGATTGGCTAATATTATTTTGTGTTATGCAATGAGCATGTACATAAAATACCTTAATGCCAAAAATAATTCAAGCGAATGTAAGTCAAAGAGAATAGTATGAGCTAAGACTAAGTTAGCCGTAGCATTTATTTCAAGTTAAACCAATCTATGTTAAACTCATTGATTATTCCAAGTAGTAAAAGCGAATAAACTAAAGAATTTATAGTAAGCACTAACGAACACTCGACAGTAAGTTGGCAGACAAAAATACGGGAAAAATTTCCTCGCCGGTGCCCCGGGCGCAATCAGCCATCCCTTCAGTCGATTATTGCAAATAACTATTATTTCCTTCTCCTTTCAATTGGCTGCGAATGCGGCCCCGACCTCTCTTTGTATTGCTAATTCAGCTAGCTAGTTTTATTTACTCAGAAAACGGTCGATACAATACAATTTTCTCACTAAAACGGAGAACTTTTTGGTCCTTCAAAACAAAATCCAATCATATAAACGATTATCGCAAGCATTTGTCCATCTGACGTTTTCAAACCGCTATCACATGGGGCCGCGTAATCCTCACTATTTTATTCATCAGAAAGCTATCCACGCAAATCCCAACTATTGCATTTATGAATGGAACAATTTTCCAGTTTCGTTACGATTTTGGCAGGCAATTTGCTAAGCAAGCGACCACCATTAGTCATACCCGTATCGACGCGTCTAGCAGATTGGTCATTTTTTGTCCATAAAAAGCGGGATAGCGCCCACTGGGGTGTGTGGGTATGCGATAGCATCTATTGTACGATTATTTTCACTACGTCGACATTGCGTTGTCATAGTGGGATGCAATTTATCTAAATTTTACAATTTTATGCTGTAGATTTTTTGAGATTTGTCATTGTGATAATGTGCTTTGATCTTTCTCTTTTAAATTCACATTTAAAAATGTCGTCGTGCAAAGAATATTGCGAAGAGCTTAAAGAATTATTATGGATTTATGCCAAGACATTGTATTTTAATACAACGCATTTTATTTAAATTCTTTAAAATACGTTTTCTGAAGCTTGAAAGCATTTTTGAGCTTTTGTATTACTTTTCGTGTTAAAACAACTCGATAATCCTTTACATTTTTTTCGACACTATTACAAAATTCATAAACAGCCAATACTAACCCAATCATTAATTACACGAGTCAATACAGTAATAAACAAGTGACATATTCAATCAACGCGTTGCCCAATTTGTATTCGCACAGCGTGTCAAACGAAAATTGGATATGACGTGATTATTAAAGTCTGCCTAAAGAGCGGCAATTTGGCCGGCGAACAAATCGCCCGTCCCAGTGGGCCGGCTGGGACGGGCGATTGCCTTTATTTATTTTTGTCCGAAAATTGTTGGGCAATGCACCACTGTGCAGTAGATTTTTGTGAAGGGATGATTTTGACGATTTTTTTTGATAAATAAAAGTAACAAATAGATGTGATTTCTTTAGGTTCAAAAGTAATGTCATTGCAGGTCATGGCTTATAACCAAGTAGAGGATGAATTAATTTGAATACGCATATATATTACTTAGCATTGAGAAGATCTCGTAAACAATAATTACGTCAGACCATCTCATTAAATACATAGATGATTCTTCATTCTCGTCTCAATGGATATTCAATTCTCGCAACTCAAATTCCTCCATTTCGAACTTTTAAAATTAAGAGATATTGCCCAAACCTAAATAACCTATATCCCGTCTTCCTGATCTGTTGGGCGTAGTGTCAGATTGTCGGACACAGTCGGGCATCTTCGGAAATTCGCCGAGTCATATTAACCTCATCACCGGGGCTGCTATAGTAAACGTTCCCGGGACGTTTGACTGCCTCCTGTCATTATTCTCGAATGGTAGCGTGGAGCAGTCTTGATACTTTCGTTTTTTTAAATAGGTAATGGATTTTAAGAAAGCGTTTTAAAAACAATTTAAATACCATACAGGTTGGGACTGTATTTCTGGATTAACTTTGTTGAGAGTGCAGTCTGAATGAATTTTTCTGTGCTGTCTAGTCATTAAACGTTTAGCTTAGCCTACCCGAGGACGCTGCTCTTCAAATTACTGCTGTAGCTACCGTAAGATGAGGCTTGCATATTATATCAAACAATTCCCATTTAAATTCTTTTACCAAATAATCACACCTTTAGCAGAAGCAGAGAACGCTTTATGCCTTTAATCAGAAACACCACCTAAACGAATGCCAAAATATTATTCATCATCATCATCATCAGCCTATTAATGTTCCCACTGCTGGGACACAGGCCTCCTCTCTAAGAGAAGGAATGGGCTATAATCTACCACGCGGGCCCAGTGCGGATTGGTAGATGTCACATGTCCTCGAATTTTCAAAATATTATTGCACAGTTAGAATGTCAACTTTTGGCTGTGAGCCGAGCTTTAGTACCAACAAAAGCCCCTTTATTTTAGGATTCAATTATTTGTCAACAACGACCCCAGAAAGCTATCGAATGGAGTCGCTGTGGCCGAAATCGGCTAGATGGCGAAAAACGGGCATAATTTTTTGAATGCTCAAATCGTATTACTCTCAACACTTACCCACTATATATACTGCCAGTCACCTTTTACCGGTATGCGTTAACGGGCTCGTGATCTTACCTTTGACACGCTTGTCCCAACGATCGTGGACCACGACTTCTTGACACTGGCTGTTTTTGCGAAGAAAAAATGTTGGATCAAGAAAAACATTTTTATATGGGATTAAAGATACTTGCGAATATTAGTTCAAGAATTGAATTTGTAATACAGATTGCGAAACTGGGAAAGTCAGTATTTGCCGAAGAAAAATAAATTTGGTAGAAAAACATTTGTGAATGGACCAAAATGCTGCTGAGCTGTTCCTAGCAAAAGACGAGGATAAATATTCGAAGTTGATAGTCAACCATTTCATGCGATGGAGCCATAGGAACTGAATATAACAGTTTTTTTAAAAAAAAAAAAACGCATCAAAGCTTAATGAAAAATGGGGAAACGCATATTCTCAAGTAGTGTACTGGTTGAAAGTGAAAATACAAATCTCAGTTATAAGAGCAGTTTCAATGCGAGTAAGAGGCACGCGAAAACATGTCAGGGCCTTTCAATGTGAAGATGGAGCAGGAATACTTTAGTTACAGCTTGATTTCGTGAATCAGAATTATTTCTATATTTATGTATGCAATGTATGTAACTGTGAGTTGTTCTTATCTAATAAATGTTTTGGTTTAAATATGACCATCAGTTACTGGGAGAACAGTAAAAGTAGAGGAAGAAGAAGTGATAGCGAATCCACCAGAAGCATGTAGAATTAATTCAGTTATAAAGATGAAAAATTCCAAGGTAGTGGAAAATGGCGGTTTGCGACGTTTCAAGTGACTTTTCATGTACGTTTTTATCATTGTTCTACGAAACAATGATAAACAAGAGGATGAGTCACCTTTATATCCAACTGGATACTTACAATAAACCTCTGACACAAGTACACAACTTAACAGTTTATTTAGGAGTCTTTAGCGGAAACCTTTATACAGTAGTGAATCTTGAAGGCTTAAAATGTTAGCAAAACATCACAATAAATTAACAATTAAAAGCTGAGCCGACACGCAATAGTTAATTGCTCAACTAGTGAGCAATCGTGTGTACAGTACCTTATAAATTAACGATAGTCTCAACGGTTGTTTGGTCATCAAATGATTTGTCTATCTTTCTTGAAGCATCTTCTGCCTAGCCTTTCCCAACTGTGTTGGAGTTAGCTTCCAGTCTAACCGGATGCAGCTGAATAAGTGGAACGCGATCTGACCTCCACAACCCAGTTACTGGTGAATACATTACCCCTTGGTAAGACTGTTTGTCAGAATTTCAGGCTTCTGACAACCCGAACGACAGTCAAAAAGATACAAATGACAGCCGGGACCAACGACTTAACGTGTTTTGGAGGCACGGCACTTAAAGCTATATTTCCTTCTAATATCATATTGTAATCTTTATTAATATCAGCTATCGTAAATCGTGCAATATCAATAATCCTTAGCGTACGTATTAAGCCGATGACATTTTCATTTCCTATATCAAATATGGTGTCAACTGTCCCCCTCGTCTTATTTGCTCGTATAAATAAGATGTATCATTACGGGTGGACTTCTATTAATTCCGACGGTATTGTCTGATTACCCTGCTAGGGGTTCGGTTTGAATATACAGTATGGAAGTGTGACTTTTAGTATTATAATGGGGATTTCTTTTTTCGTTGGGATTGGGACTAGCTTCAGGGATATTTTTAAATTATTCTTGCTAATGGGTGCCGCAAGGTGTTTTTTCGATTGTGAGTTTTTTGAAGATAGACCAAGATATAGATATAGATTAGACCAAGTATTTTTTTTACTTACAGTTGAGTTATTATGATTATATGAGAATGATATTATAAAACAGGTAATTTTCTTTTCACTGCTCTTCTTACACTCGTATCCAGCCGATGCTGAATATAGGTCTCCTCCATGGCACGACATTTTGCCGGGCCTTGGGCATCTCGAATCCAACTCTTGCCTGCTATTCTGATCAAGTAGCCCTTTTTTTTTTTTTTTAGGATGGGAAATCATCAAATGACTTCTCCCGCTCTGGGCTGAGCAGGAGGCTGGCTGGCCGTGGCTTGTGACTTATCATCGCTTTTATAGCCAGTTCTCAGTTCAGGGATTTTTTGACATTTTGTATAAGTCTTAATTATTTTAAGCAAATCTAAGTATACAGTACATAGTAAACGAATCAGAGAAGATAATCTAACCAGATAGAATAACCGTAAGCGTCTTTGTCAATGGCAAAGACTGACGCACAACGACTAGAAACCCTAAATCCACTGTCGTTAGAGTGAGAAGACAAGTAACAACGGATGATGTCGATCCTTTCACGAAAGCCAGTTACGGTGAAGTCTCGCATTAGCATCGTTTTAAACCACGATTACTACAAACTAATTAGAATATTAATGGAGTAGAAAACAACAGAGGACTGGATGCTTGGAATGCCAGGAATAACCTCGGTGACTAACACCCACGTCTGATTAGTGTCTGTCTTTTTATGCACTACGGTTTTTCTTTTTATTCAGCTCGCGTACTCTCTAGTATTTGCTAAGTAAAGATGCTCCTGCCTCGCGCTATCGTCTTTGGCAGTCTTGAGGTGCGATGTCTTTTCTCTCACGACCTTTATTGGCAGTTTTTTTTTGTATTTCACCAAATTTTTCAGTCGTATTTCACCAAAAGCACTTGATGTTGGAGATATTACCTTATTATAAGATAGTCTCTCACCAAAAACACACTATAATGGAAACTCCAGGATTCAATTAGTAGATGGAGCTGGCAACGTGTCAATACTTAGGGAGATTGTATTACTTTGAAACGTACCGTCTGCATAATGCCAAACGTGATTTCCATAAGCTTTAACTGACACTTATTTTAACTCTCTACATGGATTCTTTTACCCACATACATTAAGAATCATGGCATCTTTAAAAAGATCTATGGAATACTGAAATGTAATCAGAACTTCTTAATGATTTGCAGATTTTGCTGTGTAGGTTACTTACGTAGCGACGGAAACACAATACTTAACCATTTCTTAATCAGGTAGGATTCCTTCAATGTAAGAATCTCGCGAAATTCTAAATATCTAACGTCTTTTGCGTAAAGAAGTTTGAACATCATGAGTTCTCAACTTCAAATTAATGCACCAACCAGGTGTTAGCACTTTTACAAGTTGAGTCTCGGTAGCGAATTCCAAGGGAAATGTTGTCATATTAGTCATTCATCCAAAAGTATGCAGCTACAGTCAATTTATTTGAATTTCTTCCGACTGACCGTGGGGTTACCAAGGCTCCAGGGACGAAACGCTTGACTAAATTCCAAGGGTTCAAATGTCCATGCTTTTAAAGAAAACTAGCGGACCCTAAGCGGAGGGTGTGAATATCTCTTTGAAAGGTTTCCCAAAGAAAGTCCGGAGGTATTCAGCAGATTCTGGAAGATTAGATGCTTGTAGACTCAAGTGACTTGCGCTTTCACAATTGAAATTTTATCACGAAACTTTTGGAAATGCAGTTTTAAGTTTGTAAAACGAAATTCACCTACGCTTTAGGAAAATCCTGGAGTTTTCAGAGACAAGAGACAAACAAAATTGTAGCTTTACGTGGCACTAACAGAGATCGATTGAATTATTTTGTGCAACAGCTGACAATTTCAACGTACTTATAGTGTGACCATAAAAGCTTTTTAAAAGGTGTCGCAATTGAATAACCCAGCCACTGCATGTTGACATCTTTGCCACCTTAAACGGTTGCAGTACAAAGCCAATCTTTTATGTACCAAAAGAAAAAGATTAATCTTTTAAAATCGAGGGTTGGTTGCCGTGCACCTATCTTCCCAAGGTAGCAAGAATATTATCGTTCAATACTTCAATACCCACTTATAACCCTAAAATGTACAATGTGAAATTAAAAATCATACAGTATAGAAATATGAAGTGTGAGGTGGCAAAACCACTTGATATTGAATAAGGATGTGTCATATTTGGTATTCGAGAAAGTTATTGTGTACTGAATACAGGGTGTAATATAATAAAAGACATCTCGTGTGGTGTCTTTTGGAGATTCACAACTGCTTTTTTTAGTTTTACTCTAGATGTTGATCAGCTGATCGCTCAGTTCTTATTTATATTTCTAAAACTTCTCAGGCAATTTAAAAATTCTTTCACGATGCAAATACTATTGCCGAGAACCATGCAAAGAAGCGTAGCCACGTCTATAAGCCACTATAAAATATAGAGGCTGTTTTCTAATTAAATTGTATACTAATATTGAAGCTAAGATACATAATGTTGAAATTATACAAGATGTATCTTATTACATCTTGATAACTTACATTTTCATTTAATAAAAACAGATACGCATCGTTACACATGCATCTTCACCTAGTTATGTCATATAAACAGCAAATTAAATCTATGACTACTGAATGCAGCTCATAATGAACGGAAGACATCATTACAACCTCATTTTATTCATCTAAATAATAAAACTACCCGCTATTATCTGTTTATGAACCGTTAACATTATCTTCAATAAACGTCTTTAAACCGCAACAAAGAACCAATGTTTAGACTTGGAACCATTCAAGGGGAAAATGCACAGAAATTCCCATGGTCTTCACAAAAGCGGGGTATTAATACCTCGTTTTAGGGTTAATCGGGAAGTGTTAACCTTTCAACGATAACCCTAAAGAGGTGACGGGTGACAATTTAACAAGCACAGATCTATTGACATGTTGGTACATTGCGGATAATCTTTTTGTCAAAGATTTCGGGAGCGGTACTTTAGGGTTGATAGTACCTATTCGATGTCTCTGATTCGGTCCCAATTAAGTGATAGAGTGTGAATAATGTCTTTTGTAAGTGATTTTTAATGCTGAGATGGGAAAAACATGTGATAACTGACAAATGTGAGGTATTTATTTGTTAATGTTAAAGGTTTTACCAACAATTTTCCAAGATCCGTTTTGTCATTATATTTGATTTACAATACAATGTCTTTATTTTTTCTCTTCACAAAGGTTCACATAGTTATCTTAAATATAATTGTATCAATGAAGTCTTAACAAAATGCATAATATATGTTCCTTTGTGAGAGATATGTTATATGAGATATTATAATATCAATTGAAATGATGTAACCAAGATTTTGTAACAATATTTTGATTTAAAAGAGTGTCCATGGAGTTTCTTGCCCGTTCTTCTCCATAGAGATCTACGTTAGGGAATGGGCAACTACAGTACTTTCTCAACTTATTATGCCTTGTGACTGTGACTGTAGCTTTGCTTTTTTTTGTATTTTCGACTTTCAAAAGTGCCGTCATGGTCTAATTGAAATAAATGATTTGAGTTTGAGTTTGAGAATATTAACACTGCCTCGTTAGTAAGTGATGATTATATTATATGAGATATTATAATATCAATTGAAATATTAACACTGCCTCGTTAGTAAGTGGTCGCAAGCGACTGCTGAACATGAAGTCCTGGGTTCGATTCCCAGGTCGGGCTAAGTGTTATTGGGTTTTTCCATCAGGAATTTCTTAGTAGCAGCCACGGAGTCTGGATTTGGGCTAAAAGCTAGCTTACTATTATTTGACTAAATAATATCAGTCGTTCGAATCAATCTTCAGGATCAGCCGCGTCCTGCCGGGGCTGCGGGACTATTCGAAAGAGATACCGTGGTCCCGGAACACAAAGGGCGATGAAGGAACATGGATGGGTTTTAGTCAGTAAAAGTCTGACACTCCCTCCCGCTCCGCCCAGAGCGGGAGAAGTCATTTGATGATTTCCCATCCTAAAAAAAAAAAAAAAAAGGATCAGCCGCGTCCAACTAGGTTAAATTAAATAAATAAATAAATAATATCGCTGGACATTAACACACAGCGCCATATAGTGCCACACTAAGCAACGAGGCTTGTGTCGTGGACACCAGATAGTTGATATACTACATAGATACTTTTTGTTTGTAAATACATACTTAATATACATATAAACATCCATGTCTCGGAAACAAATGTCCATGCTCATCACACAAACATTTGCTCCAACCGGGATTCGAACCTGGGACCCTAAGAACGTAAGGCAGCCTCACTACCGCTGCGCCATTCGGGTCGTCGTATTACCTAGTACCAACTGGGTTGTGGAGGTCAGTTAGGCAGTCGCTCCGTGTAAAATACTGGTATTCAGCTGCATCCGGTTAGACTGGAAGCCGACCCCAACATGGTTGGGAAAATAAATGAAGGGCCATATATTTAAATCTGATGAGAATATGGCACGTTACAGGACATAAGTCCCTCTAGTAGAGCTTCGCCTTGCATCCCTATTGCAACATATCTGCTTACCAAACAAAATAAACAGCAAGGTGATACCCCCAATCGATGACAATAAAATGCAACTCATAAATAGTCATGTCATATCCGTCACTTATCTCGGATATATCCCGGATTCCCGAGGGACAGCTAATTTTCCTACTCGGGCACAACTCAATTTATCCGGGACACATTAACCGTAACTACTGCGACACGGTTGCGTACTAAGCTTTTTACGACCTTTCCCGGCTTCGAATCCGGACTTTTTTTTCTTCCAGTTTCTCCTATTTCAATTTGCAGGAAGATTCTTTTTTGTTTCATCCTGACTTATGATTTTAGATTTTATTTCGCTGTCATAGAGCTTAGATTCGTCTGACGAATTTAGGAGATAAGCTCTTTTCAGAATATCGCACTAATCATCACTGACCAATGGAACGATTCAAACGCGTTTCAGATTTTGAGCTCTATCTTTTTACGTCCACGGTTGATTTTTAGTTGTGGTTTTCAAGGGTGTATTTGTAGAGGGTCAAGGCGTTAGCTGCGTATTGTGGGTTCGATTCCCAGGTGTGCAGGGTGTTGAGGCACGTACACGGACACTTAAAGACGGCCACTTCTAAGATGAAGGGAGTTTCGTCATAAAAATTGGACAGAACAAAAAGCATTGGAGTGTCTTGCTTTTATATTTATTTTGATTTTACTTTTGTGTGTAATATTTTCTTTTTACGATTTGGGATAAAGAAACGTACTCCAATGAGAACATCGCCTAAAAATTTAGTAAATATTTCAAAAACGCTAAATACAGGGTGTAAACAACCTCATCACGAAGCCGTCAACCAAGCATTCTGTACATCAAACTAAGTAACTTTACGCAAAAATTATTGCAACAACTTGAAAACTTGGGAAACGACTTTTTTTTTGGGGTGAAACATCATGTTTTGTGTTAGAACTCAATGTAACGCATTCAAAACATTGTGCTGATGGATGGATTCAATAGTACCGGGATCGTGGAGGTGTTTAAAGTAAAAATCATAAATTAAAAATTTGTCATGTTAAAAAAGTTGTCATAAAGTTGGAACTTTGACCCCCAATATCTCCGTAACTAGAAGGTTCCCAAGTACAGTGTGGAACAAAAAAATTATCGCAATGACGAGGAGAACAAGTGCCTTTCGGCTTCGTTAAGAGGTGTTTTACACCCTTTATGTTTGAAGTCATGGGAATTTAACAGAACTAAAATTCTGGAAAAGAAAACTTAAACTTTAATTTCGCTCTTTATCTTTTTAGCCATTTCTAATGGTTTTAATGACACATTCATGTTTAAACTAAATGGATAAGGAGACCTCCTTCATAAACCTGAGTAACAAAATTCTGAATTTCGGTACAAAGAACAAGACAATTTTTCGGTTTGTATTTATTGCCAGATATGGAGTGGTTTCATTATCATCATCATCAGCCTATTAATGTTCCCACTGCTGGGACACGGCCTCCTCTCTATGAGAGGGAAAGGGCTATAATCCACCACGCGGGCCCAGTGCGGATTGGTAAGATGTCACATGTCTTCGAATTTTTTGGTTCTAGGACATGCCGGTTTCCTCACGATGTTTTCCTTCACCATTTTGAGAGTAGTGATGATGAAATAAATTACACAAAGTAATGCGTCTGGGTTCGAACCCACGACTTACTGTTCGTAAGTCGGGGCCGCCACCACTGGGCCACCGCTGCTCTCGGTTCATGCGGTTTCATGTTAAATACTGGTATTTAGCTGCATCCAGTTAGATTGAAAACCGACCCCAGCATAGTTGGGAAAAGGCTAGGCAAAAGATGATGATGATTTGTTGCTCATATTTTTTTTTCGAAATGGCATCTCGCAGTTCAACCTGAGAGGTTGTCGTCTCCTTAACCGGACTATCCTGTGGGAGCCTTAAGTGTAAGGCCTCATGCCAGGGCAAAAAACGTACAAACTAAGCGACTACACGCTAAGGGCACCCCCTGCGGGGTACGGGCCTCGGCTTAGGGCGTCGCTGGGAGAGGACAGCAAGGGGACAGGCTGGATCGGAGTGGTGTTATTATTTAGAGACTGACTTAGGACTACAGGCTTAGCAACGCGGGCTGGCACGACCAAGGGACGGGGAGGGTTGTTGCTCATATCAAACTGTTTTTAATGCAAGTACGTACGGCGACCAATCAACCTATGCCTAACCAGTATAGGCGAATCTGTCATTGTGCGGGAAATATGTACAAAACGAGGCCATGTTTTACTGGAAATGTATGGCTCCTATCAAGATCGGAGACTCTATACGCGAAGTTGTAGACGATTATGTGTACCTGGGACAAACGGTCCAGTTAGGTAGGTCTAACTTCGAGAAAGAGGTCAATCGTCGAATCCGACTCAGCTAGGCAGCGTTCGGGAAGGTGCGCGGTATCTTCTCGTCCAACTTACCGCAGTGTCTCAAGACGAAAGTCTATGACCAGTGTGTGAGCGACCACGTTTCGGTCCCGTATGTTATCACTGATAACATACGGGACCGAAACGTGGTCGCTCACAATGGGCCTCATCAGAAGGCTTAAAGTTACCCAAAGGGCAATGGAGAGGGCTATGCTCGGAGTTTTCTTGCGCGATCGAATCAGAAATGTAGACATCCGCAAGAGAACCAAGGTTACCGACGTAGCCCGAAGAATTGCCAAACTTAAGTGTGTCCAGTGGGCAGGTCACATTGCTCGCAGAACGGATGGTCGATGGGGCCGAAAAGTTCTGGAGTGGCGACCGCGAACCGGAAGACGTTGCGTTGGAAGGCCTCCCACTAGGTGGACCGATGACCTGGTGAAGGTTGCGGGAGTCCGCTGGATGCGAGTCGCACGGGACCGGTCAATGTGGCGACACTTGGGGGAGGCCTATGTCCAGCAGTGGACGTCTTTCGGCTGAAATGATGATGATGATGATGATGTATGGCTTGATATGTCGACGTATGTACCTACATTTTTGAGTTTTATTTTAAATTGTTATAAGCACTGTTATTATCATGATAAGAGCCGCCTCATTTCTTAATATGGTTGCGAAACCATTTAGAATATGTTAAGTCAAAAAGTACCGTTTTATTTATGACATAACTGTTTTTCAAAATATTACGAAGTATGAAGAATTATTTATTATTTATTTATTTATTTACCAATTATAACATCATTACAGACTCGTCCAATACGATGCTATAATACATACAATTTAGAAAATATAAATTATAAACACAAAATATAGAAAAACACACAATATAAAATAATTATAAGCTTACCCAGTAACAACACAATGAATTATTTGACGTTTTATAAAACATCCTGACTTAACGAAACTTTGGGAAGAACTTCAGAACGTGTGGGTGTACTATTAAAAAAATTTATCTATCCCATCGAGAATAACAGACGTGATGTTTATTTATGTAGAAGAACCCCGAGGAAAGAAGGAATCCCGTTCATAACATAACATCACGCCTGTAATCTCCGAAGGGATAGGTAGAGGTGTTCCTATACCTGGTGTACCCACATTTCGCCAGTTCTATTTAAGTCCCATATAATAGGGGTAGAGCCTATTGGCATCAACGCATCGACTCGGTTACTAGTACAGTGAAATTCCTGATGGAAAAACCCAAAAACACTTTGCCCGAACTGGGAATCGAACCTAGGACCTAATGCTCAGTCAGCAGTTGCACTTGCGACCTACGAGGCAGTCAGTCCCGTTCAATGTCATTATTTTATAGCTAACTAGCTGATGCCCGCGGCTTCGCCCGCCCGCAAATTATATACTTAAACCTTCCTCTTGAATCACTCTATATATTAAAAAAAACCCGCATCAAAATCCGTTGCGTAGTTTTAAAGATTTAAGCATACATAGGAATATAGGGACAGAGAAAGCGACTTTGTTTTATACTATGTAGTGATAATATTACTGACAGTGCTTGAACGTGATTTAGGGCCTAAGCACACGGCTTATTTAAACCCGCAGGCGACGCGCATATGACGCGCGTATACGTGATTCAAACGAGATTTAACGCATCCTTGTAACCTAAGCACACGGGGTGATCGTGAAACGCGCGTCTACTGCGCGTATACGCGCAGTTACAGCGATACAGACGCGCTGTAGTTGCTCGTAGCTTCCGCGTTTTGGTCAGAGACTCCTCGTCAGTTGACCCTTTGTACGCGCTTCAAACGAATTTCGAACGTGCTTCACACGCGCGTTTGTATCGCGTTTTACGCGCGTTTCTATCTATAAAAACGCAAAAATTGGCGTGTGTTAGGGCTCTTAGAAGTACTGAACGCGTTCATGTTCGTTGGTGACATTCGCCCTGAACCATTTAGGATAAAATTATCCAATCAATTATATAAAAAAAAGGAAATTCTATCAAATCCATAATTCACCCTAATCTTGGGGGCGGTCAAGACAGGGGGGCGTTCAACCCTCACTGTAAAGTTATTTTAAACAATGTTGAACCCCTAACTGACCATTGTAACCCTTGGTTTAAATCGGACGTTAGTTAAGGTTGGTTTACACAGCGGCAATTTTTAAACTTTTTTTTGTTAACATTACTTAATAAACTGATGGGAATTATGAGAAAAATGTGGTTTCTTTAACAGAATTTATTGATACTAATACCAAACTAAAGGATTGTTTACGAAATAATCCAAGATATCAAAAGCAAGGCATACTTAAGTAAGACATAAATTCTTTCTCCAAATATAATTTTCTCTTCTGAACTAACTTTTCTAGTACGAGAAAACTTATGGACGTTTTTTATTTGGTAGATAAGGTAAGTTGGTAATGGACAGGTCAACTCAAATCTGTGTGGTTCTTTCTTCAAAAGACCATCTCAGACACTAATCTGCATAGTCCTCATGTGAATTGAGCAAGATTATGTCTGGACTTCAAAAGAGACTATGACCTCTGAGTTTGTTTCGGCTGCTTCTTCTCAGAGTAGTCAGGTACGAAACACCGGCCCCATTTAGTTTAAAAAAATGACGTGTAAAAGTGTTTATAAAAACCTACTTGCAAAATAAACATCATTTCATTACTTTTTAAACCATAGGCATTAGGTATCGGTTTAGCTTTAAGTTACCAAACTTCAGCAACTTCTTCTGCATCGTAACTAAATTAAGTCAATTAGCTATCAGATTCACAAAAACAGTAGCCAGGTTTTGATTTATTGCGGCATAATTGAATTACTCACACAATCAATCACTTAGAAATACATAGAATTACCAGTTTCACCATAACCACACATACTTACTGACCTTATAATGACTCAAAGGCTAATGTTATACCACCTATAATCCTCCTTGCTATGTGTCAATTCGTCGAATCAATCGACCACATATTTGCGTATCGTTTAGCATATCGACTTATTGTTTTATACCAACATCAGTAGTACTACAATGGGGGATTGTCTAGACAAACTTTTTGAACGTAATATGTTTTTACAATTAAATAGTATTGACACGCAATCCCACTCGGCCTCCCACTAGGTGGACCGATGACCTGGTGAAGGCTGCGGGAATCCGCTGGATGCGAACGCACGGGATCGGTCAATGTGGCGACACTTGGGGGTGGCCTATGTCCAGCAGTGGACGTCTTGCGGCTGAAATAATGATGATGGCATGCAATCCAAAGTAAATGCGTCAGGAATTCTTTTCCCACTAGGTACAATAAATGGTTCATACTTTAGAACCGACCAATCATTCAATCGGTGACTAAAAAGGTGTGTGCTAATCGGTTCTCGTGGTATGAGCGTGATGCGGAGGAATGGGGAAAATGCCGTGAGGAAAGATTTAAGTATGAATGAACTGGATGGGTATAAGAGTAGAGGAAGACTAAAGAAACGATGGATGAACTGTGTGAAGTTTGGTTAAAAGGAAGGTGACTGCTGAGATGACGAGTGAAAGAGAAGTAGAAGTAGAAGAAGACATGCTGCGCCGACCCCAAATAATTTGGGATAAGGGCAGGAGAATGATGATTTAAATCTGTAAGAAATTTTAAATTGTTGATTTAATCTTTTACTTTGGACGCTCTTAATGTGCACGTCTTTCTACATCGTTCTCACATATATGCATAATCACAACATGAAAGATGTAACTAAGATTTTGTAACAATATTTTGATTTAAAAGAGTGTCTATGGAGTTTCTTGCCCGTTCTTCTCCATAGAGATCTACGCTAGGGAATGGACAACTACAGTACTTTCTCAAGTTATTATGCCTTGTGACTGTGACTGTAGCTTTGCTTTTTTTGTAATTTTGACATTAAAAAGTGCCGTAATGGTCTAATTGAAATAAATGCTTTGAGTTTGAGAGTTTGAGTTTGAATAAAAAAACACAAAAGAAGTCTGACAACCAGTCTCACCAAGGTGATCGTATTACCCAGTAATACTAACTGGGTTGTGGATGTCAGATAGGCAGTCGCTCCATGTATAAACTGGTCTTTAGCTGCATCCAGTAAGACTGAAAGTTGACCCCAACATAATTGGGAAAAGGCTAGGCAGATGATGATTGTTATGGGAAAATATAAAAAATATCTTCCACAACTGACCAGTTACATGTAACCCAGCCTTAACGTTAACAGTTTACTACAGTTTATCGGAAAATCAGATTTACGAAGGGGTTGTTTCGCATTTCTTTATATTTTTAAATGCTATTAGTCCCTTAGGCGCAGTTATTTAAGATAAGGGTTAAGAGTTACGTTTTAAAATAACTATAGTTATGGTAATCTTGATTGGATAAAGTTGCTTACGAATCGGAAAAGGTAATCTAGCAGTATTACTTTTTCCTATTCGCATGCAACTTTAAATTGTTTTTAAGATTTTGTTTTTGACGTGATAACGTCTTATAAATCGATGAACATCGGCTGCACGCACGAAAAAGTGTCACGAATCCTGCGATCAACGCCCAGCCCAAACCCTTGGACCTAGAAAACTGAAAATTTGCACCCGTGGTTCCCTTTATCATGTAGATATGGCATTAGGAAAGATTTTTCGAAATTCAACCCCTAAAGGAGTTAAATAGGGGATGAAAGCCCATCAGTTTAAAAGTTAGGATCTTAAAATTTCAGTCAAAGTCAAGTGTTTAGGCTGACGATTGAAAATAAATATATATCTGTCTCAGCGTTTTTGATCATTTCACCCCCAAAAGGGATGAAGTTGTGTATGGAAAGTCCTTAATTTTCGTAAAAAAAACACAAAAAATATTATCTAGGCGTATGGTTGGAAGCTAACGCAACAGCGTTGTTAGAATTTCAATCCTTAAGGGGGTGAATGAAATTTTGTTATCTAATTAATTTTATGAAAAATTACGTTATCACGTAAAAATATCGTCCGTAAACCGATTTTACAGAAAACCATTTTTTTTTGTTTTTCTGGCCATTTCAAGTTACTTTTTTTATGTGGAAGCAGTTTATTATTTGGTTATTTTTAATTGACTAAAGCCGAGGGTATTTCTTTGGTTTTAGGCGACCTTATGGGATACATAAAAAGCATTGTGGAGTACGTTCCATAACTTTTATTAGAACTTACTTACCTTCCTGCTCTTGTCTCATGTTATTTGGCGTCAGCGCAACATGAGAAAAAACAACATAACATAACATCACGCCTGCAAACCGAAAAAGGGTTAGACAGAGGTGTACCTAATAGCACACCCACATTTCGCCTATATTAAAGTCCCATGTAATAGGAGGCGAGCCTACTGCCATCAACCGGGTCCAGATATTTTCTTCTTTCCTTCTACATTCCTGATGGAAATACTCAACTACACTGCCCGACCCGGGAATCGAACCCTAGGACCTCTTGGTCAGCAGTCGTGCTGACGACCAACGAGGCAATCGAGAAAAAACAAATGAATTGAAAAATACAGAGTTGCTTTCTAAAATAAAAACATTTCGGAACCATATTCTTATTTTAAAAGCAGGTGATCAACCTCGTTAAGGAGACCATTCTAGAACGTCTCAGACCCAGACTATATCTACCCAAACAAAGAATGGAAAACCTTTAAAAAAATCGTAAAAAGAACACCAATTTTCAAATGGCCTTACTCAGGTGACGATAAAGCCGGGGTCTCACGGGATGGCCGGTAATCGGACCGGCTCGTAAAACGGACACTTCGCTTAGTTCGCACCTTCGGTTTAGATCCGGTTGTAAAGTTTCCGCTGATGTAGACTGAGCTTAATGTTTCATTATGGGTCTCGTTTTTAGGAAAATGTTGAAAGGTATCTAACCTTTTTGCGCTGGGTTTTAAAAAACTTAATTGAAGTTCCAAAGATTCGAGTGAATTCAAAACTTTTCTGCAGTTTTACTACTTTTTCATGATGTGTGTATAAAATGTACATACCTACGATTTTATTTCGGTAGGTAAAGTATTTGCTTTTGTGGTAATTCAAATACTACCTATATTTTTAATTACAAGTATTATCTGGGTTACTTTTGACTGCAGATATTTTAATACACCAATTTATAAAAGTTCTAACAGTTTTTAAATCTATTTGCGATCGTGCTTTTAAGAAAAACTGGTGCTTTAATTCAGCTTAGTAACCAAACTAGCAAATACTACTAAATTTTGGAAGCTCTTCAGATCTTAAATTAACCTAACTTTATTACAAAAAACCCAACTTTATTACCAGGCTTTTATATTAAAATTTTATACAAAAACATGTAAATTAAAATTTAATTATACAAAAACATCTTTCGGTTGTAACTTAAATGCAAATGTCAGAGTTTTAAATGTATAAGTATAAAGCCTTCATTAGTAACCCCGCCTTTGGGCGGGCAGTGGGAGTGTACGGGACCACACCCATTGCTACGCTAGAGATTTGGGCGGATTTTTCTTTATCAAATGATTAAGGATATATTTTTGAAGAATATGAGGTAGTTTTGTGGAGGAAACTGTTTGGGCATAGGAAAGAAAAACATGTTAAAACATGGCGTTTAAGGAGCGATGTAAACGAATCTATGAATCTAAACTAATGTTCTAGAGAGGTTTGTATGTACCGGGTAATCTCCGGAACTAATGATCCAATTCTAAAAATTATTTCACTGGCAGAAAGCTACATTATTCGTGGGTGCTATAAATTATAATTATATCATGCATATCGCGTAGTCGCGATAGTCGCGGGTGCCGGTAATAGATAAATTGCATTCAATTACCTCGAAAACAGCAATTCGGGAATCTTCCTTTACCCGCGGAGGAAATTCATAAATTATATTGGTAACAATGCCGTGTGAAAATGCAAAACATTACCTGAATCTCTGTTTCCATTTTTTTTCGTTCAGTCGTTGTTTAGAAGCAGTACAAAATCTGGCGAATTCATACGTAGGTAAATACAGTTTTAAGTATGCTTAGTTACAGAAGCTTTCAAAAAGTCTACCTACTTGATTTCTTTCCAAAAAAAAAATCTTCCAGAACACAGAAGCAATAGTCTTCTAAGTTACAAACCAGAACAAAAACCACACCCAACATACATAGGTATGACATGTAACTCATCATCATCATTTCAGCCGAAAGACGTCCACTGCTGGACATAGGCCTCCCCCAAGTGTCGCCACATTGACCGGCCCCGTGCGACTCGCATCCAGCGGATTCCCACAACCTTCACCAGGTCATCGGTCCACCTACTGGGAGGCCTTCCAACGTACCGTCTTCCGGTTCGCGGTCGCCACTCCAGAACTTTTCGGCCCCATCGGCCATCCGTTCTGCGAGCAATGTGACCTGCCCACTGCCACTTAAGTTTGGCAATTCTACGGGCTACGTCGGTAACCTTGGTTCTCTTGCGGATGTCTTCCAACATGTAACTCCCACCAATCTAACACTTCCCTTTCTTTACAGCATCCTCGAGCTTCGAAAAGAGAAGAGCAGAGACGCAGCTCGCTCCAGAAGAGGCAAAGAGAACTACGAGTTCTATGAGCTGGCGAAGATGCTACCCCTACCAGCTGCTATCACCAGCCAGCTGGACAAGGCTTCCATTATAAGGCTGACTATAAGCTACCTCAAGTTAAGGGACTTCTCCGGACATGGGGACCCGCCGTGGAGTCGGGATCCGCCGCCGTCGAGTAAGGCGCTTAAAGGTAAGGATTTATGCTGTTTTTGTAGAAAACCCAATAAGAAGTCATCGTTCTCTTGACATAGCAGTAATAGCTTATCAATGTGACCGTCGGACTGCCAAGTCATAGGTCTCGAATTCTCGATTTCGAACCGAAGGCACGGACCTCTGATTTTTCGGATTCATGTGCGTATTGTATAGGTAATTATCATTTGCTTCAGTGAAGGAAAACATCGTGAGTGCCATCATGCAAATGTAAAACCAAGTCAGAGAGAGGCCCATGGGGGGCATAAAAACTCTGACACCAGGGGGCCGAGTCTGCTATTACAATAGTGTCACAATGTCAGTAGTCTTTCATTAATTTCATAATTGTTGATCGATGACAATGGTCATTTTTCTAAAAACTCGTAATCTGCTAAATTCATAATGGTCGATCATTGTTCGGTCAATGGTCTCGTAATAGAATTGTGATAAAATGATATTGTTGTATTGCCATTATTAAAAAAGCTTAATAGAAATGATTTTCGAAAAACTAGAATTAAATTTGAACATCTAATCATGCCAGATTTAGTTTATATATGTTTTTACATATTACTTATTAGTGTTCTATGCAATATGAAGTAGTAAGAAGTTCGTAAATAGCAAAACACATTAAGTTATGTGTCACGCGGATTAATTAATGTGAAACTATACAATTCAATAATATTTATCTGTTTAGCTGTCAAAGTCAAATGTGACATTACTGCTTACTGACGTTTTATCTGTTTTTATTTCTAGCGGTCGGTGTTTTGATTTATTTTCGTTTAAGTGTTATATATTATCTTCAATATAGAAGCCTATATTTATAGCAATACAAAATGGTGCTAATTGAGCAAATTTCGGCTGGAACTGTCAAAATTTTAGCAGATTACCGCGTAAGTCAGTCATTCATTTGTCATTGTGTACGAGATTACCATTCTATGCCATTTCTTTCAATGGAATGTCAGTGGTTGATTATTGGAAAGTCATAATGACGCCACTATATTAGAAGATTACCAAACTTGTCAAAATCAACAATTATGAGATCAATGATAGGCTATTGTGACATTTGTGACACTATTGTAATAGCAGACTCGCCCCCCAGGTTAGGCGCTAAAAACACGAAAAATAAAGAAAGAACCAGCGTTTCTGAATAAACTCCAGTACGAAATATATAATTATGCTTAAAACCACTGCCAAATCAAGGCAATCCATTCAAGATCAGCTCTAACCACCTATGCTAACAATTTTAAGACCTCCAACGTATATAATCTTAATATGAATTGTAAAGAACTCGTTTTAATTAATTTATGTCGGTTTTCAATTTAATTCATGCTGCTAACACATTAGCGACTCCGATCCCGGATCTCCTATCTTCGATAGAGGTGTATCGTCGCTCGTTGTTATTTGAAGTTAAAACTTTCTTCTGAATTAATCAATGCGAATCCAATACGGAAATCGATGGAAATCCTCCGGTCTTACTTAGTTTTTGAATTCTGAGTCGAAGTAACTAACATGCTAACATGCATGTAAACGTCTTTTGGGCCTCTTTGTATTTGTAAGCGTTTTTTTTAATGAAAAAATTCAATTACGGATACACAAAAGACAAATTACCCACATCCAGCCACCTTAAATAACCCATAATCCCTTACAATTCACATTAAGTTTATACCTCTAAACGTATACAGTAAATATCCAATTGTTCAACCCTCAACTGCTATGCAAAATGACAGACTAGCTTTAAAATAACGTTGGAGGGTTCGCAAATCAGATTTGCCTTCGTCAAGTCATTGTCTGGCTAACCACGTTACCGCGCCCCTTGTAGTGACAGCAAAACAAGCGTTGGGTACTGTCGGCAGAATAGGTTGGGTGATTGGCGGTTATTAGTGAGGTAACTTCGTTTGGGATAGAGTTTATCTTATTCTGTTACTTTACTCGTTTTTTTTTTGTGTTGAGATGAGATAGTTGAGCTTAGAAATAAATTCAGATGGTGAGGCAGTAAGAAAAACAATTGCATGAAAACAAAAAAAAAATACACTTAGTACCTAAATATGGGATGATATCCGTGATTTTCTTTTGTTACTAAGAGCTCCCGATATTTCGACGCTGTTGCAAGCATCATGATATCATCCCGTAAGTACTTTAAGTGTAGTGAAAAACCGTAAAAGCTAAAACGGTACACAAAAAAAATGTTTCTTATTATCTTATAAAAATCGAATACTTAATCTACGTACTGATAATAAATATAATTCTGAACATTATAATTATATAGAAAAACAAAAAACACACATAAAATAGAAAAATTGCACCAGAAAACCCGCACAGTGCGTCAAAATCAAATCTATTTGGACAAAAAAGCGCTACTGCGGCGTAAATCAAAACAATGTGAAGCGAGGCGTATTCACAAATAAATGCGCCTAGGGACACTGATTCACCGCGATCTGTCAAATAAAATACTTCCCGTGCAGTCGGGTGAAAAAACACAAACATTTGTTTTTGTGATCTACATGCACATGTGACTGATTGAAAATGTGAGGTGACTTGCGCTTATTTAGCTTGTTATAGAAAGTATGGAAGATAGTATTGTTCTTTTTTTGTGATTCCCAAAGCATTGTTCGAAGTGTGGTCAGATATTTTTAATTGGAATTACCTACATACGCAGCTGTAAGGATATTACGTATCTCTGTTGACAGCTCGAAATGATAGTAACTGGGCTAAGTGTCCATCAATTAACGGTCAAAAGGTTAGTTTCGTATTATGTATGACCCTGTTAGTCACCGTAAAGTGATATCCACTCAGTGTGATACGTAATACCAATATTATGACATTCACGGTTGTCATCAAAGTTCGGTGTACAACCAAAGCTTGATAGTCACTGGATATCAGAAAGATACGTAATAGCCCTGCAGTCCTCTCGTTGAGAGACCGTTGACCGTTAATTGATGGACACTGAGCCCAGTTACTATCATTTCAAACTGTCAACAGAGATACGTAATAGCCCTACTGTATGGAAGACGGAAAATTACAGACTAATTATGTTATGCTTCATTACCGTCAGATACTAGGTACTTCATAATCAAAATTAATTTCATAGAGATCAAAACATTAGCCAATGACAAACTTAAGTAAAGTCATTTTTAATAGAAACAAGAATTTAGCACCTATAACCAACCTCAAGAATGTTATACAATTAAAAGTGTTTGATCTTAAGTTCTATAAATAATGTCTATGTAAATGTTTATCTAAGTATTGCGCAAATACTCACATCACTTACTGATCTATGTCAGTAATTAATTAACAAGTTAATAGTAAGAATATATTGAAATATGCAAGGGTCAGATTAGAATATCTTGGAAATAGAAGTGAGCTAGTAATCCCTGCGTGGATTGATTTTTTATTGTTTACCCAGTACTGTATTAATTGAATTCGTTGACACAATCCATTACTGCAATATTGTAACAATTTTATGAGATGAAAATATTGAAAAAAAAGTTCAGTATCAGTTTACGAGATCTTTTAACATTTAAGTCCCTCAAATTCGCCTCCAAATAACTTCCCTTATGTGGTAGTCGGGTTTAAAAATATGTTATGCAGACAGAAATGCAAAAAAAATAAAAGGCAAAAGAGAATATTGTGAGCGAACCAAAAAAGAAGGAAAAATACAACTTATTAGATATTGGAAACGAAAAATTTTCCAATATAAACACAGTACACATACCGTCACATTGACAAAGAGCTTTTTTAACGCACAGTGTTCCTAAATTCGTAACAAGTGTACCAATAAAACGCCCCCGACAAATCCAATTTTGGCCCCTAATGCTCTTAATGCGACCACGGGGCGAATCACTACGTATGCCACTGTCATTTTAACTCAATTTTGAAGGTGGGTACTACGTATTCAAATAAAAATATTCAAGACAATAAAACATGAGTGTTTAGGGGCGTCAAAATTGTCTTACAAAATGTTATTGCAGGATGAAATTTTGTAGTTTGAATATACTCGTGTATGCAATAAAGATTTGGAAGACAATTTAAGAAAATGTACTTCATGTCGTAAAAAAATGTGCGTTTTTCTTGCGTTGCGTCTCATGTGTTGTATTAGAATTGTGAAAATTTATTGGATACATACATCACTTGCTTGTTTTGGGGGCAATAAGAGCTTGCAGGGTAATAAAATGAGGTGTATTAGTATCAGTCAAGAGTATAGCGATATATGGACCCATTTATGGGGTTTAAGTTTGAAGTTGTCCCTCTTTTAGTAAAGCTAGATAGATATTACATATTATTAGGGTTACACAATGTAGGTACTTGTAGTGACATTTTTGTTAAAGTAGTAATCATCATGTAACATCACCATTTTATTGAAATGACTTCTTCATGATAACGTTAATTTAACTGCTAGCCTTATCGAGAACACTCCTCTTTCTAACAAAAGGTTTTAATTACACTTGCCGTCTAATCAGATTTCACACCTCTAGCTATCGCAACCATCAAACATTTTACCCCACAATCGCGTAACAAGATCAAAGTTTTACTCACAAAGAAAACCAACAGGCTTATCTAATAATCCATCTGTCAACATCCAAATTGTAAAATACACCTTTACCATTAAAAATAACTAATTAATTCGTTAGGGCAGTCCCCCAATGTAACAATACGCGCTGAATTGGGACAAAATTTTTAATCTAATCAATTAACAATCAGTGCAAGCGATATACCGCTTGTTACTGCTGCTTATTTGGCGAACGTGACTGGCGTATTCAAATTTCGAACTGGGGTTCGTTTTGACGATTTTGTCTGGCCCGTTTAATTGGTGTTACCAGTGTGCACTGTGCGTCTTGCGGTTTGAATTTGGAAATTAGGTGGGTTTGTTTCTATGATTCGAAGTTGAGTTAGTCGATGACTGCTTATAGTGGTTTTAAAACCCATTGTGTTTTATTGATTTTTATTCAAAGGGTTTATGTGTGACGCATAATGTGCTACTGCCATTTTTATTATGTATTGAATTACGTAATACAACTTATCGTTCTGACAATGGCATACATAATAAGCGTTAGAGTTCAACATTACCTAATTTTGCCAGAACCAAAAAGTTTCTGAAAACAGGAACTCGGCCAATTCAGTATAACACATTCATAGTTAAAATTTTGTAACCCCATACACGCAAATAATTTTGCAACTCCCTGAAAAATCAGTTTAGACTTTTTTACAAACATAAACGGTCCCAAGTTATCCAGAAACTAGTTGCTACTTTAAAAACTGTAAATAAAACTTAAAACACATAAATAACCCACCAATTTCTGCAATTAACCACTTCTGACATTCTAATTTATTCGGTAGACACAAAATGTGAACGATGTCAATTTGATGGCAATTACGTTTAGTTGACGACCATATAATAGAGCGATAGGCATTTGCTGACGACCGGATTTGCTTGACAAATTAAGCAGAGATTTATTACCTCAGTATTGATAATGTTTGACATAAGACAAAGTTTCTGAAAGGGCAAATTATAAATATGAGACATAAAAAGGTGGAGATTTTGATTGCGAAAATCGTATTAGACAGGGTTGAGGGTATTGTGGCACAGATTGATAGAGACCTATGTCCAGCATTGGATTGTGATTTGTAGTCAAATCATAGGCGTCAAATCATCAATTTAGATAGATTTGAAAAAATGAACTTATACTAAGAACCAATACAACAATATTTAACAGAAAAATACGATCAACTCTGCTATTATAATCCTTTAATCAATAATTGGAATCTCATCTACAGTCGCATTAAATAAAAAAAATTGTTACATTCTTAAAATTAAATTTAACCCTTCACCTGCTGCACTCATCTATCTGTCACTGAATATCCAACACCCAGATCAATAATATTCACAATCTAAATCCACATAGTTACATTATACGTTTAATCGAAAACGTTACAAACAAAACACAACAAAAGGCAATATTTCTCAATACGAACACAAGACAAGGCAGATAAATTCGACAAATTAACTTCGGTGTAAACACATGTTTCGTTCCCCATATTGCCGTTTGGTGGCAGCACGGTTGATTTATGACCACAAGGGCGTTGGATCTCGCGGTGTACAGACGTGTGATTTTAACTGGTTTTCGTTCGATGTTAATGTTTTATGAGGTGGTATTGGTTTTGTGTAGGAGATAAATAAATTACAAATGGCTCCTGTGACAATGTAGTCTGTTTTGACAAATTTATGACAGCATGACAGCAAATGTCATTGATAAAGTACAGAGACATTTAATTTTGTTGTTACTGTCGCTGCTGATTAGAAACACTAGTTCTTAAAGAATTTTCTTGCAAGACATCATCTTACGCAATAAGATTGCTATTAATCTTAATTGATTTATACTGATAACAGGACAAATTTAGTGTTTCTCAAAGCATTCATGTTTTTAACAGGTCACGTCCGGGTACTATAGTTGCAGCTCTACCTTGGGGATTACAAGCATGGTCTTCCTTACATCTACCTAAAAGAGCACTAAAACAATTTAAATTTCAAGAACCCTTTCTCAATAATAGGTACCAAACATAAACATCAACCAAATCAATAAATCACGAGAAAAAATACACTTTTCACACTGTAAAATACGTAAAACAAAAGTTTCCCTGACCAGTAGCGAGTTGGCGTTATAATTCACGTCCGTTCCTTAATACAAGATGGCTGTAAATCATAGCGCGGCACATCTGCCGGCGAAATAGAAAAATAACAATAAATAAAGGAAATAGTACCGCGCGCGACACACGGGTTACTACAGACTGATATTTTGTTGCAGACATTATTTTGTTTGTGTGTTTTGGTAAGAATTTTTCGTGTATTTTGCAGAAAGAAGAATGTTTTGTGTGCATCTGGATGAGTTTTATTGAAATAACGCAATTTTTTCCTTTGCAAATGGGTGTTTAATGATAAATGATTTTTTTGTACATTTTTGCATTGTTTCTTACAACAATTTTACACGTCTTTGTTACAAACTAGATGAAGTCGGTGATTGCTATCCCAATACTCTGACAAGAAACACTATAAAAAACTTGAGGTTTCATCATCAAGCGACCCGAAACTGTCAAATTTCCCCAATGAACCTCAAACCTAATGCTTAACCAATAAAGTTGAAAATCTATTAAAGAAATTTGACAGATTGTAGTAGCTTGATGTGCTGGCGTCTGTACGTAGTAGTGCCTTCCTCGAGTTCATCATCGTCAGCCTATTAATGTTCCCACTGCTGGGACAAAGGCCTCCTCTCAATGAGAGGGAATGGGCTATAATCTACCACGCGGGCCCAGTGCGGATTGGTAGATGTCACATGTCTTCGATTTTTTTGGTTCTAGAACATGCCGGTTTCCTCACGATGTTTTCCTTCACCGTTTTGAGAGCAGTGGTGATGAAATAAATTACACAAAGTAATGCGCCTGCCTGGGTTCGAACCCACGACTTACTGTTCGTAAGTCGGGGCCGCCACCACTGGGCCACCGCTGCCTTCCTCGAGTTATTTTAATGAAATTAATTTTAGTATCGTATTGGACAGCTAAGAACGAATTACAAAAACAAACTTTACTGTAGTCAACCTTAATCTCAGTATCAACAAAACTAAATAACAAAACTTCCTTAAGAAAAACGTATCCCCTTATATCCTTACCCGGATCTTGCCCTCTCAATAAGCTAACCCTTCCGCTAATCCGGGCAATAATGAACTGCGTGCTTGCCCGGCATTGCCCGCTGCCGACAATACCGGGCATAATTAAATAGAAGCCGGCTTATTAATATGTTAAAGACTTTTGTATTGAACTCGTGATGTGTTTGATGATGCGATTGGATTGTGTGTGTGAATGAAGAAATTAAGCGTTATTATTGAAAGGTAATTTAGTTATTAGAAGGTAGTTAGTTAATTCTTGCCGTGTGAGTTGTTTTTGGTAGCCAGAGGTAATTGGTTATTATTTTTTTCAATTAAGAAATTAGCAGATGCTTTATTTGGGCATTTTTTTTTTGTATTACTTACTCCATTGCGACAAAGCAGGTGCAGGGCCCGGCAGTCTCGACATAGATAGCGACAAAGTCGCTAACTTTCGATCGCTAATAACTCACGAAAATAATCGGTTGCAATAACGATGCTTGCGGTAAATGCAAGTCTCTACATCCAAGATGCGATTCTCGCAAGCATCGTTATTGCATCATTCGTTAGTAATCAGCGATCAAAGTTAGCGATTTTGTCGTTATCTCTGTCGAATTCTTTGATTTTATGTAGTATTACAAGAATAATTCACACAGACTCTTTTACTCCAGCCTTCTTGCTTTTATATCGAATTGAATTTAACTGAAAAAAAGAAATTTATCCTGCCCGCAATGGAACTTAGAAAACAATTCACAAAGAATCATCATCATAACTTTTTCCAACACAACAGTACCTCCGCTAAACGAACACACCATTACTTTCAATCTATAACAGTCACCGTCGCCATTTTTGTCCGTCCCTCAGCCAGTGCATCACAATCATCACCCAGCTATTCTATATTGACACTACGTGTTCCGAATGTCGGATCGTTTTCCGGGATTTTGTAGCTATTTTTATTTGGTATCGACCGTTTTCGGACTGTCGGGCCTTTGGACCCCGCGTCGCGAATGAAGGGTTGGCCGCCCGTGTAATTGGCTAGTTACAATTCATTATTGTTTCGGAATTGTGATTTTTTTTATATTTTTGGGTAGTTGTGGGCGATTGGGTGGACAGATTTTTCGCTTTAGTTTTCGTGAACGGATCGTTTGTGGTTTTGAAATGTGGGGATTGTTATGTTTTATTTTTATTAGTTTTAGGGGCAGATTGAATGGTCGAATTTATTATTAATACGCTTTCACTTAAAACTTGTCAGATAGGCAGTCGTTCCATGTAAAATACTGGCATATAGCTGAAGCTGGATAGGTAGCTGACCCCAATGTGGTTGGGATAAGGGTATGCAGATAATAAGTACTGAGAAGATAGTTTTACATGAAATGTAATAATGTCTTTTATTAGACAAATTATTCAACTAAACAGATACAGGCCATTCTCGTTGGTAGTTCATACTATTTGAGAAATGTGAACACTAGCCAACTTATGCCACTGATGTACGAGAACTCCGTCATCTCTCTTTCACCTCACGTAAAAGACTTGGGTCTGTACATTGACGGCAGTTTAAGTTGGAATAAACACGTGGCTCAGGTGAGCCAGAAAGTCTCGTTCTCACTGCGGTCTCTCTATAGATTCAAGCATTTCCTCCCATCTAGCACCAAACTCACTCTGGTCCAGTCACTTGTGCTTCCCATTTTAGATTATGCTGATGTTTGTTGTTCTGATCTTTCCCAAGAACTTCTAAATAAATTGGATCGACTTCTCAACAATTGTATTCGGTTTGTTTTTGGCCTTCGTAAATATGATCACATTTCTTCCTTTCGTTCTCAGCTTAAATGGTTGCCTATCCGACTCAGGAGGTCCCTCAGATCTCTCTGCATGCTCTTCACGATTATGAACGATCCATGTGCTCCTGATAATCTAAAGACTTATTTCAAAGTGTTGGGCAGTTCTCATAGTCGTAACCTTCCAAGAATCTACTTCTCCAAATTCCTTCACACCGTACAGGCTTTATGTCAAATTCTTACGCTATCTCGACTGTAAAGCTCTGGAACGCGCTACCTCTTGGCATTAAGAAAGCTGAAAGCAAATTCACTTTTAAAAGAAAAGTTCGTAACTACTATTTGAATCGCTCTTAATTTGAAGTCTAGTCATAATAATTATTATTAGGTTTGTCGTTATTTTCTGTTTAATTTTTGGCATTTTATATAATATCTATTAGTTTATTTTATATGTATATGTGTATTAGTAGGTATCAATATAAGTATATACATTCTCGTTTACAAGAACTTAGTTTTTTAGACATTTTTTGTACCCTATCACTATGTTTTCCTATTTAACCCAAAGGTTGACTGGTAGAGAATGCCTTGTGGCATTAAGTCCGCCTATGTACATGTACATGAAGTTTAAATAAATAAATAAATAAATACCTTCTTCTTCAATCAATTGAATAAACTCCCACAGCAAACTAAACTTTTCTCAAAACCGCTCTATCGCTGTCAAATAAAGAGGTTCAAGCACAAAGGGCGGTAATTCTTCATTAGAGGTCCCAAGTTCCGGTCAAGTGGCGCCCCCTAGGGGTTGGTAATCAACGCTTCTAACTTGTGTTATTTTTGAGGGAGGCTGCAAGGCATTTAGATAAAACTTATAGGTAGTTTTTCTATGCATGGTGTAGAAGAAGAAAAACTTGCATTAGACATGACGTTTATAGATAAAAATAATTGCTTTCAGTAATGTTTTTAGAAAGTTTAAACATTTTAGTGGTAATCTTTATTCTTAATAAATAATTAACAAAAAATATAAAATGAACTTCCTTTTTATAAAAACAGTAATCTTCAACGAATCTGAAAATATCAAATTTATTGCCAATATTTCAGCAATTTGCTGCATTAAGACAGCTTAATAGGGCCATAATTTAAGAATTTTTCTCGAAAATCTCCAAGCTTAACTTAATTAGATTTTTATTCAAAGAAAAACTAAGAAAAAAGTCACATTTTCAAGTCCTTACGACCCCTACTATATTAGTCCGAGTTTTATTTAATTTTGGCACTATGCTAACACTCCAGTGTCAATGTTAGTGGTCGACCGCACATGTCCAAACGGGCAAATACGACCAAATAAGACCAAATTATTGCTCTCGCCGTCGATAAATATAGCCATGAGCATTTGTGGGTTAGGATTTGCACCGTGACGAATTTATTAGAGTGCAGTTTGGGGTTTTTATTGGTGTTAGACAGACGAGGATTTTTTGGGGTTGAAATGATGGAACTTATTGAATCGATAGTTTTTTTTAGAATAACTGAAGGTAGTTGAATTGTTTTTCGTTTTCAAGATAGTCAACAGGATGTTTTCGCAGAAAGTTTTATTATAATCTTAATTTTATTTCGTTCATTGAGTTGAGAGAGTTCTTTTTTTGGGTGTTATGAAAATAAGTTGATGTCTTTTGGATCAAAAATTGGAAACTGAAAAATGCTCGCATTGTCCCCAAATGCACTGATGATTGGACTTGTATACAAGAACGTTAAGCAAAACCTTAAATTTATTCCTTAAATTTTTGGACGTCTCTTAAATTTAAACATCATCTGCCTAGCCTTTTTCCAATTGTGTACCTGTATTTTACATGACCGAAGGCAAGAGAGCGCGAGGCCGGTCGCCAACACGATGGTCCGACCAAGTAAAAGAGGCTATGTCCTCAAGCAAATTTCAGCGGATGGGGATGGCAACTTTGGACCGGAGTAGATGGAGGCAGATTGTCCGTTTAAAGGGTGCCAGTGACCACGATCCTCAGTAATAAGGAGCCGATTGAAGAAGAAGAAGATTTTACATGGAGCGACTGCCTATCTGACCTCCACAACCCAGTTAGTACTAGGTAATACGATACTCCTTGGTAAGACTGGTTGTGAGACTTTCGGGCCAATGACCTGTAACGACTGTCAAAGATCTATAAATGACAGCTGGGACCAAAGGCATCGTATATGATGCTCTATGCATAACATGCTTTCCGAGGCACGGAGGAAACTCGGTATGTAATGAGTGGTCACGTATCCACGGAACAACCCAGCGCAGCTCTTAGCTACGTATATAAAAAAAACGTACTCTTTCAAAAACTACCCAAATCGCTTCAAGTGTGCCTATAAAATTTGAAGAGTTCTCTCTATTTCTCCAGGATCCCTTTAGTTTTGTTGTTGTGACAATTGCTGGCCCTTAAGTTTTATGTACAAGCTTTTTCCTGGAAATAAAAATGTTTCCATTGTCCATGGGTTCTAAAAACCTCGTAAAACTTCGAAGTACACAACAAACAAACAAATCCATTTGCACATTAATCTGTAAAATTTATTAGGGAAGATATAGCCACTTACTATTATAATATTTTGTATCTAACGGGTTTAGGTAGGTATAAAATAAAACTCTGACTGATCTCAGAAAAAATGGCTGCAGACAAAGGTACTAAGACCCTCTTTACATTATCGAAAAAAAACCAGCATTAAAAGCATATAACCTAACTTTATTAACTGCTAATGCCCTTACAAATTACGGTCGTGATGGCGACAATATCTGACTTAAGGGCAAGTCGGTATAATGAGAAAATTATACGAAGTCTTAGGAGGCGTTAATAAAAATTTGTTCGCGTGGGGTTGATCAAGCTAAATAAATGGAAGCTACTGTACAGGGTTTAGGTGTCAAAGAAGATTTTATTTCTAGAGATTTATATTCACATAGAGTGTATTATTATTAAGGGAACTACAGTAGCTAAACACGAGTTTTATAATGCAAAAAAGGATATGATTCACTGCAATAAACACAACCAGAAAAATATATGATATTCTTCAGGATATATGATAGTATTTTGAAAACATAATACTAATTTTACTCGATAAAAAAAAACACGAAAAATTTAAAAAAAAATCTTTTACCGAGTAAAAACCATACTAAAATACATGCAATCATTCTAATTTTTTGGCAAATAATTCTACAAGCAACATATTAGCCTGATAGTGTTTTATTTTTTTAGTCCAATCAATAGATTTTTTGCAAATCGCAAAAAAACACTCATTTCGCACTATTCGGCCCGCAGTGACTTACGTAACAACCACTTTGTAGTGCAAGCTGGTTAGAACTTTATTCTAACAGTATTTCAATCGAAGTTTGAACCACCACAAATAGAGTTGCTAATTTAGCTCCTGTAGTCGCCTTAACTGGAGGGATTGTGTGAAAAAATTGACTGCGATCGGGCAAATAAATTTGCGTAAAAAATATTAAAAATTGCTGATTGGTGTTGTATCTGCTGGATAGACTACTTGTGTTCTTGTCCCTATGACTTTCGCGTGTATCTACAATAGGCTTTTTTAAACTTTAAATAGGCTTGGGTTTGTCCACAACTCGCCTGATCTGAGGTGTGGCGTGTAGGGTGGAGTACGCTTGCCTAGAATTCACTTGAACCTTGGAGAGATCCAGATTATAATGATCGAAAAACAGAGAAGCCGGCAGTGAATTCCACAGACTAGACTGGGGGTTCGCACAATAAATGTGGAAGCAAAGCGCTATAAATCATGGTCTGTCAAATGACCAATTTGGTCGAGACGCCATTGTTTAACTATTTTGTCTACTTCGTTGACAGATCATGGGTTATATGAACTTATGATACAGTTAAACCTTTCGAATCTCCAAATGAACGCTAAAAACAATTATAGCTACCTACCAGTTATTAGTAGTTATAACGGCTAGTTTTTTACCCAACAGTACAAACTATTCTCTCAAACTACACTCGAGAGCAATGAATCCGGGTCACTTAAAGAATCCTAAAAATCTCGGAAACTAAAAATGCTAGGTTAATGCAATAAATTATATTTAATAGACAATGTAATACTCCTTAAATGAAGGTATTAAAACTTCTTAGTTATTGTATAGTTATATCATAAAAAAATCAAATTTGAAAAAGGGCCACTTTCGAAGATGGAACTACGAAATTACAGCATTTGGTTTTGCTTTTGTTTGTAATCTGTCATTTATGTGGGTACATAAACCATGTTGATAGTGCTCTATATTCATTATTCAAGCTGAAATTATGTCGCTTACGCCTGAAGAATGCACCAGAATACTTACAATGCTGGAAACCGGCCGGAGTCAGCGCGATACAGCCAGGACTGTCGGTGTGTCGCTGTCAACAGTACAAAGAGTTCTCCGACGTTACAAAGAAACTGGTTCTAACCTACGCAGACCAGGAACGGGCAGAACCAGGTGTACCACAGCACGAGAAGACCGATACTTGGTGAACACCATGCTTCGAAATCGCTTTCTCACAGGAACTGAACTCACAAATCAGTTTCGACGCCTCGGAGGAAGTAACCCAAGTGCATGGACAGTAAGACGTCGGCTTGCTGAATCTAACTTAAAACCCCTTAGACCTGCAAACGGCCCTAAACTGGAGCGTGGGCATCGTATTTCAAGACTAAGATATGCCCAGAGCCACGTAAATTGGAGTATTGAAGATTGGTCAAAAGTTATGTTCTCCGATGAATCAAAATTTATGCTCTACAAGCACGATGGAAGACACAGAGTGTATCGAAGACCAGGGGAAAGATTCAAGCAAGCATGCATCGAAGAAAAAGTAGCCTACGGTGGTGGGTCTGTACTTGTGTGGGCCGGAATTTCTTCTGAAAGTCGCACAGAGCTGGTGATCATAGAAAACGGCTCTTTAACTAGCGTAAGATATGTGGAAGAAATCCTCAATGATCACGTTGGTCCATTTATGGTCAATTTAGGTGAGGATGCTATATTTATGCATGACAATGCCCGACCTCATACAGGTAGGATTGTGAATGACTACCTTCAAGAGATGAACATTACTCGTATGGAGTGGCCAGCCCGCAGCCCGGATATCAACCCGATCGAGCATGCTTGGGACGAGCTAGGCAGATGCGTAAAACAACGAAACCCTCCCCCAATCACGCTTCGTGAGCTCAAAATTGCTCTCACAGAGGAATGGGAGAATATTCCCCAAAATCGTATAAGGAACTTGGTGTACAGCATGCCAAACCGCGTAAACGCAGTAATGGAAGCACGAGGAGGCAATACGAAGTATTAAAATTCAAGAAAATCGTAATAAAGTTCAAAAAATTCATGTTTCCTATTTTTGTTTTAAGGAGAGATCAGCAGTTTTTTTCTTTATGTAATTTTGTGTTAATAAAATGTATGGTGACTCATATTTTTTTTACTTTCATTTAAGGAGTATTACATTGTCTATTAAATACAATTTATTGCATTAACCTATCATTTTTAGTTTCCGAGATTTTTAACATTCTTTAAGTGACCCGGATTCATTGCTCTCGAGTGTAGTATTTTCACATGGTCAGAGTTAGCCGGTGGGACATATTTAACCCTGCGATCCTGAGATAGCCTCCGCGTGTTCTTTATTACGATTTAATTCAACAAAACTGACTCGAGCCGGCTTTGATATGCCGACTTGCATGACTGTAGGGTGACTGTAGTTGTCTAGGTATACCTAGCTAAAAGATAGACTAAATTGTGCTTAGGCTGTAATAGGTTTTTTTTATTTGATAAATAATGAAAAAAAGTCGTGCTTTGAAAGTGTTAGACAAAAATGGCGTGGTTTTGGGTATTTATGCAAAAATTCTTTTTTTTTTTCATTTTACACATTGTATTTATATTTTTTAATTTTAACTGGCATTTTGTGATTTTAATTTACTATTTGAATTTGATGTTGACATTTACATAATGAATAATAGGATTTTGTTTTATAATTTGTACAAAGCGAGAACCCTTATTGCTTAAATAAGATCCTTAGCTTAAATAAGATACAAGACTTACCTATGTTTAACAAATAAATGATTCTGATTACAAAATCTATTTATCTTAAAAAAAAACTTGGCAATATCATACAAGTAGGTACCTTTCTACAAAATACTCTTTATCTATATGTTCGAAATTCAGCTTATCCCATGATCTGTCTACGAAGTAGACACAATAGTTAAACAATGGCGTCTCGACCAAATTGGACAGATCATGATTTATGAAGCTTTTTCAATAAACTAACTAACCATTCATTTTTTATTCAAATAAAAATAACATCACACGACAACCATGACATCTTAATCCAAAACAGATAAACGAATCCGATACTCCATATCACATATTCATTCATAAAAACCACTTCATAAACATGGCACTATCAGTCCCATACATAGTACATTATACGAAAGCCCCTATCTTACGGTAGGCCCCGGTAGCTTTGAAACTTAAGACGGGACAGTCCGCTGAAAGCGTTGAATTATGGTCACCCTACAGCTGTATAAAGTTGTAGCAGAATAGTTTTTTGTTTTTGTTGTTCAAAAGTTAAGTTACGATCGTCGGATATGACAACGTTATTATTTTATTGTATTTTGTGTAGTTTAATATGGGATACCTATGTAGAAAGGAAATGGGTTTTAAACAATGTTATGTTGGTTTTAAAACAAAAAAAGCCAAAAATTCTTGCTAGCGTGTCGATGGTAATTTAAATTGAATCCAATGTCGCGACGAATTTGACATTTTAAGAAGCGTCGAAGTGGAAACTTTTATGTTATACTTATAAGTATAACATAAAAGTGTGCTTGTTGACTTATAAGTCAACTGTCAAAACATGTTCGGTGAAGGTTTTCTCAATATCGAAGACCACGAAGGTTCGTAATGTTCTATTTGAAATAATATTGCCAAAAATTCTTGCTAGCGTGTCGATGGTAATTTAAATTGAATCCAATGTCGCGACGAATTTGACATTTTAAGAAGCGTCGAAGTGGAAACTTTTATGTTATACTTATAAGTATAACATAAAAGTGTGCTTGTTGACTTATAAGTCAACTGTCAAAACATGTTCGGTGAAGGTTTTCTCAATATCGAAGACCACGAAGGTTCGTAATGTTCTATTTGAAATAATATTGGAAACAAAAATTGGTATGAAAAAACCAAGACATATAATTATCTACCTTATCATCACCTGCCTAGCCTTTTCCCAATTATGTTGAAATCGGTTTCCAGTCTAACCAGAGGCAGCTGAATACCAGTATTTTCCGCCTAGCGATTGCCTATCTGTCCTCCACAACCAAGTAAGTAGGTACTGGGTAATACGATACCCTTGGTATGACTGTGTTGTCAGACTTTCGGGCCACTGACTACCTGTAACGACCACATATAAACATAGGTACCATTGAATGAAAAAAGGTAAAGTCAAGTAGGTTTTCTTATATCAGACATGTTTAACCTTCTTCAAATCATCACCGTTGAAAGGATTCAATTCTCGGGATTTTATTAATTACATTGCCATCGTACGACCTAAGCGCCATTTTCCATACTAACAATACAAATTACACCAATACCTAAGAAAATCCATTAATTTGCGCTAACACTTCGTGCGTGCGCAATAAAGTGCGCATACGCCGACAGATAACTTGCCCAGTCACGACCGCCATGTTTCCGCTACAGGTATATTACAATGAGGTAACTTCACTCGTCAATCAATGCGACAAATTACATAATGTATTGTGTCATTTTTACATATTTCTTGAAAAGTGACTGCATTCTGCAAGAATTTGTATGCACAGTTGTGCAAGCTAGGTCAATTTGAAAAACTATCAACTTTTCTTGTGTCTCTTTTATTTCTGTGAGAAATTAAAAGTTTTCTGAAATTTCGGAATAATTTAGTCTCTAGTTCGCAATAGGATTATACCATCTTCATAATCATCAGCCTACAGTAGTCCACTAGTGGACATAGGCCTCCTCAATCGTATGCAACTCAACTCGATTCTCAGCAACTCTCATCCAGTTGTTATCAGCCACCCTGCAAAAGATCGTCGCTCCACCGAGTCTGAGGGCGTCCGCACCTTACGTATGTATGCCGATTCCCTTTACCATCTTCTTTACTGAGAATTAGATGATACCACTGAAAAACTGAGGCCAACGTATAATATAATGATGAAACTTTCTACTAGTTACTTACCTAGGTGTTAATAATATGCAGTTCATAATCAAACATAACATTTACCTACGCCAAAAAGAAAACAACAGCCCAAATCAAAGACAGTATTCGCAATCTAGACAGTGTAACGACACACGACCGATCCACAATTACAAAAAAAAGAACAACATTCAAAATTACCTCATTGGCAACTCACGAATCACGGTGAAACACCAAAAATTTTACACACTTGCAACCTTAGCTTACGCAATAAAAACTTGCGACAATTTCCACAGCACCTCTGAACTGTGTAGTCACAGAATAATATAGAGTCAGAAGATCAGCTCTTTATGTCGATCGAAAAACAGGCACACGCACACAGACACGTACGTAAGTACGGTGACTCGCTGTAGGCGAAGCAGGTTCAAGTGTACGTGCGTTTTCGCAAGTTGTATGAAGGTGCTTTCAGTCATGATCTTCATTTTCCTGTCCCTGTTCAAATTTATTTGGGCACAGCATGTTTTCTTATCCCATACTTTAATTCTAGCTATATCATCTTTCACACAGTCCATCCATCGTTTCTTTGGTCTTCTCCTACTCTTACTGCCATTCACATTCATACTCAAAACTCATTCGAACGCATCACATGCCTGTACAATGTCAACCGATTACTACACAACTATTCAGTCACCAGCGCCACTTTCAGTCTTCCCCTTACATTCTCATTTCTCTTTCGGAAGATGGCCTTCTGTATCTATCCACTCTGTGTTTGCAGTAAGCGGTCGTGTCTGTCCGTCTGTCTGTATGTCCGCCGACGTCACGAACTTCGGTCACGACCGGGTACGCGTGTCCTTGCGCGGACGGGCAGAACACGTTGTCAAGATGATCACCACTTTCGTTTGGTGGTTGGAAGTTTGAGGATTTTTGTTGATAATATGTTATTCAGATATACTAATCTCTAGAATTAGGATTCAGTCTTTAAGTCGGCTTCTACTCTCTGAGTACAGTTACTGTAGTCACATACTTCTATTTTTCATATGTACGGAACCATTCATTAATTGTTTTCTTTTATTTCATTAATAAGCTAGGTGAAGTAGTTTGTTAACATTATTCTAGGAGTCTATCAACAACGCTTTGGAGTTTGTTGTAGTTATTTAAAAGAAAAGCCCAGCCATAAAATTTTGAGAGACCTTCATAGACGTAGAATTTCAAGTTAGTAAGTTACTGCTCCTAGCTGCAACGTCCACAAGTTTCAATATCAAACCCTGTTCAATTTCCTATAAGAACTTAATTCTATTGCAACAACTTTTGCTCACGCAGTGCCCATTTAACAGAAACCACACAACGCATTGTCAGTATCTTTATTTTGTAATTCGTCACA
Source organism: Xestia rhomboidea (assembly GCA_963853795.1). Taxonomy (NCBI): domain Eukaryota; kingdom Metazoa; phylum Arthropoda; class Insecta; order Lepidoptera; family Noctuidae; genus Xestia; species Xestia rhomboidea. Next base: position 12,691,305 of record OY970778.1, read on the forward strand.
CTTTTTGACCGAGTCATTTCGTCTAGACCAAACACTGTTCTTTTTTGTCCTAGATTTCGGTATACTAATTACATATTAGACTATTAGGATAGATTTCACTTAGCTTAGTGTCTTGTTTCTTTTTGATGCCAAAAGTCTTTATAGAGTCATTATCATTATAAGTTGATTGAAATTACTACTTGCTGCAACTGTAATTTGCTGACCAATTTGCTATCAATTGCTGATTAGATCAAATTAGAAACTTTAACACTATCGTTATTGATCGAGATGAAGAAGATAGTCGTCAAGTTATTTTACTGACGTGAGTAAATTACTAGGAACTCAAGAAACAAAGTGTCTATTGAGATGACAACTAATAGAAAAGTTTCACAGAAGAAGACACCAAATAAATTGGGAAAAAAAAGTATTTAGAAAAATTAAAAAACCCGACTGCCTAAAAAAGTAACTAATAACTTTAAATAAAAACTGAAAAGAAAAAAACAAGTTCAGGAAACAGATAAATCCGCCATTTTGTTTTTTTATTATTTTGATATACCCAGTGTCACTCTCACAGTAAATACGAATCTAACGACACCTATCAAGCTAAAATCCATCGAGCCGTTCAGGCCACAGAGCGTGCCAAACAATTATACATACATACATACATTACACTCTCGAAAAACATAACCCTCCCTCTGGCGCAGTCGGGTAAAAAGAGCTTCGCATTTGTAAAACATTTTGACGTTGCTGTGACTCTAGTACCTAGCCAGAACTGCTTACAGTTACAGTTCCAGCTAATCAAATTATATTTGAAAAAGTATCTACCAACTGTAGTTACCGACAATATTTGCAACATCAACGCAACAGCGAAAGCCTTAGGTACCGAAATAGCCGACAATCTATTATTCCCCGATGATTCACCAGCTCAATAACCTCAAGACAATACCACAAATGACTCAAAAAGTCTTCATTTCATCCAGTTTAAGTTTAAAGCGGATGATCGTAATAAAACACATGTGTACGTCATCGTAAAGAAGTCGCAGGCGCAACCTGACACCGTTGATACGATCGCAGGGATACAGACAACAGTAGCTACAGAATTATTGTGGACTGTAGGCTTGTCTGAGGATGGTGTAGTAACTACTGGGCTAGATTTAGTTCAGGCTTCGAAAAAGATGAATGATTATGAAGGTTGGAATGATTTAGAGGTACGTAGTAGGTTGATAGTTATCAGTAAAAACGTAGTATGATTGAAAATTTTTTAAAGGGGCTTCATGGAGATGTTTTAGTAATTACTGAGCAAGATTTAGTTCAGGCTTTGAGACTGATAGGGGGATTGTCGTGATTTAATTAATATAGAAATATGAGTAACTTGTGAACACTAAAATATGATACGTTTCTTTAAAGTATCAACAGTTACCACATAATTTTTGTGGGCTGTAGGTTTGTCTGAAGATGTTGGGCTAGATATATTATACGTTTTGAAAAATTTGGATGATTATGGTGGTGTGTCTCATACAGAAAGGTAGGCAAAAAATAAACATGAATAATTCTTTCGGAAAACAACAAAAGAAGTAGAAGTTAGGCCGTTGTTGATTAGAAAGATCAGTTAACGTTAAACAAGGTTTATTTTTAGTTGATCCAGATTTAAGTCATAGCACTTGACTGATAAAAACAGCTAATCTATTTCGAGTTTTAATTGGTTCATAAAAAGACCTAAAACTTGCATAGTCATGACAGACACTGGTAGCAGCTCATGTCAGGTAAACAATAGGTGACTTTGCTATTGTTTTTTTAAGCCAGAAAACTTCAGTAGACCGACCAACTTTTTTATACTCAACTTCAAAACAGCTCCCAAAATAGGTTACAGATATTTTTAAGAGTTAACAAAATTGACCAAGGACCGGTTGATATGGCGACATTTGGGGGAGGCCTGTGTCTTGCAGTGGTAGTTTTAGTAGTTCAAATCTGTTTTTGAGTCTAGTTTCATTGTTTGACTTTATTATAGGGAAAAATGTTCCTACAACTTCGTTTTCTACACCATCATCGGTGTTCTTTAGATCCTGGTAAAATTAGAGTATTTATTATTTTGAAATAATTATATTATTAAAGGGTTTCTAAGGCTTCTCCATAAGGTGTCGATGATGGGGTCGGACCAGCTCTTGGCTAAGAGCTTGGCGCTGTCGCTAGCATCCAATTCCTGTGGCATGCATGAATCAGGGCACGTAGGACATGGTATTAGGCGTCCCATCGTTTGTGGAACAGCACCACATTTATATTCTGAAGCTGAAACAAATAATATACTAACTACAACACAACTAAACTTCTTTTCCTAATTGTTGCAGGTGCACAAAACAGACGAACGGCGATAGGGCTGGCCATGGAATTGTTCGAACAGCACCAAGGAACACATATATTACAGGTAAATACGAATATATTATAGTTGTATCGTTATCTAAGGTAGCGGAACTGCCTATCACTCGCTTATCATTAGTGGCAAACGTAGTAAGTCGGAAGGTTTAATTTAGTAGGTACCTAAGTAACAAGAATGGTTTTGAACCGAAAACTTTTCTGTGGTTTTGGATTTAAATTATATTTTCATAATTTCAATACTTCAAAGGCCGTTTAGGATGTTATTACAGAGGATCTTGATGAAAATACAATTGCTATAAACAAAGGTATCCTAAATGTTTAATTTTGTTTAGATTGTCATTTTGATACAGGATAATAAGCTAACTTAGCTAGAGCACGTTTTAGCAGTCGTGAAAATTACAATGATTTAGTAAATGGTCATGATTAAGATTATCCTAGTGACAATGAAGAATCTCAATTTTATAGAAATACTAAAGCTGAACAAGATCATATAGTAGAACTATTACTCAAACTAAAACAGCAAACAATACAAACATCCACAGCCAATTGTCAACGGTAATGATACTGATAACAATGACGAACAAAACTCATTATAGGACTCAATGTTTGACAGCTGTTAACAATGCATCAAAACTTAGTCATCACGACCTTGCTTAGAATTCACTTACATAAAACCACCTATAAACGATAAAAGAGTTCACGAATCTATAACTCTTTCGTCATAGTATGAAAAAACAGTTCAAACGCCTCAACATATTCAAACTTGACTTTCCATAGAGCAATATCTTGGCCGACTTAACGCTTTTTTACTAACAAAACATACAATGGAAAGTATACAATAGACACTGCAACACACGAGACAGCGAATTTGAAAAAAAAAAATCAATTTAATATTTCACAGATTTCACGAAATTTCATAACAGAATTTAATTGAACATATACTTTATCGCAAGCCGAGAGAGTTAAGCAAAAAAACTTGGTCAAGATCGAATAGATTACAATACATCACGTTCCGTATACAATATCAAAGTGCATAATGATCATTTGAGCGTTACAGTAAAGAATCCTTTTGATAGAGTTGGGAGGTTAAAACTTATACATACAATTAGAAGAATTAACGGCATAAAGGTTAACACTGTCTATTCCTCACCTGTAGTGGTCTTTACTTCAATTATAGACGATTCAAATCTAGTCTCAGTCATTTTAAAAATTCAAGGTCATTGGCCAAAGTAACTTCTTTTTCGTTTGGGTTTTCTACTGTTGCACTGAACTCTAAAAACTCAATTCTACCTATTCTATCACGTAAATTATCATTTTGCAATCGATTCTGTGTCATTATAATATTGTGGGCAGTGCGGTTTCTACTCACAGCTGTAAAATAGCATTGTACGTGATGCCTTGTATATTTTTTTTCTACATTATGCAGAAAATCAACCGTTTTGCGGGACTGTTTGTACGTTTTTATGAAAAAAATTAAGGACGGACATGAAGGAGCTGAGGTTTCTAATATGTTTTGTTGCAAAACATTGATTTTGTTTGTACCCATTGTAGCGGTTTCGTGATTGTCTGCTGTTTACAGTCTAATGTTTGTTGAGGAGTGCTTCAAGTCAATAGGTTGACGAATTGGAGTCAATTAATCTGCCTAGCCTTTTCCCAACTATAATGTTGGGGTCAGCTTCCAGTCTAACCGGATGCAACTGAATAACAGTATTTTACATGGAGCTACTGCCTATCTGACCTCCATAACCCAGTTAGTACTGGGTAATACGATAGGTACCCCTAGGTTGACGAATTGTAGTTTTGTGCTTTTAAGAATTTGATTGATAGTTTATGGTTTCAATTTAAATATGGACTTGTAAGTTCTAGTACCTCTTCTGTGGTCGAACTGTTGCAGATTTTTTACTTGATTTCATTGGATAATATTGGTTGATGCTGCATTTGGTCTTCATCATTGAGAATGGTTATTATGTCATCCTAAAACAGCAGCATTTCGCACTGATGCTCTGAAGGTATGATTCATAGTGACATAAAAATAAGTTGATGCACCTTGCTTTGTAGGTACACATTCTTCATTTTATAATTCATTACGATGACCATCTCAAAGCTCATTGGGCCATTTCTTAAACAGTTCACATTGAAATTGAAACTTCGGTCAACAAAAAGTATCTCATTATTACTTTACTTTTTTGTGACTTTCTCCAAGCCCTTAATTGAAACTCCCTATCAAAAAACTTTTAAAAAGAAAATTCTAACAAAAAATAATTTGAGAAGCAACCTTTAAAATAACAAGGACCACGTCCCAATACTTTTTAAATTAAAGCTTGGAACACACAATGGTCTATTAAGTTTATAATCCACTCTTTTTACTGGCTGATACCGTTTAGGCGCGGATTTATGATAAAAAGTTATCCATCACGATGTATTTTGTCAACCGTGCATCTCATTATAATCTTGGATTGAGTTGTGATGTAAAAACGATGCTGGAAGGGACAGTTTTGGTCGAAATTTATTCGGGTTAATTGACGTTAAAGAGAATGTGTGTGTCAATAAATTACGTCATTGATATTCCTTTTAGGGCTGATTTTATCATTGAATCTTCTCTCACTTCTTTAACCTTTGACCACCCAATGCTGAGTGTAGGTCTCATCCAAACGGGCCTGTGGATGGTGAGCTATGGGCTAGCTTGCCGTCCGTCCGTCTTATGACGACAGGCCGTGTCGACGGCGCAGGAGTGTTCCACGCGCGCCTCAAAGAGATGTCAGCTTAAAGGAAAGGGTCCGCAAGGGCCGATTCCTGCCGGGGCTGCGGGACTGTTCGAAAGAGATACCGTGGCCCCGGAACACAAAGGGCGATGAAGGAACATGGATGGGTTTTAGTCAGTAAAAGTCTGATGATTTCCCATACGAAAAAAAAATGGTCTCACGCAAATCTTTTGTGTCATGGCTATTCAGTCTCTTCCGGCCACTTTAATAATATCGGCCCACCTAGTCGGTCTTCCTACATTCCTTAGTAGCTTTTTTTTGCTAAATGTATTTTATATGTACCTAACCCTTTTGAAATTACACTGGTCCATCAGTTCTTGCATCATGTGTTCTTTGTCACCTCGTTCTCTCAATGGCCATCAGAAACCTTGTTCACAATTCAGTTTGATTTCTGCCACTTCTAGTTTTAGTATAACTATAATCAACTTCATTCATTTTGGCTCGTGGAGTTTTTCATCAACAAACTTCTGTTTGTTTACTTTTTTTGCAGACAGTCACAAAGTTGATGTAGAACTATTACTTCTAAAGGTATGGTGTACAAAAAAATCAGATCAATTTATTCTTTAATCTGCCATGTCGAAGGTTTAAATAGAACACTTATGGGCCCAATCCGGTAGTGTCTGATTGTCTGTGGAACTGTGTTTTTTTTGTTCAGTACTGTTACTTGTTAATTTTTGTCTTTTTTTTCCGGCATCTGCTAAGCGTAAATAATCCAAGTGATTGCCAATAAAGGTGACTACGTTTTCGGTTCAATATGTTTCTTTTATCCGGATACATCGCAGCTTAATTTAATTTTGTATTGTTTTTTTTTTAAATCTAATCATGATTGTTCGCATGGTGTTTTTATTGAACATCTTCATTTCCCTAGGCGGTTAGTAGTGGCTTTTTCAACCATGTTCGAGTCGGCAGTGTAACCGGATGCAGCGAGCCTGAGTTTTTTTAAATAAAACTTTCATAAAAATCAATTCGCTGTTGAAACATTTTCTGGTATCAATAGGTAAAAATCTAATAAGTATTACAAAAAATATTGACTTTCGTCACAAGTCACAACATCAATAAAATTATTATGTTGTGCTATATTGTACTTCTCTGCTGACCGTACTTGTCAAGTTGTTTCACGCCTGCGCTTGCGCGCAAACCGTGACCATTTTTAATACAAAACTATTGTTTAGCTATAATGAAGCGTGGTTTTTCAATACATTACCTACACACTATTTGTTGAAATTAACAAATATTTCGATATAACTGTCAATTGGAATATTGTCTAAACGAGTTATTGTATATTGACATGTTTGACAGCTATATGCCAATGTCAATTTATTTTTGACACCGATTTCAGGAGTTGTGTAAACAATTAATTTTATTTAATATTTTATCAATTTCCTACTCAGTCGAATGCTGAGTAGGAAATCTAAGATTGCTGACCTACTACATTTCCGCAAGAACAAATGACAAGAGTCATGTTAAAATTGCCTTGTTGTTGAGACTTTTATTCTAAGGGATCGTAACTTACGTAATTATACATGGTGTAAGTGACGTAAAGCGCCGATGGGCCTAGAATTATATTGTTCTGAGTTCATGATAACCCTCACGTCATGTAGATTCTGTAGCTCATTATTTTTCATATAGTGCCATGTCATCATTCTCCTGCCCTTATCCACGTCTTCTTCTTCTAAACGTGTCTTCTTCTTCCACACTTCTCTCTAACTCTTCATCTCATCAGACATTTCCTTTCTTGCCATATCATCCTTTACACTGTTTGTCCATAGTTTCTTTGGTCTTCCTCTACTCTTATACCCATTCACATTCCTACTCAAAACTTTTCTCACGACATTTTCCTCATTCCTCCGCATCACATGCAAGCCAACTGATTACCACACATTTTTTCACATAATGCCATGTTTTTAGATTATTAATTACTGCTCTCCTTTGTTTACAGTCCTTGGACGGGTTCGCGTTATCCGTGGCGGCAGACGGCAGGTTCCTGTACATATCTGAAACTGTTTCTATATATTTAGGATTATCACAAGTAAGTGTATTATTATCATCTCTTTTTTCTTTTTCTTCGAATACTTGAGTGCCACTATTATACACTAAATCTGCATCATCAATAAATCAACTCACCCTAGTAGTCCACAGCTGGACATAGGCCTCTTCTAATCTGCACTACATCTCCCTGGTCTCTGCCTGTTCACTTTAGGGCTACAGCACACTATAGACAAGACTGTCTTTAGACAGACAATTACCCTACTAGTGCGAGCGAGAATACATAGTCTGTCTCGCTCGCACTAGTAGGGTAATTGGCGGTAGCCCTTAGGACTCGATTGCTCCATTGTCCATCACATATTTAAAATCTCACCAGACACTATAACCTACCTTTAAACTTCACGAGACTATTAAGGACAGCGAGCAATAAGTGCAGAAATGAATAACTTGGTAAAGACATACAATTAAAAGGATGTAAGAAAAAGCTTTATATTTTATGACTAAACCTGGAAAAACAAAAAACCTTGACTCAGCGTCGTTTCCGAAAATCTTTGTTTGATAGCATGGCATTGCAAGATTCAAGGAAAATTTTCGTCGAAATGACCTAGAACTAGGCGAGCAAATTCTATGACTACGAAAAGGACAATGCTCAAAAACGAAAGAAAATTTTCTCGCACACTTCATAGTTTGCCGCTCCAACATACCTTGAACCTTCTTGATATTCTACCCACCTCTTAGGCAAAGCACATAACACATCTAACTACATAGGTACAAACAAACTCATTCACACATGCACACAAACATACACGATTTAATCAGTTGATATTCGGCGCCGCCGCTAGAAAGACGTAACTGCACAAGATGGTAGATAAATAAACACGTGTCGCCTTATGTCTTATACGTGGCCAGGTTTTTTTTTTTAACTTAACTATCTATTTTCGGACCATCTCTAAAGGGTTAAGTTTCGACAAAACTTTTTTCGTTGAAAGGGTTATGGTTTCGAGATAAGTCGGTCAAAGTTCTTTTGCTGACGGTACTTTTTTTGCAACTTTTTTGGTAAAAGAAAATTTTTCACTGTAATGGGTTTTTGCAGTGAAGCTTTCATTTTAAAGTATTGATAGTACCTAGAGACTTTTATAAAGATACATTTTAAATCCATTTCGGATTTTTATTATTATATACTATTACCTTCAAAATATGAAATGCTTAAAATACACACACAGTGTGCTAGACTAAAACAGAAAATAACAAATTCACAAAAACTGACTCCGAAACAAAAACACAAGCAAAATTAAATAACATTACAAAATTAAAAGGCGCTACGAAAAGAGCCGAAAACTGGGAAATTCGTTTCCAAAATGGCTGCAGGGGGTGGTGCGAGCGAGAGGGCAGATGGGGGGAAAGGGACGATACGATATGCCGGTCACGTTCCGGCAAGGCGCGCGCGTGCTCTTCATTCTAATGCCTGAACACACACATCCCCGAACACACGCACACATAGCCGAAAAAAACGTCGAAACACTTCACATACGTGTGTACAGACACCTACACGCGTGTGTGTAACATAAAATACATAAACTTCCTGGTAAATAAGAGTAGATACAACTTTCTTATAAGTAAAGCCCGTGTTAGACGTTTCGGCTATATTAAATTCTGTCTTTTTCTCTTTTGCCTTCACAGGCTGATAGCAATGGGAAATCATATTTTCCTGTTATAAGCAGTTTTTTGTTCATCTACGTTTTTATTAGGAAATCATTTATGTGTTACGTTCTTTGTAAATTGATTTCGTGGGCCTAAAATCGGATGATCTTATGAGCACTGAAAATGCTATCATCTGTCTTTTTTTCCTTCTAAAAGATTTTCAATCTATCGTATCAAGTTAGAAAGCAAGAACAATAAACTCAAGTTCAATATCTGCCACTAATGTTTCATGATCACAAGAGTAATCATCAACATTGTTATAATCTTCGGCTTCTTTCAAACCCACCTAATACACTTATAAATTCACCATGCATCTCCCACCAACAAATTCACACTCAATTTCCATACACTTAACACAATCAAGATTCCCATCTCTCTGAACAAAATTTTCCACCATAAATATCCAACGACGAAAAATGTGTGTCCCATCAATCGGCGAATCGGTAAATACCATAAAATCCTTACCATCATTCTCAGAACCGACCACCATAACGTCACCATTGTCTTAGACTATTTACATGCAGGTCCTGACTGCGGATACACGCCTCTTGAATGTGTAATACGGTCTCACAATTATATTTGATAAATTTATTTAAAGATGCATTTGAATAACCCGTGAAAGGGTCATCGTGAAAGTTCTGTTAGCACCGTTTGGATTTTGGATGGATTTTTTATCGGTTTTCTTTGGGTTTTGTTTATGCTTTATGTTTGGACGTTTGATTAGTTTATGATGTGTTGGCAATTCTTCAGAAACCATTTTATGTTTTCTAACTCGTATCATGGGTTTAAATCTTGGTACAAGAAAGGAACTATTGGTTTTGAATATTTATCAAAAGTTCTCTCAGCTCTTAAAGTCACGTGTTATGATCCTTGCAACATTTATCTTAGTCTTCATCAAAACAATCCTTAATCATCACTATGTTTTCACAACAAACTACCAACAAATTATCAAAATCTTTACAACCTTTTGTCATCACAAACGTCAGCAGCCACCTCTTCTAAGATAACCGCATCGAAGGCATTTCTCGTAGGTAGTTTCTTCTGAAACTGTTTTAAATCGTTTTTTTTCTACTTCATCTTCAATGTCTTAGCATGAAGCTAGAGAAGAAATCTTCCTAATTGGTACTGTCTTCCCATTTCATCGCAATAACTGTCCTTAGGCTTTTAAACCTATTTATACTTTTTGGTTAACCATATTTACAAATTATGTTCGTCTCAGTACCCATCATCTAAACAAACAATCCCTACATACAAATCCTGCCTCACTACCCTTTCAACACAAACCACAACAGAAGCCCAGACATCTTCAAAGCTATAAACTCACGCGATAAGCAAGACCTTATCAACAACTTTACAACCTTTTGTCATCACACACGCCAGCAGCCTCCTCTTCTAAGATAACCACATCTGCGTCCTGTTCACCATCATTGTCATCAATCGTCTTGTAAACACCGTCTCGTTAGCCATTTCTATGAAAGTCACCTGCTATGAGATGCGAGATAACTCTTTCATTCATAATAACGATACTACGTACGTGACAGGCCACCATTCAGCCTTCCTCCTTCCTTGGGTTTGAAAGACTGGTTTTTTTATTGACTAATAATATTTTTAAACGTGTAAGCTGTGGTTGAATGAAAATCTGCTTCGTAAAACTTTTAAGAACTTTTTGGATGACTTTGTTATCTTCCCTGTAAAACTTTTATTAAATGATGTGCTTGTTTTTGTTTTATTATAAGTTTTGCATTTTCATATCTTTTTTGACATCAAACACACTTTGTTCCCATGTCATCATATTTCTAGCCTTTTCCTGTGTCGAGGATTGGGGTGGCAATCTAACTGGATGCAGGGGAATTTTTGTTCTCATTCGTACTACTTAATTTTTTGCAGTCTTTATGAAACTCAGACCTAACTCCATAATCCCGTCCACAGGTAGAGATGACGGGTAGCAGTATATTTGATTACGTGCACCAAGCTGACCACGCAGAAATAGCTGAGCAGCTCGGGCTGTCCCTCACTGGAAGACCTGGTCAAGCTGGATTGAACAGTCCAGCCTCAGGGAGTGAAGAGGGCAGCCAGCATGGAACTAATAATCCTGATGGTGAGTTGAATATAATTCTTACTTAAATAGTTATTTGAAATCAGCAAGCTGTCAGAATGATACCTTAGAATAGAGATCATTCAATGGACGGAAAAGTTTTCACTGAAGACAATAAAATTATTTTGATTACTTAAATCTCGTTTTCAAAAATTCAGAAGCATTAAAATAGTAAAATTTCAATTTCAATCAAAACTCTTTCGGGCTTTTCTACTAATTATTTATCAGTCGGCTGCTCCACATTACATTACTTGTAATAATACCGTTTAACTTCATTTAATTCCAGCCATTGTGGTAAAAACTCTTCAAAAAAGCCACTGAAAACAGTAAAGCGAATACTTTTTACCGTTATTCATTCTAAACAGGTGTCACATTGAAAACGAGGAGCAACAAGAATTATCGAATCTTCGTTTCTAACAAAAAAATCGGTTCGGAATTCAATTAAACTCGACTTATTTCGGAGGCCGTTGCTCCATCGGCAAACGGCGACAATACCGATGTAAAAATTTCACTCGGTATATCGAATCGTCCAATGCTGGGACTAATAAGTTGTGGATCAAATTGAAATTAGATTATGGAGCGTTCACGCCGTGTTGGGAGCTTATGAAACGGTCAATGGGGTGTCAGTACCAACCTTTATAGAACAAATTATAATTTCATTTCTAACGCTATGGGAATGTGGTTGGCTGGCGATGATGACAACTGCGCATCAAATCAAGGCGCCGATGATAGTTGTGCCATTAAATCAGTCATCTGTTTAATTTTCTAAAGAGATGTGGGTGCCGACTTCAATTAAACGCGAAGATAGGCAAAAAATTCATTCGTCTCCATAATAATTTTCACCGTCAATGTTATCCGGTCGAATGAATTCAAAGTTTTTATTATTGTTGTGGCTTCGGTCGCTCTGTTGAAAAACTTGCTTTAAATGCACACAATTCCATTTCAATATTTTCTTTTGATTGTTTTGTGTAATTTTTTGAATTCCACGAATGAAATGAAACGGAACGAAATAAATTATTGTTACAACCTTTGCACGAATACATTGAGGAAGTAAATCAATCAATAGATTTAATTTTCAGAGTAGGTGCATTAACTACATTATTGTTGTTAAACTTGCTTTAAGAACAGCTTGTTTTTTTTTTGTATTTAGAAGCCAAATTAACAACTTGTTTGAAAATTGAAACAGAACAGATGCGATCAGATTTTTATCCAAAAACTCCTTCCTTCGTAATCGTAACTGTAAGGACCCCAATTTTCGCCACCACAAGGTTACACCAATTACGTCAAACAAAAAAAAAACTGTTAACACATCAGAGGTGTTTTTCAAAAGCCACCTTCAATTTCACATCGAAGGGCTAGAATCGATTTCAATTTACACTGGGCCGCTAAAAAACTCGATAAAAAAATCAATCAGGATAGAGAATCGAGATGGTTTGACAGTGGACCATTGTGTGATGACGGGCGTGGTGAAATGACTCACAGAACAGTGGCCCATGTTGAAATCGACACATTGTCACCGTGATAACCATGGCTTGATGTTTTCTGAACTGACGGACCTGTGGTTCTAAAAGTTGAGCTTGTTTAAGGGTTGGCGAAAGATATTGTGAAGGGTGCTCAGTAGGCTAATTCACGTAACTAAAGAAGTGCTGTTGCAGTTAAGTTTCGATCAAAACAACGTTTTTCGTATTCTCTACCGCTGTCAGACACGCTCGCGTCAAGTTCGTGCTTCGGAACGCAACATGATCGGTATTCTACTAAGTAAGAAAAAGCACTAAAATCTGTACTGGGGTATTATTCGATATACACCATAAGAAAGTTTGGTAGAGTTTGGTTGTCGTACAGTTGACGTGCAGTTCACGCGCAGCTTACGCGCAGTTCAAAGATTACAAGAATACCATTTATCACTCGAACTTGAACTTAACTGCAACTGCACTACAACTTCATCGGAGCGTCATAAAATTACGTGAATTAGCCCTCAGACTGCATAACTAGATTTGTAGGTAAGCTGTTGCCAGAGAGGCTGCATATCTAAAATCATAGTTCAAGATAAGTTTTTTAAAACTAGGAAAACATGGTGACACTGGCTGGGTTACCTATTCTTGATATGCTAGAACTGTATAACAGCATTCATGATGTTTGGTAGCAAACGGTTATAAAAAGAGATCAGCTTATATAATCAGGAATACTTACGCATTAATGAGACCCAAACTGGGTTGTGCTCTTCATATAAAAAACATTATAGTCAAAAATAATTACATATACCAAAGTTAAACTGTAATGTGCTCGGTCCAGCAGTGTTCAATAACGAAATCAAATGAAACCAATATTCTCTCTCAATATAAAAATTGGACATAGCATACTCGTAAAATGTTTCAAACCAGAAACTCGAAACGTTTACATAAAACATGAATATTAAAGAAGTAATAGAAATGTTGGAGCCATTTAGATAATATCAGACCGTAAACGTTTTGCTGAGTATGCGACTCTCCCACATACCACTACAATGATATCTTGGGATATTGCCATAATGTGCTGAGCGGTATCGTAGGTGGTAATGACGTCAGAAGTATGCCTGGTATTATCCTGAAGAACATCCGTAGAACAGACGTAAGTTTTGGACTTGTACAATTTCTTGGAAACCTAAATCATCATCATTTCAGGTTGAGTTTCAAGTTTCAAGTTGAGAGAATTAAAGTAAATGATATAATTATCAAAACAGACAATAGAAAACACAGTCTTATCCTAAAACTTAAAGAATCACACAGAATACTCGAACATAAGGAAACTTTGCTAAAATAGACAACACACAACATATCAAAACACAAGAAGTGATGCTCAACTTCTATGAAAATCAAACCACCGTTTTTGTCCAACTTAAAAACAGCCTGATATATCAAGGTTACACAAATATTTGTTCGCTGAGTCAATCCAGTTAAGTATTACAGCAACGTGATACAAATCGACATACCTTTTGTCCACTGTAATGGTCATTGTGCCTATTGCCAAAGATTAAAACTTGCAACAGAACCACATGCGCGTTGAATTTCAAGTTGATTGACAGCTGCTTGGTTTTCAATGTGGTCTTATTTGAAACGTTCATAGAGGAAATCGATTTGGGCTGATTCGTAGTCTCTGAATCTTCGTGCAATATGGGATATTTATTTAGGATGCCAATACCCTGATGCTAGCGCGAAAGAAGTGAAAATGGGCAGGCTATAGATGCCGTAGACCTGATGATAGATGGGGTAAGGTGTTGGACTGGAGACCCAGTACTGGTCATGTGGTCATAGGAGCGTAGGCAGGCCACAAGCCGGGTGGACCGACAACCTGATTAGCAGGCATGAGATTAGATGCGGGTGGCCCAGGACTGGTTTAAACAGCGTGCAATAGAAGACCCAGAGAGAGAAGATAGAGTTTGAAGGAGTTATTGAGCTACTTCTTTAGCAGCAGGAGTTTGTATCGCTTTAACATTTTCTAGTGCAGAGCTTGCTTTTGTACGTTAATCATGAAATCCAAAGAAAAACGATGTGCTCGTTTTTTAGTTTTAAAATCCTTGGTTTACTTCTTTAATAAAATAAAACCTTCTCATTTTATGCTCCTTTACAAATTCTTTGTGACACTATGCCTACACCCAGCACTAGAATAAATCTAGTAAACCTTTGTTCAAGCCGAAAATAAAATAAAAATGATGACAGAACTTTTTTTGTGCTAGATTGGTCAAAGGAAATAAAGGAACTGCGATGTATCGATCTATGACTAATAGTAGCAAAAACTAGCTACTGAAATAGGAACATTACAAACTTCTTATAAAAACCGCAGTGTGACCTGTTAAAAAAACTACAATAGATGTATGATCATTTTCCTTATCCTCCTCAAAAGCTCTTTGAACTTTAAATACTTTGAGCTTTGCCTTTCCAATTTTTTACTGACTGACACGTAATTTTTTGTCGCATTTATCTTTTACAGTTTTGGTAACTGAAAAGGGGTCCTTGTGGTCACATCTTTTGTACATGCAAAACATTTTGTACATGTATGGTTTTTATGCCATACGATAACTTTCAAAATTGATACATCGCATCATTTGCAGACTTCTTCGCCTAGTCTTGCATACAATTTCTTTTCATCAGGCTCAAGAAAAGTTTTAGATCCATTGATAAATAACTTAGTGGCTGGTCCAGTGAAATCAATTACAGCGTAGTGTCGATCGTCCCGGTCTCATCGGAGCACAGATCTTATAATTAGCTACACGTCCACCCAATCAATCAACTCTCTCACTGATTGATTCACTTTTTAACTAAACATTGACCCTATTTGTGTTAAAATTTGGTCTATTTCGTGTATCTTTTCATTGCTTTTTTGGGTATGATATGTGTTTATTAGGAAAGGAATCAATTTAAAGTTTCAAGAATCACGGAATCAATCGTTGGCAACTATTGTTATGTTTAAATTCGTTTTCACATCTGATATAATTCGGTAGTTAGTGGCAATAAAATAGCTACTAATGAACGTGATAAAAATAGGTATAGTGTCATATCAAAAAGATGCGATCAATAGGAATGTATGTATATTTAAACGGTTTTTATTAACATACATTACAATAGATCAGTCGATATCGCATCACTTAAACATGGACACAATACGGTCTACTGTACGAGTAAGTATAATATTTAAGAAAACTACCGTTAATGTTACGTGGAAACAGATGATAATCGTTATCAAAAGAAGAAACTAAACTGTAACGTAGGAGTGTAATGTAACTTCATAGATCCAGTAAGGACGTTTGTCATTGAGATATTATTGAATTTTTTTTTCAATTGTCCACAGTATCAGCACAAATGAGTCTAGCAGCGAGTGGGTCGCTATACCGGGGAATGGACCGCGCCTTCTGTATCAGAATGAAAAGTACACTGACGAAGAGAGGGTGCCATTTCAAGTCTTCAGGATACAGGGTAAGGAATCTCAGCCTTGGTGACGTGTACAGTGAAGACGTAGTAGAATCACAACCATAAACAGCACAAATCATGTTTCTGAAGTAAACAAAAGTTTAGAAAACAGTAAACTGCAGTAAAGTCTCTGTACTTCGACACAATGAAGAGAAATAAACAATTTATCATTTCCCTTGGCATAATTTTGTCATTCTAATGTACACTTATTATTCTACTGTATCTCCACTTGATGAGTAGATATTACGATCGATTAAAAGTACAACATATTTTAACTTACCTACATTAAGAAAATATATTATGAAAATTCTTAAGCAATGATTTTCAAAAAAATATTTACTAACCATGAAAACTATGAAAGTTTGTGGACATTTTTCTTATCTAGTAAAATATAGAGAGAAATATATGGACGCTGAATTTTCATTTTCGATCTAGGTTGGAAGAGGCAAGGAGGGTGAACCAACGAGGTCCGAGAGTGGTAACTGGCGGGTGGGTATCATGCAGAACGTGATAATTGTCGAAATTATTAGAAAATTTTGTGAATATTTCCAACATTTTCTTTTAGCGTCAAGCTCTGTACTGATACTGAAAATCCATGGTAAACAAAAGCGTTTTAGCATCACCCTTTGACACTGTAAATCACCTTTTTCTCCACGTATATTCATGAAACTGTAATCTCATAACTCCATATCTACGCTGCGAGTAACAAATGGATTCGAACGACCTCTTTATCCGTCTTAGATCACAAATATTATTGGTTAGAATTATTGTTAGCTTGGGGTGCCTCAAGGCAGCATTATACGGCCCCATAATTTTTGCCTTAACTCGGTGCTAGGTCATAAAACGTGATTATATCACAAGCGACTTGCGAATACCGCAATAGCTGAGCGAAATTGCCGGTAGATTGTTTTCGGGGTGTAAATTCTCATTTTATTTTATAAGCAGTTTCTTGGTCACTTCCCTTTATATTCAGGGAGTCGTTCATTTCTTTATTGCTTGTCGATTGCTCTTTTATATCTATTTTAAAGGGTTGTTAGGTACTAAAGTAAAAGTAACAACCATAATTTGTTTTATCTTCATCTTAATGGGTTATAGCTCTGTTTTAGATTCAGTAGAGCAATTAATACTGAAACGCTTTCGAGTGTTTGTTACGCCGAAGGCTACGGTTTTATTGGCAAAATTGCAAATTAGATGATCCTCCATACATTTGATCTTCGAATTCGATTACCTGGTAATATGTATTATACGTGCCTCAGAAACATTACGGTGTGTAACAAATAGCTTTTCAGTTTCTCGTTATGTTTGAAAGTTTAAAATGATCTTACATGAGACACGTTTCTCGTTTTCTATTTTACGAAAACGAAGTAAATGTGAAAGTTTTAATGATGTTTTTGTTGAGTTCGTTTCTTGTTAACATTTTTATCAAAAAATGGACTTATGCAAAGTTTGGCAGACACAAGAAGACATTTTATGTTTCTTTTGACAACTTGAGGAAGATTTTTAAAATTG
The DNA here is from genome assembly GCA_963853795.1 of Xestia rhomboidea. Lineage (NCBI taxonomy): Eukaryota > Metazoa > Arthropoda > Insecta > Lepidoptera > Noctuidae > Xestia > Xestia rhomboidea. Next base: position 12,708,653 of record OY970778.1, read on the forward strand.
TTTTATTTTATCCTATCGTAAACTGTTATTCTATGAAAGCTGTCCATAATAAATCTTTCTGTAAGCAACTCTTCAATGTGTATTTCTTTCTTTCCAGGTGGTTCTGATGCTGTGCCGCCTTCGGCCGCAGTATTCCTTTTCCCATAGTCGCAAGTCTCCAACAGTACTCCTGGGCATGGTGGCTTTAGCCATAGCATTACCGCCACCATCAGTCCACGAGATTAGGCTGGAGTCTGATATGTTTGTCACAAGAATCAACTTTGACTTCCGAATAGCACATTGCGAGCCCAGGTAAGATTATGATTTACTTTAACAAATCGTGAAAGACTTCTCTAATTTTCTAAATATTCCTTGACAGAAAAATTTCTATGACAATGTGGCATCTTGGATATAAATAATCTCGATATGTTATTATAATTTAAACCCTACCTATAAACATAAAATCAAGCTTTCATTCTTGACTCATAAAAAGCGCCATAAGCGTCTTAAATCATCCCGTTTTCACTATCAAAGTTTTTTTCGGTCAATACAAATGTGATTTTTATTTTCAGCCGAGTATCAGAACTCTTGGGCTACACAGCTGAAGAATTAACGGGGAAGAATCTCTACGCCCTCTGCCATGGAGAAGATGCCAACAAACTTAGAAAATGTCACGTAGATTGTAAGTACTTCTTCATTTTTATATCTATCTCTATCTCTTTTACTCCTTGTGTCATTATTTTCAATTGCCATACCAGATTTGAGGTCTTGATTATGGTCATAAAAACTAGCAGCAGGTCTTGTTTTTACTATAATCACCGTTAAACGGTTGATTATTTTAAATTGCTTTATTATATTTGTAGGTAGTCTTACATTTTAGAATACTGTTTTCACCTCCTCAGTATTCGTCTTCTTATGGATTCCGTTAATTACTTCCTATTATTAATTACATCTTTCAACATTTCTTTCAACAGTTAATCAATCTAGTTAGGCAACATTAACTGTCACCTCTATTTCTAATTAGCCTTGCGAGTATCATCAATTGTCTTTATACGATGCAGCGTCCACCCATGACCCAATATATGTGGTGAAATCCTTCGTAGGTTAATGTCGTAACTACCGATTTGTATTCAGTTTGTGGTCTATAGAAATCCATGTCAAGAAGACAGGCAGCTCAAGGCGCAAAGCGTTACGAGGAAAATTTATGATACCAACGTTTTAAGGGAACATTTCTTTTATAATGATTTTCGATGTTACAGTTTGATAAGCTTTCGTTCTTGTTCTTTGGAAAATGTTTACAGTTTTTCAAAAATATTCACTTTCTTATTTGGTACTAGGATGTCTCGCATACATACTAAGTGACATATTTCAAAGCTGAATATGAAAACCTTATATTTCATTGGATTCAGAATTCCCTCAGAAATACGTTGTCATTTTACGTTTGAGGCCTTCGCATTCTTTCCTGATATTTCGCACAGGATCGTAGGCATACAGAGGAATTCCTATTCAAGTAATGTAATCTTCTCGTATATGATATTATTACTTTCCTGCGCATCCGTCAGTGGAATACAATTTAGGCCTAGCGCCACGCCGGCCCGTCTCTACTCAAGTTGTGATTTGAATAATAATTTTTATACCACCATTTCGGTTTCCTCTCCCTTTACGTAGACGTGAGAAATGTCATGTCTTAATGTCCTACGAGATGGCTTTTTCTGTTTTATGGTTATTCCTACCTGAATTATTGTGTGATTCATAGTTTTTGTTGTTTTCAACTTCCTCGGTTTTTTGAGGTTTTCTTGCATCTTTTAAAGTATCAATTTCCTTATTGAATTGTATTGCTTCATAAGTTTCATTAGTATTGTGTGCATGTACTGTTTTATTTAACTTCTGCGAAGCTGCTTCTACGACATCCTTACTATCGGCTTCTATTTTGAAATGTTTTAACGTCGCATCAAGCGCCTATGGTAATTCATCGATAAGGAAAATTCGTGACGACCTTAATGTATCTTTGTCATCTGAACTCAATCCGACCTAATACGATAGCTCCACCACAAAAACACACGACTTCAAGAACAATGATGACATGAATGGAAGGACTCATAATCCTGACGTAATCATCCAACCAATCATCGTACATAACAAGATGGCTGACATTTTGAATGCCAATCACGGTGTAGCGTTAACGTCATGCGGTTCTAGCACCTTACCATTTGATAGCTTTACGAGACCATCAATTTGAATTTAAAATGTACATCTATGTAGATGCCGGTCAAATGTGGACATTCCTGGTCTGGAATAACAATTGTAGATATTAGCATAAAAGTCCGGGTGTTTGTTAGAAAGCGGGTAATTTGGTTACAACTGTATACGCGGTTTGGTTACGAGATGACTTTATTGACGATCGCGAAGCGTATGATATTCAAATTTTGTGCATACGTCCAATAAAATTAAATGATTATGTTTGGGACTTCCGACAACTGTGACGCTTTGGCATTTGTTTGGTGTTCGCTGCCTGAAAAACAAGTTGATTTATTATTGATTGTGTACGATTAAACGTAATGGCCCTCTGACTGCGTTAAAGATGTCGTCAACCGCTATTAATATTATTATAACTTAGGCTGTTTTATTTCACGTAGACATTTGTAATTTCATCTTGTTTACCATAATCTAGTGGCATCGTTGTGAGCTTTGTCTATTCTTTTATAGTACAGAGAGACTACCTTAGCTTTCTTATTTTATCATGTTTCTTTCATTGTTTTGGTTATATTTTCATATCATTCTTGGTTAGTTTTTTAACGCTTTTCAATTGAATCTACACTTTCTAAACATGAAAAATGTTGAAAGTAGCATCAATATTCTCTTGCCCGAAACAGTCTTATTCTTCCATACTTTTCTATTACTCGTCGTCTTGGTCACACTTTCAAGCCATTTCATTATCATTTTCATCATTTACGTAGGTAATATCACACATCCCTCTTAACATTCTTGTCTCAGCTGAAAGCGTTGTAGCCTTTCGGTTACCCTTTGGGGACCAACATTTATAATATATCTTTGAATAACACATTATTACCGAGTGACCGACTCTTTCGATCATTACAATAATCAATTTGCTTCAAACAAAATAGACACTCCATCATTTTCACTTATTGGCTCTCCTCCAACATCAAATGCATCATAATTAAAATATCCTTTGCCAATACAATACACAAACAATGCCAAAAACTGTGTTAGTATTAATGACTCACATATCACAAACACGTGTTCACTATGTCCTTTGTGTAACAAATCTATTGAATATAATGACGCTAATACTTATACGTTTACATTTTTGTTTGTTTAATGCTATTGTTCTAATGATCACGCTGAAGGTCAGATGGTTTAGGTGATCCTATAGTCCATGTCGAAACTATCGATGGAAAATCGCGAATCTGCTTAGACCGCAATCAAAATCGTGCCTGAACGTGCAGCTCTATCAACCTTTTTATTTTCTGTATGGGAAATCATCAAATGACCCCTTCCGCTCTGGTCGGATCGGAAGGGAATGTCAGACTTGTACTGACTAAAACCCATCCTTGTTCCTTCTAAGCCCTTTGTATTCCAGGGCCGCGGTATCTCTTTCGAACGGTCCCACAGCCTTTATCAACCACCTGGGATTTAACCTAGTATGATCCATACACCTAGTCCGTTCCATACACCTAGTGCGTTCATGCTGGAATTCAAAACGCGTTCCATCATTGTACTTATTTTCTCCAGCTTCAATCGCGTGAGACGCCTAGTTTCTCTTCTATTTCGAGTTTTTTTTATTGTTGATAACCATCTCTAACTACCGCTACTATCAGCGGGGCGGAAATATGCTCGTATACATTCGGTTTTGGCACCAGGCCTGTGCCGAATCAGGCCTACCTAAACATCTGTGCAGCACGTCTATTAGAAAAAAGAAAATTCCGATTCAATAAGCTGTTGTCCGCAAAACGAGCCATGACGTCCTTAAACTAAACGATATTCTCTTTTGTTCCAGTAATGAACAAGGGTCAAGTCTTGACGCACTACTATAGGATAATGAATAAGCTCGGCGGATACACCTGGATGCAGACCTGTGCCACGGTGGTCTGCTCCTCCAAGAATGCTGAAGAACAGAACATTATTTGCGTCAACTATGTTATCAGGTAAGTTTAGTATTCAAAACATGAAATCCGACAAAAACCGATTTTCCCAGAAAATGTCAAACAAGATACCTAAAATTTGCGACTGAAACCTAAGACTGTGCTAGAAATTGTAATGATATACTAATATTTTTATGGTCGCCTTACTAATCATCAAACTTTATTCCTTTTCAGTGGCCGCGAATACCCAAACACAGTAATGGACTGCTGCCAACTAGAAGAAAGCGTACAAGGAGTAAAGAGAGAAGAGGCAACTGGGGACCCAGAAAACGGTCCACCTGATACCGACAACTCGGGAGCACCGCCCGCTCCGCCCCGTCATCAAGCCGAAAGAACCGAACCTCCAACGAACACTGACTCGGCATCATCGGCTCCGGTACCAACCTCTGACGTCACTCACCTCACAAGACTCAGCGACGCACAACCTTTACCTCTACACACGAGTACGGAAAGAACTTCACCAATGCCAGCCAGAAGACAGAAGAAACGAAAGCATACGACTGACTGTGATGATGAAGCGGAAAGAGACGAAGAAAGACGAAAGGCTGCTTCTAATCCTGGAGCTGCTATTTCGCCGGCAGAACGAGACATTTCCAAAACAAATCTAGCAATACCTGAAGGTGGCTCTGACGCGACATCGGTGAGAGATTTAGAAAACGCTATGTCGAAGCATCTACCATCAGTAGCGTTGGATGGAAAGGAAATCTCCCACAGGCCAACGGACTTCTCCACAGATGCGCTCTTGAAACAACAGCAGCAGAAATCCACGATACAGTGGATAGGAACACAGAACCATCACCTGAACCCTCTAAACAGGCAGATACCAACAAACCATACTTCCACACCAGCGTCAGCATTGTTGAGACAACTTTATGCAAATAGAGAAAGTGTTATCCGAAGCAACTTCTTAGGTGATGGTAGAACTGGTGGTTACTATTCCGGTGACGGCCAATCAGGGCCCTTACCGACCCCACCGGGCAGTGAAGGCTCTGGTTACGGCGAACAATTAGGACATAAGGGTACAGACATAGGATCATTAGCTTACGGAGGATATGCCGACTACCATTCGGCTATGACACCTCCAGGCTCAGTATCCCCAAGAGACAAGCAACAATATGCGTTGCCGTACGACAATAGTGCTTATTCCGAAGCGTTAAGGCACTCTTACTTAGGCGAAGCTCCTCTTCCATTGAAGCCTCAGGCGTATTCAGCGGTTCCTGGAGCACTAGATTATGCTTCATCGTTAGACCAGTCGCAGTTCTTCCATCCACCTTCATCTTTCCATTTATATCACCCTCAGGCGCACTCTGCGCATGCGTCACATTCGCACCAGCCTGTAGATAAGTCCGCCCCACCAAATACAAACTGGTACTCGTCGGGCTCATAGCCGACTCTTCGGTAATCTTCGTCTTTTGTTCGCAAGCTTGTGTTAAACCGATCGTTGTTAAGTTTTCACATTTTGTTGTTTCGGGGCTCAATTAGAATTAATGGGAATATCCCTGATGCATTATCATCATCGGAAAATGTATACGGTTAACAAGACTTCCAATACTAAAATACTCAAAACGACAGTTTAAATCGAGTTCTCTATTTTTTTGGAGTTGATATTTTTGAATACTCTTAGGGGACGTGCCAAAAATTGTGCTTCGGGCACTAACCTTGCATTTATATCAATTACATACTCTCACATATTTTTAAAGACGGAAATCATTTTCTGAATCTATCGATCTGGGTAATCGATTTCATTTACGAATAAGTGATTTTCCTTTTATATGGATTTCGATTAAAATATTTAATCGATAGTCACAAATAATTACAATGCAGATCAATATTTATCGATATAATATCGAAAAAGTTGCATACTTTATTTTAACAAAAATAAATAGATATTTATTTAATAATTCAGTGAAATCATAAGCTATATCGATAGCTTCTTGCATATCATTTATAAATTAAGCTTTTTGTAAATTATTGTACAATAGTTTATCAACATGACTGTATTTAGGCGATAATATAATCATTTAACATTGTAAATTGTAGAATCTAAGTATTGTATATTATTTTTATTAATCAATATAAGGTTTCATTGTACATAACTACTTGTCATCTACACTACTAGAATTAAATCGAATTTCAAACAAAATATCGACAAAATCTTTATCGATACGTTACTTCTCTTATTTTGACAGTTGAAATTCACGTCGCCATTTTATATTTAAATAACGTCACAATTTTTTGGAAATCAGTAAAGATTATCGTCTCATTATTGTCATTTAATTGATCATGACAAAATAATTTATTGTAGCCAAAATACTCAAAACATTCCAGTTTCTTTTTATTTTATTCAAGCCAAATACAATTTATTATTTTTATTAAAAAAAATGAAATTTTTATATTAATTCGATTAGGTGTTATTACAATAATAATAATTGGTAAATATTTATGCTATTTTTAACTGTGCAATACGAGTGGAAAAAAGTTGTTTATTTCAATTTTTATAAGGCTTCGTTAATATATCGTAATTATAAGGTAATAATTATTAAAATTGTAATAAAGTTGTAATTATTATAATAAAATTGGGATAGGCTTGTCATGCAATTATCTGTTATGTTTTTTTTAAAATATTTTCTTCTGAAAATTCAACGTCATGTATTTGTTTCTTTGAATCATGATTGAAAAAAGAAGTTTATTTGTCCGAATAAATAATTAAGAATTTTCAATAGTTTTGTTTTAATTTTACCCAAATCAGTCAGCGACAAAAAGCCAGTATAACCGACCTTATATTTACAATCGAGCTTTAAATATACTAGAGACAAGCGCCTGCTTCACACAGCGCCACTTATCGGATCTAAAACTGTCCTATCTTTCAAGCTGGAACCAACCGTATTGAAATTGGTTGTGTTTTCGGAGATAAGCGTGTGCGAACATAGTGACACGAGATTTGTATACAGAATGTAACGCTAAAAGCGATACCTTGTACATATTAATATGTACCAAATCAATCTGAGTTGCATAATTATCAATTGCTGATCGCCCTTTCAAGGTATTTAAAAGGACATTGGAGCCTTTAGGTTTTAGAAAAATAAACAAAAGAAAAATGGGTATTAAAGAAAAAATAGTAAATGGTTTGTTTAAAACTTCATTTATTTATTCAGTCATAAAAACATCAGTACATTAATCGGTCGGAATGGTATTTCTAAAAAGTAATTAAATTACATTAATGCAGATAATGGTAAAAATAAGTTTTTCTCAGAAAATGAATGCAAAAATTGTAAATCTAATCCTTACAAAACAAAAACTAGTTTCAAGATTATTTTTTAGAGCGGTGTTGGTTATTTTATACCTTATTGCAATGAGCATAAAATTCACAATACAATAAAATAACAATCTTGAATAAACATCTGCTGCATTGGCATTTGTAATTTTATTGCCATATAAAGCGAAAAAACGAAAAATTGATGAGTATGTCTACTGATTCATTTGATTTAAAAATTCATTTCAATAATATAAGATGATGTATAATAAGGCAAATACAAATACGTATTTAAAAATACATAGCAAATGCTAAAACATTTGAAAACGAGATTCATAAATGTATAAAATTATAGGTTTTTGTGTAAGTATAATATTGGACGGATTAAATCAAGTCAATTCTTAAAACTAAGTCCAAAAACAAAACAGTACGGAGCGGGCACCGTTACGGTTATACAGGATAGTATAAACGAGCCAGAAAAAAATAGTGGAATACAGGTCCAAGTCGCCATTGATAGATGGATAAAGGGTACTTCATCCATCACCATTTTCCTGTCATTGTTCCATATTACTTGGGGTCGGCGCAACATATTTTTTTAATCCTATAAACGTAAGAAAATTTGAATTTCGCGGGCTATCCAGAGGCCCTACTACAAGGGGCCCTACTCTTACGTTTCGTCCGTATTCGGATCTATCCGTCTCTCTCACTCGCACTCATCTGCAGACTTGCGCGAGAGAGACAGATAGATCCGAATATACGGACAAAACGATAGAGTAGGGCCCCTTTTGCTTTTCTCTTTAAGTTGCGTGTTGGCGGTCGTACAATTTTACTATCCATCCACCAACCCGCACTGGGGCCAGATGAAGGATTATTGCCCACTTCTGACTGAGAGGAGACCTGTGTCCCAGCAGTGGGAGCATTGTAGACTAATTACGTTGGTCCTGAAATTTGTTGCTCTGCGCCGCACGAGCCTGATTTGTTTTTGTCCAAATTAAAGCTAAATACACTAAAGATAGGCTAGGCTAGGCACACGTTATCAATTTTATAAATGCTATTTAATTTAAAAGCTGCTACAAGTTCAATTTGATAGAGTAATGTTGTATACAGGGTGTAAACAGACTCATCGCGAAGCCGTCAACCAAGCATTCTGAACATCAAATTAAGTTACTTTACGCAAAAAATATTGCTGGGAAATGACTTTTTTTTGGGGTGAAAAATCATGTTTTGTGGTGGAACTCAATGTAACGCACTCAAAACATTGTGCTGATGGATGGATTAAATAGTACGGGGGCCGTGGAGGTGTTTAAAGTAAAAAATTGACATTAAAAACATGTATGTATTAAAAAAAAACTTGCTGGAACTTTGACCCCCAATATCTCCGAAACTAGAAGGTTCCCCGGTATGGTCTAGAAGAAAAAAATGATCGCAAAGACGGGGAGAAAAAGTGCTTTTCGGCTTCGTTAAGTCTTTTTACACCCTTTATAATCTATCCGAAAAACTTTGATGAAACAGTGAACATTGTTCAGGTTAAATTCTTACGCACAACCAGCAGCTGCAGCTGCGCAGCTTCCTTCATAACAATAATAAGTGCGCCCACGCACTAGGTTGTCGCACTCCGATATACGATGATATACTGGAGCCCGCGCACTAGACGGCCTAGGCTGTCTGGCTGCAGCAACGCATGCGCATGATTGTACGGCAAACGAATGGCTGCGCGCAGAGCGAGACAAAGCGAATGTATGTTGCTGCCTTCGGTCCTCGCGCACTTGCCGTAACAGACACAAGTATTTTGTGTGTTCGAAACGAATGATTTTAAAAGGTTTCGACGAATTGAGAACCTCCCCCTTTTTCGTTCGGTTAGAAATGAGGTTGTCACCTATTTAATGTGACCATCGACTGGCTACTTAAGGCGACTACAGGAGCTAAATTAGCAACTCTATTTGTGGTGGTTCAAACTTCGTTTGAAATACTGTTAGAATAAAGTTCTAATCAGCTTGCACTACAAAGTGGTTGTTACGTCAGTCACTGCGGGCCGAATAGTGCGATTGGACTAAAAAAATAAAACACTTTCATACTAATATATGTTGCTTATAGAATTATTTGCCAAATAATCAGAATAATCGCATGTATTTTAGTATGGTTTTTAATCGTTAAAAGAAATGTTTAGTTATAAGTATGTGATTTTTTTTATCGAGTAAAATTTATTGTATAATGTTTTCAAAACACTATCATACTAGCATATATCCTGAAAAATATCATATATTTTTCTGGTTTTGTTTATTTCAGTGAATCATGTGCTTTTTTGCATTATTAAACTCGCGTTTAGCTCCTGTAGTCTCCTTAAAGCACTCAAATAGTAAGTAGCACAACAATAAAATTAATTGGCATTCTAGTTTTCATTGTCTGATGCACTTGTTAACATTTTCATCAAATACTTTCGGCATGGAGTGTGTATATATTAAAATACAATACAAATTACAAAATAATATGTTACATCATTTTGAACACAATGAAAGATACACCAAATAGTCAACTTAGCATTTCAAATAACTACTTTAGGCACATTTGACATATACAACTATACGTACTTACATATACAACAAATGTAATAAACTCTACTTATATATTAATAAAAGGTTGTGCAAATCTAATAGTCAACAGTCATTATTTTCTTTTAATACTAACTTTACTGTGTTTTAATTTACGTAAATACAATACTTTATTCAACATGTCTGAATTTTTTTTCATAAAAAGTCATTTGTCTATATAGTGATTTTCAAATTATCTTACCGCAAACATTAATTTTAATACTCCACTAATATTTCAATGTTTGGCGATTGCATCTCCAAAATAATTTGGTATTGGGAGAACACGCAGAGCCAGCAATAGATCTGAAAAAAAAAAACAAAGAATAAGTCACAGTAACTATAATACCATCATTCCCGCCCTTGTTGGGGCTCAATTTCTTTCTGCTATCTCCAGCAAACAGTCCCATAAGCCAGAACTATTTTTAACTGACCTTAACCCTTGATCTGTCCATGAAGTAGACACAATAGTTAAACAATGGTGTCTCGAACAAATTGGTCATTTGACAGATCATGATTTAAGTGGATGTGAGTATACCCCCTCCCCAACCCTTGCTCGAGTCAGACCGCGATGCTGGGCCAGTAGTTTTAAATCAGCCCTAAATAATGACACCACTCAGATCCAGCCTGTCCCCTTGCTGCCCAGCGACGCCCTAAGCCGATGCTTGTACCACACTGAGGGTGCCCTTAGCGCTGTCGCTTAGTTTATAAGTTTTTGCCCCTGGCTGGAGGCTTTACGCTCAAGGCCCAGGATAGTCCGGTTAGGTAGAATCCAGCCTCATAGGTTGATATACACTAATTGAGTACGGCAAATGGTCCCTTCAGTCCTCCCATGTAAGCAACAAGCCCGGCCGGAAGGACCGAAATTTTTAGCATGAAGTGGCGTTCGTATACGGATAGGTACAGTGAACAGTCACTGCTCAGAGATGCTCAACTCAAAGATAATGAGGTATTAGGACAGCGTGATGGCGCTGTCCTAATACCTACCTATCCTCTCACTTAGTGATTTTTTGGCAAACGTACAAAGTCAATGGTTCTACGACAATATTAACAAGGAAGTCAGCATGTTTGCTGCCAAAGCAAGAGGAATGAATGCACCTACGGAAAAAAAAATATGGGTCTTGTTAGTCCCTATTCTACAAATGCGCCTCTTCTACTTAAAGCAGATTTATGGAAGTTATCTTTACCACATCTGTTGCATTGGGTAGCTACGATAAAAATAAATTATGCTTGTGTACTTACATTGTATGACATCCAAAGGAAATCCACAAGAGCAGCAAAGGTAGCATCCAACTGAAACATGGAACAAAATAATTAAGCCTTTGAAATATAATAATGAACACTATGACAGCTCAGAATCAATATTTTAGTATAAATACAAAGTATTTTTTTTTTTTATTTAAAAACTGAAGTCTGCGTTACCGAGTGCTAATATTTCCCAGTGCTCGGTAAGGCTATCATTCAGTCCGTCAAAACAGCATCAGGGTGTGAATGTGGAGATGTGTCACATACTACTCCTGCCTCCTTCCTAGCCTTGCCCTAAGACATACAGTCAAAGAGACCTTTGCTCAGTCACCGACCATGCCAAAGAAGTAGTGAAGCTGAGCCAACACAATTAGACTTAGTGTGGTACTAGCGACACAAAGAAAAACTTTTCGCAAAAGAAATTAGTAAGTACTATTTTCCTCCTCAAATTAACCTGTTACTGCAATTTTCTATCTGCAACGAGCAAACTCAAACTCAAAACATTTATTTCAATTAGACCATGACGGCACTTTTGAATGTCGAAAATACAAAAAAAAGCAAAGCTACAGGCACAGTCACAAGGCATAACAACTTGAGAAAGTACTGTAGTTGCCCATTCCCTAACGTAGATCTCTATGGAGAAGAACGGGCAAGAAACTCCATGGACACTCTTGGAGCTTAGAAAACATTAACAGAGCTTGCGAGACGATTAAGAGTATGAAGACAAGATGGAAAGTTTTTCATCCTCTATCTCTTGGAAGGTTTCTGATGGGTAGGGAAGGTAGGTAGGTGGTAAGGGATAGTTAGGTAGTAAGTAGCGGGATCGAGTACTAAAAATGCAAGGAGGTAGTAGGAAGGAAAAATGTATTGCAATGCAACACATGCCACATGTTCCCTTAGTGTTATCTATGAAAGCTACTCACATAAATATAATATCCTCCAAGGAGCCAGAGTCCAAATAACAGCTGGAAAACGATGATCAGACCCATGGTGAACAGCCATGGAATAATGAAGCCTCGCATCCAGATGTTAATGCCAATCACCTGGAAATTCAGAAAACACCATTTTAGTACTAAGGAATTATTTATATTAATGTACCACCAAATAGCTGGCTGTTAATAAAACAATAGTGGTCTCAGGTACAGATATGGAATAGGGTAGGTATATGACAAAAAAAAAACTAATTAGTCCGTCAGAAAGATTTCGGAGAAAAATATTGGACACATGTGTTTTCTTTTTTCACGTAAACAAAAAATTAAGACGATACAGTGCGTCGAAACCTCGTGTCATTTGAGTACATTTTTTACTCAAATGTGACGTCACAAGCCTCCACTCATGATCTTTGACACGTTTTATCTTCAATTTTGATTAATTTGATAAAACAAAAAACTCATATCCAATATTTTCGATAATCTAACTGACGGACTAAACAGAATCATGTTTTTTTAGTCAGTCATCATCCCTATTACTTGTGTAAGGGAACTGAACCCAATACATTGTAGTGCAGAGATGGTCTGCGCATGGTGGCGAAGACCATAGGCCTCGCACATCTGTGCTCTTTGATTTCACACCCAGATTAGGACAAGAGACCCTCAGGACACCCAGACCTTTTACAGATGTTATTAGACTAGGAAACCTAATCTACTTCTGGTTGGAATGACCAACAACGGCTGTTACGTATCACTTACAACAGTCCACTTTATTTCCAGTGACAGCCTGAATGTCTGACCAAATCATAGGTCCAAGGTTTGAATCCAGGACATGCACTTCTGTCTTTTCGGATTCATGTGCGTATTGTATAATTATTACTTGCTTCGGTGAAGGAAAACATTGTGAGGAAACCAGCATGCCTGGGGGATATTTCTCGACGGCATGTAAAGCCAAGTCAGAGAGCCCATGGGTGGCATAAAAACTCTGACAACAGGTTAGGCACTAACCACATGACAAAGAAACATCTGATGAGCAAGCAGCTCTTTGTGGTAGAAATGTTGAACTGATTACTAAAACCTAGTTTTTTAACTTACCATCAATACGGAGAAGATGATTAGCAGTATGAATACTGCAATAAATATACTCCCAAATACGAGCAGAGCTGAAACATAACAATTAAATTCATAGAATAAGTTATTTTTAGGATTCCATACCCAAAGGGTAAAAACGGGACCCTATTACTAAGACTGCCCTGTCCGTCTGTCTGTCACTAGGCTTGTTTGCATTTAAAAACAAGCATACATTCAACAAGTATTCGGTGATTTTGGGCCTGTGACACGGTAATAAGTAACTAATGGAAAGGACTGGAACATAGAAATCTAAGTAGGTAAATTATGGAAGCTCTTCTAGGTAAAACAATCAAACAATGGTCATATACAAAACAAAATGTATACAGACGATGAATGATGTAAGTGAAAGTAGTGAAAGTATACTCACATCCTCTAACATCAGCTTCAAACAGCGGGTTCCAGAGCTGCGTAGAGTCTCCGCCAGCCATTTGGTAAATAATAAAGGTGATTAAGATCACGCTCATTGCTGCTGTGTAGACGGCAACCGCTCGACTTCCACTCTTCACGCTTGATGACCAAATACATGGCGACCAGCAAGAATCCAGTAATGGAGCCATATTTCGTACTGTTAGAACACTCTTTGGTATTCACAAGGTACGTTTTAATACCAATTTCACGCGTATTTTGAGAGAAATTCGCACGAACAATAGCCACACCTAGAAATAACAGTTAGTTTGATGAAGATTTTTTGACTGAAAACTTTGTGAATTAGATTAATAAAGTTGTGCCGTAGTTTTAAATTGATGGAATGTCGTGTATTTTAAAGTTAATCCTCCTACAACGATGGAAAATTGATATTTTTGGGTCACTCTAATACGCCCAAACAACTTCGTTGTCGAACGAAAACTTTTGAATTACATACAGAGAGTGCAAATGTCAGTGTTAGGTTTTGTCATTTTGTGTAGTTTTCTTGCATACCTGTCAATCTTTCTCGTTCTTACTATCGCTTTGAGGTGAGAAAGAGCAATATAAGCAACTGCTCAATAAGTAGTGTTGTCTGAACCGCCGACTGGAACACGCCCACATTTACCACAGGTAATCTATAATTACGTTTTGTTTAACGCATGGAATTTATTGCTAAATAAAATAGAATGTTTTAAAAAGATTCAGAGAAACTACTTTCGTAAAAAGACAGTATGTACAAACAAGAGCAGCTGACTAACCACGCTTGCCACCGCTTTTGCAATTTATTGGTTATACAATAGTCCATTACACAAACATTAACTATCTAGCGAAACCAACTGGCAGTGCCATCTGTTGAATAAAGCAGTGAAGCATTATATTCAAGCTGTCTGTAGTTTCTGCAAGGTGTACAGAGATGACGGTAAAAATATAAGAAACGGACGCTGTGCTTTCAGGCAGCTAAATTACATAAATAAGGAATTGCCCTGTCCTGTTAGTAAAACATCCTCTTGGAGTTCTGCTTTTTTTCAAATGGATAGGTACCTACTACTTAATAATGGTTTTACTTCTCTATAGGTAGGTACCTTATTGTCTCGAGTAAGATTTTTGTTAATTATTAGGTATTACGTTTAGTTATTAGGAAAAAGATCTCCAGAGTATTTGCTATGATCCAAATGATACAGCACATTCCTCCGGGATTCCCATTGCGCTTCCTATCTTATTCTATTGATTAATTTGCATTACACGGTCGTGACTCGTGACTAGCTATCAATAAGATAGAAAGTTTATAAAGGATATCGGGCGGTCCTAGCTATGAAACCTGGGTAGAACCTACTTAATTAGACAGAGGTCAGTGACCGTCAACATGCCTATAAAATAACATAGGTACCTAGACTTTTATGCTATGCTTTGGTACAGTCCTCTGATAGGCGTAAATGTGAGTAACGTGGCTTACCGACCACAATTAACGAGTTTAAAAAGTTATGCTGACCGTTTGTAGACATATCAAGGTCACACTATCTACGGCTTTCCTACCTGTAACAGAGAGACAAAGAAATCAGTATTTAAAATTACCTAGTTGTAACAAGTTTGGTGTAGAATTTAACTTAGTTGGTTCCTTTTCTAAATAATAACAGCTAAATAAAGTGGCTAAACAGTAACAGCCGCTCGTTTTGATCTTTAGGTTAAGCCGTGCTTGCCTAGGTTGGTCTGTGGATGGGTGTCCACCCTTACATACCGAGTTTCCTCCGTGCCTCGGAAAGCACGTTAAGCTGTTGCAACAGCTTCCCGGCTGTCATTTGTAGATCTTTGACAGTCGTTACAGGTACCTAGTCAGTGGCCCAAAAAGTCTGACAACCATCAGTCTTATAACTGGGTTGTGGAGGTCAGATAGACAGTCGCTCCATGTAAAATACTGGTATTCAGACGGGAAGCCAACCCCTACATAGTTGGGAGGCTAGCTGGCAGATGATGATGTTTCCTTTGCTGACGGCGCAGAAGAATAATTTAGTTTCCAATGATCACAGTTTTCAATGAATAATCAACTCGGTCTATCGCAGTCTGCTGCTAGACATAGACCTCTCACAAGCTGTGCCAAAGCACTCTGTCATCCGCTTTTCTGCATCCAGGCTGTTCCAACCGGTGTGCCCCGCTTGGGCGGAGCACCGCCGTGTCCTCGTAACGGCGATTGGCGGCGGCGACCTCTCGCTCCCGGCCTTGGTTCAATCCATGGTCCGGAGCGAGACGGAATGGGACGCCGTCACCTCCTTCTGCGAAGCAGTCATGCTAGCGAAGGAGGTGGCGGAACAGGACAGGGAGAGATCCTCACGTCCCGGCCGCCGCGGGAGACGCCCCGGGCGTCGGGGGCCACGTGGTGGCTTCCGGCCACCGTAGACGCGGGCCTGTGGACGGGGAGCTATGGGCTAGCTCGCCGTCCGTACGTCTCATGACGACAGGCCGTGTCGACGGCGCGTTCGTGTTCCACGCGCGCCTCAAAGAGAGTCAGCATCAGTGAAGGGGTCCGCAAGGGCCGAAGCCTGCCGGGGCTGCGGGACTATTCGAAAGAGATACCGTGGCCCCGGAACACAAAGGGCGATGAAGGAACATGGATGGGTTTTAGTCAGTAAAAGTCTGACACTCCCTCCTGCTCAGCCCAGAGCGGGAGAAGTCATTTGATGATTTCCCATCCGAAAAAAAAAAAAAAAAAAAAAAAAAAAGGCTGTTCCAACCACCTTTTATAGCTCGGCGGTCCATCTAGCTGGAGGGAATCCTATAATTATCACGATTGCGGGTCTCCACTCCAGGCTTCATTAGCATAATTGGTCACCGGTCTTCATCTAGCTGCCTAGCCGACTATGTATGTTGGGGTCGGCTTCGAGTCTAACCAGAAGCAGCTGAATACCATTATTTTAGATGGAGCGATCTATCTGACCTCCACAACCCGGTTAGTACTGGCTAATACGATGCCACTTGGTAAGAGTAGTTGTTAGACTTTTTGGGCCACTGACTACCTGTAACGACTGTCAAAGATCTAAAAATGACAGCCGGGACCAACAGCTTAACGTGCTTTCCGAGGCACGGAGGAAACTCGGTATGTAAGTGTGGTCACCCATCAGACCAACATGGCAAGCACGGCTTAACCGAAAGATCGACCCGAGCGGCTGTTATCAATTAGCTAAGAGCTCCTCCTAATAATTGGTCACCGGCTTGGTCACAGAGCCACTTAGCTTGCTTATTCCACAAGCTATGTGGAACTCTAGCAGGCCTAGCCAAGTTACAAACGATTCGTATCGATTCTCTTTCTACAATCGTAAACGTTAAGTCACGTGGTCAAAACAAGCAAATAAAAACTTCGTAGACAAGTTTACATCGGTTAAGATGATAGAATGAAATGTATTCGTTTCTACAATAGTGATTGCTACATCCCATATAAATCGTAGCCAACTTAAAGTTTTGACTGAACTTAAAAGTTTCTATTCGTTTGTTTTAACCACGTGACTTAAAGTTGAAATGATGTCATTCCCATACATTTGGGATAGTTTTCTATTATCGTTAACGATTGTAGATTGTCAACTTGGCTAAGCCTACAGTTCTTTTACGGATACATTAATTTTAGATTGTATAAAAAGTATCTATGTAGTTTCTCACTCTGGAATAAGATTAAAACAATACTGCTTTAAGACTTCATGGTAGGCCACCTGGAGAGAGTTCTGCCCTTGTCCCATGTAACTTGGGGTCAGCACAACACGTTCTTTTCTTTCATTCTCCTCTCTGTCAATCGTCACGCTATCATATAGGTACTCCTTTTGATTTCTTATTTATCATTCCTTACACAATCCATCCATCGTTTCCTTGGTCTCCCTCTCTCTCTCCATCCATCAACATTTCTATTCATCCCTCTTCTCTTAGTCACATGCTATTCGTCCCTCCTCATCACCATGTCCATACGAAATTGATATCATGACTGAACGAAGTCGAACGTATGTAAGCACTTACAACTGCATCATCATTTCAGCCGAAAGACGTCCACTGCTGGACATAGGCCTCCCCCAAGTGTCGCCACATTGACCGGTCCCATCCGACTCGACTCCCGCAACCTTCACCAGGTCATCGGTCCACCAAGTGGTAGGCCTTCCAACGCAACGTCTTCCGGTTCGCGGTCGCCACTCCAGAACTTTTCGGCCCCATCGGCCATCCGTTCTGCGAGCAACTGCATGCAGTTGAATATATCGACTGCGCGCGGTTGCTGCGATGCAGTCCGTCTGCTGGAGCCTTAATTTCAGTCGGAAACTAAACGAAATTGCTTGCATCTTTACCACGATGCAATTAAAACCTCCTCCTAATTGGTTGACACTGCACCAACCATGCGAGTATTAGAACAAAAGAAAATCTCACATTTCTATCTCAAATCCGTCACGGCCACCCGTCTATCAAACAGTGCCATACAACATTCATCAAGTAAGCCTGTCTAGTTGTGTAGGTACTGTAAAAATAAAACAAACATGACATTACAAAAACAATGACCACGCAACAACTGGAAGTTTCTGAGAATCTCAGAGCAGTTACGATGTTCTGGTAAAGTTGGGGTGTGATTGATAGCGAGTTCAGAGGGAAGTTTTTTGCTTCATCCTCAAAGGGAACGTAAAACTTACCGAATACAGTCATCCTATGTTTCCCAGATTGGGCTCTGAATAGGTAGGTCAGGGAAAACGTCCTAATGGCTGGTAATATCTACTTGTAGCTATTTGTAAGCAGTGGCGTAACAATAGGGTGCCAGGGCTGGCAAAATGCCACGGGCCCCCGACCCAAGAGGGCCCCGGCTCGAGAGGCCGCGAGCACAAAAAAAAAATTTTTCATTGTACCTGAGTATTTTAATTTATTTGAAAAGTATATTTTTATAAGTTCTGCTTAAAATTCAAAGTGAGACAAATAGAGACCATAATACAATTTCAAGTTAATCGTTAAGATGGATGCTCCAGGGTAGCCCGCGAAATTCAAATTTTCTTGCGTTTTTTGCAATTTGCAGATCAGTGTCAGGTTATATGTTGATTAAAATATGATTCGCGGCTTTAACACGTATGTAGTTACAGAATTATAATCATCAAAATCATCAATACAACCCTCCAAGCGCATAAAGGTGCAGGAATGACTTTTTCAAGGTCAAATTCATTCCTGCACCTTTATGCGCTTGGAGCGTTGTCTGATGACTTTACCGTTATTGTATGATCGAAAAAGATGATAATGAGATCCCAAAGGCACTTGTCATTAAAAAAAAAAACATTTTAAGGATTTCATGAAGTTAAGGATCAAACTGCCTTAGCAATGTCCAAGCAAATTATTAAGTCCATAAATGACCAAAATATTTCTCTAAATAAGTGTCGTGGACAAGGATATGATGGTGCTAACACAATGAAAGGGACTTATGGTGGAGTTGAAAAACTCATAAAAGATGTCGAGCCAAATGCCGTATATGTTCATTGTTCACTGTGCTGCTCACAATTTAAATCTAGTTCTCAATGATGCAGTGAGAGAGGTTATTGATATGCAAAATTTTTTTGAAACAGTTCAACAAATTTATGTTTTTTTTGGGCAGAGTTTCAAAAGATGGAATATTTTATCAAGTTTTATATCTAATAAAGAAAGTGAGTCTTCAACTTCAATAACATTAAAAACATTAAACCCTACTAGATCCTTAGGACGTCATGATGCCGTTTTTGCTTTAAAAGTTCGGTTTGTTGAAGTCCAAAAAGCGCTAACGAAAACAATTCTGTTAAGTCGCAAATCAGATGAAAGAAATGAAGCTGTTTCACTCAAAAAGAAGATCGAAAACTACAATTTTATAATGTTATTGGTTTTCCATTGCAAGATCCTAATTACTATCGATGCAGCCTCTAAAGCACTTTAGTCTAAAGCCACCGATCTTTCAAAGGCCTTAAAACGTTTGAAAATTTGTCTAGACGAATTGGAAAGGTATCGACATGAATTTGAAAATTTAAAAATGGAAGCAAATAGTGTAGCAGAAAAATGGTACATCATCCCTGAATTTTCTAAAACTCGTCAGAGGAAGGTAAAACACCATTTTGATGAGCTTTGCGAAGATGATTGTCTCCAGATCCGAAAAGTTTGTTCAAAGTGAACATAATTATTTTATCGAGTATTGGACATCATTATAAAACAACTGAAATTGCGTTGTCTTCCATTGAATGAAATTGTTTCAAATTTCAGTGTTTTGCAGCCTTCCACTTTAAGAGTTTTAAATGACACTGATCTATTTAAAAAAAGCTCTAGAATTTGTTGAGATATATAAAAAAGACATATCTGAATCATTTGCCAGAGAAATTCTCAGTTTTCGATCCACTTTCAGAGACGAAATAGAAAAATCTTCGTGTATTAGAGACCTTGCTGATTTATTAATAATAAAAAATCATTTTATGTCCTGCAGCTTTCCTGAAGTATGCACTGCATTAATGTTATTTCTTACAATTCCTGTGACTACAGCTAGTGCTGAACGATCATTTTCAAAACTAAAATTGATAAAAACCTATTTAAGAAACTCTATGAGACAAGACAGGTTATGTAACTTGGCTATTCTGTCTATTGAAAATTCTATGGCCAGATCTTTAAACTTTGATGATGTTATAGACACTTTTGCGGAACAGAAAGCTCGAAAAAAAGATTTTTCTTAACAAATATCTTTCTTAATAATACTTAATAATATTTTTCTTAATAAGTATCTTATTGAAATTAAATTGTTATTTTTATTTCATTGTAAATGTATGCAGGTTTCTTCACGATGTTGTTCCTTCACCGAAAAGCTAGCGAATAGATGATGAATGCATTGAAATATTATGTTCTATGGATGAATGTGAAGTCTCTAATACGCATTGGGCTAGCATGGGGACTACAGACCATTCCCTCTCGCCTAAGAGAGGAGGCCTATGGCCATTAGTGGGACATATACAACGTGTAATTGAGTACGCTGAAAATCTCGAAGTTTATTAAAATTAAACTGAGTACAACGTGACGATTTTTACTGATAGGGCCCCATCAAAAGAATTTGCCACGGGCCCCAGATGGTATAGTTACGCCACTGTTTGTAAGGTTATTTCAATAAGTAAAGTATCTACCTACTTAGTCAGTTTTATTACATTATTCCGATTAATGCTGGGCCGTGAAGAATGCGGAGGGAGAAGATAAAAAAAACTGCATGTAACGGAGAGAATAAGATGAATGGATCAAGTAAAAAAATAGTACATTATAGGAAGTTTGAAAGTTGCGCCCAGTTAGGTTACCTACCTAAATACAAAAAAGTTGAAAGGTCTGTGACTGAGTGAGTGATGAATACAAATTTAGCTATGTGAAACGTAGGCCGTTAGAGAGAGAGAAAGACCAAACAAATGATGAATGGATTGTGTGAGGAATGATATGAAAGATAAAACAGCAAATAATAGCGTGACGGTAGGCAGGGGGAAACGGAAGAAAATAAAAGTGTTCCCCGACCCCAATAAACGTAAGACAAGGGCAGAAAATTAATGATAATGAATTATTGTTGGGTTTCCGAAACACGCCAAGTTAAAGCTATGCTTATCTTATGGCTGACAACCTCCCACTTTACTAAATTGTATTTAAATTCATGTCAATAACCAAAAACGTTGGCTGCCTCCCACTCACAGTGAGACCACACACAAAACCGAACGAGATTTCTACTTCATATTTCATTTTGTTATGCGCATCCGTGAAATATCAATTGTCAATACTTTATGAATCGATATTGGTAAACTGCATCCTTTGGTGGTTTAGTCTATATCTATGGTATTCTAGAAGACCGACAGGCTCCGAATATTCCTCATTGTCTTTTGTAAGCAGTTTTTGAACACCTCAGCAGCACGCGTAATTCTGATCAATTCGCGATTTTTCTCTTTTTTTTTGTGATTGTTTTATTTTTTATTTTTTTCCGGCCAGTGTCATCCGAGCTAGATTTATTGAGGATTGACAGTTACTAGGTGATATCTAAGCATGTTGCTTGTCGTACGCTTGCTGTTTCTTTTATTAATTCAGTTCCACGATGCTCTAAGATGGCTTAAATCCAGAAGGTTAATTGAGTCTATCAACATTTTCAGTCAAAACTTATGCGATCTTCGACACATCCCTACTAATTAGATCGAGTGCGTAACATCGAAATCGGTCGTTAGAGGAAAGTATGGGTGCGACGCCAGGGATAGTGCCATCGGTACGCCTCAAGTGGAGTTGTGTCAGACATATGGCTAGACGTAGACGGAGAAAAGCTTTGACCAAATGGTGGCCAAAGTTCGGTTTAAAGACATTTATTTTCTCAAAGAACAAATTACAGTTCACTTATAGAGAAACTTAACTAAATTAATAATTGGTTATGGTTTACATTACGACGTTCAAACCATCCAAGAAACAGAACACCACATTATTTTATTTTTTAATACAGTGGAAAGTATGTAATTAAGTCTAAATACATAAGGACAAAAAATTAAAAAAAAAAATTAAAACAGTTCACACTAAACTTATGTGTCTAATATAAAAAAGCTGTACTTATGCGTCTAATATATAATTCCTGAGGTATTTTTTAAATGTTGGTATGCTTGTACAATCTCTGACTTTTTTAGGTAGTTTGTTGTACAGCCGAACCCCCTCATACTGTATAGTTTTCCTGCCGTACAAGGTTCTCACTCTTGGCACTTCTAGCTCGTCTTGGTTACGGGTATTATACAGACGAGTCTTTTGTGTGAATGAAATATTTGTGTGTATGTTGGTCTTAAGGATCTTTCGGATAGTCATGCATGTATGGTATGTGTATAGTTGTTGTAGGTTAAATAATTTTGTTTTTTTGTAGAGTAATTCTGTAGGAGTGTAGTAGTTATAATTGAAGAGGACTTTGATGATTTTGTTTTGTGTTCGTTGTAAGTGTTGTTGATTGGTTTTTGCAGCTTGTCCCCATACTTGGATCAGATATTCGAGATGTGGCTTGACTAGCGTGTTGTAAATAGTATATCTTAGCTTGTAAGGTACGCATTTCGCAATGTTACGTATGGCTCCGGTTAGTGGGATTATTCGAGATCTTACGTAGTCAATATGCGCTCTGAATGACAACTTACTGTCCACAATTAAGCCTAAATATTTTTCGTGCGTTGATTTTCGTAGCGGTTGGTTATTTATTGTAAGATTTGGAAATGATGGTATTTTTTTATTCTTTGCTGCGAAAACTATGTAAGCAGTTTTACTAACGTTCATAGTCAGAAGGTTTTGACTAAGCCATATATTTAAAACGGTAAGATCTTTCTGTGCTTCTGAGATAATACCAGTGATGGAATCGCCAAAATAAAAGAGACAAGTGTCGTCTGCATATAGTGACACATGTCCAGTCAGTCCAGCGGTACTAATGTCGTTGATGTATATGAGGAAAAGCAATGGACCCAGGACCGATCCCTGAGGTACTCCGCACTGTATATTGGCCGGGGCACTTGTAAATTTATCAATTTTTACGATCTGTTGCCGATTAGTGAGGTAAGACTCAAACATTTTGTAGGCTGTAGAAGTAATTCCAATGATTTTTAGCTTTTTCAGAAGGATAGAATGGCTAACAGTATCGAATGCTTTTTTTAGATCAATGAAAACTCCCAAAGCCAATTGTTTTTTATCTATATTATCTTTTATCTTAGTAATTAAATCAACAGTAGCCGAAAGTGTATTCGAGTGTGGACGAAAGCCATATTGGTGCGAGTAAAGAAAGTTAGTATTGACTAAATGTTTAGATAAGCGCGTGTATAAGACTTTTTCAAATATTTTGGAAATAACAGGCAACACTGAGATTGGTCGGTAGTTTCCGGGGTCAGTCCTCGTCCCAGACTTGTATATAGGGGTTACTTTAGCTATTTTAAGACTGTCTGGAAACATGCCACTGTCAAAGCAACTGTTTATGCAATTAGTTAGGTTAGTTAAGATTAGGTTCTTAATGCATTTTATAGATTTTGTTGTTATTCCATCAATTCCACAGCTGGTATCGTTATCCAAATTATCTATTATTTTGGATATCTCATCCTCAGTGCAATGTTCTAAAGTGGTAAGTTGCGGGTCTATATCTGGCATATTTAATGTAATTTGTGGGTTAGGATTAGTTTGTAATATATTCTGGGCCAACAGAGAGCCAATAGTAGCAAAATAGTTGTTAAACGCGTTACAGATTTCTGTGCCGTTTATTATTTCTCTGCCGTCAAGTGTGAGTTTAGGAAGAGCACAGACGTCGTTCGTCTTATTTTTAGCTAGGGTGTTTATTAATTTCCACATTTTTTTGGGGTTCTTACTACATTTTGAAAAAGCGTCATAATAGTAATTCTTTTTATCTTCTTTTATTTTACATTCTACTCTTTTCTTAGCAGTTTTATATTTAGATTCTAGTTGTACATTTTCTTGATCTGTCAAACAACGATGCCATAATTGATTTCGTTCATTAATAAAGTTAATTACTGTTTTATTAATCCAGTCCTTTTGCGGTAGGTTTAGTATCTTATATTTTATTATTTTCGAGTCATTTATGTTCTTTATTATATGTTGTTCAAGAATGGCATAGTGATTTCCTACTTCTTTCGAGTCGTATTTTAGCGTGTTCTCATACAGAGCTTTATAATCAATGGCGTCATATTGAACTTTTTGTTTTAGGGTCTGTTTGTATTGTTTGAGTTCGAGGTAGATTTGTTTGTGGTCTGATAGTGTTGATTCAATTATTGCCATGTGTACCTTACCATTCCATATATTCGTACATGAATGGTCGATTATGCTTTTTGTGTTCTTGGTTTGTCGAGTACAATAATTTTCGTGTAAATTGTTTAGTATATAGTATCCTGATTCTTGTATAGCATCTGTGTAGTCGGTTGTTTTGCGCTCACTGCTTAGTAAGTCGATATTAAAGTCTCCAAAAATAATTGTCTTGCGTTTGCTTTTTTCCAAACTTTGAGTGTAAATGTTAAGAAAGTCGCTCAGGTTCGTATTTGGAGGTTTATAAATTAAGCCTATGGTTAGAGAGTGTTTTAATAAGTTTATCCATAAAAAATTATTACCACATACATATTGCTCCTCCCTTATATCAAATTTCAAACTTTTGTGTATGTACATTGAAATACCCCCGCCAATACAATCTTTCCTTAAATTAAATATGTGTGTGTAGTTGGGTATGTCCAGCATATTGGCATCAATTTTAGACTTAATCCATGTTTCAGTTAACAACACAATGTGTATGGTATGATTAAAGCTTTGTAGGATACATTTTAACTCATCAAGCTTACCTGGTTTTACCAAACTACGCACATTAGCATAAAACATTCTTAAAGAGGCTGGAGATGTACTTATATTCTGGTAGGTATCTACATACTGATAGGTCACGTTATCTAAGTCTGAAGTGTCTAAGTTGCTTTGTCGAGGGATTTGTTTTGGGAGTAGTTTTTTTGCTGCATTTTTAATTATCTTCGGTATACCGTTTATGTACCTTATTGTGAGATCTGATTCACCACTTCCCATTCGTCGTAACAATTCCGCACGTTGATCCTTCATATATTTTATTTGCATTGGGGTTTGATCCGGTAATATGCGAACGTTATCATTTGTGAGATTCGATTTGTTACGCAGAATGTGTATAACTGTTTCTTTTTGTTGGAAGGTAATCTTAAGATATCTAGTTTTTTCCGAGTTATATTTGCCAAGACGCATGCATTTTATAGGGGAGGGACATTCCTTGTAAATTGTTTGAATTATGCTAAGCACTTGATTTGTGTCATATTCTCGCCTTGTTGTTGAATTTTTGTCACTTATTTCACATATACCTCCAATTATTACATTATACTGTCGCTTTGCGCGGTCTTGGATTTCTAAGGACATGTACTCACAGTCGTACTGTGGCTGATTTTTGTTTACTTCGCTCGATGTTTTATTATCGGAAGATAATTCGGTTTTGAGAAGGGTTATCTCTTCTTGGAATGTACAGTTTTGGTTTTTCAGCTTTTTCAGTTCTTCCTTAATGTCATTCTGCTCAGATGTAAGAATATTGGTTGCACTTTTTATATTTTTTATTTCATTTTTAACCTCAACCATTTCTTGACATAGATTACTCGAAATTTCATTTAGTTTTTCGCCGAAGGCTTGGAAATAGTTCTTCATTTCATTTCGTAAGTCGGACATTTCTTGCATAACTTCGGCCTCAAAATTCTGCTTTCTTTTTCGCAGTGTAATTTTGCCATCTTCTTTTACTAACGTACGTAGGTCAGTAAGTGATCCACTTCCTTTGCTGCATAAGTCCATATTTATTTCGGCGGACGATTGTTGTGCACTCATCTTTACAATATGCAGTGACGTAGCACGTTCAGAGCGAGCGAGTCGAAAAATCGGTGCGTAAAGGTCTCGTCTCTTTTCCCCGAGGTGGTGAAGAGCGGTCGCGGCAACTGTCGCACACGGCAGGTTGTAAGTTCACAAGAATTCGCACGTAGCACTGTCACTCAAGTTCACGCTATTTTGCTCGTAAGTAGTATTGTACTTAGTATCACTGTTGTTTGTACTTTAGAGGTATAGATCAGTAGTTAGTTTAAAAAAATGTGGTGTACACGTCTGTTCTCTTCGATAGTCGAACGACGAAAAAAAAAAAAGTTAGGCGAGAAAAACCCCTCCGGAGCAGCTGGACAGATTCGCAACTGGACATATTCTCACCTGGACAGTTTTGCAGCTGGACTGATAAGCAACTGAACAGAGTACAGTCATAAATTCAATTTACAAACTAAGACACATAGGTATACCAGACGCGTCCAAAAGTGCGGTTGGCTATTTCGTCAAAGTCGCGGGGATCACCTGAATGAGGGACGGACTAGAGCAGAATGTAAAGCAGAAAAAAGGGGAGGCCTATTATACCCAGCAGTGACTGATTTTCGGTTAATATGATCGTAATGAGGATTATCGGTCCTGTGGACGTTGAGCTCGCCGTCCGTCCGTCTCATGACGACAGGCCGTGTCGACGGTGCGTTCGTGTTCCACGCGCGCCTGAAAGAGAGACAGCAAAAAGGAAGGGGTCCGCAAGGGCTGATGCCTGCCGGGGCTGCGGGACTGTTCGCAAGAGATACCGTGGCCTATGAACACAAAGGGCGATGAAGGAACATGGATGGGTTTTAGTCAGTAAAAGTCTGACACTCCCTCCCGCTCCGCCGCTCGCGAAAAAAGAAGGCCTCCCCTATCAATATTTATCAGTATAGGAACCTTATTTACTGCCTTACAATTACAATTCAAGTATTTGTCTGTTACGCCTATTACGAAATTAGTTTATTATAAAACAATAGCCAGTTCTCAACATACCACGCATGGTTTAATTTGAAAGTGAGTTATCGTTGTTGGGATAAGAATCCGGTTTGAGTTCAATTAAAAGTTGCAATTTTTCTCTTTGTTATTGCGTTGTAAGCTGCGAGGCTAAGTAAGTTTAAATGGAGTTTGGAGATAAACTCAATGATGGAACGACTTGAGTGGCGTAATAGTTGTTAATGGTGGAACACTCTAGACGTCTTCCATCGTAACATGAAAAGTTATTGCCATTTTGGAGAACCGATGAAAAACGCAGACAGTGGCAATGTGGCGGGCATGGATGCCGTGGCCCAATCAGGAAAGTTCTCAAGTAGAGACCATCGATGAAACACAGTCTGTAGCAAAAACTTGGGCAAAAAGTTAATGGGTTTTCCCTTAAGGAATTTCTTAGTAGCAGCCACGGAGTCTGGATTTGCGCTCGGTTTGATGGCAATAGGCTTGCCCCCTATTACATGGGACCTAAAAAACATAACTGGCGAAATGTTGATACACTCAATAGGTACCTACACCTCTGTCTAATCCTTAGTAGATGATGTTATATCACTCCAGTTTACTGTGGGTGGGACTTT
Organism: Xestia rhomboidea; assembly: GCA_963853795.1. NCBI lineage: Eukaryota > Metazoa > Arthropoda > Insecta > Lepidoptera > Noctuidae > Xestia > Xestia rhomboidea. The sequence goes on from OY970778.1 coordinate 12,736,268, forward strand.
TGGGTAGATTTGGTACCAGTTGAATGACCAAACAGTAAATTGTCGACTTTAAAAAAAAGTATGACTAAATTTTACAAAACCACCACGCGAGCCCAGTACCTACGGGTTCGTGGATGTCGTCTTCGTTATTTTTAGTTTGAGACATGTCACTTTTCTAAACCATTTGAGAACAGTGGTTATGAAACAAATTATACTAAGTTAAAATACCTGCTGGGGTTCCAACTCGTAGCCCATTATCATCACTGCTGACTCTTGTAACATAGATCTCTCCTAGCTCAGGAGTCAGGGTTTCAAATGGAAATGTAAGTATAACTTTTTTAGGGTTCCGTAGTCCTGACAAGGAACCGTTATAGTTTCGCCATGTCCGTTTGTCTGTCTGCCTGTCTGTCCGAGGGTTTGCTAAAAGATCGTTAGTACGGGAAAGCTGTAATTGTGTAGTTATGTATGAATATCAATTACGCCGACAAAGTGAAAAAATAAAATTTTGGAAAATATTTTTTTTAGGGTAGCTCCCCTACATGTGTAGTGTGTATGATTTTTTTTTCGTCGTTTACCCTATCGTGTGGGGTATCGTTGAATAGGTCTGTTGACTTAGGGGTTTCTAATACTATTTTTCGATTTAATGTCCCATTTACGAAATATTAAACTTTAAAGTGAAAGTTTTTGTTCCAGTAGTGCGTCCCCCCCCGTCTAAAGGCTTGACTGCTGGCTTGAAAAATCTGGGAAAATTCCTGATAATAGTGCATTTCATGAACTTTATAGCGGTTAAGATAACTTTATAAGTTTAACAGTAATAATTGTTGGATAATTTTGTACCAAATACAAAATCCTTAGAATAAATCCTTTAAAGTGACTAAGATGAAGTAGTTGCTTGAATATAACGGTACGTACAGTATAGTATAGGGTTCCGTAGTAGGTACGTACAGTATAGGGTTCCGTAGTAGCCTACGGAACCCTATACTGCGCGTGGCCCGACACGCACTGGGCCGGTTTTTTATGACAATAAAACATAATTATAAACGCTCGATAGAATCAGCATTTTCTCCAATTCCGCAGAATATAAACAAGCTATAGTAATTAACAAGTGGGAGTTTAGATCGAGATGTGGAAACGCGGGCTATTTTCAGATGTTTCCGCCATCAAACACTACATTAACCTATTTGGTGCACAACCTCGTTTTCTTTCTTTAATCGGAATTGATCGGTAAAGACTGAACACCAAATAACCCACATCGAATTTTAATGTAGGTACTAGTAAGCTAGCCTATTTGTCTGTAATACAGATTGACGTAATTTCTCATGTAATGTTATGAGGTTGATGCAAGTGCCAAATAAATATTTTTCTTGGCGTTAACTAGATTCAGAAACATACTTGTGAATTTTTATTTTGGCTAGTGCAGTCAATCGCGGTCGATCATCTACAAAACATCATGTGGTCGTGGGGTTTTTAGACAGCTTTGTTTTTACACTTAAAATGACAATTACGAGATATCTTCCGTGATTATTGTTTTATTTTTGAGCTCCCGATATTTCGACGCTGTTGCAAGCGCCATGATCGCGGGTTAGAAGAAAGCAACGCGCGGGCGGAAGATATCCCGTAGGTGACATTTTAAGTATAGTTATGAACCGTGAAAGCTTAAAACAGAGCTTTTTTTCTTTTCCAGTAAAGACCTGTAGGTTTTTGCCTGAAAGTCAGCTATACCTCTTTTTTTTTTTTTTTTTACATGTCATCTCGCAGTTCAACCTGAGAGGTTGTCGTCTGCTTAACCGGTCAATCCTGTGGGTGCCTTAAGTGTAAGGCCTCCAGCCAGGGAAAAAAAACTTAAAAACTAAACGACTACACTCTAAGGGCAGCCCCTGCGGGGTACGGGCCTCGGCTTAGGGCGTCGATGGGACAGCAAAGGGACAGGCTGGATCGGAGTGGATACCTCTTTTCTTGGTTCTCGCTTTTTAAGCTCCGAAGCCTGCATATTTCTAAGAATCCTATGACTGTGATGATGGTATTTTAGAATATCCTGTCTGTATGTGTTTACAAAAAGTTTGTTTTCTATCTGAAAATCCACATTAGTCAAGTATCTGCTACTACGTTTCACCAGTTTGTTTACAAATCATTATTTGCTTTCGCCATAATCCACAGATAGCTTGACCCATTTCACCAAAAACTCGACCGCAAAAAAAAAGTCTTCATATCATAATTGCTCCAAAAAGAGACCATAATATCAAAAACAGATTAGATATATTATACCAACGGCACAGTTTAATTGTATACTATCTGTATTATCACACATGTTGACATTGCATCGGCCATTGTCGGCTGTTCTCGGGTTCTTATCCGCGCGATATGCCCACGATTGCAAGAGATATGAGAAGATAGTGATGTTTATCGGTCAAATATGTTTTATAGAAAAGTCGATAGGACCCAATTTTCTTGGCGAAGGTTTTGTGCCAATTTTGGGTGTAAATATTTGGATTATATAACAATTTGAGGATGATACTATAGACCTTGACTTGAGAAGATTTACGAAGCTAGTTACAGTTAAAACTCAGCTCGTAATTGTATGGGAAAAGCCAGCAAGAATATGAGACTAGTTGAAGTTAAAAGTCCCATCAAGGGAAGACAGTCTTTAGAATATCAATTCTCCGAAGTGTGCATTGTGTAATACAATGCACAAGTATTTGAAATATTCACTACTGAAACAGCTGTTTGTGTTCTTGTTTTTATTCAAGACTTATTCCACTAAGATGCATAATGTTCGTCATCTAAAAGCAACGTAATGCCACATCTGTCTTTATTATTTACGGTATCGTTCCTTCTATTTTCAATATGATCTTCCTCATACTCTCCTCCAGAAAGAACACTTTACAGCTACACAGTCATTTGTTTTTAATTGTTTTGTTTCTGTTGCAGTTTAGTATTGTAATATTCTTTTGTTTTGTGTTCATTCATTTACATCCACGTAACAATCATCGTTATCTATTGTTTTGCAAGATGATGTCTGCGTATTTACTCTGGTAAACCTCAATACTCGACTTTAATTACTGCAATAAAAGTTTTACGCAAAACAGTTCTGCCGTTCTTGAGCAATACTTGTACAAACAAACCGAAACGTTTTGTTTTCTATTCATACCATCCTGTTAGTTTTATAACTTCATTAATTAACATAGAGACGTTTATGCCAGAAATGCAAGCTACCAACAATTTATCTAATTAAAATAATGTTCTCAACATGACAAAGATTGTACTATCTTATATTTTGAAAGCGTCATATCGTAAAATGAGACATTATCTACCTGCAGGAGTTATTTCGAATAATTAGGATCTGAACGTAAATGACGAAACAAAATGACGGAGAGAAACATATCTATGAAGATAATTTTAGTGACGTGTACAATTGCAAAGACAGTTGTCTTATTGGAGGAAATGTTCAAGAAATCATACATAACAATGATTAAAGTAAGAGTAACGTTAACAAAAACTCACGTACACAGTGAAGTGAGCGTGTATCGGCTCCAATGGCGGCCGGTCACGATCCTTCATTCGGAGACTTCACGACGACGACCGGTTCGGTCAGTTTTAGCTCGGCCTGCGCCGGCGCGCCGCACCACGACCGTTCGACTTCCACGCATCATCGAATCATCGTTTTTTAATCACAAAAACATTCTACATTATAAATAAAACAGTGTACCAGTGAGTTTGTGACGTTTTCTAACAATCGTGTCTACAATTTTCAGTTCATGTTTTTTCTACAAGTGACTTTTTGCATTGCAACTTTGCATCCTGTGTTGTGTTAAGTTTCGGTACGGTGAAATTGGTATCGGTACGGGTCCCAGCATCTCGTGTCGATTAGTACAACGATTTATCTTGATTCAACAAAAACTGGTAAGTCGATTTATTCGTGCGCTTTCGTTATTGTTTTCGTTTTGGTCCTGTTGTGGCCTGAACTTCGCAGATCGTATTATGCATGCATACGTACAAAAATATAGGCGTTGGTGAAGCAAAGACCTCTTTTATTGAAGTCATTGTGGCTTAATTTCCATATCTGATATGAACTCGGTTGAATAAGACTTTCTTTAGGGTCTTGTTTTGCTGTTTTGTAACAGTGTACACTTGAAGGAAATAGTAACTTGAATTTTAAAGCCAAGCTTAAAGTGACCAAGACATACAAGACCTGTTAGATCTCTCAAAGCATTGTTAAAGTTACGAGCGCTTTTAGACTAAAAAAAAAACAATGCGCGCTCGGAGATCAAATCGTTGAACTAAGAGTTTTGATTTTGAACTCTTTGAATAGTTATGTAGAACTTTAATGCTTTATAAAGATGCTTCTAGTTTAGGGTCTTCGACTTTGTCGCACATAATTGTATTATGTATATTATTTTATTAACCAAGTTAGTAATTCTCATTTGAATCCTATTAGCTACAAGAGGGCCGACAATCTGCTACAGAACTCTCGCGTTGCAAATGTTGATCTTCTTAATAAAGACAAAATAGTATAAAGATATCTAAAGGTTATTAAATCACATAAAAATTGGTAGGTAGTTTATATTCTGACAAACATATTTTTTTGGAATAATCTGCAATATTTCTGAACCTCACATCAAATCGAAACTAAGTAAACTTAATTTTATTTTGAAAGATCATTAAGCCTATTTGAACACTCATTCTAGATTTTACTTTATTCTCATAGACTTTGAAACGGATTGATCAATCAAAATCAATGAAGAATAGATTAATGAAAACCTTGTAGCTTGATTGACTTCTACACATACAACGTTATATACATATACACAAGTACATACGGACATGATCTACGGAGTATCTCCTTCGGATTTGAGTTCATTGACCCTTAAAGTACGCAGATTCATTCATACTAATCTGATGCCAAACATAAAGCCGTGATTAGGTGTCTGATTAAATAAACTGTGATGGTTATTTTCGTTGGTAAAGCTATTAATTTTTGAGAGGTTATTATGATATTGTTCCAATAAGACTGAATAATGATTGTGTGTTGTTGTACACTATAATACGTGTAACATTATACTGACTGCGTTTTTCCATCAGCAACTTCTCAGTAGCAGCCACAGAGTTCGGATTCGTGCCCAGTTGATGGCAATAGGCTCGCCCCCTATTACATGGGACTTAAACATAACTGGTGAAATGTGGGTACATCTCTGCCTAACCCTTCGCGGATTACCCTTTTATTTGCCCGTTTGAATGTCCCACTGCTGGGAAAAGGCCTCCCCTTTCTCCTTACAAACATCTCTGTCCTGTGCGATATCTGGCCATGTTCGCCCCGCAGACAAGATCAGATCGTCACACCACCTTCGTCGCGGTCAGCCGCGTGGGCGATTTCGTCGGACAGGCGTCCAGTAAGTGACGATCGTTGCCCATCTCTCTGGGCGCATTCGTGCTACGTGGCCAACCCACTCCCACTTCAGCTTGGCTGTTTTTACTCCAAGATCTGTAAAGGGTAACTTGAGTAATGGAGCACAGGGTCTCGAGTCCAGTCCTCGACTCGAGTCCTATAAATGACTTATTAGCCACTAAGCTATCACTATCACTGCTAACGACTGCTTATATAGGTACTGGCTGATCTGTGACTTTTGTGAGCATAAGCTCATTTGCCTTTGTTATATTGTTCCTGTTTTAGCATTTGTTTGTCAACTTCTAGTCTAAACAGAGTGGTCTGAATACAAGTCTATCCCACAGTTCTAAAAGCGCTGCACGGTTCCCTAGCCACATCATCATCTAATTTATCCTTGTAGCTTTCGGTGTGCAGATATTGTCTGAACATAAAATATAATTTTCACCTATTCGTAATTTTCGTTCTGCTATGAAAGGATTTTCTTTGAGCAGGGCAAATAAAAACAGCCAAGCCAAAAAACAGCCAAGCTTAAAGTGGGCTGGCCACGTAGCGCAAATGCACCCGGAGTTGGTGGGCAAAGATCGTCACTCACGCGGTACTGGACGCCTGACGGAGGAAATCGCTGCCGAGGTAGACCGCGGCGAAGGTGGTGTGATGATCTGATCTTGTTTGCGGGGCGAACGTGGCCAGATATCGCACCAGCAGCGGGACACATACAAGCTAAGAAAAGAAAAGAAGAAAAATTAGTCAAATATGTAATTCTCTGAAAGTTAATAATTATGTTGAAGGTGTTTTGCCATAGGTCAAAGTTATCGTTAACGCATGCATACGTACATAGATAGATGGTTACAAAAATACACAGTCATCAGTAATAGATGTTCCGTTTAAAATAGTCACGTTCTCAGAACTAAGTGCGTATTGACATGCAATGATTTCCTTCATAACAGTATATCATGGCAACGATTTACGAAATAAAAGTTTCATTGTGTAATCTAATGTTATTGAGCGATAATAAATATCAAGGTCTTTGTCTAGTTCAGTAGACATGGTTAGTTAAGGAATTATCTTTAACTAAGCGTTATAAATACCTATGAAGTTTGTGATGAAACCAATGCACACTTTGCATTAATTTCGGTTATAGATATGTCTTGATGACAGATAGGTATGGATAGCTTGAAATAAAGAGTAGATTAAACAAGATAATACCCAAAGACAATAATGGACCAAAGTTAGAGACATCATCATCATCATCAGCGTATTAATGTTCCCACTGCTGGGGCACAGGCCTCCTCTCTAAGAGAGGGAATGGGCTATAATCTACCACGCGGGCCCAGTGCAGATTGCTAGATGTCACATGTCTTCGAATTTTTTGGTTCTAGGACATGCCGGTTTCCTCACGATGTTTTCCTCCACCGTTTTGAGAGCAGTGGTGATGAAATAAATTACACAAAGTAATGCGCCTGCCTGGGTTCGAACCCACGACTTACTGTTCGTAAGTCGGGGCTGCCATCACTGGACTGCCGCTGCTCTTCAGTTCTTAAGTTAGAGACATTATGGCCGTAATAGCGCAAAGAAAGTGGACATGGGCGGGGCACATTGCGAGACCCAGAGCGGACAGCCGAGGGCGCGTAAGACCACCACAGCGCTGGGTGGACGACATCCGCACGCACGGGGGTCGAGACTGGATGAGTCGGGCACAAGGTCGACAGGGGTGGAAGAAGAGGGAAGAGGCCTACGTCCAAGATTGGATTACCAAAAGGCCATCATGATTTAATTTGGGGTCGGCGTAGCATGTCTTCTTCTTCCATACTATTTTACTACTCGTCATCATGATCCTTCATACAGTCCATTCATCGTTTCTTTGGTCTTCCTCTACTTTTATCACCATCTACTTTCATACTGAACATATTCCCCACTACATTTTCTTCACTAAATTTTCCTCATTGCTCCGCTCCACACAATCTGTCCATATTGTCCATACCACGATAACCAAGTACCATTCTACTGTTTTCCACCAAACGAACGAAAATTCATTTATTCCCATAAATGGCAAGATGGAAGCAAGATTCCTCATTATCACCAACAAAAGAGGTTTAAATACAACAATGAAATTCCAAGATGCAGTAAAAATGCAAAAAGAGACAAAACAAATACAGCAAACACTTAATATTTGAACGAAGACATAAGACGTAGTCAGAATAATGAACCGAAGGGGTCACAAACCTTCGGAGAGGCCTAGATTTTATCAGGCGAGTGAGTTACAAACATGACAGGAGATTAAAGGCTTATTCTTGAGATCATCCATGATTCATTTGGATTTGTAAGAAAAAACATACAATGTCTCTTTTGAGTGGAACACCAACGCAAAGATACAAGCACTTTGCAATTTGTTTACGCCATTGGTAGTGGTTGAACATTGAATATGGTGCCGATGTGTTAGCGAAAGATTTGTGAACTAGATTTTTGTGAGAAACTATTCTAAATACTTCTTCTTTTATTAATTTTAAATAGACTGGTAGTACTTTATCATAAAACAAAATTGTAATACTAACAGTTACTAATAAATGTAAAGCTCAAAAGATATTTCTTTTCTGTTATTATGAGAATTAACAATGTTGTGATTATGACCAATGATTAGATACTAGAATTACTAGATTAAAGTAAAGTTATTAAGAATTAGTATGATTTTTAATAACTAATAATATGTTTAATAACTAATAATATGTTTATAACTATAAGATTTAACTGCTTATAAATGAATCTGTGTGTGATTTAAATAAATAAAAAAAGCAATTATTAAGACTGGAATTAACGTCAAAGTTATTAGTAAAGTTAAAGTTAACGTTTTTAATACGTTTCACCAGTAATTAACTCAATTAAAATTCTTCACAAAAGGCTTACCCCTTTTATAAAAAAAAACAATAAAAAGTTTTTTTTTAAAGTCTCGAAGTCCCGGGAATTCTCGGAACTTTGGTTGTAGGCTGTCTCGTGTCCCGGGACTTTGATATAGTCGGGAATTCCCAAACCCTACATTGATTGAGTCGTCTTTCATTACAGAAATTATAAAATTAAGTATTATTGTAGTGGAATTTTTATTTACTGCCTTCAGAATTATTTCATAACTTGATTACATGCTTCTAAGATATTTTGTTTCATCTCTGCCTGATATTTACCTGTTTGTCTGAGTTAGGCTGATAACATCTGATGTCCTGTTTCGAGAAATAATATTTTTTTTTTTTTTTTTAACACTACTGGATATTGACTTGATAGGCTCTTTACTAGTTGACATGTTTTGATCACTAAGTCAAGAAGGCTACGATAAACATCGTGAGGAAAGCGGCATGTCGTAAAACCAACAATTAGAAGATAATTGTTTCATAGACATCCAGCAACGCTCGTGGTAAATAATAGGCCACTTTCTCTGATGTAAGGCAAATTGTATTAGTCAATAGTCACATACCTAGAAGGCAGAAAACTTGACGCTGTGAACAGAGTAAAAGGCAATCAATAAAAATCTTTATATTTTAAAAAGTATCAATTTGGAACTATCAAATTCGCTCTACATCCTTAATTAAAACCCGTGAGAAACACAAATCTTGCTCACAAAGTAACGACCACCAATGAACTTAGGTAATCAAAATACGTATAAACCGTAACGCCCAATTAGTTTTACACACAAAAAATCTTGAACAAATTAAACAGAAACAAATGAAGACAAATCTATATCAAACATTTGGAATGATATATGATATGGGAGACGTCATTTGGAGGCTATTAAAAGAGGCACATGTCTTGAAGGTGTGATTTTGAGATAGTTTTAATGACGACTCGAAGCTTGCGGTCTACAAATCAAGGGAAAAAAATCTCTGGTTTGAGGTCCATAGACACCTTTTATAATTTATGGACCTTAATCCACAAATTGCTTATGTTAAGCCGTTGGTTCCGGCTGTCATTTGTAAATCTTTGGCAGTCGTTACAGGTAGTCCATTGTGTCCGAAAGTCTGACAACCAGTCTTACCAAGGGGTACCGTATTACGCACCCAGTACTAACTAGGTTATGGAGGTCAGATAGGCAGTCGCTCCATGTAAAATACTGGTGTTAAGCTGCATCCGGTAAGACTGGTTGCCGACCCCTACATAGTTGGGATAAGGCTAGGCAGATGATGAATCCATGAAATGCTTAGAATTACAGTATAGTCTAGTCTAGTATGTCTATTTCTTCTGCATCTGGTCGAAAGAGATGTTGAAAATTTCTCCACCTCCTAAGCAGATTCATTGCGAAATTTTCAACAACTACAAAGTACTCACATGTACGGTCAACTAAGCTATTTGGTTTACATTTTACAATGTAATTTGCATCATCATCATCATTTCAGCCGAAAGACGTCCATGTAGTGGGAGGCCTTCCAACGCAACGTCTTCCGGTTCGCGGTCGCCACTCCAGAACTTTTCGGCCCCATCGGCCATCCGTTCTGCGAGCAATGTGACCTGCCCACTGCCACTTAAGTTTGGCAATTCTTCGGGCTACGTCGATAACCTTGGTTCTCTTGCGGATGTCTTCATTTCTGATTGTATTTTGATTGATTTCTTATTGTAATTTGCATGTTAAAATGTAAACCAAATAGCTTGGTCGACCGTATATTGTGTTGCGTAAGGCGACCACCAGGTCCACATGTTCCCAAGAGGACTTGATGGAATCTATAACAGGAGACTAGGAAGTCGAATTAGCCATTACCAGTCACAGACTTTAAGTCACGCAAAAAAAACAGGCCGAATGCCAGTGGGACTCGCGCATGAAGGGTTACAGGTTCGTAATAGGGCCCCGTTTAATTTTTTTGTTGTCAAGCGGCAACAAAAATACACCTTCGGTGTAGGGATTGCAATTGCTGGATCCAGCATACAGCAATCCAGCTGGATCCAGCGCCTTTTTAAACATGCTGGATCCAGCATACATCTTGATCCAGCGATGCGGATCCGCAAACGTATCAATTTCTATTGTTTAGTTTTGAGTTGCCGCCATTTTCGAATCGGCGCGGCAACGTTGCCGTTCTGTCACCATAGCACGTGCCGCATGAAAGGCCGCTCGCCCCCTTTTCCCCTTACCAACTGTACCGCTTATGTTTGTTTATTTTATAAATCAAAGACAGTTGATGAGTTGAATAACTGCTCTCGTCTCGATAGAAAGTGTCTTTGTGTCACTAAAGTGCATATGAAGTGCGTGTTGGTTGTTGTTTGAGAGACTGAATGGTAAGTAAAGTAAAATTTTTAATTTTTAATTTAATTTATAATTTAATTTATAATTTAATAAAAAAAAATTAAGTTTATTTTTAATTTTAGTATTAATGTTGATTTGATTCATGTCTCTTACTTTCTCGAAGAAGGAAAAGGAAGACACGTTTGGTGAGGTTCGTCAACACATCGCGAAATCTAAAAGAAGACGATGAAGACTTAGAGACAGAGATGAACGATGGCTTGGCAGTTACAGTAGAACGAACATTAGTGGACTCTGGTGAATTAATTCCACGATACAGCGCACTGCTCATGAAAGTACGCAAAGTTGTAAAAATTTTCAAAAAATCACCCACCAAAGATGATTTATTTTTGCACTAATATGTTAAGGAAGATAAAGGTAAAGAACTAAGTCTGATTCTTGATTGCCGCACGAGATGGAACAGTTTGCTCAGTATGCTGGAACGTTTCTACAACCTAAAAGTTTGCATCGATAAAGCATTGATAGACGTCGGTTCTGAAATAAAATTTTCCGGCGATGAATGGTCAATAATCAATGAGTTGATTGTCAGTCTACAACCGTTGAAACTGGCTGTAGAAGCTCTTTGCAGAAGAGAGTCCACATTGATAACTGCCGACACAACCCTGAAATTTGTCTTAGACAAGCTAAATAACCAGGGCACTACCCTAAGCGCCGAGCTAGCTGAAGCACTACGCAACAGAATCGCAGAACGACGCCTCTCCGAAGTTACTGGTACATTAGTGTACTTGAAAAATCCAAAAAAGTATGAAGAAGCAGTAAAAAAACCTGGCTATTTTCCATTGCCAAAAAAGAATGCGATGCGGCAGGAGATAAAAACATTGTTAAAACGAGTAAATAAACAATATATTGTAGAGCCGGTGCAAGAAGATACCATGGAGATAGAAGAAGATCGTGTAGATGATGACGCAGAACCCGTTAAAATGACTTTAGAGCTAGAGCTTGAGATAGAACTTAAAAGAGAGAAGGAGAACTTTAATAAACAAAAGCCAAGTGGTCAATTAGATTACGAAAAGATCCTGAAAAAAGAAATGAGCGTTTATGAGAGCGAAGGAGTGCGAGGTGAACATTTATCAATGGTTTATGAGTATTTAATGACCTTAAAACCGACCAGTGTAGAGGCCGAAAGGGCATTCTCAGCAGCCGGCTACATATGCAGTTCTGTGCGAAGCAGGTTGGGAGATAAGACTATAGATAAAATTTGTTTTCTAAGGTCTTACTTTCAGAGAATTCAAAAAAAGAAGTAGTCTCTTATCGTCAGACTTTAAACTGCTTAATTATTAAGGATTATCGAGCGGAGAGAAGATTGTTTCAAAGCTTTTTTTGTTTGATACAAAAATACTATTGAAAATTAAAATAGTGTTATTGTTACGGTCCTTTTTTAAAAGAATGTTAATTAAGTTAATTTTAAAAGAATTTGTGAGACTGATTGCTACTGATTAGCCGTCCTTTCATTAAACATAAGCGTAATTAATAAGATAGTGCTTACTTAGAAACATTATCTTAAATGTTATATGAATATAAGGTTATATGTTTGTTATTTAATTTTATGTTGATTATTTTGATCTCAAATTATTAAAAAACCAAAGCAAATTAATATAAGATATCACCAAATGAGTGGAAGATTTCAAAGATTATCGTAAGAAGTACAAATTAATAAAAAAAGTCTTAAAAATGTCGTCTTTTTATTTTCGTTCCACGTTTTGCTGGATCCGCGCTGGATCCAGCTGGATTCAGGTCAATCCAGCAAAAATTCCGCTGGATTGAAAACGCCGCTGGATTGCAATCCCTACTTCGAACCCC